>OV884022.1:4281550-7036408 GCA_930367235.1 Sarcophaga rosellei | reverse complement strand
GTGACTATGCTGGTCCTATATCGTACAAAATACATAACGGTCGTAGAGCGCCAACTGCCAAGGCGTATATAGCGGTCTTTATTTGCCTGGTCACAAAAGCGGTCCATTTAGAGCTCGTCACTGATTTAACTTCAGATGCATTTCTAGCAGCCCTCGATAGATTTGTTGCACGAAGAGGCTTGTGCGGCCACATATACAGTGATAATGGCACGAATTTCCAGGGAGCTGCTAAGAAACTTAATGAAATCTACCAATCGGTAAAATCTTTTGAATTCAATAATAATATTTCAAATTCTTTATCTAGTAAAGGTGTACAATGGCACTTCATCCCACCTGCTGCTCCTCATTTTGGAGGTGTTTGGGAAGTCAACGGTAAAGAGCATGAAGTATCAGCCTCCCTTAGGGACAATCGGTCTCGCTACATTAAACTTTGAACAACTAACTACACTGTTAACCAGAATAGAAGCTATCCTTAACTCAAGACCACTAGTTCAAGCTGACTCAGATGACTTACCATATATTACACCAGGCCATTTCTTAATAGGCAGGCCACTTAACGCATTGCCTGAAGCTGATGTCACGCATTTGAAGACTTCCTATCTTTCCAAATGGAGCCATATCCAGCAACTTACACAATATTTTTGGTCACGTTGGTCAACGGATTATCTTTTATCCCTACAACCCGAGGCAAAATGGCTTAAAGAAAAACCAAACTTACAAAAAGATGATGTCGTTTTGTTACAAGATAAAAATCTACCTCCAGCTTGTTGGAAACTTGGAAGAGTTCTGGAGACCCATGCTGGATCTGATGGCCTAGTAAGAGTGGCAACCGTCAAGACTGCAAACTCAACTTTCCAGAGGCCAATAACAAAACTTTACCCCCTCCCAAAGGATGATTGAACATCATTACTGTCGTTCAAGGCTGGCGGAAATGTTGATGAACTTTGTTTATTATTTCTTTATGTTAATAAGTCATTGAATGACCTTGAATTTAAATGCTATTTTTTGGTTTTCTATGTAATTATTTTTCTTATATTTCTTGTTCTAAATTAACGGTATTGTCGTATGATATTTCTTTTCAATTTCTTTAATATTTGTTGCTTTAAAATTGAGAAGTTATTTTGTTATTGTTGTAACATAATATGTAAATACATTATTGATAGCCTTAGTTGATGGTCTGCTTTTTTTAATAAAGGCAGTCTGTTTATGAACATTTAAAAGACAACTTCTTTTCTTTTCTCGTGTACACATACGTTCAATGCAAGATCATGACCCTAAAAAACCTTTATCTAAACAAGGAAGAAGGTTTCTAAATAGGAATTAATATTATATTAATAACTAGCTAATACCCGGTGTGCTTTCGCTACCCCCATCGAAATTAAATATGTACATAATAATTAATAATTTTTGCCTCAAATATTCATACATATTTGATACTAAAGTGGATTCGACAAAATTTTAGGACTCTAACTGTTATATTTTCTTAGATATAATAATTTAATATTTTTTATATTGGAGGTGACAGAAGTGGGAGAATGTAAAAATAGAAAAAAAAAATATAATACTTTGGATGCTGTAGAAAATACAGTTGTAAGACCTTGAAATATTAAGGGAATGTATGCCATCTACCATTATTCTGTGTTTTATCATTAATAATAATAAATAATTTGGGTAAGATCTGTGTATTTATTAAATTGATGTATTACAAGGCACTAAAGCATACGGTTTAACATTTGGCAGCTGAAACTGAGCCTATTTTAAAATGTTTTAGCGATGCTGACTAGCTGGAGACATAGAAACTAGAAGGGTCAGGGTTTTGTAGTAATGATGGGATCATCCAGTATTTCTGGTCATTTCAACGACAAAAGAGTGTTTCCTTGCCCACCACCGAGTCTGAATTCGTAGCAAACTGTCATGCAATAAAGGAGGTGATTTGGATTCCAGCAACTTATTTCTGAATTGGTACTCAGATAAAATCAAAATATGTTTATACATAGACAATCAAAGTGCTATACGTTTAATTAAAAATCCCGAGTTTCACAAGCACATCGATGTCAAATATCAATTCATAAGACAAAAAATATGAAAGAAAAAATGTTTGAAAATTAATTATGTTTCCACTAATCACCAAATTGCTGAAATTTTTACTAAACCTTTACCTAAAGACAGATTTTTATTTTTAAGAAATTTAATGAATATTGTCAATTATGTCAATAAAAAAAAATTGAAGAAAAAAGGTCTTAACAAAAGTGGGAGCATTGAAATATTTGTTAAAACTTTTATTACCCACTGTTGAATTATCAAATGTACTTGTTTAAATTATACTTATTGAATTCAGAAATTTATATATCAGCTTTACCTTTGCGTTATGTATTTAAAATAAATTTTCTAAATTTAAATTTTCTAAACTCATTAGCTGCGTTTTGTTTCTACAGAATAAACACGCAAATTAACAAATTTATTGAATTTTTAAAAATTGAAATATTTTAAACAATGGATCCGGCATTATCAAGAGAACGCGGAGGCGTTCAAGAAAAGGGCCATGGCCACTCCTACGTATGTATATAAATATTTTTATTATTAACAAAATATACAATATTTGCATACCAATTTAAGCGTGGAGAAAAAGATGAAAATCGAGACAGTAGCGCCCCCGCCAAAAGATGACGCAAAGAAGAAAATGCGTCCTCCCACAGCCCCAAAACTGGACTCGAATACGTACAAAACTATGGCCGGTAGTTCGCAGTATAGATTTGGCGTACTAGCCAAAATTGTTAAACATATGCGTACAAGGGCATCAAGATGGTGACGATCATCCATTAACATTGGAAGAAATCTTAGATGAAACAAATCAGTTAGACGTAGGGCAGTCTGTTAAAAATGTAAGTGATTTATACATAAGCATATAATGCGACAAAATGAAATTATTATTTTCAACACAGTGGCTTGGCTCCGAGGCTCTAATGAACAACCCCAAAATTGAAGTTAGTCCTGCCGGAATAGGTTTCAGTTTTAAACCAGTTTATAAAATTAAAGATGGCAAAAGTTTGCTACGATGACTCAAACAACATGCCCTTAAAGGTCTGGGCGGTATTCTATTGGAAGATATACAAGAATCCCTGCCTCATTGTGAAAAAGTTTTAAAGAATCGTGCTTTTATTATTATTTTTATTGTTAAGCCTATAGATAAGAAAAAGGTTTTATTTTATAACGATCGCACAGCTAATTTTACAGTATGTACAATTATATACATTGACTTCTTTATGTAGAGCCATTTAGTGTAAATTTTTTTATTTTTCATTAGGTTGATGAAGAATTCCAAAAACTTTGGCGGTCAGCAACCGTAGATGCTATGGATGATGCTAAGATTGACGAACATTTAAAGAAAAAAGGCATACTGTTGATGAACTTTGTTTATTATTTCTTTATGTTAATAAGTCATTGAATGACCTTGAATTTAAATGCTATTTTTTGGTTTTCTATGTAATTATTTTTCTTATATTTCTTTAAAATTGAGAAGTTATTTTGTTATTGTTGTAACATAATATGTAAATACATTATTGATAGCCTTAGTTGATGGTCTGCTTTTTTAATAAAGGCAGTCTGTTTATGAACATTTAAAAGACAACTTCTTTTCTTTTCTCGTGTACATTTTTTGGTGACCCCGACGTGATTGCGGGGAAAGGAGTCTCGTAATCACAAATATTGTTCTTGTATTTATTTAACTGTAAAACAAATTGAAAGATTTTGTTCATATGCCTAGTGCTGCATAAAGTGTAAAGTAATATAAAATAAGTTGGTGCTTTAACTAAAATTCAAATTGATGCTAATATTCATGCTAATAAAAATTAAACTAAAATAAAATTGAAATTAAACTTTCGTGAATAATAATTAAAAATGAGTAACATTGAAAATTTTAAAAGTAAAAGGGTATATTTGAAAGGTATTGCCACAAGGTTGGAGAACTTCATAAGCCAAGTTCGTAATGAAACCTCGCTTTTCGAAGTTCGTGCACGGTTGGATAATTTGGAGAAAATATATGACCAGATTCAATCACTGGACATTGAAATGTCTGCACATCCCGAAAATTTTCCTCAACGTGAACAAGAAATGTTGGATTTCGAAACCAGATATTTTCGTATGAAAACCAAATTTAATGAGTTTATAGACGCCAGGACACACTCTGCACCACTTGATCAGCTTAAGTCTACAACGATGCATCAAGATGCCATGCAACAGCTATTGCAAACTCAGACTGCTTTGTTAGAGAAATTATCTACACTTCAACTGCCAGCACAGTCAATACCTCCAGCTGTACCACTGTCTCAAACAATTAACACCTCAACCCACTCTGTTGATGTGCGATTGCCGAAACTAAACGTTCCTATTTTTGATGGCAAATATTCAGAGTTTAAATCTTTTTTTGATCTATTCAATAGTTCTATAAATATCAACAACACTCTGTCTGCTGCCCAAAAGTTTCAGTATTTAAAAGGGTTGTTAAAGGACGAACCAGCCAATCTTATACGCCATCTAACAGTTTCCGATCAGAACTACGAAGAAGCCCTAAAGAAATTACAAGAAAGATATGATAAACCCTCGCTGGTTGTGGATTCCTTAATAGAAACATTTTTATGTATTCCACAATCTGATACTTCACAAGGCTTACGTAATGTATCAAATGTAGCCGATGAAGTCATCCGTGGACTTCGTGCCCAAGGAGCTGAAGCTGAAAAAAGAGATCCATGGCTGATACACTTACTTTGTAAAAAAGTTGATCGATACACTTTACAGGCATAGGCTGAACATTGCAGTAAGGTATCTTTTCCTTCCCTTAATAGCTTTATTATGTTTATAAACGAACGATGTGATGCCTTGGAGCGTATGCCTGTTACTGAAAGAATTAGCAAACCTTCTCCAAAACCCCTTCAAAGGTCTGCTCGAGCCTATACCGGATCGATGAAAAAGGCCTGTGCTGCTTGTTCACAAAATCACCATCTGTCATACTGCCCAACCTTCAATAAATTGGATGTTCCGAAACGCATAGAGTTCATAAAGCAGAAGCGTTTATGTTTTAACTGTTTAAAATTAAATCATAGAGTACAAGACTGTCCTTCAAAACATGTGTGTGAAACTTGTAGTGCCCATCACCATTCTTTAATACATGTGGACCGAAAGCCGTCAACAAATGTATCTACTGCACTGAATACTACTAAACCTCAAGATAAACCTGCTCTAAAAGGTAATTTAAATGAAACTTTTACTGTTAACAGTGATACATCTGTAAATTTAGCTGCATCTGCTGAGGTGAGAAATCTAAATATGTTGCTACCAACTGCCAGGGTATTGGTTAAAGATAATATGGGATATTATCAAAGTTGCTGTGTTCTTTTAGATTCGGGCTGCCAAAAGAAAGCTTTAGTATCAGAAAGGTGTGTTCAAAAGCTGGGACTGCAACGAAAACCTTCAAAAATGTATGTGAGTGGATTGGGCAACAACAAGGCTGGTGTAACTAAGGGTACTGTTGAACTACAGGTAAAGTCTGTACATAGTAGTGATAATGTGAGTATGCTTGCTCATATTTTTAATAACTTAACATCCAAGTTGCCATGTGCCCAAGTAACGATTAATTATTGGGATGAGATTAAAAATCTTCCTCTAGCAGATAATAAGTTTGATACCCCAAAAGATATTGACATTTTAGTTGGGTTTGATTATTTCTTTTCCCTTATAAGAGAAGGTCAAATTATAAAAGACGGTAACTTATTGGCACAGAATACAGCGTTTGGTTAGGTTATCTGTAGTGGGTGCACGATGGATGAATCAATTACTGTGTGTCACTTAAGTCAAAGTGTAACTGAGGAAGATCTTAATAAAACTTTAAGGTTATTTTGGGAATATGAGAACTTGAATCCGTCTAAACCATGCTTGACTATTGAAGACCAAACCGCTGAAGAACTATTTAAATCAACAACTATCAGATCTGAAAAATATTGTGTTAGATTGCCTTTCAAACAGAAGCCTGATTTAGGAGAGTCCTTTACTGGCGCCCTAGGACGGCTACAAGCAATGGAACGTAAGTTTAAATCTAACAGCAAGTTACGAGAAGAATATTCTGAATTTATGCGTGAATATTTGACAATGGGACATATGGAACTAGTGCCTGAAAATGAAATAAGTCGCCCTGTTGCCGAAGTGTTTTATTTACCTCACCATGCTGTGTTGAAAGATAGCAGTATCACTACGAAACTGCGAGTAGTATTTGATGGTTCGTGCAAATCAACAAATGGGAAGTCTCTTAATGACAACCTACTAAAGGGTCCAGTTTTACACCAGGATCTAATGGCAGTTATACTTCGATATAGGTGCAAAAAATACTGTTTTACAGCAGATATAAAACAGATGTTTCGCATGATAGGTGTACAAGAATGTGATCGAGATTTCCAGCGAGTATTATGGAGAAATAACCCGAATGAAGAAATAAAACACTACAGGCTCACTACAGTGACTTATGGTACCACACCTGCCCTGTATTTATCCATACGCACACTGTTACAGTTGAGTGAAGATGAGAAAGAGAGATTTCCAGTAGCCAGTGAGGCTTTGAAAACTAACTTTTATGTAGATGACTGCATGGCTGGCTCCAACACCATAGAAGAGGCCCAAAGCCTAGCAGACCAACTAAATGAGATGCTAATGGCTGGCGGTTTTCGATTGAGAAAATGGGCAAGTAACGAGAGCAGTGTTTTAACTAACGTTCCTGAAAGCGACAAAATTGAGAGCATTGTGAACATGCCTACAGACATCTCTGTATGTCTCCTTGGTGTAGTATGGAATCCAACGACTGATTGTTTTTCTTATAATGTAAAGGATAAGACATTTTGTATCGATACAAAGAGGCAACTTTTATCCGAAATTTCAAAAATCTTCGACCCTCTTGGATGGATTTCGCCTGTCATAGTAGCAGTAAAGATCATAATTCAGAAACTTTGGTTAATCCAATTGGATTGGGATGAGCCGCTTCCTTTTGAAATAAAAAATACTGCTGAACAATTATTTTCAGAATTTTTTTAGTTAAATAGTATCTACATTCCTAGAATTATCTTTACCACAGAAACCAACATTACCTAACACGGGTTTTGTGATGCCTCTAGTGCAGCCTATGCAGCTGTAGTATACTGTCGCAAAATATCACCAAATGGTGAGATTTCTACAAACCTTGTGATGGCTAAAACGAGAGTGGCCCCAATAACCATGGTATCAATTCCCCGAATGGAATTGTGTGCAGCATATCTGTTGGCGCAAATTTTTGAGTACCTGATTCCTGTGTTGCATATACACAAAAGAGACATTGTATGCTGGTCAGATAGCAAGACTGTGTTGGCATGGCTTTCATCACACCCCTCTAAATGGAAGACGTTCATAGGTCATAGAACCGGGTTTATTCACGAAACTCTTCCTGATGTCAAGTGGAGGTATGTACCTACTAAATTAAACCCGGCAGATTGTGCAAGTAGAGGCATAAGATCGAGCTATCTAATAAATAACCAGATGTGGTTTTACGGCCCACCTTTTCTACAAAAGGACCAAACTGAGTGGCCCGAAACCTTAAAAGATGTGAAAACTAAAGAAGAGTTACGTATTGAGCAACAACTTAGTCTTCCAGCAACTGTCTCTGAAGATATTATTGCCATATTAAATGAAAGGAATTCTAAATTTCTACGTATGGTTCGATCCCTTGCTTACTTTTATTGAGCTTTTAACAACTTTCGTTATAAGTTACGAAATAAATCCCCCCTTCAAGTAGCCGAAATTAGAGATGCTGAAAATGAGTTTTTTAAATACTATCAAGAATCTGACTTTCCTGACATCATATCAAATATCAAAAATAAGGTTCCTATCACTAGTAAGAAGTTAAAACGATTATCTCCATTCATAGATGAATTCGGCATTTTACGAGTCGGAGGTCGACTTAACAAAGCAGATCTACCATATGACAGTCAACACCAGATTATTTTGCATAAAAACAGCCCTATCGCTTATAAAATTGTCCATGAATTACATTTGAAGAATCTACATGCAGGAATTACTCATCTTATTGCTACACTCCGCCAAAGATATTGGATTGTGGGAGCTCGTGAATTGGTTAAAAGAGTTTGTGATAAATGTCCTGTCTGTCAACGCTACAACGCTAAGTCTAATGATCAACTGATGGGTGACCTACCTAAATTTAGAGTAAATGCCTCGTACCCATTTTACCAAGTAGGCTGTGACTATGCTGGTCCTATATCGTACAAAATACATAACGGTCGTAGAGCGCCAACTGCCAAGGCGTATATAGCGGTCTTTATTTGCCTGGTCACAAAAGCGGTCCATTTAGAGCTCGTCACTGATTTAACTTCAGATGCATTTCTAGCAGCCCTCGATAGATTTGTTGCACGAAGAGGCTTGTGCGGCCACATATACAGTGATAATGGCACGAATTTCCAGGGAGCTGCTAAGAAACTTAATGAAATCTACCAATCGGTAAAATCTTTTGAATTCAATAATAATATTTCAAATTCTTTATCTAGTAAAGGTGTACAATGGCACTTCATCCCACCTGCTGCTCCTCATTTTGGAGGTGTTTGGGAGTCAACGGTAAAGAGCATGAAGTATCACCTCCTTAGGACAATCGGTCTCGCTACATTAAACTTTGAACAACTAACTACACTGTTAACCAGAATAGAAGCTATCCTTAACTCAAGACCACTAGTTCAAGCTGACTCAGATGACTTACCATATATTACACCAGGCCATTTCTTAATAGGCAGGCCACTTAACGCATTGCCTGAAGCTGATGTCACGCATTTGAAGACTTCCTATCTTTCCAAATGGAGCCATATCCAGCAACTTACACAATATTTTTGGTCACGTTGGTCAACGGATTATCTTTTATCCCTACAACCCGAGGCAAAATGGCTTAAAGAAAAACCAAACTTACAAAAAGATGATGTCGTTTTGTTACAAGATAAAAATCTACCTCCAGCTTGTTGGAAACTTGGAAGAGTTCTGGAGACCCATGCTGGATCTGATGGCCTAGTAAGAGTGGCAACCGTCAAGACTGCAAACTCAACTTTCCAGAGGCCAATAACAAAACTTTACCCCCTCCCAAAGGATGATTGAACATCATTACTGTCGTTCAAGGCTGGCGGAAATGTTGATGAACTTTGTTTATTATTTCTTTATGTTAATAAGTCATTGAATGACCTTGAATTTAAATGCTATTTTTTGGTTTTCTATGTAATTATTTTTCTTATATTTCTTGTTCTAAATTAACGGTATTGTCGTATGATATTTCTTTTCAATTTCTTTAATATTTGTTGCTTTAAAATTGAGAAGTTATTTTGTTATTGTTGTAACATAATATGTAAATACATTATTGATAGCCTTAGTTGATGGTCTGCTTTTTTAATAAAGGCAGTCTGTTTATGAACATTTAAAAGACAACTTCTTTTCTTTTCTCGTGTACACATACGTTCAATGCAAGATCATGACCCTAAAAAACCTTTATCTAAAAGGAAGAAGGTTTCTAATAGGAATTAATATTATATTAATAACTAGCTAATACCCGGTGTGCTTCGCTACCCCCATCGAAATTAAATATGTACATAATAATTAATAATTTTTGCCTCAAATATTCATATTGATACTAAAGTGGATTCGACAAAATTTTAGGACTCTAACTGTTATATTTTCTTAGATATAATAATTTAATATTTTTTATATTGGAGGTGACAGAAGTGGGAGAATGTAAAAATAGAAAAAAAAAATATAATACATTGGATGCTGTAGAAAATACAGTTGTAAGACCTTGAAATATTAAGGGAATGTATGCCATCTACCATTATTCTGTGTTTTATCATTAATAATAATAAATAATTTGGGTAAGATCTGTGTATTTATTAAATTGATGTATTACAAGGCACTAAAGCATACGGTTTAACATTTGCAGCTGAAACTGAGCCTATTTTAAAATGTTTTAGCGATGCTGACTAGCTGGAGACATAGAAACTAGAAGGTCAGGGTTTTGTAGTAATGATGGGATCATCCAGTATTTCCTGGTCATTTCAACGACAAAAGAGTGTTTCCTTGCCCACCACCGAGTCTGAATTCGTAGCAAACTGTCATGCAATAAAGGAGGTGATTTGGATTCAGCAACTTATTTCTGAATTGGTACCAGATAAAATCAAAATATGTTTATACATAGACAATCAAAGTGCTATACGTTTAATTAAAAATCCCGAGTTTCACAAGCACATCGATGTCAAATATCAATTCATAAGACAAAAATATGAAGAAAAAATGTTTGAAATTAATTATGTTTCCACTAATCACCAAATTGCTGAAATTTTTACTAAACCTTTACCTAAAGACAGATTTTTATTTTTAAGAAATTTAATGAATATTGTCAATTATGTCAAATAAAAAAAAATTGAAGAAAAAAGGTTTAACAAAAGTGGGAGCATTGAAATATTTGTTAAAACTTTTATTACCCACTGTTGAATTATCAAATGTACTTGTTTAAATTATACTTATTGAATTCAGAAATTTATATATCAGCTTTACCTTTGCGTTATGTATTTAAAATAAATTTTCTAAATTTAAATTTTCTAAACTCATTAGCTGCGTTTTGTTTCTACAGAATAAACACGCAAATTAACAAATTTATTGAATTTTTAAAAATTGAAATATTTTAAACAATGGATCCGGCATTATCAAGAGAACGCGAGGCGTTCAAGAAAAGGGCCATGGCCACTCCTACGTATGTATATAAATATTTTTATTATTACAAAATATACAATATTTGCATACCAATTTAAGCGTGGAGAAAAAGATGAAAATCGAGACAGTAGCGCCCCCGCCAAAAGATGACGCAAAGAAGAAAATGCGTCCTCCCACAGCCCCAAAACTGGACTCGAATACGTACAAAACTATGGCCGGTAGTTCGCAGTATAGATTTGGCGTACTAGCCAAAATTGTTAAACATATGCGTACAAGGCATCAAGATGGTGACGATCATCCATTAACATTGGAAGAAATCTTAGATGAAACAAATCAGTTAGACGTAGGGCAGTCTGTTAAAAATGTAAGTGATTTATACATAAGCATATAATGCGACAAAATGAAATTTATTATTTTCAACACAGTGGCTTGGCTCCGAGGCTCTAATGAACAACCCCAAAATTGAAGTTAGTCCTGATGGAATAGGTTTCAGTTTTAAACCAGTTTATAAAATTAAAGATGGCAAAAGTTTGCTACGATTACTCAAACAACATGCCCTTAAAGGTCTGGGCGGTATTCTATTGGAAGATATACAAGAATCCCTGCCTCATTGTGAAAAAGTTTTAAAGAATCGTGCTTTTATTATTATTTTTATTGTTAGGCCTATAGATAAGAAAAAAGTTTTATTTTATAACGATCGCACAGCTAATTTTACAGTATGTACAATTATATACATTGACTTCTTTATGTAGAGCCATTTAGTGTAAATTTTTTTATTTTTCATTAGGTTGATGAAGAATTCCAAAAACTTTGGCGGTCAGCAACCGTAGATGCTATGGATGATGCTAAGATTGACGAACATTTAAAGAAAAAAGGCATACGTTCAATGCAAGATCATGGCCCTAAAAAACCTTTATCTAAAAGGAAGAAGGTTTCTAATAGGAATTAATATTATATTAATAACTAGCTAATACCCGGTGTGCTTCGCTACCCCCATCGAAATTAAATATGTACATAATAATTAATAATTTTTGCCTCAAATATTCATATTGATACTAAAGTGGATTCGACAAAATTTTAGGACTCTAACTGTTATATTTTCTTAGATATAATAATTTAATATTTTTTATATTGGAGGTGACAGAAGTGGGAGACTGTAAAAATAGAAAAAAAAAATATAATACATTGGATGCTGTAGAAAATACAGTTGTAAGACCTTGAAATATTAAGGGAATGTATGCCATCTACCATTATTCTGTGTTTTATCATTAATAATAATAAATAATTTGGGTAAGATCTGTGTATTTATTAAATTGATGTATTACAAGGCACTAAAGCATACGGTTTAACATTTGCAGCTGAAACTGAGCCTATTTTAAAATGTTTTAGCGATGCTGACTAGCTGGAGACATAGAAACTAGAAGGTCAGGGTTTTGTAGTAATGATGGGATCATCCAGTATTTCCTGGTCATTTCAACGACAAAAGAGTGTTTCCTTGCCCACCACCGAGTCTGAATTCGTAGCAAACTGTCATGCAATAAAGGAGGTGATTTGGATTCAGCAACTTATTTCTGAATTGGTACCAGATAAAATCAAAATATGTTTATACATAGACAATCAAAGTGCTATACGTTTAATTAAAAATCCCGAGTTTCACAAGCACATCGATGTCAAATATCAATTCATAAGACAAAAATATGAAGAAAAAATGTTTGAAATTAATTATGTTTCCACTAATCACCAAATTGCTGAAATTTTTACTAAACCTTTACCTAAAGACAGATTTTTATTTTTAAGAAATTTAATGAATATTGTCAATTATGTCAAATAAAAAAAAATTGAAGAAAAAAGGTTTAACAAAAGTGGGAGCATTGAAATATTTGTTAAAACTTTTATTACCCACTGTTGAATTATCAAATGTACTTGTTTAAATTATACTTATTGAATTCAGAAATTTATATATCAGCTTTACCTTTGCGTTATGTATTTAAAATAAATTTTCTAAATTTAAATTTTCTAAACTCATTAGCTGCGTTTTGTTTCTACAGAATAAACACGCAAATTAACAAATTTATTGAATTTTTAAAAATTGAAATATTTTAAACAATGGATCCGGCATTATCAAGAGAACGCGAGGCGTTCAAGAAAAGGGCCATGGCCACTCCTACGTATGTATATAAATATTTTTATTATTACAAAATATACAATATTTGCATACCAATTTAAGCGTGGAGAAAAAGATGAAAATCGAGACAGTAGCGCCCCCGCCAAAAGATGACGCAAAGAAGAAAATGCGTCCTCCCACAGCCCCAAAACTGGACTCGAATACGTACAAAACTATGGCCGGTAGTTCGCAGTATAGATTTGGCGTACTAGCCAAAATTGTTAAACATATGCGTACAAGGCATCAAGATGGTGACGATCATCCATTAACATTGGAAGAAATCTTAGATGAAACAAATCAGTTAGACGTAGGGCAGTCTGTTAAAAATGTAAGTGATTTATACATAAGCATATAATGCGACAAAATGAAATTTATTATTTTCAACACAGTGGCTTGGCTCCGAGGCTCTAATGAACAACCCCAAAATTGAAGTTAGTCCTGATGGAATAGGTTTCAGTTTTAAACCAGTTTATAAAATTAAAGATGGCAAAAGTTTGCTACGATTACTCAAACAACATGCCCTTAAAGGTCTGGGCGGTATTCTATTGGAAGATATACAAGAATCCCTGCCTCATTGTGAAAAAGTTTTAAAGAATCGTGCTTTTATTATTATTTTTATTGTTAGGCCTATAGATAAGAAAAAGGTTTTATTTTATAACGATCGCACAGCTAATTTTACAGTATGTACAATTATATACATTGACTTCTTTATGTAGAGCCATTTAGTGTAAATTTTTTTATTTTTCATTAGGTTGATGAAGAATTCCAAAAACTTTGGCGGTCAGCAACCGTAGATGCTATGGATGATGCTAAGATTGACGAACATTTAAAGAAAAAAGGCATACGTTCAATGCAAGATCATGGCCCTAAAAAACCTTTATCTAAAAGGAAGAAGGTTTCTAATAGGAATTAATATTATATTAATAACTAGCTAATACCCGGTGTGCTTCGCTACCCCCATCGAAATTAAATATGTACATAATAATTAATAATTTTTGCCTCAAATATTCATATTGATACTAAAGTGGATTCGACAAAATTTTAGGACTCTAACTGTTATATTTTCTTAGATATAATAATTTAATATTTTTTATATTGGAGGTGACAGAAGTGGGAGAATGTAAAAATAGAAAAAAAAAAATATAATACATTGGATGCTGTAGAAAATACAGTTGTAAGACCTTGAAATATTAAGGGAATGTATGCCATCTACCATTATTCTGTGTTTTATCATTAATAATAATAAATAATTTGGGTAAGATCTGTGTATTTATTAAATTGATGTATTACAAGGCACTAAAGCATACGGTTTAACATTTGCAGCTGAAACTGAGCCTATTTTAAAATGTTTTAGCGATGCTGACTAGCTGGAGACATAGAAACTAGAAGGTCAGGGTTTTGTAGTAATGATGGGATCATCCAGTATTTCCTGGTCATTTCAACGACAAAAGAGTGTTTCCTTGCCCACCACCGAGTCTGAATTCGTAGCAAACTGTCATGCAATAAAGGAGGTGATTTGGATTCAGCAACTTATTTCTGAATTGGTACCAGATAAAATCAAAATATGTTTATACATAGACAATCAAAGTGCTATACGTTTAATTAAAAATCCCGAGTTTCACAAGCACATCGATGTCAAATATCAATTCATAAGACAAAAATATGAAGAAAAAATGTTTGAAATTAATTATGTTTCCACTAATCACCAAATTGCTGAAATTTTTACTAAACCTTTACCTAAAGACAGATTTTTATTTTTAAGAAATTTAATGAATATTGTCAATTATGTCAAATAAAAAAAAATTGAAGAAAAAAGGTTTAACAAAAGTGGGAGCATTGAAATATTTGTTAAAACTTTTATTACCCACTGTTGAATTATCAAATGTACTTGTTTAAATTATACTTATTGAATTCAGAAATTTATATATCAGCTTTACCTTTGCGTTATGTATTTAAAATAAATTTTCTAAATTTAAATTTTCTAAACTCATTAGCTGCGTTTTGTTTCTACAGAATAAACACGCAAATTAACAAATTTATTGAATTTTTAAAAATTGAAATATTTTAAACAATGGATTCGGCATTATCAAGAGAACGCGAGGCGTTCAAGAAAAGGGCCATGGCCACTCCTACGTATGTATATAAATATTTTTATTATTACAAAATATACAATATTTGCATACCAATTTAAGCGTGGAGAAAAAGATGAAAATCGAGACAGTAGCGCCCCCGCCAAAAGATGACGCAAAGAAGAAAATGCGTCCTCCCACAGCCCCAAAACTGGACTCGAATACGTACAAAACTATGGCCGGTAGTTCGCAGTATAGATTTGGCGTACTAGCCAAAATTGTTAAACATATGCGTACAAGGCATCAAGATGGTGACGATCATCCATTAACATTGGAAGAAATCTTAGATGAAACAAATCAGTTAGACGTAGGGCAGTCTGTTAAAAATGTAAGTGATTTATACATAAGCATATAATGCGACAAAATGAAATTTATTATTTTCAACACAGTGGCTTGGCTCCGAGGCTCTAATGAACAACCCCAAAATTGAAGTTAGTCCTGATGGAATAGGTTTCAGTTTTAAACCAGTTTATAAAATTAAAGATGGCAAAAGTTTGCTACGATTACTCAAACAACATGCCCTTAAAGGTCTGGGCGGTATTCTATTGGAAGATATACAAGAATCCCTGCCTCATTGTGAAAAAGTTTTAAAGAATCGTGCTTTTATTATTATTTTTATTGTTAGGCCTATAGATAAGAAAAAGGTTTTATTTTATAACGATCGCACAGCTAATTTTACAGTATGTACAATTATATACATTGACTTCTTTATGTAGAGCCATTTAGTGTAAATTTTTTTATTTTTCATTAGGTTGATGAAGAATTCCAAAAACTTTGGCGGTCAGCAACCGTAGATGCTATGGATGATGCTAAGATTGACGAACATTTAAAGAAAAAAGGCATACGTTCAATGCAAGATCATGGCCCTAAAAAACCTTTATCTAAAAGGAAGAAGGTTTCTAATAGGAATTAATATTATATTAATAACTAGCTAATACCCGGTGTGCTTCGCTACCCCCATCGAAATTAAATATGTACATAATAATTAATAATTTTTGCCTCAAATATTCATATTGATACTAAAGTGGATTCGACAAAATTTTAGGACTCTAACTGTTATATTTTCTTAGATATAATAATTTAATATTTTTTATATTGGAGGTGACAGAAGTGGGAGAATGTAAAAATAGAAAAAAAAATATAATACATTGGATGCTGTAGAAAATACAGTTGTAAGACCTTGAAATATTAAGGGAATGTATGCCATCTACCATTATTCTGTGTTTTATCATTAATAATAATAAATAATTTGGGTAAGATCTGTGTATTTATTAAATTGATGTATTACAAGGCACTAAAGCATACGGTTTAACATTTGCAGCTGAAACTGAGCCTATTTTAAAATGTTTTAGCGATGCTGACTAGCTGGAGACATAGAAACTAGAAGGTCAGGGTTTTGTAGTAATGATGGGATCATCCAGTATTTCCTGGTCATTTCAACGACAAAAGAGTGTTTCCTTGCCCACCACCGAGTCTGAATTCGTAGCAAACTGTCATGCAATAAAGGAGGTGATTTGGATTCAGCAACTTATTTCTGAATTGGTACCAGATAAAATCAAAATATGTTTATACATAGACAATCAAAGTGCTATACGTTTAATTAAAAATCCCGAGTTTCACAAGCACATCGATGTCAAATATCAATTCATAAGACAAAAATATGAAGAAAAAATGTTTGAAATTAATTATGTTTCCACTAATCACCAAATTGCTGAAATTTTTACTAAACCTTTACCTAAAGACAGATTTTTATTTTTAAGAAATTTAATGAATATTGTCAATTATGTCAAATAAAAAAAAATTGAAGAAAAAAGGTTTAACAAAAGTGGGAGCATTGAAATATTTGTTAAAACTTTTATTACCCACTGTTGAATTATCAAATGTACTTGTTTAAATTATACTTATTGAATTCAGAAATTTATATATCAGCTTTACCTTTGCGTTATGTATTTAAAATAAATTTTCTAAATTTAAATTTTCTAAACTCATTAGCTGCGTTTTGTTTCTACAGAATAAACACGCAAATTAACAAATTTATTGAATTTTTAAAAATTGAAATATTTTAAACAATGGATCCGGCATTATCAAGAGAACGCGAGGCGTTCAAGAAAAGGGCCATGGCCACTCCTACGTATGTATATAAATATTTTTATTATTACAAAATATACAATATTTGCATACCAATTTAAGCGTGGAGAAAAAGATGAAAATCGAGACAGTAGCGCCCCCGCCAAAAGATGACGCAAAGAAGAAAATGCGTCCTCCCACAGCCCCAAAACTGGACTCGAATACGTACAAAACTATGGCCGGTAGTTCGCAGTATAGATTTGGCGTACTAGCCAAAATTGTTAAACATATGCGTACAAGGCATCAAGATGGTGACGATCATCCATTAACATTGGAAGAAATCTTAGATGAAACAAATCAGTTAGACGTAGGGCAGTCTGTTAAAAATGTAAGTGATTTATACATAAGCATATAATGCGACAAAATGAAATTTATTATTTTCAACACAGTGGCTTGGCTCCGAGGCTCTAATGAACAACCCCAAAATTGAAGTTAGTCCTGATGGAATAGGTTTCAGTTTTAAACCAGTTTATAAAATTAAAGATGGCAAAAGTTTGCTACGATTACTCAAACAACATGCCCTTAAAGGTCTGGGCGGTATTCTATTGGAAGATATACAAGAATCCCTGCCTCATTGTGAAAAAGTTTTAAAGAATCGTGCTTTTATTATTATTTTTATTGTTAGGCCTATAGATAAGAAAAAGGTTTTATTTTATAACGATCGCACAGCTAATTTTACAGTATGTACAATTATATACATTGACTTCTTTATGTAGAGCCATTTAGTGTAAATTTTTTTATTTTTCATTAGGTTGATGAAGAATTCCAAAAACTTTGGCGGTCAGCAACCGTAGATGCTATGGATGATGCTAAGATTGACGAACATTTAAAGAAAAAAGGCATACGTTCAATGCAAGATCATGGCCCTAAAAAACCTTTATCTAAAAGGAAGAAGGTTTCTAATAGGAATTAATATTATATTAATAACTAGCTAATACCCGGTGTGCTTCGCTACCCCCATCGAAATTAAATATGTACATAATAATTAATAATTTTTGCCTCAAATATTCATATTGATACTAAAGTGGATTCGACAAAATTTTAGGACTCTAACTGTTATATTTTCTTAGATATAATAATTTAATATTTTTTATATTGGAGGTGACAGAAGTGGGAGAATGTAAAAATAGAAAAAAAATATAATACATTGGATGCTGTAGAAAATACAGTTGTAAGACCTTGAAATATTAAGGGAATGTATGCCATCTACCATTATTCTGTGTTTTATCATTAATAATAATAAATAATTTGGGTAAGATCTGTGTATTTATTAAATTGATGTATTACAAGGCACTAAAGCATACGGTTTAACATTTGCAGCTGAAACTGAGCCTATTTTAAAATGTTTTAGCGATGCTGACTAGCTGGAGACATAGAAACTAGAAGGTCAAGGTTTTGTAGTAATGATGGGATCATCCAGTATTTCCTGGTCATTTCAACGACAAAAGAGTGTTTCCTTGTCCACCACCGAGTCTGAATTCGTAGCAAGCTGTCATGCAATAAAGGAGGTGATTTGGATTCAGCAACTTATTTCTGAATTGGTACCAGATAAAATCAAAATATGTTTATACATAGACAATCAAAATGCTATACGTTTAATTAAAAATCCCGAGTTTCACAAGCACATCGATGTCAAATATCAATTCATAAGACAAAAATATGAAGAAAAAATGTTTGAAATTAATTATGTTTCCACTAATCACCAAATTGCTGAAATTTTTACTAAACCTTTACCTAAAGACAGATTTTTATTTTTAAGAAATTTAATGAATATTGTCAATTATGTCAAATAAAAAAAAATTGAAGAAAAAAGGTTTAACAAAAGGGGGAGCATTGAAATATTTGTTAAAACTTTTATTACCCACTGTTGAATTATCAAATGTACTTGTTTAAATTATACTTATTGAATTCAGAAATTTATATATCAGCTTTACCTTTGCGTTATGTATTTAAAATAAATTTTCTAAATTTAAATTTTCTAAACTCATTAGCTGCGTTTTGTTTCTACAGAATAAACACGCAAATTAACAAATTTATTGAATTTTTAAAAATTGAAATATTTTAAACAATGGATCCGGCATTATCAAGAGAACGCGAGGCGTTCAAGAAAAGGGCCATGGCCACTCCTACGTATGTATATAAATATTTTTATTATTACAAAATATACAATATTTGCATACCAATTTAAGCGTGGAGAAAAAGATGAAAATCGAGACAGTAGCGCCCCCGCCAAAAGATGACGCAAAGAAGAAAATGCGTCCTCCCACAGCCCCAAAACTGGACTCGAATACGTACAAAACTATGGCCGGTAGTTCGCAGTATAGATTTGGCGTACTAGCCAAAATTGTTAAACATATGCGTACAAGGCATCAAGATGGTGACGATCATCCATTAACATTGGAAGAAATCTTAGATGAAACAAATCAGTTAGACGTAGGGCAGTCTGTTAAAAATGTAAGTGATTTATACATAAGCATATAATGCGACAAAATGAAATTTATTATTTTCAACACAGTGGCTTGGCTCCGAGGCTCTAATGAACAACCCCAAAATTGAAGTTAGTCCTGATGGAATAGGTTTCAGTTTTAAACCAGTTTATAAAATTAAAGATGGCAAAAGTTTGCTACGATTACTCAAACAACATGCCCTTAAAGGTCTGGGCGGTATTCTATTGGAAGATATACAAGAATCCCTGCCTCATTGTGAAAAAGTTTTAAAGAATCGTGCTTTTATTATTATTTTTATTGTTAGGCCTATAGATAAGAAAAAGGTTTTATTTTATAACGATCGCACAGCTAATTTTACAGTATGTACAATTATATACATTGACTTCTTTATGTAGAGCCATTTAGTGTAAATTTTTTTATTTTTCATTAGGTTGATGAAGAATTCCAAAAACTTTGGCGGTCAGCAACCGTAGATGCTATGGATGATGCTAAGATTGACGAACATTTAAAGAAAAAAGGCATACGTTCAATGCAAGATCATGGCCCTAAAAAACCTTTATCTAAAAGGAAGAAGGTTTCTAATAGGAATTAATATTATATTAATAACTAGCTAATACCCGGTGTGCTTCGCTACCCCCATCGAAATTAAATATGTACATAATAATTAATAATTTTTGCCTCAAATATTCATATTGATACTAAAGTGGATTCGACAAAATTTTAGGACTCTAACTGTTATATTTTCTTAGATATAATAATTTAATATTTTTTATATTGGAGGTGACAGAAGTGGGAGAATGTAAAAATAGAAAAAAAAAAATATAATACATTGGATGCTGTAGAAAATACAGTTGTAAGACCTTGAAATATTAAGGGAATGTATGTCATCTACCATTATTCTGTGTTTTATCATTAATAATAATAAATAATTTGGGTAAGATCTGTGTATTTATTAAATTGATGTATTACAAGGCACTAAAGCATACGGTTTAACATTTGCAGCTGAAACTGAGCCTATTTTAAAATGTTTTAGCGATGCTGACTAGCTGGAGACATAGAAACTAGAAGGTCAGGGTTTTGTAGTAATGATGGGATCATCCAGTATTTCCTGGTCATTTCAACGACAAAAGAGTGTTTCCTTGCCCACCACCGAGTCTGAATTCGTAGCAAACTGTCATGCAATAAAGGAGGTGATTTGGATTCAGCAACTTATTTCTGAATTGGTACCAGATAAAATCAAAATATGTTTATACATAGACAATCAAAGTGCTATACGTTTAATTAAAAATCCCGAGTTTCACAAGCACATCGATGTCAAATATCAATTCATAAGACAAAAATATGAAGAAAAAATTTTTGAAATTAATTATGTTTCCACTAATCACCAAATTGCTGAAATTTTTACTAAACCTTTACCTAAAGACAGATTTTTATTTTTAAGAAATTTAATGAATATTGTCAATTATGTCAAATAAAAAAAAATTGAAGAAAAAAGGCTTAACAAAAGTGGGAGCATTGAAATATTTGTTAAAACTTTTATTACCCACTGTTGAATTATCAAATGTACTTGTTTAAATTATACTTATTGAATTCAGAAATTTATATATCAGCTTTACCTTTGCGTTATGTATTTAAAATAAATTTTCTAAATTTAAATTTTCTAAACTCATTAGCTGCGTTTTGTTTCTACAGAATAAACACGCAAATTAACAAATTTATTGAATTTTTAAAAATTGAAATATTTTAAACAATGGATCCGGCATTATCAAGAGAACGCGAGGCGTTCAAGAAAAGGGCCATGGCCACTCCTACGTATGTATATAAATATTTTTATTATTACAAAATATACAATATTTGCATACCAATTTAAGCGTGGAGAAAAAGATGAAAATCGAGACAGTAGCGCCCCCGCCAAAAGATGACGCAAAGAAGAAAATGCGTCCTCCCACAGTCCCAAAACTGGACTCGAATACGTACAAAACTATGGCCGGTAGTTCGCAGTATAGATTTGGCGTACTAGCCAAAATTGTTAAACATATGCGTACAAGGCATCAAGATGGTGACGATCATCCATTAACATTGGAAGAAATCTTAGATGAAACAAATCAGTTAGACGTAGGGCAGTCTGTTAAAAATGTAAGTGATTTATACATAAGCATATAATGCGACAAAATGAAATTTATTATTTTCAACACAGTGGCTTGGCTCCGAGGCTCTAATGAACAACCCCAAAATTGAAGTTAGTCCTGATGGAATAGGTTTCAGTTTTAAACCAGTTTATAAAATTAAAGATGGCAAAAGTTTGCTACGATTACTCAAACAACATGCCCTTAAAGGTCTGGGCGGTATTCTATTGGAAGATATACAAGAATCCCTGCCTCATTGTGAAAAAGTTTTAAAGAATCGTGCTTCAGAGATTATTTTTATTGTTAGGCCTATAGATAAGAAAAAGATTTTATTTTATAACGATCGCACAGCTAATTTTACAGTATGTACAATTATATACATTGACTTCTTTATGTAGAGCCATTTAGTGTCATTTTTTTATTTTTCATTAGGTTGATGAAGAATTCCAAAAACTTTGGCGGTCAGCAACCGTAGATGCTATGGATGATGCTAAGATTGACGAACATTTAAAGAAAAAAGGCATACGTTCAATGCAAGATCCTGGCCCTAAAAACCTTTATCTAAAAGGAAGAAGGTTTCTAATAGGAATTAATATTATATTAATAACTAGCTAATACCCGGTGTGCTTCGCTACCCCCATCGAAATTCAATATGTACATAATAATTAAAAAATTTTTTATTTAGTAATTAAACTATGCAATTTTTCTTAAAGGTTTATTCTAATTTCATTTGATGACAATATGTTTCATTTAAATTCTAAAATAATACATTAATGAGCTATTTATTTCTTACTTGCTAAAATTTAATATGTATTTTTTTTCTTAAATAAATAATTCTTATTCCAATGCCTTGGGATACACAATATTTTTTGTTTTCCCCTCTGCGGGTTTTCCTACTCGCGAACATGCGACGTAAAGCTGTCCATGTGAGAAACATGGATTTTTTTAGAATTCAGACATTTTTTCATAGGCGTGATGTTGGATAATAAATGCTGAAAATTTAATGCCTTTCCGATATTCTTCAAAAGGGAATATCGATGAAAGGGGTGAAAATGTTGTTCTAGGAGTTTTAGCCCTCGTTAAATGATATTAGAATCCGTTTATTTGATGCAAATCGGTTAAGGGGTTAAGGAATTATGGCTCTGTCAAGTTTTTAATTTTACTGTTTATGTGCCGTATTAGATCAATAATGGTAGGTTAGAAGCTGAAAAAATTTTTTTAAAAATACTTAGAGGAAGTTTATTAATAGAAATGAAGTTGGTTCTAGTAGTTTATATTATTTTCTAATATTGGTTTTTCTTTTTTGGTCATTTTTTGCTTTTGTTTAGAATTTAGACATTTTTTCATCGGCGTGATGTTGGTCAATATATGCTGAAAATTTAATGCCATTCCGATATTCTTTAAAAGGGAATATCGATGAAGGGGGTGAAAAGGTTGTTCAAGGAGTTTTAGCCCTCGTTAAACGATTTTAGAATCCGTTTATTTGATGCAAATCGGTTAAGGGGTTAAGGAATTATGGCTCTGTCAAGTTTTTAATTTTACTGTTTATGTGCCGTATGAGATCAATAATGGTAGGTTAGAAGCAGAAAAATTTTTTTTAAAAATACTTAGAGGAAGTTTATTAATAGAAATGAAGTTGGTTCTAGTAGTTTATATTATTTTCTAATTTTGGTTTTTGTTTTTTGGCCATTTCTTGCTTTTGTTTAAAATTCAGACATTTTTTCATAGGCGTGATGTTGGATAAAAAATGCTGAAAATTTAATGCCTTTCCGATATTCTTCAAAAGGGAATATCGATGAAGGGGGTGAAAAGGTTGTTCAAGGAGTTTTAGCCCTCGTTAAACGATTTTAGAATCCGTTTATTTGATGCAAATCGGTTAAGGGGTTAAGGAATTATGGCTCTGTCAAGTTTTTAATTTTACTGTTTATGTGCCGTATGAGATCAATAATGGTAGGTTAGAAGCAGAAAAAATTTTTTTAAAAATACTTAGAGGAAGTTTATTAATAGAAATGAAGTTGGTTCTAGTAGTTTATATTATTTTCTAATTTTGGTTTTTGTTTTTTTGCCATTTCTTGCTTTTGTTTAGAATTCAGACATTTTTTCATAGGCGTGATGTTGGATAATAAATGCTGAAAATTTAATGCCTTTCCGATATTCTTTAAAAGGGAATATTGATGAAGGGGGTAAAATTGTTGTTTTAGCAGTTTTAGCCCTCGTTAAATGCTATTAGAATCCGTTTATTTGATGCAAATCGGTTAAGGGGTTCAGGAATTATGGCTCTGTCAAATTTTTAATTTGACTGTTTATGTGCCGTATTAGATCAATAATGGTAGGTTAGAAGCTGAAAGAAATTTTTTAAAAATACTTAGAGGAAGTTTATTAATAGAAATGAAGTTGGTTCTAGTAGTTTATATTATTTTCTAATATTGGTTTTTGTTTTTTGGTCATTTCTTGCTTTTGTTTAGAATTTAGACATTTTTTTCATAGGCGTGAAGTTGGTTAATATATGCTGAAAATTTAATGCCTTTCCGATATTCTTTAAAAGGAAATATTGATGGAGGGGGTAAAAATGTTGTTCTAGGAGTTTTTGCCCTCGTTGAGTGGTATTAGAATCCGTTTATTTGATGAAAATCGGTTAAGGGGTTCAGGAATTATGGCTCAGTCAAGTTTTTAATTTTACTGTTTATGTGCCGTATTAGATCAATAATGGTAGGTTAGAAGCTGAAAAAATTTTTTTAAAAATACTTAGAGGGAGTTTATTAATAGAAATGAAGTTGGTTCTAGTAGTTTATATTATTTTCTAATTTGGTTTTTGTTTTTTGGTCATTTCTTGCTTTTGTTTAGAATTCAGACATTTTTTCATAGGCGTGATGTTGGATAATAAATGCTGAAAATTTAATGCCTTTCCGATATTCTTCAAAAGGGAATATCGATGAAAGGGGTGAAAAGGTTGTTCAAGGAGTTTTAGCCCTCGTTAAACGATTTTAGAATCCGTTTATTTGATGCAAATCGGTTAAGGGGTTAAGGAATTATGGCTCTGTCAAGTTTTTAATTTTACTGTTTATGTGCCGTATTAGATCAATAATGGTAGGTTAGAAGCTGAAAAAATTTTTTTAAAAATACTTAGAGGAAGTTTATTAATAGAAATGAAGTTGGTTCTAGTAGTTTATATTATTTTCTAATATTCGTTTTTCTTTTTTGGTCATTTTTTGCTTTTGTTTAGAATTTAGACATTTTTTCATCAGCGTGATGTTGGTCAATATATGCTGAAAATTTAATGCCATTCCGATATTCTTTAAAAGGGAATATCGATGAAGGGGGTGAAAAGGTTGTTCAAGGAGTTTTAGCCCTCGTTAAATGATTTTAGAATCCGTTTATTTGATGCAAATCGGTTAAGGGGTTAAGGAATTATGGCTCTGTCAAGTTTTTAATTTTACTGTTTATGTGCCGTATTAGATCAATAATGGAAGGTTAGAAGCTGAAAATTTTTTTAAAAATACTTAGAGGAAGTTTATTAATAGAAATGAAGTTGGTTCTAGTAGTTTATATTATTTTCTAATATTGGTTTTTGTTTTTTGGTCATTTCTTGCTTTTGTTTAGAATTTAGACATTTTTTTCATAGGCGTGATGTTGGTTAATATATGCTGAAAATTTAATGCCTTTCCGATATTCTTTAAAAGGGAATATTGATGAAAGGGGTGAAAATGTTGTTCTAGGAGTTTTAGCCCTCGTTAAATGATATTAGAATCCGTTTATTTGATGCAAATCGGTTAAGGGGTTAAGGAATTATGGCTCTGTCAAATTTTTAATTTTACTGTTTATGTGCCGTATTAGATCAATAATGGTAGGTTAGAAGCTGAAAGAAATTTTTTAAAAATACTTAGAGGAAGTTTATTAATAGAAATGAAGTTGGTTCTAGTAGTTTATATTATTTTCTAATATTGGTTTTTGTTTTTTGGTCATTTCTTGCTTTTGTTTAGAATTTAGACATTTTTTTCATCGGCGTGATGTTGGTCAATATATGCTGAAAATTTAATGCCATTCCGATATTCTTTAAAAGGGAATATCGATGAAGGGGGTGAAAAGGTTGTTCAAGGAGTTTTAGCCCTCATTAAATGATTTTAGAATCCGTTTATTTGATGCAAATCGGTTAAGGGGTTAAGGAATTATGGCTCTGTCAAGTTTTTAATTTTACTGTTTATGTGCCGTATGAGATAAATAATGGTAGGTTAGAAGCAGAAAAAATTTTTTTAAAAATACTTAGAGGAAGTTTATTAATAGAAATGAAGTTGGTTCTAGTAGTTTATATTATTTTCTAATTTTGGTTTTTGTTTTTTGGCCATTTCTTGCTTTTGTTTAAAATTCAGACATTTTTTCATAGGCGTGATGTTGGATAATAAATGCTGAAAATTTAATGCCTTTCCGATATTCTTCAAAAGGGAATATCGATGAAAGGGGTGAAAATGTTGTTCTAGGAGTTTTAGCCCTCGTTAAATGATATTAGAATCCGCTTATTTGATGCAAATCGGTTAAGGGGTTAAAGAATTATGGCTCTGTCAAGTTTTTAATTTTACTGTTTATGTGCCGTATTAGATCAATAATGGTAGGTTAGAAGCTGAACAAAATTTTTTAAAAATACTTAGAGGAAGTTTATTAATAGAAATGAAGTTGGTTCTAGTAGTTTATATTATTTTCTAATATTCGTTTTTCTTTTTTGGGCATTTTTTGCTTTTGTTTAGAATTTAGACATTTTTTCATCGGCGTGATGTTGGTCAATATATGCTGAAAATTTAATGCCATTCCGATATTCTTTAAAAGGGAATATCGATGAAGGGGGTGAAAATGTTGTTCAAGGAGTTTTAGCCCTCGTTAAATGATTTTAGAATCCGTTTATTTGATGCAAATCGGTTAAGGGGTTAAGGAATTATGGCTCTGTCAAGTTTTTAATTTTACTGTTTATGTGCCGTATGAGATAAATAATGGTAGGTTAGAAGCTGAAAGAAATTTTTTAAAAATACTTAGAGGAAGTTTATTAATAGAAATGAAGTTGGTTCTAGTAGTTTATATTATTTTCTAATATTGGTTTTTGTTTTTTGGCCATTTCTTGCTTTTGTTTAGAATTCAGACATTTTTTCATAGGCGTGATGTTGGATAATAAATGCTGAAAATTTAATGCCTTTCCGATATTCTTCAAAAGGGAATATCGATGAAAGGGGTGAAAATGTTGTTCTAGGAGTTTTAGCCCTCGTTAAATGATATTAGAATCCGTTTATTTGATGCAAATCGGTTAAGGGGTTAAGGAATTATGGCTCTGTCAAGTTTTTAATTTTACTGTTTATGTGCCGTATTAGATCAATAATGGTAGGTTAGAAGCTGAAAAAATTTTTTTAAAAATACTTAGAGGAAGTTTATTAATAGAAATGAAGTTGGTTCTAGTAGTTTATATTATTTTCTAATATTGGTTTTTGTTTTTTGGTTATTTCTTGCTTTTGTTTAGAATTTAGACATTTTTTTCACAGGCGTGATGTTGGTTAATATATGCTGAAAATTTAATGCCTTTCCGATATTCTTTAAAAGGGAATATTGATGAAGGGGGTAAAATTGTTGTTTTAGCAGTTTTAGCCCTCGTTAAATGCTATTAGAATCCGTTTATTTGATGCAAATCGGTTAAGGGGTTCAGGAATTATGGCTCAGTCAAGTTTTTAATTTTACTGTTTATGTGCCGTATTAGATCAATAATGGTAGGTTAGAAGCTGAAAAAATTTTTTTAAAAATACTTAGAGGAAGTTTATTAATAGAAATGAAGTTGGTTCTAGTAGTTTATATTATTTTCTAATATTCGTTTTTCTTTTTTGGTCATTTTTTGCTTTTGTTTAGAATTTAGACATTTTTTCATCAGCGTGATGTTGGTCAATATATGCTGAAAATTTAATGCCATTCCGATATTCTTTAAAAGGGAATATCGATGAAGGGGGTGAAAAGGTTGTTCAAGGAGTTTTAGCCCTCGTTAAATGATTTTAGAATCCGTTTATTTGATGCAAATCGGTTGAGGGGTTAAGGAATTATGGCTCTGTCAAGTTTTTAATTTTACTGTTTATGTGCCGTATGAGATAAATAATGGTAGGTTAGAAGCAGAAAAAATTTTTTTAAAAATACTTAGAGGAAGTTTATTAATAGAAATGAAGTTGGTTCTAGTAGTTTATATTATTTTCTAATTTTGGTTTTTGTTTTTTGGCCATTTCTTGCTTTTGTTTAGAATTCAGACATTTTTTCATAGGCGTGATGTTGGATAATAAATGCTGAAAATTTAATGCCTTTCCGATATTCTTCAAAAGGGAATATCGATGAAAGGGGTGAAAATGTTGTTCTAGGAGTTTTAGCCCTCGTTAAATGATATTAGAATCCGTTTATTTGATGCAAATCGGTTAAGGGGTTAAGGAATTATGGCTCTGTCAAGTTTTTAATTTTACTGTTTATGTGCCGTATTAGATCAATAATGGTAGGTTAGAAGCTGAAAAAATTTTTTTAAAAATACTTAGAGGAAGTTTATTAATAGAAATGAAGTTGGTTCTAGTAGTTTATATTATTTTCTAATATTGGTTTTTCTTTTTTGGTCATTTTTTGCTTTTGTTTAGAATTTAGACATTTTTTCATCGGCGTGATGTTGGTCAATATATGCTGAAAATTTAATGCCATTCCGATATTCTTTAAAAGGGAATATCGATGAAGGGGGTGAAAAGGTTGTTCAAGGAGTTTTAGCCCTCGTTAAACGATTTTAGAATCCGTTTATTTGATGCAAATCGGTTAAGGGGTTAAGGAATTATGGCTCTGTCAAGTTTTTAATTTTACTGTTTATGTGCCGTATGAGATCAATAATGGTAGGTTAGAAGCAGAAAAATTTTTTTTAAAAATACTTAGAGGAAGTTTATTAATAGAAATGAAGTTGGTTCTAGTAGTTTATATTATTTTCTAATTTTGGTTTTTGTTTTTTGGCCATTTCTTGCTTTTGTTTAAAATTCAGACATTTTTTCATAGGCGTGATGTTGGATAAAAAATGCTGAAAATTTAATGCCTTTCCGATATTCTTCAAAAGGGAATATCGATGAAGGGGGTGAAAAGGTTGTTCAAGGAGTTTTAGCCCTCGTTAAACGATTTTAGAATCCGTTTATTTGATGCAAATCGGTTAAGGGGTTAAGGAATTATGGCTCTGTCAAGTTTTTAATTTTACTGTTTATGTGCCGTATGAGATCAATAATGGTAGGTTAGAAGCAGAAAAAATTTTTTTAAAAATACTTAGAGGAAGTTTATTAATAGAAATGAAGTTGGTTCTAGTAGTTTATATTATTTTCTAATTTTGGTTTTTGTTTTTTTGCCATTTCTTGCTTTTGTTTAGAATTCAGACATTTTTTCATAGGCGTGATGTTGGATAATAAATGCTGAAAATTTAATGCCTTTCCGATATTCTTTAAAAGGGAATATTGATGAAGGGGGTAAAATTGTTGTTTTAGCAGTTTTAGCCCTCGTTAAATGCTATTAGAATCCGTTTATTTGATGCAAATCGGTTAAGGGGTTCAGGAATTATGGCTCTGTCAAATTTTTAATTTTACTGTTTATGTGCCGTATTAGATCAATAATGGTAGGTTAGAAGCTGAAAGAAATTTTTTAAAAATACTTAGAGGAAGTTTATTAATAGAAATGAAGTTGGTTCTAGTAGTTTATATTATTTTCTAATATTGGTTTTTGTTTTTTGGTTATTTCTTGCTTTTGTTTAGAATTTAGACATTTTTTTCATAGGCGTGATGTTGGTTAATATATGCTGAAAATTTAATGCCATTCCGATATTCTTTAAAAGGGAATATCGATGAAGGGGGTGAAAATGTTGTTCAAGGAGTTTTAGCCCTCGTTAAATGATTTTAGAATCCGTTTATTTGATGCAAATCGGTTAAGGGGTTAAGGAATTATGGCTCTGTCAAGTTTTTAATTTTACTGTTTATGTGCCGTATGAGATAAATAATGGTAGGTTAGAAGCAGAAAAAATTTTTTTAAAAATACTTAGAGGAAGTTTATTAATAGAAATGAAGTTGGTTCTAGTAGTTTATATTATTTTCTAATTTTGGTTTTTGTTTTTTGGCCATTTCTTGCTTTTGTTTAGAATTCAGACATTTTTTCATAGGCGTGATGTTGGATAATAAATGCTGAAAATTTAATGCCTTTCCGATATTCTTCAAAAGGGAATATCGATGAAAGGGGTGAAAATGTTGTTCTAGGAGTTTTAGCCCTCGTTAAATGATATTAGAATCCGTTTATTTGATGCAAATCGGTTAAGGGGTTAAGGAATTATGGCTCTGTCAAGTTTTTAATTTTACTGTTTATGTGCCGTATTAGATCAATAATGGTAGGTTAGAAGCTGAAAGAAATTTTTTAAAAATACTTAGAGGAAGTTTATTAATAGAAATGAAGTTGGTTCTAGTAGTTTATATTATTTTCTAATATTGGTTTTTGTTTTTTGGTTATTTCTTGCTTTTGTTTAGAATTTAGACATTTTTTTCATAGGCGTGATGTTGGTTAATATATGCTGAAAATTTAATGCCTTTCCGATATTCTTTAAAAGGGAATATTGATGAAGGGGGTAAAATTGTTGTTTTAGCAGTTTTAGCCCTCGTTAAATGCTATTAGAATCCGTTTATTTGATGCAAATCGGTTAAGGGGTTCAGGAATTATGGCTCTGTCAAGTTTTTAATTTTACTGTTTATGTGCCGTATTAGATCAATAATGGTAGGTTAGAAGCTGAAAAAATTTGTTTAAAAATACTTAGAGGAAGTTTATTAATAGAAATGAAGTTGGTTCTAGTAGTTTATATTATTTTCTAATATTCGTTTTTCTTTTTTGGTCATTTTTTGCTTTTGTTTAGAATTTAGACATTTTTTCATCGGCGTGATGTTGGTCAATATATGCTGAAAATTTAATGCCATTCCGATATTCTTTAAAAGGGAATATCGATGAAGGGGGTGAAAAGGTTGTTCAAGGAGTTTTAGCCCTCGTTAAATGATATTAGAATCCGTTTATTTGATGCAAATCGGTTAAGGGGTTAAGGAATTATGGCTCTGTCAAGTTTTTAATTTTACTGTTTATGTGCCGTATTAGATCAATAATGGTAGGTTAGAAGCTGAAAAAAATTTTTTAAAAATACTTAGAGGAAGTTTATTAATAGAAATGAAGTTGGTTCTAGTAGTTTATATTATTTTCTAATTTTGGTTTTTGTTTTTTGGCCATTTCTTGCTTTTGTTTAGAATTCAGACATTTTTTCATAGGCGTGATGTTGGATAATAAATGCTGAAAATTTAATGCCTTTCCGATATTCTTTAAAAGGGAATATTGATGAAGGGGGTAAAATTGTTGTTTTAGCAGTTTTAGCCCTCGTTAAATGCTATTAGAATCCGTTTATTTGATGCAAATCGGTTAAGGGGTTCAGGAATTATGGCTCTGTCAAATTTTTAATTTGACTGTTTATGTGCCGTATTAGATCAATAATGGTAGGTTAGAAGCTGAAAAAATTTGTTTAAAAATACTTAGAGGAAGTTTATTAATAGAAATGAAGTTGGTTCTAGTAGTTTATATTATTTTCTAATATTGGTTTTTCTTTTTTGGTCATTTTTTGCTTTTGTTTAGAATTTAGACATTTTTTCATCGGCGTGATGTTGGTCAATATATGCTGAAAATTTAATGCCATTCCGATATTCTTTAAAAGGGAATATCGATGAAGGGGGTGAAAAGGTTGTTCAAGGAGTTTTAGCCCTCGTTGAATGATTTTAGAATCCGTTTATTTGATTCAAATCGGTTAAGGGGTTAAGGAATTATGGCTCTGTCAAGTTTTTAATTTTACTGTTTATGTGCCGTATGAGATAAATAATGGTAGGTTAGAAGCAGAAAAAATTTTTTTAAAAATACTTAGAGGAAGTTTATTAATAGAAATGAAGTTGGTTCTAGTAGCTTATATTATTTTCTAATTTGGTTTTTGTTTTTTGGCCATTTCTTGCTTTTGTTTAGAATTTAGACATTTTTTCATAGGCGTGATGTTGGTCAATATATGCTGAAAATTTAATGCCATTCCGATATTCTTTAAAAGGGAATATCGATGAAGGGGGTGAAAAGGTTGTTCAAGGAGTTTTAGCCCTCGTTGAATGATTTTAGAATCCGTTTATTTGATGCAAATCGGTTAAGGGGTTAAGGAATTATGGCTCTGTCAAGTTTTTAATTTTACTGTTTATGTGCCGTATGAGATAAATAATGGTAGGTTAGAAGCAGAAAAATTTTTTTTAAAAATACTTAGAGGAAGTTTATTAATAGAAATGAAGTTGGTTCTAGTAGTTTATATTATTTTCTAATTTTGGTTTTTGTTTTTTGGCCATTTCTTGCTTTTGTTTAGAATTCAGACATTTTTTCATAGGCGTGATGTTGGATAATAAATGCTGAAAATTTAATGCCTTTCCGATATTCTTCAAAAGGGAATATCGATGAAAGGGGTGAAAATGTTGTTCTAGGAGTTTTAGCCCTCGTTAAATGATATTAGGTTAAGGAATTATGGCTCTGTCAAGTTTTTAATTTTACTGTTTATGTGCCGTATTAGATCAATAATGGTAGGTTAGAAGCTGAAAAAATTTGTTTAAAAATACTTAGAGGAAGTTTATTAATAGAAATGAAGTTGGTTCTAGTAGTTTATATTATTTTCTAATATTGGTTTTTCTTTTTTGGTCATTTTTTGCTTTTGTTTAGAATTTAGACATTTTTTCATCGGCGTGATGTTGGTCAATATATGCTGAAAATTTAATGCCATTCCGATATTCTTTAAAAGGGAATATCGATGAAGGGGGTGAAAAGGTTGTTCAAGGAGTTTTAGCCCTCGTTAAACGATTTTAGAATCCGTTTATTTGATGCAAATCGGTTAAGGGGTTAAGGAATTATGGCTCTGTCAAGTTTTTAATTTTACTGTTTATGTGCCGTATGAGATCAATAATGGTAGGTTAGAAGCAGAAAAAATTTTTTTAAAAATACTTAGAGGAAGTTTATTAATAGAAATGAAGTTGGTTCTAGTAGTTTATATTATTTTCTAATTTTGGTTTTTGTTTTTTGGCCATTTCTTGCTTTTGTTTAAAATTCAGACATTTTTTCATAGGCGTGATGTTGGATAATAAATGCTGAAAATTTAATGCCTTTCCGATATTCTTCAAAAGGGAATATCGATGAAAGGGGTGAAAATGTTGTTCTAGGAGTTTTAGCCCTCGTTAAATGATATTAGAATCCGTTTATTTGATGCAAATCGGTTAAGGGGTTAAGGAATTATGGGTCTGTCAAGTTTTTAATTTTACTGTTTATATGCCGTATTAGATCAATAATGGTAGGTTAGAAGCTGAAAAAAATTTTTTAAAAATACTTAGAGGAAGTTTATTAATAGAAATGAAGTTGGTTCTAGTAGTTTATATTATTTTCTAATATTGGTTTTTGTTTTTTGGTTATTTCTTCCTTTTGTTTAGAATTTAGACTTTTTTTTCATAGGCGTGATGTTGGTTAATATATGCTGAAAATTGAATGCCTTTCCGATATTCTTTAAAAGGGAATATTGATGAAGGGGGTAAAATTGTTGTTTTAGCAGTTTTAGCCCTCGTTAAATGCTATTAGAATCCGTTTATTTGATGCAAATCGGTTAAGGGGTTCAGGAATTATGGCTCTGTCAAATTTTTAATTTGACTGTTTATGTGCCGTATTAGATCAATAATGGTAGGTTAGAAGCTGAAAGAAATTTTTTAAAAATACTTAGAGGAAGTTTATTAATAGAAATGAAGTTGGTTCTAGTAGTTTATATTATTTTCTAATATTGGTTTTTGTTTTTTGGTCATTTCTTGCTTTTGTTTAGAATTTAGACATTTTTTTCTGTTGGTTAATATATGCTGAAAATTTAATGCCTTTCCGATATTCTTTAAAAGGAAATATTGATGGAGGGGGTAAAAATGTTGTTCTAGGAGTTTTTGCTCTCGTTAAGTGCTATTAGAATCCGTTTATTTGATGCAAATCGGTTAAGGGGTTCAGGAATTATGGCTCCGTCAAATTTTTAATTTGACTGTTTATGTGCCGTATTAGATCAATAGTGGTAGGTTAGAAGCTGAAAAATTTTTTTTAAAAATACTTAGATGTAGTTTATTAATACAAATGAAGTTGGTTCTAGTAGTTTATATTATTTTCTAATTTTGGTTTTTGTTTTTTGGCCATTTCTTGCTTTTGTTTAGAATTCAGACATTTTTTCATAGGCGTGATGTTGGATAATAAATGCTGAAAATTTAATGCCTTTCCGATATTCTTTAAAAGGGAATATTGATGAAGGGGGTAAAATTGTTGTTTTAGCAGTTTTAGCCCTCGTTAAATGCTATTAGAATCCGTTTATTTGATGCAAATCGGTTAAGGGGTTCAGGAATTATGGCTCAGTCAAGTTTTTAATTTTACTGTTTATGTGCCGTATTAGATCAATAATGGTAGGTTAGAAGCTGAAAAAATTTTTTTAAAAATACTTAGAGGAAGTTTATTAATAGAAATGAAGTTGGTTCTAGTAGTTTATATTATTTTCTAATATTCGTTTTTCTTTTTTGGTCATTTTTTGCTTTTGTTTAGAATTTAGACATTTTTTCATCGGCGTGATGTTGGTCAATATATGCTGAAAATTTAATGCCATTCCGATATTCTTTAAAAGGGAATATCGATGAAGGGGGTGAAAAGGTTGTTCAAGGAGTTTTAGCCCTCATTAAACGATTTTAGAATCCGTTTATTTGATGCAAATCGGTTAAGGGGTTAAGGAATTATGGCTCTGTCAAGTTTTTAATTTTACTGTTTATGTGCCGTATGAGATCAATAATGGTAGGTTAGAAGCAGAAAACATTTTTTTAAAAATACTTAGAGGAAGTTTATTAATAGAAATGAAGTTGGTTCTAGTAGTTTATATTATTTTCTAATATTGGTTTTTGTTTTTTGGCCATTTCTTGCTTTTGTTTAGAATTTAGACTTATTTTTCATAGGCGTGATGTTGGGTAATAAATGCTGAAAATTTAATGCCTTTCCGATATTCTTTAAAAGGGAATATTGATGAAGGGGGTAAAATTGTTGTTTTAGCAGTTTTAGCCCTCGTTAAATGCTATTAGAATCCGTTTATTTGATGCAAATCGGTTAAGGGGTTCAGGAATTATGGCTCTGTCAAATTTTTAATTTTACTGTTTATGTGCCGTATTAGATCAATAATGGTAGGTTAGAAGCTGAAAAAAATTTTTTAAAAATACTTAGAGGAAGTTTATTAATAGAAATGAAGTTGGTTCTAGTAGTTTATATTATTTTCTAATATTGGTTTTTGTTTTTTGGTCATTTCTTGCTTTTGTTTAGAATTTAGACATTTTTTTCATAGGCGTGATGTTGGTTAATATATGCTGAAAATTTAATGCCTTTCCGATATTCTTTAAAAGGAAATATTGATGGAGGGGGTAAAAATGTTGTTCTAGGAGTTTTTGCTCTCGTTATGCGCTATTAGAATCCGTTTATTTGATGCAAATCGGTTAAGGGGTTCAGGAATTATGGCTCTGTCAAATTTTTAATTTTACTGTTTATGTGCCGTATTAGATCAATAATGGTAGGTTAGAAGCTGAAAAATTTTTTTTAAAAATACTTAGAGGAAGTTTATTAATAGAAATGAAGTTGGTTCTAGTAGTTTATATTATTTTCTAATATTCGTTTTTCTTTTTTGGTCATTTTTTGCTTTTGTTTAGAATTTAGACATTTTTTCATCAGCGTGATGTTGGTCAATATATGCTGAAAATTTAATGCCATTCCGATATTCTTTAAAAGGGAATATCGATGAAGGGGGTGAAAAGGTTGTTCAAGGAGTTTTAGCCCTCGTTAAATGATTTTAGAATCCGTTTATTTGATGCAAATCGGTTAAGGGGTTAAGGAATTATGGCTCTGTCAAATTTTTAATTTTACTGTTTATGTGCCGTATTAGATCAATAATGGAAGGTTAGAAGCTGAAAAATTTTTTAAAAATACTTAGAGGAAGTTTATTAATAGAAATGAAGTTGGTTCTAGTAGTTTATATTATTTTCTAATATTGGTTTTTGTTTTTTGGTCATTTCTTGCTTTTGTTTAGAATTTAGACATTTTTTTCATAGGCGTGATGTTGGTTAATATATGCTGAAAATTTAATGCCTTTCCGATATTCTTACAAGGGAATATTGATGAAGGGGGTAAAAATGTTGTTTTAGGAGTTTTAGCCCTCGTTAAATGCTATCAGAATCCGTTTATTTGATGCAAATCGGTTAAGGGGTTCAGGAATTATGGCTCTGTCAAGTTTTTAATTTTACTGTTTATGTGCCGTATTAGATCAATAATGGTAGGTTAGAAGCTGAAAAATTTTTTTTAAAAATACTTAGATGTAGTTTATTAATACAAATGAAGTTGGTTCTAGTAGTTTATATTATTTTCTAATTTTGGTTTTTGTTTTTTGGCCATTTCTTGCTTTTGTTTAGAATTCAGACATTTTTTCATAGGCGTGATGTTGGATAATAAATGCTGAAAATTTAATGTCTTTCCGATATTCTTCAAAAGGGAATATCGATGAAGGGGGTGAAAAGGTTGTTCAAGGAGTTTTAGCCCTCGTTAAACGATTTTAGAATCCGTTTATTTGATGCAAATCGGTTAAGGGGTTAAGGAATTATGGCTCTGTCAAGTGTTTAATTTTACTGTTTATGTGCCGTATGAGATCAATAATGGTAGGTTAGAAGCAGAAAAAATTTTTTTAAAAATACTTAGAGGAAGTTTATTAATAGAAATGAAGTTGGTTCTAGTAGTTTATATTATTTTCTAATTTTGGTTTTTGTTTTTTGGCCATTTCTTGCTTTTGTTTAGAATTCAGACATTTTTTCATAGGCGTGATGTTGGATAATAAATGCTGAAAATTTAATGCCTTTCCGATATTCTTCAAAAGGGAATATCGATGAAGGGGGTGAAAAGGTTGTTCAAGGAGTTTTAGCCCTCGTTAAACGATTTTAGAATCCGTTTATTTGATGCAAATCGGTTAAGGGGTTAAGGAATTATGGCTCTGTCAAGTGTTTAATTTTACTGTTTATGTGCCGTATGAGATCAATAATGGTAGGTTAGAAGCAGAAAAAATTTTTTTAAAAATACTTAGAGGAAGTTTATTAATAGAAATGAAGTTGGTTCTAGTAGTTTATATTATTTTCTAATTTGGTTTTTGTTTTTTGGCCATTTCTTGCTTTTGTTTAAAATTCAGACATTTTTTCATAGGCGTGATGTTGGATAATAAATGCTGAAAATTTAATGCCTTTCCGATATTCTTCAAAAGGGAATATCGATGAAAGGGGTGAAAATGTTGTTCTAGGAGTTTTAGCCCTCGTTAAATGATATTAGAATCCGTTTATTTGATGCAAATCGGTTAAGGGGTTAAGGAATTATGGCTCTGTCAAGTTTTTAATTTTACTGTTTATGTACCGTATTAGATCAATAATGGTAGGTTAGAAGCTGAAAAAAATTTTTTAAAAATACTTAGAGGAAGTTTATTAATAGAAATGAAGTTGGTTCTAGTAGTTTATATTATTTTCTAATATTGGTTTTTGTTTTTTGGTTATTTCTTGCTTTTGTTTAGAATTTAGACTTATTTTTCATAGGCGTGATGTTGGGTAATAAATGCTGAAAATTTAATGCCTTTCCGATATTCTTTAAAAGGAAATATTGATGGAGGGGGTAAAAATGTTGTTTTAGCAGTTTTTGCTCTCGTTATGCGCTATTAGAATCCGTTTATTTGATGCAAATCGGTTAAGGGGTTCAGGAATTATGGCTCTGTCAAATTTTTAATTTTACTGTTTATGTGCCGTATTAGATCAATAATGGTAGGTTAGAAGCTGAAAAAATTTTTTTAAAAATACTTAGAGGAAGTTTATTAATAGAAATGAAGTTGGTTCTAGTAGTTTATATTATTTTCTAATATTCGTTTTTCTTTTTTGGTCATTTTTTGCTTTTGTTTAGAATTTAGACATTTTTTCATCGGCGTGATGTTGGTCAATATATGCTGAAAATTTAATGCCATTCCGATATTCTTTAAAAGGGAATGTCGATGAAGGGGGTGAAAAGGTTGTTCAAGGAGTTTTAGCCCTCGTTAAATGATTTTAGAATCCGTTTATTTGATGCAAATCGGTTAAGGGGTTAAGGAATTATGGCTCTGTCAAATTTTTAATTTTACTGTTTATGTGCCGTATGAGATAAATAATGGTAGGTTAGAAGCAGAAAAAATTTTTTTAAAAATACTTAGAGGAAGTTTATTAATAGAAATGAAGTTGGTTCTAGTAGTTTATATTATTTTCTAATTTTGGTTTTTGTTTTTTGGTCATTTCTTGCTTTTGTTTAGAATTTAGACATTTTTTCATCGGCGTGATGTTGGTTAATATATGCTGAAAATTTAATGCCTTTCCGATATTCTTACAAGGGAATATTGATGAAGGGGGTAAAAATATTGTTTTAGCAGTTTTAGCCCTCGTTAAATGCTATTAGAATCCGTTTATTTGATGCAAATCGGTTAAGGGGTTCAGGAATTATGGCTCTGTCAAATTTTTAATTTTACTGTTTATGTGCCGTATTAGATCAATAATGGTAGGTTAGAAGCTGAAAAAATTTTTTTAAAAATACTTAGAGGAAGTTTATTAATAGAAATGAAGTTGGTTCTAGTAGTTTATATTATTTTCTAATATTCGTTTTTCTTTTTTGGTCATTTTTTGCTTTTGTTTAGAATTTAGACATTTTTTCATCGGCGTGATGTTGGTCAATATATGCTGAAAATTTAATGCCATTCCGATATTCTTTAAAAGGGAATGTCGATGAAGGGGGTGAAAAGGTTGTTCAAGGAGTTTTAGCCCTCGTTAAATGATTTTAGAATCCGTTTATTTGATGCAAATCGGTTAAGGGGTTAAGGAATTATGGCTCTGTCAAATTTTTAATTTTACTGTTTATGTGCCGTATGAGATAAATAATGGTAGGTTAGAAGCAGAAAAAATTTTTTTAAAAATACTTAGAGGAAGTTTATTAATAGAAATGAAGTTGGTTCTAGTAGTTTATATTATTTTCTAATTTTGGTTTTTGTTTTTTGGCCATTTCTTGCTTTTGTTTAGAATTCAGACATTTTTTCATAGGCGTGATGTTGGATAATAAATGCTGAAAATTTAATGCCTTTCCGATATTCTTCAAAAGGGAATATCGATGAAAGGGGTGAAAATGTTGTTCTAGGAGTTTTAGCCCTCGTTAAATGATATTAGAATCCGTTTATTTGATGCAAATCGGTTAAGGGGTTAAGGAATTATGGCTCTGTCAAGTTTTTAATTTTACTGTTTATGTGCCGTATTAGATCAATAATGGTAGGTTAGAAGCTGAAAAAAATTTTTTAAAAATACTTAGAGGAAGTTTATTAATAGAAATGAAGTTGGTTCTAGTAGTTTATATTATTTTCTAATTTGGTTTTTGTTTTTTGGTCATTTCTTGCTTTTGTTTAGAATTTAGACATTTTTTCATAGGCGTGATGTTGGTTAATATATGCTGAAAATTTAATGCCTTTCCGATATTCTTACAAGGGAATATTGATGAAGGGGGTAAAAATGTTGTTTTAGGAGTTTTAGCCCTCGTTAAATGCTATCAGAATCCGTTTATGTGATGCAAATCGGTTAAGGGGTTCAGGAATTATGGCTCTGTCAAGTTTTTAATTTTACTGTTTATGTGCCGTATTAGATCAATAATGGTAGGTTAGAAGCTGAAAAATTTTTTTTAAAAATACTTAGATGTAGTTTATTAATACAAATGAAGTTGGTTCTAGTAGTTTATATTATTTTCTAATTTTGGTTTTTGTTTTTTGGCCATTTCTTGCTTTTGTTTAGAATTCAGACATTTTTTCATAGGCGTGATGTTGGATAATAAATGCTGAAAATTTAATGCCTTTCCGATATTCTTCAAAAGGGAATATCGATGAAGGGGGTGAAAAGGTTGTTCAAGGAGTTTTAGCCCTCGTTAAACGATTTTAGAATCCGTTTATTTGATGCAAATCGGTTAAGGGGTTAAGGAATTATGGCTCTGTCAAGTGTTTAATTTTACTGTTTATGTGCCGTATGAGATCAATAATGGTAGGTTAGAAGCAGAAAAAATTTTTTTAAAAATACTTAGAGGAAGTTTATTAATAGAAATGAAGTTGGTTCTAGTAGTTTATATTATTTTCTAATTTTGGTTTTTGTTTTTTGGCCATTTCTTGCTTTTGTTTAAAATTCAGACATTTTCATAGGCGTGATGTTGGATAATAAATGCTGAAAATTTAATGCCTTTCCGATATTCTTCAAAAGGGAATATCGATGAAAGGGGTGAAAATGTTGTTCTAGGAGTTTTAGCCCTCGTTAAATGATATTAGAATCCGTTTATTTGATGCAAATCGGTTAAGGGGTTAAGGAATTATGGCTCTGTCAAGTTTTTAATTTTACTGTTTATGTGCCGTATTAGATCAATAATGGTAGGTTAGAAGCTGAAAAAAATTTTTTAAAAATACTTAGAGGAAGTTTATTAATAGAAATGAAGTTGGTTCTAGTAGTTTATATTATTTTCTAATTTTGGTTTTTGTTTTTTGGCCATTTCTTGCTTTTGTTTAGAATTCAGACATTTTTTCATAGGCGTGATGTTGGATAATAAATGCTGAAAATTTAATGCCTTTCCGATATTCTTCAAAAGGGAATATCGATGAAAGGGGTGAAAATGTTGTTCTAGGAGTTTTAGCCCTCGTTAAATGATATTAGAATCCGTTTATTTGATGCAAATCGGTTAAGGGGTTAAGGAATTATGACTCTGTCAAGTTTTTAATTTTACTGTTTATGTGCCGTATTAGATCAATAATGGTAGGTTAGAAGCTGAAAAAAATTTTTTAAAAATACTTAGAGGAAGTTTATTAATAGAAATGAAGTTGGTTCTAGTAGTTTATATTATTTTCTAATATTGGTTTTTGTTTTTTGGTCATTTCTTGCTTTTGTTTAGAATTTAGACATTTTTTCATAGGCGTGATGTTGGTTAATATATGCTGAAAATTTAATGCCTTTCCGATATTCTTACAAGGGAATATTGATGAAGGGGGTAAAAATGTTGTTTTAGGAGTTTTAGCCCTCGTTAAATGCTATCAGAATCCGTTTATGTGATGCAAATCGGTTAAGGGGTTCAGGAATTATGGCTCTGTCAAGTTTTTAATTTTACTGTTTATGTGCCGTATTAGATCAATAATGGTAGGTTAGAAGCTGAAAAATTTTTTTTAAAAATACTTAGATGTAGTTTATTAATACAAATGAAGTTGGTTCTAGTAGTTTATATTATTTTCTAATTTTGGTTTTTGTTTTTTGGCCATTTCTTGCTTTTGTTTAGAATTCAGACATTTTTTCATAGGCGTGATGTTGGATAATAAATGCTGAAAATTTAATGTCTTTCCGATATTCTTCAAAAGGGAATATCGATGAAGGGGGTGAAAAGGTTGTTCAAGGAGTTTTAGCCCTCGTTAAACGATTTTAGAATCCGTTTATTTGATGCAAATCGGTTAAGGGGTTAAGGAATTATGGCTCTGTCAAGTGTTTAATTTTACTGTTTATGTGCCGTATGAGATCAATAATGGTAGGTTAGAAGCAGAAAAAATTTTTTTAAAAATACTTAGAGGAAGTTTATTAATAGAAATGAAGTTGGTTCTAGTAGTTTATATTATTTTCTAATTTTGGTTTTTGTTTTTTGGCCATTTCTTGCTTTTGTTTAGAATTCAGACATTTTTTCATAGGCGTGATGTTGGATAATAAATGCTGAAAATTTAATGCCTTTCCGATATTCTTCAAAAGGGAATATCGATGAAAGGGGTGAAAATGTTGTTCTAGGAGTTTTAGCCCTCGTTAAATGATATTAGAATCCGTTTATTTGATGCAAATCGGTTAAGGGGTTAAGGAATTATGGCTCTGTCAAGTTTTTAATTTTACTGTTTATGTGCCGTATTAGATCAATAATGGTAGGTTAGAAGCTGAAAAAAATTTTTTAAAAATACTTAGAGGAAGTTTATTAATAGAAATGAAGTTGGTTCTAGTAGTTTATATTATTTTCTAATATTGTTTTTTGTTTTTTGGTTATTTCTTGCTTTTGTTTAGAATTTAGACTTTTTTTTCATAGGTTGGTTAATATATGCTGAAAATTTAATGCCTTTCCGATATTCTTTAAAAGGGAATATTGATGAAGGGGGTAAAATTGTTGTTTTAGCAGTTTTAGCCCTCGTTAAATGCTATTAGAATCCGTTTATTTGATGCAAATCGGTTAAGGGGTTCAGGAATTATGGCTCTGTCAAATTTTTAATTTTACTGTTTATGTGCCGTATTAGATCAATAATGGTAGGTTAGAAGCTGAAAGAAATTTTTTAAAAATACTTAGAGGAAGTTTATTAATAGAAATGAAGTTGGTTCTAGTAGTTTATATTATTTTCTAATATTGGTTTTTGTTTTTTGGTCATTTCTTGCTTTTGTTTAGAATTTAGACATTTTTTTCATAGGCGTGATGTTGGTTAATATATGCTGAAAATGTAATGCCTTTCCGATATTCTTTAAAAGGAAATATTGATGGAGGGGGTAAAAATGTTGTTCTAGGAGTTTTTGCTCTCGTTAAGTGCTATTAGAATCCGTTTACTTGATGCAAATCGGTTAAGGGGTTCAGGAATTATGGCTCTGTCAAATTTTTAATTTGACTGTTTATGTGCCGTATTAGATCAATAATGGTAGGTTAGAAGCTGAAAAATTTTTTTTAAAAATACTTAGATGTAGTTTATTAATACAAATGAAGTTGGTTCTAGTAGCTTATATTATTTTCTAATTTGGTTTTTGTTTTTTGGCCATTTCTTGCTTTTGTTTAGAATTTAGACATTTTTTCGTAGGCGTGATGTTGGTTAATATATGCTGAAAATTTAATGCCTTTCCGATATTCTTTAAAAGGGAATATTGATGAAGGGGGTAAAATTGTTGTTGTAGCAGTTTTAGCCCTCGTTAAGTGCTATTAGAATCCGTTTATTTGATGCAAATCGGTTAAGGGGTTCAGGAATTATGGCTCAGTCAATTTTTTAATTTTACTGTTTATGTGCCGTATTAGATCAATAATGGTAGGTTAGAAGCTGAAAAAATTTTTTTAAAAATACTTAGAGGAAGTTTATTAATAGAAATGAAGTTGGTTCTAGTAGTTTATATTATTTTCTAATATTCGTTTTTCTTTTTTGGTCATTTTTTGCTTTTGTTTAGAATTTAGACATTTTTTCATCGGCGTGATGTTGGTCAATATATGCTGAAAATTTAATGCCATTCCGATATTCTTTAAAAGGGAATATCGATGAAGGGGGTGAAAAGGTTGTTCAAGGAGTTTTAGCCCTCATTAAACGATTTTAGAATCCGTTTATTTGATGCAAATCGGTTAAGGGGTTAAGGAATTATGGCTCTGTCAAGTTTGTAATTTTACTGTTTATGTGCCGTATGAGATCAATAATGGTAGGTTAGAAGCAGAAAAAATTTTTTTAAAAATACTTAGAGGAAGTTTATTAATAGAAATGAAGTTGGTTCTAGTAGTTTATATTATTTTCTAATTTTGGTTTTTGTTTTTTGGCCATTTCTTGCTTTTGTTTAGAATTCAGACATTTTTTCATAGGCGTGATGTTGGATAATAACTGCTGAAAATTTAATGCCTTTCCGATATTCTTCAAAAGGGAATATCGATGAAAGGGGTGAAAATGTTGTTCTAGGAGTTTTAGCCCTCGTTAAATGATATTAGAATCCGTTTATTTGATGCAAATCGGTTAAGGGGTTAAGGAATTATGGCTCTGTCAAGTTTTTAATTTTACTGTTTATGTACCGTATTAGATCAATAATGGTAGGTTAGAAGCTGAAAAAAATTTTTTAAAAATACTTAGAGGAAGTTTATTAATAGAAATGAAGTTGGTTCTAGTAGTTTATATTATTTTCTAATATTGGTTTTTGTTTTTTGGTTATTTCTTGCTTTTGTTTAGAATTTAGACTTATTTTTCATAGGCGTGATGTTGGTTAATATATGCTGAAAATTTAATGCCTTTCCGATATTCTTTAAAAGGGAATATTGATGAAGGGGGTAAAATTGTTGTTTTAGCAGTTTTAGCCCTCGTTAAATGATATTAGAATCCGTTTATTTGATGCAAATCGGTTAAGGGGTTAAGGAATTATGGCTCTGTCAAGTTTTTAATTTTACTGTTTATGTGCCGTATTAGATCAATAATGGTAGGTTAGAAGCTGAAAAAAATTTTTTAAAAATACTTAGAGGAAGTTTATTAATAGAAATGAAGTTGGTTCTAGTAGTTTATATTATTTTCTAATATTGGTTTTTGTTTTTTGGTTATTTCTTGCTTTTGTTTAGAATTCAGACATTTTTTCATAGGCGTGATGTTGGATAATAAATGCTGAAAATTTAATGCCTTTCCGATATTCTTCAAAAGGGAATATCGATGAAGGGGGTGAAAAGGTTGTTCAAGGAGTTTTAGCCCTCATTAAACGATTTTAGAATCCGTTTATTTGATGCAAATCGGTTAAGGGGTTAAGGAATTATGGCTCTGTCAAGTTTGTAATTTTACTGTTTATGTGCCGTATGAGATCAATAATGGTAGGTTAGAAGCAGAAAAAATTTTTTTAAAAATACTTAGAGGAAGTTTATTAATAGAAATGAAGTTGGTTCTAGTAGTTTATATTATTTTCTAATTTTGGTTTTTGTTTTTTGGCCATTTCTTGCTTTTGTTTAGAATTCAGACATTTTTTCATAGGCGTGATGTTGGATAATAACTGCTGAAAATTTAATGCCTTTCCGATATTCTTCAAAAGGGAATATCGATGAAAGGGGTGAAAATGTTGTTCTAGGAGTTTTAGCCCTCGTTAAATGATATTAGAATCCGTTTATTTGATGCAAATCGGTTAAGGGGTTAAGGAATTATGGCTCTGTCAAGTTTTTAATTTTACTGTTTATGTACCGTATTAGATCAATAATGGTAGGTTAGAAGCTGAAAAAAATTTTTTAAAAATACTTAGAGGAAGTTTATTAATAGAAATGAAGTTGGTTCTAGTAGTTTATATTATTTTCTAATATTGGTTTTTGTTTTTTGGTTATTTCTTGCTTTTGTTTAGAATTTAGACTTATTTTTCATAGGCGTGATGTTGGTTAATATATGCTGAAAATTTAATGCCTTTCCGATATTCTTTAAAAGGGAATATTGATGAAGGGGGTAAAATTGTTGTTTTAGCAGTTTTAGCCCTCGTTAAATGATATTAGAATCCGTTTATTTGATGCAAATCGGTTAAGGGGTTAAGGAATTATGGCTCTGTCAAGTTTTTAATTTTACTGTTTATGTGCCGTATTAGATCAATAATGGTAGGTTAGAAGCTGAAAAAAATTTTTTAAAAATACTTAGAGGAAGTTTATTAATAGAAATGAAGTTGGTTCTAGTAGTTTATATTATTTTCTAATATTGGTTTTTGTTTTTTGGTTATTTCTTGCTTTTGTTTAGAATTCAGACATTTTTTCATAGGCGTGATGTTGGATAATAAATGCTGAAAATTTAATGCCTTTCCGATATTCTTCAAAAGGGAATATCGATGAAAGGGGTGAAAATGTTGTTCTAGGAGTTTTAGCCCTCGTTAAATGATATTAGAATCCGTTTATGTGATGCAAATCGGTTAAGGGGTTCAGGAATTATGGCTCTGTCAAGTTTTTAATTTTACTGTTTATGTGCCGTATTAGATCAATAATGGTAGGTTAGAAGCTGAAAAATTTTTTTTAAAAATACTTAGATGTAGTTTATTAATACAAATGAAGTTGGTTCTAGTAGTTTATATTATTTTCTAATTTTGGTTTTTGTTTTTTGGCCATTTCTTGCTTTTGTTTAGAATTCAGACATTTTTTCATAGGCGTGATGTTGGATAATAAATGCTGAAAATTTAATGCCTTTCCGATATTCTTCAAAAGGGAATATCGATGAAGGGGGTGAAAAGGTTGTTCAAGGAGTTTTAGCCCTCGTTAAACGATTTTAGAATCCGTTTATTTGATGCAAATCGGTTAAGGGGTTAAGGAATTATGGCTCTGTCAAGTGTTTAATTTTACTGTTTATGTGCCGTATGAGATCAATAATGGTAGGTTAGAAGCTGAAAGAAATTTTTTAAAAATACTTAGAGGAAGTTTATTAATAGAAATGAAGTTGGTTCTAGTAGTTTATATTATTTTCTAATATTGGTTTTTGTTTTTTGGTCATTTCTTGCTTTTGTTTAGAATTTAGACATTTTTTTCATAGGCGTGATGTTGGTTAATATATGCTGAAAATTTAATGCCTTTCCGATATTCTTTAAAAGGGAATATTGATGAAGGGGGTAAAATTGTTGTTTTAGCAGTTTTAGCCCTCGTTAAATGCTATTAGAATCCGTTTATTTGATGCAAATCGGTTAAGGGGTTCAGGAATTATGGCTCTGTCAAATTTTTAATTTTACTGTTTATGTGCCGTATTAGATCAATAATGGTAGGTTAGAAGCTGAAAGAAATTTTTTAAAAATACTTAGAGGAAGTTTATTAATAGAAATGAAGTTGGTTCTAGTAGTTTATATTATTTTCTAATATTGGTTTTTGTTTTTTGGTCATTTCTTGCTTTTGTTTAGAATTTAGACATTTTTTTCATAGGCGTGATGTTGGTTAATATATGCTGAAAATTTAATGCCTTTCCGATATTCTTTAAAAGGAAATATTGATGGAGGGGGTAAAAATGTTGTTCTAGGAGTTTTTGCTCTCGTTAAGTGCTATTAGAATCCGTTTATTTGATGCAAATCGGTTAAGGGGTTGAGGAATTATGGCTCTGTCAAATTTGTAATTTGACTGTTTATGTGCCGTATTAGATCAATAATGGTAGGTTAGAAGCTGAAAAATTTTTTTTAAAAATACTTAGATGTAGTTTATTAATACAAATGAAGTTGGTTCTAGTAGCTTATATTATTTTCTAATTTGGTTTTTGTTTTTTGGCCATTTCTTGCTTTTGTTTAGAATTTAGACATTTTTTCGTAGGCGTGATGTTGGTTAATATATGCTGAAAATTTAATGCCTTTCCGATATTCTTTAAAAGGGAATTTTGATGAAGGGGGTAAAATTGTTGTTTTAGGAGTTTTAGCCCTCGTTAAATGCTATCAGAATCCGTTTATGTGATGCAAATCGGTTAAGGGGTTCAGGAATTATGGCTCTGTCAAGTTTTTAATTTTACTGTTTATGTGCCGTATTAGATCAATAATGGTAGGTTAGAAGCTGAAAAATTTTTTTTAAAAATACTTAGATGTAGTTTATTAATACAAATGAAGTTGGTTCTAGTAGTTTATATTATTTTCTAATTTTGGTTTTTGTTTTTTGGCCATTTCTTGCTTTTGTTTAGAATTCAGACATTTTTTCATAGGCGTGATGTTGGATAATAAATGCTGAAAATTTAATGCCTTTCCGATATTCTTCAAAAGGGAATATCGATGAAGGGGGTGAAAAGGTTGTTCAAGGAGTTTTAGCCCTCGTTAAACGATTTTAGAATCCGTTTATTTGATGCAAATCGGTTAAGGGGTTAAGGAATTATGGCTCTGTCAAGTGTTTAATTTTACTGTTTATGTGCCGTATGAGATCAATAATGGTAGGTTAGAAGCAGAAAAAATTTTTTTAAAAATACTTAGAGGAAGTTTATTAATAGAAATGAAGTTGGTTCTAGTAGTTTATATTATTTTCTAATTTTGGTTTTTGTTTTTTGGCCATTTCTTGCTTTTGTTTAGAATTCAGACATTTTTTCATAGGCGTGATGTTGGATAATAAATGCTGAAAATTTAATGTCTTTCCGATATTCTTCAAAAGGGAATATCGATGAAGGGGGTGAAAAGGTTGTTCAAGGAGTTTTAGCCCTCGTTAAACGATTTTAGAATCCGTTTATTTGATGCAAATCGGTTAAGGGGTTAAGGAATTATGGCTCTGTCAAGTGTTTAATTTTACTGTTTATGTGCCGTATGAGATCAATAATGGTAGGTTAGAAGCAGAAAAAATTTTTTTAAAAATACTTAGAGGAAGTTTATTAATAGAAATGAAGTTGGTTCTAGTAGTTTATATTATTTTCTAATTTTGGTTTTTGTTTTTTGGCCATTTCTTGCTTTTGTTTAGAATTCAGACATTTTTTCATAGGCGTGATGTTGGATAATAAATGCTGAAAATTTAATGCCTTTCCGATATTCTTCAAAAGGGAATATCGATGAAAGGGGTGAAAATGTTGTTCTAGGAGTTTTAGCCCTCGTTAAATGATATTAGAATCCGTTTATTTGATGCAAATCGGTTAAGGGGTTAAGGAATTATGGCTCTGTCAAGTTTTTAATTTTACTGTTTATGTGCCGTATTAGATCAATAATGGTAGGTTAGAAGCTGAAAAAAATTTTTTAAAAATACTTAGAGGAAGTTTATTAATAGAAATGAAGTTGGTTCTAGTAGTTTATATTATTTTCTAATATTGTTTTTTGTTTTTTGGTTATTTCTTGCTTTTGTTTAGAATTTAGACTTTTTTTTCATAGGTTGGTTAATATATGCTGAAAATTTAATGCCTTTCCGATATTCTTTAAAAGGGAATATTGATGAAGGGGGTAAAATTGTTGTTTTAGCAGTTTTAGCCCTCGTTAAATGCTATTAGAATCCGTTTATTTGATGCAAATCGGTTAAGGGGTTCAGGAATTATGGCTCTGTCAAATTTTTAATTTTACTGTTTATGTGCCGTATTAGATCAATAATGGTAGGTTAGAAGCGGAAAGAAATTTTTTAAAAATACTTAGAGGAAGTTTATTAATAGAAATGAAGTTGGTTCTAGTAGTTTATATTATTTTCTAATATTGGTTTTTGTTTTTTGGTCATTTCTTGCTTTTGTTTAGAATTTAGACATTTTTTTCATAGGCGTGATGTTGGTTAATATATGCTGAAAATGTAATGCCTTTCCGATATTCTTTAAAAGGAAATATTGATGGAGGGGGTAAAAATGTTGTTCTAGGAGTTTTTGCTCTCGTTAAGTGCTATTAGAATCCGTTTATTTGATGCAAATCGGTTAAGGGGTTCAGGAATTATGGCTCTGTCAAATTTTTAATTTGACTGTTTATGTGCCGTATTAGATCAATAATGGTAGGTTAGAAGCTGAAAAATTTTTTTTAAAAATACTTAGATGTAGTTTATTAATACAAATGAAGTTGGTTCTAGTAGCTTATATTATTTTCTAATTTGGTTTTTGTTTTTTGGCCATTTCTTGCTTTTGTTTAGAATTTAGACATTTTTTCGTAGGCGTGATGTTGGTTAATATATGCTGAAAATTTAATGCCTTTCCGATATTCTTTAAAAGGGAATATTGATGAAGGGGGTAAAATTGTTGTTTTAGCAGTTTTAGCCCTCGTTAAGTGCTATTAGAATCCGTTTATTTGATGCAAATCGGTTAAGGGGTTCAGGAATTATGGCTCAGTCAATTTTTTAATTTTACTGTTTATGTGCCGTATTAGATCAATAATGGTAGGTTAGAAGCTGAAAAAATTTTTTTAAAAATACTTAGAGGAAGTTTATTAATAGAAATGAAGTTGGTTCTAGTAGTTTATATTATTTTCTAATATTCGTTTTTCTTTTTTGGTCATTTTTTGCTTTTGTTTAGAATTTAGACATTTTTTCATCGGCGTGATGTTGGTCAATATATGCTGAAAATTTAATGCCATTCCGATATTCTTTAAAAGGGAATATCGATGAAGGGGGTGAAAAGGTTGTTCAAGGAGTTTTAGCCCTCATTAAACGATTTTAGAATCCGTTTATTTGATGCAAATCGGTTAAGGGGTTAAGGAATTATGGCTCTGTCAAGTTTGTAATTTTACTGTTTATGTGCCGTATGAGATCAATAATGGTAGGTTAGAAGCAGAAAAAATTTTTTTAAAAATACTTAGAGGAAGTTTATTAATAGAAATGAAGTTGGTTCTAGTAGTTTATATTATTTTCTAATTTTGGTTTTTGTTTTTTGGCCATTTCTTGCTTTTGTTTAGAATTCAGACATTTTTTCATAGGCGTGATGTTGGATAATAACTGCTGAAAATTTAATGCCTTTCCGATATTCTTCAAAAGGGAATATCGATGAAAGGGGTGAAAATGTTGTTCTAGGAGTTTTAGCCCTCGTTAAATGATATTAGAATCCGTTTATTTGATGCAAATCGGTTAAGGGGTTAAGGAATTATGGCTCTGTCAAGTTTTTAATTTTACTGTTTATGTACCGTATTAGATCAATAATGGTAGGTTAGAAGCTGAAAAAAATTTTTTAAAAATACTTAGAGGAAGTTTATTAATAGAAATGAAGTTGGTTCTAGTAGTTTATATTATTTTCTAATATTGGTTTTTGTTTTTTGGTTATTTCTTGCTTTTGTTTAGAATTTAGACTTATTTTTCATAGGCGTGATGTTGGTTAATATATGCTGAAAATTTAATGCCTTTCCGATATTCTTTAAAAGGGAATATTGATGAAGGGGGTAAAATTGTTGTTTTAGCAGTTTTAGCCCTCGTTAAATGATATTAGAATCCGTTTATTTGATGCAAATCGGTTAAGGGGTTAAGGAATTATGGCTCTGTCAAGTTTTTAATTTTACTGTTTATGTGCCGTATTAGATCAATAATGGTAGGTTAGAAGCTGAAAAAAATTTTTTAAAAATACTTAGAGGAAGTTTATTAATAGAAATGAAGTTGGTTCTAGTAGTTTATATTATTTTCTAATATTGGTTTTTGTTTTTTGGTTATTTCTTGCTTTTGTTTAGAATTCAGACATTTTTTCATAGGCGTGATGTTGGATAATAAATGCTGAAAATTTAATGCCTTTCCGATATTCTTCAAAAGGGAATATCGATGAAAGGGGTGAAAATGTTGTTCTAGGAGTTTTAGCCCTCGTTAAATGATATTAGAATCCGTTTATTTGATGCAAATCGGTTAAGGGGTTAAGGAATTATGGCTCTGTCAAGTTTTTAATTTTACTGTTTATGTGCCGTATTAGATCAATAATGGTAGGTTAGAAGCTGAAAAAAATTTTTTAAAAATACTTAGAGGAAGTTTATTAATAGAAATGAAGTTGGTTCTAGTAGTTTATATTATTTTCTAATTTGGTTTTTGTTTTTTGGTCATTTCTTGCTTTTGTTTAGAATTTAGACATTTTTTCATAGGCGTGATGTTGGTTAATATATGCTGAAAATTTAATGCCTTTCCGATATTCTTACAAGGGAATATTGATGAAGGGGGTAAAAATGTTGTTTTAGGAGTTTTAGCCCTCGTTAAATGCTATCAGAATCCGTTTATGTGATGCAAATCGGTTAAGGGGTTCAGGAATTATGGCTCTGTCAAGTTTTTAATTTTACTGTTTATGTGCCGTATTAGATCAATAATGGTAGGTTAGAAGCTGAAAAATTTTTTTTAAAAATACTTAGATGTAGTTTATTAATACAAATGAAGTTGGTTCTAGTAGTTTATATTATTTTCTAATTTTGGTTTTTGTTTTTTGGCCATTTCTTGCTTTTGTTTAGAATTCAGACATTTTTTCATAGGCGTGATGTTGGATAATAAATGCTGAAAATTTAATGCCTTTCCGATATTCTTCAAAAGGGAATATCGATGAAGGGGGTGAAAAGGTTGTTCAAGGAGTTTTAGCCCTCGTTAAACGATTTTAGAATCCGTTTATTTGATGCAAATCGGTTAAGGGGTTAAGGAATTATGGCTCTGTCAAGTGTTTAATTTTACTGTTTATGTGCCGTATGAGATCAATAATGGTAGGTTAGAAGCTGAAAGAAATTTTTTAAAAATACTTAGAGGAAGTTTATTAATAGAAATGAAGTTGGTTCTAGTAGTTTATATTATTTTCTAATATTGGTTTTTGTTTTTTGGTCATTTCTTGCTTTTGTTTAGAATTTAGACATTTTTTTCATAGGCGTGATGTTGGTTAATATATGCTGAAAATTTAATGCCTTTCCGATATTCTTTAAAAGGAAATATTGATGGAGGGGGTAAAAATGTTGTTCTAGGAGTTTTTGCTCTCGTTAAGTGCTATTAGAATCCGTTTATTTGATGCAAATCGGTTAAGGGGTTCAGGAATTATGGCTCTGTCAAATTTGTAATTTGACTGTTTATGTGCCGTATTAGATCAATAATGGTAGGTTAGAAGCTGAAAAATTTTTTTTAAAAATACTTAGATGTAGTTTATTAATACAAATGAAGTTGGTTCTAGTAGCTTATATTATTTTCTAATTTGGTTTTTGTTTTTTGGCCATTTCTTGCTTTTGTTTAGAATTTAGACATTTTTTCGTAGGCGTGATGTTGGTTAATATATGCTGAAAATTTAATGCCTTTCCGATATTCTTTAAAAGGGAATTTTGATGAAGGGGGTAAAATTGTTGTTTTAGGAGTTTTAGCCCTCGTTAAATGCTATCAGAATCCGTTTATGTGATGCAAATCGGTTAAGGGGTTCAGGAATTATGGCTCTGTCAAGTTTTTAATTTTACTGTTTATGTGCCGTATTAGATCAATAATGGTAGGTTAGAAGCTGAAAAATTTTTTTTAAAAATACTTAGATGTAGTTTATTAATACAAATGAAGTTGGTTCTAGTAGTTTATATTATTTTCTAATTTTGGTTTTTGTTTTTTGGCCATTTCTTGCTTTTGTTTAGAATTCAGACATTTTTTCATAGGCGTGATGTTGGATAATAAATGCTGAAAATTTAATGCCTTTCCGATATTCTTCAAAAGGGAATATCGATGAAGGGGGTGAAAAGGTTGTTCAAGGAGTTTTAGCCCTCGTTAAACGATTTTAGAATCCGTTTATTTGATGCAAATCGGTTAAGGGGTTAAGGAATTATGGCTCTGTCAAGTGTTTAATTTTACTGTTTATGTGCCGTATGAGATCAATAATGGTAGGTTAGAAGCAGAAAAAATTTTTTTAAAAATACTTAGAGGAAGTTTATTAATAGAAATGAAGTTGGTTCTAGTAGTTTATATTATTTTCTAATTTTGGTTTTTGTTTTTTGGCCATTTCTTGCTTTTGTTTAAAATTCAGACATTTTTTCATAGGCGTGATGTTGGATAATAAATGCTGAAAATTTAATGCCTTTCCGATATTCTTCAAAAGGGAATATCGATGAAAGGGGTGAAAATGTTGTTCTAGGAGTTTTAGCCCTCGTTAAATGATATTAGAATCCGTTTATTTGATGCAAATCGGTTAAGGGGTTAAGGAATTATGGCTCTGTCAAGTTTTTAATTTTACTGTTTATGTACCGTATTAGATCAATAATGGTAGGTTAGAAGCTGAAAAAAATTTTTTAAAAATACTTAGAGGAAGTTTATTAATAGAAATGAAGTTGGTTCTAGTAGTTTATATTATTTTCTAATATTGGTTTTTGTTTTTTGGTTATTTCTTGCTTTTGTTTAGAATTTAGACTTATTTTTCATAGGCGTGATGTTGGGTAATAAATGCTGAAAATTTAATGCCTTTCCGATATTCTTTAAAAGGGAATATTGATGAAGGGGGTAAAATTGTTGTTTTAGCAGTTTTAGCCCTCGTTAAATGCTATTAGAATCCGTTTATTTGATGCAAATCGGTTAAGGGGTTCAGGAATTATGGCTCTGTCAAATTTTTAATTTTACTGTTTATGTGCCGTATTAGATCAATAATGGTAGGTTAGAAGCTGAAAGAAGATTTTTAAAAATACTTAGAGGAAGTTTATTAATAGAAATGAAGTTGGTTCTAGTAGTTTATATTATTTTCTAATATTGGTTTTTGTTTTTTGGTCATTTCTTGCTTTTGTTTAGAATTTAGACATTTTTTTCATAGGCGTGATGTTGGTTAATATATGCTGAAAATTTAATGCCTTTCCGATATTCTTTAAAAGGAAATATTGATGGAGGGGGTAAAAATGTTGTTCTAGGAGTTTTTGCTCTCGTTATGCGCTATTAGAATTCGTTTATTTGATGCAAATCGGTTAAGGGGTTCAGGAATTATGGCTCTGTCAAATTTTTAATTTTACTGTTTATGTGCCGTATTAGATCAATAATGGTAGGTTAGAAGCTGAAAAATTTTTTTTAAAAATACTTAGAGGAAGTTTATTAATAGAAATGAAGTTGGTTCTAGTAGTTTATATTATTTTCTAATATTCGTTTTTCTTTTTTGGTCATTTTTTGCTTTTGTTTAGAATTTAGACATTTTTTCATCGGCGTGATGTTGGTCAATATATGCTGAAAATTTAATGCCATTCCGATATTCTTTAAAAGGGAATGTCGATGAAGGGGGTGAAAAGGTTGTTCAAGGAGTTTTAGCCCTCGTTAAATGATTTTAGAATCCGTTTATTTGATGCAAATCGGTTAAGGGGTTAAGGAATTATGGCTCTGTCAAATTTTTAATTTTACTGTTTATGTGCCGTATGAGATAAATAATGGTAGGTTAGAAGCAGAAAAAATTTTTTTAAAAATACTTAGAGGAAGTTTATTAATAGAAATGAAGTTGGTTCTAGTAGTTTATATTATTTTCTAATTTTGGTTTTTGTTTTTTGGCCATTTCTTGCTTTTGTTTAGAATTCAGACATTTTTTCATAGGCGTGATGTTGGATAATAAATGCTGAAAATTTAATGCCTTTCCGATATTCTTCAAAAGGGAATATCGATGAAAGGGGTGAAAATGTTGTTCTAGGAGTTTTAGCCCTCGTTAAATGATATTAGAATCCGTTTATTTGATGCAAATCGGTTAAGGGGTTAAGGAATTATGGCTCTGTCAAGTTTTTAATTTTACTGTTTATGTGCCGTATTAGATCAATAATGGTAGGTTAGAAGCTGAAAAAAATTTTTTAAAAATACTTAGAGGAAGTTTATTAATAGAAATGAAGTTGGTTCTAGTAGTTTATATTATTTTCTAATTTTGGTTTTTGTTTTTTGGCCATTTCTTGCTTTTGTTTAAAATTCAGACATTTTTTCATAGGCGTGATGTTGGATAATAAATGCTGAAAATTTAATGCCTTTCCGATATTCTTCAAAAGGGAATATCGATGAAAGGGGTGAAAATGTTGTTCTAGGAGTTTTAGCCCTCGTTAAATGATATTAGAATCCGTTTATTTGATGCAAATCGGTTAAGGGGTTAAGGAATTATGGCTCTGTCAAGTTTTTAATTTTACTGTTTATGTACCGTATTAGATCAATAATGGTAGGTTAGAAGCTGAAAAAAATTTTTTAAAAATACTTAGAGGAAGTTTATTAATAGAAATGAAGTTGGTTCTAGTAGTTTATATTATTTTCTAATATTGGTTTTTGTTTTTTGGTTATTTCTTGCTTTTGTTTAGAATTTAGACTTATTTTTCATAGGCGTGATGTTGGTCAATATATGCTGAAAATTTAATGCCATTCCGATATTCTTTAAAAGGGAATGTCGATGAAGGGTGATGTTGGATAATAAATGCTGAAAATTTAATGCCTTTCCGATATTCTTCAAAAGGGAATATCGATGAAAGGGGTAAAAATGTTGTTCTAGGAGTTTTAGCCCTCGTTAAATGATATTAGAATCCGTTTATTTGATGCAAATCGGTTAAGGGGTTAAGGAATTATGGCTCTGTCAAGCTTTTAATTTTACTGTTTATGTGCCGTATTAGATCAATAATGGTAGGTTAGAAGCTGAAAAAAATTTTTTAAAAATACTTAGAGGTTGAAGTTGGTTCTAGTAGTTTATATTATTTTCTAATTTGGTTTTTGTTTTTTGGTCATTTCTTGCTTTTGTTTAGAATTTAGACATTTTTTCATAGGCGTGATGTTGGTTAATATATGCTGAAAATTTAATGCCTTTCCGATATTCTTACAAGGGAATATTGATGAAGGGGGTAAAAATGTTGTTTTAGGAGTTTTAGCCCTCGTTAAATGCTATCAGAATCCGTTTATGTGATGCAAATCGGTTAAGGGGTTCAGGAATTATGGCTCTGTCAAGTTTTTAATTTTACTGTTTATGTGCCGTATTAGATCAATAATGGTAGGTTAGAAGCTGAAAATTTTTTTTTAAAAATACTTAGATGTAGTTTATTAATACAAATGAAGTTGGTTCTAGTAGTTTATATTATTTTCTAATTTTGGTTTTTGTTTTTTGGCCATTTCTTGCTTTTGTTTAAAATTCAGACATTTTTTCATCGGCGTGATGTTGGTCAATATATGCTGAAAATTTAATGCCATTCCGATATTCTTTAAAAGGGAATATCGATGAAAGGGGTGAAAATGTTGTTCTAGGAGTTTTAGCCCTCGTTAAATGATTTTAGAATCCGTTTATTTGATGCAAATCGGTTAAGGGGTTAAGGAATTATGGCTCTGTCAAATTTTTAATTTTACTGTTTATGTGCCGTATGAGATAAATAATGGTAGGTTAGAAGCAGAAAAAATTTTTTTAAAAATACTTAGAGGAAGTTTATTAATAGAAATGAAGTTGGTTCTAGTAGTTTATATTATTTTCTAATTTTGGTTTTTGTTTTTTGGCCATTTCTTGCTTTTGTTTAGAATTCAGACATTTTTTCATAGGCGTGATGTTGGATAATAAATGCTGAAAATTTAATGCCTTTCCGATATTCTTCAAAAGGGAATATCGATGAAAGGGGTGAAAATGTTGTTCTAGGAGTTTTAGCCCTCGTTAAATGATATTAGAATCCGTTTATTTGATGCAAATCGGTTAAGGGGTTAAGGAATTATGGCTCTGTCAAGTTTTTAATTTTACTGTTTATGTGCCGTATTAGATCAATAATGGTAGGTTAGAAGCTGAAAAAAATTTTTTAAAAATACTTAGAGGAAGTTTATTAATAGAAATGAAGTTGGTTCTAGTAGTTTATATTATTTTCTAATTTGGTTTTTGTTTTTTGGTCATTTCTTGCTTTTGTTTAGAATTTAGACATTTTTTCATAGGCGTGATGTTGGTTAATATATGCTGAAAATTTAATGCCTTTCCGATATTCTTACAAGGGAATATTGATGAAGGGGGTAAAAATGTTGTTTTAGGAGTTTTAGCCCTCGTTAAATGCTATCAGAATCCGTTTATGTGATGCAAATCGGTTAAGGGGTTCAGGAATTATGGCTCTGTCAAGTTTTTAATTTTACTGTTTATGTGCCGTATTAGATCAATAATGGTAGGTTAGAAGCTGAAAAATTTTTTTTAAAAATACTTAGAGGAAGTTTATTAATAGAAATGAAGTTGGTTCTAGTAGTTTATATTATTTTCTAATATTCGTTTTTCTTTTTTGGTCATTTTTTGCTTTTGTTTAGAATTTAGACATTTTTTCATCGGCGTGATGTTGGTCAATATATGCTGAAAATTTAATGCCATTCCGATATTCTTCAAAAGGGAATATCGATGAAGGGGGTGAAAAGGTTGTTCAAGGAGTTTTAGCCCTCGTTAAATGATTTTAGAATCCGTTTATTTGATGCAAATCGGTTAAGGGGTTAAGGAATTATGGCTCTGTCAAATTTTTAATTTTACTGTTTATGTGCCGTATGAGATAAATAATGGTAGGTTAGAAGCAGAAAAAATTTTTTTAAAAATACTTAGAGGAAGTTTATTAATAGAAATGAAGTTGGTTCTAGTAGTTTATATTATTTTCTAATTTTGGTTTTTGTTTTTTGGCCATTTCTTGCTTTTGTTTAAAATTCAGACATTTTCATAGGCGTGATGTTGGATAATAAATGCTGAAAATTTAATGCCTTTCCGATATTCTTCAAAAGGGAATATCGATGAAAGGGGTGAAAATGTTGTTCTAGGAGTTTTAGCCCTCGTTAAATGATATTAGAATCCGTTTATTTGATGCAAATCGGTTAAGGGGTTAAGGAATTATGGCTCTGTCAAGTTTTTAATTTTACTGTTTATGTGCCGTATTAGATCAATAATGGTAGGTTAGAAGCTGAAAAAAATTTTTTAAAAATACTTAGAGGAAGTTTATTAATAGAAATGAAGTTGGTTCTAGTAGTTTATATTATTTTCTAATTTTGGTTTTTGTTTTTTGGCCATTTCTTGCTTTTGTTTAGAATTCAGACATTTTTTCATAGGCGTGATGTTGGATAATAAATGCTGAAAATTTAATGCCTTTCCGATATTCTTCAAAAGGGAATATCGATGAAAGGGGTGAAAATGTTGTTCTAGGAGTTTTAGCCCTCGTTAAATGATATTAGAATCCGTTTATTTGATGCAAATCGGTTAAGGGGTTAAGGAATTATGGCTCTGTCAAGTTTTTAATTTTACTGTTTATGTGCCGTATTAGATCAATAATGGTAGGTTAGAAGCTGAAAAAAATTTTTTAAAAATACTTAGAGGAAGTTTATTAATAGAAATGAAGTTGGTTCTAGTAGTTTATATTATTTTCTAATTTGGTTTTTGTTTTTTGGTCATTTCTTGCTTTTGTTTAGAATTTAGACATTTTTTCATAGGCGTGATGTTGGTTAATATATGCTGAAAATTTAATGCCTTTCCGATATTCTTACAAGGGAATATTGATGAAGGGGGTAAAAATGTTGTTTTAGGAGTTTTAGCCCTCGTTAAATGCTATCAGAATCGGTTTATGTGATGCAAATCGGTTAAGGGGTTCAGGAATTATGGCTCTGTCAAGTTTTTAATTTTACTGTTTATGTGCCGTATTAGATCAATAAAGGTAGGTTAGAAGCTGAAAAATTTTTTTTAAAAATACTTAGATGTAGTTTATTAATACAAATGAAGTTGGTTCTAGTAGTTTATATTATTTTCTAATTTTGGTTTTTGTTTTTTGGCCATTTCTTGCTTTTGTTTAGAATTCAGACATTTTTTCATAGGCGTGATGTTGGATAATAAATGCTGAAAATTTAATGCCATTCCGATATTCTTCAAAAGGGAATATCGATGAAGGGGGTGAAAAGGTTGTTCAAGGAGTTTTAGCCCTCGTTAAACGATTTTAGAATCCGTTTATTTGATGCAAATCGGTTAAGGGGTTAAGGAATTATGGCTCTGTCAAGTGTTTAATTTTACTGTTTATGTGCCGTATGAGATCAATAATGGTAGGTTAGAAGCAGAAAAAATTTTTTTAAAAATACTTAGAGGAAGTTTATTAATAGAAATGAAGTTGGTTCTAGTAGTTTATATTATTTTCTAATTTTGGTTTTTGTTTTTTGGCCATTTCTTGCTTTTGTTTAGAATTCAGACATTTTTTCATAGGCGTGATGTTGGATAATAAATGCTGAAAATTTAATGCCTTTCCGATATTCTTCAAAAGGGAATATCGATGAAAGGGGTGAAAATGTTGTTCTAGGAGTTTTAGCCCTCGTTAAATGATATTAGAATCCGTTTATTTGATGCAAATCGGTTAAGGGGTTCAGGAATTATGGCTCTGTCAAATTTTTAATTTGACTGTTTATGTGCCGTATTAGATCAATAATGGTAGGTTAGAAGCTGAAAAAAATTTTTTAAAAATACTTAGAGGAAGTTTATTAATAGAAATGAAGTTGGTTCTAGTAGTTTATATTATTTTCTAATATTGTTTTTTGTTTTTTGGTTATTTCTTGCTTTTGTTTAGAATTTAGACTTTTTTTTCATAGGTTGGTTAATATATGCTGAAAATTTAATGCCTTTCCGATATTCTTTAAAAGGGAATATTGATGAAGGGGGTAAAATTGTTGTTTTAGCAGTTTTAGCCCTCGTTAAATGCTATTAGAATCCGTTTATTTGATGCAAATCGGTTAAGGGGTTCAGGAATTATGGCTCTGTCAAATTTTTAATTTTACTGTTTATGTGCCGTATTAGATCAATAATGGTAGGTTAGAAGCTGAAAGAAATTTTTTAAAAATACTTAGAGGAAGTTTATTAATAGAAATGAAGTTGGTTCTAGTAGTTTATATTATTTTCTAATATTGGTTTTTGTTTTTTGGTCATTTCTTGCTTTTGTTTAGAATTTAGACATTTTTTCATAGGCGTGATGTTGGTTAATATATGCTGAAAATTTAATGCCTTTCCGATATTCTTTAAAAGGAAATATTGATGGAGGGGGTAAAAATGTTGTTCTAGGAGTTTTTGCTCTCGTTAAGTGCTATTAGAATCCGTTTATTTGATGCAAATCGGTTAAGGGGTTCAGGAATTATGGCTCTGTCAAATTTTTAATTTGACTGTTTATGTGCCGTATTAGATCAATAATGGTAGGTTAGAAGCTGAAAAATTTTTTTTAAAAATACTTAGATGTAGTTTATTAATACAAATGAAGTTGGTTCTAGTAGCTTATATTATTTTCTAATTTGGTTTTTGTTTTTTGGCCATTTCTTGCTTTTGTTTAGAATTTAGACATTTTTTCGTAGGCGTGATGTTGGTTAATATATGCTGAAAATTTAATGCCTTTCCGATATTCTTTAAAAGGGAATATTGATGAAGGGGGTAAAATTGTTGTTTTAGCAGTTTTAGCCCTCGTTAAGTGCTATTAGAATCCGTTTATTTGATGCAAATCGGTTAAGGGGTTCAGGAATTATGGCTCAGTCAATTTTTTAATTTTACTGTTTATGTGCCGTATTAGATCAATAATGGTAGGTTAGAAGCTGAAAAAAATTTTTTAAAAATACTTAGAGGAAGTTTATTAATAGAAATGAAGTTGGTTCTAGTAGTTTATATTATTTTCTAATATTGGTTTTTGTTTTTTGGTTATTTCTTGCTTTTGTTTAGAATTTAGACTTATTTTTCATAGGCGTGATGTTGGTTAATATATGCTGAAAATTTAATGCCTTTCCGATCTTCTTTAAAAGGGAATATTGATGAAGGGGGTAAAATTGTTGTTTTAGCAGTTTTAGCCCTCGTTAAATGATATTAGAATCCGTTTATTTGATGCAAATCGGTTAAGGGGTTAAGGAATTATGGCTCTGTCAAGTTTTTAATTTTACTGTTTATGTGCCGTATTAGATCAATAATGGTAGGTTAGAAGCTGAAAAAAATTTTTTAAAAATACTTAGAGGAAGTTTATTAATAGAAATGAAGTTGGTTCTAGTAGTTTATATTATTTTCTAATATTGGTTTTTGTTTTTTGGTCATTTCTTGCTTTTGTTTAGAATTTAGACATTTTTTCATAGGCGTGATGTTGGTTAATATATGCTGAAAATTTAATGCCTTTCCGATATTCTTTAAAAGGAAATATTGATGGAGGGGGTAAAAATGTTGTTCTAGGAGTTTTTGCTCTCGTTAAGTGCTATTAGAATCCGTTTATTTGATGCAAATCGGTTAAGGGGTTCAGGAATTATGGCTCTGTCAAATTTTTAATTTGACTGTTTATGTGCCGTATTAGATCAATAATGGTAGGTTAGAAGCTGAAAAATTTTTTTTAAAAATACTTAGATGTAGTTTATTAATACAAATGAAGTTGGTTCTAGTAGCTTATATTATTTTCTAATTTGGTTTTTGTTTTTTGGCCATTTCTTGCTTTTGTTTAGAATTTAGACATTTTTTCGTAGGCGTGATGTTGGTTAATATATGCTGAAAATTTAATGCCTTTCCGATATTCTTTAAAAGGGAATATTGATGAAGGGGGTAAAATTGTTGTTTTAGCAGTTTTAGCCCTCGTTAAGTGCTATTAGAATCCGTTTATTTGATGCAAATCGGTTAAGGGGTTCAGGAATTATGGCTCAGTCAATTTTTTAATTTTACTGTTTATGTGCCGTATTAGATCAATAATGGTAGGTTAGAAGCTGAAAAAAATTTTTTAAAAATACTTAGAGGAAGTTTATTAATAGAAATGAAGTTGGTTCTAGTAGTTTATATTATTTTCTAATATTGGTTTTTGTTTTTTGGTTATTTCTTGCTTTTGTTTAGAATTTAGACTTATTTTTCATAGGCGTGATGTTGGTTAATATATGCTGAAAATTTAATGCCTTTCCGATCTTCTTTAAAAGGGAATATTGATGAAGGGGGTAAAATTGTTGTTTTAGCAGTTTTAGCCCTCGTTAAATGATATTAGAATCCGTTTATTTGATGCAAATCGGTTAAGGGGTTAAGGAATTATGGCTCTGTCAAGTTTTTAATTTTACTGTTTATGTGCCGTATTAGATCAATAATGGTAGGTTAGAAGCTGAAAAAAATTTTTTAAAAATACTTAGAGGAAGTTTATTAATAGAAATGAAGTTGGTTCTAGTAGTTTATATTATTTTCTAATATTGGTTTTTGTTTTTTGGTTATTTCTTGCTTTTGTTTAGAATTCAGACATTTTTTCATAGGCGTGATGTTGGATAATAAATGCTGAAAATTTAATGCCTTTCCGATATTCTTCAAAAGGGAATATCGATGAAAGGGGTGAAAATGTTGTTCTAGGAGTTTTAGCCCTCGTTAAATGATATTAGAATCCGTTTATTTGATGCAAATCGGTTAAGGGGTTAAGGAATTATGGCTCTGTCAAGTTTTTAATTTTACTGTTTATGTGCCGTATTAGATCAATAATGGTAGGTTAGAAGCTGAAAAAAATTTTTTAAAAATACTTAGAGGAAGTTTATTAATAGAAATGAAGTTGGTTCTAGTAGTTTATATTATTTTCTAATTTGGTTTTTGTTTTTTGGTCATTTCTTGCTTTTGTTTAGAATTTAGAAATTTTTTCATAGGCGTGATGTTGGTTAATATATGCTGAAAATTTAATGCCTTTCCGATATTCTTACAAGGGAATATTGATGAAGGGGGTAAAAATGTTGTTTTAGGAGTTTTAGCCCTCGTTAAATGCTATCAGAATCCGTTTATGTGATGCAAATCGGTTAAGGGGTTCAGGAATTATGGCTCTGTCAAGTTTTTAATTTTACTGTTTATGTGCCGTATTAGATCAATAATGGTAGGTTAGAAGCTGAAAAATTTTTTTTAAAAATACTTAGATGTAGTTTATTAATACAAATGAAGTTGGTTCTAGTAGTTTATATTATTTTCTAATTTGGTTTTTGTTTTTTGGCCATTTCTTGCTTTTGTTTAGAATTCAGACATTTTTTCATAGGCGTGATGTTGGATAATAAATGCTGAAAATTTAATGCCTTTCCGATATTCTTCAAAAGGGAATATCGATGAAGGGGGTGAAAAGGTTGTTCAAGCAGTTTTAGCCCTCGTTAAACGATTTTAGAATCCGTTTATTTGATGCAAATCGGTTAAGGGGTTAAGGAATTATGGCTCTGTCAAATTTTTAATTTTACTGTTTATGTGCCGTATGAGATCAATAATGGTAGGTTAGAAGCTGAAAGAAATTTTTTAAAAATACTTAGAGGAAGTTTATTAATAGAAATGAAGTTGGTTCTAGTAGTTTATATTATTTTCTAATATTGGTTTTTGTTTTTTGGTTATTTCTTGCTTTTGTTTAGAATTTAGACTTATTTTTCATAGGCGTGATGTTGGTTAATATATGCTGAAAATTTAATGCCTTTCCGATATTCTTTAAAAGGAAATATTGATGGAGGGGGTAAAAATGTTGTTCTAGGAGTTTTTGCTCTCGTTAAATGATATTAGAATCCGTTTATTTGATGCAAATCGGTTAAGGGGTTCAGGAATTATGGCTCTGTCAAATTTTTAATTTGACTGTTTATGTGCCGTATTAGATCAATAATGGTAGGTTAGAAGCTGAAAAATTTTTTTTAAAAATACTTAGATGTAGTTTATTAATACAAATGAAGTTGGTTCTAGTAGCTTATATTATTTTCTAATTTGGTTTTTGTTTTTTGGCCATTTCTTGCTTTTGTTTAGAATTTAGACATTTTTTCGTAGGCGTGATGTTGGTTAATATATGCTGAAAATTTAATGCCTTTCCGATATTCTTTAAAAGGGAATATTGATGAAGGGGGTAAAATTGTTGTTTTAGCAGTTTTAGCCCTCGTTAAGTGCTATTAGAATCCGTTTATTTGATGCAAATCGGTTAAGGGGTTCAGGAATTATGGCTCAGTCAATTTTTTAATTTTACTGTTTATGTGCCGTATTAGATCAATAATGGTAGGTTAGAAGCTGAAAAAATTTTTTTAAAAATACTTAGAGGAAGTTTATTAATAGAAATGAAGTTGGTTCTAGTAGTTTATATTATTTTCTAATATTCGTTTTTCTTTTTTGGTCATTTTTTGCTTTTGTTTAGAATTTAGACATTTTTTCATCGGCGTGATGTTGGTCAATATATGCTGAAAATTTAATGCCATTCCGATATTCTTTAAAAGGGAATATCGATGAAGGGGGTGAAAAGGTTGTTCAAGGAGTTTTAGCCCTCATTAAACGATTTTAGAATCCGTTTATTTGATGCAAATCGGTTAAGGGGTTAAGGAATTATGGCTCTGTCAAGTTTGTAATTTTACTGTTTATGTGCCGTATGAGATCAATAATGGTAGGTTAGAAGCAGAAAAAATTTTTTTAAAAATACTTAGAGGAAGTTTATTAATAGAAATGAAGTTGGTTCTAGTAGTTTATATTATTTTCTAATTTTGGTTTTTGTTTTTTGGCCATTTCTTGCTTTTGTTTAGAATTCAGACATTTTTTCATAGGCGTGATGTTGGATAATAAATGCTGAAAATTTAATGCCTTTCCGATATTCTTCAAAAGGGAATATCGATGAAAGGGGTGAAAATGTTGTTCTAGGAGTTTTAGCCCTCGTTAAATGATATTAGAATCCGTTTATTTGATGCAAATCGGTTAAGGGGTTAAGGAATTATGGCTCTGTCAAGTTTTTAATTTTACTGTTTATGTACCGTATTAGATCAATAATGGTAGGTTAGAAGCTGAAAAAAATTTTTTAAAAATACTTAGAGGAAGTTTATTAATAGAAATGAAGTTGGTTCTAGTAGTTTATATTATTTTCTAATATTGGTTTTTGTTTTTTGGTTATTTCTTGCTTTTGTTTAGAATTCAGACATTTTTTCATAGGCGTGATGTTGGATAATAAATGCTGAAAATTTAATGCCTTTCCGATATTCTTCAAAAGGGAATATCGATGAAAGGGGTGAAAATGTTGTTCTAGGAGTTTTAGCCCTCGTTAAATGATATTAGAATCCGTTTATTTGATGCAAATCGGTTAAGGGGTTAAGGAGTTATGGCTCTGTCAAGTTTTTAATTTTACTGTTTATGTGCCGTATTAGATCAATAATGGTAGGTTAGAAGCTGAAAAAAATTTTTTAAAAATACTTAGAGGAAGTTTATTAATAGAAATGAAGTTGGTTCTAGTAGTTTATATTATTTTCTAATTTGGTTTTTGTTTTTTGGTCATTTCTTGCTTTTGTTTAGAATTTAGACATTTTTTCATAGGCGTGATGTTGGTTAATATATGCTGAAAATTTAATGCCTTTCCGATATTCTTTAAAAGGAAATATTGATGGAGGGGGTAAAAATGTTGTTCTAGGAGTTTTTGCTCTCGTTAAATGATATTAGAATCCGTTTATTTGATGCAAATCGGTTAAGGGGTTCAGGAATTATGGCTCTGTCAAATTTTTAATTTGACTGTTTATGTGCCGTATTAGATCAATAATGGTAGGTTAGAAGCTGAAAAATTTTTTTTAAAAATACTTAGATGTAGTTTATTAATACAAATGAAGTTGGTTCTAGTAGCTTATATTATTTTCTAATTTGGTTTTTGTTTTTTGGCCATTTCTTGCTTTTGTTTAGAATTTAGACATTTTTTCGTAGGCGTGATGTTGGTTAATATATGCTGAAAATTTAATGCCTTTCCGATATTCTTTAAAAGGGAATATTGATGAAGGGGGTAAAATTGTTGTTTTAGCAGTTTTAGCCCTCGTTAAGTGCTATTAGAATCCGTTTATTTGATGCAAATCGGTTAAGGGGTTCAGGAATTATGGCTCAGTCAATTTTTTAATTTTACTGTTTATGTGCCGTATTAGATCAATAATGGTAGGTTAGAAGCTGAAAAAATTTTTTTAAAAATACTTAGAGGAAGTTTATTAATAGAAATGAAGTTGGTTCTAGTAGTTTATATTATTTTCTAATATTCGTTTTTCTTTTTTGGTCATTTTTTGCTTTTGTTTAGAATTTAGACATTTTTTCATCGGCGTGATGTTGGTCAATATATGCTGAAAATTTAATGCCATTCCGATATTCTTTAAAAGGGAATATCGATGAAGGGGGTGAAAAGGTTGTTCAAGGAGTTTTAGCCCTCATTAAACGATTTTAGAATCCGTTTATTTGATGCAAATCGGTTAAGGGGTTAAGGAATTATGGCTCTGTCAAGTTTGTAATTTTACTGTTTATGTGCCGTATGAGATCAATAATGGTAGGTTAGAAGCAGAAAAAATTTTTTTAAAAATACTTAGAGGAAGTTTATTAATAGAAATGAAGTTGGTTCTAGTAGTTTATATTATTTTCTAATTTTGGTTTTTGTTTTTTGGCCATTTCTTGCTTTTGTTTAGAATTCAGACATTTTTTCATAGGCGTGATGTTGGATAATAAATGCTGAAAATTTAATGCCTTTCCGATATTCTTCAAAAGGGAATATCGATGAAAGGGGTGAAAATGTTGTTCTAGGAGTTTTAGCCCTCGTTAAATGATATTAGAATCCGTTTATTTGATGCAAATCGGTTAAGGGGTTAAGGAATTATGGCTCTGTCAAGTTTTTAATTTTACTGTTTATGTACCGTATTAGATCAATAATGGTAGGTTAGAAGCTGAAAAAAATTTTTTAAAAATACTTAGAGGAAGTTTATTAATAGAAATGAAGTTGGTTCTAGTAGTTTATATTATTTTCTAATATTGGTTTTTGTTTTTTGGTTATTTCTTGCTTTTGTTTAGAATTCAGACATTTTTTCATAGGCGTGATGTTGGATAATAAATGCTGAAAATTTAATGCCTTTCCGATATTCTTCAAAAGGGAATATCGATGAAAGGGGTGAAAATGTTGTTCTAGGAGTTTTAGCCCTCGTTAAATGATATTAGAATCCGTTTATTTGATGCAAATCGGTTAAGGGGTTAAGGAATTATGGCTCTGTCAAGTTTTTAATTTTACTGTTTATGTGCCGTATTAGATCAATAATGGTAGGTTAGAAGCTGAAAAAAATTTTTTAAAAATACTTAGAGGAAGTTTATTAATAGAAATGAAGTTGGTTCTAGTAGTTTATATTATTTTCTAATTTGGTTTTTGTTTTTTGGTCATTTCTTGCTTTTGTTTAGAATTTAGACATTTTTTCATAGGCGTGATGTTGGTTAATATATGCTGAAAATTTAATGCCTTTCCGATATTCTTACAAGGGAATATTGATGAAGGGGGTAAAAATGTTGTTTTAGGAGTTTTAGCCCTCGTTAAATGCTATCAGAATCCGTTTATGTGATGCAAATCGGTTAAGGGGTTCAGGAATTATGGCTCTGTCAAGTTTTTAATTTTACTGTTTATGTGCCGTATTAGATCAATAATGGTAGGTTAGAAGCTGAAAAATTTTTTTTAAAAATACTTAGATGTAGTTTATTAATACAAATGAAGTTGGTTCTAGTAGTTTATATTATTTTCTAATTTGGTTTTTGTTTTTTGGCCATTTCTTGCTTTTGTTTAGAATTCAGACATTTTTTCATAGGCGTGATGTTGGATAATAAATGCTGAAAATTTAATGCCTTTCCGATATTCTTCAAAAGGGAATATCGATGAAGGGGGTGAAAAGGTTGTTCAAGGAGTTTTAGCCCTCGTTAAACGATTTTAGAATCCGTTTATTTGATGCAAATCGGTTAAGGGGTTAAGGAATTATGGCTCTGTCAAATTTTTAATTTTACTGTTTATGTGCCGTATGAGATCAATAATGGTAGGTTAGAAGCTGAAAGAAATTTTTTAAAAATACTTAGAGGAAGTTTATTAATAGAAATGAAGTTGGTTCTAGTAGTTTATATTATTTTCTAATATTGGTTTTTGTTTTTTGGTCATTTCTTGCTTTTGTTTAGAATTTAGACATTTTTTTCATAGGCGTGATGTTGGTTAATATATGCTGAAAATTTAATGCCTTTCCGATATTCTTTAAAAGGGAATATTGATGAAGGGGGTAAAATTGTTGTTTTAGCAGTTTTAGCCCTCGTTAAATGCTATTAGAATCCGTTTATTTGATGCAAATCGGTTAAGGGGTTCAGGAATTATGGCTCTGTCAAATTTTTAATTTTACTGTTTATGTGCCGTATTAGATCAATAATGGTAGGTTAGAAGCTGAAAGAAATTTTTTAAAAATACTTAGAGGAAGTTTATTAATAGAAATGAAGTTGGTTCTAGTAGTTTATATTATTTTCTAATATTGGTTTTTGTTTTTTGGTCATTTCTTGCTTTTGTTTAGAATTTAGACATTTTTTTCATAGGCGTGATGTTGGTTAATATATGCTGAAAATTTAATGCCTTTCCGATATTCTTTAAAAGGAAATATTGATGGAGGGGGTAAAAATGTTGTTCTAGGAGTTTTTGCTCTCGTTAAGTGCTATTAGAATCCGTTTATTTGATGCAAATCGGTTAAGGGGTTCAGGAATTATGGCTCTGTCAAATTTGTAATTTGACTGTTTATGTGCCGTATTAGATCAATAATGGTAGGTTAGAAGCTGAAAAATTTTTTTTAAAAATACTTAGATGTAGTTTATTAATACAAATGAAGTTGGTTCTAGTAGCTTATATTATTTTCTAATTTGGTTTTTGTTTTTTGGCCATTTCTTGCTTTTGTTTAGAATTTAGACATTTTTTCGTAGGCGTGATGTTGGTTAATATATGCTGAAAATTTAATGCCTTTCCGATATTCTTTAAAAGGGAATTTTGATGAAGGGGGTAAAATTGTTGTTTTAGCAGTTTTAGCCCTCGTTAAGTGCTATTAGAATCCGTTTATTTGATGCAAATCGGTTAAGGGGTTCAGGAATTATGGCTCAGTCAAGTTTTTAATTTTACTGTTTATGTGCCGTATTAGATCAATAATGGTAGGTTAGAAGCTGAAAAAATTTTTTTAAAAATACTTAGAGGAAGTTTATTAATAGAAATAAAGTTGGTTCCAGTAGTTTATATTATTTTCTAATATTCGTTTTTCTTTTTTGGTCATTTTTTGCTTTTGTTTAGAATTTAGACATTTTTTCATCGGCGTGATGTTGGTCAATATATGCTGAAAATTTAATGCCATTCCGATATTCTTTAAAAGGGAATATCGATGAAGGGGGTGAAAAGGTTGTTCAAGGAGTTTTAGCCCTCATTAAACGATTTTAGAATCCGTTTATTTGATGCAAATCGGTTAAGGGGTTAAGGAATTATGGCTCTGTCAAGTTTTTAATTTTACTGTTTATGTGCCGTATGAGATCAATAATGGTAGGTTAGAAGCAGAAAAAATTTTTTTAAAAATACTTAGAGGAAGTTTATTAATAGAAATGAAGTTGGTTCTAGTAGTTTATATTATTTTCTAATTTTGGTTTTTGTTTTTTGGCCATTTCTTGCTTTTGTTTAGAATTCAGACATTTTTTCATAGGCGTGATGTTGGATAATAAATGCTGAAAATTTAATGCCTTTCCGATATTCTTCAAAAGGGAATATCGATGAAAGGGGTGAAAATGTTGTTCTAGGAGTTTTAGCCCTCGTTAAATGATATTAGAATCCGTTTATTTGATGCAAATCGGTTAAGGGGTTAAGGAATTATGGCTCTGTCAAGTTTTTAATTTTACTGTTTATGTACCGTATTAGATCAATAATGGTAGGTTAGAAGCTGAAAAAAATTTTTTAAAAATACTTAGAGGAAGTTTATTAATAGAAATGAAGTTGGTTCTAGTAGTTTATATTATTTTCTAATATTGGTTTTTGTTTTTTGGTTATTTCTTGCTTTTGTTTAGAATTTAGACTTATTTTTCATAGGCGTGATGTTGGTTAATATATGCTGAAAATGTAATGCCTTTCCGATATTCTTTAAAAGGGAATATTGATGAAGGGGGTAAAATTGTTGTTTTAGCAGTTTTAGCCCTCGTTAAATGCTATTAGAATCCGTTTATTTGATGCAAATCGGTTAAGGGGTTAAGGAATTATGGCTCTGTCAAGTTTTTAATTTTACTGTTTATGTGCCTTATTAGATCAATAATGGTAGGTTAGAAGCTGAAAAAAATTTTTTAAAAATACTTAGAGGAAGTTTATTAATAGAAATGAAGTTGGTACTAGTAGTTTATATTATTTTCTAATATTGGTTTTTGTTTTTTGGTTATTTCTTGCTTTTGTTTAGAATTTAGACATTTTTTTCATAGGCGTGATGTTGGTTAATATATGCTGAAAATTTAATGCCTTTCCGATATTCTTTAAAAGGGAATATTGATGAAGGGGGTAAAATTGTTGTTTTAGCAGTTTTAGCCCTCGTTAAATGATATTAGAATCCGTTTATTTGATGCAAATCGGTTAAGGGGTTAAGGAATTATGGCTCTGTCAAGTTTTTAATTTTACTGTTTATGTACCGTATTAGATCAATAATGGTAGGTTAGAAGCTGAAAAAAATTTTTTAAAAATACTTAGAGGAAGTTTATTAATAGAAATGAAGTTGGTACTAGTAGTTTATATTATTTTCTAATATTGGTTTTTGTTTTTTGGTTATTTCTTGCTTTTGTTTAGAATTTAGACATTTTTTTCATAGGCGTGATGTTGGTTAATATATGCTGAAAATTTAATGCCTTTCCGATATTCTTTAAAAGGGAATATTGATGAAGGGGGTAAAATTGTTGTTTTAGCAGTTTTAGCCCTCGTTAAATGCTATTAGAATCCGTTTATTTGATGCAAATCGGTTAAGGGGTTAAGGAATTATGGCTCTGTCAAGTTTTTAATTTTACTGTTTATGTGCCGTATTAGATCAATAATGGTAGGTTAGAAGCTGAAAAAAATTTTTTAAAAATACTTAGAGGAAGTTTATTAATAGAAATGAAGTTGGTTCTAGTAGTTTATATTATTTTCTAATTTTGGTTTTTGTTTTTTGGCCATTTCTTGCTTTTGTTTAGAATTCAGACATTTTTTCATAGGCGTGATGTTGGATAATAAATGCTGAAAATTTAATGCCTTTCCGATATTCTTCAAAAGGGAATATCGATGAAAGGGGTGAAAATGTTGTTCTAGGAGTTTTAGCCCTCGTTAAATGATATTAGAATCCGTTTATTTGATGCAAATCGGTTAAGGGGTTAAGGAATTATGGCTCTGTCAAGTTTTTAATTTTACTGTTTATGTGCCGTATTAGATCAATAATGGTAGGTTAGAAGCTGAAAAAAATTTTTTAAAAATACTTAGAGGAAGTTTATTAATAGAAATGAAGTTGGTTCTAGTAGTTTATATTATTTTCTAATATTGGTTTTTGTTTTTTGGTTATTTCTTGCTTTTGTTTAGAATTTAGACATTTTTTTCATAGGCGTGATGTTGGTTAATATATGCTGAAAATTTAATGCCCCACAGTCATCGACTACTCGGCAAAGCGTACGGTTGTTTTAATTTTTGTCTCTCGCTTGTTATTCGCTTAGCATTTATTGCAAACAAAGTACCGGTTTACCGTTTTCTTTTTTCTCTTTTCCACTGTTTGGAAGTATTTAATTTATACCTTCATAAATTCAATTAAACAAAGAAGAGTAGTTTATCAAACCAGAATACATTAACATAATATTAGAGATGGCTCCGGGGCCACCGGATAAATTTCTAAACAACAGATTCCATCTGTTAGGAGAGTATTCAGAAAATGCCCCGAAAAAACAAAGGTTAAATGATTTCCCAGACTTACCCACCCCAAGGAACAGTACTCCTGATCACCCAAAATATATTTTAATCTCCTCAATCGAACCTGAAAAACCATTATCCAAATTCAGCCCTTTTGCTATTAAGAAAGGTGTTGAGTGCATCAGCACAGAATATTCTTCAATTTCTCAACTGAGAGACGGCAACCTGCTCATTCTAGCACGCAACACACGTGTTGCTGAAAAATTTATAAAAACAAATACTTTGGCAAACCTTTGCAAAATATCCTGTAAACTGCACCACACCTTAAATTCTATCAAAGGTGTTATATTTGCACCATGTTTAAAAGATGTACCAGAATCTGAGATCGTACAGGAGATGAAAGAGCAAGGTGTATCAGACGTCTACAAGTTCACAAAATTAGCTGAAGATGGACTAACCAGAAAACCAACAGGAAAAATAGTTCTTACTTTTGACCTGTATCGTTTGCCAGCTACAGTGGATGTAGCTTGGTACAAATGTAAGGTCGATTTCTATTATCCAAACCCGATGTTCTGCAAAAATTGCCAGCGTTTAGGCCATACCAAGAAACGTTGCAAGGGTAGCCCTACATGCCCACAATGCAGCCTACCACCGCACGATGCCACGGAATGTACACGCACTTTATGCTCAAACTGCTCTGAAAATCACTCCTCAGACGATAAAAACTGTCCACGATTCCTCCAAATGAAGGAAATCCTCAAAATAAAAACCAAGAATTACTGTAGCATTGGTGAAGCCCGTCGCAGATACAGAGAAAACAATCCCGTTACTTCAGTTAACCAAACTGCGTCTTTTTCTTCTACTGTAAAAAATAGCAAAGCCGTTAATCCCAAACACAATCTAGAAACATCTCCGTCAATATTAGACAATCAACCATCAACCTCCAAAAAAATACAAAACCTAATTAACTCTAAAACTTCACACGAGAAACAATCACTAGCTGAAACTAACAACACAACTTCTTCAAAAAAATACGCTACCTCCATGGAACCAACAAAAATTCCTCCAGCCAAAGACCAATCATCCTTAGACACATCGAAACATTCTGTAAATAGCTCCAAAACATATGAAAAACAACCATCAACCGAACCTAACATCACAACATCTCTAAGAAAATATACTTCCTCCATAGAAACACCAACAATTCCTTCAGTAAAAGATTCACTCTTAGAAACACCAAAACATTATTCAACCTCTATCCAAAAACCATACACCTCACCATTGTCTGCAATAACTCAAAAATTATTAAAAGAAAATCAATATTACCTACCATCAGAATCTCCCGACGTGACTACTATGGACTTAGAAAACTAACTCCACGAGAAACCCATCTACATCTCATATACTTCCACTTCTTAATATGAACTTTACAGTACTTCAATGGAATATCAACGGTTTTAAAAATAATTACTGTAACCTTCAAATTTTAATGAGGGAAATGGATCCTTGTTTAATATCGCTTCAAGAAACACACTGCGCTTGGAATTTCACACCTACCCCTCCCAAGAACTATAGCTGTTACTTCACGAACAATGTGCAGAACACAACATCGAAACAGGGTATAGGAGTCTTCGTTAAATCTAACATCCCACATAGACAACTCCATGTCAATTCTCAACACCAAGTAATTGCCATGGAAATTTCGCTCAATAAAAAATTTATAGTGCTATCATTTTACATACCTCCCACTGAGGACATTTCTGAACAAGAATTAACCTCAATTATCACTTCTTTTAATAGCCCAATTCTGGTTGTCGGCGATTTTAACAGCTGGAACACTATCTGGGGATCTGCTTCCAGTAATCACAGAGGACTACTGCTTGAGAAAGTAATACGCAACGCTAACCTTTGCATTCTCAATGATGGCAGTCCAACACATTTTTCTACCCATAGTTCATTCACTCACATTGATCTTTCATTTTGCTCACTTTCTCTCCTTCCAATAACTAATTGGACTATACTAAAAGATTTAAACAACAGCGATCACTTCCCGATAAGAATTTCCATAAAATTAAGTAACGAAAAACCAGAATCTATCACCATAGGCAAATTCCTCACGAATTTAGCCGACTTATCAAAATTCTCTCTTAAAGTAGAACATGAACTTTCAACCAGAACACTCTGTAAGTCCAGCAACAAAGACGCAGCTTCGATCACAAAATCAATCCGCAGAGGCGCTAACCTACACATTCCCCAAGTGAAAAAGAACGCACATACTACTAAACCCACAAAAGTACCTTGGTGGAATGCTTCACTATCGGAGCTACGATTCCAAAAAATAAAGGAATGGAGAAACTTTAAATCTAACCCCAACACAAACAATCTTATATCGTATAAGAAAGTCAACGCTAAGTTTCGGAGGGAACTAAAGTCTGCTAAAAAATCGTGCTTTGAAGAATATACAAAAACTATAAATAGAAACACACCAATTTCCATTATTTGGAGCAAAATAAACCGCATAACTCAAAGAAACACATCTATGAGCATTAAGGCGATAGATTCTAGTAATGAAACTCTCATTACCCCAAAGGAAATTGCGAATCATTTTGCCAACGAATGGTCCAAATATTCTTCCGACGAAAACTTCTCACAACTTTTTATTTCATCCAAATACGCATTCACAGCTTCCTTCAACAATCCAACTGATAAAATTTCGTCCTTCATGGAGCAACCAATCACTCTCCTAGAGCTCAACGGATGTTTAAAGAAAGCTAAAGGGACTTCACCTGGGCTTGATCGCATCACATATCAAATGATAAAACCTCTCACTCAATACACCAAACATAAAATCTTAGAACTCTATAACACTATATTTGATAGTGGAATTATACCTCATTCATGGAAGCTTGCTGTTATAGTGCCTATACCCAAGGGAAATAATAGCTCCACAGTTGCTGACTTCCGCCCCATATCCTTGCTACCCTGTCTTTCCAAAATTATTGAAAGAATTATTGCCACAAGACTCACATGGTTCATTGATAGGAAAAAACTAGTCGATAAAAGGCAGGTTGCTTTTAAGGCTGGCAAAGGTTGTGATGACGCTTTACTCCACCTTGATCATTATATATCCAAGGCTCTCTCTTCCAAAAACCATGTAACCGTACTTTCAGTTGATTTCGAGAAAGCTTTTGACAGAATAGGATCGCATGTGGTACTGAATGCTTTAAAATCCTGGTCTATTGGTCCGAAAATCTTTCGATTTGTTCAGTCCTTTTTATCAAACAGGCGCTTTATAGTGCGAATAAATGGATATTTGTCGGAATCATTTCCTCTGAAAAATGGCATCCCACAAGGTTCCCCACTATCAGTGGTATTATTTCAAATCGCATTCAACGAATTAAGCAAAATTATTAACAGGAGCCCAGCTGTTGACCATTGCTTGTATGCGGACGACTTATATGTTCTTTGTAAAAGACTTAAGAATAGTGAAACAACAACTATACTAGAGAAAGTAATTCAGGACATCAGTGATTGGTCAGAGTACTCAGGCAGCAAAATTTCTATCAAGAAAACTAAAAAGCTTCATATATGCAGAAAACACAACTGTGATGCAGATAATTACACAATTTTACACAATGGGCAGAGAATACAAAATGTCAAGCAAATTAGAATTTTAGGGATTATATTTTCCCATAGGTACAACTGGAGGGAACATTGTGTTCAGTTGAAAAGGTCTCTTTTGCACAGAGGTAACATTGTACGCTACCTATCCACTAAAAGCTTCGTCCACATCAACACACTCATATATTTAACTAAGACCCTCGTATTAAGCAAAATAGATTACGGATTGTACCTATATGGCAACGGCAGCAAGTCTGATATAAATATCATTAAAACTGCCTACCACATGGCCGCAAGAGCCTCAGTCTACGCCTTCAGAACTACCCCGATTTCCAACATCCTTACTGAGTCCAACCTTCCATCTTTAGAAAACAGAATACAAGAAATAAAGGCAAGAATCATACCAAAACTCCTGACCAGCACTAACTCTATCATTGAAAAAGACGTACATTCTTTCATGACTGCAAGAAGACGACAACGCATAAAATCTGCAATAGCCCAATCCCTAGAGCTAGCCCGAGCAATAGAAATCCCTCTTATTCACTCTAAAAAGATAAGCAATAAACCACCTTGGAAACTCAACGCTATTTCTGTAGACACTTCATTATCCAATTTAAGGAAAAATCACACCTCCAAAGAAGAATATCTAAGTCTCATTGCAGAAAAGAAAACACGTTTAAAAGAGCACGGCTGGAACTTTATGTATACCGACGGTACTAAATCTTCGCGTAACATAACAGCATATGCTGTAGTTGACGATGAAGGCAACAGTCTGGTTCTCAGAACACTTTACAATTACTCCTCTGTGTTCACGGCAGAATCTTGCGCTTTATTTAGAGCTGTCCAGCTAGCAATTTACACCAAGAAGAAAACAGTTATTTTTTCTGACTGCCTCTCTGTGCTGAAGGCTATTTCCAATCCACTAAACAACAACTGGAGTATATTAATTAAAATCAGAGACGCCTTAATTGGAAACGAAGAAAATATCAGAATACACTGGATCCCTAGTCACACTGGCATTCTTGGAAACGAAAAAGCCGACGACGCTGCAAAGCACGCTTCATTTGCGCCTGTGTTCACGGAACCACTCTTTGAAAAACTCGATCTTAGACGACACATAACCGAACACATAAAAAAGAAATTTAAGGAAACTACACCTAACCATTATCATTATTCTGTGATAAATCCGAACAATATTAGCCCATTATATCCAATAACAGTAGAAAAAGACAAAATAAGGATCTTCTCCAGACTTAGACTTGGTCACACAGCTTTTTCCCATGAATTCCTTATAAAAAGATCAAACAACCCAACTTGCGACAGATGTAAAACCAATTTAACTATTAAACATGTTCTTGATGATTGCCCAGGATTATCCCACTTAAGACATACACATCAACCGAATTCCAGATTCACCAACCTTCTCAGTGAAGCAACTGTTCTTAATATCAATACTATTTACAACTTTATTAAACAAACCAGACTCCTTATTTAAAATCCCTAAAGCCGATAGCCTTGGCAGCTAGTGCTTTTTTTCCTTTTTAGTTTTAGAATTTATTCTTAAAATTAAAATAAATAATAATAATAATAATAATAATTTAATGCCTTTCCGATATTCTTTAAAAGGGAATATTGATGAAGGGGGTAAAATTGTTGTTTTAGCAGTTTTAGCCCTCATTAAATGCTATTAGAATCCGTTTATTTGATGCAAATCGGTTAAGGGGTTCAGGAATTATGGCTCTGTCAAATTTTTAATTTTACTGTTTATGTGCCGTATTAGATCAATAATGGTAGGTTAGAAGCTGAACATTTTTTTTTAAAAATACTTAAATATTAGATGTAGTTTATTAATACAAATGAAGTTGGTTCTAGTAGCTTATATTATTTTCTAATTTGATTTTTGTTTTTTGGCCATTTCTTGCTTTTGTTTAGAATTTAGACATTTTTTCATCGGCGTGATGTTGGTCAATATATGCTGAAAATTTAATGCCATTCCGATATTCTTTAAAAGGGAATATCGATGAAGGGGGTGAAAAGGTTGTTCAAGGAGTTTTAGCCCTCATTAAACGATTTTAGAATCCGTTTATTTGATGCAAATCGGTTAAGGGGTTAAGGAATTATGGCTCTGTCAAGTTTTTAATTTTACTGTTTATGTGCCGTATGAGATCAATAATGGTAGGTTAGAAGCAGAAAAAATTTTTTTAAAAATACTTAGAGGAAGTTTATTAATAGAAATGAAGTTGGTTCTAGTAGTTTATATTATTTTCTAATTTTGGTTTTTGTTTTTTGGCCATTTCTTGCTTTTGTTTAGAATTCAGACATTTTTTCATAGGCGTGATGTTGGATAATAAATGCTGAAAATTTAATGCCTTTCCGATATTCTTCAAAAGGGAATATCGATGAAAGGGGTGAAAATGTTGTTCCAGGAGTTTTAGCTCTCGTTAAATGCTATTAGAATCCGTTTATTTAATGCAAATCGGTTAAGGGGTTCAGGAATTATGGCTCTGTCAAGTTTTTAATTTTACTGTTTATGTGCCGTATTATATCAATAATGGTAGGTTAGAAGCTGAAAAAATTTTTTTAAAAATACTTAGATGTAGTTTATTAATAGAAATGAAGTTGGTTCTATTAGTTTATATTATTTTCTAATTTTGGTTTTTGTTTTTTGGCCATTTCTTGCTTTTGTTTAGAATTTAGGCATTTTTTCATAGGCGTGATGTTGGTTAATATATGCTGAAAATTTAATGCCTTTCCGATATTCTTCAAAAGGGAATATCGATGAAAGGGGTGAAAATGTTGTTCTAGGAGTTTTAGCCCTCGTTAAATGCTATTAGAATCGGGTTACTTGATGCAAATCGGTTATGGGGTTCAGGAATTATGGCTCTGTCAAGTTTTTAATTTTACTGTTTATGTGCCGTATTAGATCAATAATGGCAGGTAGAAGCTGAAAAATTTTTTTTAAAAATACTTAGATGTAGTTTATTAATACAAATGAAGTTGGTTCTAGTAGCTTATATTATTTTCTAATTTGGTTTTTGTTTTTTGGCCATTTCTTGCTTTTGTTTAGAATTTAGACATTTTTTCATCGGCGTGATGTTGGTCAATATATGCTGAAAATTTAATGCCATTCCGATATTCTTTAAAAGGGAATATCGATGAAAGGGGTAAAAATGTTGTTCTAGGAGTTTTAGCCCTCGTTAAATGCTATTAGAATCCGTTTATTTGATGCAAATCGGTTATGGGGTTCAGGAATTATGGCTCTGTCAAATTTTTAATTTTACTGTTTATGTGCCGTATTAGATCAATAATGGTAGGTTAGAAGCTGAAAAAATTTGTTTAAAAATACTTAGATGTAGTTTATTAATACAAATGAAGTTGGTTCTAGTAGCTTATATTATTTTCTAATTTGATTTTTGTTTTTTGGCCCTTTCTTGCTTTTGTTTAGAATTTAGACATTTTTTCATCGGCGTGATGTTGGTCAATATATGCTGAAAATTTAATGTCATTCCGATATTCTTTAAAAGGGAATATTGATGAAGGGGGTAAAAATGTTGTTTTAAGAGTTTTAGCCCTCGTTAAATGCTATTAGAATCCGTTTATTTGATGCAAATCGGTTAAGGGGTTCAGGAATTATGGCTCTGTCAAATTTTTAATTTTACTGTTTATGTGCCGTATTAGATCAATAATGGTAGGTTAGAAGCTGAAAAAATGTTTTTAAAAATACTTAGATGTAGTTTATTAATAGAAATGAAGTTGGTTCTAGTAGTTTATATTATTTTCTAATTTTGGTTTTTGTTATTTGGCCATTTCTTGCTTTTGTTTAGAGTTTAGACATTTTTTCATCGGCGTGATGTTGGTCAATATATGCTGAAAATTTAATGTCATTCCGATATTCTTTAAAAGGGAATATTGATGAAGGGGGTAAAAATGTTGTTTTAGGAGTTTTAGCCCTCGTCAAATGCTATTAGAATCCGTTTATTTGATGCAAATCGGTTAAGGGGTTCAGGAATTATGGCTCTGTCAAATTTTTAATTTTACTGTTTATGTGCCGTATTAGATCAATAATGGTAGGTTAGAAGCTGAAAGAAATTTTTTAAAAATACTTAGAGGAAGTTTATTAATAGAAATGAAGTTGGTTCTAGTAGTTTATATTATTTTCTAATATTGGTTTTTGTTTTTTGGTCATTTCTTGCTTTTGTTTAGAATTTAGACATTTTTTTCATAGGCGTGATGTTGGATAATAAATGCTGAAAATTTAATGCCTTTCCGATATTCTTTAAAAGGAAATATTGATGGAGGGGGTAAAAATGTTGTTTTAGCAGTTTTATCCCTCGTTAAATGCTATTAGAATCCGTTTATTTGATGCAAATCGGTTAAGGGGTTCAGGAATTATGGCTCTGTCAAATTTTTAATTTTACTGTTTATGTGCCGTATTAGATCAATAATGGTAGGTTAGAAGCTGAAAAAAATTTTTTAAAAATACTTAGAGGAAGTTTATTAATAGAAATGAAGTTGGTTCTAGTAGTTTATATTATTTTCTAATTTGGTTTTTGTTTTTTTGGTCATTTCTTGCTTTTGTTTAGAATTTAGACATTTTTTCATAGGCGTGATGTTGGTTAATATATGCTGAAAATTTAATGTCATTCCGATATTCTTTAAAAGGGAATATTGATGAAGGGGGTAAAAATGTTGTTTTAGGAGTTTTAGCCCTCGTTAAATGCTATTAGAATCCGTTTATTTGATGCAAATCGGTTAAGGGGTTCAGGAATTATGGCTCTGTCAAGTTTTTAATTTTACTGTTTATGTGCCGTATGAGATCAATAATGGTAGGTTAGAAGCTGAAAAAAATTTTTTAAAAATACTTAGAGGAAGTTTATTAATAGAAATGAAGTTGGTTCTAGTAGTTTATATTATTTTCTAATTTTGGTTTTTGTTTTTTGGCCATTTCTTGCTTTTGTTTAGAATTCAGACATTTTTTCATAGGCGTGATGTTGGATAATAAATGCTGAAAATTTAATGCCTTTCCGATATTCTTCAAAAGGGAATATCGATGAAAGGGGTGAAAATGTTGTTCTAGGAGTTTTAGCCCTCGTTAAATGATATTAGAATCCGTTTATTTGATGCAAATCGGTTAAGGGGTTAAGGAATTATGGCTCTGTCAAGTTTTTAATTTTACTGTTTATGTGCCGTATTAGATCAATAATGGTAGGTTAGAAGCTGAAAAAAATTTTTTAAAAATACTTAGAGGAAGTTTATTAATAGAAATGAAGTTGGTTCTAGTAGTTTATATTATTTTCTAATATTGGTTTTTGTTTTTTGGTTATTTCTTGCTTTTGTTTAGAATTTAGACATTTTTTTCATAGGCGTGATGTTGGTTAATATATGCTGAAAATTTAATGCCTTTCCGATATTCTTTAAAAGGGAATATTGATGAAGGGGGTAAAATTGTTGTTTTAGCAGTTTTAGCCCTCATTAAATGCTATTAGAATCCGTTTATTTGATGCAAATCGGTTAAGGGGTTCAGGAATTATGGCTCTGTCAAATTTTTAATTTTACTGTTTATGTGCCGTATTAGATCAATAATGGTAGGTTAGAAGCTGAACATTTTTTTTTAAAAATACTTAAATATTAGATGTAGTTTATTAATACAAATGAAGTTGGTTCTAGTAGCTTATATTATTTTCTAATTTGATTTTTGTTTTTTGGCCATTTCTTGCTTTTGTTTAGAATTTAGACATTTTTTCATCGGCGTGATGTTGGTCAATATATGCTGAAAATTTAATGCCATTCCGATATTCTTTAAAAGGGAATATCGATGAAGGGGGTGAAAAGGTTGTTCAAGGAGTTTTAGCCCTCATTAAACGATTTTAGAATCCGTTTATTTGATGCAAATCGGTTAAGGGGTTAAGGAATTATGGCTCTGTCAAGTTTTTAATTTTACTGTTTATGTGCCGTATGAGATCAATAATGGTAGGTTAGAAGCAGAAAAAATTTTTTTAAAAATACTTAGAGGAAGTTTATTAATAGAAATGAAGTTGGTTCTAGTAGTTTATATTATTTTCTAATTTTGGTTTTTGTTTTTTGGCCATTTCTTGCTTTTGTTTAGAATTCAGACATTTTTTCATAGGCGTGATGTTGGATAATAAATGCTGAAAATTTAATGCCTTTCCGATATTCTTCAAAAGGGAATATCGATGAAAGGGGTGAAAATGTTGTTCCAGGAGTTTTAGCTCTCGTTAAATGCTATTAGAATCCGTTTATTTAATGCAAATCGGTTAAGGGGTTCAGGAATTATGGCTCTGTCAAGTTTTTAATTTTACTGTTTATGTGCCGTATTATATCAATAATGGTAGGTTAGAAGCTGAAAAAATTTTTTTAAAAATACTTAGATGTAGTTTATTAATAGAAATGAAGTTGGTTCTATTAGTTTATATTATTTTCTAATTTTGGTTTTTGTTTTTTGGCCATTTCTTGCTTTTGTTTAGAATTTAGGCATTTTTTCATAGGCGTGATGTTGGTTAATATATGCTGAAAATTTAATGCCTTTCCGATATTCTTCAAAAGGGAATATCGATGAAAGGGGTGAAAATGTTGTTCTAGGAGTTTTAGCCCTCGTTAAATGCTATTAGAATCGGGTTACTTGATGCAAATCGGTTATGGGGTTCAGGAATTATGGCTCTGTCAAGTTTTTAATTTTACTGTTTATGTGCCGTATTAGATCAATAATGGCAGGTAGAAGCTGAAAAATTTTTTTTAAAAATACTTAGATGTAGTTTATTAATACAAATGAAGTTGGTTCTAGTAGCTTATATTATTTTCTAATTTGGTTTTTGTTTTTTGGCCATTTCTTGCTTTTGTTTAGAATTTAGACATTTTTTCATCGGCGTGATGTTGGTCAATATATGCTGAAAATTTAATGCCATTCCGATATTCTTTAAAAGGGAATATTGATGAAAGGGGTAAAAATGTTGTTCTAGGAGTTTTAGCCCTCGTTAAATGCTATTAGAATCCGTTTATTTGATGCAAATCGGTTATGGGGTTCAGGAATTATGGCTCTGTCAAATTTTTAATTTTACTGTTTATGTGCCGTATTAGATCAATAATGGTAGGTTAGAAGCTGAAAAAATTTGTTTAAAAATACTTAGATGTAGTTTATTAATACAAATGAAGTTGGTTCTAGTAGCTTATATTATTTTCTAATTTGATTTTTGTTTTTTGGCCCTTTCTTGCTTTTGTTTAGAATTTAGACATTTTTTCATCGGCGTGATGTTGGTCAATATATGCTGAAAATTTAATGTCATTCCGATATTCTTTAAAAGGGAATATTGATGAAGGGGGTAAAAATGTTGTTTTAAGAGTTTTAGCCCTCGTTAAATGCTATTAGAATCCGTTTATTTGATGCAAATCGGTTAAGGGGTTCAGGAATTATGGCTCTGTCAAATTTTTAATTTTACTGTTTATGTGCCGTATTAGATCAATAATGGTAGGTTAGAAGCTGAAAAAATTTTTTAAAAATACTTAGATGTAGTTTATTAATAGAAATGAAGTTGGTTCTAGTAGTTTATATTATTTTCTAATTTTGGTTTTTGTTATTTGGCCATTTCTTGCTTTTGTTTAGAGTTTAGACATTTTTTCATCGGCGTGATGTTGGTCAATATATGCTGAAAATTTAATGTCATTCCGATATTCTTTAAAAGGGAATATTGATGAAGGGGGTAAAAATGTTGTTTTAGGAGTTTTAGCCCTCGTCAAATGCTATTAGAATCCGTTTATTTGATGCAAATCGGTTAAGGGGTTCAGGAATTATGGCTCTGTCAAATTTTTAATTTTACTGTTTATGTGCCGTATTAGATCAATAATGGTAGGTTAGAAGCTGAAAGAAATTTTTTAAAAATACTTAGAGGAAGTTTATTAATAGAAATGAAGTTGGTTCTAGTAGTTTATATTATTTTCTAATATTGGTTTTTGTTTTTTGGTCATTTCTTGCTTTTGTTTAGAATTTAGACATTTTTTTCATAGGCGTGATGTTGGATAATAAATGCTGAAAATTTAATGCCTTTCCGATATTCTTTAAAAGGAAATATTGATGGAGGGGGTAAAAATGTTGTTTTAGCAGTTTTATCCCTCGTTAAATGCTATTAGAATCCGTTTATTTGATGCAAATCGGTTAAGGGGTTCAGGAATTATGGCTCTGTCAAGTTTTTAATTTTACTGTTTATGTGCCGTATTAGATCAATAATGGTAGGTTAGAAGCTGAAAAAAATTTTTTAAAAATACTTAGAGGAAGTTTATTAATAGAAATGAAGTTGGTTCTAGTAGTTTATATTATTTTCTAATTTGGTTTTTGTTTTTTTGGTCATTTCTTGCTTTTGTTTAGAATTTAGACATTTTTTCATAGGCGTGATGTTGGTTAATATATGCTGAAAATTTAATGTCATTCCGATATTCTTTAAAAGGGAATATTGATGAAGGGGGTAAAAATGTTGTTTTAGGAGTTTTAGCCCTCGTTAAATGCTATTAGAATCCGTTTATTTGATGCAAATCGGTTAAGGGGTTCAGGAATTATGGCTCTGTCAAGTTTTTAATTTTACTGTTTATGTGCCGTATGAGATCAATAATGGTAGGTTAGAAGCTGAAAAAAATTTTTTAAAAATACTTAGAGGAAGTTTATTAATAGAAATGAAGTTGGTTCTAGTAGTTTATATTATTTTCTAATATTGTTTTTTGTTTTTTGGTCATTTCTTGCTTTTGTTTAGAATTTAGACATTTTTTCATAGGCGTGATGTTGGGTAATAAATGCTGAAAATTTAATGCCTTTCCGATATTCTTTAAAAGGGAATATTGATGAAGGGGGTAAAAATGTTGTTTTAGGAGTTTTAGCCCTCGTTAAATGCTATTAGAATCCGTTTATTTGATGCAAATCGGTTAAGGGGTTCAGGAATTATGGCTCTGTCAAATTTTTAATTTGACTGTTTATGTGCCGTATTAGATCAATAATGGTAGGTTAGAAGCTGAAAGAAATTTTTTAAAACTACTTAGAGGAAGTTTATTAATAGAAATGAAGTTGGTTCTAGTAGTTTATATTATTTTCTAATATTGGTTTTTGTTTTTTGGTCATTTCTTGCTTTTGTTTAGAATTTAGACATTTTTTTCATAGGCGTGATGTTGGTTAATATATGCTGAAAATTTAATGCCTTTCCGATATTCTTTAAAAGGAAATATTTATGGAGGGGGTAAAAATGTTGTTCTAGGAGTTTTTGCCCTCGTTAAGTGCTATTAGAATCCGTTTATTTGATGCAAATCGGTTAAGGGGTTCAGGAATTATGGCTCTGTCAAATTTTTAATTTGACTGTTTATGTGCCGTATTAGATCAATAATGGTAGGTTAGAAGCTGAAAATTTTTTTTTAAAAATACTTAGATGTAGTTTATTAATACAAATGAAGTTGGTTCTAGTAGCTTATATTATTTTCTAATTTAGTTTTTGTTTTTTGGCCATTTCTTGCTTTTGTTTAGAATTTAGACATTTTTTCATAGGCGTGATGTTGGTTAATATATGCTGAAAATTTAATGCCTTTCCGATATTCTTTAAAAGGGAATATTGATGAAGGGGGTAAAAATGTTGTTTTAGCAGTTTTAGCCCTCGTTAAATGCTATTAGAATCCGTTTATTTGATGCAAATCGGTTAAGGGGTTCAGGAATTATGGCTCTGTCAAGTTTTTAATTTTACTGTTTATGTGCCGTATTAGATCAATAATGGTAGGTTAGAAGCTGAAAGAAATTTTTTAAAAATACTTAGAGGAAGTTTATTAATAGAAATGAAGTTGGTTCTAGTAGTTTATATTATTTTCTAATATTGGTTTTTGTTTTTTGGTCATTTCTTGCTTTTGTTTAGAATTTAGACATTTTTTTCATAGGCGTGATGTTGGTTAATATATGCTGAAAATTTAATGCCTTTCCGATATTCTTTAAAAGGAAATATTTATGGAGGGGGTAAAAATGTTGTTCTAGGAGTTTTTGCCCTCGTTAAGTGCTATTAGAATCCGTTTATTTGATGCAAATCGGTTAAGGGGTTCAGGAATTATGGCTCTGTCAAGTTTTTAATTTTACTGTTTATGTGCCGTATTAGATCAATAATGGTAGGTTAGAAGCTGAAAAATTTTTTTTAAAAATACTTAGATGTAGTTTATTAATACAAATGAAGTTGGTTCTAGTAGCTTATATTATTTTCTAATTTGGTTTTTGTTTTTTGGCCATTTCTTGCTTTTGTTTAGAATTTAGACATTTTTCATAGGCGTGATGTTGGTTAATATATGCTGAAAATTTAATGCCTTTCTGATATTCTTTAAAAGGGAATATTGATGAAGGGGGTAAAAATGTTGTTTTAGCAGTTTTAGCCCTCGTTAAATGCTATTAGAATCCGTGTATTGGATCAAATCGGTTAAGGGGTTCAGGAATTATGGCTCAGTCAAGTTTTTAATTTTACTGTTTATGTGCCGTATTAGATCAATAATGGTAGGTTAGAAGCTGAAAATTTTTTTTAAAAATACTTAGATGTAGTTTATTAATACAAATGAAGTTGGTTCTAGTAGCTTATATTATTTTCTAATTTGGTTTTTGTTTTTTGGCCATTTCTTGCTTTTGTTTAGAATTTAGACATTTTTTTCATAGGCGTGATGTTGGTTAATATATGCTGAAAATTTAATGCCTTTCCGATATTCCTACAAGGGAATATTGATGAAGGGGGTAAAAATGTTGTTTTAGTAGTTTTAGCCCTCGTTAAATGCTATCAGAATCCGTTTATTTGATGCAAATCGGTTAAGGGGTTCAGGAATTATGGCTCTGTCAAGTTTTTAATTTTGCTGTTTATGTGCCGTATTAGATCAATAATGGTAGGTTAGAAGCTGAAAATTTTTTTTTAAAAATACTTAGATGTAGTTTATTAATACAAATGAAGTTGGTTCTAGTAGTTTATATTATTTTCTAATTTGGTTTTTGTTTTTTGGCCATTTCTTGCTTTTGTTTAGAGTTTAGACATTTTTTCATCGGCGTGATGTTGGTCAATATATGCTGAAAATTTAATGTCATTCCGATATTCTTTAAAAGGGAATATTGATGAAGGGGGTAAAAATGTTGTTTTAGGAGTTTTAGCCCTCGTTAAATGCTATTAGAATCCGTTTATTTGATGCAAATCGGTTAAGGGGTTCAGGAATTATGGCTCTGTCAAGTTTTTAATTTTACTGTTTATGTGCCGTATTAGATCAATAATGGTAGGTTAGAAGCTGAAAAAAATTTTTTAAAAATACTTAGAGGGAGTTTATTAATAGAAATGAAGTTGGTTCTAGTAGTTTATATTATTTTCTAATTTGGTTTTTGTTTTTTGGTCATTTCTTGCTTTTGTTTAGAATTTAGACATTTTTTTCATAGGCGTGATGTTGGTTAATATATGCTGAAAATTTAATGCCTTTCCGATATTCTTTAAAAGGGAATACTGATGAAGGGGGTAAAAATGTTGTTTTAGGAGTTTTAGCCCTCGTTAAATGCTATTAGAATCCGTTTATTTGATGCAAATCGGTTAAGGGGTTCAGGAATTATGGCTCTGTCAAGTTTTTAATTTTACTGTTTATGTGGCGTATTATATCAATAATGGTAGGTTAGAAGCTGAAAAAAATTTTTTTAAAATACTTAGATGTAGTTTATTAATACAAATGAAGTTGGTTCTAGTAGCTTATATTATTTTCTAATTTGGTTTTTGTTTTTTGGCCATTTCTTGCTTTTGTTTAGAATTTAGACATTTTTTCATAGGCGTGATGTTGGTTAATAAATGCTGAAAATTTATTATTTGATGCAAATCGGTTAAGGGGTTCAGGAATTATGGCTCTGTCAAATTTTTAATTTGACTGTTTATGTGGCGTATTATATCAATAATGGTAGGTTAGAAGCTGAACATTTTTTTTTTAAAATACTTAGATGTAGTTTATTAATACAAATGAAGTTGGTTCTAGTAGCTTATATTATTTTCTAATTTGGTTTTTGTTTTTTGGCCATTTCTTGCTTTTGTTTAGAATTTAGACATTTTTTTCATAGGCGTGATGTTGGTTAATATATGCTGAAAATTTAATGCCTTACCGATATTCTTTAAAAGGGAATACTGATGAAGGGGGTAAAAATGTTGTTTTAGGAGTTTTAGCCCTCGTTAAATGCTATTAGAATCCGTTTATTTGATGCAAATCGGTTAAGGGGTTCAGGAATTATGGCTCTGTCAAGTTTTTAATTTTACTGTTTATGTGCCGTATTAGATCAATAATGGTAGGTTAGAAGCTGAAAGAAATTTTTTAAAAATACTTAGAGGAAGTTTATTAATAGAAATGAAGTTGGTTCTAGTAGTTTATATTATTTTCTAATATTGGTTTTTGTTTTTTGGTCATTTCTTGCTTTTGTTTAGAATTTAGACATTTTTTTCATAGGCGTGATGTTGGTTAATATATGCTGAAAATTTAATGCCTTTCCGATATTCTTTAAAAGGAAATATTGACGGAGGGGGTAAAAATGTTGTTCTAGGAGTTTTTGTCCTCGTTAAGTGCTACTAGAATCCGTTTATTTGATGCAAATCGGTTAAGGGGTTCAGGAATTATGGCTCTGTCAAATTTTTAATTTGACTGTTTATGTGCCGTATTAGATCAATAATGGTAGGTTAGAAGCTGAAAAATTTTTTTTAAAAATACTTAGATGTAGTTTATTAATACAAATGAAGTTGGTTCTAGTAGCTTATATTATTTTCTAATTTTTTTTTTGTTTTTTGGCCATTTCTTGCTTTTGTTTAGAATTTAGACATTTTTTCATAGGCGTGATGTTGGTTAATATATGCTGAAAATTTAATGCCTTTCCGATATTCTTTAAAAGGGAATATTGATGAAGGGGGTAAAAATGTTGTTTTAGCAGTTTTAGCCCTCGTTAAATGCTATTAGAATCCGTTTATTTGATGCAAATCGGTTAAGGGGTTCAGGAATTATGGCTCAGTCAAATTTTTAATTTTACTGTTTATGTGCCGTATTAGATCAATAATGGTAGGTTAGAAGCTGAAAAAAATTTTTTAAAAATACTTAGAGGGAGTTTATTAATAGAAATGAAGTTGGTTCTAGTAGTTTATATTATTTTCTAATTTGGTTTTTGTTTTTTGGTCATTTCTTGCTTTTGTTTAGAATTTAGACATTTTTTCATAGGCGTGATGTTGGTTAATATATGCTGAAAATTTAATGCCTTTCCGATATTCTTACAAGGGAATATTGATGAAGGGGGTAAAAATGTTGTTTTAGGAGTTTTAGCCCTCGTTAGATGCTATCAGAATCCGTTTATGTGATGCAAATCGGTTAAGGGGTTCAGGAATTATGGCTCTGTCAAGTTTTTAATTTTACTGTTTATGTGCCGTATTAGATCAATAATGGTAGGTTAGAAGCTGAAAAATTTTTTTTAAAAATACTTAGATGTAGTTTATTAATACAAATGAAGTTGGTTCTAGTAGCTTATATTATTTTCTAATTTGGTTTTTGTTTTTTGGCCCTTTCTTGCTTTTGTTTAGAATTTAGACATTTTTTCATAGGCGTGATGTTGGTTAATATATGCTGAAAATTTAATGCCTCTCCGATATTCTTTAAAAGGGAATATTGATGAAGGGGATAAAATTGTTGTTTTAGCAGTTTTAGCCCTCGTTAAATGCTATCAGAATCCGTTTATTTGATGCAAATCGGTTAAGGGGTTCAGGAATTATGGCTCTGTCAAGTTTTTAATTTTACTGTTTATGTGCCGTATTAGATCAATAATGGTAGGTTAGAAGCTGAAAAAAATCTTTTAAAAATACTTAGAGGAAGTTTATTAATAGAAATGAAGTTGGTTCTAGTAGTTTATATTTATTTTTTCTAATATTGGTTTTTGTTTTTTGGTTATTTCTTGCTTTTGTTTAGAATTTAGACATTTTTTTCATAGGCGTGATGTTGGTTAATATATGCTGAAAATTTAATGCCTTTCTTTACAAGGGAATATTGATGAAGGGGGTAAAATTGTTGTTTTAGCAGTTTTAGCCCTCGTTAAATGCTATTAGAATCCGTTTATTTGATGCAAATCGGTTAAGGGGTTCAGGAATTATGGCTCTGTCAAATTTTTAATTTGACTGTTTATGTGCCGTATTAGATCAATAATGGTAGGTTAGAAGCTGAAAAAAATTTTTTAAAAATACTTAGAGGGAGTTTATTAATACAAATGAAGTTGGTTCTAGTAGCTTATATTATTTTCTAATTTGGTTTTTGTTTTTTGGTCATTTCTTGCTTTTGTTTAGAATTTAGACATTTTTTTCATAGGCGTGATGTTGGTTAATATATGCTGAAAATTTAATGCCTTTCCGATATTCTTTAAAAGGGAATACTGATGAAGGGGGTAAAAATGTTGTTTTAGGAGTTTTAGCCCTCGTTAAATGCTATTAGAATCCGTTTATTTGATGCAAATCGGTTAAGGGGTTCAGGAATTATGGCTCTGTCAAGTTTTTAATTTTACTGTTTATGTGCCGTATTAGATCAATAATGGTAGGTTAGAAGCTGAAAAAAATTTTTTAAAAATACTTAGAGGGAGTTTATTAATAGAAATGAAGTTGGTTCTAGTAGTTTATATTATTTTCTAATTTGGTTTTTGTTTTTTGGTCATTTCTTGCTTTTGTTTAGAATTTAGACATTTTTTTCATAGGCGTGATGTTGGTTAATATATGCTGAAAATTTAATGCCTTTCCGATATTCTTTAAAAGGGAATACTGATGAAGGGGGTAAAAATGTTGTTTTAGGAGTTTTAGCCCTCGTTAAATGCTATTAGAATCCGTTTATTTGATGCAAATCGGTTAAGGGGTTCAGGAATTATGGCTCTGTCAAGTTTTTAATTTTACTGTTTATGTGGCGTATTATATCAATAATGGTAGGTTAGAAGCTGAAAAAAATTTTTTTAAAATACTTAGATGTAGTTTATTAATACAAATGAAGTTGGTTCTAGTAGCTTATATTATTTTCTAATTTGGTTTTTGTTTTTTGGCCATTTCTTGCTTTTGTTTAGAATTTAGACATTTTTTCATAGGCGTGATGTTGGTTAATAAATGCTGAAAATTTATTATTTGATGCAAATCGGTTAAGGGGTTCAGGAATTATGGCTCTGTCAAATTTTTAATTTGACTGTTTATGTGGCGTATTATATCAATAATGGTAGGTTAGAAGCTGAACATTTTTTTTTTAAAATACTTAGATGTAGTTTATTAATACAAATGAAGTTGGTTCTAGTAGCTTATATTATTTTCTAATTTGGTTTTTGTTTTTTGGCCATTTCTTGCTTTTGTTTAGAATTTAGACATTTTTTTCATAGGCGTGATGTTGGTTAATATATGCTGAAAATTTAATGCCTTACCGATATTCTTTAAAAGGGAATACTGATGAAGGGGGTAAAAATGTTGTTTTAGGAGTTTTAGCCCTCGTTAAATGCTATTAGAATCCGTTTATTTGATGCAAATCGGTTAAGGGGTTCAGGAATTATGGCTCTGTCAAGTTTTTAATTTTACTGTTTATGTGGCGTATTATATCAATAATGGTAGGTTAGAAGCTGAAAAAAATTTTTTAAAAATACTTAGAGGGAGTTTATTAATAGAAATGAAGTTGATTCTAGTAGTTTATATTATTTTCTAATATTGGTTTTTGTTTTTTGGTCATTTCTTGCTTTTGTTTAGAATTTAGACATTTTTTTCATAGGCGTGATGTTGGTTAATATATGCTGAAAATTTAATGCCTTTCCGATATTCTTTAAAAGGAAATATTGATGGAGGGGGTAAAAATGTTGTTCTAGGAGTTTTTGTCCTCGTTAAGTGCTATTAGAATCCGTTTATTTGATGCAAATCGGTTAAGGGGTTCAGGAATTATGGCTCTGTCAAATTTTTAATTTGACTGTTTATGTGCCGTATTAGATCAATAATGGTAGGTTAGAAGCTGAAAAATTTTTTTTAAAAATACTTAGATGTAGTTTATTAATACAAATGAAGTTGGTTCTAGTAGCTTATATTATTTTCTAATTTTTTTTTTGTTTTTTGGCCATTTCTTGCTTTTGTTTAGAATTTAGACATTTTTTCATAGGCGTGATGTTGGTTAATATATGCTGAAAATTTAATGCCTTTCCGATATTCTTTAAAAGGGAATATTGATGAAGGGGGTAAAAATGTTGTTTTAGCAGTTTTAGCCCTCGTTAAATGCTATTAGAATCCGTTTATTTGATGCAAATCGGTTAAGGGGTTCAGGAATTATGGCTCAGTCAAATTTTTAATTTTACTGTTTATGTGCCGTATTAGATCAATAATGGTAGGTTAGAAGCTGAAAAAATTTTTTTAAAAATACTTAGAGGGAGTTTATTAATAGAAATGAAGTTGGTTCTAGTAGTTTATATTATTTTCTAATTTGGTTTTTGTTTTTTGGTCATTTCTTGCTTTTGTTTAGAATTTAGACATTTTTTCATAGGCGTGATGTTGGTTAATATATGCTGAAAATTTAATGCCTTTCCGATATTCTTACAAGGGAATATTGATGAAGGGGGTAAAAATGTTGTTTTAGGAGTTTTAGCCCTCGTTAAATGCTATCAGAATCCGTTTATGTGATGCAAATCGGTTAAGGGGTTCAGGAATTATGGCTCTGTCAAGTTTTTAATTTTACTGTTTATGTGCCGTATTAGATCAATAATGGTAGGTTAGAAGCTGAAAAATTTTTTTTAAAAATACTTAGATGTAGTTTATTAATACAAATGAAGTTGGTTCTAGTAGCTTATATTATTTTCTAATTTGGTTTTTGTTTTTTGGCCATTTCTTGCTTTTGTTTAGAATTTAGACATTTTTTCATAGGCGTGATGTTGGTTAATATATGCTGAAAATTTAATGCCTTTCCGATATTCTTTAAAAGGGAATATTGATGGAGGGGGTAAAATTGTTGTTTTAGCAGTTTTAGCCCTCGTTAAATGCTATCAGAATCCGTTTATTTGATGCAAATCGGTTAAGGGGTTCAGGAATTATGGCTCTGTCAAGTTTTTAATTTTACTGTTTATGTGCCGTATTAGATCAATAATGGTAGGTTAGAAGCTGAAAAATTTTTTTTAAAAATACTTAGATGTAGTTTATTAATACAAATGAAGTTGGTTCTAGTAGCTTATATTATTTTCTAATTTGGTTTTTGTTTTTTGGCCATTTCTTGCTTTTGTTTAGAATTTAGACATTTTTTCATAGGCGTGATGTTGGTTAATATATGCTGAAAATTTAATGCCTTTCCGATATTCTTTAAAAGGGAATATTGATGGAGGGGGTAAAATTGTTGTTTTAGCAGTTTTAGCCCTCGTTAAATGCTATTAGAATCCATTTATTTGATGCAAATCGGTTAAGGGGTTCAGGAATTATGGCTCAGTCAAATTTTTAATTTTACTGTTTATGTGCCGTATTAGATCAATAATGGTAGGTTAGAAGCTGAAAAATTTTTTTTAAAAATACTTAGATGTAGTTTATTAATACAAATGAAGTTGGTTCTAGTAGCTTATATTATTTTCTAATTTGGTTTTTGTTTTTTGGCCATTTCTTGCGTTTGTTTAGAATTTAGCCATTTTTTCATAGGCGTGATGTTGGTCAATATATGCTGAAAATTTAATGCCTTTCCGATATTCTTTAAAAGGGAATATTGCTGAAGGGGGTAAAATTGTTGTTTTAGCAGTTTTAGCCCTCGTTAAATGCTATTAGAATCCGTTTATTTGATGCAAATCGGTTAAGGGTTTCAGGAATTCTGGCTCTGTCAAATTTTTAATTTGACTGTTTATGTGCCGTATTAGATCAATAATGGTAGGTTAGAAGCTGAAAAAAAATTTTTAAAAATACTTAGAGGAAGTTTATTAATAGAAATGAAGTTGGTTCTAGTAGTTTATATTATTTTCTAATATTGGTTTTTGTTTTTTGGTAATTTCTTGCTTTTGTTTAGAATTTAGACATTTTTTCATAGGCGTGATGTTGGGTAATAAATGCTGAAAATTTAATGCCTTTCCGATATTCTTTAAAAGGGAATATTGATGAAGGGGGTAAAAATGTTGTTTTAGGAGTTTTAGCCCTCGTTAAATGCTATTAGAATCCGTTTATTTGATGCAAATCGGTTAAGGGGTTCAGGAATTATGGCTCTGTCAAGTTTTTAATTTTACTGTTTATGTGCCGTATTAGATCAATAATGGTAGGTTAGAAGCTGAAAGAAATTTTTTAAAAATACTTAGAGGAAGTTTATTAATAGAAATGAAGTTGGTTCTAGTAGTTTATATTATTTTCTAATATTGGTTTTTGTTTTTTGGTCATTTCTTGCTTTTGTTTAGAATTTAGACATTTTTTTCATAGGCGTGATGTTGGTTAATATATGCTGAAAATTTAATGCCTTTCCGATATTCTTTAAAAGGAAATATTGATGGAGGGGGTAAAAATGTTGTTCTAGGAGCTTTTGTCCTCGTTAAGTGCTATTAGAATCCGTTTATTTGATGCAAATCGGTTAAGGGGTTCAGGAATTATGGCTCTATCAAGTTTTTAATTTTACTGTTTATGTGCCGTATTAGATCAATAATGGTAGGTTAGAAGCTGAAAAATTTTTTTTAAAAATACTTAGATGTAGTTTATTAATACAAATGAAGTTGGTTCTAGTAGCTTATATTATTTTCTAATTTGGTTTTTGTTTTTTGGCCATTTCTTGCTTTTGTTTAGAATTTAGACATTTTTTCATAGGCGTGATGTTGGTTAATAAATGCTGAAAATTTATTATTTGATGCAAATCGGTTAAGGGGTTCAGGAATTATGGCTCTGTCAAATTTTTAATTTGACTGTTTATGTGGCGTATTATATCAATAATGGTAGGTTAGAAGCTGAACATTTTTTTTTTAAAATACTTAGATGTAGTTTATTAATACAAATGAAGTTGGTTCTAGTAGCTTATATTATTTTCTAATTTGGTTTTTGTTTTTTGGCCATTTCTTGCTTTTGTTTAGAATTTAGACATTTTTTTCATAGGCGTGATGTTGGTTAATATATGCTGAAAATTTAATGCCTTACCGATATTCTTTAAAAGGGAATACTGATGAAGGGGGTAAAAATGTTGTTTTAGGAGTTTTAGCCCTCGTTAAATGCTATTAGAATCCGTTTATTTGATGCAAATCGGTTAAGGGGTTCAGGAATTATGGCTCTGTCAAGTTTTTAATTTTACTGTTTATGTGGCGTATTATATCAATAATGGTAGGTTAGAAGCTGAAAAAAATTTTTTAAAAATACTTAGAGGGAGTTTATTAATAGAAATGAAGTTGATTCTAGTAGTTTATATTATTTTCTAATATTGGTTTTTGTTTTTTGGTCATTTCTTGCTTTTGTTTAGAATTTAGACATTTTTTTCATAGGCGTGATGTTGGTTAATATATGCTGAAAATTTAATGCCTTTCCGATATTCTTTAAAAGGAAATATTGATGGAGGGGGTAAAAATGTTGTTCTAGGAGTTTTTGTCCTCGTTAAGTGCTATTAGAATCCGTTTATTTGATGCAAATCGGTTAAGGGGTTCAGGAATTATGGCTCTGTCAAATTTTTAATTTGACTGTTTATGTGCCGTATTAGATCAATAATGGTAGGTTAGAAGCTGAAAAATTTTTTTTAAAAATACTTAGATGTAGTTTATTAATACAAATGAAGTTGGTTCTAGTAGCTTATATTATTTTCTAATTTTTTTTTTGTTTTTTGGCCATTTCTTGCTTTTGTTTAGAATTTAGACATTTTTTCATAGGCGTGATGTTGGTTAATATATGCTGAAAATTTAATGCCTTTCCGATATTCTTTAAAAGGGAATATTGATGAAGGGGGTAAAAATGTTGTTTTAGCAGTTTTAGCCCTCGTTAAATGCTATTAGAATCCGTTTATTTGATGCAAATCGGTTAAGGGGTTCAGGAATTATGGCTCAGTCAAATTTTTAATTTTACTGTTTATGTGCCGTATTAGATCAATAATGGTAGGTTAGAAGCTGAAAAAAATTTTTTAAAAATACTTAGAGGGAGTTTATTAATAGAAATGAAGTTGGTTCTAGTAGTTTATATTATTTTCTAATTTGGTTTTTGTTTTTTGGTCATTTCTTGCTTTTGTTTAGAATTTAGACATTTTTTCATAGGCGTGATGTTGGTTAATATATGCTGAAAATTTAATGCCTTTCCGATATTCTTACAAGGGAATATTGATGAAGGGGGTAAAAATGTTGTTTTAGGAGTTTTAGCCCTCGTTAAATGCTATCAGAATCCGTTTATGTGATGCAAATCGGTTAAGGGGTTCAGGAATTATGGCTCTGTCAAGTTTTTAATTTTACTGTTTATGTGCCGTATTAGATCAATAATGGTAGGTTAGAAGCTGAAAAATTTTTTTTAAAAATACTTAGATGTAGTTTATTAATACAAATGAAGTTGGTTCTAGTAGCTTATATTATTTTCTAATTTGGTTTTTGTTTTTTGGCCATTTCTTGCTTTTGTTTAGAATTTAGACATTTTTTCATAGGCGTGATGTTGGTTAATATATGCTGAAAATTTAATGCCTTTCCGATATTCTTTAAAAGGGAATATTGATGGAGGGGGTAAAATTGTTGTTTTAGCAGTTTTAGCCCTCGTTAAATGCTATCAGAATCCGTTTATTTGATGCAAATCGGTTAAGGGGTTCAGGAATTATGGCTCTGTCAAGTTTTTAATTTTACTGTTTATGTGCCGTATTAGATCAATAATGGTAGGTTAGAAGCTGAAAAAATTTTTTTAAAAATACTTAGAGGAAGTTTATTAATAGAAATGAAGTTGGTTCTAGTAGTTTATATTATTTTCTAATTTGGTTTTTGTTTTTTGGCCATTTCTTGCTTTTGTTTAGAATTTAGCCATTTTTTCATAGGCGTGATGTTGGTTAATATATGCTGAAAATTTAATGCCTTTCCGATATTCTTACAAGGGAATATTGATGAAGGGGGTAAAAATGTTGTTTTAGGAGTTTTAGCCCTCGTTAAATGCTATCAGAATCCGTTTATGTGATGCAAATCGGTTAAGGGGTTCAGGAATTATGGCTCTGTCAAGTTTTTAATTTTACTGTTTATGTGCCGTATTAGATCAATAATGGTAGGTTAGAAGCTGAAAAATTTTTTTTAAAAATACTTAGATGTAGTTTATTAATACAAATGAAGTTGGTTCTAGTAGCTTATATTATTTTCTAATTTGGTTTTTGTTTTTTGGCCCTTTCTTGCTTTTGTTTAGAATTTAGACATTTTTTCATAGGCGTGATGTTGGTTAATATATGCTGAAAATTTAATGCCTTTCCGATATTCTTTAAAAGGAAATATTTATGGAGGGGGTAAAAATGTTGTTCTAGGAGTTTTTGCCCTCGTTAAGTGCTATTAGAATCCGTTTATTTGATGCAAATCGGTTAAGGGGTTCAGGAATTATGGCTCTGTCAAATTTTTAATTTGACTGTTTATGTGCCGTATTAGATCAATAATGGTAGGTTAGAAGCTGAAAAATTTTTTTTAAAAATACTTAGATGTAGTTTATTAATACAAATGAAGTTGGTTCTAGTAGCTTATATTATTTTCTAATTTGGTTTTTGTTTTTTGGCCATTTCTTGCTTTTGATTAGAATTTAGACATTTTTTCATAGGCGTGATGTTGGGTAATAAATGCTGAAAATTTAATGCCTTTCCGATATTCTTTAAAAGGGAATATTGATGAAGGGGGTAAAAATGTTGTTTTAGCAGTTTTAGCCCTCGTTAAATGCTATTAGAATCCGTTTATTTGATGCAAATCGGTTAAGGGGTTCAGGAATTATGGCTCAGTCAAGTTTTTAATTTTACTGTTTATGTGCCGTATTAGATCAATAATGGTAGGTTAGAAGCTGAAAGAAATTTTTTAAAAATACTTAGATGTAGTTTATTAATACAAATGAAGTTGGTTCTAGTAGCTTATATTATTTTCTAATTTGGTTTTTGTTTTTTGGCCCTTTCTTGCTTTTGTTTAGAATTTAGACATTTTTTTCATAGGCGTGATGTTGGTTAATATATGCTGAAAATTTAATGCCTTTCCGATATTCTTTAAAAGGGAATATTGATGAAGGGGATAAAATTGTTGTTTTAGCAGTTTTAGCCCTCGTTAAATGCTATCAGAATCCGTTTATTTGATGCAAATCGGTTAAGGGGTTCAGGAATTATGGCTCTGTCAAGTTTTTAATTTTACTGTTTATGTGCCGTATTAGATCAATAATGGTAGGTTAGAAGCTGAAAAAAATCTTTTAAAAATACTTAGAGGAAGTTTATTAATAGAAATGAAGTTGGTTCTAGTAGTTTATATTATTTTCTAATATTGGTTTTTGTTTTTTGGTTATTTCTTGCTTTTGTTTAGAATTTAGACATTTTTTTCATAGGCGTGATGTTGGTTAATATATGCTGAAAATTTATGAAGGGGGTAAAATTGTTGTTTAAGCAGTTTTAGCCCTCGTTAAATGCTATTAGAATCCGTTTATTTGATGCAAATCGGTTAAGGGGTTCAGGAATTATGGCTCTGTCAAATTTTTAATTTGACTGTTTATGTGCCGTATTAGATCAATAATGGTAGGTTAGAAGCTGAACATTTTTTTTTAAAAATACTTAGATGTAGTTTATTAATACAAGTGAAGTTGGTTCTAGTAGCTTATATTATTTTCTAATTTGGTTTTTGTTTTTTGGCCATTTCTTGCTTTTGTTTAGAATTTAGAAATTTTTTTCATAGGCGTGATGTTGGTTAATATATGCTGAAAATTTAATGCCTTTCCGATATTCTTTAAAAGGGAATACTGATGAAGGGGGTAAAAATGTTGTTTTAGGAGTTTTAGCCCTCGTTAAATGCTATTAGAATCCGTTTATTTGATGCAAATCGGTTAAGGGGTTCAGGAATTATGGCTCTGTCAAGTTTTTAATTTTACTGTTTATGTGGCGTATTATATCAATAATGGTAGGTTAGAAGCTGAAAGAAATTTTTTAAAAATACTTAGAGGAAGTTTATTAATAGAAATGAAGTTGGTTCTAGTAGTTTATATTATTTTCTAATATTGGTTTTTGTTTTTTGGTTATTTCTTGCTTTTGTTTAGAATTTAGACATTTTTTTCATAGGCGTGATGTTGGTTAATATATGCTGAAAATTTAATGCCTTTCTTTAAAAGGGAATATTGATGAAGGGGGTAAAATTGTTGTTTTAGCAGTTTTAGCCCTCGTTAAATGCTATTAGAATCCGTTTATTTGATGCAAATCGGTTAAGGGGTTCAGGAATTATGGCTCTGTGAAATTTTTAATTTGACTGTTTATGTGCCGTATTAGATCAATAATGGTAGGTTAGAAGCTGAAAAAAATCTTTTAAAAATACTTAGAGGAAGTTTATTAATAGAAATGAAGTTGGTTCTAGTAGTTTATATTATTTTCTAATATTGGTTTTTGTTTTTTGGTTATTTCTTGCTTTTGTTTAGAATTTAGACATTTTTTTCATAGGCGTGATGTTGGTTAATATATGCTGAAAATTTATGAAGGGGGTAAAATTGTTGTTTAAGCAGTTTTAGCCCTCGTTAAATGCTATTAGAATCCGTTTATTTGATGCAAATCGGTTAAGGGGTTCAGGAATTATGGCTCTGTCAAATTTTTAATTTGACTGTTTATGTGCCGTATTAGATCAAGAATGGTAGGTTAGAAGCTGAACATTTTTTTTTAAAAATACTTAGATGTAGTTTATTAATACAAATGAAGTTGGTTCTAGTAGCTTATATTATTTTCTAATTTGGTTTTTGTTTTTTGGTCATTTCTTGCTTTTGTTTAGAATTTAGACATTTTTTCATAGGCGTGATGTTGGTTAATATATGCTGAAAATTTAATGCCTTTCCGATATTCTTACAAGGGAATATTGATGAAGGGGGTAAAAATGTTGTTTTAGGAGTTTTAGCCCTCGTTAAATGCTATCAGAATCCGTTTATGTGATGCAAATCGGTTAAGGGGTTCAGGAATTATGGCTCTGTCAAGTTTTTAATTTTACTGTTTATGTGCCGTATTAGATCAATAATGGTAGGTTATATTATTTTCTAATTTGGTTTTTGTTTTTTGGCCCTTTCTTGCTTTTGTTTAGAATTTAGACATTTCTTCATAGGCGTGATGTTGGTTAATATATGCTGAAAATTTAATGCCTTTCCGATATTCTTTAAAAGGAAATATTTATGGAGGGGGTAAAAATGTTGTTCTAGGAGTTTTTGCCCTCGTTAAGTGCTATTAGAATCCGTTTATTTGATGCAAATCGGTTAAGGGGTTCAGGAATTATGGCTCTGTCAAATTTTTAATTTGACTGTTTATGTGGCGTATTATATCAATAATGGTAGGTTAGAAGCTGAACATTTTTTTTTTTAAATACTTAGATGTAGTTTATTAATACAAATGAAGTTGGTTCTAGTAGCTTATATTATTTTCTAATTTGGTTTTTGTTTTTTGGCCATTTCTTGCTTTTGTTTAGAATTTAGACATTTTTTTCATAGGCGTGATGTTGGTTAATATATGCTGAAAATTTAATGCCTTTCCGATATTCTTTAAAAGGGAATACTGATGAAGGGGGTAAAAATGTTGTTTTAGGAGTTTTAGCCCTCGTTAAATGCTATTAGAATCCGTTTATTTGATGCAAATCGGTTAAGGGGTTCAGGAATTATGGCTCTGTCAAGTTTTTAATTTTACTGTTTATGTGGCGTATTATATCAATAATGGTAGGTTAGAAGCTGAAAAAAATTTTTTAAAAATACTTAGAGGGAGTTTATTAATAGAAATGAAGTTGGTTCTAGTAGTTTATATTATTTTCTAATATTGGTTTTTGTTTTTTGGTCATTTCTTGCTTTTGTTTAGAATTTAGACATTTTTTTCATAGGCGTGATGTTGGTTAATATATGCTGAAAATTTAATGCCTTTCCGATATTCTTTAAAAGGAAATATTGATGGAGGGGGTAAAAATGTTGTTCTAGGAGTTTTTGTCCTCGTTAAGTGCTATTAGAATCCGTTTATTTGATGCAAATCGGTTAAGGGGTTCAGGAATTATGGCTCTGTCAAATTTTTAATTTGACTGTTTATGTGCCGTATTAGATCAATAATGGTAGGTTAGAAGCTGAAAAATTTTTTTTAAAAATACTTAGATGTAGTTTATTAATACAAATGAAGTTGGTTCTAGTAGCTTATATTATTTTCTAATTTGGTTTTTGTTTTTTGGCCATTTCTTGCTTTTGTTTAGAATTTAGACATTTTTTCATAGGCGTGATGTTGGTTAATATATGCTGAAAATTTAATGCCTTTCCGATATTCTTTAAAAGGGAATATTGATGGAGGGGGTAAAAATGTTGTTCTAGGAGTTTTTGCCCTCGTTAAGTGCTATTAGAATCCGTTTATTTGATGCAAATCGGTTAAGGGGTTCAGGAATTATGGCTCTGTCAAATTTTTAATTTGACTGTTTATGTGGCGTATTATATCAATAATGGTAGGTTAGAAGCTGAACATTTTTTTTTTTAAATACTTAGATGTAGTTTATTAATACAAATGAAGTTGGTTCTAGTAGCTTATATTATTTTCTAATTTGGTTTTTGTTTTTTGGCCATTTCTTGCTTTTGTTTAGAATTTAGACATTTTTTTCATAGGCGTGATGTTGGTTAATATATGCTGAAAATTTAATGCCTTTCCGATATTCTTTAAAAGGGAATACTGATGAAGGGGGTAAAAATGTTGTTTTAGGAGTTTTAGCCCTCGTTAAATGCTATTAGAATCCGTTTATTTGATGCAAATCGGTTAAGGGGTTCAGGAATTATGGCTCTGTCAAGTTTTTAATTTTACTGTTTATGTGGCGTATTATATCAATAATGGTAGGTTAGAAGCTGAAAAAAATTTTTTAAAAATACTTAGAGGGAGTTTATTAATAGAAATGAAGTTGGTTCTAGTAGTTTATATTATTTTCTAATATTGGTTTTTGTTTTTTGGTCATTTCTTGCTTTTGTTTAGAATTTAGACATTTTTTTCATAGGCGTGATGTTGGTTAATATATGCTGAAAATTTAATGCCTTTCCGATATTCTTTAAAAGGAAATATTGATGGAGGGGGTAAAAATGTTGTTCTAGGAGTTTTTGTCCTCGTTAAGTGCTATTAGAATCCGTTTATTTGATGCAAATCGGTTAAGGGGTTCAGGAATTATGGCTCTGTCAAATTTTTAATTTGACTGTTTATGTGCCGTATTAGATCAATAATGGTAGGTTAGAAGCTGAAAAATTTTTTTTAAAAATACTTAGATGTAGTTTATTAATACAAATGAAGTTGGTTCTAGTAGCTTATATTATTTTCTAATTTGGTTTTTGTTTTTTGGCCATTTCTTGCTTTTGTTTAGAATTTAGACATTTTTTCATAGGCGTGATGTTGGTTAATATATGCTGAAAATTTAATGCCTTTCCGATATTCTTTAAAAGGGAATATTGATGGAGGGGGTAAAATTGTTGTTTTAGCAGTTTTAGCCCTCGTTAAATGCTATTAGAATCCGTTTATTTGATGCAAATCGGTTAAGGGGTTCAGGAATTATGGCTCAGTCAAATTTTTAATTTTACTGTTTATGTGCCGTATTAGATCAATAATGGTAGGTTAGAAGCTGAAAAATTTTTTTTAAAAATACTTAGATGTAGTTTATTAATACAAATGAAGTTGGTTCTAGTAGCTTATATTATTTTCTAATTTGGTTTTTGTTTTTTGGCCATTTCTTGCTTTTGTTTAGAATTTAGCCATTTTTTCATAGGCGTGATGTTGGTCAATATATGCTGAAAATTTAATGCCTTTCCGATATTCTTTAAAAGGGAATATTGCTGAAGGGGGTAAAATTGTTGTTTTAGCAGTTTTAGCCCTCGTTAAATGCTATTAGAATCCGTTTATTTGATGCAAATCGGTTAAGGGTTTCAGGAATTCTGGCTCTGTCAAATTTTTAATTTGACTGTTTATGTGCCGTATTAGATCAATAATGGTAGGTTAGAAGCTGAAAAAAAATTTTTAAAAATACTTAGAGGAAGTTTATTAATAGAAATGAAGTTGGTTCTAGTAGTTTATATTATTTTCTAATATTGGTTTTTGTTTTTTGGTAATTTCTTGCTTTTGTTTAGAATTTAGACATTTTTTCATAGGCGTGATGTTGGGTAATAAATGCTGAAAATTTAATGCCTTTCCGATATTCTTTAAAAGGGAATATTGATGAAGGGGGTAAAAATGTTGTTTTAGGAGTTTTAGCCCTCGTTAAATGCTATTAGAATCCGTTTATTTGATGCAAATCGGTTAAGGGGTTCAGGAATTATGGCTCTGTCAAGTTTTTAATTTTACTGTTTATGTGCCGTATTAGATCAATAATGGTAGGTTAGAAGCTGAAAGAAATTTTTTAAAAATACTTAGAGGAAGTTTATTAATAGAAATGAAGTTGGTTCTAGTAGTTTATATTATTTTCTAATATTGGTTTTTGTTTTTTGGTCATTTCTTGCTTTTGTTTAGAATTTAGACATTTTTTTCATAGGCGTGATGTTGGTTAATATATGCTGAAAATTTAATGCCTTTCCGATATTCTTTAAAAGGAAATATTGATGGAGGGGGTAAAAATGTTGTTCTAGGAGTTTTTGTCCTCGTTAAGTGCTATTAGAATCCGTTTATTTGATGCAAATCGGTTAAGGGGTTCAGGAATTATGGCTCTGTCAAGTTTTTAATTTTACTGTTTATGTGCCGTATTAGATCAATAATGGTAGGTTAGAAGCTGAAAAATTTTTTTTAAAAATACTTAGATGTAGTTTATTAATACAAATGAAGTTGGTTCTAGTAGCTTATATTATTTTCTAATTTGGTTTTTGTTTTTTGGCCATTTCTTGCTTTTGTTTAGAATTTAGACATTTTTTCATAGGCGTGATGTTGGTTAATAAATGCTGAAAATTTATTATTTGATGCAAATCGGTTAAGGGGTTCAGGAATTATGGCTCTGTCAAATTTTTAATTTGACTGTTTATGTGGCGTATTATATCAATAATGGTAGGTTAGAAGCTGAACATTTTTTTTTTAAAATACTTAGATGTAGTTTATTAATACAAATGAAGTTGGTTCTAGTAGCTTATATTATTTTCTAATTTGGTTTTTGTTTTTTGGCCATTTCTTGCTTTTGTTTAGAATTTAGACATTTTTTTCATAGGCGTGATGTTGGTTAATATATGCTGAAAATTTAATGCCTTTCCGATATTCTTTAAAAGGGAATACTGATGAAGGGGGTAAAAATGTTGTTTTAGGAGTTTTAGCCCTCGTTAAATGCTATTAGAATCCGTTTATTTGATGCAAATCGGTTAAGGGGTTCAGGAATTATGGCTCTGTCAAGTTTTTAATTTTACTGTTTATGTGGCGTATTATATCAATAATGGTAGGTTAGAAGCTGAAAAAAATTTTTTAAAAATACTTAGAGGGAGTTTATTAATAGAAATGAAGTTGGTTCTAGTAGTTTATATTATTTTCTAATATTGGTTTTTGTTTTTTGGTCATTTCTTGCTTTTGTTTAGAATTTAGACATTTTTTCATAGGCGTGATGTTGGTTAATATATGCTGAAAATTTAATGCCTTTCCGATATTCTTTAAAAGGAAATATTGATGGAGGGGGTAAAAATGTTGTTCTAGGAGTTTTTGTCCTCGTTAAGTGCTATTAGAATCCGTTTATTTGATGCAAATCGGTTAAGGGGTTCAGGAATTATGGCTCTGTCAAATTTTTAATTTGACTGTTTATGTGCCGTATTAGATCAATAATGGTAGGTTAGAAGCTGAAAAATTTTTTTTAAAAATACTTAGATGTAGTTTATTAATACAAATGAAGTTGGTTCTAGTAGCTTATATTATTTTCTAATTTTTTTTTTGTTTTTTGGCCATTTCTTGCTTTTGTTTAGAATTTAGACATTTTTTCATAGGCGTGATGTTGGTTAATATATGCTGAAAATTTAATGCCTTTCCGATATTCTTTAAAAGGGAATATTGATGAAGGGGGTAAAAATGTTGTTTTAGCAGTTTTAGCCCTCGTTAAATGCTATTAGAATCCGTTTATTTGATGCAAATCGGTTAAGGGGTTCAGGAATTATGGCTCAGTCAAATTTTTAATTTTACTGTTTATGTGCCGTATTAGATCAATAATGGTAGGTTAGAAGCTGAAAGAAATTTTTTAAAAATACTTAGAGGGAGTTTATTAATAGAAATGAAGTTGGTTCTAGTAGTTTATATTATTTTCTAATATTGGTTTTTGTTTTTTGGTCATTTCTTGCTTTTGTTTAGAATTTAGACATTTTTTTCATAGGCGTGATGTTGGTTAATATATGCTGAAAATTTAATGCCTTTCCGATATTCTTTAAAAGGAAATATTGATGGAGGGGGTAAAAATGTTGTTCTAGGAGTTTTTGTCCTCGTTAAGTGCTATTAGAATCCGTTTATTTGATGCAAATCGGTTAAGGGGTTCAGGAATTATGGCTCTGTCAAATTTTTAATTTGACTGTTTATGTGCCGTATTAGATCAATAATGGTAGGTTAGAAGCTGAAAAATTTTTTTTAAAAATACTTAGATGTAGTTTATTAATACAAATGAAGTTGGTTCTAGTAGCTTATATTATTTTCTAATTTTTTTTTTGTTTTTTGGCCATTTCTTGCTTTTGTTTAGAATTTAGACATTTTTTCATAGGCGTGATGTTGGTTAATATATGCTGAAAATTTAATGCCTTTCCGATATTCTTTAAAAGGGAATATTGATGAAGGGGGTAAAAATGTTGTTTTAGCAGTTTTAGCCCTCGTTAAATGCTATTAGAATCCGTTTATTTGATGCAAATCGGTTAAGGGGTTCAGGAATTATGGCTCAGTCAAATTTTTAATTTTACTGTTTATGTGCCGTATTAGATCAATAATGGTAGGTTAGAAGCTGAAAGAAATTTTTTAAAAATACTTAGAGGGAGTTTATTAATAGAAATGAAGTTGGTTCTAGTAGTTTATATTATTTTCTAATTTGGTTTTTGTTTTTTGGTCATTTCTTGCTTTTGTTTAGAATTTAGACATTTTTTCATAGGCGTGATGTTGGTTAATATATGCTGAAAATTTAATGCCTTTCCGATATTCTTACAAGGGAATATTGATGAAGGGGGTAAAAATGTTGTTTTAGGAGTTTTAGCCCTCGTTAAATGCTATCAGAATCCGTTTATGTGATGCAAATCGGTTAAGGGGTTCAGGAATTATGGCTCTGTCAAGTTTTTAATTTTACTGTTTATGTGCCGTATTAGATCAATAATGGTAGGTTAGAAGCTGAAAAATTTTTTTTAAAAATACTTAGATGTAGTTTATTAATACAAATGAAGTTGGTTCTAGTAGTTTATATTATTTTCTAATTTGGTTTTTGTTTTTTGGCCATTTCTTGCTTTTGTTTAGAATTTAGACATTTTTTCATAGGCGTGATGTTGGTTAATATATGCTGAAAATTTAATGCCTTTCCGATATTCTTTAAAAGGGAATATTGATGGAGGGGGTAAAATTGTTGTTTTAGCAGTTTTAGCCCTCGTTAAATGCTATCAGAATCCGTTTATGTGATGCAAATCGGTTAAGGGGTTCAGGAATTATGGCTCTGTCAAGTTTTTAATTTTACTGTTTATGTGCCGTATTAGATCAATAATGGTAGGTTAGAAGCTGAAAAAAATTTTTTAAAAATACTTAGAGGAAGTTTATTAATAGAAATGAAGTTGGTTCTAGTAGTTTATATTATTTTCTAATTTGGTTTTTGTTTTTTGGCCATTTCTTGCTTTTGTTTAGAATTTAGCCATTTTTTCATAGGCGTGATGTTGGTTAATATATGCTGAAAATTTAATGCCTTTCCGATATTCTTACAAGGGAATATTGATGAAGGGGGTAAAAATGTTGTTTTAGGAGTTTTAGCCCTCGTTAAATGCTATCAGAATCCGTTTATGTGATGCAAATCGGTTAAGGGGTTCAGGAATTATGGCTCTGTCAAGTTTTTAATTTTACTGTTTATGTGCCGTATTAGATCAATAATGGTAGGTTAGAAGCTGAAAAATTTTTTTTAAAAATACTTAGATGTAGTTTATTAATACAAATGAAGTTGGTTCTAGTAGCTTATATTATTTTCTAATTTGGTTTTTGTTTTTTGGCCATTTCTTGCTTTTGATTAGAATTTAGACATTTTTTCATAGGCGTGATGTTGGTTAATATATGCTGAAAATTTAATGCCTTTCCGATATTCTTTAAAAGGGAATATTGATGAAGGGGGTAAAAATGTTGTTTTAGCAGTTTTAGCCCTCGTTAAATGCTATTAGAATCCGTTTATTTGATGCAAATCGGTTAAGGGGTTCAGGAATTATGGCTCAGTCAAGTTTTTAATTTTACTGTTTATGTGCCGTATTAGATCAATAATGGTAGGTTAGAAGCTGAAAGAAATTTTTTAAAAATACTTAGATGTAGTTTATTAATACAAATGAAGTTGGTTCTAGTAGCTTATATTATTTTCTAATTTGGTTTTTGTTTTTTGGCCCTTTCTTGCTTTTGTTTAGAATTTAGACATTTTTTTCATAGGCGTGATGTTGGTTAATATATGCTGAAAATTTAATGCCTTTCCGATATTCTTTAAAAGGGAATATTGATGAAGGGGGTAAAAATGTTGTTTTAGCAGTTTTAGCCCTCGTTAAATGCTATTAGAATCCGTTTATTTGATGCAAATCGGTTAAGGGGTTCAGGAATTATGGCTCAGTCAAGTTTTTAATTTTACTGTTTATGTGCCGTATTAGATCAATAATGGTAGGTTAGAAGCTGAAAGAAATTTTTTAAAAATACTTAGATGTAGTTTATTAATACAAATGAAGTTGGTTCTAGTAGCTTATATTATTTTCTAATTTGGTTTTTGTTTTTTGGCCCTTTCTTGCTTTTGTTTAGAATTTAGACATTTTTTTCATAGGCGTGATGTTGGTTAATATATGCTGAAAATTTAATGCCTTTCCGATATTCTTTAAAAGGGAATATTGATGGAGGGGGTAAAATTGTTGTTTTAGCAGTTTTAGCCCTCGTTAAATGCTATCAGAATCCGTTTATTTGATGCAAATCGGTTAAGGGGTTCAGGAATTATGGCTCTGTCAAGTTTTTAATTTTACTGTTTATGTGGCGTATTATATCAATAATGGTAGGTTAGAAGCTGAAAAAATTTTTTTAAAAATACTTAGAGGGAGTTTATTAATAGAAATGAAGTTGGTTCTAGTAGTTTATATTATTTTCTAATTTGGTTTTTGTTTTTTGGTCATTTCTTGCTTTGGTTTAGAATTTAGACATTTTTTCATAGGCGTGATGTTGGTTAATATATGCTGAAAATTTAATGCCTTTCCGATATTCTTACAAGGGAATATTGATGAAGGGGGTAAAAATGTTGTTTTAGGAGTTTTAGCCCTCGTTAAATGCTATCAGAATCCGTTTATGTGATGCAAATCGGTTAAGGGGTTCAGGAATTATGGCTCTATCAAGTTTTTAATTTTACTGTTTATGTGCCGTATTAGATCAATAATGGTAGGTTAGAAGCTGAAAAATTTTTTTTAAAAATACTTAGATGTAGTTTATTAATACAAATGAAGTTGGTTCTAGTAGCTTATATTATTTTCTAATTTGGTTTTTGTTTTTTGGCCATTTCTTGCTTTTGTTTAGAATTTAGACATTTTTTCATAGGCGTGATGTTGGTTAATATATGCTGAAAATTTAATGCCTTTCCGATATTCTTTAAAAGGGAATATTGATGGAGGGGGTAAAATTGTTGTTTTAGCAGTTTTAGCCCTCATTAAATGCTATTAGAATCCGTTTATTTGATGCAAATCGGTTAAGGGGTTCAGGAATTATGGCTCTGTCAAGTTTTAAATTTTACTGTTTATGTGCTGTATTAGATCAATAATGGTAGGTTAGAAGCTGAAAAATTTTTTTTAAAAATACTTAGATGTAGTTTATTAATAGAAATGAAGTTGGTTCTAGTAGTTTATATTATTTTCTAATTTGGTTTTTGTTTTTTGGCCATTTCTTGCTTTTGTTTAGAATTTAGACATTTTTTCATAGGCGTGATGTTGGTTAATATATGCTGAAAATTTAATGCCTTTCCGATATTCTTTAAAAGGGAATATTGATGGAGGGGGTAAAATTGTTGTTTTAGCAGTTTTAGCCCTCGTTAAATGCTATTAGAATCCGTTTATTTGATGCAAATCGGTTAAGGGGTTCAGGAATTATGGCTCAGTCAAATTTTTAATTTTACTGTTTATGTGCCGTATTAGATCAATAATGGTAGGTTAGAAGCTGAAAAATTTTTTTTAAAAATACTTAGATGTAGTTTATTAATACAAATGAAGTTGGTTCTAGTAGCTTATATTATTTTCTAATTTGGTTTTTGTTTTTTGGCCATTTCTTGCTTTTGTTTAGAATTTAGACATTTTTTCATAGGCGTGATGTTGGTCAATATATGCTGAAAATTTAATGCCTTTCCGATATTCTTTAAAAGGGAATATTGCTGAAGGGGGTAAAATTGTTGGTTTAGCAGTTTTAGCCCTCGTTAAATGCTATTAGAATCCGTTTATTTGATGCAAATCGGTTAAGGGTTTCAGGAATTCTGGCTCTGTCAAATTTTTAATTTGACTGTTTATGTGCCGTATTAGATCAATAATGGTAGGTTAGAAGCTTAAAATTTTTTTTTTAACAATACTTAGATGTAGTTTATTAATACAAATGAAGTTGGTTCTAGTAGCTTATATTATTTTCTAATTTGGTTTTTGTTTTTTGGCCATTTCTTGCTTTTGTTTAGAATTTAGACATTTTTTTCATAGGCGTGATGTTGGTTAATATATGCTGAAAATTTAATGCCTTTCCGATATTCTTTAAAAGGGAATATTGATGAAGGGGGTAAAAATGTTGTTTTAGGAGTTTTAGCCCTCGTTAAATGCTATCAGAATCCGTTTATGTGATGCAAATCGGTTAAGGGGTTCAGGAATTATGGCTCTGTCAAGTTTTTAATTTTACTGTTTATGTGGCGTATTATATCAATAATGGTAGGTTAGAAGCTGAAAAAATTTTTTTAAAAATACTTAGATGTAGTTTATTAATACAAATGAAGTTGGTTCTAGTAGCTTATATTATTTTCTAATATTGGTTTTTGTTTTTTGGTAATTTCTTGCTTTTGTTTAGAATTTAGACATTTTTTCATAGGCGTGATGTTGGGTAATAAATGCTGAAAATTTAATGCCTTTCCGATATTCTTTAAAAGGGAATATTGATGAAGGGGGTAAAAATGTTGTTTTAGGAGTTTTTGTCCTCGTTAAGTGCTATTAGAATCCGTTTATTTGATGCAAATCGGTTAAGGGGTTCAGGAATTATGGCTCTGTCAAGTTTTTAATTTTACTGTTTATGTGCCGTATTAGATCAATAATGGTAGGTTAGAAGCTGAAAAATTTTTTTTAAAAATACTTAGATGTAGTTTATTAATACAAATGAAGTTGGTTCTAGTAGCTTATATTATTTTCTAATTTGGTTTTTGTTTTTTGGCCATTTCTTGCTTTTGTTTAGAATTTAGACATTTTTTCATAGGCGTGATGTTGGTTAATAAATGCTGAAAATTTATTATTTGATGCAAATCGGTTAAGGGGTTCAGGAATTATGGCTCTGTCAAATTTTTAATTTGACTGTTTATGTGGCGTATTATATCAATAATGGTAGGTTAGAAGCTGAACATTTTTTTTTTTAAATACTTAGATGTAGTTTATTAATACAAATGAAGTTGGTTCTAGTAGCTTATATTATTTTCTAATTTGGTTTTTGTTTTTTGGCCATTTCTTGCTTTTGTTTAGAATTTAGACATTTTTTTCATAGGCGTGATGTTGGTTAATATATGCTGAAAATTTAATGCCTTTCCGATATTCTTTAAAAGGGAATACTGATGAAGGGGGTAAAAATGTTGTTTTAGGAGTTTTAGCCCTCGTTAAATGCTATTAGAATCCGTTTATTTGATGCAAATCGGTTAAGGGGTTCAGGAATTATGGCTCTGTCAAGTTTTTAATTTTACTGTTTATGTGGCGTATTATATCAATAATGGTAGGTTAGAAGCTGAAAAAAATTTTTTAAAAATACTTAGAGGGAGTTTATTAATAGAAATGAAGTTGGTTCTAGTAGTTTATATTATTTTCTAATATTGGTTTTTGTTTTTTGGTCATTTCTTGCTTTTGTTTAGAATTTAGACATTTTTTTCATAGGCGTGATGTTGGTTAATATATGCTGAAAATTTAATGCCTTTCCGATATTCTTTAAAAGGAAATATTGATGGAGGGGGTAAAAATGTTGTTCTAGGAGTTTTTGTCCTCGTTAAGTGCTATTAGAATCCGTTTATTTGATGCAAATCGGTTAAGGGGTTCAGGAATTATGGCTCTGTCAAATTTTTAATTTGACTGTTTATGTGCCGTATTAGATCAATAATGGTAGGTTAGAAGCTGAAAAATTTTTTTTAAAAATACTTAGATGTAGTTTATTAATACAAATGAAGTTGGTTCTAGTAGCTTATATTATTTTCTAATTTGGTTTTTGTTTTTTGGCCATTTCTTGCTTTTGTTTAGAATTTAGACATTTTTTCATAGGCGTGATGTTGGTTAATAAATGCTGAAAATTTATTATTTGATGCAAATCGGTTAAGGGGTTCAGGAATTATGGCTCTGTCAAATTTTTAATTTGACTGTTTATGTGCCGTATTAGATCAATAATGGTAGGTTAGAAGCTGAAAAATTTTTTTTAAAAATACTTAGATGTAGTTTATTAATACAAATGAAGTTGGTTCTAGTAGCTTATATTATTTTCTAATTTTTTTTTTGTTTTTTGGCCATTTCTTGCTTTTGTTTAGAATTTAGACATTTTTTCATAGGCGTGATGTTGGTTAATATATGCTGAAAATTTAATGCCTTTCCGATATTCTTTAAAAGGGAATATTGATGAAGGGGGTAAAAATGTTGTTTTAGCAGTTTTAGCCCTCGTTAAATGCTATTAGAATCCGTTTATTTGATGCAAATCGGTTAAGGGGTTCAGGAATTATGGCTCAGTCAAATTTTTAATTTTACTGTTTATGTGCCGTATTAGATCAATAATGGTAGGTTAGAAGCTGAAAGAAATTTTTTAAAAATACTTAGAGGGAGTTTATTAATAGAAATGAAGTTGGTTCTAGTAGTTTATATTATTTTCTAATTTGGTTTTTGTTTTTTGGTCATTTCTTGCTTTTGTTTAGAATTTAGACATTTTTTCATAGGCGTGATGTTGGTTAATATATGCTGAAAATTTAATGCCTTTCCGATATTCTTACAAGGGAATATTGATGAAGGGGGTAAAAATGTTGTTTTAGGAGTTTTAGCCCTCGTTAAATGCTATCAGAATCCGTTTATGTGATGCAAATCGGTTAAGGGGTTCAGGAATTATGGCTCTGTCAAGTTTTTAATTTTACTGTTTATGTGCCGTATTAGATCAATAATGGTAGGTTAGAAGCTGAAAAATTTTTTTTAAAAATACTTAGATGTAGTTTATTAATACAAATGAAGTTGGTTCTAGTAGCTTATATTATTTTCTAATTTGGTTTTTGTTTTTTGGCCATTTCTTGCTTTTGTTTAGAATTTAGACATTTTTTCATAGGCGTGATGTTGGTTAATATATGCTGAAAATTTAATGCCTTTCCGATATTCTTTAAAAGGGAATATTGATGGAGGGGGTAAAATTGTTGTTTTAGCAGTTTTAGCCCTCGTTAAATGCTATCAGAATCCGTTTATGTGATGCAAATCGGTTAAGGGGTTCAGGAATTATGGCTCTGTCAAGTTTTTAATTTTACTGTTTATGTGCCGTATTAGATCAATAATGGTAGGTTAGAAGCTGAAAAATTTTTTTTAAAAATACTTAGATGTAGTTTATTAATACAAATGAAGTTGGTTCTAGTAGCTTATATTATTTTCTAATTTGGTTTTTGTTTTTTGGCCATTTCTTGCTTTTGTTTAGAATTTAGACATTTTTTCATAGGCGTGATGTTGGTTAATATATGCTGAAAATTTAATGCCTTTCCGATATTCTTTAAAAGGGAATATTGATGGAGGGGGTAAAATTGTTGTTTTAGCAGTTTTAGCCCTCGTTAAATGCTATCAGAATCCGTTTATGTGATGCAAATCGGTTAAGGGGTTCAGGAATTATGGCTCTGTCAAGTTTTTAATTTTACTGTTTATGTGCCGTATTAGATCAATAATGGTAGGTTAGAAGCTGAAAAATTTTTTTTAAAAATACTTAGATGTAGTTTATTAATACAAATGAAGTTGGTTCTAGTAGCTTATATTATTTTCTAATTTGGTTTTTGTTTTTTGGCCATTTCTTGCTTTTGTTTAGAATTTAGACATTTTTTCATAGGCGTGATGTTGGTTAATATATGCTGAAAATTTAATGCCTTTCCGATATTCTTTAAAAGGGAATATTGATGGAGGGGGTAAAATTGTTGTTTTAGCAGTTTTAGCCCTCGTTAAATGCTATTAGAATCCGTTTATTTGATGCAAATCGGTTAAGGGGTTCAGGAATTATGGCTCAGTCAAGTTTTTAATTTTACTGTTTATGTGCCGTATTAGATCAATAATGGTAGGTTAGAAGCTGAAAAATTTTTTTTAAAAATACTTAGATGTAGTTTATTAATACAAATGAAGTTGGTTCTAGTAGCTTATATTATTTTCTAATTTGGTTTTTGTTTTTTGGCCATTTCTTGCTTTTGTTTAGAATTTAGACATTTTTTCATAGGCGTGATGTTGGTCAATATATGCTGAAAATTTAATGCCTTTCCGATATTCTTTAAAAGGGAATATTGCTGAAGGGGGTAAAATTGTTGTTTTAGCAGTTTTAGCCCTCGTTAAATGCTATTAGAATCCGTTTATTTGATGCAAATCGGTTAAGGGTTTCAGGAATTCTGGCTCTGTCAAATTTTTAATTTGACTGTTTATGTGCCGTATTAGATCAATAATGGTAGGTTAGAAGCTTAAAATTTTTTTTTTAACAATACTTAGATGTAGTTTATTAATACAAATGAAGTTGGTTCTAGTAGCTTATATTATTTTCTAATTTGGTTTTTGTTTTTTGGCCATTTCTTGCTTTTGTTTAGAATTTAGACATTTTTTTCATAGGCGTGATGTTGGTTAATATATGCTGAAAATTTAATGCCTTTCCGATATTCTTTAAAAGGGAATATTGATGAAGGGGGTAAAAATGTTGTTTTAGGAGTTTTAGCCCTCGTTAAATGCTATCAGAATCCGTTTATGTGATGCAAATCGGTTAAGGGGTTCAGGAATTATGGCTCTATCAAGTTTTTAATTTTACTGTTTATGTGCCGTATTAGATCAATAATGGTAGGTTAGAAGCTGAAAAATTTTTTTAAAAATACTTAGAGGGAGTTTATTAATAGAAATGAAGTTGGTTCTAGTAGTTTATATTATTTTCTAATTTGGTTTTTGTTTTTTGGTCATTTCTTGCTTTGGTTTAGAATTTAGACATTTTTTCATAGGCGTGATGTTGGTTAATATATGCTGAAAATTTAATGCCTTTCCGATATTCTTACAAGGGAATATTGATGAAGGGGGTAAAAATGTTGTTTTAGGAGTTTTAGCCCTCGTTAAATGCTATCAGAATCCGTTTATGTGATGCAAATCGGTTAAGGGGTTCAGGAATTATGGCTCTATCAAGTTTTTAATTTTACTGTTTATGTGCCGTATTAGATCAATAATGGTAGGTTAGAAGCTGAAAAATTTTTTTTAAAAATACTTAGATGTAGTTTATTAATACAAATGAAGTTGGTTCTAGTAGCTTATATTATTTTCTAATTTGGTTTTTGTTTTTTGGCCATTTCTTGCTTTTGTTTAGAATTTAGACATTTTTTCATAGGCGTGATGTTGGTTAATATATGCTGAAAATTTAATGCCTTTCCGATATTCTTTAAAAGGGAATATTGATGGAGGGGGTAAAATTGTTGTTTTAGCAGTTTTAGCCCTCGTTAAATGCTATCAGAATCCGTTTATTTGATGCAAATCGGTTAAGGGGTTCAGGAATTATGGCTCTGTCAAGTTTTTAATTTTACTGTTTATGTGCCGTATTAGATCAATAATGGTAGGTTAGAAGCTGAAAAATTTTTTTTAAAAATACTTAGATGTAGTTTATTAATACAAATGAAGTTGGTTCTAGTAGCTTATATTATTTTCTAATTTGGTTTTTGTTTTTTGGCCATTTCTTGCTTTTGTTTAGAATTTAGACATTTTTTCATAGGCGTGATGTTGGTTAATATATGCTGAAAATTTAATGCCTTTCCGATATTCTTTAAAAGGGAATATTGATGGAGGGGGTAAAATTGTTGTTTTAGCAGTTTTAGCCCTCGTTAAATGCTATTAGAATCCGTTTATTTGATGCAAATCGGTTAAGGGGTTCAGGAATTATGGCTCAGTCAAATTTTTAATTTTACTGTTTATGTGCCGTATTAGATCAATAATGGTAGGTTAGAAGCTGAAAAATTTTTTTTAAAAATACTTAGATGTAGTTTATTAATACAAATGAAGTTGGTTCTAGTAGCTTATATTATTTTCTAATTTGGTTTTTGTTTTTTGGCCATTTCTTGCTTTTGTTTAGAATTTAGCCATTTTTTCATAGGCGTGATGTTGGTCAATATATGCTGAAAATTTAATGCCTTTCCGATATTCTTTAAAAGGGAATATTGCTGAAGGGGGTAAAATTGTTGTTTTAGCAGTTTTAGCCCTCGTTAAATGCTATTAGAATCCGTTTATTTGATGCAAATCGGTTAAGGGTTTCAGGAATTCTGGCTCTGTCAAATTTTTAATTTGACTGTTTATGTGCCGTATTAGATCAATAATGGTAGGTTAGAAGCTGAAAAAAAATTTTTAAAAATACTTAGAGGAAGTTTATTAATAGAAATGAAGTTGGTTCTAGTAGTTTATATTATTTTCTAATATTGGTTTTTGTTTTTTGGTAATTTCTTGCTTTTGTTTAGAATTTAGACATTTTTTCATAGGCGTGATGTTGGGTAATAAATGCTGAAAATTTAATGCCTTTCCGATATTCTTTAAAAGGGAATATTGATGAAGGGGGTAAAAATGTTGTTTTAGGAGTTTTAGCCCTCGTTAAATGCTATTAGAATCCGTTTATTTGATGCAAATCGGTTAAGGGGTTCAGGAATTATGGCTCTGTCAAGTTTTTAATTTTACTGTTTATGTGCCGTATTAGATCAATAATGGTAGGTTAGAAGCTGAAAGAAATTTTTTAAAAATACTTAGAGGAAGTTTATTAATAGAAATGAAGTTGGTTCTAGTAGTTTATATTATTTTCTAATATTGGTTTTTGTTTTTTGGTCATTTCTTGCTTTTGTTTAGAATTTAGACATTTTTTTCATAGGCGTGATGTTGGTTAATATATGCTGAAAATTTAATGCCTTTCCGATATTCTTTAAAAGGAAATATTGATGGAGGGGGTAAAAATGTTGTTCTAGGAGTTTTTGTCCTCGTTAAGTGCTATTAGAATCCGTTTATTTGATGCAAATCGGTTAAGGGGTTCAGGAATTATGGCTCTGTCAAGTTTTTAATTTTACTGTTTATGTGCCGTATTAGATCAATAATGGTAGGTTAGAAGCTGAAAAATTTTTTTTAAAAATACTTAGATGTAGTTTATTAATACAAATGAAGTTGGTTCTAGTAGCTTATATTATTTTCTAATTTGGTTTTTGTTTTTTGGCCATTTCTTGCTTTTGTTTAGAATTTAGACATTTTTTCATAGGCGTGATGTTGGTTAATAAATGCTGAAAATTTATTATTTGATGCAAATCGGTTAAGGGGTTCAGGAATTATGGCTCTGTCAAATTTTTAATTTGACTGTTTATGTGGCGTATTATATCAATAATGGTAGGTTAGAAGCTGAACATTTTTTTTTTTAAATACTTAGATGTAGTTTATTAATACAAATGAAGTTGGTTCTAGTAGCTTATATTATTTTCTAATTTGGTTTTTGTTTTTTGGCCATTTCTTGCTTTTGTTTAGAATTTAGACATTTTTTTCATAGGCGTGATGTTGGTTAATATATGCTGAAAATTTAATGCCTTTCCGATATTCTTTAAAAGGGAATACTGATGAAGGGGGTAAAAATGTTGTTTTAGGAGTTTTAGCCCTCGTTAAATGCTATTAGAATCCGTTTATTTGATGCAAATCGGTTAAGGGGTTCAGGAATTATGGCTCTGTCAAGTTTTTAATTTTACTGTTTATGTGGCGTATTATATCAATAATGGTAGGTTAGAAGCTGAAAAAAATTTTTTAAAAATACTTAGAGGGAGTTTATTAATAGAAATGAAGTTGGTTCTAGTAGTTTATATTATTTTCTAATATTGGTTTTTGTTTTTTGGTCATTTCTTGCTTTTGTTTAGAATTTAGACATTTTTTTCATAGGCGTGATGTTGGTTAATATATGCTGAAAATTTAATGCCTTTCCGATATTCTTTAAAAGGAAATATTGATGGAGGGGGTAAAAATGTTGTTCTAGGAGTTTTTGTCCTCGTTAAGTGCTATTAGAATCCGTTTATTTGATGCAAATCGGTTAAGGGGTTCAGGAATTATGGCTCTGTCAAATTTTTAATTTGACTGTTTATGTGCCGTATTAGATCAATAATGGTAGGTTAGAAGCTGAAAAATTTTTTTTAAAAATACTTAGATGTAGTTTATTAATACAAATGAAGTTGGTTCTAGTAGCTTATATTATTTTCTAATTTGGTTTTTGTTTTTTGGCCATTTCTTGCTTTTGTTTAGAATTTAGACATTTTTTCATAGGCGTGATGTTGGTTAATAAATGCTGAAAATTTATTATTTGATGCAAATCGGTTAAGGGGTTCAGGAATTATGGCTCTGTCAAATTTTTAATTTGACTGTTTATGTGGCGTATTATATCAATAATGGTAGGTTAGAAGCTGAACATTTTTTTTTAAAATACTTAGATGTAGTTTATTAATACAAATGAAGTTGGTTCTAGTAGCTTATATTATTTTCTAATTTGGTTTTTGTTTTTTGGCCATTTCTTGCTTTTGTTTAGAATTTAGACATTTTTTTCATAGGCGTGATGTTGGTTAATATATGCTGAAAATTTAATGCCTTTCCGATATTCTTTAAAAGGGAATACTGATGAAGGGGGTAAAAATGTTGTTTTAGGAGTTTTAGCCCTCGTTAAATGCTATTAGAATCCGTTTATTTGATGCAAATCGGTTAAGGGGTTCAGGAATTATGGCTCTGTCAAGTTTTTAATTTTACTGTTTATGTGGCGTATTATATCAATAATGGTAGGTTAGAAGCTGAAAAAAATTTTTTAAAAATACTTAGAGGGAGTTTATTAATAGAAATGAAGTTGGTTCTAGTAGTTTATATTATTTTCTAATATTGGTTTTTGTTTTTTGGTCATTTCTTGCTTTTGTTTAGAATTTAGACATTTTTTTCATAGGCGTGATGTTGGTTAATATATGCTGAAAATTTAATGCCTTTCCGATATTCTTTAAAAGGAAATATTGATGGAGGGGGTAAAAATGTTGTTCTAGGAGTTTTTGTCCTCGTTAAGTGCTATTAGAATCCGTTTATTTGATGCAAATCGGTTAAGGGGTTCAGGAATTATGGCTCTGTCAAATTTTTAATTTGACTGTTTATGTGCCGTATTAGATCAATAATGGTAGGTTAGAAGCTGAAAAATTTTTTTTAAAAATACTTAGATGTAGTTTATTAATACAAATGAAGTTGGTTCTAGTAGCTTATATTATTTTCTAATTTTTTTTTTGTTTTTTGGCCATTTCTTGCTTTTGTTTAGAATTTAGACATTTTTTCATAGGCGTGATGTTGGTTAATATATGCTGAAAATTTAATGCCTTTCCGATATTCTTTAAAAGGGAATATTGATGAAGGGGGTAAAAATGTTGTTTTAGCAGTTTTAGCCCTCGTTAAATGCTATTAGAATCCGTTTATTTGATGCAAATCGGTTAAGGGGTTCAGGAATTATGGCTCAGTCAAATTTTTAATTTTACTGTTTATGTGCCGTATTAGATCAATAATGGTAGGTTAGAAGCTGAAAGAAATTTTTTAAAAATACTTAGAGGGAGTTTATTAATAGAAATGAAGTTGGTTCTAGTAGTTTATATTATTTTCTAATTTGGTTTTTGTTTTTTGGTCATTTCTTGCTTTTGTTTAGAATTTAGACATTTTTTCATAGGCGTGATGTTGGTTAATATATGCTGAAAATTTAATGCCTTTCCGATATTCTTACAAGGGAATATTGATGAAGGGGGTAAAAATGTTGTTTTAGGAGTTTTAGCCCTCGTTAAATGCTATCAGAATCCGTTTATGTGATGCAAATCGGTTAAGGGGTTCAGGAATTATGGCTCTGTCAAGTTTTTAATTTTACTGTTTATGTGCCGTATTAGATCAATAATGGTAGGTTAGAAGCTGAAAAATTTTTTTTAAAAATACTTAGATGTAGTTTATTAATACAAATGAAGTTGGTTCTAGTAGCTTATATTATTTTCTAATTTGGTTTTTGTTTTTTGGCCATTTCTTGCTTTTGTTTAGAATTTAGACATTTTTTCATAGGCGTGATGTTGGTTAATATATGCTGAAAATTTAATGCCTTTCCGATATTCTTTAAAAGGGAATATTGATGGAGGGGGTAAAATTGTTGTTTTAGCAGTTTTAGCCCTCGTTAAATGCTATCAGAATCCGTTTATGTGATGCAAATCGGTTAAGGGGTTCAGGAATTATGGCTCTGTCAAGTTTTTAATTTTACTGTTTATGTGCCGTATTAGATCAATAATGGTAGGTTAGAAGCTGAAAAATTTTTTTTAAAAATACTTAGATGTAGTTTATTAATACAAATGAAGTTGGTTCTAGTAGCTTATATTATTTTCTAATTTGGTTTTTGTTTTTTGGCCATTTCTTGCTTTTGTTTAGAATTTAGACATTTTTTCATAGGCGTGATGTTGGTTAATATATGCTGAAAATTTAATGCCTTTCCGATATTCTTTAAAAGGGAATATTGATGGAGGGGGTAAAATTGTTGTTTTAGCAGTTTTAGCCCTCGTTAAATGCTATCAGAATCCGTTTATTTGATGCAAATCGGTTAAGGGGTTCAGGAATTATGGCTCTGTCAAGTTTTTAATTTTACTGTTTATGTGCCGTATTAGATCAATAATGGTAGGTTAGAAGCTGAAAAAAATTTTTTAAAAATACTTAGAGGAAGTTTATTAATAGAAATGAAGTTGGTTCTAGTAGTTTATATTATTTTCTAATTTGGTTTTTGTTTTTTGGCCATTTCTTGCTTTTGTTTAGAATTTAGCCATTTTTTCATAGGCGTGATGTTGGTTAATATATGCTGAAAATTTAATGCCTTTCCGATATTCTTACAAGGGAATATTGATGAAGGGGGTAAAAATGTTGTTTTAGGAGTTTTAGCCCTCGTTAAATGCTATCAGAATCCGTTTATTTGATGCAAATCGGTTAAGGGGTTCAGGAATTATGGCTCAGTCAAGTTTTTAATTTTACTGTTTATGTGCCGTATTAGATCAATAATGGTAGGTTAGAAGCTGAAAGAAATTTTTTAAAAATACTTAGATGTAGTTTATTAATACAAATGAAGTTGGTTCTAGTAGCTTATATTATTTTCTAATTTGGTTTTTGTTTTTTGGCCCTTTCTTGCTTTTGTTTAGAATTTAGACATTTTTTTCATAGGCGTGATGTTGGTTAATATATGCTGAAAATTTAATGCCTTTCCGATATTCTTTAAAAGGGAATATTGATGGAGGGGGTAAAATTGTTGTTTTAGCAGTTTTAGCCCTCGTTAAATGCTATCAGAATCCGTTTATTTGATGCAAATCGGTTAAGGGGTTCAGGAATTATGGCTCTGTCAAGTTTTTAATTTTACTGTTTATGTGGCGTATTATATCAATAATGGTAGGTTAGAAGCTGAAAAAATTTTTTTAAAAATACTTAGAGGGAGTTTATTAATAGAAATGAAGTTGGTTCTAGTAGTTTATATTATTTTCTAATTTGGTTTTTGTTTTTTGGTCATTTCTTGCTTTGGTTTAGAATTTAGACATTTTTTCATAGGCGTGATGTTGGTTAATATATGCTGAAAATTTAATGCCTTTCCGATATTCTTACAAGGGAATATTGATGAAGGGGGTAAAAATGTTGTTTTAGGAGTTTTAGCCCTCGTTAAATGCTATCAGAATCCGTTTATGTGATGCAAATCGGTTAAGGGGTTCAGGAATTATAGGCGTGATGTTGGTTAATATATGCTGAAAATTTAATGCCTTTCCGATATTCTTACAAGGGAATATTGATGAAGGGGGTAAAAATGTTGTTTTAGGAGTTTTAGCCCTCGTTAAATGCTATCAGAATCCGTTTATGTGATGCAAATCGGTTAAGGGGTTCAGGAATTATGGCTCTATCAAGTTTTTAATTTTACTGTTTATGTGCCGTATTAGATCAATAATGGTAGGTTAGAAGCTGAAAAATTTTTTTTAAAAATACTTAGATGTAGTTTATTAATACAAATGAAGTTGGTTCTAGTAGCTTATATTATTTTCTAATTTGGTTTTTGTTTTTTGGCCATTTCTTGCTTTTGTTTAGAATTTAGACATTTTTTCATAGGCGTGATGTTGGTTAATATATGCTGAAAATTTAATGCCTTTCCGATATTCTTTAAAAGGGAATATTGATGGAGGGGGTAAAATTGTTGTTTTAGCAGTTTTAGCCCTCGTTAAATGCTATCAGAATCCGTTTATTTGATGCAAATCGGTTAAGGGGTTCAGGAATTATGGCTCTGTCAAGTTTTTAATTTTACTGTTTATGTGCCGTATTAGATCAATAATGGTAGGTTAGAAGCTGAAAAATTTTTTTTAAAAATACTTAGATGTAGTTTATTAATACAAATGAAGTTGGTTCTAGTAGCTTATATTATTTTCTAATTTGGTTTTTGTTTTTTGGCCATTTCTTGCTTTTGTTTAGAATTTAGACATTTTTTCATAGGCGTGATGTTGGTTAATATATGCTGAAAATTTAATGCCTTTCCGATATTCTTTAAAAGGGAATATTGATGGAGGGGGTAAAATTGTTGTTTTAGCAGTTTTAGCCCTCGTTAAATGCTATTAGAATCCGTTTATTTGATGCAAATCGGTTAAGGGGTTCAGGAATTATGGCTCAGTCAAATTTTTAATTTTACTGTTTATGTGCCGTATTAGATCAATAATGGTAGGTTAGAAGCTGAAAAATTTTTTTTAAAAATACTTAGATGTAGTTTATTAATACAAATGAAGTTGGTTCTAGTAGCTTATATTATTTTCTAATTTGGTTTTTGTTTTTTGGCCATTTCTTGCTTTTGTTTAGAATTTAGCCATTTTTTCATAGGCGTGATGTTGGTCAATATATGCTGAAAATTTAATGCCTTTCCGATATTCTTTAAAAGGGAATATTGCTGAAGGGGGTAAAATTGTTGTTTTAGCAGTTTTAGCCCTCGTTAAATGCTATTAGAATCCGTTTATTTGATGCAAATCGGTTAAGGGTTTCAGGAATTCTGGCTCTGTCAAATTTTTAATTTGACTGTTTATGTGCCGTATTAGATCAATAATGGTAGGTTAGAAGCTGAAAAAAAATTTTTAAAAATACTTAGAGGAAGTTTATTAATAGAAATGAAGTTGGTTCTAGTAGTTTATATTATTTTCTAATATTGGTTTTTGTTTTTTGGTAATTTCTTGCTTTTGTTTAGAATTTAGACATTTTTTCATAGGCGTGATGTTGGGTAATAAATGCTGAAAATTTAATGCCTTTCCGATATTCTTTAAAAGGGAATATTGATGAAGGGGGTAAAAATGTTGTTTTAGGAGTTTTAGCCCTCGTTAAATGCTATTAGAATCCGTTTATTTGATGCAAATCGGTTAAGGGGTTCAGGAATTATGGCTCTGTCAAGTTTTTAATTTTACTGTTTATGTGCCGTATTAGATCAATAATGGTAGGTTAGAAGCTGAAAGAAATTTTTTAAAAATACTTAGAGGAAGTTTATTAATAGAAATGAAGTTGGTTCTAGTAGTTTATATTATTTTCTAATATTGGTTTTTGTTTTTTGGTCATTTCTTGCTTTTGTTTAGAATTTAGACATTTTTTTCATAGGCGTGATGTTGGTTAATATATGCTGAAAATTTAATGCCTTTCCGATATTCTTTAAAAGGAAATATTGATGGAGGGGGTAAAAATGTTGTTCTAGGAGTTTTTGTCCTCGTTAAGTGCTATTAGAATCCGTTTATTTGATGCAAATCGGTTAAGGGGTTCAGGAATTATGGCTCTGTCAAGTTTTTAATTTTACTGTTTATGTGCCGTATTAGATCAATAATGGTAGGTTAGAAGCTGAAAAATTTTTTTTAAAAATACTTAGATGTAGTTTATTAATACAAATGAAGTTGGTTCTAGTAGCTTATATTATTTTCTAATTTGGTTTTTGTTTTTTGGCCATTTCTTGCTTTTGTTTAGAATTTAGACATTTTTTCATAGGCGTGATGTTGGTTAATAAATGCTGAAAATTTATTATTTGATGCAAATCGGTTAAGGGGTTCAGGAATTATGGCTCTGTCAAATTTTTAATTTGACTGTTTATGTGGCGTATTATATCAATAATGGTAGGTTAGAAGCTGAACATTTTTTTTTTTAAATACTTAGATGTAGTTTATTAATACAAATGAAGTTGGTTCTAGTAGCTTATATTATTTTCTAATTTGGTTTTTGTTTTTTGGCCATTTCTTGCTTTTGTTTAGAATTTAGACATTTTTTTCATAGGCGTGATGTTGGTTAATATATGCTGAAAATTTAATGCCTTTCCGATATTCTTTAAAAGGGAATACTGATGAAGGGGGTAAAAATGTTGTTTTAGGAGTTTTAGCCCTCGTTAAATGCTATTAGAATCCGTTTATTTGATGCAAATCGGTTAAGGGGTTCAGGAATTATGGCTCTGTCAAGTTTTTAATTTTACTGTTTATGTGGCGTATTATATCAATAATGGTAGGTTAGAAGCTGAAAAAAATTTTTTAAAAATACTTAGAGGGAGTTTATTAATAGAAATGAAGTTGGTTCTAGTAGTTTATATTATTTTCTAATATTGGTTTTTGTTTTTTGGTCATTTCTTGCTTTTGTTTAGAATTTAGACATTTTTTTCATAGGCGTGATGTTGGTTAATATATGCTGAAAATTTAATGCCTTTCCGATATTCTTTAAAAGGAAATATTGATGGAGGGGGTAAAAATGTTGTTCTAGGAGTTTTTGTCCTCGTTAAGTGCTATTAGAATCCGTTTATTTGATGCAAATCGGTTAAGGGGTTCAGGAATTATGGCTCTGTCAAATTTTTAATTTGACTGTTTATGTGCCGTATTAGATCAATAATGGTAGGTTAGAAGCTGAAAAATTTTTTTTAAAAATACTTAGATGTAGTTTATTAATACAAATGAAGTTGGTTCTAGTAGCTTATATTATTTTCTAATTTGGTTTTTGTTTTTTGGCCATTTCTTGCTTTTGTTTAGAATTTAGACATTTTTTCATAGGCGTGATGTTGGTTAATAAATGCTGAAAATTTATTATTTGATGCAAATCGGTTAAGGGGTTCAGGAATTATGGCTCTGTCAAATTTTTAATTTGACTGTTTATGTGGCGTATTATATCAATAATGGTAGGTTAGAAGCTGAACATTTTTTTTTAAAATACTTAGATGTAGTTTATTAATACAAATGAAGTTGGTTCTAGTAGCTTATATTATTTTCTAATTTGGTTTTTGTTTTTTGGCCATTTCTTGCTTTTGTTTAGAATTTAGACATTTTTTTCATAGGCGTGATGTTGGTTAATATATGCTGAAAATTTAATGCCTTTCCGATATTCTTTAAAAGGGAATACTGATGAAGGGGGTAAAAATGTTGTTTTAGGAGTTTTAGCCCTCGTTAAATGCTATTAGAATCCGTTTATTTGATGCAAATCGGTTAAGGGGTTCAGGAATTATGGCTCTGTCAAGTTTTTAATTTTACTGTTTATGTGGCGTATTATATCAATAATGGTAGGTTAGAAGCTGAAAAAAATTTTTTAAAAATACTTAGAGGGAGTTTATTAATAGAAATGAAGTTGGTTCTAGTAGTTTATATTATTTTCTAATATTGGTTTTTGTTTTTTGGTCATTTCTTGCTTTTGTTTAGAATTTAGACATTTTTTTCATAGGCGTGATGTTGGTTAATATATGCTGAAAATTTAATGCCTTTCCGATATTCTTTAAAAGGAAATATTGATGGAGGGGGTAAAAATGTTGTTCTAGGAGTTTTTGTCCTCGTTAAGTGCTATTAGAATCCGTTTATTTGATGCAAATCGGTTAAGGGGTTCAGGAATTATGGCTCTGTCAAATTTTTAATTTGACTGTTTATGTGCCGTATTAGATCAATAATGGTAGGTTAGAAGCTGAAAAATTTTTTTTAAAAATACTTAGATGTAGTTTATTAATACAAATGAAGTTGGTTCTAGTAGCTTATATTATTTTCTAATTTTTTTTTTGTTTTTTGGCCATTTCTTGCTTTTGTTTAGAATTTAGACATTTTTTCATAGGCGTGATGTTGGTTAATATATGCTGAAAATTTAATGCCTTTCCGATATTCTTTAAAAGGGAATATTGATGAAGGGGGTAAAAATGTTGTTTTAGCAGTTTTAGCCCTCGTTAAATGCTATTAGAATCCGTTTATTTGATGCAAATCGGTTAAGGGGTTCAGGAATTATGGCTCAGTCAAATTTTTAATTTTACTGTTTATGTGCCGTATTAGATCAATAATGGTAGGTTAGAAGCTGAAAGAAATTTTTTAAAAATACTTAGAGGGAGTTTATTAATAGAAATGAAGTTGGTTCTAGTAGTTTATATTATTTTCTAATTTGGTTTTTGTTTTTTGGTCATTTCTTGCTTTTGTTTAGAATTTAGACATTTTTTCATAGGCGTGATGTTGGTTAATATATGCTGAAAATTTAATGCCTTTCCGATATTCTTACAAGGGAATATTGATGAAGGGGGTAAAAATGTTGTTTTAGGAGTTTTAGCCCTCGTTAAATGCTATCAGAATCCGTTTATGTGATGCAAATCGGTTAAGGGGTTCAGGAATTATGGCTCTGTCAAGTTTTTAATTTTACTGTTTATGTGCCGTATTAGATCAATAATGGTAGGTTAGAAGCTGAAAAATTTTTTTTAAAAATACTTAGATGTAGTTTATTAATACAAATGAAGTTGGTTCTAGTAGCTTATATTATTTTCTAATTTGGTTTTTGTTTTTTGGCCATTTCTTGCTTTTGTTTAGAATTTAGACATTTTTTCATAGGCGTGATGTTGGTTAATATATGCTGAAAATTTAATGCCTTTCCGATATTCTTTAAAAGGGAATATTGATGGAGGGGGTAAAATTGTTGTTTTAGCAGTTTTAGCCCTCGTTAAATGCTATCAGAATCCGTTTATGTGATGCAAATCGGTTAAGGGGTTCAGGAATTATGGCTCTGTCAAGTTTTTAATTTTACTGTTTATGTGCCGTATTAGATCAATAATGGTAGGTTAGAAGCTGAAAAATTTTTTTTAAAAATACTTAGATGTAGTTTATTAATACAAATGAAGTTGGTTCTAGTAGCTTATATTATTTTCTAATTTGGTTTTTGTTTTTTGGCCATTTCTTGCTTTTGTTTAGAATTTAGACATTTTTTCATAGGCGTGATGTTGGTTAATATATGCTGAAAATTTAATGCCTTTCCGATATTCTTTAAAAGGGAATATTGATGGAGGGGGTAAAATTGTTGTTTTAGCAGTTTTAGCCCTCGTTAAATGCTATCAGAATCCGTTTATTTGATGCAAATCGGTTAAGGGGTTCAGGAATTATGGCTCTGTCAAGTTTTTAATTTTACTGTTTATGTGCCGTATTAGATCAATAATGGTAGGTTAGAAGCTGAAAAAAATTTTTTAAAAATACTTAGAGGAAGTTTATTAATAGAAATGAAGTTGGTTCTAGTAGTTTATATTATTTTCTAATTTGGTTTTTGTTTTTTGGCCATTTCTTGCTTTTGTTTAGAATTTAGCCATTTTTTCATAGGCGTGATGTTGGTTAATATATGCTGAAAATTTAATGCCTTTCCGATATTCTTACAAGGGAATATTGATGAAGGGGGTAAAAATGTTGTTTTAGGAGTTTTAGCCCTCGTTAAATGCTATCAGAATCCGTTTATTTGATGCAAATCGGTTAAGGGGTTCAGGAATTATGGCTCAGTCAAGTTTTTAATTTTACTGTTTATGTGCCGTATTAGATCAATAATGGTAGGTTAGAAGCTGAAAGAAATTTTTTAAAAATACTTAGATGTAGTTTATTAATACAAATGAAGTTGGTTCTAGTAGCTTATATTATTTTCTAATTTGGTTTTTGTTTTTTGGCCCTTTCTTGCTTTTGTTTAGAATTTAGACATTTTTTTCATAGGCGTGATGTTGGTTAATATATGCTGAAAATTTAATGCCTTTCCGATATTCTTTAAAAGGGAATATTGATGGAGGGGGTAAAATTGTTGTTTTAGCAGTTTTAGCCCTCGTTAAATGCTATCAGAATCCGTTTATTTGATGCAAATCGGTTAAGGGGTTCAGGAATTATGGCTCTGTCAAGTTTTTAATTTTACTGTTTATGTGGCGTATTATATCAATAATGGTAGGTTAGAAGCTGAAAAAATTTTTTTAAAAATACTTAGAGGGAGTTTATTAATAGAAATGAAGTTGGTTCTAGTAGTTTATATTATTTTCTAATTTGGTTTTTGTTTTTTGGTCATTTCTTGCTTTGGTTTAGAATTTAGACATTTTTTCATAGGCGTGATGTTGGTTAATATATGCTGAAAATTTAATGCCTTTCCGATATTCTTACAAGGGAATATTGATGAAGGGGGTAAAAATGTTGTTTTAGGAGTTTTAGCCCTCGTTAAATGCTATCAGAATCCGTTTATGTGATGCAAATCGGTTAAGGGGTTCAGGAATTATGGCTCTATCAAGTTTTTAATTTTACTGTTTATGTGCCGTATTAGATCAATAATGGTAGGTTAGAAGCTGAAAAAAAATTTTTAAAAATACTTAGATGTAGTTTATTAATACAAATGAAGTTGGTTCTAGTAGCTTATATTATTTTCTAATTTGGTTTTTGTTTTTTGGCCATTTCTTGCTTTTGTTTAGAATTTAGACATTTTTTCATAGGCGTGATGTTGGTTAATATATGCTGAAAATTTAATGCCTTTCCGATATTCTTTAAAAGGGAATATTGATGGAGGGGGTAAAATTGTTGTTTTAGCAGTTTTAGCCCTCATTAAATGCTATTAGAATCCGTTTATTTGATGCAAATCGGTTAAGGGGTTCAGGAATTATGGCTCTGTCAAGTTTTAAATTTTACTGTTTATGTGCTGTATTAGATCAATAATGGTAGGTTAGAAGCTGAAAAATTTTTTTTAAAAATACTTAGATGTAGTTTATTAATACAAATGAAGTTGGTTCTAGTAGCTTATATTATTTTCTAATTTGGTTTTTGTTTTTTGGCCATTTCTTGCTTTTGTTTAGAATTTAGACATTTTTTCATAGGCGTGATGTTGGTTAATATATGCTGAAAATTTAATGCCTTTCCGATATTCTTTAAAAGGGAATATTGATGGAGGGGGTAAAATTGTTGTTTTAGCAGTTTTAGCCCTCGTTAAATGCTATTAGAATCCGTTTATTTGATGCAAATCGGTTAAGGGGTTCAGGAATTATGGCTCAGTCAAATTTTTAATTTTACTGTTTATGTGCCGTATTAGATCAATAATGGTAGGTTAGAAGCTGAAAAATTTTTTTTAAAAATACTTAGATGTAGTTTATTAATACAAATGAAGTTGGTTCTAGTAGCTTATATTATTTTCTAATTTGGTTTTTGTTTTTTGGCCATTTCTTGCTTTTGTTTAGAATTTAGACATTTTTTCATAGGCGTGATGTTGGTCAATATATGCTGAAAATTTAATGCCTTTCCGATATTCTTTAAAAGGGAATATTGCTGAAGGGGGTAAAATTGTTGTTTTAGCAGTTTTAGCCCTCGTTAAATGCTATTAGAATCCGTTTATTTGATGCAAATCGGTTAAGGGTTTCAGGAATTCTGGCTCTGTCAAATTTTTAATTTGACTGTTTATGTGCCGTATTAGATCAATAATGGTAGGTTAGAAGCTTAAAATTTTTTTTTTAACAATACTTAGATGTAGTTTATTAATACAAATGAAGTTGGTTCTAGTAGCTTATATTATTTTCTAATTTGGTTTTTGTTTTTTGGCCATTTCTTGCTTTTGTTTAGAATTTAGACATTTTTTTCATAGGCGTGATGTTGGTTAATATATGCTGAAAATTTAATGCCTTTCCGATATTCTTTAAAAGGGAATATTGATGAAGGGGGTAAAAATGTTGTTTTAGGAGTTTTAGCCCTCGTTAAATGCTATCAGAATCCGTTTATGTGATGCAAATCGGTTAAGGGGTTCAGGAATTATGGCTCTGTCAAGTTTTTAATTTTACTGTTTATGTGGCGTATTATATCAATAATGGTAGGTTAGAAGCTGAAAAAATTTTTTTAAAAATACTTAGAGGGAGTTTATTAATAGAAATGAAGTTGGTTCTAGTAGTTTATATTATTTTCTAATTTGGTTTTTGTTTTTTGGTCATTTCTTGCTTTGGTTTAGAATTTAGACATTTTTTCATAGGCGTGATGTTGGTTAATATATGCTGAAAATTTAATGCCTTTCCGATATTCTTACAAGGGAATATTGATGAAGGGGGTAAAATTGTTGTTTTAGGAGTTTTAGCCCTCGTTAAATGCTATCAGAATCCGTTTATGTGATGCAAATCGGTTAAGGGGTTCAGGAATTATGGCTCTATCAAGTTTTTAATTTTACTGTTTATGTGCCGTATTAGATCAATAATGGTAGGTTAGAAGCTGAAAAATTTTTTTTAAAAATACTTAGATGTAGTTTATTAATACAAATGAAGTTGGTTCTAGTAGCTTATATTATTTTCTAATTTGGTTTTTGTTTTTTGGCCATTTCTTGCTTTTGTTTAGAATTTAGACATTTTTTCATAGGCGTGATGTTGGTTAATATATGCTGAAAATTTAATGCCTTTCCGATATTCTTTAAAAGGGAATATTGATGGAGGGGGTAAAATTGTTGTTTTAGCAGTTTTAGCCCTCGTTAAATGCTATCAGAATCCGTTTATTTGATGCAAATCGGTTAAGGGGTTCAGGAATTATGGCTCTGTCAAGTTTTTAATTTTACTGTTTATGTGCCGTATTAGATCAATAATGGTAGGTTAGAAGCTGAAAAATTTTTTTTAAAAATACTTAGATGTAGTTTATTAATACAAATGAAGTTGGTTCTAGTAGCTTATATTATTTTCTAATTTGGTTTTTGTTTTTTGGCCATTTCTTGCTTTTGTTTAGAATTTAGACATTTTTTCATAGGCGTGATGTTGGTTAATATATGCTGAAAATTTAATGCCTTTCCGATATTCTTTAAAAGGGAATATTGATGGAGGGGGTAAAATTGTTGTTTTAGCAGTTTTAGCCCTCGTTAAATGCTATTAGAATCCGTTTATTTGATGCAAATCGGTTAAGGGGTTCAGGAATTATGGCTCAGTCAAATTTTTAATTTTACTGTTTATGTGCCGTATTAGATCAATAATGGTAGGTTAGAAGCTGAAAAATTTTTTTTAAAAATACTTAGATGTAGTTTATTAATACAAATGAAGTTGGTTCTAGTAGCTTATATTATTTTCTAATTTGGTTTTTGTTTTTTGGCCATTTCTTGCTTTTGTTTAGAATTTAGCCATTTTTTCATAGGCGTGATGTTGGTCAATATATGCTGAAAATTTAATGCCTTTCCGATATTCTTTAAAAGGGAATATTGCTGAAGGGGGTAAAATTGTTGTTTTAGCAGTTTTAGCCCTCGTTAAATGCTATTAGAATCCGTTTATTTGATGCAAATCGGTTAAGGGTTTCAGGAATTCTGGCTCTGTCAAATTTTTAATTTGACTGTTTATGTGCCGTATTAGATCAATAATGGTAGGTTAGAAGCTGAAAAAAAATTTTTAAAAATACTTAGAGGAAGTTTATTAATAGAAATGAAGTTGGTTCTAGTAGTTTATATTATTTTCTAATATTGGTTTTTGTTTTTTGGTAATTTCTTGCTTTTGTTTAGAATTTAGACATTTTTTCATAGGCGTGATGTTGGGTAATAAATGCTGAAAATTTAATGCCTTTCCGATATTCTTTAAAAGGGAATATTGATGAAGGGGGTAAAAATGTTGTTTTAGGAGTTTTAGCCCTCGTTAAATGCTATTAGAATCCGTTTATTTGATGCAAATCGGTTAAGGGGTTCAGGAATTATGGCTCTGTCAAGTTTTTAATTTTACTGTTTATGTGCCGTATTAGATCAATAATGGTAGGTTAGAAGCTGAAAGAAATTTTTTAAAAATACTTAGAGGAAGTTTATTAATAGAAATGAAGTTGGTTCTAGTAGTTTATATTATTTTCTAATATTGGTTTTTGTTTTTTGGTCATTTCTTGCTTTTGTTTAGAATTTAGACATTTTTTTCATAGGCGTGATGTTGGTTAATATATGCTGAAAATTTAATGCCTTTCCGATATTCTTTAAAAGGAAATATTGATGGAGGGGGTAAAAATGTTGTTCTAGGAGTTTTTGTCCTCGTTAAGTGCTATTAGAATCCGTTTATTTGATGCAAATCGGTTAAGGGGTTCAGGAATTATGGCTCTGTCAAATTTTTAATTTTACTGTTTATGTGCCGTATTAGATCAATAATGGTAGGTTAGAAGCTGAAAAATTTTTTTTAAAAATACTTAGATGTAGTTTATTAATACAAATGAAGTTGGTTCTAGTAGCTTATATTATTTTCTAATTTGGTTTTTGTTTTTTGGCCATTTCTTGCTTTTGTTTAGAATTTAGACATTTTTTCATAGGCGTGATGTTGGTCAATATATGCTGAAAATTTAATGCCTTTCCGATATTCTTTAAAAGGGAATATTGCTGAAGGGGGTAAAATTGTTGTTTTAGCAGTTTTAGCCCTCGTTAAATGCTATTAGAATCCGTTTATTTGATGCAAATCGGTTAAGGGTTTCAGGAATTCTGGCTCTGTCAAATTTTTAATTTGACTGTTTATGTGCCGTATTAGATCAATAATGGTAGGTTAGAAGCTTAAAATTTTTTTTTTAACAATACTTAGATGTAGTTTATTAATACAAATGAAGTTGGTTCTAGTAGCTTATATTATTTTCTAATTTGGTTTTTGTTTTTTGGCCATTTCTTGCTTTTGTTTAGAATTTAGACATTTTTTTCATAGGCGTGATGTTGGTTAATATATGCTGAAAATTTAATGCCTTTCCGATATTCTTTAAAAGGAAATATTGATGGAGGGGGTAAAAATGTTGTTCTAGGAGTTTTTGTCCTCGTTAAGTGCTATTAGAATCCGTTTATTTGATGCAAATCGGTTAAGGGGTTCAGGAATTATGGCTCTGTCAAGTTTTTAATTTTACTGTTTATGTGCCGTATTAGATCAATAATGGTAGGTTAGAAGCTGAAAAATTTTTTTTAAAAATACTTAGATGTAGTTTATTAATACAAATGAAGTTGGTTCTAGTAGCTTATATTATTTTCTAATTTGGTTTTTGTTTTTTGGCCATTTCTTGCTTTTGTTTAGAATTTAGACATTTTTTCATAGGCGTGATGTTGGTCAATATATGCTGAAAATTTAATGCCTTTCCGATATTCTTTAAAAGGGAATATTGCTGAAGGGGGTAAAATTGTTGTTTTAGCAGTTTTAGCCCTCGTTAAATGCTATTAGAATCCGTTTATTTGATGCAAATCGGTTAAGGGTTTCAGGAATTCTGGCTCTGTCAAATTTTTAATTTGACTGTTTATGTGCCGTATTAGATCAATAATGGTAGGTTAGAAGCTTAAAATTTTTTTTTTAACAATACTTAGATGTAGTTTATTAATACAAATGAAGTTGGTTCTAGTAGCTTATATTATTTTCTAATTTGGTTTTTGTTTTTTGGCCATTTCTTGCTTTTGTTTAGAATTTAGACATTTTTTTCATAGGCGTGATGTTGGTTAATATATGCTGAAAATTTAATGCCTTTCCGATATTCTTTAAAAGGGAATATTGATGAAGGGGGTAAAAATGTTGTTTTAGGAGTTTTAGCCCTCGTTAAATGCTATCAGAATCCGTTTATGTGATGCAAATCGGTTAAGGGGTTCAGGAATTATGGCTCTGTCAAGTTTTTAATTTTACTGTTTATGTGGCGTATTATATCAATAATGGTAGGTTAGAAGCTGAAAAAATTTTTTTAAAAATACTTAGAGGGAGTTTATTAATAGAAATGAAGTTGGTTCTAGTAGTTTATATTATTTTCTAATTTGGTTTTTGTTTTTTGGTCATTTCTTGCTTTGGTTTAGAATTTAGACATTTTTTCATAGGCGTGATGTTGGTTAATATATGCTGAAAATTTAATGCCTTTCCGATATTCTTACAAGGGAATATTGATGAAGGGGGTAAAAATGTTGTTTTAGGAGTTTTAGCCCTCGTTAAATGCTATCAGAATCCGTTTATGTGATGCAAATCGGTTAAGGGGTTCAGGAATTATGGCTCTATCAAGTTTTTAATTTTACTGTTTATGTGCCGTATTAGATCAATAATGGTAGGTTAGAAGCTGAAAAATTTTTTTTAAAAATACTTAGATGTAGTTTATTAATACAAATGAAGTTGGTTCTAGTAGCTTATATTATTTTCTAATTTGGTTTTTGTTTTTTGGCCATTTCTTGCTTTTGTTTAGAATTTAGACATTTTTTCATAGGCGTGATGTTGGTTAATATATGCTGAAAATTTAATGCCTTTCCGATATTCTTTAAAAGGGAATATTGATGGAGGGGGTAAAATTGTTGTTTTAGCAGTTTTAGCCCTCATTAAATGCTATTAGAATCCGTTTATTTGATGCAAATCGGTTAAGGGGTTCAGGAATTATGGCTCTGTCAAGTTTTAAATTTTACTGTTTATGTGCTGTATTAGATCAATAATGGTAGGTTAGAAGCTGAAAAATTTTTTTTAAAAATACTTAGATGTAGTTTATTAATACAAATGAAGTTGGTTCTAGTAGCTTATATTATTTTCTAATTTGGTTTTTGTTTTTTGGCCATTTCTTGCTTTTGTTTAGAATTTAGACATTTTTTCATAGGCGTGATGTTGGTTAATATATGCTGAAAATTTAATGCCTTTCCGATATTCTTTAAAAGGGAATATTGATGGAGGGGGTAAAATTGTTGTTTTAGCAGTTTTAGCCCTCGTTAAATGCTATTAGAATCCGTTTATTTGATGCAAATCGGTTAAGGGGTTCAGGAATTATGGCTCAGTCAAATTTTTAATTTTACTGTTTATGTGCCGTATTAGATCAATAATGGTAGGTTAGAAGCTGAAAAATTTTTTTTAAAAATACTTAGATGTAGTTTATTAATACAAATGAAGTTGGTTCTAGTAGCTTATATTATTTTCTAATTTGGTTTTTGTTTTTTGGCCATTTCTTGCTTTTGTTTAGAATTTAGCCATTTTTTCATAGGCGTGATGTTGGTCAATATATGCTGAAAATTTAATGCCTTTCCGATATTCTTTAAAAGGGAATATTGCTGAAGGGGGTAAAATTGTTGTTTTAGCAGTTTTAGCCCTCGTTAAATGCTATTAGAATCCGTTTATTTGATGCAAATCGGTTAAGGGTTTCAGGAATTCTGGCTCTGTCAAATTTTTAATTTGACTGTTTATGTGCCGTATTAGATCAATAATGGTAGGTTAGAAGCTTAAAATTTTTTTTTTAACAATACTTAGATGTAGTTTATTAATACAAATGAAGTTGGTTCTAGTAGCTTATATTATTTTCTAATTTGGTTTTTGTTTTTTGGCCATTTCTTGCTTTTGTTTAGAATTTAGACATTTTTTTCATAGGCGTGATGTTGGTTAATATATGCTGAAAATTTAATGCCTTTCCGATATTCTTTAAAAGGGAATATTGATGAAGGGGGTAAAAATGTTGTTTTAGGAGTTTTAGCCCTCGTTAAATGCTATCAGAATCCGTTTATGTGATGCAAATCGGTTAAGGGGTTCAGGAATTATGGCTCTGTCAAGTTTTTAATTTTACTGTTTATGTGGCGTATTATATCAATAATGGTAGGTTAGAAGCTGAAAAAATTTTTTTAAAAATACTTAGAGGGAGTTTATTAATAGAAATGAAGTTGGTTCTAGTAGTTTATATTATTTTCTAATTTGGTTTTTGTTTTTTGGTCATTTCTTGCTTTGGTTTAGAATTTAGACATTTTTTCATAGGCGTGATGTTGGTTAATATATGCTGAAAATTTAATGCCTTTCCGATATTCTTACAAGGGAATATTGATGAAGGGGGTAAAAATGTTGTTTTAGGAGTTTTAGCCCTCGTTAAATGCTATCAGAATCCGTTTATGTGATGCAAATCGGTTAAGGGGTTCAGGAATTATGGCTCTATCAAGTTTTTAATTTTACTGTTTATGTGCCGTATTAGATCAATAATGGTAGGTTAGAAGCTGAAAAATTTTTTTTAAAAATACTTAGATGTAGTTTATTAATACAAATGAAGTTGGTTCTAGTAGCTTATATTATTTTCTAATTTGGTTTTTGTTTTTTGGCCATTTCTTGCTTTTGTTTAGAATTTAGACATTTTTTCATAGGCGTGATGTTGGTTAATATATGCTGAAAATTTAATGCCTTTCCGATATTCTTTAAAAGGGAATATTGATGGAGGGGGTAAAATTGTTGTTTTAGCAGTTTTAGCCCTCGTTAAATGCTATCAGAATCCGTTTATTTGATGCAAATCGGTTAAGGGGTTCAGGAATTATGGCTCTGTCAAGTTTTTAATTTTACTGTTTATGTGCCGTATTAGATCAATAATGGTAGGTTAGAAGCTGAAAAATTTTTTTTAAAAATACTTAGATGTAGTTTATTAATACAAATGAAGTTGGTTCTAGTAGCTTATATTATTTTCTAATTTGGTTTTTGTTTTTTGGCCATTTCTTGCTTTTGTTTAGAATTTAGACATTTTTTCATAGGCGTGATGTTGGTTAATATATGCTGAAAATTTAATGCCTTTCCGATATTCTTTAAAAGGGAATATTGATGGAGGGGGTAAAATTGTTGTTTTAGCAGTTTTAGCCCTCGTTAAATGCTATTAGAATCCGTTTATTTGATGCAAATCGGTTAAGGGGTTCAGGAATTATGGCTCAGTCAAATTTTTAATTTTACTGTTTATGTGCCGTATTAGATCAATAATGGTAGGTTAGAAGCTGAAAAATTTTTTTTAAAAATACTTAGATGTAGTTTATTAATACAAATGAAGTTGGTTCTAGTAGCTTATATTATTTTCTAATTTGGTTTTTGTTTTTTGGCCATTTCTTGCTTTTGTTTAGAATTTAGCCATTTTTTCATAGGCGTGATGTTGGTCAATATATGCTGAAAATTTAATGCCTTTCCGATATTCTTTAAAAGGGAATATTGCTGAAGGGGGTAAAATTGTTGTTTTAGCAGTTTTAGCCCTCGTTAAATGCTATTAGAATCCGTTTATTTGATGCAAATCGGTTAAGGGTTTCAGGAATTCTGGCTCTGTCAAATTTTTAATTTGACTGTTTATGTGCCGTATTAGATCAATAATGGTAGGTTAGAAGCTGAAAAAAAATTTTTAAAAATACTTAGAGGAAGTTTATTAATAGAAATGAAGTTGGTTCTAGTAGTTTATATTATTTTCTAATATTGGTTTTTGTTTTTTGGTAATTTCTTGCTTTTGTTTAGAATTTAGACATTTTTTCATAGGCGTGATGTTGGGTAATAAATGCTGAAAATTTAATGCCTTTCCGATATTCTTTAAAAGGGAATATTGATGAAGGGGGTAAAAATGTTGTTTTAGGAGTTTTAGCCCTCGTTAAATGCTATTAGAATCCGTTTATTTGATGCAAATCGGTTAAGGGGTTCAGGAATTATGGCTCTGTCAAGTTTTTAATTTTACTGTTTATGTGCCGTATTAGATCAATAATGGTAGGTTAGAAGCTGAAAGAAATTTTTTAAAAATACTTAGAGGAAGTTTATTAATAGAAATGAAGTTGGTTCTAGTAGTTTATATTATTTTCTAATATTGGTTTTTGTTTTTTGGTCATTTCTTGCTTTTGTTTAGAATTTAGACATTTTTTTCATAGGCGTGATGTTGGTTAATATATGCTGAAAATTTAATGCCTTTCCGATATTCTTTAAAAGGAAATATTGATGGAGGGGGTAAAAATGTTGTTCTAGGAGTTTTTGTCCTCGTTAAGTGCTATTAGAATCCGTTTATTTGATGCAAATCGGTTCAGGGGTTCAGGAATTATGGCTCTGTCAAGTTTTTAATTTTACTGTTTATGTGCCGTATTAGATCAATAATGGTAGGTTAGAAGCTGAAAAATTTTTTTTAAAAATACTTAGATGTAGTTTATTAATACAAATGAAGTTGGTTCTAGTAGCTTATATTATTTTCTAATTTGGTTTTTGTTTTTTGGCCATTTCTTGCTTTTGTTTAGAATTTAGACATTTTTTCATAGCCGTGATGTTGGTCAATATATGCTGAAAATTTAATGCCTTTCCGATATTCTTTAAAAGGGAATATTGCTGAAGGGGGTAAAATTGTTGTTTTAGCAGTTTTAGCCCTCGTTAAATGCTATTAGAATCCGTTTATTTGATGCAAATCGGTTAAGGGTTTCAGGAATTCTGGCTCTGTCAAATTTTTAATTTGACTGTTTATGTGCCGTATTAGATCAATAATGGTAGGTTAGAAGCTTAAAATTTTTTTTTTAACAATACTTAGATGTAGTTTATTAATACAAATGAAGTTGGTTCTAGTAGCTTATATTATTTTCTAATTTGGTTTTTGTTTTTTGGCCATTAAGGCCATTAATTAAGGGGTTCAGGAATTATGGCTCTATCAAGTTTTTAATTTTACTGTTTATGTGCCGTATTAGATCAATAATGGTAGGTTAGAAGCTGAAAAATTTTTTTTAAAAATACTTAGATGTAGTTTATTAATACAAATGAAGTTGGTTCTAGTAGCTTATATTATTTTCTAATTTGGTTTTTGTTTTTTGGCCATTTCTTGCTTTTGTTTAGAATTTAGACATTTTTTCATAGGCGTGATGTTGGTTAATATATGCTGAAAATTTAATGCCTTTCCGATATTCTTTAAAAGGGAATATTGATGGAGGGGGTAAAATTGTTGTTTTAGCAGTTTTAGCCCTCATTAAATGCTATTAGAATCCGTTTATTTGATGCAAATCGGTTAAGGGGTTCAGGAATTATGGCTCTGTCAAGTTTTAAATTTTACTGTTTATGTGCTGTATTAGATCAATAATGGTAGGTTAGAAGCTGAAAAATTTTTTTTAAAAATACTTAGATGTAGTTTATTAATACAAATGAAGTTGGTTCTAGTAGCTTATATTATTTTCTAATTTGGTTTTTGTTTTTTGGCCATTTCTTGCTTTTGTTTAGAATTTAGACATTTTTTCATAGGCGTGATGTTGGTTAATATATGCTGAAAATTTAATGCCTTTCCGATATTCTTTAAAAGGGAATATTGATGGAGGGGGTAAAATTGTTGTTTTAGCAGTTTTAGCCCTCGTTAAATGCTATTAGAATCCGTTTATTTGATGCAAATCGGTTAAGGGGTTCAGGAATTATGGCTCAGTCAAATTTTTAATTTTACTGTTTATGTGCCGTATTAGATCAATAATGGTAGGTTAGAAGCTGAAAAATTTTTTTTAAAAATACTTAGATGTAGTTTATTAATACAAATGAAGTTGGTTCTAGTAGCTTATATTATTTTCTAATTTGGTTTTTGTTTTTTGGCCATTTCTTGCTTTTGTTTAGAATTTAGCCATTTTTTCATAGGCGTGATGTTGGTCAATATATGCTGAAAATTTAATGCCTTTCCGATATTCTTTAAAAGGGAATATTGCTGAAGGGGGTAAAATTGTTGTTTTAGCAGTTTTAGCCCTCGTTAAATGCTATTAGAATCCGTTTATTTGATGCAAATCGGTTAAGGGTTAGGAATTCTGGCTCTGTCAAATTTTTAATTTGACTGTTTATGTGCCGTATTAGATCAATAATGGTAGGTTAGAAGCTTAAAATTTTTTTTTTAACAATACTTAGATGTAGTTTATTAATACAAATGAAGTTGGTTCTAGTAGCTTATATTATTTTCTAATTTGGTTTTTGTTTTTTGGCCATTTCTTGCTTTTGTTTAGAATTTAGACATTTTTTTCATAGGCGTGATGTTGGTTAATATATGCTGAAAATTTAATGCCTTTCCGATATTCTTTAAAAGGGAATATTGATGAAGGGGGTAAAAATGTTGTTTTAGGAGTTTTAGCCCTCGTTAAATGCTATCAGAATCCGTTTATGTGATGCAAATCGGTTAAGGGGTTCAGGAATTATGGCTCTGTCAAGTTTTTAATTTTACTGTTTATGTGGCGTATTATATCAATAATGGTAGGTTAGAAGCTGAAAAAATTTTTTTAAAAATACTTAGAGGGAGTTTATTAATAGAAATGAAGTTGGTTCTAGTAGTTTATATTATTTTCTAATTTGGTTTTTGTTTTTTGGTCATTTCTTGCTTTGGTTTAGAATTTAGACATTTTTTCATAGGCGTGATGTTGGTTAATATATGCTGAAAATTTAATGCCTTTCCGATATTCTTACAAGGGAATATTGATGAAGGGGGTAAAAATGTTGTTTTAGGAGTTTTAGCCCTCGTTAAATGCTATCAGAATCCGTTTATGTGATGCAAATCGGTTAAGGGGTTCAGGAATTATGGCTCTATCAAGTTTTTAATTTTACTGTTTATGTGCCGTATTAGATCAATAATGGTAGGTTAGAAGCTGAAAAATTTTTTTTAAAAATACTTAGATGTAGTTTATTAATACAAATGAAGTTGGTTCTAGTAGCTTATATTATTTTCTAATTTGGTTTTTGTTTTTTGGCCATTTCTTGCTTTTGTTTAGAATTTAGACATTTTTTCATAGGCGTGATGTTGGTTAATATATGCTGAAAATTTAATGCCTTTCCGATATTCTTTAAAAGGGAATATTGATGGAGGGGGTAAAATTGTTGTTTTAGCAGTTTTAGCCCTCGTTAAATGCTATCAGAATCCGTTTATTTGATGCAAATCGGTTAAGGGGTTCAGGAATTATGGCTCTGTCAAGTTTTTAATTTTACTGTTTATGTGCCGTATTAGATCAATAATGGTAGGTTAGAAGCTGAAAAATTTTTTTTAAAAATACTTAGATGTAGTTTATTAATACAAATGAAGTTGGTTCTAGTAGCTTATATTATTTTCTAATTTGGTTTTTGTTTTTTGGCCATTTCTTGCTTTTGTTTAGAATTTAGACATTTTTTCATAGGCGTGATGTTGGTTAATATATGCTGAAAATTTAATGCCTTTCCGATATTCTTTAAAAGGGAATATTGATGGAGGGGGTAAAATTGTTGTTTTAGCAGTTTTAGCCCTCGTTAAATGCTATTAGAATCCGTTTATTTGATGCAAATCGGTTAAGGGGTTCAGGAATTATGGCTCAGTCAAATTTTTAATTTTACTGTTTATGTGCCGTATTAGATCAATAATGGTAGGTTAGAAGCTGAAAAATTTTTTTTAAAAATACTTAGATGTAGTTTATTAATACAAATGAAGTTGGTTCTAGTAGCTTATATTATTTTCTAATTTGGTTTTTGTTTTTTGGCCATTTCTTGCTTTTGTTTAGAATTTAGCCATTTTTTCATAGGCGTGATGTTGGTCAATATATGCTGAAAATTTAATGCCTTTCCGATATTCTTTAAAAGGGAATATTGCTGAAGGGGGTAAAATTGTTGTTTTAGCAGTTTTAGCCCTCGTTAAATGCTATTAGAATCCGTTTATTTGATGCAAATCGGTTAAGGGTTTCAGGAATTCTGGCTCTGTCAAATTTTTAATTTGACTGTTTATGTGCCGTATTAGATCAATAATGGTAGGTTAGAAGCTGAAAAAAAATTTTTAAAAATACTTAGAGGAAGTTTATTAATAGAAATGAAGTTGGTTCTAGTAGTTTATATTATTTTCTAATATTGGTTTTTGTTTTTTGGTAATTTCTTGCTTTTGTTTAGAATTTAGACATTTTTTCATAGGCGTGATGTTGGGTAATAAATGCTGAAAATTTAATGCCTTTCCGATATTCTTTAAAAGGGAATATTGATGAAGGGGGTAAAAATGTTGTTTTAGGAGTTTTAGCCCTCGTTAAATGCTATTAGAATCCGTTTATTTGATGCAAATCGGTTAAGGGGTTCAGGAATTATGGCTCTGTCAAGTTTTTAATTTTACTGTTTATGTGCCGTATTAGATCAATAATGGTAGGTTAGAAGCTGAAAGAAATTTTTTAAAAATACTTAGAGGAAGTTTATTAATAGAAATGAAGTTGGTTCTAGTAGTTTATATTATTTTCTAATATTGGTTTTTGTTTTTTGGTCATTTCTTGCTTTGGTTTAGAATTTAGACATTTTTTTCATAGGCGTGATGTTGGTTAATATATGCTGAAAATTTAATGCCTTTCCGATATTCTTTAAAAGGAAATATTGATGGAGGGGGTAAAAATGTTGTTCTAGGAGTTTTTGTCCTCGTTAAGTGCTATTAGAATCCGTTTATTTGATGCAAATCGGTTCAGGGGTTCAGGAATTATGGCTCTGTCAAGTTTTTAATTTTACTGTTTATGTGCCGTATTAGATCAATAATGGTAGGTTAGAAGCTGAAAAATTTTTTTTAAAAATACTTAGATGTAGTTTATTAATACAAATGAAGTTGGTTCTAGTAGCTTATATTATTTTCTAATTTGGTTTTTGTTTTTTGGCCATTTCTTGCTTTTGTTTAGAATTTAGACATTTTTTCATAGCCGTGATGTTGGTCAATATATGCTGAAAATTTAATGCCTTTCCGATATTCTTTAAAAGGGAATATTGATGGAGGGGGTAAAATTGTTGTTTTAGCAGTTTTAGCCCTCGTTAAATGCTATCAGAATCCGTTTATTTGATGCAAATCGGTTAAGGGGGTCAGGAATTATGGCTCTGTCAAGTTTTTAATTTTACTGTTTATGTGCCGTATTAGATCAATAATGGTAGGTTAGAAGCTTAAAATTTTTTTTTTAACAATACTTAGATGTAGTTTATTAATACAAATGAAGTTGGTTCTAGTAGCTTATATTATTTTCTAATTTGGTTTTTGTTTTTTGGCCATTTCTTGCTTTTGTTTAGAATTTAGACATTTTTTTCATAGGCGTGATGTTGGTTAATATATGCTGAAAATTTAATGCCTTTCCGATATTCTTTAAAAGGGAATATTGATGAAGGGGGTAAAAATGTTGTTTTAGGAGTTTTAGCCCTCGTTAAATGCTATCAGAATCCGTTTATGTGATGCAAATCGGTTAAGGGGTTCAGGAATTATGGCTCTGTCAAATTTTTAATTTTACTGTTTATGTGGCGTATTATATCAATAATGGTAGGTTAGAAGCTGAAAAAATTTTTTTAAAAATACTTAGAGGGAGTTTATTAATAGAAATGAAGTTGGTTCTAGTAGTTTATATTATTTTCTAATTTGGTTTTTGTTTTTTGGTCATTTCTTGCTTTGGTTTAGAATTTAGACATTTTTTCATAGGCGTGATGTTGGTTAATATATGCTGAAAATTTAATGCCTTTCCGATATTCTTACAAGGGAATATTGATGAAGGGGGTAAAAATGTTGTTTTAGGAGTTTTAGCCCTCGTTAAATGCTATCAGAATCCGTTTATGTGATGCAAATCGGTTAAGGGGTTCAGGAATTATGGCTCTATCAAGTTTTTAATTTTACTGTTTATGTGCCGTATTAGATCAATAATGGTAGGTTAGAAGCTGAAAAATTTTTTTTAAAAATACTTAGAGGAAGTTTATTAATACAAATGAAGTTGGTTCTAGTAGCTTATATTATTTTCTAATATTGGTTTTTGTTTTTTGGTAATTTCTTGCTTTTGTTTAGAATTTAGACATTTTTTCATAGGCGTGATGTTGGTTAATATATGCTGAAAATTTAATGCCTTTCCGATATTCTTTAAAAGGGAATATTGATGGAGGGGGTAAAATTGTTGTTTTAGCAGTTTTAGCCCTCGTTAAATGCTATCAGAATCCGTTTATTTGATGCAAATCGGTTAAGGGGGTCAGGAATTATGGCTCTGTCAAGTTTTTAATTTTACTGTTTATGTGCCGTATTAGATCAATAATGGTAGGTTAGAAGCTGAAAAATTTTTTTTAAAAATACTTAGATGTAGTTTATTAATACAAATGAAGTTGGTTCTAGTAGCTTATATTATTTTCTAATTTGGTTTTTGTTTTTTGGCCATTTCTTGCTTTTGTTTAGAATTTAGACATTTTTTCATAGGCGTGATGTTGGTTAATATATGCTGAAAATTTAATGCCTTTCCGATATTCTTTAAAAGGGAATATTGATGGAGGGGGTAAAATTGTTGTTTTAGCAGTTTTAGCCCTCGTTAAGTGCTATTAGAATCCGTTTATTTGATGCAAATCGGTTAAGGGGTTCAGGAATTATGGCTCAGTCAAATTTTTAATTTTACTGTTTATGTGCCGTATTAGATCAATAATGGTAGGTTAGAAGCTGAAAAATTTTTTTTAAAAATACTTAGATGTAGTTTATTAATACAAATGAAGTTGGTTCTAGTAGCTTATATTATTTTCTAATTTGGTTTTTGTTTTTTGGCCATTTCTTGCTTTTGTTTAGAATTTAGACATTTTTTCATAGGCGTGATGTTGGTCAATATATGCTGAAAATTTAATGCCTTTCCGATATTCTTTAAAAGGGAATATTGCTGAAGGGGGTAAAATTGTTGTTTTAGCAGTTTTAGCCCTCGTTAAATGCTATTAGAATCCGTTTATTTGATGCAAATCGGTTAAGGGTTTCAGGAATTCTGGCTCTGTCAAATTTTTAATTTGACTGTTTATGTGCCGTATTAGATCAATAATGGTAGGTTAGAAGCTGAAAAAAAATTTTTAAAAATACTTAGAGGAAGTTTATTAATACAAATGAAGTTGGTTCTAGTAGTTTATATTATTTTCTAATATTGGTTTTTGTTTTTTGGTAATTTCTTGCTTTTGTTTAGAATTTAGACATTTTTTCATAGGCGTGATGTTGGGTAATAAATGCTGAAAATTTAATGCCTTTCCGATATTCTTTAAAAGGGAATATTGATGAAGGGGGTAAAAATGTTGTTTTAGGAGTTTTAGCCCTCGTTAAATGCTATCAGAATCCGTTTATGTGATGCAAATCGGTTAAGGGGTTCAGGAATTATGGCTCTGTCAAGTTTTTAATTTTACTGTTTATGTGCCGTATTAGATCAATAATGGTAGGTTAGAAGCTGAAAGAAATTTTTTAAAAATACTTAGAGGAAGTTTATTAATAGAAATGAAGTTGGTTCTAGTAGTTTATATTATTTTCTAATATTGGTTTTTGTTTTTTGGTCATTTCTTGCTTTTGTTTAGAATTTAGACATTTTTTTCATAGGCGTGATGTTGGTTAATATATGCTGAAAATTTAATGCCTTTCCGATATTCTTTAAAAGGAAATATTGATGGAGGGGGTAAAAATGTTGTTCTAGGAGTTTTTGTCCTCGTTAAGTGCTATTAGAATCCGTTTATTTGATGCAAATCGGTTAAGGGGTTCAGGAATTATGGCTCTGTCAAGTTTTTAATTTTACTGTTTATGTGCCGTATTAGATCAATAATGGTAGGTTAGAAGCTGAAAAATTTTTTTTAAAAATACTTAGATGTAGTTTATTAATACAAATGAAGTTGGTTCTAGTAGCTTATATTATTTTCTAATTTGGTTTTTGTTTTTTGGCCATTTCTTGCTTTTGTTTAGAATTTAGACATTTTTTCATAGGCGTGATGTTGGTCAATATATGCTGAAAATTTAATGCCTTTCCGATATTCTTTAAAAGGGAATATTGCTGAAGGGGGTAAAATTGTTGTTTTAGCAGTTTTAGCCCTCGTTAAATGCTATTAGAATCCGTTTATTTGATGCAAATCGGTTAAGGGGTTCAGGAATTATGGCTCTGTCAAGTTTTTAATTTTACTGTTTATGTGCCGTATTAGATCAATAATGGTAGGTTAGAAGCTGAAAGAAATTTTTTAAAAATACTTAGAGGAAGTTTATTAATAGAAATGAAGTTGGTTCTAGTAGTTTATATTATTTTCTAATATTGGTTTTTGTTTTTTGGTCATTTCTTGCTTTTGTTTAGAATTTAGACATTTTTTTCATAGGCGTGATGTTGGTTAATATATGCTGAAAATTTAATGCCTTTCCGATATTCTTTAAAAGGAAATATTGATGGAGGGGGTAAAAATGTTGTTCTAGGAGTTTTTGTCCTCGTTAAGTGCTATTAGAATCCGTTTATTTGATGCAAATCGGTTAAGGGGTTCAGGAATTATGGCTCTGTCAAGTTTTTAATTTTACTGTTTATGTGCCGTATTAGATCAATAATGGTAGGTTAGAAGCTGAAAAATTTTTTTTAAAAATAATTAGATGTAGTTTATTAATACAAATGAAGTTGGTTCTAGTAGCTTATATTATTTTCTAATTTGGTTTTTGTTTTTTGGCCATTTCTTGCTTTTGTTTAGAATTTAGACATTTTTTCATAGGCGTGATGTTGGTCAATATATGCTGAAAATTTAATGCCTTTCCGATATTCTTTAAAAGGGAATATTGCTGAAGGGGGTAAAATTGTTGTTTTAGCAGTTTTAGCCCTCGTTAAATGCTATTAGAATCCGTTTATTTGATGCAAATCGGTTAAGGGTTTCAGGAATTCTGGCTCAGTCAAATTTTTAATTTGACTGTTTATGTGCCGTATTAGATCAATAATGGTAGGTTAGAAGCTTAAAATTTTTTTTTTAACAATACTTAGATGTAGTTTATTAACACAAATGAAGTTGGTTCTAGTAGCTTATATTATTTTCTAATTTGGTTTTTGTTTTTTGGCCATTTCTTGCTTTTGTTTAGAATTTAGACATTTTTTTCATAGGCGTGATGTTGGTTAATATATGCTGAAAATTTAATGCCTTTCCGATATTCTTTAAAAGGGAATATTGATGAAGGGGGTAAAAATGTTGTTTTAGGAGTTTTAGCCCTCGTTAAATGCTATCAGAATCCGTTTATGTGATGCAAATCGGTTAAGGGGTTCAGGAATTATGGCTCTGTCAAGTTTTTAATTTTACTGTTTATGTGGCGTATTATATCAATAATGGTAGGTTAGAAGCTGAAAAAATTTTTTTAAAAATACTTAGAGGGAGTTTATTAATAGAAATGAAGTTGGTTCTAGTAGTTTATATTATTTTCTAATTTGGTTTTTGTTTTTTGGTCATTTCTTGCTTTGGTTTAGAATTTAGACATTTTTTCATAGGCGTGATGTTGGTTAATATATGCTGAAAATTTAATGCCTTTCCGATATTCTTACAAGGGAATATTGATGAAGGGGGTAAAAATGTTGTTTTAGGAGTTTTAGCCCTCGTTAAATGCTATCAGAATCCGTTTATGTGATGCAAATCGGTTAAGGGGTTCAGGAATTATGGCTCTATCAAGTTTTTAATTTTACTGTTTATGTGCCGTATTAGATCAATAATGGTAGGTTAGAAGCTGAAAAATTTTTTTTAAAAATACTTAGATGTAGTTTATTAATACAAATGAAGTTGGTTCTAGTAGCTTATATTATTTTCTAATTTGGTTTTTGTTTTTTGGCCATTTCTTGCTTTTGTTTAGAATTTAGACATTTTTTCATAGGCGTGATGTTGGTTAATATATGCTGAAAATTTAATGCCTTTCCGATATTCTTTAAAAGGGAATATTGATGGAGGGGGTAAAATTGTTGTTTTAGCAGTTTTAGCCCTCGTTAAATGCTATTAGAATCCGTTTATTTGATGCAAATCGGTTAAGGGGTTCAGGAATTATGGCTCAGTCAAATTTTTAATTTTACTGTTTATGTGCCGTATTAGATCAATAATGGTAGGTTAGAAGCTGAAAAATTTTTTTTAAAAATACTTAGATGTAGTTTATTAATACAAATGAAGTTGGTTCTAGTAGCTTATATTATTTTCTAATTTGGTTTTTGTTTTTTGGCCATTTCTTGCTTTTGTTTAGAATTTAGCCATTTTTTCATAGGCGTGATGTTGGTCAATATATGCTGAAAATTTAATGCCTTTCCGATATTCTTTAAAAGGGAATATTGCTGAAGGGGGTAAAATTGTTGTTTTAGCAGTTTTAGCCCTCGTTAAATGCTATTAGAATCCGTTTATTTGATGCAAATCGGTTAAGGGTTTCAGGAATTCTGGCTCTGTCAAATTTTTAATTTGACTGTTTATGTGCCGTATTAGATCAATAATGGTAGGTTAGAAGCTGAAAAAAAATTTTTAAAAATACTTAGAGGAAGTTTATTAATAGAAATGAAGTTGGTTCTAGTAGTTTATATTATTTTCTAATATTGGTTTTTGTTTTTTGGTAATTTCTTGCTTTTGTTTAGAATTTAGACATTTTTTCATAGGCGTGATGTTGGGTAATAAATGCTGAAAATTTAATGCCTTTCCGATAGTCTTTAAAAGGGAATATTGATGAAGGGGGTAAAAATGTTGTTTTAGGAGTTTTAGCCCTCGTTAAATGCTATTAGAATCCGTTTATTTGATGCAAATCGGTTAAGGGGTTCAGGAATTATGGCTCTGTCAAGTTTTTAATTTTACTGTTTATGTGCCCTATTAGATCAATAATGGTAGGTTAGAAGCTGAAAGAAATTTTTTAAAAATACTTAGAGGAAGTTTATTAATAGAAATGAAGTTGGTTCTAGTAGTTTATATTATTTTCTAATATTGGTTTTTGTTTTTTGGTCATTTCTTGCTTTTGTTTAGAATTTAGACATTTTTTTCATAGGCGTGATGTTGGTTAATATATGCTGAAAATTTAATGCCTTTCCGATATTCTTTAAAAGGAAATATTGATGGAGGGGGTAAAAATGTTGTTCTAGGAGTTTTTGTCCTCGTTAAGTGCTATTAGAATCCGTTTATTTGATGCAAATCGGTTAAGGGGTTCAGGAATTATGGCTCTGTCAAGTTTTTAATTTTACTGTTTATGTGGCGTATTATATCAATAATGGTAGGTTAGAAGCTGAAAAAATTTTTTTAAAAATACTTAGAGGGAGTTTATTAATAGAAATGAAGTTGGTTCTAGTAGTTTATATTATTTTCTAATTTGGTTTTTGTTTTTTGGTCATTTCTTGCTTTGGTTTAGAATTTAGACATTTTTTCATAGGCGTGATGTTGGTTAATATATGCTGAAAATTTAATGCCTTTCCGATATTCTTACAAGGGAATATTGATGAAGGGGGTAAAAATGTTGTTTTAGGAGTTTTAGCCCTCGTTAAATGCTATCAGAATCCGTTTATGTGATGCAAATCGGTTAAGGGGTTCAGGAATTATGGCTCTATCAAGTTTTTAATTTTACTGTTTATGTGCCGTATTAGATCAATAATGGTAGGTTAGAAGCTGAAAAATTTTTTTTAAAAATACTTAGATGTAGTTTATTAATACAAATGAAGTTGGTTCTAGTAGCTTATATTATTTTCTAATTTGGTTTTTGTTTTTTGGCCATTTCATGCTTTTGTTTAGAATTTAGAAATTTTTTCATAGGCGTGATGTTGGTTAATAAATGCTGAAAATTTATTATTTGATGCAAATCGGTTAAGGGGTTCAGGAATTATGGCTCTGTCAAATTTTTAATTTGACTGTTTATGTGGCGTATTATATCAATAATGGTAGGTTAGAAGCTGAACATTTTTTTTTTTAAATACTTAGATGTAGTTTATTAATACAAATGAAGTTGGTTCTAGTAGCTTATATTATTTTCTAATTTGGTTTTTGTTTTTTGGCCATTTCTTGCTTTTGTTTAGAATTTAGACATTTTTTTCATAGGCGTGATGTTGGTTAATATATGCTGAAAATTTAATGCCTTTCCGATATTCTTTAAAAGGGAATATTGATGAAGGGGGTAAAAATGTTGTTTTAGGAGTTTTAGCCCTCGTTAAATGCTATTAGAATCCGTTTATTTGATGCAAATCGGTTAAGGGGTTCAGGAATTATGGCTCTGTCAAGTTTTTAATTTTACTGTTTATGTGCCGTATTAGATCAATAATGGTAGGTTAGAAGCTGAAAGAAATTTTTTAAAAATACTTAGAGGAAGTTTATTAATAGAAATGAAGTTGGTTCTAGTAGTTTATATTATTTTCTAATATTGGTTTTTGTTTTTTGGTCATTTCTTGCTTTTGTTTAGAATTTAGACATTTTTTTCATAGGCGTGATGTTGGTTAATATATGCTGAAAATTTAATGCCTTTCCGATATTCTTTAAAAGGAAATATTGATGGAGGGGGTAAAAATGTTGTTCTAGGAGTTTTTGTCCTCGTTAAGTGCTATTAGAATCCGTTTATTTGATGCAAATCGGTTAAGGGGTTCAGGAATTATGGCTCTGTCAAGTTTTTAATTTTACTGTTTATGTGCCGTATTAGATCAATAATGGTAGGTTAGAAGCTGAAAAATTTTTTTTAAAAATACTTAGATGTAGTTTATTAATACAAATGAAGTTGGTTCTAGTAGCTTATATTATTTTCTAATTTGGTTTTTGTTTTTTGGCCATTTCTTGCTTTTGTTTAGAATTTAGACATTTTTTCATAGGCGTGATGTTGGTCAATATATGCTGAAAATTTAATGCCTTTCCGATATTCTTTAAAAGGGAATATTGCTGAAGGGGGTAAAATTGTTGTTTTAGCAGTTTTAGCCCTCGTTAAATGCTATTAGAATCCGTTTATTTGATGCAAATCGGTTAAGGGTTTCAGGAATTCTGGCTCTGTCAAATTTTTAATTTGACTGTTTATGTGCCGTATTAGATCAATAATGGTAGGTTAGAAGCTTAAAATTTTTTTTTTAACAATACTTAGATGTAGTTTATTAATACAAATGAAGTTGGTTCTAGTAGCTTATATTATTTTCTAATTTGGTTTTTGTTTTTTGGCCATTTCTTGCTTTTGTTTAGAATTTAGACATTTTTTTCATAGGCGTGATGTTGGTTAATATATGCTGAAAATTTAATGCCTTTCCGATATTCTTTAAAAGGGAATATTGATGAAGGGGGTAAAAATGTTGTTTTAGGAGTTTTAGCCCTCGTTAAATGCTATCAGAATCCGTTTATGTGATGCAAATCGGTTAAGGGGTTCAGGAATTATGGCTCTGTCAAGTTTTTAATTTTACTGTTTATGTGGCGTATTATATCAATAATGGTAGGTTAGAAGCTGAAAAAATTTTTTTAAAAATACTTAGAGGGAGTTTATTAATAGAAATGAAGTTGGTTCTAGTAGTTTATATTATTTTCTAATTTGGTTTTTGTTTTTTGGTCATTTCTTGCTTTGGTTTAGAATTTAGACATTTTTTCATAGGCGTGATGTTGGTTAATATATGCTGAAAATTTAATGCCTTTCCGATATTCTTACAAGGGAATATTGATGAAGGGGGTAAAAATGTTGTTTTAGGAGTTTTAGCCCTCGTTAAATGCTATCAGAATCCGTTTATGTGATGCAAATCGGTTAAGGGGTTCAGGAATTATGGCTCTATCAAGTTTTTAATTTTACTGTTTATGTGCCGTATTAGATCAATAATGGTAGGTTAGAAGCTGAAAAATTTTTTTTAAAAATACTTAGATGTAGTTTATTAATACAAATGAAGTTGGTTCTAGTAGCTTATATTATTTTCTAATTTGGTTTTTGTTTTTTGGCCATTTCTTGCTTTTGTTTAGAATTTAGACATTTTTTCATAGGCGTGATGTTGGTTAATATATGCTGAAAATTTAATGCCTTTCCGATATTCTTTAAAAGGGAATATTGATGGAGGGGGTAAAAATGTTGTTTTAGCAGTTTTAGCCCTCGTTAAATGCTATTAGAATCCGTTTATTTGATGCAAATCGGTTAAGGGGTTCAGGAATTATGGCTCTGTCAAATTTTTAATTTGACTGTTTATGTGCCGTATTAGATCAATAATGGTAGGTTAGAAGCTGAAAAAAATCTTTTAAAAATACTTAGAGGAAGTTTATTAATAGAAATGAAGTTGGTTCTAGTAGTTTATATTATTTTCTAATATTGGTTTTTGTTTTTTGGTTATTTCTTGCTTTTGTTTAGAATTTAGACATTTTTTTCATAGGCGTGATGTTGGTTAATATATGCTGAAAATTTATGAAGGGGGTAAAATTGTTGTTTAAGCAGTTTTAGCCCTCGTTAAATGCTATTAGAATCCGTTTATTTGATGCAAATCGGTTAAGGGGTTCAGGAATTATGGCTCTGTCAAATTTTTAATTTGACTGTTTATGTGCCGTATTAGATCAAGAATGGTAGGTTAGAAGCTGAACATTTTTTTTTAAAAATACTTAGATGTAGTTTATTAATACAAATGAAGTTGGTTCTAGTAGCTTATATTATTTTCTAATTTGGTTTTTGTTTTTTGGTCATTTCTTGCTTTTGTTTAGAATTTAGACATTTTTTCATAGGCGTGATGTTGGTTAATATATGCTGAAAATTTAATGCCTTTCCGATATTCTTACAAGGGAATATTGATGAAGGGGGTAAAAATGTTGTTTTAGGAGCTTTAGCCCTCGTTAAATGCTATCAGAATCCGTTTATGTGATGCAAATCGGTTAAGGGGTTCAGGAATTATGGCTCTGTCAAATTTTTAATTTGACTGTTTATGTGCCGTATTAGATCAATAATGGTAGGTTAGAAGCTGAAAAATTTTTTTTAAAAATACTTAGATGTAGTTTATTAATACAAATGAAGTTGGTTCTAGTAGCTTATATTATTTTCTAATTTGGTTTTTGTTTTTTGGCCATTTCTTGCTTTTGTTTAGAATTTAGACATTTTTTCATAGGCGTGATGTTGGTTAATATATGCTGAAAATTTAATGCCTTTCCGATATTCTTTAAAAGGGAATATTGATGAAGGGGGTAAAAATGTTGTTTTAGCAGTTTTAGCCCTCCTTAAATGCTATTAGAATCCGTTTATTTGATGCAAATCGGTTAAGGGGTTCAGGAATTATGGCTCTGTCAAGTTTTTAATTTTACTGTTTATGTGCCGTATTAGATCAATAATGGTAGGTTAGAAGCTGAAAAAAATTTTTTAAAAATACTTAGAGGAAGTTTATTAATAGAAATGAAGTTGGTTCTAGTAGTTTATATTATTTTCTAATATTGGTTTTTGTTTTTTGGTCATTTCTTGCTTTTGTTTAGAATTTAGACATTTTTTCATAGGCGTGATGTTGGTCAATATATGCTGAAAATTTAATGCCTTTCCGATATTCTTTAAAAGGGAATATTGATGGAGGGGGTAAAATTGTTGTTTTAGCAGTTTTAGCCCTCGTTAAATGCTATTAGAATCCGTTTATTTGATGCAAATCGGTTAAGGGGTTCAGGAATTATGGCTCAGTCAAATTTTTAATTTTACTGTTTATGTGCCGTATTAGATCAATAATGGTAGGTTAGAAGCTGAAAAATTTTTTTTAAAAATACTTAGATGTAGTTTATTAATACAAATGAAGTTGGTTCTAGTAGTTTATATTATTTTCTAATATTGGTTTTTGTTTTTTGGTCATTTCTTGCTTTTGTTTAGAATTTAGACATTTTTTCATAGGCGTGATGTTGGGTAATAAATGCTGAAAATTTAATGCCTTTCCGATATTCTTTAAAAGGGAATATTGATGAAGGGGGTAAAAATGTTGTTTTAGGAGTTTTAGCCCTCGTTAAATGCTATTAGAATCCGTTTATTTGATGCAAATCGGTTAAGGGGTTCAGGAATTATGGCTCTGTCAAGTTTTTAATTTTACTGTTTATGTGCCGTATTAGATCAATAATGGTAGGTTAGAAGCTGAAAGAAATTTTTTAAAAATACTTAGAGGAAGTTTATTAATAGAAATGAAGTTGGTTCTAGTAGTTTATATTATTTTCTAATATTGGTTTTTGTTTTTTGGCCATTTCTTGCTTTTGTTTAGAATTTAGACATTTTTTCATAGGCGTGATGTTGGTTAATATATGCTGAAAATTTAATGCCTTTCCGATATTCTTTAAAAGGGAATATTGCTGAAGGGGGTAAAATTGTTGTTTTAGCAGTTTTAGCCCTCGTTAAATGCTATTAGAATCCGTTTATTTGATGCAAATCGGTTAAGGGTTTCAGGAATTCTGGCTCTGTCAAATTTTTAATTTGACTGTTTATGTGCCGTATTAGATCAATAATGGTAGGTTAGAAGCTGAAAAAAAATTTTTAAAAATACTTAGAGGAAGTTTATTAATAGAAATGAAGTTGGTTCTAGTAGTTTATATTATTTTCTAATATTGGTTTTTGTTTTTTGGTCATTTCTTGCTTTTGTTTAGAATTTAGACATTTTTTCATAGGCGTGATGTTGGGTAATAAATGCTGAAAATTTAATGCCTTTCCGATATTCTTTAAAAGGGAATATTGATGAAGGGGGTAAAAATGTTGTTTTAGGAGTTTTAGCCCTCGTTAAATGCTATTAGAATCCGTTTATTTGATGCAAATCGGTTAAGGGGTTCAGGAATTATGGCTCTGTCAAGTTTTTAATTTTACTGTTTATGTGCCGTATTAGATCAATAATGGTAGGTTAGAAGCTGAAAGAAATTTTTTAAAAATACTTAGAGGAAGTTTATTAATAGAAATGAAGTTGGTTCTAGTAGTTTATATTATTTTATAATATTGGTTTTTGTTTTTTGGTCATTTCTTGCTTTTGTTTAGAATTTAGACATTTTTTTCATAGGCGTGATGTTGGTTAATATATGCTGAAAATTTAATGCCTTTCCGATATTCTTTAAAAGGGAATATTGATGAAGGGGGTAAAAATGTTGTTTTAGCAGTTTTAGCCCTCGTTAAATGCTATTAGAATCCGTTTATTTGATGCCAATCGGTTAAGGGGTTCAGGAATTATGGCTCAGTCAAATTTTTAATTTTACTGTTTATGTGCCGTATTAGATCAATAATGGTAGGTTAGAAGCTGAAAAAAATTTTTTAAAAATACTTAGAGGGAGTTTATTAATAGAAATGAAGTTGGTTCTAGTAGTTTATATTATTTTCTAATTTGGTTTTTGTTTTTTGGTCATTTCTTGCTTTTGTTTAGAATTTAGACATTTTTTCATAGGCGTGATGTTGGTTAATATATGCTGAAAATTTAATGCCTTTCCGATATTCTTTAAAAGGAAATATTTATGGAGGGGGTAAAAATGTTGTTCTAGGAGTTTTTGCCCTCGTTAAGTGCTATTAGAATCCGTTTATTTGATGCAAATCGGTTAAGGGGTTCAGGAATTATGGCTCTGTCAAATTTTTAATTTGACTGTTTATGTGCCGTATTAGATCAATAATGGTAGGTTAGAAGCTGAAAGAAATTTTTTAAAAATACTTAGAGGAAGTTTATTAATAGAAATGAAGTTGGTTCTAGTAGTTTATATTATTTTCTAATATTGGTTTTTGTTTTTTGGTCATTTCTTGCTTTTGTTTAGAATTTAGACATTTTTTTCATAGGCGTGATGTTGGTTAATATATGCTGAAAATTTAATGCCTTTCCGATATTCTTTAAAAGGAAATATTGATGGAGGGGGTAAAAATGTTGTTCTAGGAGTTTTTGTCCTCGTTAAGTGCTATTAGAATCCGTTTATTTGATGCAAATCGGTTAAGGGGTTCAGGAATTATGGTTCTGTCAAATTTTTAATTTGACTGTTTATGTGTCGTATTAGATCAATAATGGTAGGTTAGAAGCTGAAAAATTTTTTTTAAAAATACTTAGATGTAGTTTATTAATACAAATGAAGTTGGTTCTAGTAGCTTATATTATTTTCTAATTTTTTTTTTGTTTTTTGGCCATTTCTTGCTTTTGTTTAGAATTTAGACATTTTTTCATAGGCGTGATGTTGGTTAATATATGCTGAAAATTTAATGCCTTTCCGATATTCTTTAAAAGGGAATATTGATGAAGGGGGTAAAAATGTTGTTTTAGCAGTTTTAGCCCTCGTTAAATGCTATTAGAATCCGTTTATTTGATGCAAATCGGTTAAGGGGTTCAGGAATTATGGCTCAGTCAAATTTTTAATTTTACTGTTTATGTGCCGTATTAGATCAATAATGGTAGGTTAGAAGCTGAAAAAAATTTTTTAAAAATACTTAGAGGGAGTTTATTAATAGAAATGAAGTTGGTTCTAGTAGTTTATATTATTTTCTAATTTGGTTTTTGTTTTTTGGTCATTTCTTGCTTTTGTTTAGAATTTAGACATTTTTTCATAGGCGTGATGTTGGTCAATATATGCTGAAAATTTAATGCCTTTCCGATATTCTTTAAAAGGGAATATTGATGGAGGGGGTAAAATTGTTGTTTTAGCAGTTTTAGCCCTCGTTAAATGCTATTAGAATCCGTTTATTTGATGCAAATCGGTTAAGGGGTTCAGGAATTATGGCTCAGTCAAATTTTTAATTTTACTGTTTATGTGCCGTATTAGATCAATAATGGTAGGTTAGAAGCTGAAAAATTTTTTTTAAAAATACTTAGATGTAGTTTATTAATACAAATGAAGTTGGTTCTAGTAGTTTATATTATTTTCTAATATTGGTTTTTGTTTTTTGGTCATTTCTTGCTTTTGTTTAGAATTTAGACATTTTTTCATAGGCGTGATGTTGGGTAATAAATGCTGAAAATTTAATGCCTTTCCGATATTCTTTAAAAGGGAATATTGATGAAGGGGGTAAAAATGTTGTTTTAGGAGTTTTAGCCCTCGTTAAATGCTATTAGAATCCGTTTATTTGATGCAAATCGGTTAAGGGGTTCAGGAATTATGGCTCTGTCAAGTTTTTAATTTTACTGTTTATGTGCCGTATTAGATCAATAATGGTAGGTTAGAAGCTGAAAGAAATTTTTTAAAAATACTTAGAGGAAGTTTATTAATAGAAATGAAGTTGGTTCTAGTAGTTTATATTATTTTCTAATATTGGTTTTTGTTTTTTGGCCATTTCTTGCTTTTGTTTAGAATTTAGACATTTTTTCATAGGCGTGATGTTGGTTAATATATGCTGAAAATTTAATGCCTTTCCGATATTCTTTAAAAGGGAATATTGCTGAAGGGGGTAAAATTGTTGTTTTAGCAGTTTTAGCCCTCGTTAAATGCTATTAGAATCCGTTTATTTGATGCAAATCGGTTAAGGGTTTCAGGAATTCTGGCTCTGTCAAATTTTTAATTTGACTGTTTATGTGCCGTATTAGATCAATAATGGTAGGTTAGAAGCTGAAAAAAAATTTTTAAAAATACTTAGAGGAAGTTTATTAATAGAAATGAAGTTGGTTCTAGTAGTTTATATTATTTTCTAATATTGGTTTTTGTTTTTTGGTCATTTCTTGCTTTTGTTTAGAATTTAGACATTTTTTCATAGGCGTGATGTTGGGTAATAAATGCTGAAAATTTAATGCCTTTCCGATATTCTTTAAAAGGGAATATTGATGAAGGGGGTAAAAATGTTGTTTTAGGAGTTTTAGCCCTCGTTAAATGCTATTAGAATCCGTTTATTTGATGCAAATCGGTTAAGGGGTTCAGGAATTATGGCTCTGTCAAGTTTTTAATTTTACTGTTTATGTGCCGTATTAGATCAATAATGGTAGGTTAGAAGCTGAAAGAAATTTTTTAAAAATACTTAGAGGAAGTTTATTAATAGAAATGAAGTTGGTTCTAGTAGTTTATATTATTTTATAATATTGGTTTTTGTTTTTTGGTCATTTCTTGCTTTTGTTTAGAATTTAGACATTTTTTTCATAGGCGTGATGTTGGTTAATATATGCTGAAAATTTAATGCCTTTCCGATATTCTTTAAAAGGGAATATTGATGAAGGGGGTAAAAATGTTGTTTTAGCAGTTTTAGCCCTCGTTAAATGCTATTAGAATCCGTTTATTTGATGCCAATCGGTTAAGGGGTTCAGGAATTATGGCTCAGTCAAATTTTTAATTTTACTGTTTATGTGCCGTATTAGATCAATAATGGTAGGTTAGAAGCTGAAAAAAATTTTTTAAAAATACTTAGAGGGAGTTTATTAATAGAAATGAAGTTGGTTCTAGTAGTTTATATTATTTTCTAATTTGGTTTTTGTTTTTTGGTCATTTCTTGCTTTTGTTTAGAATTTAGACATTTTTTCATAGGCGTGATGTTGGTTAATATATGCTGAAAATTTAATGCCTTTCCGATATTCTTTAAAAGGAAATATTTATGGAGGGGGTAAAAATGTTGTTCTAGGAGTTTTTGCCCTCGTTAAGTGCTATTAGAATCCGTTTATTTGATGCAAATCGGTTAAGGGGTTCAGGAATTATGGCTCTGTCAAATTTTTAATTTGACTGTTTATGTGCCGTATTAGATCAATAATGGTAGGTTAGAAGCTGAAAGAAATTTTTTAAAAATACTTAGAGGAAGTTTATTAATAGAAATGAAGTTGGTTCTAGTAGTTTATATTATTTTCTAATATTGGTTTTTGTTTTTTGGTCATTTCTTGCTTTTGTTTAGAATTTAGACATTTTTTTCATAGGCGTGATGTTGGTTAATATATGCTGAAAATTTAATGCCTTTCCGATATTCTTTAAAAGGAAATATTGATGGAGGGGGTAAAAATGTTGTTCTAGGAGTTTTTGTCCTCGTTAAGTGCTATTAGAATCCGTTTATTTGATGCAAATCGGTTAAGGGGTTCAGGAATTATGGTTCTGTCAAATTTTTAATTTGACTGTTTATGTGTCGTATTAGATCAATAATGGTAGGTTAGAAGCTGAAAAATTTTTTTTAAAAATACTTAGATGTAGTTTATTAATACAAATGAAGTTGGTTCTAGTAGCTTATATTATTTTCTAATTTTTTTTTTGTTTTTTGGCCATTTCTTGCTTTTGTTTAGAATTTAGACATTTTTTCATAGGCGTGATGTTGGTTAATATATGCTGAAAATTTAATGCCTTTCCGATATTCTTTAAAAGGGAATATTGATGAAGGGGGTAAAAATGTTGTTTTAGCAGTTTTAGCCCTCGTTAAATGCTATTAGAATCCGTTTATTTGATGCAAATCGGTTAAGGGGTTCAGGAATTATGGCTCAGTCAAATTTTTAATTTTACTGTTTATGTGCCGTATTAGATCAATAATGGTAGGTTAGAAGCTGAAAAAAATTTTTTAAAAATACTTAGAGGGAGTTTATTAATAGAAATGAAGTTGGTTCTAGTAGTTTATATTATTTTCTAATTTGGTTTTTGTTTTTTGGTCATTTCTTGCTTTTGTTTAGAATTTAGACATTTTTTCATAGGCGTGATGTTGGTTAATATATGCTGAAAATTTAATGCCTTTCCGATATTCTTTAAAAGGAAATATTTATGGAGGGGGTAAAAATGTTGTTCTAGGAGTTTTTGCCCTCGTTAAGTGCTATTAGAATCCGTTTATTTGATGCAAATCGGTTAAGGGGTTCAGGAATTATGGCTCTGTCAAATTTTTAATTTGACTGTTTATGTGCCGTATTAGATCAATAATGGTAGGTTAGAAGCTGAAAGAAATTTTTTAAAAATACTTAGAGGAAGTTTATTAATAGAAATGAAGTTGGTTCTAGTAGTTTATATTATTTTCTAATATTGGTTTTTGTTTTTTGGTCATTTCTTGCTTTTGTTTAGAATTTAGACATTTTTTTCATAGGCGTGATGTTGGTTAATATATGCTGAAAATTTAATGCCTTTCCGATATTCTTTAAAAGGAAATATTGATGGAGGGGGTAAAAATGTTGTTCTAGGAGTTTTTGTCCTCGTTAAGTGCTATTAGAATCCGTTTATTTGATGCAAATCGGTTAAGGGGTTCAGGAATTATGGCTCTGTCAAATTTTTAATTTGACTGTTTATGTGCCGTATTAGATCAATAATGGTAGGTTAGAAGCTGAAAAATTTTTTTTAAAAATACTTAGATGTAGTTTATTAATACAAATGAAGTTGGTTCTAGTAGCTTATATTATTTTCTAATTTGGTTTTTGTTTTTTGGCCATTTCTTGCTTTTGTTTAGAATTTAGACATTTTTTCATAGGCGTGATGTTGGGTAATAAATGCTGAAAATTTAATGCCTTTCCGATATTCTTTAAAAGGGAATATTGATGAAGGGGGTAAAAATGTTGTTTTAGGAGTTTTAGCCCTCGTTAAATGCTATTAGAATCCGTTTATTTGGTGCAAATCGGTTAAGGGGTTCAGGAATTATGGCTCTGTCAAGTTTTTAATTTTACTGTTTAATTAAAAATCCCGAGTTTCACAAGCACATCGATGTCAAATATCAATTCATAAGACAAAAATATGAAGAAAATATGTTTGAAATTAATTATGTTTCCACTAATCACCAAATTGCTGAAATTTTTACTAAACCTTTACCTAAAGACAGATTTTTATTTTTAAGAAATTTAATGAATATTGTCAATTATGTCAAATAAAAAAAAATTGAAGAAAAAAGGTTTAACAAAAGTGGGAGCATTGAAATATTTGTTAAAACTTTTATTACCCACTGTTGAATTATCAAATGTACTTGTTTAAATTATACTTATTGAATTCAGAAATTTATATATCAGCTTTACCTTTGCGTTATGTATTTAAAATAAATTTTCTAAATTTAAATTTTCTAAACTCATTAGCTGCGTTTTGTTTCTACAGAATAAACACGCAAATTAACAAATTTATTGAATTTTTAAAAATTGAAATATTTTAAACAATGGATCCGGCATTATCAAGAGAACGCGAGGCGTTCAAGAAAAGGGCCATGGCCACTCCTACGTATGTATATAAATATTTTTATTATTACAAAATATACAATATTTGCATACCAATTTAAGCGTGGAGAAAAAGATGAAAATCGAGACAGTAGCGCCCCCGCCAAAAGATGACGCAAAGAAGAAAATGCGTCCTCCCACAGCCCCAAAACTGGACTCGAATACGTACAAAACTATGGCCGGTAGTTCGCAGTATAGATTTGGCGTACTAGCCAAAATTGTTAAACATATGCGTACAAGGCATCAAGATGGTGACGATCATCCATAAACATTGGAAGAAATCTTAGATGAAACAAATCAGTTAGACGTAGGGCAGTCTGTTAAAAATGTAAGTGATTTATACATAAGCATATAATGCGACAAAATGAAATTTATTATTTTCAACACAGTGGCTTGGCTCCGAGGCTCTAATGAACAACCCCAAAATTGAAGTTAGTCCTGATGGAATAGGTTTCAGTTTTAAACCAGTTTATAAAATTAAAGATGGCAAAAGTTTGCTACGATTACTCAAACAACATGCCCTTAAAGGTCTGGGCGGTATTCTATTGGAAGATATACAAGAATCCCTGCCTCATTGTGAAAAAGTTTTAAAGAATCGTGCTTTTATTATTATTTTTATTGTTAGGCCTATAGATAAGAAAAAGGTTTTATTTTATAACGATCGCACAGCTAATTTTACAGTATGTACAATTATATACATTGACTTCTTTATGTAGAGCCATTTAGTGTAAATTTTTTTATTTTTCATTAGGTTGATGAAGAATTCCAAAAACTTTGGCGGTCAGCAACCGTAGATGCTATGGATGATGCTAAGATTGACGAACATTTAAAGAAAAAAGGCATACGTTCAGTGCAAGATCATGGCCCTAAAAAACCTTTATCTAAAAGGAAGAAGGTTTCTAATAGGAATTAATATTATATTAATAACTAGCTAATACCCGGTGTGCTTCGGTACCCCCATCGAAATTAAATATGTACATAATAATTAATAATTTTTGCCTCAAATATTCATATTGATACTAAAGTGGATTCGACAAAATTTTAGGACTCTAACTGTTATATTTTCTTAGATATAATAATTTAATATTTTTTATATTGGAGGTGACAGAAGTGGGAGAATGTAAAAATAGAAAAAAAAAATATAATACATTGGATGCTGTAGAAAATACAGTTGTAAGACCTTGAAATATTAAGGGAATGTATGTCATCTACCATTATTCTGTGTTTTATCATTAATAATAATAAATAATTTGGGTAAGATCTGTGTATTTATTAAATTGATGTATTACAAGGCACTAAAGCATACGGTTTAACATTTGCAGCTGAAACTGAGCCTATTTTAAAATGTTTTAGCGATGCTGACTAGCTGGAGACATAGAAACTAGAAGGTCAGGGTTTTGTAGTAATGATGGGATCATCCAGTATTTCCTGGTCATTTCAACGACAAAAGAGTGTTTCCTTGCCCACCACCGAGTCTGAATTCGTAGCAAACTGTCATGCAATAAAGGAGGTGATTTGGATTCAGCAACTTATTTCTGAATTGGTACCAGATAAAATCAAAATATGTTTATACATAGACAATCAAAGTGCTATACGTTTAATTAAAAATCCCGAGTTTCACAAGCACATCGATGTCAAATATCAATTCATAAGACAAAAATATGAAGAAAATATGTTTGAAATTAATTATGTTTCCACTAATCACCAAATTGCTGAAATTTTTACTAAACCTTTACCTAAAGACAGATTTTTATTTTTAAGAAATTTAATGAATATTGTCAATTATGTCAAATAAAAAAAAATTGAAGAAAAAAGGTTTAACAAAAGTGGGAGCATTGAAATATTTGTTAAAACTTTTATTACCCACTGTTGAATTATCAAATGTACTTGTTTAAATTATACTTATTGAATTCAGAAATTTATATATCAGCTTTACCTTTGCGTTATGTATTTAAAATAAATTTTCTAAATTTAAATTTTCTAAACTCATTAGCTGCGTTTTGTTTCTACAGAATAAACACGCAAATTAACAAATTTATTGAATTTTTAAAAATTGAAATATTTTAAACAATGGATCCGGCATTATCAAGAGAACGCGAGGCGTTCAAGAAAAGGGCCATGGCCACTCCTACGTATGTATATAAATATTTTTATTATTACAAAATATACAATATTTGCATACCAATTTAAGCGTGGAGAAAAAGATGAAAATCGAGACAGTAGCGCCCCCGCCAAAAGATGACGCAAAGAAGAAAATGCATCCTCCCACAGCCCCAAAACTAGACTCGAATACGTACAAAACTATGGCCGGTAGTTCGCAGTATAGATTTGGCGTACTAGCCAAAATTGTTAAACATATGCGTACAAGGCATCAAGATGGTGACGATCATCCATTAACATTGGAAGAAATCTTAGATGAAACAAATCAGTTAGACGTAGGGCAGTCTGTTAAAAATGTAAGTGATTTATACATAAGCATATAATGCGACAAAATGAAATTTATTATTTTCAACACAGTGGCTTGGCTCCGAGGCTCTAATGAACAACCCCAAAATTGAAGTTAGTCCTGATGGAATAGGTTTCAGTTTTAAACCAGTTTATAAAATTAAAGATGGCAAAAGTTTGCTACGATTACTCAAACAACATGCCCTTAAAGGTCTGGGCGGTATTCTATTGGAAGATATACAAGAATCCCTGCCTCATTGTGAAAAAGTTTTAAAGAATCGTGCTTTTATTATTATTTTTATTGTTAGGCCTATAGATAAGAAAAAGGTTTTATTTTATAACGATCGCACAGCTAATTTTACAGTATGTACAATTATATACATTGACTTCTTTATGTAGAGCCATTTAGTGTAAATTTTTTTATTTTTCATTAGGTTGATGAAGAATTCCAAAAACTTTGGCGGTCAGCAACCGTAGATGCTATGGATGATGCTAAGATTGACGAACATTTAAAGAAAAAAGGCATACGTTCAGTGCAAGATCATGGCCCTAAAAAACCTTTATCTAAAAGGAAGAAGGTTTCTAATAGGAATTAATATTATATTAATAACTAGCTAATACCCGGTGTGCTTCGGTACCCCCATCGAAATTAAATATGTACATAATAATTAATAATTTTTGCCTCAAATATTCATATTGATACTAAAGTGGATTCGACAAAATTTTAGGACTCTAACTGTTATATTTTCTTAGATATAATAATTTAATATTTTTTATATTGGAGGTGACAGAAGTGGGAGAATGTAAAAATAGAAAAAAAAATATAATACATTGGATGCTGTAGAAAATACAGTTGTAAGACCTTGAAATATTAAGGGAATGTATGTCATCTACCATTATTCTGTGTTTTATCATTAATAATAATAAATAATTTGGGTAAGATCTGTGTATTTATTAAATTGATGTATTACAAGGCACTAAAGCATACGGTTTAACATTTGCAGCTGAAACTGAGCCTATTTTAAAATGTTTTAGCGATGCTGACTAGCTGGAGACATAGAAACTAGAAGGTCAGGGTTTTGTAGTAATGATGGGATCATCCAGTATTTCCTGGTCATTTCAACGACAAAAGAGTGTTTCCTTGCCCACCACCGAGTCTGAATTCGTAGCAAACTGTCATGCAATAAAGGAGGTGATTTGGATTCAGCAACTTATTTCTGAATTGGTACCAGATAAAATCAAAATATGTTTATACATAGACAATCAAAGTGCTATACGTTTAATTAAAAATCCCGAGTTTCACAAGCACATCGATGTCAAATATCAATTCATAAGACAAAAATATGAAGAAAATATGTTTGAAATTAATTATGTTTCCACTAATCACCAAATTGCTGAAATTTTTACTAAACCTTTACCTAAAGACAGATTTTTATTTTTAAGAAATTTAATGAATATTGTCAATTATGTCAAATAAAAAAAAATTGAAGAAAAAAGGTTTAACAAAAGTGGGAGCATTGAAATATTTGTTAAAACTTTTATTACCCACTGTTGAATTATCAAATGTACTTGTTTAAATTATACTTATTGAATTCAGAAATTTATATATCAGCTTTACCTTTGCGTTATGTATTTAAAATAAATTTTCTAAATTTAAATTTTCTAAACTCATTAGCTGCGTTTTGTTTCTACAGAATAAACACGCAAATTAACAAATTTATTGAATTTTTAAAAATTGAAATATTTTAAACAATGGATCCGGCATTATCAAGAGAACGCGAGGCGTTCAAGAAAAGGGCCATGGCCACTCCTACGTATGTATATAAATATTTTTATTATTACAAAATATACAATATTTGCATACCAATTTAAGCGTGGAGAAAAAGATGAAAATCGAGACAGTAGCGCCCCCGCCAAAAGATGACGCAAAGAAGAAAATGCGTCCTCCCACAGCCCCAAAACTGGACTCGAATACGTACAAAACTATGGCCGGTAGTTCGCAGTATAGATTTGGCGTACTAGCCAAAATTGTTAAACATATGCGTACAAGGCATCAAGATGGTGACGATCATCCATTAACATTGGAAGAAATCTTAGATGAAACAAATCAGTTAGACGTAGGGCAGTCTGTTAAAAATGTAAGTGATTTATACATAAGCATATAATGCGACAAAATGAAATTTATTATTTTCAACACAGTGGCTTGGCTCCGAGGCTCTAATGAACAACCCCAAAATTGAAGTTAGTCCTGCCGGAATAGGTTTCAGTTTTAAACCAGTTTATAAAATTAAAGATGGCAAAAGTTTGCTACGATGACTCAAACAACATGCCCTTAAAGGTCTGGGCGGTATTCTATTGGAAGATATACAAGAATCCCTGCCTCATTGTGAAAAAGTTTTAAAGAATCGTGCTTTTATTATTATTTTTATTGTTAGGCCTATAGATAAGAAAAAGGTTTTATTTTATAACGATCGCACAGCTAATTTTACAGTATGTACAATTATATACATTGACTTCTTTATGTAGAGCCATTTAGTGTAAATTTTTTTATTTTTCATTAGGTTGATGAAGAATTCCAAAAACTTTAGCGGTCAGCAACCGTAGATGCTATGGATGATGCTAAGATTGACGAACATTTAAAGAAAAAAGGCATACGTTCAGTGCAAGATCATGGCCCTAAAAAACCTTTATCTAAAAGGAAGAAGGTTTCTAATAGGAATTAATATTATATTAATAACTAGCTAATACCCGGTGTGCTTCGGTACCCCCATCGAAATTAAATATGTACATAATAATTAATAATTTTTGCCTCAAATATTCATATTGATACTAAAGTGGATTCGACAAAATTTTAGGACTCTAACTGTTATATTTTCTTAGATATAATAATTTAATATTTTTTATATTGGAGGTGACAGAAGTGGGAGAATGTAAAAATAGAAAAAAAAATATAATACATTGGATGCTGTAGAAAATACAGTTGTAAGACCTTGAAATATTAAGGGAATGTATGCCATCTACCATTATTCTGTGTTTTATCATTAATAATAATAAATAATTTGGGTAAGATCTGTGTATTTATTAAATTGATGTATTACAAGGCACTAAAGCATACGGTTTAACATTTGCAGCTGAAACTGAGCCTATTTTAAAATGTTTTAGCGATGCTGACTAGCTGGAGACATAGAAACTAGAAGGTCAGGGTTTTGTAGTAATGATGGGATCATCCAGTATTTCCTGGTCATTTCAACGACAAAAGAGTGTTTCCTTGCCCACCACCGAGTCTGAATTCGTAGCAAACTGTCATGCAATAAAGGAGGTGATTTGGATTCAGCAACTTATTTCTGAATTGGTACCAGATAAAATCAAAATATGTTTATACATAGACAATCAAAGTGCTATACGTTTAATTAAAAATCCCGAGTTTCACAAGCACATCGATGTCAAATATCAATTCATAAGACAAAAATATGAAGAAAATATGTTTGAAATTAATTATGTTTCCACTAATCACCAAATTGCTGAAATTTTTACTAAACCTTTACCTAAAGACAGATTTTTATTTTTAAGAAATTTAATGAATATTGTCAATTATGTCAAATAAAAAAAAAATTGAAGAAAAAAGGTTTAACAAAAGTGGGAGCATTGAAATATTTGTTAAAACTTTTATTACCCACTGTTGAATTATCAAATGTACTTGTTTAAATTATACTTATTGAATTCAGAAATTTATATATCAGCTTTACCTTTGCGTTATGTATTTAAAATAAATTTTCTAAATTTAAATTTTCTAAACTCATTAGCTGCGTTTTGTTTCTACAGAATAAACACGCAAATTAACAAATTTATTGAATTTTTAAAAATTGAAATATTTTAAACAATGGATCCGGCATTATCAAGAGAACGCGAGGCGTTCAAGAAAAGGGCCATGGCCACTCCTACGTATGTATATAAATATTTTTATTATTACAAAATATACAATATTTGCATACCAATTTAAGCGTGGAGAAAAAGATGAAAATCGAGACAGTAGCGCCCCCGCCAAAAGATGACGCAAAGAAGAAAATGCGTCCTCCCACAGCCCCAAAACTGGACTCGAATACGTACAAAACTATGGCCGGTAGTTCGCAGTATAGATTTGGCGTACTAGCCAAAATTGTTAAACATATGCGTACAAGGCATCAAGATGGTGACGATCATCCATTAACATTGGAAGAAATCTTAGATGAAACAAATCAGTTAGACGTAGGGCAGTCTGTTAAAAATGTAAGTGATTTATACATAAGCATATAATGCGACAAAATGAAATTTATTATTTTCAACACAGTGGCTTGGCTCCGAGGCTCTAATGAACAACCCCAAAATTGAAGTTAGTCCTGCCGGAATAGGTTTCAGTTTTAAACCAGTTTATAAAATTAAAGATGGCAAAAGTTTGCTACGATGACTCAAACAACATGCCCTTAAAGGTCTGGGCGGTATTCTATTGGAAGATATACAAGAATCCCTGCCTCATTGTGAAAAAGTTTTAAAGAATCGTGCTTTTATTATTATTTTTATTGTTAGGCCTATAGATAAGAAAAAGGTTTTATTTTATAACGATCGCACAGCTAATTTTACAGTATGTACAATTATATACATTGACTTCTTTATGTAGAGCCATTTAGTGTAATTTTTTTTATTTTTCATTACGTTGATGAAGAATTCCAAAAACTTTGGCGGTCAGCAACCGTAGATGCTATGGATGATGCTAAGATTGACGAACATTTAAAGAAAAAAGGCATACGTTCAATGCAAGATCATGGCCCTAAAAAACCTTTATCTAAAAGGAAGAAGGTTTCTAATAGGAATTAATATTATATTAATAACTAGCTAATACCCGGTGTGCTTCGCTACCCCCATCGAAATTAAATATGTACATAATAATTAATAATTTTTGCCTCAAATATTCATATTGATACTAAAGTGGATTCGACAAAATTTTAGGACTCTAACTGTTATATTTTCTTAGATATAATAATTTAATATTTTTTATATTGGAGGTGACAGAAGTGGGAGAATGTAAAAATAGAAAAAAAAAATATAATACATTGGATGCTGTAGAAAATACAGTTGTAAGACCTTGAAATATTAAGGGAATGTATGCCATCTACCATTATTCTGTGTTTTATCATTAATAATAATAAATAATTTGGGTAAGATCTGTGTATTTATTAAATTGATGTATTACAAGGCACTAAAGCATACGGTTTAACATTTGCAGCTGAAACTGAGCCTATTTTAAAATGTTTTAGCGATGCTGACTAGCTGGAGACATAGAAACTAGAAGGTCAGGGTTTTGTAGTAATGATGGGATCATCCAGTATTTCCTGGTCATTTCAACGACAAAAGAGTGTTTCCTTGCCCACCACCGAGTCTGAATTCGTAGCAAACTGTCATGCAATAAAGGAGGTGATTTGGATTCAGCAACTTATTTCTGAATTGGTACCAGATAAAATCAAAATATGTTTATACATAGACAATCAAAGTGCTATACGTTTAATTAAAAATCCCGAGTTTCACAAGCACATCGATGTCAAATATCAATTCACAAGACAAAAATATGAAGAAAAAATTTTTGAAATTAATTATGTTTCCACTAATCACCAAATTGCTGAAATTTTTACTAAACCTTTACCTAAAGACAGATTTTTATTTTTAAGAAATTTAATGAATATTGTCAATTATGTCAAATAAAAAAAAAATTGAAGAAAAAAGGTTTAACAAAAGTGGGAGCATTGAAATATTTGTTAAAACTTTTATTACCCACTGTTGAATTATCAAATGTACTTGTTTAAATTATACTTATTGAATTCAGAAATTTATATATCAGCTTTACCTTTGCGTTATGTATTTAAAATAAATTTTCTAAATTTAAATTTTCTAAAATCATTAGCTGCGTTTTGTTTCTACAGAATAAACACGCAAATGAACAAATTTATTGAATTTTTAAAAATTGAAATATTTTAAACAATGGATCCGGCATTATCAAGAGAACGCGAGGCGTTCAAGAAAAGGGCCATGGCCACTCCTACGTATGTATATACATATTTTTATTATTACAAAATATACAATATTTGCATACCAATTTAAGCGTGGAGAAAAAGATGAAAATCGAGACAGTAGCGCCCCCGCCAAAAGATGACGCAAAGAAGAAAATGCGTCCTCCCACAGCCCCAAAACTGGACTCGAATACGTACAAAACTATGGCCGGTAGTTCGCAGTATAGATTTGGCGTACTAGCCAAAATTGTTAAACATATGCGTACAAGGCATCAAGATGGTGACGATCATCCATAAACATTGGAAGAAATCTTAGATGAAACAAATCAGTTAGACGTAGGGCAGTCTGTTAAAAATGTAAGTGATTTATACATAAGCATATAATGCGACAAAATGAAATTTATTATTTTCAACACAGTGGCTTGGCTCCGAGGCTCTAATGAACAACCCCAAAATTGAAGTTAGTCCTGCCGGAATAGGTTTCAGTTTTAAACCAGTTTATAAAATTAAAGATGGCAAAAGTTTGCTACGATGACTCAAACAACATGCCCTTAAAGGTCTGGGCGGTATTCTATTGGAAGATATACAAGAATCCCTGCCTCATTGTGAAAAAGTTTTAAAGAATCGTGCTTTTATTATTATTTTTATTGTTAAGCCTATAGATAAGAAAAAGGTTTTATTTTATAACGATCGCACAGCTAATTTTACAGTATGTACAATTATATACATTGACTTCTTTATGTAGAGCCATTTAGTGTAAATTTTTTTATTTTTCATTAGGTTGATGAAGAATTCCAAAAACTTTGGCGGTCAGCAACCGTAGATGCTATGGATGATGCTAAGATTGACGAACATTTAAAGAAAAAAGGCATACTGTTGATGAACTTTGTTTATTATTTCTTTATGTTAATAAGTCATTGAATGACCTTGAATTTAAATGCTATTTTTTGGTTTTCTATGTAATTATTTTTCTTATATTTCTTGTTCTAAATTAACGGTATTGTCGTATGATATTTCTTTTCAATTTCTTTAATATTTGTTGCTTTAAAATTGAGAAGTTATTTTGTTATTGTTGTAACATAATATGTAAATACATTATTGATAGCCTTAGTTGATGGTCTGCTTTTTTAATAAAGGCAGTCTGTTTATGAACATTTAAAAGACAACTTCTTTTCTTTTCTCGTGTACATTTTTTGGTGACCCCGACGTGATTGCGGGGAAAGGAGTCTCGTAATCACAAATATTGTTCTTGTATTTATTTAACTGTAAAACAAATTGAAAGATTTTGTTCATATGCCTAGTGCTGCATAAAGTGTAAAGTAATATAAAATAAGTTGGTGCTTTAACTAAAATTCAAATTGATGCTAATATTCATGCTAATAAAAATTAAACTAAAATAAAATTGAAATTAAACTTTCGTGAATAATAATTAAAAATGAGTAACATTGAAAATTTTAAAAGTAAAAGGGTATATTTGAAAGGTATTGCCACAAGGTTGGAGAACTTCATAAGCCAAGTTCGTAATGAAACCTCGCTTTTCGAAGTTCGTGCACGGTTGGATAATTTGGAGAAAATATATGACCAGATTCAATCACTGGACATTGAAATGTCTGCACATCCCGAAAATTTTCCTCAACGTGAACAAGAAATGTTGGATTTCGAAACCAGATATTTTCGTATGAAACCCAAATTTAATGAGTTTATAGACGCCAGGACACACTCTGCACCACTTGATCAGCTTAAGTCTACAACGATGCATCAAGATGCCATGCAACAGCTATTGCAAACTCAGACTGCTTTGTTAGAGAAATTATCTACACTTCAACTGCCAGCACAGTCAATACCTCCAGCTGTACCACTGTCTCAAACAATTAACACCTCAACCCACTCTGTTGATTTGCGATTGCCGAAACTAAACGTTCCTATTTTTGATGGCAAATATTCAGAGTTTAAATCTTTTTTTGATCTATTCAATAGTTCTATAAATATCAACAACACTCTGTCTGCTGCCCAAAAGTTTCAGTATTTAAAAGGGTTGTTAAAGGACGAACCAGCCAATCTTATACGCCATCTAACAGTTTCCGATCAGAACTACGAAGAAGCCCTAAAGAAATTACAAGAAAGATATGATAAACCCTCGCTGGTTGTGGATTCCTTAATAGAAACATTTTTATGTATTCCACAATCTGATACTTCACAAGGCTTACGTAATGTATCAAATGTAGCCGATGAAGTCATCCGTGGACTTCGTGCCCAAGGAGCTGAAGCTGAAAAAAGAGATCCATGGCTGATACACTTACTTTGTAAAAAAGTTGATCGATACACTTTACAGGCATAGGCTGAACATTGCAGTAAGGTATCTTTTCCTTCCCTTAATAGCTTTATTATGTTTATAAACGAACGATGTGATGCCTTGGAGCGTATGCCTGTTACTGAAAGAATTAGCAAACCTTCTCCAAAACCCCTTCAAAGGTCTGCTCGAGCCTATACCGGATCGATGAAAAAGGCCTGTGCTGCTTGTTCACAAAATCACCATCTGTCATACTGCCCAACCTTCAATAAATTGGATGTTCCGAAACGCATAGAGTTCATAAAGCAGAAGCGTTTATGTTTTAACTGTTTAAAATTAAATCATAGAGTACAAGACTGTCCTTCAAAACATGTGTGTGAAACTTGTAGTGCCCATCACCATTCTTTAATACATGTGGACCGAAAGCCGTCAACAAATGTATCTACTGCACTGAATACTACTAAACCTCAAGATAAACCTGCTCTAAAAGGTAATTTAAATGAAACTTTTACTGTTAACAGTGATACATCTGTGAATTTAGCTGCATCTGCTGAGGTGAGAAATCTAAATATGTTGCTACCAACTGCCAGGGTATTGGTTAAAGATAATATGGGATATTATCAAAGTTGCTGTGTTCTTTTAGATTCGGGCTGCCAAAAGAAAGCTTTAGTATCAGAAAGGTGTGTTCAAAAGCTGGGACTGCAACGAAAACCTTCAAAAATGTATGTGAGTGGATTGGGCAACAACAAGGCTGGTGTAACTAAGGGTACTGTTGAACTACAGGTAAAGTCTGTACATAGTAGTGATAATGTGAGTATGCTTGCTCATATTTTTAATAACTTAACATCCAAGTTGCCATGTGCCCAAGTAACGATTAATTATTGGGATGAGATTAAAAATCTTCCTCTAGCAGATAATAAGTTTGATACCCCAAAAGATATTGACATTTTAGTTGGGTTTGATTATTTCTTTTCCCTTATAAGAGAAGGTCAAATTATAAAAGACGGTAACTTATTGGCACAGAATACAGCGTTTGGTTAGGTTATCTGTAGTGGGTGCACGATGGATGAATCAATTCTGTGTGTCACTTAAGTCAAAGTGTAACTGAGGAAGATCTTAATAAAACTTTAAGGTTATTTTGGGAATATGAGAACTTGAATCCGTCTAAACCATGCTTGACTATTGAAGACCAAACCGCTGAAGAACTATTTAAATCAACAACTATCAGATCTGAAAAATATTGTGTTAGATTGCCTTTCAAACAGAAGCCTGATTTAGGAGAGTCCTTTACTGGCGCCCTAGGACGGCTACAAGCAATGGAACGTAAGTTTAAATCTAACAGCAAGTTACGAGAAGAATATTCTGAATTTATGCGTGAATATTTGACAATGGGACATATGGAACTAGTGCCTGAAAATGAAATAAGTCGCCCTGTTGCCGAAGTGTTTTATTTACCTCACCATGCTGTGTTGAAAGATAGCAGTATCACTACGAAACTGCGAGTAGTATTTGATGGTTCGTGCAAATCAACAAATGGGAAGTCTCTTAATGACAACCTACTAAAGGGTCCAGTTTTACACCAGGATCTAATGGCAGTTATACTTCGATATAGGTGCAAAAAATACTGTTTTACAGCAGATATAAAACAGATGTTTCGCATGATAGGTGTACAAGAATGTGATCGAGATTTCCAGCGAGTATTATGGAGAAATAACCCGAATGAAGAAATAAAACACTACAGGCTCACTACAGTGACTTATGGTACCACACCTGCCCTGTATTTATCCATACGCACACTGTTACAGTTGAGTGAAGATGAGAAAGAGAGATTTCCAGTAGCCAGTGAGGCTTTGAAAACTAACTTTTATGTAGATGACTGCATGGCTGGCTCCAACACCATAGAAGAGGCCCAAAGCCTAGCAGACCAACTAAATGAGATGCTAATGGCTGGCGGTTTTCGATTGAGAAAATGGGCAAGTAACGAGAGCAGTGTTTTAACTAACGTTCCTGAAAGCGACAAAATTGAGAGCATTGTGAACATGCCTACAGACATCTCTGTATGTCTCCTTGGTGTAGTATGGAATCCAACGACTGATTGTTTTTCTTATAATGTAAAGGATAAGACATATTGTATCGATACAAAGAGGCAACTTTTATCCGAAATTTCAAAAATCTTCGACCCTCTTGGATGGATTTCGCCTGTCATAGTAGCAGTAAAGATCATAATTCAGAAACTTTGGTTAATCCAATTGGATTGGGATGAGCCGCTTCCTTTTGAAATAAAAAATACTGCTGAACAATTATTTTCAGAATTTTTTTAGTTAAATAGTATCTACATTCCTAGAATTATCTTTACCACAGAAACCAACATTACCTAACACGGGTTTTGTGATGCCTCTAGTGCAGCCTATGCAGCTGTAGTATACTGTCGCAAAATATCACCAAATGGTGAGATTTCTACAAACCTTGTGATGGCTAAAACGAGAGTGGCCCCAATAACCATGGTATCAATTCCCCGAATGGAATTGTGTGCAGCATATCTGTTGGCGCAAATTTTTGAGTACCTGATTCCTGTGTTGCATATACACAAAAGAGACATTGTATGCTGGTCAGATAGCAAGACTGTGTTGGCATGGCTTTCATCACACCCCTCTAAATGGAAGACGTTCATAGGTCATAGAACCGGGTTTATTCACGAAACTCTTCCTGATGTCAAGTGGAGGTATGTACCTACTAAATTAAACCCGGCAGATTGTGCAAGTAGAGGCATAAGATCGAGCTATCTAATAAATAACCAGATGTGGTTTTACGGCCCACCTTTTCTACAAAAGGACCAAACTGAGTGGCCCGAAACCTTAAAAGATGTGAAAACTAAAGAAGAGTTACGTATTGAGCAACAACTTAGTCTTCCAGCAACTGTCTCTGAAGATATTATTGCCATATTAAATGAAAGGAATTCTAAATTTCTACGTATGGTTCGATCCCTTGCTTACTTTTATCGAGCTTTTAACAACTTTCGTTATAAGTTACGAAATAAATCCCCCCTTCAAGTAGCCGAAATTAGAGATGCTGAAAATGAGTTTTTTAAATACTGTCAAGAATCTGACTTTCCTGACATCATATCAAATATCAAAAATAAGGTTCCTATCACTAGTAAGAAGTTAAAACGATTATCTCCATTCATAGATGAATTCGGCATTTTACGAGTCGGAGGTCGACTTAACAAAGCAGATCTACCATATGACAGTCAACACCAGATTATTTTGCATAAAAACAGCCCTATCGCTTATAAAATTGTCCATGAATTACATTTGAAGAATCTACATGCAGGAATTACTCATCTTATTGCTACACTCCGCCAAAGATATTGGATTGTGGGAGCTCGTGAATTGGTTAAAAGAGTTTGTGATAAATGTCCTGTCTGTCAACGCTACAACGCTAAGTCTAATGATCAACTGATGGGTGACCTACCTAAATTTAGAGTAAATGCCTCGTACCCATTTTACCAAGTAGGCTGTGACTATGCTGGTCCTATATCGTACAAAATACATAACGGTCGTAGAGCGCCAACTGCCAAGGCGTATATAGCGGTCTTTATTTGCCTGGTCACAAAAGCGGTCCATTTAGAGCTCGTCACTGATTTAACTTCAGATGCATTTCTAGCAGCCCTCGATAGATTTGTTGCACGAAGAGGCTTGTGCGGCCACATATACAGTGATAATGGCACGAATTTCCAGGGAGCTGCTAAGAAACTTAATGAAATCTACCAATCGGTAAAATCTTTTGAATTCAATAATAATATTTCAAATTCTTTATCTAGTAAAGGTGTACAATGGCACTTCATCCCACCTGCTGCTCCTCATTTTGGAGGTGTTTGGGAGTCAACGGTAAAGAGCATGAAGTATCACCTCCTTAGGACAATCGGTCTCGCTACATTAAACTTTGAACAACTAACTACACTGTTAACCAGAATAGAAGCTATCCTTAACTCAAGACCACTAGTTCAAGCTGACTCAGATGACTTACCATATATTACACCAGGCCATTTCTTAATAGGCAGGCCACTTAACGCATTGCCTGAAGCTGATGTCACGCATTTGAAGACTTCCTATCTTTCCAAATGGAGCCATATCCAGCAACTTACACAATATTTTTGGTCACGTTGGTCAACGGATTATCTTTTATCCCTACAACCCGAGGCAAAATGGCTTAAAGAAAAACCAAACTTACAAAAAGATGATGTCGTTTTGTTACAAGATAAAAATCTACCTCCAGCTTGTTGGAAACTTGGAAGAGTTCTGGAGACCCATGCTGGATCTGATGGCCTAGTAAGAGTGGCAACCGTCAAGACTGCAAACTCAACTTTCCAGAGGCCAATAACAAAACTTTACCCCCTCTCAAAGGATGATTGAACATCATTACTGTCGTTCAAGGCTGGCGGAAATGTTGATGAACTTTGTTTATTATTTCTTTATGTTAATAAGTCATTGAATGACCTTGAATTTAAATGCTATTTTTTGGTTTTCTATGTAATTATTTTTCTTATATTTCTTGTTCTAAATTAACGGTATTGTCGTATGATATTTCTTTTCAATTTCTTTAATATTTGTTGCTTTAAAATTGAGAAGTTATTTTGTTATTGTTGTAACATAATATGTAAATACATTATTGATAGCCTTAGTTGATGGTCTGATTTTTTAATAAAGGCAGTCTGTTTATGAACATTTAAAAGACAACTTCTTTTCTTTTCTCGTGTACACATACGTTCAATGCAAGATCATGACCCTAAAAAACCTTTATCTAAAAGGAAGAAGGTTTCTAATAGGAATTAATATTATATTAATAACTAGCTAATACCCGGTGTGCTTCGCTACCCCCATCGAAATTAAATATGTACATAATAATTAATAATTTTTGCCTCAAATATTCATATTGATACTAAAGTGGATTCGACAAAATTTTAGGACTCTAACTGTTATATTTTCTTAGATATAATAATTTAATATTTTTTATATTGGAGGTGACAGAAGTGGGAGAATGTAAAAATAGAAAAAAAAAATATAATACATTGGATGCTGTAGAAAATACAGTTGTAAGACCTTGAAATATTAAGGGAATGTATGCCATCTACCATTATTCTGTGTTTTATCATTAATAATAATAAATAATTTGGGTAAGATCTGTGTATTTATTAAATTGATGTATTACAAGGCACTAAAGCATACGGTTTAACATTTGCAGCTGAAACTGAGCCTATTTTAAAATGTTTTAGCGATGCTGACTAGCTGGAGACATAGAAACTAGAAGGTCAGGGTTTTGTAGTAATGATGGGATCATCCAGTATTTCCTGGTCATTTCAACGACAAAAGAGTGTTTCCTTGCCCACCACCGAGTCTGAATTCGTAGCAAACTGTCATGCAATAAAGGAGGTGATTTGGATTCAGCAACTTATTTCTGAATTGGTACCAGATAAAATCAAAATATGTTTATACATAGACAATCAAAGTGCTATACGTTTAATTAAAAATCCCGAGTTTCACAAGCACATCGATGTCAAATATCAATTCATAAGACAAAAATATGAAGAAAAAATGTTTGAAATTAATTATGTTTCCACTAATCACCAAATTGCTGAAATTTTTACTAAACCTTTACCTAAAGACAGATTTTTATTTTTAAGAAATTTAATGAATATTGTCAATTATGTCAAATAAAAAAAAATTGAAGAAAAAAGGTTTAACAAAAGTGGGAGCATTGAAATATTTGTTAAAACTTTTATTACCCACTGTTGAATTATCAAATGTACTTGTTTAAATTATACTTATTGAATTCAGAAATTTATATATCAGCTTTACCTTTGCGTTATGTATTTAAAATAAATTTTCTAAATTTAAATTTTCTAAACTCATTAGCTGCGTTTTGTTTCTACAGAATAAACACGCAAATTAACAAATTTATTGAATTTTTAAAAATTGAAATATTTTAAACAATGGATCCGGCATTATCAAGAGAACGCGAGGCGTTCAAGAAAAGGGCCATGGCCACTCCTACGTATGTATATAAATATTTTTATTATTACAAAATATACAATATTTGCATACCAATTTAAGCGTGGAGAAAAAGATGAAAATCGAGACAGTAGCGCCCCCGCCAAAAGATGACGCAAAGAAGAAAATGCGTCCTCCCACAGCCCCAAAACTGGACTCGAATACGTACAAAACTATGGCCGGTAGTTCGCAGTATAGATTTGGCGTACTAGCCAAAATTGTTAAACATATGCGTACAAGGCATCAAGATGGTGACGATCATCCATTAACATTGGAAGAAATCTTAGATGAAACAAATCAGTTAGACGTAGGGCAGTCTGTTAAAAATGTAAGTGATTTATACATAAGCATATAATGCGACAAAATGAAATTTATTATTTTCAACACAGTGGCTTGGCTCCGAGGCTCTAATGAACAACCCCAAAATTGAAGTTAGTCCTGCCGGAATAGGTTTCAGTTTTAAACCAGTTTATAAAATTAAAGATGGCAAAAGTTTGCTACGATGACTCAAACAACATGCCCTTAAAGGTCTGGGCGGTATTCTATTGGAAGATATACAAGAATCCCTGCCTCATTGTGAAAAAGTTTTAAAGAATCGTGCTTTTATTATTATTTTTATTGTTAAGCCTATAGATAAGAAAAAGGTTTTATTTTATAACGATCGCACAGCTAATTTTACAGTATGTACAATTATATACATTGACTTCTTTATGTAGAGCCATTTAGTGTAAATTTTTTTATTTTTCATTAGGTTGATGAAGAATTCCAAAAACTTTGGCGGTCAGCAACCGTAGATGCTATGGATGATGCTAAGATTGACGAACATTTAAAGAAAAAAGGCATACTGTTGATGAACTTTGTTTATTATTTCTTTATGTTAATAAGTCATTGAATGACCTTGAATTTAAATGCTATTTTTTGGTTTTCTATGTAATTATTTTTCTTATATTTCTTGTTCTAAATTAACGGTATTGTCGTATGATATTTCTTTTCAATTTCTTTAATATTTGTTGCTTTAAAATTGAGAAGTTATTTTGTTATTGTTGTAACATAATATGTAAATACATTATTGATAGCCTTAGTTGATGGTCTGCTTTTTTAATAAAGGCAGTCTGTTTATGAACATTTAAAAGACAACTTCTTTTCTTTTCTCGTGTACATTTTTTGGTGACCCCGACGTGATTGCGGGGAAAGGAGTCTCGTAATCACAAATATTGTTCTTGTATTTATTTAACTGTAAAACAAATTGAAAGATTTTGTTCATATGCCTAGTGCTGCATAAAGTGTAAAGTAATATAAAATAAGTTGGTGCTTTAACTAAAATTCAAATTGATGCTAATATTCATGCTAATAAAAATTAAACTAAAATAAAATTGAAATTAAACTTTCGTGAATAATAATTAAAAATGAGTAACATTGAAAATTTTAAAAGTAAAAGGGTATATTTGAAAGGTATTGCCACAAGGTTGGAGAACTTCATAAGCCAAGTTCGTAATGAAACCTCGCTTTTCGAAGTTCGTGCACGGTTGGATAATTTGGAGAAAATATATGACCAGATTCAATCACTGGACATTGAAATGTCTGCACATCCCGAAAATTTTCCTCAACGTGAACAAGAAATGTTGGATTTCGAAACCAGATATTTTCGTATGAAAACCAAATTTAATGAGTTTATAGACGCCAGGACACACTCTGCACCACTTGATCAGCTTAAGTCTACAACGATGCATCAAGATGCCATGCAACAGCTATTGCAAACTCAGACTGCTTTGTTAGAGAAATTATCTACACTTCAACTGCCAGCACAGTCAATACCTCCAGCTGTACCACTGTCTCAAACAATTAACACCTCAACCCACTCTGTTGATGTGCGATTGCCGAAACTAAACGTTCCTATTTTTGATGGCAAATATTCAGAGTTTAAATCTTTTTTTGATCTATTCAATAGTTCTATAAATATCAACAACACTCTGTCTGCTGCCCAAAAGTTTCAGTATTTAAAAGGGTTGTTAAAGGACGAACCAGCCAATCTTATACGCCATCTAACAGTTTCCGATCAGAACTACGAAGAAGCCCTAAAGAAATTACAAGAAAGATATGATAAACCCTCGCTGGTTGTGGATTCCTTAATAGAAACATTTTTATGTATTCCACAATCTGATACTTCACAAGGCTTACGTAATGTATCAAATGTAGCCGATGAAGTCATCCGTGGACTTCGTGCCCAAGGAGCTGAAGCTGAAAAAAGAGATCCATGGCTGATACACTTACTTTGTAAAAAAGTTGATCGATACACTTTACAGGCATAGGCTGAACATTGCAGTAAGGTATCTTTTCCTTCCCTTAATAGCTTTATTATGTTTATAAACGAACGATGTGATGCCTTGGAGCGTATGCCTGTTACTGAAAGAATTAGCAAACCTTCTCCAAAACCCCTTCAAAGGTCTGCTCGAGCCTATACCGGATCGATGAAAAAGGCCTGTGCTGCTTGTTCACAAAATCACCATCTGTCATACTGCCCAACCTTCAATAAATTGGATGTTCCGAAACGCATAGAGTTCATAAAGCAGAAGCGTTTATGTTTTAACTGTTTAAAATTAAATCATAGAGTACAAGACTGTCCTTCAAAACATGTGTGTGAAACTTGTAGTGCCCATCACCATTCTTTAATACATGTGGACCGAAAGCCGTCAACAAATGTATCTACTGCACTGAATACTACTAAACCTCAAGATAAACCTGCTCTAAAAGGTAATTTAAATGAAACTTTTACTGTTAACAGTGATACATCTGTAAATTTAGCTGCATCTGCTGAGGTGAGAAATCTAAATATGTTGCTACCAACTGCCAGGGTATTGGTTAAAGATAATATGGGATATTATCAAAGTTGCTGTGTTCTTTTAGATTCGGGCTGCCAAAAGAAAGCTTTAGTATCAGAAAGGTGTGTTCAAAAGCTGGGACTGCAACGAAAACCTTCAAAAATGTATGTGAGTGGATTGGGCAACAACAAGGCTGGTGTAACTAAGGGTACTGTTGAACTACAGGTAAAGTCTGTACATAGTAGTGATAATGTGAGTATGCTTGCTCATATTTTTAATAACTTAACATCCAAGTTGCCATGTGCCCAAGTAACGATTAATTATTGGGATGAGATTAAAAATCTTCCTCTAGCAGATAATAAGTTTGATACCCCAAAAGATATTGACATTTTAGTTGGGTTTGATTATTTCTTTTCCCTTATAAGAGAAGGTCAAATTATAAAAGACGGTAACTTATTGGCACAGAATACAGCGTTTGGTTAGGTTATCTGTAGTGGGTGCACGATGGATGAATCAATTCTGTGTGTCACTTAAGTCAAAGTGTAACTGAGGAAGATCTTAATAAAACTTTAAGGTTATTTTGGGAATATGAGAACTTGAATCCGTCTAAACCATGCTTGACTATTGAAGACCAAACCGCTGAAGAACTATTTAAATCAACAACTATCAGATCTGAAAAATATTGTGTTAGATTGCCTTTCAAACAGAAGCCTGATTTAGGAGAGTCCTTTACTGGCGCCCTAGGACGGCTACAAGCAATGGAACGTAAGTTTAAATCTAACAGCAAGTTACGAGAAGAATATTCTGAATTTATGCGTGAATATTTGACAATGGGACATATGGAACTAGTGCCTGAAAATGAAATAAGTCGCCCTGTTGCCGAAGTGTTTTATTTACCTCACCATGCTGTGTTGAAAGATAGCAGTATCACTACGAAACTGCGAGTAGTATTTGATGGTTCGTGCAAATCAACAAATGGGAAGTCTCTTAATGACAACCTACTAAAGGGTCCAGTTTTACACCAGGATCTAATGGCAGTTATACTTCGATATAGGTGCAAAAAATACTGTTTTACAGCAGATATAAAACAGATGTTTCGCATGATAGGTGTACAAGAATGTGATCGAGATTTCCAGCGAGTATTATGGAGAAATAACCCGAATGAAGAAATAAAACACTACAGGCTCACTACAGTGACTTATGGTACCACACCTGCCCTGTATTTATCCATACGCACACTGTTACAGTTGAGTGAAGATGAGAAAGAGAGATTTCCAGTAGCCAGTGAGGCTTTGAAAACTAACTTTTATGTAGATGACTGCATGGCTGGCTCCAACACCATAGAAGAGGCCCAAAGCCTAGCAGACCAACTAAATGAGATGCTAATGGCTGGCGGTTTTCGATTGAGAAAATGGGCAAGTAACGAGAGCAGTGTTTTAACTAACGTTCCTGAAAGCGACAAAATTGAGAGCATTGTGAACATGCCTACAGACATCTCTGTATGTCTCCTTGGTGTAGTATGGAATCCAACGACTGATTGTTTTTCTTATAATGTAAAGGATAAGACATATTGTATCGATACAAAGAGGCAACTTTTATCCGAAATTTCAAAAATCTTCGACCCTCTTGGATGGATTTCGCCTGTCATAGTAGCAGTAAAGATCATAATTCAGAAACTTTGGTTAATCCAATTGGATTGGGATGAGCCGCTTCCTTTTGAAATAAAAAATACTGCTGAACAATTATTTTCAGAATTTTTTTAGTTAAATAGTATCTACATTCCTAGAATTATCTTTACCACAGAAACCAACATTACCTAACACGGGTTTTGTGATGCCTCTAGTGCAGCCTATGCAGCTGTAGTATACTGTCGCAAAATATCACCAAATGGTGAGATTTCTACAAACCTTGTGATGGCTAAAACGAGAGTGGCCCCAATAACCATGGTATCAATTCCCCGAATGGAATTGTGTGCAGCATATCTGTTGGCGCAAATTTTTGAGTACCTGATTCCTGTGTTGCATATACACAAAAGAGACATTGTATGCTGGTCAGATAGCAAGACTGTGTTGGCATGGCTTTCATCACACCCCTCTAAATGGAAGACGTTCATAGGTCATAGAACCGGGTTTATTCACGAAACTCTTCCTGATGTCAAGTGGAGGTATGTACCTACTAAATTAAACCCGGCAGATTGTGCAAGTAGAGGCATAAGATCGAGCTATCTAATAAATAACCAGATGTGGTTTTACGGCCCACCTTTTCTACAAAAGGACCAAACTGAGTGGCCCGAAACCTTAAAAGATGTGAAAACTAAAGAAGAGTTACGTATTGAGCAACAACTTAGTCTTCCAGCAACTGTCTCTGAAGATATTATTGCCATATTAAATGAAAGGAATTCTAAATTTCTACGTATGGTTCGATCCCTTGCTTACTTTTATCGAGCTTTTAACAACTTTCGTTATAAGTTACGAAATAAATCCCCCCTTCAAGTAGCCGAAATTAGAGATGCTGAAAATGAGTTTTTTAAATACTATCAAGAATCTGACTTTCCTGACATCATATCAAATATCAAAAATAAGGTTCCTATCACTAGTAAGAAGTTAAAACGATTATCTCCATTCATAGATGAATTCGGCATTTTACGAGTCGGAGGTCGACTTAACAAAGCAGATCTACCATATGACAGTCAACACCAGATTATTTTGCATAAAAACAGCCCTATCGCTTATAAAATTGTCCATGAATTACATTTGAAGAATCTACATGCAGGAATTACTCATCTTATTGCTACACTCCGCCAAAGATATTGGATTGTGGGAGCTCGTGAATTGGTTAAAAGAGTTTGTGATAAATGTCCTGTCTGTCAACGCTACAACGCTAAGTCTAATGATCAACTGATGGGTGACCTACCTAAATTTAGAGTAAATGCCTCGTACCCATTTTACCAAGTAGGCTGTGACTATGCTGGTCCTATATCGTACAAAATACATAACGGTCGTAGAGCGCCAACTGCCAAGGCGTATATAGCGGTCTTTATTTGCCTGGTCACAAAAGCGGTCCATTTAGAGCTCGTCACTGATTTAACTTCAGATGCATTTCTAGCAGCCCTCGATAGATTTGTTGCACGAAGAGGCTTGTGCGGCCACATATACAGTGATAATGGCACGAATTTCCAGGGAGCTGCTAAGAAACTTAATGAAATCTACCAATCGGTAAAATCTTTTGAATTCAATAATAATATTTCAAATTCTTTATCTAGTAAAGGTGTACAATGGCACTTCATCCCACCTGCTGCTCCTCATTTTGGAGGTGTTTGGGAGTCAACGGTAAAGAGCATGAAGTATCACCTCCTTAGGACAATCGGTCTCGCTACATTAAACTTTGAACAACTAACTACACTGTTAACCAGAATAGAAGCTATCCTTAACTCAAGACCACTAGTTCAAGCTGACTCAGATGACTTACCATATATTACACCAGGCCATTTCTTAATAGGCAGGCCACTTAACGCATTGCCTGAAGCTGATGTCACGCATTTGAAGACTTCCTATCTTTCCAAATGGAGCCATATCCAGCAACTTACACAATATTTTTGGTCACGTTGGTCAACGGATTATCTTTTATCCCTACAACCCGAGGCAAAATGGCTTAAAGAAAAACCAAACTTACAAAAAGATGATGTCGTTTTGTTACAAGATAAAAATCTACCTCCAGCTTGTTGGAAACTTGGAAGAGTTCTGGAGACCCATGCTGGATCTGATGGCCTAGTAAGAGTGGCAACCGTCAAGACTGCAAACTCAACTTTCCAGAGGCCAATAACAAAACTTTACCCCCTCCCAAAGGATGATTGAACATCATTACTGTCGTTCAAGGCTGGCGGAAATGTTGATGAACTTTGTTTATTATTTCTTTATGTTAATAAGTCATTGAATGACCTTGAATTTAAATGCTATTTTTTGGTTTTCTATGTAATTATTTTTCTTATATTTCTTGTTCTAAATTAACGGTATTGTCGTATGATATTTCTTTTCAATTTCTTTAATATTTGTTGCTTTAAAATTGAGAAGTTATTTTGTTATTGTTGTAACATAATATGTAAATACATTATTGATAGCCTTAGTTGATGGTCTGCTTTTTTAATAAAGGCAGTCTGTTTATGAACATTTAAAAGACAACTTCTTTTCTATTCTCGTGTACACATACGTTCAATGCAAGATCATGGCCCTAAAAAACCTTTATCTAAAAGGAAGAAGGTTTCTAATAGGAATTAATATTATATTAATAACTAGCTAATACCCGGTGTGCTTCGCTACCCCCATCGAAATTAAATATGTACATAATAATTAATAATTTTTGCCTCAAATATTCATATTGATACTAAAGTGGATTCGACAAAATTTTAGGACTCTAACTGTTATATTTTCTTAGATATAATAATTTAATATTTTTTATATTGGAGGTGACAGAAGTGGGAGAATGTAAAAATAGAAAAAAAAAATATAATACATTGGATGCTGTAGAAAATACAGTTGTAAGACCTTGAAATATTAAGGGAATGTATGCCATCTACCATTATTCTGTGTTTTATCATTAATAATAATAAATAATTTGGGTAAGATCTGTGTATTTATTAAATTGATGTATTACAAGGCACTAAAGCATACGGTTTAACATTTGCAGCTGAAACTGAGCCTATTTTAAAATGTTTTAGCGATGCTGACTAGCTGGAGACATAGAAACTAGAAGGTCAGGGTTTTGTAGTAATGATGGGATCATCCAGTATTTCCTGGTCATTTCAACGACAAAAGAGTGTTTCCTTGCCCACCACCGAGTCTGAATTCGTAGCAAACTGTCATGCAATAAAGGAGGTGATTTGGATTCAGCAACTTATTTCTGAATTGGTACCAGATAAAATCAAAATATGTTTATACATAGACAATCAAAGTGCTATACGTTTAATTAAAAATCCCGAGTTTCACAAGCACATCGATGTCAAATATCAATTCATAAGACAAAAATATGAAGAAAAAATTTTTGAAATTAATTATGTTTCCACTAATCACCAAATTGCTGAAATTTTTACTAAACCTTTACCTAAAGACAGATTTTTATTTTTAAGAAATTTAATGAATATTGTCAATTATGTCAAATAAAAAAAAATTGAAGAAAAAAGGTTTAACAAAAGTGGGAGCATTGAAATATTTGTTAAAACTTTTATTACCCACTGTTGAATTATCAAATGTACTTGTTTAAATTATACTTATTGAATTCAGAAATTTATATATCAGCTTTACCTTTGCGTTATGTATTTAAAATAAATTTTCTAAATTTAAATTTTCTAAACTCATTAGCTGCGTTTTGTTTCTACAGAATAAACACGCAAATTAACAAATTTATTGAATTTTTAAAAATTGAAATATTTTAAACAATGGATCCGGCATTATCAAGAGAACGCGAGGCGTTCAAGAAAAGGGCCATGGCCACTCCTACGTATGTATATAAATATTTTTATTATTACAAAATATACAATATTTGCATACCAATTTAAGCGTGGAGAAAAAGATGAAAATCGAGACAGTAGCGCCCCCGCCAAAAGATGACGCAAAGAAGAAAATGCGTCCTCCCACAGCCCCAAAACTGGACTCGAATACGTACAAAACTATGGCCGGTAGTTCGCAGTATAGATTTGGCGTACTAGCCAAAATTGTTAAACATATGCGTACAAGGCATCAAGATGGTGACGATCATCCATAAACATTGGAAGAAATCTTAGATGAAACAAATCAGTTAGACGTAGGGCAGTCTGTTAAAAATGTAAGTGATTTATACATAAGCATATAATGCGACAAAATGAAATTTATTATTTTCAACACAGTGGCTTGGCTCCGAGGCTCTAATGAACAACCCCAAAATTGAAGTTAGTCCTGATGGAATAGGTTTCAGTTTTAAACCAGTTTATAAAATTAAAGATGGCAAAAGTTTGCTACGATTACTCAAACAACATGCCCTTAAAGGTCTGGGCGGTATTCTATTGGAAGATATACAAGAATCCCTGCCTCATTGTGAAAAAGTTTTAAAGAATCGTGCTTTTATTATTATTTTTATTGTTAGGCCTATAGATAAGAAAAAGGTTTTATTTTATAACGATCGCACAGCTAATTTTACAGTATGTACAATTATATACATTGACTTCTTTATGTAGAGCCATTTAGTGTAAATTTTTTTATTTTTCATTAGGTTGATGAAGAATTCCAAAAACTTTGGCGGTCAGCAACCGTAGATGCTATGGATGATGCTAAGATTGACGAACATTTAAAGAAAAAAGGCATACGTTCAATGCAAGATCATGGCCCTAAAAAACCTTTATCTAAAAGGAAGAAGGTTTCTAATAGGAATTAATATTATATTAATAACTAGCTAATACCCGGTGTGCTTCGCTACCCCCATCGAAATTAAATATGTACATAATAATTAAAAAATTTTTTATTTAGTAATTAAACTATGCAATTTTTCTTAAAGGTTTATTCTAATTTCATTTGATGACAATATGTTTCATTTAAATTCTAAAATAATACATTAATGAGCTATTTATTTCTTACTTGCTAAAATTTAATATGTACTTTTTTCTTAAATAAATAATTCTTATTCCAATGCCTTGGGATACACAATATTTTTTGTTTTCCCCTCTGCGGGTTTTCCTACTCGCGAACATGCGACGTAAAGCTGTCCATGTGAGAAACATGGATTTTTTAGATTAAGTCCACAAACTTGCAAGGACTGACCTTGAGCTTTATTAATTGTCATTGCAAATGCTAGGCGAATAGGAAATTGAAGGCGCTTGAAATCGAATGGCATCTCCGATGTGGTCATACGACGTGGCGGCAATACATCAGTTTCCTTAAACTTTCCAGTTATAATGGTCGTTCATCACTTTTTATTGTTAGTTGAGTGCCATTACAAAGTCGTGGAGGGTCAATATTTCTAAGTAAAATAATGTGAACACCGTTTTTTTATAAGTTCTTAGATTCCCATCGATCTTGTTGAGAATATTGCTGTTGATGGAATTAACGTCAATATTTTTGGATGCCAGTAACGCACGTTCATATAACCATTGCATATTTTTTAAATTTTGCACGATATTGGGAAATATACAATTTATTAATTCTTCTTTGGATTGTTTCATTCTGCAAAAGTCTGTAGGAAAGTTTATATACTTTGTTATAGGATCCATTGGAATTCTTCCGTTACCTAAATCAAGCAATTTTTTGGAAAAAGTTGAAGCTGAAGCATCACGTTCCAACTGAACACGCATATTAGTAGTTAACTTTAGAGTGTGAACATGTCGCCAAAGGTGTTTCATTTTTGTACATGAGTGCATTGCAATATTGGCAAACTCGTCGATTCACCACCATTCGTTTACGATTTTGTTCTCGACGCAAATCATATTGCTCTATACTTACTGCTGCTCTTCTTGTTGATGTTCGAATCCTGTGACTTTCTACTAATGATTCATGTTGGACTTCTTTTTCATTAGCTCGTGATGCTGTGGTACGATTTTGCTGGCTTTGTAGCCGACCTTCATGTTCCAAAGGTGTCTCGGTAGCTCGTGCGGTTGTCGCATGTTGTCGAATACCTTCAAGACGTCCTTCACGTTCTGAAGGCGTTTCTGTGGCTCGTGATGTTTCGGTACGATTTCGTTGGCTTTGTATCCGACCTTCAAGTTCCAACGATGTCTCGGTAGCTCATGCGGTAGTGGCATGTTGTCGAAGACCTTCAAGACATCTTTCGCGTTCTGACGGCGTTTCAGAAGCTCGCGCTAAAGAGGTAAGATTTCGTTGACTTTTAAGGCACTCTTGGCTTTCTGAAGGTGTTTCAGTAGCTCTTGATGATGTGGCACGTTGTCGTAGGCCTTCAAGGCGTTCTTCGCGTTGTGATGGCGTTCCGGCTCTAAAGGTTGAAACTCTTTTCAGTCCTGAGGCGACTTTCACGCTCTTCCGAACTTTCATTTGCTCTCTGGGATTGCAAACGCAATGCATTTTTAGTGCTTCTGGAAAGGGATGCTTTTATTGGTTCAAATAACGTTTAACTTGATTAAAATCAAAGATTCAACTGAATTCCAAAACCGAATGCGTGTTATACATATGTATTCCTTTATATTTTACCTAATATGAATAGGTAAAAAATCGGTTCAGGTCATGAACCTTTTGAAAAAGAAATTAAGGTTATTAAAATTTAGCAAATAATTGTGTTTGCGTCAGTCACAGGTAATTTTTTTGATGAGTTTTGCAACTACTTATTTTATTTGGGAACAATATTGACAGTTTACATTTTATTACTTAGGTAATTAAAAGTAATGAATGAAAATATTACTCCCTATTGTTACATGCCCATTCATCGCCCAATAGAATGCTGATTACAAAATTTACCTAATGTGGTTTTCAAGATATGCGACAAATAAATACTATTTTTATTAGTTACCCATTTTTAGAAGTAAACAATAATATAACTATTACATATGAATATGTGTATGTATATGAGATCAATATATAAATTGTATGCATTTTAGTACTTACTATGTACATGAGTTGAAAATTTCAAACTCAATCATTTAAGGGTCATATACCTTACTATTGCATATTTCAAGATATAATAATTTCCACACTCACTAATCAGAGAGGCACCACCTTCCTGAAGCTGGAATACAAAATTGGAGACTCTAGCTTTTATAGTTTTCTAGATATACAGATTTTAATAATTAGTTCATATAGAGTTTGCCACGCCCCTAATGCTTGATCGCCCATTTTTAACAAAAATATTGATATTGAACCTTTAGATATTCGTACAAAATTGGAGAGTCTAACTGTTATTTTTCTTCATATGGGAGGTGACACGACCGCTTTTGTTGAACTCCCTAGTTTTGTCCAGAATATTTATATTTAAACTAAAGTTACTTGTACAAAAATTGGGGACTCTAGCTGTTAGAGTTTTTCAGATATACAGATTTTCGTATTTACTTTATATGGGAGGTGCCAAGCCCACTATTGTTAGTTCGCCATTTTTGTCCAAAATATTTATATTAAAACTGTAGTTACTTGTACAAAATTTGAGGTATCTTGCTGATATAGTTTTTCCAATATACACATTTTGTTATTATCTTACAATAGTAGGTAATGTAGTATATGTGGGAGTGGCACCTCGCTCATTTGAAATATCAACATAAAAAGTAGCCTATAACTCTTTCCGGAAGATACTGTGAACATTTTAGGAATATCGGTTTAGCCGTTTAGTCGTCTATAAACTTCAAACATACAAACAAACACACATTCATTTTTATATATATAGGTGATTTCCGAGATATAAGAAGTTTTACATTTAATTCATATGGGAAGTACCACACCCACTTTTCCTAGTCAGCCCATTTTTGCCTAAAATGTTCATATTGATACTAAAGTGGATTCGACAAAATTTTAGGACTCTAACTGTTATATTTTCTTAGATATAATAATTTAATATTTTTTATATTGGAGGTGACAGAAGTGGGAGAATGTAAAAATAGAAAAAAAAAATATAATACATTGGATGCTGTAGAAAATACAGTTGTAAGACCTTGAAATATTAAGGGAATGTATGCCATCTACCATTATTCTGTGTTTTATCATTAATAATAATAAATAATTTGGGTAAGATCTGTGTATTTATTAAATTGATGTATTACAAGGCACTAAAGCATACGGTTTAACATTTGCAGCTGAAACTGAGACTATTTTAAAATGTTTTAGCGATGCTGACTAGCTGGAGACATAGAAACTAGAAGGTCAGGGTTTTGTAGTAATGATGGGATCATCCAGTATTTCCTGGTCATTTCAACGACAAAAGAGTGTTTCCTTGCCCACCACCGAGTCTGAATTCGTAGCAAACTGTCATGCAATAAAGGAGGTGATTTGGATTCACCAACTTATTTCTGAATTGGTACCAGATAAAATCAAAATATGTTTATACATAGACAATCAAAGTGCTATACGTTTAATTAAAAATCCCGAGTTTCACAAGCACATCGATGTCAAATATCAATTCATAAGACAAAAATATGAAGAAAAAATTTTTGAAATTAATTATGTTTCCACTAATCACCAAATTGCTGAAATTTTTACTAAACCTTTACCTAAAGACAGATTTTTATTTTTAAGAAATTTAATGAATATTGTCAATTATGTCAAATAAAAAAAAATTGAAGAAAAAAGGTTTAACAAAAGTGGGAGCATTGAAATATTTGTTAAAACTTTTATTACCCACTGTTGAATTATCAAATGTACTTGTTTAAATTATACTTATTGAATTCAGAAATTTATATATCAGCTTTACCTTTGCGTTATGTATTTAAAATAAATTTTCTAAATTTAAATTTTCTAAACTCATTAGCTGCGTTTTGTTTCTACAGAATAAACACGCAAATTAACAAATTTATTGAATTTTTAAAAATTGAAATATTTTAAACAATGGATCCGGCATTATCAAGAGAACGCGAGGCGTTCAAGAAAAGGGCCATGGCCACTCCTACGTATGTATATAAATATTTTTATTATTACAAAATATACAATATTTGCATACCAATTTAAGCGTGGAGAAAAAGATGAAAATCGAGACAGTAGCGCCCCCGCCAAAAGATGACGCAAAGAAGAAAATGCATCCTCCCACAGCCCCAAAACTAGACTCGAATACGTACAAAACTATGGCCGGTAGTTCGCAGTATAGATTTGGCGTACTAGCCAAAATTGTTAAACATATGCGTACAAGGCATCAAGATGGTGACGATCATCCATTAACATTGGAAGAAATCTTAGATGAAACAAATCAGTTAGACGTAGGGCAGTCTGTTAAAAATGTAAGTGATTTATACATAAGCATATAATGCGACAAAATGAAATTTATTATTTTCAACACAGTGGCTTGGCTCCGAGGCTCTAATGAACAACCCCAAAATTGAAGTTAGTCCTGATGGAATAGGTTTCAGTTTTAAACCAGTTTATAAAATTAAAGATGGCAAAAGTTTGCTACGATTACTCAAACAACATGCCCTTAAAGGTCTGGGCGGTATTCTATTGGAAGATATACAAGAATCCCTGCCTCATTGTGAAAAAGTTTTAAAGAATCGTGCTTTTATTATTATTTTTATTGTTAGGCCTATAGATAAGAAAAAGGTTTTATTTTATAACGATCGCACAGCTAATTTTACAGTATGTACAATTATATACATTGACTTCTTTATGTAGAGCCATTTAGTGTAAATTTTTTTATTTTTCATTAGGTTGATGAAGAATTCCAAAAACTTTGGCGGTCAGCAACCGTAGATGCTATGGATGATGCTAAGATTGACGAACATTTAAAGAAAAAAGGCATACTGTTGATGAACTTTGTTTATTATTTCTTTATGTTAATAAGTCATTGAATGACCTTGAATTTAAATGCTATTTTTTGGTTTTCTATGTAATTATTTTTCTTATATTTCTTGTTCTAAATTAACGGTATTGTCGTATGATATTTCTTTTCAATTTCTTTAATATTTGTTGCTTTAAAATTGAGAAGTTATTTTGTTATTGTTGTAACATAATATGTAAATACATTATTGATAGCCTTAGTTGATGGTCTGCTTTTTTAATAAAGGCAGTCTGTTTATGAACATTTAAAAGACAACTTCTTTTCTTTTCTCGTGTACATTTTTTGGTGACCCCGACGTGATTGCGGGGAAAGGAGTCTCGTAATCACAAATATTGTTCTTGTATTTATTTAACTGTAAAACAAATTGAAAGATTTTGTTCATATGCCTAGTGCTGCATAAAGTGTAAAGTAATATAAAATAAGTTGGTGCTTTAACTAAAATTCAAATTGATGCTAATATTCATGCTAATAAAAATTAAACTAAAATAAAATTGAAATTAAACTTTCGTGAATAATAATTAAAAATGAGTAACATTGAAAATTTTAAAAGTAAAAGGGTATATTTGAAAGGTATTGCCACAAGGTTGGAGAACTTCATAAGCCAAGTTCGTAATGAAACCTCGCTTTTCGAAGTTCGTGCACGGTTGGATAATTTGGAGAAAATATATGACCAGATTCAATCACTGGACATTGAAATGTCTGCACATCCCGAAAATTTTCCTCAACGTGAACAAGAAATGTTGGATTTCGAAACCAGATATTTTCGTATGAAAACCAAATTTAATGAGTTCATAGACGCCAGGACACACTCTGCACCACTTGATCAGCTTAAGTCTACAACGATGCATCAAGATGCCATGCAACAGCTATTGCAAACTCAGACTGCTTTGTTAGAGAAATTATCTACACTTCAACTGCCAGCACAGTCAATACCTCCAGCTGTACCACTGTCTCAAACAATTAACACCTCAACCCACTCTGTTGATGTGCGATTGCCGAAACTAAACGTTCCTATTTTTGATGGCAAATATTCAGAGTTTAAATCTTTTTTTGATCTATTCAATAGTTCTATAAATATCAACAACACTCTGTCTGCTGCCCAAAAGTTTCAGTATTTAAAAGGGTTGTTAAAGGACGAACCAGCCAATCTTATACGCCATCTAACAGTTTCCGATCAGAACTACGAAGAAGCCCTAAAGAAATTACACGAAAGATATGATAAACCCTCGCTGGTTGTGGATTCCTTAATAGAAACATTTTTATGTATTCCACAATCTGATACTTCACAAGGCTTACGTAATGTATCAAATGTAGCCGATGAAGTCATCCGTGGACTTCGTGCCCAAGGAGCTGAAGCTGAAAAAAGAGATCCATGGCTGATACACTTACTTTGTAAAAAAGTTGATCGATACACTTTACAGGCATAGGCTGAACATTGCAGTAAGGTATCTTTTCCTTCCCTTAATAGCTTTATTATGTTTATAAACGAACGATGTGATGCCTTGGAGCGTATGCCTGTTACTGAAAGAATTAGCAAACCTTCTCCAAAACCCCTTCAAAGGTCTGCTCGAGCCTATACCGGATCGATGAAAAAGGCCTGTGCTGCTTGTTCACAAAATCACCATCTGTCATACTGCCCAACCTTCAATAAATTGGATGTTCCGAAACGCATAGAGTTCATAAAGCAGAAGCGTTTATGTTTTAACTGTTTAAAATTAAATCATAGAGTACAAGACTGTCCTTCAAAACATGTGTGTGAAACTTGTAGTGTCCATCACCATTCTTTAATACATGTGGACCGAAAGCCGTCAACAAATGTATCTACTGCACTGAATACTACTAAACCTCAAGATAAACCTGCTCTAAAAGGTAATTTAAATGAAACTTTTACTGTTAACAGTGATACATCTGTAAATTTAGCTGCATCTGCTGAGGTGAGAAATCTAAATATGTTGCTACCAACTGCCAGGGTATTGGTTAAAGATAATATGGGATATTATCAAAGTTGCTGTGTTCTTTTAGATTCGGGCTGCCAAAAGAAAGCTTTAGTATCAGAAAGGTGTGTTCAAAAGCTGGGACTGCAACGAAAACCTTCAAAAATGTATGTGAGTGGATTGGGCAACAACAAGGCTGGTGTAACTAAGGGTACTGTTGAACTACAGGTAAAGTCTGTACATAGTAGTGATAATGTGAGTATGCTTGCTCATATTTTTAATAACTTAACATCCAAGTTGCCATGTGCCCAAGTAACGATTAATTATTGGGATGAGATTAAAAATCTTCCTCTAGCAGATAATAAGTTTGATACCCCAAAAGATATTGACATTTTAGTTGGGTTTGATTATTTCTTTTCCCTTATAAGAGAAGGTCAAATTATAAAAGACGGTAACTTATTGGCACAGAATACAGCGTTTGGTTAGGTTATCTGTAGTGGGTGCACGATGGATGAATCAATTCTGTGTGTCACTTAAGTCAAAGTGTAACTGAGGAAGATCTTAATAAAACTTTAAGGTTATTTTGGGAATATGAGAACTTGAATCCGTCTAAACCATGCTTGACTATTGAAGACCAAACCGCTGAAGAACTATTTAAATCAACAACTATCAGATCTGAAAAATATTGTGTTAGATTGCCTTTCAAACAGAAGCCTGATTTAGGAGAGTCCTTTACTGGCGCCCTAGGACGGCTACAAGCAATGGAACGTAAGTTTAAATCTAACAGCAAGTTACGAGAAGAATATTCTGAATTTATGCGTGAATATTTGACAATGGGACATATGGAACTAGTGCCTGAAAATGAAATAAGTCGCCCTGTTGCCGAAGTGTTTTATTTACCTCACCATGCTGTGTTGAAAGATAGCAGTATCACTACGAAACTGCGAGTAGTATTTGATGGTTCGTGCAAATCAACAAATGGGAAGTCTCTTAATGACAACCTACTAAAGGGTCCAGTTTTACACCAGGATCTAATGGCAGTTATACTTCGATATAGGTGCAAAAAATACTGTTTTACAGCAGATATAAAACAGATGTTTCGCATGATAGGTGTACAAGAATGTGATCGAGATTTCCAGCGAGTATTATGGAGAAATAACCCGAATGAAGAAATAAAACACTACAGGCTCACTACAGTGACTTATGGTACCACACCTGCCCTGTATTTATCCATACGCACACTGTTACAGTTGAGTGAAGATGAGAAAGAGAGATTTCCAGTAGCCAGTGAGGCTTTGAAAACTAACTTTTATGTAGATGACTGCATGGCTGGCTCCAACACCATAGAAGAGGCCCAAAGCCTAGCAGACCAACTAAATGAGATGCTAATGGCTGGCGGTTTTCGATTGAGAAAATGGGCAAGTAACGAGAGCAGTGTTTTAACTAACGTTCCTGAAAGCGACAAAATTGAGAGCATTGTGAACATGCCTACAGACATCTCTGTATGTCTCCTTGGTGTAGTATGGAATCCAACGACTGATTGTTTTTCTTATAATGTAAAGGATAAGACATATTGTATCGATACAAAGAGGCAACTTTTATCCGAAATTTCAAAAATCTTCGACCCTCTTGGATGGATTTCGCCTGTCATAGTAGCAGTAAAGATCATAATTCAGAAACTTTGGTTAATCCAATTGGATTGGGATGAGCCGCTTCCTTTTGAAATAAAAAATACTGCTGAACAATTATTTTCAGAATTTTTTTAGTTAAATAGTATCTACATTCCTAGAATTATCTTTACCACAGAAACCAACATTACCTAACACGGGTTTTGTGATGCCTCTAGTGCAGCCTATGCAGCTGTAGTATACTGTCGCAAAATATCACCAAATGGTGAGATTTCTACAAACCTTGTGATGGCTAAAACGAGAGTGGCCCCAATAACCATGGTATCAATTCCCCGAATGGAATTGTGTGCAGCATATCTGTTGGCGCAAATTTTTGAGTACCTGATTCCTGTGTTGCATATACACAAAAGAGACATTGTATGCTGGTCAGATAGCAAGACTGTGTTGGCATGGCTTTCATCACACCCCTCTAAATGGAAGACGTTCATAGGTCATAGAACCGGGTTTATTCACGAAACTCTTCCTGATGTCAAGTGGAGGTATGTACCTACTAAATTAAACCCGGCAGATTGTGCAAGTAGAGGCATAAGATCGAGCTATCTAATAAATAACCAGATGTGGTTTTACGGCCCACCTTTTCTACAAAAGGACCAAACTGAGTGGCCCGAAACCTTAAAAGATGTGAAAACTAAAGAAGAGTTACGTATTGAGCAACAACTTAGTCTTCCAGCAACTGTCTCTGAAGATATTATTGCCATATTAAATGAAAGGAATTCTAAATTTCTACGTATGGTTCGATCCCTTGCTTACTTTTATCGAGCTTTTAACAACTTTCGTTATAAGTTACGAAATAAATCCCCCCTTCAAGTAGCCGAAATTAGAGATGCTGAAAATGAGTTTTTTAAATACTATCAAGAATCTGACTTTCCTGACATCATATCAAATATCAAAAATAAGGTTCCTATCACTAGTAAGAAGTTAAAACGATTATCTCCATTCATAGATGAATTCGGCATTTTACGAGTCGGAGGTCGACTTAACAAAGCAGATCTACCATATGACAGTCAACACCAGATTATTTTGCATAAAAACAGCCCTATCGCTTATAAAATTGTCCATGAATTACATTTGAAGAATCTACATGCAGGAATTACTCATCTTATTGCTACACTCCGCCAAAGATATTGGATTGTGGGAGCTCGTGAATTGGTTAAAAGAGTTTGTGATAAATGTCCTGTCTGTCAACGCTACAACGCTAAGTCTAATGATCAACTGATGGGTGACCTACCTAAATTTAGAGTAAATGCCTCGTACCCATTTTACCAAGTAGGCTGTGACTATGCTGGTCCTATATCGTACAAAATACATAACGGTCGTAGAGCGCCAACTGCCAAGGCGTATATAGCGGTCTTTATTTGCCTGGTCACAAAAGCGGTCCATTTAGAGCTCGTCACTGATTTAACTTCAGATGCATTTCTAGCAGCCCTCGATAGATTTGTTGCACGAAGAGGCTTGTGCGGCCACATATACAGTGATAATGGCACGAATTTCCAGGGAGCTGCTAAGAAACTTAATGAAATCTACCAATCGGTAAAATCTTTTGAATTCAATAATAATATTTCAAATTCTTTATCTAGTAAAGGTGTACAATGGCACTTCATCCCACCTGCTGCTCCTCATTTTGGAGGTGTTTGGGAGTCAACGGTAAAGAGCATGAAGTATCACCTCCTTAGGACAATCGGTCTCGCTACATTAAACTTTGAACAACTAACTACACTGTTAACCAGAATAGAAGCTATCCTTAACTCAAGACCACTAGTTCAAGCTGACTCAGATGACTTACCATATATTACACCAGGCCATTTCTTAATAGGCAGGCCACTTAACGCATTGCCTGAAGCTGATGTCACGCATTTGAAGACTTCCTATCTTTCCAAATGGAGCCATATCCAGCAACTTACACAATATTTTTGGTCACGTTGGTCAACGGATTATCTTTTATCCCTACAACCCGAGGCAAAATGGCTTAAAGAAAAACCAAACTTACAAAAAGATGATGTCGTTTTGTTACAAGATAAAAATCTACCTCCAGCTTGTTGGAAACTTGGAAGAGTTCTGGAGACCCATGCTGGATCTGATGGCCTAGTAAGAGTGGCAACCGTCAAGACTGCAAACTCAACTTTCCAGAGGCCAATAACAAAACTTTACCCCCTCCCAAAGGATGATTGAACATCATTACTGTCGTTCAAGGCTGGCGGAAATGTTGATGAACTTTGTTTATTATTTCTTTATGTTAATAAGTCATTGAATGACCTTGAATTTAAATGCTATTTTTTGGTTTTCTATGTAATTATTTTTCTTATATTTCTTGTTCTAAATTAACGGTATTGTCGTATGATATTTCTTTTCAATTTCTTTAATATTTGTTGCTTTAAAATTGAGAAGTTATTTTGTTATTGTTGTAACATAATATGTAAATACATTATTGATAGCCTTAGTTGATGGTCTGCTTTTTTAATAAAGGCAGTCTGTTTATGAACATTTAAAAGACAACTTCTTTTCTTTTCTCGTGTACACATACGTTCAATGCAAGATCATGGCCCTAAAAAACCTTTATCTAAAAGGAAGAAGGTTTCTAATAGGAATTAATATTATATTAATAACTAGCTAATACCCGGTGTGCTTCGCTACCCCCATCGAAATTAAATATGTACATAATAATTAATAATTTTTGCCTCAAATATTCATATTGATACTAAAGTGGATTCGACAAAATTTTAGGACTCTAACTGTTATATTTTCTTAGATATAATAATTTAATATTTTTTATATTGGAGGTGACAGAAGTGGGAGAATGTAAAAATAGAAAAAAAAATATAATACATTGGATGCTGTAGAAAATACAGTTGTAAGACCTTGAAATATTAAGGGAATGTATGCCATCTACCATTATTCTGTGTTTTATCATTAATAATAATAAATAATTTGGGTAAGATCTGTGTATTTATTAAATTGATGTATTACAAGGCACTAAAGCATACGGTTTAACATTTGCAGCTGAAACTGAGCCTATTTTAAAATGTTTTAGCGATGCTGACTAGCTGGAGACATAGAAACTAGAAGGTCAGGGTTTTGTAGTAATGATGGGATCATCCAGTATTTCCTGGTCATTTCAACGACAAAAGAGTGTTTCCTTGCCCACCACCGAGTCTGAATTCGTAGCAAACTGTCATGCAATAAAGGAGGTGATTTGGATTCAGCAACTTATTTCTGAATTGGTACCAGATAAAATCAAAATATGTTTATACATAGACAATCAAAGTGCTATACGTTTAATTAAAAATCCCGAGTTTCACAAGCACATCGATGTCAAATATCAATTCATAAGACAAAAATATGAAGAAAAAATTTTTGAAATTAATTATGTTTCCACTAATCACCAAATTGCTGAAATTTTTACTAAACCTTTACCTAAAGACAGATTTTTATTTTTAAGAAATTTAATGAATATTGTCAATTATGTCAAATAAAAAAAAATTGAAGAAAAAAGGTTTAACAAAAGTGGGAGCATTGAAATATTTGTTAAAACTTTTATTACCCACTGTTGAATTATCAAATGTACTTGTTTAAATTATACTTATTGAATTCAGAAATTTATATATCAGCTTTACCTTTGCGTTATGTATTTAAAATAAATTTTCTAAATTTAAATTTTCTAAACTCATTAGCTGCGTTTTGTTTCTACAGAATAAACACGCAAATTAACAAATTTATTGAATTTTTAAAAATTGAAATATTTTAAACAATGGATCCGGCATTATCAAGAGAACGCGAGGCGTTCAAGAAAAGGGCCATGGCCACTCCTACGTATGTATATAAATATTTTTATTATTACAAAATATACAATATTTGCATACCAATTTAAGCGTGGAGAAAAAGATGAAAATCGAGACAGTAGCGCCCCCGCCAAAAGATGACGCAAAGAAGAAAATGCGTCCTCCCACAGCCCCAAAACTGGACTCGAATACGTACAAAACTATGGCCGGTAGTTCGCAGTATAGATTTGGCGTACTAGCCAAAATTGTTAAACATATGCGTACAAGGCATCAAGATGGTGACGATCATCCATAAACATTGGAAGAAATCTTAGATGAAACAAATCAGTTAGACGTAGGGCAGTCTGTTAAAAATGTAAGTGATTTATACATAAGCATATAATGCGACAAAATGAAATTTATTATTTTCAACACAGTGGCTTGGCTCCGAGGCTCTAATGAACAACCCCAAAATTGAAGTTAGTCCTGATGGAATAGGTTTCAGTTTTAAACCAGTTTATAAAATTAAAGATGGCAAAAGTTTGCTACGATTACTCAAACAACATGCCCTTAAAGGTCTGGGCGGTATTCTATTGGAAGATATACAAGAATCCCTGCCTCATTGTGAAAAAGTTTTAAAGAATCGTGCTTTTATTATTATTTTTATTGTTAGGCCTATAGATAAGAAAAAGGTTTTATTTTATAACGATCGCACAGCTAATTTTACAGTATGTACAATTATATACATTGACTTCTTTATGTAGAGCCATTTAGTGTAAATTTTTTTATTTTTCATTAGGTTGATGAAGAATTCCAAAAACTTTGGCGGTCAGCAACCGTAGATGCTATGGATGATGCTAAGATTGACGAACATTTAAAGAAAAAAGGCATACGTTCAATGCAAGATCATGGCCCTAAAAAACCTTTATCTAAAAGGAAGAAGGTTTCTAATAGGAATTAATATTATATTAATAACTAGCTAATACCCGGTGTGCTTCGCTACCCCCATCGAAATTAAATATGTACATAATAATTAAAAAATTTTTTATTTAGTAATTAAACTATGCAATTTTTCTTAAAGGTTTATTCTAATTTCATTTGATGACAATATGTTTCATTTAAATTCTAAAATAATACATTAATGAGCTATTTATTTCTTACTTGCTAAAATTTAATATGTACTTTTTTTCTTAAATAAATAATTCTTATTCCAATGCCTTGGGATACACAATATTTTTTGTTTTCCCCTCTGCGGGTTTTCCTACTCGCGAACATGCGACGTAAAGCTGTCCATGTGAGAAACATGGATTTTTTAGATTAAGTCCACAAACTTGCAAGGACTGACCTTGAGCTTTATTAATTGTCATTGCAAATGCTAGGCGAATAGGAAATTGAAGGCGCTTGAAATCGAATGGCATCTCCGATGTGGTCATACGACGTGGCGGCAATACATCAGTTTCCTTAAACTTTCCAGTTATAATGGTCGTTCATCACTTTTTATTGTTAGTTGAGTGCCATTACAAAGTCGTGGAGGGTCAATATTTCTAAGTAAAATAATGTGAACACCGTTTTTTTATAAGTTCTTAGATTCCCATCGATCTTGTTGAGAATATTGCTGTTGATGGAATTAACGTCAATATTTTTGGATGCCAGTAACGCACGTTCATATAACCATTGCATATTTTTTAAATTTTGCACGATATTGGGAAATATACAATTTATTAATTCTTCTTTGGATTGTTTCATTCTGCAAAAGTCTGTAGGAAAGTTTATATACTTTGTTATAGGATCCATTGGAATTCTTCCGTTACCTAAATCAAGCAATTTTTTGGAAAAAGTTGAAGCTGAAGCATCACGTTCCAACTGAACACGCATATTAGTAGTTAACTTTAGAGTGTGAACATGTCGCCAAAGGTGTTTCATTTTTGTACATGAGTGCATTGCAATATTGGCAAACTCGTCGATTCGCCACCATTCGTTTACGATTTTGTTCTCGACGCAAATCATATTGCTCTATACTTACTGCTGCTCTTCTTGTTGATGTTCGAATCCTGTGACTTTCTACTAATGATTCATGTTGGACTTCTTTTTCATTAGCTCGTGATGCTGTGGTACGATTTTGCTGGCTTTGTAGCCGACCTTCATGTTCCAAAGGTGTGTCGGTAGCTCGTGCGGTTGTCGCATGTTGTCGAAGACCTTCAAGACGTCCTTCACGTTCTGAAGGCGTTTCTGTGGCTCGTGATGTTTCGGTACGATTTCGTTGGCTTTGTATCCGACCTTCAAGTTCCAACGATGTCTCGGTAGCTCATGCGGTAGTGGCATGTTGTCGAAGACCTTCAAGACATCTTTCGCGTTCTGACGGCGTTTCAGAAGCTCGCGCTAAAGAGGTAAGATTTCGTTGACTTTTAAGGCACTCTTGGCTTTCTGAAGGTGTTTCAGTAGCTCTTGATGATGTGGCACGTTGTCGTAGGCCTTCAAGGCGTTCTTCGCGTTGTGATGGCGTTCCGGCTCTAAAGGTTGAAACTCTTTTCAGTCCTGAGGCGACTTTCACGCTCTTCCGAACTTTCATTTGCTCTCTGGGATTGCAAACGCAATGCATTTTTAGTGCTTCTGGAAAGGGATGCTTTTATTGGTTCAAATAACGTTTAACTTGATTAAAATCAAAGATTCAACTGAATTCCAAAACCGAATGCGTGTTATACATATGTATTCCTTTATATTTTACCTAATATGAATAGGTAAAAAATCGGTTCAGGTCATGAACCTTTTGAAAAAGAAATTAAGGTTATTAAAATTTAGCAAATAATTGTGTTTGCGTCAGTCACAGGTAATTTTTTTGATGAGTTTTGCAACTACTTATTTTATTTGGGAACAATATTGACAGTTTACATTTTATTACTTAGGTAATTAAAAGTAATGAATGAAAATATTACTCCCTATTGTTACATGCCCATTCATCGCCCAATAGAATGCTGATTACAAAATTTACCTAATGTGGTTTTCAAGATATGCGACAAATAAATACTATTTTTATTAGTTACCCATTTTTAGAAGTAAACAATAATATAACTATTACATATGAATATGTGTATGTATATGAGATCAATATATAAATTGTATGCATTTTAGTACTTACTATGTACATGAGTTGAAAATTTCAAACTCAATCATTTAAGGGTCATATACCTTACTATTGCATATTTCAAGATATAATAATTTCCACACTCACTAATCAGAGAGGCACCACCTTCCTGAAGCTGGAATACAAAATTGGAGACTCTAGCTTTTATAGTTTTCTAGATATACAGATTTTAATAATTAGTTCATATAGAGTTTGCCACGCCCCTAATGCTTGATCGCCCATTTTTAACAAAAATATTGATATTGAACCTTTAGATATTCGTACAAAATTGGAGAGTCTAACTGTTATTTTTCTTCATATGGGAGGTGACACGACCGCTTTTGTTGAACTCCCTAGTTTTGTCCAGAATATTTATATTTAAACTAAAGTTACTTGTACAAAAATTGGGGACTCTAGCTGTTAGAGTTTTTCAGATATACAGATTTTCGTATTTACTTTATATGGGAGGTGCCAAGCCCACTATTGTTAGTTCGCCATTTTTGTCCAAAATATTTATATTAAAACTGTAGTTACTTGTACAAAATTTGAGGTATCTTGCTGATATAGTTTTTCCAATATACACATTTTGTTATTATCTTACAATAGTAGGTAATGTAGTATATGTGGGAGTGGCACCTCGCTCATTTGAAATATCAACATAAAAAGTAGCCTATAACTCTTTCCGGAAGATACTGTGAACATTTTAGGAATATCGGTTTAGCCGTTTAGTCGTCTATAAACTTCAAACATACAAACAAACACACATTCATTTTTATATATATAGGTGATTTCCGAGATATAAGAAGTTTTACATTTAATTCATATGGGAAGTACCACACCCACTTTTCCTAGTCAGCCCATTTTTGCCTAAAATGTTCATATTGATACTAAAGTGGATTCGACAAAATTTTAGGACTCTAACTGTTATATTTTCTTAGATATAATAATTTAATATTTTTTATATTGGAGGTGACAGAAGTGGGAGAATGTAAAAATAGAAAAAAAAAATATAATACATTGGATGCTGTAGAAAATACAGTTGTAAGACCTTGAAATATTAAGGGAATGTATGCCATCTACCATTATTCTGTGTTTTATCATTAATAATAATAAATAATTTGGGTAAGATCTGTGTATTTATTAAATTGATGTATTACAAGGCACTAAAGCATACGGTTTAACATTTGCAGCTGAAACTGAGCCTATTTTAAAATGTTTTAGCGATGCTGACTAGCTGGAGACATAGAAACTAGAAGGTCAGGGTTTTGTAGTAATGATGGGATCATCCAGTATTTCCTGGTCATTTCAACGACAAAAGAGTGTTTCCTTGCCCACCACCGAGTCTGAATTCGTAGCAAACTGTCATGCAATAAAGGAGGTGATTTGGATTCACCAACTTATTTCTGAATTGGTACCAGATAAAATCAAAATATGTTTATACATAGACAATCAAAGTGCTATACGTTTAATTAAAAATCCCGAGTTTCACAAGCACATCGATGTCAAATATCAATTCATAAGACAAAAATATGAAGAAAAAATTTTTGAAATTAATTATGTTTCCACTAATCACCAAATTGCTGAAATTTTTACTAAACCTTTACCTAAAGACAGATTTTTATTTTTAAGAAATTTAATGAATATTGTCAATTATGTCAAATAAAAAAAAATTGAAGAAAAAAGGTTTAACAAAAGTGGGAGCATTGAAATATTTGTTAAAACTTTTATTACCCACTGTTGAATTATCAAATGTACTTGTTTAAATTATACTTATTGAATTCAGAAATTTATATATCAGCTTTACCTTTGCGTTATGTATTTAAAATAAATTTTCTAAATTTAAATTTTCTAAACTCATTAGCTGCGTTTTGTTTCTACAGAATAAACACGCAAATTAACAAATTTATTGAATTTTTAAAAATTGAAATATTTTAAACAATGGATCCGGCATTATCAAGAGAACGCGAGGCGTTCAAGAAAAGGGCCATGGCCACTCCTACGTATGTATATAAATATTTTTATTATTACAAAATATACAATATTTGCATACCAATTTAAGCGTGGAGAAAAAGATGAAAATCGAGACAGTAGCGCCCCCGCCAAAAGATGACGCAAAGAAGAAAATGCGTCCTCCCACAGCCCCAAAACTGGACTCGAATACGTACAAAACTATGGCCGGTAGTTCGCAGTATAGATTTGGCGTACTAGCCAAAATTGTTAAACATATGCGTACAAGGCATCAAGATGGTGACGATCATCCATTAACATTGGAAGAAATCTTAGATGAAACAAATCAGTTAGACGTAGGGCAGTCTGTTAAAAATGTAAGTGATTTATACATAAGCATATAATGCGACAAAATGAAATTTATTATTTTCAACACAGTGGCTTGGCTCCGAGGCTCTAATGAACAACCCCAAAATTGAAGTTAGTCCTGATGGAATAGGTTTCAGTTTTAAACCAGTTTATAAAATTAAAGATGGCAAAAGTTTGCTACGATTACTCAAACAACATGCCCTTAAAGGTCTGGGCGGTATTCTATTGGAAGATATACAAGAATCCCTGCCTCATTGTGAAAAAGTTTTAAAGAATCGTGCTTTTATTATTATTTTTATTGTTAGGCCTATAGATAAGAAAAAGGTTTTATTTTATAACGATCGCACAGCTAATTTTACAGTATGTACAATTATATACATTGACTTCTTTATGTAGAGCCATTTAGTGTAAATTTTTTTATTTTTCATTAGGTTGATGAAGAATTCCAAAAACTTTGGCGGTCAGCAACCGTAGATGCTATGGATGATGCTAAGATTGACGAACATTTAAAGAAAAAAGGCATACGTTCAATGCAAGATCATGGCCCTAAAAAACCTTTATCTAAAAGGAAGAAGGTTTCTAATAGGAATTAATATTATATTAATAACTAGCTAATACCCGGTGTGCTTCGCTACCCCCATCGAAATTAAATATGTACATAATAATTAATAATTTTTGCCTCAAATATTCATATTGATACTAAAGTGGATTCGACAAAATTTTAGGACTCTAACTGTTATATTTTCTTAGATATAATAATTTAATATTTTTTATATTGGAGGTGACAGAAGTGGGAGAATGTAAAAATAGAAAAAAAAAATATAATACATTGGATGCTGTAGAAAATACAGTTGTAAGACCTTGAAATATTAAGGGAATGTATGCCATCTACCATTATTCTGTGTTTTATCATTAATAATAATAAATAATTTGGGTAAGATCTGTGTATTTATTAAATTGATGTATTACAAGGCACTAAAGCATACGGTTTAACATTTGCAGCTGAAACTGAGCCTATTTTAAAATGTTTTAGCGATGCTGACTAGCTGGAGACATAGAAACTAGAAGGTCAGGGTTTTGTAGTAATGATGGGATCATCCAGTATTTCCTGGTCATTTCAACGACAAAAGAGTGTTTCCTTGCCCACCACCGAGTCTGAATTCGTAGCAAACTGTCATGCAATAAAGGAGGTGATTTGGATTCAGCAACTTATTTCTGAATTGGTACCAGATAAAATCAAAATATGTTTATACATAGACAATCAAAGTGCTATACGTTTAATTAAAAATCCCGAGTTTCACAAGCACATCGATGTCAAATATCAATTCATAAGACAAAAATATGAAGAAAAAATGTTTGAAATTAATTATGTTTCCACTAATCACCAAATTGCTGAAATTTTTACTAAACCTTTACCTAAAGACAGATTTTTATTTTTAAGAAATTTAATGAATATTGTCAATTATGTCAAATAAAAAAAAATTGAAGAAAAAAGGTTTAACAAAAGTGGGAGCATTGAAATATTTGTTAAAACTTTTATTACCCACTGTTGAATTATCAAATGTACTTGTTTAAATTATACTTATTGAATTCAGAAATTTATATATCAGCTTTACCTTTGCGTTATGTATTTAAAATAAATTTTCTAAATTTAAATTTTCTAAACTCATTAGCTGCGTTTTGTTTCTACAGAATAAACACGCAAATTAACAAATTTATTGAATTTTTAAAAATTGAAATATTTTAAACAATGGATCCGGCATTATCAAGAGAACGCGAGGCGTTCAAGAAAAGGGCCATGGCCACTCCTACGTATGTATATAAATATTTTTATTATTACAAAATATACAATATTTGCATACCAATTTAAGCGTGGAGAAAAAGATGAAAATCGAGACAGTAGCGCCCCCGCCAAAAGATGACGCAAAGAAGAAAATGCGTCCTCCCACAGCCCCAAAACTGGACTCGAATACGTACAAAACTATGGCCGGTAGTTCGCAGTATAGATTTGGCGTACTAGCCAAAATTGTTAAACATATGCGTACAAGGCATCAAGATGGTGACGATCATCCATTAACATTGGAAGAAATCTTAGATGAAACAAATCAGTTAGACGTAGGGCAGTCTGTTAAAAATGTAAGTGATTTATACATAAGCATATAATGCGACAAAATGAAATTTATTATTTTCAACACAGTGGCTTGGCTCCGAGGCTCTAATGAACAACCCCAAAATTGAAGTTAGTCCTGATGGAATAGGTTTCAGTTTTAAACCAGTTTATAAAATTAAAGATGGCAAAAGTTTGCTACGATTACTCAAACAACATGCCCTTAAAGGTCTGGGCGGTATTCTATTGGAAGATATACAAGAATCCCTGCCTCATTGTGAAAAAGTTTTAAAGAATCGTGCTTTTATTATTATTTTTATTGTTAGGCCTATAGATAAGAAAAAGGTTTTATTTTATAACGATCGCACAGCTAATTTTACAGTATGTACAATTATATACATTGACTTCTTTATGTAGAGCCATTTAGTGTAAATTTTTTTATTTTTCATTAGGTTGATGAAGAATTCCAAAAACTTTGGCGGTCAGCAACCGTAGATGCTATGGATGATGCTAAGATTGACGAACATTTAAAGAAAAAAGGCATACGTTCAATGCAAGATCATGGCCCTAAAAAACCTTTATCTAAAAGGAAGAAGGTTTCTAATAGGAATTAATATTATATTAATAACTAGCTAATACCCGGTGTGCTTCGCTACCCCCATCGAAATTAAATATGTACATAATAATTAATAATTTTTGCCTCAAATATTCATATTGATACTAAAGTGGATTCGACAAAATTTTAGGACTCTAACTGTTATATTTTCTTAGATATAATAATTTAATATTTTTTATATTGGAGGTGACAGAAGTGGGAGAATGTAAAAATAGAAAAAAAAATATAATACATTGGATGCTGTAGAAAATACAGTTGTAAGACCTTGAAATATTAAGGGAATGTATGCCATCTACCATTATTCTGTGTTTTATCATTAATAATAATAAATAATTTGGGTAAGATCTGTGTATTTATTAAATTGATGTATTACAAGGCACTAAAGCATACGGTTTAACATTTGCAGCTGAAACTGAGCCTATTTTAAAATGTTTTAGCGATGCTGACTAGCTGGAGACATAGAAACTAGAAGGTCAGGGTTTTGTAGTAATGATGGGATCATCCAGTATTTCCTGGTCATTTCAACGACAAAAGAGTGTTTCCTTGCCCACCACCGAGTCTGAATTCGTAGCAAACTGTCATGCAATAAAGGAGGTGATTTGGATTCAGCAACTTATTTCTGAATTGGTACCAGATAAAATCAAAATATGTTTATACATAGACAATCAAAGTGCTATACGTTTAATTAAAAATCCCGAGTTTCACAAGCACATCGATGTCAAATATCAATTCATAAGACAAAAATATGAAGAAAATATGTTTGAAATTAATTATGTTTCCACTAATCACCAAATTGCTGAAATTTTTACTAAACCTTTACCTAAAGACAGATTTTTATTTTTAAGAAATTTAATGAATATTGTCAATTATGTCAAATAAAAAAAAATTGAAGAAAAAAGGTTTAACAAAAGTGGGAGCATTGAAATATTTGTTAAAACTTTTATTACCCACTGTTGAATTATCAAATGTACTTGTTTAAATTATACTTATTGAATTCAGAAATTTATATATCAGCTTTACCTTTGCGTTATGTATTTAAAATAAATTTTCTAAATTTAAATTTTCTAAACTCATTAGCTGCGTTTTGTTTCTACAGAATAAACACGCAAATTAACAAATTTATTGAATTTTTAAAAATTGAAATATTTTAAACAATGGATCCGGCATTATCAAGAGAACGCGAGGCGTTCAAGAAAAGGGCCATGGCCACTCCTACGTATGTATATAAATATTTTTATTATTACAAAATATACAATATTTGCATACCAATTTAAGCGTGGAGAAAAAGATGAAAATCGAGACAGTTTTTTTTAATTTGTTTTAGTTTTAGTTTATTGTATAATACTTTTCTATTTTTTGTAATGATCATATAATCACATACTGTAATTTAAAAGATTAATTTCTTGTTGTATGTGATATGAAATAAATAAATAAATAAATAAATAAAAATAAATAAAAATAAAAGTAGCGCCCCCGCCAAAAGATGACGCAAAGAAGAAAATGCGTCCTCCCACAGCCCCAAAACTGGACTCGAATACGTACAAAACTATGGCCGGTAGTTCGCAGTATAGATTTGGCGTACTAGCCAAAATTGTTAAACATATGCGTACAAGGCATCAAGATGGTGACGATCATCCATTAACATTGGAAGAAATCTTAGATGAAACAAATCAGTTAGACGTAGGGCAGTCTGTTAAAAATGTAAGTGATTTATACATAAGCATATAATGCGACAAAATGAAATTTATTATTTTCAACACAGTGGCTTGGCTCCGAGGCTCTAATGAACAACCCCAAAATTGAAGTTAGTCCTGATGGAATAGGTTTCAGTTTTAAACCAGTTTATAAAATTAAAGATGGCAAAAGTTTGCTACGATTACTCAAACAACATGCCCCTAAAGGTCTGGGCGGTATTCTATTGGAAGATATACAAGAATCCCTGCCTCATTGTGAAAAAGTTTTAAAGAATCGTGCTTTTATTATTATTTTTATTGTTAGGCCTATAGATAAGAAAAAGGTTTTATTTTATAACGATCGCACAGCTAATTTTACAGTATGTACAATTATATACATTGACTTCTTTATGTAGAGCCATTTAGTGTAAATTTTTTTATTTTTCATTAGGTTGATGAAGAATTCCAAAAACTTTGGCGGTCAGCAACCGTAGATGCTATGGATGATGCTAAGATTGACGAACATTTAAAGAAAAAAGGCATACGTTCAATGCAAGATCATGGCCCTAAAAAACCTTTATCTAAAAGGAAGAAGGTTTCTAATAGGAATTAATATTATATTAATAACTAGCTAATACCCGGTGTGCTTCGCTACCCCCATCGAAATTAAATATGTACATAATAATTAAAAAATTTTTTATTTAGTAATTAAACTATGCAATTTTTCTTAAAGGTTTATTCTAATTTCATTTGATGACAATATGTTTCATTTAAATTCTAAAATAATACATTAATGAGCTATTTATTTCTTACTTGCTAAAATTTAATATGTACTTTTTTTCTTAAATAAATAATTCTTATTCCAATGCCTTGGGATACACAATATTTTTTGTTTTCCCCTCTGCGGGTTTTCCTACTCGCGAACATGCGACGTAAAGCTGTCCATGTGAGAAACATGGATTTTTTAGATTAAGTCCACAAACTTGCAAGGACTGACCTTGAGCTTTATTAATTGTCATTGCAAATGCTAGGCGAATAGGAAATTGAAGGCGCTTGAAATCGAATGGCATCTCCGATGTGGTCATACGACGTGGCGGCAATACATCAGTTTCCTTAAACTTTCCAGTTATAATGGTCGTTCATCACTTTTTATTGTTAGTTGAGTGCCATTACAAAGTCGTGGAGGGTCAATATTTCTAAGTAAAATAATGTGAACACCGTTTTTTTATAAGTTCTTAGATTCCCATCGATCTTGTTGAGAATATTGCTGTTGATGGAATTAACGTCAATATTTTTGGATGCCAGTAACGCACGTTCATATAACCATTGCATATTTTTTAAATTTTGCACGATATTGGGAAATATACAATTTATTAATTCTTCTTTGGATTGTTTCATTCTGCAAAAGTCTGTAGGAAAGTTTATATACTTTGTTATAGGATCCATTGGAATTCTTCCGTTACCTAAATCAAGCAATTTTTTGGAAAAAGTTGAAGCTGAAGCATCACGTTCCAACTGAACACGCATATTAGTAGTTAACTTTAGAGTGTGAACATGTCGCCAAAGGTGTTTCATTTTTGTACATGAGTGCATTGCAATATTGACAAACTCGTCGATTCACCACCATTCGTTTACGATTTTGTTCTCGACGCAAATCATATTGCTCTATACTTACTGCTGCTCTTCTTGTTGATGTTCGAATCCTGTGACTTTCTACTAATGATTCATGTTGGACTTCTTTTTCATTAGCTCGTGATGCTGTGGTACGATTTTGCTGGCTTTGTAGCCGACCTTCATGTTCCAAAGGTGTCTCGGTAGCTCGTGCGGTTGTCGCATGTTGTCGAAGACCTTCAAGACGTCCTTCACGTTCTGAAGGCGTTTCTGTGGCTCGTGATGTTTCGGTACGATTTCGTTGGCTTTGTATCCGACCTTCAAGTTCCAACGATGTCTCGGTAGCTCATGCGGTAGTGGCATGTTGTCGAAGACCTTCAAGACATCTTTCGCGTTCTGACGGCGTTTCAGAAGCTCGCGCTAAAGAGGTAAGATTTCGTTGACTTTTAAGGCACACTTGGCTTTCTGAAGGTGTTTCAGTAGCTCTTGATGATGTGGCACGTTGTCGTAGGCCTTCAAGGCGTTCTTCGCGTTGTGATGGCGTTCCGGCTCTAAAGGTTGAAACTCTTTTCAGTCCTGAGGCGACTTTCACGCTCTTCCGAACTTTCATTTGCTCTCTGGGATTGCAAACGCAATGCATTTTTAGTGCTTCTGGAAAGGGATGCTTTTATTGGTTCAAATAACGTTTAACTTGATTAAAATCAAAGATTCAACTGAATTCCAAAACCGAATGCGTGTTATACATATGTATTCCTTTATATTTTACCTAATATGAATAGGTAAAAAATCGGTTCAGGTCATGAACCTTTTGAAAAAGAAATTAAGGTTATTAAAATTTAACAAATAATTGTGTTTGCGTCAGTCACAGGTAATTTTTTTGATGAGTTTTGCAACTACTTATTTTATTTGGGAACAATATTGACAGTTTACATTTTATTACTTAGGTAATTAAAAGTAATGAATGAAAATATTACTCCCTATTGTTACATGCCCATTCATCGCCCAATAGAATGCTGATTACAAAATTTACCTAATGTGGTTTTCAAGATATGCGACAAATAAATACTATTTTTATTAGTTACCCATTTTTAGAAGTAAACAATAATATAACTATTACATATGAATATGTGTATGTATATGAGATCAATATATAAATTGTATGCATTTTAGTACTTACTATGTACATGAGTTGAAAATTTCAAACTCAATCATTTAAGGGTCATATACCTTACTATTGCATATTTCAAGATATAATAATTTCCACACTCACTAATCAGAGAGGCACCACCTTCCTGAAGCTGGAATACAAAATTGGAGACTCTAGCTTTTATAGTTTTCTAGATATACAGATTTTAATAATTAGTTCATATAGAGTTTGCCACGCCCCTAATGCTTGATCGCCCATTTTTAACAAAAATATTGATATTGAACCTTTAGATATTCGTACAAAATTGGAGAGTCTAACTGTTATTTTTCTTCATATGGGAGGTGACACGACCGCTTTTGTTGAACTCCCTAGTTTTGTACAGAATATTTATATTTAAACTAAAGTTACTTGTACAAAAATTGGGGACTCTAGCTGTTAGAGTTTTTCAGATATACAGATTTTCGTATTTACTTTATATGGGAGGTGCCAAGCCCACTATTGTTAGTTCGCCATTTTTGTCCAAAATATTTATATTAAAACTGTAGTTACTTGTACAAAATTTGAGGTATCTTGCTGATATAGTTTTTCCAATATACACATTTTGTTATTATCTTACAATAGTAGGTAATGTAGTATATGTGGGAGTGGCACCTCGCTCATTTGAAATATCAACATAAAAAGTAGCCTATAACTCTTTCCGGAAGATACTGTGAACATTTTAGGAATATCGGTTTAGCCGTTTAGTCGTCTATAAACTTCAAACATACAAACAAACACACATTCATTTTTATATATATAGGTGATTTCCGAGATATAAGAAGTTTTACATTTAATTCATATGGGAAGTACCACACCCACTTTTCCTAGTCAGCCCATTTTTGCCTAAAATGTTCATATTGATACTAAAGTGGATTCGACAAAATTTTAGGACTCTAACTGTTATATTTTCTTAGATATAATAATTTAATATTTTTTATATTGGAGGTGACAGAAGTGGGAGAATGTAAAAATAGAAAAAAAAAATATAATACATTGGATGCTGTAGAAAATACAGTTGTAAGACCTTGAAATATTAAGGGAATGTATGCCATCTACCATTATTCTGTGTTTTATCATTAATAATAATAAATAATTTGGGTAAGATCTGTGTATTTATTAAATTGATGTATTACAAGGCACTAAAGCATACGGTTTAACATTTGCAGCTGAAACTGAGCCTATTTTAAAATGTTTTAGCGATGCTGACTAGCTGGAGACATAGAAACTAGAAGGTCAGGGTTTTGTAGTAATGATGGGATCATCCAGTATTTCCTGGTCATTTCAACGACAAAAGAGTGTTTCCTTGCCCACCACCGAGTCTGAATTCGTAGCAAACTGTCATGCAATAAAGGAGGTGATTTGGATTCAGCAACTTATTTCTGAATTGGTACCAGATAAAATCAAAATATGTTTATACATAGACAATCAAAGTGCTATACGTTTAATTAAAAATCCCGAGTTTCACAAGCACATCGATGTCAAATATCAATTCATAAGACAAAAATATGAAGAAAAAATGTTTGAAATTAATTATGTTTCCACTAATCACCAAATTGCTGAAATTTTTACTAAACCTTTACCTAAAGACAGATTTTTATTTTTAAGAAATTTAATGAATATTGTCAATTATGTCAAATAAAAAAAAATTGAAGAAAAAAGGTTTAACAAAAGTGGGAGCATTGAAATATTTGTTAAAACTTTTATTACCCACTGTTGAATTATCAAATGTACTTGTTTAAATTATACTTATTGAATTCAGAAATTTATATATCAGCTTTACCTTTGCGTTATGTATTTAAAATAAATTTTCTAAATTTAAATTTTCTAAACTCATTAGCTGCGTTTTGTTTCTACAGAATAAACACGCAAATTAACAAATTTATTGAATTTTTAAAAATTGAAATATTTTAAACAATGGATCCGGCATTATCAAGAGAACGCGAGGCGTTCAAGAAAAGGGCCATGGCCACTCCTACGTATGTATATAAATATTTTTATTATTACAAAATATACAATATTTGCATACCAATTTAAGCGTGGAGAAAAAGATGAAAATCGAGACAGTAGCGCCCCCGCCAAAAGATGACGCAAAGAAGAAAATGCGTCCTCCCACAGCCCCAAAACTGGACTCGAATACGTACAAAACTATGGCCGGTAGTTCGCAGTATAGATTTGGCGTACTAGCCAAAATTGTTAAACATATGCGTACAAGGCATCAAGATGGTGACGATCATCCATTAACATTGGAAGAAATCTTAGATGAAACAAATCAGTTAGACGTAGGGCAGTCTGTTAAAAATGTAAGTGATTTATACATAAGCATATAATGCGACAAAATGAAATTTATTATTTTCAACACAGTGGCTTGGCTCCGAGGCTCTAATGAACAACCCCAAAATTGAAGTTAGTCCTGATGGAATAGGTTTCAGTTTTAAACCAGTTTATAAAATTAAAGATGGCAAAAGTTTGCTACGATTACTCAAACAACATGCCCTTAAAGGTCTGGGCGGTATTCTATTGGAAGATATACAAGAATCCCTGCCTCATTGTGAAAAAGTTTTAAAGAATCGTGCTTTTATTATTATTTTTATTGTTAGGCCTATAGATAAGAAAAAGGTTTTATTTTATAACGATCGCACAGCTAATTTTACAGTATGTACAATTATATACATTGACTTCTTTATGTAGAGCCATTTAGTGTAAATTTTTTTATTTTTCATTAGGTTGATGAAGAATTCCAAAAACTTTGGCGGTCAGCAACCGTAGATGCTATGGATGATGCTAAGATTGACGAACATTTAAAGAAAAAAGGCATACGTTTAATGCAAGATCATGGCCCTAAAAAACCTTTATCTAAAAGGAAGAAGGTTTCTAATAGGAATTAATATTATATTAATAACTAGCTAATACCCGGTGTGCTTCGCTACCCCCATCGAAATTAAATATGTACATAATAATTAATAATTTTTGCCTCAAATATTCATATTGATACTAAAGTGGATTCGACAAAATTTTAGGACTCTAACTGTTATATTTTCTTAGATATAATAATTTAATATTTTTTATATTGGAGGTGACAGAAGTGGGAGAATGTAAAAATAGAAAAAAAAAAATATAATACATTGGATGCTGTAGAAAATACAGTTGTAAGACCTTGAAATATTAAGGGAATGTATGCCATCTACCATTATTCTGTGTTTTATCATTAATAATAATAAATAATTTGGGTAAGATCTGTGTATTTATTAAATTGATGTATTACAAGGCACTAAAGCATACGGTTTAACATTTGCAGCTGAAACTGAGCCTATTTTAAAATGTTTTAGCGATGCTGACTAGCTGGAGACATAGAAACTAGAAGGTCAGGGTTCTGTAGTAATGATGGGATCATCCAGTATTTCCTGGTCATTTCAACGACAAAAGAGTGTTTCCTTGCCCACCACCGAGTCTGAATTCGTAGCAAACTGTCATGCAATAAAGGAGGTGATTTGGATTCAGCAACTTATTTCTGAATTGGTACCAGATAAAATCAAAATATGTTTATACATAGACAATCAAAGTGCTATACGTTTAATTAAAAATCCCGAGTTACACAAGCACATCGATGTCAAATATCAATTCATAAGACAAAAATATGAAGAAAAAATGTTTGAAATTAATTATGTTTCCACTAATCACCAAATTGCTGAAATTTTTACTAAACCTTTACCTAAAGACAGATTTTTATTTTTAAGAAATTTAATGAATATTGTCAATTATGTCAAATAAAAAAAAATTGAAGAAAAAAAGTTTAACAAAAGTGGGAGCATTGAAATATTTGTTAAAACTTTTATTACCCACTGCTGAATTATCAAATGTACTTGTTTAAATTATACTTATTGAATTCAGAAATTTATATATCAGCTTTACCTTTGCGTTATGTATTTAAAATAAATTTTCTAAATTTAAATTTTCTAAACTCATTAGCTGCGTTTTGTTTCTACAGAATAAACACGCAAATTAACAAATTTATTGAATTTTTAAAAATTGAAATATTTTAAACAATGGATCCGGCATTATCAAGAGAACGCGAGGCGTTCAAGAAAAGGGCCATGGCCACTCCTACGTATGTATATAAATATTTTTATTATTACAAAATATACAATATTTGCATACCAATTTAAGCGTGGAGAAAAAGATGAAAATCGAGACAGTAGTGCCCCCGCCAAAAGATGACGCAAAGAAGAAAATGCGTCCTCCCACAGCCCCAAAACTGGACTCGAATACGTACAAAACTATGGCCGGTAGTTCGCAGTATAGATTTGGCGTACTAGCCAAAATTGTTAAACATATGCGTACAAGGCATCAAGATGGTGACGATCATCCATAAACATTGGAAGAAATCTTAGATGAAACAAATCAGTTAGACGTAGGGCAGTCTGTTAAAAATGTAAGTGATTTATACATAAGCATATAATGCGACAAAATGAAATTTATTATTTTCAACACAGTGGCTTGGCTCCGAGGCTCTAATGAACAACCCCAAAATTGAAGTTAGTCCTGATGGAATAGGTTTCAGTTTTAAACCAGTTTATAAAATTAAAGATGGCAAAAGTTTGCTACGATTACTCAAACAACATGCCCTTAAAGGTCTGGGCGGTATTCTATTGGAAGATATACAAGAATCCCTGCCTCATTGTGAAAAAGTTTTAAAGAATCGTGCTTTTATTATTATTTTTATTGTTAGGCCTATAGATAAGAAAAAGGTTTTATTTTATAACGATCGCACAGCTAATTTTACAGTATGTACAATTATATACATTGACTTCTTTATGTAGAGCCATTTAGTGTAAATTTTTTTATTTTTCATTAGGTTGATGAAGAATTCCAAAAACTTTGGCGGTCAGCAACCGTAGATGCTATGGATGATGCTAAGTGTTGGAGAACAATAAATTAATAATTAATAAGTTAAATTCATTTTATAATGTAGTAGAGTATTTATATTATCATTTCTAATAATATTCTTGATGTACCACTGTACTTGCTATAATTTATCTATTATCTATATTCTTTCTATGCTTCTTTCTATTTTACACATACATATACACATTCATGTACAAGCTTTGTCACGCGATTTTCTACCTGCTACTAAGCTAACCGGTTTTTATACATATCCTTGTTAGTGTAAAGAACCCTTTTTATTATTTGTTACAATTTTGTAAGAAAAACAGAATTATTTTACTTTGCCTAAATTTTGTAACAAATTATTATAATTCTGATCGTGAAAGCTATCACATCTCTGCCTTGCTGCTAATTAAAATTATAATCATACTGCCTTGCTGCTGTGTTATACTTAATAATAAACTAAATTAAAGTTAAATTTGTATAATAATAAGTTTTTAATAAATAAATTTGAATGTAATAAAATTAAAATAATAAAATAAAGTGAATTAAAACCCTCAATCTTAAACATTGGTGCCGAAACCCGGGACCCGAAATATAGCCTTTCGGGAATTTTTGCCTATTTTTGACTCTTGCCATACTGGACTCTTGCATATTTTGGAATCTTGCTCACATTGTACTCTTGCCTACCTTGGAAGCTTGCCTATAGTGGAAATATTGCCTATTCTGGAAGATTGCATACAATAAAGTTTTGCCTACTGTGGAATCTTGCTATTGGTATTCTGCCTACACTGAGGTCTTGGACAACATACATCGCCTACTGTATCTCTGGCTTGGACCTGCAAATTGGAAGAAATCTGCTGGATACTTGGACTCTATTCTTGGGTTTGAATTGCGTTAAGTTAACCTGCGTTACTACTGCCTTACTTTGTGATCAAACCGTATGTATTAATGAAATTTATCTAGAAAGTGTGATTGTTTAAAATATTAAGTGAAAGAAATTAAAATGGAAAATTTATCAAAATTAATCGAAGAACAACGGTTACTGTTAAAAAATTTGCAACGTACTACTGAAACTTACCAGTCTAAAACTAATATTACTCGCGGTTATGCTCAATGTGTGTTGGAAGAAATCGAGTCTTCTTCCACTCAGTTTAAAGATATGCATAAACAGATTTTGGAAATTATTCGCGAAAATTCGTTTAATATGAGTGAGGTACCTTACTTCTCTGAAGACGTATATTATAATTTTCAAAATGAATTTTTATTGTTAAAGGGTCAGATACTTGATATAATAAACGAACGTGTTAATCCTCACGTATCAACTATTCATTCAAGTACGTTTGCAAACTCAACACATAATAGAAACGACACTATAGCAGTTGAAGCTCGTTTGCCTAAAATAGATCTACCGATATTTTCTGGAGACTATGTTTCTTGGATTTCATACAAAGATATGTTTGTGTCGTTAGTTCACAATAATCAGTCGTTAAGCAATGTGCAAAAATACTATTTTTTGAAAAGTTCGTGTTCAGGTATTCCTTTAGATATTGTGAATGAATACCCTGCTTCAGACGCTAGTTATAGCTTGGCTTGGATTGCCTTAAACAATCGCTATCACAATAAAAGAAAAATTGTCGACATGGTAATGAAAAAGTTGTTTTCCATACCTTCTTGCAATGGCTCAGCTGAAAGTATTCAGATCCTTTTAGATACGACGCGTAATAGTCTTGCTTTGTTGCGCACACTAGGAGTCAATTCTAACAATTGGGATGCTATTCTAATATATATGTCCGTTAATAAACTAGATAATCAAACTCGTAAGGAATGGGAACAATCTCTAAAGGCTTCTACTGAAGTTCCATCCATTACTACGCTTTATGAATTTTTGGAAACATCCTTCAGAACTTTAGAAACAATTAATGATTCTCATTCTTCTTATCAGAGCACTAAATCTAGAAATTTATGTCAAACAACAAACAAAAAGGTTTCTAAACGTAATGTCCATGTGACTGCAACTAATAACGATACAAATTGCCCTTGTTGTGACAAGCGACACCCTTTATTTAAATGCTTTAAATTCGCAGCTATGTCCTCTGAAAATAAGCGCAACTTTTTAAGCGAAAAGAGGATTTGTAGAAATTGTTTGAATATTGGACATTTTAGCGTCAACTGTCATTTAAAATCAAATTGTCAAATTTGCCATCAGAAGCACCACACCACTGTGCATAAGGAATATGACAAAGTAAATAGGGCTGATAATAATTCATCTGACAAGGTCATTGAAAACTTAGTATGCAACTGTAATATTCTAAAAGATCAGCCTCAAGTACTCTTAGCTACAGCACGTGTAATAGTTAAAACACCCAGCGGTCTTTTTCATTTAAGAGCAATTCTTGATCAATGCGCTCAAGCTTCATTTATTACTCAAAATGCTGCTGAAACTCTAAGACTACAAACTATTAAGACTCATGCTCAAATAAGCGGTGTTTGTGGAAAGGATTACACTGCCACAAAATTAGTTCAAATTAGTCTGTCTTCAAATTTCGAGCCTAATTTTGAGATGCTCTGTCAAACGTTTGTTTTACCTAAAATTACAGCTTATCAGCCTCAACCAATAAATCCGGAAATGGTATCAAGTTTAAAGAAACTTAAGCTGGCTGATCCCAATTTTACTGAACGCGGTTCAATCGACTTACTCTTGGGAGGAGATGTCTACAGTAATATAATTTTACCTCAGCAAAGAAAATTTAATAACTGCTTATTCTTACAACTTAGTCATTTTGGTTGGGTAGTTTCAGGGCCTACATCACAGGTCTCTTTTCCGAAAAATGATATAAGTGTGAACGTGTGTGCTTTGGATAAGCAACTTCGTGCATTTTGGGAGCAAGAAGAGTTAATAGAAAAGCGACATCTTACAGAGGAAGAAGAACTTTGTGAGACGTATTTCCAAAAGACCACTACTCGTGACCATACTGGTCGTTACACAGTTCATTTGCCCTTTAAATCTGCTTTAAAAGGATGTCCTTTGCCAATCTTTAATCATACTGATTATAACGCGCTTTCTCGGTTGAAGAATGTTGAGGCAAAATGTAAAAGGAATCCGACTTTTGGTAAACTCTATGAAGACTTCATAAAAGAATACGAAGAACTTGGTCACATGGTCAAACAAGGTAGATATCCACAGAATTTAATTGAGAATAGTTATTTTTTGCCTCACCACGGTGTACTACGAGATAGTAGCACCACGACAAAGTTGAGAGTCGTTTTTGATGGAAGTTCTAGAAGAACATTTCAACCCTCTTTAAATGATGAACTATCTGCAGGACCCGCTCTGCAAAATGATCTTCCTACTATTATAATACGATGGAGACGTTATCGTATTGGATTCACAGCGGACATAGAGAAAATGTTTCGCCAAATCAACGTAGCTAGTGAACACCAAATATATCAACGGATATTGTGGCGAGATTCTGATTCTAATGACATCAATATATACAATCTAACAACCGTAACCTACGGCACAAAACCAGCTCCATTCTTATCAATTAGAGTACTTCAACAATTAGCCCTGGATGAGAAAGAACAGTTTCCATTAGCCTGTAAGGTACTCAATACTGACACTTACGTAGACGACGTGATTTCTGGAGCTGATGATTTGACTCAAGCCCTAAAGCTTCATTCGGAGTTGTGCAAGTTATTAAATAAAGGTAAATTCAATCTACGTAAATGGTCTTCTAACTCTATGGATCTCATGGAATCTATTCTGCCTGAACTTCGAGCAGATTCTAAAGTTTTTGAAATTGAAAATGATAATTTCATAAAAGCTCTTGGTCTTGAATGGAATATAAAAGATGATTACTTTTCTTTTAAAATTAAATTTGTAAATAGTGACGAAAAGGTCACTAAGCGAAGCCTACTGTCAGATGCAGCGAAGCTGTATGACCCTCTTGGTTGGCTTTCGCCTACAACAATTCTAGCGAAAATAGAATTTCAAAACCTATGGTTGTTAGGAATCGATTGGAATGATTTTGTTCCAGAAGATTTAAATAGAAGGTGGATAGAATATAGATACAGCTTAAAGGAACTAGAAGGAATAAAAATTCCTAGATGGATCGGACTTTCATCTACTAGAAAAGTTGAAGTTCACGGATTTTGTGATTCTTCTAAATTTGCATTTGCTGCTGCTGTTTATGCTAAAGTCATTTTGGATAATTCTTATGTAAAGGTTAATTTGCTACAAGCGAAAACTAAAGTAGGACCACTAAAAAGACTTACTATACCTCGAATGGAGCTCTGTGGAGCAACATTATTAGTCAAACTTGTTAGCAAAATAACCTCTTCACTTGATTGCGAAATTAGTAACATTTTTTATTGGACTGATAGCACCACAGTACTTTCATGGATTAGAGGCCAGTCATCCAGATGGCCAGTTTATGTTGGAAACAGAGTAGCAGAAATACAGAGAAGATCAACGAATAATCAATGGCGCTACGTTTCAACACGAGATAACCCAGCCGATTGTGCATCTCGTGGAATTTCATCGACGGAACTCGTTAACCATGAGCTATGGTGGAATGGCCCTAAATGGTTGTGTGAGATACCAGAAAAGTGGCCAAAACAACCAATTTTAAAATTTGAAAATTCTAATTTACCAGAACAACGTACATGTTTAAATATACATTCAACTACTACAGAACTAGAATACCCTGAAATTTTAACACGCTTTTCCTCTCTTAGCAAGCTAATACGCGTAACTGCGTACATATTTCGGTTTACTAAAAATTCGTCATACAAAAAAGAATCACAAACGACAGGTAGTAGTAAGATGACAGGTTTTCTCACCAGTAGCGAGCTTAATTACGCCCGTATGAAACTTATCCGAGCTTCACAACAGGTTGATTTTCCGAACGAAATATTTCAGCTCAGAGAAAATGGTCATATTAGTACTAATAGGACAGTTGCTAAACTGTGCCCTTTTTTCGATTCTTCAGAAATTATTCGAGTTGGCGGTAGAATTCAAAACTCAGATTTGAACTATTTTTCTAAGCATCCAATTTTACTTTCGAAAAGAAATCCTATAACTAATCCTATATTTCTAGATGCGCATAAAAGAACGTTACATGGCGGATTAATTGAAATGCATTCATTTGTTTCCCGAGAATATTTCATTTTGTCAGCTAGAAATATAGCGAAAAAAGTTTTACGGCAGTGTATTGACTGTTTCAAATACAGCGCAAAGGCAGCGCAACAGGTCATGGGTAGCTTACCCAGTGTTCGTCTTAAGCCAGCACGACCTTTCAAGCATAGCGGCGTAGACTATGCAGGACCAATTACTATAAAACAATCAACTGCACGAAATTCTGTAACCACAAAAGGTTATATTTGCCTATTTATTTGTATGGTAACGAAGGCTATACATCTGGAAGCTGTGACCAGTTTATCTACAGACTCATTTCTAGCTGCATTTCGACGCTTTATATCCAGACGTGGAAATTGTACCGATCTGTACTCAGATTGCGGTACGAATTTTGTTGGTGCTCAGAAAGAACTGGAAGTTCTTTACAAAAACAAATCTTTACCTAAAGAACTCGCTGAACTTCTGGCCTCTGATGGAGTTACTTGGCACTTCATACCACCAGCATCACCTAATTTTGGAGGACTATGGGAGGCAGGAGTTAAGTCTACGAAACATCATTTGCGCAGGGTTATGCATAATCGTATTCTTACGTTTGAGGAACTTACAACGCTTCTTACTCAAATCGAGAGTTGTCTGAACTCTAGACCATTGTGCCCTCTGAACAACGATCCTTCTGATGTTAACGCTCTTACACCGGCACATTTTTTAATTGGCGAACCATCTGCCTGTGTACCAGAAGAAGATTTACTTCAAATTAACATCGACCGTTTAGCCAGATGGAAAGTCGTTGAGAAATTAAAGCAACATTTTTGGCGCCGCTGGTGTCGCGAATGGCTTTGTCGGTTACAGGCTAGACCTAAATGGCTCAAGGTTACAAGAAATGCAAAAGTAGGTGACTTGGTAATTATATTTGATGAACGTTGTCCACCCGGACAATGGCCTTTGGCTCGAGTTCAAGCAGTCCACCCTGGTAGTGATGGATTCGTAAGAGTTGTGACGCTGTTATCAAATGGAAGACTTTTTAAACGTCCTATTTCTAAAATAGCCTTTCTACCTAATTCAGATCCTCTTTGTAAAAATAATACTCCCTTAAGTTAAACACTACCGTGCTTAGGGGGGGAGAATGTTGGAGAACAATAAATTAATAATTAATAAGTTAAATTCATTTTATAATGTAGTAGAGTATTTATATTATCATTTCTAATAATATTCTTGATGTACCACTGTACTTGCTATAATTTATCTATTATCTATATTCTTTCTATGCTTCTTTCTATTTTACACATACATATACACATTCATGTACAAGCTTTGTCACGCGATTTTCTACCTGCTACTAAGCTAACCGGTTTTTATACATATCCTTGTTAGTGTAAAGAACCCTTTTTATTATTTGTTACAATTTTGTAAGAAAAACAGAATTATTTTACTTTGCCTAAATTTTGTAACAAATTATTATAATTCTGATCGTGAAAGCTATCACATCTCTGCCTTGCTGCTAATTAAAATTATAATCATACTGCCTTGCTGCTGTGTTATACTTAATAATAAACTAAATTAAAGTTAAATTTGTATAATAATAAGTTTTTAATAAATAAATTTGAATGTAATAAAATTAAAATAATAAAATAAAGTGAATTAAAACCCTCAATCTTAAACACTAAGATTGACGAACATTTAAAGAAAAAAGGCATACGTTCAATGCAAGATCATGGCCCTAAAAAACCTTTATCTAAAAGGAAGAAGGTTTCTAATAGGAATTAATATTATATTAATAACTAGCTAATACCCGGTGTGCTTCGCTACCCCCATCGAAATTAAATATGTACATAATAATTAATAATTTTTGCCTCAAATATTCATATTGATACTAAAGTGGATTCGACAAAATTTTAGGACTCTAACTGTTATATTTTCTTAGATATAATAATTTAATATTTTTTATATTGGAGGTGACAGAAGTGGGAGAATGTAAAAATAGAAAAAAAAATATAATACATTGGATGCTGTAGAAAATACAGTTGTAAGACCTTGAAATATTAAGGGAATGTATGCCATCTACCATTATTCTGTGTTTTATCATTAATAATAATAAATAATTTGGGTAAGATCTGTGTATTTATTAAATTGATGTATTACAAGGCACTAAAGCATACGGTTTAACATTTGCAGCTGAAACTGAGCCTATTTTAAAATGTTTTAGCGATGCTGACTAGCTGGAGACATAGAAACTAGAAGGTCAGGGTTTTGTAGTAATGATGGGATCATCCAGTATTTCCTGGTCATTTCAACGACAAAAGAGTGTTTCCTTGCCCACCACCGAGTCTGAATTCGTAGCAAACTGTCATGCAATAAAGGAGGTGATTTGGATTCAGCAACTTATTTCTGAATTGGTACCAGATAAAATCAAAATATGTTTATACATAGACAATCAAAGTGCTATACGTTTAATTAAAAATCCCGAGTTTCACAAGCACATCGATGTCAAATATCAATTCATAAGACAAAAATATGAAGAAAAAATGTTTGAAATTAATTATGTTTCCACTAATCACCAAATTGCTGAAATTTTTACTAAACCTTTACCTAAAGACAGATTTTTATTTTTAAGAAATTTAATGAATATTGTCAATTATGTCAAATAAAAAAAAATTGAAGAAAAAAGGTTTAACAAAAGTGGGAGCATTGAAATATTTGTTAAAACTTTTATTACCCACTGTTGAATTATCAAATGTACTTGTTTAAATTATACTTATTGAATTCAGAAATTTATATATCAGCTTTACCTTTGCGTTATGTATTTAAAATAAATTTTCTAAATTTAAATTTTCTAAACTCATTAGCTGCGTTTTGTTTCTACAGAATAAACACGCAAATTAACAAATTTATTGAATTTTTAAAAATTGAAATATTTTAAACAATGGATCCGGCATTATCAAGAGAACGCGAGGCGTTCAAGAAAAGGGCCATGGCCACTCCTACGTATGTATATAAATATTTTTATTATTACAAAATATACAATATTTGCATACCAATTTAAGCGTGGAGAAAAAGATGAAAATCGAGACAGTAGCGCCCCCGCCAAAAGATGACGCAAAGAAGAAAATGCGTCGTCCCACAGCCCCAAAACTGGACTCGAATACGTACAAAACTATGGCCGGTAGTTCGCAGTATAGATTTGGCGTACTAGCCAAAATTGTTAAACATATGCGTACAAGGCATCAAGATGGTGACGATCATCCATTAACATTGGAAGAAATCTTAGATGAAACAAATCAGTTAGACGTAGGGCAGTCTGTTAAAAATGTAAGTGATTTATACATAAGCATATAATGCGACAAAATGAAATTTATTATTTTCAACACAGTGGCTTGGCTCCGAGGCTCTAATGAACAACCCCAAAATTGAAGTTAGTCCTGATGGAATAGGTTTCAGTTTTAAACCAGTTTATAAAATTAAAGATGGCAAAAGTTTGCTACGATTACTCAAACAACATGCCCTTAAAGGTCTGGGCGGTATTCTATTGGAAGATATACAAGAATCCCTGCCTCATTGTGAAAAAGTTTTAAAGAATCGTGCTTTTATTATTATTTTTATTGTTAGGCCTATAGATAAGAAAAAGGTTTTATTTTATAACGATCGCACAGCTAATTTTACAGTATGTACAATTATATACATTGACTTCTTTATGTAGAGCCATTTAGTGTAAATTTTTTTATTTTTCATTAGGTTGATGAAGAATTCCAAAAACTTTGGCGGTCAGCAACCGTAGATGCTATGGATGATGCTAAGATTGACGAACATTTAAAGAAAAAAGGCATACGTTCAATGCAAGATCATGGCCCTAAAAAACCTTTATCTAAAAGGAAGAAGGTTTCTAATAGGAATTAATATTATATTAATAACTAGCTAATACCCGGTGTGCTTCGCTACCCCCATCGAAATTAAATATGTACATAATAATTAATAATTTTTGCCTCAAATATTCATATTGATACTAAAGTGGATTCGACAAAATTTTAGGACTCTAACTGTTATATTTTCTTAGATATAATAATTTAATATTTTTTATATTGGAGGTGACAGAAGTGGGAGAATGTAAAAATAGAAAAAAAAAAAAATATAATACATTGGGTGCTGTAGAAAATACAGTTGTAAGACCTTGAAATATTAAGGGAATGTATGCCATCTACCATTATTCTGTGTTTTATCATTAATAATAATAAATAATTTGGGTAAGATCTGTGTATTTATTAAATTGATGTATTACAAGGCACTAAAGCATACGGTTTAACATTTGCAGCTGAAACTGAGCCTATTTTAAAATGTTTTAGCGATGCTGACTAGCTGGAGACATAGAAACTAGAAGGTCAGGGTTTTGTAGTAATGATGGGATCATCCAGTATTTCCTGGTCATTTCAACGACAAAAGAGTGTTTCCTTGCCCACCACCGAGTCTGAATTCGTAGCAAACTGTCATGCAATAAAGGAGGTGATTTGGATTCAGCAACTTATTTCTGAATTGGTACCAGATAAAATCAAAATATGTTTATACATAGACAATCAAAGTGCTATACGTTTAATTAAAAATCCCGAGTTTCACAAGCACATCGATGCCAAATATCTATTCATAAGACAAAAATATGAAGAAAAAATGTTTGAAATTAATTATGTTTCCACTAATCACCAAATTGCTGAAATTTTTACTAAACCTTTACCTAAAGACAGATTTTTATTTTTAAGAAATTTAATGAATATTGTCAATTATGTCAAATAAAAAAAAATTGAAGAAAAAAGGTTTAACAAAAGTGGGAGCATTGAAATATTTGTTAAAACTTTTATTACCCACTGTTGAATTATCAAATGTACTTGTTTAAATTATACTTATTGAATTCAGAAATTTATATATCAGCTTTACCTTTGCGTTATGTATTTAAAATAAATTTTCTAAATTTAAATTTTCTAAACTCATTGTTCAAACGAGGTTTGAACACATATGTTCCAACAAGCATTCCATCAAACTAAAAGAATGTCTCCAGTTCGTTTTTGCACATAATTTGGAATCTCTCCAAATGTGCCGTTAATAAGGCTGTCTAAGTAAAGCAGAGGTTTGGTAAAAGAAAAATTATATTAAAACTTCACTTCTTTTCCTACCATCGGAGACAAAACAACCTAAAAGTGTACTGCGAAATAGTTTAAAATCACCAAAAAGAAATATTAAAAAAAAGGGAACCAAATTGAAACAAAGTTAATTAAAGTGCATTAAAATTGTGCCACAATATAAATTTATGTTAAAGTGAATTGAATCTCAAAAAAATATATAAATATACTTACCCAAATCTATAATTTATACTTACCTGAAATTATATGTATTTAACTAAATTGTGTTACTATATTACAATATATTCATCTACAATTATACTTACCAAAAGTTATAATTACTCAAAGTTATATTTAATTATATGCAAGTGAACTATTCACAATAAAATTTGTACAATTTATTGAAATTATACCTACCAAAAAGGGAATTTTTGTAATACACCTAATAAATCCACAATTGGAATACACTAGAAGTTTATGCAAAAAAAAAGGTAAGAATCTCTTTCTCTCTCAACTCTCTAAAGAAATAGAAATAATTCCATTTCTTTCTTTTTTTTTCTCCCACAACACAAATCCCAACGATTATAATTACTCACAAGTAATTATAATCCACATCTCCTAAAGATCTCTCTTTTCAAAGGAGATCCAAAGGAGATTTAAAAACAAATTAAACTACCCCAATTTGTTTCATGGTCCTTCTCCCGTTTTTTTATGGTACTAAGCGAGTCTCTCTAAAATCAGCAAAAATCACAACTACAAGTGAGAACAATTTCATAAAAACAGCGATATACAACAGCCACATACAACAACTCCACACAACAATGAGGTAAAACGAACATAAAGATCATATCTACAATAAAAAGCATCAAAACCGTAAGTGACTTACATTTTTTTATACTTACACATATAAAATATTGGCAAATAAGTAAAGGAAAAGTGAGTGACAAAAAATTTTCACATATATACAAAAAAAAAAAAAAAAAAATTATCCCGTGTAAAAAAAAAAAAAAAGAGAGAGAAAAAACATAAAGTGAACAAAAAAAAAAATGATAAATAGGTTAAATATTAAATTTAACCCGTTAAAAGAGTGCTAAAAAAAGTGGTGTTATCTCGAAAAAATTAACCTCGGAAAACAAAAAAAGAGGTTAAAAGTAGCGTATGGACATTTAGATGGACATATGCTTACGGTAAAATTAAGTTAATTAAATCACATAAGTCCCGTTTTTTCTCTCCTTTTACGCGTGTACCGTTTTCTCGTTTATCCCGTTTTTTATACTCATATATAAGAAATAATTTTTAAAAAAAAAAAAAAACAAAAAAAATTCTAATTTTCTCACTCAAAAATATATGTACATAAATTATATATTACATAAATTATATATTACATAAATTATATATATATATATTATTATACATAAGATTTGATCCCGTTAATCGATTTCGCGTCAATCATTTCCCATACCGTATATAAAATATTCCCGTGTATAAAATACAGAAATCTCTTTTCTGTATATGTAAAACAAAAAAAAAAAAAAAACCATTTGAAAGTTCCCCCTTTAAAAAGGAACAAAGTGAAAAAAAAAATATAAAAAGAATAAAAAACAAAAGTGATCTCATTTCCCTTAATCTCTGTAAATCAAACATACAGTGTATTAATACACCACTCTCTTAGTCACACATAAGAGAAGTGTGTTTGATTTGCTATATTCCCGTTTGAGAATCCATTGCAATTTCTCTTGTTTGTAACAAATCTCTTTGTTACAAAATTCCAGCAAGAGAATAGCGGATTACTCAAAATAACTTCAACAAGGAAGCGAACGAAGAAAAGAAACACAAACCCAAAGAAGAAAAAAAAAAAAAAAAAACAAACGTCACATCAGAAAAATAAAGGAATGAAATTTACATTAAATCTCAAATGAAATTTATTGGTTTTCCAAATTTAATAATTATAAATAAATCCATTATTAAAATAAATAAATAAATAATTATCCCATACATCTCTAGTTGTTTTAATTTTAATTTCGAAAACATAAGTTGGAAAAATATATAAAAGAATAATTTCCTTTACACCACTGTTCCCCACTTCCAGTAACACATACAGTCCACTATATAAATATTACACGCATATAAACGAATTAACCCATTAAGGTGAACGCTAAAAATATTATGTGCTATATAAAAAATTAAAAAAAAAAACCAATGACAAATAAATTTGCAAATTAATAATAAAGTATATTTGAAACTCAAAAAAAAAAAAAAAAATATTTAAAAATATTTATTTTTTTTGAAATTTGAAAATTTTAGTTACTACTAGACAAGAAAAATGTAACATCATTAATATCTCGATACACATATACAATAGGATACAAGTAAATTTGTTCTCATATCTCATTTGAAGATTTATATTACAATTATACAAGAGAATTTACACGGCAATTTTTTGATATCTCTAAAATCTTCAATTCAATTCTATATTCTATTTTTTTACTTTTAAACTAGACAACAGGTGTCTAGTGCTATTCCCATATAGCCCCTAACCCCTATTCATAGAATATAGAAACGAATTTCCCATACCGCAAATTAGCACTTAGAGTTTATCTTAAAATTTTTATGCTAGATAACAGGCATCTAGTACTACTTCACAGTAGCCCAAATCTCCTAAGTGCTAACTTCACTGGATTACAATATCCAGTATTGCCCTCTTATACATTCTCTTTACAATTTTGCTAGATAACACAGTTCTAGCTCTACTTCTCAGTAGCCCGAATCTCTCAAATTCTAAATTCGTACCTCGTACGAATCTGATAGTTAAATCTCAACACACTTTGTTTGAATCATTTAAATTTTCAATCCCATATTCGGAAAATGTCCACCTCATCTCGCAGCGAGGCAACCGGCTCTCCAAGGGAGAGCTTCTTATTCAATTGTGATCATTTGATCCAATTTTGCCAACAATTCCAACGACCTCCCACGGACGAACAATCAGAATTGGTTCTGGGGGTCAAGTTGAAACACTTGGACTCAAAATGGGCAAAACTCGATGGTTCCTATGAGAGAATAATGTTGTCTCAGGACAAAACAGTAACCTCAGACTTTAAGGAAGAGGCGAGGAAAAAATATGAAGCGTGTATGGAGGCCTACTACCTTTGTACTGGACAGATTCTCGAGTTAGTGAAGGTAGCTCAAGTGAATTCCACCGGTGACTCAAAAACATCCCAGGACTCACACGCCTCGACTCAGAATACAACTGAATCCTCAGCCTACTGTATAAAACTTCCCCCCTGCGATACAGAGGTATTTCAAGGAAGTTATGAACAATGGCCCTCCTTTCGTGATATGTTTACAGCGGTTTACATAAATCACTCCAAACTGACCCCTGTAACTAAACTGTACCACCTCAGGAACAAGACAAAAGGAGAAGCAGGTGCCATAGTCAAAAGATATCCACTTTCTCATGATAATTTTGAATTGGCATGGAACGCTCTGAAGACCCGGTACGAGAATAAACGAGTATTGGTTGACAACCAAATAAAGATTCTATTCGATATCCCACCGGCCACTAACGAGAATAGTGAGTCAATTAGAAGAATCCAGTCTTCCGTAAATGACTCTTTGGCAACCCTAAAGACTCTTGGAGTAAATGTGGAAAGCTGGGACCCTATTCTCATAAGACTAATCTCCACTAAATTACCCGATCTCACCCTTTCACTGTGGGAACAGTCTCTTTCCTCACCCCGTGAACTACCAAAGTGGTCACAAATGTCTCAATTTTTAGTAGACAGATACGAAGCTGTAGAGCGTCTCACGAGCATTAAAACTGCTAAGGATGACTTTTGTTTGATCAAGAAGCCACAACCGAACATACAAACATATTCCTCTCAGGAACACTTGCATCTGACTTGCAAGGCATGCGGTGAGGAACATAATCTCCGAGTGTGTCCGAAATTTCGGGCTTTCACTGTACAACAAAGAGTCGATTTTGTGTACAAAAACAAATTTTGCAATAACTGCTTAGGTTATTCTCACACAAAAGCAAATTGCAAAAGCAAACATACTTGTATGTATTGCAAAAAAACCCATCATTCTCTATTACACATGACGAAAGTGTCAAAACCTCCACCACGAGAGTCTCATAATTCACATTATAAGGCTAGCAGTAATTACCCCCAATCGACAAATGCTACCCAAAACTATCCCAATGAATCTCGAACTGAATACCCTACATCAAGTCAAGTACACGCCAATTACTCTACGAGTAATGAGAATATTCTATTGCGAACTGCTCTAATGCAAATAGAATACAGAGGTGAACTCTTCACCATTCGAGCTCTTATTGACCCAGGTTCTCAACGAACATTCTTAACAGAAAGAATTAGAAGCCGACTTCAACTCCCCTATCGAACCTCTCGATTTGAAATTGTCGGCATAGGTGGACAAAAGCAATCAGCAAATAAAGAATGCGAGTTCGTATTATATGCCAGAAGATACAATTTACGCATTCCCATTAAGGCAATAGTCTTGCCAAAAGTTACTAAACAACTTCCTTCTTGCACCTTTGAAATCCCTAATTCCAACGAACTCAAAGCATTAGATCTTGCTGATCCTACCTTCAACAAATCATCCCAAATTGATCTCATCCTGGGCAATGATTATGAATATCTCGTTAACATTGAAGGTATTAGGAAAAATATTTGCGGTCGCACCTCGGCATATAACACCATATTCGGATGGGTGCTAAGTGGCCCTATGAAATCCCAAACGATTCAAACTTTCACAACTTCAGTTATTTCCTCAGATATATCGGATCTGAATAATATTTTGAGGAAATTTTGGGAAGAAGAAGAAATCCCCTCAACACGCCCGCGCTCAAGTGAAGATGAAATTTGTGAAGAGTTTTATACTCGGACTACAACACGTCATGAAAATGGTAGATATATCGTACGACTACCATTCAAGGAAGAATATCCCGAAAAAATCTTCCTAGGATCATCTAGATTTATTGCTTTAGCCCAATATTCCAGAATGGAGAAAACATTGTCCAAAGATCCCGGACTTTACACTGAATATAATAATGTTTTAAACGAATATTTGACTCTCGATCATATGGAAGAGACTTCCACTCTTGAAATTATGTCTCAGGGCAAATATAACTCATTTTATTTACCGCACCATGCTGTAGTACGCCCCGACCATAAGACTACAAAGGTACGAGTTGTATTTAACGCATCGAGGAAAACGAAGTCCAATTTTTCTCTCAACGATGTCTTGTACACAGGCCCTACTCTACAAAGTGACTTGATTACTATTATTCTCAATTGGAGAAAATACAAATTTGTATTCAGTGGCGATATACAGAAAATGTATCGCCAAATTCTCGTTCATCCCGAAGATAGATCTTATCAGAAGATTGTCTTTCAACCCCAACAGAATGGTCCTATAAAAGATTACCGGTTAAAAACGGTAACCTTTGGTTTAAATTGCGCCCCTTATCTCGCAATCCGCACCCTTTTCCAACTGGCAAATGACTCTGAGTCCCAATTTCCGAAAGCTTCATCCATTTTACGTAAGGAGACTTATGTGGATGATATTCTTTCTGGAGGTTTTTCCATAGAGGATACCCTATCCGCTCAAACTCAGCTAATACAAGTCTTGAAGTCCGCAGGACTGCCTCTAAAAAAGATCACGGCAAACAACTCTGAATTGCTCTCCCATTTACCAAAGGAGGATCTTTATGACTTGGATTTCCTACGCTTCCATGAGTCAAGCACGACTAAGACTCTTGGGATAAAATGGAATGCTCTCACGGATACATTTTCCTACACCTTGGCACCAATTGCACAAACCTCGAAAATAACTAAAAGACAAATTCTCTCGTCTGTTGCAAAACTTTTCGATCCAGCTGGGTGGCTTGCACCTTTAATAATAAGAGCAAAAATACTCATGCAACAGCTGTGGTTAGAAGGCTTAGAATGGGATGAAGACATTTCACCAGAATCCCTCCAGATGTGGAACAATCTTGTTCAGGATCTCTCTCATATAGAGGAAATCTCAATTCCTCGTTGGATCAAATATATGCCTGAGGACATAATTCAGATTCATGGATTTGCTGATGCCTCCAAATCAGCTTACTGTGCTACAGTGTATGTTAGGTGTCAAACAAACACACATGACACATTTTCGAGTCTGTTACTAGCGAAATCCAAAGTAGCCCCAATTCAGACAGTCAGTCTCCCACGATTAGAACTTAATGGAGCCGTTTTACTGGCAAGTCTTGTCCACTATGTTCTAGTGTCCTTGGACTTCTCTAACTCGGAAATACATTTGTGGACGGATTCATCCATTGTTCTAGGCTGGCTCTCAAAACCCCCTTCATCTTGGGAAACTTATGTAGCTAATAGAATCGCTCGAATTCATCGCTTAATCCCAGATGCGAGATGGCGACATGTGCCAACATACGATAATCCAGCAGATCTTGGAACTCGCGGCTGTAAGCCACAAGATCTTGCTCCCAATTCCTTGTGGTGGCATGGACCACCATGGTTAACCAAACCCTCATCTGAATGGCCTCAACGAAACCCGCTGAAAACACCCCAAATCTCTAATGAGGTTCAAACGCTGCACACAGAAGTTCGAAACGATGACATTTTAACCCGATTCTCGTCATACAATAGAGCTTTACGTGTAATAGGCTATATATTTCGATTTTTTAACAATTGCCATAAGAACCTCCGGCCAAATAAATCACACATCACTCGAAATGACTTAACTCACGAAGAAATAAAATTCGTTAAAGTCAGACTGATCGCACTATGTCAAAAATCACATTATTCAGAGGAATATGAGTCTTTGGCTAAAAATGAGGGCATATCTGTCAAAAGTGCACTAAAAACCCTAAACCCATTCCTTGATGAGAATTCACTTCTCAGAATAAATGGCAGATTAGCTCTCTCTTCCCTACCATATAATGAACGCTATCCCATTATATTACCTGGCAACTCCCGATTTTGCCAGCTTTATCTGAAACATTTACACTACTTTCTATCCCACGCAGAATGCAGTCAAATGTGTCGTATGGTACGAACTGAGTTCTATATCTTCCGGCTCAAACCCCGAGTTAAGAAGATCATACGACATTGTAAAACTTGTCTTATTTATCGACAACAGCCTTGTTCTCAAATAATGGCTTTGCTCCCCCGAGAGAGGTGTACTCTTTCACCTCCATTTCAAGTAACGGGCATTGACTTTGCTGGCCCATTTGACATTAGAATCTCAGCCTTACGAAATTCTAAGACCGCAAAGGCCTATGTTAGTGTCTTCGTTTGCTTCAGCACGAAAGCCATCCACTTAGAACTATGCTCGGACCTATCTTCGTCAGCATTCCAAGCCGCATTCTCTCGTTTCGTTGGGAGGCGTGGACTACCCCAAAGGGTAGTAACTGACAATGGTCGGAATTTCCTCGGAGCCAGTCGAGCACTCGAACGTGAATTCAATCTGTTTGTAAAAACAGCAGCCCAGGATATAGCCCAGAAGTACATAACATATGGCTTTGAATGGAGATTTATACCCCCTCATGCTCCACACATGGGTGGTTTATGGGAAGCTGCCGTAAAAAGCTTCAAATTTCATTTGAAGCGAATTGCTGGTGCGCAGAGATTTACCTTTGAAGAATTTTCAACTATTCTAGCTCGTATAGAAGGAATTTTGAATTCTCGCCCATTATCCGCACTATCCGAGGACCCATCGGATTTGACAGCATTAACTCCCGGCCACTTCCTAAGAGGAGCACCCCTCATGGCTTTCCCGGAACAGAATTGGCAGGAGATGTCTCTGATTAACAGGTGGGAGAAGCTCAAAGCACTTCACCACCAATTCTCAATTCGGTGGAAGGAAGATTATTTGAAGGCTCTGCAGAAGCGCTACAAATGGAGATTCTCGATACCTAATATGCATGTAGGAGATCTCGTCGTAGTAATGGACGATTTACAACCACCCTACGAATGGCGACTGGGAAGGATTGAGAATACATACCCAGGACCGGACAAGAATGTGCGAACGGCAGACATTCGCACATCTTCCGGAACTATCACTCGACCTATAGTCAAACTATGTCGTCTTCCATTTCCCACTGATGAGCATTATAGTTAAAATAAATTCTAAGTATTCAATTCCCCATACAATTCGTTATTTTTTCTCATATTACTCATATATTTTCTAATGTAGCCCAATTCTCATATCTTTCAGCTTAATATCTCAATACTCTCTAATATTTAAATTTCTCCCTTTAGAACTAATCGCAAAGTTATAATCTTACGCCGGAACCACAAGGACAACAGACGTCACGTAGGCAAGGGCCGTTACCCAAGATCTCGACCAGATCCTGAACTTTACGAGTGTAAACTCTGCCGAAAATTCCACGCACTAAGGTTTTGCCGTAAGTTCCTGAAAATGTCTATCAATGAAAGACAGGAAATCGTCGATAGGCATAGATATTGCGAAAACTGCTTAGCTAGAAGCCATGACCTAAGATCTTGCACTTCTTTGGATATGTGCAAAAAATGCGACAAATTCCACCATACACTACTCCATCCAACACCTGAAAGGCCTAAAGGAAGGAAACGAGTTCAAAAGAGAGAGTCGACTACAAAAACACCACCATCAGCAACGCCAAATGCCAAAATCATTGCCGAAGCCATCAAATCATTGGCACAAGTGTTGTGTACCACACCTCAGGGCGAGAGGTCACCTTGTGCTTAACCCCAAGGCCGGCGATATGTTCAAACGAGGTTTGAACACATATGTTCCAACAAGCATTCCATCAAACTAAAAGAATGTCTCCAGTTCGTTTTTGCACATAATTTGGAATCTCTCCAAATGTGCCGTTAATAAGGCTGTCTAAGTAAAGCAGAGGTTTGGTAAAAGAAAAATTATATTAAAACTTCACTTCTTTTCCTACCATCGGAGACAAAACAACCTAAAAGTGTACTGCGAAATAGTTTAAAATCACCAAAAAGAAATATTAAAAAAAAAGGGAACCAAATTGAAACAAAGTTAATTAAAGTGCATTAAAATTGTGCCACAATATAAATTTATGTTAAAGTGAATTGAATCTCAAAAAAATATATAAATATACTTACCCAAATCTATAATTTATACTTACCTGAAATTATATGTATTTAACTAAATTGTGTTACTATATTACAATATATTCATCTACAATTATACTTACCAAAAGTTATAATTACTCAAAGTTATATTTAATTATATGCAAGTGAACTATTCACAATAAAATTTGTACAATTTATTGAAATTATACCTACCAAAAAGGGAATTTTTGTAATACACCTAATAAATCCACAATTGGAATACACTAGAAGTTTATGCAAAAAAAAAGGTAAGAATCTCTTTCTCTCTCAACTCTCTAAAGAAATAGAAATAATTCCATTTCTTTCTTTTTTTTTCTCCCACAACACAAATCCCAACGATTATAATTACTCACAAGTAATTATAATCCACATCTCCTAAAGATCTCTCTTTTCAAAGGAGATCCAAAGGAGATTTAAAAACAAATTAAACTACCCCAATTTGTTTCACTCATTAGCTGCGTTTTGTTTCTACAGAATAAACACGCAAATTAACAAATTTATTGAATTTTTAAAAATTGAAATATTTTAAACAATGGATCCGGCATTATCAAGAGAACGCGAGGCGTTCAAGAAAAGGGCCACGGCCACTCCTACGTATGTATATAAATATTTTTATTATTACAAAATATACAATATTTGCATACCAATTTAAGCGTGGAGAAAAAGATGAAAATCGAGACAGTAGCGCCCCCGCCAAAAGATGACGCAAAGAAGAAAATGCGTCCTCCCACAGCCCCAAAACTGGACTCGAATACGTACAAAACTATGGCCGGTAGTTCGCAGTATAGATTTGGCGTACTAGCCAAAATTGTTAAACATATGCGTACAAGGCATCAAGATGGTGACGATCATCCATAAACATTGGAAGAAATCTTAGATGAAACAAATCAGTTAGACGTAGGGCAGTCTGTTAAAAATGTAAGTGATTTATACATAAGCATATAATGCGACAAAATGAAATTTATTATTTTCAACACAGTGGCTTGGCTCCGAGGCTCTAATGAACAACCCCAAAATTGAAGTTAGTCCTGATGGAATAGGTTTCAGTTTTAAACCAGTTTATAAAATTAAAGATGGCAAAAGTTTGCTACGATTACTCAAACAACATGCCCTTAAAGGTCTGGGCGGTATTCTATTGGAAGATATACAAGAATCCCTGCCTCATTGTGAAAAAGTTTTAAAGAATCGTGCTTTTATTATTATTTTTATTGTTAGGCCTATAGATAAGAAAAAGGTTTTATTTTATAACGATCGCACAGCTAATTTTACAGTATGTACAATTATATACATTGACTTCTTTATGTAGAGCCATTTAGTGTAAATTTTTTTATTTTTCATTAGGTTGATGAAGAATTCCAAAAACTTTGGCGGTCAGCAACCGTAGATGCTATGGATGATGCTAAGATTGACGAACATTTAAAGAAAAAAGGCATACTGTTGATGAACTTTGTTTATTATTTCTTTATGTTAATAAGTCATTGAATGACCTTGAATTTAAATGCTATTTTTTGGTTTTCTATGTAATTATTTTTCTTATATTTCTTGTTCTAAATTAACGGTATTGTCGTATGATATTTCTTTTCAATTTCTATAATATTTGTTGCTTTAAAATTGAGAAGTTATTTTGTTATTGTTGTAACATAATATGTAAATACATTATTGATAGCCTTAGTTGATGGTCTGCTTTTTTAATAAAGGCAGTCTGTTTATGAACATTTAAAAGACAACTTCTTTTCTTTTCTCGTGTACACATACGTTCAATGCAAGATCATGGCCCTAAAAAACCTTTATCTAAAAGGAAGAAGGTTTCTAATAGGAATTAATATTATATTAATAACTAGCTAATACCCGGTGTGCTTCGCTACCCCCATCGAAATTAAATATGTACATAATAATTAATAATTTTTGCCTCAAATATTCATATTGATACTAAAGTGGATTCGACAAAATTTTAGGACTCTAACTGTTATATTTTCTTAGATATAATAATTTAATATTTTTTATATTGGAGGTGACAGAAGTGGGAGAATGTAAAAATAGAAAAAAAAAAAATATAATACATTGGATGCTGTAGAAAATACAGTTGTAAGACCTTGAAATATTAAGGGAATGTATGCCATCTACCATTATTCTGTGTTTTATCATTAATAATAATAAATAATTTGGGTAAGATCTGTGTATTTATTAAATTGATGTATTACAAGGCACTAAAGCATACGGTTTAACATTTGCAGCTGAAACTGAGCCTATTTTAAAATGCTTTAGCGATGCTGACTAGCTGGAGACATAGAAACTAGAAGGTCAGGGTTTTGTAGTAATGATGGGATCATCCAGTATTTCCTGGTCATTTCAACGACAAAAGAGTGTTTCCTTGCCCACCACCGAGTCTGAATTCGTAGCAAACTGTCATGCAATAAAGGAGGTGATTTGGATTCAGCAACTTATTTCTGAATTGGTACCAGATAAAATCAAAATATGTTTATACATAGACAATCAAAGTGCTATACGTTTAATTAAAAATCCCGAGTTTCACAAGCACATCGATGCCAAATATCTATTCATAAGACAAAAATATGAAGAAAAAATGTTTGAAATTAATTATGTTTCCACTAATCACCAAATTGCTGAAATTTTTACTAAACCTTTACCTAAAGACAGATTTTTATTTTTAAGAAATTTAATGAATATTGTCAATTATGTCAAATAAAAAAAAAATTGAAGAAAAAAGGTTTAACAAAAGTGGGAGCATTGAAATATTTGTTAAAACTTTTATTACCCACTGTTGAATTATCAAATGTACTTGTTTAAATTATACTTATTGAATTCAGAAATTTATATATCAGCTTTATCTTTGCGTTATGTATTTAAAATAAATTTTCTAAATTTAAATTTTCTAAACTCATTAGCTGCGTTTTGTTTCTACAGAATAAACACGCAAATTAACAAATTTATTGAATTTTTAAAAATTGAAATATTTTAAACAATGGATCCGGCATTATCAAGAGAACGCGAGGCGTTCAAGAAAAGGGCCATGGCCACTCCTACGTATGTATATAAATATTTTTATTATTACAAAATATACAATATTTGCATACCAATTTAAGCGTGGAGAAAAAGATGAAAATCGAGACAGTAGCGCCCCCGCCAAAAGATGACGCAAAGAAGAAAATGCGTCCTCCCACAGCCCCAAAACTGGACTCGAATACGTACAAAACTATGGCCGGTAGTTCGCAGTATAGATTTGGCGTACTAGCCAAAATTGTTAAACATATGCGTACAAGGCATCAAGATGGTGACGATCATCCATAAACATTGGAAGAAATCTTAGATGAAACAAATCAGTTAGACGTAGGGCAGTCTGTTAAAAATGTAAGTGATTTATACATAAGCATATAATGCGACAAAATGAAATTTATTATTTTCAACACAGTGGCTTGGCTCCGAGGCTCTAATGAACAACCCCAAAATTGAAGTTAGTCCTGATGGAATAGGTTTCAGTTTTAAACCAGTTTATAAAATTAAAGATGGCAAAAGTTTGCTACGATTACTCAAACAACATGCCCTTAAAGGTCTGGGCGGTATTCTATTGGAAGATATACAAGAATCCCTGCCTCATTGTGAAAAAGTTTTAAAGAATCGTGCTTTTATTATTATTTTTATTGTTAGGCCTATAGATAAGAAAAAGGTTTTATTTTATAACGATCGCACAGCTAATTTTACAGTATGTACAATTGTATACATTGACTTCTTTATGTAGAGCCATTTAGTGTAAATTTTTTTATTTTTCATTAGGTTGATGAAGAATTCCAAAAACTTTGGCGGTCAGCAACCGTAGATGCTATGGATGATGCTAAGATTGACGAACATTTAAAGAAAAAAGGCATACTGTTGATGAACTTTGTTTATTATTTCTTTATGTTAATAAGTCATTGAATGACCTTGAATTTAAATGCTATTTTTTGGTTTTCTATGTAATTATTTTTCTTATATTTCTTGTTCTAAATTAACGGTATTGTCGTATGATATTTCTTTTCAATTTCTTTAATATTTGTTGCTTTAAAATTGAGAAGTTATTTTGTTATTGTTGTAACATAATATGTAAATACATTATTGATAGCCTTAGTTGATGGTCTGCTTTTTTAATAAAGGCAGTCTGTTTATGAACATTTAAAAGACAACTTCTTTTCTTTTCTCGTGTACATTTTTTGGTGACCCCGACGTGATTGCGGGGAAAGGAGTCTCGTAATCACAAATATTGTTCTTGTATTTATTTAACTGTAAAACAAATTGAAAGATTTTGTTCATATGCCTAGTGCTGCATAAAGTGTAAAGTAATATAAAATAAGTTGGTGCTTTAACTAAAATTCAAATTGATGCTAATATTCATGCTAATAAAAATTAAACTAAAATAAAATTGAAATTAAACTTTCGTGAATAATAATTAAAAATGAGTAACATTGAAAATTTTAAAAGTAAAAGGGTATATTTGAAAGGTATTGCCACAAGGTTGGAGAACTTCATAAGCCAAGTTCGTAATGAAACCTCGCTTTTCGAAGTTCGTGCACGGTTGGATAATTTGGAGAAAATATATGACCAGATTCAATCACTGGACATTGAAATGTCTGCACATCCCGAAAATTTTCCTCAACGTGAACAAGAAATGTTGGATTTCGAAACCAGATATTTTCGTATGAAAACCAAATTTAATGAGTTTATAGACGCCAGGACACACTCTGCACCACTTGATCAGCTTAAGTCTACAACGATGCATCAAGATGCCATGCAACAGCTATTGCAAACTCAGACTGCTTTGTTAGAGAAATTATCTACACTTCAACTGCCAGCACAGTCAATACCTCCAGCTGTACCACTGTCTCAAACAATTAACACCTCAACCCACTCTGTTGATGTGCGATTGCCGAAACTAAACGTTCCTATTTTTGATGGCAAATATTCAGAGTTTAAATCTTTTTTTGATCTATTCAATAGTTCTATAAATATCAACAACACTCTGTCTGCTGCCCAAAAGTTTCAGTATTTAAAAGGGTTGTTAAAGGACGAACCAGCCAATCTTATACGCCATCTAACAGTTTCCGATCAGAACTACGAAGAAGCCCTAAAGAAATTACAAGAAAGATATGATAAACCCTCGCTGGTTGTGGATTCCTTAATAGAAACATTTTTATGTATTCCACAATCTGATACTTCACAAGGCTTACGTAATGTATCAAATATAGCCGATGAAGTCATCCGTGGACTTCGTGCCCAAGGAGCTGAAGCTGAAAAAAGAGATCCATGGCTGATACACTTACTTTGTAAAAAAGTTGATCGATACACTTTACAGGCATAGGCTGAACATTGCAGTAAGGTATCTTTTCCTTCCCTTAATAGCTTTATTATGTTTATAAACGAACGATGTGATGCCTTGGAGCGTATGCCTGTTACTGAAAGAATTAGCAAACCTTCTCCAAAACCCCTTCAAAGGTCTGCTCGAGCCTATACCGGATCGATGAAAAAGGCCTGTGCTGCTTGTTCACAAAATCACCATCTGTCATACTGCCCAACCTTCAATAAATTGGATGTTCCGAAACGCATAGAGTTCATAAAGCAGAAGCGTTTATGTTTTAACTGTTTAAAATTAAATCATAGAGTACAAGACTGTCCTTCAAAACATGTGTGTGAAACTTGTAGTGCCCATCACCATTCTTTAATACATGTGGACCGAAAGCCGTCAACAAATGTATCTACTGCACTGAATACTACTAAACCTCAAGATAAACCTGCTCTAAAAGGTAATTTAAATGAAACTTTTACTGTTAACAGTGATACATCTGTAAATTTAGCTGCATCTGCTGAGGTGAGAAATCTAAATATGTTGCTACCAACTGCCAGGGTATTGGTTAAAGATAATATGGGATATTATCAAAGTTGCTGTGTTCTTTTAGATTCGGGCTGCCAAAAGAAAGCTTTAGTATCAGAAAGGTGTGTTCAAAAGCTGGGACTGCAACGAAAACCTTCAAAAATGTATGTGAGTGGATTGGGCAACAACAAGGCTGGTGTAACTAAGGGTACTGTTGAACTACAGGTAAAGTCTGTACATAGTAGTGATAATGTGAGTATGCTTGCTCATATTTTTAATAACTTAACATCCAAGTTGCCATGTGCCCAAGTAACGATTAATTATTGGGATGAGATTAAAAATCTTCCTCTAGCAGATAATAAGTTTGATACCCCAAAAGATATTGACATTTTAGTTGGGTTTGATTATTTCTTTTCCCTTATAAGAGAAGGTCAAATTATAAAAGACGGTAACTTATTGGCACAGAATACAGCGTTTGGTTAGGTTATCTGTAGTGGGTGCACGATGGATGAATCAATTACTGTGTGTCACTTAAGTCAAAGTGTAACTGAGGAAGATCTTAATAAAACTTTAAGGTTATTTTGGGAATATGAGAACTTGAATCCGTCTAAACCATGCTTGACTATTGAAGACCAAACCGCTGAAGAACTATTTAAATCAACAACTATCAGATCTGAAAAATATTGTGTTAGATTGCCTTTCAAACAGAAGCCTGATTTAGGAGAGTCCTTTACTGGCGCCCTAGGACGGCTACAAGCAATGGAACGTAAGTTTAAATCTAACAGCAAGTTACGAGAAGAATATTCTGAATTTATGCGTGAATATTTGACAATGGGACATATGGAACTAGTGCCTGAAAATGAAATAAGTCGCCCTGTTGCCGAAGTGTTTTATTTACCTCACCATGCTGTGTTGAAAGATAGCAGTATCACTACGAAACTGCGAGTAGTATTTGATGGTTCGTGCAAATCAACAAATGGGAAGTCTCTTAATGACAACCTACTAAAGGGTCCAGTTTTACACCAGGATCTAATGGCAGTTATACTTCGATATAGGTGCAAAAAATACTGTTTTACAGCAGATATAAAACAGATGTTTCGCATGATAGGTGTACAAGAATGTGATCGAGATTTCCAGCGAGTATTATGGAGAAATAACCCGAATGAAGAAATAAAACACTACAGGCTCACTACAGTGACTTATGGTACCACACCTGCCCTGTATTTATCCATACGCACACTGTTACAGTTGAGTGAAGATGGGAAAGAGAGATTTCCAGTAGCCAGTGAGGCTTTGAAAACTAACTTTTATGTAGATGACTGCATGGCTGGCTCCAACACCATAGAAGAGGCCCAAAGCCTAGCAGACCAACTAAATGAGATGCTAATGGCTGGCGGTTTTCGATTGAGAAAATGGGCAAGTAACGAGAGCAGTGTTTTAACTAACGTTCCTGAAAGCGACAAAATTGAGAGCACTGTGAACATGCCTACAGACATCTCTGTATGTCTCCTTGGTGTAGTATGGAATCCAACGACTGATTGTTTTTCTTATAATGTAAAGGATAAGACATATTGTATCGATACAAAGAGGCAACTTTTATCCGAAATTTCAAAAATCTTCGACCCTCTTGGATGGATTTCGCCTGTCATAGTAGCAGTAAAGATCATAATTCAGAAACTTTGGTTAATCCAATTGGATTGGGATGAGCCGCTTCCTTTTGAAATAAAAAATACTGCTGAACAATTATTTTCAGAATTTTTTTAGTTAAATAGTATCTACATTCCTAGAATTATCTTTACCACAGAAACCAACATTACCTAACACGGGTTTTGTGATGCCTCTAGTGCAGCCTATGCAGCTGTAGTATACTGTCGCAAAATATCACCAAATGGTGAGATTTCTACAAACCTTGTGATGGCTAAAACGAGAGTGGCCCCAATAACCATGGTATCAATTCCCCGAATGGAATTGTGTGCAGCATATCTGTTGGCGCAAATTTTTGAGTACCTGATTCCTGTGTTGCATATACACAAAAGAGACATTGTATGCTGGTCAGATAGCAAGACTGTGTTGGCATGGCTTTCATCACACCCCTCTAAATGGAAGACGTTCATAGGTCATAGAACCGGGTTTATTCACGAAACTCTTCCTGATGTCAAGTGGAGGTATGTACCTACTAAATTAAACCCGGCAGATTGTGCAAGTAGAGGCATAAGATCGAGCTATCTAATAAATAACCAGATGTGGTTTTACGGCCCACCTTTTCTACAAAAGGACCAAACTGAGTGGCCCGAAACCTTAAAAGATGTGAAAACTAAAGAAGAGTTACGTATTGAGCAACAACTTAGTCTTCCAGCAACTGTCTCTGAAGATATTATTGCCATATTAAATGAAAGGAATTCTAAATTTCTACGTATGGTTCGATCCCTTGCTTACTTTTATCGAGCTTTTAACAACTTTCGTTATAAGTTACGAAATAAATCCCCCCTTCAAGTAGCCGAAATTAGAGATGCTGAAAATGAGTTTTTTAAATACTATCAAGAATCTGACTTTCCTGACATCATATCAAATATCAAAAATAAGGTTCCTATCACTAGTAAGAAGTTAAAACGATTATCTCCATTCATAGATGAATTCGGCATTTTACGAGTCGGAGGTCGACTTAACAAAGCAGATCTACCATATGACAGTCAACACCAGATTATTTTGCATAAAAACAGCCCTATCGCTTATAAAATTGTCCATGAATTACATTTGAAGAATCTACATGCAGGAATTACTCATCTTATTGCTACACTCCGCCAAAGATATTGGATTGTGGGAGCTCGTGAATTGGTTAAAAGAGTTTGTGATAAATGTCCTGTCTGTCAACGCTACAACGCTAAGTCTAATGATCAACTGATGGGTGACCTACCTAAATTTAGAGTAAATGCCTCGTACCCATTTTACCAAGTAGGCTGTGACTATGCTGGTCCTATATCGTACAAAATACATAACGGTCGTAGAGCGCCAACTGCCAAGGCGTATATAGCGGTCTTTATTTGCCTGGTCACAAAAGCGGTCCATTTAGAGCTCGTCACTGATTTAACTTCAGATGCATTTCTAGCAGCCCTCGATAGATTTGTTGCACGAAGAGGCTTGTGCGGCCACATATACAGTGATAATGGCACGAATTTCCAGGGAGCTGCTAAGAAACTTAATGAAATCTACCAATCGGTAAAATCTTTTGAATTCAATAATAATATTTCAAATTCTTTATCTAGTAAAGGTGTACAATGGCACTTCATCCCACCTGCTGCTCCTCATTTTGGAGGTGTTTGGGAGTCAACGGTAAAGAGCATGAAGTATCACCTCCTTAGGACAATCGGTCTCGCTACATTAAACTTTGAACAACTAACTACACTGTTAACCAGAATAGAAGCTATCCTTAACTCAAGACCACTAGTTCAAGCTGACTCAGATGACTTACCATATATTACACCAGGCCATTTCTTAATAGGCAGGCCACTTAACGCATTGCCTGAAGCTGATGTCACGCATTTGAAGACTTCCTATCTTTCCAAATGGAGCCATATCCAGCAACTTACACAATATTTTTGGTCACGTTGGTCAACGGATTATCTTTTATCCCTACAACCCGAGGCAAAATGGCTTAAAGAAAAACCAAACTTACAAAAAGATGATGTCGTTTTGTTACAAGATAAAAATCTACCTCCAGCTTGTTGGAAACTTGGAAGAGTTCTGGAGACCCATGCTGGATCTGATGGCCTAGTAAGAGTGGCAACCGTCAAGACTGCAAACTCAACTTTCCAGAGGCCAATAACAAAACTTTACCCCCTCCCAAAGGATGATTGAACATCATTACTGTCGTTCAAGGCTGGCGGAAATGTTGATGAACTTTGTTTATTATTTCTTTATGTTAATAAGTCATTGAATGACCTTGAATTTAAATGCTATTTTTTGGTTTTCTATGTAATTATTTTTCTTATATTTCTTGTTCTAAATTAACGGTATTGTCGTATGATATTTCTTTTCAATTTCTTTAATATTTGTTGCTTTAAAATTGAGAAGTTATTTTGTTATTGTTGTAACATAATATGTAAATACATTATTGATAGCCTTAGTTGATGGTCTGCTTTTTTAATAAAGGCAGTCTGTTTATGAACATTTAAAAGACAACTTCTTTTCTTTTCTCGTGTACACATACGTTCAATGCAAGATCATGGCCCTAAAAAACCTTTATCTAAAAGGAAGAAGGTTTCTAATAGGAATTAATATTATATTAATAACTAGCTAATACCCGGTGTGCTTCGCTACCCCCATCGAAATTAAATATGTACATAATAATTAATAATTTTTGCCTCAAATATTCATATTGATACTAAAGTGGATTCGACAAAATTTTAGGACTCTAACTGTTATATTTTCTTAGATATAATAATTTAATATTTTTTATATTGGAGGTGACAGAAGTGGGAGAATGTAAAAATAGAAAAAAAAAATATAATACATTGGATGCTGTAGAAAATACAGTTGTAAGACCTTGAAATATTAAGGGAATGTATGCCATCTACCATTATTCTGTGTTTTATCATTAATAATAATAAATAATTTGGGTAAGATCTGTGTATTTATTAAATTGATGTATTACAAGGCACTAAAGCATACGGTTTAACATTTGCAGCTGAAACTGAGCCTATTTTAAAATGTTTTAGCGATGCTGACTAGCTGGAGACATAGAAACTAGAAGGTCAGGGTTTTGTAGTAATGATGGGATCATCCAGTATTTCCTGGTCATTTCAACGACAAAAGAGTGTTTCCTTGCCCACCACCGAGTCTGAATTCGTAGCAAACTGTCATGCAATAAAGGAGGTGATTTGGATTCAGCAACTTATTTCTGAATTGGTACCAGATAAAATCAAAATATGTTTATACATAGACAATCAAAGTGCTATACGTTTAATTAAAAATCCCGAGTTTCACAAGCACATCGATGTCAAATATCAATTCATAAGACAAAAATATGAAGAAAAAATTTTTGAAATTAATTATGTTTCCACTAATCACCAAATTGCTGAAATTTTTACTAAACCTTTACCTAAAGACAGATTTTTATTTTTAAGAAATTTAATGAATATTGTCAATTATGTCAAATAAAAAAAAATTGAAGAAAAAAGGTTTAACAAAAGTGGGAGCATTGAAATATTTGTTAAAACTTTTATTACCCACTGTTGAATTATCAAATGTACTTGTTTAAATTATACTTATTGAATTCAGAAATTTATATATCAGCTTTACCTTTGCGTTATGTATTTAAAATAAATTTTCTAAATTTAAATTTTCTAAACTCATTAGCTGCGTTTTGTTTCTACAGAATAAACACGCAAATTAACAAATTTATTGAATTTTTAAAAATTGAAATATTTTAAACAATGGATCCGGCATTATCAAGAGAACGCGAGGCGTTCAAGAAAAGGGCCATGGCCACTCCTACGTATGTATATAAATATTTTTATTATTACAAAATATACAATATTTGCATACCAATTTAAGCGTGGAGAAAAAGATGAAAATCGAGACAGTAGCGCCCCCGCCAAAAGATGACGCAAAGAAGAAAATGCGTCCTCCCACAGCCCCAAAACTGGACTCGAATACGTACAAAACTATGGCCGGTAGTTCGCAGTATAGATTTGGCGTACTAGCCAAAATTGTTAAACATATGCGTACAAGGCATCAAGATGGTGACGATCATCCATAAACATTGGAAGAAATCTTAGATGAAACAAATCAGTTAGACGTAGGGCAGTCTGTTAAAAATGTAAGTGATTTATACATAAGCATATAATGCGACAAAATGAAATTTATTATTTTCAACACAGTGGCTTGGCTCCGAGGCTCTAATGAACAACCCCAAAATTGAAGTTAGTCCTGATGGAATAGGTTTCAGTTTTAAACCAGTTTATAAAATTAAAGATGGCAAAAGTTTGCTACGATTACTCAAACAACATGCCCTTAAAGGTCTGGGCGGTATTCTATTGGAAGATATACAAGAATCCCTGCCTCATTGTGAAAAAGTTTTAAAGAATCGTGCTTTTATTATTATTTTTATTGTTAGGCCTATAGATAAGAAAAAGGTTTTATTTTATAACGATCGCACAGCTAATTTTACAGTATGTACAATTATATACATTGACTTCTTTATGTAGAGCCATTTAGTGTAAATTTTTTTATTTTTCATTAGGTTGATGAAGAATTCCAAAAACTTTGGCGGTCAGCAACCGTAGATGCTATGGATGATGCTAAGATTGACGAACATTTAAAGAAAAAAGGCATACGTTCAATGCAAGATCATGGCCCTAAAAAACCTTTATCTAAAAGGAAGAAGGTTTCTAATAGGAATTAATATTATATTAATAACTAGCTAATACCCGGTGTGCTTCGCTACCCCCATCGAAATTAAATATGTACATAATAATTAAAAAATTTTTTATTTAGTAATTAAACTATGCAATTTTTCTTAAAGGTTTATTCTAATTTCATTTGATGACAATATGTTTCATTTAAATTCTAAAATAATACATTAATGAGCTATTTATTTCTTACTTGCTAAAATTTAATATGTACTTTTTTTCTTAAATAAATAATTCTTATTCCAATGCCTTGGGATACACAATATTTTTTGTTTTCCCCTCTGCGGGTTTTCCTACTCGCGAACATGCGACGTAAAGCTGTCCATGTGAGAAACATGGATTTTTTAGATTAAGTCCACAAACTTGCAAGGACTGACCTTGAGCTTTATTAATTGTCATTGCAAATGCTAGGCGAATAGGAAATTGAAGGCGCTTGAAATCGAATGGCATCTCCGATGTGGTCATACGACGTGGCGGCAATACATCAGTTTCCTTAAACTTTCCAGTTATAATGGTCGTTCATCACTTTTTATTGTTAGTTGAGTGCCATTACAAAGTCGTGGAGGGTCAATATTTCTAAGTAAAATAATGTGAACACCGTTTTTTTATAAGTTCTTAGATTCCCATCGATCTTGTTGAGAATATTGCTGTTGATGGAATTAACGTCAATATTTTTGGATGCCAGTAACGCACGTTCATATAACCATTGCATATTTTTTAAATTTTGCACGATATTGGGAAATATACAATTTATTAATTCTTCTTTGGATTGTTTCATTCTGCAAAAGTCTGTAGGAAAGTTTATATACTTTGTTATAGGATCCATTGGAATTCTTCCGTTACCTAAATCAAGCAATTTTTTGGAAAAAGTTGAAGCTGAAGCATCACGTTCCAACTGAACACGCATATTAGTAGTTAACTTTAGAGTGTGAACATGTCGCCAAAGGTGTTTCATTTTTGTACATGAGTGCATTGCAATATTGGCAAACTCGTCGATTCACCACCATTCGTTTACGATTTTGTTCTCGACGCAAATCATATTGCTCTATACTTACTGCTGCTCTTCTTGTTGATGTTCGAATCCTGTGACTTTCTACTAATGATTCATGTTGGACTTCTTTTTCATTAGCTCGTGATGCTGTGGTACGATTTTGCTGGCTTTGTAGCCGACCTTCATGTTCCAAAGGTGTCTCGGTAGCTCGTGCGGTTGTCGCATGTTGTCGAAGACCTTCAAGACGTCCTTCACGTTCTGAAGGCGTTTCTGTGGCTCGTGATGTTTCGGTACGATTTCGTTGGCTTTGTATCCGACCTTCAAGTTCCAACGATGTCTCGGTAGCTCATGCGGTAGTGGCATGTTGTCGAAGACCTTCAAGACATCTTTCGCGTTCTGACGGCGTTTCAGAAGCTCGCGCTAAAGAGGTAAGATTTCGTTGACTTTTAAGGCACTCTTGGCTTTCTGAAGGTGTTTCAGTAGCTCTTGATGATGTGGCACGTTGTCGTAGGCCTTCAAGGCGTTCTTCGCGTTGTGATGGCGTTCCGGCTCTAAAGGTTGAAACTCTTTTCAGTCCTGAGGCGACTTTCACGCTCTTCCGAACTTTCATTTGCTCTCTGGGATTGCAAACGCAATGCATTTTTAGTGCTTCTGGAAAGGGATGCTTTTATTGGTTCAAATAACGTTTAACTTGATTAAAATCAAAGATTCAACTGAATTCCAAAACCGAATGCGTGTTATACATATGTATTCCTTTATATTTTACCTAATATGAATAGGTAAAAAATCGGTTCAGGTCATGAACCTTTTGAAAAAGAAATTAAGGTTATTAAAATTTAACAAATAATTGTGTTTGCGTCAGTCACAGGTAATTTTTTTGATGAGTTTTGCAACTACTTATTTTATTTGGGAACAATATTGACAGTTTACATTTTATTACTTAGGTAATTAAAAGTAATGAATGAAAATATTACTCCCTATTGTTACATGCCCATTCATCGCCCAATAGAATGCTGATTACAAAATTAACCTAATGTGGTTTTCAAGATATGCGACAAATAAATACTATTTTTATTAGTTACCCATTTTTAGAAGTAAACAATAATATAACTATTACATATGAATATGTGTATGTATATGAGATCAATATATAAATTGTATGCATTTTAGTACTTACTATGTACATGAGTTGAAAATTTCAAACTCAATCATTTAAGGGTCATATACCTTACTATTGCATATTTCAAGATATAATAATTTCCACACTCACTAATCAGAGAGGCACCACCTTCCTGAAGCTGGAATACAAAATTGGAGACTCTAGCTTTTATAGTTTTCTAGATATACAGATTTTAATAATTAGTTCATATAGAGTTTGCCACGCCCCTAATGCTTGATCGCCCATTTTTAACAAAAATATTGATATTGAACCTTTAGATATTCGTACAAAATTGGAGAGTCTAACTGTTATTTTTCTTCATATGGGAGGTGACACGACCGCTTTTGTTGAACTCCCTAGTTTTGTCCAGAATATTTATATTTAAACTAAAGTTACTTGTACAAAAATTGGGGACTCTAGCTGTTAGAGTTTTTCAGATATACAGATTTTCGTATTTACTTTATATGGGAGGTGCCAAGCCCACTATTGTTAGTTCGCCATTTTTGTCCAAAATATTTATATTAAAACTGTAGTTACTTGTACAAAATTTGAGGTATCTTGCTGATATAGTTTTTCCAATATACACATTTTGTTATTATCTTACAATAGTAGGTAATGTAGTATATGTGGGAGTGGCACCTCGCTCATTTGAAATATCAACATAAAAAGTAGCCTATAACTCTTTCCGGAAGATACTGTGAACATTTTAGGAATATCGGTTTAGCCGTTTAGTCGTCTATAAACTTCAAACATACAAACAAACACACATTCATTTTTATATATATAGGTGATTTCCGAGATATAAGAAGTTTTACATTTAATTCATATGGGAAGTACCACACCCACTTTTCCTAGTCAGCCCATTTTTGCCTAAAATGTTCATATTGATACTAAAGTGGATTCGACAAAATTTTAGGACTCTAACTGTTATATTTTCTTAGATATAATAATTTAATATTTTTTATATTGGAGGTGACAGAAGTGGGAGAATGTAAAAATAGAAAAAAAAAATATAATATATTGGATGCTGTAGAAAATACAGTTGTAAGACCTTGAAATATTAAGGGAATGTATGCCATCTACCATTATTCTGTGTTTTATCATTAATAATAATAAATAATTTGGGTAAGATCTGTGTATTTATTAAATTGATGTATTACAAGGCACTAAAGCATACGGTTTAACATTTGCAGCTGAAACTGAGCCTATTTTAAAATGTTTTAGCGATGCTGACTAGCTGGAGACATAGAAACTAGAAGGTCAGGGTTTTGTAGTAATGATGGGATCATCCAGTATTTCCTGGTCATTTCAACGACAAAAGAGTGTTTCCTTGCCCACCACCGAGTCTGAATTCGTAGCAAACTGTCATGCAATAAAGGAGGTGATTTGGATTCAGCAACTTATTTCTGAATTGGTACCAGATAAAATCAAAATATGTTTATACATAGACAATCAAAGTGCTATACGTTTAATTAAAAATCCCGAGTTTCACAAGCACATCGATGTCAAATATCAATTCATAAGACAAAAATATGAAGAAAAAATGTTTGAAATTAATTATGTTTCCACTAATCACCAAATTGCTGAAATTTTTACTAAACCTTTACCTAAAGACAGATTTTTATTTTTAAGAAATTTAATGAATATTGTCAATTATGTCAAATAAAAAAAAATTGAAGAAAAAAGGTTTAACAAAAGTGGGAGCATTGAAATATTTGTTAAAACTTTTATTACCCACTGTTGAATTATCAAATGTACTTGTTTAAATTATACTTATTGAATTCAGAAATTTATATATCAGCTTTACCTTTGCGTTATGTATTTAAAATAAATTTTCTAAATTTAAATTTTCTAAACTCATTAGCTGCGTTTTGTTTCTACAGAATAAACACGCAAATTAACAAATTTATTGAATTTTTAAAAATTGAAATATTTTAAACAATGGATCCGGCATTATCAAGAGAACGCGAGGCGTTCAAGAAAAGGGCCATGGCCACTCCTACGTATGTATATAAATATTTTTATTATTACAAAATATACAATATTTGCATACCAATTTAAGCGTGGAGAAAAAGATGAAAATCGAGACAGTAGCGCCCCCGCCAAAAGATGACGCAAAGAAGAAAATGCGTCCTCCCACAGCCCCAAAACTGGACTCGAATGCGTACAAAACTATGGCCGGTAGTTCGCAGTATAGATTTGGCGTACTAGCCAAAATTGTTAAACATATGCGTACAAGGCATCAAGATGGTGACGATCATCCATAAACATTGGAAGAAATCTTAGATGAAACAAATCAGTTAGACGTAGGGCAGTCTGTTAAAAATGTAAGTGATTTATACATAAGCATATAATGCGACAAAATGAAATTTATTATTTTCAACACAGTGGCTTGGCTCCGAGGCTCTAATGAACAACCCCAAAATTGAAGTTAGTCCTGATGGAATAGGTTTCAGTTTTAAACCAGTTTATAAAATTAAAGATGGCAAAAGTTTGCTACGATTACTCAAACAACATGCCCTTAAAGGTCTGGGCGGTATTCTATTGGAAGATATACAAGAATCCCTGCCTCATTGTGAAAAAGTTTTAAAGAATCGTGCTTTTATTATTATTTTTATTGTTAGGCCTATAGATAAGAAAAAGGTTTTATTTTATAACGATCGCACAGCTAATTTTACAGTATGTACAATTATATACATTGACTTCTTTATGTAGAGCCATTTAGTGTAAATTTTTTTATTTTTCATTAGGTTGATGAAGAATTCCAAAAACTTTGGCGGTCAGCAACCGTAGATGCTATGGATGATGCTAAGATTGACGAACATTTAAAGAAAAAAGGCATACGTTCAATGCAAGATCATGGCCCTAAAAAACCTTTATCTAAAAGGAAGAAGGTTTCTAATAGGAATTAATATTATATTAATAACTAGCTAATACCCGGTGTGCTTCGCTACCCCCATCGAAATTAAATATGTACATAATAATTAATAATTTTTGCCTCAAATATTCATATTGATACTAAAGTGGATTCGACAAAATTTTAGGACTCTAACTGTTATATTTTCTTAGATATAATAATTTAATATTTTTTATATTGGAGGTGACAGAAGTGGGAGAATGTAAAAATAGAAAAAAAAAATATAATACATTGGATGCTGTAGAAAATACAGTTGTAAGACCTTGAAATATTAAGGGAATGTATGCCATCTACCATTATTCTGTGTTTTATCATTAATAATAATAAATAATTTGGGTAAGATCTGTGTATTTATTAAATTGATGTATTACAAGGCACTAAAGCATACGGTTTAACATTTGCAGCTGAAACTGAGCCTATTTTAAAATGTTTTAGCGATGCTGACTAGCTGGAGACATAGAAACTAGAAGGTCAGGGTTTTGTAGTAATGATGGGATCATCCAGTATTTCCTGGTCATTTCAACGACAAAAGAGTGTTTCCTTGCCCACCACCGAGTCTGAATTCGTAGCAAACTGTCATGCAATAAAGGAGGTGATTTGGATTCAGCAACTTATTTCTGAATTGGTACCAGATAAAATCAAAATATGTTTATACATAGACAATCAAAGTGCTATACGTTTAATTAAAAATCCCGAGTTTCACAAGCACATCGATGTCAAATATCAATTCATAAGACAAAAATATGAAGAAAAAATGTTTGAAATTAATTATGTTTCCACTAATCACCAAATTGCTGAAATTTTTACTAAACCTTTACCTAAAGACAGATTTTTATTTTTAAGAAATTTAATGAATATTGTCAATTATGTCAAATAAAAAAAAATTGAAGAAAAAAGGTTTAACAAAAGTGGGAGCATTGAAATATTTGTTAAAACTTTTATTACCCACTGTTGAATTATCAAATGTACTTGTTTAAATTATACTTATTGAATTCAGAAATTTATATATCAGCTTTACCTTTGCGTTATGTATTTAAAATAAATTTTCTAAATTTAAATTTTCTAAACTCATTAGCTGCGTTTTGTTTCTACAGAATAAACACGCAAATTAACAAATTTATTGAATTTTTAAAAATTGAAATATTTTAAACAATGGATCCGGCATTATCAAGAGAACGCGAGGCGTTCAAGAAAAGGGCCATGGCCACTCCTACGTATGTATATAAATATTTTTATTATTACAAAATATACAATATTTGCATACCAATTTAAGCGTGGAGAAAAAGATGAAAATCGAGACAGTAGCGCCCCCGCCAAAAGATGACGCAAAGAAGAAAATGCGTCCTCCCACAGCCCCAAAACTGGACTCGAATACGTACAAAACTATGGCCGGTAGTTCGCAGTATAGATTTGGCGTACTAGCCAAAATTGTTAAACATATGCGTACAAGGCATCAAGATGGTGACGATCATCCATTAACATTGGAAGAAATCTTAGATGAAACAAATCAGTTAGACGTAGGGCAGTCTGTTAAAAATGTAAGTGATTTATACATAAGCATATAATGCGACAAAATGAAATTTATTATTTTCAACACAGTGGCTTGGCTCCGAGGCTCTAATGAACAACCCCAAAATTGAAGTTAGTCCTGATGGAATAGGTTTCAGTTTTAAACCAGTTTATAAAATTAAAGATGGCAAAAGTTTGCTACGATTACTCAAACAACATGCCCTTAAAGGTCTGGGCGGTATTCTATTGGAAGATATACAAGAATCCCTGCCTCATTGTGAAAAAGTTTTAAAGAATCGTGCTTTTATTATTATTTTTATTGTTAGGCCTATAGATAAGAAAAAGGTTTTATTTTATAACGATCGCACAGCTAATTTTACAGTATGTACAATTATATACATTGACTTCTTTATGTAGAGCCATTTAGTGTAAATTTTTTTATTTTTCATTAGGTTGATGAAGAATTCCAAAAACTTTGGCGGTCAGCAACCGTAGATGCTATGGATGATGCTAAGATTGACGAACATTTAAAGAAAAAAGGCATACGTTCAATGCAAGATCATGGCCCTAAAAAACCTTTATCTAAAAGGAAGAAGGTTTCTAATAGGAATTAATATTATATTAATAACTAGCTAATACCCGGTGTGCTTCGCTACCCCCATCGAAATTAAATATGTACATAATAATTAATAATTTTTGCCTCAAATATTCATATTGATACTAAAGTGGATTCGACAAAATTTTAGGACTCTAACTGTTATATTTTCTTAGATATAATAATTTAATATTTTTTATATTGGAGGTGACAGAAGTGGGAGAATGTAAAAATAGAAAAAAAAAATATAATACATTGGATGCTGTAGAAAATACAGTTGTAAGACCTTGAAATATTAAGGGAATGTATGCCATCTACCATTATTCTGTGTTTTATCATTAATAATAATAAATAATTTGGGTAAGATCTGTGTATTTATTAAATTGATGTATTACAAGGCACTAAAGCATACGGTTTAACATTTGCAGCTGAAACTGAGCCTATTTTAAAATGTTTTAGCGATGCTGACTAGCTGGAGACATAGAAACTAGAAGGTCAGGGTTCTGTAGTAATGATGGGATCATCCAGTATTTCCTGGTCATTTCAACGACAAAAGAGTGTTTCCTTGCCCACCACCGAGTCTGAATTCGTAGCAAACTGTCATGCAATAAAGGAGGTGATTTGGATTCAGCAACTTATTTCTGAATTGGTACCAGATAAAATCAAAATATGTTTATACATAGACAATCAAAGTGCTATACGTTTAATTAAAAATCCCGAGTTACACAAGCACATCGATGTCAAATATCAATTCATAAGACAAAAATATGAAGAAAAAATGTTTGAAATTAATTATGTTTCCACTAATCACCAAATTGCTGAAATTTTTACTAAACCTTTACCTAAAGACAGATTTTTATTTTTAAGAAATTTAATGAATATTGTCAATTATGTCAAATAAAAAAAAATTGAAGAAAAAAAGTTTAACAAAAGTGGGAGCATTGAAATATTTGTTAAAACTTTTATTACCCACTGCTGAATTATCAAATGTACTTGTTTAAATTATACTTATTGAATTCAGAAATTTATATATCAGCTTTACCTTTGCGTTATGTATTTAAAATAAATTTTCTAAATTTAAATTTTCTAAACTCATTAGCTGCGTTTTGTTTCTACAGAATAAACACGCAAATTAACAAATTTATTGAATTTTTAAAAATTGAAATATTTTAAACAATGGATCCGGCATTATCAAGAGAACGCGAGGCGTTCAAGAAAAGGGCCATGGCCACTCCTACGTATGTATATAAATATTTTTATTATTACAAAATATACAATATTTGCATACCAATTTAAGCGTGGAGAAAAAGATGAAAATCGAGACAGTAGTGCCCCCGCCAAAAGATGACGCAAAGAAGAAAATGCGTCCTCCCACAGCCCCAAAACTGGACTCGAATACGTACAAAACTATGGCCGGTAGTTCGCAGTATAGATTTGGCGTACTAGCCAAAATTGTTAAACATATGCGTACAAGGCATCAAGATGGTGACGATCATCCATAAACATTGGAAGAAATCTTAGATGAAACAAATCAGTTAGACGTAGGGCAGTCTGTTAAAAATGTAAGTGATTTATACATAAGCATATAATGCGACAAAATGAAATTTATTATTTTCAACACAGTGGCTTGGCTCCGAGGCTCTAATGAACAACCCCAAAATTGAAGTTAGTCCTGATGGAATAGGTTTCAGTTTTAAACCAGTTTATAAAATTAAAGATGGCAAAAGTTTGCTACGATTACTCAAACAACATGCCCTTAAAGGTCTGGGCGGTATTCTATTGGAAGATATACAAGAATCCCTGCCTCATTGTGAAAAAGTTTTAAAGAATCGTGCTTTTATTATTATTTTTATTGTTAGGCCTATAGATAAGAAAAAGGTTTTATTTTATAACGATCGCACAGCTAATTTTACAGTATGTACAATTATATACATTGACTTCTTTATGTAGAGCCATTTAGTGTAAATTTTTTTATTTTTCATTAGGTTGATGAAGAATTCCAAAAACTTTGGCGGTCAGCAACCGTAGATGCTATGGATGATGCTAAGTGTTGGAGAACAATAAATTAATAATTAATAAGTTAAATTCATTTTATAATGTAGTAGAGTATTTATATTATCATTTCTAATAATATTCTTGATGTACCACTGTACTTGCTATAATTTATCTATTATCTATATTCTTTCTATGCTTCTTTCTATTTTACACATACATATACACATTCATGTACAAGCTTTGTCACGCGATTTTCTACCTGCTACTAAGCTAACCGGTTTTTATACATATCCTTGTTAGTGTAAAGAACCCTTTTTATTATTTGTTACAATTTTGTAAGAAAAACAGAATTATTTTACTTTGCCTAAATTTTGTAACAAATTATTATAATTCTGATCGTGAAAGCTATCACATCTCTGCCTTGCTGCTAATTAAAATTATAATCATACTGCCTTGCTGCTGTGTTATACTTAATAATAAACTAAATTAAAGTTAAATTTGTATAATAATAAGTTTTTAATAAATAAATTTGAATGTAATAAAATTAAAATAATAAAATAAAGTGAATTAAAACCCTCAATCTTAAACATTGGTGCCGAAACCCGGGACCCGAAATATAGCCTTTCGGGAATTTTTGCCTATTTTTGACTCTTGCCATACTGGACTCTTGCATATTTTGGAATCTTGCTCACATTGTACTCTTGCCTACCTTGGAAGCTTGCCTATAGTGGAAATATTGCCTATTCTGGAAGATTGCATACAATAAAGTTTTGCCTACTGTGGAATCTTGCTATTGGTATTCTGCCTACACTGAGGTCTTGGACAACATACATCGCCTACTGTATCTCTGGCTTGGACCTGCAAATTGGAAGAAATCTGCTGGATACTTGGACTCTATTCTTGGGTTTGAATTGCGTTAAGTTAACCTGCGTTACTACTGCCTTACTTTGTGATCAAACCGTATGTATTAATGAAATTTATCTAGAAAGTGTGATTGTTTAAAATATTAAGTGAAAGAAATTAAAATGGAAAATTTATCAAAATTAATCGAAGAACAACGGTTACTGTTAAAAAATTTGCAACGTACTACTGAAACTTACCAGTCTAAAACTAATATTACTCGCGGTTATGCTCAATGTGTGTTGGAAGAAATCGAGTCTTCTTCCACTCAGTTTAAAGATATGCATAAACAGATTTTGGAAATTATTCGCGAAAATTCGTTTAATATGAGTGAGGTACCTTACTTCTCTGAAGACGTATATTATAATTTTCAAAATGAATTTTTATTGTTAAAGGGTCAGATACTTGATATAATAAACGAACGTGTTAATCCTCACGTATCAACTATTCATTCAAGTACGTTTGCAAACTCAACACATAATAGAAACGACACTATAGCAGTTGAAGCTCGTTTGCCTAAAATAGATCTACCGATATTTTCTGGAGACTATGTTTCTTGGATTTCATACAAAGATATGTTTGTGTCGTTAGTTCACAATAATCAGTCGTTAAGCAATGTGCAAAAATACTATTTTTTGAAAAGTTCGTGTTCAGGTATTCCTTTAGATATTGTGAATGAATACCCTGCTTCAGACGCTAGTTATAGCTTGGCTTGGATTGCCTTAAACAATCGCTATCACAATAAAAGAAAAATTGTCGACATGGTAATGAAAAAGTTGTTTTCCATACCTTCTTGCAATGGCTCAGCTGAAAGTATTCAGATCCTTTTAGATACGACGCGTAATAGTCTTGCTTTGTTGCGCACACTAGGAGTCAATTCTAACAATTGGGATGCTATTCTAATATATATGTCCGTTAATAAACTAGATAATCAAACTCGTAAGGAATGGGAACAATCTCTAAAGGCTTCTACTGAAGTTCCATCCATTACTACGCTTTATGAATTTTTGGAAACATCCTTCAGAACTTTAGAAACAATTAATGATTCTCATTCTTCTTATCAGAGCACTAAATCTAGAAATTTATGTCAAACAACAAACAAAAAGGTTTCTAAACGTAATGTCCATGTGACTGCAACTAATAACGATACAAATTGCCCTTGTTGTGACAAGCGACACCCTTTATTTAAATGCTTTAAATTCGCAGCTATGTCCTCTGAAAATAAGCGCAACTTTTTAAGCGAAAAGAGGATTTGTAGAAATTGTTTGAATATTGGACATTTTAGCGTCAACTGTCATTTAAAATCAAATTGTCAAATTTGCCATCAGAAGCACCACACCACTGTGCATAAGGAATATGACAAAGTAAATAGGGCTGATAATAATTCATCTGACAAGGTCATTGAAAACTTAGTATGCAACTGTAATATTCTAAAAGATCAGCCTCAAGTACTCTTAGCTACAGCACGTGTAATAGTTAAAACACCCAGCGGTCTTTTTCATTTAAGAGCAATTCTTGATCAATGCGCTCAAGCTTCATTTATTACTCAAAATGCTGCTGAAACTCTAAGACTACAAACTATTAAGACTCATGCTCAAATAAGCGGTGTTTGTGGAAAGGATTACACTGCCACAAAATTAGTTCAAATTAGTCTGTCTTCAAATTTCGAGCCTAATTTTGAGATGCTCTGTCAAACGTTTGTTTTACCTAAAATTACAGCTTATCAGCCTCAACCAATAAATCCGGAAATGGTATCAAGTTTAAAGAAACTTAAGCTGGCTGATCCCAATTTTACTGAACGCGGTTCAATCGACTTACTCTTGGGAGGAGATGTCTACAGTAATATAATTTTACCTCAGCAAAGAAAATTTAATAACTGCTTATTCTTACAACTTAGTCATTTTGGTTGGGTAGTTTCAGGGCCTACATCACAGGTCTCTTTTCCGAAAAATGATATAAGTGTGAACGTGTGTGCTTTGGATAAGCAACTTCGTGCATTTTGGGAGCAAGAAGAGTTAATAGAAAAGCGACATCTTACAGAGGAAGAAGAACTTTGTGAGACGTATTTCCAAAAGACCACTACTCGTGACCATACTGGTCGTTACACAGTTCATTTGCCCTTTAAATCTGCTTTAAAAGGATGTCCTTTGCCAATCTTTAATCATACTGATTATAACGCGCTTTCTCGGTTGAAGAATGTTGAGGCAAAATGTAAAAGGAATCCGACTTTTGGTAAACTCTATGAAGACTTCATAAAAGAATACGAAGAACTTGGTCACATGGTCAAACAAGGTAGATATCCACAGAATTTAATTGAGAATAGTTATTTTTTGCCTCACCACGGTGTACTACGAGATAGTAGCACCACGACAAAGTTGAGAGTCGTTTTTGATGGAAGTTCTAGAAGAACATTTCAACCCTCTTTAAATGATGAACTATCTGCAGGACCCGCTCTGCAAAATGATCTTCCTACTATTATAATACGATGGAGACGTTATCGTATTGGATTCACAGCGGACATAGAGAAAATGTTTCGCCAAATCAACGTAGCTAGTGAACACCAAATATATCAACGGATATTGTGGCGAGATTCTGATTCTAATGACATCAATATATACAATCTAACAACCGTAACCTACGGCACAAAACCAGCTCCATTCTTATCAATTAGAGTACTTCAACAATTAGCCCTGGATGAGAAAGAACAGTTTCCATTAGCCTGTAAGGTACTCAATACTGACACTTACGTAGACGACGTGATTTCTGGAGCTGATGATTTGACTCAAGCCCTAAAGCTTCATTCGGAGTTGTGCAAGTTATTAAATAAAGGTAAATTCAATCTACGTAAATGGTCTTCTAACTCTATGGATCTCATGGAATCTATTCTGCCTGAACTTCGAGCAGATTCTAAAGTTTTTGAAATTGAAAATGATAATTTCATAAAAGCTCTTGGTCTTGAATGGAATATAAAAGATGATTACTTTTCTTTTAAAATTAAATTTGTAAATAGTGACGAAAAGGTCACTAAGCGAAGCCTACTGTCAGATGCAGCGAAGCTGTATGACCCTCTTGGTTGGCTTTCGCCTACAACAATTCTAGCGAAAATAGAATTTCAAAACCTATGGTTGTTAGGAATCGATTGGAATGATTTTGTTCCAGAAGATTTAAATAGAAGGTGGATAGAATATAGATACAGCTTAAAGGAACTAGAAGGAATAAAAATTCCTAGATGGATCGGACTTTCATCTACTAGAAAAGTTGAAGTTCACGGATTTTGTGATTCTTCTAAATTTGCATTTGCTGCTGCTGTTTATGCTAAAGTCATTTTGGATAATTCTTATGTAAAGGTTAATTTGCTACAAGCGAAAACTAAAGTAGGACCACTAAAAAGACTTACTATACCTCGAATGGAGCTCTGTGGAGCAACATTATTAGTCAAACTTGTTAGCAAAATAACCTCTTCACTTGATTGCGAAATTAGTAACATTTTTTATTGGACTGATAGCACCACAGTACTTTCATGGATTAGAGGCCAGTCATCCAGATGGCCAGTTTATGTTGGAAACAGAGTAGCAGAAATACAGAGAAGATCAACGAATAATCAATGGCGCTACGTTTCAACACGAGATAACCCAGCCGATTGTGCATCTCGTGGAATTTCATCGACGGAACTCGTTAACCATGAGCTATGGTGGAATGGCCCTAAATGGTTGTGTGAGATACCAGAAAAGTGGCCAAAACAACCAATTTGAAAATTCTAATTTACCAGAACAACGTACATGTTTAAATATACATTCAACTACTACAGAACTAGAATACCCTGAAATTTTAACACGCTTTTCCTCTCTTAGCAAGCTAATACGCGTAACTGCGTACATATTTCGGTTTACTAAAAATTCGTCATACAAAAAAGAATCACAAACGACAGGTAGTAGTAAGATGACAGGTTTTCTCACCAGTAGCGAGCTTAATTACGCCCGTATGAAACTTATCCGAGCTTCACAACAGGTTGATTTTCCGAACGAAATATTTCAGCTCAGAGAAAATGGTCATATTAGTACTAATAGGACAGTTGCTAAACTGTGCCCTTTTTTCGATTCTTCAGAAATTATTCGAGTTGGCGGTAGAATTCAAAACTCAGATTTGAACTATTTTTCTAAGCATCCAATTTTACTTTCGAAAAGAAATCCTATAACTAATCCTATATTTCTAGATGCGCATAAAAGAACGTTACATGGCGGATTAATTGAAATGCATTCATTTGTTTCCCGAGAATATTTCATTTTGTCAGCTAGAAATATAGCGAAAAAAGTTTTACGGCAGTGTATTGACTGTTTCAAATACAGCGCAAAGGCAGCGCAACAGGTCATGGGTAGCTTACCCAGTGTTCGTCTTAAGCCAGCACGACCTTTCAAGCATAGCGGCGTAGACTATGCAGGACCAATTACTATAAAACAATCAACTGCACGAAATTCTGTAACCACAAAAGGTTATATTTGCCTATTTATTTGTATGGTAACGAAGGCTATACATCTGGAAGCTGTGACCAGTTTATCTACAGACTCATTTCTAGCTGCATTTCGACGCTTTATATCCAGACGTGGAAATTGTACCGATCTGTACTCAGATTGCGGTACGAATTTTGTTGGTGCTCAGAAAGAACTGGAAGTTCTTTACAAAAACAAATCTTTACCTAAAGAACTCGCTGAACTTCTGGCCTCTGATGGAGTTACTTGGCACTTCATACCACCAGCATCACCTAATTTTGGAGGACTATGGGAGGCAGGAGTTAAGTCTACGAAACATCATTTGCGCAGGGTTATGCATAATCGTATTCTTACGTTTGAGGAACTTACAACGCTTCTTACTCAAATCGAGAGTTGTCTGAACTCTAGACCATTGTGCCCTCTGAACAACGATCCTTCTGATGTTAACGCTCTTACACCGGCACATTTTTTAATTGGCGAACCATCTGCCTGTGTACCAGAAGAAGATTTACTTCAAATTAACATCGACCGTTTAGCCAGATGGAAAGTCGTTGAGAAATTAAAGCAACATTTTTGGCGCCGCTGGTGTCGCGAATGGCTTTGTCGGTTACAGGCTAGACCTAAATGGCTCAAGGTTACAAGAAATGCAAAAGTAGGTGACTTGGTAATTATATTTGATGAACGTTGTCCACCCGGACAATGGCCTTTGGCTCGAGTTCAAGCAGTCCACCCTGGTAGTGATGGATTCGTAAGAGTTGTGACGCTGTTATCAAATGGAAGACTTTTTAAACGTCCTATTTCTAAAATAGCCTTTCTACCTAATTCAGATCCTCTTTGTAAAAATAATACTCCCTTAAGTTAAACACTACCGTGCTTAGGGGGGGAGAATGTTGGAGAACAATAAATTAATAATTAATAAGTTAATTTCATTTTATAATGTAGTAGAGTATTTATATTATCATTTCTAATAATATTCTTGATGTACCACTGTACTTGCTATAATTTATCTATTATCTATATTCTTTCTATGCTTCTTTCTATTTTACACATACATATACACATTCATGTACAAGCTTTGTCACGCGATTTTCTACCTGCTACTAAGCTAACCGGTTTTTATACATATCCTTGTTAGTGTAAAGAACCCTTTTTATTATTTGTTACAATTTTGTAAGAAAAACAGAATTATTTTACTTTGCCTAAATTTTGTAACAAATTATTATAATTCTGATCGTGAAAGCTATCACATCTCTGCCTTGCTGCTAATTAAAATTATAATCATACTGCCTTGCTGCTGTGTTATACTTAATAATAAACTAAATTAAAGTTAAATTTGTATAATAATAAGTTTTTAATAAATAAATTTGAATGTAATAAAATTAAAATAATAAAATAAAGTGAATTAAAACCCTCAATCTTAAACACTAAGATTGACGAACATTTAAAGAAAAAAGGCATACGTTCAATGCAAGATCATGGCCCTAAAAAACCTTTATCTAAAAGGAAGAAGGTTTCTAATAGGAATTAATATTATATTAATAACTAGCTAATACCCGGTGTGCTTCGCTACCCCCATCGAAATTAAATATGTACATAATAATTAATAATTTTTGCCTCAAATATTCATATTGATACTAAAGTGGATTCGACAAAATTTTAGGACTCTAACTGTTATATTTTCTTAGATATAATAATTTAATATTTTTTATATTGGAGGTGACAGAAGTGGGAGAATGTAAAAATAGAAAAAAAAAAATATAATACATTGGATGCTGTAGAAAATACAGTTGTAAGACCTTGAAATATTAAGGGAATGTATGCCATCTACCATTATTCTGTGTTTTATCATTAATAATAATAAATAATTTGGGTAAGATCTGTGTATTTATTAAATTGATGTATTACAAGGCACTAAAGCATACGGTTTAACATTTGCAGCTGAAACTGAGCCTATTTTAAAATGTTTTAGCGATGCTGACTAGCTGGAGACATAGAAACTAGAAGGTCAGGGTTTTGTAGTAATGATGGGATCATCCAGTATTTCCTGGTCATTTCAACGACAAAAGAGTGTTTCCTTGCCCACCACCGAGTCTGAATTCGTAGCAAACTGTCATGCAATAAAGGAGGTGATTTGGATTCAGCAACTTATTTCTGAATTGGTACCAGATAAAATCAAAATATGTTTATACATAGACAATCAAAGTGCTATACGTTTAATTAAAAATCCCGAGTTTCACAAGCACATCGATGTCAAATATCAATTCATAAGACAAAAATATGAAGAAAAAATGTTTGAAATTAATTATGTTTCCACTAATCACCAAATTGCTGAAATTTTTACTAAACCTTTACCTAAAGACAGATTTTTATTTTTAAGAAATTTAATGAATATTGTCAATTATGTCAAATAAAAAAAAATTGAAGAAAAAAGGTTTAACAAAAGTGGGAGCATTGAAATATTTGTTAAAACTTTTATTACCCACTGTTGAATTATCAAATGTACTTGTTTAAATTATACTTATTGAATTCAGAAATTTATATATCAGCTTTACCTTTGCGTTATGTATTTAAAATAAATTTTCTAAATTTAAATTTTCTAAACTCATTAGCTGCGTTTTGTTTCTACAGAATAAACACGCAAATTAACAAATTTATTGAATTTTTAAAAATTGAAATATTTTAAACAATGGATCCGGCATTATCAAGAGAACGCGAGGCGTTCAAGAAAAGGGCCATGGCCACTCCTACGTATGTATATAAATATTTTTATTATTACAAAATATACAATATTTGCATACCAATTTAAGCGTGGAGAAAAAGATGAAAATCGAGACAGTAGCGCCCCCGCCAAAAGATGACGCAAAGAAGAAAATGCGTCCTCCCACAGCCCCAAAACTGGACTCGAATACGTACAAAACTATGGCCGGTAGTTCGCAGTATAGATTTGGCGTACTAGCCAAAATTGTTAAACATATGCGTACAAGGCATCAAGATGGTGACGATCATCCATTAACATTGGAAGAAATCTTAGATGAAACAAATCAGTTAGACGTAGGGCAGTCTGTTAAAAATGTAAGTGATTTATCCCTTTCAGACCTATACTTTCTTTTACTTGTAAAATGTGTAAAATTTTCTGAATTGTAAAAAAAATGATTTATTTAGCATAAATTATACCTATACAATATCGCCATAATGTCCTTTTTCACATCAAGGACATCGCTCAATTGTGCGGTCTAGGTTATAAGCTCCGAAATAATTTTCTAAAAACTATGTATGTTTTAAACTATTTTTATTTATAAATTAACTTAAAATTTGCAGGTACTTCATTGCATTAAAAAAATAACTTTGGTAATAATAAGGAACATACAAAGAAATCAATTCGTAATGAATTCAATAAACAAAAATAAAAAGAAATAAGTAAAAATAATAATTCATATACTTAAATCATTATTTAGAATGGTATTTTTCGAAACAATCTTTATTTTTTGCTAAACAAAGCGTTACTTTGCATTTTTGGCATCGTCCTCTTGATCGACTTCCACAATTATTGCGACATATTCTTGGCGGATCGTCAGAAAATGTTGGCCAGTGATCAAATCTGTCATATCTTATGTCATCAGGTGCGTCATGGGGGCGATATTTAGTACCATAGAAATCATTAGGCAGTAGAAATTTCTCCACATTCTCAGGAGCTTCAAATGAAGCAGCTAGCACAGTACCTAGCTCCATTTTGAATGTTAAAAATGGCTTTGTTTTTGATTTCGGCAGCCCCATAAGTTCTGAATCTTTCCTGTATTCCATCCAAGAATTATAGACTGCCAGATCAAGAAAGTGGAAAAAGACTATGACAGTCCATTTCTTGGTTTTCATTTTAATCCTGTAATACTCTAACATTTGGTCACATAAATCAACTCCACCCATAAATGCATTGTAGTTTTCAACTACAGCTGGTACTTGAACGGGACAACGACGTTTTAAATTTTTATTCCACCTGTCTATTTCACCTATAGGATCTTTTCCGGTTGCACTGGAAGCAACAATTACTGCTTTTGTGTCCATCCATTTCACAACGGCTACATTCTTAGAATTTGTAAATTGAAAAATGTCACTGCGCTTCATATCTTTGTCTAAAGGAAATTTAACACTTTTAGGTATTCTATTAGCCATAATTGTTACTGTTGCTAGAATTGTAGTAAAAAATCTGTCGAAATATACATGACTCTCTTTTGGTAAGTTTTTCACTAATCTAATAACTATTGAAGGTCCATGTCCAAGACCACAATCTTCAAATGTTCCTGCTCCTTGAAATACTTCACAATCTACTAAAACTCCACGGGAAGTTGCACATACTAGATTTTTTAATCCAACAGGTCGTGGTTTAGATCTGATTACCTGACGAGCAGGGCATCTTCCCGTAAACGGTATCATTTGCTCGTCAATAGAATAGTGTGTAATATCAGTAGCTAGTTCATTACTCCGCTTTCTTACCGTACCGATTACTGAACTCTCCAAAGTTTGTTTGTTGGGTTTGGTGCAGAGTAGTCTTGAAAATGTATGTCTGATCGAAGTTGCAGGAATTTGCGTGGAGAAAAAGATGAAAATCGAGACAGTAGCGCCCCCGCCAAAAGATGACGCAAAGAAGAAAATGCGTCCTCCCACAGCCCCAAAACTGGACTCGAATACGTACAAAACTATGGCCGGTAGTTCGCAGTATAGATTTGGCGTACTAGCCAAAATTGTTAAACATATGCGTACAAGGCATCAAGATGGTGACGATCATCCATTAACATTGGAAGAAATCTTAGATGAAACAAATCAGTTAGACGTAGGGCAGTCTGTTAAAAATGTAAGTGATTTATACATAAGCATATAATGCGACAAAATGAAATTTATTATTTTCAACACAGTGGCTTGGCTCCGAGGCTCTAATGAACAACCCCAAAATTAAAGTTAGTCCTGATGGAATAGGTTTCAGTTTTAAACCAGTTTATAAAATTAAAGATGGCAAAAGTTTGCTACGATTACTCAAACAACATGCCCTTAAAGGTCTGGGCGGTATTCTATTGGAAGATATACAAGAATCCCTGCCTCATTGTGAAAAAGTTTTAAAGAATCGTGCTTTTATTATTATTTTTATTGTTAGGCCTATAGATAAGAAAAAGGTTTTATTTTATAACGATCGCACAGCTAATTTTACAGTATGTACAATTATATACATTGACTTCTTTATGTAGAGCCATTTAGTGTAAATTTTTTTATTTTTCATTAGGTTGATGAAGAATTCCAAAAACTTTGGCGGTCAGCAACCGTAGATGCTATGGATGATGCTAAGATTGACGAACATTTAAAGAAAAAAGGCATACGTTCAATGCAAGATCATGGCCCTAAAAAACCTTTATCTAAAAGGAAGAAGGTTTCTAATAGGAATTAATATTATATTAATAACTAGCTAATACCCGGTGTGCTTCGCTACCCCCATCGAAATTAAATATGTACATAATAATTAATAATTTTTGCCTCAAATATTCATATTGATACTAAAGTGGATTCGACAAAATTTTAGGACTCTAACTGTTATATTTTCTTAGATATAATAATTTAATATTTTTTATATTGGAGGTGACAGAAGTGGGAGAATGTAAAAATAGAAAAAAAAAATATAATACATTGGATGCTGTAGAAAATACAGTTGTAAGACCTTGAAATATTAAGGGAATGTATGCCATCTACCATTATTCTGTGTTTTATCATTAATAATAATAAATAATTTGGGTAAGATCTGTGTATTTATTAAATTGATGTATTACAAGGCACTAAAGCATACGGTTTAACATTTGCAGCTGAAACTGAGCCTATTTTAAAATGTTTTAGCGATGCTGACTAGCTGGAGACATAGAAACTAGAAGGTCAGGGTTTTGTAGTAATGATGGGATCATCCAGTATTTCCTGGTCATTTCAACGACAAAAGAGTGTTTCCTTGCCCACCACCGAGTCTGAATTCGTAGCAAACTGTCATGCAATAAAGGAGGTGATTTGGATTCAGCAACTTATTTCTGAATTGGTACCAGATAAAATCAAAATATGTTTATACATAGACAATCAAAGTGCTATACGTTTAATTAAAAATCCCGAGTTTCACAAGCACATCGATCTCAAATATCAATTCATAAGACAAAAATATGAAGAAAAAATGTTTGAAATTAATTATGTTTCCACTAATCACCAAATTGCTGAAATTTTTACTAAACCTTTACCTAAAGACAGATTTTTATTTTTAAGAAATTTAATGAATATTGTCAATTATGTCAAATAAAAAAAAATTGAAGAAAAAAGGTTTAACAAAAGTGGGAGCATTGAAATATTTGTTAAAACTTTTATTACCCACTGTTGAATTATCAAATGTACTTGTTTAAATTATACTTATTGAATTCAGAAATTTATATATCAGCTTTACCTTTGCGTTATGTATTTAAAATAAATTTTCTAAATTTAAATTTTCTAAACTCATTGTTCAAACGAGGTTTGAACACATATGTTCCAACAAGCATTCCATCAAACTAAAAGAATGTCTCCAGTTCGTTTTTGCACATAATTTGGAATCTCTCCAAATGTGCCGTTAATAAGGCTGTCTAAGTAAAGCAGAGGTTTGGTAAAAGAAAAATTATATTAAAACTTCACTTCTTTTCCTACCATCGGAGACAAAACAACCTAAAAGTGTACTGCGAAATAGTTTAAAATCACCAAAAAGAAATATTAAAAAAAAAGGGAACCAAATTGAAACAAAGTTAATTAAAGTGCATTAAAATTGTGCCACAATATAAATTTATGTTAAAGTGAATTGAATCTCAAAAAAATATATAAATATACTTACCCAAATCTATAATTTATACTTACCTGAAATTATATGTATTTAACTAAATTGTGTTACTATATTACAATATATTCATCTACAATTATACTTACCAAAAGTTATAATTACTCAAAGTTATATTTAATTATATGCAAGTGAACTATTCACAATAAAATTTGTACAATTTATTGAAATTATACCTACCAAAAAGGGAATTTTTGTAATACACCTAATAAATCCACAATTGGAATACACTAGAAGTTTATGCAAAAAAAAAGGTAAGAATCTCTTTCTCTCTCAACTCTCTAAAGAAATAGAAATAATTCCATTTCTTTCTTTTTTTTTCTCCCACAACACAAATCCCAACGATTATAATTACTCACAAGTAATTATAATCCACATCTCCTAAAGATCTCTCTTTTCAAAGGAGATCCAAAGGAGATTTAAAAACAAATTAAACTACCCCAATTTGTTTCATGGTCCTTCTCCCGTTTTTTTATGGTACTAAGCGAGTCTCTCTAAAATCAGCAAAAATCACAACTACAAGTGAGAACAATTTCATAAAAACAGCGATATACAACAGCCACATACAACAACTCCACACAACAATGAGGTAAAACGAACATAAAGATCATATCTACAATAAAAAGCATCAAAACCGTAAGTGACTTACATTTTTTTATACTTACACATATAAAATATTGGCAAATAAGTAAAGGAAAAGTGAGTGACAAAAAATTTTCACATATATACAAAAAAAAAAAAAATTATCCCGTGTAAAAAAAAAAAAAAAAGAGAGAGAAAAAACATAAAGTGAACAAAAAAAAAAAAATGATAAATAGGTTAAATATTAAATTTAACCCGTTAAAAGAGTGCTAAAAAAAGTGGTGTTATCTCGAAAAAATTAACCTCGGAAAACAAAAAAAGAGGTTAAAAGTAGCGTATGGACATTTAGATGGACATATGCTTACGGTAAAATTAAGTTAATTAAATCACATAAGTCCCGTTTTTTCTCTCCTTTTACGCGTGTACCGTTTTCTCGTTTATCCCGTTTTTTATACTCATATATAAGAAATAATTTTTTAAAAAAAAAAAAAACAAAAAAAATTCTAATTTTCTCACTCAAAAATATATGTACATAAATTATATATTACATAAATTATATATTACATAAATTATATATATATATATTATTATACATAAGATTTGATCCCGTTAATCGATTTCGCGTCAATCATTTCCCATACCGTATATAAAATATTCCCGTGTATAAAATACAGAAATCTCTTTTCTGTATATGTAAAAAAAAAAAAAAAAAACCATTTGAAAGTTCCCCGTTTAAAAAGGAACAAAGTGAAAAAAAAATATAAAAAGAATAAAATACAAAAGTGATCTCATTTCCCTTAATCTCTGTAAATCAAACATACAGTGTATTAATACACCACTCTCTTAGTCACACATAAGAGAAGTGTGTTTGATTTGCTATATTCCCGTTTGAGAATCCATTGCAATTTCTCTTGTTTGTAACAAATCTCTTTGTTACAAAATTCCAGCAAGAGAATAGCGGATTACTCAAAATAACTTCAACAAGGAAGCGAACGAAGAAAAGAAACACAAACCCAAAGAAGAAAAAAAAAAAAAAAAACAAACGTCACATCAGAAAAATAAAGGAATGAAATTTACATTAAATCTCAAATGAAATTTATTGGTTTTCCAAATTTAATAATTATAAATAAATCCATTATTAAAATAAATAAATAAATAATTATCCCATACATCTCTAGTTGTTTTAATTTTAATTTCGAAAACATAAGTTGGAAAAATATATAAAAGAATAATTTCCTTTACACCACTGTTCCCCACTTCCAGTAACACATACAGTCCACTATATAAATATTACACGCATATAAACGAATTAACCCATTAAGGTGAACGCTAAAAATATTATGTGCTATATAAAAAATTAAAAAAAAAAACCAATGACAAATAAATTTGCAAATTAATAATAAAGTATATTTGAAACTCAAAAAAAAAAAAAAAATATTTAAAAATATTTATTTTTTTTGAAATTTGAAAATTTTAGTTACTACTAGACAAGAAAAATGTAACATCATTAATATCTCGATACACATATACAATAGGATACAAGTAAATTTGTTCTCATATCTCATTTGAAGATTTATATTACAATTATACAAGAGAATTTACACGGCAATTTTTTGATATCTCTAAAATCTTCAATTCAATTCTATATTCTATTTTTTTACTTTTAAACTAGACAACAGGTGTCTAGTGCTATTCCCATATAGCCCCTAACCCCTATTCATAGAATATAGAAACGAATTTCCCATACCGCAAATTAGCACTTAGAGTTTATCTTAAAATTTTTATGCTAGATAACAGGCATCTAGTACTACTTCACAGTAGCCCAAATCTCCTAAGTGCTAACTTCACTGGATTACAATATCCAGTATTGCCCTCTTATACATTCTCTTTACAATTTTGCTAGATAACAGTTCTAGCTCTACTTCTCAGTAGCCCGAATCTCTCAAATTCTAAATTCGTACCTCGTACGAATCTGATAGTTAAATCTCAACACACTTTGTTTGAATCATTTAAATTTTCAATCCCATATTCGGAAAATGTCCACCTCATCTCGCAGCGAGGCAACCGGCTCTCCAAGGGAGAGCTTCTTATTCAATTGTGATCATTTGATCCAATTTTGCCAACAATTTCAACGACCTCCCACGGACGAACAATCAGAATTGGTTCTGGGGGTCAAGTTGAAACACTTGGACTCAAAATGGGCAAAACTCGATGGTTCCTATGAGAGAATAATGTTGTCTCAGGACAAAACAGTAACCTCAGACTTTAAGGAAGAGGCGAGGAAAAAATATGAAGCGTGTATGGAGGCCTACTACCTTTGTACTGGACAGATTCTCGAGTTAGTGAAGGTAGCTCAAGTGAATTCCACCGGTGACTCAAAAACATCCCAGGACTCACACGCCTCGACTCAGAATACAACTGAATCCTCAGCCTACTGTATAAAACTTCCCCCCTGCGATACAGAGGTATTTCAAGGAAGTTATGAACAATGGCCCTCCTTTCGTGATATGTTTACAGCGGTTTACATAAATCACTCCAAACTGACCCCTGTAACTAAACTGTACCACCTCAGGAACAAGACAAAAGGAGAAGCAGGTGCCATAGTCAAAAGATATCCACTTTCTCATGATAATTTTGAATTGGCATGGAACGCTCTGAAGACCCGGTACGAGAATAAACGAGTATTGGTTGACAACCAAATAAAGATTCTATTCGATATCCCACCGGCCACTAACGAGAATAGTGAGTCAATTAGAAGAATCCAGTCTTCCGTAAATGACTCTTTGGCAACTCTAAAGACTCTTGGAGTAAATGTGGAAAGCTGGGACCCTATTCTCATAAGACTAATCTCCACTAAATTACCCGATCTCACCCTTTCACTGTGGGAACAGTCTCTTTCCTCACCCCGTGAACTACCAAAGTGGTCACAAATGTCTCAATTTTTAGTAGACAGATACGAAGCTGTAGAGCGTCTCACGAGCATTAAAACTGCTAAGGATGACTTTTGTTTGATCAAGAAGCCACAACCGAACATACAAACATATTCCTCTCAGGAACACTTGCATCTGACTTGCAAGGCATGCGGTGAGGAACATAATCTCCGAGTGTGTCCGAAATTTCGGGCTTTCACTGTACAACAAAGAGTCGATTTTGTGTACAAAAACAAATTTTGCAATAACTGCTTAGGTTATTCTCACACAAAAGCAAATTGCAAAAGCAAACATACTTGTATGTATTGCAAAAAAACCCATCATTCTCTATTACACATGACGAAAGTGTCAAAACCTCCACCACGAGAGTCTCATAATTCACATTATAAGGCTAGCAGTAATTACCCCCAATCGACAAATGCTACCCAAAACTATCCCAATGAATCTCGAACTGAATACCCTACATCAAGTCAAGTACACGCCAATTACTCTACGAGTAATGAGAATATTCTATTGCGAACTGCTCTAATGCAAATAGAATACAGAGGTGAACTCTTCACCATTCGAGCTCTTATTGACCCAGGTTCTCAACGAACATTCTTAACAGAAAGAATTAGAAGCCGACTTCAACTCCCCTATCGAACCTCTCGATTTGAAATTGTCGGCATAGGTGGACAAAAGCAATCAGCAAATAAAGAATGCGAGTTCGTATTATATGCCAGAAGATACAATTTACGCATTCCCATTAAGGCAATAGTCTTGCCAAAAGTTACTAAACAACTTCCTTCTTGCACCTTTGAAATCCCTAATTCCAACGAACTCAAAGCATTAGATCTTGCTGATCCTACCTTCAACAAATCATCCCAAATTGATCTCATCCTGGGCAATGATTATGAATATCTCGTTAACATTGAAGGTATTAGGAAAAATATTTGCGGTCGCACCTCGGCATATAACACCATATTCGGATGGGTGCTAAGTGGCCCTATGAAATCCCAAACGATTCAAACTTTCACAACTTCAGTTATTTCCTCAGATATATCGGATCTGAATAATATTTTGAGGAAATTTTGGGAAGAAGAAGAAATCCCCTCAACACGCCCGCGCTCAAGTGAAGATGAAATTTGTGAAGAGTTTTATACTCGGACTACAACACGTCATGAAAATGGTAGATATATCGTACGACTACCATTCAAGGAAGAATATCCCGAAAAAATCTTCCTAGGATCATCTAGATTTATTGCTTTAGCCCAATATTCCAGAATGGAGAAAACATTGTCCAAAGATCCCGGACTTTACACTGAATATAATAATGTTTTAAACGAATATTTGACTCTCGATCATATGGAAGAGACTTCCACTCTTGAAATTATGTCTCAGGGCAAATATAACTCATTTTATTTACCGCACCATGCTGTAGTACGCCCCGACCATAAGACTACAAAGGTACGAGTTGTATTTAACGCATCGAGGAAAACGAAGTCCAATTTTTCTCTCAACGATGTCTTGTACACAGGCCCTACTCTACAAAGTGACTTGATTACTATTATTCTCAATTGGAGAAAATACAAATTTGTATTCAGTGGCGATATACAGAAAATGTATCGCCAAATTCTCGTTCATCCCGAAGATAGATCTTATCAGAAGATTGTCTTTCAACCCCAACAGAATGGTCCTATAAAAGATTACCGGTTAAAAACGGTAACCTTTGGTTTAAATTGCGCCCCTTATCTCGCAATCCGCACCCTTTTCCAACTGGCAAATGACTCTGAGTCCCAATTTCCGAAAGCTTCATCCATTTTACGTAAGGAGACTTATGTGGATGATATTCTTTCTGGAGGTTTTTCCATAGAGGATACCCTATCCGCTCAAACTCAGCTAATACAAGTCTTGAAGTCCGCAGGACTGCCTCTAAAAAAGATCACGGCAAACAACTCTGAATTGCTCTCCCATTTACCAAAGGAGGATCTTTATGACTTGGATTTCCTACGCTTCCATGAGTCAAGCACGACTAAGACTCTTGGGATAAAATGGAATGCTCTCACGGATACATTTTCCTACACCTTGGCACCAATTGCACAAACCTCGAAAATAACTAAAAGACAAATTCTCTCGTCTGTTGCAAAACTTTTCGATCCAGCTGGGTGGCTTGCACCTTTAATAATAAGAGCAAAAATACTCATGCAACAGCTGTGGTTAGAAGGCTTAGAATGGGATGAAGACATTTCACCAGAATCCCTCCAGATGTGGAACAATCTTGTTCAGGATCTCTCTCATATAGAGGAAATCTCAATTCCTCGTTGGATCAAATATATGCCTGAGGACATAATTCAGATTCATGGATTTGCTGATGCCTCCAAATCAGCTTACTGTGCTACAGTGTATGTTAGGTGTCAAACAAACACACATGACACATTTTCGAGTCTGTTACTAGCGAAATCCAAAGTAGCCCCAATTCAGACAGTCAGTCTCCCACGATTAGAACTTAATGGAGCCGTTTTACTGGCAAGTCTTGTCCACTATGTTCTAGTGTCCTTGGACTTCTCTAACTCGGAAATACATTTGTGGACGGATTCATCCATTGTTCTAGGCTGGCTCTCAAAACCCCCTTCATCTTGGGAAACTTATGTAGCTAATAGAATCGCTCGAATTCATCGCTTAATCCCAGATGCGAGATGGCGACATGTGCCAACATACGATAATCCAGCAGATCTTGGAACTCGCGGCTGTAAGCCACAAGATCTTGCTCCCAATTCCTTGTGGTGGCATGGACCACCATGGTTAACCAAACCCTCATCTGAATGGCCTCAACGAAACCCGCTGAAAACACCCCAAATCTCTAATGAGGTTCAAACGCTGCACACAGAAGTTCGAAACGATGACATTTTAACCCGATTCTCGTCATACAATAGAGCTTTACGTGTAATAGGCTATATATTTCGATTTTTTAACAATTGCCATAAGAACCTCCGGCCAAATAAATCACACATCACTCGAAATGACTTAACTCACGAAGAAATAAAATTCGTTAAAGTCAGACTGATCGCACTATGTCAAAAATCACATTATTCAGAGGAATATGAGTCTTTGGCTAAAAATGAGGGCATATCTGTCAAAAGTGCACTAAAAACCCTAAACCCATTCCTTGATGAGAATTCACTTCTCAGAATAAATGGCAGATTAGCTCTCTCTTCCCTACCATATAATGAACGCTATCCCATTATATTACCTGGCAACTCCCGATTTTGCCAGCTTTATCTGAAACATTTACACTACTTTCTATCCCACGCAGAATGCAGTCAAATGTGTCGTATGGTACGAACTGAGTTCTATATCTTCCGGCTCAAACCCCGAGTTAAGAAGATCATACGACATTGTAAAACTTGTCTTATTTATCGACAACAGCCTTGTTCTCAAATAATGGCTTTGCTCCCCCGAGAGAGGTGTACTCTTTCACCTCCATTTCAAGTAACGGGCATTGACTTTGCTGGCCCATTTGACATTAGAATCTCAGCCTTACGAAATTCTAAGACCGCAAAGGCCTATGTTAGTGTCTTCGTTTGCTTCAGCACGAAAGCCATCCACTTAGAACTATGCTCGGACCTATCTTCGTCAGCATTCCAAGCCGCATTCTCTCGTTTCGTTGGGAGGCGTGGACTACCCCAAAGGGTAGTAACTGACAATGGTCGGAATTTCCTCGGAGCCAGTCGAGCACTCGAACGTGAATTCAATCTGTTTGTAAAAACAGCAGCCCAGGATATAGCCCAGAAGTACATAACATATGGCTTTGAATGGAGATTTATACCCCCTCATGCTCCACACATGGGTGGTTTATGGGAAGCTGCCGTAAAAAGCTTCAAATTTCATTTGAAGCGAATTGCTGGTGCGCAGAGATTTACCTTTGAAGAATTTTCAACTATTCTAGCTCGTATAGAAGGAATTTTGAATTCTCGCCCATTATCCGCACTATCCGAGGACCCATCGGATTTGACAGCATTAACTCCCGGCCACTTCCTAAGAGGAGCACCCCTCATGGCTTTCCCGGAACAGAATTGGCAGGAGATGTCTCTGATTAACAGGTGGGAGAAGCTCAAAGCACTTCACCACCAATTCTCAATTCGGTGGAAGGAAGATTATTTGAAGGCTCTGCAGAAGCGCTACAAATGGAGATTCTCGATACCTAATATGCATGTAGGAGATCTCGTCGTAGTAATGGACGATTTACAACCACCCTACGAATGGCGACTGGGAAGGATTGAGAATACATACCCAGGACCGGACAAGAATGTGCGAACGGCAGACATTCGCACATCTTCCGGAACTATCACTCGACCTATAGTCAAACTATGTCGTCTTCCATTTCCCACTGATGAGCATTATAGTTAAAATAAATTCTAAGTATTCAATTCCCCATACAATTCGTTATTTTTTCTCATATTACTCATATATTTTCTAATGTAGCCCAATTCTCATATCTTTCAGCTTAATATCTCAATACTCTCTAATATTTAAATTTCTCCCTTTAGAACTAATCGCAAAGTTATAATCTTACGCCGGAACCACAAGGACAACAGACGTCACGTAGGCAAGGGCCGTTACCCAAGATCTCGACCAGATCCTGAACTTTACGAGTGTAAACTCTGCCGAAAATTCCACGCACTAAGGTTTTGCCGTAAGTTCCTGAAAATGTCTATCAATGAAAGACAGGAAATCGTCGATAGGCATAGATATTGCGAAAACTGCTTAGCTAGAAGCCATGACCTAAGATCTTGCACTTCTTTGGATATGTGCAAAAAATGCGACAAATTCCACCATACACTACTCCATCCAACACCTGAAAGGCCTAAAGGAAGGAAACGAGTTCAAAAGAGAGAGTCGACTACAAAAACACCACCATCAGCAACGCCAAATGCCAAAATCATTGCCGAAGCCATCAAATCATTGGCACAAGTGTTGTGTACCACACCTCAGGGCGAGAGGTCACCTTGTGCTTAACCCCAAGGCCGGCGATATGTTCAAACGAGGTTTGAACACATATGTTCCAACAAGCATTCCATCAAACTAAAAGAATGTCTCCAGTTCGTTTTTGCACATAATTTGGAATCTCTCCAAATGTGCCGTTAATAAGGCTGTCTAAGTAAAGCAGAGGTTTGGTAAAAGAAAAATTATATTAAAACTTCACTTCTTTTCCTACCATCGGAGACAAAACAACCTAAAAGTGTACTGCGAAATAGTTTAAAATCACCAAAAAGAAATATTAAAAAAAAAGGGAACCAAATTGAAACAAAGTTAATTAAAGTGCATTAAAATTGTGCCACAATATAAATTTATGTTAAAGTGAATTGAATCTCAAAAAAATATATAAATATACTTACCCAAATCTATAATTTATACTTACCTGAAATTATATGTATTTAACTAAATTGTGTTACTATATTACAATATATTCATCTACAATTATACTTACCAAAAGTTATAATTACTCAAAGTTATATTTAATTATATGCAAGTGAACTATTCACAATAAAATTTGTACAATTTATTGAAATTATACCTACCAAAAAGGGAATTTTTGTAATACACCTAATAAATCCACAATTGGAATACACTAGAAGTTTATGCAAAAAAAAAGGTAAGAATCTCTTTCTCTCTCAACTCTCTAAAGAAATAGAAATAATTCCATTTCTTTCTTTTTTTTCTCCCACAACACAAATCCCAACGATTATAATTACTCACAAGTAATTATAATCCACATCTCCTAAAGATCTCTCTTTTCAAAGGAGATCCAAAGGAGATTTAAAAACAAATTAAACTACCCCAATTTGTTTCACTCATTAGCTGCGTTTTGTTTCTACAGAATAAACACGCAAATTAACAAATTTATTGAATTGAAAAATTGAAATATTTTAAACAATGGATCCGGCATTATCAAGAGAACGCGAGGCGTTCAAGAAAAGGACCACGGCCACTCCTACGTATGTATATAAATATTTTTATTATTACAAAATATACAATATTTGCATACCAATTTAAGCGTGGAGAAAAAGATGAAAATCGAGACAGTAGCGCCCCCGCCAAAAGATGACGCAAAGAAGAAAATGCGTCCTCCCACAGCCCCAAAACTGGACTCGAATACGTACAAAACTATGGCCGGTAGTTCGCAGTATAGATTTGGCGTACTAGCCAAAATTGTTAAACATATGCGTACAAGGCATCAAGATGGTGACGATCATCCATAAACATTGGAAGAAATCTTAGATGAATCAAATCAGTTAGACGTAGGGCAGTCTGTTAAAAATGTAAGTGATTTATACATAAGCATATAATGCGACAAAATGAAATTTATTATTTTCAACACAGTGGCTTGGCTCCGAGGCTCTAATGAACAACCCCAAAATTGAAGTTAGTCCTGATGGAATAGGTTTCAGTTTTAAACCAGTTTATAAAATTAAAGATGGCAAAAGTTTGCTACGATTACTCAAACAACATGCCCTTAAAGGTCTGGGCGGTATTCTATTGGAAGATATACAAGAATCCCTGCCTCATTGTGAAAAAGTTTTAAAGAATCGTGCTTTTATTATTATTTTTATTGTTAGGCCTATAGATAAGAAAAAGGTTTTATTTTATAACGATCGCACAGCTAATTTTACAGTATGTACAATTATATACATTGACTTCTTTATGTAGAGCCATTTAGTGTAAATTTTTTTATTTTTCATTAGGTTGATGAAGAATTCCAAAAACTTTGGCGGTCAGCAACCGTAGATGCTATGGATGATGCTAAGATTGACGAACATTTAAAGAAAAAAGGCATACTGTTGATGAACTTTGTTTATTATTTCTTTATGTTAATAAGTCATTGAATGACCTTGAATTTAAATGCTATTTTTTGGTTTTCTATGTAATTATTTTTCTTATATTTCTTGTTCTAAATTAACGGTATTGTCGTATGATATTTCTTTTCAATTTCTATAATATTTGTTGCTTTAAAATTGAGAAGTTATTTTGTTATTGTTGTAACATAATATGTAAATACATTATTGATAGCCTTAGTTGATGGTCTGCTTTTTTAATAAAGGCAGTCTGTTTATGAACATTTAAAAGACAACTTCTTTTCTTTTCTCGTGTACACATACGTTCAATGCAAGATCATGGCCCTAAAAAACCTTTATCTAAAAGGAAGAAGGTTTCTAATAGGAATTAATATTATATTAATAACTAGCTAATACCCGGTGTGCTTCGCTACCCCCATCGAAATTAAATATGTACATAATAATTAATAATTTTTGCCTCAAATATTCATATTGATACTAAAGTGGATTCGACAAAATTTTAGGACTCTAACTGTTATATTTTCTTAGATATAATAATTTAATATTTTTTATATTGGAGGTGACAGAAGTGGGAGAATGTAAAAATAGAAAAAAAAAAATATAATACATTGGATGCTGTAGAAAATACAGTTGTAAGACCTTGAAATATTAAGGGAATGTATGCCATCTACCATTATTCTGTGTTTTATCATTAATAATAATAAATAATTTGGGTAAGATCTGTGTATTTATTAAATTGATGTATTACAAGGCACTAAAGCATACGGTTTAACATTTGCAGCTGAAACTGAGCCTATTTTAAAATGTTTTAGCGATGCTGACTAGCTGGAGACATAGAAACTAGAAGGTCAGGGTTTTGTAGTAATGATGGGATCATCCAGTATTTCCTGGTCATTTCAACGACAAAAGAGTGTTTCCTTGCCCACCACCGAGTCTGAATTCGTAGCAAACTGTCATGCAATAAAGGAGGTGATTTGGATTCAGCAACTTATTTCTGAATTGGTACCAGATAAAATCAAAATATGTTTATACATAGACAATCAAAGTGCTATACGTTTAATTAAAAATCCCGAGTTTCACAAGCACATCGATGTCAAATATCAATTCATAAGACAAAAATATGAAGAAAAAATGTTTGAAATTAATTATGTTTCCACTAATCACCAAATTGCTGAAATTTTTACTAAACCTTTACCTAAAGACAGATTTTTATTTTTAAGAAATTTAATGAATATTGTCAATTATGTCAAATAAAAAAAAATTGAAGAAAAAAGGTTTAACAAAAGTGGGAGCATTGAAATATTTGTTAAAACTTTTATTACCCACTGTTGAATTATCAAATGTACTTGTTTAAATTATACTTATTGAATTCAGAAATTTATATATCAGCTTTACCTTTGCGTTATGTATTTAAAATAAATTTTCTAAATTTAAATTTTCTAAACTCATTAGCTGCGTTTTGTTTCTACAGAATAAACACGCAAATTAACAAATTTATTGAATTTTTAAAAATTGAAATATTTTAAACAATGGATCCGGCATTATCAAGAGAACGCGAGGCGTTCAAGAAAAGGGCCATGGCCACTCCTACGTATGTATATAAATATTTTTATTATTACAAAATATACAATATTTGCATACCAATTTAAGCGTGGAGAAAAAGATGAAAATCGAGACAGTAGCGCCCCCGCCAAAAGATGACGCAAAGAAGAAAATGCGTCCTCCCACAGCCCCAAAACTGGACTCGAATACGTACAAAACTATGGCCGGTAGTTCGCAGTATAGATTTGGCGTACTAGCCAAAATTGTTAAACATATGCGTACAAGGCATCAAGATGGTGACGATCATCCATTAACATTGGAAGAAATCTTAGATGAAACAAATCAGTTAGACGTAGGGCAGTCTGTTAAAAATGTAAGTGATTTATACATAAGCATATAATGCGACAAAATGAAATTTATTATTTTCAACACAGTGGCTTGGCTCCGAGGCTCTAATGAACAACCCCAAAATTGAAGTTAGTCCTGATGGAATAGGTTTCAGTTTTAAACCAGTTTATAAAATTAAAGATGGCAAAAGTTTGCTACGATTACTCAAACAACATGCCCTTAAAGGTCTGGGCGGTATTCTATTGGAAGATATACAAGAATCCCTGCCTCATTGTGAAAAAGTTTTAAAGAATCGTGCTTTTATTATTATTTTTATTGTTAGGCCTATAGATAAGAAAAAGGTTTTATTTTATAACGATCGCACAGCTAATTTTACAGTATGTACAATTGTATACATTGACTTCTTTATGTAGAGCCATTTAGTGTAAATTTTTTTATTTTTCATTAGGTTGATGAAGAATTCCAAAAACTTTGGCGGTCAGCAACCGTAGATGCTATGGATGATGCTAAGATTGACGAACATTTAAAGAAAAAAGGCATACGTTCAATGCAAGATCATGGCCCTAAAAAACCTTTATCTAAAAGGAAGAAGGTTTCTAATAGGAATTAATATTATATTAATAACTAGCTAATACCCGGTGTGCTTCGCTACCCCCATCGAAATTAAATATGTACATAATAATTAATAATTTTTGCCTCAAATATTCATATTGATACTAAAGTGGATTCGACAAAATTTTAGGACTCTAACTGTTATATTTTCTTAGATATAATAATTTAATATTTTTTATATTGGAGGTGACAGAAGTGGGAGAATGTAAAAATAGAAAAAAAAAATATAATACATTGGATGCTGTAGAAAATACAGTTGTAAGACCTTGAAATATTAAGGGAATGTATGCCATCTACCATTATTCTGTGTTTTATCATTAATAATAATAAATAATTTGGGTAAGATCTGTGTATTTATTAAATTGATGTATTACAAGGCACTAAAGCATACGGTTTAACATTTGCAGCTGAAACTGAGCCTATTTTAAAATGTTTTAGCGATGCTGACTAGCTGGAGACATAGAAACTAGAAGGTCAGGGTTTTGTAGTAATGATGGGATCATCCAGTATTTCCTGGTCATTTCAACGACAAAAGAGTGTTTCCTTGCCCACCACCGAGTCTGAATTCGTAGCAAACTGTCATGCAATAAAGGAGGTGATTTGGATTCAGCAACTTATTTCTGAATTGGTACCAGATAAAATCAAAATATGTTTATACATAGACAATCAAAGTGCTATACGTTTAATTAAAAATCCCGAGTTTCACAAGCACATCGATGTCAAATATCAATTCATAAGACAAAAATATGAAGAAAATATGTTTGAAATTAATTATGTTTCCACTAATCACCAAATTGCTGAAATTTTTACTAAACCTTTACCTAAAGACAGATTTTTATTTTTAAGAAATTTAATGAATATTGTCAATTATGTCAAATAAAAAAAAATTGAAGAAAAAAGGTTTAACAAAAGTGGGAGCATTGAAATATTTGTTAAAACTTTTATTACCCACTGTTGAATTATCAAATGTACTTGTTTAAATTATACTTATTGAATTCAGAAATTTATATATCAGCTTTACCTTTGCGTTATGTATTTAAAATAAATTTTCTAAATTTAAATTTTCTAAACTCATTAGCTGCGTTTTGTTTCTACAGAATAAACACGCAAATTAACAAATTTATTGAATTTTTAAAAATTGAAATATTTTAAACAATGGATCCGGCATTATCAAGAGAACGCGAGGCGTTCAAGAAAAGGGCCATGGCCACTCCTACGTATGTATATAAATATTTTTATTATTACAAAATATACAATATTTGCATACCAATTTAAGCGTGGAGAAAAAGATGAAAATCGAGACAGTAGTGCCCCCGCCAAAAGATGACGCAAAGAAGAAAATGCGTCCTCCCACAGCCCCAAAACTGGACTCGAATACGTACAAAACTATGGCCGGTAGTTCGCATTATAGATTTGGCGTACTAGCCAAAATTGTTAAACATATGCGTACAAGGCATCAAGATGGTGACGATCATCCATTAACATTGGAAGAAATCTTAGATGAAACAAATCAGTTAGACGTAGGGCAGTCTGTTAAAAATGTAAGTGATTTATACATAAGCATATAATGCGACAAAATGAAATTTATTATTTTCAACACAGTGGCTTGGCTCCGAGGCTCTAATGAACAACCCCAAAATTGAAGTTAGTCCTGATGGAATAGGTTTCAGTTTTAAACCAGTTTATAAAATTAAAGATGGCAAAAGTTTGCTACGATTACTCAAACAACATGCCCTTAAAGGTCTGGGCGGTATTCTATTGGAAGATATACAAGAATCCCTGCCTCATTGTGAAAAAGTTTTAAAGAATCGTGCTTTTATTATTATTTTTATTGTTAGGCCTATAGATAAGAAAAAGGTTTTATTTTATAACGATCGCACAGCTAATTTTACAGTATGTACAATTATATACATTGACTTCTTTATGTAGAGCCATTTAGTGTAAATTTTTTTATTTTTCATTAGGTTGATGAAGAATTCCAAAAACTTTGGCGGTCAGCAACCGTAGATGCTATGGATGATGCTAAGATTGACGAACATTTAAAGAAAAAAGGCATACGTTCAATGCAAGATCATGGCCCTATAAAACCTTTATCTAAAAGGAAGAAGGTTTCTAATAGGAATTAATATTATATTAATAACTAGCTAATACCCGGTGTGCTTCGCTACCCCCATCGAAATTAAATATGTACATAATAATTAATAATTTTTGCCTCAAATATTCATATTGATACTAAAGTGGATTCGACAAAATTTTAGGACTCTAACTGTTATATTTTCTTAGATATAATAATTTAATATTTTTTATATTGGAGGTGACAGAAGTGGGAGAATGTAAAAATAGAAAAAAAAAATATAATACATTGGATGCTGTAGAAAATACAGTTGTAAGACCTTGAAATATTAAGGGAATGTATGCCATCTACCATTATTCTGTGTTTTATCATTAATAATAATAAATAATTTGGGTAAGATCTGTGTATTTATTAAATTGATGTATTACAAGGCACTAAAGCATACGGTTTAACATTTGCAGCTGAAACTGAGCCTATTTTAAAATGTTTTAGCGATGCTGACTAGCTGGAGACATAGAAACTAGAAGGTCAGGGTTTTGTAGTAATGATGGGATCATCCAGTATTTCCTGGTCATTTCAACGACAAAAGAGTGTTTCCTTGCCCACCACCGAGTCTGAATTCGTAGCAAACTGTCATGCAATAAAGGAGGTGATTTGGATTCAGCAACTTATTTCTGAATTGGTACCAGATAAAATCAAAATATGTTTATACATAGACAATCAAAGTGCTATACGTTTAATTAAAAATCCCGAGTTTCACAAGCACATCGATGTCAAATATCAATTCATAAGACAAAAATATGAAGAAAAAATGTTTGAAATTAATTATGTTTCCACTAATCACCAAATTGCTGAAATTTTTACTAAACCTTTACCTAAAGACAGATTTTTATTTTTAAGAAATTTAATGAATATTGTCAATTATGTCAAATAAAAAAAAATTGAAGAAAAAAAGTTTAACAAAAGTGGGAGCATTGAAATATTTGTTAAAACTTTTATTACCCACTGTTGAATTATCAAATGTACTTGTTTAAATTATACTTATTGAATTCAGAAATTTATATATCAGCTTTACCTTTGCGTTATGTATTTAAAATAAATTTTCTAAATTTAAATTTTCTAAACTCATTAGCTGCGTTTTGTTTCTACAGAATAAACACGCAAATTAACAAATTTATTGAATTTTTAAAAATTGAAATATTTTAAACAATGGATCCGGCATTATCAAGAGAACGCGAGGCGTTCAAGAAAAGGGCCATGGCCACTCCTACGTATGTATATAAATATTTTTATTATTACAAAATATACAATATTTGCATACCAATTTAAGCGTGGAGAAAAAGATGAAAATCGAGACAGTAGCGCCCCCGCCAAAAGATGACGCAAAGAAGAAAATGCGTCCTCCCACAGCCCCAAAACTGGACTCGAATACGTACAAAACTATGGCCGGTAGTTCGCAGTATAGATTTGGCGTACTAGCCAAAATTGTTAAACATATGCGTACAAGGCATCAAGATGGTGACGATCATCCATAAACATTGGAAGAAATCTTAGATGAAACAAATCAGTTAGACGTAGGGCAGTCTGTTAAAAATGTAAGTGATTTATACATAAGCATATAATGCGACAAAATGAAATTTATTATTTTCAACACAGTGGCTTGGCTCCGAGGCTCTAATGAACAACCCCAAAATTGAAGTTAGTCCTGATGGAATAGGTTTCAGTTTTAAACCAGTTTATAAAATTAAAGATGGCAAAAGTTTGCTACGATTACTCAAACAACATGCCCTTAAAGGTCTGGGCGGTATTCTATTGGAAGATATACAAGAATCCCTGCCTCATTGTGAAAAAGTTTTAAAGAATCGTGCTTTTATTATTATTTTTATTGTTAGGCCTATAGATAAGAAAAAGGTTTTATTTTATAACGATCGCACAGCTAATTTTACAGTATGTACAATTATATACATTGACTTCTTTATGTAGAGCCATTTAGTGTAAATTTTTTTATTTTTCATTAGGTTGATGAAGAATTCCAAAAACTTTGGCGGTCAGCAACCGTAGATGCTATGGATGATGCTAAGATTGACGAACATTTAAAGAAAAAAGGCATACTGTTGATGAACTTTGTTTATTATTTCTTTATGTTAATAAGTCATTGAATGACCTTGAATTTAAATGCTATTTTTTGGTTTTCTATGTAATTATTTTTCTTATATTTCTTGTTCTAAATTAACGGTATTGTCGTATGATATTTCTTTTCAATTTCTTTAATATTTGTTGCTTTAAAATTGAGAAGTTATTTTGTTATTGTTGTAACATAATATGTAAATACATTATTGATAGCCTTAGTTGATGGTCTGCTTTTTTAATAAAGGCAGTCTGTTTATGAACATTTAAAAGACAACTTCTTTTCTTTTCTCGTGTACATTTTTTGGTGACCCCGACGTGATTGCGGGGAAAGGAGTCTCGTAATCACAAATATTGTTCTTGTATTTATTTAACTGTAAAACAAATTGAAAGATTTTGTTCATATGCCTAGTGCTGCATAAAGTGTAAAGTAATATAAAATAAGTTGGTGCTTTAACTAAAATTCAAATTGATGCTAATATTCATGCTAATAAAAATTAAACTAAAATAAAATTGAAATTAAACTTTCGTGAATAATAATTAAAAATGAGTAACATTGAAAATTTTAAAAGTAAAAGGGTATATTTGAAAGGTATTGCCACAAGGTTGGAGAACTTCATAAGCCAAGTTCGTAATGAAACCTCGCTTTTCGAAGTTCGTGCACGGTTGGATAATTTGGAGAAAATATATGACCAGATTCAATCACTGGACATTGAAATGTCTGCACATCCCGAAAATTTTCCTCAACGTGAACAAGAAATGTTGGATTTCGAAACCAGATATTTTCGTATGAAAACCAAATTTAATGAGTTTATAGACGCCAGGACACACTCTGCACCACTTGATCAGCTTAAGTCTACAACGATGCATCAAGATGCCATGCAACAGCTATTGCAAACTCAGACTGCTTTGTTAGAGAAATTATCTACACTTCAACTGCCAGCACAGTCAATACCTCCAGCTGTACCACTGTCTCAAACAATTAACACCTCAACCCACTCTGTTGATGTGCGATTGCCGAAACTAAACGTTCCTATTTTTGATGGCAAATATTCAGAGTTTAAATCTTTTTTTGATCTATTCAATAGTTCTATAAATATCAACAACACTCTGTCTGCTGCCCAAAAGTTTCAGTATTTAAAAGGGTTGTTAAAGGACGAACCAGCCAATCTTATACGCCATCTAACAGTTTCCGATCAGAACTACGAAGAAGCCCTAAAGAAATTACAAGAAAGATATGATAAACCCTCGCTGGTTGTGGATTCCTTAATAGAAACATTTTTATGTATTCCACAATCTGATACTTCACAAGGCTTACGTAATGTATCAAATGTAGCCGATGAAGTCATCCGTGGACTTCGTGCCCAAGGAGCTGAAGCTGAAAAAAGAGATCCATGGCTGATACACTTACTTTGTAAAAAAGTTGATCGATACACTTTACAGGCATAGGCTGAACATTGCAGTAAGGTATCTTTTCCTTCCCTTAATAGCTTTATTATGTTTATAAACGAACGATGTGATGCCTTGGAGCGTATGCCTGTTACTGAAAGAATTAGCAAACCTTCTCCAAAACCCCTTCAAAGGTCTGCTCGAGCCTATACCGGATCGATGAAAAAGGCCTGTGCTGCTTGTTCACAAAATCACCATCTGTCATACTGCCCAACCTTCAATAAATTGGATGTTCCGAAACGCATAGAGTTCATAAAGCAGAAGCGTTTATGTTTTAACTGTTTAAAATTAAATCATAGAGTACAAGACTGTCCTTCAAAACATGTGTGTGAAACTTGTAGTGCCCATCACCATTCTTTAATACATGTGGACCGAAAGCCGTCAACAAATGTATCTACTGCACTGAATACTACTAAACCTCAAGATAAACCTGCTCTAAAAGGTAATTTAAATGAAACTTTTACTGTTAACAGTGATACATCTGTAAATTTAGCTGCATCTGCTGAGGTGAGAAATCTAAATATGTTGCTACCAACTGCCAGGGTATTGGTTAAAGATAATATGGGATATTATCAAAGTTGCTGTGTTCTTTTAGATTCGGGCTGCCAAAAGAAAGCTTTAGTATCAGAAAGGTGTGTTCAAAAGCTGGGACTGCAACGAAAACCTTCAAAAATGTATGTGAGTGGATTGGGCAACAACAAGGCTGGTGTAACTAAGGGTACTGTTGAACTACAGGTAAAGTCTGTACATAGTAGTGATAATGTGAGTATGCTTGCTCATATTTTTAATAACTTAACATCCAAGTTGCCATGTGCCCAAGTAACGATTAATTATTGGGATGAGATTAAAAATCTTCCTCTAGCAGATAATAAGTTTGATACCCCAAAAGATATTGACATTTTAGTTGGGTTTGATTATTTCTTTTCCCTTATAAGAGAAGGTCAAATTATAAAAGACGGTAACTTATTGGCACAGAATACAGCGTTTGGTTAGGTTATCTGTAGTGGGTGCACGATGGATGAATCAATTACTGTGTGTCACTTAAGTCAAAGTGTAACTGAGGAAGATCTTAATAAAACTTTAAGGTTATTTTGGGAATATGAGAACTTGAATCCGTCTAAACCATGCTTGACTATTGAAGACCAAACCGCTGAAGAACTATTTAAATCAACAACTATCAGATCTGAAAAATATTGTGTTAGATTGCCTTTCAAACAGAAGCCTGATTTAGGAGAGTCCTTTACTGGCGCCCTAGGACGGCTACAAGCAATGGAACGTAAGTTTAAATCTAACAGCAAGTTACGAGAAGAATATTCTGAATTTATGCGTGAATATTTGACAATGGGACATATGGAACTAGTGCCTGAAAATGAAATAAGTCGCCCTGTTGCCGAAGTGTTTTATTTACCTCACCATGCTGTGTTGAAAGATAGCAGTATCACTACGAAACTGCGAGTAGTATTTGATGGTTCGTGCAAATCAACAAATGGGAAGTCTCTTAATGACAACCTACTAAAGGGTCCAGTTTTACACCAGGATCTAATGGCAGTTATACTTCGATATAGGTGCAAAAAATACTGTTTTACAGCAGATATAAAACAGATGTTTCGCATGATAGGTGTACAAGAATGTGATCGAGATTTCCAGCGAGTATTATGGAGAAATAACCCGAATGAAGAAATAAAACACTACAGGCTCACTACAGTGACTTATGGTACCACACCTGCCCTGTATTTATCCATACGCACACTGTTACAGTTGAGTGAAGATGAGAAAGAGAGATTTCCAGTAGCCAGTGAGGCTTTGAAAACTAACTTTTATGTAGATGACTGCATGGCTGGCTCCAACACCATAGAAGAGGCCCAAAGCCTAGCAGACCAACTAAATGAGATGCTAATGGCTGGCGGTTTTCGATTGAGAAAATGGGCAAGTAACGAGAGCAGTGTTTTAACTAACGTTCCTGAAAGCGACAAAATTGAGAGCATTGTGAACATGCCTACAGACATCTCTGTATGTCTCCTTGGTGTAGTATGGAATCCAACGACTGATTGTTTTTCTTATAATGTAAAGGATAAGACATTTTGTATCGATACAAAGAGGCAACTTTTATCCGAAATTTCAAAAATCTTCGACCCTCTTGGATGGATTTCGCCTGTCATAGTAGCAGTAAAGATCATAATTCAGAAACTTTGGTTAATCCAATTGGATTGGGATGAGCCGCTTCCTTTTGAAATAAAAAATACTGCTGAACAATTATTTTCAGAATTTTTTTAGTTAAATAGTATCTACATTCCTAGAATTATCTTTACCACAGAAACCAACATTACCTAACACGGGTTTTGTGATGCCTCTAGTGCAGCCTATGCAGCTGTAGTATACTGTCGCAAAATATCACCAAATGGTGAGATTTCTACAAACCTTGTGATGGCTAAAACGAGAGTGGCCCCAATAACCATGGTATCAATTCCCCGAATGGAATTGTGTGCAGCATATCTGTTGGCGCAAATTTTTGAGTACCTGATTCCTGTGTTGCATATACACAAAAGAGACATTGTATGCTGGTCAGATAGCAAGACTGTGTTGGCATGGCTTTCATCACACCCCTCTAAATGGAAGACGTTCATAGGTCATAGAACCGGGTTTATTCACGAAACTCTTCCTGATGTCAAGTGGAGGTATGTACCTACTAAATTAAACCCGGCAGATTGTGCAAGTAGAGGCATAAGATCGAGCTATCTAATAAATAACCAGATGTGGTTTTACGGCCCACCTTTTCTACAAAAGGACCAAACTGAGTGGCCCGAAACCTTAAAAGATGTGAAAACTAAAGAAGAGTTACGTATTGAGCAACAACTTAGTCTTCCAGCAACTGTCTCTGAAGATATTATTGCCATATTAAATGAAAGGAATTCTAAATTTCTACGTATGGTTCGATCCCTTGCTTACTTTTATTGAGCTTTTAACAACTTTCGTTATAAGTTACGAAATAAATCCCCCCTTCAAGTAGCCGAAATTAGAGATGCTGAAAATGAGTTTTTTAAATACTATCAAGAATCTGACTTTCCTGACATCATATCAAATATCAAAAATAAGGTTCCTATCACTAGTAAGAAGTTAAAACGATTATCTCCATTCATAGATGAATTCGGCATTTTACGAGTCGGAGGTCGACTTAACAAAGCAGATCTACCATATGACAGTCAACACCAGATTATTTTGCATAAAAACAGCCCTATCGCTTATAAAATTGTCCATGAATTACATTTGAAGAATCTACATGCAGGAATTACTCATCTTATTGCTACACTCCGCCAAAGATATTGGATTGTGGGAGCTCGTGAATTGGTTAAAAGAGTTTGTGATAAATGTCCTGTCTGTCAACGCTACAACGCTAAGTCTAATGATCAACTGATGGGTGACCTACCTAAATTTAGAGTAAATGCCTCGTACCCATTTTACCAAGTAGGCTGTGACTATGCTGGTCCTATATCGTACAAAATACATAACGGTCGTAGAGCGCCAACTGCCAAGGCGTATATAGCGGTCTTTATTTGCCTGGTCACAAAAGCGGTCCATTTAGAGCTCGTCACTGATTTAACTTCAGATGCATTTCTAGCAGCCCTCGATAGATTTGTTGCACGAAGAGGCTTGTGCGGCCACATATACAGTGATAATGGCACGAATTTCCAGGGAGCTGCTAAGAAACTTAATGAAATCTACCAATCGGTAAAATCTTTTGAATTCAATAATAATATTTCAAATTCTTTATCTAGTAAAGGTGTACAATGGCACTTCATCCCACCTGCTGCTCCTCATTTTGGAGGTGTTTGGGAGTCAACGGTAAAGAGCATGAAGTATCACCTCCTTAGGACAATCGGTCTCGCTACATTAAACTTTGAACAACTAACTACACTGTTAACCAGAATAGAAGCTATCCTTAACTCAAGACCACTAGTTCAAGCTGACTCAGATGACTTACCATATATTACACCAGGCCATTTCTTAATAGGCAGGCCACTTAACGCATTGCCTGAAGCTGATGTCACGCATTTGAAGACTTCCTATCTTTCCAAATGGAGCCATATCCAGCAACTTACACAATATTTTTGGTCACGTTGGTCAACGGATTATCTTTTATCCCTACAACCCGAGGCAAAATGGCTTAAAGAAAAACCAAACTTACAAAAAGATGATGTCGTTTTGTTACAAGATAAAAATCTACCTCCAGCTTGTTGGAAACTTGGAAGAGTTCTGGAGACCCATGCTGGATCTGATGGCCTAGTAAGAGTGGCAACCGTCAAGACTGCAAACTCAACTTTCCAGAGGCCAATAACAAAACTTTACCCCCTCCCAAAGGATGATTGAACATCATTACTGTCGTTCAAGGCTGGCGGAAATGTTGATGAACTTTGTTTATTATTTCTTTATGTTAATAAGTCATTGAATGACCTTGAATTTAAATGCTATTTTTTGGTTTTCTATGTAATTATTTTTCTTATATTTCTTGTTCTAAATTAACGGTATTGTCGTATGATATTTCTTTTCAATTTCTTTAATATTTGTTGCTTTAAAATTGAGAAGTTATTTTGTTATTGTTGTAACATAATATGTAAATACATTATTGATAGCCTTAGTTGATGGTCTGCTTTTTTAATAAAGGCAGTCTGTTTATGAACATTTAAAAGACAACTTCTTTTCTTTTCTGGTGTACACATACGTTCAATGCAAGATCATGGCCCTAAAAAACCTTTATCTAAAAGGAAGAAGGTTTCTAATAGGAATTAATATTATATTAATAACTAGCTAATACCCGGTGTGCTTCGCTACCCCCATCGAAATTAAATATGTACATAATAATTAATAATTTTTGCCTCAAATATTCATATTGATACTAAAGTGGATTCGACAAAATTTTAGGACTCTAACTGTTATATTTTCTTAGATATAATAATTTAATATTTTTTATATTGGAGGTGACAGAAGTGGGAGAATGTAAAAATAGAAAAAAAAAATATAATACATTGGATGCTGTAGAAAATACAGTTGTAAGACCTTGAAATATTAAGGGAATGTATGCCATCTACCATTATTCTGTGTTTTATCATTAATAATAATAAATAATTTGGGTAAGATCTGTGTATTTATTAAATTGATGTATTACAAGGCACTAAAGCATACGGTTTAACATTTGCAGCTGAAACTGAGCCTATTTTAAAATGTTTTAGCGATGCTGACTAGCTGGAGACATAGAAACTAGAAGGTCAGGGTTTTGTAGTAATGATGGGATCATCCAGTATTTCCTGGTCATTTCAACGACAAAAGAGTGTTTCCTTGCCCACCACCGAGTCTGAATTCGTAGCAAACTGTCATGCAATAAAGGAGGTGATTTGGATTCAGCAACTTATTTCTGAATTGGTACCAGATAAAATCAAAATATGTTTATACATAGACAATCAAAGTGCTATACGTTTAATTAAAAATCCCGAGTTTCACAAGCACATCGATGTCAAATATCAATTCATAAGACAAAAATATGAAGAAAAAATGTTTGAAATTAATTATGTTTCCACTAATCACCAAATTGCTGAAATTTTTACTAAACCTTTACCTAAAGACAGATTTTTATTTTTAAGAAATTTAATGAATATTGTCAATTATGTCAAATAAAAAAAAATTGAAGAAAAAAGGTTTAACAAAAGTGGGAGCATTGAAATATTTGTTAAAACTTTTATTACCCACTGTTGAATTATCAAATGTACTTGTTTAAATTATACTTATTGAATTCAGAAATTTATATATCAGCTTTACCTTTGCGTTATGTATTTAAAATAAATTTTCTAAATTTAAATTTTCTAAACTCATTAGCTGCGTTTTGTTTCTACAGAATAAACACGCAAATTAACAAATTTATTGAATTTTTAAAAATTGAAATATTTTAAACAATGGATCCGGCATTATCAAGAGAACGCGAGGCGTTCAAGAAAAGGGCCATGGCCACTCCTACGTATGTATATAAATATTTTTATTATTACAAAATATACAATATTTGCATACCAATTTAAGCGTGGAGAAAAAGATGAAAATCGAGACAGTAGTGCCCCCGCCAAAAGATGACGCAAAGAAGAAAATGCGTCCTCCCACAGCCCCAAAACTGGACTCGAATACGTACAAAACTATGGCCGGTAGTTCGCAGTATAGATTTGGCGTACTAGCCAAAATTGTTAAACATATGCGTACAAGGCATCAAGATGGTGACGATCATCCATTAACATTGGAAGAAATCTTAGATGAAACAAATCAGTTAGACGTAGGGCAGTCTGTTAAAAATGTAAGTGATTTATACATAAGCATATAATGCGACAAAATGAAATTTATTATTTTCAACACAGTGGCTTGGCTCCGAGGCTCTAATGAACAACCCCAAAATTGAAGTTAGTCCTGATGGAATAGGTTTCAGTTTTAAACCAGTTTATAAAATTAAAGATGGCAAAAGTTTGCTACGATTACTCAAACAACATGCCCTTAAAGGTCTGGGCGGTATTCTATTGGAAGATATACAAGAATCCCTGCCTCATTGTGAAAAAGTTTTAAAGAATCGTGCTTTTATTATTATTTTTATTGTTAGGCCTATAGATAAGAAAAAGGTTTTATTTTATAACGATCGCACAGCTAATTTTACAGTATGTACAATTATATACATTGACTTCTTTATGTAGAGCCATTTAGTGTAAATTTTTTTATTTTTCATTAGGTTGATGAAGAATTCCAAAAACTTTGGCGGTCAGCAACCGTAGATGCTATGGATGATGCTAAGATTGACGAACATTTAAAGAAAAAAGGCATACGTTCAATGCAAGATCATGGCCCTAAAAAACCTTTATCTAAAAGGAAGAAGGTTTCTAATAGGAATTAATATTATATTAATAACTAGCTAATACCCGGTGTGCTTCGCTACCCCCATCGAAATTAAATATGTACATAATAATTAATAATTTTTGCCTCAAATATTCATATTGATACTAAAGTGGATTCGACAAAATTTTAGGACTCTAACTGTTATATTTTCTTAGATATAATAATTTAATATTTTTTATATTGGAGGTGACAGAAGTGGGAGAATGTAAAAATAGAAAAAAAAAATATAATACATTGGATGCTGTAGAAAATACAGTTGTAAGACCTTGAAATATTAAGGGAATGTATGCCATCTACCATTATTCTGTGTTTTATCATTAATAATAATAAATAATTTGGGTAAGATCTGTGTATTTATTAAATTGATGTATTACAAGGCACTAAAGCATACGGTTTAACATTTGCAGCTGAAACTGAGCCTATTTTAAAATGTTTTAGCGATGCTGACTAGCTGGAGACATAGAAACTAGAAGGTCAGGGTTTTGCAGTAATGATGGGATCATCCAGTATTTCCTGGTCATGTCAACGACAAAAGAGTGTTTCCTTGCCCACCACCGAGTCTGAATTCGTAGCAAACTGTCATGCAATAAAGGAGGTGATTTGGATTCAGCAACTTATTTCTGAATTGGTACCAGATAAAATCAAAATATGTTTATACATAGACAATCAAAGTGCTATACGTTTAATTAAAAATCCCGAGTTTCACAAGCACATCGATGTCAAATATCAATTCATAAGACAAAAATATGAAGAAAAAATGTTTGAAATTAATTATGTTTCCACTAATCACCAAATTGCTGAAATTTTTACTAAACCTTTACCTAAAGACAGATTTTTATTTTTAAGAAATTTAATGAATATTGTCAATTATGTCAAATAAAAAAAAATTGAAGAAAAAAGGTTTAACAAAAGTGGGAGCATTGAAATATTTGTTAAAACTTTTATTACCCACTGTTGAATTATCAAATGTACTTGTTTAAATTATACTTATTGAATTCAGAAATTTATATATCAGCTTTACCTTTGCGTTATGTATTTAAAATAAATTTTCTAAATTTAAATTTTCTAAACTCATTAGCTGCGTTTTGTTTCTACAGAATAAACACGCAAATTAACAAATTTATTGAATTTTTAAAAATTGAAATATTTTAAACAATGGATCCGGCATTATCAAGAGAACGCGAGGCGTTCAAGAAAAGGGCCATGGCCACTCCTACGTATGTATATAAATATTTTTATTATTACAAAATATACAATATTTGCATACCAATTTAAGCGTGGAGAAAAAGATGAAAATCGAGACAGTAGCGCCCCCGCCAAAAGATGACGCAAAGAAGAAAATGCGTCCTCCCACAGCCCCAAAACTGGACTCGAATACGTACAAAACTATGGCCGGTAGTTCGCAGTATAGATTTGGCGTACTAGCCAAAATTGTTAAACATATGCGTACAAGGCATCAAGATGGTGACGATCATCCATTAACATTGGAAGAAATCTTAGATGAAACAAATCAGTTAGACGTAGGGCAGTCTGTTAAAAATGTAAGTGATTTATACATAAGCATATAATGCGACAAAATGAAATTTATTATTTTCAACACAGTGGCTTGGCTCCGAGGCTCTAATGAACAACCCCAAAATTGAAGTTAGTCCTGATGGAATAGGTTTCAGTTTTAAACCAGTTTATAAAATTAAAGATGGCAAAAGTTTGCTACGATTACTCAAACAACATGCCCTTAAAGGTCTGGGCGGTATTCTATTGGAAGATATACAAGAATCCCTGCCTCATTGTGAAAAAGTTTTAAAGAATCGTGCTTTTATTATTATTTTTATTGTTAGGCCTATAGATAAGAAAAAGGTTTTATTTTATAACGATCGCACAGCTAATTTTACAGTATGTACAATTATATACATTGACTTCTTTATGTAGAGCCATTTAGTGTAAATTTTTTTATTTTTCATTAGGTTGATGAAGAATTCCAAAAACTTTGGCGGTCAGCAACCGTAGATGCTATGGATGATGCTAAGATTGACGAACATTTAAAGAAAAAAGGCATACGTTCAATGCAAGATCATGGCCCTAAAAAACCTTTATCTAAAAGGAAGAAGGTTTCTAATAGGAATTAATATTATATTAATAACTAGCTAATACCCGGTGTGCTTCGCTACCCCCATCGAAATTAAATATGTACATAATAATTAAAAAATTTTTTATTTAGTAATTAAACTATGCAATTTTTCTTAAAGGTTTATTCTAATTTCATTTGATGACAATATGTTTCATTTAAATTCTAAAATAATACATTAATGAGCTATTTATTTCTTACTTGCTAAAATTTAATATGTACTTTTTTTCTTAAATAAATAATTCTTATTCCAATGCCTTGGGATACACAATATTTTTTGTTTTCCCCTCTGCGGGTTTTCCTACTCGCGAACATGCGACGTAAAGCTGTCCATGTGAGAAACATGGATTTTTTAGATTAAGTCCACAAACTTGCAAGGACTGACCTTGAGCTTTATTAATTGTCATTGCAAATGCTAGGCGAATAGGAAATTGAAGGCGCTTGAAATCGAATGGCATCTCCGATGTGGTCATACGACGTGGCGGCAATACATCAGTTTCCTTAAACTTTCCAGTTATAATGGTCGTTCATCACTTTTTATTGTTAGTTGAGTGCCATTACAAAGTCGTGGAGGGTCAATATTTCTAAGTAAAATAATGTGAACACCGTTTTTTTATAAGTTCTTAGATTCCCATCGATCTTGTTGAGAATATTGCTGTTGATGGAATTAACGTCAATATTTTTGGATGCCAGTAACGCACGTTCATATAACCATTGCATATTTTTTAAATTTTGCACGATATTGGGAAATATACAATTTATTAATTCTTCTTTGGATTGTTTCATTCTGCAAAAGTCTGTAGGAAAGTTTATATACTTTGTTATAGGATCCATTGGAATTCTTCCGTTACCTAAATCAAGCAATTTTTTGGAAAAAGTTGAAGCTGAAGCATCACGTTCCAACTGAACACGCATATTAGTAGTTAACTTTAGAGTGTGAACATGTCGCCAAAGGTGTTTCATTTTTGTACATGAGTGCATTGCAATATTGGCAAACTCGTCGATTCACCACCATTCGTTTACGATTTTGTTCTCGACGCAAATCATATTGCTCTATACTTACTGCTGCTCTTCTTGTTGATGTTCGAATCCTGTGACTTTCTACTAATGATTCATGTTGGACTTCTTTTTCATTAGCTCGTGATGCTGTGGTACGATTTTGCTGGCTTTGTAGCCGACCTTCATGTTCCAAAGGTGTCTCGGTAGCTCGTGCGGTTGTCGCATGTTGTCGAAGACCTTCAAGACGTCCTTCACGTTCTGAAGGCGTTTCTGTGGCTCGTGATGTTTCGGTACGATTTCGTTGGCTTTGTATCCGACCTTCAAGTTCCAACCTGTCTCGGTAGCTCATGCGGTAGTGGCATGTTGTCGAAGACCTTCAAGACATCTTTCGCGTTCTGACGGCGTTTCAGAAGCTCGCGCTAAAGAGGTAAGATTTCGTTGACTTTTAAGGCACTCTTGGCTTTCTGAAGGTGTTTCAGTAGCTCTTGATGATGTGGCACGTTGTCGTAGGCCTTCAAGGCGTTCTTCGCGTTGTGATGGCGTTCCGGCTCTAAAGGTTGAAACTCTTTTCAGTCCTGAGGCGACTTTCACGCTCTTCCGAACTTTCATTTGCTCTCTGGGATTGCAAACGCAATGCATTTTTAGTGCTTCTGGAAAGGGATGCTTTTATTGGTTCAAATAACGTTTAACTTGATTAAAATCAAAGATTCAACTGAATTCCAAAACCGAATGCGTGTTATACATATGTATTCCTTTATATTTTACCTAATATGAATAGGTAAAAAATCGGTTCAGGTCATGAACCTTTTGAAAAAGAAATTAAGGTTATTAAAATTTAACAAATAATTGTGTTTGCCTCAGTCACAGGTAATTTTTTTGATGAGTTTTGCAACTACTTATTTTATTTGGGAACAATATTGACAGTTTACATTTTATTACTTAGGTAATTAAAAGTAATGAATGAAAATATTACTCCCTATTGTTACATGCCCATTCATCGCCCAATAGAATGCTGATTACAAAATTTACCTAATGTGGTTTTCAAGATATGCGACAAATAAATACTATTTTTATTAGTTACCCATTTTTAGAAGTAAACAATAATATAACTATTACATATGAATATGTGTATGTATATGAGATCAATATATAAATTGTATGCATTTTAGTACTTACTATGTACATGAGTTGAAAATTTCAAACTCAATCATTTAAGGGTCATATACCTTACTATTGCATATTTCAAGATATAATAATTTCCACACTCACTAATCAGAGAGGCACCACCTTCCTGAAGCTGGAATACAAAATTGGAGACTCTAGCTTTTATAGTTTTCTAGATATACAGATTTTAATAATTAGTTCATATAGAGTTTGCCACGCCCCTAATGCTTGATCGCCCATTTTTAACAAAAATATTGATATTGAACCTTTAGATATTCGTACAAAATTGGAGAGTCTAACTGTTATTTTTCTTCATATGGGAGGTGACACGACCGCTTTTGTTGAACTCCCTAGTTTTGTCCAGAATATTTATATTTAAACTAAAGTTACTTGTACAAAAATTGGGGACTCTAGCTGTTAGAGTTTTTCAGATATACAGATTTTCGTATTTACTTTATATGGGAGGTGCCAAGCCCACTATTGTTAGTTCGCCATTTTTGTCCAAAATATTTATATTAAAACTGTAGTTACTTGTACAAAATTTGAGGTATCTTGCTGATATAGTTTTTCCAATATACACATTTTGTTATTATCTTACAATAGTAGGTAATGTAGTATATGTGGGAGTGGCACCACGCTCATTTGAAATATCAACATAAAAAGTAGCCTATAACTCTTTCCGGAAGATACTGTGAACATTTTAGGAATATCGGTTTAGCCGTTTAGTCGTCTATAAACTTCAAACATACAAACAAACGCACATTCATTTTTATATATATAGGTGATTTCCGAGATATAAGAAGTTTTACATTTAATTCATATGGGAAGTACCACACCCACTTTTCCTAGTCAGCCCATTTTTGCCTAAAATGTTCATATTGATACTAAAGTGGATTCGACAAAATTTTAGGACTCTAACTGTTATATTTTCTTAGATATAATAATTTAATATTTTTTATATTGGAGGTGACACGCCCACTATATCCAATCCGCCCATTTTGTTTATATATACGTCAAAGTCGTCCATGCAAAATTTGAGGTCTCTAGCTATTGCAGTTTATGAAATATGCGACATTAAATACTTATTGAATATGTTGGCGTGGCACCACTCCTTCTTGAAAAAGTAGTTCCTTCCAGATATACAGGAAGGTACTGTCAAAATTTCAAGATAATCGGTCCAGCCGTTTAGCCGTCTATAGACTTCAAACAAACAAACCCACAAACAAATAAACACACATTCATTTTTGTTTATATGATGTAAAATTCATTAAAAAAACTACATGTGTGACGTATGAGTGATATCAAAGAATATGGATATAAAGAATACGAATTATAAAGCAGTAAAATTTCTTATGGCGGGTTGTGGCATTACGACCCGCTCTCACCAAAATCTTTTTAAAAAAACATTTCTTGATGAGGGGGGCGGAAGACGGAAGGAAAATAAACACAAACAAAGAGCGTAACAATGTGTTGCTCTCAGCATGAGATCGTAAAAATTCATTCAATTGCTTGTCAGCTTCTAAAGGAGAATGTTCATGTCGCTTTTTTCAGACTTCAATTTCACACCCAAAGAAATATTACAGTATGATTCACTAATATCAATGAGAAATGATTTAGATTTTTGGAAGAATACTTGCCAAGTTAAATACGGTGTTTTTAGGTTTTTAACGCAGTACAATTGTTCTCTACTTTTCGCTCACATATATGTACATATTATTGGGTTAATAAGTAGACTTGAAAATATTACTAACAATTTTCCTCTGGGTTAAATATGCCTCTCATAATTTTTCTCATGTTCTCTTTGTGCCGACGTCTGAGAATAAGTGATTTGAGAACAGGGTTGCCTTTTTTTGGTTATTTCTAACCAAAATTGGTTATTTTTTTGATCAATGTGTAGATGTGTAGGTTTTTTTGGTTTTGGTTATTTTTCTTTCTTATAAGAAAAGCTATTTTTTGTTTCTTTTTTTTATTAATTATAATTTAAACTTGAAAAAAAAAATAAAACAAAAGTCTATGAATTTAATTTTGGTTATATTTTTTCTTATTTGGTGAATTTTTTCACAAATGTTGGTTACAAAATTTTTTTCTTTCCCTTCTATCTTTCCCCCCGCGTCGTTCTTTACACTTTATTTTCTTTGGTTTTATACATCAAGGATCACAGATAGCATACTTGTAGGGGTAACTACTATGCGTATGAGTAATATATTTCAAATGCAATTAAATATTAAGTACTAGCTGTACCCTGCGCGCTTTGCTGCACTACAAACTAAAATAAATTTGAAGGAAAGACATTAGACAAATATCCAATTAAGTTTGAATCATTTTATTGATTTTGTTTCCCGTTGTCCAGATGATTCAGACGAACGGGCCTAAGTAGTAGTACGCATTCGATCAAGTGATTCATTGTTCAAGTGATTCATGCGAACGGATCTGTGCGGCATGTACTCGAAGATTTTTCAGTCTCAATGCTGATTCTGAGGCTAGTAATGCTCTTTTCTTTTCTTTTCAACACAGGATCAAATGCACAGTTTACGATTTAATTAATTTCGAAGAATTTTCAGTGGCGCCACCTGTCGGAAATTGGTTATACCAACTTAGAAACCTTCGTCGGCTCATGCGCAACAACTTTGCTAAAGATTAAATGCATAGTTTACGATTCCATAAAGTACATTCATTTTTATATATATAGATAATTTAAGTTTGAAAAAAAATAAATAAAACAAAAGTCTACGAATTTAATTTTGGTTATATTTTTTCTTATTTGGTGAATTTTTTCACAAATGTTGGTTACACAATTTTTTTCTTTCCCTTCTATCTTCCCCCCGCGTCGTTCTTTACACTTTATTTTCTTTGGTTTTATACATCAAGAATCACAGATAGCATACTTGTAGGAATAACTACTATGCGTATGAGTAATATATTTCAAATGCAATTAAATATTAAGTATGTAGTATGTAGCATACGTGGGCATGGCCCCTCGCTCATTTGGAATATCAACATAAAAAGTAGCCTATAACTCCTTCCAGACATACAGGAAGATACTGTGAAAATTTCAAGAAAATCGGTTCAGCCGTTTAATAGTCTATAAACTTCAAACATACAAACATACAATCAAACACACATTAGTTTTTATATATAAAGATGTAGTATGTAGCATACGTGGGCATGGCCCCTCGCTCATTTGGAATATCAACATAAAAAGTAGCCTATAACTCCTTCCAGACATACAGGAAGATACTGTGAAAATTTCAAGAGAATCGGTTCAGCCGTTTAATCGTCTATAAACTTCAAACATACAAACAAACACACATTCATTTTTATATATAAGATTAAAATAATGAACATCGGTGTTAAACTAAACGTTGTGGATATCATGAATCTTCAGGGAATTCATTATCGTGGGAAGATTTCTGTCAGTCGTGCAATCCAGAATGTCATTCAGTGAAGGACCGATTCTAGATTTCGGACATTCAGAAAGAATGTGTGAAACTGTAAGTATATCAAGACAAAAGACGCATACACTAGGTTCGGTTTTGTCATAGTAATGTTGTGTTGTGAAACTTGTCTTGCCAACCCTCAAGCGGCCTAGCGTTATGCACTGCGGACGAGTCAGGTTTCGATGGTATTTAGGTCTTCTCTCCCTTGGATTTTGTTGGCTCTGAAAAAACCTGAAAGGGTTTGTCATTGTCCTAGGGAAACATGGAATTTCCGTAACACGATCCAGAATTAAGGCTTCCTTTGCGGCCTTATCCGCTGCCTCATTACCTGGAATGCCAATATGTGAGGGGATCCATAACAAAATAATATGATTTCCGGTTTCGGGGAGGTGGACTATGTCGTTAAAAATACCTTTGCTGTTCCTCTTAATGGCCCTTATGGCACTAAGACTTCAGTGCAGATAATAGTTTTCATCTTCCTCTGATCTGCATAAACTATGGCACGTCTAATTGCAGCCAATTCTGCCACAAAAATACCAACATGATCAGGTAATCGATTCCCACAAATCAACTCATATTCTCCATCTTCCAAAGATTCCACTAATGAATACGATGACACTCCATTTTGGAAAGATCCATCTGTAAACAACAACAATTCAGGTGAAATATCGGAAATCTTCTGCGTCATAATTTTCTTAAAACATAGTGGATTTGTGCTGTCCTTATTGTAAAAAGATGGGCTATCATCGACTCGTACAAGTTTACCCGTGTTCACAGGCGAAGTTGGCCTTGAAGGTATTGAAATTTCCGCCTGTCGAAAAAGATCGATAATCCTACTAATGGCAGTGCGGGAAACATTTGTCCCCATAATATTTCTCCAAAATGCGCTATGCAATCCATCGTCGGCATATGCAAAAGATCTTGAAGCCATTGCCACTGAGCTTTTATCCCGCATAGATTGAAAATCGTGAAAGTCAGACTCAATTCGTAATAGATTTATCGGAGTAGGACGGAGCAAACCTGAAGCTGTTCTAAAGCAGTTGTTAAGGGCGGTGTTCAATTTACTTATATTTCTTCCCGAGGTCCATCCATACAGTGTAATACCATGCTGGATACAGCCAGTTGTAAGAGACTTGCAGATACTCAATGCAGTGTCAATATGAGGGCCCTTTTTACGAGAGCATATAAGCTTCAGAAGATTATTTAATTTTGCAAGTTTATTCACAAGATACTTCACATGGTTATTCCATAGACGATTTTTCGTGAATAAGATGTCCAGTATTCTCATTTCGTTCATAAATTCTATCTCTTCCTCCCGAATGCAAATTGACCTTGCGTCACAATCCCGTTTCCTACAAACATGCAGTATTTCGGTTTTTTAGCAGGTATAACTGCACCTCTGCTTTTAGCCCAATCATTTATCTTGTTGTCGAGATTCACAATATTTTCATATACCAACTCCGTATCACCAGAAGCGATGGCAAAAATATTATCAGCATAGATTCCAACATAGTCTATTCCCTGTGTATGCTCTTAAAGCCTTAATAAGTGAATTTGCGTATATGTTATAAAGTACCACAGATAGGGTGACCCCTGCGGCACACCATTTTGAAGAGGATAGGATGTAGAAAAGTAGCCATCCACTTTTACCCTTATGAAGCGATTCTCCAGAAAAGACCTCATAAGTTTAATCAACTGTAATGGCATTTTCCAGTCCGCAAGCTCAAGCAGTATATAGGTTAAAATAACCCGGTGAAATGCCTTTTCGATATCTTCAGACAAAACAAGGGTGTGTTTTCCTTTCTTCAAATTTGACCGTAGTGTTTCCTCCAGTTTATGACAAATACTATGTACTCCTCGTCTGGGCAGAAAAGCGTGTTGATTTACACCCATCTTATGCTTGGTCAATTCCCAAAATCTTCTAGATAAAATTTTCTCAAGTATTTTCGAGACTACCGGTATAAGAGAGATAGGACGGTATCCCTCAAGCTGATTTGGGTTCTTATTAGGCTTAGGAATCGGAGAAAGAGTGGCCGTTTTCCACTGATGTGGAAAAATTCCACTTGTCAATATGTAATTATATAGATCACAAATTCGAGTTTTCACCTCATCAGGGGCATTTTTTACCATTGTGTATGTAATCTTATCGTTTGCCGGGGAGGACCCTTTCGATGTCCTCAATACCTCATTCAATTCCCAAATATCAATTTTAGCAATCATTCCATCAAATTCGTTACCAAGGTGAGATAATTCATTGATAACCAGATCATTCTTAGTAGCTATAATTTCAGGATCAAAGGCACTGTCCGAACTTAGTGATGACCAGAAATTTGCAAAACCATTAGCTATTTGTTGGGGGTGTGAAAAACCCTCTCCATCAATAAAAATTGTGGGAAAGTTCTCGATGTTGTTGCCTCTCAGGTTGTTGACTTTCTTCCATAAATAACGAACGTCCATAGACGGATTTAGAGAGTTACGAAAGTTTTCCCACGTGCGCCTTTTCGCAATCTTACTCTCCCTTTTCACCTTGGCACAAGCCCTTCTGTACTCCAAGGCATTTTTCTGGTTACGATTTCTTTTAAACAGTTTCCATGCACTTTGTCTAAGACGAATTAATTTAGAAATTTCAGAGTTGAACCAAACTGGGCTGTTTCTACATACAGGTTTACGGCTGAGTGGGATTGATTCATTTGCTGCACTTCTCAATACACGATTTATCTTTGCAGCCTCCTTATTCACGTTCGACGATTTCTGAAAGCTATCGTTAAAAATAATCGCCTTTCTCGAAAATAATTTCCAATCGGCCCTTTGGTCAAGAAAACGAGGTATAAATTTTCTCGAAATTCGTGCATCTGATTTACCAGTGATCATGATAGGAAAATGATCGCTGACCTCAGGTAAAGATAAACAGTGCCAAGACAAGCCCGGTGCCAAGTCAACACTACACATTGTCACATCCACTGAGGTTAATGTATTCCTAGTATTAAACAAAGTTGGGGAGCCATCGTTGAGTATAACCAAATTTTGATCATCCGCAAACTTCTCCCATAGGGATCCGCTGGGAGAATTGAAAGCAGAACCCCAAAGACAGTTCTGAGAGTTAAGATCGCCAAGTACTAGGTGATACATGTCATTTGGTAGGTCGATGGCCCCAATCATCTGGGGATTCAGGTTAATATCACACTCCTTGTAAATGTCCGTCAAATGTAGATCTACACCGCATCTAATAATTATGGACTGGAATAGGAGATCACCCCTCGACCTGATGTGTTGTGTCACATTCACATTCTCTTTTACAAAAATTGCAATACCTGACTTAGCGTATGCAAAAACTTTGTTATGGTGGTAGGCCTTAAAACCCGGTAAATGTAAAAATTGTATATTCCTCCCATTCATATGTGTTTCCTGCAAAACAATTATCCTCGGTTTATGTCGAGCAACTAATAATTCCAAGGCGTATTTGTGATTCGTAAATCCTTGGATATTCCACTGTAAAATGTTCAAATCTAAACCAATGTTCATTAAAATTTACAAAAAATCCAAAAAAAAAAAGTTATATATAAATATATGTGTGTATGTAAAAGTAAACTATATAAAAAAAATTATTTTTTCTTGCCCTTTTTAGGCATAGTATCCTTAAGCGTTCTTGGTGTTATAATTGTGTTCAAATGAGGAAATTTGTGGTAAAGCTGACTGCAAGGGGACTTTTCCGCCTGTTCATCTCCATCATCCCTTTTGGGAGTGGTGAAACCCAGACCTACTGTTATGTCATTGACAATCATTTTCTCACTTAAGTTTTTGTCCATAGGTATGTTTGAAAGTGCATCATCGCTAAATTCGTTTTCACAAAAACTAGTGTTGTCATCGCTGAAAAATTCATTGTCCTTGTTGTTTTGAGTGTGTGAGTTTGAGTCAGTTATCTGATTCAACTTTTCTGTAGAAAAGTTGAGAGAAACTTCCTGAGAGAGTTCTGTTGTTAAAAAAAGTTCTTGTTATGGATAGTTGTTCTTTTCATCATGTTGATCCATTGTTGTTGTTGAATGTTGTATATTTGATTCGACTGGTGAGAGAGTGCATGTTGTTGTAACTTGGGAGAGATCAGTTGTTAAAGAATTGTTTTGTTGCAAATTGTTGTTGTTATATTCTTCATTTTTTTGATTTATCATTGTTGTTGTATTTTGTATGGTTGTATTTGTTGTGATTTGAGAGAGGGTGTCTGTTGTCATTTTATTAAGTTTGTTCTGCACGATTTTGTCTTTCTTCCCATCTGTCTTTACAGACTCATTTCCCGTTATCGAAATATTTTTCTCATTGTTAGAATTCCTTAAAATTTGAGCATATGTGTTTTTGTTGACTTTTCTTGGAATTGGTTTAAGAGTATTCAACGAAGGGTTGTCATTATAAATGGACCAAGCCTCCCTTGTTGTGCATCTACGTGTGATTCTCAAATAATTGACGGATTTGTGCTTCCAGAAAGTAGGACATTCAGGGTCGTATGAAGGGTGATTTTCGGTTTGGCAATTGACACAGTAACTACGGCTGCACGATTTATGAGGTGTTGTAAGTCCGCAATCTTTACATATTTCAACATTTCGGCATCTTTTTTTCGTATGGCCAAGGCGTTGACAGTTTAGACATCTCATTGGGTTGGGTATAAATTCATCCACCTTTACTAGTTCCCATCCAAGTTTTATTTTGTCTGGCCGGTTTATGAGGTCAAAAGTGATAATGGCAGCACCTGTTGCAACCATTTTCCCACCCTCTCGTTTTAGCATCTTGTGGATTTCGACCACTTTTTGGTCCTTGAGAGACGATAACAATTCCTCTTGTGGGATGTTAATTATTTTCCTTGAGAAAATTCTACCTTGTGTTGTGTTAAGCGTCTTGTGTAGTGTGATCTTGACCGGTATGTTGTCAATGTATGTTGCCCTTATAAATTTTTCAGCCGTTTTGTTGTCGGCGACTTTTATTAGTAGATCTCCACTTTTCATCTCATTGACCTCTAGGCGATCAGAACATATATAATTCAGACCCCTTTCCACCTGAAACACATTATATTACGCCAAAGGTGCGCCTACTTCATCTTTATTTGTGTTCATGGCAGTTGCCACCAGATATCGAGGTAGATTTCCCTCATTTGAGGAGGTTGGTAAAAGAGGAACAAAGTCATCTTGGCGGGGACGTTTGCTCCTTTTAATTCTGCTCTTACCGATGGAGTCAAGCTCTTGGAAACGATTATAATTCGGGGGATGTGCCCCGTTCATTTCGTTAAATTTAGTTCAATGAACAATAAAATTTATTTAACTTGTCCGAAGAAACAGTAAATTAAAAACAGTAAATTAAAAAACAGTAAATTAACACTCTTTTATATAAAAAGACTCAAAAAAAAAAATAACAGTAACCGCTCAAATCAACCGCTACGAATAAAAAATATACGTCTGCACTCGGCAATTGCCAGATATAGACTGTGTCAAATTTTTAATTTGACTGTTTATGTGCCGTATAAGATCAATAATGGTAGGTTAGAAGCTGAAAACAATTTTTTAAAAATACTTAGAGGAAGTTTATTAATAGAAATGAAGTTGGTTCTAGTAGTTTATATTATTTTCTAATATTGGTTTTTGTTTTTTGGTCATTTCTTGCTTTTGTTTAGAATTTAGACATTTTTTCATAGGCGTGATGTTGGGTAATAAATGCTGAAAATTTAATGCCTTTCCGATATTCTTTAAAAGGAAATATTGATGGAGGGGGTAAAAATGTTGTTTTAGCAGTTTTATCCCTCGTTAAATGCTATTAGAATCCGTTTATTTGATGCAAATCGGTTAAGGGGTTCAGGAATTATGGCTCTGTCAAGTTTTTAATTTTACTGTTTATGTGGCGTATTAGATCAATAATGGTAGGTTAGAAGCTGAAAAAAATTTTTTAAAAATACTTAGAGGAAGTTTATTAATAGAAATGAAGTTGGTTCTAGTAGTTTATATTATTTTCTAATATTGGTTTTTGTTTTTTGGTCATTTCTTGCTTTTGTTTAGAATTTAGACATTTTTCATAGGCGTGATGTTGGTTAATATATGCTGAAAATTTAATGCCTTTCTGATATTCTTTAAAAGGGAATATTGATGAAGGGGGTAAAAATGTTGTTTTAGCAGTTTTAGCCCTCGTTAAATGCTATTAGAATCCGTGTATTGGATCAAATCGGTTAAGGGGTTCAGGAATTATGGCTCAGTCAAGTTTTTAATTTTACTGTTTATGTGCCGTATTAGATCAATAATGGTAGGTTAGAAGCTGAAAAAAATTTTTTAAAAATACTTAGAGGAAGTTTATTAATAGAAATGAAGTTGGTTCTAGTAGCTTATATTATTTTCTAATTTGGTTTTTGTTTTTTGGCCATTTCTTGCTTTTGTTTAGAATTTAGACATTTTTCATAGGCGTGATGTTGGTTAATATATGCTGAAAATTTAATGCCTTTCTGATATTCTTTAAAAGGGAATATTGATGAAGGGGGTAAAAATGTTGTTTTAGCAGTTTTAGCCCTCGTTAAATGCTATTAGAATCCGTGTATTGGATCAAATCGGTTAAGGGGTTCAGGAATTATGGCTCAGTCAAGTTTTTAATTTTACTGTTTATGTGCCGTATTAGATCAATAATGGTAGGTTAGAAGCTGAAAAAAATTGTTTAAAAATACTTAGAGGGAGTTTATTAATAGAAATGAAGTTGGTTCTAGTAGTTTATATTATTTTCTAATTTGGTTTTTGTTTTTTGGTCATTTCTTGCTTTTGTTTAGAATTTAGACATTTTTTCATAGGCGTGATGTTGGTTAATATATGCTGAAAATTTAATGCCTTTCAGATATTCCTACAAGGGAATATTGATGAAGGGGGTAAAAATGTTGTTTTAGTAGTTTTAGCCCTCGTTAAATGCTATCAGAATCCGTTTATTTGATGCAAATCGGTTAAGGGGTTCAGGAATTATGGCTCTGTCAAGTTTTTAATTTTACTGTTTATGTGCCGTATTAGATCAATAATGGTAGGTTAGAAGCTGAAAATTTTTTTTTAAAAATACTTAGATGTAGTTTATTAATACAAATGAAGTTGGTTCTAGTAGTTTATATTATTTTCTAATTTGGTTTTTGTTTTTTGGCCATTTCTTGCTTTTGTTTAGAGTTTAGACATTTTTTCATCGGCGTGATGTTGGTCAATATATGCTGAAAATTTAATGTCATTCCGATATTCTTTAAAAGGGAATATTGATGAAGGGGGTAAAAATGTTGTTTTAGGAGTTTTAGCCCTCGTTAAATGCTATTAGAATCCGTTTATTTGATGCAAATCGGTTAAGGGGTTCAGGAATTATGGCTCTGTCAAGTTTTTAATTTTACTGTTTATGTGGCGTATTAGATCAATAATGGTAGGTTAGAAGCTGAAAAAAATTTTTTAAAAATACTTAGAGGGAGTTTATTAATAGAAATGAAGTTGGTTCTAGTAGTTTATATTATTTTCTAATTTGGTTTTTGTTTTTTGGTCATTTCTTGCTTTTGTTTAGAATTTAGACATTTTTTCATAGGCGTGATGTTGGTTAATATATGCTGAAAATTTAATGCCTTTCCGATATTCTTTAAAAGGGAATATTGATGAAGGGGGTAAAAATGTTGTTTTAGCAGTTTTAGCCCTCGTTAAATGCTATTAGAATCCGTTTATTTGATGCAAATCGGTTAAGGGGTTCAGGAATTATGGCTCAGTCAAATTTTTAATTTTACTGTTTATGTGCCGTATTAGATCAATAATGGTAGGTTAGAAGCTGAAAAATTTTTTTTAAAAATACTTAGAGGAAGTTTATTAATAGAAATGAAGTTGGTTCTAGTAGTTTATATTATTTTCTAATATTGGTTTTTGTTTTTTGGTCATTTCTTGCTTTTGTTTAGAATTTAGACATTTTTTTCATAGGCGTGATGTTGGTCAATATATGCTGAAAATTTAATGCCTTTCCGATATTCTTTAAAAGGGAATATTACTGAAGGGGGTAAAATTGTTGTTTTAGCAGTTTTAGCCCTCGTTAAATGCTATTAGAATCCGTTTATTTGATCCAAATCGGTTAAGGGTTTCAGGAATTCTGGCTCTGTCAAATTTTTAATTTGACTGTTTATGTGCCGTATTAGATCAATAATGGTAGGTTAGAAGCTGAAAAAAAATTTTTAAAAATACTTAGAGGAAGTTTATTAATAGAAATGAAGTTGGTTCTAGTAGTTTATATTATTTTCTAATATTGGTTTTTGTTTTTTGGTCATTTCTTGCTTTTGTTTAGAATTTAGACATTTTTTCATAGGCGTGATGTTGGGTAATAAATGCTGAAAATTTAATGCCTTTCCGATATTCTTTAAAAGGGAATATTGATGAAGGGGGTAAAAATGTTGTTTTAGGAGTTTTAGCCCTCGTTAAATGCTATTAGAATCCGTTTATTTGATGCAAATCGGTTAAGGGGTTCAGGAATTATGGCTCTGTCAAGTTTTTAATTTTACTGTTTATTTGCCGTATTAGATCAATAATGGTAGGTTAGAAGCTGAAAGAAATTTTTAAAAATACTTAGAGGAAGTTTATTAATAGAAATGAAGTTGGTTCTAGTAGTTTATATTATTTTCTAATATTGGTTTTTGTTTTTTGGTCATTTCTTGCTTTTGTTTAGAATTTAGACATTTTTTTCATAGGCGTGATGTTGGTTAATATATGCTGAAAATTTAATGCCTTTCCGATATTCTTTAAAAGGAAATATTGATGGAGGGGGTAAAAATGTTGTTCTAGGAGTTTTTGTCCTCGTTAAGTGCTATTAGAATCCGTTTATTTGATGCAAATCGGTTAAGGGGTTCACGAATTATGGCTCTGTCAAATTTTTAATTTGACTGTTTATGTGCCGTATTAGATCAATAATGGTAGGTTAGAAGCTGAAAAATTTTTTTTAAAAATACTTAGATGTAGTTTATTAATACAAATGAAGTTGGTTCTAGTAGTTTATATTATTTTCTAATTTGGTTTTTGTTTTTTGGCCATTTCTTGCTTTTGTTTAGAGTTTAGACATTTTTTCATCGGCGTGATGTTGGTCAATATATGCTGAAAATTTAATGCCTTTCCGATATTCTTTAAAAGGGAATATTGATGAAGGGGGTAAAAACGTTGTTTTAGCAGTTTTAGCCCTCGTTAAATGCTATTAGAATCCGTTTATTTGATGCAAATCGATTAAGGGGTTCAGGAATTATGGCTCAGTCAAATTTTTAATTTTACTGTTTATGTGCCGTATTAGATCAATAATGGTAGGTTAGAAGCTGAAAAAAATTTTTTAAAAATACTTAGAGGGAGTTTATTAATAGAAATGAAGTTGGTTCTAGTAGTTTATATTATTTTCTAATTTGGTTTTTGTTTTTTGGTCATTTCTTGCTTTTGTTTAGAATTTAGACATTTTTTCATAGGCGTGATGTTGGTTAATATATGCTGAAAATTTAATGCCTTTCCGATATTCTTACAAGGGAATATTGATGAAGGGGGTAAAAATGTTGTTTTAGGAGTTTTAGCCCTCGTTAAATGCTATCAGAATCCGTTTATGTGATGCAAATCGGTTAAGGGGTTCAGGAATTATGGCTCTGTCAAGTTGTTAGGGATTTAGAGTTTAGTTTTTGACAGTGTACATTGTGATCTTTCGTGGAAATGCACCGCTGTTCACGAATTGAATTGCAACTCTGCCTTATAGAGACAGAGTTGTCTGAACACTACACGTGCGTTCTTCTGATTGGTTGAACGAACACTGCGCGTGGGTAAAATTGCAACCCTGTCTTATTGAGACGAAATGTCAAAAACGCTACACGCGCGCTCTTCTGATTGGTTAACCAATCATAGCGGTATATGTCGTACGACAATTTTCTTATGTATGCGTGACGCTTAGGTTTTTTCTAGAAAAGTGCATAGTGAAAGAGGCAAAAGCTTGTTAGGAAAAAGTCAGTTGGTGATGAACTTCCGAACGTGTTGGTACGAAAAAAAAAAATAAAATAATTGTGAGTGCGGGGAGAAAAAATATAAAGGGAAGAAAATTTGAAGGGTTGGAAAGGAAGAAAAAAATATTAGAGATGGAGAAAAATAAAAAACAATGTTATTTCAAAAAAGTAAAGAAAAAAGTAAGAATTTTGCAAACTTTGAAATTATAAAGAAAAAAAAAAAAAATTATAAAAATTTAATAAAAATTATAAAATTAAAAACCATATATAACCAAATTTATAATATAAGATTTTTATTGTAAAACTTAAACATAGGACTCTTATAAAATGTAAGCTAAAATTAACAACGCGAAAAAAAAATTATAAAAAAAAAAAAAAAAAACATTATATAGTTAAAATAATAGTAATACATAAAAATAATAATAATTAAAAGAAAAATTTTAATAAAACTATGAAAACCAAAATATAAATTTAAAACCCAACAAATGAATACAAACAAAATAACTAAAAAAATATTTTTAAAAATAAAATATATCTATAAATTAAATAAGAAACTTATTAGTGAAATAATAAAAATATATGTATGGAGTAAAATATTTAAAAAAAAAAATTAAGTGAAAATTAAATAATAAAAATATAAAACAAAAACAAACAAAAAATATTTTTGCCATAAATTAAACAAAATAAAACTTTTATGTGCAAGGTAGAAATTGGCTTAAACGGAATTATCTCTTTTATGTATATATTAAAATAAAAAAAAAAAAAAAAACACAAGACCGTAATTTTGATAAAATAGGAAAAAAAAAGAAATTTCAAAATAAATGTCCCCCAACATAAAACTAAACAAAACAACAAAAACTACAATCTAACCACCACTTACCTCCAGCGTCAATCCACGTCCAACACCAGCGACAACTTACCTCCAGCGTCAATCCACTTCCAACACCAGCGACAACTTACCTCCAGCGTCAATCCACTTCCAACACCAGTGACAACTTACCTCCAACGTCAATCCACGTCCGACACCAGCGACAACTTACCTCCACGTCCAGCACCAGCGTCAACTTTACCTCCAGCATCAACTTATTTTAAGTATAAAGTAAGACTTAATTTGTAAATTATCCTATATTAGATTATATAGGTACTATGTAATTGTACTTTATTATTATTTTGAATTTATCTTGATTAATATATTTCTTATTGTAACCCAATTATAATATTTGGAATGTATATATATATTGAATTTTTTTATTTATTTATATTATTGTTATTTTGAATTTATCTTGATTAATATATTTCTTATTGTAACCCAATTATAATATTTGGAATGTATATATATATTGAATTTTTTTATTTATTTATATTATTGTTATTTTGAATTTATCTTGATTAATATATTTCTTATTGTAACCCAATTATAATATTTGGAATATATATATATATTGAATTTTGTTCTTTAAGGAAAAATTTAATTGAAATTATGCCTTTTTAAAAAAAAAATTTCCTTTTATTTGTACTGAGGCGAAGGTTCTCGGGTAGTGATGTGGGTAACTGGGTAGCAAAGTGAGTATTTTTCGGCGTTCCTTCATCTAGGAAAAAAAAAGTAAAAGAAAATGGCTTCCAATATTGGCATGATTTTACTATTCTATGCTTACGCTGCGATGATTCTTGGGGTAAGAATAAACACGCCATTGAGCTAGCCAGAATATCGTACGAACATGCCAATTACCTAAAGTTTCATACAATTTAAATCATAGGCTTTTAAACCGAGCGTAACATAGATGGCGCCCAACGAAAAGGCTACTGTTAGGTAGCAACGAATAATAAGTAAATGCTTTTAAATTTTTTTTAATCAATTTAAAACATTTTTAAATATCTTAGATGAAGGAAGGGCGGAAAATACATTAACGATTTAATTTTTTTTTATTTTATTTTTTTTAGTGTCGTTAAGCCTCCTGACAACACCACCAGGCTCATGTGAGTGCTTAAGGCAGTCTAAAAGTCAAATGTCAGTTGAACATTTATGCGTTAGATTGTCTTATCCAACTCTCTTGGCAAAGACTCTCTTAAGACCTGAAAGACTCGAAATTTCATACTCTTAAATTGGAATTTCTCGATTGCGTCGGATTTTAAGAGAGCCTTAACGTGCATTTTTTTTCCTGTGATCCGAAAGTCATAAAATTGAAATTTTTATTTGCGTCGGATCCCGGAAAAGCTTAATGTACATATTTTTTTTTTGCTTTCTCTCCTATGATTCGCAAGTCATAAAATTGAAATTTTTATTCGCGGCGAATCCTGGGAAGGCTTAACGCACATATAATTTTTTTTTCTCTCCTATGATCCGCAAGTCATAAATGTTTCATATTCTTAAATTGAACTTCTTATTTGCGGCGGATTCTGGGAAAGCCCTAATGTAAATTTATTTTTAATTTTACAAGAGAAGAGGCTTAGACAATGGCTGTTTATTATTATTTTTTTTCCCCTCACACAAGTCTATGTTTTATGACAAGTGGTAGAGAAGGAGGGGAAGGATAATATTAGGCAGAAGCTTTACATTCCGTAAATTTTTAAAGCGGATAATAATAGGTCTGCCTGAAATTTTAAAGTCTAAACCACAGGTTACTCACATCACTGATCCCGGAACTGGAACTTTTGTATAGAAGGAAACAATATATAGATTTTACCTAACTCCACATTCGGTTTTTTTTTTTCTTTTCAATTTCTTCAATTTTCTCGGCTTAAGAAAAAAGAAAAGCACTTAATTTTTATTTTTTTTTAATATGAACACGCGAAGCACATCGAAAGGGTTGACGAATAATTTAAATGCAAGTAGAGGTAGAGGCAGAACCTCATTGACTCCTAAAACTACTAGGTCATTAGAAGATTTTCCCAATTTCAAACCCTTTAAGAGCCCAAGTGGTTCATTCACCTCCATCTGGAACGAACACTCAGGCTATCCATAATCTAACTGGTCGGGAAAATTTGGGTCTTGCTTCTGTAGATATTTCCTTGCCACCTACGGAATTTGTTGGGAATGCACTTTTTGATGTAGAGGATCTTCAGGGAAACCTCATAGGCAGATATCATGCTTCCGATATAAGACCCTAGCTTCCTTGCCCGGCTAGCTCAGTCGGTAGAGCATGAGACTCTTAATCCCAGGGTCGTGGGTCGAGCCACACGTTTTCATCAGCACTCTAAATCCTTCTCCTGTTCCCTATTCAACTTACGTTTTCATAGCGAAGCAGTTTTGTTAGGGATTTAGAGTTTAGTTTTTGACAGTGTACATTGTGATCTTTCGTGGAAATGCACCGCTGTTCACGAATTGAATTGCAACTCTGCCTTATAGAGACAGAGTTGTCTGAACACTACACGTGCGTTCTTCTGATTGGTTGAACGAACACTGCGCGTGGGTAAAATTGCAACCCTGTCTTATTGAGACGAAATGTCAAAAACGCTACACGTGCGCTCTTCTGATTGGTTAACCAATCATAGCGGTATATGTCGTACGACAATTTTCTTATGTATGCGTGACGCTTAGGTTTTTTCTAGAAAAGTGCATAGTGAAAGAGGCAAAAGCTTGTTAGGAAAAAGTCAGTTGGTGATGAACTTCCGAACGTGTTGGTACGAAAAAAAAAAAAATAAAATAATTGTGAGTGCGGGGAGAAAAAATATAAAGGGAAGAAAATTTGAAGGGTTGGAAAGGAAGAAAAAAATATTAGAGATGGAGAAAAATAAAAAACAATGTTATTTCAAAAAAGTAAAGAAAAAAGTAAGAATTTTGCAAACTTTGAAATTATAAAGAAAAAAAAAAAAAATTATAAAAATTTAATAAAAATTATAAAATTAAAAACCATATATAACCAAATTTATAATATAAGATTTTTATTGTAAAACTTAAACATAGGACTCTTATAAAATGTAAGCTAAAATTAACAACGCGAAAAAAAAATTATAAAAAAAAAAAAAAAAAACATTATATAGTTAAAATAATAGTAATACATAAAAATAATAATAATTAAAAGAAAAATTTTAATAAAACTATGAAAACCAAAATATAAATTTAAAACCCAACAAATGAATACAAACAAAATAACTAAAAAAATATTTAAAAATAAAATATATCTATAAATTAAATAAGAAACTTATTAGTGAAATAATAAAAATATATGTATGGAGTAAAATATTTAAAAAAAAAAATTAAGTGAAAATTAAATAATAAAAATATAAAACAAAAAAACAAAAACAAACAAAAAATATTTTTGCCATAAATTAAACAAAATAAAACTTTTATGTGCAAGGTAGAAATTGGCTTAAACGGAATTATCTCTTTTATGTATATATTAAAATAAAAAAAAAAAAAAACACAAGACCGTAATTTTGATAAAATAGGAAAAAAAAAAGAAATTTCAAAATAAATGTCCCCCAACATAAAACTAAACAAAACAACAAAAACTACAATCTAACCACCACTTACCTCCAGCGTCAATCCACGTCCAACACCAGCGACAACTTACCTCCAGCGTCAATCCACTTCCAACACCAGCGACAACTTACCTCCAGCGTCAATCCACTTCCAACACCAGTGACAACTTACCTCCAACGTCAATCCACGTCCGACACCAGCGACAACTTACCTCCACGTCCAGCACCAGCGTCAACTTTACCTCCAGCATCAACTTATTTTAAGTATAAAGTAAGACTTAATTTGTAAATTATCCTATATTAGATTATATAGGTACTATGTAATTGTACTTTATTATTATTTTGAATTTATCTTGATTAATATATTTCTTATTGTAACCCAATTATAATATTTGGAATGTATATATATATTGAATTTTTTTATTTATTTATATTATTGTTATTTTGAATTTATCTTGATTAATATATTTCTTATTGTAACCCAATTATAATATTTGGAATATATATATATATTGAATTTTGTTCTTTAAGGAAAAATTTAATTGAAATTATGCCTTTTTAAAAAAAAAATTTCCTTTTATTTGTACTGAGGCGAAGGTTCTCGGGTAGTGATGTGGGTAACTGGGTAGCAAAGTGAGTATTTTTCGGCGTTATTTCATCTAGGAAAAAAAAAGTAAAAGAAAATGGCTTCCAATATTGGCATGATTTTACTATTCTATGCTTACGCTGCGATGATTCTTGGGGTAAGAATAAACACGCCATTGAGCTAGCCAGAATATCGTACGAACATGCCAATTACCTAAAGTTTCATACAATTTAAATCATAGGCTTTTAAACCGAGCGTAACAAAGTTTTTAATTTGACTGTTTATGTGCCGTATTAGATCAATAATGGTAGGTTAGAAGCTGAAAAATTTTTTTTAAAAATACTTAGATGTAGTTTATTAATACAAATGAAGTTGGTTCTAGTAGCTTATATTATTTTCTAATTTGGTTTTTGTTTTTTGGCCCTTTCTTGCTTTTGTTTAGAATTTAGAAATTTTTTCATAGGCGTGATGTTGGTTAATATATGCTGAAAATTTAATGCCTTTCCGATATTCTTTAAAAGGGAATATTGATGAAGGGGATAAAATTGTTGTTTTAGCAGTTTTAGCCCTCGTTAAATGCTATCAGAATCCGTTTATTTGATGCAAATCGGTTAAGGGGTTCAGGAATTATGGCTCTGTCAAGTTTTTAATTTTACTGTTTATGTGCCGTATTAGATCAATAATGGTAGGTTAGAAGCTGAAAAAAATCTTTTAAAAATACTTAGAGGAAGTTTATTAATAGAAATGAAGTTGGTTCTAGTAGTTTATATTATTTTCTAATATTGGTTTTTGTTTTTTGGTTATTTCTTGCTTTTGTTTAGAATTTAGACATTTTTTTCATAGGCGTGATGTTGGTTAATATATGCTGAAAATTTAATGCCTTTCTTTAAAAGGGAATATTGATGAAGGGGGTAAAATTGTTGTTTTAGCAGTTTTAGCCCTCGTTAAATGCTATTAGAATCCGTTTATTTGATGCAAATCGGTTAAGGGGTTCAGGAATTATGGCTCTGTCAAATTTTTAATTTGACTGTTTATGTGCCGTATTAGATCAATAATGGTAGGTTAGAAGCTGAAAAAAATCTTTTAAAAATACTTAGAGGAAGTTTATTAATAGAAATGAAGTTGGTTCTAGTAGTTTATATTATTTTCTAATATTGGTTTTTGTTTTTTGGTTATTTCTTGCTTTTGTTTAGAATTTAGACATTTTTTTCATAGGCGTGATGTTGGTTAATATATGCTGAAAATTTAATGTCATTCCGATATTCTTTAAAAGGGAATATTGATGAAGGGGGTAAAAATGTTGTTTTAGGAGTTTTAGCCCTCGTTAAATGCTATTAGAATCCGTTTATTTGATGCAAATCGGTTAAGGGGTTCAGGAATTATGGCTCAGTCAAATTTTTAATTTTACTGTTTATGTGCCGTATTAGATCAATAATGGTAGGTTAGAAGCTGAAAAATTTTTTTTAAAAATACTTAGATGTAGTTTATTAATACAAATGAAGTTGGTTCTAGTAGCTTATATTATTTTCTAATTTGGTTTTTGTTTTTTGGCCATTTCTTGCTTTTGTTTAGAATTTAGACATTTTTTCATAGGCGTGATGTTGGTCAATATATGCTGAAAATTTAATGCCTTTCCGATATTCTTTAAAAGGGAATATTACTGAAGGGGGTAAAATTGTTGTTTTAGCAGTTTTAGCCCTCGTTAAATGCTATTAGAATCCGTTTATTTGATGCAAATCGGTTAAGGGTTTCAGGAATTCTGGCTCTGTCAAATTTTTAATTTGACTGTTTATGTGCCGTATTAGATCAATAATGGTAGGTTAGAAGCTGAAAAAAAATTTTTAAAAATACTTAGAGGAAGTTTATTAATAGAAATGAAGTTGGTTCTAGTAGTTTATATTATTTTCTAATATTGGTTTTTGTTTTTTGGTCATTTCTTGCTTTTGTTTAGAATTTAGACATTTTTTCATAGGCGTGATGTTGGGTAATAAATGCTGAAAATTTAATGCCTTTCCGATATTCTTTAAAAGGGAATATTGATGAAGGGGGTAAAAATGTTGTTTTAGGAGTTTTAGCCCTCGTTAAATGCTATTAGAATCCGTTTATTTGATGCAAATCGGTTAAGGGGTTCAGGAATTATGGCTCTGTCAAGTTTTTAATTTTACTGTTTATGTGCCGTATTAGATCAATAATGGTAGGTTAGAAGCTGAAAGAAATTTTTTAAAAATACTTAGAGGAAGTTTATTAATAGAAATGAAGTTGGTTCTAGTAGTTTATATTATTTTCTAATATTGGTTTTTGTTTTTTGGTCATTTCTTGCTTTTGTTTAGAATTTAGACATTTTTTTCATAGGCGTGATGTTGGTTAATATATGCTGAAAATTTAATGCCTTTCTTTAAAAGGGAATATTGATGAAGGGGGTAAAATTGTTGTTTTAGCAGTTTTAGCCCTCGTTAAATGCTATTAGAATCCGTTTATTTGATGCAAATCGGTTAAGGGGTTCAGGAATTATGGCTCTGTCAAATTTTTAATTTGACTGTTTATGTGCCGTATTAGATCAATAATGGTAGGTTAGAAGCTGAAAAAAATCTTTTAAAAATACTTAGAGGAAGTTTATTAATAGAAATGAAGTTGGTTCTAGTAGTTTATATTATTTTCTAATATTGGTTTTTGTTTTTTGGTTATTTCTTGCTTTTGTTTAGAATTTAGACATTTTTTTCATAGGCGTGATGTTGGTTAATATATGCTGAAAATTTAATGCCTTTCCGATATTCTTTAAAAGGGAATATTGATGGAGGGGGTAAAATTGTTGTTTTAGCAGTTTTAGCCCTCGTTAAATGCTATCAGAATCCGTTTATTTGATGCAAATCGGTTAAGGGGTTCAGGAATTATGGCTCTGTCAAGTTTTTAATTTTACTGTTTATGTGCCGTATTAGATCAATAATGGTAGGTTAGAAGCTGAAAAATTTTTTTTAAAAATACTTAGATGTAGTTTATTAATACAAATGAAGTTGGTTCTAGTAGCTTATATTATTTTCTAATTTGGTTTTTGTTTTTTGGCCATTTCTTGCTTTTGTTTAGAATTTAGTCATTTTTTCATAGGCGTGATGTTGGGTAATAAATGCTGAAAATTTAATGCCTTTCCGATATTCTTTAAAAGGGAATATTGATGAAGGGGGTAAAAATGTTGTTTTAGGAGTTTTAGCCCTCGTCAAATGCTATTAGAATCCGTTTATTTGATGCAAATCGGTTAAGGGGTTCAGGAATTATGGCTCTGTCAAGTTTTTAATTTTACTGTTTATGTGCCGTATTAGATCAATAATGGTAGGTTAGAAGCTGAAAGAAATTTTTTAAAAATACTTAGAGGAAGTTTATTAATAGAAATGAAGTTGGTTCTAGTAGTTTATATTATTTTCTAATATTGGTTTTTGTTTTTTGGTCATTTCTTGCTTTTGTTTAGAATTTAGACATTTTTTTCATAGGCGTGATGTTGGTTAATATATGCTGAAAATTTAATGCCTTTCCGATATTCTTTAAAAGGAAATATTGATGGAGGGGGTAAAAATGTTGTTCTAGGAGTTTTTGTCCTCGTTAAGTGCTATTAGAATCCGTTTATTTGATGCAAATCGGTTAAGGGGTTCAGGAATTATGGCTCTGTCAAATTTTTAATTTGACTGTTTATGTGCCGTATTAGATCAATAATGGTAGGTTAGAAGCTGAAAAATTTTTTTTAAAAATACTTAGATGTAGTTTATTAATACAAATGAAGTTGGTTCTAGTAGCTTATATTATTTTCTAATTTGGTTTTTGTTTTTTGGCCCTTTCTTGCTTTTGTTTAGAATTTAGACATTTTTTCATAGGCGTGATGTTGGTTAATATATGCTGAAAATTTAATGCCTTTCCGATATTCTTTAAAAGGAAATATTTATGGAGGGGGTAAAAATGTTGTTTTAGGAGTTTTAGCCCTCGTTAAATGCTATCAGAATCCGTTTATGTGATGCAAATCGGTTAAGGGGTTCAGGAATTATGGCTCTGTCAAGTTTTTAATTTTACTGTTTATGTGCCGTATTAGATCAATAATGGTAGGTTAGAAGCTGAAAATTTTTTTTTAAAAATACTTAGATGTAGTTTATTAATACAAATGAAGTTGGTTCTAGTAGCTTATATTATTTTCTAATTTGGTTTTTGTTTTTTGGCCCTTTCTTGCTTTTGTTTAGAATTTAGACATTTTTTCATAGGCGTGATGTTGGTTAATATATGCTGAAAATTTAATGCCTTTCCGATATTCTTTAAAAGGGAATATTGATGAAGGGGGTAAAAATGTTGTTTTAGCAGTTTTAGCCCTCGTTAAATGCTATTAGAATCCGTTTATTTGATGCAAATCGGTTAAGGGGTTCAGGAATTATGGCTCTGTCAAGTTTTTAATTTTACTGTTTATGTGCCGTATTAGATCAATAATGGTAGGTTAGAAGCTGAAAGAAATTTTTTAAAAATACTTAGAGGAAGTTTATTAATAGAAATGAAGTTGGTTCTAGTAGTTTATATTATTTTCTAATTTTGGTTTTTGTTATTTGGCCATTTCTTGCTTTTGTTTAGAGTTTAGACAATTTTTCATCGGCGTGATGTTGGTTAATATATGCTGAAAATTTAATGCCTTTCCGATATTCTTTAAAAGGGAATATTAATGGAGGGGGTAAAATTGTTGTTTTAGCAGTTTTAGCCCTCGTTAAATGCTATCAGAATCCGTTTATTTGATGCAAATCGGTTAAGGGGTTCAGGAATTATGGCTCTGTCAAGTTTTTAATTTTACTGTTTATGTGCCGTATTAGATCAATAATGGTAGGTTAGAAGCTGAAAAATTTTTTTTAAAAATACTTAGATGTAGTTTATTAATACAAATGAAGTTGGTTCTAGTAGCTTATATTATTTTCTAATTTGGTTTTTGTTTTTTGGCCCTTTCTTGCTTTTGTTTAGAATTTAGACATTTTTTCATAGGCGTGATGTTGGTTAATATATGCTGAAAATTTAATGCCTTTCCGATATTCTTTAAAAGGAAATATTTATGGAGGGGGTAAAAATGTTGTTCTAGGAGTTTTTGCCCTCGTTAAGTGCTATTAGAATCCGTTTATTTGATGCAAATCGGTTAAGGGGTTCAGGAATTATGGCTCTGTCAAATTTTTAATTTGACTGTTTATGTGCCGTATTAGATCAATAATGGTAGGTTAGAAGCTGAAAAATTTTTTTTAAAAATACTTAGATGTAGTTTATTAATACAAATGAAGTTGGTTCTAGTAGCTTATATTATTTTCTAATTTGGTTTTTGTTTTTAGGCCATTTCTTGCTTTTGTTTAGAATTTAGACATTTTTTCATAGGCGTGATGTTGGTTAATATATGCTGAAAATTTAATGCCTTTCCGATATTCTTTAAAAGGGAATATTGATGAAGGGGGTAAAAATGTTGTTTTAGGAGTTTTAGCCCTCGTTAAATGCTATTAGAATCCGTTTATTTGATGCAAATCGGTTAAGGGGTTCAGGAATTATGGCTCTGTCAAGTTTTTAATTTTACTGTTTATGTGCCGTATTAGATCAATAATGGTAGGTTAGAAGCTGAAAATTTTTTTTTAAAAATACTTAGATGTAGTTTATTAATACAAATGAAGTTGGTTCTAGTAGTTTATATTATTTTCTAATTTTGGTTTTTGTTATTTGGCCATTTCTTGCTTTTGTTTAGAGTTTAGACATTTTTTCATCGGCGTGATGTTGGTCAATATATGCTGAAAATTTAATGTCATTCCGATATTCTTTAAAAGGGAATATTGATGAAGGGGGTAAAAATGTTGTTTTAGGAGTTTTAGCCCTCGTCAAATGCTATTAGAATCCGTTTATTTGATGCAAATCGGTTAAGGGGTTCAGGAATTATGGCTCTGTCAAGCGACGTAAGCTGTCCATGTGAGAAACATGGATTTTTTAGATTAAGTCCACAAACTTGCAAGGACTGACCTTGAGCTTTATTAATTGTCATTGCAAATGCTAGGCGAATAGGAAATTGAAGGCGCTTGAAATCGAATGGCATCTCCGATGTGGTCATACGACGTGGCGGCAATACATCAGTTTCCTTAAACTTTCCAGTTATAATGGTCGTTCATCACTTTTTATTGTTAGTTGAGTGCCATTACAAAGTCGTGGAGGGTCAATATTTCTAAGTAAAATAATGTGAACACCGTTTTTTTATAAGTTCTTAGATTCCCATCGATCTTGTTGAGAATATTGCTGTTGATGGAATTAACGTCAATATTTTTGGATGCCAGTAACGCACGTTCATATAACCATTGCATATTTTTTAAATTTTGCACGATATTGGGAAATATACAATTTATTAATTCTTCTTTGGATTGTTTCATTCTGCAAAAGTCTGTAGGAAAGTTTATATACTTTGTTATAGGATCCATTGGAATTCTTCCGTTACCTAAATCAAGCAATTTTTTGGAAAAAGTTGAAGCTGAAGCATCACGTTCCAACTGAACACGCATATTAGTAGTTAACTTTAGAGTGTGAACATGTCGCCAAAGGTGTTTCATTTTTGTACATGAGTGCATTGCAATATTGGCAAACTCGTCGATTCACCACCATTCGTTTACGATTTTGTTCTCGACGCAAATCATATTGCTCTATACTTACTGCTGCTCTTCTTGTTGATGTTCGAATCCTGTGACTTTCTACTAATGATTCATGTTGGACTTCTTTTTCATTAGCTCGTGATGCTGTGGTACGATTTTGCTGGCTTTGTAGCCGACCTTCATGTTCCAAAGGTGTCTCGGTAGCTCGTGCGGTTGTCGCATGTTGTCGAAGACCTTCAAGACGTCCTTCACGTTCTGAAGGCGTTTCTGTGGCTCGTGATGTTTCGGTACGATTTCGTTGGCTTTGTATCCGACCTTCAAGTTCCAACGATGTCTCGGTAGCTCATGCGGTAGTGGCATGTTGTCGAAGACCTTCAAGACATCTTTCGCGTTCCGACGGCGTTTCAGAAGCTCGCGCTAAAGAGGTAAGATTTCGTTGACTTTTAAGGCACTCTTGGCTTTCTGAAGGTGTTTCAGTAGCTCTTGATGATGTGGCACGTTGTCGTAGGCCTTCAAGGCGTTCTTCGCGTTGTGATGGCGTTCCGGCTCTAAAGGTTGAAACTCTTTTCAGTCCTGAGGCGACTTTCACGCTCTTCCGAACTTTCATTTGCTCTCTGGGATTGCAAACGCAATGCATTTTTAGTGCTTCTGGAAAGGGATGCTTTTATTGGTTCAAATAACGTTTAACTTGATTAAAATCAAAGATTCAACTGAATTCCAAAACCGAATGCGTGTTATACATATGTATTCCTTTATATTTTACCTGATATGAATAGGTAAAAAATCGGTTCAGGTCATGAACCTTTTGAAAAAGAAATTAAGGTTATTAAAATTTAACAAATAATTGTGTTTGCGTCAGTCACATGTAATTTTTTTGATGAGTTTTGCAACTACTTATTTTATTTGGGAACAATATTGACAGTTTACATTTTATTACTTAGGTAATTAAAAGTAATGAATGAAAATATTACTCCCTATTGTTACATGCCCATTCATCGCCCAATAGAATGCTGATTACAAAATTTACCTAATGTGGTTTTCAAGATATGCGACAAATAAATACTATTTTTATTAGTTACCCATTTTTAGAAGTAAACAATAATATAACTATTACATATGAATATGTGTATGTATATGAGATCAATATATAAATTGTATGCATTTTAGTACTTACTATGTACATGAGTTGAAAATTTCAAACTCAATCATTTAAGGGTCATATACCTTACTATTGCATATTTCAAGATATAATAATTTCCACACTCACTAATCAGAGAGGCACCACCTTCCTGAAGCTGGAATACAAAATTGGAGACTCTAGCTTTTATAGTTTTCTAGATATACAGATTTTAATAATTAGTTCATATAGAGTTTGCCACGCCCCTAATGCTTGATCGCCCATTTTTAACAAAAATATTGATATTGAACCTTTAGATATTCGTACAAAATTGGAGAGTCTAACTGTTATTTTTCTTCATATGGGAGGTGACACGACCGCTTTTGTTGAACTCCCTAGTTTTGTCCAGAATATTTATATTAAAACTAAAGTTACTTGTACAAAAATTGGGGACTCTAGCTGTTAGAGTTTTTCAGATATACAGATTTTCGTATTTACTTTATATGGGAGGTGCCAAGCCCACTATTGTTAGTTCGCCATTTTTGTCCAAAATATTTATATTAAAACTGTAGTTACTTGTACAAAATTTGAGGTATCTTGCTGATATAGTTTTTCCAATATACACATTTTGTTATTATCTTACAATAGTAGGTAATGTAGTATATGTGGGAGTGGCACCTCGCTCATTTGAAATATCAACATAAAAAGTAGCCTATAACTCTTTCCGGAAGATACTGTGAACATTTTAGGAATATCGGTTTAGCCGTTTAGTCGTCTATAAACTTCAAACATACAAACAAACACACATTCATTTTTATATATATAGGTGATTTCCGAGATATAAGAAGTTTTACATTTAATTCATATGGGAAGTACCACACCCACTTTTCCTAGTCAGCCCATTTTTGCCTAAAATGTTCATATTGATACTAAAGTGGATTCGACAAAATTTTAGGACTCTAACTGTTATATTTTCTTAGATATAATAATTTAATATTTTTTATATTGGAGGTGACAGAAGTGGGAGAATGTAAAAATAGAAAAAAAAAAATATAATACATTGGATGCTGTAGAAAATACAGTTGTAAGACCTTGAAATATTAAGGGAATGTATGCCATCTACCATTATTCTGTGTTTTATCATTAATAATAATAAATAATTTGGGTAAGATCTGTGTATTTATTAAATTGATGTATTACAAGGCACTAAAGCATACGGTTTAACATTTGCAGCTGAAACTGAGCCTATTTTAAAATGTTTTAGCGATGCTGACTAGCTGGAGACATAGAAACTAGAAGGTCAGGGTTTTGTAGTAATGATGGGATCATCTAGTATTTCCTGGTCATTTCAACGACAAAAGAGTGTTTCCTTGCCCACCACCGAGTCTGAATTCGTAGCAAACTGTCATGCAATAAAGGAGGTGATTTGGATTCAGCAACTTATTTCTGAATTGGTACCAGATAAAATCAAAATATGTTTATACATAGACAATCAAAGTGCTATACGTTTAATTAAAAATCCCGAGTTTCACAAGCACATCGATGTCAAATATCAATTCATAAGACAAAAATATGAAGAAAAAATGTTTGAAATTAATTATGTTTCCACTAATCACCAAATTGCTGAAATTTTTACTAAACCTTTACCTAAAGACAGATTTTTATTTTTAAGAAATTTAATGAATATTGTCAATTATGTCAAATAAAAAAAAATTGAAGAAAAAAGGTTTAACAAAAGTGGGAGCATTGAAATATTTGTTAAAACTTTTATTACCCACTGTTGAATTATCAAATGTACTTGTTTAAATTATACTTATTGAATTCAGAAATTTATATATCAGCTTTACCTTTGCGTTATGTATTTAAAATAAATTTTCTAAATTTAAATTTTCTAAACTCATTAGCTGCGTTTTGTTTCTACAGAATAAACACGCAAATTAACAAATTTATTGAATTTTTAAAAATTGAAATATTTTAAACAATGGATCCGGCATTATCAAGAGAACGCGAGGCGTTCAAGAAAAGGGCCATGGCCACTCCTACGTATGTATATAAATATTTTTATTATTACAAAATATACAATATTTGCATACCAATTTAAGCGTGGAGAAAAAGATGAAAATCGAGACAGTAGCGCCCCCGCCAAAAGATGACGCAAAGAAGAAAATGCGTCCTCCCACAGCCCCAAAACTGGACTCGAATACGTACAAAACTATGGCCGGTAGTTCGCAGTATAGATTTGGCGTACTAGCCAAAATTGTTAAACATATGCGTACAAGGCATCAAGATGGTGACGATCATCCATTAACATTGGAAGAAATCTTAGATGAAACACATCAGTTAGACGTAGGGCAGTCTGTTAAAAATGTAAGTGATTTATACATAAGCATATAATGCGACAAAATGAAATTTATTATTTTCAACACAGTGGCTTGGCTCCGAGGCTCTAATGAACAACCCCAAAATTGAAGTTAGTCCTGATGGAATAGGTTTCAGTTTTAAACCAGTTTATAAAATTAAAGATGGCAAAAGTTTGCTACGATTACTCAAACAACATGCCCTTAAAGGTCTGGGCGGTATTCTATTGGAAGATATACAAGAATCCCTGCTTCATTGTGAAAAAGTTTTAAAGAATCGTGCTTTTATTATTATTTTTATTGTTAGGCCTATAGATAAGAAAAAGGTTTTATTTTATAACGATCGCACAGCTAATTTTACAGTATGTACAATTATATACATTGACTTCTTTATGTAGAGCCCTTTAGTGTAAATTTTTTTATTTTTCATTAGGTTGATGAAGAATTCCAAAAACTTTGGCGGTCAGCAACCGTAGTTGCTATGGATGATGTTAAGATTGACGAACATTTAAAGAAAAAAGGCATACGTTCAATGCAAGATCATGGCCCTAAAAAACCTTTATCTAAAAGGAAGAAGGTTTCTAATAGGAATTAATATTATATTAATAACTAGCTAATACCCGGTGTGCTTCGCTACCCCCATCGAAATTAAATATGTACATAATAATTAATAATTTTTGCCTCAAATATTCATATTGATACTAAAGTGGATTCGACAAAATTTTAGGACTCTAACTTTTATATTTTCTTAGATATAATAATTTAATATTTTTTATATTGGAGGTGACAGAAGTGGGAGAATGTAAAAATAGAAAAAAAAATATAATACATTGGATGCTGTAGAAAATACAGTTGTAAGACCTTGAAATATTAAGGGAATGTATGCCATCTACCATTATTCTGTGTTTTATCATTAATAATAATAAATAATTTGGGTAAGATCTGTGTATTTATTAAATTGATGTATTACAAGGCACTAAAGCATACGGTTTAACATTTGCAGCTGAAACTGAGCCTATTTTAAAATGTTTTAGCGATGCTGACTAGCTGGAGACATAGAAACTAGAAGGTCAGGGTTTTGTAGTAATGATGGGATCATCCAGTATTTCCTGGTCATTTCAACGACAAAAGAGTGTTTCCTTGCCCACCACCGAGTCTGAATTCGTAGCAAACTGTCATGCAATAAAGGAGGTGATTTGGATTCAGCAACTTATTTCTGAATTGGTACCAGATAAAATCAAAATATGTTTATACATAGACAATCAAAGTGCTATACGTTTAATTAAAAATCCCGAGTTTCACAAGCACATCGATGTCAAATATCAATTCATAAGACAAAAATATGAAGAAAAAATGTTTGAAATTAATTATGTTTCCACTAATCACCAAATTGCTGAAATTTTTACTAAACCTTTACCTAAAGACAGATTTTTATTTTTAAGAAATTTAATGAATATTGTCAATTATGTCAAATAAAAAAAAATGAAGAAAAAAGGTTTAACAAAAGTGGGAGCATTGAAATATTTGTTAAAACTTTTATTACCCACTGTTGAATTATCAAATGTACTTGTTTAAATTATACTTATTGAATTCAGAAATTTATATATCAGCTTTACCTTTGCGTTATGTATTTAAAATAAATTTTCTAAATTTAAATTTTCTAAACTCATTAGCTGCGTTTTGTTTCTACAGAATAAACACGCAAATTAACAAATTTATTGAATTTTTAAAAATTGAAATATTTTAAACAATGGATCCGGCATTATCAAGAGAACGCGAGGCGTTCAAGAAAAGGGCCATGGCCACTCCTACGTATGTATATAAATATTTTTATTATTACAAAATATACAATATTTGCATACCAATTTAAGCGTGGAGAAAAAGATGAAAATCGAGACAGTAGCGCCCCCGCCAAAAGATGACGCAAAGAAGAAAATGCGTCCTCCCACAGCCCCAAAACTGGACTCGAATACGTACAAAACTATGGCCGGTAGTTCGCAGTATAGATTTGGCGTACTAGCCAAAATTGTTAAACATATGCGTACAAGGCATCAAGATGGTGACGATCATCCATTAACATTGGAAGAAATCTTAGATGAAACAAATCAGTTAGACGTAGGGCAGTCTGTTAAAAATGTAAGTGATTTATACATAAGCATATAATGCGACAAAATGAAATTTATTATTTTCAACACAGTGGCTTGGCTCCGAGGCTCTAATGAACAACCCCAAAATTGAAGTTAGTCCTGATGGAATAGGTTTCAGTTTTAAACCAGTTTATAAAATTAAAGATGGCAAAAGTTTGCTACGATTACTCAAACAACATGCCCTTAAAGGTCTGGGCGGTATTCTATTGGAAGATATACAAGAATCCCTGCCTCATTGTGAAAAAGTTTTAAAGAATCGTGCTTTTATTATTATTTTTATTGTTAGGCCTATAGATAAGAAAAACGTTTTATTTTATAACGATCGCACAGCTAATTTTACAGTATGTACAATTATATACATTGACTTCTTTATGTAGAGCCATTTAGTGTAAATTTTTTTATTTTTTATTAGGTTGATGAAGAATTCCAAAAACTTTGGCGGTCAGCAACCGTAGATGCTATGGATGATGCTAAGATTGACGAACATTTAAAGAAAAAAGGCATACGTTCAATGCAAGATCATGGCCCTAAAAAACCTTTATCTAAAAGGAAGAAGGTTTCTAATAGGAATTAATATTATATTAATAACTAGCTAATACCCGGTGTGCTTCGCTACCCCCATCGAAATTAAATATGTACATAATAATTAATAATTTTTGCCTCAAATATTCATATTGATACTAAAGTGGATTCGACAAAATTTTAGGACTCTAACTGTTATATTTTCTTAGATATAATAATTTAATATTTTTTATATTGGAGGTGACAGAAGTGGGAGAATGTAAAAATAGAAAAAAAAAAATATAATACATTGGATGCTGTAGAAAATACAGTTGTAAGACCTTGAAATATTAAGGGAATGTATGCCATCTACCATTATTCTGTGTTTTATCATTAATAATAATAAATAATTTGGGTAAGATCTGTGTATTTATTAAATTGATGTATTACAAGGCACTAAAGCATACGGTTTAACATTTGCAGCTGAAACTGAGCCTATTTTAAAATGTTTTAGCGATGCTGACTAGCTGGAGACATAGAAACTAGAAGGTCAGGGTTTTGTAGTAATGATGGGATCATCCAGTATTTCCTGGTCATTTCAACGACAAAAGAGTGTTTCCTTGCCCACCACCGAGTCTGAATTCGTAGCAAACTGTCATGCAATAAAGGAGGTGATTTGGATTCAGCAACTTATTTCTGAATTGGTACCAGATAAAATCAAAATATGTTTATACATAGACAATCAAAGTGCTATACGTTTAATTAAAAATCCCGAGTTTCACAAGCACATCGATGTCAAATATCAATTCATAAGACAAAAATATGAAGAAAAAATGTTTGAAATTAATTATGTTTCCACTAATCACCAAATTGCTGAAATTTTTACTAAACCTTTACCTAAAGACAGATTTTTATTTTTAAGAAATTTAATGAATATTGTCAATTATGTCAAATAAAAAAAAAATGAAGAAAAAAGGTTTAACAAAAGTGGGAGCATTGAAATATTTGTTAAAACTTTTATTACCCACTGTTGAATTATCAAATGTACTTGTTTAAATTATACTTATTGAATTCAGAAATTTATATATCAGCTTTACCTTTGCGTTATGTATTTAAAATAAATTTTCTAAATTTAAATTTTCTAAACTCATTAGCTGCGTTTTGTTTCTACAGAATAAACACGCAAATTAACAAATTTATTGAATTTTTAAAAATTGAAATATTTTAAACAATGGATCCGGCATTATCAAGAGAACGCGAGGCGTTCAAGAAAAGGGCCATGGCCACTCCTACGTATGTATATAAATATTTTTATTATTACAAAATATACAATATTTGCATACCAATTTAAGCGTGGAGAAAAAGATGAAAATCGAGACAGTAGCGCCCCCGCCAAAAGATGACGCAAAGAAGAAAATGCGTCCTCCCACAGCCCCAAAACTGGACTCGAATACGTACAAAACTATGGCCGGTAGTTCGCAGTATAGATTTGGCGTACTAGCCAAAATTGTTAAACATATGCGTACAAGGCATCAAGATGGTGACGATCATCCATTAACATTGGAAGAAATCTTAGATGAAACAAATCAGTTAGACGTAGGGCAGTCTGTTAAAAATGTAAGTGATTTATACATAAGCATATAATGCGACAAAATGAAATTTATTATTTTCAACACAGTGGCTTGGCTCCGAGGCTCTAATGAACAACCCCAAAATTGAAGTTAGTCCTGATGGAATAGGTTTCAGTTTTAAACCAGTTTATAAAATTAAAGATGGCAAAAGTTTGCTACGATTACTCAAACAACATGCCCTTAAAGGTCTGGGCGGTATTCTATTGGAAGATATACAAGAATCCCTGCCTCATTGTGAAAAAGTTTTAAAGAATCGTGCTTTTATTATTATTTTTATTGTTAGGCCTATAGATAAGAAAAAGGTTTTATTTTATAACGATCGCACAGCTAATTTTACAGTATGTACAATTATATACATTGACTTCTTTATGTAGAGCCATTTAGTGTAAATTTTTTTATTTTTCATTAGGTTGATGAAGAATTCCAAAAACTTTGGCGGTCAGCAACCGTAGATGCTATGGATGATGCTAAGATTGACGAACATTTAAAGAAAAAAGGCATACGTTCAATGCAAGATCATGGCCCTAAAAAACCTTTATCTAAAAGGAAGAAGGTTTCTAATAGGAATTAATATTATATTAATAACTAGCTAATACCCGGTGTGCTTCGCTACCCCCATCGAAATTAAATATGTACATAATAATTAATAATTTTTGCCTCAAATATTCATATTGATACTAAAGTGGATTCGACAAAATTTTAGGACTCTAACTGTTATATTTTCTTAGATATAATAATTTAATATTTTTTATATTGGAGGTGACAGAAGTGGGAGAATGTAAAAATAGAAAAAAAAATATAATACATTGGATGCTGTAGAAAATACAGTTGTAAGACCTTGAAATATTAAGGGAATGTATGCCATCTACCATTATTCTGTGTTTTATCATTAATAATAATAAATAATTTGGGTAAGATCTGTGTATTTATTAAATTGATGTATTACAAGGCACTAAAGCATACGGTTTAACATTTGCAGCTGAAACTGAGCCTATTTTAAAATGTTTTAGCGATGCTGACTAGCTGGAGACATAGAAACTAGAAGGTCAGGGGTTTGTAGTAATGATGGGATCATCCAGTATTTCCTGGTCATTTCAACGACAAAAGAGTGTTTCCTTGCCCACCACCGAGTCTGAATTCGTAGCAAACTGTCATGCAATAAAGGAGGTGATTTGGATTCAGCAACTTATTTCTGAATTGGTACCAGATAAAATCAAAATATGTTTATACATAGACAATCAAAGTGCTATACGTTTAATTAAAAATCCCGAGTTTCACAAGCACATCGATGTCAAATATCAATTCATAAGACAAAAATATGAAGAAAAAATGTTTGAAATTAATTATGTTTCCACTAATCACCAAATTGCTGAAATTTTTACTAAACCTTTACCTAAAGACAGATTTTTATTTTTAAGAAATTTAATGAATATTGTCAATTATGTCAAATAAAAAAAAATTGAAGAAAAAAGGTTTAACAAAAGTGGGAGCATTGAAATATTTGTTAAAACTTTTATTACCCACTGTTGAATTATCAAATGTACTTGTTTAAATTATACTTATTGAATTCAGAAATTTATATATCAGCTTTACCTTTGCGTTATGTATTTAAAATAAATTTTCTAAATTTAAATTTTCTAAACTCATTAGCTGCGTTTTGTTTCTACAGAATAAACACGCAAATTAACAAATTTATTGAATTTTTAAAAATTGAAATATTTTAAACAATGGATCCGGCATTATCAAGAGAACGCGAGGCGTTCAAGAAAAGGGCCATGGCCACTCCTACGTATGTATATAAATATTTTTATTATTACAAAATATACAATATTTGCATACCAATTTAAGCGTGGAGAAAAAGATGAAAATCGAGACAGTAGTGCCCCCGCCAAAAGATGACGCAAAGAAGAAAATGCGTCCTCCCACAGCCCCAAAACTGGACTCGAATACGTACAAAACTATGGCCGGTAGTTCGCATTATAGATTTGGCGTACTAGCCAAAATTGTTAAACATATGCGTACAAGGGATCAAGATGGTGACGATCATCCATTAACATTGGAAGAAATCTTAGATGAAACAAATCAGTTAGACGTAGGGCAGTCTGTTAAAAATGTAAGTGATTTATACATAAGCATATAATGCGACAAAATGAAATTTATTATTTTCAACACAGTGGCTTGGCTCCGAGGCTCTAATGAACAACCCCAAAATTGAAGTTAGTCCTGATGGAATAGGTTTCAGTTTTAAACCAGTTTATAAAATTAAAGATGGCAAAAGTTTGCTACGATTACTCAAACAACATGCCCTTAAAGGTCTGGGCGGTATTCTATTGGAAGATATACAAGAATCCCTGCCTCATTGTGAAAAAGTTTTAAAGAATCGTGCTTTTATTATTATTTTTATTGTTAGGCCTATAGATAAGAAAAAGGTTTTATTTTATAACGATCGCACAGCTAATTTTACAGTATGTACAATTATATACATTGACTTCTTTATGTAGAGCCATTTAGTGTAAATTTTTTTATTTTTCATTAGGTTGATGAAGAATTCCAAAAACTTTGGCGGTCAGCAACCGTAGATGCTATGGATGATGCTAAGATTGACGAACATTTAAAGAAAAAAGGCATACGTTCAATGCAAGATCATGGCCCTAAAAACCTTTATCTAAAAGGAAGAAGGTTTCTAATAGGAATTAATATTATATTAATAACTAGCTAATACCCGGTGTGCTTCGCTACCCTCATCGAAATTAAATATGTACATAATAATTAAAAAATTTTTTATTTAGTAATTAAACTATGCAATTTTTCTTAAAGGTTTATTCTAATTTCATTTGATGACAATATGTTTCATTTAAATTCTAAAATAATACATTAATGAGCTATTTATTTCTTACTTGCTAAAATTTAATATGTACTTTTTTTCTTAAATAAATAATTCTTATTCCAATGCCTTGGGATACACAATATTTTTTGTTTTCCCCTCTGCGGGTTTTCCTACTCGCGAACATGCGACGTAAAGCTGTCCATGTGAGAAACATGGATTTTTTAGATTAAGTCCACAAACTTGCAAGGACTGACCTTGAGCTTTATTAATTGTCATTGCAAATGCTAGGCGAATAGGAAATTGAAGGCGCTTGAAATCGAATGGCATCTCCGATGTGGTCATACGACGTGGCGGCAATACATCAGTTTCCTTAAACTTTCCAGTTATAATGGTCGTTCATCACTTTTTATTGTTAGTTGAGTGCCATTACAAAGTCGTGGAGGGTCAATATTTCTAAGTAAAATAATGTGAACACCGTTTTTTTATAAGTTCTTAGATTCACATCGATCTTGTTGAGAATATTGCTGTTGATGGAATTAACGTCAATATTTTTGGATGCCAGTAACGCACGTTCATATAACCATTGCATATTTTTTAAATTTTGCACGATATTGGGAAATATACAATTTATTAATTCTTCTTTGGATTGTTTCATTCTGCAAAAGTCTGTAGGAAAGTTTATATACTTTGTTATAGGATCCATTGGAATTCTTCCGTTACCTAAATCAAGCAATTTTTTGGAAAAAGTTGAAGCTGAAGCATCACGTTCCAACTGAACACGCATATTAGTAGTTAACTTTAGAGTGTGAACATGTCGCCAAAGGTGTTTCATTTTTGTACATGAGTGCATTGCAATATTGGCAAACTCGTCGATTCACCACCATTCGTTTACGATTTTGTTCTCGACGCAAATCGTATTGCTCTATACTTACTGCTGCTCTTCTTGTTGATGTTCGAATCCTGTGACTTTCTACTAATGATTCATGTTGGACTTCTTTTTCATTAGCTCGTGATGCTGTGGTACGATTTTGCTGGCTTTGTAGCCGACCTTCATGTTCCAAAGGTGTCTCGGTAGCTCGTGCGGTTGTCGCATGTTGTCGAAGACCTTCAAGACGTCCTTCACGTTCTGAAGGCGTTTCTGTGGCTCGTGATGTTTCGGTACGATTTCGTTGGCTTTGTATCCGACCTTCAAGTTCCAACGATGTCTCGGTAGCTCATGCGGTAGTGGCATGTTGTCGAAGACCTTCAAGACATCTTTCGCGTTCTGACGGCGTTTCAGAAGCTCGCGCTAAAGAGGTAAGATTTCGTTGACTTTTAAGGCACTCTTGGCTTTCTGAAGGTGTTTCAGTAGCTCTTGATGATGTGGCACGTTGTCGTAGGCCTTCAAGGCGTTCTTCGCGTTGTGATGGCGTTCCGGCTCTAAAGGTTGAAACTCTTTTCAGTCCTGAGGCGACTTTCACGCTCTTCCGAACTTTCATTTGCTCTCTGGGATTGCAAACGCAATGCATTTTTAGTGCTTCTGGAAAGGGATGCTTTTATTGGTTCAAATAACGTTTAACTTGATTAAAATCAAAGATTCAACTGAATTCCAAAACCGAATGCGTGTTATACATATGTATTCCTTTATATTTTACCTAATATGAATAGGTAAAAAATCGGTTCAGGTCATGAACCTTTTGAAAAAGAAATTAAGGTTATTAAAATTTAACAAATAATTGTGTTTGCGTCAGTCACAGGTAATTTTTTTGATGAGTTTTGCAACTACTTATTTTATTTGGGAACAATATTGACAGTTTACATTTTATTACTTAGGTAATTAAAAGTAATGAATGAAAATATTACTCCCTATTGTTACATGCCCATTCATCGCCCAATAGAATGCTGATTACAAAATTTACCTAATGTGGTTTTCAAGATATGCGACAAATAAATACTATTTTTATTAGTTACCCATTTTTAGAAGTAAACAATAATATAACTATTACATATGAATATGTGTATGTATATGAGATCAATATATAAATTGTATGCATTTTAGTACTTACTATGTACATGAGTTGAAAATTTCAAACTCAATCATTTAAGGGTCATATACCTTACTATTGCATATTTCAAGATATAATAATTTCCACACTCACTAATCAGAGAGGCACCACCTTCCTGAAGCTGGAATACAAAATTGGAGACTCTAGCTTTTATAGTTTTCTAGATATACAGATTTTAATAATTAGTTCATATAGAGTTTGCCACGCCCCTAATGCTTGATCGCCCATTTTTAACAAAAATATTGATATTGAACCTTTAGATATTCGTACAAAATTGGAGAGTCTAACTGTTATTTTTCTTCATATGGGAGGTGACACGACCGCTTTTGTTGAACTCCCTAGTTTTGTCCAGAATATTTATATTTAAACTAAAGTTACTTGTACAAAATTTGAGGTATCTAGCTGTTAGAGTTTTTCAGATATACAGATTTTCGTATTTACTTTATATGGGAGGTGCCAAGCCCACTATTGTTAGTTCGCCATTTTTGTCCAAAATATTTATATTAAAACTGTAGTTACTTGTACAAAATTTGAGGTATCTTGCTGATATAGTTTTTCCAATATACACATTTTGTTATTATCTTACAATAGTAGGTAATGTAGTATATGTGGGAGTGGCACCTCGCTCATTTGAAATATCAACATAAAAAGTAGCCTATAACTCTTTCCGGAAGATACTGTGAACATTTTAGGAATATCGGTTTAGCCGTTTAGTCGTCTATAAACTTCAAACATACAAACAAACACACATTCATTTTTATATATATAGGTGATTTCCGAGATATAAGAAGTTTTACATTTAATTCATATGGGAAGTACCACACCCACTTTTCCTAGTCAGCCCATTTTTGCCTAAAATGTTCATATTGATACTAAAGTGGATTCGACAAAATTTTAGGACTCTAACTGTTATATTTTCTTAGATATAATAATTTAATATTTTTTATATTGGAGGTGACAGAAGTGGGAGAATGTAAAAATAGAAAAAAAAAATATAATACATTGGATGCTGTAGAAAATACAGTTGTAAGACCTTGAAATATTAAGGGAATGTATGCCATCTACCATTATTCTGTGTTTTATCATTAATAATAATAAATAATTTGGGTAAGATCTGTGTATTTATTAAATTGATGTATTACAAGGCACTAAAGCATACGGTTTAACATTTGCAGCTGAAACTGAGCCTATTTTAAAATGTTTTAGCGATGCTGACTAGCTGGAGACATAGAAACTAGAAGGTCAGGGTTTTGTAGTAATGATGGGATCATCCAGTATTTCCTGGTCATTTCAACGACAAAAGAGTGTTTCCTTGCCCACCACCGAGTCTGAATTCGTAGCAAACTGTCATGCAATAAAGGAGGTGATTTGGATTCAGCAACTTATTTCTGAATTGGTACCAGATAAAATCAAAATATGTTTATACATAGACAATCAAAGTGCTATACGTTTAATTAAAAATCCCGAGTTTCACAAGCACATCGATGTCAAATATCAATTCATAAGACAAAAATATGAAGAAAAAATGTTTGAAATTAATTATGTTTCCACTAATCACCAAATTGCTGAAATTTTTACTAAACCTTTACCTAAAGACAGATTTTTATTTTTAAGAAATTTAATGAATATTGTCAATTATGTCAAATAAAAAAAAATTGAAGAAAAAAGGTTTAACAAAAGTGGGAGCATTGAAATATTTGTTAAAACTTTTATTACCCACTGTTGAATTATCAAATGTACTTGTTTAAATTATACTTATTGAATTCAGAAATTTATATATCAGCTTTATCTTTGCGTTATGTATTTAAAATAAATTTTCTAAATTTAAATTTTCTAAACTCATTAGCTGCGTTTTGTTTCTACAGAATAAACACGCAAATTAACAAATTTATTGAATTTTTAAAAATTGAAATATTTTAAACAATGGATCCGGCATTATCAAGAGAACGCGAGGCGTTCAAGAAAAGGGCCATGGCCACTCCTACGTATGTATATAAATATTTTTATTATTACAAAATATACAATATTTGCATACCAATTTAAGCGTGGAGAAAAAGATGAAAATCGAGACAGTAGCGCCCCCGCCAAAAGATGACGCAAAGAAGAAAATGCGTCCTCCCACAACCCCAAAACTGGACTCGAATACGTACAAAACTATGGCCGGTAGTTCGCAGTATAGATTTGGCGTACTAGCCAAAATTGTTAAACATATGCGTACAAGGCATCAAGATGGTGACGATCATTCATTAACATTGGAAGAAATCTTAGATGAAACAAATCAGTTAGACGTAGGGCAGTCTGTTAAAAATGTAAGTGATTTATACATAAGCATATAATGCGACAAAATGAAATTTATTATTTTCAACACAGTGGCTTGGCTCCGAGGCTCTAATGAACAACCCCAAAATTGAAGTTAGTCCTGATGGAATAGGTTTCAGTTTTAAACCAGTTTATAAAATTAAAGATGGCAAAAGTTTGCTACGATTACTCAAACAACATGCCCTTAAAGGTCTGGGCGGTATTCTATTGGAAGATATACAAGAATCCCTGCCTCATTGTGAAAAAGTTTTAAAGAATCGTGCTTTTATTATTATTTTTATTGTTAGGCCTATAGATAAGAAAAAGGTTTTATTTTATAACGATCGCACAGCTAATTTTACAGTATGTACAATTATATACATTGACTTCTTTATGTAGAGCCATTTAGTGTAAATTTTTTTATTTTTCATTAGGTTGATGAAGAATTCCAAAAACTTTGGCGGTCAGCAACCGTAGATGCTATGGATGATGCTAAGATTGACGAACATTTAAAGAAAAAAGGCATACGTTCAATGCAAGATCATGGCCCTAAAAAACCTTTATCTAAAAGGAAGAAGGTTTCTAATAGGAATTAATATTATATTAATAACTAGCTAATACCCGGTGTGCTTCGCTACCCCCATCGAAATTAAATATGTACATAATAATTAATAATTTTTGCCTCAAATATTCATATTGATACTAAAGTGGATTCGAAAAAATTTTAGGACTCTAACTGTTATATTTTCTTAGATATAATAATTTAATATTTTTTATATTGGAGGTGACAGAAGTGGGAGAATGTAAAAATAGAAAAAAAAAATATAATACATTGGATGCTGTAGAAAATACAGTTGTAAGACCTTGAAATATTAAGGGAATGTATGCCATCTACCATTATTCTGTGTTTTATCATTAATAATAATAAATAATTTGGGTAAGATCTGTGTATTAATTAAATTGATGTATTACAAGGCACTAAAGCATACGGTTTAACATTTGCAGCTGAAACTGAGCCTATTTTAAAATGTTTTAGCGATGCTGACTAGCTGGAGACATAGAAACTAGAAGGTCAGGGTTTTGTAGTAATGATGGGATCATCCAGTATTTTCTGGTCATTTCAACGACAAAAGAGTGTTTCCTTGCCCACCACCGAGTCTGAATTCGTAGCAAACTGTCATGCAATAAAGGAGGTGATTTGGATTCAGCAACTTATTTCTGAATTGGTACCAGATAAAATCAAAATATGTTTATACATAGACAATCAAAGTGCTATACGTTTAATTAAAAATCCCGAGTTTCACAAGCACATCGATGTCAAATATCAATTCATAAGACAAAAATATGAAGAAAAAATGTTTGAAATTAATTATGTTTCCACTAATCACCAAATTGCTGAAATTTTTACTAAACCTTTACCTAAAGACAGATTTTTATTTTTAAGAAATTTAATGAATATTGTCAATTATGTCAAATAAAAAAAAATTTAAGAAAAAAGGTTTAACAAAAGTGGGAGCATTGAAATATTTGTTAAAACTTTTATTACCCACTGTTGAATTATCAAATGTACTTGTTTAAATTATACTTATTGAATTCAGAAATTTATATATCAGCTTTACCTTTGCGTTATGTATTTAAAATAAATTTTCTAAATTTAAATTTTCTAAACTCATTAGCTGCGTTTTGTTTCTACAGAATAAACACGCAAATTAACAAATTTATTGAATTTTTAAAAATTGAAATATTTTAAACAATGGATCCGGCATTATCAAGAGAACGCGAGGCGTTCAAGAAAAGGGCCATGGCCACTCCTATGTATGTATATAAATATTTTTATTATTACAAAATATACAATATTTGCATACCAATTTAAGCGTGGAGAAAAAGATGAAAATCGAGACAGTAGCGCCCCCGCCAAAAGATGACGCAAAGAAGAAAATGCGTCCTCCCACAGCCCCAAAACTGGACTCGAATACGTACAAAACTATGGCCGGTAGTTCGCAGTATAGATTTGGCGTACTAGCCAAAATTGTTAAACATATGCGTACAAGGCATCAAGATGGTGACGATCATCCATAAACATTGGAAGAAATCTTAGATGAAACAAATCAGTTAGACGTAGGGCAGTCTGTTAAAAATGTAAGTGATTTATACATAAGCATATAATGCGACAAAATGAAATTTATTATTTTCAACACAGTGGCTTGGCTCCGAGGCTCTAATGAACAACCCCAAAATTGAAGTTAGTCCTGATGGAATAGGTTTCAGTTTTAAACCAGTTTATAAAATTAAAGATGGCAAAAGTTTGCTACGATTACTCAAACAACATGCCCCTAAAGGTCTGGGCGGTATTCTATTGGAAGATATACAAGAATCCCTGCCTCATTGTGAAAAAGTTTTAAAGAATCGTGCTTTTATTATTATTTTTATTGTTAGGCCTATAGATAAGAAAAAGGTTTTATTTTATAACGATCGCACAGCTAATTTTACAGTATGTACAATTATATACATTGACTTCTTTATGTAGAGCCATTTAGTGTAAATTTTTTTATTTTTCATTAGGTTGATGAAGAATTCCAAAAACTTTGGCGGTCAGCAACCGTAGATGCTATGGATGATGCTAAGATTGACGAACATTTAAAGAAAAAAGGCATACGTTCAATGCAAGATCATGGCCCTAAAAAACCTTTATCTAAAAGGAAGAAGGTTTCTAATAGGAATTAATATTATATTAATAACTAGCTAATACCCGGTGTGCTTCGCTACCCCCATCGAAATTAAATATGTACATAATAATTAATAATTTTTGCCTCAAATATTCATATTGATACTAAAGTGGATTCGACAAAATTTTAGGACTCTAACTGTTATATTTTCTTAGATATAATAATTTAATATTTTTTATATTGGAGGTGACAGAAGTGGGAGAATGTAAAAATAGAAAAAAAAATATAATACATTGGATGCTGTAGAAAATACAGTTGTAAGACCTTGAAATATTAAGGGAATGTATGCCATCTACCATTATTCTGTGTTTTATCATTAATAATAATAAATAATTTGGGTAAGATCTGTGTATTTATTAAATTGATGTATTACAAGGCACTAAAGCATACGGTTTAACATTTGCAGCTGAAACTGAGCCTATTTTAAAATGTTTTAGCGATGCTGACTAGCTGGAGACATAGAAACTAGAAGGTCAGGGTTCTGTAGTAATGATGGGATCATCCAGTATTTCCTGGTCATTTCAACGACAAAAGAGTGTTTCCTTGCCCACCACCGAGTCTGAATTCGTAGCAAACTGTCATGCAATAAAGGAGGTGATTTGGATTCAGCAACTTATTTCTGAATTGGTACCAGATAAAATCAAAATATGTTTATACATAGACAATCAAAGTGCTATACGTTTAATTAAAAATCCCGAGTTTCACAAGCACATCGATGTCAAATATCAATTCATAAGACAAAAATATGAAGAAAAAATGTTTGAAATTAATTATGTTTCCACTAATCACCAAATTGCTGAAATTTTTACTAAACCTTTACCTAAAGACAGATTTTTATTTTTAAGAAATTTAATGAATATTGTCAATTATGTCAAATAAAAAAAAATTGAAGAAAAAAGGTTTAACAAAAGTGGGAGCATTGAAATATTTGTTAAAACTTTTATTACCCACTGTTGAATTATCAAATGTACTTGTTTAAATTATACTTATTGAATTCAGAAATTTATATATCAGCTTTACCTTTGCGTTATGTATTTAAAATAAATTTTCTAAATTTAAATTTTCTAAACTCATTAGCTGCGTTTTGTTTCTACAGAATAAACACGCAAATTAACAAATTTATTGAATTTTTAAAAATTGAAATATTTTAAACAATGGATCCGGCATTATCAAGAGAACGCGAGGCGTTCAAGAAAAGGGCCATGGCCACTCCTACGTATGTATATAAATATTTTTATTATTACAAAATATACAATATTTGCATACCAATTTAAGCGTGGAGAAAAAGATGAAAATCGAGACAGTAGCGCCCCCGCCAAAAGATGACGCAAAGAAGAAAATGCGTCCTCCCACAGCCCCAAAACTGGACTCGAATACGTACAAAACTATGGCCGGTAGTTCGCAGTATAGATTTGGCGTACTAGCCAAAATTGTTAAACATATGCGTACAAGGCATCAAGATGGTGACGATCATCCATTAACATTGGAAGAAATCTTAGATGAAACAAATCAGTTAGACGTAGGGCAGTCTGTTAAAAATGTAAGTGATTTATACATAAGCATATAATGCGACAAAATGAAATTTATTATTTTCAACACAGTGGCTTGGCTCCGAGGCTCTAATGAACAACCCCAAAATTGAAGTTAGTCCTGATGGAATAGGTTTCAGTTTTAAACCAGTTTATAAAATTAAAGATGGCAAAAGTTTGCTACGATTACTCAAACAACATGCCCCTAAAGGTCTGGGCGGTATTCTATTGGAAGATATACAAGAATCCCTGCCTCATTGTGAAAAAGTTTTAAAGAATCGTGCTTTTATTATTATTTTTATTGTTAGGCCTATAGATAAGAAAAAGGTTTTATTTTATAACGATCGCACAGCTAATTTTACAGTATGTACAATTATATACATTGACTTCTTTATGTAGAGCCATTTAGTGTAAATTTTTTTATTTTTCATTAGGTTGATGAAGAATTCCAAAAACTTTGGCGGTCAGCAACCGTAGATGCTATGGATGATGCTAAGATTGACGAACATTTAAAGAAAAAAGGCATACGTTCAATGCAAGATCATGGCCCTAAGAAACCTTTATCTAAAAGGAAGAAGGTTTCTAATAGGAATTAATATTATATTAATAACTAGCTAATACCCGGTGTGCTTCGCTACCCCCATCGAAATTAAATATGTACATAATAATTAAAAAATTTTTTATTTAGTAATTAAACTATGCAATTTTTCTTAAAGGTTTATTCTAATTTCATTTGATGACAATATGTTTCATTTAAATTCTAAAATAATACATTAATGAGCTATTTATTTCTTACTTGCTAAAATTTAATATGTACTTTTTTTCTTAAATAAATAATTCTTATTCCAATGCCTTGGACGTCAATATTTTTGGATGCCAGTAACGCACGTTCATATAACCATTGCATATTTTTTAAATTTTGCACGATATTGGGAAATATACAATTTATTAATTCTTCTTTGGATTGTTTCATTCTGCAAAAGTCTGTAGGAAAGTTTATATACTTTGTTATAGGATCCATTGGAATTCTTCCGTTACCTAAATCAAGCAATTTTTTGGAAAAAGTTGAAGCTGAAGCATCACGTTCCAACTGAACACGCATATTAGTAGTTAACTTTAGAGTGCGAACATGTCGCCAAAGGTGTTTCATTTTTGTACATGAGTGCATTGCAATATTGGCAAACTCGTCGATTCACCACCATTCGTTTACGATTTTGTTCTCGACGCAAATCATATTGCTCTATACTTACTGCTGCTCTTCTTGTTGATGTTCGAATCCTGTGACTTTCTACTAATGATTCATGTTGGACTTTTTTTTCATTAGCTCGTGATGCTGTGGTACGATTTTGCTGGCTTTGTAGCCGACCTTCATGTTCCAAAGGTGTCTCGGTAGCTCGTGCGGTTGTCGCATGTTGTCGAAGACCTTCAAGACGTCCTTCACGTTCTGAAGGCGTTTCTGTGGCTCGTGATGTTTCGGTACGATTTCGTTGGCTTTGTATCCGACCTTCAAGTTCCAACGATGTCTCGGTAGCTCATGCGGTAGTGGCATGTTGTCGAAGACCTTCAAGACATCTTTCGCGTTCTGACGGCGTTTCAGAAGCTCGCGCTAAAGAGGTAAGATTTCGTTGACTTTTAAGGCACTCTTGGCTTTCTGAAGGTGTTTCAGTAGCTCTTGATGATGTGGCACGTTGTCGTAGGCCTTCAAGGCGTTCTTCGCGTTGTGATGGCGTTCCGGCTCTAAAGGTTGAAACTCTTTTCAGTCCTGAGGCGACTTTCACGCTCTTCCGAACTTTCATTTGCTCTCTGGGATTGCAAACGCAATGCATTTTTAGTGCTTCTGGAAAGGGATGCTTTTATTGGTTCAAATAACGTTTAACTTGATTAAAATCAAAGATTCAACTGAATTCCAAAACCGAATGCGTGTTATACATATGTATTCCTTTATATTTTACCTAATATGAATAGGTAAAAAATCGGTTCAGGTCATGAACCTTTTGAAAAAGAAATTAAGGTTATTAAAATTTAACAAATAATTGTGTTTGCGTCAGTCACAGGTAAAATTTTTGATGAGTTTTGCAACTACTTATTTTATTTGGGAACAATATTGACAGTTTACATTTTATTACTTAGGTAATTAAAAGTAATGAATGAAAATATTACTCCCTATTGTTACATGCCCATTCATCGCCCAATAGAATGCTGATTACAAAATTTACCTAATGTGGTTTTCAAGATATGCGGCAAATAAATACTATTTTTATTAGTTACCCATTTTTAGAAGTAAACAATAATATAACTATTACATATGTATATGTGTATGTATATGAGATCAATATATGAATAGTATGCATTTTAGTACTTACTATGTACATGAGTTGAAAATTTCAAACTCAATCATTTAAGGGTCATATACCTTACTATTGCATATTTCAAGATATAATAATTTCCACACTCACTAATCAGAGAGGCAAAACCTTCCTGAAGCTGGAATACAAAATTGGAGACTCTAGCTTTTATAGTTTTCTAGATATCCAGATTTTAATAATTAGTTCATATAGAGTTTGCCACGCACCTAATGCTTGATCGCCAGTTTTAACAAAAATATTGATATTGAAACTTTAGATATTCGTACAAAATTGGAGAGTCTAACTGTTATTTTTCTTCATATGGGAGGTGACACGACCGCTTTTGTTGAACTCCCTATTTTTGTCCAGAATATTTATATTTAAACTAAAGTTACTCGTACAAAAATTGGGGACTCTAGCTGTTAGAGTTTTTCAGATATACAGATTTTCGTATTTACTTTATATGGGAGGTGCCAAGCCCACTATTGTTAGTTCGCCATTTTTGTCCAAAATATTTATATTAAAACTGTAGTTACTTGTACAAAATTTGAGGTATCTTGCTGATATAGTTTTTCCAATATACACATTTTGTTATTATCTTACAATAGTAGGTAATGTAGTATATGTGGGAGTGGCACCTCGCTCATTTGAAATATCAACATTAAAAGTAGCCTATAACTCTTTCCGGAAGATACTGTGAACATTTTAGGAATATCGGTTTAGCCGTTTAGTCGTCTATAAACTTCAAACATACAAACAAGCGCACATTCATTTTTATATATATAGGTGATTTCCGAAATATAAGAAGTTTTACATTTAATTCATATGGGAAGTACCACGCCCACTTTTCCTAGTCAGCCCATTTTTACCTCAAATATTCATATTGATACTAAAGTGGATTCGACAAAATTTTAGGACTTTAACTGTTATATTTTCTTAGATATAATAATTTAATATTGGAGGTGACACGCCTACTATATCCAATCCGCCCATTTTGTTTATATATACGTCAAAGTCGTCCATGCAAAATTTGAGGTCTCTAGCTATTGCAGTTTATGAAATATGCGACATTAAATACGTATTGGATATGTTGGCGTGGCACCACTCCTTCTTGAAAAAGTAGTTCCTTCCAGATATACAGGAAGGTACTGTCAAAATTTCAAGACAATCGGTCCACCCGTTTAGCCGTCTATAGACTTCAAACAAACAAACCCACAAACAAATAAACACACATTCATTTTTGTTTATATGATGTAAAATTCATTAAAAAAACCTACATATGTGACGTATGAGTGATATCAAAGAATATGGATATAAAGAATACGAATTATAAAGCAGTAAAATTTCTTATGGCGGGTTGTGGCATTACGACCCGCTCTCACCAAAATCTTTTTAAAAAACCATTTCTTGATGAGGGGGCGGAAGACGGAAGGAAAATAAACACAAACAAAGAGCGTAACAATGTGTTGCTCTCATCATGAGAGCGTAAAAATGCATTCAATTGCTTGTCAGCTTCTAAAGGAGAATGTTCATGTCGCTTTTTTCAGACTTCAATTTTACACCCAAAGAAATATTACAGTATGATTCACTAATATCAATGAGAAATGATTTAGATTTTTGGAAGAATACTTGCCAAGTTAAATACGGTGTTTTTAGGTTTTTAACGCAGTACAATTGTTCCATACTTTTCGCTCACATATATGTACATATTATTGGGTTAATAAGTAGACTTGAAAATATTACTAACAATTTTCCTCTGGGTTAAATATGCCTCTCATAATTTTTCTCATGTTCTCTTTGTGCCGACGTCTGAGAATAAGTGATTTGAGAACAGTGTTGCCTTTTTTTGGTTATTTCTAACCAAAATTGGTTATTTTTTTGATCAATGTGTAGATGTGTAGGTTTTTTTGGTTTTGGTTATTTTTCTTTCTTATAAGAAAAGCTATTTTTTGTTTCTTTTTTTTATTAATTATAATTTAAACTTGAAAAAAAAAATAAAACAAAAGTCTATGAATTTAATTTTGGTTATATTTTTTCTTATTTGGTGAATTTTTTCACAAATGTTGGTTACAAAATTTTTTTCTTTCCCTTCTATCTTTCCCCCCGCGTCGTTCTTTACACTTTATTTTCTTTGGTTTTATACATCAAGAATCACAGATAGCATACTTGTAGGAATGACTACTATGCGTATGAGTAATATATTTCAAATGCAATTAAATATTAAGTATGTAGTATGTAGCATACGTGGGCATGGCCCCTCGCTCATTTGGAATATCAACATAAAAAGCAGCCTATAACTCCTTCCAGACATACAGGAAGATACTGTGAAAATTTCAAGAAAATCGGTTCAGCCGTTTAATAGTCTATAAACTTCAAACATACAAACATACAATCAAACACACATTCATTTTTATATATAAAGATGTAGTATGTAGCATACGTGGGCATGGCCCCTCGCTCATTTGGAATATCAACATAAAAAGTAGCCTATAACTCCTTCCAGACATACAGGAAGATACTGTGAAAATTTCAAGAGAATCGGTTCAGCCGTTTAATCGTCTATAAACTTCAAACATACAAACATACAAACAAACACACATTCATTTTTATATATAAGATTAAAATAATGAACATCGGTGTTAAACTAAACGTTGTGGATATCATGAATCTTCAGGGAATTCATTATCGTGGGAAGATTTCTGTCAGTCGTGCAATCCAGAATGTCATTCAGTGAAGGACCGATTCTAGATTTCGGACATTCAGAAAGAATGTGTGAAACTGTAAGTATATCAAGACAAAAGACGCATACACTAGGTTCGGTTTTGTCATAGTAATGTTGTGTTGTGAAACTTGTCTTGCCAACCCTCAAGCGGCCTAGCGTTATGCACAGCGGACGAGTCAGGTTTCGATGGTATTTAGGTCTTCTCTCCCTTGGATTTTGTTGGCTCTGAAAAAACCTGAAAGGGTATGTGAGGGGATCCATAACAAAATAATATGATTTCCGGTTTCGGGGAGGTGGACTATGTCGTTAAAAATACATTTGCTGTTCCTCTTAATGGCCCTTATGGCACTAAGACTTCAGTGCAGATAATAGTTTTCATCTTCCTCTGATCTGCATACACTATGGCACGTCTAATTGCAGCCAATTCTGCCACAAAAATACCAACATGATCAGGTAATCGATTCCCACAAATCAACTCATATTCTCCATCTTCCAAAGATTCCACTAATGAATACGATGACACTCCATTTTGGAAAGATCCATCTGTAAACAACAACAATTCAGGTGAAATATCGGAAATCTTCTGCGTCATAATTTTCTTAAAACATAGTGGATTTGTGCTGTCCTTATTGTAAAAAGATGGGCTATCATCGACTCGTACAAGTTTACCCGTGTTCACAGGCGAAGTTGGCCTTGAAGGTATTGAAATTTCCGCCTGTCGAAAAAGATCGATAATCCTACTAATGGCAGTGCGGGAAACATTTGTCCCCATAATATTTCTCCAAAATGCGCTATGCAATCCATCGTCGGCATATGCAAAAGATCTTGAAGCCATTGCCACTGAGCTTTTATCCCGCATAGATTGAAAATCGTGAAAGTCAGACTCAATTCGTAATAGATTTATCGGAGTAGGACGGAGCAAACCTGAAGCTGTTCTAAAGCAGTTGTTAAGGGCGGTGTTCAATTCACTTATATTTCTTCCCGAGGTCCATCCATACAGTGTAATACCATGCTGGATACAGCCAGTTGTAAGAGACTTGCAGATACTCAATGCAGTGTCAATATGAGGGCCCTTTTTACGAGAGCATATAAGCTTCAGAAGATTATTTAATTTTGCAAGTTTATTCACAAGATACTTCACATGGTTATTCCATAGACGATTTTTCGTGAATAAGATGCCCAGTATTCTCATTTCGTTCATAAATTCTATCTCTTCCTCCCGAATGCAAATTGACCTTGCGTCACAATCCCGTTTCCTACAAACATGCAGTATTTCGGTTTTTTAGCAGGTATAACTGCACCTCTGCTTTTAGCCCAATCATTTATCTTGTTGTCGAGATTTACAATATTTTCATATACCAACTCCGTATCACCAGAAGCGATGGCAAAAATATTATCAGCATAGATTCCAACATAGTCTATTCCCTGTGTATGCTCTTAAAGCCTTAATAAGTGAATTTGCGTATATGTTATAAAGTACCACAGATAGGGTGACCCCTGCGGCACACCATTTTGAAGAGGATAGGATGTAGAAAAGTAGCCATCCACTTTTACCCTTATGAAGCGATTCTCCAGAAAAGACCTCATAAGTTTAATCAACTGTAATGGCATTTTCCAGTCCGCAAGCTCAAGCAGTATATAGGTTAAAATAACCCGGTGAAATGCCTTTTCGATATCTTCAGACAAAACAAGGGTGTGTTTTCCTTTCTTCAAATTTGACCGTAGTGTTTCCTCCAGTTTATGACAAATACTATGTACTCCTCGTCTGGGCAGAAAAGCGTGTTGATTTACACCCATCTTATGCTTGGTCAATTCCCAAAATCTTCTAGATAAAATTTTCTCAAGTATTTTCGAGACTACCGGTATAAGAGAGATAGGACGGTATCCCTCAAGCTGATTTGGGTTCTTATTAGGCTTAGGAATCGGAGAAAGAGTGGCCGTTTTCCACTGATGTGGAAAAATTCCACTTGTCAATATGTAATTATATAGATCACAAATTCGAGTTTTCACCTCATCAGGGGCATTTTTTACCATTGTGTATGTAATCTTATCGTTTGCCGGGGAGACCCGAATTAATTTAGAAATTTCAGAGTTGAACCAAACTGGGCTGTTTCTACATACAGGTTTACGGCTGAGTGGGATTGATTCATTTGCTGCACTTCTCAATACACGATTTATCTTTGCAGCCTCCTTATTCACGTTCGACGATTTCTGAAAGCTATCGTTAAAAATAATCGCCTTTCTCGAAAATAATTTCCAATCGGCCCTTTGGTCAAGAAAACGAGGTATAAATTTTCTCGAAATTCGTGCATCTGATTTACCAGTGATCATGATAGGAAAATGATCGCTGACCTCAGGTAAAGATAAACAGTGCCAAGACAAGCCCGGTGCCAAGTCAACACTACACATTGTCACATCCACTGAGGTTAATGTATTCCTAGTATTAAACAAAGTTGGGGAGCCATCGTTGAGTATAACCAAATTTTGATCATCCGCAAACTTCTCCCATAGGGATCCGCTGGGAGAATTGAAAGCAGAACCCCAAAGACAGTTCTGAGAGTTAAGATCGCCAAGTACTAGGTGATACATGTCATTTGGTAGGTCGATGGCCCCAATCATCTGGGGATTCAGGTTAATATCACACTCCTTGTAAATGTCCGTCAAATGTAGATCTACACCGCATCTAATAATTATGGACTGGAATAGGAGATCACCCCTCGACCTGATGTGTTGTGTCACATTCACATTCTCTTTTACAAAAATTGCAATACCTGACTTAGCGTATGCAAAAACTTTGTTATGGTGGTAGGCCTTAAAACCCGGTAAATGTAAAAATTGTATATTCCTCCCATTCATATGTGTTTCCTGCAAAACAATTATCCTCGGTTTATGTCGAGCAACTAATAATTCCAAGGCGTATTTGTGATTCGTAAATCCTTGGATATTCCACTGTAAAATGTTCAAATCTAAACCAATGTTCATTAAAATTTACAAAAAATCCAAAAAAAAAAAGTTATATATAAATATATGTGTGTATGTAAAAGTAAACTATATAAAAAAAATTATTTTTTCTTGCCCTTTTTAGGCATAGTATCCTTAAGCGTTCTTGGTGTTATAATTGTGTTCAAATGAGGAAATTTGTGGTAAAGCTGACTGCAAGGGGACTTTTCCGCCTGTTCATCTCCATCATCCCTTTTGGGAGTGGTGAAACCCAGACCTACTGTTATGTCATTGACAATCATTTTCTCACTTAAGTTTTTGTCCATAGGTATGTTTGAAAGTGCATCATCGCTAAATTCGTTTTCACAAAAACTAGTGTTGTCATCGCTGAAAAATTCATTGTCCTTGTTGTTTTGAGTGTGTGAGTTTGAGTCAGTTATCTGATTCAACTTTTCTGTAGAAAAGTTGAGAGAAACTTCCTGAGAGAGTTCTGTTGTTAAAAAAAGTTCTTGTTGTGGATAGTTGTTCTTTTCATCATGTTGATCCATTGTTGTTGTTGAATGTTGTATATTTGATTCGACTGGTGAGAGAGTGCATGTTGTTGTAACTTGGGAGAGATCAGTTGTTAAAGAATTGTTTTGTTGCAAATTGTTGTTGTTATATTCTTCATTTTTTTGATTTATCATTGTTGTTGTATTTTGTATGGTTGTATTTGTTGTGATTTGAGAGAGGGTGTCTGTTGTCATTTTATTAAGTTTGTTCTGCACGATTTTGTCTTTCTTCCCATCTGTCTTTACAGACTCATTTCCCGTTATCGAAATATTTTTCTCATTGTTAGAATTCCTTAAAATTTGAGCATATGTGTTTTTGTTGACTTTTCTTGGAATTGGTTTAAGAGTATTCAACGAAGGGTTGTCATTATAAATGGACCAAGCCTCCCTTGTTGTGCATCTACGTGTGATTCTCAAATAATTGACGGATTTGTGCTTCCAGAAAGTAGGACATTCAGGGTCGTATGAAGGGTGATTTTCGGTTTGGCAATTGACACAGTAACTACGGCTGCACGATTTATGAGGTGTTGTAAGTCCGCAATCTTTACATATTTCAACATTTCGGCATCTTTTTTTCGTATGGCCAAGGCGTTGACAGTTTAGACATCTCATTGGGTTGGGTATAAATTCATCCACCTTTACTAGTTCCCATCCAAGTTTTATTTTGTCTGGCCGGTTTATGAGGTCAAAAGTGATAATGGCAGCACCTGTTGCAACCATTTTCCCACCCTCTCGTTTTAGCATCTTGTGGATTTCGACCACTTTTTGGTCCTTGAGAGACGATAACAATTCCTCTTGTGGGATGTTAATTATTTTCCTTGAGAAAATTCTACCTTGTGTTGTGTTAAGCGTCTTGTGTAGTGTGATCTTGACCGGTATGTTGTCAATGTATGTTGCCCTTATAAATTTTTCAGCCGTTTTGTTGTCGGCGACTTTTATTAGTAGATCTCCACTTTTCATCTCATTGACCTCTAGGCGATCAGAACATATATAATTCAGACCCCTTTCCACCTGAAACACATTATATTACGCCAAAGGTGCGCCTACTTCATCTTTATTTGTGTTCATGGCAGTTGCCACCAGATATCGAGGTAGATTTCCCTCATTTGAGGAGGTTGGTAAAAGAGGAACAAAGTCATCTTGGCGGGGACGTTTGCTCCTTTTAATTCTGCTCTTACCGATGGAGTCAAGCTCTTGGAAACGATTATAATTCGGGGGATGTGCCCCGTTCATTTCGTTAAATTTAGTTCAATGAACAATAAAATTTATTTAACTTGTCCGAAGAAACAGTAAATTAAAAACAGTAAATTAAAAAACAGTAAATTAACACTCTTTTATATAAAAAGACTCAAAAAAAAAAATAACAGTAACCGCTCAAATCAACCGCTACGAATAAAAAATATACGTCTGCACTCGGCAATTGCCAGATATAGACTGTGTCAAATTTTTAATTTGACTGTTTATGTGCCGTATAAGATCAATAATGGTAGGTTAGAAGCTGAAAACAATTTTTTAAAAATACTTAGAGGAAGTTTATTAATAGAAATGAAGTTGGTTCTAGTAGTTTATATTATTTTCTAATATTGGTTTTTGTTTTTTGGTCATTTCTTGCTTTTGTTTAGAATTTAGACATTTTTTCATAGGCGTGATGTTGGGTAATAAATGCTGAAAATTTAATGCCTTTCCGATATTCTTTAAAAGGAAATATTGATGGAGGGGGTAAAAATGTTGTTTTAGCAGTTTTATCCCTCGTTAAATGCTATTAGAATCCGTTTATTTGATGCAAATCGGTTAAGGGGTTCAGGAATTATGGCTCTGTCAAGTTTTTAATTTTACTGTTTATGTGGCGTATTAGATCAATAATGGTAGGTTAGAAGCTGAAAAAAATTTTTTAAAAATACTTAGAGGAAGTTTATTAATAGAAATGAAGTTGGTTCTAGTAGTTTATATTATTTTCTAATATTGGTTTTTGTTTTTTGGTCATTTCTTGCTTTTGTTTAGAATTTAGACATTTTTTCATCGGCGTGATGTTGGTTAATATATGCTGAAAATTTAATGCCTTTCCGATATTCTTTATAGGGAATAATGATGAAGGCGAATAAAAAGGTTGTTCCAGGAGTTTTAGCTCTCGTTAAATGCTATTAGAATCCGTTTATTTAATGCAAATCGGTTAAGGGGTTCAGGAATTATTGCTCTGTCAAGTTTTTAATTTTACTGTTTATGTGCCGTATTATATCAATAATGGTAGGTTAGAAGCTGAAAAATTTTTTTTAAAAATACTTAGATGTAGTTTATTAATAGAAATGAAGATGGTTCTAGTAGTTTATATTATTTTCTAATTTTGGTTTTTGTTTTTTGGCCATTTCTTGCTTTTGTTTAGAATTTAGGCATTTTTTCATAGGCGTGATGTTGGTTAATATATGCTGAAAATGTAATGCCTTTCCGATATTCTTTAAAAGGGAATATTGATGAAGGGGGTGAAAAGGTTGTTCAAGGAGTTTTAGCTCTCGTTAAATGATATTAGAATCCGTTTATTTGATGCAAATCGGTTAAGGGGTTAAGGAATTATGGCTCTGTCAAGTTTTTAATTTTACTGTTTATGTGCCGTATGAGATCAATAATGGTAGGTTAGAAGCTGAAAAAATTTTTTTAAAAATACTTAGAGGAAGTTTATTAATAGAAATGAAGTTGGTTCTATTAGTATATATTATTTTATAATTTTGGTTTTTGTTTTTTTGGTCATTTCTTGCTTTTGTTTAGAATTCAGACATTTTTTCATAGGCGTGATGTTGGTTAATAAATGCTGAAAATTTAATGCCTTTCCGATATTCTTTAAAAGGGAATATTGATGAAGGGGGTAAAAATGTTGTTTTAGGAGTTTTATCCCTCGTTAAATGCTATTAGAATCCGTTTATTTGATGCAAATCGGTTAAGGGGTTCAGGAATTATGGCTCTGTCAAGTTTTTAATTTTACTGTTTACGTGCCGTATTAGATCAATAATGGTAGGTTAGAAGCTGAAAAAAATTTTTTAAAAATACTTAGAGGAAGTTTATTAATACAAATGAAGTTGGTTCTAGTAGCTTATATTATTTTCTAATTTGGTTTTTGTTTTTTGGCCATTTCTTGCTTTTGTTTAGAATTTAGACATTTTTTCATAGGCGTGATGTTGGTTAATAAATGCTGAAAATTTAATGCCTTTCCGATATTCTTTAAAAGGGAATATTGATGAAGGAGAATAAAAAGGTTGTTCCAGGAGTTTTAGCTCTCCTTAAATACTATTAGAATCCGTTTATTTGATGCAAATCGGTTAAGGGCTTCAGGAATTATGGCTCTGTCAAGTTTTTAATTTTACTGTTTATGTGCCGTATGAGGTCAATAATGGTAGGTTAGAATCTGAAAAAAAATTTTTTAAAAGTATTTAGATGTAGTTTATTAAAAGAAATGAAGTTGGTTCTAGTAGTTTATATTATTTTCTAATTTTGGTTTTTGTTTTTTGGTCATTTTTTGCTTTTGTTTAGAATTTAGCAATTTTTCATACGTGTGATGTTGGTTAAATATGAATGCCTTTCCGATATTCTTTATAGGGAATAATGATGAAGGGGAATAAGAAGGTTGTTCCAAGAGTTTTATCTCTCATTAAATGCTATTAGAATCCGTTTATTTGATGCAAATCGGTTAAGTGGTTCAGGAATTATGGCTCTGTCAAATTTTTAATTTTACTGTTTATGTGCCGTGTGAGATAAATAATGGTAGGTTAGAATCTGAAAAAAAATTTTTTAAAAGTATTTAGATGTAGTTTATTAATAGAAATGAAGTTGGTTCTAGTAGTTTATATTATTTTCAAATTTTGGTTTTTGTTTTTTGGTAATTTTTTCCTTTTGTTTAGAATTTAGCAGTTTTTCATACGTGTGATGTTGGTTAAATATAAATGCCTTTCCGATATTCTTTATAGGGAATAATGATGAAGGCGAATAAAAAGGTTGTTCCAGGAGTTTTAGCTCTCGTTAAATGATATTAGAATCCGTTTATTTGATGCAAATCGGTTAAGGGGTTAAGGAATTATGGCTCTGTCAAGTTTTTAATTTTACTGTTTATGTGCCGTATGAGATCAATAATGGTAGGTTAGAAGCTGAAAAAATTTTTTTAAAAATACTTAGAGGAAGTTTATTAATAGAAATGAAGTTGGTTCTATTAGTTTATATTATTTTATAATTTTGGTTTTTGTTTTTTTGGTCATTTCTTGCTTTTGTTTAGAATTCAGACATTTTTTCATAGGCGTGATGTTGGATAATAAATGCTGAAAATTTAATGCCTTTCCGATATTCTTTAAAAGGGAATATTGATGAAGGGGGTAAAAATGTTGTTTTAGGAGTTTTATCCCTCGTTAAATGCTATTAGAATCCGTTTATTTGATGCAAATCGGTTAAGGGGTTCAGGAATTATGGCTCTGTCAAGTTTTTAATTTTACTGTTTACGTGCCGTATTAGATCAATAATGGTAGGTTAGAAGCTGAAAAAATTTTTTTAAAAATACTTAGAGGAAGTTTATTAATACAAATGAAGTTGGTTCTAGTAGCTTATATTATTTTCTAATTTGGTTTTTGTTTTTTGGCCATTTCTTGCTTTTGTTTAGAATTTAGACATTTTTTCATAGGCGTGATGTTGGTTAATAAATGCTGAAAATTTAATGCCTTTCCGATATTCTTTAAAAGGGAATATTGATGAAGGAGAATAAAAAGGTTGTTCCAGGAGTTTTAGCTCTCCTTAAATACTATTAGAATCCGTTTATTTGATGCAAATCGGTTAAGGGCTTCAGGAATTATGGCTCTGTCAAGTTTTTAATTTTACTGTTTATGTGCCGTATGAGGTCAATAATGGTAGGTTAGAATCTGAAAAAAAATTTTTTAAAAGTATTTAGATGTAGTTTATTAAAAGAAATGAAGTTGGTTCTAGTAGTTTATATTATTTTCTAATTTTGGTTTTTGTTTTTTGGTAATTTTTTGCTTTTGTTTAGAATTTAGCAATTTTTCATACGTGTGATGTTGGTTAAATATGAATGCCTTTCCGATATTCTTTATAGGGAATAATGATGAAGGGGAATAAGAAGGTTGTTCCAAGAGTTTTATCTCGCATTAAATGCTATTAGAATCCGTTTATTTGATGCAAATCGGTTAAGTGGTTCAGGAATTATGGCTCTGTCAAGTTTTTAATTTTACTGTTTATGTGCCGTATGAGATCAATAATGGTAGGTTAGAAGCTGAAAAAATTTTTTTAAAAATACTTAGAGGAAGTTTATTAATAGAAATGAAGTTGGTTCTATTAGTTTATATTATTTTATAATTTTGGTTTTTGTTTTTTTGGTCATTTCTTGCTTTTGTTTAGAATTCAGACATTTTTTCATAGGCGTGATGTTGGATAATAAATGCTGAAAATTTAATGCCTTTCCGATATTCTTTAAAAGGGAATATTGATGAAGGGGGTAAAAATGTTGTTTTAGGAGTTTTAGCCCTCGTTAAATGCTATTAGAATCCGTTTATTTGATGCAAATCGGTTAAGGGGTTCAGGAATTATGGCTCTGTCAAGTTTTTAATTTTACTGTTTATGTGCCGTATTAGATCAATAATGGTAGGTTAGAAGCTGAAAAAAAATTTTTAAAAATACTTAGAGGAAGTTTATTAATAGAAATGAAGTTGGTTCTAGTAGTTTATATTATTTTCTAATATTGGTTTTTGTTTTTTGGTAATTTCTTGCTTTTGTTTAGAATTTAGACATTTTTTCATAGGCGTGATGTTGGGTAATAAATGCTGAAAATTTAATGCCTTTCCGATATTCTTTAAAAGGGAATATTGATGAAGGGGGTAAAAATGTTGTTTTAGGAGTTTTAGCCCTCGTTAAATGCTATTAGAATCCGTTTATTTGATGCAAATCGGTTAAGGGGTTCAGGAATTATGGCTCTGTCAAATTTTTATTTTGACTGTTTATGTGCCGTATTAGATCAATAATGGTAAGTTAGAAGTTGAAAAAAGGGAATATTGATGAAGGGGGTGTAAATGTTGTTCTAGGAGTTTTAGCTCTTGTCAAGAGGTATTAGAATCCGTTCATTTGACATAAATTGGTTTAGGGGTTAACGAATTATGGCTCTGTCAAATTTTTAATTTTACTGTTTATGTTCCGTATGAGATCAATAATGGTAGGTTCAATACCCTTCATCAATATTCCCTTTTTTTCAACTTCTAACCTATTTATTTGACAAAAATCGGTTTAGGGATTAAGGAATTATGGCTCTGTCAAATTTTTAATTTTACTGTTTATGTGCCGTATGAGATCAATAATGGTATGTTAGAAGTTGAAAAAAAGAGAATATTGATAAAGGGGGGGTGAAAAAGTTGTTCTAGGAGTTTTAGCTCTCGTCAAATGCTATTAGAATCCGTTTACTTGACATAAATCGGTTTAGGGATTAAGGAATTACGGCTCTGTCGAGTTTTTAATTTTACTGTTTATGTGCCGTATGAGATCAATAATTGTTGGTTAGAAGTTGAAAAAAAGCGAATATTGTTGAAGGGAAGTGAGAAGGTTGTTCAAGGAGTTTTAGCTTCCGTTGAATGCTATTAGAATCCGGTTGTTTGATGCCAATCGGTAGAAGGGTTAAGGAATTATGGCTCTGGCAAATTTTTAATTTTACTGTTTATGTGCCGTATGCGATCAATAATGGTAGGTTCAATACCCTTCATCAATATTCCCTTTTTTCAACTTCTAACCTATTTATTTGACATAAATCGGTTTAGGGATTAAGGAATTATGGCTCTGTCAAGTTTTTAATTTTACTGTTTATGTGCCGTATGAGATCAATAATGGTAGGTTAGAAGTTGAAAAAAGGGAATATTGATGAAGGGCTCCCTCTCCACCCCATCCGCCCTCTCCACTCCAGCCGCCCTCTCCACTCCTCTCACACACCCAGCTCCACCGCCCCTTGTCCTTTGCCTTTATTCCCCCGCTGTTCTGTCCTGTCCCAAGCTGCGCCTTTCCCCGCTTCCGCCTTTTCATCCACACACACTGACACACGTCGCCTATGTTTCGTTCTTTGCCCAAGCTGCGCCTCCCGCCTCCTTTTCCTTTCCATGCGCCCCTTGCCACCCTCCAGCTTCCTCCACTGTGGTCAGAAGGCATCTGTTTGTCACGTGTATGTGTTTCTGCTTATATGGTAATGTGGTATGCCGCCATTTTGAAAAAATGCAAAATGTTGCTAATGCGGTTGTTTTTCACAGGGTGACACGTATGCGTTTTGCCTCCATTTTGAAAAAATTATAAATGTTTCAAAGCGGTGGTTCTTGCACAGGGTGGCAATAATGTGTTTTTCGCCATTTTGAAAAAATGTTAGGTGTTGGCAGTTCTGTAATTTTTGCAATGGATGGCAATAATGTGTAATGTTGCCATTTTGAAAAAGTTCTAAATGTTTTCAATGCTGTAATTTTTGCACACGGTTGCATATAAGTGTATTGCCGCCATTTTGAAAAATGAGGAATGTTGGCAATGCTGTAATTTTGTACAGGGTTACATATAAATGTAGTGCCGCCATTTTGAAAAATGTTAAATGTTGGCAATGCTGTTATTTTGTACCGGGTTGCATATGAGAGTAATGCCGCCATTTTGAAAAATGTTAAATGTTGGCAATGCTGTAGTTATTGTGCAGAGTTGCATATAATTGAAATGGCGCCATTTAAAAAAATGTTAATTGTTGGTAATACTGTAGTTGTTCCAAGGGTGACATGTATGTGTTTATGCTTATATAGTAAAATGTTATGCCGCCATTATGAAAAAATTTTAAATGTGGGTAATGCAGGAGTTATTGCACAGTGTGACATTTGTGTGCTATAATGAGAAATGAATTTAAATTTTTTGAAAAATAGGGTAAACAAATTTTTTTTTGGTAAAAGTTGATTTGGAATGGGTATGGCCTGGAGACATAATTGTTAATGCCAAACTTAACCCTTGGCATTAAATACCAGTGCATTTTAATCTATTCTGTATCACATATTTCTCTTATAAATAAAAGCTGAAAATTGTGAAGAGCTTACGCCATATTTGCTGAATGCAACTGTCAACAGGTTCTAAAACGTCCTTATATTGCTTCCGTTTTTCTGTCCTTTCAAAAAACCTTCTTCTTGATTCATCCTTTGTCCGATAAGGTAATATTTCGATTTATTTCAATAAAATTAATTATAGTCCAAAATCCTAATTCTCTTTTGTTTTATTTTCTTTTTTGCATTTCATTCTAAATTGGGATTTTGTCCGATTGAGCCTATAAAATCATTTCTGTTTTATACGCTCAATCCATCGGCTTAGAGAGTAACCATTTCTTCCAAATAGAATTAATTTCTCACCCCAACATTTGGTCCATTCGAACCGGATTGGTTTATACTCTTTAAGATTTCTTTTTATTGGAATTTATCATATTCATCATCATCGCCATCAAATATCATCATCAATTCATCAAGTCATAATTTCATTTTTTTTTTCATCGAAAATAATAAAAAGGTATGTACGTTTGTAATTGCTATATTAGTTAAATTAGCTTAAAAGTGCAGACAAAAAAAAAGTGCCAATATAAGTGTTCGCAACGACCGTCGGTAGATATACACATATATTTAGACATTCGTTTACATACATATATATATATATACATATATATATAAAGTCCGTTCTTTAATATTTAATAATAAATTTGTGCTTAATTAATAATTTTTTAAATATTTTTCTTTAAATTTCCAATTAAATCTCTTATTTTTTTGTTCAATTTCGTACTTTATTATTTTGTAATTACATACATTACATACATAGTATATATTCCAATTTTGTTTTACTTGGTACCTATTACCATCAACAAAGATATTACTTGTTTTTGTTTTTTATTATTTTTGCAATATTCTCTTTGTTCTTCTTTCTTGCATACCATATGTATGTACGTATGGATATTACATTATAATTCGATCGCATAAACCGTAATTGCTTGTTTACATTTTAACCCTTCAATAGGTTCGTTCGTTGGTTTTTTTTTCGAAATTTATATTTTATTTTATTTGTTTCAGATAACATATGCAATTTGTTTTGTGATGTAATTAATTAAATATTAATCCTTAATTTTTTCCATCACATTTCTAAAACTACTTTATTAGTTTTATAAGGGATCAGTAAAACTAATTTTAGATAAAATTCAGTTAATAAAATTAAAATTAAACTAATAATATTTCTTTTTCATATAGTCCTCCTAGAAATATTTTTTTTTTTTATATACATTCATAATTTTTTGATCTCCTTTCGTAAATTGCATTTTTTCTCTTCTTTTGGACCTTCAATAGAATTTCTATTTCTTTTTTTGGTTTTCAATTGTAAACGAACAGACCTAAAATTCTTACTTTCTTATTGGAAAGTAACTTAAATTTCCATTGCATTCGGGGTCAGTGAACGCTGTTTGCTTTTCATATTTCACAGCTGATCTGTATTACGGGTATTTGAATGAATGCGATCATTAAATTCGTAAGAGATTTAAATGAATTAATTCTTTTTTGAAATATTTTTTTTATTTCAATTGTTTTTTGCTTTTTATTAATACCTTTGCTATATTTTTTCATAATATAACAATATCGAATCCAAAACTAAATTTTTTTTTTCTACATCCTTTGGTCGTATTTTCCTTCTCTTGAGGTTTTTTTTTTCTTGTTTTTGAAATATTGTTTTACGCCTTTCCTCGGAAGTTGATTTTTCGATTGTTTTTTAAATTTCGTTTGGTATCAAAATGTCTCTGGATAAATTTATACGCTTGGCCGATAGCGTCGTTGAATTCGAAGCTGATCTAAACGGCAATCAATTTCCAGTAATGTCGATTTATGCAATTGAGGTTCATCGAGGTGAACTGAAGTCGAGCTGGACGAGAATTAAGGCAGCCTACGAAGAGTTTTTGACAGAGGCAGAGAAGGAAGCTGCTGAAACTGAAAATCCAGTCGAACTAGAGTCCATTAAGGTGAAATATAGAAGCACCTATACCTCATATTGCAGCTGTTTAGCTAAATTAGGCGAATTGTCTGACGCTCTTCAATGTTCTACTTCGGAAAAGTTGAAGCACCATCAGGATAATCTTTCTCCTGGCTCTTCAAAGCATTTGGATCTGCCAAACACTTTCCAGTCTGAATCCAGCAGACTTAATCTCCCACCGGTTGACATAGAGCCATTCCACGGGGATTACTTCTCTTGGCCAACATTTCGAGACATTTTTACAGCGGTTATTTCGAATTCCAGGGCAAGTAATGTCGAAAAGCTGACCAAGAAAACAACCGGTGAAGCGAGGGAGATTGTTCAAAAATGCCCCTTAACTAATGAAGGGTTCAATATAGCATGGGAAAATCTATGCTCCAGATATGAAAACCGCCGGGTTTTGGTGAACGGTCAATTGAAGATTTTATTTGGTCTTCAAAGCATTTCTTCGGAGTCCAGCGATGCCTTAAAACGCCTCCAACGGGACATCAATTCTTGTATTTCAATTCTACGACTTTATTCAATGGATGTCACAAGTTGGGACCCAATTTTTGTTTTCATATGTACAGGTAGACTTCCAGAGAATACTTTGACACTATGGGAACAGCAGCTCACGGATAAGACCACCATTCCGAAGTGGTCTGATTTGGATAATTTTCTGACCAACCGGTACAGAACCTTGGAGCCTGTTTCAGAGATACGTGGGTCAAATACTTCCAGCGACACTAAATTAAAATCCAAAAGTGGACCTTGTTCTAGCTCTATTTCGAGTAAGGCGGTTAATAGCTTTCAGGTTAACGTTTCTGGTCCGTTTTGTCAACTGTGTCCTAAGGAGAATCATGCTATTCGTAAATGTCCTAAGTTTCTAAAACTAGACCATCAACGGCGATTGGGCGAAATCAAAAAGGAAGGCCTGTGCTTGAATTGTTTCTCTAGGGCTCATAGCGTTAGAAATTGCACAAGCAAAAATAGCTGTTTCAAATGCCAAAAAAGGCATAATACGCTTCTGCATAAGGACGCCAATAATCAAACACAAAGTAGTCCAAGACCCGAGGCCAATTCCACACTGAATCCGAACTCTCCTTCTTTTACACGATATTCCGATAATCACCCCTATTCTGCGTTTCGATTCTAATCGAAATTTTCTCCGTTTGGCAATTTTGGTATTCTGCGTTTCGATTTCGTTCAGTTTCTTTCGATTGTATGTATTCTGCATTACGATCGGAGCTCCGTTTCTCTCAGTTGTTTTTTTGTTAACGGAGGTTTTTTCTACTTTTGTTTTTTAAGTGAAAAAATGAAAGTACAAAATTAAAAAATTTAGAAACGATTTAAATAAAAATTATTATTATAATTTTTTTGTTTTAAATTGTTATTTTTTGTACTGGAATATGAGTGTTTTGTTATGTATCTATGCAGGTCAAAAACAAGAACACCGGAGCAGTACGAGAAACTGGCAAATATAATGGCGGATAAAGCTGACATAGCTTGTGGTTATCACCAGCGTTCAAAGGAAGAAGTAACAGCATTCTGGGCGGAGGTTACAGAAGTCCTTAATGTATTAGACCTGGATTGCAGTTGTCTCTGATCCTACGCTTTTCAAGCCTTATATCTGTATTTCTGTCGTTGTTCTCCTCTTCCAACAATAATGCAGCTACAATAGACTCCATTTCTCCTTAAATTTTAAATAAAAATTCAACTCACTAAATTATTTCTTTAGAAACAGTTTTTATTAACGTTTTGTCTTTACATATTTAACCACAACACTTTTATTTTCTACTTTTTTTTTAGTTAATTTCAGCTTCACTAGATTATACACACTTATATATTTATGCAAAACTTATTTTTACTCTTTTCTTTTTTATTTTATTTCAATATTTTTCTTTTATTAAATTTATAAACAATTTACTTTATTATACATAGAACTTGTTTTATTAAATTTGACATTTGTTTATGAAAATGATTATTCTGCTGTTTCATTTCCACATTCCACATTGATACAAGTGATTTTGTAAACATTGTTATCTTGTTCTTATTCTTTCGATTCCGTTTTTCTGCAGAATACCAATTTTCGATCGTAACGGAACTGAATGCGGAGACGTAATCGAAATGCAGAATAGGGGTGAATAACTTACAGTCCGCTAATAGTTCAACTTACGATAGAGTTCAGTCGTGTTTTGCTTCTTATTCAAAAAACGTCCTCCTGGGCACTGCGATGGTGGATATTTGCCATAGGGGCGTGAAGTACCAAGTTCGAGCTTTGATCGATTCAGGTTCTGAGGGAACCTTTATTTCTGAGCGCTTGTTCAATCGTCTTAAATTATCTTCACATCGTTCCAACGCACTAATTTCAGGTTTGAACAATACTGTTTCAGTTAAAGTTCAGCGTGAATGTTCCATTGTGCTTGGAACTCAGCTTGACAGTGCTGTCGAAATTCCAGTGACTGCGCTTGTAGTTCCTAATCTTACTAATAACCTTCCTACTCAGACAATTCCGAATTCGATTTTCTCCAATCTTCCTCATATTAAACTCGCCGATCCGAAGTTTTATGTTAGTTCAAAAATAGATTTATTGATCGGTGCTGATATTTTTCCTTCGATCGTTTGTTCAGGGATACAGCACAATGTTTGTGATTCCCTAATTGCTCAGGAAACCATCTTTGGATGGATTCTGACTGGTCCTATCTTCTGTAAGTCTCGCCTCAATTCTACTGTTATTTCGTATTTCTGTGAAATTTCTTTAGACAAAGGTGAGGAGGAGGTGGAGAATCTTCCACAGAAGAACTTTTTGTCTCAATCCGATCGTGCTTGTGAGGAATTATTTGTTCGTACTACTAGCAGAAATTCAGATGGCAGATATATTGTTTCGCTTCCGTTCAGGGAAGAATTTCCAGAGTCACTGAATGTTGGTCATTCCAGATCAACTGCTATGGCGCAGTTTTTCAGAAATGAAGCGAGGCTTATTCGAAATTCAGAATTAAAAACTGAATATGATAGAGTAGTCCAGGAGTATGCGGACCTGGGTCATATGGAAAAGGTCAATTCATCTGTGTGCCATGACAATTCAATGTCATTATTTACCTCACCATGCCGTCATAAAACCTGACAGTGTGTCTACTAAGGTCCGAGTAGTGTTCAATGCCTCTGCTCCATCATCCAATGGTCATAGTTTAAATTCTTTGTTGCACGTAGGACCGACACTTCAGAATGATCTTACCCTCCTGATTCTAAAATGGAGATTTTTCAAATTTGTTTTCAACGCCGATATACAGAAAATGTATAGGCAAATTTTGGTTGATCGGAAACACACTCCGTATCAACGGATTCTATTTCGAGACAATCCAAGTTCTCCAATTCTTGACTACGAATTGAAAACTGTCACCTTTGGGGTGAATTGTGCACCATATCTAGCTATTCGAACTTTACTTCAATTGGCAGATGATGTCGAGCCCATTTATCCATTCGCCAGTACAGTCCTTAGGAAATTTATGTATGTGGATGACGTATTGGCAGGAGCCCATACTAAGGAGAAAGCGGTAGAGACAAAACGGCAATTGATTCAGGCACTTCAATCTGATGGTTTTTTATTAAGAAAATGGACGTCCAATTCCAAGGATATATTGTCAGACTTGCCACCAGACCATCTCCTCCACGAACATTTCCTGAAATTCGAAGATAACAGCACAGCAAAAACTTTAGGCATTCGATGGAACGCGCGTTCGGATGAATTTTACTTCGCAGCTGTTCAATTTTCCGAAGCGACTAGCTACACCAAACGTGCAGTACTGTCACAAATAGCGAAGCTGTTCGATCCTGCTGGCTGGTTGGCTCCATGCATCGTCCAGGCGAAAATTCTAATGCAAAGTATATGGAAAGATGGTACTGGTTGGGATGAAGTTATTTCTCCAGACGCCTTAAATCAATGGAAACTTTTTCAAGCCAATTATTCTGTAATCAATACCATTCGGATTCCACGATGGATAGATTATACTCCAAATGCAGAAATCCAATTTCATGGATTCTGCGATGCTTCTGAAAAAGCTTATGCAGCAGCTTTATATGTTCGAATAGCAGATAATAGTTCCGTGTACACCCATTTGATTTCATCCAAAACAAAAGTAGCTCCCGTAAAAACAATTTCAATTCCTAGATTAGAGCTCTGTGGTGCTGTTCTTTTGTCCGAAAAGATAGACAGATTGATTTCTCAGCTCGATATTGAAAATTATTCTATTTTTTGCTGGACCGACTCGACTATTGTACTTTCATGGTTAGCAAAACCCCCCTGCTCGTGGTTGACGTTTGTTGCAAACAGGGTATCCAAAATTACTCAGGTGGTTGGTTATTCACAATGGCACCATGTTAACTCCGAAGCGAACCCTGCTGACTTAGCGAGTAGAGGTCGACATCCACAGGACCTCGTTGATAATGAACTTTGGTGGTATGGGCCACAATGGCTTAGAAGTAGCAGCTCAGAGTGGCCTAGGTATGATTTGTCCAAAATGCCCATGGCTGAAATCGAAGCGAAACCAGTGCGAGTACTCTTCTCCTATTTCTCCGACTATGAAGATATTTTAGAGAGATTTTCCTCTTTCCACCGAGCAATTCGAGTCATGTCCTACGTCTACAGATTTATTCATGGAACTCATCGTATCCGCAGAGACAACGTTGCAAATTATTCAGTTTCTCTTTCTACTACTGAAATCAAAACTGTTCGTTCCAAACTCATTTCTATCTGTCAAAGGGCACATTATCCAAATGAGTATAAGGCTTTGTCTGATAAGCAGGCAATATCCAAGTCCAGCACTTTTCTTAATTTGAATCCGTTCTTAGATCCAGAGGGAATCTTACGTTCTTGTGGGAGACTAGAATCGTCTACCGGAATCTCCTACAATGAAAAATACCCAATTATTCTACCCTACAATACCCAATTTTCTAGGCTGCTAGTACGATTTATCCATGATATAAGTCTACACGGAGGAAATCAGCTAGTATTGCGGCTTCTTAGAACAGAATATTGGATTCGCAAAGCTAAGAACTTAATCAAAACAACTATTAACAAATGTAAAATATGTGTGATTTATAAGAAAAGGTGCCAGAAACAGATCAGATCTGAAATTGCACGTCCTTTCACACATACAGGCCTAGATTTCGCTGGGCCTTTCGACATTAAGAGTTATTCTGGTAGAGCATGCCGAGTCACAAAAGGTTATGTGTGCATCTTCGTTTGTTTTTCAACAAAGGCAATCCATTTAGAGGCCACTAGCGATTTATCTACACAATCCTTCCTTGCAGCTTTTAGTCGCTTTGTTTCAAGACGAGGTTGTCCGCTTCACCTACACTCCGACAACGGGACAACCTTTGTAGGCGCTTCCAAGATTCTTGCAAAGGAGTTTATTCTGACCTCCCAGCAACGAGTTATTTAGAATTATGCCCATCAGAATATATCGTGGCATTTCATCCCAGCTGGAGCCCCCCACATGAGTGGTCTGTGGGAGGCTGGAGTAAAAAGTTTTAAATTACACTTTCGAAAAATGGCAGGAGTCTACAACTATACATTCGAGGAATTTTTAACCCTTTTGACCAGGATAGAGTCTTGTTTAAATTCTAGACCAATTTCATCGATGTCCACCAATCCTGAAGACCTGAGTGCCCTAACACCGGGACATTTTCTAATCGGGTCTCCTATTCTAGCACCTGTTGATCCTCAGGTAGACAATACACCTATTTCCTTAATAAACCGATGGCAACGACTGAAATTTGTCTATCAAAACTTTTGTTCAAGATGGAAGACAGAATACTTGAAGGAGCTTGCCAAGAGGAATAAGTGGCAGCGTCTCACGGAAAATACAAAAGTAGGTGACTTGGTAGTGATAAAAGATGAAAACCTTCCTCCAAATTCCTGGAAACTAGGTCGGGTTGTTAAAGTGTATATTGGTTCTGATAATCGCGTTCGCGTTGCTGATCTTCTTACTCAGAAGGGAAAAATTACACGACCGATCGTCAAATTAATACTACTACCAACAGAATGTTAGACTTCGGGAATTCCTCTTCTCATTTTTTTTCTAATTTCTTTTCAGCTTAAAATGCCAAAAAATTCAATCGCTTCAATTAAATCCTCTCAATCGTCTCGATCCTACAATTGTCGTATCTGCAAGCGACCACATCCACTCCGAACTTGCCGAAAATTCCTGGCGATGAATGTAACCGAAAGAATCCGAGCTGTACGCAAACATAAATACTGCAACAACTGCCTTCATTCAAAATTGTTAAAGAATTTTCTGCCTTCATCTTCCTCATCTCGTTCTCCATCTCCACAATTAGTTTCATCATCGAAAAAACGCCCTTCTTCTGAAATGAAACCTAAGGCATCTTCACCTCCCTCAACGTCGAAAAAGGCTTCCTTAACGTCGATCCTGCGCCAAAGTACCATTGTCCTGCTGCCCACCGCTATGGTGAAAATTGGTTCGACGACATCTTATGCACGATGCCTTCTAGATTCTGGATCGCTAGTCAGCCGTGTTTCTATGAAACTAGTGGATAAGCTGGATATGACGGCATATACCCTGCACGACGAAACCATTTGCCCATTGGTACTTAAGTCCAGATTTGATTCTACTTCAAAGATAGAGGGAACGTTTAGAGTGGACAATCGGATAACGTTACGTACACCGTGCCAATCTTTGCCAGAGTCATACAAGAAAAACTTTCGAGACCTCTTTTTGGCCGACTCCAAATTTTATGAGAGCGATGGGATCGATGTAATCATCGGAGCGGATTTATATCCCAAGGTTATCCGTCAAGGAGATTTTTCTAGGGTTGGTTTTCCTACGGCTCAAAGTACCATTTTCGGGTGGACTATTTATGGTCCCTGTTCAATTTAATTATTACTTTTTTCCCCAATTTTTCTATCCTTTTTTTGCCCAAATTGCACTTTTAAGTTTTTAGTCCCAAGCAATTACAATACGTACAAACTATTTTATTTATATTATTAATATGTACATGCTTATGTATTGTATATGTACTTTTGAATTGAATTATAAAAAATTGATTACTTGAATTATATATATTAGAACCTAAGCTATCGAATGAATTCTTTAATATTTTATTTCTTACGTTTTAGAAGCAATATACGGACAAAGACTCGTTGACGCTTTGCTGTCTCCTTTTGTTTGCATACCCTGCAAGGCGGGCGGCAATGTTAATGCCAAACTTAACCCTTGAGTAAAAGAATGCCCTTTTTTAATATTTTTATTCAATGTTGTTACTTCAACAACTTCTTTATTAATTAATCAATTTTTTAAAAACAAGAGCTTATTTATACATACTTAACGGGATTATTTGAACTTGACAAAAATCATGAGATTTAACGGGATTAACAATAAGAAGAATATTTGATAATTTATAAGTAAAGAGTAAAAAGAGATAATTAGTAATTAGGAAAATAGTTGATAATATTAAAAGTAAAGAATATTACATAATAAATGATATATAAGGAAATATTTGATAAAATGGAATTTAAAGTAGAAATGATGAATAAGAATAAAATAAGTTAGTAAGTTACAATTAAAATAGTATTATAATGTTAGAGTGGCGTACATATGTATGTTTATACATAACTCCCCCACCCTTCGACAATACATTACTCCTGAAATGTATTATGTATATGCACATATTTCAAAAATATAATAGTTTTCTTTGGAAAATTAATTATTTTTACATCTATTTATATAAAATAAATTTTACAAAAATATATATCTCTTAAAGCTATTTTTTTTAATATTTCTTATTTATTTATTTTTGTATTACAATATTTTTTTTAATATATAGTGGTATAATATATTTTTTATCATTGATTACATAAATTTTTATATAAGCATATATTCTTTTGTGTAACAAGTTTTATTAGAGCTACAATGAACAATGGAAATATTTTATGAATCTTATTTTTTCTTTCTTATATAATTTCTACCGGTTACTTTTCTTTCAAATTTTTCATCTGGTATTTGATTTTGATATTTAAAATTTCTTTTTATAATTTGTCGATCACGTTTACAATCTTTTTCGTCCAAAAAATGTGTATCTTTCTTTTCTTTTACTTGTTTTATGATATATTTTGGTTTTTGCTTTAAATTATTAAATCCTAAATTTTTAACAAATTCTCGTTCTCCAAATTCATGACAATCCTGGCCATCCTCATTAGCCTTCTCAATTCTTTTTAGTTTTTTTGCATGAACAGTATCATGTAAATTTTTCCAAAATGATGAGTCAATTTTGTTATGCAATAGATCATTAGGTTTAACCCCAATTGTGCTATGAATTGAATCATTATAAATTTCTACTGATTTATATACCAAAGACCTATCGTCGAGATCCTGATCTTTTTGTTGCAATTTAAACAACCTAATATGTTCATTAAGTGTAAGATGGAATCGTTCAATGTCTGAATTTCCTGTGTGTGTATTTGGAGACGTAAAATGATAGTTTATATTCTCCGACCTCAAGAAATCTCTTATAAGAGCAGTATTGAATTCATTATCTGCTATAATTTTTACCGGTTTACCTAAAATGGCAAATCTTTCTCTAATTTTTTCAACAATACTTACTGAATTTTTATCAGTCAAATAATGTATGGATACATGTTTTGTCAGTTTATCAATACATGATAAAAATGTCGTATTCTTATTCAAAAACCATATATCCATATGTACTATTTCATTTGATTTTAAGGGTGTTTCAGTCACACAAAACTTGTTTTGAATAGGTAATCTATCAAATTTGCACATATTACACACGACACAATTATTAATAAATTTGTGTATTTCCATTTTCAAATTCGGGTAGTATATTATTTTTCTCAATTCTAAATATATTTCCTCAATACCTCTGTGATTCCTATCATTATGAAATTTTTCCAGAATATTCAATAGTTTTTCTTTCTCTAAAACATCTTTTATAAAATTAGTGCACTTAACAAACTTCATTCCTGGTACATTAGAAAAAAAATGGATTAATGTTTGTTGTAAATTTTTATATATTTCTAAATTACTACAAAAAATTCCTACAGTACCCTTTATTGGCAATATTTTTTTCAAAAATTCCAATAACTTTTCCTCAAAATAATATTTTAATGTTATATTGTGTCTTATATTTTTAAATACGTTTTCCTTTTCATATCTGAAACTATTTCCCAACATAATTATAATTTGATTCTTATATATATTTATAGGTGACTCCGAAATGAAAATATGGTCATTTAAATTATCTTGTCCACTATGAATTGTTGCTAAATCTGAGCTAGGATTTTGCTCCTCCTGTAAAACGTTCACTTCTAGACGACTAAGATAATCTGCTACTACATTAGTTTTGCCCTTAATATATTCTATGTCAAAGTCGTATTCATTCAGTTGAATCTTCCACCTTTGTAATTTTATATTAGGTTCTTTCAACGAATTTAGCCATGTTAGGGGACGATGATCCGTTTGAATTTTAAACTTTCTGCCAAACAAATATGGCCTAAAATATTTAACTGCCCAAACAATTGCTAAGAGCTCCTTTTCAATGGCACTATAATTAAGTTCGTGCTTGTTTAATGTCCTTGACGCATAAGAAACTGGATGTCCATTTTGGGAAAGCACTGCTCCTAACGCTGCATTACTAGCATCGGTTGTTAAAACGAATAATTTGTCAAATTTGGGATATGCCAAAACAGGATTTGTACATAAAATTGTCTTTAATTTATTAAAGCAATCAATGTAATTCTGGTCATTAGCGTCAATTATTGAACCTTTTTTCAAGTTTGAAATAATAGGGAGAGCTATTCGGCTATAATCTCTTATAAATTTCCTGTAGAAACCAGTTAAGCCTAAAAATGATCTGGTTTCTTTGATTGTTTTTGGAATTGGAATTTTTTGAATAATTTTGATTTTATCCGGATTTGGCCTTATACCATCCGGAGTAATAATGTGTCCTAAATATTCAGATTCACGTTTGAAAAAATTACACTTATCTACCTGTACTTTGAGATTATACTCTGACAGTCTTTGAAAAATTTTCTTCAAGGAAACTATATGTTCCTGAAGTGATGTAGAAAACACCAAAATGTCATCTAAGTAAACAACACAAATGTTGTTTATAAAATCATGTAGCACCTCATTCATCATCCTTTGAAAAGATGCAGGCGCATTTCTTAAACCAAAGGGCATACGCGTAAACTCATAATGTCCTGTTGGCGTGGAGAATGCTGTTTTATGCCTGTCCTCGGGTGAAATTGGGATTTGATGGAACCCCTTTGCCAAATCGAGTGTACTAAAATATTGAGAACTTCCTAGTTTTGTGAATAGATCATCCATATTAGGAATAGGAAATTTATCCTCAATAGTCACTTCATTTAATTTCCTATAATCTATCACAACTCTCCATTTTTGTTCGCCAGAATTATCCAATTTTTTTGGAACTATCCAAATGGGAGCATTATATGGACTACAAGACTTAGTTATTATTCCTGACTTTAACATCTCACTAACTTGTTTCTCAACTTCAGAGCTGTGAACTTGTGGAAAACGATATGTTCTACTGTACACGGGAATATCATTAATCGTAGGTATCATATGCTTGTATTTACCAACAGATGATAAATTCTCACCCTCTATATAAAAAACTGTTTTGAATTCTTTGATTAGCTTTGTCAACTCTAATAATTCCTCGTCATTCAAATTTTCTGTTTTTAATTTATTATTCAGATACCTAATTCTCGGTTCATTGAAGTTTATATCTATGATTATGTTTTGAAAGTACGAAATATCCTTCTCATTGTACGGTTCCGAAGATTTTTCAAATATTATTGGAATTTTTGCATTATTGGTTATTAACATATTCTCATTCAAATCAATTTTGGCACCTAATGGTTTCAAAACATTGCAGCCTATAATTCCATCAAATTCATTAAATATTTCGGTCTCTAACAGTTCAAGTTTGGAATTAGGTAAATTAAATTCCTTAAAGAAAGGAATAGTAATTTTGGTTGTTGTTACTGTTTTCGAACAAATAGTATTTAAAGTAATAGGATATTCTAACTCAGATTGAAAAGAAGAATGAAATAAGCCTTTCCTAACAAGTGTAGTACCAGAACCTGTGTCTATCAAAAATTTTATTGGAATAGATTTAGTTTTTAACACTATATAGGGTAAATTTCTTCGGCCCTTAGCTGAAAATTTGATACTTCAACACAATCTACGCTCATAGGAACTTCGTTTCTACTACTTTTTGTCTGTCCGCTACCATTTCCATTCATATTTCGATTTCCATTAATTCTATTACCACCATTATTATGATTACCCCTAATATTTCTACTATTGTCATAGCTTTCATTTCTAAAATTTCCACTATTTGTATTAGAAAAATTTCTGCTTGGATAAAAATTTCGATTTACAAAATTTGGATTTTCAAAATTATTATTATTGTCACCTCTGTTTTGTAAATTACTATGAATATTTCTTGAATTTGTTTGAGGATTAAATGAATTTGGATATTGAGAAAAATGATGATGATTTGGATTACTATTGAAATTATTAATATTATTCATATTAGAAAAAGAAGATTGTAAAAACTGTGAACTTTGAGATTTATTCATATAAAAATATTCTGTTTCAATTAAAATTTCTTTTGCATTTAGCAAAGAAGATGGATTTCTGGATTTCAATATAAGTTTCGGTTCATTAGGCAATTTGCTAATAAATATTTTTAAAACCATTTTTTCATTATTTGCACAACTATACCATCGTTCATTTTCTCTATCAACACTTGTTTTTAGATTTAATTTAGTTTTCAATGATTCTATATAATCATAAAATTGATTAATAGAGGTTCTAATTTGAGAAGTTTTTATTTTATTAATAATATTTTCTATGCTATCAGAAATATTAAAATTAATTGCTAGTATTACCTTAACCTCTTCCCAATCTGTTGGATTGTTGTTGTTAATCAGCGACACATTAGCCTCATCCACGATTTTATTACGTATTCTTAAATCGAATAGTTCTTTAAATGTTGAATCAACATGTTGACGAATTGCTTCAACATTTTTGATAAACATCTGCAATTCCTCTGGTTTCCCCCCAAACTTAGGGACATCAGCTAGTAGCTGGAAGGGAATCATTGTTGCCGTAGACATCTTCGTTTTAATTCTCCCCTCTATCTCCACAAGCCTCTTGCTGATCCTCTGCCAAAACCGGTTTATGATGTTGTTGTTGATTTTAATATTTGTAGTGGTTGTTGATCTAATTTATTGATTTTTATTGTTGTAATATGTATTATGCGCTTTTTGTTTTATTTTTCGTTTTATGCGTTACAATGCATTTACATTAAGTTCGTAATGAAGTTGTTGTTATATTTTTTTAGTTTATTATTTTGTTATTCATTGATCTTTCAAGGTCAGTTCTTATTGATTGATATTTTCAAGGTCACTTTTTATTGATTGACATTTTCAAGGTCAGTTCTTTTAGAAATTATTTTCTTTATAGTTAATGATAATTATTTATAAAAACGATTATGTCAATTATCATTTATGTATATTTTATATATTTATTAGAATAGATTTGAAACATATTTTTATACTATGTATTAAATTACTCTGTAGTTTTTATGATGATAATTTGTTCATCGTATCAATTATCACTTATTTAATCAATAAATTTTTGATCAATTTTATATCGAACTATTTTTGTTGTATGTATTTTTATTCAAAGTTTATTTTATTTAAGTGATATTGTTTAATTATATTTAATCACACTTTTTATTGGGGAAAAAAAATATCCATATTGGGATTCTTTATACATAAATATTTCTCGATTTTCTTATATTTTTACAGAACCTTTTTACTTTTTAATTTTATTAGAAACAAGTTTTGTTTAATAATTTTTCTGTGTGATTTTCACTTCACTTTGATTTTTACTTGACTTTAATTTGCACTTCACTTTGATTTTGATAAAATTTAACAATTTTAAATGTAGTTCGTAAACCCGACTGCGCCAGTAAAAGAATGACCTTTTTTAATATTTTTATTCAATGTTGTTACTTCAACAACTTCTTTATTAATTAATCAATTTTTTAAAAACAAGAGCTTATTTATACATACTTAACGGGATTATTTGAACTTGACAAAAATCATGAGATTTAACGGGATTAACAATAAGAAGAATATTTGATAATTTATAAGTAAAGAGTAAAAAGAGATAATTAGTAATTAGGAAAATAGTTGATAATATTAAAAGTAAAGAATATTACATAATAAATGATATATAAGGAAATATTTGATAAAATGGAATTTAAAGTAGAAATGATGAATAAGAATAAAATAAGTTAGTAAGTTACAATTAAAATAGTATTATAATGTTAGAGTGGCGTACATATGTATGTTTATACATAACTCTTGGCATTAAATACCAGTGCATTTTAAACTATTCTGTATCACATATTTCTCTTATAAATAAAAGCTGAAAATTGTGAAGAGCTTACGCCATATTTGCTGAATGCAACTGTCAACAGGTTCTAAAACGTCCTTATATTGCTTCCGTTTTTCTGTCCTTTCAAAAAACCTTCTTCTTGATTCATCCTTTGTCCGATAAGGTAATATTTCGATTTATTTCAATAAAATTAATTATAGTCCAAAATCCTAATTCTCTTTTGTTTTATTTTCTTTTTTGCATTTCATTCTAAATTGGGATTTTGTCCGATTGAGCCTATAAAATCATTTCTGTTTTATACGCTCAATCCATCGGCTTAGAGAGTAACCATTTCTTCCAAATAGAATTAATTTCTCACCCCGACATAGTGATGTAAATTTAGTGGGCCTAGGTTGAGGGGAAAGTGTTTTTCCCCCTTGCAGGCTCGGCGGGTCAATATCGGGCCATGAATTTTAGGCGTCGTAGAGTCCTATCGATCAACGTTTGCCCGAGGTCAATTGGTCTCGGCGTTACGGAGTTATGGCATTTTCAGTATTTTGTAAAGGGGATGAATAAAGCCACGGCTGTTGACTGTTGATTGTTTTGCTTTTATAGCTTTTTGTTGTGAAGGCTTTTGTTTGTGATGTGTGTATGTTGATATTGATTGTTTTGCTTAGATGGGCATGAATTGCGTTTACATATGGTGGTGTAATGTTGGTTAATATATGGTGAAAATTTAATGCCTTTCCGATATTCTTTAAAAGGGAATAATGATGAACGGAGGTGAAAATGTTGTTAAATGCTATTAGAATCCGTTTATTTGACATAAATCGGTTTAGGGGATAAGGAATTATGGCTCTGTCAAGTTTTTAATTTTACTGTTTATGTGCCGTATGAGATCAATGATGTGTAACGACACGTTTCCGCTTGGGTGCTGGGGTAGATCAGCGGCGTCCAGTGGTTACATAAAAAAACACTTCGTTGAAGTTTTAACACTATTTATTGACAATTAAGTAAATAGCTTACGTACTGCACTAAGTTAGGGCTACATGAAAGAAAAAGTAAGTCTAATATTATCTAATAAGCCCTAGGCCGGCCAAACAACGGTTCGTCGCGTCACAGTACCGAAAGCGTCAAGGGGGGTTGAGTCAGAACAACAGTCAAATGGCATGCGCCCTGGATGACTGCGGTCCTACTGGTCCTTGTTGTTGCCCCGGTTCGTCAAGTGACAGTGCCGAGGACGTCAAGGGGGTTGGAGTCAGAATAACAGTCAAACGGCATACGCTCTGGATGACTGCAGTTTCTACTGGTCCTTTCTGTTACCCCGGCACAGTCAGTCAAGTCAATCAAACGGCCTACGCACAGGATGATTGTGGCTCCAAGATCTCCCTTTGTTCGTCTCGTCAGTCAAATTCCCCGGAGGAGGTTGTCAGAACGTTATCAAACGGCCTACGCACAGGATGATTCTGGTTCTGAGGCCTCCGGAGTCCGTCCAGTCACAGTTGCCAATGTTTTGCTGGTTGTAAATAAATCACAAGTGTGGACAACCACACCACTTGGGATTTATCATATTTCCAGCACAGCCGATGTCTAGATCGACCTGCCTTACCAGCAACTCATCACCAACTGCCACGATCGCTGAAGTCACGCTCGCTTTTATACACAAAGGTAACGAGTAACGGATTAAACATGATCGAACATCAATCATGTTGCGTCCTACTCTACAACCTACCAATGTGAGAGCATCAATCTAATTCAGCAGAGAGGTCTTGTAGGTCAAATGTGAGTCGTACGACAACCGTTATAAAGAATAATAATATTTCTAAAAATAGATCATAAGAGCTTAGCAAAATTACTTTACATATTTTAGGCACAGTGGGGCCTGTTATAAACTTATACTAAAATAATTACAATAGTTTTATTTACAATAATTCAAACTTCAGGAATATAAAAGAAAATGAACAATACATTAAATCCTAAATATCATCCAGTGATATGGTGTGGGCAAAAACAAGGTCTCCGCCTTTTGTCGTCACAAATAGTAGGTTAGAAGTTGAAAAAAAGGTAACAGTAATGAAGGGGGGTGAAAGCGTTGTTGCTCAACGCTGGAGAGTGGCAAAAGTTGCTGACCAGTGGGGTGATAACCGCGAGGTGGATCAATTGAGCTAAGGGTATACAAGTCGGATTCCCGCGCTGCCGTACATCCCCCAACAGAACCCATCCTCATAGATCCCGTCCCACAGAACTCCACCCCATCCGACCCTACCCCTGAACCCCTTGTACCCGCCGAAGACGTCGAATGTAGAAGCGTGTGCAGTCACTCTTTTCGACGCTTCTCAGCCAGCATGAAGTCCAATTCTGAGCTGGTTGGAGAATTCTTCGTTGTCCGGACGAAGAGGACGCTGATGTGACAATAGTTAATCCGCCGCTTTGCTCCTCCGACTATGGTCGTCGAAATAAACTCGATGACCCTCTGGATCACATCATCGTATCTGGCGCATGACTATGGACTCTCTCCCCCTCAGCTGCGCTTAGGGCGGCAGCCACGTCATAAGTCAAACCCTCTGTCCATAGAGGCAAACTAGGCCCTGGATGAAACCAAGAGATCGGTGATCTACACCGATCTTGTGGCAGGCTCTTTAACAGGGCGAAGGCGACATGCGAATGGTCAATCTACAAGGCCAAAAAGAGGGAACTTAAATACGCTGTAAGGCGAGCGAAGAGGGCCTCGTGGGGGAACTACTGGCATTCAACATGGGGAGGAGATAATTCTCCCTTGGTTGCTTGCCCTCTACAACGCTAGTCTCAGGCTCCTTTATATCCCTTGGAGCTGGAGAATATCTAGGGTGATCTTCATTCCCAAGGCTGGGAAACCGTTCCACAATAGGGCGAATGATTATAGACCCATAAGTCTGTGTTCCTTTCTTCTGAAGACACTGGAAAGAGTCCATGATGTTCATACTAGGGCCTCGACTGATCCAGTGCTTCTATCCACCTCCCAACATGCGTACACGAGAGGTAAATCAGTAGAGACTGCACTACACTCTCTTATCTCTCGGGTGGAAAAGACCATGCCCGTTAGGGAATACACTTTGGCCATTTTTCTTAGCATTGAAGGTGCATTTAATAACGTCGACCCGGAGGTCATAGTTAGGGCTCTTGGTTCTCTGAACCTGGGACAGAATCTGATCAGGTTCACCGAGCTTCTCCTCAAGTCGAGGATAGTAACCTCCACAGTGGGGGCCACAAATTGTCAGAGAATGGTTCGTAGAGGCACGGTGTTCTATCACCACTTCTCTGGAATCTTGCAGTCAACTCAGTCTTGAGGGGTCTGGAACACTCTAGCAATGACGCCATTGCTTACGCGACCTTCTCCCTTCCTAGCATATCCGCTACCAGACTCACGTTGAGTCCCGAGGTTAAATATCTGGGCCTGATCCTCGATCCCAAGCTCAACTGGCTGCTAGGGCACGTAAAGCGGCATGTGCTGCTTCTGCTGTAGTAGAGCGGTCGGAACCAGATGGGGTCTTAGCCCAAGGAATATGCGTTGGATATATTCTTCGGTCATCGAACACAACCTCTTATACGGTGTTGCTTTCTGGTGGACTGCTCTAAACAGACAACACAACGTCAGACTTCTTGACAAGGTCAGAAGGTCTGCGGCCATTTATATAACTGGCGCTCTGCGCACCACCCCCACGAAAGCCTTGTTCGCAATGCTCAACTTGCTTCCTACTGTGCATCTTTCTTAGCAGGCGGCTAATTTTGCTGTGACTAGACTTAATGCCCTGTCTCGTTGGCACATTGAAATTTCTGGTCACTCCACTATTCTGGATGTTGATCCAGTGGCCAACGTGAACGTCGACTATCTCCCCGCTGAATATTGTCTCGACAGGGGTTTCCACTTTCTGATCCCTAATAGAGACGACTGGAATCCTAATACGGTTGTCCCCCCGGAAAGTCTGGATATATATACCGACGGCTCTAAACTCGATAATGGGGTTGGAAGCGGTGTCTACTCTGGGAAACTGGACCTGAACATTTCTCTCCGTCTGCCGGACTACGGCAGCGTGTTTCAGGCGGAGGTGACGGCAATTTACCGGGCCGCTCAATGGATCCTCGTCAACGGTGCTCCTTTCACTCGCGTCTCGGTCTTTTCCCATAGTCAAGCCGCGATAAGATCTCTATCGGGTTTCGTGAATAACTCTAGGATCATTAGGGAATGTCACCGCTGTCTTGACCTTCTTTCTGGGCGCTTCACCAGTGTCTCACTGGTGTGGGTCCGCGGTCCTATGACCGGGAAACTGTAGCGCCGCCGAGCTCGCCAGAGCTAGAGCACTCTTTCCGGAATCCTCTTCGTTTGAATTGGGTGTGCCACTTGCCTCGGTTAAGTTGGACATTGCGCGGGAATTCTTTCGGGACGCCAACCTATCCTGGATCAATGAGGAGTCCTGCTCCACCGCCAGACTCACCTAGCCCTCGATGGATAGAAGGCGTACCAACCAATTACTTGGTCTTGGTCGTGACGTCATCTCAACCACAGTGGCCGTGCATACAGGTCATTGCGTTATGGGTAGACACGCGGAAAGAATGGGGCTCCCATCTAACGACTTCTGCCGTGGATGCAGATCCGCTGAGGAGGAGGAGACTGTTATTCACTTTCTTTGTCAATGCCCGTCTCTTGCTAGGTGTAGATATAGGTCATTTGGCACCCCATTTCTTGTCAGCTTGACGGAGCTATTGATATCAAGGATATAGCTTCGTTTATCAAACTTTCTGGCTGGTTTTCCAGTGTGGTAGTCGTGCCTTTGATGTGCAGCCCTTGCGCTGACTAACTTCTTCATCTTCCCTGATTTTGGTGGAACTTGGTCAGTACAAGGACTGCGTTCACCCATCACACACAGTCCGCTATGCGTGCTCAAGTGAGCTTTGTGATATCAGAGCTACCACTTCGACCTAACCTAACCTAAGTTTATTAAAAGAAATGGAGTTTGTTCTAGTAGTTTATATTATTTTCTAATTTTGGTTTTTGTTTCTTTTTCCCTGATTTTGGTGGAACTTGGTCAGTACAAGAACTGCGTTCACCCGTGGCATCACACAGTCCGCTATGCGTGCTCAAGTGAGCTTTGTGATATCAGAGCTACCACTCCGACCTAACCTAACCTAAGTTTATTAAAATAAATTAAGTTTGTTCTAGTAGTGTTTTATATATATATATATATGGGGTATGATATTATCTCAATCTATATGGCAGCTCTATCACAATTACTTCTAACCATATTCATAAGTAACCGTATTTGAATTATAATAAAAAGACTTCACTTGTCCTTTGAATATTGAAAAGAATACATGTGTTTTAGTAAGTAGTTTATATTATTTTCTAATTTTAGTTTTTGTTTTTTGGCCATTTTTTGCTTTTGTTTAGAATATAGAAATTTTTTCATAGGTGTGATGTTGGTTAATATATGGTGAAAATGTAAATGATTTTCCGAAATTTTTTAAAAGGGTATAATGATGAATGGTGTAAAAATGTTGTTCTAGGAGTTTTAGCTCTCGTTAAATGCTATTAGAAGCCAGTTTGTTTACGCTGGCCACCCTAGTTTTAAGTCAATAGGATTAAGTAGTGTAAATACGCTTATTATGTGGATTATAAATAAGAAAAGAAGAAGAAAATAAAGAAAGGAATTAATCGCTATTATTCTCGATCAACCCCCAAATAATAATTTACGTTTTCTTTGTACAATATTATTTAATTTTGCATTTTATTAATACTTTTTTGTATTTTTTTTTGTGGCTCAATTAAACTATTTTATTTTGGATCTTTATCCCCATTCCCCCCGAAACATTTGGTCCTATTCGAACCGGATAAACCAAAATAAAATATTTTTAATTTGAGCTCTCTCTCTTTCCAGATTTTAAAGAAAGCGCCATGTTAGCCCAACAAATAAAAAGGTATTTTTTTGGAATTTTCCCGATCAAACCAACCCCAACAAAACCTCCCATTTACAAATAATATTTAAAAAAAGGTATGTTTGTGAATTTTTAAAAAAAATGCGAAGTGAGAAAAAATAAATAAATCAAATGTAAGAATATAAGTGCTGAATATACGCGATTATAAAGTGAATTGTTGTTGTAATAACGTCAAAGTGCGTTTGTTGTTGGCGAAAGCGATAAGTAACATAAGTGTTGTTGGCTATTCCGAAACAGGGATATTCCGTTCATTCTCTGAATACCCATCGGGAGTAAATAGTCCGTTTGTGGGAGGTCTTCCGCGATAGTTATGAAGACCTTATGGAGAATGCCGAGGATACGAAGATGTCGAAAAAAGACGTCAAGACAAAGTATATATCAGGATATAGTTCATATTTAGAACTGGTGTCGTTTCTCGATGGGTTAGTTGATAATTTTAAGTCTAAACCCGCGAACCCACTTAATAATACTATCCCCATACACCTTCCCCATGTGACACCCAAACATTTTCTGGGGATTACGCATCCTGGTCAACTTTCAGGGACATGTTTTCGGTCATTTACGGGACTAACCCCCACATTAGTAATATTCAGAAGATGTATTATCTTCTACAAAAAACAGAAGGCGAGGCTAGGGATATAATCCGAACATGCCCTATGACAAATGATGGGTTTGATATGACGTGGAAAAGTGAGCGAAGGAAAAGGAACAAGATTTGTACGAATTGTTTGGCAACCTCGCACGAATTTTGAAGATGCCAGAGCACTAATGTTTGTTATATGTGCAAACAAAGGCATCATTCGCTGCTTCATCGCACTGAAGCCCCTAGTCATTCTCGGCCCAAACCTGAAAATAATTCAGTAACCCCCGCGACATCAAGTCACTCTGCTCCCATTCCGGAGCAAAATTTGGTGGAGAAACCATCAACTTCTGGCGAAGGTCGCTCGTTTAGGAATTTTAAGACACAACTACAGTTCACCCCGTATTCATTCCTGTTGGTCACGACTGTAGTAGACATCATGCTCAGCGATGTAAGATATTCTGCTAGAGCATTGATTGACCCTGCCTCTCAGGCTACCTTTATCTCGAGGAGACTTCAGAGAAAGCTGGGTCTTCCAACATTCTCTACCCCTGCTGCTACGATACTCGCTCTGAATGGAGCAATAGCAGCCAATTCTACTAAAGTCTGCTCGAGTTTCCTGGGTTCATCCATTGATCCAGAATTTCACTTGGAAACTGATGTTTATGTGGTCGAGCAACTTACTGGTCGTCTACCCACCTGCTTACTGACAGGCGTAAGAGATTTCGATTTATCCGAAATCCCAGCTTCGGATCTCAAATGCTGTCACATGGAGGGAGCAGATATATACTCGCAGATTATGTTGTCCGACGTAAAAAGAGACCCTAGGGGTTCACCAGAAGACCGTTTTTGGATGGTTAATTACTGGTAAAATTCCACAGCCGCATTCTTTAAACTCTATAGTGTCATTCTTCAGTCACTTGGACTTGAACGACCAAATCACTCGGTTTTGGGAAGATCCCAAATTTAGGAAAGTCTCGGCTGAGGTCAAATTTTGTGAGGATTTGTACTAGAGATAGGGAAGGACGTTATGTGGACCTTTAGGCCCGAATTTCCTACCAGTTTAAACCTTGGGTTCTCCCAAAGAATAGCTTTCTCGCAGTTCATAAGGAATGAAGCGAGATTACTGAATTCCCCAGAAGTTAAGAGTCAGTATGACTCGGTTATTGAGGAGCATTCTACCTTGGGTCATATGACAAAGGTGAACGCGGATTTGGTTCATTCTCCCAACTCTAATTATAACTTGCCACATCACGCTGTTTTTAAACCCGACAGTACTACCACTAAACTTCGTGTAGTCTCTAATGCCTCAAGCCCGTCCTCAAACGGTGTTAGCCATAACAATGTCCTACACCCTGGACCAATTTTACAGTCTAACCTAACTATACTGATCTTGCGTTGGAGACTGTTCAGATACGTTTTTAATTCTGACATAGAGAAAATGTATAGGCAGATACTGATCAGACCGGATCAGGCGCAGTTTCAACGAATACTATTTCGTCGAAACCCCGAGGAGATATAGAGGATTATGAATTGAGAACAGTAACATTCGGAGTGAACTGTGTCCCCTATTTGGCAATTAGAACTTTGCACCAATTAGCTAGTGATGGTGAGTCAAGCTACCCTTCTGCGTCCACCATTTTGCGTACTCAAATGTACGTTTACGATATTTTGTCGGGTGCACATTCTATTGAAGAGGCTATTCATAATCACAATGAATTAATTCATGTTTTGAAGTCGGCTGGCTTCTCGTTGCGAAAATGGACTTCGAACGAACAGAGTCTTATTCGAAACTTACCCCCGAACACTTGTTGGATTCCAATTTTTTGAAATTTTCTGACGCTAGTACTGCTAAAACGTTGGGTTTACGTTGGAACGCGAGCTTGGATACATTATTCAAGTCATCTCCAGCTATTTGACCCTGTTGGGTGGCTAGCACAACTTCATGCATTTTGTGATGCTGCTGAGACAGCATATGCTGCCACCCCTTATAGCAGAATCAAAACCCCGTCAGATGAAATATTCACACATTTGCTCGCTGCCAAGACAAAGGTTGCGCCAGTAAAGGTTCACCCCGTTTGGAGCTCTGTGGTGCAATTCTTTTGGCAAAAATTGTACATTCACTCATATCGGAGCTGAATTTTACCCATTCGAAAGCTTTTTATTGGACAGACACGACAATAGTTCTGTCCTGGTTTCAGAAACCCCCGTGCCATTGGCCAACCTTTGTGGCGATAGAGTTTCCTTTGTTTTGGGTACTATTGGCATCGATAATTGAAATCATGTAGAATCCCATAATAACCCTGCTGATCTGTTGTAGTAAAATGAAAGAGTTTTAGTTTTGTTGTTAAGTGCGGCTCGATACGCACAGTTTGGCTTTTGTTTATTGATTGATTCTTGAGGGAAAATGTCCCTTCTTTTATACTAAATTTTGGCTGATTTAGCATTTCTAAATCAACCCCTTAACTCTAACATATTTCTTATATTTACTTAATACATTTAACAATTGTTTACATATTTATTCTATATTAAATAATATTGCATTGGTTTGTGTGTGTACTAACCATGGGACAAGTGGGTGCAATATGACACGCGCCCGTTGTTCATATAAACATAATAATTCCCACGGTTAAGTGTGAAGAGAGCCATACACGATCACCAGCAATGCAATACAACAACAACACACATTATAATAAAACCAATGCGGCTGGCGGCCTGACAACAAAGTATCAAGTGATCGTCGCATGTGCGCGACGGTCAATAACATTGAGTCAAGTGGCCGCTGCTCATATGCAATTGGATATTCTTTTGTTTATGCATATGAAATATTGTGTTGGTATTGACAACTGTAAAATCATGCTACACTGGCTAGTCGAGGTATGACAGCCAGAGAACTCGTCAATTCTGAGATCTGGTGGAAGGGCCCTACTTAGCTAAGGCTTCCACGTTCCGAATGGCCGAAATCATCATTCAAGCCCTGTACCATGCTTGAAACACATGTGGTTCAAGTGAACATCAATACGGCAACGTTCACTGAGGAAATTTTGAGCCGATTTTCTGACATGTCTCTCGCATTGCGAGTATTGTCGTACGTTTTCCGGTTTTACCATTCCGCTAATAGAACTCACGAGTTATCTCGGAAATATTTGTCAATAGGACTTTCTCAGGACGAAATCGGTTTCGTGAAGCGTCGATTAATTATTTTGTGTCAAAGTTCACACTTCCCCAAATACTCGATTTTGAAGGAAAGAGCTGCTTTGCCTCGTAAGAGCTCTCTATTGACCTTTAACCCCTTTGTCGACTCCAATGGTTTCTTGAGAGTCAATGAAAGACTCTCTCAATCACCGACTTTGACATGCGACGAACGCTTCCCCTACAATGGTCATTTTACCCAATTATATTTGGAGCATCTTCATAAATGCTCTGTACATGCAGAGTTGTCTCTAATGCTGCGCCTCATGCGGCTAGAGTTTTGGTTCCCAGGGCTTAAAACCCTAATTTGAACAGTTATTCATAATTGTAAGATCTGTACGATCTATCGAAAGAATTTGGCTGCGCTACCCCCAGAAAGAACGCCATTGACTCGTCCTTTCACCCATACTGGTTTAGATTTCTCTGGACCATTTGAGATTAAGTCTTATATTGGTCGTGGTTGCCGAAGCACTAAAGGATATGTGCTGGTGTTTGTGTGCTTTGCTACAAAAGCAATTCATTTGGAAGCAACGAATGAAATATCGACAGACTGTTTTCTGGCAGCACTTACTCGTTGTTGGCGCAGCGAATCTGATGAAAAGGGACCAAGCTAAGTTCTTTGCTGAACTGGAGCATAAGATTATATCGGAAGCCGTTTTCCATTTGGTCGAATGGCATTTCATTTCCCCTGGAGCTCCACATATGGGCGGCCTCAGGGGAGCCGGTGTGAAAAGCTTCAAGACACATTTACGCAAGATTTCGAATGCTCAAAAATTCACTTTTGAGGAATTCACTACCATGCTGGCAAGAACAGAAGCTTGCTTGAATTCCCGTCCACAACGCGATTTCGCGATTGATGATTTCATCGTGATTCGACACGACAACTTGCCTCCAAGCGAATGGAGACTCGGTCGTATCTCGCGCGTTTATGTCGGATCTGATTCGAAAGTACGAGTGGCTGACTTTCAAACTGCCAATGGCGTTCTAACACGGCCAACTGTTAAGTTCGTATTACTCCCTAACCCTAGTCAGAACTAACTCGTTCTTTCTTTTTTCATTGTTTGTTTTGTCCCTTTACTTATAGATGTCCGAAACAGCACCCAGACGATTCACTGGTTTTTTTTACGCCGAGGAGGGGTGAATGTACCTAACCGCACCATAGAGGAAGTCGTCACATCCTCTGTGTGTGGGGCCCTCACCCACTAAATTCCCCCCTCGTCTCGTGGACTCGTTGTGCCCACTCCGGAACTACGGTGGTATTACTTCGGAGTGCAGTCCTTTTGGCCATTTGGCCACTGCGTGTTCATATCCGCGTCCGGATTGCGTGTCGAAAGTTGAGGAGACATTTACGTGTCTCCACTATTCCTTTCGTCCAGGTCCCTGTGTCGGATTCCGTTTGACTCGTGTGCAAGTATCATATATGCCGGCGTGCCTACATGTTCCGCAGCCTCGAGGTCTCTCTTCTTCAGTCTTAGGATACGCTCCACGTAATTCGCCACTGAAGGCCAATTCTCTCCACTCGCAATCATAACCCCGACAATGATAGCGGCCGTGATTGTTCCAGCTATTGATGTCAGTTCAGAGCGGTAGGTCTGCCAGCGTGCACACTCGAATATAGTGTGCTCTGCATCATCAATTACTTCCTCTTCTTCTTAAAGGCAATAAGGGGAGGCGCTCTTGCCCATTCCATGCAGGTACTTCCTAAAATACCCATGCCCCGATAGCATCTGTGTAGTGTAGTAGTTCACCTCTCCGATTTTTCGTCCAATCCATAGCTCAATATCCGGGATAAGTCTCGCCATCCACCTTCCTCTGTCCTTTTCATCCCATTGGCGTTGCCATTTTGAGATGGTGTTTTGCCTGAAGGAACCTGTTGTGTAACTTCCGGTCAAATTCGCCCTATAAATCTCCATCCGCTCCGCGGCCCGCAGATCCACAAGAATTGTACCTGCAATCACAAGTACGGCTGGCGCGGATACTGTGCGATACGCCGAAGTTATACGCAATGCAGCCGTTCTCTGTACCGATATAAGTGAGTACGCTCGCTTTCTAACATTGAGCGCTTCGGCCTAAATTTCACTTCCATAAAGCATAATTCTGTTACTAACCTCCATCAGGAGTCTCCTCCAGGCCTCCAATATTCGCCATTAGTTTGCTGAGCGTCTTACGATTTTTTGGGCTCTGTTAGCCGAGTATTTAATATGTTCCGCATATTTTAGTCTGGGATGCAATCTTATTCCAATGTATCTCACCGAGGTCTTAGTCCTAATTACCTCGTTTCCAATACTCATGTCCACGTGCAAGGGGATACGACGACCAATGATTAGCAATAACTCCGTTTTATGCATGGTCAGGTCTAGGCCGTGGGAGTCTAACCATATTTTTGCCCTTAGCATAACGCGTCTCAATTTTCGTTGTGCCTCTTCCGTGTTCCTGGCCGTGATAACAGCTGAGATATCGTCTGCGTATCCAACCAAAAAGTTCCATCCGGCATATCTTCTCTCAGAATTCCATCATAGCTAACGTTCCACAGGTTGGGGCCGAGGATAGATTCTTGTGCCGCTCCTGATGTTATTTGTTTCACCTTTGATCCCTAGCTTGTGTTATACACCAGCTGCCTGTTACTTAAATAACTGCTTATCATTGCCAGAATGTAGTGTGGCACAGAGAAAGTGTTCTCCAAAGCATCCAGTACGTCGCTCCATCTAAGGCAGTTAAACGTGTTTTAACGTCTAAAGTCGCAATCAGTACCACAGGCCTCGTAAAGTGATTCCCACGTTGTGTGACCATAGCCGCTTCAGTCACTTTTCTCAAAGCGCCAATTGTCGACCGACCGGATCGAAAACCATTTTGCCAAGCAGACAGTCCTCCACTATTCTCAATAGCAGCAGTAAGCCGTGGCTTCAAAAGCCTCTCGAGCAGCTTCCCTGAAGTATCCAGCTTTCACAGTGGCCTGTACGCGGATGGGTCTTCCGGACCGCCCTTTCCCTTGTTTATTAAGACCAGTCGTTGTTTCTTCCATTTTCGGGGAAAATACACTCCCTTAGGCACGCGTTGTACATTCCCAGTAGGAGTTCCGGTCTTTGATTGGCAATTTCCCGCATTACCTCAGGCGGGATGCCATCGGGCCCTGGTTCCTTACCGGGTTTTAGTCCGGCTGCAGCTACTTTCAGCTCCTCTGCAGAGAATGGTAAAAATTCCGTATTGAGCATATTCTGTCGTCCTTCGTTCACCGGTTCATGAGTAGGTAGTGTAGTAGTAGTATCCACTATATTTCTTATTATTCGCTCGTCCATAATTTCCATTGGTTTCCTTCTGTTGAGTTTGTCCATTACAATTTTGTATCCAAGTCCGTAAGGGTGCGAACAGAGTGAGCGCCGATGCCGAGCCGAGCTTATTGACGCTTATTTTCATGCGAGAAGAAAATTTGTATATAACACAGTGAATGCGAGAATCAGCGCTGAAATTCTGTTTATTGCATGTGTTTTGCTTTTATGTCATTTAGTCTTGTTGTTCATTTGTGTTTATAAAATTGCTGTATACTGTAATGGATTCTTTTGATGAAGACTATTTTGCTTCTCCTAATGTGATTAATACAATTATTATACACAAAAGAATTTGGAAAACATCTAATTACATTAAAAAGGAAAGAATTTGGTGAATTTCATCATTTATATAATGATTTGCGAAAATATCCAGCTAAATTTCAACAATATACCAGAATGCACACTAAAAAGTAAACATCAATAATGCAAAAAAGCGCGTAAAACGCTTTGAAACTGTTTTCTCGCACTCATCGGCTTTGATCTCTGCTCTTGTCGGCGTTCACTGTGTTATATACAAGCTTATTTGTATTGACTCGTATGTAATCAGTTTTATCGCACTGACAATCATTATCGCACTGACAATCTCAGCTCCGCTTTCAGCGCTCACTCTGTACACACCCTAAGGGTTTGCGTTTACGTCATCGCATAGTTCTTGGAATGCCTGATTTTCCTTGTGCGATGCAGCCTTCTTCAGAGACTTCTTTGCCTCCTTATATGCCCGCATTTCGTCGGCAGTTGGTCCGCCGGGTCTGGCTCTAGTATACCTCCGTCGTAGTCGTAGGCACTCTCATTTGAGTGCTGCGATGTTGTCGTCCCACCAGTACACTGCCTTCTTTCTGATATTCGGGGGTCTCACCAAGGGCATTGCCTTTTTACATCCGCGTCTTATTATCTTCACTGTGGAGCGTCCGGAAAGCTAGAGTCTGGATGAAGTGGTCAAACGCACCGCGTCGAAGTGCCTTTTGTGTAAAGGCCAGCTCTCCCTTCAAAAGTTCTCGATATTCCGCCGCTTAAACCCCTACAGACGACTGGGCGCAGTAAAGAAATTCAAATACTGCACTTACTGTTTGGCCCAGTCCCATTTTGCCAAAAATTGCCGTAGTAGGGAGCGGTGTATGGAATGCCTCGGCAAACACCACACGATGCTGCATTTCCATCGACGAGATAATAGTAAGCCAACCATTGCCAACAAAAGCGTTAGTCAACGGAAGAACAAAACCAAGAGCACAACCCGCAGCCAAGCTCATGAGTGTTCCTGCCAGCCTTATAGCAGCAAGAACAACAACAATGTAGTTGCGACACCCAACTCTGCTGGTGCCACAATCGTGAATAACGTGTTAGGCAAATAATAATTTTCTATTTTACATATTTACAATGAATTATCTTTTTAAATGAATTGTTATCTTTTTATTTTATTTGGCCAGGTAGCTTCCCGTCTCTACAAGGGGGCGGGATGTTTACGCTGGCCACCCTAATTTTAAGTCAATAGGATTAAGTAGTGTAAATATGCTTATTATGTGGATTATAAATAGAGGAAAATAAAGAAAAGATTTTTTTTATTTTATTTATTTATTCAAGTCAATGGACAAATTCCTTACTGACTAATAACAAAAATTGGTACGAATAAAATTAAATACAATTACAAACAGTTTCTACAAAAATATCGTAACTACATATTAAAATAAAAATTAGGAAAAGTTAAGAATTGAGAAAAACAATAATATTCCGTTTTATAACGCAAGCATTTAAAGAAAAATCAACAAAGTCTGACAAATAATTAAATTGACGGCAAATTCTAGTTAATGGATCAGCAACAGCATAATTAGTTCTGCAGAATTGAATATAAATAAGATTATAGCAGCGGAAGTTACGACTAGGAATATTGAATTTAACCGATCTTAACAGAAATTCACAGCAAATATTACCATTGATCAGGTTAAACATAAAGGATATATTTAACATCGTTCGACGGCTCTTAAGGGTAGGCAGTTTTATTAATGCCAGTCTGCTAGTATATCATATATACATAGGCATATCCAGATAATTCCATCCAAGGCCACGCAAACAGAAGAGAAGAAATTGTTTCTGCACAGATTCGATGTGTTCACTGTAAACATCATAGTGAGGATCCCATACAATGGACCCATACTCTAAAATTGGTCTGACAAGCGATACATACATATAACTGTTTCGTAATATAAGGATCAGAAAATTCTTTTGCCCAACGTTTTATGAAACCAAGAGTGCTTCTTGCCTTATTAACAGTCAAAGTGATATGATCATTAAAGTTTAATTTTGTGTCTAATAAGATCCCAAGATCAATAAAAGAGTCAACATTCTCCAATTGATGACCACCAAGCAAGTAATTAACCGTGATAAAATTATTTCTTGAGAATCGCATACATTTACATTTTTTAATGTTAAGCTGCATCATGTTGTACTCGCACCACAAAAAGAAATTATTGAGATCATTTTGAAGATACATATGCTCGATGAAATTATTAAAGGAGAGAAAAACTTTTACATCGTCAGCATACATCAAGATATTGGCAAAATTAATTATGTTGGGAAGATCGTTTATAAACAGCGAAAAAAGAAGTGGACCAAGATTAATCGCTATTATTCTCGATCAACCCCCAAACAATAAGGTACGTTCTCTTTGTGTAATATTATTTAATTTTGCAATTTATTAATACTATTTTGTATTTTTTCTGTGGCTCAATTAAACTATTTTATTTTGGATCTTTATCCCCATCCCCGCCGAAACACATTTATTTGATGCAAATCGGTTAAGGGGTTAAGGAATTATGGTTCTGTCAATTTTTTAATTTTACTGTTTATGTGACGTATGAGATCAATAATGGTAGGTTAGAAGCAGAAAAAATTGTTTAAAAATACTTAGATGTAGTTTATTAATAGAAATGAAGTCGGTTCTAGTAGTTATATTATTTTCTAATTTCGGTTTTTGTTTTTTGCCCATTTTTTGCTTTTGTTAAGAATTTAGAAATTTTTTCATAGGTGTGATGATATTAACCAACATCGACGCCTCCATTCTATAACGTTCTAAGTGTACTTAGAATGTTTTTAATGTTCTTGCATTTTTAAATTCTACGTTCTCTAACTTAAATACTGTCAAAATTTGGTTAAGATGCACCGATCCGTTCCGAAGTTATAGGGAAAAATCTACTTAGAATACACATATAGTCGTAGGGCGCGTAAAAACTTTGAGAACACACTTTTCGACTTATAATATTATAGAACGGAGGCGTCGATATGGTGATAATGTAAATGATTTGCCGATATTTTTTAAAAGGGTATAAACTGAATCCCTGAATGAATATCAAAATTTATGTATGTCAAATCACACATTAAATGTAAACTAGTTTTAGTTTGTACATGTTCGGAGAATAATATCAGTAGTCCAAATATTGAATACCAATTTTTTAGGCAGACCAACGACATAGCAAAACTGGTAGACGATTTGTCTAATCTTTGCCTTGGTTACTCTGACGCCGTACTAGCTGGTGACTTTAATTCAGATATTTTAGTGGACACGAGATTAGTGTTGGACTTGAGTGCTGTAGGTTTGGGGTTAATAAATGAGGTTATGCCCATCCATTTTACGTCTTCTTTAGCTACGCTACTTGACCTTTTCTTTGTTAACAATCGTTCTAGTTAGCTACTATATAATCAACTGTCTGCACCGGCTTTCTCCAGACATGATCTTATTTTCCTACCTTATGCCTTCAAAATATCTCCGAAGGAGAAGAAAATAACTTTCCGGGAGTTGAGTTGATACGTATACCTTGGAACCACTTCTTATGCCAAATATTGAGGAGCACTTGAATTTTTTACATTGCAGTATTCAAAATTTATATGCAAATATGTCCAAATAAAGACGAAGACAATGCGTGCCATGAAAAGCCATGGTTCTCAAATGCTGTGTAAATGGAGGGAAATGGAAATATGGGTGTCTTGGATAATAATATTATCACTGATCATGATGTAGACAAATTGAATTTTGAATTCTCAAATATCCCTATACTTAATTGAAATATTAGTTACTACAACTTCACGGATCCAAGTGTTGTTTCCGATTTGAATGATAATGGCTTTCAATTTTCGAACTTCACCCTTGGGGACGTGCATGAATTATGTAGGAGTATTAAAACAGATTCTGACTAACAGACAGACTGGTTCTTGACCTGCTGCTTAACTGCTTTGGTGGATGTTGTAAAATAATTACGGTCAAAAATGGACCAGAACCTGATGTCATTTCTGGTACTTCTGGATCACTTTAAAGCATTCGATACATTTGATCATGACATTCTTCGTCATAAGTAGAAAAATACTTTTAATTTTTCATTAGCTGTGAAACTATTACGTACATATCTGTACTTATAAGAGAAGCTACAGAGTACATCATGGTAATGAAAAGTCAATTAGCTGCTCTGTATGAAGAGGTATACCATAGGGTTCAATTCTTTGCCCTCTGCTATACATAATATACTCAAATGACCTTCTCGTATTGACCACTGCGGAATACAAGTGTACTCCGATGATGTCCAACTTTACATAAGCTGTTTTAAAACTGACTACTGCAAATGGTCTTTGTTTGAATGCGTGTAAATCGAAGCTATCATAATTGGGAAAATTAACTTCTTGCAATTACAGCTACCATCATTAGTCGTTGGAGACTCACACATAGAGGGTGTACAATATGCCAAAAACATGGGTATTGTCTTTAACAGTCAACTCACCTGTGAATATAATTTGTGGGAAAGTATACCAGCTGAGGAATCTATGTAGAACATATTCGATAAACAGTATGTACTATTAAATAAGATAATACATTGTAGTACTGGATTTGACAAATAAATAAATAACTAAAAAATATGCCAACTACCAGATAGCTCGTACCTTATTATACAATATGATAATACCTTATAATGAAATAATAAAGTTAATTCAATAAGCCATTTCGAAATTATGTTCAATATATCATTGGTCTCATGTAGAAAGGCCTTAACTCACATTTTTTTCGAAATTGATTTTTTTGTGATTCCAATGTGCATTTGTGTTAAATGCATTGGAATCACCAAAAAAAAATCAATCTCTGAGTTAGGGCCTTTCTACATGAGACCAACGATATACATACATTTTTGGAAATGTACTTAAAGAGTACGTAAATGGTTCTTAAGTACTAAGGATAACCATTTTTGAGATTTAGAACAAACTAATAAAATTATTAAAAGTGGAGTGAATTTGATATGTTAAATATTCCAAATATCTTATTCCATATCCTTAGAATTTAATTTAAAAAATCTTTAAGAGATTTGTAAAGAGTTTTAACCGGTGGCATGACATAATGTCCATTGACATAATGTCCATGGACATTATGTCACTCTAAAAAGTGACATTATGTCCATGGACCTTATGTCACTTCGCGTGGTGTCATAATGTCCATGTATAATGTGTCGTAAAGTCCATGGACATTATGTCACTTTTAGAGTGACATAAGGTCCATAACATTCAAAAATCAATTTTAGGTACATATTTATATTTTAATAAAATTATAAAAAAAGATTGCTATGATTCTGAAATCACACTAACGCTTTGAAATTGCTGTCAAAATGGCACCCAAGAATTTTCTCGTTCATCGACTTCGAATTTTCTTTCAGCTAACGTGAGCAGTTTTGCCTTTTTATTCAGAATCTTATCAGAACTTTGTGAAGAAGTGTAAAAATTTTTTATTTTAAAATATTTTTGATTTCAAATCTTTTCTTTTAAATCTCTGCAATTTATTAGAATCACTTTACATTTCACATAAGCTGGACAAACATTTATCACATGCAGAGATTTAAAAGAAAAGATTCGAAAAAAAAAAATAAAAAATCGGCGCCGATTTTTATTGAAAATATTTTTTTTTTCGAATCTTTTCTTTTAAATCTCTGCAATTCATTAGAATCACTTTACATTTCACATAAGCTGGACAAACATTTATCACATGCAGAGATTTAAAAGAATAGATTTAAAAAAAATATATTATTTTCTAAATCCACAAGATGCACTATTGATGCCATGTACGCATTTTAAAATTTGCTCTAGCTGCTTCAGGACTTTGGAAGAAAAATCAAAGAACAATAAATCGCCATTACTTTGTCCTTACTGCAGATAGATTGTTAATGATAAATTTAATATTTTTCTATAAAAAATGAAATACTAATGAGTTTATATATTCTTTTAAAGTAACTAAAATATGTGGACATTATGACACTGTTCATAGTGTCATAATGTCCACAAACAAAATGACATTATGTCCATGGACATTATGACACCATGCGAAGTGACATAATGTCCATGGACATAATGTCACTTTTTAGGGTGACATAAAGTCCATGGACATTATGTCAATGGACATTATGTCATGCCACCGTTTTAACCATATCAATGGGATCTCTATTTTATATATTTTATTTTATTTTTTTAAATTGTGTTTTAAAATATTCTTCTTATTCTTTTTTATTTCAATTTGAATGAAAAATAACTTTTTAAATGTAATTTTCTCTTGGGTTGTCAAAAGAGCAAGAGTTTTTCAACATCTTTTGTAACTGTACAATATCAATTTCTATCACTCTCTGCATAAAAGTCAGCTAAAAATACCTTCTTTTTAACAAATTCTCTATTCTGACAAGCTAACTTCTTTTCCCAATATTCTGGTTCTGATTTATATATACATATGTACATATATATAGAAAACCGTTTTATAACGAACTATTCTTAATAGTTTTAGCAATTCAGTTCAGTAAATTTTTACATTTTTTTTAAAAGAACTAAAAAACAAATTCCTGGCAACATCATTTTTCGTGTTTGTGTTTTTACTACATGGCAACATTTTTGATCAGCTGGTATTAATGATAGAATGTCAGTTTAGTTAAACGAATTTAAAACGCTAAAAGAAATTAAAATCTAGAATGTTGTAAATAAATGAAGCTATGTACACATGCATCATATTGTATTTGGAAAATGATAAATATTTATGAATATAATCAATGTTCCCTATAACGAACAATTTTTGCTAGTCCCATGGATTTTGTAGTAGCCAGCTATACAGCCAATTAACGAATTGAATTCAGATTTAAATAAAAAAAAATTAAATGTAAATATTATTGTACATATGGTTAAACTGCAGTATCTTTGATTTGATAGGATAATATCTTTAAATAAATCGTATTTAAATTGAAATTTTTATAATAAAAATAATTATATTTGATCATAGCTTAGAGTGAAAACGTTAATGATATTTGAGTTTATATATACACTAAAATCTAACTAAATGAAATTAAAATGAGAAGAAATTTTATAGAAGAAGTGGGAAGAGAAGTTGATAGTTTGAGTAATTTATTGAAGAATGTCAGTTACATATTATCATATTATCAGTACCGGTGACTCACGTTTATCTATCAATCGAATACAAAACGATTTAAAAATCTTCATTATCCAAAGAGCATAAACAAATTTCGAAGACGGGCGAAGAATTTGACCTTTTTATAGTCACCTAGTGATATACATACATACAGAAATAGATTATAGATCTCAATTGGAAGATTCTTGCTGTACGACAGCAACAAGAACGTATGTATTCTACAAATTTGTATATCAAATTTTTGAGATCATTTAAAAGATGCATACGTAAGAACACATAGACATAGAACATAGACATAGAATGTTTAAAGATGAATACATTTTAAAAAGCAAAAAAAGCTGAAAAAAATGTTTACGCTCACTTGTTTCTTTTTTATATTCTTCTATTTTAATATATTTATAAGAGTTTTTATATTCTCCTTCATATTCATATATTAAAAGAATTTTGATGGTTTAAAGAGTATTTAAAGCGAAATTATGAGATACGCTACATGACAATCTTAAGGTTCCAAAAGAAAAGTAAACAGAAAATATTATAAACACCAGAAAGCATTACTTTATTTCAATTAAATAAATTTTCAATTTATTACTTAGCTTAGATTTTTGTATAATTACCTATACATAAATATATGTACTTATATATGTAAGTATATAACACCTGCGATACTGGTTGAATGCACAGCGAAATCACTGGAGGAAGATGGAAACGTTACTTTCATAAAATAAGGATTCGTTCGATAAAAAGAGAGTTGTAGTTGAGACTATTATCTAAACCTGATAAAATGAAAATAATAAAAACAATATTGCATTAGTAAAGTAATGGCTTAAATTAAATAAAGTATATTCGCAAGTTTTGAAAAACAAGATTTCTTAAATTTCGTATTCGTAAAGCATAAGAAAATTTTAAATTTTTTTTCAAGCCGAAATACTTTAATCGGCCAATTTCTGAAATCAATTTTAAGCCGAAAAGTACCAAAAATAGAAAATATACACAACATCGCACTTAATTTCAGATTTTTTTCGACACATTGAGGGATAACTTGAAATATTTGATTCTAAGTTAACAAAATTCGAAAGTAGTATAAAATGAGGATTATGAAATTTATTAAAGTTGATACAAAAAAAAAAAAATAAAGAATCTTTTTAAAAATATTATACTTAACAAATAAAGCCTAATTTCATATTTTTTTATATTGAACATATGAAACATTCAACTTAATATTGTACATAATATATATAAAAATAACATTAATATTGGACATAATATATACAAATAGGTAAGCTTTAAAATTATATAAGGGAAAAGTAGAACAATTAAAATTATACCCAATGGTCACTTCTTGCGTCCGCTCTGCATCATTTTGTGCTTTCAATATAATATTGATTTTTGCATGAAAAAACATTATGTAGGAACATTTAACAATTTTAGAAGTTGTACTTCAGTTAGTTGTGATTTGACAGACAAATTTGAAAATTTGATTGCAATTTGCAAATCAAATCCTGCCAGTTCCCTCAGTGGCATGTTCGAAACCATGGTCAAACGTTCTGCCATCCAAAAAAGAAAAAAAAAGGATTGCTGACAACTTCTACAGTAAGCCTGGTTAGCCTGTTAGCCTGAGTGCGAACTGTTCTCATATCGACCACAAGTAGTTCCCTGGTTTTCGTGTTGTCCTCTGCTGGACACAGCAGCAGCAGGTATGTTGAATTCTATTTTAAAAAGTAATCTATCGTCTCTTGCTCAGATATCTCCGATCCCTTCCGTGCCCTATTCTTTCCTTAAAAAATTAAAATTGATGAACGTATTGTATTGAAGACTGGGGACATTAATACATGGGAGGGAGAATGGTAAGGCATTCGCTAGTAAGCATCAATATATTCGTGATTGACAATATTATAGAATGCTTTTTATAATATATTATTCATTATATAATAATATATTTTTATGGCTCCAAAGACAAAAATATACAAAATAATACATTCCTATTGCCAATCTCGATTTCTATTTCACTACGATTTAACATACAATATATCCCTTCTATGGTTCAGATTTCTGTAATTTAAATATTTACATTTGCTTACACTTCAAACAGATATGGAAATAACCTCAAGCTACTTCGACTTGGCAGCGACTGCGTTGAATTATATGGCAACTAACAATAGGTGGAGTTGGAATAGTAAACATTTTTAAAGTAAAAAAAATTTAAAAATTTTTACTAATCACATAATGACAGATTATCTAAATTTCTATTATAAGTGCGTAAAACAATCATCGAACCATATAGAATACTTTAAAAGCGACTTCTTAAAATATTACATGATTTACATTTTGGTTTAATAAACGAAACTGGGTTTATAAAAGGGACTTACACAACTGATTATAATATTTCTTAAATTAAACATACGTAAATCAGTGTTTAAAGACTATCTGAAAGGTACGTATCTTTCTTTCTTTTAATACAAATAATTTATGAACCAAATTATATAAAAGATAGCATGCATTTTTCGAACATTAAGTAACCCTTAGTTTTGACATATTTAATAATTCAAAATGAATACATATGTATGTAAACATTTTCACATTAAGCAAGTGGAAATCTGTTTATGGGTAGTTGAGTTATATAAATTTGCAGGACAAGAATTGGAACAAATGAATAAATTACTAATTAACAATTTTGCATAACTGTACTACTGTAAAACTATTTACTTGATATGTTTAAATAAAATTCTACAACATTCAAACACTGCTATCCGGCCATCCGTCTGAGAGCGTTGTACGGTGTCACATTGACCGACGTAAAGTTTATATTTTATTTCTGCTTTTGTTTATAATATACTTTTTTTCTCGGGAGAAATATTATTTTGTTTCTTTTTCAGAATTTTGTTATTGTAGTTCTCAGATCCATTTATGCTTTTTTCATATTTATTTTGTTATATTGTTTTATATGCGATATAACATTAACGGTAAATTATCGGTCTCGGCATGTTTCCTAACGGTTTGGAAAATGAATCGTGTGTCTTTGTGAATTGTATTCGAGTATTTGAAATAATAATGGTTTTGGAATAATGACAATATTCAAAATAACAACATACCATTATTTTTGTAATGATAAACTGTAAAAAATATTGACGATAAAATAAGAAAAAGAAAAAAAAAAACAAAAAACAAATTCAGTATGGAATTAAAAAATAATTCTCTGATAAATAAATAATAAGATCACAAACAACAGAAAGTCGTGTATACAGATATTAAATTCACAAACGAAAAAAAAAATGTATTTAAGAATTTATAAATATGTATCTAAAAATAGCGACCAAGTGTCTGTCTATAGCTAAAATAAAGCAATAAAAACACACAAACAGTTTCTTTTTAAAAATGTTTTAAATAAGATTTTATATTTCTATATATAAATATATACAATATAGTATATTGTATATGCAAATATTAACTTAAAAATATATATATTCACAAAAATATATATACATATGTATATATGTATGTATATATATATATATATATATATATATATATATATATATAATAAATCAATATACATATATGTAAATATATATACATATATGTAAATATGTATATATATTATATATATATATTTATATACATATATATGTACATATATACACGAGTGTGTGCGCGTATTATGAGTTTCTAAGAATGAAGTCACTGATTTTTGTTAAACACTATTAGATCTTGAAATACATACTTTTTATGGGGTTTAACTCCAAATCTATGGTAAGAAAAAGGAAATTTTGTGTGAATACAAGAAAATTACAAAAAATATGTGTGTGTCTTCTATATTTCCTAAAAATACATATATGTACATACATATATATACTCGTACATATAGTTCAATGTCAAAATCAACAAATTCTATTTGATCGCAACAACGAAAATAACAGCAGCCAACATGTTAAAACTAATGGATTAAAAATAACAAACACAATAATAACAACACTTACTTACTTTTTAATAAAACTTATAAATTTATAAAGTACCTACTACAGTGGGCATTAAAGCAATGTATTTACTATCAACCACTAATTCAAATGAATGTCGTTTACTAAAATTCAGTCAACGATAAAAATAAAATAAAAAACTGACAAATGAACATCATGTTTACAATTTCGATAGATTAAGTAACACTAACAATATACATATTTACATACATACATACTACTTTCTGTTATTCCAAAAAATATCAATATAACATGATATGATAATCTTTCGTAACGTACATAAATATGAAATGAATTCAAAAATTATATTTTCCTTATAATATCTTTTATATTCGTCTTTTGTTCATTCAAAAAAAAAATTATTTCTAGTTAAAGATATTTATTTTAGAATATTTTAATATTCCTTCGTTTGTTCTTTTTTTTTTTTTAATTAGTATCGACATATTGTATTAAAAAAAAAAGAAAATGAATAAATATTAAAGTATTTTAAAGGAAATATCTTAAGATTGATAACATTGTTTAAATATAAATCATATTTTTTCCAAGTAATTGTTCATTTCCTTCTATAATTTGCCTTTATTTTTCGTCAAAAAACGAAGTTATAACAAGGATTTTATACAACATACTTTTTTGGTCAGACAGATCAAAAACCAATTTAAGGCAATTCAGTTTTTTATTACTGCCAACTCGCAGGGGATGATCCTTGCTAATGCAATGCATTGTATTGGAACAGCGAAATAAGTTCTGGTACGGCGGAATGGCAAGGCAGTACTTATGGATATTAAATTCGAATTTGTTTATGTTTTAATAGACAATAAAAAAAAAATTGTCCATGCACAGATGTGTTTTACGTGAAAAACGATGACTGTGTACAAATATGCTACTGTCGATAACAAATTCATATGATTAAAATACAGTTACAGTGTTTAAATGAATCAATTAAGTTAGATATTCTGCTGCGACTTCTGATCAGTCTTATCCTTTACGGTAAACACTTTTTTTTTTAACACTTTAAATAATCTCGAAAAATGGTAAACAACCTGATATCGAACGTGATATTTATATTATCCTTCTCTTAAGCGATAGGCGTTATATAAGCAACTTTTCAAAAGGAAAAGCTTCTCCATGGCGTCCAACGAGTTAGTACAACTTTCCTTCACGTAAGAATGATATGCGAATCTGCGATCAGAGCTCAACGGTGCTAGGTTAGGTTAGGTCGGAGTGGTAGCTCTGATGTCACAAAGCTCACTTGAGCACGCATAGCGGCCCGTTGTGATGCCACGGGTGAACGCAGTCCCTGTACTAACCAAGCTCCACCAAAATCAGGGAAAAGGGGGAAGTTGGTCAGCGCAAGGTCTGCACAACAAAAGCACGACTACCCCGCACTGGAAAACCAGCCAGAAAGTTTGATGAACGAAGCTGTATCCTTGATGTCAATAGATGATAGCTCCGGTGCTAATAATGTACATTTATTTCAATATATTTGAGTGTTATATTAAAGGATTTAAGCACAAATGTTTTCCCAACAGTTTTAAACAGAAATAATTCGATTTTTTTTAAATTATTGCTTACGTTCATAAAAGTTAGTTCAACTTGGTGCCCATGTAATCTAGTGGATAGTGTGATAGGCAATTAGCGTGAGGGTTGTGGGTTCGATTTCCACCAGAGGCTCCGGTCTGTTACACTACACTGATCATAAGGTTCAAGTTACTCGGCTAGTAATGTTTAGATGTAATTTTTAATGGTATTGTAAAAAAATATTTAGTTCCGATCAATACCAAAAATATTTTTGATTTTTGACTATAAGATGAGTGCAGCAGCATCCATCTTTTTGGCCATGGAAGTTCAGCATGTTATGTGCCCCTGTATTTCTAGGCAATACTAACAGTTTAAAGTATTTACATAAAGACGAGTCAATCTCAGTGTTCACAGCTGACATGGCGAGATCTTTATGTATCTTTTAGGTGCTGCCGCAAACATCAGTAAGATCTTGTTTTAACGTTGTTGAATTTTTTCTATGTGCGAAGATGAGGAAGTTCCTCATAACTGCATACCATAACACCACATTCATTGTAAAAAAAAATTTATGTACTAAAACTGTACAGCCGAATTTCAGGCATCAATTTGAATCAGTAATAAGCCGATGTATTTCAAACAGTCTAAAGCAAAAATGATTGAGCAAAATGTAAACGTAGACCATAGTTATCGTTTTTATCTTCAATCTGTCTAAGAATTGAACTCAAATATTGTAATCCTATATACATATAAGGTTATTATAGTAAAAACTTTGATCTTATATCCTTTAATGCATTTCTCCTACATAATTATATTGTTAGGAAGTACATATATACATGAAGAAGCGAATACGTTTTTGAGATTATTATTATTGAGGTTTATTAGCATTAAAAACATAGGGACAACGGCCATCGATTTATCCATTTATCCCTTCCTTTAGTTTTGTTTCAAACGGCGCTGCAAACTTGTTTGATTTTACATTACACTCGGTATGCATCGTTGGTCTTTTTATTTCTTGACACATAGGAACAAAAAATTTCTTCTTCGTCTGCAGTGTATGTAATTTATTTCACATACATATTATGTTGTATTCACATTAATTGCAAAATTTTAAATTTAATAAAGTTTATCTTGGAACGTTTTTTTATTTTTTGTGAGTTGTGTGTTTTGATTTGGCGAGTGTCAGGTTCCATCAATACAAAGCTCTTGCTAGTACTAGTGACGTAAAAAATTCTTTCTTCTTGTGATTTATGGGAAAATGAACCACATCTAAAAATGTTTTTTCGCGTACTTGAGATTACATACATACAGGAATTAATGTCAGCTAAAAATTAAATTATGTATGTAAAGTATTGTTACTACAATGTGTTAAGATTTTACAATCAATTACGACGTCGCCAACGTTTTTAATGAAAGTTTATTGCGAAAACCATTGTTTACTAAAGTTTACTAAAGTGGGTTGGATTTTCACCAGAGATCCTGGCTGTTTTGTGATTGTCTGATTGTTGACATAAATTTATTATTATATATAACCGCATCAGAAAAAGGAAGTCAGAGTTATAAGGCAATTATCGAGCCAAAAAGTGACTTCCATTTAGACCCCTGACATATTGTAGCACATTAAAAGAAATTTTTTGCAGCGAACATAAGGGTTAATATGATAATTGAATGACATTTTTTATTGGTTTATGGTAAAATTCTAATTATTACAATATTCTGATTATTACGAGCCTTAGGGCAGAAAGCATAGTCTCGTGGTATTGTATTGAATATACACCTGCTCCTTCATGACTAAAACTTACATCACTCGATTACAGCGGTTATTAATTTTTAATTAATTTATTAAAGATTCATCGCTTTTCTTCTCGAGCTCCACAATCGATCCTCTGTCAAAGGTAACTATTTATTTATTCTAAGACTCGAAGTACGTCTTGCTATATTGCATACAGCAAACTTGTAGATAGGGTAGTAAAGACCTTGGAAACAATTTCTATTAACTCATGTTCTTTTTAACATGAAGGTAAAGAGCTTTTCATATGTAATATCTACTACAAGCTTGCGGGTGGATTTAAATGAACCCTGCACAATCGTATGCATAGGTGTCACGTTTTGCTTTAATTTCGACTAAAACCGGTAGTGCCGCAAATACGCGAGTGTAAACAAAAAAGAAAACTTATATGTATGTTATAATGTAATTATCATGTAACTTAATAATAATAATTAATAGCAGAAAAAAAAACATTAAACAACTATATTGCATATTTATAAATAAACGAAAATATATAATACATATGTATGTACAGTATCGAACAAAACTAAAGCACAAAGTTGTGTTTGCTAGAACAATTCAACAAGTTCAATAAAATCTTAAAACTCTGATGGATTTAAGTGTTTGTTAATCTTAAACAAAAATTGTTAACATTAATTTAATATTATTCTTTATTAAATACAAAACTATTCATAAAATATAACAATACTCACTTTCCTTGCGCGACAAAACTAAAGCACACACATATTGAGTTAAGTTAATAAATATTCTAAAATATTCAATATTTAGTTATGTATCCCTTATTTTTCAAAACTGCAGCATATCTTATTTGAGTGGCATTGACTTAATTAAGTTAGAAAATATATATATATGTATATATATACATGCATATATACACCGGCTAGCAAATGCGAGCGGATGTTTAGAATTATTTTGTCATAAAATAGTAAATAATAAAGGATTTTTATGAATTAACTACATATTCGCAACTATTTTTGAATAATAATAAGAATGCAATATATACAGTGGCTCGCAGCTTATTTCACCCAGCACATATTAAAATATTAAACTCATATACATAACTTCGAAACGAAGTAAGATATTAAAAAGAGAATTGATATGAGTTTATGGAACATGTTCAAAAATTAGTTTTATTTAGTCTCAAATGGAATGGAATTGGAAATCACTAGAAATTTAGTGGAATTTATGAAAAGTGATTAAAATAAGCCGTGAAGAATTGAAAAAAAGTTTTTTACGAGTAAATTTGAGACTGAACAAAACTAATTTCTTTTATTTTAAAACACGTTCTTTGAACGAAATGTGAAAAAAATATTTCTTCGGCGAGTAACTCTCAGCAGATTTCTGGCAAAAACTCTGAGAGTAAATAAACCTGCCACAAAAAAGTTTCTCAAAATCTGTCGTTCGGAGTCGACGTTAAACTGTAGGTCCCGCCACTCAAGTACGAAATTAAGGCACACAACATGAGTGGTGTGAGAAGGTAGGCCGTAATCCTGACTGAAGGGTTGTAATGGCCAATTATGTATGTATGTATTTCCTTGAACTCTTATTAATTTTTGTTTTAACTTTCTTTTTTAAGATGCTGCTTGAAATAACCTGTGAACCAGTGTATATAAAAATTTAAATTGCAGACAACTCAATTCACTCATGTTCCTCTATTAAGTCTTAATTTGATTAAAGAATCTAAAATAATAAATAACTTGTTTTTATATACCTGCGTATCAAATTCACTTAGGAGACTCCGGCATTTTGTCCTTTTTCTGTTGTTCCAATCTTTTCAATAATACTTGAATAATTGATCATTATAACCCTGTAATCTGGATTACAACCTGACATCTTACGCCAACCACGTTGCGTGTGTTAATTTTATCCATGAATGGCGGAAGCTACAGTTTAATATCGACTCCAAATGGCAAATTTGAGAAACTTTTCACTGTAATTATATTTACCCTCAAGGAAAGGATGTCGCCGAAGAAATATTTTTTTATATCTGAACTAATTAGCGAACATATTACCTACTAGACTACGACAATTTTAATGTAGACCACAAATTTTCGATAGGGTAGGTGGGTAGACAATTTGAGCTGCTTATTTTATCAGCTGAAATTTTTCACAGCCAGCTAGTTGTTTACAACATTTACCGTGTGTGAAAATATTCATCATTGTTTGGAGTTGCTGAGCTCAAATTTATGGGAATGAACGCGTATTTTTAATTGAAACTGCAGCATATAAAATATGTGATCAAATGTTATTTTTTGGCTTACGAAATAATTATTCACAATAGCTCTGTTAATATCGGATTACTTATCATACCCACTAAATTTCTAAAGATTTTTATTCGCCAAAGCGAAGACTTTATTTATTTTTGGAGTTTTTTTAGACAAACATTGCTTTTGATGCAACTTACTAAGCTTACAGGAAGAAAGACTTAAAAGTTTGAAAAGTGAAAATTCTAATTTACAAGTTCAAATTTGGCTATAATTTAGGAGGATTTATTATGTAAAAGTCACATCCCATTTGAATTTATTATCAAAATATGTTTTCGGTCTCAAATGTGTACGCTGCTATATTAAGCGACCGTTACCGGATAACACGCTCTATTTGTTTGTTACGTACGTACATTCAAGGGCAACTGAGCCCAATACGAATATCCACCTCAACATGTTCATCATCATAGGCGGTCATAATAAATGCTGTATTCATAGTATGGCCTAAACACTTTATCTTTTCGTCCAAATTATACATAATATTCAAAAAGTACAGGTGGGATAAATAACAAAAATTATGATCATGATAATGATGATGATGATAATGATCTTAGAAAATTAAAAGCTTTTTCGGTTTGTTCTTTTTTTACTCGATTCAAAAAAAATAAAGCTCTAAGCATTTCGCCAATAGCCATACATACGCACATGAATGTATTCACACAAATATATGTACATATGCAATACATATATGTACTGAATTCGATGAGAATTTTTTACTTTTACTTGTTCCGACTTTATAGTAAGATTATTGAAAATATTCCACCATAATAAATGCGTGTATATTTTTACGAGTACAAATTCGAAGCAAGCTAAAGTAAATTTCATGTGAAAACTATAAATGTTAAAACTATAGAATACATATGTATATACTTCAACGGAACGTTATTTAGTTTATATTGTAATACATCTGTTCAATTCCACTCTCTATTCGCTGGAAATAAAAAATTGCATAAGCAGTGTTAAAATCCATTTGAAATGGTGCAACAACTCTCACCTGATCTCACCAAGTTGCACATTTAAATTTTATTTTAATGTCTTTTTGTTTCTTTTGTTCTTTAAATTATTTTTAATAATTTTAATTTATGTATGTATATTCTATGAAGTGAGCTAATACCATTTCAGCTGCATATTGAAACAAAAATGTTTTGTTTTGTTTTTTTTGTTGATGAACATTCGATGCATAAGGCACAGAGACGTATTTGCTTTGATATAATTGTGGTACTGGAGGCTACGATTAAGATAATGGATGACAGGTCTAATGTGATATTCAACAACACTCATGTGACTCGACTAATCCCTGCTTAACGCTTGCCTAGATAGAATCTAGGGTAAAGTAAAGTTTCGAGTTTTGCGGGCAACGTACATTCGACTTTTAATTATTTATTAGTTTTATGTTGGTACATATGTATGATCACAGTTTTATCTATACAAGTTTGCTTGTGAGAGGCATAAATAAGACAAGTGTTAAAAAATGAAATTAAGTGCTCAAAAACACTTGAAACGTTGACAGTGGCATATGGTGTCAAAAAAATTTTTGCGAGTGGAACAAGCTTTTCACAGAATGTCAAGAAGATCTAAATGACGACGTTCGCTCTGGACGACCCAGCATATCAATAAACCATGACAATGTTGAAAAACTAAAGAATATATGTAGCTATGGAGAATTATTGAATCATGATTAGAGAAGTTGCTGAGGATATCAGTATATCGCTTGGCTTATGTCATGCAAATTTTTTTTGGAAATTTTGAGCATGAAGCGTGTTCGTTACAAAATTACAGAATTCTACGAAATAAGCACGTCGCATGAGCATCGCTCTGGAATTGTCGACTGACGTCAACGACGATCCAGCCACTGTCAACATTTCAAGTGTTTTCGAGCACTTAATTCCTTTTTTTACACAAAATTTAATGCAACATCTTTGATCCATTCTTTTCGGTAACAGAAAATCACCAAACACACAAAACACTTGTATTATTTATGGCTCTCACAAACAAACTAAACATGCTATATTGGTAGAACTGTGAACATATGTTCAAAACGAGTGTACCAACATAAAAAACATAAATAATTAGAAGTCGAATGCACGTAGACCGCGAAATTTTTTGAACACACCTCGTACTCCACAACGGCAAATGCCCCATAATGAGAATGGGTGAAGATGCGCACAATTTAAATTGAACAGAAAGTACAGATAGATGACAAGGCATAGCATTTCTATGATGTAGGTAGAGGGGTTAGGAAGGGTAAATTTGACATTCAAACAATAGACTGGGAGTTATTCTTTCTGGCATCCAAGAGCTACCTGAAGCTTGTCAGAGCATCAGGATCGGAGAAGTTTTAGTATCCAATTTAGACTAAGGGCAGCACAATAAACACGTCTGGCCTTGGCACTCTACTACCCCTACCCAGCAAGTACGTTCTGTATTTTTACTTCCGTTTCGCTACATATGGTGTATTTAAATATGTAACGATGTAAATCAATATGACGTCGATGCTACTTTACGATGAACTGCATCGTAAAAAACATCGATATTTGGTTTTAATGTCCATCACTACCATGACGCCACCAGACCAACAAGCACACAAACTTATACGTGTAACGGTTTCCTGGTATGTACCTAAAGAATAGCGTGGAGATTTTACTGCCCAAATGTGGCAATCTAATTGAAATAAGCTGCGTCTGAATAACAAAACTTTTTCAGCAATAGCATTTTTTTATTGCTTAATGAAATTAATGAATTGCAAACATTGCTGATGTTTTATAGGACTGCACTGGTGTTCCTACATACATATATCTAGTTGACTTGCATTGTATTTGATTTACCATTTCATTTAAACCTCAGTTGTGCGATTATAAAGACTAAAAAGAACCACAATATTTGCAAGTGAATTTAAATTTTTGTTAATAGTTCGGGATTGATATTGAACGCAATTTAGTAATTTTACAGTTCTACCTGCCACGAAACGATAGCGAAGTGTGTAAGATAAAACAAACCACATTAGTTAAAACAAAGAAAACGCGAGCTTGAAGTTGCGTTACCGACAAAAATTTATCAAAAAATTCAAAGAGTTTGAAAATTGATTGAACTTCGGGAATATAAAGCTCATATCGAAGCTAAAAATATTTTGTTACTGCTCGTGTAAACATTCGTTGTTACTAGCAATCTCGGGAATAATTCTTTTCTATACGCAATACGATTGAATGTAAGTATAACTGAATTAAAATATAACGGAATTCGGATAAACCGAATGGAAAAATACTATTAAGAGGCATTGTGATCTGGTAGCTCTAAGGTATACTATTGTATTTTGGCAGAATATTGTCTCATACTTAATGAAAACAAAATAATGTGGGAAAACTAAGAATGTGTTTTTATGTTGTGAAGTAAAAGTTAAAAAGATAAAGGTACTCATAGATGATTGTTGACATAATTTCAATCCTTAGTTTTGAAGAAATTCTATTTTTCATAATCGAAAATAGTTCAAATTTTGAATAACACCGCTTATATTCCTAATCAACCAATTTCTGTGCCAGAGCAATGAAGATATTTATGATAAAATAAACTAGATTTTGTGCAAGTTAGTTAACGTAAAGTAAAAAAATATACGTATTATTAATGCCCGAAATAAAGGTTGTATTGAACATAATGAAAATAAATTGATTCATGTAAGATATGTATCGTTATATTTTATATTTTGTTCACAGTTCGCAGGTAATTCCTTTATCCCTTTTTAATAGAAATGATTGCCTCTGTTTGTCAAAAAAAAAAAAAAAAAAAAAAAAAACCAGGGAAACGAAACGAAATTGTTCGTCGATGCGGCTTATTTCCGATGTTTATAGACTGGCATTGATCCTAATGGAACATAACTCGTTTTCTGTTGACCTAATCTGCACAATTACTTCCAATATAACTGTTCTGTAATCATTTTATTGATTTAATTACTTACGAATTATTCTTAAAATTATTGCATATCAGTATCAGTTTACATTAGTTTTTAACTATTTAAACACTGCCTATGATTTATCTGTGTATGCAAGTATCGATTATAGATTTCCAATCAAAGAAACTTAATTCTTCTATTTCTTAAATATTTTTCAATAACGACATAGGGTTGCCATGCGCAGCTTGGAAATTGTCTTGAGTATGCTTACACATATTTCCAAAAATATCTCTGTTGTTAGAGCAACTTCATAGGGTAAGAAAAAAAAAATTAGGTTTACAATACAGGTTCTTTTAAGTTTAAGTTTCCTTTTTCAATATTCACTCTTCAAATGTTCCAATGTTCACTCTTAAAAATGTTGATTCTTTTGTTGAATAGTTTAATGAGATTAATGATTTTATATCGATCAATTGATAATTGCGATCAAGTGCTGTCTTTCAAACGTACAACAGTTTCCAGTTTAAGAATATTACTTTATCGACAATACCATTTAGTTGATTTTAGGGAAAATTAGTCTATTAATTCTTGCTTCAGCTGAACTTCTTAAGCCTTAAAAGACGAAATCTCGAAATAAGATTTACCATGTGACAGTGGGCGACGTTTGTTAGGACACCTGGTTGCAAAATTTGGATTTAGAAGATTTCTCTTACAATAGAAGACGCTTGAATGACCGGAATACATATGGACAGGTGTTTTAATGTATACCAACAATCTCATTTCAGCATAATTATGTCAGATTTGCATATTAAAAAGAATGACAAATTTCATTTTCACAGATCCACTAATTAAGAAAGAAAGCTTCAGTCTGACACTTACCAAGAGAAAAATCTGTCAAAAGAATTAAAATAGTGTTAAAAGAAAAATTGTAACTTGAAAAAAAAGCTATAAAGTCACATGGCCTCTAATGTGTTGTCAAAGATCTAAGTAATATTGTTTCAACACCAATAAGAAGTTAAAGTCGACCAATCCCTTATATATGATACCGTACTTTAGGTCAGCATTTTATTAAGTATGTGAAATAGTTCGTGATATGAAACTCAGCCTCCTAGATATTCTTCTATTGTTATCCTATTCTAGATCTGTTTCGATCAAGTTTCTGCACGCATCACAATTATTTTTGAAGAGCTTTACTTCTATTGCAGTATTCTCCGTTTCACAAACATTCGAATACAAACTATTCCGCAATTATTTTTAAAATTTTCTAATTTCTAAACCATTGTTATCCACAATCGTAGGTTACCTGCTATTATGCCCTTTGGCATTCAAAATTTTTAGAAGTAATTTAAATAAAGCAGTTCTTCGTTCAACATTTCCTATACCGATTGTTAATTATTATTAACAAAATCGTCGCTATTATGAAGTTGTTGATTGCTTTAAAATGGGCTATGGTTCAAAAAATGCAATTACATTAGTCGGTTCCTATAGTAATTGTAATTATTGAATTTTTTTGTTAAAGACATTATAGTAATACAATTGCCGTCACAATATTTTTTTTTTTGTGTGTACCAAAAATATTCAATTATTAAGAAACATGTTATGCCATGTAGTCACATATAGGGCCCTAGCTGGTTTCACGCAAGTCTTGGATTACGAATGCACGTTAGTACCGATTAATACATATTTGAGAAATATCAGGGAAACATATCAACTGAATCTACTAATGACAAACTACCTACATACATTTCCTAATCTAACCAAATACTTTTTGATCTATTTCAGAACTGTTTAATTCAAGCATATGACCTCTTTGACTTTTTTCTAAACTATTTTGTTAAGTAAATCAATATTTGAATAAAGAAAGTTAGGAAATTGACGGTTATTTCAATTTATATGGCAATCCTACACAGCAGAAGCTTTTTATGATCGTCACTTATCTGTAAGGCGATTGTTTTAGTGCACTGCAACCACCTGCATTTGGCCGTACATACAGATGTATGTATGTACATACATATATACTGTTTTTTTGTTTATTAAAACTATTCCCAAAGATTTTTTTCTTTTAATTCAACCGGCTTGAGAAGTGATTTACATTTAAAAATAAACAAAAAAAATATAAATACAAGAATAGAAACAAAAAACAAAAAAAAAAACTTCTTTATTGTATTTGTCTGAAGTTACTAAATAAGATTCTCGGATAAAAGTTAACGTACTTTAACAAACCAGTTGAAAAATGTTTTTAAAATTCTACTTACGTAAGTAATACTTGATAAACGACTAAAATTTTATCTATTTGGACAATATACGAATGTTTGGATAACATGCTCTCTAGAGCAAACATTTTACATACATACATATACTATAATTTGTAGGCGAAGCTGTAGCATAATTTATCACAAATCGTCGAAAATGACAGAAATGTTAATTGAAATCGTAAAGTGAAATGTTTAACTAATACATTCCCATTTTTAAAATTTTTTTTTCAATTATGTACTTATGTACTTACTTACTTAATTTGTCATTACAACCCTTCAGTCAGGATTAAGACTTTGCTTCTCACATCACTTATATTGTGTGTGTTAATTTTATCTATGAGTGGCGGGTCCTACAATTTAAAGTCGAATCCGAACGACAGTTTTTTGCAATACCCATTAGGTTACTGCGTTTTCAGAATTAGTTACATATTGAACGAGCCGTCTGAATTTAAATTTAATAAAAAAAACAAATTGAATAAAATTTGACATTACAGTGTTACACTACATTACAGTACACATCGTTTAATATTCTTGTAAACAAAAATATACAAAATGGTTAATTGACTTTATTCTTTCTCTCTAAATAAAAATCCAATGTGTTTTGCAATAAATTACTAAATGCATAAATATTCTTTCTTCTTCGTTTGACATATTGCATTTACCCGAGCGAGAGCTTAACGATCAATTTTTAGCTTTCAGTATTTAACACAGATACAGTTTTTTACTAACACTCTTAAAAATCCAAATATCGTAACGAAATAGATTATGAATTTTGCTTTCAATCAATCAATATGTATACCGGTTCTCCGAAAACTTCTGTTGTTGATTACTTGATGAAAACATCTCTAAAAGGAAAATTGATACCAAGATACATATATTAATACAAACAGTCAAAATTAATGGAGAACATAGAAATGCAACTGAAATGTTAGGTAAATCATAACTTTTGTTATCGATGACATTTAGACTGTTTTTGCCAACCAACAGTTGCCAGTATTGGTAGTATTTTTCTATTTAGTTTTTTTTAATTAAAATAAAACGAAAACACTTTTTTCATCATATTTAAGATCATAATAACTTAATTATCAGCTACTATAAAAGACTTTTACATACATATATAAAACAGAGTTACTTATTGTAGTATACAAACATAGCATTTTGGTGAAAAACTCAATGACCTTTTAAATTAAAATATTTAACAAAGTAGAGTCTCCCAATATGGATGCCGCTCTCTAGCAAATGTCCCCCTTCAGTCGGTGATTGTTCCCAGGAGCGTCAAACCTTGAAAACGCTTTTTCTTAAACAAAAGTCCGTTATGAACATACGAGGAACAAATTTGCACTTTGTACTGTCGAAACGTATAATGAAATAATGCCTTAAAAAATATATTTATCACGTTTATGTACACTTTACAGTTGCGAAAACGCCTTCGAATGCACTGATAAAAATATCCATATATGTAAATTGAGTAATTTATATTATACTTCCATTTTTATCACTAAAGAAAAAAACTCCTCATATTGGACAAATTGTTTTGTTCACAATTTTAGTGATCATTGATCAACAATTTCAATAAGAACTTCGATGTCTGCCAAGATATTTTTCACTGTACATACTCGTACATAGAAGTGTAGAGCGATTGTTAACGTTTGCTGTACATTTTAGTTAATTGCTTTTTAGCTTAAATTATCAATATTGATTAAAAATACAATCTTACCTAGATAATATCGTATGAATGGCCCATTAGAGTAGAAGATAGGGCAATGCCAACTTTAAGAAGGTTAGGTTAGGTTAGAGGACGTGTACTTGTCAACTGTGACAAGTACAGTACCCGGAGGTCGAATTGGTCCATTATACAACGTCCTAGCTTCTCACACCACTCGTGTTGTGTGCGTTAATTTTATACATGAGTAGCGGGACCTACAGTTTAAAGTCGACTCCGAACGACAGATTTTTGAGAGGCTTATCATGGCAATTTCAGAGTTTTTGCTAGTAATCTGCTGAGAGGAAGTCGCCGAAGAAATATTTTCATATTTACATTTTGATGTCTGACCTGGGATTCGAACTCGGGCCTTTCGTCTAATAAGCCGAAAACACTACCTACTACACCAGGCCACTTCAACTTTAAGAATCCTGGTATTGATTTTTACTACAGATTGTTGTACAACATGTAGTTTACTGTAATTCTACAATAATAGATTATGATTTACAAAACAATACTATAAACATGTTTTTGCTGTACGCTATCATTCCTGTTTTATGACGCTGAAATAGAGACATTAACCTCTTTTATTTTTTCTCTATTAGTTCATATTTTACAAGTCGTCTTCTGTTGTAATTGTCATCCATTGCATGGAGTTTAATAAAGATATACCCATATTTATTTCTATATTTTATAATACTCACAGGTAAGAAATTTTATACAACTAGTAATCTAGTAGGTAGTGTGCTGGCATATTAGCAGATCAGACAACCCCAATAAAACGAAATATAAAAAAAAATTTTCCACCGTGATTACCTCTCAGCAGATTTCTGGCAAAAACTCTGAAATTGCCACGAAAAGTTTCTCAAAAATCTATCGTTAGGAGTCGACTTTAAACTGCAGGTCCCGCCACTCATGTATAAAATTAACACACACAACATAAGTGGTGTGAGAAGCTAGGTCGTAATCCTGACTGAAATTGACCAATCATGTACTCTTATGTATGTATTTAACTTAACATAAGGTGTAGTAAAACAGAATTAATTATTTTTCCATGGAATTAAAGGCACAATTAAAATGAAGCCATCAGGTGCAATATTGATCAAAAAAATTTTTTTTATAAAAACTTACTTTTCTTTATCAGCGCCCCTCAAAAAATAGTCCAACGGTGTCAAGTCGCACATTATCGGCGGCCAATAGACATCACCATTTCAACTAATTAAATGGTCATAAAACGTTTAACGCAATAAATAGATTGCGCCATGAGATGTGAGGCAAGTTGCACCACCCTGTTGAAACTAAACATCGTTTACATCAATATATGAAGAGCGGGTACAAAAAAATCGGTTATCAGGTGGTATAGATGTCTTCATTGACCGTAATGGTCAGTTCAACTCTTGAACCAATTGAACTTTGTAAGGCTTGGATCTTTTCGAAAAATTCGTCGTAAACTGGTACATGAAATGTTCAATTCTTGAGAATAATGACGAGTTGATGTTGATGGATTCTCGCGCACACTTTAGCAATAAACTTGCGTATGCCTGGTATGCACGGTTGGTCCTCTTCTGCGACCAAATTTTGGACGACATTTGCGTGCAATTTCCGACCAATTATCTTTGTTTTGAAAATAAATTTCCATTAAATCCCAACGTTGCTCAAGCGTTAATCGATTCTTTACATTCAGTGGAGGTAATACACAGAATTCTTGTGATAGAATAGAACGACATATGTATTTCCAGATTCGAAATAACCGATGGTTCAAATTTAAACCGATTAATGTCCCACCCGATATATGTGTGTTAATCACCAAAGCTGGCTGCTTGCGACAAATTAGTGTTGAATCACAGGGATACACCTCATAAATACTAATCCTACTAATTAGTAGTGACTCTGGGAGTTTTTAAAGATTACATAGAAATTAACAAAATAGAAGAAGAAAGAAAAAATAATCAAAATCTTAAATTAACACCTAAAAAATAATCAGTTACTTTCTTTCATTTTACAATTCAAATGATATTTTAAAGAAATTTCGTACATTCTTTTTTAAGTATTATTTTCTCATAATAAATGCCCTTAAATTTAGTACTGATGAGTTATTTTTTTTTTTTTTTACTGTTTACTAACTGTATTCGAATCAAAATTTTTAAAATATAATTTGAACGATTTTCCTACATTTTCGCAGTTTTTCTTTGCAATGGAAATATTAGAAACGAAAACTTTTTGGTTTAGTATTAAACCGGTCCACGTTTTGAATTACTCCTAAGTAAAGATCTTTCGTATCAAATTAAATAAATAAAATCGTCACAGAAAGAAAATCTATCTTCTCTTATAAAATGTTTATAATTTCAAAGGAGAACGTAATATTATAAATTTATTAAAAATATTCTGGATAAGTTTTAGATTTTTTGAGTTTACATACATATACATATGTGTGTGTGTGTGTATGTAACTAAGAAGTCAAATAAGACTTAATAGAGTCAGTTCTTTAGCTAGTCGAAGAACATATTTTCTTACTTCTGTTTTATACTAAAAATTAAATTTTTAGAGACAAAAATTCTTACTAAATATGCATGTATTCTTGTATGTCACGAATGCTTATAATTTTTTAAAAAACTCTTGCAGATTTTCTTCAAATTAATTTTTATTAACAAAAAACAAAAAAGAAAAATAAGAAATATAAAAGAGAACCAAAACAATTCAGTGAAACAAGTTTACTTACGAATTAAGAAACCCACATTTCTTGCGGGTCACTGCAACGGAAACCGCTGCCACTTAATGATCTTCGGAGTGTTGGCGGATATCAGATCTTGATCTTTCGGCAATGGCTCCAGCTAACCTTCTTGGTCTATTCTTGGTTATTTCCACCAACAAATTTCCAAAGCCAAAGCCACCACTATGACGTGTGTTTTCGACTACACCACTGTTGTTTTAATTTTTTACATTACTTTACATTGTCGGTCGATTTTAATTTCGAATTTTTGCTATTTGATCAAAAGATTTGAATTTATTTCTTCATTTAACAATCAAATTGAAATGAAACAATCGAATTGAAATCAAAATGTTAATGTTAATGTCAAAAAATAATCACAAATAATTAATTTTAGTTTGTCTTTAATGCTATTTTCAAGCTTAGCTGGTTGAGGTGTACTCACAGAATAATACTGCTGAATTCGTTTTAATATTCTCATAATATTCTCATATTTAAGAGAGCGATAAATGTAAACAATTTTGCACACAATTTAACCTTTTTCGAACACAAACAACTCTCGAATAATATTTCAAGCTAAAATGTATAAAAATTCTATCAATTTATTTACAATCAGAAACAAAGAAAAAAATCTACCTCAGATAATTAAAATAATAAAAATAGACTTGTAAAATTACACAATTTAGAAAATAAGAACCAATTTAAAAGCTTCGTAGTCATGGACCTTTCTCATGACACACAGTCGAGAGATGCAAAATGTACGACGAGCCAAGTAACATTAAGGCGCCCAGTTCAGATTGTGAAGAAACGCTCAGGACCTCTGGATGATGTTTTGGCCGAACTAAATAAAAGTGAGGCTGGAAATACAACTACAGTTACTACATCAACAACAACAACAACCAAAACAACAACAAAAACATGTCTAACAAATGAGACAAAAGTTTCACGCGTACAACCTGTGGCACAAATAAAAGCAGCCGGTATAACAACTACAATAACACGACCATCGCCAACATCGACCCGACGCCGATCTACTCTAAAGGATAAAGAAAAAAAACGGGAGCGATGGCTATTAACCAGAAAGACCTGGAAATATATGACAGATGCCGGCCGCAAACTAATACCAGATGGCACACAAAATCGTCCAGAGGATATATCCAAGATAGAGGCCCATTTCCAAAAAGTCTGTTCGTCAGAGCCGCATTTCGTACTATGGCGACGAAAGTCATCATATCCAGGTGCTATGCGAAATTCAAAAAAGCGCCTAAAACAGCTTTTGCAACATACAGGACAAAAGTCACAGCAAGTAATAGAGCAGGAAGAGATTAACAACGCTAATTTAGTATTGCAATTGCTCCATAATCATCTTAAATTGGATGAAGCCATTAAGACAGACACACTTTTAGGCACAAAAACTGAAGGTCCACATCAAACCAATTCACCAAGTGCCCAACGACCGAAACCGCTTTCAAGAAGTTTGCGCAAAGGAGATGGAATGACGGCCTCACTGCGAGGGCCCGGTTTTCTGCCCCCACCCACCGTTCCTGCGCAAGAGTTAAGTGAAGTCGACCAACTGCTGCAACGGTTGATGACACTGTCGCGAAGTAGCACTTTGCCTGAAAGTATTCACATAAAGCCAGACCAAATAAACGCAGAACTGTTGAATGATAAGACGACTTTGAAAAAAATATACAACGCTTTGAAAAAGCAACAGTTGCATCGTATTCTCAGCAAACATTCCATGCCATCAAAGCCGCGTACAAATCTTACACATTCGACATCCATGTTGTCATTGTTGCATTTTGGAAGTAGCAATACCAATACCAATACCAAGGCCAAGCCAAACTCAAGCGACTTGAAATCTATAAAATCTAAAATTCCGGCTCAAACCACAAGTACGACTATTTCATCGGTCAGTCATCAGTCAACATCAGCACACGATACCAGAAACCGACAACCGACTGCTATAAGCACCAATACGCCCCTTCATCCAGTCGTACCGCAGAGACAACGGAAACCTCCATCGAGCTTGAATTTGTCCGATACTTATAATACTCGAAGTATAGTTCGCAAAGACCAACATCATCCTCACGTATTACCTGAGAAACAAATGAATTCGTGCGGAGTACAAACAAATTTTATTCCCTTGAGTGAAATAAAAAGACTGGCTGAGGAATATAAAGAATACAAACGAGAAGAAATGGCCGCAGAAACCAGTGGTAGTGGTGGTGGTGGTAATGCTACAACCGACGATGAAGCTGAAAAACAATCGTCTGCACATCGTCGTAAAAGTTCTATTGACAATGAAGATGTTTCGCAGTCAGTAAGTGATACCATAAAACGTTATCTGCGAATGGCTCGTAAAAAGAGTGTTCACGACGATAATGCCAATCGTTTTAAACGTGTAAACTATGATCGAAATTTACGAAATATACAAGCAAAAGGTGAAATCAATCCTCCCGGCATGGATGAGGATAACAATAAAGCTGTACAGACCCTAGACGCTTGGGCGCTAATCACTTTAGATTTTATAAGAGGCAATGAAAATTCCGGCGTGTTAGAGACTGCTCATAGCGACTGGCAAAAGGCCCTAGACGAACGCATTCAAAGAAAATTGGAGTACGAACAAAAAATGATTAACCAATCTAAAGATGGACATCAATCCAGACAAGTTATTTACCAATCCACTTCAAGCTGTTCCTCATCGTCGGCACCAACTTCTCCCACATCTATACAATCACCCACAACGACAAATCAGATGTCACCGTCATCGTCTGGATCGACATATGACGTTAGACCAACCGTAGGACAAGTGAATATCGGTACTTCTACCGGCTCTGGTGGAAGTAGTGTTACTGACAGCTCTACAAATGTTGGAGGTATTTTTCATTCTGGCTCTCAGTTCATAGCCAATCTTTGGCATGGCACCACTTCATCATCCAACTCATCATCGCCTACTTCTGTGGCGACAAATAATAAACATGGCCAACATAGTCTGACGTCAACCTCTGAATGCATTGATGTAAATATCGCCTTAAATAACTGTAAGTTTTGACCAGTCTTTTGTTCTTTTTTTCCTCAACTGCTTCAATTAATATTCCGTCTGTACATGCAAAACGACATCTAACACACCATAGTATATCATATAGCATAAACCAATGCCACAAGAAAGCTTCTACCTACTCATTGACTTGTTCTAACTAAACTCGAAATTCGCCTGTGAATAATATCGAATTAAATTACGTTCAATTTCTAAATATACTTATTGCTGATAGCATCCGCTACACACACATACCCATACTAGAGTCTCATATCAAGTGAGAATAAAGCCTTAACTTTGCCGAACGGACAAAATTTTAAGTTATCTAAAGGCTGGTCAACACAGCAGTTGGGCTAAGAAGTTTATAGGTGGCACTAGCAGTATTACATCCTTATGATTTTTAGTTAAACCTAACCTTCTAAAGACACGTGTCCATGTGATTTACAGCTGTCGGACTGTTAGTTTCTAGGACAGATCGTTTTGAGCGAGTTTTGATTTTTGTGGCACAGTTTCTTTTAAAGTTGATGGTCACCTATCATATATAGATAAAAATAAAAGTCAAAAATAACTGTTTTTTCTGCTCGAAAAAATAAAAGTTAAAAAATAACTCTTATTTTCTGACTTTTACGATAAAAGTTATAACAGTTACGGTCCCTGAACTTTTCAGTCTAAGGGCCCTTATTACAACTTGCCATTAAACTTACATTTAGTTAAAGGTACCTTTAGTTAAAGTGAACTGCAAAGTTACATTTAACTTATTTTTGTTATTACAACTTACAGATAAAATAAAGTTAACTTCTTCAAAAATATGGCAGTGCCGGAGCAATGTCGATAAATCTGCTCAATTAAACAAGTGCAGTGGCAACGAAGAGCCTTTTTTTGTTTTTGTGTTTCCTTATTTTGGCAAGTTTTAACATAAACTTAACTTTAAAAGTAAAAGGTAGGATGATCCTCCCTTTAGCTTAACGCTTCCTTCTACCTTATTGTCCACTTATAATAATGTAAAATCCTCCATTTTGTAATAATGGCCCTAACTGTTATAATTATTTATAGCAATTGAGGCTCCAACGTTTTTATAATTGTTTACATTAACTTAAAGGCTTCGATTATTCCTTAAGGCTTTATTCCTTAATATGAACATGTGTACATATTGTACATATTTGTATGTATGTGCGAGAATTACAGTGCAATCTACACTAAAAAGTTTTCAATTCCGTTAAAAAAAAGGAACTTAAGATCAACATCCCCCCCTACCGAGAATAATGTTTTTCCACTTGAAAGTTTTTTCTCGATAAAAGGTGAAAGGTGTAAGTTTATAGAAAGTGAAATAATTTTTGAATATTAAATAAAAGAAGGAATTTTAAAGCATTTTCCAAAAATTAAAAAAAAAAATTATTTAACCCAGATATGCCCATTGCTTGATCGTGATCATTTTAAAAGTATTTTTATATTATTTTGGAAGCAAATGATAAATAAAAACAGTGCATTTATAGGTTTTTAAAGATTTATTGAAAACAAGTGGTTTTTGAAGCCGTCCTATATATAGGACATTGGGCACATGACTTATTGGGTGTGATACGACATAAAACATTTTACATGTAATCCTATGTCACATTTTCGGCATCTAGTTAAGGGTTTTTGATGGCAGGCTCCACATCTTGTTTGTTTTTCCTGTGAAATTACCCAATGGTCCAATCTATCATAACGCAGTTCATTATTTAGGCTAAGCGATGGATGACCCCTTTGGTGAACTGGAACTTTTTTTGAACAAGTAGAGTATTGGCGATACTTCTTCTAAGAGACAATTGATACATAGTTCCTCCATTATGCTTGTGAATCTGCCAAGCACTATGTACCGCCATATCCACACAGTGTGCTATGATGGGAAAATACCATTTATTTCCTCTTATAGCAGTGCGATATCTTCGTCGGAATCTTCGTCTGTGACGTCTCCACAAGCATTATTGGGTAGGAATATAGTTATATTACCCACATCTAGGTCCTCATCCTCTATCAACGGCCAAAGCTTCATGAAGAGAAAATCCTCTATAGAAAATACATACAATACATAGCATATTATATTCCCACTGTCCTACATATAGGTCACCAAACTTTAACGTGTTACAACAACAAAACTTAAACTCAATAATTAAACTTTTATACATATAACAATCAAGGCACTCTTAATAAATAAAAATTCAAACATGATATAGTATTCATTCGCTTCTAAATGTACAAAATTTTACTTACCGTACAAACGTTGCCCCATATTCAGTCATTATGAAAATATCGCTAATTAATAATTCAATTACTCAAAAGTAGTAGCCAAAAATAATGCGATCACATAAGCTCCCACGAGGTATGGATGAGTACTGAGTATATCAACCAAAAAACGGTCTTTGATAAACCTGACGTATCATGTAAACAAGAATGTACTTGTGTACTATATATAGGTCATTTGGCATATCTGGGTTAAAAAGATTTATTCGAATAAAAAAACTTGCATAAACCAATAAACCTGATAAATCAAGTACAAGTATATTTGATCGCCATTTATATGTAAGTTTACTTGAAGACAATTAGACTGTGATTACAATTTCTGGTGAAGACAATTTCTGCAGATGGTTTCAGGCAGTAATAACTACAGTAAGAGGGTGCAGTATTCAGCACGTTCATTGTCATCTTTTGATCTAGTTTTGGGCAAAATGATTTGTTGTTATTCACTTAGGTTCCACCAGGGGGATAAAAATTTTGCCTTTTATGGTTATTGTATTTTCCAGGGGCAATCTACTTGTAGTATCAACGAAACAAAATCCTTACTTTTTCGAGATAGTCTCCTCTGTAATCGTTTGAAGTTATAAATAGATTTGAATATATTTTCAGAGATTTTGGCAAAATTGTATCGAGGCTCATAATCGAAAGGAAGTAATGCAAAGATTCTTTTACACGAGTAACTACTGTAAAGCAAGCAACGCTTCTCCGAGTTTATTTATTTGGCTATAAAAAGTACGCATTGTAAATACATATTCAGAATGAAAGGAAGCGTTTTTGTATTTTTGTTGCGGCAAATCTTCGAACTTTAAAATTTATTATGAATGAAATAATAAAAATTCTTTTACTTTCAACATATCTCTTTCATTTTACTTAATTGCATTATTGATCATTACAACCCTTTAGTCAAGATTACTACCTAACTTCTCACACCACACAGGTTATGTGTTAGTTTAGATATAACGAATGTATTGAAATACACATTGCTGCTAATCTTGCTGCAATTTATTATAAAAGAGATAAAGGAACTTTGTAACGGTAGAAGGTTACAGAATAGGGGTTTCTCTTATGTTTCCGCTCATTTCATTCTGTTTTTTTAATAACCTGTTTGTACCTGTACTTTTTGCCAAAGAAAGGTCTTAAATGTTATTGGCTATTGTTTCCATGTCCTCATTTTTGAGCCATCGGCAATGGAAATATACCTCAAAAAGAAAAAAAATTGTTATGATGTTGGTGAGGCGATTTGAGGCATTAAATAAAGACTAACTAGTACACTTGATAAAGACTAGTGAAATGGATAACGACTTGTGCACTAAAGAAAAACTTATGCACTTACCAAAAACTAGACTAGTACCTAGTGCTATTCTTCAATGTATTACTACCTCAAACATACAAAGACAGAGCCAGTAAATATTATGATGTGTTATTGATTGGACCATATTGTCAACTTCTGCTCCATGGCATAGGTGTTGCTGTTCATTTATTGGTTGTGTGGCACGGGGTTCATATTGCGACACTGTACTTTAAGCTTTATACATCTATAACATACATATGAATGTACATGCAGTGTCGGTCAAAATTAACTTAATAACAATAAGGGAAAAATTTTAAATTTTCCAACAATGTCATTCAATTAATAATAAAAATATATTCACGAAACAGCTTAAATTTTTTTTAAAAAAAAGCATAAATATAGTTTTTCAATTATCTTTTTAATTAATAATAAAATAAAATAAAAATTTATCGAAAAGTATACTCGTATATGCATTCAGACAATAAAATAAACTAAATAAACTTTGGATTTCAAGACTTATTTGCAAAACTTTTATTTTTAATTATCTCTTGGTATTCGTGGCGTTGGCATCGATAAGATTATAGACAACTTCTATTGATCTTTGCTTTCTAGCTTTCTAGCAAGCATTCTTGATCTCATCTAACAGTCTCTCTGGACTTCCTACAATCTCGTCTCCATAAATTTTTATGGGATTAAAGCCGAGAGGTTGTGACAGCGACCTCTTCTTACGCCAGCTAAGTCTGAGGTTCACTTTGAGTTGTCTTCATGTTCACATACCCAGAAGGAGTGCATTTTATCTGCAGTATATGGAAACATGATATTCTGTGAAATATCTTTGTTCATATATGTATATGTCCTTGAGGCAATCGATTTGAAGTAAAGATCCTACGGGTTCCCTTCCCGTCTGAACTTTCTATACATAAAATTTAGATTTAATGGAAATCAAAACTTTGTTCTGTTGATGTCCAGTTAAGTTAAGTTAAGATATTTTATTGCAAATTTTAGTCGATATTCCTTATTTTTTGGTGAAAATAAAGATTTTTATCGGAATTTCATTGCTACTGTTAAAACTCTACTTTGAATTGTACGAATGCTTATCTCAAGATATAATGTCCAGAATGAACTATTTGCAGCGTTGCAGTTGTTTTAAATTGATTGATGAAGGCGTTACTGTTGAGAACGATTTATGAGACATTTAGTTTTAGAAATCTAAGGTAAGTCTCACTCTGTGCCGTGTTCTATCTTGAACACTGATAGTTCCTGAAATCACTAAAAATTCTTCAAATGTTGGTTAAGAATTGTACCTATAAATGCGATTAAAACATTAAAGTTATTTAGTCTTAATTTTATCGACCAATGCAATAGAGTAGTTTGTTTTAAATAGAATTTTAAAATGATGAAAAACGTTGATAAGTAGTTGCATTTAAATATTCACAGTAATAGTATATTTAAAATAAAATAAATGCAATGACCAATCGCTATATCAAAATTATAAAACTAAGAAAGAAAGCTTTGCGGAGACAGTTTTGACCGACGATGTGCATAAACGAGTGTATGTACGAGTATATGTTTATTATGAGGGTTTTTAAACTTTTGTTAAAATCAAATGCCTCCGATGCCAATATCAATTAGAGCACTAATGCTGCTAATTGTAAAAGGTGATGACAAAGAAGTACAAAGCGACTGAAAAGTCCAGTTTTGATCGCCTCAGAGCAACATGTAGAATTCATTTGGCTTGATAATTATAATAACGTTTTTTTATGATTTAGAACTTAAAGAGTATTAGATGGCTTTTCTATATTGATCCTATAAAGATTGCATGTATACAATTTGAAGTCCGTTTATTATTTTTAAGTTACCTTTTCACTATTGCGACTTTGATTTCAGAGTTTAGTTCAAATTTTTAGCGGATGTAAAAAAAAAAACGAATGCTTCTATAATTAAGAAAACTAAAAATTACTAAGACTTTAATACTTTAAAACTTACATATGGGCATTTTGCTTTTAGGTCCAGATATGCAAAAGTCTAAGTCGGCATCCCATGTTGGCCAATATGTTTCATCAAAGTTACTTAAAGGTCATTTAAAAAGTCAATCGAAATCTGTTGATTCAACAAACTCTTCAAGTATACCCAAGGTGCCCAAGTGGTCCAGATCAGGCAAATGTTCTTGGAGTTCTGAAACTGGTGAACGGATTTTGTTGAGCGATACTGCATTCCACATTTTGTCCGATTTGGAGGCAAAAATGGTACAAAAAATTTGTTTGGAAAAGATAACCGAATTAAATATCGGAATCGACTTATCTGGTCGTGAGTATTTACTACGTATTTATAGTACATACATACATATATAGCGCAAATCTTCAATATTTATACAATCCATTTCTTATATGTCTGTGTATTATTAAACTTTTTTTCTAGTGGCTGAAGCTAAATCATATAAACGTCGGCTCCTAACAAAAAAGCGAGCAATGACAACTAGCTTTTTTGACATCGGAAAGAAGGATTCAAATAGTACGTATACCCATAACAATTTATTGTCATTACTTTTTGTAGAAATAATTTTATCAGCTACAGTAACATAAGAAAGCATTTAATTTATATCACATAGTATTGGAATAATAATAGGAACTCACAGAATGTGTATTATCCGCCAAATTGTTTTATTTTTATTAAATTGAAAGGAATGTTAAATGTTATATGCCTTATATGCTGAAGGTATTCAACGTTGTTGATCGTATCCACAACAAAAAATATAAAAAGTTTGTCAAAGTAAACTTTGAGTATGCAGAACCGAATCAAAGTTTTAAAACAGGAAATCTTGACGAAGACATCCGGGAAAATGAAATGCCAATCTTATTGAACTTTATCCCATATGACACGTTCATATTAACAGCCAAATTTATAATAATAAAATCTGCCAACAGCCGAAGTGTTAGGAATCATTATCCGGACATTATACTAACAACACTTCATGTGTATCATAATGAATCAATGGGGCAATTCACACAACTTTGTATCGTGTATGTTGTATTGAATACATTTGTTTCTTTGTGAACGCTCAATACTATGCTGTATTGTGTATTTCGTGGAATACAAACAGTTTGATAGCCCGAAACCAACACAACATATGAAAACATGTACACATTTTTTTCATTCACACAATTTGATAGCACGAAACCAATACAACTTTTAAAAACATATGGAAAAAATGTGTATAAGTGTATCAGATTTTTATATGAAAATTATCAACAACAATCATACACTGTTGTATGTTCTTCCAACAATACAATGAATACAACGATACAACGGCTTGTGTGAATTGACCAAATGTGTTCCCCATCATATATACAGCTAAAAGTGGTTACCTCTGTATTCACGCGACAAATAGAAGACTCCCACCTTTTTTCATGGTCTCTTTTAAGGCCGACGTAAGAAGAATTTCTCATTTTAATCCAAAGAAATTATTTTCCTTTCATCAGCCTCTTTCATCTGAAATCTAGCAACGCTTGCCAGTAGGTTCTTTTTTAGTTCTAAAAAAAAACTTTTTTTACAATAAAAAATTTATTTTCCCCTCTGTGCTTGGTTACTTCCACTGTTGTGAGATCCCTGGTTGGGTCGCCTTCAAACTACAATTGTTTGATACAATGGCTTTGTACGCTTTTTCAAGGTGGGCATCCGATTTATTGATCGATAGACACAAAACTCCAGACGTCTAGTCTTAAAAAGTAGTGAATAACATAGAGCTCGAAGGCAACATTATTATTATTTGATGTATTGTACTCTCCTCAAGATTTGTAGGGTATACCTGATAATAATATCCCTTCTAAACATATTGCCCTTATAAATTTCATAAATCTTCTCCGAGTCAACAATGACAATTCGCTGCCTTGTCAAAAGACCGGTTACTAAGCTCAGGTTATGTCTTAATTGTCTGATGCATGACTCAGAAATCCTCTTATTGTGATTGCTCAATAAAATCCTTGATTGTCTCAAACCCACTTCGTTCGAGAACAGTCTTTGCCTCTATTTGTCTTCCCTTTCGCAGCATTTATTCCCAAACATTAGGTTGCACTCCACAAAAGGATTTTGGACCCATCAAGCTAAACCGTGGAAACTAAACTTCGTGCAAGATCGTCTTCTTGCTAATTGCCGAGAATTCCCAAAAGACGTGGGACCCAGCAGAGGATAACCTTATTCTGTGTAGCATACTGTGTCTATTTAGTCTTATAAAAACCGCGTATGCGAATGGTGCCTTTGGTGGAGTGGCTTTTAAATCATGTACCGATTTGATGAAAAAATTTTCCAAATACCACACTCAAATACTAATTTGAGTACTACCTTAATAGGTGTTCTAAAGAAATATTCAAACTGATTGCATTGAATTGTCTTATACATACATACCTATATGGATATATGTATGTATGTGTGCAAATAACAGTTAAATTTCTTTGCTAATATGTTCAAGATGTGTTAGTAGTGAATGTTTTAGAAAATTATTTTAATTAATATTTTTTAATCATATTATAAACACACTTTATATACGAGTACATATGTACATATTTAAGTGTATTTAGATAGATACAATTATTATTAACTATAAAATGCAATATGTTTTCATATTTCCTTTATTTATTATAAATTATCACTAATTTCCGAAAATATTATTGATTCGAAATGCTTAAAAGATTTGGTAAATATTTGTGTATTTTTAAGAATATTTATGAATAGAAAGTGTATACAAATGATTTTCAAAGTTACAGATTCGAATACATTACTCTTTGGCAATAGTCTGGAAGGTTGTGTAAATAATGATAAAAAACGTGAAATGACTAATTTGAGTGCATCGTCCGATCGAGGATCCAGAAATTCTATAGTGTCACTATTTCGAGTTGGCAGTAGTGGAGGAGGTAGTAAGAACTCTATAAACTCTCATAAATTAAATGAAAATGTAAGTATTAATATAATTGAAATATCATAGCAGGCTATGTGAATTATAAATATGTTATAATAACATTCAAATAGGTGCGATCATGTGAAAGTTTACCTACAGGGGCTGGTGATAGTACCACTATGAAAACTAGCACAAAAACATCATCTATTAGCAATTATTTTGGTAACTTGGCTAAATCGGCTTCTATGCAAATGTCTCGTAGCCAGTTGGATGTACGACGAGGAAGCTCAGAGCTAAGCAGTCCAATACGAGACAATGATGATGGTACCGCTGATGAGCAAATTGCTAAAGAGCTACAAGTGCCAAAATTTGTGACTTCCTGCATACATTATTTAGAGGAAAATGGTTTACACAAAGTGGGTTTATTTCGCGTTAGCACATCAAAGAAACGAGTTAAGCAGGTATGAAACAATACTATCTATCGTCGAAAATCCAAAAGTACATGTCATCAATTGTTTTAATTGTTGTCGATTGATTACGATTCTTTGGGAAAAACAAACACAAATGCTTATATCCATATTTCGAAATAGCTTATGAAAATGTACATCATTTTCCTAAATCAAATGAAATGAAAATAGAAATTTTGACATTTTTTTATAGACATATTACCAACAGAAACATATATAAAGTGTGATAAAAATAAATACCAAGTATTCTAATAGATAATGAACCACATTTATTAAAAAAAATAGAAGCAAAATATAAGCAAATGCAAATGAATGGACTAGTATAGTAGAACAGCTCCAAATATTGTGAACAGAATCTTTAATACGGTATTGATCGCTCTACACCGAAAGTGTAAGAAAAGAAAAATTTGCCAGTCTCTGAAACAAAAAAACTCATCTTACCAACAACTTTTCCTCTTAAAAGCGGACCTTTCATATTCTTGATATACAGAAATCACTCGTTGATAAGTGTGTACGTAGTATTTTTTTTATTCCAGCCATTTAATTAACAGAATCTGGCATTAGTTGGCTGAACATGATTGGATTACATGTTACACAAATGAGTACGGAATCTGCAAAATGCAAATGAAATCCAACAGAAAACTTTAAATTATTTAAAGGATATAATTTTAACGAATAATGAAATGTTATTTGTAATACTTGTATATACATACATATGTACATATGTGACTCAAAATACAATTTAAAAGGTGAATATGATGACCACCACCATCCATCGACTTTCGTCATTATTAGCATAAAACATTTGAAAAATACTATTCATCATTCATTATATTATTATGATATAGTGTACAGGTCCGACAGATCCATTTGTTTCATAAATCGCAAATGCAAAACATATGTATGTATGTATAAATGTCTCGTATTATTTTATTGCGTGTTTTGTTTCTTCTGTAAAATTAACATTACATTTGGATTTTAGACGCTGATATTTTTGACATTTTATAATTTTTATTCCTATACTAGTTACGGGATAGTTTCGATAAAAACTTGGATAAAAGTTTTGATGTAGATACTTGCCCACACAATGTTGCCACGCTTTTAAAGGAATTCTTAAGAGATTTGCCTGAACCTTTGCTGTCAAATAATCTTTATAAAGCATTTTTGGAAACTCAAAGTAATTTAATTTTCATTTTTAAATAAATAACAAGACAGAGGAATTGCTATAAATATTATTGCTCTTTAGAAATACGCAATCGACGCTTGCAACTGGAGGCTATATCGCATTTGGTTAAACTTTTACCACCGGCACATCGGGATACGTTGTATGTGCTACTGAAATTTTTAGCCAAAGTAGCGGCTTGCTCAGATGATATTAACAACAATGATGGTACTGTACACCTGACTGGTAATAAGATGGACAGTAATAACTTAGCTACAGTTTTTGCGCCAAACATACTACGTTCAACAATAAATTACAAGTCATCGTCATCGTCGGGAGATCATCGTCAATCAACGAGAGAACAAGAGTCAATTAGTGACGCTATCAATGTGATCAGGTAAATTTGAAATATCAATTCATAACAATAAAAATGCTTTGCAAAAGTTATCTTATATTTTCTACTACTGAACAACGATTATAAGCTAAGCTCGTACATAGACCGAATAAAAAAGTAATTGAGCAGAATAATAAAAGCTGCGAATAACATATCCCCGTCAAATTTTGAATTAGAATCTATAAAATTCTTAAGGGTTAAGGCAGAGCCATTCTTCAGTGAAGAGTATTCGGGGAAATGGATACCTTGGCAAAGAATGATCAAACGATACATCGCCAACCTAACCTCACTTTGACTCAACGTATGAGATAGAAGACCTTGAGGCGACCTGTTCTTGGGGTGTAAAGCGTGATAAAAACCAAAAAATTTGGACATAACTCGCAGGGCACGAGGGGGTTTTGTTTTCGTTCGAATTATTCTATTATTTATATTCGGCTTTAATATAAATTATTATTATTTATTGCTAAGTGGTTAAATAAGAAGCTAGGCCCTAATCCTGACTTAAGGGTTGTAATGGCCAATTACATATGTATATAAATGTACGTATAAGTGGTTAATTATGGTTAAGAGACATAGAGTGCAAAAATACAAAATACAAACGTACAAAATACTTTAAAATTACTACAATATTTAGCTCATGCATTAAATGGGTCCAATTTGTAATTCCTATTAACCTTATATTTTATTTTTATTTATTGATAATTGTAAAGAGCATGCGTAGTTTTTTAAGTTTTAAAAATTTACCTTTTGTACGAGAAAGGAATCAAAAATAAAATTAATTGTAATGATTAAATTAAAATCCTTTAGTCAGGATTACGACCTAGTTCCTCACACCACCTATGTTGTGTACGTATATATGCATAGGATGATTTTTTAAGAGCTATAGGAAAATTAAAAAAAAAACACATAAAATTCAGAAAAATGCATGAAATCTTCATTTGAATTGATAGTACGGTCCATATAATTTAATGTTTGAAGATTATTTCATGCAAATGTTGACCGCGACTGCGCCTCAAATGGTCCATCCGCTTAGTCCAATTTTGGCATACTCTTTCCAACATTTCGGCCGGTATCTCACGAATAAATGCTTCGATGTTGTCTTCCAATGCGTCAATTGAAGCGGGCTTGTCTGTATAGACATGAGCTTTAACATAGCCCCACAAAAAATAGTCTAAAGGCGTTAAATCGCACGATCTAGACGGCCAATTGACCGTCTTGTTGAAACCACATGTCCTGCAAGTCAAGCTCTTGCATTTTGGGCAAAAAATTGTTGGATATCATCTCACGGTAGTGCTCACCATTCACAGTTACGTTACGATACGCAGTATCTTTGAAGAAGTACGGTCCAATGATACCACCAGCCCATAAACCGCACCAAACTGTGACTGTTTCTGGATGCATTGGTAGCATTTGCAATGCTTCTAGCTGATCTTCACCACAAAATCGACAATTCTGCTTATTTACGTATCCATTGAGCCAAAAATGAGCTTTGTCGCTGAACACAATTTTTCGATAAAGAACTTTCTTAACAGAGCACGCTTTTTGATAATAAAATTCAATGATTTGCAAGCGTTGTTCGTTTGTAAGATGATTCATTGTTAAATTATAGTGAAATAAAACACGAAACGTGCGTGAGCTGTTTAAACTAGTGTTGCCAAAAAGATAATAGCTAAAAAATCACCCGTTGTTTTATACATGAACGATAGATTTTTTGAGAAACTTTTTCATAGCAAGTTTATTTACTCCCAGAGTTTTTGCTAGAAATCTGCTGAGAGGAAGTCGCTGAAGAAATATTTTTCATATTTTGTTTTGTTGGAGATGTCTGACCTGGAATTTGAACCGGGGCCTTACGTCTAATAATCTAACACACTACCTGCAGATTACGGCCACTTCAATTGTAATGATACTGCTTATAAAGGGTGGACATTTTATTATTTACAAATTCATCATATATAAAATTTGTTGATATAGTAATAGAAACATTTTAAATATTTAATCGAAAATCATAAAGATCGCTAACAAAGTAACGGACGGAATGCTCGTTATTTATAACTAATTCAGTTAACGTGAAAATGCCATTTAAAAGTGTTTGTCAACCTCACTTTTGAGGTTTTCCTCCTAATAATGCCAAAAAAACTACACAAAACATAAAAAATAAAACAATTTATTTATAGAGATTTGGGGAAACCGATTTATGATTGTTATATGTATTAGAAATTCTCATCAACCAACTGTGTTTTGTTAATTAAATTTATTTATCGCTTATAATAGCAAAACATGGTGCTCAAATTACATTAGATTCATACGTTTTGAAAATTTTATTTATTCTTTCTTTCTTTTTGTTTCTTTCGTAAATAGAATAATGATAGATCATTATGAAGAACTGTTCCGAGTACCAGCCGAAGTCTTGGACCTTGTTTATTCACAACTGTTGGATGAAGCACCCGAACAACTGTACAATATATGTGAATATCATAAAACCACAATGCATAATTTTATACAGTTTTATTAAAATAATTGTGAATACATGAAAACAAAATAATTTCGTATACATAATTCAGTTAAGAATTTATTATTATAATTACATATTAATATTTTTATTATTTTTAATATTTATTTGTTATTATTAATATACATATGTATGTAGTATATGATATGCAAATAATTATAAACGTAATTATATATTTAAACATTTTTGTATATGGAGGTATACTATACATGAAAAGAAAACGATGCTACCAACCGAAACCAAAGAATTTAGTGTCTCTATTAGATATGAGTAAATTAACAGTAAAAACAAATCACATCCGTTAAATCTGTGCCAACTGTTGGCAAATAATCAGGCTATAGCTAACAATAGTCCTACATATTAATTTGTAGTTAAATTATTTTATATATAAGTTTTAAATATTTTTTTTTTATTATTAAAAATTCAAACTAGAATGCAAAATTGTGATTGAATTTAAATTTTTATTTTTTTTGAAATCCCTCGTTTTATTTTATTTACTTAATGTACTATTATTTATTTAATAGATGATTTTCGCACAAACTCTAGGTATATACTAGAAATTATCAAAATGTGATTATGAATAATTTCATTAATTTAAAAACAAACAATAATTAAGTACATATTTAAAGAGACATGTACATTTAATTTATTTCTAAATGTATATACATATATACATTTACATCTGGCGTAAGTATTTCTCTTAATTTGATAATTAAAACCTTTGCTAAGTAATTTCATTGCGATTTATTAAATTAGCACTGACTTAGCACATTATGTATAAACATACATAAATGTGTACTTAAATTAAGTAAGTATACAATGAGCAAAAAAAAACATCTCGGACACTTACCACTTTATAACAAATTTAGAAAGAAAGCTTCATACTTAAAAATATTTTTGTTGTTAATATTATATAAAAGCATTTTTCTTAAGGACTATCTATCTATACATTAAGAAAAAAAACCGACAAAACCAACGAATACCAATATTCATACTGAGCTTTTTTTACAGCTTAGTAGAATTATTGGCCGCTTGTTCGAAACATGGTGTTTAGATAATTAATTTTCATATTAGCTCGCAAATGTTTTATTGCATTTAAGTTCGTACTTTGAGGAAGGTGAGCATTTGTTTCTAGCTTGCTTAACAATTCGTTGCAGAAATTATTCCACTGTAATAGCGAAGCATTCACTTCTAGCCAAAATAGATTAAGTGATGGGTTATATGTCTTAATTCTTTTACCCAAATAGATTTTGACGTAACAAAACTGAGAAAAGTTGCTACGGTAATCTACATACGTAAACAGTGTTCTGTTGATGTAATCAAGGTTTAATGCCAATGTAAATAAATGCGTTTCTTTCGCCGCAGTATCTAACATCAAAACGTAACATCAAAATTTTCTTGATAAAATAACGTTAAAGTTTATTCACTTCTTCAAAGAGACTAAATTCCACTACCTGGGCTGTGTATTGCCCTACATACTGCTAGATAAACTTTCCACTTCATTGCCAAATTTATTTCTAGTTCATCCATTAAAGTTTTCCACGTTGAATTTAATGCATTTTTGCTTGTATGTTTCTTTTAAAAGCTATAAATAATATCATCCAATCAGCAGTGTGTACCGGTGAAGAATTCTCTGAATATTTTAAAACAAAATCGGTTTTGAAACAATTGTGTTTGATATCTCCTTTGTTCTTCGAGTACTTGGAAAGCGGATTGATGGCAGAAACCTTAAATATTCATCTTTAATTGATAATCCGAAATAAAAAATAACAGCCTTACCATCGACTTCGAATATATTCGTTTGAAACGGCATACAGCTGATTTACAGCTCACAAATTCTTCCCAGCATTCCAATACCAAATTGCGGCTATCTATTTCGCTTTTCTTATGTTTGTACAAATGTCAAAACCAGTTTATTCATTGTCGTGTGTGTAAAACTGCAGTATATATTAAAAAAAATATAGAAAAATATAGTATCCAACAATAATTTACTTTGTTTGTTATTTTTCTTTTCGCTATTGCATAGGCACTAACAACGCAAATCTTTACAACGGAGATCTTCAAACCACGACTGTTCTCTTCACAAGCAACGCGACTTCACACAAGACTGCCTGCATTCTTACTACTCGTTGCCTGATGTCTGATGAATGTTCTTGAAGTCGAATGTTCGTGGTTTCGCTCAAGAACTCCATCGTGGTTTCATTGTTGTTTGTGCTTTTTTACTTTCTTTGTTGTTGCGTTCTCGCTTACATTTTCTTTAATACTCATGGTGTTTTGTTTTTATAGCTTTTGTTTATCATTTTAGTATTAGACAATGTTACACCGTTTCCATTTTCGTAACAATATTTAGTTTTCTGTAGGGGATACCGTTTGTAAGTGTAGGCACCTTTTCTTTTTAAACGAATGAGAGCCAAGGGATTAGATTGCAGTAGGAGGTTCTTCAAGTATACACATGTATAGTGGTCTCAATTGTTGGTACATCCAGATCTTCATATATGTATGTATATATATTAAAACGTTCATTACAAAAAAGTTGTAGTTTCTGCTCGTGAAGCAGAGGCGTTTCTTGGTAACTCTATACTAAAGTTAAAGACCACAAGTTTCTGTCAACAAGCAAATAACAAATAATAAGAATAATAATATTATAATACCATTCTAATCTTATATATACAAATGAATGTGTGTTTGTTTGTATGTTTGAACGGTATAGACTATTAAACGGCTGAACCGATTTTCTTGAAATTTTTACAGTATCTTCCTGAATGTCTGGAAGGATTTATAGGCTACTTTTTATGTTGAAATCTCAAATGAGCGAGGTGCCACTCCCACATATACTACATACTTAATACTTAATTGCATTTGAAATATATTACTCATACGCATAGTTACCCTGACAAGTATATAAGTATAATTTTTTTAAGTATGAAACTTAATTTAATTCGATATCACTCATACGCCACATATTTAATTTGTTTAATGAATTTTACGTACATGTATACAAAATTGAATGTGTGCTTATTTGTCTGTGGGTTTGTTTGTGAGTTTGTTTCTTTGAAGTCTATAGATGGCTAAACGGCTGAACCGATGTTCTTGAAATTTTATCAGTACCTTCCTGTACGTCTGGAAGGAACTATAGGCATATCTCATAAACTGCAACAGCTAGAGTCCTCAAATTTTGTATGAACGACTTTGACGTATATACAAACATAATGGGCGGATTGGCTATAGTGGGCATGTCACTTCCAATATAAAAATATTAAATTATTATATCAAAGAAAATATAACAGTTAGAGCCCTAAAATTTTGTCGAATCCACTTTAGTATCAATATGAATATTTTAGACAAAAATGGGCTGACAAGGAAAATGGGGCGTGGTACTTCCCATATGAAATAAATTTAAAACTTCTTATATCTCGGAAATCATCTATATATATAAAAATTAATGTGTGTTTGTTTGTATGTTTGAAGTTTATAGACGACTAAACGGCTGCACCGATTTTCTTAAAATTTTCACAGTATCTTCCTGTATGTCTGGAAGGAGTTAAAGGCTACTTTTCATGTTGATATTTCAAATGAACGAGGTACCACGCCAACATATACTACATTACCTACTATTGTAAGATAATAACAAAATGGATATATTGGAAAAACTATATCAGCAAATGTTGTACAAGTAACTACAGTTTAAATATAAATATTTTGGACAAAAATGGGCGATCTAGCAATGGTGGGTGTGGTACCTCCCATATAAAGTAAATACGAAAATTTGTATATATGAAAAACTGTAACAGCTAGAGTCCCCAATTTTTGTACAAGTAACTTTAGTTTAAATATAAATATTTTGGACAAAAATAGGCGATCCGGCAAAAGTGGGCGTGACTCCTCCCATATAAAGTAAATTATAAAATCTGCATATCTACAACACCAGAACTTTTTCTTGACAAAAATGGGCGACCTATCATTAGGGGGCATGGCACCTTCCATATAAAGTAAATACTAAAATCTGCATAAATGGAAAACTTTAACAGTTTGAGTCCCCAAATTTTGTACAAGTAACTTTTGTTTAAATATAAATATTTTGGACAAAAATAGGGAGTTCAGCAAAAGCGGGCGTGGCACCTGCCATAAGAAGTAAATACTAAAGTCTGCATTTCTAGAATACCAGAACAGTTAGACTGCTCAAATTTTGGGCGAATATCTAAAAGTTCAATATTAATGTTTTTGTTAAAAATGGGCAATCAAGCGATAGGGGCGTGGCAAACTCCATATGAACTAATTATTAAAATCTGTATATCTAGAAAACTATAACAGCTAGAGTCCACAATTTTGTATTCCAGCTATAGGAAGGTAGTGCCTCTCGCGTGAAGTAATTACAAAAATTTTTATATTCTTATTAATTAATAATATTAGAAAAATTCTCTGATTAGTGAGTGTGGAAATTATTATATCCTGAAATATGCAATAATAAGGTATACATAGTAAGTACTAAAATTCATACTATTTAAATATTTATCTTGAAAAATATATACATATGTAAAAATAGGTAACTAATAAAAATATTATTTATTTGTCGCATATCTTGACAACTACATTAGATAAATTTTATAATTAGCATTTTATTGAGCGATGAATGGCCATGTAACAATAGGCAGTAATATTTTCATTCATTACTTTTAATTACCTAAGTAATAAAATGTAAACTGTCAATATTTTTCTCAAATAACATAAGTAGTTGCAAGGCTCATCAAAAAAGTTACCTGTGACCGACGCAAACACAATTATTTGTTAAATTTTGCAATCCCAGAGAGCAAATGAATGATCGGAAGAGCGTGAAATTCGCCTCAGAACTGAAAAGTGTCGAGCTTCAACCGCTAGAGCCGCCGAAACGCCATCACAACATGAACAATGACTTGAAGGTCTACGACAAAGTGCCACAACATCAAGAGCAACTGAAACGCCTTCAAAAAGCCAAGAGCGCCTTGAAAGTCAACGAAACGCCTTCAGAACGTGAAAGACGTCCTGAAGGTCTTCGACAACATGCGCCAACCGCACGAGCTACCGAGACACCGTTGGAACATGAAGGTCGACTACAAAGTCAGCGAAATTGTACCACAACATCACGAGCTAATGAGATAGAAGTCCAATGGATCCTATAACAAAGTATATAAAATTTCCATCAGACATTTGCAGAATGACACAATCCAAAGAAGAATTAATAAATTGTGTATTTCCCAATATCGTGCAAAATTTTAAAAAAGATTTCAAGCGCCTGCACTTTTCTATTCGCCTAGCATTTGCAATGACGATTAATAAAGCTCAAGGTCATTCCTTGCAAGTTTGTGGACTTAATCTAGAAAATCCATGTTTCTCACATGGACAGCTTTACGTCGCATGTTCGCGAGTAGGAAAACCCACAGATTTATATGTATACGCACCAGAGGGAAAAAGAAAAAATATTGTGTATCCCAAGGCATTAGAATAAGAATTATTTATTTAAGAAAAAAGTGTATATTAAATTTTAGCAAGTAAGAAATAAATAGCTCATTAATGTATTATTTTAGAATTGAAATAAAATATATTTTCATCAAATGAAATTAGAATAAACATTTAAGAAAAATTGCATAATTTAATTACTAAATAAATAAACTTTTTAATTATTATGTATTTAATTTCGATGGGGGGTGTAGCGAAGCACACCGGGTATTAGCTAGTAATAAGAATAATAACCAAAAAGTTTCAAACTGTGTTGGCTGTTATCAATATGTACTGTCAAGTTCAATTAGCACACAGCTTTTTTCCTAATTTTTTTTTTTTAATTAATGTGTGCCAACTTAAGTTATTTATTGTAGAAATCGATTTCGAAAACATTAAAATTAATCAATTTGAAAATATAAAACAAATTGAGGAACTAATGTGCCACAAAAATGTGTCATTGATAATGGCATTTCTATTTACAACATGTGCAGGTTGCAAAAAGTCTTACAGGAAGAACAACTTAATCCTACTGCCACAAATTCAACAGAGACTTTTGAATCTATGGGTGGAGGAGTTATATTTAACGAATCCCCCTAATTCATTATATTAATTCATTTAATTTTGAGTCTATTCTTTTTTCAGAGGAACCTGCAAAAAAAGCAGATACCTCACATCTCATAATTAAATTGTTTTAACATTAAATATTGTAACCTAAATGCGTGAACAAGCAGATTCAACATAACAACAAGCATACAACTATAAGAAGTCGCCGTAGTCTAGTAAGTAGTGTGTTGGCTTATTAGACGTAAAGCCCAGGTTCGTATCCCAGGCCAGACATCAAAATGAAATATGAAAAAAAATATTTCTTCGGCGAATTCCTCTCAGCAGATTTCTGCCAAAAACTCTGAGAGTTAATAAACCTGCCATGAAAAAAGTTTCTCAAAAATCTGTCGTAGGTCCCGCCACTCGCGTATAAAATTAACGCACACAACCTGAGTGGTGTCAGAAGCTAGGCCGTAATCCTGACTGAAGGGTTGTAATGGCCAATTATGTATATATGCATACAACTATAAGTTATAATTTGACTAACGCCTTTGTTTTAAGCGTGTGAATCTGCGTCGTATGCAAAATTCAGTTTCTTATATGTTTGAAATTTAGATTTATTTTAGATTTTAAGATCAATAAAACAACAAATAAATAGAGTTTAGTTTTAAAATTACAACTAAAAGATACAGTTGTTTGATTTTAAAACATAACAATATACAGACTTTGCAAATAATTGAGTTGAAATTTTTTACCCATTAACATTATACTATATGACATGACATCACATGATATTTACATGATAGGTGAATTAATTTTTCAGTAATTGAGTTGAAATGAATTTTATTATTTTAAGATTAATTTCAATTCTATTTTTTAGCATACAATAACCGTAAACAATTACCAATTACCAGTTCCAGTCTTGAATAGCTGGCAACTCGGTTTGTAAAGGGGGTTGTTTATTTAGTGTTCTACATCTATAATATCTATAAAGTTCTCTGAGCGCGCCAGCGTACTTAGAGATTGAGAATAAAATATTAAACTTACCCTTGTACTGAGCAAAGAATATGTATGTTGTGTATACATTTAGTAGATGCTTTAACAAGGCGAAAACAATTCAGTGCAAAAAAATAAAAATAATAAAAAATAATACAAAAATCTATTTAGTTGAAAATTAATAATTATAGTGTTTTAGTTCAATTTGAAATTAATATACATATATGTACATATATATGTATGTATCTATTTAAAACAAATTATACAAAAAAAAATCTTTATAAAATAAATATGAGGACATCTTTGTTTAAGAGCTGTTAACAAAAAAAAAACGGAAACAGAAACAGAAATTTCTATGTATGCAGATGTGTGGTGGTACATATATTAACATTCAGTAAAGAAATGTTTTTTTTTCGTTTTCTTTGAAAAGCCAACATTTAAAGTGATAAATCGATAAAAACAAAATATAAAAAGAGAAATTGATGTCTAAGTTACATATATCTTTTTTAAACTTTTTGCAAATGTTATTGAAAAAATTGATCTTAGTTATGAAGTAATGAAGAATTCTCGAAAAATAATAAATTAAGAATGGATTTTAAGAATAATTAATGTGAGCAAGTACGTACGTATGTATATGTTGCTAATAAGATACGTATTGCAGTCGCTATTATTTATTTTTTTTTTTTACTTAACATATATAATAATATGATTATGATTATTATTATTTTCTTTTATTGTTTTGGTATTTGCATACCTCATATGTCCAATTAAAAGGATAAAGTGCCGTCGAAGTATTCCCTTGTATTAAGACTGATATTTACTGTTCCCATATTAATACTTGACCTAGACCTACATTTCGTGATGAAAAAAAAAAATCATGTTTCTTAATTATTTCCTTTAAGTTATAGGGAAAATTAAATGAAGCCACGAAAATCCATTTGGCAAGTCCCTTCATTATCAATAAATTAAGTTTCGGTTAAAAAATTATTCCCTTAAATTTGGAATTTCATCAATTTATATAAGTATATGTTCCTTTTACTCCTCTAGGGAGCACAGGGCCGCTCTTCAATTTATTACACCTTAATAATGCTTCTGATTATCAGTCATTGTTGTTTCTTCGTGTTAATAAATATTATAATATTTTTCCGAACAGAAAAGATTTATAAACAAAAATTGTGGTTTCAAATACAATCTACAGGTTAAAACAAAGAGTTTTTAAAGGTGAAAATCGGGTTTGGAATTTGGAAAGTAGTAATAAATAACGAAGAAGTACTTAATATTCATACAGAATGATTAATAATGTTTCAAATTAATTCACCTAATGAAAGGCGGTTTCATAATGTTTGTCTTGAAGTTTCTTGACTAATGAACATATTTTGAAAATTTAGTCCTACCTCCTACCTCCTTCTTCTTAATATGATTATATTTTATTAAAAATAATAAAAAAAACGTCTTTGGTCTAATAAAATAATCATTTTCTAATTGTACATATTATAGTAGATGGTTATGAACACATGTATTTACACTTTTTTAGAATGAGCCTTTAAAAATCAAGCAGAATTAAAGCTTTTTTAATACTTCTTTTTTATACTCTTAGGAAGACTTAAGTTGTATATATTTATGTATATATAACTATATATATATATATGTATATATAAAGAATAGAGAAGATAATGCTTTCACCGAAATCCTCTAATCCACATTGTTCGAATTTGAGCAATTGCGAAACAGACATACCTGAACAACAACATCATCACCATCGATCACATACAACAGTGAGTGGAGGAGGAAATAGCCACTTGTTACGCACTCATAATAATGAATCCAAGTTTCAACAAACACAACACCATTTGTCTTCATCTTCAAATATCAATAGACGAGGTAGCTCAAGTAATGTTTTGCCACCTCACATAACAAATTTATCAAGCACTGCCAGCGCTAGTGCAGTAACAAATTCGACATTGCGTCGAAAATCTTCCTTGTGCTATCAACAGCAGTTACTGGGGGGAAATGGGATTAATTGTAGCACTGATACGTTGAACGATTGTGCTAACAACGATATTTCTCTGACGCGCTACAGCCAGCATCCTAATGAACTGTTTTTACATCATCAACTTTACCATCAGCAACGGAAGCCCAGTTTACAGGCAATAGAACGTTTTGATGATTCCTTGGCCTGTTGCTTACCACCACCATCGCCAGCTCCAAATAGTGATCGTTTCATTGGTGGTACATGCGTAGTATCTCCGCCAATTGTGTCAGAGAGCCAGCATCAAACTCAAAATCAACAACAACAACAACAACAAACGCTTTCATCCTCCACTTCTAACTCTTCTATATCCACTGGCATCGGAAGTACATCGTCTTCGTCAGCGTCAACCTTTCAGCCAGCATCTAGCAGCAGTCACCATCACCAACATCAACATGCATTAAAATACAATGCGAATCAATCAATGAATACAATGCAACGTTCTATTTCTCCCAGTACTGCACGTTTTCGCATAAATAGTGATCGTTATCGAGATATAAATTCGACAAATTCATCGCCTTCTGTCAACACTGCCTCAGGTTCGGTCTCGGGATCTGCTTCGGTTGTAATGCCTTCTTCGACAAATCGTTTTGTTAGTCTCTCTTCACACTTTCCCTATCAGAACTGCACAACGCCTTCCTTGGTATCTACGGATACCTACTCCTATCTGGCTTCAACCGTTCACACGCCCGTTAAACGTTATGTGCCGACTCCGCCACCTCCAAATCAAATGTATGCGTCTGATCAGCAGAATCAGTTGCACCAACAACAAATCAACAATATTCAAACACCGTCGCAAACTGCGGCCAATACAAACGCACCAATTACAAAATCCAACGGATCTGTAAATAATGGATCAGTGTCTGGATCGTCGATTGGGGCCTCAACACCATCAGTTGCAGCTGCCACTATCCCATATCGTGTGCATGCTATTAAATGCTGCCTACCAGATCAGCTGACCGAACAGCAGGCAGCCACATTAAACCTAAGCCAAGCCACTGATTATTACAGCTCTTCACCGCGTTTACGCAATTCGTATAATTGTAACAAAAATATTGCCAAAGATCCCTCAAGCATGATGATGAATTTTAATGAATCCCAAACGACTCAATCAAGCCTAAACAAAAGTTCTAGCTCAACTACTCAAACACATATGGTGACGACTATAATGGGCTGTGGGGGGAATGGAAGCGTCAACTCGAGCTCGCCGCCAACAGGAAACGCTAATGCGACAGCAGTTGGCACACGATCACAAATACCAACGTATACATCCAGAAACGGATTGTGTTCGATTATGAATGATTTACAGGAGCCAATGACCTTATCTTCAACAGTGACTAATATTAGTGACGTAAATCAGCCATCCAACGGCTGTACAAATGCATTAAGAAGTGAAGACGCCTCAACATCGGTAGGTATATCAATTGCGTCGGGTACTTCATCAACCTGCTTGCATTGCAAAACAGTAAGACGGACGACCGGAGTCCATCAAACTACACAAACTACAGGACCCATTAGTCCGGTACCACAAATAACACCCATAATCGCATCCACCACAACCAACAGCAGTGGCAGTAATAATACAAATCAAGGATTTAACAGTGAACAAATGACCAACATTGCAATGACTTTAACCTCCACCCCTACGGAATCAACAAATCATTTAACTCCCATTACTCCACCTAATTCAATAGTGGCACCCTCAAATCGTTTACTGTACAAAAAGCTGGATATATCACCGGACCAAATGTTTTCCCAAACTCAAATGAAGGCCAACAGCAGCAACAATCAAATACTGCATACTCATCTAACTGAATCAAATCAAACGCAACCACAGCTACAAACGCAACAGCCGTCTTCAAATCTGGATCATTTTTTACCAACAGCGCGTTCATTAACCCAACAGCAGCACCAACAACAACAGCAGCAACCATCAGCTAATCAACCAATTGCACAGACAACAACTAACTCATTGGTACAGCAACAGCAGCAGCAACAACAACAGCAGCAACGTTATTCCTGCAAAAAGCGATTCACTCAGTACATGCGACGTGAAGTCCTAAGATTTTTCGGTATCGAACCATCAACCGAAGCTGAAGATTTCGGTTTGTGGCAAGGACGTCAACGACGTCTGGCTTTGCGCCGCTTTGGTACACTGAAAACTGAAAGTGAACTACAGGTAATTCATAAAGCATATTCACATTTCTTTATTACATCCACTTTCGGATTTATTTATTGAATGAAAAACTTTATTATAATATAATTAAATGCACCCATATCCCACATGGAAACATGGAAAATTTAGTTAAAATCTTAAAGCAAATACCATTACAATGGCCTGCTTAATCAATAACCAAGACATCAAGGGTACATTTAAATACTTAGTTCTTAGTGGAGCCAGAAAAATCTGAAATACATATACAAGTACATTTAAGGAATTATAGTCTCAGGGTATGCATTGAGTAAAGAAGGTTCCGATGACTCAAATACTGTTGCAGTAACTGAAATAATCTACACTACCGATTGCATATGGAAATCAAAGTGTTGGCAATAAAAGCCGCGTGTTTATTTGATGTTGTTTCACTTTTTCGATTTTTTTTTTGTTTCTATTCTTATTCTACAAATTTTTTTCGTGTATTTTATTCTTCCATAGGGCTTTGATAAGATTTTTCCGTTTAACCCTAGCATTACTGCCTCCCATGTTATGACGAGTTTTTTTTGTCAACCATATGTAGTGTTCGATTCTGTTCGGCTCTTGAAGAATGCGGTCGTCTTAATTAAGCGCGTTTTGTTATAAATACAGAAAAAAAGCAAAGAGGCAACATTATGGACTCGACATTTAATTACAGTTATTTGGTTATACAATCAAGTATTAAATCGAAACTGAATTTTAGTGCAGATGCTCCCAATTTAATCAAATATATTGAGCAAACTCCATCCAGAAGACGCTTATGTCGAAGACCCTCGTAGGAACATTGCAAACATCGTTTTCTTGCGCAGTGAGTGTGACAACAAATAACAAACGTACAACAACAAAAAAGTTATAGCAGGATTCAAAAATCCAAATGTGACAAATGTGCCCAAAATCATCAAAAATGGGATGCTCTTAGTGACCCGAGATGCGATGATGCTTGTCGACAAATTGGATCGAATGCTTTCATTAATTAATTAATTTCAGAAACTTTACAAAATTCTTTTAAAATCAAAATTTAGGTAAAAACGCTAAAGAAGATTGCGTTTTTGTCTTTGAATTTAACAAGAGGTGGAAAGAATTTCCACACATCTATCAACTGAAATAAACGTTTACAATTTGTAGTTAAACGCACTGATGCCTGCGCAGATCAAGAGGAGATGAGAGGTGACCAAATTAGCCTGGCAAAAATAAGAATTCGTAAATTTTCTTGTAATGCTTCTTTAGGTTTTATATGATTTTATAAAACTTAAAAATGTTAAATAATGATATTTTTGTTATTAAATATGGAAAAGTTGTTTAGCTTTGTAAACAAAAGAAAGCAACACCAAAAATTTTGAACTAACTTCGAAATAATATGAAAATAAATTTTAAAAAGAATATCTTTGGAACTAAATCTGTATTTTAAAATAAAAATTAGTATGTATTAATTATACCCAGTACTTCAATAGTTGCAGTTATTACAGAAACCGATAACCTAAAGGCGACTCCACTGGGAAAGAATTCAATAACTGTGGTGGTGATTACACAATGAATTATATACATTTTTCTGAGTTCTTGGAACTCTTTGAAATTCTTCAAAGAGAAAATTGTCATTAATGACAATACATTTTACTTACTTCATTACAAATTCGACTGCTGAAGAAATTTCTTTCCATTCAATTTTGCTATTTAGAAGTGTCCATTTCAAACAATTTTGTGTTCTAAGGTTCACTATCTCTTCGATACATTCATAGCAAATTTTATAAAAAAAATTTAACTTCTTTTAAAAATTCATTTTTTATTCCGGGATTAGAAGCTTTCAAAACGGTCATTCGGTATTCTTTAGAATTAGTGATAAAAATCCATCATAAAATCTTAATTTACATTGCAGTATGAAATCGATTAATATAACACAAACTTCTGTTAATGAAATTTTATCTCCTTCAATTTGTAGAGTAATTTTATGAAACAACGACGCCTGACTGTGAGTAAAATAAAGTAAGTTTCGGATGGAAACGGAAACAATTCGAATAAATAACCAAGTAGGGATTCAGCAATTGCATTTGACATATTTAATCATACACCTTAATAGGCATTGAAGCAAAGTTAGCAGTTGGTAGAAACGTATGTTTGAGACTGGACCGAAAACTCCTTACACTATAATGCCTTTACAAAGCCAATAAGCGCAACTATCTCAGGGGCAGTCATAGAGGAAATTGACTGGATTTTGAATAAAGTAAACCCAATTATAAACAGAATTGAGTTTATGTTTTATTAGATTTCTTATATTAAAATAAACAATTCAGTTTTATTAGTAATATTTCTACAGTAATATGTATATCCAGTTTAATAATTCTCACATACTTTTTGGTATAAAAAATACTAGAAATTAATTATTTAAAATATGATCCTGAAGATTAGCTGTCTGCCGACCACTTATGTCCTTATGATTTTTGTATTCTTAAGAATTAGCTCAATAAGAATAATTAATAAATAATAAATATTTTATTTAATTCTTTGTGTATATTCGTTATTGAATTATATTTAAAAAAAATAGGATTTTGATTTTATGATAAGATAAAATTTTTACTGAGAGTGTAATGCTGCATAATTTGTTGACTTTTACTAAAAAAAAAATTTTTAATAAACAATCAAAAGTGTATTACATTTTAATTTACATACGAATGTGTACATATTTTAGGCTGAACTTAACGATGCCTGCTCAAATGATAATGGCAACGGCTCTGTGTCACGTAGCGGCGGCATTCACTGCTCCGGCTTTACTAATGAGGGTCAACATCACCACTACCACCATCATCACCATAATCACCAACGACATGCTACTGAAAGACCAGATATACTGCCTATTCAAGATACTGAAGATGATGACACAATATTAGGTAATGGAGTCGGTAGTGGGGCACGAAACAGCGGTGGTGCTGGTAGTATAGGCAGATGGGGACGATATCAACGTGATCATTATCGTCATCCACACTATAATGTTGATTTTCAGGTTGGAGATCATGTAGAACGAAAAGCTTCGGTGGTTAGCATGTTAGTGCAAAGCTTTAGTTTTATAAAGCATACGTTGAATAAAAGGCAACCATCTCGCTATAAACGACGTCAATGGTCCCGTAGTTTTGCACCCGCTCATGTCCAGTATCATATGAATAATGGTGGTCATTCGGCCAGCAATGAATTCTATGAAGGTTTAACAGCTTTGCAGGATGATGAAGTGTTTTTCGATTCTCCGCCTGGTGTAGAAACCAGTGGAGTAATGGGCTCAGCATCAAGTACTGCAAATGCCAGTAGCAATATCACCACTAATGTTTCAACTTCATCCGTTAATTCAACGTTACGAGTTACTAGTGTGGAACGTCAAATGTTTATTGGCGGTGAACGCAATCAACAAGGCTGGCGTACAAGTAATATCATAGGCCAAAGCGATGGATCTATGACAATACATCAGCCAATTTTGGTTCATGCCAGCGCAGAACAACAAATTTCCCACCAACAACAGCATTCCGTACAACAACAGTTACATGGTATACGTGGTAATCGCATATCAGCGCAACTTCTAGATGGTGTTCTGGAAAATTCCCAACGTCCCGTTGCCCGAAGGGTTAAACTTTTCTGTGCGAACGATTTAGACGATCGTACCGATCATCGCCCATTTTTTACGTATTGGATTAATACTGTTCAGATTATAGTATTGTTCTTCTCGCTTCTCTGCTACGGCATCGGCCCCATAGGTTTCGGCGTTGAACAGAAAACGGGACAAGTTTTAGTCACAAGTCTTAGCCTGCAAACCGTACAACACTCAGAACAGCGAAATGTTTGGATAGGTCCCCGTAATCAAGATCTAGTGCATATGGGCGCCAAATTTGCTACTTGTATGAGACGTGATGTAAAAATAATTGATGTAGTAATGAAAACACGGCGTCAGGAACGGGAGACTGCATGTTGCATACGTAACGATGATTCAGGATGTGTCCAAAGTTCTCAAGCTGACTGTTCAGTTCGAGGCTTATTTCCAACCGTAAGTATTAGATATTTTTGGAGTATTGTATCATAGCATTTCATGTGTTGCTGATGTTTTATCCAGAAATCTATATCAACATGGAAAAAATGGTCACCAGGTGAATCAGGTCCAGGCGGTCGGATATCGGGTTCAGTATGTGGTTTAGATCCCAAATACTGTGATGCCCCAGCATCTATTGCGCCTTATGAATGGCCTGATGATATAACCAAATGGCCAATATGCCGTAAAACGAATTCGTTCTCTCAGCGTTTTCGTTTTAAGGATCATACTGCCGAACATATGGTGTGTGAAGTCATTGGACATCCCTGCTGCACGGGCATATATGGCGAGTGTCAGATAACTACTCGAGAATACTGTGACTTTGTTAACGGTTATTTTCATGAAGAAGCTTCCCTATGCTCCCAGGTGCGAAATAATTTGGGTATAATAAGTTGCCAACAAAACTAATTTCTCTGTTTCTTTTTTTTTTAGATATCTTGTCTTAGTAATGTTTGCGGCATGTTTCCTTTTGTTAACATAGAAGTGCCCGATCAATTCTATCGTCTTCTGACGTCACTATGTATGCATGCGGGCATTTTGCATTTAATAATCACTCTGGTGTTCCAACATATATTTTTGGCTGATCTAGAACGTTTAATAGGGCCAATCCGAACGGCAATTCTGTATATTGGCACAGGACTTGCGGGAAATTTAACAAGTGCCGTTTTAGTACCATACAAACCAGAGGTAAAATTTCATGCAATTAATTTATAAATAATCACGTGTTTATAGTCAAGCTGTGTGTATAAAATTGATCAATTTTCTGATTACAGGTGGGACCTTTGGCGTCGCTATCTGGTGTTATAGCATCATTAATCGTACTTTTAATACATGCTCATTGGCAGCAGTTACATAAGCCCCATATAGCTTTATTTAAATTAGTAGTAATTGGTGCGCTGTTATTCGCAATAGGTACACTACCTTGGCAACATAATTTCGCTAGTTTATTTGCTGGTATCTTTTGTGGTATTTTTCTAACAATTGCTCTTGTGCCATTTGTAAGCGTCAACAAGTATCGACGCAAATCAAAGGTATTATATTTATTACGCCTAATGACTATCATATTTAATGATTTAATTATTGCTACCTTTAATTTGCAGATAAACTTAATATGGTCATGCATTATCTTTCATATATTCATTTACACAACCATGTTGATAATATTCTATATGTTTTCCACTGAGCTAACAAAGTTAAGCTTTGGTGAAGTACTCACAAACAGTTTTAATACTGGCGTTACAGGGAATGTCGGAGGAGGTGCAGGTTCGCCTGGTATAAGCACAACCGATATTATGCGAACGGGTATTTCCAGCAACAATAATAATAATAATGTTAATCGCCACTCGTTTATGCAACAGCAACCGGTTCATCATCATTATCACCATTTGTCCGAAGACATAATAACTAATAATGCTGCCGTCGCAGTGGCTGTGGCTACTGCTACCTTAGCTGTAGGAGGAGGAGTAGATGGAGCAAATGCCATTCAAAATGTAGGCAGAGAAGGTAGTAAAATGTAGTTTTAAGCCATTCATTTAATTTTTCTTTAACTTAATTTGCGAAATTAATGAAATACAAATGTGTTCATTAAATCAGAAAATGTATACAGCATTTTTAAACCAATTAGGAATTTAATACATGTTTACATTTTAAAATTATTATATATACACCCTTACCTAGGACTGCCACCCCCCCCATTAAGAAGAATTAGCCATTTTAGTAAAAACAGAAATTTTAAAAAACACAAAACATTCAGACAAAAGTTAAAAAGAGAAATAATAGAATGTAGAAAACTTCCAGGAAATTGTGTAACAGATAACTCATTACAGGCTCAAATGTTTTCTATTATTTGAATGGAAATTGAAGAGCCTTTATCATTAGTTTAGATTTTATTAAGAAAAGAGAAGGTCACAATATTTTACAACAATTTTATATCAAAGGGGCAGAAGTAATTCTGGAAACTCCTTCAAACAGTTATATTTATTATACTTAGTCGACATACATCTGTTTAAGAATAAAAGTCCTCTGAAAATTGAAGTGTTTTACATACTAAACTGTTAACTGATATGACTTCCTTTAGTAAATAATCATGAACCCATACATCAAAGGGCAACTTTACTAACTGACATGTCAAGTTTTTGTGTAGAAAAGAACGGATATTAAAAATAAATATGTTCCTTCAAAAAAAAAAAAGAAAAAACATAGATTCATGAAACAAGATTGTTTATGTAACAAAAATTACGGAATAAAAACGGTACCATAAGCAGTTTATGGCAAGTTTAATATTCTACGAATAAACGCCAGGTACACCTTATGTTAAGTACTTATTTTTAACGAGTACTGGTTACCTTGAAGTCAATGGTGAAAGTTTTATTGTCTTCAACATAATGTTTAGATTCCATAATCACCAACAGACATGTTTGTTATATTTATGCATACATACATATGTATATCGGAAAATATAAAAATATACATATGTATATGTGTAAAGTATGCAAAACCAGTGGGTTCATACTCGGGTCTTAGATGGTTAAAATACATTCTCAACGAATTTTGTGACTCGACCGGAATCTCTTGGCATTATAACGTAGAGTAGACTATAAATATTTATCGAATTCAATGAAGACAATGAAAATAAAAAAATTTATTGCTGTGCCCTACGACGTTTTATTCAATAACATATTGGGGATAGTGTGTCAATGAGCCTTTGGTTAGGTCAATGAAATACTATCCCTTATGCGATACGACAGCTTTCAAAAATTAATTTTGCAGCGATCAATAGATGAATTTAAAACAAAACCTAACAGATCACAAAATGATTATTTAAAAACATGAGACAATACACTTCTTTTGTAGTATTAATGAGTTCACCTAGAGATGATAAAATATACCAGTGACGAATTCACCAATTTAACACTGAACAATCAAATTTTATACGGTGCAACGAATTTTGAAGGACTTCTAAATTAAAATTAAATGTCATAGTCGAGTGAGTCGACAACCGTCGTCTACACCAACCTGTTCTCTTTTTGAATTGTGGTGGAAGAGGATTCATTTCGAAAAATTGCAACAATATAAGCTTAAGTACTTTGTGTGCAGTAAATTTGGATATAAGGAAAAACTTCACTTCAGAAATCATTCGTATTTATTTGATCTTTAAGATGAGGCAAAATAAAATATCCTAAGCTAGAGAGGAACAGTAAACCACATGGCGGAAACAAGAATACGATTATTACGATTATTACACAATTATTTTGGGGTCTATCGAAATTTAAAATAAATATGTATAGTCTAGAGAAATGACCAAGCCATGGATAGGAAAGACAGGCGACAGTAAACCAGGGCGACCGTAATATTGTATTTTGAACGTAATTTTTCTTTTTTCTGTGGTGTTATGTCACAGAATTGTTCACTTCGTTGAGTCATCCAACCGGCTAATTACCATAAATGTACTATAAAGTGTGCTATGAAATGGTTCGTATATAACAATATCAATGTATTATACTGCCACACACTATCTACAGATTCTAATCTGATTGAGAACTCATGCAATACAGTAAATATGTACAATAATCAGAGAAAACTATCCCACAAATTTTCATAAGCTTTGAGAATTAATTCAGACTGCGTCGTCTGATATGTCACCATATGCTTAAACAACAAGTGAACTCAAACATTAGAGCTTAAATTAGTCTAAATGCATTATTATACTATAACTTTTTATACAGCTACATATTTTGAAAAGAATGAATTTTGAATTTTAACTTTAATTTGAAAAAATTTAAAAACAAAAAGTATTCTAAAAAGCCGCAATGAAATATTTCTTGTGACATATAAGCTAAGAATAAATGCAATTACTTATCGACTTTTTTCTCCGTTGCGTTGACTCACTTTCACATCAAATTTCTAATTGTCACATTGGTGTCTTTATTATTTTCCATAGCACGGTATATAATCGGGAAAGACATACATACATATATATATATATAGTTTACTCTCTAAGTGGAAATCGTAAAAGAATACGATGTCTGTCAGAGTCTTCTGTTAATTTTTGACCTGGTTATGGTTAGTTATTGGGTAATGTGCATCCTCTGCTTTGTTCAAGAAATGCCTCATACTTCAGTCCACCAAAATATTTTACAAAGCTCTAAATTCTACACACTACGGAGATACATATGTGCTTGAAATGCAATTTTTATTTAAGTATTATTAGGGTATCTACCATGCCTTTAAGGCTTTTGGTTCACCATTAACAACTCTTTTCTATTAGCTCCAATAAATTTTTTAAATAAAGTAACATTCTGCAAAAAAAAAATGGAAAAAATATGTAGAAAGTATATAAAAACTGTACAAAACTTATTCATATTCAGTTGTTAAGACGTTAAGTTGATATGTACATATGTACAAATTAATGAAATATATAATTTTAATAAATTTCAATTTTTAATTTTAGCATTTATTGGATACAGAAACATTTCAACAATACCACAATATTAATAAATATGTTCAAGGAAATTCATCAAGCAACAACTACAACAAAAAAATCAACAGCAACCAAAAAAATTCAAAACTTATTTACAACTTCAATAGTTTATATACAAACAATCCAGAAACATAATTAGCAAACGAAATTATAAATAAAACTTATCAAATTAAATAATGTTTTATAAACAAATGAAAAATTAAACAAACTATAAAACCAAAAAATAAGGATATTAATAATAATAATTAATAATAACAATAAAACAATGACACCAGTAATATATTCACAATGATACAAAATTATAAATACAATCTTCTACATGCATTCAAATAGAACATAATAAAAAATAAAAAAAATTTATAAAAACAATAAGTAAGTATTTATAATTACATGCATACATACATACATAAGTACATACATACACACATACATGTTGGTAGTCATCACACAAATGTAAATTATGACAAAAGCAAATATTATGTATACATACATACATATTATTATTATTATTATATGTATTCGGCCTAGTCGAACATTTTATTTATTGCTTCCGAATTCAGTTGGCAAAAACACAGAATAAATGTTTTCTTTTTTTTTTTATTTAAATTAAATTAAAATAAAATCTCATAATAAAATAACAAATAAATTGAAGTACATAATGCCAAAGAAAAACCAAGATATAATGTAGGAGATTATAATTACAGGGGGACTATCAGTTGAGCATACTCGTATTCGCAGTCAATACAATATGACAATACATATGTATGTTAATAGGTAATTTATCTGGTCGATTGGTCGATATTTTTCTAGACTTTCTAGTAATTTCATAATATGTAATTCATAAAATAATATACAAATCTGGAGATACATACATACATATGTACGAGTGTAAATACATATTAATTTAATTCTTATAAGTACATAAGTATATCAAAATTTTGTAAAAAAAAAATTTAAGACGACAAACAGATCTTTAGTAGAATTGAATTAATGTAAAACATTCCACAATTTTATTCTATTGTATTGTATGTCAATTAGTAAATTTATAAAAGCTACAAATTGTTACAAATCTCTTGTTTATTATATCAAAATAGTGCATATGAACTTTGAGTTTTTTGTAAGAAATAGTTAATTTGGTCTCATTTCAAATACAGGTGTCCCTCGTATAACGCGGTGGTTACGTTCCAGGAAAATTGCGCGTTATGTAATTTGCGTTATAAAAGGCTTAGCTAACTTCTAACTGTAATGATATTTTTTAATTCATCATTTATGTTTTGAAAGCAAAAACGGGAAATACCCAAAATTGTAATTCCCAGGAATGCATGACAAACTGTATAAGGCAAAAATAAAAAGCATTGCCGTTTTCAATTTCGCGTTATACAAGTCGAATTGTCGCGTTGTAATGAAACTGTTTTTTTAAATCGCGTTATATCGAAAACGCGTTGTAGAAGTACCACGTTATACGAGGGAGACCTGTATTAAAAAATATTCAGTTTTACTTTAAAAAATTACGGCATTCAAGTGAGTAACCCGGTACTACTTTGAAACTAAGCATTGTCAAATGAGCTACCAGAAGGTGCTAAGTTATGAAGGGGAAATTTTTTAAATCTACAATTCGTAAAGGGTGTATATTGGCATTTGGAAAACGTTTTCCAAGTGTATGATGACATTTTGATATTCATAATTGAGGTTCTGTGTCTGAAATTACACGCTGAATAAAGTTCCTGAAGTTCTGGTGAATATCACCTGTCAGTTAAATTATTTCAAAATTTAGTACAATCAGTCACAACAGTCAAAATATTACATTGCCAATATACTATATGTTTTAATTAAAAAGTTGTCAATATAAAATATAAAAATGGCATTTAGATTGAGAAAATTGTTTTTTTTTTTAGAAAAATGAAATCAATAAATTGTTGACATGGCTGCTGATCGTTTGATTTAAGTTCTAAGGGCCGTAATACCTAACTAAAATTGTTCTTTTGTTGTTCGCAGATCGACCCAATAGCTATTAATAAGTCCAGACTATTAAATTTTTGTTTTTTCAGTGTTTTTTTTTTTCATACAATTGCAATATTTTCTGTTGAACGGAACAGAATACATCGGGATGAACAAGCTGTTCGACTATAACAACCAAATTGTTTTCCTTACCAGATACTCCAGTTCGGCAGTAAATTTTATTTCTTCTCGAATGAAAATGTATTCTCTACCTGACATCTGATGTCAAAAAATCTCCAATATGATATGTCTATGTATATATAAAATATATATACATAATATGTATACATAATATATAATATATATATATATGCATGTACACCATATACATATATGTATATATATATATGTATGTATATAATTCTTAAACAAATAATTGGTTGTTATTTGTTGTTGATTTTATTTAAGTGAAATGTACAGTGATGTTCGATAAAAATAAAGCAAAATTACTTATTTTGGGATATCTTTTTCAAAATAAAACTAAAGAACTGTTCTACTTGGCACATACATAATAAATGAGCGTTTTAAATAAAACAGTTGCTTGTAGCTATTCTTTCTTCACCTAAATATTTCGTATTAAAGGAATTTTTTAATAACAAATGATGACGCGTTGGTATTAATACCTTGAGGTATTTTGATATCCACTAGAATGTGGGTTTTATCATAACATTTACAAAAAAAAATGTACTATTCAGGATAAAAATTGTCTGTACCGTATCCAGAAATAATTTATACGACTTGAATTGTAGTTTGGATGATGCATTTATTTGTAGTTTTTTACTTAGAGATCTATTAGATTGAAATTGCAACATTAAATAGAATGAAACCAATCGTATCATTTGGAGTTGCTTTCGGTTTTTGGTCCTGAAGTAGATTTTGTGTTATATATACATACATATGTACATATATGGTATGCTTCTGCTCAAATATATACGAAAACATTTTCTTATAAAAATATTTTCGAGAACAGTAGAGGGTAGTCCAATCGTTGCTATATATGTAAATCTTGAAACAGCACACGAATTTTGTTTTTCAGTTAATAAATAAAAGGAGAAAACGGAGGCTATAAATGTAAATTGAAATCTGCTTAAAACTGTACATGTGAATTCTTTACAAAACATACATAAATATCATTTAGTCTAAATGGTGAGAGAATTAACTTATAAATTTGTTGTTATGTAATAAAATAATAAAATTAAAATGTGAATATTTTCAAATTGGAAATCTTAAATTTACTGACAAAACGGAAAAAAGAAAATCAAACGTTTTTTGCTTACGCACACGGACAATATAATTTTCTAAAAATTAATGATTAGAGAAATCAATCAAATAATCTTCAAACCTGAATAAAAGCAATAGCAACCATAACCACCATGAAACCACATCACATGTTCTGATCATATTCAATCCAAAGATAAACTGAAATGAATTCTAATTGGATGCACAACACAACATAAAATGATCCTCACACTCACTCATACAATACCATTCATGCATACAGAGATACATACATAAATGTATGAGTATAATAATTATAATTATTATTATTAGTATTAAAATAATAAAAAGCAACAAATTAAAAATAAATGTAAAATTTAAATAATTGATGTGATTCAGGATAATTTTGATGTCTGCATAGAAAATGACTTAAAAATTCTGATTCGCCAAATATCGGGTTTTAAGATTAATAAAGAGATAATAATATAAATTTACAAAAAATTAATATAACATCTGTGTTCGTTATTGCATTTTACAAACGACGATTTATGGGTAAGATAATACTGATGATACTAACGTATTACAGAATACAACCATAACTTCAGGAGTTAAATAGAATCTACACCTGAAATTAGCTGAAATAACAACAGAAATACATAATTTTGGAATATTATAATATTTTACATTTTCAGACTGAAAATACATATGTACCTATTATAATAGGCAGAAAAAAGTAATTTCTTTTCGCAATATTCTAAACAAATAATTTTTTTCATTTTAAAGAGTTTTAACAGCTCATATCATGATAGATATTACGAAAATTGATTTGCAATCTCCACATAGCAAAATTATATCTGTTGTCTAATTTGACGTAGAAGTCCTGTGTAAGCGCTGTAACGAAAATGTTACCAACAAACAGCAAACTCTAAATTGCTTACGCAGCTTAAGGCTTAACCATTATATGCTAATACAGTTTCGTTCAACTCTGCGAATACACACAATCCCATTTGTCAAATCATAACATGCAAAGTGAACTTTTCGTTAAGTTTATACAGATCGTTCCATTTTGCTAACGAGAGAGAACGTTTCGATAAGCGTTTACATTGCTCTCCATATGCTAAAAAGCTAACGTACGGTACTTTACATTACGTTCGGCTAACTGGCCCATAAGCAATGTGTGTGAATCCTGATCGCACACAATTGTGCAATGAAATGGTAACCACTGGTCTAAATCTAAATAGTAATAATAATAAAATATAATAGAAATAATAATAACTCACTTTACTATTTTCATTCGCAGAATTATTTACAACACAGTGACTTTACATTGTTATTAAAAACATTTTATTTATATCAATGTGTATATTTATTTATACATATATATGTATATAGTATATATATATATATATTATGTATATATATATATATATACATGATATATATATATGTATGTGTATTGTATGTCATTACAGTTGTAATAAAATATTCAGAACAAAATTAAATGAGCATTAAATATAATGCTACTAATATACAATTAAGATTTCTTAAAATTAAAATAAATACATTTTTCGTTTCCTATATGTATATATATTATATTATAATTTGTCTATAAAAATTTTTATTCATCAATATTCTCAAAAAACTAGTTTAAATAGTTGTATTGGACGCCACTAATGTGCGGCATACCAACAGCACCGCCGCATCCATGAAGACCCGATGCTGAAGCTGCTGGTACATAAGTAGTGCCCGGCATACATTTAGCACAACTTCTTCGAAGGGCGGGTCGTTGTTTTGAAGCATGACAATGCATTGCAAATCGTAACTCCTCGGCCATTTCTGAACACAAAGATTGACTTTCAGTTTGAACATTTTTCTTTGAATTATAGCAAAATTCTAATATGGCGACTACAACTGCTAATGCCAAACCGCACAAAAGCACTACGAATACCCCACCTAAAACGGGAAATTAATTGAGGTTTTAATTAATTTAGTTTTGTTAAAGTTGATGGAAAATAGATAATACAAGTAGTTTTAATCTAATACAATTGAATTTTATTGTAAATTTATTATCAGTTTACATTATAGCAGGTATTTACCAATATTTTCGACTCCTAAAGCATTAGCTTTTGACTCTTTACTCTTGTCGTCTCGATTACAAACATCTCCAGTATTCTTCCACCATTTGTCATAGAGAATCTGAATAATACCCTTTTCCTGTAATTCCAATATAGCCAATGACATTGAATCCCGCCAGGGTGATCCCTTCGGTGTGGCTATGCCATAGCCTTTGGAATCGAGTAGTCCCCCAATTTGCGTTAAATTACAATCTCGCTGCACTGCGTAATCCAACATTGTTGACTCCATTAAAAAGGCATAATTGCCCTCCATAACACGCCGAATACCTTCTTCATATGTTTTGACAAACACTGACGATTTACGATTTTCCATGTATCTCCACATTTTTTGATAAATTCCTATTTTTGAATCCTAAAGTTAAGCGAAAATTAAATGAAATTCTTCTACTTACTTAATTACTTCTCTTACCCTAAAAAAAGTCATTGTAGATCCGCCTTCCAAGGTGCCATAAGAAATATCCGTCTGTTCAGCCAGATCTGAGGCACTCTCAATCGGTGTAATCATACGTTCAACCGTAAGAAATGCTGCTAAATTCGCTGTATATGATGATATAATAATAAGAGTAAAGAACCACCATATTCCTCCAACAATACGAGTAGAAGTAGCCTTGAGTAAGAAAAATCATACGACACAAAAGTGGCTTAAAAACTCGCAAATATACATACATATGTATACATATACGAGTATATGTACATATATAATAGTAAAATATAAATTTTTTGTTTAATTATATCATTACTTCATACATTCTTACATTCACTTTTATGTAACATCACATTAAAAGCGAAATCCCACAAATTATAATTGTACAGTAAGAAGATCATGCATTTTTAATGTCTTCAACGTTTTAAAAGGTACGATATTCTAACAGTAGAAATTGGCCGAGCCATCAACTTTTGCAATTAAACACGTTTCTGTACCTCTTAGTAACAATTAGCTCATTATAAATGTCTCAACAAAGTGGTTTTAATTTATAAGATTTTACTGTTTATCAAAAACTTCAATATTATCTGACATTTGAGTGTCCATTCGGTATATTGTACAGTTTTATATATTTAGTAAAACTATTGCAAAATATTGAATATCAGCTGAAAGATCACATACGTAATCTATTTTAAGCAAAAATGTCAATCATATATTTGAAACACTTTAATTTTGGAACATTTTTAACAATACTGTTGGGTTCAATTGGATTGGGTACATTGTGAGATTCTAATAAATTTAAATCATACCTACACCTCAAGCACGGAAGAACAGAGCCTCAGAATCCGACGAGCAACGAGCATTGAGCATTGAGAGTGGAAAATCTTCGAGTACAGGCCGCTGAGACCCGTTTTCATAGTAGTATATTGCGTAATAGATTAGTAATCTAATGCAAATAATTAATTGATGAATTTAATTATACGCCAGTTTTCTTGTACTGCAAATATGGCATTATGTTAGTACAGAAATGGGGGAAATAAATAAATAAAATTTTAGGTACTAAACCGGGTAGAAGACAATAGTTTCTGTCGTTGGGACTTCAAAGTTTTAGAATGTCCTGAAGGGTGATTAAACCCGACAAATAAATTTTTATCACAAATTTATTTATTTAATCTGTGATCCTTACTTTGCATGTATGCAATGTTGAACTTTCAGGCTACGCCAAATAACTTTTTTTTTTTTTGAAAATGCTTTAAAAAAAACTACTGAATATTTTCTCAAATTTCTTTTTTTATTTGAAAGTACAATCCTTCCGGTTAATAATGGAAAATAATTTCATTCAAATGGCTGCCTCGGCTGGCCATGCAGTAGCCTACACGATCGGTCCAATTCTTAAGCACAATATCGATTGTTGCAGCTGTATTTCACCAATGGCTTCACGAATATTGTCCTTTAAAGCGTCAATTGTCTCTGGCTTGTCGGCGTAACACTTATCTTTGACGGCTCCCCACAAATAATAGTCCAACGGTGTCAAATCGCAGCTCCGATGTGGCCAAACGACATCAACTCTGCGGCTGATAATGCGATCTTCAAAAACAGGGCGCAAAACATCGAGTGTAGCTTCGGCTGTGTGGCACGTAGCGCCATCCTGTTGAAACCAAATGTTGCCAATATCCTCCTCTGCAATTTTTGTGAACAAAAATTCGTTCAACATGACCCGATAACGATCGCCATTGACTGTAACGGCCACTCCTTGCTCATTTTCGAAGAAAAATGACCCAATTATGCCTCTGGACCAAAATCCGCACCAAGATCAAAATGAGCTTCATCTGAAAAGATGATTTTTTTGCCGAAATCGGCATCTTCTGTAAGTCGATCGCAAGTCCACTTAGCGAAGCAAAAACGCATTGGCTCTAACTCCTGAACCAATTGGACTTTGTATGGCGTCATACCAAGGTCTTTATGCAAAATTCGTCTCAATGATGTCTCCGACGGTGAATTGATGTTGATGGCGCTTCACGCACACTTTCTGCCACAGCAGCAATATTGTCGGGTGTACGCACTGTTTTCGGCTTTTCAAGCTTTGGTGTATCGATGAGGATGCCAGTTTCTTTCACTTTTTTCACAAGATAACTAACAAACGGAGCTGACGGTGCTTCTCTTCTTCCAAAATCCGTACGCAATTTTCACACACATTCTGCAACATTACCATGATTTTCAAAGTAATGTCGCAATACTTCCCAGCGTTGTTCAAGCGTATACACAACCATATTCGTTCAGCGAAAGGATAAAACTAATTATCTGTCAAATCAGACATGAGCTAAGTTTTACCATTCACGAAATAAGCACTAGTTGAAAAAAAACGTTAGATGGCAGACCCTTTAAATTACTTGTTCTTTTACAGTCATTTCTTTCTAATCGTCTCTTTTATTTCAAAACCTTGGACGCAAAATGTCGTTTGCTTAATTTGTTAAAAAATATAGCCAAAAAAATCGAAAAAAGGGCAATTGTTTTCATTACTTAAAAAAATAGGATGGTTTTGTAATTAAAATACCTGCAAAAACTTCATTTTCACAACAACATTTACTTGTGCACTGTGATGTATTATATCATATTTGCAATTTTTTTGTAATGTGTTATATACATAATTGCATATGTGGTTGCTATTTTATGCATATAAGTTTAATGATTCCTTCGAGGGTACTATATAATAAGGATATTGAACATATAACTGAAGTCATACAAACTGATATGTTAGCTGGAATATCAAGACATAACTATAGACATGACTCAAGAGAACACTAACATCCATTGACCTTCTGGAGCAACTGTTTTTTAAATTCAAATCTCGCTTGCTCATAAATCAGGCTCAATTTGACACGTAGCACTATTTATATGGACTTTGAAGAACGCTGTGATTTGTGGATACATTTCGAATACACCTGCGACTTAAAAAATCGAACAAATCGAAAGGCCTCGGTGATTAGTGTACATCACCTGCACGTCCATGTTGCAATTTCAGAGAAGCGGTCAGTATTAGTTTAATTTGAACTATATATGTACAAGCTATATATAAACTATATTAAATAAATGTAGTTCTGATCAATATTATCTATTAATTATTTTTATAATTGCGACAAGTTTCTAGCGTATGTAGTTTTTACATAAAGATAAGCACTGTAGTATTGCTCTTTTTGAACAAGTGTGATTCCTGAAATTCAAAATGCAACTCTATTTAGTAAAGTTTCAATTTGAGTCCAATTTCTGGAAATATTTTTAGTCCCTTCAAAATCGGTAACGCCTAAAATATTTTATCTATCCGCACACTATTAAATACGTTGTTCACTCGAAATGCTTTTCGAACCCTTTGTATATATTGTACTAAATAGTACACGAAACCTGGGATTAACAACTCGAAAACTCTAGAAAATGTGTTTACCATTGTAGTCGCCAATTATATGTATATACAGTAATATACAGTTTCTAAACTAAATAGTTCTTATTAAATTCCGGATCCGTGATATTATCGTTGCATATACATGATGAACTTAACGCAGTGTAAGCGTTTCGACTAGTATAACTTCCTTCGTTCTTAAGAGATTTGTGGATACGGCACTGAGCCATAGTGCACTTATTATTTTTTTATATACAATTTTCTGTTCCCAACTTTTTAATAAAAATTACTTTGTTTAATTGTAATTTCGTTTTTTTTTTCTTTGTGTAACAATCGCCGTCTTCATGAGTCATACAGCGAATCAGGCTAGAAGAAGAAAGAACAATATCTGATTTATCTTATTAAGATGACCAAAAAGAACGAAGTTACATTGTCAAGAAGGCATAAGGTTCTTATTAGAAAACACATAGGAAAAATGTAAAAAAATCAATGTATCCACGTTCGAACTGATGGGGGCATCTATTTCCTCTAAATCTACGAGTGATCTCAGCTAACAGAAGGAAATCCATTCAGATACTTAACCGATGATTTCTGTATAGATTCAATCACTCGTTGAATCCCGGGCAATTCGTTCTTTCAGTTTTGGCTTTCATGTCTTTGAAATTCGTTCCTAGACCGGTTTACCCAATAACATAGGGTGGTCGATGAATTTACCAGGAGATGTGAAAAATTAGAAGATTGTTTATTAGGGCTAAACAATACTTGTGATTCAGGATTATGACAAGTATAGAGAATCAAGAAAACTAGGAACTAGAACTAAGAGAACATCGTGAAAGGAATGCTGTGGGAGAGTTCTATCCAAGAGCTCTAGGAAAAAGAGACGATATCTAAAAAACGAATAGTTTCTGGACAAAATCTGACTCTGAGTCTTTTGAAGTCCTTTTGGGTTCAAATTTCCCCGGCTACGCATTCGGCCGTGTTATAAAGAATAGTGTGCGTTGGTAATACATTATTAGATAGAGTAACATGGGAGGCTCTCTCTTTCGGTTTCTCCTGGTGAAAATATTTACTGGGAACGTTTATTCCTAAATGATGAAGTGCAGTTAGGACAATCTTTATATATCCAATTCCAATGTATGTGTGTTATGTTATTTGCTATAGAATCTTGTATGTAAACAACGTTTTGAGCCATTTCGATGCAGAGGGAAGGAATCAAGATCGCACACGAACTCACAAAATGGGATGGCGAAGTGTGTGAATCTGGCGGATAGACAGAGGTTTATTCAGACAGATTAACTGGTGGCTCAATACGATTCATAAAGGCCCTACTCGTAATTAGCTTCTCAAGTAATTAAAATACGTAGAAAACTTCTCTATACAAATATAGTATATATGGTATATATGTATGTACATATGTATGTATGTATGTATGTACACTGTTGAAAGCATAACAAATTTAATCAGTATAATAATATTATATATTGTTAAACAAAAAATGTTACCCTTGGGTACAAATCAGAACCTTGCTGCATTAAAGCCCCAATTGCAAACCAAAAACAATTCTTTAAGGTAAAATCATTGCTAATGGTCAATAATTCCGTTGACTTTTCGGTATCAATCGTATTGTTGACTTCCATATTAAGAAAAGTAGTTGGCAAATGAAGGCGATTATGCGGCCACCACATGTCGGCTGACTTCGTAGTAGTCGTAGAAGGAGGTGTCTTAATAGCTACATTCAATGTTGGTTGCACGCACTCGTTTTCACCCTCTTCTTCGTCTTCAATTTGTTTATCTCTTACAGTTTGCTCATTTATAATATGATGTTGATGTTTTTGAACCAACTCAATGTCTTCGTGTGCACTATTACAATCTCTTAAGTGATCCTGATCTTCATCGCTTATTTCGTCAAACGTATTTGGCATGCCAAATGCTGACTTTGTTTGCGGTTTAGCTGGTACCCATTCAAAGGGCGAGAAACGAGCAACAATCCAAATAGTCAGTGATACTAATACGTAACCACATGCTATATAAATCCATATGTCAACGGCCAAAGGATTCATAAAAGAGAAAAATCTTGTTTGTGCTCGATCAGATTTCTGAAAATTAAAGCTTGTGTTAACGTACATATCCCTGAATCAATACGTAAAGTTTCAAACAAAGGCATCAAGCTTAAACTCATCTAGGTACAAGTAAAAAAAAAAAAAATAAAAAAAAATATATGAAAGAATTATCACTTTAACAAGGAAGGTATTTTATTTCAAAACTATTGCTATTGCTACACAACATAAAAAGATTACACAGAATATCTAATACTGTAGTTACTTTACATAGGAATTATGAAGCATTTTAAACATTTCTACGAGAATAGCCCATCAATTTTGTACTTGTAAGTAAGTCAAATTCATGTGTTATAATTTTCTAAAAATTAAAAAAAGTTTTAACTACACTGCAGCACTACTGCACCCCGAGTGTAAGTGTCAAAATGTCATCATATGTACATACATACATATATGCAGGAAATTAAAATCTCAAAAGGTTTTCTATTTACCCAATTATTTATATTTTCTTTTAAAAAAAAATATATTTGTTGTATGTTTTGGCACGTCTCGTTTTTGTTTAATATTTAAGTCACGTTCATTTTGTGAAAAGTGAGCACTGACAATAAACAAACAATTTTTGTCCTAAACCTAAAAGATACTTATTTGCGGAGTTTCTGTAAAAGGAACATACTTATAATACGACCGGACATTGTCTTAAATAATTAATCATTATATAAATGTCCTCTTTAATCACGGAATTCAAATAAGTTCCAACAAAATTTAATTGATGTGTGTATCCAAACCGTATTGTGCTGCAATTGCCGTCAGGAAAGGTATTACTCTCATTCGGTCTACTTGTGCAAAAGTTTCATTCGTAGTCTATGCCAAGACACTATATAAAACTTTTTGTGAATACTCTGGGCTTTCTGCACTCCACTGAGTCATCGTTTTTGTACTTGGCCGTAGCGCCCACTATGATTTTAACTATTGGCGTTTCAAAAAGTGTTGTTCCTTTATAAGGTGCTATATTCTGTCAGTCTCGGGACTACTAACTGGATCGCCTAATTGCCCAATTACGACCGCAATTCTTCTTCTTTGCAATTTTAGTCTCATTTTCATCCTTGTTGTTGTCGCCGACCATTTCAATGTCCTGGTCGCTTTGGCTGAAACAAAATTCGATGTCATTTGGCCTATATTCTTCGAATTTGTTCACGTCGGTTGATGACAAATTTTGCTGGCCTAAGAGTCCTACAATCTTCATAGCATCCTTTAAATGTACATTTAATAGATTTGGATTCAAATTTTCCTTTACCTGTTGTCTTGTCAGGCATAAATACTGAGTAGCCGCTTTCTTGAAAATGTTCGATGTTCTGTGCGAAATATTACCATTTAGGCTCTGAGATCGACGAGTAGAGTTTATTTTTTTTTCTCTTCGAAGCTTCATTCTGTTGTGAAATGTTTTCGATGGTGAACTCGTGCCGAATTCCATGAATCTCCAAAAATTCTTCATGCGATTGTTGGCATATGCTGAGTCGTTATCACTACGTAGACACTTTATCCTCATCCCGGTTTCCCTCCATATTATCTTATATGCGATCAATATTTCTGTAACTTTGTCTTTTTTTCTCATAGAGTATATTTCATACTAACGGCTCCTGACATCTATAAAGGTAATGAAATATCGGCTGCTACTAAACGACTGGACAGTCATATGACCGCACACATCGCTATGAACCAATGCCAGCAATTCATCACTTCCACTACGAGAGTACATAAATGAAATTTTGATACAAACTTTACAGGTTGATAAATATGTTTGCACATCTGTATTAATACCAGTGACCTTTTTCTTCCTTATTATTTCTTTCAGATTCTTTTCATTTAAGTAACATTAAATTTCATGTCTATTTCGCAGGGATTTCTCCTCGCACGTGATACTGAAGCCACTTTCGAATCTTTATTTACGTAGTATAAGTCCTTCTCCCACCTTGGCACGAATAGTTTCCTAATGTTCCTTGCATTTCGAATTATGGCTTCATTCTATCAAATATTGTTTCCTTTAAATTTATCCTGCAATTGGTACTTTCGTTCTGGACGTTTCCCAATTCAAATATTTCAGTGGTGTTGTTGTTGACTAAACTTAGTTGTCTGATTTCGGTATTTATGATACTGCCACATGCGGCTACGCTGCATAAAATCTCTGATGTTTTGATCTGATACTTCTTATTAAAATTCTTCTCATAACATGTGGCCAATTTTCCCGCAGGTAATGCAAGCGTGCTTGAATTTGATTGTCTCGTTGTTGTTCTAGTTGTTCTTTTCAGTAGAATTGTTATTGCCATGGTTCGTCTTTTTCCTGAAATATACTGCCCCTTCGATGTATTCAATCTTGTTCCGTTTTGGTACTTTGAATTCTTCCAGCAATTTGAGTTTTAATATTTTTGTTCTCGGCAATTTCTCCTGAACGACACTGTACAGTAAAACTTAGGTATTTAGGCACCATTGACTGACGGACAGGCTCCCCTGATTGATAAACCGTGTCCAATTTGTCGCAAATCCCCTTAGATGTTTCACAATTCTTAATCTGCTACAATGCGAATGGACCAATTGACAAAATGAGATCCGATTTGGACTTCTTATCATTCTATGACCACAAAATGTCCTGAGCATCCTCCGGCTTCACCGATATTCCACATACATATTTCCATGACATGTTTTTCATCAATAGCGCCTCTATTTGAATTTTCCAAGTATCAAAATTTTCCAGTGTATATGTTCTTCGCTCTTATATTCCTTAACTCATTCCCATATAGCACTTCTGAGCAAAAAATTATTTTCATTCCTATAAAACGTAATTTCAAAATTAATTTTTATTCGATTCGAAGGCTCCACTGTTAAATTATCGGTAATAAAATGCTTAATTCATCAATTTATCTCGATATACTGAAATTCCACAACATTATTTCAATTCCTAAAGAAATTATTTCGCAAGATATTGAGGAATACCGTCCAATATCTATTCACTTAATAAAATTTTTGAGAAATTGTTAGATGATCGTCTCTCAAAGGGTAGACAGATGATAGCCTTAATTTGCATTAATACTCCTAACAATCTTAATACATACAAACTAACTGATCGTACTTAATGCTTCCTATCCCCATTTAATCTCGAAATAAATACCAACTAATTGCAGAAGCTTTCATCTGTCTGGATTAAATCTCAATGCATGTTAATGAGTTTTTAATGCAAATTAATGCTTTCATCTGTCCACGGTTTAACGCTCATTGAGAACTTTTAGATTGTAATTATATACTATATACATATACCACTGCGTCATAACTTTCTGATTTACAACTGTTCGTTTGTTGCCTGAGGGCAATGTAAGAGTTCAACTCATTCGACTCATAATAATTAAAATTTATATAGTTAGTGATTGTAACTTATGATTTAAAAATGAGTAAATAAATATTCTGACTTGTTTTATTTTTCAATAGGCCACTTTCTTTTAACAGAATGTGTGCAATGTAAATTTACGCCTACAAAATCGAAAATAAAACACAAATTTGCCTTAAATATTACTGTTATATGTACATATCGACGCCTCCATTCTATAATGTTCTAAGTGTACTAAATTCTACGTTCTCTAAATTAAATACTGTCAAAATTTGGTTAAGATGCGCCGATCCGTTCCGAAGTTATAGGGAAAAATCTACCTAGAATACACATATAGTCGTATGTCGCGTGAAAACTTTGAGAGCTCATAACTCAAAATACACTTTTTCGACTTAGAATGTTATAGAACGGAGGCGTCGATATGTAAGGTTCATATCTTAGAAACAATAAGTGAAAGTTTTCTCGTTTTTTTTTTCGTTTTTATAAGGTGTATACATACACATGGCGTATTTAAAAGTTTTAACGCTTTAAAATTATGTCTATCTATCTCTACGTTCAAAATGAAAGATTGACAAATATATTCAGATTTTGTAGAATATTTCAATATACAGAATAGTTATTTGGGCACTGGATTTGAATATGTATGTACACATGTATATACCATACATATGTATATATGCACCATATGTATTTACATTTACATTTTTATTCCATTCGGTAGCCAAAAACATTGGCATATATTTAACAAATTTGAGATAACCGAGTGTTAGTAAATATTTTATTAATTTCTTCATTTTTGTTTTTGTTTTTGTTTTTCAACTTACCTTAGGATTTAATCCAGAACCCTGCCGTAAAAAAGTACCGGTTATAAACCAAAAACTGTTCGATACTGAAAATTGATTTTCTACAATATCTGAATCTTTTAGGCAAGGATGAGGGCTATTCCATTCGTAGGGCGAAAAGCGAGCCATCACAAATAATGTAAATGAAACTAAAATATAAGCAGCTAATACATATAACCATATTTCCATAGCCAAGGGATTCATAAAGGAGAACAGACGTGTAGGCTGGCTGGTAGGCACCTGTTGAGGTAATAATTGTAGGCCATCATGTAAAACTACTCGGACTAGGCAATAATTGTCTGATTAAAGTCAAAAATAAAATAATAACTTATTTTGGACAATAATCATTCATTAGTACTGCATTTTTACGGTTTACAAGCAATAATTAAATTTATTAACATACCTTAAATAGAATACCAATTCCAAGATTCATAAAGGGTTTGGTAAAATCTATAACGCTTTCTCGAGCATAATTGATCGTCATGGAGGCAACTGCTAAATCTGCACGCTGTAATCAAAAATTACAATTTTATATGTATGTTTATTAATAGAGGCGCCAATATTGAAATTATGCCACTGTCACTTGAAGTAGATTGTTGAGTTAAAAAGAAAAATGGCTCAATATAGAATTTAATTTTTATTGTCACACGATCACGGTCAGTAAATCTGAACTTGTCGTTATGTTAAAGCCGATAAAAAAAACACTATGTTTTGTATAGAATAAAAATTAACACTTTCTTACTCTTTCCATCAGCTCTCGAACAATCCCATTCCATGTTTCAGTTTCTGGATTATAAACACCATACATATTATCAGGAACAACTTCAATTTTATAATGAAACCCTACTTGAGCCGCTATCGCCTTTAGAAGGTCTATGCAGAATCCCTCAAATCGCGCATTCCCCGTTAAATTGGCGTCTTCTTTTACCATAACATATGGTTTCTCCTTAAAATTCAATAAGAAAAAAATTTATATTCCAACATACATATAAATTAATTTTATTTATTAAATATAATATCTTCATATACATACATACGTATAATATTTTTATGTATGTATGTGTTTGCTTTTCATACATTTTATAAACACACACATTGCTAATTTTTATTGATATTTTAGATAATTTCTCTATATCTAATAAAATTCCGTCTTCACTAATTTCGGAAATCGTTCACCGTTTGAGCAGTGATGATTTTCCTACTAACAACAATTAATACTGACTTTCAAAAGAATGTACTTGGTGTAATCACAGTTCATTGGATTGTTCAAACTATGTATTGTCGAGAATGGATGTACAAACTTTAAAAGTGAATAGGTTCTTGCAATGCCAAACTAGAGAGTTTTTGTTTCATTGTATTCCATTTCACGTGACCTCTTTGCAAAGAACAAATAATGTACTGCAATACAACAGCTACGAATACGTTAATTTTTTACAACGTTTTTATTTATTGTTTTAACGTAATTCATTTGGTAGTGAATTAAAATTTTTTTTTTGTTTTCTTTCGGTAGAATTAATATAAAAAAATGTCATTGCACTTGTTAAATTTACGTCTCATTGCTATCACTGTCAATAACAGACAATGAAGCCATTATGTGTGGAATATGCTTTACTAAATTGGTCATTATAGTTTTTTAATCAGAATTGCGGCCTAGTTAGCTTGTGGAATTATACATCGTCTAAATATACGCCACGGCTTCTATGGATGGAACACTTTTGAAATGTCCAATTTCTATGACTTTGGCGCATAAATCGGGCTGAATTTGATCAGTGGTATGGGCTATGATATGGTTTGAGGTTTATTCGCATACACCTGTAATCACATCGCACGATATCGGTCCATCAACTCCACGTGAGATGACCATGCCCTCAAATCGCTCACGCAGGTCATTTTTCAGATCAATAGTGCTCGCTGTAGGGGTACATTGGACGCTCTGGAAGAATTTTGTTTGCCAACCCAGAAATGGCCTCGACACAACAGTTGGTTTTTCCATGGTGACTTGGCAAAACATATTGAATAGATGACAAATAATTTGACAGGTGTAGCTTCAACAAGATGGCTACGTCTCCAAAAAATTTTTAATGAAAGTTCGTTTCATAAATGAGAACATAAAAAAAAGTTTGACACGACTATTAAACTGTTGAAATAATAACTACAGCATATTTTGTCCGATCAAATCAAATTGAAATCAAATGAAGATTCAGTCTCTTCACAGCAGATAACAAAAATATTTTTAAGTTCTACTCAGCTAATTATACAACTTACATCATGTCAAAATACTACATACTGTAACTCATTTTGACAATGTGTTGGAAATTGTTTTTAACAGATAATATATTGTTTAAGAGTGTATATATATGGCAAAATAGAATTTTCTTACCTCTCTTGTCATTACTAATAATGTTATATTGGCTGTATTCGTATCGTAAAATGCAGTCGGATCTGTTATATTAACACCATCATCAAGAGTCCAGAAACCTACTTTCATTATACGCTCTTGCTTTAGTTTCAATAAATCAACTTTAAATTTATTTCGTCTTCCTTCAGTTAGATCAATTGTTCCAGTAAGGCCATTTATATTAGCCGTGTTAATATAGTTGTACAAGGAAAGTCCGTCATTCCATGGCTCTTCAAGATCACATGATAAGTTACGCAACTGCAAAGAATGCACACCATTTAAAGCCATAAGACCTGTAGCGAATGCGTATACCGAATCAAACATCAATGCTGGCTGCGTCTTTATTACACAAAAAAATCAAAGGTATTTGGCATTATAAAGACTTTGTTCTGCGTAAACGAAATATTATACCTGTATATAAGGACGTCCTTCAACCACATTTAATCCGCTGTGAGGAAATTTTTGCATTTGTTCAATTATTTCATTATAACGTTTACTCTCTACATCCACCAGGCGAAATGCAGTTATATTCACTCCATTGTACTTAAAGTCCTCTAGGTCAAATGTTTCTAAATCCTATAATTCATCATCATAATACATAACATTCGTGCAATACAATAAACATAAAAACAATAATCAATCATTAAAAAGAAAAATACAATTACAATTATAATACTTACGAATGTTGTAAACATATAATGATATCGATAATCATTCATTTGTAGTTGCAAAATCTGAAAATCATAGCAAAATATATTATGGTTACCCAAAAACCCGAAAAGTGTTTAAAGTACTTACGGCACGAAAAAATGATTTGATATTTTCAGAATTTGTATCGACAATTATTTTATAAATTTCCTTTTGTCGAATCGCTCGTAAAACCTGTCTATATGTGTCCGGAGTTACTTGTCGTATATACATTTCAGTTGGCAGTTCTGCTGTAGTATGCATTAGATCTTGCTGTTTAAATAGACCTATTTATTGGAAATTGAATTGAACGTTTATAAAATATTAGTAAAAGGAATAATGTTTATGGTTTTTTTTTTCTTTTCTTGTTTAAATGAATTGTTTTTAGCAATTTAGTGCCCTGAAAGTTAGCAAACTCAAGTTTCTTTGGGTTTGTTTAACAGACATGTAACCCGAATGAGTTTCTGTCCTTGCAATTAATTAAGACGGAGCTGTCAAGAAAATCAAAAAAAATAATCCGTGTACAGTGAAACGAAATAACTCGAATAATGACTAGGTGTCTGTTGTATCGCAAAGAAAAATGATTTAAAATAATAACGCGACAAAAAAAGATTATTTTAACAAACTATTAATGCTCCTTTAATATACATAGATATATTATATAGTTATAACTATATACACCAACAAAAGTAAGAAGTATTTCACCTTTAACTCATAACATAATTTCAATCCAAAGTTTGTGTTTAATCTCAATTGTTTAATGTCTATAGTATATTATGTATGTATGCCTTGGATACGTAAGTACACTTTCACGCTATGTTTCCTATGTTTAGATTAAGAAAAATGGAAAATTTTTTGTATGACTAACTTAATGATGATGATAATAACTCAAGAAATTAAAGTTAGTTAGTTACTTTGACAGAACTTTGTGTAATAAAAACAGTAAATTGTTTTTAAATATTATCATTTTGTTATATGTATAGTTTTAAGCAAACAAAAATACATTTGCTTGAAAATATGTACCTCAAAACACTTAGATGCCCTAAAAAGTTTTGGTTTTATTATAGGTTTTACCTTTTTATTAGAGATTAAAATTACGTTATCTGCTCGATATTTAAAAACAATTAATTGTAGGAACCAAAATCTAAAAATTGGTTTTATATCTCGAAAATTGCAATGTTACAGGAAGATATACTTAAGCCTTAAAATTAATAACATTCGACTGATTTGCATTCAATTTGATATTATCACAATTAAATAAAAAAAATCTGAATTGCGATACATCTAGCACATTAATACACAATCCAAAAGTTTTTTGATTCAGAGAAGTAATAGGGCTAAAGTGAAATAATAGCCCTAAGAGTTTATACTGGTTGTACGACTGTACAATCAATTAAAAAATCAACAAACCCGATTTAAGCATTTTTTTCACAACACCCATATTCTGAGTGTTAATATTAGCCGTAAGTGATGGAACATACAGTTTAACGTCGAATTCGAACGACATATTTGAGAAACTCTTGTATAATCATCTAGTAAACTAACACACCACCATGTACACTTTTTTAACTGAATTCAATTTATTTATTTTTTAATTACAAATTTTATTTAATTATTTACGAGCTGAGTAACTTTCCCTTATGCTCGGTGTAGTGTAACAGAGCAGAGTCTCTGGTGAGAATCGAACCCAAAGCCTTCTCGCTAATAGTCTAAGGGCCATTATTACAACTTTCCTTTAACTAAAGGCAGGATTTTAACGGGAAGAGAATGTGTTTAATTAAATTTATTGAATTTAATTTAAATGAATTTTAATTTTTTTTATGTGTTAAGCTAAGTCTCCATAAGTGTATACTAAAACCAATAAGGTGTTTACTTACTTACATACATACATACATAACATACATAATTGGCCGTTACAACCCTTCAGTCAGGATTACGTAAGTAAAAGTAAGTAAAAGTAAGTTAAGTAAAAAATTAACACTTAAATTTAAAAAACTTATCAATATTTCAGATAATGTTTTTATTTTATTTATTTATTCAATTAATTATTAATACGAGCTGAGTAACTTCGACCACATGCTCGGTGTAGTGTAACAGACCAGAGTCTCTGGTAGGAATAGAACCCTCGACCTTCACGCTAATAGTCTAGTGCACTACCCACTTGACTACTTGTGTACCTTAATTTTATACTTGAGTGGCGGGACCTACAGTTTAACGTCGACTCCGAACGACAAGTTTTTAGAAACTTTTTCATGGCAATTTTATTTATTCCCAGAGTTTTTGCCAGAAATCTGGTGCTATTGGACTTACGAGAGAATTTTAATTCTGTATTGTTAAATTTCTAATTCAGGCATATATCAAGATGTATGCTAAAATATTTTATTTAATTTTGTTACAAATGATTTCAAGAAATTGTTACGTGTTATGTACTTATTTACATATTTAAATCTCTTTTCTGTACTTCATACATAAGTTTATATACACGCAACTTTACTTATGCTAACATTATTGCTATTATTGATATACAATTTGTTATGTTTGATTCGTTCCGCGTAAATTTCGAAAACTCCGTAATTTTTAACAATTCTGAAATCTCTCTTAAAATATTCTTTAATCGATTCCTCTTGAAAATTTATTTATCTCTTTATGTAAATTTAGGAAACACTATATTTATACACTCTATTATTTTTGCTGTGTGATTAATGTTACTAAATTTAGTTTTTCATAATTATTCATAAGGACATTTTATTTATTTGTATTTTCAACAAATCAACAATTAAAATATTAATAAAATTTGTTATCAATTTGATCAGTTATTAGTGTTGCCAGAACATTTTGTTGCCAAAATTATAACAAATGGTGGCGAATATTAAAAAGAAAATATATATTTAAATAATTAATTTAAAATCGAGAAAAAATTCATCAATTCATTGCAAGAAGTTAAAGTTGTTACAAATTTCCGATCGATTGACACACTATATACATATGTATGTATGTGTGTGCATAGAGATTAAACTTAATAAATTTTACACTTCACATATTTAAATATTTTTATCTTTCTCTTTACAATTTTATAACAAGAGTGTACAGGTAAATTTAGAACTATTTAGTGGTTATTAGCTTACCATAGTCTTCTTCGTAAACAATGGCTACTTTGGTCCAATTTAAATAAAACATTAGATCCCGATAGGCCATATTTAAAGAATGTTGAGATGGATATAAATTGATGGAAAATTCTTTAACATTCGTATCCATATCAATCCGTGTCTCGATATGTGGTATGTCAAAACTTTCACAAATTGACTGTATATGCGTTGCCAATAGAGGATCAGTTGGTCCAAATATTGCTTGTACGCCAGTCTCTAGTTGGCGGCATACCTTTTTAGTCGAACGAAACGTGTCATCGTGGGGTATGTACTCAATGTCGTATACTATCTGTGTATCAGGCAGCATAGTTTTATCCTTGTTGATGCGATAAATTGCATATTTAAAGGCAGATTCGATTTTACTTGCCCTTTGGTCTTCGGTAAAAATGGCGCCTAAACGTATGACCGGTGGTAAACTAATCGGTAGAGCAGCGCATACTTCGGACCAATGAGAGGTTGCTAACAAAAATAATGCTAAAGTACAGCAAAATTTTAATAAATAAAAGTCCAAGCTATGATGTAGAGTTTTAATGTAATTTATTGGTTGCTGTTGCAGTGGTGGATTTTTATTGCAAGCTCTTGAGATTGCTAAACTAGTTATTGTATCAACTATTTTCGTTGTCGTTGCTCTTCTTGTTGTTGTTGCAAAACAATTTACACCTGGTATGGAAGCAGTCATAATGCATATCCCAGTCCATGTATTTAATCTTATAAATATTTATATGTATAAAACTTGTGAAAAATAGTTAACGCCAGTTCTACACAATCTTAACACAATTCAGACAACTCCTTCTCCTCCCAGTGATCAATCATTATTACCAAACGCAACTGAGCTCAATATGTTTGTTTGTTCGTGTAATTCTCATGATTTGTTTTTTTTTTTATTTTTTCGATTATGTATTGTTTTTACCATTTCTAATTGGATTACTATTCATTATTTTTTTCTTATTTATTTTTATTAACCATTCTAAATTCATTATATGTACATTATTGTACACAAAAGCTCAGTCCGCGGTCTACTACACACAAAATATATGAAATATGTATAAATATTCTTCTTAATGAGAATATAAACCAATTGTTGTCTCCTTTATATTTCAAAAACAATTTTTTTATTTACAATTATGTATTGCTTATTTCTTCTCCTTAAGGTATACTGCGTTTAATTGCGTCGACACAACGCAAAGATGCCAGATTTCCATATAAATAATAATAAAAAGATGCCAACTACTTTTTTCTTGTATAGTATAATAACAATTGTTTCTTTTTAAAATGAAACTGTTAAAATTAAATTTATTCGAAATTTTTATCTTAATATTCAGTTTTGGCCAAATCTTTTTTTCCAAATTATATTGACCTGTATTTAAATAATTCTTTTGGCATAATTAGAAATATCTGGAGTAGAGGCTGGTTTTGTTTTAACCCAATAGCTTCGCTTATTCTACACACAGGCCGGTTGCTTTACCACTGATAGAACAGTGATCTATGGTAATACAGTACTTATTTTGTATAACGGCTCTTTGGTGAATTTCAGATTTATTCACCATACCGGACAAATTCGTCTCAATTTGTAAAAACTCACCACACCCAGAACTCACCATACAAGAGGCAAAAATGATTTCTTTCAGGGGTCTTTTCTACCCGTCGCACTCAAAACGACAATAAACTAGAAAATTCCACCAACACCATCCCTCACACACACGCATGCCATAAATTCGTCTTAAACAGCAAGGGATTTAATTTTCATTTATACATGTGTGTTATGTGTGTACATTATACAAACAAGACCAAATAATTTATCGTACTTTTTTTGAACGAAGGATGAACGGATATTTCTTCAACCACACACACTACCAGTGTTGCCAGGAATGAAAAAATAATAGAAAAATAAAAACAATTGTTTTTTTCAAATTTAAATTAAGTTTAATTTAAAATAATTAAAATTACATTTTTTAACAACAAACAAAATAACCAAAACCAGAAGAATAAAAAATAAGCTACCAACCAATTTTGGTAACCAAAAACGGGAACACTGGGATCTCAAGTCGTCACATCAATACAAATATAAACGTTGCGTAGCCAACTTAATGTTTTATTATATTTTGCCAGCTTTATGACTTACACACTACTGGCATCGAAATTACACATATGAAAAAAATTACACACAAAATTTTGTTTTTAGAAATATTGAATACATATATAATATATGTTAAAAAGTTAAAAAGCCCAAGTTTGAAAGGCAACCCTATATTTCCGTTTTAGGGCAAGTGAGGGACAATCTAATTAGCAATTACGGTAGCTGACTCTACCCCCGAAGCATTAAAAATAATTCGGCATTCATAGCTTGAAAATGAAAAAGTACATTTTTTTGGCATATTGCTACATATATTATGTAAACATTAAAATTATATATTCATATACTTTTAAAGATTTGCTTCTATTTAATTGTATATTGAGTTCCGAAAAATTGGTAAAAGAACAGTATTAAACAAAGTGCAGCAGTAGGTTTACGCATGCATAAGTATATGTATGCATGTGTAAATAAAAATGTAATGTAAACCTCAAATAAAATTATTGTTTTCTTTTTCTATTCAAAAGGCATGTAAATGCATATTTCAAACATTAGCCTCTCATGTATTTAAATTAGAAAGAGAAGGATGTAGGTGTTTTTTTTTGAAAACTAGTGTTGGAAATTGCAATAAATTTACAAAAATAACCAGTGTTAGCAAATTGACTGTTAAAAATTAAAGATTAAAGAAAAAGGTATAACAAAAAAGTAAAATTACACACGAAGCTAATTAGATATATTCTACACACACAATCAAAAATTACACACAATATGTGTAATTACACACAAGGTGGCAACACTGTATTTTGTTAATTGAAGATGTGTTCAGTTGTCACAACTTTATCTTCTTTTTAGTTCTTGTTCTTGTTTTGACACGACTTTCTTTTTAGGAACGTGGCATTTTTAGGCAACTAAATCAAAATTTTGATTTTTTGTTTTTGTGTATTATATTAGTTTTAGTTTTAATTCGGCCAGAAGACAAATTCAACATTAAGTTATATATACTCAATAAAAATTCCAATTAGTTGCCGTTTTTAATTTTACAAAACGAAATTATATTGTGTGTTGTGTTGTTCCACATCTTAATAGGGAATAAATACATCATTTGTTAATTTACTCAATTTTTTAAGAAAATATGTCTTCTATACTCAATATGTTGAATTTTGGCGGAGATAATGATCTGAATTTAGTAATTTTAGTACCAGTATTTGCACTAGTCGTGGCGGTGGCATTTCTATTAAAGTTCAGTCTTCGCAAACCAGAAGTAAACAAGAAAACTCAAAATGTTAAAAAGGCGCAGGCACCTAACAAACAAAAAGAAGAAAAGTCTAATGGCGACAAAAGAGAAAAGGCTGTAAAGGAAAGGAAAGCCTCGTCTAGCCCTACCAAATCTTTAGATAATCAGACCGGCAATGAGGCTACTAAATCTAAATCAAGTAAAAAGCAACAACAGCAACCTAAACAACAGGCTACTATAAATGAGAAACCATCTAAGAAAAGTGGCGCTCAAAACAAAAAGCAACAGGTTAACAATACTAACACAAATAATGATTTGGCAAAGGCCAATAAAAAACAAGTTGACATCTTCATCAACAAAGAAGAAGAGGGTGAATGGCAAATGGTAACTACGAAAAAACAAAAACAGAGCAAGCAAGAAGAGAACGTTGCAGTAGCAACGACTTCAGTTAAAACTACCAAAAAGCCACAAAAGTCTCCCGAAAAGGCCAATAAGCAACCGAGTAATAAAACGAAAAAGGCTAAAGAAGTGACCGAAAAAAGTGACAACTCGACAAAAGTTGTTAATGGAGAGGTATCAACCGTCGAAGAGATTATAGCATTGAATGTGGAACCCAAGAAAATTATTAATAATTCGACTGAAAACTCTGTTCTTCCATCTGAAATAACTGAAGTGACAAACCGAAATGATAATGTCGATTCTGGCTTGAACAGCACAACCTCTGTTGCTGCTACCAATGTTGAAATTAAAACTTCATCTGCTCATGATGCAACTCCCGTTGCTAACGTGGCATTTGATGAATTGGGCGGTAAGTGGCTATAAACCAACTTAATTTTTTTACAACTATTAGAAGTTCATATTCAAAAAAAAAAAAAATTCATATATATAAACAACAACATACCTTAATTCCTGTGGAGTTGTAGTGAACGATAATGAAAATTGTTTTATTAATATGAAACCGTTAACATTGCAAGACTTGATCTGATGAGCCACGTTCTTTATATTATCGTATTCATAGATAACCATTCACATTACGAGTAGTATTGTATTATCTTAAATTATTTATAACGTTCAGTAGAAAAATATTTAGCAGAAACTGAATGTGCGTTGAGTAAACCATACAAATAAATTGATTAGGAGAACTTGCCTAGAATAAGCCGACATAAGTAGGATTTGTCCCTAATTAATTTTTTTCAATACCGCACGAAAAGGCCGAAAATGTGAAATATAAACTGAATAATTTTTCAGAATTTTTTAACTGCTATTCTGATTTCCCCGTTTCGAACATACTTAGATAATCGAATATAATTAGAAATGTAATCTTGCTAGAGTCAATAATTCTAATTTTATCTTGAAAATTTGTCTCTCGTGAACATTTTATTTGATTTCATTTAATTTATGAGTTTTGCTGGTTATCACTGAATACATACGTAATTCAAATCAAATAATGAATTCAAAATTGGATTTAAGTTTAAAAATAGTGAAAACTTTCAAACTAGAACAATAATTTCAAAACATAAGTAAAAAATTGACACTTAAATTTAAAAAACTTATCAATATTTCAGATAATGTTTTTATTTTATTTATTTATTTATTAATTATTAATACGAGCTGAGTAACTTCGACCACATGCTCGGTGTAGTGTAACAGACCAGAGTCTCTGGTAGGAATAAAACCCTCGACCTTCACGCTAATAGTCTAGTGCACTACCCACTTGACTACCAGGGTACCCATTTCAGATGTTGTTTTCATGTTTACATACATAATTGACCACTACAACCCTTCAGTCAGGATTACGGCCTAGCTTCCCACACCACTCATGTTGTGTGCCTTAATTTTAACTTGAGTGGCGGGACCTACAGTTTAACGTCGACTCCGAACGACAGATTTTGAGAAACTTTTTCAAGGCAGGTTTATTTACTCTCAGAGTTTTAGCCAGAAATCTGCTGAGAGGAAGTCGCCGAATAAACAATTTTTTCCATGTTTCGTTTTGATGTCTGACCTGAGATACGAACCCGGGCTTTACGTCTAATAAGCGAACACACTACCTACTAGACTACGGCGACTTCGAAAAAATATTAAATAATATAATATAAAAAATTAAATAATATAATAATAAAATAATTTATTTTTTGTAAATTGTTAAAACTTGTTTACACAAAGAATGTTAAATGAAAATTCAATTAAGGGTTTACCAATCAAATACATAGTTTGTGGAAACTTAATTAAAATTATTTTATTTGTTAATACAATCAAACGTTATATTATAATTAGAAGCGGAATGATTGAGACCTAATGTCGAGTGGATAATAGACCCGATAGACATATAGCCTCACTAAAGTGATAAATTGGCTTATGATAATGCAGTCTCAGAGAACGTGATTACATTTATTCATTATTTCAAAGTCTCAAAATGTCATTTTGATCCACTTTTTGGATGAAAATTTAGTTAGCTTATAGTTTTGATTTTATATAGATACATATGTATGTGTAATTAAATAGTTCGAAGCATTTTCCGTAATCAATAGTAAGAATTGCACCAGAGAACTTTTTGAATGCAGGTAGTGGATGAGCTCTTGGTACATTATTCCGGTGTTTGAGATACACACACACAAACACTTCGGAAAAGAGTATTATTCAATAGGCATATTCGTTGTTTTTTTGAGTGCTGGAAGCCTTTGAGAGAAGACATGCACTGCAAATACATGTATTCCGTTATATTTGCTCTTCACATGTGTTGTTATGTCTTGTGAAAATGAAATTGTTCGCATTGACAACAAGGTATTCTGTTTTTGTGAATGTATTCAAGATTCATAATATGACATTCGAACTATTCTCTGAATCCTACAGTACCTTCAAAGACCCTCGACTACAGTAATTGTTAGGTTAAACAGCTAGTGATCATCTGCTAACAATTAAATTTTAGTGAGTTTTATCACTTCTAAGAATTTTTCAGTGAAATATGAGCCTTATGAAAAAGTTGAACAGTTTCAGAAATTAAACAATAAATTTCCGAAACAACCATATAAGAGATTAAAGTGATTATATTCGATGACAAGAGTGGAACTCCTCTGCATTAGCAGTAACAGGCCTTTACACAGAGACCTATTGGTCCATTGTTACTTTTCAGAGAAAATAAAAGGAAAAAAATGATAGAATGGGAGAAGCCAGAATACCGCAAATAGAACCAGTTTTCAGCAGAGAGAGAAAGAGATACATAAAAGATATTAAAGAATGAAAGAAAAGGTAGAACAGAATATAGAAGAAGATAGATAGAAGATCAAAGTGAGGTGGTCCACAGCCATTGTGCTCCAAGGTGGCAATAACCCCTAGCTAATCAATACCGTTTATGAACCCTATTAGACTCTCAAGCCTACAGTCCTCAAAAAATGTACTACGAATTTGCGGACATGTATAGTGACATAAAATATGATCCACTGTTTTAATTGTAAACATATTTTATCTTAAAATTAAACTTAAAAAGTTTTAACCGTTCTTTAAAAATATTTAAATTGGATATATTTTTTCCCTATTCCCGTGACATAAAAAATCTCCCTGCTACAGTTATGATAAATATTGCGAAAAAGCGGCACATTTATGACAGGCAAAAAAAAATTGACTTAATTTTATTTAGAAAACCACATTTTCAAAAATGGTAGTGAAAATCATTCGATCCCGGAAAGTTCGTTCACTTATCATTTGTTCAGTTTACTTTATTTCCTTAACAAATGTTAAGGCTTGCCTTCGTATATGTGTTGAATTTGAGGAAAATTTGACTACAATACATTTTTGATGATGCCGGCGATGATTGTCGTGATAATAATCGGAATAATCGGATTGTCGGACTAATATACATAATTACCTAATCCAGTTGAAAATATTTGAAAATCTTACAAATTCGATTTAATTGATTAGCAAAAAATTAAGAAAGTTTAGACTTGCAGGAAAATTATTGCGTTCATTTCTAACTTATTGAAGAGAACAGTGTTTTGCTCTTTTGTATTAATGCATTTTTTATTCCCCGTTTTCTCTACCTACTGACACGTATCCATTGGAATAACCAAGTGTTTTGGTTTCTAATTGTGTAGTTCTTTTTTTAATTTTGTTTAATAGACCTTTAATTTTACATTACCTTCTTCATCATTATATAATTCAACACCAGTCTTTGCAAAGTAATTAATTATAGAACGAAATGGACCAGACATAGTTTTACTGTTAGGAAGGAGTTACTTTTTAAGCCAAGTTAGTTAACTTATTCTAGTTAGAGTATTAGCATTAGACCATTGTAAATCACAAATTGGGCTATTTTGTATTCAAAATTTCAAATTTTAATTACTCTAATACGATTTAGTTTCACAATCCACTGTTTGGCAATATCCATGCAAAAGATGTAAAATTAATTAATAAATTCATCTAAGAAACTCTTTTTATCAGCAATTCAAAATCAAAGTAATAATTGAAGCCATAGTTCCGGAAATTCAAAATTTTAATTTTTTTTCTTTATAATTTTTTCCTTACCCAGTAAATAATAAGTTTTTATTGTTGCAGATGATGGCTGGACGGATACCAAACCTCAAAAGAAAAATAGAAGGAAAGCACTCAGGGAATAATGGCAAAACAATTCATCACCCACCTAATTGTTTCGATTATTGTATATGTAACTTAAAAGTAAAAAGAGAATGATGATTATAGTTATAATTTTGTTATTTGTATTACTTTTTATATTTTACGCATATACATTTTAAAAAGCTGTAAATTATTTTCTTTTGCGCAAATGTAAATATAATAGGTTACAATAATCAAAGAAATATCATTTTATAAGTAGAATATCCAACTAAGAAAAATATATAAATTTCGTTAATACATAATGTGCATTCTATTTTAAATGGTACTTTAAGAAATTATTCCTTTGTCACATTTATTTCTTTTTATTAAGTAACAACAGCAAATTTGAAGTAGTTTGAAATAATGTCAATATGCAGATATTTTATTGTATATTTAATGCTCAATAGACAAATTTTTATATACAAATTATATAAACAAAAATTAAATTAAAGAAAACTGGACAATCGCTTATACTCGTTGTCTCCTTAGATACATTGAGAAAGAAAAAAACAAAACTAGTCTTTCTCTAATTTTTGTTTGTGTATTAGAGGTGAAAAATAATAAGAATATAATAAATAATAGGTAAATTTTTAGATAAATATTGCTTATATTTTTATATAAATTGTATGCATGAAGTTCTAAATTATGTATTTTTTAAACGATTTACTGTAAAGTCTTCCAATATTTACAATGCTCTAAGGGAAGTTTTACTATCTCCTCTCTCTCTCTATTTCTCTTTAAATGTCAATTACTTTATTTTATTGCTTGTAATTACGACTGAATGTTCAAGATAATTCAAGTTATTTGTTTTAAACATATTTTTAATAACAATAGAAGGCTATACGAAATTATTTATGAAACAAATAATTAATATAATAATGAAATTTTGTAAAGTATGAATTTTTTAAAATGAGAATTTTATTACATCTAATAATAAAACTTATATTTGGCGAAAAGAAAACCTTTGAGTTGTGATTGCCTTAATTTAAAATTCAAATGGATCTATTGCGGAAAGTTTAAAAATAAGAATATACATTAATTAGCCTATTTCGTGATAAATTTAAGCGACTGAAGCTATTGGTGAATAGAATAGAACTGAATTTATCAAGTTCCTTTTGTTTAAGTGTGACTTTCAATTATTTACATAATTGCTTAGTCTATTTGTTTTTATTATTTCATTTTATGTTCCTTTAATTTATTACAAGTTAATTGCTAACAGTGAGTCTGCTATCTTAAAATTTAAAAGTTTTATTCAAATATACGTGTACAGGTTCAATACGTTCTTTGGGTTCAACAACCTAGGTCGTAATCCAGACTGAAGGCTTGTAATGACAAATTATGGATGTATATAATAACAATTACAAATAGTTCGTTATAACTGCTTTCGGCAAGTTGTAACACAAGCGACAAGAATTACAAGTTCAAGTTAAGCAGTAATCGATTAAATGCTGATAAACATTGAAATACAAACAATCTTGATAGGAAAATTAGCGATCACGAATCTTAAGAAATAAATGTTCCAATTAAAAATAAAATATAGGAGCTAAATAGATTGAAAAACGTTAAATTTTTACAATAATAAAATTTCGTAATAATCTACTGTATGGATGAAGTAATCATTTATATAATATTTACGATTAAATTGAAATGGCCAACATATTTCTAAATTGTATAAATAACTCACATACCCCAATGGTAAAAATAGTAAAACGATAAGTAGCAATCCTAGAATAGACTGAAGGAAATAAGTCACATGAAGAAAATAAGGAAACAAAAGTAGCAAGTAGCTGTATGTAGATTATTGAAACTCTATAATCGTTCTAGTATAAATCGTTATAAAACTGAAATATCGTTTGCTATAAACAAATATATAACAAAACTAGAAGTTGTGCGAACCAAAAAATTATGTGGAAAACAATTAAGTGCCTAATATTAAAAAAAAGAAAACAAAAATACTGGAAATAAGAATTCCAAATCGTATGAATATGAAATTGCTAGCGAATTAAACCTTTTTTTCATTGAAAATGTAAAGCAAATAATAAACAGTGTTCAACATATTAAATATCAAAATATTACAGAAGTCTAGTAGGTACTGTGTTGGCATCAAAACGAAATATGAAAAATTATTTCTTCGACGACTTTTTCGCAGCAGTTTTCTGACAACAGTTTTGAGAGTAAATAAAATTGCCATGAAAAGGTTTCTCAAAAATTTGTCATTCGGAGTCGATCTTAAACTGTAGGTCCCGTTCAACTGTGAGAAACTAGGTCGATATCCTGACTGAACGGTTGTAATCTTCAATTATGTATATATGTATGTATATAATATTACAGAAAAAAGCACTATCACATACATACATACATAATTGGCCATTACAACCCTTCGTCAGGATTACGGCCTAGCTTATCAACACTAAAGCACTATCATAGTTTATAAATTTGAGTGTGTGGATAGTGAAAAATTAAAAAATGTTATGAAAACAATGAAAATTAAAAATTATCAATATTTCCAAAAGGTGAAAATGTTGCTAAAAAGTTTTGAAATACTGGGTGTGCAGTTACATCACCTTCCTAATTTATCTTTACATATGGGCAACTTTCCGGATGCCTTAAATGAATCATGCATTGTGCCAATACAGAAGGTTTAAAATACAACCGATCCTCAAGAGATACGCCCAGTGAACATATTAACGACTATTAGCAAATTATTGGAAAATATTGTGCATTCTCAACTTAATGCATAGGTATTTTGGAAATAATGAATTATTATATAATACACAATGTATGTGGATAAGATGAAACTTAAAACGAAAAAAACGAAAGCGGTGGTAATGAATGGAATTACTAAATTTTATTCGATTGGAGACAAAGAAAATGAAGGAGCTTGCAATTGTTACATAGGCTGCGGGGAGTTCACGGGAAGAAGAACCATAAAATAACGAGTGTTATTTTAGCAAACTCTTTTGTGGAAGATTGGTAAATAGGGGTCGAAAACAAGTGTACCAAACTTCCAGAGAGTATTGCGATTATAATTAAGAGATGTAATTATAATTAGGGTTAATTGGGAGAGATAAAAGAAAAGAATTATTAATTCTACTTTTTATAATATTGGTAAAATTTAGGGAAATCTTTCCTGGTATTATGTAGAGTACCAATGGATTTTAACCAAATGGAAATGAGAGAGTGTTGGTTGATTTAGGACCATTATTATAACTTACCGTTAAACTTGGGTTTAGTTAAAGGTACCTTTAGCTAAAGGGAACTGTAAAGTTATTATTAAAGTAAGTTATTTCAACTTACAGATGAAATAAAGTTAACTTTTTCAAAAATATGGCAATGCCGGAGCAATGTCGATAAAACTGCTCAATTAAAGAAGTCTTTTTTTTTAACGCAGTGGCAACGAAGGACCGCTTTTTATTGTTGTGTTTCCTCATTTTGTTTATATTTGAAGTTGCCGTATTGAAAATAATATGGCAAGTTCTAACATAAACTTACCTTTAAAACAGAGATTACCATTTCATAGCACAATTGTGCAGAGAGAACTCACACGCATTCTTGTGCTCTTTGATTTAGATGTCGATCAGACTGCGACAGGAACACATGTGTGGCGGATGCTTTATCATTTTATTTCAGAATGACACTCAAAAAATATTTTATGTTAAGAATGTTCTATATCATTAGCTGGGCGTATTTAAATTTTTTTTTATGTTGTCGCATAGTATAATTTTTTTAAATGCTTTGGTTTGCTTTGCTCGATTTTTTTCTATTAATAAAAAATGGGTTTTTGTTTTTATTTCTCTAAAATTATTAAGCCAAAGATAGATAGCTTTATGTATGTTGATGAAATGAAAATCAAAATAGCGTATATGACTAACATTTTTCTATGGCTGTAAATAAATAAATTCTCTCAACTTATTTTCTCTCTCTTGCTCACTAATACACAACCAATAAGATTTTGGTAACCCTTGCTTTAAAAGTTAAAGGGAGGATCATCCTACTCGCTTCTACCTTATTGTCCACTTATAATAATGAAAAATAATTTACCCCTAAGGACCATTATTACAACTTGCCGTTAAACTTGGGTTTAGTTAAAGGTACCTTTAACTAAAGGGAACTGTAAAGTTACCTTTAACTTATTTTCGTTATTACAACTTACAGATAAAAAATTCCAGTGCCGGAGCAATGTCGATAAAACTGCTCAATTAAACAATTGACAGAACAGACAATTACGTGACAATTCTTCCAGATCATTTTTTTACTTTGATAAAGTGCCGGACAGGTATCCAGTGGGCGAAGAACAGTTTTCTCCTCTTTCTCATCTCTGCAGCTTCTGCAGAAATCATTAGAAAAAATAATGCGCCTCGTATACGTACCTATAATGCAATGCCCCGCAATTACCCCGAAGATTGTCGAGCGCAGACTTGTCCTGCACCCTTGGCCACATTACCCACGCCGTTCTATCCATGTCCTATACCGCCAACCTATCGTAATGGAATCGACGATTGCATTGTCAATTATAAATTTGCAGGTTTTCAGAGGTATTCTCAAAGTCGAGAATTCATCGCTAGTTATTCGATAGTTATGAAACGCCTGGCCAGTTTGGTACCCATGTGATAAGAACATCTGTACACCGTCATAACGTTGGTATTGGATGTTTTGATAGCTGCCTGTCTAACATAATGTACGGTAATGTGTCCCTTGCGGGTGTTTCCGGATAATTCCGGGATGATGCTTGCCGTAGACTCTATTGCCGACACCTCCACCTGAACAATGCTACAATGGTCCGGAAACCTTATAGACTGGACTATTCCGATGGCTTCCGAAAAGGTTCGACTTTCAATAGCTCCGTTAAATTTGGAGCTATTGGTGTAAATTTGCATGGAGTGGGCCGCAACATTTTTCCAGACTTCATTGTTCGTAATGAATGTCCTAAATCTCATTGTGAAGTTGTACCGTGCTGAAATATAGTCACTGCTCATAAAGTTATCTCCAGTACTGACGTAGATGTAGTGCGCAGGGTGCAACTAATGGTATTATTTTCAGATCTTTGCAATCACCGCATCACGTTCAAATTTTTTGTCCTATCAAAGGCTTGCCACCAAACTAGGCATTCCCATTTCTTTCTCAACGCTTATTTGCAAGCGTACAGTGTAATGGACTGAACAGACTGAAAGTTAACGGTGGTCGATTTCTAAGACAGCTTCCTATCCAGAATGAGTTCTATAAAATGTCCCTAGTCTGTGATTTTCCGTTTCGACCGTTTAGTTTCCGTGGACGAAAGCGCGGCGACTTGTATCTTCTCGTAAAGAGCACTGTCTCTGTTTTCCCAGGTTTAATCAGACCCGATCAGATACCCACTCGCTGACTTTCCTTAGCAAATTCCATTCCATCTCTTATTGTGTTAACAAACCTGATAGAAATTATAACAGCAACGTCATCCGCATAGGCAATTGCCCCACATAAAACCTATTCCAGCATCACTAGTAGCACATTCATCACCAGATTCTATAAGAGAGGAGACAATACTCCCAACCCGTGGAGTTCCTCTCCCTATAAATCTGGTTATGTGCGAGTCCCCTACCGTCTGGTGGACAAAGAAGTTTAGATATCCACTGTACACCTTATTTTATCAGTGCACCGGATATAGCGCTTCACATTCTTGAAGGTTCGATATGTATGCGTTATATGGGGTCATTCTAACGTGTTATGTGAATATACTCCTTCCACGCGTTTTCCTATACGGTAGAACCAATCTACCGTGTTATAGGGGGAGATAACTACATATGTATGTATATCCTATTAATACTGTCAAGAAGATAAATAAATTAACCACTGCACACGGCAAAAGATAGGTGCTTGGTTAGAGTATATTGTCAAGTCGGCTGCCAACACCTACAGGTGTATAGTTGTTGCTGGATAGTTTTCAGTGGGGGCTTGGCCATTGAGCTATACTTGCAACTTCGCAACTCAACAACTGTTTTTTCAATGTTTTTATTATAAAGAAAGAACAGATATAAGAATGATGTCTAGATCGCCATTGATTAAACATGAAGGGAAATTGCAACTTTCTATGAAGAGAAGAACAAGTAAAGTCTCATAGAATACATGAACAGGAGATTTGTAACACTGTCGTAATAGGGGAAGTAGTACAGGCGCTATGGATGGCCAGCAGAATGATTTAGACTACACCGAAAAGACAAATATAGTCTTATGGCCTACAACTTTTCAATAATATACAGCAAATTGAATCAAACAAATAACAAAGCACCCCAATTCTATCTTAAAATTAAGTTACACTTGTACACCTCAACTGAAAAATCAACTATGTATGTATACTATACCATACTCGCCGTATACTCACCGTATTTGTTAACTACTTTTTGAAAAGAATATTGAAAGTAATCTGGCCAAGTGTAATTTCCAACAATATGCCTGGAAAAGAACTCTGGAAAAGTCAATTTGCAACAAAATTTAAAAGAAAAATAGGAGATGGATTTGTCATATATTTAGGAGGATATTAGACAAAGAGGAGACCGCAATTAAAGTTTGACGTCGTTTCAAATAAAATTAATGGCGAAAAATAGATCGAGATGAAGAATTTTCATACTAAGAGTACATTTTTTTCATGACCCGGGGTTACCCATCTAATTTATACTTCTTTCCCACCCAGTTAAAATTGAAAGGAAATTTATGTAATTTTTTCAAACTTATTAAATTTATTATTTTGATATTTCATTCAAAAAGAGTTTTATTTTTATTTTAATTTTTATATAATTTAATTAATTTTTAATTTTCATTTTTGGTGGCAAGTTCTATTCTAATTTTATATTTTATAAAGTTTTGTATAGGTAAGAATCAATCGATATTCATTAAATATTTTGTAGACAATCGCCCAATTCATTTAACTGTACACGATTTGGCTTAAATTATTTAGTATATAATTATTAAATATTATTTTATTTCATATAGAATTATGTATGTATGTACTATATGTATATGATATTTTGTATTAACATTTAAACATTCCGATTTTAATATTTTTATTTTAAATTTATAATTATTTTAAATTTCTAATTATAATTACATAATAAAAATTTAAATTTTATTTGAATTTGGTATCCATTTTTGTTTCTTTTTTTTTATAGAAATATATATATTTTTTTTTTGTTTGTATTTGTATTTACAAAATATTGTATAACCCTTCTTAAATATATTACTTATGTATGTATGTATTTACATCATGAACCTATCAAAATCCTTCAGGTTTTTGTAGTCTAGTCTCATTAATTGTCAACATTCCATTATCGTCGCCAAAGTTTGTTGCCTGAAGTATTCCAAATCATATATGTACAATATATCTTGGATAAGTAACTTCCTTTTTGGTATAGTTTCTTTTTTAATTATTTTCTTTACAATGTACTCATATATCCTTGGAAATTATAACCTGACGTCTCAATACAAGGATGTTGTATTCGATAGCTTTAAGTTTTGTTTGAATTATCGTCATCGTAATTTACTTACTTCTCTATTTAAATATTAATTGTCATTGACAGGTTTTTTCTTATCAATTTAATACATACGTATGGTATTTCTATCAGAATACGCAACCTTGAAAAATTCGTTACTATTGCATATAGGAAGAAAAACATTTTGTTGGAAATGCACTCGTTTCTATTAATTTAAACGAAGACAGAGCAAATAAATACAAAAACAGTGGGCCATTGATAGTATAGCGTATCAGATTCGATAAATGCAAACAATTTTCAGTCAATTACCAATTTATCAATATCTTAATATGGTTGTCATGATGAAACAGTTGTAAAAATGTAAAAAAGTCAGATTTTAATTTATTTATGTATGTATGTACTTGACACTAAATACTTTGTTTAGATGAACCTAACCTGCATATGTACATATGTATGTATATAAAAATGTTATTATCATGACAAGAATTTTACCACTTAGGATAGATATGGAAATCTTTTAAAATGTTTATTAAGTGTTCAATATATCTACATGTAAGTATACATGTATACATATTGTGCGTATATCCGTATATGCTACATTGTAAAATATGGGGTTTTATTTCAATTAGACACAAAAGTGTATCTTATTCAGAATTATTTGGTGGTTTTACTTAAATGTATAATTTTACAATGGTTTGATTTCCAATACTTTAAATCCAACCCTTTGCGACCGTATGTCTGCTCTCAGACACCAAAGCTTTATTACCGATCTAGTCGTATGTCTGCTCTCAGACACCAAAGCTTTATTACCGATCTAGTCGTATGTATGTCTGCTCTCAATCGATAAGTTTTCGAAATTCGTTGAAATCGAATGATATTTTATAAGTTGTGCTTAACTTATATTTGGCGATTTCGCTTCTTAAAATATATGTCAAAATAATACTCTAATAAAATGGCAAACAAAAATTTACTGAAAGAAGTGTTCCGTGAACTTGAAAGTAGCTTTTTTCAACACTAACTTTTTCCTTCACAAATTAATTCCGACCAGCATGACACCCATATATAAAATTCATATGGTCGCAAAGGGCTAAAGATGAAACTTTAATTTAAATCACTTGAAAACATTTAGAAAGCTGCGAAAATATACTATACATCCACTCGATAGTATAAAACTGCGTACAGGAATGAAAGTTATATGTGTACGCTAATTTTCATAAATAAAACTTTTATTATTATAACTTAAATCCATTGTAAACAAATTGTTATATCACAATTGACAAAACGAATAGCAATTAATGACTCGGAAAACATCTGCATTCACAATGTAAAATAATAAAAAATTACATATTTTTCTTAGAATATGCTACATTCTAAATCATCTCGGATAATCACGACGAGTGAGAACTTTATTTATTACAGCGTTTTGTCACTGATGGAACCAGTTTAAGGTATTCGGATTTCATCTTCCCCTATTCGTCGTTAATATTGTTTGAACATTATTACATGGTTTCGGAATTTTTCGTTGCAGAAAATTTCAAAAATTCTCAATGTGATTTAGGTCTGGTGACTGCAGGAGAGTTTTCAATTGATTTGCTATGTTATACATCAACCAAAGCTTTGTATTTGTGTAGTATACTTTGGACCATTGTCTTGTTGAAATATGTAATTCTCCTCTATGCCGAATTTTCCAACACTTTCGTTGATATTATTTTTTGAATATCTAAATAAATGTTAAGATCTACTATGGCTATGGTATAAGCTCTAAATTATTTACTATTCATTTGCCAAACACCACCATATCATTATGTACCTAATACAGTGTGTAGCTGTTGGCATAAAGGCTTGAAAAGGATGCATCCAAACAAGTAGATGACCTTTTATGTCAAAAATGCAGTATTTGCTTTCACCCTTAAACAAATTTTTTTTCCGAATCTTTATAGATTATTTTATATAAACTTAATACATTGTTTACTAGCATCGCTAGGGCTTTCAATTATCTACTAGCTTCTGTAGTTGAGATCTTTCAAAATTCTTTGTAATGTGTCGTTGAATACAACTTTAAAAATTATGAGTTTACTTTTTCAACAAAATTCAAAATTCTGATAATCTATACGTTTTCTTCACCTTTTAGTACGACCGACCACAAGGAGGACTTTAGAATTAAACTCCTGCGTTATTACTGGTGTAATCACGCCCTAAATGGAAAAGTGACTCCGTTCTACTACTTAACTTAAGATTATGGTGTCTCAACAATTTAGTTTCCGTTTCGTCTCTTTATTTCTGCACTCATTTGCTTCTCCATACCACAGTCTTTAGCTTGAATACATTTTTTGCGAAGACTTCCACAAACTTTAAATCTTGGTTGATTTCGTATTATTGAAAATATTAACTTTGTTGAAATGAAATGTTGTGTGTCTTTCTTTATTAACCTAGCAGTCCATACACTTGATTCACCTCTTAGTCCATACACTTGATTCACCTCAATTTTTAAGCAAAGTCTTGTTTAAGATATGGGCTAAGATTGTATTTTACACGCTTAATAATATTTTGCTTTTTTGCTTTTTTTGAAAACTTGAAAAATCCAACCAGTCAGTTCAGTCGAGTCATTTGTAACCGAGCGAGCATCCGCGTTTTGTTGACACACAATTAAGGTATGTATATGTGTTGACCAACAACCTTTTCCCAATAGATGTCCAGACCGCTATTTGTCTGCTATTTCATATGGAAGTAGTGGCCCTTATAAGTTCGTTGTGAATAGCTTTAAACTCGATAACATACAAAGTTGTTGCTACCTAACGAGCATCATATCGGCAAATCAGTCATTTGGAACAGCAACAACTTTTGAAAATAATCTCTGTTGTTCCTCCTCAAAAGTGAAATGAATTATATTTTATGGTTGCGAATTCTAAAACTAATCTGCATTCGACGTACGCATAATATACCACAAGTATTTATTAATTTAAAATATATTCTGGTGGAATGTACACAATTTCCAGTATACACCACATGTACAGAACTGAGTATTACGAGCAAAGGTTTGCGTAGCTAAATAAAATCTGTTATTGTTAGCCTTACATACATATGTATGTATGGTTTTACTGTGAAACTTATGATATCTGTTATTTGACTGAACATGATTTCTTAAATATATTTCTGGTAATATTGAGTCAGTTTTATTCAATTTTTAACAAGGTTGTATTGACTGATAGTATGAGTACCTACAAATGTTAATAAATAAAGTACATATGTTATATGTTTTTCTCTTTTCTTTTGTTTTTGTTATTGTATCGTATATACTATATACCATTAATGTAACTTACTAAATATTTATTTTACTAAATACAAATCGTTGACTTTACTTAAAACTTATAATTATAAATTTTCTTAATTTCTTTATACATGTATGAATAATCTCCCCGCCAATTATAATTTTCTTATTTTCTACTCATTATTCATAAAAAGCGTATGTATTATGTACATATACATTATAAATATATAATTGGAAATTTTGTTCAGTACGTACACTCAAAAAGTGACATTTCAAGAAAAGATTTACCTCAACAGACATTAAAGCAGAAATAATAAAAAAAAACAGTGATACAAAGTGTAACTTAAAACAACTTGATGGATAGGCATTACACCGTCTGACAGAAATCAGTTTTGAAAGTTGCTTTAAAGCGTTTCTGCTTAGATTTGAACTTAATTGAGCTGTTTCTTAGTCGATTGCCTTTAAAGAATTTTTCTTCAGTCTAAAAGCGTGTAAACACTGGAAATATAACCCAAACCAATGTAAAATGAAAGACAGACTTTTGATCTAACAGAGTACGTGTTTAAGGTTAAGGATTCTAAGATTATTATTATCGAGGCGATAAATTAAAAATAAAAATCTACAATATTTACAGTGTTGGAAATATAAATTGGGATACTATCTCAAATTTCTATTTATTTTGGATATTAGTACTTGAAAAAAAAAAAATATAAAAAGTTATTTCAGTCGAAAAATATATGTATGTTTAGACAAATTTTCTATTCTATTATATAGTACATTACTAAACAATATTATCCTTTGTTAAATATTAACTTCGGACTCCTATTTTATTTTAATATTTCGAATATTTCTCTAAAAGTTAAGGAAAGTAACCGAATACTTTTTTATTGTTATTCGCCACACGAAAATCCGTAAATTAACAAACATCTGTAATGGGTTTGATTATATTTTTTATGTTAATCGTCTAAAACACTTTAAGTAAATCATTTTTTGAAGTCGTAGTAGTCTAGGGTTCAAATTCCAGGTCAGACATCAATATGAAAATATGAAAAAATATTTCTTCTCTCAGGAGATTTCTGGCAAAAACTCTGAGAGTAAATAAAATTGCCATGGAACGTTTCTCAAACAAAATCTGTCGATCGGAATCGACTTTAAACTATAGGTCCCGCCACTAATGTATAAAATTCACACACACAACATCAGTGGTGTGAGAAGCTAGGTCTTAATCCTGACTAATGGGTTGTAATGACCAATTATGTATGTACCTTGTTTTTGAAGGAAGTCAACATTTCTTAAGTATCGATTACATCTCATTCTTTCGTTGTTGTTTGAGCAGAATAAACTTGTTTTAACAAATATATGGGTATTATGTAACTAATTATAATTTTATTTCAGTTGAGAACTAACAATAAAAATCCTTTCGATTTTACATAGTTTTTAGCAGAAAAATATTTTGCTTATCGATATTAATCGGATGTTGGCCAGTTTCGTTATCGTGGAAGTATAATCTCGTAGACTATTGGATCGAATCGGGACGTCGACAAAAACCACGACAAACATTTGACCGATAAAGACTTTTATGGAAATTCAACACCTCTTTCGTAACGGTTTAAACTTAACATATTAAACAGCACTGAATTCGAACACTGCCTCTCAAGACATACAGAATGTGTATATTTTTATAAATAAAAGTCTCTAAAGAAATCGACGGATCAATTAAAAACCTGTAAATAAATAAAAATGGTGAAGGATTAATGACATCGTTAGAATTGCCATAGAATGGATTCCACAGGGCAGTCGAAAATAGAGAATACCGGCATATACTTGCAAAAACTAAATTAAATCGGAAATAAGAACAATTGGTAAGTTTTGGGTAGAAGTGAGTACAATGACTGAGGACATGACAATGATGTTCATAAGACTTACTTCTTATTGGATCGATAAGAAATTTACTATTAAATAAGAAAAATTCTGAGTGAAATCCCTTTACATATTAAAGAATTTGAATTAGATTTCAATGCAAATTTAATACAAAAAAGTTCATGTCATTTACGTATTATTTCTGCAGACACTGTAATACTCGTAGTTCCTCTTCCGTGTATGTGTACGAGTACTGTAAAATTTTTATTCGATACGTTATTTTAAAATGTAGTATTCAGTTGAAAAAGCTAAGCATATGTATGTACATATGTATATTCCTAAAAATTTGTTTACATTTAAAAACTACGATCGTATTTTAGATTAAATTATGTACACACATAGATTATAGTAGTGTGTATGCCTACAACAGATATGTACATACTTGTACAGATACGGTGCAATAATGAGCAGAAAAATAGAAAATCAGAGAATTACTGAAACCTATCTACCAGGGTTGATATTGTCAAAGATATTATCAAAGATAATCGCAACAGATAATGTGTTACCCTAATATGACATGAATGATAACTTGTACTTCATTTTTCTCCTTTCTTTGGGATGATACATTCATGGTCATTTTGCACAAGACAAATTTGTATTCAAAAATGTTTTTTTTTTAATTTTTTTTTATTTTAAAATCAGTATGTCAGAGATAGAGAAAATGGGGGAGTGAGAGAGATATTGAAAGCTTAACAAATAATATTGAAGTTATTTTTGTTTTTGTTTTTTTTAATTTTCCTATGTTTTTCTATATTTCTTTTTTAGTTTTTTTTTTTTGTTTGTTTGTTTGTTTTGGAATGATAATAAAATGTCACGAGTGAGTGAGTATGCGTCTCAATGTATGCATGTACATATGTATGTATCCCAAAATACATGTATTTATGTATGAATATATGTACATATAACATCGTATATGTATGTGTGCAAGTATCTAAATATGTAAATACTTTTTATGGTTATAAAATATCTTTGTTCGGTTTTCTTATATTTAGTATGTATTTTAAAAATAAATATATTTAACTATGTACTACATAATATGTCTGCTAAGTTTGTTTGTTTGTTTGTTTTTTTTTTTATTTGCTTTGTTTTTCTTTACAATACATTAATTTTATATAATTGTTTGTGTAAAAGATAAAAGTCTTGTTGGTGCAACATAAGTTTTGTTATAAAAATTATTTTTAAAATATTTTTGTTTTCCTGTTAAAATTAAACAAAATTCGTTTTAATTCTTATTTATGTTACGCGTTTTTGGTGCTTAAGAAGGATTGTCATAGTTGACGTAAAAATCACTAGACGAGAAATATATCGGACGTCTCAGATTTGGTGCATGCACTGCCGGTGGGTGAAGCAGCTGATGCCAGTGAATTGGCCCTGGTAGCGGCTAAGGGTGAACGCATATCTTGACTTAACGCGGTTGTGTTAACGGATTGGTTTTGCACGCCCTCATAGTAATATGAATCTATAAAATGAAAAATTAGTTAAAAATCAAAAAGATTTCATTTTATTTAATTTTAAATAGTAAAATATTATAATAACTCTTATTTACCCCTATATATGACTCATGTTCATATGTAATTTAAATTACTTTTTCAATGGAAATAAGTAAATATGTTATTTTTAAGATTATCACATTTGCTTATTATTGTAAAATAGATTGCAAATAAATGAATATTTATAAAAAAAAAAAAAAAAAAAAAATTTAATTTTAATTTTACTTCTATATTGATTATCATTTTATTAAGAGTTAAATTTTTTAGTACGTTAGAACTTTAAAGAACTCACTATGGCATGGCTCGGGCTTTTTCTTTTTTTTTTTTAAGTATTTCAAATTAAAATTAACCGGTTTACTTAATATTTGACTTTTGTTAAGAATTTCCCGTAATAACTGGGAGCTTGAATTTAATCATAGCAAATGTAAATGAAATACATATGTAAAGATTTTTTCCAATGCGAAAAAATACGTCTTTATTGGACGAGGAGATCATACCATCATAATCTTCCGATTAATCTTTCATTGTTTTTAAAACTATTTTATATTCTTTTGTTCTACGAGAGAAATCGTCTGATATTTGAACTTCTCAATCAATTTTACTGTTTAGAATAGTTTTACTTACTTAAAATACCTCCGCCTGATCCATAACTATATGATCCATATGCACTGCCGTATTGAGAATAGGTTGGACTATATGTATAGTCTGGTGTAGGTACAACAGATCCACAAGCTAAATAAAATATGTATCAAGAAGAGAGTACATTAAACCGAAATCAATTATATTCTAATCAATTGAAATGTTACCATGTAAGTGTATGTGTGTGATATTGTTGAAAGTAGTAGAAAAATCTAGATTCGGGTGCGAACATTATAACTACATAAGTACACATGTATGTATGTATGTATGTAGATACATACTAACTTTAATGGATCGACCAAAAGTGTATTTATGTATATAAACTACATTGCATATAGAAGTCTAAATAAATAAAGAAGTAGAAGACAGATAAACAAAATATAGGTGCATTTTTAAACTGATTTATATATGTATATATAGTATGTATATATGTATAGCGGTGCAATGTTCATAGACAATATCGGTGTTGAGAAAAACTAATTACATTTATAAACGGACAAAGAAATTGTCCTTTGAATTTGATATGGTGCTCGTCTAGACGAAAAGGAAACAAGAATAATATGCAATTAATTTAAAATAACTTGCCTGAAGTATAGTGACTGAAACTAGGCAACATTGTTGTAGTAGTTGTAGCATAGCCGGTCATATCAGTAGCACCAGTGACGACAGTAGCACTGGTAGTGGACGAAAATGGTGGTGGCGGTATATTACCGCTAGTATTTGCATTTGAGACACCACCACCACCACCACCACCACCAGGTGGCATTAATATAAGTGAGGTAGGATTTGTGGAATTTTGAGTTTGATCTTGATGCGAGTCAAGATGCTGTAGCTGAATATTATTATTGCTATGACTTTGAGATCTATTGTTTAAGTTACTGCTATTATTAGTATTAATAGTATTACTGAGGTTTTGTGTGGTTTCTGAGGCTGTCACCGCGCTATTAATTGAAGGCGCTGTCGTCGTCGTACTGCCAGTGCTTGAGACACGTGAATGATGATTGCGTCTTAAGACCGTCGGCACTACTGTCGTAACATTACCGTCATCTGGGTCCAAAATCGTTAAGGAAATTTCAGTTGAGGCTGACTCGTCTACAACTTCACCGGCGTTAGACGACTGTTGGGTTTGAGGTTCTAAGGTATTTGTATTGCTACTACTATTCACAATATTCTCAATGTGACCAATTGTTGTATAACTGCTATTTTCAAGGGCAATGGCTATTCAATTTACCAAAATATTTCATACCCAAAACAGAAAGTTTTTGTTTTTTTGTTTTTAAAAAGAAAATAAAACAAGTTAAAGAAAATATATTAAATTATAAAATAATTAAATAATAAGGAAATACGAAAATTAAGTCCTGCAACTGTATTGTGATAGAATTTTATAATTGACAAACTATCTTAACAGATTAGATACATTGTATTTTGATTTTGATACTCTCTATTTATTTAATTATGTATTGGTTTGGTTAATCAATCAAAGTTGAAAACATATCGTGAAAGCTTAAGGATGTCATTAGAAATTGTTGAAGAAATGTAAGGTGTATTAATAAAATCTGTTCTTAAATTTCCAATAGATGATTCTGATACTACGATATATACGAGTGTAAAAGCCAAGTATGTGCAATTTTAATATTGTCGATATTATTGCGTTAAGATAGAAATTGCTGGAAATATCCTTTAGTATTAATTCAATAAAGCTGGATGTGTGAGGAGCAAGAGTCAATAACCTTAATCGGTGTCTAATCGGAATTTGATAATAGAAAAAGAATTCAGTTCCATTGGAACAAACCTAGATAACACACACCACTCTATAGTCACTTCGACAGTAACTTGTAAGAATTGAAATTTAAAAAGTTTTTCCCGAATGTCGAAGGTTTCTTCCAAATGTCAACGAGTTATCGAAAAAAATGGTATCGGAGCAGAATGGAATCATTCTAACAATGTGAAATTTTTCAATTTCATAAAAATTGAAAAATGAATTTTTTATGTTACAACTTAAATACTCGTATGTATGTACGAATATAATTTATATGTAGTATATATAAGTATATGTTAATGTAAATTATAATTTAAAAAGGTTAAACTATTGTTGAATTCAGTACAATTAAGACTGACAAAATTACGGAAATCTTGGAGTTCATTAGAGGTGTAGTATCTTGTTAAACGATTCAAGGACGACAGAATCAATTACATATTACCAATCATTAAGTTAATTGTGAATTAAAAATACGTGTATTGTACATTAAAATATGTACAATAGATTTTTTATTTCTTTATAAATCAAACAATTCTTTAGTCAGATTATAAAATTTTACACAAATTTTCAGTTCCATGATTAGTGGGGTTTGTGATGAATTAAAAGTGTCACAGAATGCTTTGAAAGATACGAGTTAAGTGTCCCAGACATGTTGTTCAGGAAAACAAAAAAATTTTAAATTTTAGCTTACCTGTATAATATGGGGACATGGTGGCCTGATCGTGCAGGCTAGAGCCCACCTTCATATCTTGCATACTGACAGGCACTAGCGGCGTTAAAGTACTAGAACCACCTTCGTCACAAAACGATGTATCAAAATTAGATTGATAAACAAGCAAAATAAAAAAATTATGTAAATATATGAAACGAACAAAATTATAAAATTAAATTAGGAAATTAATATAAAAACAATTAAACTGAAAAACAAAAACAAAAACAAAGACAAGCAAAAACTTTCAGTTTAAAATCTACAACTTATGCCTCACAATAAGATTTTTGCTACTAAGGGTACACACACAAGTTATCAGTTGTGTAGCATTTTATAACATATTGTGTACTTGTATGTATGGATGTATGTATGTATGTATGTAGAAATGATTTCATTTACATATTGTGATTTATGTTGATGTATTTATTGTGATATAAGAAATTATTGATTGTACTTACCAATGGATGCACCTATTGATGGTGTATACAGGGAACCCTGTGTTTGCGATATTGTAGTAATACTGTCGTAAAGTATACTATCGTTGGCTCCGGTCGCCACAGCAGTCGGAAAACCATTATGACTATCATAGTATGCTGCTACGCTGCTACCATTGGTTGTTAGCGTTCCCAATTCTGAGAGTAGTTTGTGTTCATCCTTTATACACCATTTGCCAGACCAGATCTGAGAATATAAAATAGGAATTCATAAATTCACGAGTTAAGGCTCTTTCTTAATTTAAAGACTTACATTTGAGTAAATTTGATCGCCACTGTAGGAAAGACGTTGTCGCTTCACATCTTCTTCGGCACGCATATTAATATCACGATTTTCATCAGAAATCAATAAAACTACAAGTAATTTAAAAATAAAATTAAATATTAAATTGGAAGTCATTTTTCTTTTTCACTTAGCCTACATTGGAATCTCTTTATAAAATAATACAAGGGATTTTCAAGTTCTAGTCGATTTTTAAATTACTCATACGTACTGCAAGGTATGTATGTTTGTTGTTAACAAGAAGTTTAAGAATGCTGTACAAATTTAGTCTTATAAAATAAAACTCGTATTTATTGATGAAAGTGTAAAAAAAACAAAAAACAATTCATTAAAAATTAAATTTGAACATAAATAAATTTGTTCCTCAATGAATTAGAAAACGTATGTATGTATATACAGACTATAAAAAAATCTTCAGATAGATAGCCTTGGCAATGAAATTAAATCTGTGTATTATCTCTATAAGCCTCTATATCTGAAGTTTCTTTGTCTGATGATTTCAATTTATAGAGCTCTTATCATTGTTAGGATCTTCTGTACCAGAAAATTCTACTGTGTGGTACTACTACGCCGACAACCCTGAGAACTTTTAAATTATTGCTTATGTTATTAAAATTTGTTACAACGGTCAAAGCATTATCTATTATATTTATGTGACCAACAATTTGTTTTACAAAACAAGTGCGTCTTGAACAAATCGTTACATAACATGAAAGTAACCTAAGCTCTTTTGTTTAATATACATAAGTATATATAAGTAAATGTTTGAGACTTTGTCTTTATCGTTTTTCAGATCTTGAAAGCTCTGGTTTCTCCTTGTTATGTCTTTCTTTTCTAACCATTCCTTGCTAGCCTTAAAACATAAATCGGCTAAATATGTATATAAGACGTCGTAAATCTAATGACGATGCAAAACGAAGTTACAAGAAACAAAAAACTTGACGATATAAATCGAAACGACGTAAGCCGAGACGTCATAAATCAATGGATTGCTGTATTATTTCTTTTGTTATTTCTTGCACTGGAATGAGTTCTCTATGTCAGTTGTAAATTGTATAGAAATAATTAAAATCTAAAAATTTTGGATATTTTTTTAAATTATTTTTTTAATTATATAATTACATAATTGCCCAATTGTTACTTAAATACGCAGTTTAGTCAAAGAATTTAAGTTGATATGCTCAGTTCTTACCAGCCTTAGGTTTTTTTTTTTAATTAATGTATGTATGGTATGTATATGTATTTTAAAGTAGCAACGTGAAGATTATAGCATACGCGATTGCGTTAAGCTTGTATTTGTAAGCGAGGATATTTTTTACGTGAAGATGATGTTATTTTGATTTTTTTTATAAGAACCTCTTTCGTCTACAAAAAACAATAATTTCACACTTTTCTGGACAAAATTTAATCACAGAATGCAAATATTATTACCTAGTCTTCTTACATACATCATACTCATATTTACTCATCAATGACAAAACCTATAAGTTAAGGGCTGACTCCAAACGACAAATTTGGGAGACTTTTTTTCATGGCAATTAGTTTATCGTTAGAGCTTTTACCAGAACCAGAACTTCTGTTCAGCGACAGAAATACTTTTTTTTTATTTTCCTTTCCTTTAGTTGTTAGAGTTGAGGTTAGAGCTGCAAAACTATCGATAGTCGGCCCATTCGATAGTTTCGATAGTCCGGTATAAAACTATCGATAGTATCGAATGTTTAGAAAAGTGCTAAATTTCCCACTGTTAATTAAAAATTATACAGGCGTACGTATATATGTATATGTATATAAATAGATGTATATACATATATGTATATGTATGTGTATATATACATATACAGTGGTGGAAAAAAATTTATAGATATCCAACTTTTTCAATACCGAAATTTTCTATTTCGATTGTATATAACGGTTCATTTTACAGCTATTCTATAAGTTTAAATTGTTTTCTAATAGTTGAAGCCCTTAATACAAATTTTTTGAATTTGTTTTCTTTTCAACCTTAACTTTAAAAATTAATACAATTTCCGGTGTCACGTTTTATACGCCGCTTAAATTTCGATACTATCGCTATCGAAAAAAAACCATCGATAGTCCATTAAAAATAAAACTATCGATACTATCGATGGTTTTGCAGCTCTAGTTGAGGTTTGAACTCGCACGCCTTTGTCCAGTAAGTCAACACAATCCTGACTAGACTACGGTTACCTAGTCTTCATACACTTTAACGTTTGTCGTGACTAGTGAGATTCTTTTATATTCATATTTTTTACTCTCAATATTGGCTCTATTTGAGAAAGAGTTAAATTTTGGAGTTACCTCATAAAAGAAGTAATCTCTCAAGAATTTTGATTTATTCGATTGAAACTGTAAAATATGCCGCCATAATAAGGCAAAATATTCGGACTGGACAGGCGTTAAAATATTCGCACATAGCGGTTATTAATTTTCATATAAAATTCAATTCGAATTCGGTTCAAAGAAACAATAACACAATAAATTTATTTTTACATAAGTATTATGGGAATTTTATTTTAATTACAAAGTGTTAATATTCCTATTGTGGTTGGGATGTGGGAAAGGTCTCACTAAAAGCATTTAGATTGAATGCAATCACAACATAAAGTTGACGTCAGAAGTCAACTTGTAAATTTTATAATGAAAAGCATTCTGTTCATTGAATTTCTTTTATTTTTTTCTTCTTCTCTTTTTTTTCGTTTTTGGTAACACGTGTCATATAAGTGGATTTTGAAATAAATATCAACAAGCGGATGGAAGAATACTAATAAATATGAAAACCTAAGCAACTCGTATCACGTGTCATTATAATAAAAAACATTTATAAACAGAGACACACATACACACATAACAGCAATAATAATAATAACAATAGTAACAATAATAATTTAATAATCCTAATGGAAGAGTCAACAAACAACCCTTTAAGTCGGTGAAGAAGGATCTGTTTTCAATCAAGTACAATATGCTCGAAACTAAACAAAAAAAAAAAAAAACAGTTACAACACAAGCTATCAACATAAAACTACAAAATAAATGGTATTTTAAAAAAAAAAGAAGCTTTAATATTTTATTTTTGTTTTTTTGTTTTTATATTCAAAGAACCATTTTTATGTGTTTGCTTGTTTTGTTTTACACAAAGGAGAAAAAAAAATAACAAAAACGATTTTAAATTATACTCCTTTTCCTTTGCTAAAACTATTAGAGATAGTAAGGTAACGTATTCTAAGCGCTTTCATTCATTCTTAAGTTTAAAAATCAATGTATTAAACCCTTTAAAAGACTGAATTGCTTTGGAAAATATAATAACAATTATAAGTACTATGGCTTGCGGAAAGCACTAACTCCAATATTCATAAAAAGGTTGGTTGATATGTACGAAAAAATATGAAAATAAAGAAATCGTTAAAATAAACAGAGCTTCGTGAGGTAACTGTTTAGAAATATTCCAAAAAAATTTTGTATACTATGTACATATTCATACTCGTATCTGTACTATGTACAGTCAACCTTCCTACAACGTGGTATTCTCAGAAGGCGGTTTCCATATAACGCGGTTTTCACATAACGCGGAGCTGAAATTGCAACAGCCATATAACCATATAACGTGCTACGAATGATGTGATTTGTACTAATTCCGAGTTTATTATAGCGCGGTTTCCATACAACGCGGTAGACGGTTTCCATAGAACGCGCTACGAATTTGCCTGGTTTGTACGGTTAAATCCGAGTTTCTTATAGCACGGTTTCCATACAACGCGGTACGCACTCACCGCGTTATAGGAGGATTGACTGTATGTATTTACGAGTATATTATAGGGAAAGGAAGTGCCATAGAATTTGATAGGATTGCTTTTGTGTGACGTCTATCAAGATAATAACCCAAACGGTCATACCGAGCGGCACTATTAGCATCCTGTAACTGATTTTATCACATCACAAACATCAGATGCTAAATCGATCCTATAATTTTCCAAGACGGATCTTAGGTGATTCACAGAGACACTTTGCCTCTGAACATTGTGGATAGAGTTTCGCAAAAATGACTTACACGTTAATGCATAACACTATACAATAACTTAAAATACCTTTGACATTCGCTATATTCCTTTGATGAGCTATGCTAACAATATCAAAAGCTAGTGCCACCAAGTAAAGCCTGCGGTTTAAATTGGAGTTCTCTTAAAGCTGCTCTTGGTAAATTAACGCAAATAATGAATAGTTTTACAATTAATATAGCGTTTTCCCACAGTGATTTCCATCATTTATTCAGTTTGTTTGTCAAATCACCATGGACAACCATAGTCCTAATGATCCTAATTTACATCGAAGCCCATTTCTGGATGGATGGATACAAAAAACAAACAATCCACATGAAATCCAAGAAATCCCCAAAAATTCGCCAGGAGATGTATTGGGCTGACGGCATGATCAGTCTATATTTCTTTCAAATTGACTTTGGCCAGGCCATAACTATTAACGGCGTGAACTACAGGTCGTTGATTACCAACCTCTTTTGGCTCGAATTAAATGATCTAGACAACAACGATATACACATGTTTTTAATAGGACGTCACTAAATGCAACATAACTCATATCATATTATATATACTGCACTAGCTATTTGTGGACATAGTCATCTGACGAGGAGGTGATGAAAACTCACTTTTTTTAAGTTACACGTGCAAATATGTATAGAACTACTATGAATTGAAAGAATGTGAATTGAAAGATGTGAAAAGAAATTATATACATGTGTATGTACAATGTATTTGTAATTTTATAATTTTATTTCTGCTGTTTATTAGTGTTTAAAATTAATTAAATAAAGACGACAAGATATGGAGTTGGAGATACAATGTTATGTGAAGTACCGTGAAATAGGCTGTGGAAATCTCCGCTTTCATAAAAACTTGTCTGAAGTATAGAAGACGATGCGGGAGGTAAGCTTACAATAATAATAATTTTTGCAAATCGCTTGGAAATATATTGTATTTGTTTCGATTTACATACGTACTATGTATATGAGCATTAAAATTGTAACATTTGTTTCTTAAAAATATAACACCAAATACGAATAAATTTTTCTGAAAGAATTTACAAGTTTTGAAAGATATCTTAAGAAGGGTGATGGTATACGAGTAAATTATTACACTATCCACTTGAGAAGAGAAGCATATTATCTAAATACTAATGCGCATAGTAACTTATTCATACAATATGAAATGTACAGAATTAGTGAACATTATAGCAATTATTATAACTTTTATTGGTCACGTCAAGTGCCATTAAATCGCTTTTCACAATCTTTGTTGGCAAATGTTCGTATTTTAATCCAGAAAATATGCGTCACATTTTCCTTGTGCCAGCCTCTGGCATATTTTTTCTGTTTCAATAATATCAGTAGCAACCAGTAAGTAACCAACCCTAAACAAATCCATTAGAGCTCATTTACTGTGGTGCAAGATAATCAATGTGGCGGTAACAGAATTTGATTAAAATCTCAATAATAAGGAAAATAAAAACCAAATGCGAACGAAAAGCACAGCAATTGCTGTTGTGTTCAATTCTATTCTGTCTGCTTTCAAAATTACACTCACACGGATACATATGTACGTATATGCAGTTGAGGGCAAAACTTTGCCGTAAATGAGAAGATAAATGTATGAAAGGCAACATCTCTTATGAGCATAAAAAATAAGAATTTCTATATGAAAGGTTTGGTTTATTTTTCTAGAGTTTAAAGACATACAATGGAGACCTTTGGGAAATTAAACTATAATAAAAAAAATATTTAATTTTACTTTACTATACTTGTACTTTTGAAAAATTCATTGTATTTTTCCAATTATCTTAAAGAGGAAGTTAAGTGCAATTGCTCTTACATGTATATAAGCTTATTAATATGCATGCTGAGTCTTTCATAGGATATCATCGAATTATTGCATTCATATGGAAATCTTATTGATTCCAATATGTAAGCAATGTTACATCTTTTAAATATCCACAACGGCTTGTTTGGTGTGGAGCGCATCCGAAATGTCAAATTTTTCGGGCTAAAATTGACCGATGGCATGGATTATGTGCCTTTGAGGACCACTGTTGTTTATTACTTATGCGTATAAGCCAGTGATTTATAAAAACCTTGTGAGGCTTAACAAGGTTAAAATTCACGATCTCGATAGTCAGTTCACATCACCACCACGTGAGATGATCATTCCCTCACATCGCTCGTGCATAATATTCAATGTGGCATGAGCTGTGTGGCAGCCGTCTTGCTGAAACTATGTACATATTCTTAGTGTCTAAATCAGCAATTTCTGGCCAAAAAAGATTTGTTATCTATCTATCCCATAGTGCTCACCATTAAATATGATGACTTGACCAACCTAAATTTTATATCAGAAAGAAAATATTCTGTTTAAAAACAAAAAAAAGAAATATAATAAATTTTCATTAAAAAACTGAATTCTAATTAATTGCTTCTTAAAAGAGTTATGAATTTCGATTTCGATTTTGTACTTGACATTTGTCTACAACTCATCTCTGTCAAATTTATCCAACATTTCGCTCTTATTTTGAATGTCTCTTATGTTAGCTCTTGCTTGCATGTTTTATTGTTCTACAAGAAATTTTTGAAACGTTAAACTCACCAATTCTACTGACACTAAATAAAACAAAATTATAAAAATACTAAATTAAGGAGTAAAAGAATAGCATTGTTCGTTATGTAGTAATTTCCGGGTTATACTAATTTGTCCGCTTGCTGTTTTCAAAATAATTTCGCTCACGGGTCCCGTTTTGCCCGTCGGTGATGACTTCTGCATTATTATTGACAAAAAAACAGATCTACGCTTTAATATCCGCAAACCATGTGAGTCCATACCCAAAAAAATGAAATCGATAACGTTCACTCATTTTGCTATCTAGAGATTGTCATACTAAAATATGTATACCTTAAAACTCAAGTATCTCAAGCTCAAATAATATGTACATCTCCAAAACATAAGTCCACCGCACAACTAAACCTATATTTTTCCCTTCAAATAAAATATATAGTTTGTATATGGATGGAAGTAATTCAAAGAAACAATGAAGTTTTTTTTGTATTTAATAAAAAAAAAACCAAACACATTAAGCAAAGTTTAAGGATCTATTGTCTATTGTATCCTTTTGCTCTTCACTGTCTTTGCAATTGTTTGCAACAGATATTTTACAGCAGTTGTGTTTTCTTCCTTCTATCTGTTGTATTTATCGCGTTTTTTTTTTCTTTTTTTTTTATTATATTTATATGGTAGAAATGCGTTTTTTTTTTCTTTTTTTTTTATTATATTTATATGGTAGAAATGTGTACCATTTACTTAACTATCTTTATTTTTATTTTGTGTATCTGTATCCGTAGAAGTGGTACATGTATTTGTGGCAGGTATCATCAAAATATATGTATGTATGTATGTATGTTTAATATGCAAATACCACAAAGGCCAAGTTTTAACACAATCAGCGCGGTTGTGATGAAAAACAGATACAATATACAATTACAGTTAATGACAATGTGCTTCTCTCCTTCTACTTTAAAAGCCAAAATAACATTCGTCACTACGATACTTGAGTAATTTAATATTTCAGTCTGTACTCAAGAGAATGAGTGAGAAGAAGATGGCGAGGAAGTTCGTAAGTGGTTTTTTGATTTTGTTTAGTGACAAAACACAGGAAAATATTCACTTTAACATAATACTTGTCTGTCTTTTTCTAATACACGTGACTTTATGTTATTGCAAGTGCTTTGTCATGTAACCGCTACATCTGTAAACGATAAACTTTATAGCATTAAGAATTTAACCGAATATATGTATTTTCAACTTCAAGTGAATGTCCAAAGGGTTGCTGACCAGTATAGGATAGGACAATTATTAGGAAAACCCTTGTCCCTCCATCTGAAAGGAATGCCATTAAACGTCGGATAAGCGACGAACTGGAGCTGAGCCCCAACACTTCGGATACAGAGGAGATACAGGAAGAAACAACAATTGAAAACCCTGCAGACTCGATTAATCCAGGTCCATTTATTGATATAATTGCGAAGACTTTGGAATGAAAATGAGGAGAGCAATGACAATATTTGAAGGTACAACCCCAACAACTAAGCCACTTCTTTCTAGAATAAACACAGAAGTTAATTGAGGTAATGAACAGGAAAGTAATCCCACAATACCTCTCGGACGTGAATGACTTAGAAAGTCTCCATCGTCTCATGTATTGTGCTGCTGTTGCAGTAGTTAAAACGTTGAAAATAAAATTTGACCATAGACCTATCACAGGAAGAAAGTTGGAAAAGGTAGCACCAGCATGGGAAAAAGGGCTACTCCAATCTATCGAAAAATTTCGAAGAGACATAGCAAGAGTAGAAGCCCTAGTTCAAGGTGCAAACACCAGGAAACAGAATTGTTGTAAATACTATCAGGCGACACCAAAGACATACCCAAAGGGATCAACCAAATAGTACACCAACACAATGCCTGGATACTCTTAAACAAAAACTATCCGTGGCGTAATAACACTACTTCATCCAATTATCCCTCAGCTCTGTGAACAACTCTTCACGAGTATCAGTTACAACCCCAATGCAGACTGAATCAATTTAGAAGAAAGCCGTCTTCAAAACCTTCGCATTATGGATTTCTACCTGATGAACTGGAAATCACCCGGTCCAGACAAACTGCAGACCTAATGGGTAAAAAGACTCACCTGTGTGCATTATAAACTAACGGAGATAATAAATAACGCCATTCAATATCCCCATGAAATGCCTTATTTCCTAACTCAGGGAATAACTTACTTGTTGGAAAAAGATCCGAGTCGCGAACTTGACCCTTCTAAATTCCTGCCAATCACATGCCTGCCAACTTTATACAAGCTTATAACATCATGTTTGGCATTACGAATTAGCATGCATTGTGACCGAAATAATAATAGTCGTAGAACAATATAAGGGGTGCAGAAAGGGTTCGATGGGATGTAAGGAAGAATTGAGCATTGATTCAGTACTGCGCGAACAAGCTTACGGGAAGCAAAGAAACATTTCAATGGCATACATTGACTACAGAAAGGCTTTTGAGTCTGTGCCTCATGGGTGGCTTTTAAAGGTGTTGGAAATTTATGAGGTCCATCCCACAATAGACACCTTCTTACGCCATCAATATAAAGTTAGAGAGGAGGAGTCAAAGAGGAAGTCGCCAAAGAAATAATTTTTCATATTTCTTTTTGTTCTAGATATCTGAGACAGGTCCTACTCGGCTTGAGGGTTGCAGTGAACCAATGCCTTTAGATTAGTATTCTGTCCGTTCTATGCCGGAACTGTGTTTGAAACAGAACATTTTTCAGCGATATATGTTCAGTACAATTCAAAACAATTCAATTTCAATAAATGCAAATCTTCAAAGATTTTTTAAGTGGTATTTTCAAACCGCCTATGTTCTATTCATCGTTTTCCCACTTTTCAGTCATAAGCGAGATTTGCACCTTCTGGTTCTTCCCGTAGTATGCAGACTAACTTTGTGACGTTCAGACGGTTCTAAACGTGTCAGAAGACCAATTTTAGAATGTGTAGTCCAATTTATATGCTAAAGTTCAACAGTACGTATTTGAGATTTTGTAAATTTTAATGTAAATTGTCAAATGGAAGCAATATATCGTTATAAATCATTTACAGGGACAATCAATTTAAGATTTGTACAAATTTCTCTTACTTAAAATTACCAAATTGTCAAGGGAAAAGCATCAAACATCAATAAATCTCTGGCACTTCAAGAGATGCTGTAAAATATTTAATTATTTATTGATTTTGACAACAGACGTACATAGCAGGAGAATACACTTTCATTGATAACATGATTATTAAGTTGTAAGTAGTCATCATTAAATTGAATTTCGGCTTTTCATCAATAAATTACACCATATATGGCACATAAACATAAACATACAATCGAACAAATTGTAAAACAGTGGCGGATACAGTTATTTGACTAAAGTACAAAATTCCCAACATATTTTTGTACATATGTACATATTCTTACCAACCACTCTCAAAAGAGGAAAAATTAAATAACACAAGAGAACAAAAAAAAAAAAAAAAGGACAACATTAAAAGCAACAATCTAATAATCCACAATGAAACATCTGCTATTTTAACCGGCTTCAATAAAATATAAATTACTTGTAACCTTCTCTCACTTTTACTCCCACTCTACTCACTACAATTGAGAGTCAATGATTTGCAAGGACAATAATTACCTTTGAAGGCAATGAAATAGCACCAGCAACAGAGAAGCGTACATTAAAAAATGAAATAGTATGTATGTAGATCACATATATAGTTCACTACTTTCATAGGACTTGGGTAAAACGAACAAATATTTTTAATTTATATTTATTTAATATATGTATTGTAGAAGTATTCCCGCAACTGTATTTAAGTTTACAAATCTATAAATATTTTAAAAAACAGTGTGAATCTGTGTTTTATTTTCGTTTTATTGATAATTAATTCAATTATACATAATAAGTTTAAAGTGATGATGTGTTCCAAATTTTCAATTTAGGTTTCGCCAGAAAGATAACACCATCCAACAAACTCACAGGCTAATAAAAGGGTTAAGAAAAGCATTCTTAGAAAAGAAAGGGCATACGGCTCTTTTCTGAAATATATTATTTTTTTTGAAGCCTTTAATGCAATATGGGACAAAGGAGCTATGGAAAATTCGAACTTAAAGAAGGAAATTTTCGAAATTCGCCTCAAGTAAACGGTAATTCCCGGGGTCATATTCTAGGACTTGTTTTATATTTCATTTACACTTCTGACATGTCAACGGGTCCATAAGTCTATACCTCCACATTTGCTGATGATACTGCATTTAGAAGCGTACGTCAAACATCACAGGTTACTTTGGACTACTTATGTATATGAATAAATATGTACGTATGTATGTGTTTTATAGAAATAGTTAAAGCAAAGGAGAATGACATTGAACGAACACACTACTGTTCTTTACCTCCATATATTACATAACATGCACGTTATGTATATCTCGACCAGAGCTTAAAGCAGAAATCATGGCTCAGCAGCTTAAATCAATTGAAAAATCGGTAGATTTGTTTTCAGTTTTAAAATCGTCTTGTTGCAACGGGTTCCAGTTATGAATAATCACAAGTACCTCATAACATTTAATAACTTTAACAAATAGCATATCTAAATGTATTATTGTTAAACATTTAATAGAGACCTTTATTTTCATCCCAAGTTAACTGTGACCGCTGTCGGCTAAGAGAAAGGGACACTTTCGCTTCCCAAAGATGAGTATGGTAAAGGAAAATTATATTTCCAGGTCTGGTTAGTGGTATTTAATTTATAGTAAAAAGCATTATTTCTCAATGTTTGATCATACCAGGTATCTGTAAATTCAAACAGAGATTTATCCAAATTGTTTTCCGTATGAGTTACGTTTTTTTTGGGGGGGCAAACATTTGTTCAATGTTAATACAGTGCTTGACAAAACAATCGACACTTTTTCAATAATTTATTTATGTTTTCTCATAGAAGGAAATTTTGAAAATCTTAAGAACCTGTCAAAATATTTGTGCAGTTCATTAATACTCACTGTTATTAACATTTATATATAATTCAATACATATTCAAAAAAAGAAAAATAAAAACTTTTTTTTCACTTTATCGGGTTTTGCCAAAATAATGGAATTTTGTATGTTTCTGCACAAAAAGGGTCTTAGAAACATACATACATATGTATATCTAAATAAAATATAATAATAAAACGCACGTCAATATTACCGTTATTTTAAGTTTTTACTTTTTTCAATATTTGTTCTTGAATTTGCTTTGCACATTTAATATTTTAAATAATTACCCAAAAAGTGGCCAAAGTGACGATTAGGGAAGAATAATAAACGATTGTAATATTGAATTTAAACAAATAAACAATTTCTGATAAATATGGACTTAACAAATATGTATGTATATGTGTGCAGAATCATAAGATTTGCTATTGTTTTTGTCAATCACTGTATGTACATGTAACTACATGTACTCATATTTTAAAGATTGTAAAACTCTTAATAAATAACAACTGTTAGAAGGGGGCAAACTACTGTACTCATACTCTTGTAAAATAAAAATAGTTTTCCATTAATAAGACAAAACATGAAATTAAAATGATTGAAATAAAAATGGGAATTTTAACCTATAAAGTTTCCAAGTTTCCACGATAGCGTATACATATGTACGTAGCTGAGCTTTTTGATCTGAATCAATTGTTCTAATGGTGTATTACAATAGGAAGTCACAAAAGAGCAATTATCCTAAGGATTTCAGTACGGTTTAGCTACTGTGCTAAAACCAAAAAAGGCCTCCGTAGTTTTGTTTAATACATATTGTAAGAATTTAAGAGCTTCACTCGCTCTATCTGATCTTGACCGCTTTCATTTTCCGTATTATTTCATTTGAGAAAAAAAAGTAAAGCCATCCTTATATTTAGCGATCACATTGAAAGTGAAAGTATTGAAAAAGGAAATAAAATAAAAAAAACTAACCTGGATCATCTAGACGTTTTCGTTTCAGATTATTACCATGATGATCTGGAGCAATAGGTGAACTATGCTGTTGTTGCTGTTGTTGACTTTGGTGATGGTGATGTTGCTGCTGCTGTTGTTGCTGTTGTTGATGATGATGGTGATGATGATGATGATGCGGATGATGTATGCCCAGAATACCGTTTATACTATAACCGGCTGCACGATGTTCTCCGATGCCATTTGATGTATTCTGGCTGTTGCTGGTTGTAGAGGTGATATTGTTGTTATTATTATTCGCTGTACTAAGTATATTTTGTTGTTGTTGCTGTTGCATTTGCATAGCAGCCGCAGCAGCTGCCGCTGCCGCAACAGCGGCTGCTGTAGCTGGTGATGTTGCAGCTGAAGTTCCTGAGGCTGGTGCATGGGCTATTACAGAGGTGGCGTTGTTGCTATTAATACTATTGTTGTTGTTATTATTATTGCTACTATTAACATTGCTGTTGGTGATATTTGTATTATTGCTAACATTGTTATTATTGCTATTTTGTGCCATATCGTTGACATTGTTCTCCAAATGATCTGTGTTACTATTGCTACCGCCACCCCCACTATTTGTGCCGCCGCCTCCACCGCCGCCGGCATTCCCACTATTTTGTTGTTGCTGGTGGTGAACATGTTTTGCTTTTTCAGCTGCCTTATTTCGTACAATCCTGTAAAGAAAAAGACATAATGACACTTTAAATATACATACATATAATTAATATCACACCAAACCTATACTCTCTTCAATACGTGCTTAATAATTGAGTAATAAAAACATATAAAATGTTTTAGATTTAGATTTTTTATTATTTAATTAGAGGGTTTGATCGATTTTCTTTCACGGTTTTAATTACTTTAGACCGATAGAATTAAGGTGGAAATCTCTTACATCAAACGATACGAAAAGAAGGAGATAAACGCAAAATAGTACAAAACGTGCAGGTGAGCTCAACATAAACGCGTTTTTCTCGAAAACTCCTTTTAACAAAAACTACTTGACGGATTTCGCTGAAGTAGTAGTTTTAGGCCGAATAATATATTACATTTTTAATTTTTCTTTTAATTTTTATTCAACAAATAAGGTAGAAAAAATAGACGAAAAAAGGCAAAAAATTGAAAACGCTGCCATTCGGTTATTTTTGATCATTTTAAAATATTCTAGTTCAGGCTATAGCCAGTAATATGTTTTATAATAATCCATTTCGATTCGGTACAACCGGATGTTCGGGAAGTCATCTGCTACAAGCTACTCCCCTATAGTCGAATTTTTAATTCACAACTGTATTGTCAACAATATGACCATTTATAGAAAGTAATCATAGACGACTGGGCAGATTTGGCTAATAGTGTTAATTGTGTTTCATAACGAATATTGGCAGATATCACTGAAAGCATTGAGGCTTTGGAAGTTTGATTAGGATTTGGAAAAAACTCTATTCTGCCAGTTTTGTTACCAAGAGGAACGAGAGTTTATATGAAGCACACGAGGAATTGAAATTCAAAATCACAAGGAAAAATTTAAATTATTTAATTCAGTTTGAAGTCTTCATACAGTAAGCAGTAAGCAGACCAATGAATACAGCGTACAATCCCAATTAATTTGGGATTATACTGAAATAGCTCGAATTTGTATGCAACCTAATTCCCTATGCAATATGCAACTTCGGTGGTACGCACGCCAGTAAGAAATGGTTCGAAAATGAGAATATCAATATATTAGACTGGTTCGCACAATTTCCATATCTAAATCCGATTGTATATTTGTGGAATGTAGTGAAAACAACAATCAGATAAAAGTACTTCACAAATTGTGAATTGGAATTAATTCAAGCCGTTTGGTAGGGCATAGTGAATTCAGTTAGCCAACTATTGACTCTGTGTTCTGGTGATACTAACATGTTTCAAACACAGTGCAGTCTCGATAAAATATTAACATAACATAAGATATGAAATTATTTCATTATTTCCTTATAACTGCTTCGAAAATAATGAAATGTTCTTAATTATTCAAAGAAAATATTAAAATAATACAAACACTTTAATAAAATCGCAATATGATTATGAATATGATTTTGTGATAGATATACCATATAAATTATGAATAAGTGCAGTTACATATCAACAATTTTCACATTTTTAATACTTTCTCCTTAAAACTCATGTATCTCAAGGAGTTTTCTTATTACTTTAAAAATCACTGTATGTAAATACATTTACAACCATATCGAAAGTTGTAATGCGTATGTATGTGTGTGTATATGTATACATTGTTTTCCCCAAATATGTATTGCCAAATTGAATTTAATGGAATGTCAATCGTTTTGATCCCCTTTTGAAAAGGTCAGTTTTAATTTCCTTTACAAGATAGTTACGAAATAAAAAAACTTGATGTATTTGGCGCGAAATTGATTGTTTCTCCCATTTTCTGTCATCAAGAATGATATACTTATTTGTATCTTCTGTTTGATTTTCTGTAAATGTCAATTTTAAAATTGATTAATACTAATAAATGTCCACTTTCAGGAATATACGTATAAAATAAAAAACATGCGTTTTTGATTTTCGTTAGAAATTCAATGGAAGGCCGAAATGGTCTAATACCATTTTATCCATGACCGTTCCATGTTTGTCGTTTACAGGTAACTTGACAACAAGTGAATTTAAAAAGTTCATTAGTTATAAAAAAAATGTTTTCCAATTGAATTTGTCTTTAATTTTTTTTTTATTATTTAATGTCCTGTGTAATTCTATAGAAAAATTTTTAGGTGTAAGGACATATTTGCACACTGTATTTAACTTACTGAAGTCACCGTAGTTTAGTAGGTAGTGTGTTGGCTTATTAGATATGAGGCTGTGGTACAACATTGCGGAGAAAACGTAATGTAGAAAAAATATTTCTTCGGCGACTTCCTCTCAGCAGATTTCTGGCAAAAACTCTGAGAGTAAAATAAAATTGCCATGAAAAATTTCTGAAAAATCTGTCGTTCGGAATCGACTTTAAACTGTAGATCCCGCCACTTATCGATACAACTTGTAAGCACAACATGGATGCTGTAATGAGCTAGGCCGTAATCCTGTCTAAAGGCCAATTATAAGTAACTAATTAAGTAAATATTTAACATCGATGTTAATTTTAGCTTTCATATTGTGCCCCAAAGTTCGTTGATTACCCCCACAGCTCTTTCATTTATAAGACTCCTATCTGTTTAGGCTGTGTTAATTATTTTAACAAACAATTAAACAAATAAAATAAATAATTTAATATAAATTGAGAGATTTATTTTTAAGTTTATAGCTTTTCTTCTGTAATTGTAAATCTGCATTGTTATTTCACATTGATCAGAGTATTTAAATTTGTCTTTTTAACCATAAAGTCGTTTATTAATACGAATAAGATTGATAATAACACTTGTAATCCGCTAAGTGTGCCACCATACTAAAAATCAGGACAGGTTATTTTCTGTGAAAATCTATTTAATACTCTCTCGTTCGAATATAGACTTAAATAGTGTTAGAATTTTATCAAAGCACAAGGGAACATTGTTGTCAATTTAGCGCTTTTAAACATAAATATTTAAGAGAACTGCATTACGGACTGATTGACTAAATGTCTGCTCCTCATAACATATCCCAAAGGTAATATTTAATATTGTCAGTTTTTACTTTCGTAAAAGAGAAAACGGTGACGTTAAATCGTTTAAATTTAATAACACGAATTTAAATACATTTAAATCTTTAGGTACTTTCAAAATGTAATCAATGTAATGCGTATATAATCTCATTTACATATGTATGTTGGAACTACAAAATTGGGTAATGGGAGGAAAGAGAAAGGAGTGTTTATCGATGTTAGATTTGAATTTGTTTATATTAGAGAGGACAGGAAGGTTTTCTACAGAAAAAGAGTTCCACATACGAATAGTGTGTCTAAAGAACGAAATCATTTTGTAATGTACTATCTGCTGTTAAGAAGACAAACATGTACTACCCAAAAATAAGTGCTTTTCGGAACAAGTCTCTTTATTTTCGTCAAACACATAATGTTGAACCAGTGGTAAAATATTAAAACATAAGCATTGCGACGGTACTTTAACAAATCACTAATAAGCACCTTCTTGCACTGTCGTAAAAAGCCGAGGCACTTAAACGTGCCTTGCGAAACTTGAAAAATATATTGGTTCCAGCAAACATCGTCTTGAATTTCCATATCCAGAACATCAAGAGATTCTTTATGACTGCTCAAGACTTGTACCACACATACTTAAAAATAACGTAACATTTTTGTCGCGATAATGAATTAATAAACAACATTGGATCAATGGAGCATTTAAATCGACACTATTCCTGCGACTGCATTTAAAAATTGACTGCAGATCGGATGCGACTTAATCATTCATATTAAACCTTTTCGCAACGATTTGTACAGTGCTTGGGTAATGGTCGAAAGCACACGAATGAAAAATACTACTCTCATTAGTAAAAGAAAACGATAGAATTAAGTTAAAGAGACTAATAGCCGGCGTGATCCTTGAAAAAACTGGATTTAAAATTGGAATTGTTTCGAAAAAAGTGCACCGTGCGAATTACAAGACCCCAATTGATTACGTATACATTATGAATAGTTTAAAGTGCACAAAAAGTAATAATGATTCTTCTTAGGGACGACATTTATGAATATAGTCTTTATTTCAGAGATTAGCTTCTCAAACTATGTTAGCATCACTGTTAAAAAATCTAACAACGTTGCGACATTGATGTTAACGGCTTAATACGTTGTAGTTAAATCTCACAAATCAATTTGATTCGTCTGTGCACGAGATTGGTTCACAATTACTTGCAAAAACAAAAAGGGGGAAAAAATAAACGCAACTCGAATAAAAAACATAAATTCACGAACATCAATACGCATAAAAGGTTTGTTTCAAAAAGCAATACAAACAAAAATAACCGAAAAAAAAATATTAACCAAATCCCCCACGTTTGTACAGCTTAACGCCTTCTAATGATGATGACGAGAATACTAAATGACACACTCCAGCAGAGCTTGTTATCTCTCCCACCCTGTTTACCCTTCTAAGCAAAATGTGTTTTTGGTGACCTATACACTTACACATCCATGCATACAAAAAAAAAAAAAAAACAAAAGCCCAGCGAACATTTAAAGGGTAAATGTTTTTTTTTTTTTGTGAAATATAAAATTAATATAAAATAAAACACAAAATTAAATAATAACAAGCACATACGCAAAGTATTACCTTTAAAACCCACTTACTTAAACGGATTACAAAATTTATTAATTACACGGTGCGGCAGTGAAAATACACCCGAGTAATTACATACAACTCAAAAATACTTTTCTTATATTTCTCGAGCCTTCCAAACTTGTTTTATTTGACAAAAACTGTATATTGTTAATTTTTCACACAAAATTATTGTTTATCACTATTAGCGCAATATGTATAGGCTTCAGAGTTTTTGTCAGAAATCTGCTGAGAGGAAGTCGTCGAAGAAATATTTTTTTTATATTTTCGTTTTGATGTCTGACCTGGGGTTTGAACCGTGGCAGTTAATCGAGTAATTAAACTTCTTAAATCGGTTCAACTGATAGCTGATGATTACGTATGTGAAGAAATAAGTTAATATTTATCAATAAAGACACAGTGTCCTAAATCTACTCTTAAGACGATAAATCATGGTAGTAGTGGTAATTTGTTGTTTTGCCGTCATTTTACTACAGTCGTGTTTGGCTATTACATCGTATATAGAGCAACTGATTACTTTAAAATCGTTCCATTATTCAAATGGTGGAAAGGTCAAAAGGGATGATTACATGTGTTTTGTATATTGTTTGCTGGGTTGTGTGCTGAGAAGTAAATTTAAGTGTTTCTGGTCTATGAGTGTGGGTAATAATGAATTAAGTGTATGTATTTTGTTTCATTGGATTGTTTGTTACAACAATACCAACGAAGACTAAAAGTAGTAGTAGTTTTGAAAGTATACGGTAGTAAATGTGCTTCCTCATATGTTTCAACTGCTGTTTATTTTGTTAAACTTTTACTAACTTTACAACCGGTCCCAAAGGACAAATCTGCACAATATCACTGGTTTTCATTTTTACACTTCTAAAGGCTTTTCCCTTCTTTCTTTCTTTTTTTTTTGTTTTGTTTCGGGTGAAAAGGACAAATCTTAAATTGTGTGTCTATCAAGTACAATATTATTTAGAAAATAATAGGATAAAATTGATAGATGTGCAGCTTTCCGTAGCTTTCCGTTTAATAGGGGGCGATTGGTTTGTGGCGTTACAGTCACAAGTTTAAAATTTCCAACAAGTGTGTATGTGTGCGAAAAGTAAATTTGCAAAAAAAAAAAACAGCAGAAAACCCCTTTTTCCCCTCTCTAGTTGAACTAATGGGTGACAATATCATAAATAAACTTCGTTCTTCTTAAAACTGCTTTAATGTCGATTTATTCATTGTCGTTGTATGAACCAAACAGGCACAGATGTGAGATGGAGGCAATAGTAATTTACTATTTTGATTCCGCCCAGAAGAAAATCGTTTTATAATTTTAATTTTGTAACCCTTTTGCTAGGAGCGACAAAATTTAACGATAATCTAGACATTTGTGTTGAAATCGATTACATTTTTAGCACTTTTTGATAAGACATATCTTGTCTTCCAACAGAGGCTACCTACTGAACTTTATTTCGCAAATTAATTGTCATTTGTTTAATTATTTTGTCAATTCACCATCGATCCAACAACACGTGTAAATAATAATTTTTTTTTTATAAAAATTGGTGTTCTGTTCTTCCTACCGAGAGGACTATTGGCAATGTGATGGATAAGATCGAGTCCATTGGTTCAGTGAACGATCGACATATGTATGTATGTGCATCTGAATGTTGACAAAATGCAAAATCTACTGACAAGATTGCCGTTGTCGGTTGTAGGAGTACTTGATATCTTTTCGCTAATTGTACGTCGTGAGTTGGACCTGTACCAGCATGGAATTCAACTTACGCAGGGACTGAAGAATGATCGCTGAATAGGCTCTGGAGCAATTTCATCACCAAAAAAATTAGTTTTTTTTTTTAATTTCTGAATTGCATAGTTTTTTAATATTTTTAAAATACATACATACAACATAAATGTTAATAACAGTGCGTATTAATAAACTGCACAAATATTTTGGCAATTTCTTAAGAAGATTTTTAAATTTTCGTCCGATTAGAACTTAGAAATGAATTTTTGAACAAGTTTCTGTTGTTTTATCAGACACTGTATGTAAATAAGTTGTTGCGCAATATTCCTTTTAAAAATTTATAAATTATAAACAATACTTTCGCCCACACTTGACTTAAAATGTCTTTTTACTATTGCTTTAACCAGATTGATATGGCCAACCTTAAAGGGCTTTTGTAAAAAATATTGCTTTTGCCATGGTTATGAACATATTCAATTAGAGAGCAAATAAGAAAACCCTTACTTTTGTCTAGATTTACATTTTATGAAGCGAATTTCGCCTCTAAATGAAAAGTTCATCCAACGGAATTTCAAAGTAAAGGACGCCAGATTTACAATTTATTATAACGGAAAAGAATACTGTTGAAATTGTTGAAATTTATTATTTATGTATGTAAGAAGACAAAACAATCACATCTCCATATAAAAGTCATATTGTCCTTTCAAAAAGATCCCAGATCCCATTCACCAAGTCATGCATTTATTGTACATTTTTTTTCTCATTTGTTTTGTAATCATCTCATGTTTTTACCCACAAAATGTTTTCCATTCACAAACATTATGTATGTACGTATGTATGTATGCATGCATGCCATGCCATGTACATATGTATGTATGTATGCATATCGTAGTACTTCGCATAAATAATTCTCTTTATTTTGTAAATGTTGTTGCTGATTTCGTTGTTCTTCCTTTTTTTTCCTTTCTCGCATTCGTTTCGCTCTTTTCAAAAGAATCGTTAAAATATACGTATTAATAAATACATACATACATAGATACATGGGAGAGTGTCCTTGTACGAACTAGTGTATGTATGTATGCGAATGCAAAGTTCTACGAGATTTGACTTACATCCATCCATATATGTATGTAAACGTATGTATGTATGTATGGATTGATATGTGTACATGTGTATAGGGATGAGATGTACGATGAACATTTAAAAAACATGTGAAATCATTTGGAAGCAAATTAATTTAAAACTATGTATGAATGTATGTATATATTCACTCACTCACCCATCCACATGCACACACACTCACCCTTTATTTCACTCGCTCTCTCCCTCTCTCTTTCTCTCTCGCTCTGTTTATTTCTCACTTTGGGTAATTGCCAGTTTTTATTTATTTATTTTTTATTTCACATTGTCTTCATTCTGTTGTTGTTATTATTGTTATAAATTAATGCATGCACACAATTGAGACATATGTTTGTTTTTGTTACCCGTTGCGTTACACTACAATAGTATTTGATATTTGTATGTATGTACGTATGTATATGTTGATGTAAAATTTGGTTACATTATAATTATTGTTGTCATGAATGTTCCTCATCTTATATCTTTTTTGCTAACACAACTGCCTCTATAATTATTTATGTTTTGTTTTTTAATATTGTTCTGATTTAATAAAAGTATGGACAACATTTACTGTCTGTCTGTCTGTCTGTTTTTATACTCATATAAAAAGGTACTTAGGGATAAGAGTTTTCATTGTGATTCAAAAGAGGTTTTGCCAAGTAAAATGACAACGTTATTAAAAATTTGATTCCTTTTATTCTTAACACGAAACATGATAAATATTAACATGATAACGTATGTACCTGCGATATTTTAATCTCAGAATCTCGAAGCTGAGACTGACTACTGAGATCATCGCATTTCAAATCTTTTGATGATTTTCCACATTACTTCTGCTCATTTAGTGCATCGTATTGGAAAAAGGTTATGGGAAAGAGGAAAGAGAAAGTAGTGATTGTGGACATTAGATTTGAATCTCCTTATATTATATGTAAGTGTCAGGAAAGACCTCTGCAGAGAGTTCCACGTACGGATAGTCCGACTAAAGAAGGAAGTCTGTCTGCAACGCAGTGTGCGTTACCCTGGTCGGGCAATCGGCGATAAACGAGTGTAATCTGTGCATAAGACGCGTGTTATGTAAGCATGTATCCTTTTCGGGAACAAGTCTCTTTATTTCGTTAGTCGCGATAGAACAGTGAAACACAAATCACATTGTGACTGCGCTCCAATGAATCAATAGAGTTGGATACCACATCGTCTTTAATGCGGCCCCTACACGTTGGGGCTGGTTGAACAACTTTATTATTTTGTACAAACAATTGTTATGTTGAATGGCTGATTGTCAGTTGGTTGAAGATCAAAACATTTTGATCTTCATTCAACCGACGACCAACACGATGCATCAATAACAATTTATAAATAAATTTGGTTGGAAAATCAACATGTTGTACAACTAACCGCAACGTGTAGGGGACGCATAATGAGAACCTTTGGATATAAGTGGTGTAAATAGTAAGGAGATCAGATTGAACAAAGTTTTTCCTGCTCTGTCTTAAGAAACCGAAGTACTTGAATATTTCTTTCGACACTTGGAAAATGTGTTGATTTCAGCGAACATCACATTGAATATTCATGGCCGGAACATCAAGAGCATCTAACTCCATAATATTTACACCATCCATAGCTGCAGATGACGTAATATTACTGCTCCGTTTGTGTAATAATACACAAAATTGTGTCTTTCGTGCATTAAAGTTAACTCCACTCATATTGATTGAATAGACTGTAGGACGAAAGTGACTGTGTCATTCATATTCATATTAAACCATTTTGCTTTAATTTCCCAAGAGCTCGGCCTACCGTATGACTGACAAATATTACTGTCATCTGCAAAACAGTAGAGAAAGAAGACCATTACTAAGAAACCGAATTGGAGATGGAACACAACCGTGCCTTACCTCTGAGTTTAACAGTATAGTGTGATCCTTGAGAAAGATCGATATAAATCAAAAAAAAAAAAAAATTATTAAATGTAGCAATAAGGTCCGATATAAGTGCAGTGTGCCATACCCACCCAAATGGAAAATACGGAATATATTGCTATTGTTTGGTAATTCTCAGGGCAATTAGCATCAGCCTTTGTATTAATTGGCATTATATTAGTAACCTTTCAATGAAATGAAAAAATACCGCCACGACATGAGGCCCTTAAAAGGTCAGCTAATGGACGAGCGAGTGTCAAAGAACACTGCTTCGGGATTAGTTCTGGAAGAAGATGTGTTTATGTTAACATCCGTAAGAATCAAACAGACAGATCATGTAGAGTTCTAAACGAATGCATCTAAATCATGGGTAGGAGTTTGGGGTAATATTTTGACAGGAGCAGAAAATCTAATGGAAGTGCTAGTTCTATATACTATTTATGTCGCATTGAACGTATCGATATCTCACGGGCGTCGATTCAAGCGTAGAATGATGATATGCTAGATTGCGTACATTTCAACATTGACTGATATTCATAGAACTGTGATGATATTTTATCCTTCGCATAATAACTTGTGCAGAAGTTATAGAACACTCGAATACTTCTTTCGATTTTGATTATCATCAAATATCAGAATATTTATTTGACATTACTACTAATATCTATATGACGCATAGCTATAGATGATACACCGTTAGTGCCACACTTATTAGTCTTACATACATACATAATTGGTCATTACAATCCTTCAATCAGGATTACGACCTTAATTCTCACACCACTTATGTTTTGAGCGTTAATTTTATACATGAGGGGCGGGACCTACAGTTTAAAGTCGACTCCAAACGATAGATTTTTGAGAAACTTTTCACTTACTCTTAGAGTTTTTGCCAGAAATCTGAAATATTTTTTCATATTTCGTTTTGATGTCTGACCTGGGGTTTGAACCGTGGCCTTACGTCTAATAAACGTCTCTAGCGTCAAGCTTTGTGTTTATTATGTGTATCGTAGTATTATGACCATTTTACTAAATTTTTGTTGTAACTATAGGTTATAGGCAGTTGATTAACAGGCAAGTTCCTTGATGATTTTATAATCTAAGGGGGCAGGGTCAGGGGCTTTCTTTCCAAGATTTCTTATATGGACTTTATTTCTCCGTCTTTTCTTTTTTTTTTTGCCCTACACTTTCAGCTTTAAACAACGCCACTTTTAATGTAGGCGCACAAATGTCGCTGATTAAGTAAAACAATTTTAATTAAAATTTTCTATTCATTTAAAAAAGAACTTCAGTTGCAATCTTAAGTTTGGTTAAATAAATAAAATTAATAGGTCGACAAGGATACGAACCCAGAATAAAATTAGACCAACTACAACATTATAGTACATATGTATGTATATAAATGTATGTTTAAAAATGTTCTCCTCTTCATTCAATGATATTTTTATCCCCGAGCTGTGTCTGGAAAGACACTTTTAACTGCTAAAAATGTTCATTAATGTTTAAATATCTCAAATATTTTTGATTGTAATTTTATATTGATAATTTCAGTTTAGATTCCCAGGGGTGGAGATGTGCAGATGATGGAGATGTCTTCGGGAAAAAGTTGACAAAACAGTGTTAGCTTTCCAAAAATATTGATACACATTTTGCATCATGTATTCGAGATATTGATTAATCGCCGCTGTTGTCTCGTAGGTAGTGTGTTGATTTATTAGGCGTGAACGCGTGGTTCAACAACTCCCTTAAACATCTCGAACAAAACGAAATATAAAAATATACTTGTTATGGTACTCCTCAGCAGTCTTCTGGTAAAAACTTCAAGAGTAAATAAAATTGTCATGAAGAGCTTATTAAAAATATATCGTTCAGAGTCGAGTTTAAACTGTAGGTCCCACTACTCATGGATCAAATTAAGAGACACTTGTAGATAATATTTTGAATGGAGGATTCAACATGTTTCCATTTATGTATGCCTTATCATCGTGCCGACGCATAAAGCAAACTTAGAAACGGTAACTAACAGTTTCCAATATAGTTTTTAACAGATTCCTATGGAAATATGAAAATATTAAGTCGGTTGCTGGTGTTTTTACCACTATTGTATGTATACAAAAACATTTTATGCAGATTTAATAATGGTTTATGTATGTTTTCCAAAATTCAATACCATACCTTAAGATTAATAATGTATGTGGATAAGCTCTTACATCAGAACGAATTTGCAGATGAGTTTAGATGAAACCACAAACAGACTTCTTAAGAATTATTAAAGAAGGGACTAAAAGATCGCAACCTAAGCTCGTTCCACCAAAGCTCAATCCTACAGATATAAAAGTAATTTTAACCATGAGTGGGAGGTAGTTGAGACCTATTTTAAGAGTCTTAAGAAACAATGGCTAACGATTTGTGTCACTGTCCTTGTCTGCATGTAAATGAGGAGGAATAGCTAGATAGTCAATTTGATGACCTGAAGGACTATAAGTTTGAGGTTCGAATAGGGTTCGTAGAAGGGATTGATTGGCTACAGGGAAATCTACGCAACCTTATGTCGTCTTGTGCATGATAGATGGGAGACATCATCTCTCTTTTTTTTGTTTTTTCAATATGGGCCGACGGGGTTTACAAGCGAACATTGTACCCACCCACCTTCCGTTGTTTATAACATTAGAAATCCTCATTTAGGCTTAAGATTTGTTTTGCAGTAATAATAAAAAATAATTAAATGAATAATTAATTCAATAGAACTTCAAATACAAAATGGATTGGTAAGTAGTAGATTGTTTAAGATTAAATTTGTCTCTCTGTTGTTTTTAAAATATTGAGGGGTTACCACAGCATTTGTTTCAAATTCCATTCATTTCCTTTTAAAACTCTTTTGACATTATGACAAAATAAATCGAATCGAATCGTATAAGGAATGTGAAATATGTATGTATGTACATACATTCTGCTGTTAGTGAGTGAGTGAGGTGCAGCCGTCTGTCTATTGGCCGTCGTTGTTGGCTGTTGCCTATTCTAAATCTAAAAAAAAATTTAATGCGCAACGAATTGATTTTGAACGATGACACGTGTCGCATGTGGCCAATATACATACATATAACAATATATATTATGATGATGATAATGTACTGTTTTAATGGGTAAGTGGGTGAGTATGTGACATACGTCGTAATAAGTGTCAATTTGCGTGTTTCTTATAAACATTGAAATAAACACATAAATAAAGCTGAGCGATTATCGTAGTTGTTTGAACCACTACACGTTTTGTTCTAATTTTTCGATTTGGAATTGAATAGCAATCTCAATTTTACAAAAGACTACGAATTAATCAAAATGTAGCTTAAATTTTAATTTGATTTGTTTTTGTTTCTTTATGTTAACTTGTACATTTGAAAGGTCAGTAAAAAAGATTGTGATTCATACCACAGATTGCGGTATGAATCCCTACTACGCGTATTATCGCATCATAAACAAATATTATGTATTCTGTTCTGATTGCTTTATATTATTAACGACAATTTAATTATCACAATTACTAAAAGAATGAAGAATTAAAATTGAGAAGATTTTTCGTTGGAGAAAGGAAAGCAATTATAGGCAGGCATTTCGCAGGCATCTAAAGCGAAAGTAGACTCAAAAATTAACATACGATATTATTCTGGCATAACTCTATCTATCTATTGATCGAGAAAAAGGTTTTTATTTAATTTAACTAAGAAAGGCGCTAACGTATGAAGTTTAATAGCCAATAAACTCAGCAAAACTGTTCATCCGTTATCACACACAATTCTAGGGCGCCTTAGCATTCAATGACTTGAGATTTTCCTATCGACATAATAACAAATCTAAATCATTAATCAAAGCGATTCGTTTTGGTGGATGAATTCATTCTGCGTGACTCCAGATGTGACAAGATCTGAGAATATACAGGTCACAAAGTTCTAGTTTATTTATTTGTTAATTAACTAAAACATAATTACAAAATATATTAGAATTACTACGAGCTCGGTAACTTAGACTTTACGCTCGGTGTACTAGTAAACGCAAAAGTCTAGTTAAACATCCTAATAAGCTTTAAAACGAAAAGTATCTTAGATTTTATTGAAATTCTCTTTAAATTTTTCAAACACTTGAATTTTTGATTTATTTAATAAATTCTATTTAACATAGAAATCTCTCATAGATGCCAAATTAAATTAAAAACAGATTAAATCAATAAACTAATTGGTAGAAATGTATGAATGCACAACCATTAAAGGACAGCTGTCTTAATTCAGTTTAAGTGATTATTGCCTTGATCTTTCTTCTAATAGATTCTAGTCAGTTCATTCGGATTCAGAATGTTGCAAATAAACAGGAGCACATTAGTACACACCTGATCACACCTACCAAATAGCGTTCAAGTGACATTTTAAAGTACAACCTTTAAAAATGTCTGATCAAGTGACAACTAAACAACTAAAAAAATATCCTAATTCAAGATTTCTAGATTATCAGATTTGAGAAGTCATATTATTTACATATATTGTACAAGAAATTAAATTACAATATTTTTAATTCGGTTCTTATTTCTTAATAACAATAAAAAAAAATAGTTTTTTTTTTGAGAAATTATAATTGTTCTGTTAATATGTATGTATGTGCAAATTTAAAGTTGGCATATTGTCCATACTGATGACTTTTTTAAACTTCAACTCTACTTATTAACTACACAACATATGTATACTGTATACACATAATTTTAAGAATTTTCTATGATAGACAGATACCCTTTAAAATAATAAGACCTAAACCACTCACATTCATTGTTATTATATGTATATAGTTTGCTGTGATTATGACTTGAAGATTATGTTTAAATCCCGGCCACCAATTACTTTTTTTCGTCTTTTGCTTTTTTGGCAACATATAGAGCTGTCAGAGAATTTTGCCACAAATAAGCTTCGACGATGATTTATTGTAATAAATATTCCATTACTCCAGTGCTTCCTTTGCATTTTTACTCTCTTTCATTTACACTCTTACCCTTAAACAGTGAAAAATTGGAAAAAATAATGTAAAAAAAAAGAACAACATTGTTGATGAAGTGCATACATTCATAGACTACAACAACTATGCCGTCGCCCTCGTTGTCGACGATGTCCTATTGACTCCATGTCTTTGTTCATGGAAATAACGGAAGGAAGTCTTGTATACAAAACTGACAAACGGACAAAAAATAAAGGAAAACAAAAAAAGATTAAGTCGTGTGTCAAGCGTTTGGTTTCAATTATACATGGAGATAAAACGTCTCTATTTTTGTGTTTCCAGGCACAAGCCAACAAAACCCAAAAAACAAAAAAAAAACAAAAAAGAAATAGAAAACAAGTTAACATCTAAGGAAGAAATAATTATTTCCTTCTGGTATTGGAACTTTTATTAACTTACCGATTTATAGATGATACACTGGGCACATTGTCCTGAGAGCAGATTCCTTCTGATAGAAGTCTATCTCGAATTTCCCAAGCAAACATTGTGGGATTTTCACGTTTATAATTTGCTATCGCATCTACTACGGGAGGTGTGGCAACTTTTGGCTTTGAACCGCCAATAACGCCAGCTTTAAAGCTACCAGTCTCATAATATCTGAAAACAATAAATTGAAGAGGAATTAAATGAAAATATTGTAATATATGTATGTATGTATTATATATATTATTATTGTTAGGATCTCAACAGATTCTGTCTATGTACGAGGATGTATGAGTAAACTCTATTCCATTTATTCACATGAAAAATGATTAAAATAAAATTTTCATTATTTTCAAACAATTTGGTCGACTATGAATACATATTGTTATTTCATGCGACATTAATAAAGTCTCTGTTATGAAAAGGTGAAGTGTGAAATTGATATCATACATAATTATAAAAAATGTTTCATTTGAGTTGACAACAATATTTTGCAGACATTTGCTTGGAATTTGGTTTAGTTTCTCTAACTTTATTCTTATGAAATCTGCGCTTATGTTGCTGAAAGTGTCGTATTTTCCCGCCGGAATCCAGAAAAAGTTATTGTTTTTTATGTCTTAATTTTCGATTATGCACAGAATGGTTATTACAAAGCTTCCGTCAGGATTACGACCCAGCTTCTCACACCACTTATGTTGTGTATATTAATTTTATACACAAGTGGTGGGACCTACACTTTAAACTCAACTTCGAACGACAGATTTTTGATATAAAGATACATATGTCTCTCTAAAAGAGCGCCGGGATAATATTTCTCATTTAGAGTACCAGATATTTAGTGTAAAATTGGATAATCTCTTGAAAATTAAATGTCATCTTCTATTACATAAAATTATTATGTAATATGAAACAGCCGAAATATTTATTAAGCCGTATTAAGTTTGCTAGATCTTACGGGGATAGCTCTTATGTCACAGCGGCAGTCTTTTATATACACCACAAATCTTTGGAATTCCCTACCAAATTACATTCGAAATTTATGAAATGCAAATGCGTTCAAAAAGAATTTATTTAAATTATTTGCTTAATAAAAATTTGTAGTCATTAGTTCTGTTTTTATTTCATTTTTATAAATTTTTGATTTTAGGTTTTTATCGATTATATTTTTATTCTTACATTTTTAGACTGATTTATTTAAATATGTAGTATTATTTTCATATTTTCATCATGTTTTTATTTGTTGCCATTTTTATTTATTTCTATAGAATTGTGCATTGTTTTAATTGATTTATACTATATTTTTATTTATATTAATTTTTATTTATTTTGACTTAATATATTCTATTTAATTTGTGTTAACTTTTTGTATACTTTATTGCTTCTTTACATAGCACCTATCACTTATAAGATTTATATATGTATATATTTATGTGTTATGATAATTCTAATAAATGAATATTTACATAAATCGATATGGTATGAATGTATGAACATACAAATATTAACAACAATTAAGACTGCATGTGTATTAGATTTGCCTATGAAAAAAAAACAAATTAATCCTGTAATAACACATTTTAAATCTTCTTTCGGTATTGCAGGTATTAATAATTTTCCAATTAGACACAAAAACTGGTTGTCAACAAATAAATTGAAATACTCGAAACTATTTATTGTTTTATAATTGCAAAAGTTAAAATATTTTTTGTAATTTTAGTTCAATAAATTAAATGGACATAGCCGTTTATCTAAATGTACTCATACATATGTACATATGTATGTGACCGATTCAACTGAAATATTCAGAACTATGAATTTATTTTTAACTCAAAATTATTTTGTTGTCAATAAATGTCACTGCAGCGATTACACAGAATATGGGGAAAATTAGTTGACACAGCGAAATCAACAGTTTTAACCAGAATTAATTAAAAAACAAATCTGAATGTATGTAATTTCACACATACACTATGAACATTCGCAAATTACCAGCCAAATCATATTTATGTATTCATACATATGTCCACATATGTATCAGGGACAGGAACAGGTTTTTGGAACGAAATTACGCAAATAATTTACAGAATTTGCTTTTACTTTTCATCGAATCAATTAAAAGGTGAAATAATTTATTAAAATATTATACAATACACATTATTATAACAACACCCCCCCCCCCCCCCCCCCCTAGTGCCGTTCCTGCATACAGTCATTTCCAAAATATAATAATATTTAGTTTGCTATGCAAATATTTATATCGGTTTCGTTATACATAACACATGTGGCATAATACATAATAAACATATACAGGCGTATACATATTTAGATGTACACAAGCACATACCATATGGCATATACAGTAAACCCTCCTATAACGCGGTACTCTCAGAACGCGGTTTCCATATAATGCGGGGCTGAAATTGCGACAGCCCTCCTATAACGCGGTACTTTCAAAACGCGGTTTCCATATAACGCGGAGCCCTCCTATAACGCGGTACTCTTACAGCACGGTTTCCATTCAATAACATCCCATAAGTTCCTTGCAGTCATTTAGTTTAGTTTTTATTTCATTTTTTTTATTAATCCTTATATGAACTCTTGAATTCAATAAAAATAATTTATAATTTATCTTGCCGTTTGAATTTATTGGTCTCCATATAACGCGGTACAAATGATGGGATTTGTACAAGTTCTGAGTTTCTTATAGCGCGGTTTTCATACAACGCGGTAGGCGGATTCCATAGAACGCGATACGAATTAGCCTGGTTTGTACGGTGAAATCCGAGTTTCTTATAGCGCGGTTTCCATATGACGCAGTACGCACTCACCGCGTTATAGGAGGGTTGACTGTACTCGTATATGTATACCAATAGATAAAATATGAAACCGATTAATTTTCAATTATAAATCTCCATGATGTACATAATACGGTTCAAAAATCAATCATCAAAGTCTTAGCTATTATTATCTATTTGATTAAAATACATGCATATTTAAATCGCTCTAATAAAGTATAATTTACATTCAGCAACTAAAATCGATTAAAAGAGTTATCCGCAAAAAATTTGCAAGCATTCTAGATTTTCTAGATACATACATACATACATATGTGTGTAGTATGTGGTCAAAACTCAAGCACCTAATATGGTAGACTCGCAAAGTAATATCCGTGACCTAGTTTAAATGATCATATTTTATGTTTAAATAAAACGTTCTTTTTTATTAATTTAAATAATTTACACTTTTAGAAATATAAAATCTTTGTTATAATGAACGTTTCATCGAATAATTTATCGATTAACCTATGGTTTTTTTACAGCAGAACATTTACGAGAAATTGAATCACTTAAGCGCTCTATTTGATTCTTCGCAAGCTATCCTCTTCACCCTTATGCAATCAAATACAATCTTCGTTGTATTTTTTAAGTCGTCGATTCATATTTCTGTAAAGAATCTTGTTTGGGCATGATCTCATCTACTATATTTTCTTATTATTCACTTGTAGAGAGTGTACTCTCTCCTAAGGGCACCCCTCTTAAGCCGACACCTTCAATATACAGACATTTGTTTTCAGTACCAAAAAAATTGTAAAGGACTTTTCAAATATTTCTCTCTTATGCGGACAATCCTCCCATAACAGTACACGGACACTTTTTTGAACGACATATTGACATTTTAGTTCCTCATAAACGGACATTCCTTTATCGGGCACGCTTATAAGAAATAAGGCCAAGGAATTTGCAGGCAAACTTAATTATGTAGATTTTAATGCATCATCTGGCTGGCTGGAAAGATTAAAAAAACGGCATAATATAACTTTTCGAGTTATATCTGAATAAGCAGCGAGTGTGAAACAAGATGATGTCTAAAGTTTTATCGAAAAAGTGGCATCTTTGCTGATGAGAATGGATTAATTTTTCGAGCATTACCCAATTAGACATTTGCATTAAAAGGTGAAAAATGCACAGGTGGAAAAATGGCTAAAGATAGACTCACGATTTTGTACGGAGTCAATATGGTAAGATAAAAAGAACGCGTTTTTGTTATTGGGAAAGCTGCAAAACCTAGGGAGTTTCTCAACATTAAGTTGAACAATTTAGCGGTAACATAGCGAATAAACAAAAAAGCTTGTATGACGTCTAATATGATGACCGATTTTTTAGTGCAGTTTGATAGAAAGATGAAGCTTGAAGATTGAATCATGATTTAAAATTGAAAACTGTTAAAATTGTTTCTCAACCAGCAAACATGACATCGTTTTGCCAGCCCCTAGATCAAGCCATTATAAAAAACTTTTTTTATTTTTGTTATTTCGTTATTTTTATAAAATATTTTGCTGCAGATGGAAAATGCAAGTTCACTTCTTATAAGGAGGCTTATTTAGCCATAAGAAAACTAAAAGGTTTTTCTTTATATCACAGCGATCTTGAAAGTGTTAAAATGCTGACTGATCTCCAAGATATTGAAGTTAAAGGTAAAACTCGTCAAGCTAAAATTTCGGACTATTTTACATCCAGTTGAATACATATCAAGTCTTTCAAACTTTTTTCTCTTTTATTCACAAAAATATAAATTAAATTTCTGTTTATTTTGTCTTGTCATTATATGTATGTTTTTGTTTGGGAATTAAAGGTGTTTAAAGAAATATATATGTACATATGTACTTATAGTTTGTTGATTGCACTTTTTGATTTTCTCTCATAAGCGGACAAAATTGTCAGTCCCATAGGCGTCCGCTTAATAGAGAGTACACTGTACATATATCTAACAATTATTAATTTTATATTAAATTTTGCGTATGCTATAAAATCACTAGCGGTATATTTGTTATCATCTGTGTTACACCAGAATTATTTTATTTTGTTACGTCAAGCCTCCTACTGTGTTGTGTGAAATACTGTCACATTACATATAAAAATATTCTGTACAAAATACAGTTCTTGTTGTGAAAAAGATGCCAACACTATGTATTTTGCAATTGAAACAAGCTTCTGGCAACACTTTATTCCATACGTAATAACATCAATTTGACTTCTTCCGCACGAAATTTTAACAAACAGCTGAACATTATCGTTTATCAAATCATTTTTATTTTGTGAAGTTTTATCAAATATTAAATTATTTCCTTTTTCTTTTTTTTTAATTGTGTTTTTATTATAATTTATTTATTTTTTTTCCAATTTTTTTATTTTCTTAAAGATTTATTTTTGTTGCACACTTTCAAGTAATAAAGACCACAAACTTTGCAATCAATCGGAATCTTGTTGCTTTCCAAAAAAAAAATTAGTCAAAGTATTAGTACTAGACTTTAGAGCAAAACTTCACTGATAAACCAAAGTTGTTTTAGATTTAACCAATTAATTAATTGATTTTTTTTTTTTTTTTAATTTCTAACTAAATTTTGTTTTTCTAATTTTGTAAGCACGAAATGATTCTGTGTTCTTGGAACCTTTTTTAGGAAACATTACGTACTTCAAACTTTGTAGAGCGTTAAAAACAAATGTCGTGACAGTTCCTTTAGTTTTGATCACCAGCGTACGAGCTCATACTGTACGACATACAAATATTGAATTATTCAGTTGAAAACCAATTGTATGATGAAACATGTAGTATATATTTTTTAATTTGTATTTTTTTTTTAAAAATAAAATTTGCATGCATGTGTACATGTATTTCATTTCATACTTACCTTGAGAGAATTTTTGATACACAGCCATGACTGACACGCAATTGACGTGATATATCACAGGGTCTCACACCGTTGTGCGCCAATTCCACAATCCTTTGCCGCACCACATCTGGTAGCGGTCTGCCATTGACAAAGACCCCACCCAGTTGATTGACACCGCCATGACCTGTTTGTTGATGAAAAGCAAAGAATTAAAATAGGCTCTCAACAAAAAATAAATACATGTATAAATTCATGAACTGATTTATTTTCGAAATGTGGAAATGTTAACGCAATCAAATGGTTTTCGACACTTCAATAAGACACAATTCAATAACATTTAATTCATTCCATATTTTTTAAGTTATTGTCTTGAGCTTTCCTGCGAGTACTGCATAAAGCTCCCGGAATATACTGTTAAGAGTAAAAATTAAAAATTTCTTTTTTAAAAGAAATCTTTAGATTTAGTCATGTTCTGTTTAATTAATAATTTAATTTTTCCCTTAATTCAATTAAATTAATTTACCACAGCGTTTAAAAATTAAGTAAATGTTTCGGTTTAGAAAAACCATGGATGAACAATGTACATATATTTTTAAGTCTCTGCTGAGAATTGCAAACAAGGTGCTGGGGTCGTTCGTTGTCTTATAATATGAAATAATCTTTAATCCATACATTGCAAAAAATTCGTTTTGATAAATTTAAATAATCAGTACAGTGGAGGTCACATAGTACAAATTATATAATGTCAGTATCTTTTTCTAATAATAACATAAAACGCATAAAAGGGATTATAGATAGGTGCCACAGAAAAATTTCATAAAAAATGTCATTCTAATTCACTATTTATCGGCTAACGGCATCAAAGTATAGATAAAACTGCATGAATATACAGTAAAATAAGGAAATTACTTCAAACTACATATGTATGTATGTGTATTGCTAATGCACAATATTTTCCTTTGGTACTATTGAAAATTCATAGAAATAAAGCTACGTATAATCGGACGTAATTATAGTACTTTGATAAATAATTGTTAAGTTCTTGGATTTCAATATCACTCATTCCATGCTTTATTTAAAGTCATTCCCATCCAATGTTTCCAAAAAGGTTAAGCTTGTTCACAAAACTTAGGGTATCTCATTCTCTTATTTATGCTTAAGAAACTCAGATTTGTATCAGCATGTACAACGCCATAAACCTTTTTAATTTCTCAATCCTATTCTATTTGAATCTCTTGGATTTTGCATAATTTCCCTATAATACTACATATATTAAGCCTTATGCTGCGTACACACAATGTAACATCACAACATGAAAATGTGCCAGATAAACTTGTTGCTTGGACAGAAAACTAAAATATAAAATTAAATAAAAGCAAATCTCTTGATATTGGGTTAACAAATCAAAAAGCGATATATAAGCCGATAAAAAAATATCCTTTTATTACAGTTTCTTGCAATAATAATACAAAATATCACACTTATCTATATCACACGATTGCTAATGCTAAACCCATTCACCTTCCCCCAAGCGACACCCCGACAACCTTTTCTGACGATTATGCTTCTTGGCCAACATTTAGATATTATAATTTACGGAAGTAACCCCCATATTGAGAATATTCAAACGATATACTATCCACCCTGCCTTCAATAGTTCTGTTAGAAACTGCCAATGTTAACATAGAATTGAATTATGCGATGTTTTCTGCGAGAGCTTTGATTGACCCAGCGTCTCAAGCTACTTTCATCTCTCGAAAGTTGCAACGGAAGCTAGATATTCAAATCTTTTCGGCACCTACTGCCAGTATTGTGCAAACTCAACAAAGTGTTACTTCGATAGGGTCTCCTATTGATTCATCGTTTAAATTGACCACAGAAACGTATGTTGTTGAAAATCTCACTGGTCAATTACCCACATGCTCGTTAGCGAAGTATACTGATTTTGATGCACCCGATCTCCCGTTAACAGATTTTAAATATTCTCATATGGATTTACTATTAGGAGGAGATGGATACTCCCATATAATGCTTTCTAGAGTTCGAAAGGACCACAAAAACCATTTGATCGCCCAATAAACCGTTTTCGGTTAGATTGTGACTGGTAAAATACCTCAGTCAAATTAGTTTCCTTTTAAGTCTGAATTCCCTACTGATTTGAGCTTTAGTCCATCTCATAAAAGTGCGTTTGTCTATTTTATTCCTTCCCACTCCAAGTTTACTATTTACCCCATCATGTCGTTTTAAGTCCCAACACTCATCTTTTCTCTTATGCATCCACTCCGAATTTTTGAATTTTTCAGACGCCAACGCTGCTCTGGGTTTACGTTGGAACGCGAACATTGATACATTTTGCTTCAAGCCAGCTCCAATGCCCTATTTCTCTGTTGTCACAAAACATTCTGTCTTGCCTCAAATAGCGAAGGGTGAGTGGCGCCTAAAATCGTAGTTGCTGAGATTATTATGCGACAAATTTGTAAAGGCAAAATAGATTGGGACGAATGTTTGGAGCCCAATGATGTTTAACAGATGGCTTGAGTTTGTCGATGATTACTCGTACATAGACGGGATTAACATCCGCCGTTGGGTTAATTTAACCCTCAGTATGAAGTTTAATTTCATACATTTTGCAATGCTTCTGAGAAAGCACATGCTGCCATTCTGTATAGTAGACTCCTAACTCCGTCTGGTGAATTTGTCACCCATTTGCTCGCAGCCAAAGTACAAGTTATGCCGATAGAAGTGTACATCGTGTACCGTTTAGAGCTCTGCGATGCAACTCTATTGGCAAAAAATGGTGTATTCACTTCGTAAGGAACAGATTCGTTCTATCGTTCAAAATCGGCCACGCCTATCTTATTTTTCATATTATACGCTACATGAAGTATTCAGGTGCGTAATGAAGAAATGTCCAATTCACAAACTTTGTTATCAACATTTTTCTTTAAAATTGCTCCCAAATCATTCATTTCGGAACGTTTGGCTTTACAAACATAACTGCATTATTCCCAGTATTTTTCCGAAAATTTATAAGTTTTAGCGATAGTGGAAATCGGATGTTATTTTTTGCCTATATTTAAAGACAAGACGTTCACCTTACGTTTGATACTAGTAGGAAGACTGAGATAGATGAACACACCTTTTTTTACATGAAAAATTTTCATTAGTTTTCGTTTAACAATATTTATGTGACTTCAATAGGTATTTTCTAAGATAAAATATTCCTTCTTGCCAAAAAATAAAACGGGTTTCTCTTAGTCAAACTCTTCTCTGAAGAACACCATTCTACATACAGTCAAAGAAAAAAGTCTACATACAATGGTGTATTTATTTCTATTTTTCTTTCCCAATATTTTATATGTTATATTGTTTCATATTCGTTTTGCTCTTCAAACAGTCTTCAATGTAAGTGCCTTAAAAAGAGCTATATCACCTATTTTAATAAACAGCAGCGGGACAAAAGTCTACATACACCGGTTTTTTCTTTGACTGTACATATTTTCTTATTTTTCACTATTCACTAGAAGAAGATAGAATATAAATTATTATCATATTATTTTTTTATAACTACATACGAGTATGTATTTTAAAAGGAAAATGGTGTGTCCATGTATATTTTCACAGGTTAATTTAATAAAAACAAATTTAAAGTAAAAACAAAACTTTTATAAAAGAGCAATGCATTTTTTATGACACATAAGCCGAGGATAAGAGCAGTTATCGATCAAATCTCTAAGTTTGTAATATTGATGGTGTCCCTATTAATTTTCACATGACTGTGCTTGTGCGGACAACGAAAGTAATGTTTTAATGAACAGACATAAGATAACGATTTTGTTTTTTGGCAAAAAAAGAAAGAAAAAAAATCCAATTATAAATGGAAATGAATATCGTTTACCGAGATTTTTGTCGCATGTCTTATTTATTAATGCGACAATGAAAATTTCACACTTTTCAAATGGTGTGGAAATGTGCAAACTTTTAATTAGTGTTTCTTAAAATTGCCTTTATACGAGTATCGTATGTGTTGTGTTCAAGTGAGATCACCCTTCGTTTTGGAAACGCTTGAGTGCAATCTGAGGAAAATTTTTGATGAACTGTTTTAAAAGAAAATAATTGTAAAAGCGGCATAAATCAAAATAAAAAATATTTCAACGGAACACACGGTCAAAGAAAGTTTTCAAAAATTTCAAATTAGTGTGGCACTTACATATATATACATATGTATTCAACAAAATAATATGGTAAACAAACAGCTTCAAAGGAAATGAAAAATTTATTAAAATTTTCAGAAATTCACGATCATCATTTATGTATAGCATGTTGTAACCATTTCATCTGGATTTTGTAATTCCTTGTCTTATTCACTTTGAAGTGGGTATGTGGTTGGATTTGAACCCATTTTCGCCGATTCATTTATTCACATTAGGACACAAGAAATAGATACTCGGGGCTTAATTATGCAACGGGGCTAGGGATGTCACATCGTTCATAAAAACGTCGATGTTAATAAACATTTTTTATTTGAAAGCATTGCTCTCCTATAACATAGTTTTTAGTGTAATTAAGCTTTTATGAGAGGTAGAAATTAGGTATGTTTTCGCCAAAAGCATACGTATATTAATTAAAAAGGATTGAGCTCTACAGAAAGCATACCTCTTCCCACAAATGGTATTAACATCGTTAGTCCAGTAAAGTTGACATTAAATAAATAAAAATAATACCTAACTTCTTGGCATATTGTACTAATTATATGAGTGAGTCCCCAACAACTAATGGTGGCAGTAGGTTTGGCAAAAGGACAATGTTTCCAATTATGATAGCCTTAGATTTATTCGCGTTTAACTTTAAATATATTGTCAAAGGCCTGGTTCAGTTTTAATATGCAATTGGCGATGTCAGTTTTAAAACAGTTAATGTAGAGCTAGACGTCATCGGCATACATTTAAATTCCGCAGTGAGTAATACGAGAAGGTAGGTCATTTGAGTACATCGATGTACGTATAGCAGAGGACCGAGAATTGAATCTTGTGGTACACCTCTTCGTACTGGACTGATAAATGATTTAACATCACCATAATTTACTGTCTGCCTTCTCTTATACTGCTGATGTTGAAAATTTAAAGGTATTTTTCAACTTGTTACAAAGAATGTCATGATCAACAGTATCGAAAGCTTTCGAGTGAACTAGAACTACCGGAAAAGACACCATGTTCTGATCCATTTTTGACCTTCACTCCTCTACAACATGTGTTTAGGTCTGAAACCAGACTGTCTGTCAGTCAGTAGTGAATTGTCATACAAATGTTTGCCGATTTGCTCATGGACTAAACGTTCAAAAGCCTTATACAAGTAAGGTAGAATAGCAATTGATCTATAATTTCCATCAGTTTTGGGTAAGCATTTGGGTGGCATTATATATACAATAATGTAGTCCAGTATAATTTTCACGAATTTCGGATGTATTTCATCGTAGCCAATTGAATCTAATTTGATGCTTCGACCCCATGGGTGACGTTCGAAAATTGAACGCCATTCTCATTTAAATCAGAAGTAGCACTTGGATTTGTGAAGTTGTAGTTACCAATATTTGAATTAGGCACAAGGATATTCGAGAATTCAAAATTTAATGATTATTATCCAAGACACCTATATCTCTAATTCCTCTCCATTTATTTTCTTGAAATAGTTGTTTTTTTATAGCAGTCGCCGTAGTCTAGTAGGTAGTGTGTTGGCTTATTAGACGCGAAGCCACGGTTCAAATCCCCGGTCAGACATCAAAACGAAATATGAAAAAATATCTCTTCGGCGACTTCCTCTCAACAGATTTCAGGAAAAAACACTGAGAGTAAATAAAATTGCCATGAAAAGTTTCTCAAAAACCTGTCGTTCGGAGTCAACTTTAAACTGTAGATCCCGCGACTCATTTATAAAATTAACACACACAACATTAGTGGTGTTGTTGGTCCTGACTGAAGGGTTGTAATGGCCAATTATGCACGGAGATTATGTAGTTATATTTTTTTTTAATTGTTTTAAAAGTTTTAACTAAAACAAAATTGTTTCACCTTTTTAAACGATCTATTCATTCGACAAGAATTTAGCATGTTACAATTTATTTCTCTTGTAGAACGAAATTGCCCCCAGGTAAAGTAACTTTATCAAAGCGAACGACTAAACACTCTTTGCGATTATTAACAAACATTAAATCATTCTTATAGACACTGTTGAATTGATACAAATAGAGATCAGATAAATCACCATAACCGTCAGATGTTGATGGTAAGTAACAACCATATTCTGGTGAAAACTTGCAATACAATTTGAGGCAAATTAAAATCACCAAAAAAAAATAAAATATTGAAGGAAGTTGATTTTAGGATTATATTGTTAATTGCTTCCATATGCTTCTCGTAAATTAATATATCCGAATTACATAGATGGGCACTTTGCAGTACCAGTAAAATTTCAGTAAAAATTGATTTTTACTGATTACTGAAAAAAATTTCAGTATTCAGTACAATTTTACTGGTAATGCAATCTAAATTTCATTTAAATTTCATTTAAATGTCATTTAAATTTAGATTGCATTAACAGTAAAATTTTACTTTTTTCATTTAAATTTTATTTAAATTTCATTCAAATTTAGATTGCATTAACAGTAAAATTTTACTGAATACTGAAATTTTTTCAGTAATCAGTAAAAATCAATTTTTACTGAAATTTTACTGGTACTGCAAAGTGCCCATCTATGCCGAATTAGCATGAATATGAAAAAACGATGTATGAGCAAGTAATGTAAACATTAATACGATTAATTTTCAAAACAATCGCAACGAATTGAATATCGAATGATTATGCAACTAGTACTAATTCCGACGGCTAAAGGTTTGAGGTAGCAGCCAGTACTGCACCACCTGTCGTTGTTGTAATTTTGCCTCGGCAAATAATTTCAGTCAAATTTCAGTAAAGACGCTAAAAATAACGCTAAGATTCATATTAAAACTTTATCTGAAAACCTAGGAATTTAAATTTTAATCCCCAGACATTCTGCTGTATCGTATGAATGTTATTAACTAACGTATGGTCAGGGTTACACCAGAAAAATTGCTTAACAACTTGATTAATAAGTTGAAATGGAATCGTTATTTTAAGTGATACTATGCTGTCAAAGAAAAAAGCCTACATACACCGTTCTTCTTTGACTGTATATAAATATTCATATCAGCATTGATTTTAGATCGAATGAATTATATGAATTCCTCAGCTGTCATATCTGGGGCAAAAACATATATAAAAGTATGTTTCCTTGCAGGGATTACACAAAGAACATCCCTAGCAAAGGGATTACTACATTCAGATTCATTTAAGTGGAAATTCAAATTGGATTTAGTTATGCTCATTTACAGCTATGTTTTGAGAAATATTTGCGATATATTTAGACAAACTTTTTAATATTAACATTTCCTTAACACATTGACAATATTATCCATATGACAAATGATGAATCTGATGAAATTTAGTCCCAAAAGCGAATAGCGTTAATATTAAAAGATAAATAGGATGTCATAAGTAAATATTTTTCTGTGAGAATATAAGCGTTCGACCCACGAAGATTTCGCAACTGTAAATAAGTGTTGGAATTAAAAAAAAGTTTTGCCAAAAGCGTATGTACATATACGAGTATATTTAAAGATGTAAAAAACGGAGTTCTCCAAAATTTTCTCAACATAGCATATGTTCTACCACACATAGAATTGATATTGGCAGTCCTAGTAAGCTGCCAGTATTGAACATTTGACCAACATTTTTGGCATATTTAACTATATGTATAGAGTATTCGCCGAAGACAAGTAAAGGCAGCTGATCTGTTATACAACTCATTTTTCCAATTACAATAACCTTCGATGTTTTCGCATTCGCAGAGAGACAGTTAGCTGAAGCCCACTTATACTACAGATTTTACTAATACAATTGTTGTCGTCGGCCCTAGGAGGACTTAAACATCGTCAGCATACTACGTAATAGTGGCCCAAGAAACGAACATTGCGGTACTCTTCTTTTCATGAAGCAACTTGTCAACTTCTTATTATCATAATATGTACACTGATTGGCTTGTATGAGGTAATTTCATAACAGAGGAACAAAATTTCAACTTCTGGCAAAACATATTATGGTCAACAGTATCAAAAGTAGTTAAGAAGTATTAAAAATGATGCCATGTTCTGATTCATATTCGAGATTGTATGGGTTTATGTACTGGAATTATTTTCACAAATATACATATTAAGGGATATTCAGATGTGGTAACAATTCTGTGATATGGATGAGATATGCATCTTATAAAGTGATATAATGGATTTAATGATTCATATTCGAGATTGTATGGGTTTATGTACTGGAATTATTTTCACAAATATACATATTAAGGGATATTCAGATGTGGTAACAATTCTGTGATATGGATGAGATATGCATCTTATAAAGTGATATAATGGATTTAATGATATAAAAGGGTTTTACTACACCTCCAAAATTTGCCTTCGTTAATCAAATTCAAAATGGCAGTGTCATAATAGTTTATATTAGATCCGGGCATTAGTATATTATCATAATTAAAGTTCATTTGATTAGCATCAGTGTCACATTCAACCCCAGTGCCTTTATCTAAAACACCTATGTCACGAATTTCCCTCAATTATCTCTTTGAAAATAAGGCGGTGGAATGTGCCAATGTTTCTATTAGTAATTTAAATTCTTATCTCGTTGGAAGGTCATGCCTTTCTATTGGAAATCAACGTCTTCGTCCATAATAAAACATATTATTTCTCATATATGTAGATATTAAATATTTCCATATAAAAAGGAAACCTCTTTATCAAATAGTTTTTAGCTGAGCTTGCAAGTATCTTGTATTTTTCGTCTTAATTCTTTTTCTTCTTAATAAAATACTATCTAAACATCAATAGGGCTACTATTGCTCACCTTGCTAGATGAAACGTCTCAAGCGTCTATCCTCGTTATCGCATCTCTACAGCAATAAAGGAGGCATGTGCGATAGTAAATCAGATAATCTGCAATCTCAATAAAGTATATCTCTTACGTATGAAATTACAACTCAATAACGGATTGTAAATAAATTGAATAAAATCCAGTTTTTCTCAATTTCTCTAGTCTATAGACAAATATATATGAGTCGTTTAACATTTAATACGTCATATCATAATGTTTGACTTTGACACTTTAAAATTACAAATTAAAGACTGATAATAAACTCACGATAGGTTTTTTCAGAAATATATAAAAAATATAATTTCTTATTTATTAAGACTTCTTTTACCACAATATATGTATGTATATAAAATTATTGCAGGCTAGTGGATAGTACGTTGGTTTTTTATATTGCTAGGAATCGGTGTTCAACTGAAAGGTTAGTCCACTAGATTCATGGATGAAAATTAATAAGCACGATGAGTGGTGTGAGAATCTAACTCGCAATTAAGATTAAATTAAGATTAAAGGATAAAGGATGAGTTTATCCATAACACAATTAAACGGCCTACTGAAGTTGTTCATTAAATTTTTGGTTTTTTTTTATATATATATATACATATATTCGGGACTTCCGAACTTTGAGAGTTGGTTACGGCTAGTTTGTTGAAGCTCTATCTGTCAAATTAGTTGTCATTTATTCAGTCTAGTTTGTCTAAACACTATAGATGGCCGTAGATAAGTACATCTGTTCGCTGATACAAATCGTCTTTAACGATGAGGCCAATTTATGCGGAAAAGATACGTAAACAGACAATATTATGTTATTTAAGATGATACCACTCCGCATGACATCGAAGAGCATCCACAGTATCACGAAAAAGCCACAGTTTGGAGTTAATTTCGGGCTGATGGCGTCATCTGTCCAGGCCTTAATTGAATGATTTGGACAACAGCGTTATGCGAGTTCGACAGGAAATGCCACACAGTTCATGCCAAATTTGATATTATACACGAGCGATTTGAGGGCATGCATCTCACGTGGATTTGATGTCAACTGGCCATCGAAATTGTGCGATTTGATCCCATTAGACTTTTTCTTGTGGGGTTTTTTAAGCCGCAAGCTACAACGATCCTCAAAGTCAACGTAATGCCATAGCTCGAATCCAGAGAAACTGTTAACGTAATCCAATTTCCTTAATACCTGAGCATTCCTTAGAGATTAAATCAGGCTGTTGGCCTTTTCGAATTTCAAATTATAGTTCAACATAACTTATCCGAGAGAGTTTAATTTTAAAAATTATTATCAAACAAATTCCCATTTTGTATATGTATTCTGAATTGTTTTCTGCACAGATTTGGGTTTTTTTAGTACGAGAGGCGATCAGACAAGAGTGACTTTTTGAATTTTCCGCTTCTTAACAAAAAAAAAAAAAGACAAAAACTCATGACAAAATTTATAGAATTGATGTTGATAGAAGACTCATGTGTGATTTATTGGCAAAATTGAAAATAATAAAATCGGACAGTCATAATAAAAATAAAGTTTGATTTTATTTAAAAATTTTTAAAGGCAAACACTGTTACAGTTAGCAAATCAAAGCAACACTCGTTTCAGTTCAAAGGAAATGTTTCGAACTGGAATAAGATCAATGAGTTTAAGGTCAAGTTGTTGTTAGTGACCAAAACTGGAATCATATATGTATGTACCGAACTCAAGATGACAAAAGTGAACATGGATTTTAAAATCTGTATATTTCTTGAAATTTTGCGTATATCTGTTAATATTTTCGATATCATTGTCAGCATTGATTTTGAACACTTTGCTATTAATGTGATGCTATATCTTCTATACATACATATCCATGTGTATGTATGTATACCTATGTGCCATCTACTGCAGTAATATTCACATAAATTTACGTGTGAATAGGTTGGTTTGAATGGTAGGTTGTTATTAATTACACACACGCTCAATAAAAGGAGAAATAATTCTATTTTGCTCGTACTTCCAAAAAGACACAATAGTACATACATACATACATATTTATTTACTGCATACAAGAATACAAGTCCATTCCATACCACTTCTCTAGACTCTATTTTATCCTATTTTGCTATTGTTTAAAATTCTATGGCATTGTGTTGTATATTTCTATGAATGTAAGAATTCAATTGCAATTGTATTGTTACTGTATTGCAAAAGGACACAACAACATGAGTGGATGGATACTTCATGAACAAACGTCAAGAGGTACCCGTTGTTATGTCCTTATTAAATAACAATTGTTATTTGCAGCACATCCGTCGCTAAGTCAGTCACATTTAGAATCACAGACAGACAGATAGATAGATAGACAATCAGTATTAAATATAAACGTCATACGACCGACAACTATTATCAAAAATAGACACATTAAACAACAATACATACATACATAATAGCAACAGCAATACCAATAGCAACAATCAAATAAATTCAACAATTGTCTTCTTGAGTGAGTATCTGTTATTGTTGTACCAATACAAACAAAGTCAAACAAAATAAAAATACAATAAAATTACCAGATGCTTTTGTTTAATGCTGTTTTTTTGTTTTTGTTTTTGTTTTTCGATAAATGTAAATAAATCTTTGGTAAAAACACAAGCATAGATTTCTGTTTCTGTTTCTGTTATTATACAATTGACTTTGTCTGTCTGGTGCAATGCATTCTAGTTTATACAAAAGATTACGTTAACGAGAAAGCAAAAAACTAGGAACAAACATAATCAAAAAAAAAAACAAAAAAAAAAAAAAAAGAAAGAAATGTTTAAATTCATCCTACAGTAACAAGCCCCAGTGTCATCATTCAGTATTTCAGTAACAACTATTGTCAAAATGAACAAAAGAGATTAAAACAAAAGGTAATTATTGTCACATTTTAGCACATGCGTAACCATTTGCAATTCCAAGATATTGCAATGAAACAAAATCATAAGAATAATCCAAATGTAATTCCATAATGGTTCACACCACCACTTTAAAAACCGATTTAAACAACACAAAATAATAACAAAAAAATAGAAAAATTATTGAAGGCTTTAAATACAAAATTTTTCTATAAAACAACACTAACTAAAACTGATTAAAAACGTATTATTTTCGTATACATATTTTCAATATTTGCATATTTTTCAATTAAAAGTGCTTAAAAAATTTGCGAAAGACATGTTTATTATTGTTCGGAAAGGTTTCACATGTTGGTAGTATTTTGCCCCATTTTAGGATACACTCAATTGTTTACAACTTGCCGTTAAAGTTGTGTTTAGTTAAAGATAAGTTAAGCTAAAGTGAACTTTAAAGTCACCTTTAACTTATTTTCGTTATTACAACCTAATGACAAAATAAAGTTAACTTTTTCAAAAGTATGGCAGTGCAGAAGCAATGTCGATAACATTGCTCAATTAAACAAACGCAATGGCAACGACGGGCTTTTTTTTTTTGTTGTGTTTGCTCATTATGTTTATATTTGAAGTTGGCATATTGAAAATAATACATACATATGTATATAATATGGCAAGTTCAAACATAAACTTAACTTTAAATGTTAAAGGTATGATGATCTACCCTTTAGCTTAACGCTCACATCTACCTTTTTGTCCACTTAAAGTAACGAAAAACAATTTATCTGCCCGTTAAAATCCTCCCTTTAGTCAACGGCAAGTTGTAATAATGGCCCTTATAGTTTTTAAATGCTACTTTGGCATTCTTAGCTTACACAAGGTCTTGTTAAAGATCCATTGTACTTTTCAAGCTCACCGCAAACATGCAAGCCCCTTTAACTGTTTCTAGCGGTTTTTGAGTTAAAAAATACTGAAAATCATTTAAACCGTAAGCTTTTTTAATTAAACTCAGTTTAGTAATGAACTTATGTATGTGTCAAATTTCTTTTTTTCATTTACTTTTGATCCATATCAACCGAGATTTTTTAGAGATGTTCACTCCCTTAGCGATCTCCGTTGACAGCATTTTCTTTAAGCTTAAGTAAATGGCTGGCTGCTGACGATTTTCCAGTCAATATATTTCAATATTTATTTATTTATTAATTACAAATTATATCTAATTTTTACGACCTGACTAACGTAGACCTTATACTAAATGGATTGTAATAGACCAGGGTTTCTGATGGGAATTGAACCCACGACCCTCCCTCTCATAGTCTACCGCCCTATCCACTAGACCACCAATTTATTTTATTTCAATAAAAAATGAAAATTTTACTTCATTATAGTGAATTTAAAAATATTGTGAACTCCAACCTTCCTAATTCATTTTTGGTCATAATAATTATAATAATTATATCAATAAAAATTTTGTCCAACAGGGAAGTCGTGTTTGAAAGGTTTCACAATTATTCTAACTTATTTACTTAATTGGTCATTACAACCCTTTAGTCTGGATTACGACCTAACTTCTCACACCATCCATAATGTGTGTTAATTTTATCCAGAAGTGGTGGGACCTACAGATTAAGGTTGACTCCGAATAACTGTTGAGAAGAATTCGCCGAAAATTTTATTCGTGTTGGTTTTTGTTTGAGACGTCTGAGCTAGGGTTTATCGCGGAGTCTCGTCTAATAGGCCAACACATTACCTAATAGACTAGGGCAACAATCCGAAACATTTCTTTAAAAAAATTCAAAGCAAAACTCACTTTACATGTATAGATATGTAAAGGAACAAAACTTCACTATTTGCGCATACTGGGAAAACTTTTAAATTACATTTTGGAGCGCATTTTGGCCTGACAAAATTGAAATGCAGCTAACGAACACATTATGCTAAAAGAAATTGTGAAATACATAATTTGTCCTCAAAGGATAATTATTTAATTTTATAAGTAAATAAAATAGGTTTAAATCTAATGTGTTTACCTTAGTTTCTAACAAAATTAGTGCACGGTGTAATAAGAAAGTGCATGAAATAACTAATTGATTGATTGTAGTGGTCGAAATTAATTACATTCTTGAAAACAGCTCAGGTGGAGTTGAATAAATTACACAGATTGGCTTGAGTTGATATAGCCGTGGCTATAAGAACCTTTCCTTTAAAGACGTTGCTGATACTATTGGATTTATGCCCATTGCATAGGTTGTATGGTCAAGAGCCTTGGACTCTATAGTTAGGTTAATGGGCGACAAGACTAACGCGATATTAATTATGACCTTAAAAATCGAATGGCTGACAAAAAAGAGCATATAGTGCGATACTAGTGAGATATAGTAATGCTATCTGACAGTCTGTCCGCGATCCGCGTGCTCTACTCCTTGAGATTGAGCTGGATACTCAGCCACCTAGTAATTCGCGGCAATGAGGAGTTTGGAAGTGTACATTTGAGCTATGTATCAGACTATCCAGAATTAGCTTAAAGAGGTGGCAACCGCCCATGTCGTCTGGCTTTGTAAACTCAAAGAACACTTGTTCTATAATATGTAGAATGTACAGATCCCGTGATGACCGACTCAGCATCAACAAGTTGCCATCAATTGCTCAATTACAATACAAATATACTTGCTTTTTACATGATCATCTATTATCATCAAACCCAGGACTTAGTCTTTGAGTGTATATTCTAAAATAGAAAATATTTTAACCTTTCGCACCTAAATAGGGCCAACAGATTCATTACTCCAACTCAACAACTTACACTTAGACACATAGATCCTGCACTCTGAACACTACAACGTTTCTGGCAAAATATCAGCCAAAAGTAACTAATAAGCAAAATCCATATTTACTGTAATACTTATGTATACATATACATAATTGATCATTCCAACCTTTCAGTTAGGATTACGACCTAGCTTCTCACGCTACTTGTTTTGTGTGTGTTAATTTCATCCATATGTGGCAGGTTTCTACTCCGAACGACAGATTTTTGAGAAGCTTTTCATGACAAATAAATACTCTCAGAGTTTTTTACAGAAATCTACTGAGAGGATGTCGTCGAACAAATATTTTTTTTCATATTTCGTTTTGTTGGAGATATCTGGCCCATTTTAACCGTGACTTCACGTCTAATAAGCCAATACACTACTTAAAAGATGGTTCGGGTGGCAAAGGGTTAATTTTAAAACGTTTTTTTTAATAGTACAGTCAGACCCCACTTAACGCTGTTTCAGTATCACGCGGTAGTACAAAATTGTTGCACAATATAGCGACGGTATGTACTATGTATCTTTTTCAACGCTCTCTTGTTAGTCTGTCCAGAATAAAGATTCCAACTGTATTTTCCGAAGTCGCAATCACAGTACGAACGCATTTTTCCTGCGTCACAGTTGATTCATTAGTTGCCTCGTTTAACGTTGTTTCGTTCAGCGCGTTAAGCGGCGTCTTACTGTACTAGAGAAACATAAATCCTTTTGAAATAGCTAGAAAACCTAAATGCAATGAAAAAAAAACTAAAAACTAAAAGGCTGCAAGCAAAATGAAATATTTCAAGCTAGACCACAAAAAATGAAACAAAACAAATCTCTGGAGCTAATCAGTTCACACTCCTTCTGCTAGAGAATATGTGGCTTATAGAATCATATTTTGCACCTCCATCCAAATAGAGTCCTATTTTAAAATGGAATGAAAATGAAAACCCCGTTGAAAAAGATTTAATTTGCAAGACAACAAATGCAAAGGGAAAATTGGAGAAACGTTCTTTGGCCGGATGAAGTCAATCATAATTTGTTTGGGTTTGGTGTAAGAACATTTGTACGTTGCTTCCGTACGACTCCAATCCCATGTTAATGAATTAGAAAAATGATTAGATAAATGATAAAAAAAAAATTGAAGTTAATACATATTAACAAATGTACCCACATAACTTTCACGCTTAAAAGAAAAAATTGTCCTTCCTTAAGCATGGTTTAAGTATATCCGAACGGAATCCCATCAACTATCTCGGTATGCACCTTAATTATCGTCTCACATGGACTCACCACTAATAACTCAAATAAAACTAAAATCCGCCCAATTACACTAGCTTATTGGACTTCAGTTATCTCTGGATTTGAATCTTAATGTGCTCTTTCATAAAGCAGTTATAAAGCCAATATGGTCACATGACACTCAGTTATGGGAAACATCTTCATCATTCAATGTAGAAAAAGAATAATTAAGTGTGCTCCATGGTACATCAGAAAAAAACCACATCCATAAGAATCTAAACATTCGCACTATTCGGGAAGAAAGCAAAAATGCAACCATCTCCTATTTAATAAAACTTTTTAATGATCCAATCGACCTTGCAATCAATTTGCTGCTTTTTAAGGGTCGTCGACGTCTTAAAAGGCTGCAAACTATGGACTTGAGGTAACATTTTTTCTTTAATAATATAATATTATATTATATTTACTTTATTTTAAGATTTCAATACATATTGTTAATTGTAATTCTTCGGAAAGATCCAATAATCCATATTGGTGGTGGTCTCTTTCTTATAAAAGCCTTGCAAGCAATCGTTCTTATTATTCTTGTCAACTCTGTATGTATGTGCAGACATATCTGTGGTCCCAAGCGATAACAACTTAAGGCGACTTAAGTCAATAAAAGTCAAATCAATAAAATCCCCATTGTTCTAACAATGCTTTTTAAAAAGTAAACTTTTTTTAATTAATAAAAAAATGTTGACTCCTAAGTCGTAACGAGTGAAGTCGTAATGAATTACAATAAACGCCTCTCCCAAAACAAATGAGACCAGACCTTCAGCAACGTTTTTATTCTTATATTTGCCCGTATAAGTATCCTTAATTGTGTAATAATAATTTTTTAAGGCACTTTCTCAATTTTTTCGGAAACAGTACACAGTACTTTTTACAAAAAGTGATTTTTATCGAAATCGAATCATTTATGGACTGTTATTGCTTGGAACCACAGATAATACTATGTATAACGAACATACACACATATATTTAAGAAAAAAAAAAATTAAAACAAAATGAATAAACTTGGTAGGAAGCACACGGGACGTACAAAAATGTTGCACTGGAGATCCGAAACCACACGTAGATAGAATTTTTTATTAGTGCACCGTTTTAGACATACACATGTACAATGTATTCAAAATCTCAAATGAAATTCAAACAGAATTTTCAACAAAACTTTGTATTGGCATCTCCGCACAAACAATTAAGAAAAGATGAAACAAACAAAGTCACTCCTATTAAAGGAACTTTAAAGTTCCGAATTTTGCTAACGTAGAACTTACATACAAGCATTTAAAGAAACCAATTAAAAACATCCTCTGTAGTAATGAGATCAATAATGTAGATCAGACGGAAAATTGCTACATTTGCTCCCTGCAAACATGCATCATGTTGTGCAAAATCTGTATCAATTCTTACATGTGAGTTGAACTATTGTCCATTATGAGTTTGCAGTTTGCTGTTTGTTGAACGATACGTGCCATTTTAAAGGCGCTAATTACGTATGCATAATTATACCTTATACGCACATACGTACATATAGAATTTAGAAGAGCACAAAATTTATTTGTGCAGTTTAAGTAGATCATTTAATTGAAAATATGACTTTCAATGTAATATCGTTAGAAAAAGATTAGATGTGCCAAAGATGATTTGTATTTACACACATACATATGTATGTATGCATGCAACTAATTACAAACTCTTACAAAGTATATGTATAAATTTCCTTAAAATTGTTTCTATTTCTCTCAATAGTGTACATGTATCAGTCATAAAATATTGCTTTCGAAATCGGGACCATTATTGTCAATTATTTTAAATTCCGATATCTTTAAGCATTATTTTCGTTAGTAAAAGTTGGATTCTTCTGTGTATTTTATGTGCATATACATATATGTATTTAACTATACAATTGAAATAAATTGTTGCGAATGCAAAAAATGTATGTGTATCGGTTTACATGTGTAATATTCCATCATATTTTGATTGTAACGATATGCTGTGGATAAATCCATTGTGGCTTGCGAAGGAATAAGTGCGAATCTCTTCAATGAAGGCAGCTACTTCAGCTCTTAAAACTAGGAAGAGGAATTAGATGATTCTATTTTATTTATTTATTTTTTTTTTAATTTTTTGATTTTTCTTTGTATGTATGTATCTTTTTATTTTACTTTTATACTTTTTTACTTCCTACGTTTGGAACATTTAAAACACTAAGATGCAATTTAGTTGAGCTTCTTTTAATTTGTAACGGTATTAAGACGATATTATTTACAACACCCATTTAAAACACTACTTATGTAAATACATACATACTACGATTAATTTTAATTTTTCCTCTTTTTTTATTGACAACAAATTTCTCTTTTTTTCATTATTTCATTTCACAATGATTATGATTCTTTGACAACACACAATACTACATATATGTACATACATATGCACATATGCATGTAATTTTAACATAAACTCTTTATATTTATTTGCATTAATTTACATATTAATTCATTTCATTCATTCATTATTTGCATTAATTTTTCTAATTGATGTTACTATTATACACTTAAAAATCATTTAATTTAATCATTTATTATTTATTAGTCGTCTCAATATTTTAATAATTCTTTTTATTTTATTTTATTTTTTTTTTTTTTGTTAATTTTTGATTTTGAGAATTTCTGTTTTAAGAATTTCTTCTGTTGTTGGTTGTGTTTGCTTGTTAATATCGGGGGCTTTACCGTGCCGAACAGCGTAACGTATTTGCGGACAGGTTATTGTGGTTACAAAACGACCGGAATTTCTTTGGTGTGCGTCACTGGGTTTTTAAATATTTCTCTCGGGCTTCTTTATTTTCTGTGATACTATTTTGATTTAAATATCATCATCATCATCAACAACAACAACAACAACAACAATAACAACATCAACAAAAAAAATGAAAACAACAACAATATTAACAACAACTGTGATAATATCAACAGCACGGAGTATACAAATAACGGTTTACCACAACTATGTTTACACATGCACACAAAGATAGAGCGAACGAAAGAGAAGATAACGCGTAGTACAAGTGCACAAAGACGTGTGTTTGTTGTGTATGTGTACTTTGGAGAATGTATCCTTAAAACGGAAGTTTACAAGAGTAGGATGTACATATACATATATGTTGTATATGTATATGTACGTGAGAGCGTGTGCGTGAATGTTACATATTTTTTTCCTTTTCTTTCAAAATTTTTTTGTTTTATTTATTTTTTTGTTTGTTTTATTTTTTGGTTTTTGTTTTTGTTTTACAGTTATCGCTCCTTGGTATATTGTTTTGAATTGACTATTATTTTGGGGTTCTCGCATTGAAAGTCACGCCGCCACTTTTACTTTGTAATGTGTGTCAGCAAATCAGTGAGCAGATAACGAACCGTGAGCATCTCGCAGTCAAACAGCCTGGCCAAGTCAGCCAGCCAACCAACCAAACAACCGATATTGCAAATGAGAGAAGAAGATAACTGCACGGTAACGACGAACACTAGAACGGAGAAGTATGTATGTATGCTTATATTTTTTTCATTTTTTCTTGGTTTTTTTTTGTTTTGTTTTTGTTTTATTTAACCGTTAAGTGAGAATGAACAGCCTTGAAACTGTTTAGCAGCTACAATTTCATACATAAAAATGCGCGCGCGTCTTTAATAAGTTTTTAATTTAATGACATAACAACAACAATGAGAACAACAACAAACATTCAAATTAAAGTCGTTAAAATATTTATCTTTGAAAAATTAATTCGATTAACTGTTTTTTGTTTTGTTTTTTTGTTTTTGTTTATAAGTTCGGAAGACAAAAAAGAAGAAAAAAGAGCAACGTTTTGTTTGATTCCTCTTGACTAGAAACAACACACAAAGCCACTACACGACTGACGACGGAATGCCGTGTTAAAGATGGCCAAAGAACTCGACTGTTTCCATACATACAATCTATTATTGTTGTTACTTTGTTCTTATGCGATGTGCATGTGTTTGTTTCTAAATGAAAAAAAAACGTCATCTAGAGAGGATAAATGTACGTTTTTGTATTTGTTTTTGGTCGCAGTTAAGGCCTAGTGAAAAAGAGTGAACGAGTGTGCAAAGAACTAGAAGAAGAATTAAAAAGAAATGAATTTACAACCGAGACAAGGCAACAAACAACAGAGATGCTGTGTGTCTGTCTAATAAAAGTAATGCAACTGCAAACCACCAAAGATGTCACAAACACGCGCACACTAGTATGTATCTGAATGGTAAGTTTTTGCTGCTGAGAGAAACCTGATGAAGACAATGATGGTGCGTTTGGCTGTACCATAATAGTGGTGTTTATGTATCAGCGTGTGTGTATGTGTATGCGTTGTAAACAACAAATCACCGCCCAACCGCATCTGCGCGCAGCCAATACGTAACGGTTAAGTACGAATGAATGAGCCAATGAAGGCAATCCCCTCAAAAGGAAAAACTCACACATACACATGCATACACTTGCGCCAACAAACTATGTGAGAGATTGTTCGACATTATTATGGTTTTACATGTCGGTTTATCTTTTATAACACGTTTATTGGTGTTAAGCTTTACTCTCTACACTCTCAAAACAAGAAAAGGAAACAAACAATTCTTGTAACAAAAAAAGAAACAAAACACTAAAAGAGGAACAAAAATAAGATACGAACGCACCGTGTAACGCAGATCATTATTCGCAAAAGTAATTTTGTTTAAATTAAAAAAACAAACAAAAAATACAACAACAAAAAAATATGTTCTATGGTAGAAGAAAATCGAAACAAACAAAAAAAACAGAAATAAGTGGTGGGGGGTGGGGGGAGTGTAAAGCAATATGACCCCCTTTATAATTTTTCGCTCCAATTCAATAAAATCTTTAACGAAACGAAAATCAGAACAAAAAATAACCAAAACTCTAGACCATTTATGGGTTTGTTCTTATCAAACGGATGGATACGGCAAACAAACTAACCCGGAATTTTTCCAAAGAAATTAAAAAACAAACAAACAAAATATTAAAGGTTTTAAAATGTTTACTTTCTTTTATAATTCAGAGCAATTTGATTGATAAATACAATGGATTTCTTAAATGAAGATTAATTCTGTTGAATCGACACAAATCTGATAAAGAATTTGTTAAATATTATCCAATAAGTAGGTATGTACCTTGAATAGGTAGTACATTCATCATACAAGATTTCAGTTTGACACGTACTTATTATGTTTTTGTAAATTAAATACAAACCATTTTTCAAGTTTTCCTACCTATTTAATTTTGATAAAATAAATCAGATTGAACTCCTTATTAAAGCTGTTAATCGATAACAATATAAATGCCGTGTGTGGCATTGTTTTATTTAAAAAAAATTAAACAAAGAATTAAATTAAAAAAAAATTAATAAATTTGGATGTGATGAAAAATTTCTTAAAAAAATATTGAAAAATTTATTTGTGAAAATTGTTTTAAATTTATTGTTTAATTCCTTATTTTAATTCAAAAAATTTTCTAAATTTGAAAATTTAATTCAATATAAAATTGTTCACGCTAAATTTTTCATAATTTTTAAAACTACACACATATTTTTTACATAAAATCTGAATGAAAATTTGAAAAGATACCTACAAAGTTTTCTAAGGATCACTGCATTACAATCATTTTACACACAATCATTAAAAAATCTCAAAAAATTGAAAAAAACGCATTTTTTAATATGTAATTTGAAAAATTATAATTTCAATTAGTTTCTTCTAAATTGTTTATTTTTGTACAAAAAAAAATGATTTTTTCTTTATCGTTAATTAAACGCTTGCTTTATAGCATAACCTTTGCAACTGTTGCTCTCCATTCATGTCACTTGATTTTATTACACACTTTTGTAAGATTGTATGTATGCATGTATTAAAGTATAATGTGTAATATATGTGTGTATGTATACATACATATGTTTTGATTATTGATTTTCATATATTGAGGTATTTTTTGTAATCAGTGACGTTGTCATTTCACATAAGACACGGAAATCTGCAATTTGATAAAAAAAAATCCCAAATCAAGCCCACACAACACTACAAAAATAAGTTTTACTCCTTTTTGATGGTTTAATCATTTGAAGCAGGCCATTAAAGGTATTGTTTCTGATTTGATGGTAGGTAGGTAGGTAGTCTCCGTGGTAGAAGTCGCCGTGGTCTAGTAGGTAGTGTGTTGGCTTATTAGACGAAAGGCCCGAGTTCGAATCCCAGGCCAGACATCAAAAACAAAATACAAAAAGTATTTCTTCGGCGACTTCCTCTCAGCAGATTTCTGGCAAAAACTCTGAGAGTAAAAATTGCCATGAAAAGCTTCTCAAAAAAATCGGTAGTTCGGAGTCGACTTTAAACCTTAGGTCCCGCCACTCATGTATAAAATTAACGCACACAACATGAGTGGTGTTGAGAAGCTAGGCCGTAATCCTGACTGAAGGGTTGTAATGACCAATTATGTATGTATGTAGGTAGGTAGGTAGTCTCATGCCAATTGACATTCACATAAGTGCCCTTACAATTACGAATACCAACTCATCCTTATAGGGAGTCTGTATGTATCTTATATAAATTTCCATAACTTCTTCCAGTCCACTCCTCCAAGAGGATTTACATATGTCTGGTATAGTGTCATCCCTAAAATGCATGGATCTCGAGCTGACGAAAGCTGGGCAATGTTGTCTTCACCGCATGCCTTGCATTCATCATTTGCCAACACACCATTACGGTTCAGGCGCTCAAGTCGCCCTTATTTAGTTTTAAAATACTCATGGTTCTCTCCTGATTTTTGTAATCCTTCCTACGCTGTCATCATTTCACAATAGTGAATTAGCTTCAATTCACTGAAAGACAATGGCATATTCAAGCCTATGGTGTGTATAACCCTGGCTCTATTAGCTGCCATTCTCTTTCCCATTTCCAATCACGGTGAATGATGACTATTTACCCATATTTCAGTATGGTTTTCGATCCATTAAAGTTCCTAGTGGTATGTAGACATATTAAGCCTCTAATGTACAATACTACCTTTTAGATGACGCCCATTTAATTTTTTTTTTACAACAACACTGCAGTGATGATAGTAAGCGCTTCTGCACTTGAGGGGGTTCAGGACGACCTGACCACACGACCTTATGTTTCATAGTCGAGGGTCATGAACATTTTTGAGAACTATACAGCTATCGTGTTGCCAATAAACGTTAACACGAAGTCTCTCATTCTCATGAGTGCCGGGGACTTCTCAGGGAAAGTTCGAGAATGTATGGTTATCTTTAGAAACTCTATTGCTGATGAACTGGCGAGGAGCGGTACGCAACTCACAATCTTCGAAATGTTACAAGGATTAGTTATTTCGATTGTACGTGTAATAATTGCTAGACTCTGATGGGTAAAATGAGGACTGATATCTGATTCTTCTTCTTAAATTTCAGAAACGTATGCCGATTGACTTGGCTTTCGCTCAATTGGTTTCCTTCTGAGCAGGAAGATAAAGTGACCATCTTCCAGCGCTACCCGACTTTCTTATGATGTTCGTTGTTGATATGAACCTTATTTGGAAGACGGTGACGATTATTCTGAACGTATTATTTGGAGCAGACTGAAATCAATTTGAAATTTGTTAATTCATTTTCCTACAAAATCAAAATTAAAATCCAAAATCATACGACAGTAGATAAAAAACATTGGTGAATACAAATGTTTCATACCAATCGGATCATATATGCCTCCTTCCTCATTTTATTCGATCATAAAATGAAATATTTTCGACTCATGAGCCTTTAATAGAAATGCATGTGCCTTTTCAGGTAAACAAAAAAAGAAAATCTATTTGGAGCTATAAAAATTGATTTATTTTCACTATCTACATACTATTATTTTCCGTTACAAATGGTTGCAAATTCAAATTGAAAAATTATTGGTATTTTGTAATGTTTAATTTTGAAAACGATGTGTACCTAAAGATAATTATTGGGTTCAAGCAACATATGTATGTATGTGAGATTTTTAGTTTTTTCATATTAATCTTATTGCATAACCTTGAATAATTACTTAAAATGTATTGTTATTATGTATTGCTTATTTATTTATTTAAGTTTTGTTATTTCAAGTTTTTTTATATGAAAATTGAACACAAATATATTCGTCTTAACAAAAAACAAATAAATTACCAAATATTGTGATAACATTTTATTGCAATATAGAAGATTACGTACGGACTTATAATATTGAAAGAAAACAATACCTTACACCACTGGCTTGATTACTCCTCACAATACGCAAAAATTAAACACACACACAATAAGATGATGATGACGTTGATTGTTGTTTTGAACACACACACACACTCGCGCTCTTTCATTTGTTTTTGTTGCCATATTATCAACCAATCGTTGGCTTTGTTTGTACAATTGTTTTATAACAACACCAACAACCAATCATTATAGCAAATGGTTTACTCTTGAGTATGTTTTGGGAAATTTTCGTTTCAAATAAGAAATACAACTTGACTTGCTCTCTCTGAATGGGTGTGAATGAATGCATGTGGCTGTGTGTGCTTCTTGAAGTGTGAGCAACGTTCCTTGTCTCTTCTGTACAGAGTTACGTATGAATTAGATGTTGTCGTTTCACTCAGCTTTATTAGTTCACTGCCCGCACTCTCTCTCTCTTTCTCGCTCTTTCATTCTCTTGCTTTAAAAAATTCAACAAACCAAAGCAGTTGGGTAGAGTAATAATCTCTAAACATGTTGGTTAAACAGTTACCGATACCATTTAAAACAGTGTGACCAGATTAAGTATTTCAATGCTAAATTTAACATAATTTCTTTCCAATTTGGCTTCAAATACTTGAATTTAGCTTTTTTTAAGCTAATTTCTGAAATGAATTTAGATTTATTTGGTTGGATTTAGACATGTGTAGTACCACAAAAATAGAAAGTTACAAAACTAAAATAAGAGGGAAATTGGGAAATAAATATTTTAAAAAATACAATTGAAATTTCAGAAAAAGTCGGTTCAATGCAATAATTAAGTCTTCTGAGTGTATTATGACGAGTATACTCGTCATTAAGCATACTGAAAAAGTTTTTAAAGCAAAATTAAACATTTAAAGGTTTCAATCAATCTACGAAATTTGTGTAAGCATGAGGTAAGATTAGAACTTCAATCTATAAGTACCATTTGTGAAAAGCAAATAAGTTAAATTATTTCAATGCTGTTTTACGTCCACAAGGTGCGCAGATAATTTAATAATTATTTTTTTTTCAGACGCAAAGGTTCTTCCACAATCATTTCCAAATTTCCTAAGCATCAATTTTGCATGTTGGTAAACCTTTCACTAATTAAATGACACTTTATATGTAAATATTTAACGGTTAAACATCTTGTAAAATTTGTGATTTTAAAGGCTCTAAATGGATAACTCTATAATTATAAAGACCTCATTATTATAGAATAAATATGCAGCCTGTGTTCACTTATTACATACAAATTCCATAATTTCAAAGAATTAAAACTGAATTATGCTATTGAAACTATAAAATAAGAAGAAAATAATTCAAGCTATATTCCTTAGTTTCAAATTTATTTTTTTTTTAGCATTTTTAAGATTAATTTTATATGCGAATTAACTTGAAACATTATTTTAAAATCTGGTCACACTACATCTAAATATGTTTGTGTCAACAAGTGTTCGTTTGTTTGCTGTGTGCAGTGTTGCCATATTATTTTTATGATTTTTTGTAAATGTTTAGAAAAATACTTTTAATTTGAATTTAATTGAATTATTTTTTTTTTCTTAAATTATTCAAGAAATCTTCATTAAATTATTTAAAGAGAAGAATAAGAAAACAAGTTTTCTTTTTTAAATTGTAACATAATTTAGCACATGGTTTTGTTTTTATTGAACGACTTGAGTGAATCAACAATTTTCTCAAGTAATAGTATCACGTAATCTTAGTCTAGTGGATAGCACAGACATGCCGAGCAAAATGAAATATTAAAACAAGCAGATTTCTGCCGAAAATCTGAGAATAAAATAAAATTGCCTATAATGTTGCGTTGTAAGACTGATATTATCGATTCCTTCAAAACTACAGCTTCTGGTTGACATATATTGTCCACTCCGAAAGCCTTACTAATTTTAGTGTAAACTCATTTTGTCACTAAATTTCTTCATTTTAGGTTCCCGAAAAATGATATAGAAAATGTTCTCTGATCTCCTCTTCCTCTCCATCATTGCAGCTTCTATAGAAGTCGTTATGATGTATTCCTAGTATCTTGGCGTGAACATGGCATTCTTTTTTTGTCATTCTTCTTTTTCCTTAATCTTTTAGATTACAATAAATTTAATTAAGGTTAAAAACTAAAATACTATGATTATTATTATTTTTGTTTGTTTTAATAAGCCTTAATTTAATTTAAAAGAGGCTCTAGGAAAGCATTCAGAACTGATATGACTAGATCCTAATACAATATGCTCAAAAGGATATAAAATATCTAAGTACTCGTGTATTTATTCTGCACTCGCGTGCAAATCTTTTGTCTTCCTAAAGATAATAAGCTAAGAACATTCTAACTGTAAGGAATAAGCGAATTTTCAAAATACTATTTTCATGAAAAAAATCATTTCATTTAAAAGTACATAAATTCAGTTTTTACATGGCTTATGTGGGCAAATTAATTCAACTTTGTACTTAAAATTATAACCTATTGGCGGCTCTGTTCAAGTTTGTCTGCACAAAATATAAAATTGAACGAAATCTAGCTGAGAGCTGTTCATAAAAAATACTTTCTCTCTCTCTCTCAAGAAGAGAGCTGCCTAACTACATATAAAAAGTTATTTCCAGACAAAAATTATGTTCGAGCACAATGGGTGTAACAGGCCTTATATGCATGTACGCAATGTGTGTATTACATACAATCCCCGAAATATTTATAAGACCAAACGTATTTCTCGAAAAACTTAAAATCTTTTAGACCAATTCGTACCATTTTTGGGTTAAATATAACTAACTATAATATAAATCTTTTTATGTAAAAAATATATTTTTTTCTTTGTTTAATAAAAGGATAGCACAAAATGAATTTCATTTTCAAACGAAAAAATTATAAGACCAAAATTAAATAATATTCACCTAAAGCTAAAATAACAATGATAAAAAACAACTACTGAGTAATTTTTGTATTTATTAGTAATCAGTGTGTCCACCGTGATTAATAATGACTTCCTGAAGTCGACGGGGCATAGAATTTATTAAATTTTCAATGCAATTTTGACCAATCCTACTCCATTCTCCTATGATGGCACTTTTTAAGCATTTACATCCTTATACTGAGTGTTATTATTGAAAACTTGGTCCGATAGTATTGCCCATAAATTTTTTATCGGATTTAGATATGGACTACATGCCGGCCAATTCAAAACTGGTATGTTTCTGGAGGACGGAAATGATATTGTTGCTTTTGATTTATGGATTGCGGCGTTATCCTGCTGAAATATCCAATTGTTGCCTAACGAATCATCCCCAAAATTAATTAGAACGTCATCTAATAATTCAATATACTTCTCGCTATTCATTTTAGTTGATATAAAACAAATAGGAGTCCTTCCCGTAGTCGAAATCCCAGCCCAAACCATTACGGTGCCTCCACCGAAATTTCGCGACATTCGTTGATTTTCTTTTTTACGTGAATCCATCCAATATTTTTGGGAACCATCTGGACCATCTAAATCAACTTTTTTTCATCAGGAAAAATAACTGATAACGTTGAATAACTTCAACGAATGTCGCGAAATTTCGGTGGAGGCACCGTAATGGTTTGGGCTGGGATTTCGACTACGGGAAGGACTCCTATTTGTTTTATATCAACTAAACTGAATAGCGAGAAGTATATTGAATTATTAGATGACGTTCTAATTAATTTTGGGGATGATTCGTTAGGCAACAATTGGATATTTCAGCAGGATAACGCCGCAATCCATAAATCAAAAGCAACAAAATCATTTCTGTCCTCCAGAAACATACCAGTTTTGAATTGGCCGGCATGTAGTCCATATCTAAATCCGATAAAAAATTTATGGGCAATACTATCGGACCAAGTTTTCAATAATAACACTCAGTATAAGGATGTAAAATGTTTAAAAAGTGCCATCATACGAGAATGGAGTAGGATTGGTCAAAATTGCATTGAAAATTTAATAAATTCTATGCCCCGTCGACTTCAGGAAGTCATTATAAATCACGGTGGACAAACTAATTACTAATAAATACAAAAATTACTCAGTAGTTGTTTTTTATCATTGTTATTTTAGCTTTAGGTGAATATTATTTAATTTTGGTCTTATAATTTTTTCGTTTGAAAATGAAATTCATTTTGTGCTATCCTTTTATTAAACAAAGAAAAAAATATATTTTTTACATAAAAAGATTTATATTATAGTTAGTTATATTTAACCCAAAAATGGTACGAATTGGTCTAAAAGATTTTAAGTTTTTCGAGAAATACGTTTGGTCTTATAAATATTTCGGGGAGTGTAGGTATTAAAATTATTTAAAATATGGCAACTTCTAATATAATTTAAATCATACGCAAGGAAAAAACAATAGGAAAATCAAATATATCATTGTATGGTATGGTATCATTGTACTATTCGAATATACTACAGACTTTACATATTTAATGATTCACTGATTATTCTTGAAAAATTGAAAATGATCAAAACAATTACAATAAGTCGATAAAGCGGGTCATATGAAGCTTCAAAGCTTATGGTTTGAGATTTTGAGAATTGAAGTCTTTTTGTGGGAAATGGGGAGGCAAATCACATCACATGCAGTATGTTCAGGATCATTTTCTGGTTAAGGATAATAATCATTATGAATTTAAAATTTTCCACACTTTTGTTGTTGTAGTTGTTCTTTAGAATACACCCACACCTGGTGCCGACAGCATTATAATACAACCATCATGCTTGGGATTGTGTTCTACTAAAGTATGGTTCAAGCCAAAAATTATATATAGTTTGACTCAGGGATGGAAAAGTTGGTACAATTGTACTTTTTTTTAGCACTATTTGGAAGTCAAAAACACCATAGCACCTCATTACTTATTTAGCAATATTTAAAAATTTCCCTACTTTATTACATTACTCAAAATTCTTGTTCAGTCAAATAGCTCAAAAGGATGCATTCGATGAAAATGATATATTAAACATCAATATCAATGAAAACCACATTCCTATTGGCGAAATATATTGTGGAACAGAAATTGATGTATACATATCCATAAATAATATTGATCACAGTTCTGTCAAGTTTTAAAAGCAAAAGTTGATTTAAATAACGAATTGTTACTATGGTTTAAAAAATTAACACCAGAAAACGTTGTTTCCGGTAAAGCTTCAAGTCATGTATCGTTTATATTAAAAATGTTTCTCAATGAAATTAAGAATATTGAATCAATAAATAATCAATTTCGGGCGCTTTCGGACTTAGAAACTATTAAAGTCTTAAAAAATGAGAAGATATGTACCTTTTCGTCGAAGGTATCTGAAATGTAAATTGAACTAAATGAACCAATGACATTTCCAGAGTTATAAAAGGAATATTATCCATTCCACATTCATCTACAAATGTAGAAAGGATATTTTCGTACCAAAATTTAATAAAAACTAAACGGAGAAATAGACTGTTTGCTTCGACTGTCTCCAATTTAAGCCAAACAAGGGATTTATTGAAGTCATTTAATTCGAAATAACAAATAGTTTGCTAGCAAAAAATTTATCATAAATAGTGATTTAAATTTAGATCTCATAAACTTCTGTATTCCTTTATAGTTAAATATTAAAGTAAATTGTTAAGTTTATCTATTATATATATATGTATGTATATGTATACAAAGTACTTAGTACAAAGAAACTGCAATGTACCTTTTTGTTAATTTTTTTTGTTTTTTTGCGCATATGCATATGTACATAAATATATATAAAATGAATTGTCATTTATATTTTTATTTAATTTTTAATAAAAAAGTTTAAAAAAGAAAAAAAGTGAATTTAGTACAATCGGTCTGAAAAAAGTAAAATTTTTTGTGAAGTTAATACAATTTGTTAAGATCAATTTCCCATCCCCGGTTTGACTCATCTGCAAAAATAAGGTTTCGAGCGTAAATTAAATTTCTCTCGCAAATAGTGCGCAAACTTTTCTGCCCCATATCAAACTCTTAATCTACAGCTTGATAACAAATCTTCTCGACCATTAAAGAGTAATCTACAATTTAAGATCATTGAAGAAGTATGTATGTACATACACTGCTGTTCAATAAAATAGATTCACAATGATCAACATCTTGGAATTAATTAAAGAAGAGAAGTGTATCGGAATAATATTCATAAGAGGCCAGTAAACAAAGTGCAGTTACTTTTTTACATATGTATACTCCTTTGCATAAGAGATGTCTAGTAAATCTTTCGGCGAGCAGGTGAATCTATTTTTTTGAACAGCACTGTACCTACATACCTATGTCATAATCCGAGTATCATGACAGCCATGGACATTATCTACACCATTGTTTTACACCACAAAGTTTTTCATGCACACAAACATATTTTAATTTTTTAATAAGTATCCTTTTATATTATCTTTTATTATTGAAATTATTAAACAGAAAAAGAGAACACAAATATAATATTTTAACTTTATTACGAGATTTACAATATAAATTAAATTTAATTTCTTGTAATGCCTGCATTGGCTTTTATCACTACGCCAAATAAACGAGACAATATCAGCAATTCAATTTTTCTTTGTTTTTGTAATTTCATGGTTAATATTATTCCAGTTCCCTATTATTGCTTCATTCAGAGATAAAATTGACGTTTTGTTTAAATTCCTTTTAAAATCGGAGAATTGTGTGAGATCGTCCAGTTAGTGGCTTACATTCACTGCTATCCTCGAGTGAAATGATTATCTTAAAGAATTAGTAAATTTTTCCCCAAATATACCCAAAATATTAACACTAGGGAGATAGCTGTCCTTCAAAATATCGGGGTACATAGCCTTATCCATAGTGCCGTCAATAAATCTCAGTTTATCAACAATGCATTCCCACAAAAATTTCAGATGCGCCTGTTTGTGTTACTACTGCGCTTATATTTTTTGATAGGAAGGCAGTATTCGAATTTTTTCCAATTGTTGATTTCCAAAGACTACTAATTTACATCCATCTGTAAATAGTAATCTTTTCTAAAACGTTGAATTATTGCGAACTGCACTTAGTTTAGGGTTTTCTTTGGCTAGTCAAATGACTACCCATTCCGTTCGATTGTCTAAAGTACGGGCGCGATCAGAACATAGCATGTTTTCATAGATTCGTTTCTTTTTTCCTTTTTTTTTTGAATTTTTCATAATTGTTTACATCGTTGGCTTTTTACAATTTAATATTATTCCAATTTCATTTCGAGAAATGCCATACTAATGCGATTAAATTAGTGTTTCTGGTATGTAAACTTTTGCAACACTATGTTCAATGCCGTCAACGAATTACTACATAATTTCCTCTTATAATTTTTCCTTTTTTTAATATTGATTTATGATATCCGCAACAAAAATCTATTAACAGTATATTGGGTACAGAATTTAAATTAAAATCAACAGAAAATGGAATGTTTAAAGAGTGTTTGGATCTAGATACCTAAAATTTTAGGTCTTCATCACTGTACAATAAGAATTTTTAAATTTCAAATTAAATAAATAAAACATGATAAAAAAAAGCATTAAAAATTCGTTGAGTTCTGCTTGTGTAAAAGTTTTTGATTAGTCGTTCGGCTCGGATCTTGGAGAAACTATTAATGAAACACAAAACTACTTCTTTAACATGGAGACCTACAAAAAGCATTTATCGAAAATTGGTTAATTATCCCATTAATGTAACTCAGAAATAAGTACGTCATACAGTTGGTACTCGGTTCATATTCATTAAATTAAATATGAAACAAAATAAAACTTGATGATGCGTTCGTAGTAGTCTAGTGGATAGTGTGCTAGTCTACTAGTGTGAGGTGAGTCGTGTGTTTGGTTCCATATGTAGAGTCTAATCTTTTTACACTATCTACACCGACGATTGAGCACATAGTTACTCAGCTCGTTATTCGGATATAATTTATAATTGTACTGCAACTTTTGGATGTTTGTGTGTTTGTCTTAATGTTTTGTATTTTTTTTTAAATTTTCCGAAATTCTATAAAATATGCATTGAAGAAATAAAATAAAATTAATTTAATTCGTCATCTCTTTTCGATTCTTACTGTTTAGATTAAATTCTAAGGCTATTTTCTGTTTGGAATGTTTTATTTTGATTTTTTGAATCCTGATTATATGATATTTTTTAAATAAGAATTTTCAAACTTATAAAAGGCATACACTCTAATCCGAACCTTGTCAATCTACCTTTCGTTTAGTTTTTCTTTTTTGTTTTGTTGTAAGAAAGAAGAAGTTGTGTAATACGACTCAAATTGGAATCTATATTAAAGACAAAATTCTAAATTGATTATCCTGCGATGTGTTTTGGACAAATAAGAAATTTATATTGGCCATTAAAACGCTCTGTAAATACAATGTCCAGGAGAATTTATTTCAGTAGAAGAAGATTTTATTCAAACAGTAAAATTTAATATATGCATAGGGGATAACAAATTCAAATGGAATCATTATGCAGTACCTTTAAATTTTCCCAACAATTTCGATACATATTTTACAAGAAAATAATAAAATGTATACCGACCTTTAAAAAACAGTATCACTACCACTGATTTTATTTTTGTTAATTCTTTTTGTATTATCTAAAAAGTTCTTTTATACAGTCTATCATTTTATTTTGGAGGAAATTTTAAAGTTATATTATGTTGTGTTTCAAATTTCTTACTGACCGCAAAATTGCTACATTTCTAGCATAATTAACCAACCCCTCAAAGGGCAAAAAGCAAAATAACGAGACAAAATCAACAATAATAAGTCAAAATCATCCAAAACGTATTCGGTTAAGTTCGGCTTCTAAATTCGGAATCTAAAAAGTAGGATCTTATCAGAATATTCACAAACAGAGATTATCCAATTCCACCGTTTTTAATACACTATATTTAATGGCCAAAAGGACTCCACTCCGAAGTAATACCACCGTAGTTCCGGAGTGGGCACAAGTCCAGGAGACGAGGGGGGGGGGGAGTTTAGTGGGTGAGGGCCCCACACACGGAGGATGTGACGACTTCCTCTATGGTGCGGTTAGGAACATTCACCCCTCCTAGGCGTGAAAAAAAATACACTATATTTGTCCATTTTGTATTTGTAATTCCTCTATTACATCTAACAATGTTATTATTATAACACGTTCAACTTTATTGTAAACTCCGTAAGTAGCATGAATTGGCAATAATTTGCCTTAATATATAACTGCGTTGACCACAGGCATTTAATCCTATTGTAGGTTTGACCTATTAATGCATTAACATGTTGATTGTTATTCCTAGATTCGTGGCAGAATTAACAATATTAATTTTGGATCCATTTATTAAAACACATATTAGCACTGATATTATAATCAAGGATTCTTTTACTAATTATTGTGCACTTAGACTTTAGTAAGCTGTGAGATCAACCGTAACAAAAGCGTTTGTATGATGAAGGAGGACCAAGAAATTAAGTTTGCTTTCATCTAGTTCATATTGTATTATATTTTTAGATGCATCTGATAATGCAGAAACACAGCTATGATTAGTGCGAAGATTCTATTCTTTATCAGACCACAAATTATTATTCACTAACGTAAGATACCATTTGAAAATGAAAAATTTTCTAAAGTACTTTTGGCAGGTAATACAATATACATATGTAGCTATTTTGTACACTTCTACTTTGACGGAAAATTTCTAGTCATTATTATAGTGCTGAAGAGGTGTGTAGCATTTGGAACATTGCTGTTGTTAACTGTACAAAATAAATACATACAAATTTAAAAATTTTAATAGAATACCTTTGGAAAATCTACATATAAATATACGCGAATTTTAGAATTTTTTATATCAAAATAAATGGTAATTCTGCTTTCTTTAAGGATTTAAAATGCTTAGGAGAATTTAAAAGGTTTTAGAAAATATGTATAAATAAGAGCGCTAAGTAGTGGGTCATACGCTAATCACTTACTTACCTATATACATACATACTATACATATATGAACATATTGCGAATGCTGACAAAGTCATTTTACTATTTAAATTCTACGATACAAGTTCTTATTGCAAATTTAAAGAACTTTTCTTAACATCTTTATAATAAATAAAGAGGCTTTAAACGCCATGAAAATACTGAAATAAATAAATATGCCCCGCTTCCCGATATATGTACATACATATGTATGTATGTATGTTTGTGAGAAATATATATGTATTTTACACAATGTCACACGGTATACATTCTCACATAAGTGAGTAAAGTTTGTTTGTCCACATGTGTGGATACATTTACGTTTGTCTGTCAACAAACAAGTCCCTACGATACTAATGGCATGTCCATGTCCAATAAAGCTATTATTGTGTGGCTTCTTTAGTAATCCGTCAACAAAAATGTAAATTGTTTTCTTTGTCTTTCAGTTTTTTCATACTTGTTTTTCTTTTTACGAGTCTCTTTCAAAACTTAAAACTAGAGGGCACTAAACTAATGTTGGTATCAATTACTCTTGAATTTCTATTTATTTAACTATCCAACCAACCGGCCAACCAACCATTCACTTCAAGTGTCTGCTGTGGGAGATCCAGGTTATGGCCACCAACCAGTAACTCTAAACATTAAAGAATCTCACGAATATTATATTCATTTCCAGCATCTGATAAAGATTACTTAAAGTATCAGTAAACTATGTACGTATGTACATATGTATGTAGCATATTTGTTTCTGTAGTGTGTGTATGTGTGCGTGTGCGTGTGTTTCGTATTGAAAACGTGGGTGATGTTAGCGCTCAGTTTCTCCACCTGTTAATCTATGTATGTCACAATAATTGTATGAAATGGTCACAAATCGTTCATTCAATTGTTGTTTATTCATTTTTTTTTTATTTTGAACACGTAAAATTTGATATTGTTTTCCGTTTATTTAAGAAAAACAAGTCAAGACAGAAAAAACAAAAATGAGAAAAGAGAATAAGTCAAATAAGTGTAGTACATCTGTCAAATAATTTCATTCATTCCCAACTAGCCAAAACCGCAAATATCTGTTGCATTACACAGTTCAATGTAGTTTTCTAAATAAATAAATATGTAAGTTTTCGTGATACCTACATATATACATATCGAAATGCAGCTCTAGTGGACTGCTGTCTGTCTCTTTGGGTTTGTCTGTCTGCTTGAATTTCTGTGTTCTTATTTTTTTACGCTTTATTTTTTCACATTTCACTTTTTATTGCTTCAAGCTTTTATTGTACTTTTTTTTATTTTTTATTTAAAACTGTTTTCCATGTCAATTCAAAAAGCAAAAAACAAGCGCACACATACACAAACTGAAAGAAAAAAAAAAAGATATATTTCTCAATGAATCCCGACTAAAATGCAACACAATCACACACACACACACAAACAATCACATTGCAAAAAAGGAACGAAGTAAACGACAGAATCAAAACTATAGAATGCGTAATGGATTTACGATTTGTACAGCATTGCTTTACATACACGCATACACAGGCAACTATACTTATCGCACCACATACTTGACACTCTCGCTGAATAATTTTTATTTACGAAATCAATACCGATGGCAACAACAAAAAAAAAAGAAAACAGAATGAATGAATGAATGAATGAATTCCAGTATGTTTTTAAATGAATGAAAAAGTGATTGTAATTGTTATTGTGTTTGTTCTGATTGTTTGTTGTTGCTTTGTAAACCAGGGCAAAAACAAAAAAAATTACGAAAAAAAAAGTATCCAGAGAATCTGATTTAAAATAATATCAACCGCAAAACCAAAGGTTTGACGGGAAATAGCATCAGCAGCTTTATTTTTCAATATAATATTATATGTAAGTATTTGGTTGTTGCTTTTGTTGATTAATTCTCTTAAAAGAAGTTAAAGCATTTCGGTTAATTGATATCGTGTTAAACGTTGATCAATCGGCTTAATTTGTTTATTTCTTTACAGCTTAAAACATCCACAAGTGGTCTGTCTTACGGTGTACTTTTACTACCACTTATGTATGTGTTTATAACATTATAATAAACACATAAGAGACACCGAATGCTGTGAATCAATTTTGTAATTGGTGTCTTATCCAAGCAACATGTACTTTAATTAATTTAAAGGCGACTGCGGCAAGGCATTAACAAAACAAAAAGTAAACAGTTCATTACTTCTTTATCAATGATGCCACTAAAATGTTTTTTTTTTTTTTGCATTTTTAATACATAGTTATATTGTATTTCTAAAATCTCTACTTCATGTATGTTATTGTATTGGCAGCATTAAACAGTTCATTGTACGTGCTCAAATAGCAATTATTATCTAAACGCACAGCAGCTGCATCGGCGCTTGTTGGCGCGCTGCCTTTAAAGTAATTATTTCCATATGCATGCATGTATTCTACTTTCGATACATTGGCTCGCAGAATTTGGTGCCTTTATAACAGAACACTTAATAAATCAACAAAAATATCGAAAAAATAATTTAACAATTTGGAATCAGAAGCAAAGAAAGCACAAACGGTCCTTTAATGGAATATACGTATACATATATGTATACATTCAATATTTATAAATATAGTATAAAAGTTTCCCAGCTATAACAGGTAATATAGAGCATTCTAGTTTCTTCTTAAATACTGCTTACATTTTATTAAAATGAATGATAGATAGTGTGCTGATCTGTTAGTGTGAGTTAGTGAGGATTGTTAATTTTAATTCAATCTGCTAAACTACTACATTGGATAAAATGGGTTTTATATAACGGTAAATACTGTACTTAGATTTGCTCGTTTTTGTTTTGTTAAAATTGATCTAAAGGATTCATCTCTCTGTGGACGACCAATCATTAAAGAAATCATTGAAATCATAGCCCGAACCTTTCATTGCAAATAATTGTCAATCATTTGAAGAAAGTTAAAGTGAAACATTTAGTGAAAATGCCATTTGCGATTTACTGTTAAAATCGGGAAATGAAAAGTAGATTACAAACGAATATAATATATATATATGAGAAAAAAAAATAATGAATGAAAGTGAAACTTTCCAGGCGGTGACAATTTCAGGTTTGACAAGTAGAAAGGGAATGCTTTCTGGTGCAATTGGAATTGAATTGCTTATTACTAGCTTCTATATCCTGACCAAATGGCACCTAACACTTCAGACTATTATTTGTTATGACCACTGCAGAACTTTCTTTATTGTTTAAAATCGCAGTAAAATCGCATGACAGGATGACAGGTTACCCTAGGGCCTGCAACCAGCTTAGATGGAAAAACTAGATTACTGAAAGTGAAATAAAGCCAATAAATAATTATAAGATGGATATAGATGCTTTGCTACAGCCATATGTTTCGTAATAGAACGAAAACGAAACATTTTAAAAACTGTGGTATGTATTTGGGCATTAGAAAACCCACGCCTGAGCCTTTTGGTATAGTCGAACCATTTCACTTTTAAGGTAAGGATAGAAATAAATTTTCTGTCAATATACCGATATCGTAATATATTCACAAATTTTCTTGTGAAATATCTCTCTGCAGCTGAGACCACAAGAAAGAAAAAAAAAACATCGTCGAAAATTTCGTAGTGTAGCATACTACCCACTAGACCACTAGGACATCAAGATACACACTTTTATATATTCTAGATCCATAGGTCACATATATTGTTACGAAGATAGAATAATTGCTAAATATATTTGAGAAAAAAGCAACACGAAAAACAAATAACTACCAGACATCATACAATCTATGTTGGCCAATAATTACAGTAAAAAACACTAAAGGAATGGGACCATGAACGTTTAAATTATAATTTAAAGGACTGCATAGAAGTTCTCGAAGTTTCCAATATAAAAACATTGTGATTCAGGTTGTTGTTAGCGAAAATAAATAAGGGATTTATTTACAAAATAAATAAGATGAGATTGTTCAGGCGAGACAGGTATTTGATGGGAGGATTTGCAGGAGTCGGCGAAGAGAACGACCTTGTTCGCGTCAGAAGGACCAAGTCAAAGAAGCACTGTCATCGGTTGGTGTGACAAACTGTCGAAGGCGCTCAAAAACCAGAGGCGCCTGGAAGAATGTGCTGAAGCAGGTCGAAATCCGATAATCGGGTTGTTAATAGTCAAGTAAGTAAGTATGAACAAAATTATAACTATGTACTAAGAAAGTAATATGAGAAGTTATCTTTTTTGATAAAAAGTGCTTAAATAAAAACAATATAAGTAAATGAAAATAATAAATTAAAGAGAAAATACAGTTATTTATTAAAAATTTTCTCATTTTTTTTTATTATTTTCTACTCAAATCTCAATAATGTTAAATTTGTGTGTCAAAGTTATTTCTTACATCACTGTATGTCACTAAACATAAACTTATTGTAATAGATTATGATGCTCTCATATTAATTTGCTATTTAATTTTTGTATAACATTTATGTAATGTTATATGTATGTATGTAGTATACAGATGGAATACGAATTGAAATACTGGACAATAAAAAATGAAAATCAAATTAAAATAACAAAAAAAAAAACTAAAAAAATATAAAAAAAAAAATAAAATTCTGTAACCCCTCAGTATAATGTATACTATTCGTATGGAAGAGGAAAAAATGAGCTCAGGGAGTTGGGGAGATAATTTATTTTAGAGCACTTGTCTAAAAAGTTATTTAATGGGTTAATTTTCCAAAAGCGCAACGACACCATTGCCGTTTGCCATTGCCATGTTGTATATTTGACAGCAGTCAGATGCCAGGTCCTTATTAAAACATGTAATCAACATTGGCAATTACAGTTGACAAAGGAGGCAGAATGCTAGACGAAGCTATAGAGAGGGGGTGGTGACAATTTATTTCTATATACATACATACATACATATTGTATTGTATAAAAAAAAATGAATTGAAAGTGTGCGCTTTGGCTTGTTCGTGCCTGTGAAGGTTTTGCTGTTTACTTCGCATAACACACACAACACAACCGTGATGATGGCTATGATGATGACGACAACAACGCTGTCTGAGAAGCAGCAACGAAATTTATTTAGAAACCTTTGATGTTATACAATGTGGTTGATGTTTTCTTACAATGGTTAGAAAGAATTTTAAAATTGGATTTAGTTTGGTTGGCTGTTGTCTGGCAGGTTGGGTGGTTGGGTGGTTGGCACGATAGGTCGATGGATGGATGCATGGGGTGGGTGTGTAAATGGATGGTTAGTGGTAAATTAAGGGTGGCAATTATGGTTGTCTTTACACAGCCACGTATAGTTGCGTAAATTATGCCATCAAAAGTCAGATCAACAAATTCTATAATAAAGTGGTATTAAAAGCAATTGCCGAGTAGTGTGACGGTTTTATAATTATTGTACTCAAAAAATTAAAAAGATTTCATCGTTCTTATACGAATACGAGTACATGCAAATTTACATATACATTAAAGACAAAAAAAAATATTATATTAAGGTAGTATAGTATATTTGGAATGAGACGGAAATTCTATAAGGATTCCTTAGGAGATTCATTTCATTTACATAGAAGACAACAATTTTCTAATTTATCTCTCTTTTTTCAATTGAAGATATGATGGAAATGGAAATTTTCCCTAAGTAAAGTAAATAATTTAGATTTTTTAACTTAATTAATTACAAACTTTTATCTTTTTAAATAAATAAAAATGGTTTTTGGAAAATTGTTAAGAAATCTTAAATTTCAAGATCAGCGAAGTTGTCCCGTGCTCCCAGTAAAGTTCAACTATTCAGCATGCGAAAATCTAAGTAAATTAGAAATTAGAATGAAATACCGACAAAGATATTAAATTTAAATATCCCAGCAAAGGTCTGCAATGAGTTCATGAGATACAATCTATTTTCAATGGGCCGATATCAAACCCGTATTCCCGAGAGAATCGTGATGCGAATATGAAAATCGCACCCACTATATACGGAGATAGTTCCATGTGTAGAGTAATTAAAATGTAGCTTAACAAGGATCACGCATGCGAACTCCCAGTAGATCCATTGCATTTGACAGAGAACATTGCAGATTTAAAAACCTGGATGTAGTAAGAGGACGAAAAATTGAAAGAAGTGTTTGAATGGTAAGATTAGTACTTTCAGAAGAGAGAAAAAGAAAAAAATTCGCAATCGTGTCTTTTACCCTTTAAGAATATCAGTATATGTATCTCGAAAACCGACAGTGATGGAGCAATTCGGTGTCTGAGTTAAAAATCGTGTCGGCCTGTGCATATTTGATTATTTTGGTAAGCGCAGATACATATAGGTTATGTGGGGATCAAAGATGCATCATCCCTCTTTTTATAATCTATATGACGCCGTAAATGCAAAACGTTTTAAGAACTAATGTATTCAAGGTTATGTTGTGTAAATTCGAGTTTCTGATGTATAAAGCTGAGGCAAAACCCCATAGCTGTATGCAATATTTATTTAGGGGGGATATATACCCGTCATTTACTTGTTTATTGCTATATTGCGGAAATGTTGTCCACCGCTATGTTTTAGGTTTTCCATTCGAGAGTTCTAATTTTGCCGTACTTATTTTAGCTGTAAACAGAGGATAACAAGATAATATCCTATTTAACAGTACTGGTAAGACATAGGCATCAGTTTGACAATTGCATAATAAATAATAATCTTAAAAATAATTATACTTAAAAAGAGATTAAATTGAATATATGGTTAAATAATTACATTTTGTATATTATTGCCGTTTGAAAAACGTAAATATCGCATTATATTTTCAGTCCACAGGCAATAATATTGAACCATTTGCAAGCGTTGTATGTTTATTAGTCTATTCATGGTGAAATGGTGAAACTGACAGATTTTGTACTTGCCACATGTCCTGAATTTTTTCTTATAAACTGAAAAATTTACACTGAAATACTAAATAGCAATAAAATTGCTAAAATTCTATCCTGTGGCACACCGATTGTTGTCCGAAAACAAATCCACTGTAGCACTGTACTTGAATTCAATTTCTGGATACACCTTTATCGCGCCAATATTAGAAACATGTACTACATATAATCTTCTGTCAAGTAATAGTCCAATAAGTTGGTTGCCCAAAGGTGTGATTGGTATTGCATCATAACCTATCCAGCGATATTTGTCAATTGCAATTGAAAATCTGGGGTATTTATGAAGATGTTTGTTGCTTTTAAGTAATTTCCACACAAATCGCTTCAAGGGTCTTGACTTGATTAGATTAGCTGAACCTCCGCATTATCTTCCTCGATATTTTAACTATGCTATTTCAAATTGCCTGATTGTAATCAAGTATGGCTTTATATTTAATTGCGAATTTCACATTCTTATTATATGAAATTAACGATTAGTCGTTTAATAAAAAATACAAATATTTGCAAAAAAAAAAAATAATGTTTCAACTTGTGGGAAAATCTTGATTGAAATGCAATTTATCAAATTCTGTAAAGAGTATTTGTATGTCAATATTTATAGCTTTTAGACTAATGACACAAATTTTTGTCAAAGTAGTTTCAGCATCAAAAAAGTAAATAATAAGAAGTTTGTTTAAAAAAGTGACAACGCCTTTTCTCTTTTAAATAAGAGTAATATCATAAAATCTATTCAAATACACATATTGTATATTGTATGCAATATGAAAGGAGCCTACATCCTAAAATTCAAAATTTTAGCGCCACGCGCTTGTACTGTGAATCAGTCAGTTAGCTAGACAGCCTATTTTATAATTACATATATACTGAAACACTTGAATAAGAGCTGACTATATGATGTAGGCGATTTTGCATAGATCACAGACTATCTTTCTAAAACTTTTAAAGTATTCAGATAAAATTACAACCAGTGTTGCCAAGACTCATAAAATAAGAAAAACTATAATCAAAATTAAATTCGCAGTTGTTTTATTTTATTTTATTTTATTTTATTTTTTTCAAATTTAAATTATAATAAATACAACAGAGTAAAAAAAAAGAAACAAAAAATAACAAAATAAAATTTTAGTCTTACTAATTAATTCATTTCAAACAATAAAACAAAAACTCTTTTTATAAGAAACAGACAACAAAAAATAAAAAATTAACCAAAACCGGAAAAATCTTTTGGTTAGAAATAACAAAAATCGGCAAAGCTGATTACAATGCTTGGATTAGTCAGCAAAGCTCAACTCAGCTATTATTAGATGATACATATAAATTGTTTTTATTTTTTTCCTTTTCTTTTGTTTTCTTATAGTCTCTATAACATCATTTAGGTCCTCATGAAAACATCTGCTTATAAGCAGAGGGCATTTTGATATCGTCGTGAATAAATTTCTGAAAAATTTTTGAGAATTTTTACACAATCCTTGTAAGTTTGCATATTAGCTCGTAAACATAGTGTGCAGTGTGTTTGTTTATACATTTTCGTTAACGTTCTTTTGGTAAAGTGGATATATTTCGCTAACAATGGCACACAACACTCTTGTGTAGTGCAGTCCAACAATAATAAAATAACTTGCGTTGTATGGTGGTATGTAAGTTTAATACAACTTCATTTATGTGTATTCATTTATTTGTATTGTGCCATTATCACAATTATTGTTACGATCAGATCGCTATGTCTTCCACTGTACACATAATGCCTAAGGTGAAGCAATTTTACAGTTATAATCAAAAATGTTATAAAAAACCTAGCAAACAACAGCCTTTATTTATTTCTTTATTTACACTAGACTCGTAAAGTTGCACAACCAAACTCGGGTGACACTTCCTAAGACTTCGGAAAACATTTAGTAACGAAAGTATTCTTCAGATACAGACCACACATACAAGTGAAACAAATGAAAATTTTCATAGTGTCCTCTTCCCGAGTAATCTAGCTTAGATAATATTCCCCAAAGATTTTCATTAGCTTTTATATCACTTAAGCAATTAGCTTTGGATAATCCAAAACTGCTCTATATTTTGAGTAAAACTCCTGTCGGTTAAATGTAATTTTCTAAAAATGTATCATTTTATAGGAGTTTGAGGTACGAAAGGCAAAAGGCTAATTTCGATAATTCGAAAAATGTCGCACAACATTAACACTCCTATATAATTTCACTAAATTTTATACTTTAAACTGACGTGAATTTGAAAAATTATTCAATATTTAGAACAACTTTAATTATGTACTAACTCGAAAGACGGAAATTACCGAAATCTACAAGAAGACAATACTTATCGATGTAAATTGTAGATTTCCATTTTTTGTATATACTTGGGACGGCAATCGAGAAATCTCCAATCCTGAAAAATAATGCCGGGATTACAATTTGTCCCGGGATTTCGGGATTGAGTTTAGTATTACATTATATAATAGCAATGTAGTTTTTCAAATATGTATATCATGCAATAATTAACCGAATATTCTATATTACTTGACATCGAATTGAACTTAACTTCCTTTGTTAAAAAGTCAATCGTTGTCCTCGAAGAATGTAAAAGTCCAATAAAATCTGTTAATACAGCTGATGATTTAGATGTTGAACTTTCTAAAGATTTGATTGTATCAAGAGGTGTTAGAAGTGAATAGTTATATCCTGCATATAGCTCAGCCTCAAGTATAGATTGCGGAAGATGTTTTTCAGCGGCAGCGTATGTTTGCAACAAAATCCGTTCAAGGCTCTTCGAGGAAATATTAGAGGCTTTGATCTTGATTACTTCAAACAATAACTGTAAGTAATATACATATATATTTTGGACTTTAAATAACGTTTTTAAACGGATGAATTATTTTTATTTTTGTTTACAATTTTTTGTTACATTTTGTTCTGGTTTCTTATTTTATACACATGTAATTGTGATAAAGATTAAAAATAAATGAAATTTTTAATAAAACAATTGGTTTTCGTATTTTTTATTAAGAGAATATCCTGAAATCCCTGGTTATTTTTGCATTTTCCCCTGAATATTTCGCAATTTTTCGATCCCGAATTATCACGAAAAATTCCGGGATCGTGATTTTGAAATCCCGTTTGGCATTCCTAATACATACATAGTCGTACATATACATATATGTTTTATTCTTAAACCGTTCGGTAGAATTAAATGTAAGGCACAAAAAACAAATTTTCTTTAAATGTGAAATTGGACTTTAAACTCAAATGCGATGAGATTTTTAATTAATAATTTGTCGTTTTTTTTTTTATCTTGTGTATCATGCGTGTACTAAAACGTAATTATTTGCATTGAGGTTTAGTTCACAAAGAGTTTAATACTGATATTGTATTTAGATTACCTACCCTTTATGCTACATGTACACTTTTAACGTTTATTGTTTAAGCATGTAGAAAGTCTCTTGTCTGTTTCTACGTTTGTTTAATTTACTGCGTGTTTGTGTGCATGAATTTTTAGTATAAATAGTGGATTCCCTAAGTATTACTGACACTTAAAGAATAAGTTTTTCAGTACACTTTATACCATTTTAACACAGTCACACAGTTTATGAGGGGTGTGGAAACAAAGGCAGCAATATCCACTTTTGTAGTTTTCGAAATTAATAAGAAAAACTTGTATTTTTAAAGACAATTGTATTTTATAATGAATTTTTTTGTTAATTAGTATAGAAGAAAAATATAAATATGCCGACCAAGTTTGATCCATATCCTCACTGAAGTTTTTGGGAAAATGCGAACTGAAATTTAGAGATTGAGTTTGTTTCAACAAAGTGGAGATTGCTGCCTTTGTTTCCACAGCCCTCATACATATGTACGTAATTAGTCATTACAACCCTTTAGATAGGATTACGACTTAGTTTCTCAAACCACTTATCTTGTGTGTGTGTGTTAATTTTTTACACAAGTGACGGGACCTACAGTTTAAAGTCGACTCCAAACGATAGATTGTTTGATAAACTTTTCATGGCAGTTTTATTTACTCTCAGAGTTTTTGCCAGAAATCTTCTGAGAGAAAGTCGACGAAGCAATATTTTTCATATTTCGTTTTGTTGGAGATCTCTGACCTGACTATTTAACTTGGTGAAATTGCATATTTTGTTGGCACCTCAATGTTAACTCCAGTTCTTAAATAACATCGCAACATGTTTTATTCAAAACTTGCCATCGGTTGGTGTACATAGACATTGTGAATATAGGTGGGAATTCAAATAGAGGACGATATCTAGTTGTCCCCTATGTATGTATGTGTGATAACAAAATTATTTTAAGTTGCAAGAAAAACACATTATTTCCTTAAAAACTTTCAAGTTGCATGACCACTGATCAAATTAACTGATCAATTTGTAATTTTTGTGGTTGTGTATTGGGCGAGATGAGTTTGAGGAATATCAAAGTACTTTTTTACTACCTGAGCTTGTTTACTTTTAATGTGTTGCTGAGCTAAGTAAAATAAATATTACCGATGAGCTCGTAAAATTCATTGCCGATAAGGAGGGCCAAATCCATTTAAGAGGAGGATATTTAAAGGGAAGATGGACATTTCGCCTTATCCCTAATATAACGCCTTGGATGGAAAACGAACATTGCGAGCTGAACTTCTACGTGACCTAGTTTCTAACTGATCATAAATGCTTCAGGAAGTACCTGACAACATTTGGACATGATACCTGCTATATGTCCAAACTGTGTAGATGAGGAGGAAGATGCGGAGCATATTTTAATATGCTGCCGCAGATTTAGAAGCTCCTGGGAAACGAGTTTTCGGCCAAACCGGCTGATGGGAGAGGCGGTGAATTCTGGTTATACTGGAACTCCGAAGGATGGGGTTTCGAAGGCGAAATTTTATTTACTGTGAGAAAGCTTTAAAGCTAACCAGCCGTCCTCGAAGTAATGCCTTATGGCAGTTCCGCGGGGACAGAGTGGTTGAAGCATGTAGGGAGTGGGTTTAGTACGTAGGCGCCGGCGATGGTGAATCGTGCACACTTTTTGTTAGAACAAGAGTGACTTTCAAAGATTCCCATCTCCGGCTCAAGACAAAAAAACACATATGTTTGTATGTACTAATGTATTTCCACTTAATAATATAATATTTATATCTTCATATAAGATTTTCCTTTGGTTAAGTATTCTTATCGTTGGCATTTTGTTATGCTTGTGTTTTTCCTTTATTCTCTCGTATTTGCTCCGTTATACGAGCGGTGTTCTCGTACGCCGTACATAGAGAGACAATAGTACTTTTGAATGTAAACGTAGCGTGCAAATAATTTTTAACATCATTGCTAATGTTGTGCTATTGTGTTGCTACTCTCGTTATTCTCATTTCATTTCAGTGCTCTTAACCTTTCCATCACATTATCTACACAAGGCCTTTATTATTATTGTTATTATGTATTACGAGCGAAGAAGTATTTGCATTTTTAGTCAACTGGGAGCAGAGGAAAACTCATTAGCGTTCATCCATCTTAGACACACCACAAAAACAAAAAAAGATACGAAAAGGACCCAACCAACATTCACTGTATCCCAAGAATGTCTGTGTATGTGTCCATCTACTATATGTATCTATCCTATTTTAATATTCACATGCAAGACATTACGTATGTATGTATGTATGTGTGTGTATTTGATACATGGCTGTTATTGTTGAGTGAAGATACTTTTGGGAATGCAAATTTACAAAAAGGCAAACGAATCAAAAAACCAACAATCACTTTGGCAAAACAGGTTAGGAAAATAATAAATAAAAACTGTTTCAAAAGTTCATTTAAGCATTTGTCTCTTTTACATTAGATTACATATTGTTCTTGCTGTTTGTGTAATGTTTTCGCATAAAATAATAAACCAACGTATAGGAGGACATCAAGGCACACACTAATTCATTGTGCAGAGATTCACACACACCACCAGGTGTTAAATGAAATGTCATTTAAAGCCATTTCAATGTGCAAAAAACAAACAAAAAAAACACAGAATGATAAATAATTTTATTTAATGGCAGTAACATTTTCATTTCTATTACGATGTACTCGTATGAGAATAAGAAGGATGTACTTCTTCTGCCAAGGCATACATACATATGCCGACATATTCGAACAATGCAACTGAAAACTTATTTTTCTTTTTCGTTTGGTTACATTTTAAACCTGATTTACATACAAACTGAAATGATTTAATTCTACATTCAAATATCAAAAAACAAAAATAAAACAAACAAAGAAACAAACAAACAAATAAAAACAAAAACAAAACTGAGGGTCGTTTAATGGACATTATGTCGTTTCGTTTATACCCTTCTTTGCAAAAAAGAAAATTCATAATTTTAGTGCCCTAGTAAACTAGTGGATAGGGGGGGTGCTAATCTGTTAGTGTGAGAGTAGCGAGTTCGGTTCCCATTACAGACTCTGGTCTGTTACTTAGCTCGCAATAATTTCAACATAATTTGCAACTGTAATCTAACTAATATATAAACAATAAATGAAATTAATAACATTTCCAATTTACTTATTTCAGATTTTGATCGAAAGTAGTACGACAGTACGTTATTTACTTTAAGTTGTATTAGCACCTCTATTTATCTACGACAGCCGTGGTATTCAGAAATGGTTAACAAGTGAAGAATTGAAGTTCTAGTATTGAACGGAGTTCATCTTTTCCACTTCGAATTGAGCAAGAGCAAACACTTGATTAATAGCAGGCTTATGGTTGAGATTTTCAACCATCAAAATCAACATTTTCTTAGTACATTTGTCTTTTTCATTTGCATTACTCTTATCCATAATATAGTAGTCTTTCCCTTAACACCTTCTTTACATGAACAGCAACGAACGCAAGGAAAATAATTATTATAATTTGCCCTTAAACACACTCTTTCCCAAATGGAAGACTAGAGTGTCTTGTGGGGTATTGCTCTATACTACTCACATTAAAATTGCGGAACATATTCAGTTAGGTGCACTTGGGTCGACTAGTGGGTATTGTGTGAGTCGTAAATTCGATTCCCACTAGAGCTTTTGGTCCCTTACTCTACACCAAGGTCTAAGCTATTCAGCTCGTTATAATCAGATATAATTTGTAATTGTATTGTAATTAAAAAATAAATGAATTGTTAAGTAAATGTCAACTGAATGTAAAAGGGTGCCCTGGTAGACTTAACAATTCTTACTTCCTTTTCATTGCTTTTTCTTTTTCTTAACGTAAAGGTGTGTTAATTGATTAGCTTTCTGATGTATTTTTATATAACTTATATCGGCTAGCATGATATAACACAGGCAATATCAAGTAAGTAATATTATCCTTGATTTGTTTTTTTTTATTTTCTGTATATACATAAGTTTAGTAATATGTACATATGTAGCTATGTACCTTGAGGAACATATTTATGTCTTAATTTAATTTTTAATGAATTGTTATTTGTTTTTCATGTACTTTGTAACTTTTGTGTTTCAAGCGCGACGTAAATCAAGGAATTACTGTATACGTATAATTAATTTCCACATATCCTTTTTGTTTTCGTTTCGGGTATGTGTCAACTATTATTTGTTATCATTATTCATAAATTATAGATCCTGTAGGTGCATATCTACATACATATACAAGTTAAATATACTTTTGGAAAATAAACTCGTGAAAAAACCTGTCAATTAATATCATAGGATAGATGGAATGGATGGATTTTATTGAAAAATAATTACTGGATTCGAATCGAATCACTGCTAGAAAGTGATTTGAATAAATATCATTTCTATGCATTAAAATCAGACTAAAAATTATAGGTACATACATACATACGTCTGGTATACATACATATGTACATACATATATGTTTATCATCATTATGAATGTTTATTGCAATTGTAGTTATTTTTGTTTTTCATTCGTGTTGTAGTGCTATTTGTTTAGCGAAAATGCATCCGTTAACTTTAAAAACTTAGAAATCGTCGTGCTATTTTCAATCCTTTGTTTTATAACAAAAAAATATGAAAAAAAAAATTAAAAGCACGAAAATCTCATATGCTGGACAAAGGAAACAAAATATTAAATGCTATCACATACATACATACATATGTACGTATATTTATATCCATATGTAGACGTACATATTTATGTCTGTATGAAAATAGGTATGTACATATTTTTGATTATTTAAACAGAAATTTTTTATTTTATTTTTTTTTTTCAAATTTTTGGGTTAAAGATTTTAGATTGTTTTTCTCATTTTTCTTTGGTCTTATTTCGTGTATTATTTTCTTTACAAAATAAAAAAAAACTACAATTTTTTTCTGTTTTGGGAACATGCAATTTTGCGCAACAAGTGCAGTGTATCATAATAAACGTCTATAGATATGAATGCAAAACCATAATAACAACAACAATGAGGAAATTGTTTCAGTTAACAGACGGACTAACGGACAGACTGACATATTGTATGTATGTATAGGTAAGTAGATGAACAGACGGATTGAAAAACATGTGTTATAGTTGAACGCTGTCTTATACATACTTTTAGATATTTAAAACAAGCAAAACGTGCACCCATTGGGCGTTTAAGCTACCGATCGTTGTAATTTTGCTTCTTTATTATTATTTTTTCTTTTTTTTTTGGCATTGTCTTCTAGTTATTATTGTTGTTGGTTAGTATGACGACTGCTCATTGATGATAATGCAGTGAGCTGAGCGCACGTGTGATTTTGTATCTATTATTGTATTTTTGTCGTTTTTGCCACTGATATTTATGAGATCGAAATTTTTATTTATTTATTTTCTTTGTTTGTTTACATTTTAACCACAGATATTAAACATTTATGTGTTGCTCGTATTTTTTTTTTTCATAAAATAATCCTAAATGCATGTCCTATACATACTGCTTTTTATTAATTTAGAATTTTTTGTTAGACAAGTAACTTTTCGCTTAACTTGGAACTTAAGGATAGAATGTGCTCTATAATCGCATCCTAAAGGGATATGCCATTGTACGATTCATCGTAGGAGAATAATCCCAGTAGCAGGACTTTACTTTTCACTCTACGAACTGGTACGACAGGGAAGACTAACATTTGTTACGATTTGGCAAACAAGATTAATTCTTGAGTGATAGATGGAGGTATAAAGGTGCTGTAACCTTTTTAACTTGACACATCTTATGATTAAATTGGAGTGAGAGTGTACAAAAACTGTTTGTAATTACAGTTGAAGTTGCTTATTGACTCATAAGGCAGCCTTAATATTAGCGTTTGAACCTCTTAATGTCCTAGGAATTAGTATTTTTTGTTTCTTAAAACAACTTAGTTTTCTGAACGTCAAATAACACACAAGATGAGTAGCGCTCAGGGTCGTAAGAAAAAAAATAGTTTAGAATAGTTTTGAGACCATATCAAACGTAGTTCTCTCAATATTTAATTCAAACAAATCATAGCTAATGGAATTCTATGTTGTTAGCACGCAGCTGGAATTCAATAATTTAATACATCTAAAATGAGCTGTTTTGTGAGCTATTTGAGCAGCCGCAACTTAAATATTGCTCGCACATACATAGATACGAATGCTTTTCAGATTTTTATTGCTCATTCGAAATTTTGGAATTCAAAGTTACATGCTTTCTTCGTTACAGTTCCAGTTAAAATTACACTACGATCTGTAAAGATTCATTGCCAGAAAAAAATTTTTGGGGGTTAATGAAAGTAGTCGGCTATGAGTTACAATTCGGAGTTGAAATATACATATGTATTCTGTCTGGATAAGGGTGGGAAAGTTCGTATGGACTATTGGAATTACAAGTAATTGTTGTGGTGTCTTAATAGAAGCTTTTGAACATCGATTGTCCCGCTTTTTTTTTGTCAGTTGGAATGATGATTTCTATAACGGAGATGAAAACGATAACAAAACAACACTTTGTATTAAAAATTAATTAAAAATGTGAAAACGGTCTTCAAATTAGGCCACTTACCAAAGAAAACACAACATATTTAAATATTTTTTATTATAACTAACTTCATATTCGTTTAGCTCAATTGAGCTGTTTTCGCAAAATAAATCAAAACTTGTATAGAAAGATGCGTTAGAAAGCAATTCGAATCTTAATTTCGAATTTAAAGGCGGAACTGACGCAAAAACTTGGCGATGAAATATAACCAAACAATATATTGAAACATTTTCAGGGCGCTGTTTTTATTCCAACTAGTTTATACACCGACGATTTTCATTTTGTACCATTTTGTGGCTTTTCTTAATCGTTTGGCACCACAATTAACACATCACTACGGTGTCTGACTTCGTGTTGACAATTCATTTTTTTTGCCACCAAATATTTATATGTATATTACTAGCTGTACACTGCGCGTGTTGTGGCGCCACCAACTAAAATAAATTTGAAGGAAAGACGTTACACAAATATCCAATTAATTTTGAACAGGCCTGAGTAGTACGTATTCGATCAGTTTCTAATCTTACTTCTCGTATGGGTCTCAGCGGCATGTACTCGAAGATTTTCCAGTCTCAATGCTCGTTGCCCGTCTAATTCTGAGGCTCGTAATGCTCTGTTCTTCCGTGCTTGAGGTGTAGGCATGATTGCACGGGAACGACGTGAAAAATGCGTTTGAATTTATTAGGTTCTCACAATGTACCCAATCCAATTGAACCCATGTTTCAAATTTGTGATTGACATTTTACGTGAATGAGTTCTACTAAATGTTATCAAAATCATAAATGATGAATCCTAAAATGACTGGTATTTGTCCGATCAACACATGATCAAATACACAGTTTACGATTTAATTAATTTTGAGTAATTTTCAGTGGCGCCACCTGTCGGAAATAGGTCATACCAACTTAAAAACCTTAACTGGCCCATGCGCAACAACATTGCTGTAGATCATAACGTGAATAAATGCACATTTTATGATTTAAATCATTTTTAGTAATTTTCAGTGGCGCCACATGTCGGAAATAGGCCATACCAACTTAGAAACCTTCCCCGGCTCATTCATTCATTTTTATATATATAGAAGAAGATAGAAGATAGATAAGTAAATCTAAATATAATAATTGGTCATTACAACCCCTTAATCACGATTACGGACTAGCTTCTCAACACCACTCATGTTGTGTGTGTTAATTTTATACATGAATGGCTGGACCTACAGTTTAAAGTCGACTCCGAACGACAGATTTTTTGAGAAGCTTTTCATGGCAATTTTTACTCTCAGAGTTTTTGCCAGAAAACCGAGGCCTTACGTCTAATAAGCCAACACACTACCTACTAGACTACGGCGAATATTTCCGTTAATACGGATCGCTACAGATAAATGGTCGATTTAAACTATGCATAAATGCAACATAACAATGCATTATGACAATGAGCAGCTACCTCAAGCCACGTCCTCACCAGATTTGGCTGCTTGTCCTGAAATCCACAAATTTTCTTAAAGCTGGGAAAAATGTGTAGCTAGCAATGGCTAAGTGCTTTCAATTAAATGTTTTTTTACTTTCCAATTAAAAGTATCGGTACGCCTGGTATTTTCATAATTTCATTTCCTAAAAACTAACGTCGGATCTGAGCATATTAAAAAATCGATTATTACGGTAATTTCTTAAAGAAACAGACGATTTTTCAAAGTATTTTACATTTTTTTGTTACTTTTTGCTTCCAAATTGATTAGAAAATGTTTAAACTTTTCATAAAGTTCTTTAAATCTTTATATTACATTACACATACAAAATTTATGAGGCGTAATAAGACTTTTTGAAAGTTGTCTTAATCGATTATTATTGTGAGCTTAAATCGATTTCATATATTTACCCACATTGCAATTAAATTACTATTGGAATTACCTTATCGAGCCACTTAATTATCATTTACTTTCCAAAGGCGTCTATGGAAAAAGTTTATTTCACAATTTGGGGTCCAAGTTAAAAACTACCCAAATTGCTGCACGAATGATACATTCCATGATTTATATTGAATTTTTTATTATTATTTTATTTTTATATTATACTACAGTTTGGAACAAATGGTCATAATAACCTGGTCGATCAGTAGTGAAAACATAATTGAAAACTATCTGCCACAGGAAAGGGTTAGCCTAACACTCGTTCACAGGTGGCGGGTAGTGGAATTAAATGAGCGCTGACGAATAACCTCAGCGGGTTTAAACAGTGATCTGCAGAGAGGCCCTTTTGGAAATGTCAATGAGAGTACATGTTAACGAGTATATGGAGCTAAAAATAACCGGCGCCCAAATAGTGTCATTGTCAGACATAATTCTAAACTTTTCGTTTAACGAATCTTATATTAAAAAAACGTTTAAAAATATTCAAAATCATAATTGGAAGTAGGGTAGTGTGTTCGCTTATTAGATGTAAAGTCCGGTTTCGAGCCCCAGGCCAGACATCTAAACGAAATATGAAAAAAAATATTTCTTCGGCGACTTCCTCTCAGCAGATTTCTGGCAAAAAACTCTGAGAGTAAATAAACCTGCCATGAAAAAGTTTCTCAAAATATGTCGTTCGGAATCGACGTTATACTCAAGTATAAAATTAAGGCACACAACATGAGTGGTGTGAGAAGCTAGGCCGTAATCCTGACTGAACGGTTGTAATGGCCAATTATGTATGTATGTGTGTAATTGCAAAACATACATACATATGTAGATACACTTATTAAATAACTTTTCCAAATTTTAACAACTGAATTGAACAATTAAAAGTATTTTAATAACTTTGAAACTTACCATCCCCCGATATGCTGCCCTGAGAACTGCGGGAATCTTCTGAAACGATAAGAATACAAATATATACATATACATACATATACGAATATATATACATAATTTTGTTTTTTTAATTTGTAAGATAAACAAAGAGAATGTATGTAACCTGATAAATTAGAAGAAAAAAGAAAATGTAAAATAAAAATTAAGCCGTATACTTGTAGTACATATAGCCTTCTTCTTCTTCTTCGTTAGGTTATCTTTATATTTTACTTTGATCAGAGAGTAAAGTGTGATTCGAAATAAGCCTTTAAGTAAAAGTAAAAATGCAAAATTTAAATTTGTGTTCAGAGTATATTAAACGCTGTGAGCTGTTTTACTTTCTAACTTGTGAAAACGTTATTTAGCCAGTCGGTTAGTTGCACATTTATTCACTTACTTACATACTTACTAACTTACTTAAAAAGTATTCGGTTGCAAGATTATATAGTACGATAGTGAAAATAACAATAACCATGATCGATCTATTGTGGCCAAATTATATTAAAATATATAATTTGTAAAATAATCGTTTAAAAATATTCTTAAACAAGTATGAAACATACACAGTCATTTAATAACGGCTATACGACACCCTATAGGTCAATGTACTAGAGTACTATAGTAACTTTAGGATAGCTTGTATAATGGCTGTTTTTAATTGTTCCGTTTACAGAAAGTCATCATGCTGACATTTTCATTGCGATTTTGAAGCTCGTCTTAAAGCTCAATCGAACTTTACGGGGGAAAAATCTGTATGTGAGCTGGTTGGTTACGAAAGTCTAACTGAAATTATATCTTGAATTCGTTCTTGAAATATATATGTATGTATGTATGTTCAATATTAATATTAATATTTTAAATTTCACAAGAACTAAAATGTATGCAGGGTTGTGCAGAGTAAAAAGCTAAATGATGTAATGTATTATTCTATAGCATCGCCAAAATGACGACGCTATTTTAGTAAAAACATAAAACAATAGAAATACAGAGTAAGGCTAAATATCGTAATAGCCTGTTATCTTTGTAACATGTTAAAGACTTATTGTAAGGCATTTAGTGCATCATAGGCATCACTGATGGCCATTATACGCATTCATATACACACATATGTATATATATTTACTCGTATATATGAGGCTCAGAATGAAATATTCCGTCATGACCAATTCAGTGGTTTCAAATGGGAACTTTCGGAAGTACTCTAGCTTTAGCACATAGCTGAGTTGGCATGACTTGACGAGAAATTTTCGCCACTCTATATAGCCAACATAATATCACATTGGTCTGGTTGTCGATATGAAACTATTGGGATTCAATAAGTCACTGATATTCTGGGCATGTCCCGGCATATTTTATTTCGATTAAAAGGAAATACTTCATCTCATTTGAAAGGCCTCACCGCTACCACTATATTCATGGACCGCAGTTTATTTTTCGTCTTCTGGTGCAGGAGAAAACACAAGTTCTGATGAATTCCAGTAATTAATTGACTAGTGCACCGTCCTGGTTGTGTCGACACACATTTTCAGGATAATTGCAGAACTCGTCTACTAGAGCATATCTTACAATGTGAATAGATTCCAATTCACATCGAAATTAAAATGAACACATTTTTAGTATGCCATCACAAGGCTTTAACTAAATTCAAACGAAATTTAATTAAATCTTAAATAATTTTGTATTCCTATCATTACGTTTACTTGTGCTTAAATTTTGTAAAAATATGGTCATCAAATTGTGGACAAGTGTGTACGACCGTATTTTATGCAGCGCACTTGACTGAATGGAACGTGCGCTAATGCTGGTGCTACCGATCCAACACGGCTACATGATAATGCTGAGATAAACGAACATACTTAAGACTTTAAGACTTTGGAGCTCACAAGCTTAAACTGCAGACTGCCAGTTTGAACGTCTGTTTTTTTGCATTGTTGTTACTGTTGGAGTGCTCGCTGTCGATGTAATATTACTCGTACTTCCTTTCCTCCTTTATTTCTTTTGTTAAATTCAATTTTTTTATTTTTTTTTTTTTGAGAGAAACAAGTCCAGAAAAAGTATAAAAAAAATCTAAGAATGAAAAAAGTAGTAAAAAAAAAATTACCAGCATTGTTGTGATTTTCATTCATGACTGTAATCCATTCTACAGCTGCTGTTTGCGACATAAAGTTTGAAGGCACCTGTGCTGTTGATCCAGTCGATGTGTTAGTAGGAATCGTGTTGCCATTGCTTGTCAGGCAATATTCATCTAATTTGTGAACTTTAAGTAGAAAAAATAACGAAAAAAAAGCTTGTAAGATAACATTATAGTTTAGTACACACTTTAAATAAAAGAGTAAAAACATTTCTTTTCTCTTAAATACCCTACATGTGACTGCGGAAAGTGTTTCAACACTACGGAGTCCTAGTTATACCAATCTTAATACGTAAATTGTAGGTTAAGGTCAGGTTTTTCTTGTATATATTGACTCTGTGGCATTATTTATCGCAGATTTACTATTATTATTGAAATAATCATTTATAAATAAACCAAAATACAAAACTTCAAATGAAAAACTATTATAAATGAAAAATTAAATACTCTACGTTAACATAAAATATGTGTCTTTTAACAGTTTCTGTTTTCTTTTTTTAAAATTTTCACATATCGTAAGAGACTTAGGCGTTCGTACAAAATTACAGGGGTCTCAAAGCCAACATAATCCATGTCATCGCTCAAACAAGGGCGCAACAAGGTCCTTTAAAGCTGTCACCAAGGACAGGCTATTGTAGAAGAAAACCATGCCGAGGAAACCATCACGCCAGTCAAATGGAAGGTGGTCGAATTAGCTTTATTACGTTCCTTTACAACTTTACCTTTATAAGCTCACCATGTAGTGGGGCATCATATCCCACATATAAAAAGGTCACATGTCAGATACCGCAGACGCTGTTGTGATCATGGATCTCATCAAGATGTCTATAAATGACCTTTCCGGAGACAATTGGCGTGTGGTCAAGATCGGAAAACCCAATAATGGGCTCAGGGAGGTGATCTCATTTCTTAGAAAGATATATAAGACTGACAGGGATGCCAATGCAATGCCTACACCAGATGTGGCGGTTGCGGAGACTCCTCTTGTACAAAATGCTTCCACAGAGGAACCCATGATAGACGACTGGCGTCAGAGTGCTCTTCGGACTTCCAGCAGAAGTATTCGACCATGTGGCAAGAACACCACGGTCGTAGTAGTCATAGAGGAAGAAAGTACTGCAGATTAACCCTAAACACTTAAAGCCGGATTCGACATTCCTTCTCCGACTCTTCAATAATAATTCTGGTCCAAGAACCATGGTCCTATAGGGCCAATATAAAGGGGTACAGACCTCATTCGTTCTCAAAACAATGGAAAGGATTCTGGACCTCGCGATAAGGTCCAACCACTTTCCCACACTTGCCAGTAGTGCTCAACATGCCTACACTAGGGGCAGGTCTACTAAGACTGTACTGAACTCCTTGGGGGGGAACACCACAGAGTGGTGTTCTTTCACCCCTTGTTATGGAATATAGTAGTGGAGGAACTGTTACAGGAACTGTAACGCCATGTGTAGTTGAAGTGTCAATCCTGGAAAAACGGAATTGATGCTTTTCACCAGGCGATATAGAGTACTTACTTTTAACTTATCGATCCTTATCCAAGAGAGTTAAATATCTGGTTGTCATTCTTGATCTCAAGCTCTAATGAAAGGATAACATTATTGATAGGATTCGGAGAGCAACAATAGCGCTCTACACCAGCAAAAGGACCGTATTGCAGATCTTTGGTCTCAGACCAACCATTACATACTGACTCTATCGGGCCATGGTGGAGCCAATCTTGCTCTACGGCGTACATGTTTGGTGTTTGGTACAAAGACACCAATGCCATTGTTGTTCTGATTACCAGTGCGCTATGGTCTTAAGATGAGTGACAGGGTGTGCTGCGGCATCTTTATTAAGGATCGTGATATTAAACATTTTTACAGGCTGCCTGATCACTGCAGTGTTTTCCAAAAAAAGGTCATCTGGCATAGCCGTAAGGCCATGTAATTGGAAGATATGCTCAATTCAACATGAACAGAGTGCACAAAGGACGGGACATAGCATTACTACGAGGAGGGGAGCTGGGAAATGGACCCAGAACGTTTTTGGGTAATGATAAGATATGTTTGGAGGCTTTCCATAGCGAAAGTGAATCTGGAGAGATGCAGAGACAGAGTCAGATAGTATGTTCGCAGGAATAATACAATAATAACACCGCAAAGCTCAAAAAACAAAATAAAATACAAACATATTGAAGTTTTATTAAGTCTCACAGTGAACAATTTTTTAACAATTCCAGATGGCCACAGAATAATCATGTTTTTAACATCAACTAGTGAGACTGTTTTTGACAAGAAATGCAAAACATCAAACAGTTGCTTGTTTGATGAAATAGGGATAAAAATCGAAAACAGAAAAAAGTTTAAGTTTCCATTGACAATTTAAAAAAAACGAAGTGAGGCACACAATTAACACCAGCGTGAAAGTTATGGACACGATAAGCGTACAGACAGTTCATCAAGAAATTGTTCACTTTTAGTGAAGTCTATTAAATTTTTCATAAATTAGATTTTTTGATTCCTATCAAAAAATGTTTCGACAAATAAATTGTACTAAAAAGAAATTTTTTATATAGAATGCACTGCTGTGCGAAATTTTTTTTAATTCCTGACATTTTGCGAAAATATATTTGATTTAACGATCAAAATCTCTAATACGCTTCAGCCTAGAAAAAAACAATAACAGAAATTATGTAAAGATATTTATGGTGGACAATGTTTTTGATCTCTTCTTTTATTTTACATGGAAAAATACTTAGGCTATCAGATTAGGAGATCCACCAAATTCAATAAAACTTGATCACAATTAAACTGCTTATTTCATTTGATTGATTCGATTATATTATATCTTTAAAATTTGTCGACTTTTTTATGTTGAATTTAGAATTATGTATGAAAATCAGTTAATTTAACTAAGAATTAATTTAATTCATACCTTTGGATTTTATATCATACGATAGAGTCGGTCCTGATTGCAGCTGAGTGAGTTGATTGTGACTATGATCGCTTGAGCTGTTTTGCATTAAACTAGAATCTAAATGCTGCAAATGTTGGACATGATGGTGTGTTTGTGAGTTGTGTTGTTGTTGTTGTTGTTGTTGCTGAGCAGCAGCATTGCTATTATTGTTGTTACTATTATTATTGCTATTGTTATTATTATTATTACTGTGCTGATGATTGCTGTGATGCTGCTGTCGATGCAGATGATGCGTGTGATTGTGATGGTGATGATGATGTGTCCCAACCGCGCTGGCATGATGAGTCAAAGCTGATGGTAACGTACTAATACCATGATTGAGATGAGATCTTTGCATTTCCATACTGAGCATATCTTTCTCCAGCCTTACCTGAAATTCAAATCAAATTGATAGTCAAATGAAAACAGAAAAACAATCATAAGTAAATTTTTACTTCTGGAACCATTTTCTTTAAGATGTAAAATGTTTTATTAATTTGTGGCTTAATTTCTGTTAAAATAAAACGCCCTACATTAAAAACTCTCTTTAACCGTTTGTTAATTATACCTAATTCTCTATTTACATGATTATTTTATACGAATTTCATTTAACATGAGTTAACTCGATTTTTAGTATTCTATAAAGTATTCTTGAATCCAATTGGACAAATGTGGTCAGATTCGCAGATCGCTCTTAATATTTATCTCGTATAATTTATGTATTTAATGAATTCAAATGTGTAAGTACGAAATAAATTCTTAAGTGAACTCGAAAAAGAATTTTTAATGTTGTTTTCACCTAATAACAATCGTGTAAAATGAGAGTTAGGTGTATTGTACTTACAACATTTCGAACACACTGTAACATTGAATAAAATATCAAAATTTGTTGGATGTAGAAAATTTTTCTAAAAGCAGATTGCACCAAATTACAGCAGAAATTGTTCAGAATTGTTTTCTTATATTTGAGAATACATAATTTATTTATTTTTTTTTGATGTTCTTTAAGACACAAGACCTATGATCTTATAATATAATATGGAACTAGTATTGTTTAAACAATTTATAAAGAAAATTAAATTTGAAATTATAATCCAAAAGAAGAATTGTCTCTCGAAACCTATAAAAATTATTAAGACTTTTTCGGCAACTTATGTTCGCATAACGTCAAGGTTATGAATATATGTATGTACATACATACATACATACATACATATATATACGTATATTGTACGCTTCACTCACATTTTCAACATGATCAAAATGTTCTAATAAGTATATATAATAAAGAATTGTTTACTAAAGTAATATACATACATATGTACATACGTTCTATATACATACCCATAAAACATTTTATGCATAAATATGTATGTACATATATACACATATCATACTACCTATATTAATGAATTTTTCCAATTAAATTAAAATTAAAAAAGAACAATTTCACCACATATTACAAATTTGATTTCAGTTTTCTGCTCCCTTTGATGCATCCATATACATATGTATATATCCGAATATTTGCGTATTAATATCACTCATTACAACCTCTAAGTCGGGATTACGACCTTGCTTCTCACTTCAGCCATGTTGTGCATGTTAATTTTATCCATGAGTGGCGGGACTTACAATTTAAATTCGATTTCGAAAGACATTCTATTATATTCTATTCTATTCTATTTTTGAGAAACCTTTACGGCACTTTTTGCCAGAGAGAAAGAAATATTTTTCATGTCTGACCTGGGATTTGATAACAAACAACAAATAGAACTTATTCGTACTAAAGTTTTTTGGACTGATGTCGCCGTAGTCTAGTAGATAACGTGTTGACTTATTAGACGAGAGATCGTGATTCGAACCTTAGCTCAGACATGACGAACAAAACGAATTATAGAAAAAAATATTTCTTTCGGTGACTTTCTCTCAGCTGACTGTTTCATTTCTCATATCTCATAAAATTAACCCACACAACATTAATGGAGAGGGTAGGTACGTCATAATCCTGATTAAAGGGTTGTAATAACTAATTAAATAAGAAAGTACTTATTCGTACTTAGTACTTTATGTCTAAATTTTTTTAACTGATTTAACTTTATTATATATATTTTGCATTTTGATTAGAAATATTTTGTTAAAGGTACATTAGATTATGTTCCTAACGGTGATCCTGTACTTGGGTGTCATGAATACTTCAAATGGAATAATTTGAACAAATGATTCGAAATGATCATTATTACGGCGCGCAAAATGTTATCCTTCTTTTAACATTTTGCATTCCCTCTTTTAACGTTTTGCATTTCTTCTTCTCAAATATGATGACGCTTTCGGACAATTATTAAAGGTTAACACTCAAATATATTGGATACTTACATACTTACACAGTACATACTATATTCATACATACATATATACATATATACACTTTTATTACAAACCAATGTATGGAAAAAGCCACTAGGGAAGGAGGGAGAGTGTAAAACAATAACAAAAAATTAAACAAAAGTATACAATTTGAGTAAAAGTTTTAAAACTACTGTTCAGTTGTTCGTCTTTTTTCTTGGCTGGAATTGAACGGGTATTGTGACTAAAATTCATAGAGTTGACCAGGAGGGTTGGTAGTTAAACAATTTTGTTTCAGTTTCTCTTTTCGCCTTTTTAAGGTTTTTAATTTATGGTAAAACGAACAGGTCATTGCTTTCCGTTAAATATTCATGCATTTTATTGTTCTTAGAAGTGAAGAAGGGGAAAATATTTTTCCTCTCCTGCCTTTTTGTGTGCTTTTGTTTTGTTTTTTTTTTTTTTTTGGTTAGTTTAGTTTGATGTATTTGTGTTCGTAATGTTTGGAGAAAAATTTTAATGTCAGTTGGTCAATTGTGGCGCAAAAATGCTCAGATGGCGGTGGTTCACCTCACCTGCTGTTGATTGATGGTAATTGACCTTTACGCTTGCTCGATGTTGTTGTAATTGTTTAAATGCATACACAATCAAACAGACATAGTAAACGACATATAATATAAATATAAATAAATACACAATTGAGCCTTATTCTCACAATATGCAACAACTTACAAAAAAAAAAAAAAAAACACAACGAAAATAAAGTAGAAAATGAAAATGAAAAAAAAAAACAAAAAAAAACTCATGTGAAAATGTAATAAAAATTAAAATGCATTGTAATTAAAGGAAAATAACACATACAAACAGGTGTTTGTTTTTGACTGGTTAATAACATTAGTTTCTACCACTATTAGATCGTCTATAAAAGTAATAGCAACAACAATAATAACAAAACCACCTGTTTTTAGAGTTTCCTTTCATATTTATGCCCTTATGTTTCAAAATTATCTGTCTTAGCAGCCAAATAATCTAAAAATAAATGCCCAATAGAAATAGAATAGTAGTATTGGCTGTTTTTACACTATTTTTTTTTTGTTTTTGTTTTGTGGCAGTTGGTGTTGTAACTTGCTTTTAATCTTACTTTCTTCTTCCACTCCAGGAATTAATTCCGTGACATCCTGGACAAAATACAGGTTTTCTTCAGCTAGAAATTATTTTACCTGTCAACTTAAATTAAATTTAAATTTTTGTGTTCCCTCCAAAAAATAATATTTATCGGGGTCATCAAAATAATTTATTTTTTTTTTGCGGTCGCCACCATGCATGGTATGTCGGACTCTCCCACTGGGTATACCGACTAAAAACCCACCTTGTCTAAGGAGACAGTAATAGGGTATCATTCCACCTCGGAACCACGGTTGTATTACTTCGAGGTGGACCCCTTTTTGGCACGTGTGCCAATTCCTTCATCGTCAGCCTGCGTCCAGGCTCCGCTCTTCTCCTATTCCACTGCGTCTAGGTCATATTTCTTCGTTCGCAGGACATGGTGCACAAATTGTTTTACTGCGTTCCAGCTTTCTCTACTGTTTATCATTTTCAGCGCGACGTTTGTAGCACTAATAATGCCGATTTCAGCTTCGAGTCGCTGACGGCTTTCGGCTCATCGACGATGGAAAAATAATGGAAACAAGAAATAATCCGTCGGATCTGAATCCTGTGAATAAGGCGCTTGAGGAAGAAACAATTAGCTGAGCTTAGTGGTTTTGATGTGCCCGAAAGATGTGTTCAACTTGAACAGAATATACAAAGCACGGGTCATTGCAATACTGTCGGACAGTCCGGCATCCATTCGAGCACTAGGCTTCTATGAGGCTAAATCGAAGAGGCTGCCTGGGGAAGCTGAATCAGCTAATTAGGAAAAATATGGTTACCCTCTGCAAGGTTCCGACGTGGCAGGAACTTCATACGCAGTGGTGGCAGGTATCTGGAAATGCATACGAAAGAGAATATAGAGAGAGATAAAGTCTCTTTCAGGCCAAACGAATTGGAGACAATCAAAACGTTGAGGAATTACAGTGGGAAGGAATTTGAGTTATGCATCTAACTGTCCAGACATAACCTGAGATTAGTAATTGGTATTTCGACAGGGCATTGTAAACTCAAAGTACATTTGTTCGTAGCGAACCCAACTTGTTAATTCTATGATTATAGGAATGAATCATCAGAACACATTCTTGTAACCTGTTAGGCACTAATTATTCCCAAGAGGTAACACTTGAAAGCGTATCAGGTGCTGGGTTTATCACGGCAATAGGCTTGGAAGAGACATTATACGGATATCCTATAAAGTTGGCGGGGAGTACAACAGATCGTTTGGCAGCAGTACTATGGTACCTGCTTCATAGTCTACTTTCAATGACTATTAGAAACAAAATAAACTGGATACTGGATACTTCATTAATAAACTGGATACAACTTATGGACGCCTGTTGGCAGAAACAGTGCCAACGTACAGTTGGTAATGGACAGATATATATCAGCGCTTAAAGCTACAGATGCTCTTCACCCAAAATAGGTGCTCATTAATCCAATATTAAGTCGGAATACTGACTTCTTGAGGTGAGAAAAGATCTTGTGATTAACAGCTTCAAAATATAACGAGGTTTTTAATATAATAAAATAAGAGTCAGTTCCACAGTCTACATTTCGAGTGGAACTGTTACGATTGAACTTCATATTGTTGACATCAAATTATAAAATAATGAAACGCATCCTTTCCTATTACATAAATACATTATTGGCCATTACAACCCTTCAGTCAGGATTACGGCCTAGCTCCTCACACCACTCATGTTGCGTGCCTTATTTTTATACATGAGTGGCGGGACGTACAGTTTAACATCGACTCCGAAAGACAGATTTTGAGAAACTTTTTCATGGCAGGTTTATTTACTCTCAGAGTTTATGCTATCCTGCTACCCTACCTTTATAATATCCTGCTACCCACACACTCTAAAAAGATCCATATTCGCCGTCGCAAATTAGAGTTTTCAAAGGATTCTAAAAAAGAGAGATGCTGCAGTTCTTATCTCCACATGAGGTACATAATTGTTTCATACATATGTATATGAATAGCACATCATATAGACAACTATGATAGCTGACATTATTCCTCATGTTGATCACACATATCATTTCAGCTCCTACAGCAGTTAAGTTTCAAATTGATATTATAAATTGAATATACTATACGAACGAGTACATATAAAGATAAGTATGTACTATGATTTTCGATTGATATTTTCTTTTAATATTAGACATCAAGATAAATACCGCCGTGTTCAGGTGGCAATGGGACTCAGGAAATTACTGACATATGAAGAGCCCACATTAGTCTAGACATGGTGCGATTGCGAAATTAATTTAAAATATAAATTTAAAAAATAATAATAATTCGCATAATAAAGTCATACTACTATACATACATATATAAAGTAGATTGGAAGCATCGAAGCTAATGATTTTGACATTTAAATGATATTTGTATCCGTTACATTCTTGATTCTTAAATTGCTTTGTATAAAATTTTATTTATTATTTTTTTTAATATCACGAAAAGGACAGACTGAGAAATAAAAATAAAAGTAAGATGACGATAAAGAAAAATAGAAAATAAAGACAGAAACGAAAAATGCCGCGTTAATCCATTTTAAATTTTATTTTTTGTCCACAAAAAGCATCAAGTGCAACCAACCACTTCCTTCCTCCTTTGTGGCTCTGTGTCTGTGGTTATATTTACAATTTATCTTTTTTATAATTTTTCCTTCAATACTTTGTCATTGCAACATGTTTGTAGCTCCTATAACAAATGCTCTTGTTGCTGCTGCTATTATTGCTGTTGTTCTGGATGCGAATATTAAACACAAAACAACAGGTAGATGAAATATGCAGATAGACAATAAGGCAAATGGACGAACGTACAACGGATAGAACAATTACAGCATTATGAGAAAAAAAAAAGCGGCAGTACATATTAATAATAACGACACCAGCGAAAAACACAAAAAATAGTCTAACAATTGCAACAAATGTATGTATGTGTATGTGTGTATGTCAATGTTTGTTGGCATTTCTGTTTCAAATACTGCATTCTAACCCTCTAAGGGTGAGTTAATTTAAAAACGTATAAACGTGTAACATATGCAATATACATATGTATGTATGGTATATAGTACATACCTACTATACACATCCCCTTATGAAACTAATGCGACAGGTTACAATCAACATTTCCTCTATTCATTTAAACATTTTTTAAATGCTTATATTAATAAAATAATTTAAATTTTAAATATAGTGAGTGCCATAAGTGAGTCAACACCCATTATAATTTTAAATTTTCTATTATGTTCTTAAGTATAAAAAAAGTTCCTTTATCATGAATTGTTGTTTTTGTTTTAACATTTTATAAGTAATAAATAAACGTTTTTATTTTTGGAAATATATTCGACTATTCTCATTTACTTTTCTCGCTATCCTAAGAAAATGAATTATTTCAGTGGTGTTTACTCACTTTTGGCGCTCACTGTACATACATAATTTAGAATATAACAAAATATAATAATATAACAAAAACAAAAAATTAAATTTGTTTCGAAGTGTACGAACTTAACCCTTTAGCTGTTTAATTTTGTTTCAAGAAACTTTATCTGCCCGCTTAATTATTTTCCCGCTAAATCGGCTGTATTCAATATAAACAGAGCAAAATGTTGCCGCCTGCAAAAGTTGTCAATTTGGACTATAAATTACATAAACGTTGCGAGTTCGTTGTATATTTTGTAACGGTAGTTCTATAGAATTTATTATTTTACCTTAATTCAAGTTATTGTTGCCAAACTAATGAATGTTCTAAAATGCACATTTTTTTTTTTAAAAAGAATGCGATTTGTTTTAAGACGAGTATACTCAACATTATTTTTGATTTCATATACCATATTTACCGTGATTTCATGCCATACAATCTAAAATCAATATTATTAGCACAAGAAATTAAAAATTAATTTCAAACACAAGAAACCGAAATTATTACGAAATTATTATACATAATTAAATAAATTGTAATGAAGCCATTGTGCATACGTTCTTAAAATATTTTGTATTTTGGAACGTACTCGTACAGTTTTTTTAATACGCGAAAACGCAAGTAACCCACTGATGCTGAAGTTGGTCGACATTGCTGAGAGCCTAAAGCTATAGAAATTCGGTGTCTGTTCATATTTGGCCTTGGATTGGAAAAATCTTTTTACTGTCACTTTGAATGAAATCAATATACTGTTAATATGGTATATAATATAATACATACATAATTGGCCAATACAACCCTTCAACAGGATTACGGCCTAGCTTCTCACACCACTCATATTGTGTGTGTTAATTTTATACAGTTTAAAGTCGAATCCGAACGACATATTTTTGAGAAACTTTTCATGGCAATTTTATTTACTCTCAGAGTTTTTGCCAGAAATCTGCTGAGAGGAAGTCGCAGAAGTAATATTTTTTCATATTTCGTTTTGATGTCTGACCTGGGATTTGAACCGTGGCTTCGCGTTTAATAAGCCAACACACTACCTACTAGACTACGGCGACTTTACATATATAACATGATGGCTAATTAAATTTAAAACGAGACATCTAACACAAACAGGTCCGTAGTAATTTTTTTAACAAACTTTTTATTGGAGGCATTAAAAAAATTATATGTACAGCACTGTTTTCTTTCAAAATATTTGGTAATAATTTTTGTATTTGCGGAAAATTTAAAGTACTATTAAATTTTAAAACGCTTCTGATGAACACACTTTTTGGCTAGCCTAGATGCGTTCATTATTTTCTCAATCGTTGTAAGACTCTTTCCTTTAGTTTAAGGGAAAGGTAAAAGTCTTAGCGGCTACAAACCGGTAAATATGGTGGCTGAGAGAAAATTGTGGTTTTATTCTTCAAAGCTATAAATTGATTTTTCTATAATATTGGTCTTTCTTTACCGTTTAGCTATCGATCAAATTGATACTAAATTGCGTTAAGACTGTTTAATCATTCATTTCCTCTGTCTCCTACAATATAGATAAATTCAAATCTAAGGTCCATAGAGACTTCTTCTTTATGCTAACCTCTCATAACCGATTTGTTTCCAAATTTTCGTTTCCTCTTTATGTAGTTAGCGGGGCTATCACAGTTTACATATTATTTACTTGTACCGTTAGTTTTTATTCACTAATTATTACTTATTAATTAGAATAAAATTGCAAATAATAATTATTACGAGCTAAGCAACTTAAACCATATGCTCGCTCAGTTCAGTGTAATAGATCACAGTTTCTGCTGGGAATCGAACCCACGACCCTCACATTAAACAGACAGTACATCCTATTCAATGAAGTTGTAAATATTATTACAGACAAATTTTGTACTGCATACATATTAACTGTATAAAACTATAATAATACTGCGCTTTTATGCAGATATCTTGCACTGTACCTTTGTGACTAGATCAGAATAGGCTCATACTGTTGTCGTTATAAACCAATTACCCATGTATGGAGTTTTTATATATGCATGTCTATACATACATTGTATGTATCAGAATGCAACAGTTTGTTAAGCGTGAGTTCACCCCTTCATAATGACAATCATTTTATGTGGTGGTATACATACATACATACATACATATATGTATTGCATTGAGCATATACTTCCTATAAGATTTACAATTTGTTGTCGTGTTTTACTATTTTTAAAAAAAAAATTTGTTCACTAGTTGATGGTATTAATGAATAATTCCACGACGTACTCACTAGAGTAATGCTAGATAGTGTGTATGTTCTCACCGTCAAGATAGAGTAGAAAATATAAGTTAAAAACCATCATGTTCCAATAAAATTCAACCCTAACTTTTTGACTATTTCCCGCTTTTCTTCAGGTGAACAGTGGGTAGTTGTTTCATCGCATATGGCAAAATGTTACGTTGACTCTTTACGTAGTATGCATTTACTATAAAGATACATACATACATACAAACGTATGCTTATGATGTAAGTATGTAAATATGTATTTTTGAGCATGCATTCCCTTAAATTAGAATGTTCCATGCTGTAGTAAGCATAGTTGAATTGGGTGGATGTGACTGACAGACATTTATTAGGGTGAATGTAAAACTGTTGCCGGTACCGGTACCATAAAGAACGTAATTTAAAAATGATCATCAATAAAACAACTTCCGCTACACAAACATTCATACAAACTTTTATGCGATCATACATAAAAAAAATTATATATTGTATAATAATCTATGTATATATGTATGTATATATGAATGATTTTATTTTTTATTATCGTTATTTGATTTCCTTTTTATTATTTAACTTAAAAAAAAAAGTCTAAAATACCTTTGCTGTGGAAGGTTTCAAAAGGGGCAAAAAGAAACTACCACTACCACTACCAATAGTAGTACGATAAACGACAACAAAATTAAAGTTCGCCAAAATATTTATGCATGTCTGTATATGTTTTTCTTTTAAAAACGACAGGTTTTTCATTAATTCAGTCTGATAGTCGTTTAACTGTTGCTGCGTTCATTAATGTAAACATAGCGATGAAATAAAAGTTAGGCTGTGTTTTGTTTATGAACACGAAAGTTAGTATTTTCAATGAACGTAATGTAATGTATGACATTAAAAAACAAAAAAATAAAGAGAATACATACTCTTAATATATGTACTCATAAAATAATGTTTGGTTTAATTTTTGGATGACTTTTAAATTTTAGACATTTAGTTTGTTACTGTTTTAATACAATAATGTCTTTAAGGAAAGAAAAATGCAATTTTTTTTTAACAAAACACTACGATATTTTGTGTGTTTTTCACACAATATTTGGGCAATTCACACAAGCCCTTGTATTGTTGTATGGCATGTATTGTTGGACAAAAATACAACAGTGTATGCTTGTTATTGATAATTTTCATATAAAAATCCAATACACTTATATACATTTTTTCATATGTTTTAAAAAGCTGTATTGCTTTCGTGCTATCAGTAAATGCCAGTAGTCAAGAAGAAGAATAAAAATACAGAATATTTTCTATGCAACTTGAGTCAACAATTAACTATTTCACAATTTTATTTTTCGCACAAATAGTTATTTAAAAATCAAAATATTAATAATGTTATACTTCTTCTTATCGTTTTTTGACGTATAGAATACGAAATACACAATACAACATAACATTGAGCGTTCACAAACAAAAAGTGTATTCAGTACAACATACACGATACAAAGTCGTGTGAATTGCCCAATTTATACAACGATTTTGTATATTTGAACCAAATATATGTACGACACAATTTACAATATTCTAATTACAAATTAATTATTAACAAAATAAATGTAATGTTTCAGTTTTCATGTGTTAAAATTGAATCTTTATTATTTAAAAAAGAATAAAAAGCGACAATGACAATAATAAACAGAATAATTAACAACCTTCCTTCCGAATATTTTTATTTGATTGCCTTATGTGAGTTTGGAGATTGTAGGTTCAATTCGGACCTGTTACCCTTAATTAAATTTGGTATGGCAATAGTCATCAAAAAAGTTAAAAAAAAAGAGAAAAATATATAAACAAACCAACACTGATTTGACTTCCTTCTGCCTCTCCTCCGAATTCGAACAAAATGCACTGCATGAGTATGGTCTAGGAGTTAACAATTACAAAATAATGTATTTCTTTATTTATTAGTTACAATACAATTACAAATTATATTTAATTTATATACAAGCTGAGTAACTTCGACCCTATGCTTGGTGTAGTCTACCAGACTAGAGTCTTTGGTGGGAATCGAACCAACAACACTCACGCCAAAAATCTAGCACACTACCCACTAGACTATCAGGTCGCCCAAATAATTTAAATAAAATGTAAAATGTACCCAATATACCTAAAATATATTTTTAATCTTTTTCAGAATTCATTCCGAATTTATAACAGTTTCTCTTATATGTGGTATTATTAAATGTTTAATTTATTTAATTAAATCACACCCTAGAATTCGTATATGTACATACATAATGAACAAAGACAAATATAAATAAATAACTTGCCACGTCAAGGGTAAAACTGCATTATGAAAACATTTGCGAATTGCTGCAGAAGAAACTTTGTGCCATACGCTCTAGTTTATTGGGAAGTGGTTCTGGAATTATGCTTAAAAATTTCGATAAAATCCTAATTGAGTGGTGGACTGATCAAAGTACAATTAGGGGTAAAAAATTTATTTCTATGACGACGTTTGAAACTACATCCGCAGTTTTCTATTTTGTTTATGTCCATTACGAGAGATTCGACTTTAAATTCAATGAACAATATATCTTAAGTAATAAACGTCAAGTGTGAGGACGCTTAGCAAAAGCGATGTGGTTGGTAGCGGGTTAACTGCGACTGAGCTTGCCGACAAAGTCGAAGAAAAACATTAAAACTACTGAAAATCAAAAGCTGGAGGCACCTATTTCGCTCCTATATGACGGATGAACTAATGTTTCGTATTTTGATAAACGGTATGGAAACCTAGAATCGAAACAAGTATCGAAAAATACATAAAATAGCATTTTTAGTCTATGATGATGGTCTGATGTGCTTGACTACAAATCCAAGTATGCCAGGTTCAAATACAACAACAAATAATACTAATAATCCTTTCGAAAGCTCTCTAATCCACAAAGAGGGAATGATAGATGGAAATCCTATCATCCTAATACCTGTTATTAATAAACCTGGGACAAAGCAAGTAAAAAAAGAAAATTAGAAGATGGAGATATATGTATGTTTTTAGACAGACCTATTCTCCTTCAAGGAACTAAAAGAATAATTAATTGTTTTCAAATATTAGGAAAAGAAAAGCGGTCTAGTTTGGTTAAATTGTGCAAGAGATGACAAAGTGAAATTCACCAATTAATAGTAGAAGTTTCATAAGAAATTGTACGGCTCCAGGATCAGTAAGTTAGAGTAGAATCAGCTTTATTGTCAAAAAATCAATTAATTTTAAATGTTACTTATTTACATACATAAGTATATCCATTAAGGTGCTATTAATAAAAGCAGAAAGAAGGTATGGTAATTATAGGTAATAGAGAAAATAGAATAATACGGTAAATCAAGTAATATAATGATATACATATATCCAAATATGTATATACAAATTCTTAACATAAAAACATCCAGATTTTATTTTGTTTTATTTTTTTTAATTAAAAACCTTGCACATCTAAAACTTTCCCTTACAAATCTCACATTTTTGTGTTTTCGATTTGTAATTAATAATAAGTTGTGAAAAGTTTATTTTAGAATTTTAGCGGTTAAAGCTGAATAATTAAAATTGTTAAAATTATTGAATAAACGAATATTTGATAGTATGTAGTAGCAATAAAAAAGACTCGATAGAAACTAATAATGAGCTTGAACATAACATAACAGAATAACGGATATAAAAATAAATTCAAGATTATTGCAAGAGTTATAAAAAGTTTAAACATTAATAATATGAGTATAAAAAAATAATTTAAAAAAAAAGAAGTTATTAGTCACAATAAAATAAAGTAAAAAGTTTTAAATTTATCAAAAAAAAAAAGAAAAATAAATAAACAAATAAATAAATAACTTTTTTTTTTCCAAAAATAAAATGTCAGTTACTCGCAAGTCTCTTAGTATGTATTTGAGAATGTGATAAGAACATGAGCATGTACAAAGTGAATTTATCATCGTATACTTTGTTGGATGTAAGTATATTCATTTATTCATTCATTCATTCATATAGTGGGAAAATAATTTCACACACTTAGCCATTTTGTCAGTCAAATTGGTGGTTTGTTTTTGTTTTTATTTTTATTTTTATTTTTTTTATTGTATTGTACATAGACAGACAACTAGCTGAATGACTGACTGATAGTCTAAAGAGTATGTAATATATTTAATGAAAATGGGAAATTAAGCTCAAGGTCAGTAAAGTTGGCTTAAAAAGTAAACAGAGAAACGAAAAAATAAAAACAAAAAGAAAAATACCCACCATTATAATAAAAACAATGAAAATGTACAGGGAATATTTTGCTATTTTCACGGTCATATCTTGAACTTCAGTTAACAACATGAAGGATTGTGGGTCTTTTTGTTTTTCCATAATAAGACTTTGATAATGCGAGACTTTTCGATTTCAGAACGCATACCCGTGAAAATAAACAGACAATAAAAACGCAAAACATATAAATATGTATGTATGTATGTATGTATATATGTATAAAACCATGGTAGACAATAGATTAAAAATGTTTATGTTTCTTGCATTACTTATCGTTTTTTCACACAATAGCCTTTTCACAAGTAAGGTCCCATATTTTCCTCTTTTGACGTTTATCACAGCTTTATCTACTATATATATAAATATTTTCTTATACGAATTTTTATTTTATTATATATAAATCGATAGGTAGGTAATTGACTTAACATTAAATAATTTTTAATGCAAAAATGTTCCCAGTGTAAAAAATCATGTGTACATACAGATGAACATACATATAATTCTTTATAAAATGGGTAAAATCATTTTCCTATTGATGCTACATAAAAAAAAAATTATTTTCAATCTTGAAAAAAAATGGTAAAGGTGAGTAAATAAAAAGATAATAAAACTCTTATTGATTCTGAATGCAACAATGCTTAGTGAGAAAAAAACCCTTAATTATGCCACTAACGAAAAAAAATAATAATACCTACATTTAAAAAAAAAAAATTATAATTAAATAAAAAAAAATTTACATCAAAACTACATATTTAATAGCAAAATTGCCCGAATTGCCAAATTCTTAATGTTTTAAATCCGTTTTTGGTCGTTATATTTTGAACTGCAACTTTTATTTATATATTTTATTTATTAATTGGAACACAATCACAAATTATATTATAATTATCACGGTAATAGTCTAGCATACCACCACCGAATGGACTAACAGAACACCCAAGAATTGTAATTTTTTTTTTTAATTTCGTTGCCAAATTAATCATTTTACTACATTAAATTAACAAAACTGAAAAATAACTAAAATAATTAAAAAATTTTCTGTTTTTAATTAGTACCGTTATAAATAAGTTTAAAAACTAAAATCAAACACTTTTAGATGTATTTAAGTTGAATTTTTTTAAGTTACGAATGAGAATGCGACTCAGAGTTCTATTTTTTAATGTTACAAATGTTAATAATAAATTAGTAACTAACTTGGTATATTATATATGTACTAGTATATACTTATATATGTATTTATTTACTATACTACATATATGTATGCGTTTATTTATATTTATGCTAATAGTCGTCAAGTGGCATGAAAATTTCTAAAGGAGTGAAATGACTTTCTGTTTTTAAGTTAGCGTTCCAAACCAATGGGAATCAGTAAGAAATGAAATGAATGTCGATTGTGCGACTATGCCATAGTGCGTTTAAGATGCATCCTCACAATTATGCACCGTAGGTCATTACAGGTTGTTTTATATCAGTAGATCATTTTCAATAGAAAGTTTGTACTTTCTTCCGATTAATCAATTTAACTATTTTCAGTTTAGTGGCGAATCCATAATTTTCATTTTAACGTGTTTACAACAAGCGTCATAAAATAATACATTTCTGTACGTAAGGGCAACCAAACATTGATTTATTGTAAAGTCAACATGTGTTTATTAAGAGTCGTCCATTCTATAACTCAAAAAAATAGCTGTGTCATCAGCAAATTTGGCCATTGTGTTAAATGTCGTTACAGTAGCTTTTGGAGTAACAAAGGAATGTTGATCTGTGACAGTATTTGTATCAATTGAGAATATTCATCTGTTTTTCAGACAAAATTTAAATAAAATGCAATATGTTTTCTGCTGGTCATTACGGTGTTTGGTTGAAAAACCCTCAAGTCACGTAAAAATACGGCGAAAGAAAACACTTTTGCTAAAGCCTTTTCAATGACATGAATAATGCGTTGAACAAACGACAAAATCGATTCGATAGGCATAGATTGTAGAGATTATTTCCTTTTATGACTATATGTATGTATATATGTAGTATTATGACATTTAGTCTTATAAAAAATGGAAATGGCTAAAGTTTAAATATGATCAATGACGGACGGTAAGCAATATTTCCAAGAAAGCTAATTTTTCTTTTTACAACATTAAAGTATAAAATATCATTTAAGACCCATTCTAAAATCTTTTGTTGGTTAATGAAAAGACAATATAAAAATAAAGCAATATTTTTAATTTAATTTACTTATTATTATACAACACTCGTAAGTGTTTTTAAGCAAGTCGCTACTGCTTGCATTATCATTTGGTAACGGGAAAAATTGTTTTTAAAAATCGCCAAACTTCAATTATACTTTTTAATAGTTTTATTCACAAAAACAAATCCTACATAACCCAATAAACGATTATGACATTAAAAGCGGGCTTACCATGCCAAGGAATAGATAGGAAAGTGGCCAATTGGCAGAGCTATTAATTATTTCGTTAGTATATGCATACATACATACATATGTGTATGTACATATATTTTCTCTTGCATTAAGTGTAGGTCATTACATGTCAACTAAACTGGCTAATTTTCTTTCTTTTTTTGAAATTCTAGGCTACTAAAAGTGTTACGTCTTAAACGACTACGCGCATTAACGTATTTTGTAGTTTGGTAATAATGCAAATCATTCTCAATTTCTTTTCGAAACTTCAGATATAATAGCACAATTTATCAGACTTATTAGGAACGTATGTTTAGTTTATAGTTACAGATGCATTACTAAAATTATATTGGAATTATTTGTAAAATTTATTCACACTTAACTGTATAAATGCAGTTGACATAGTAATTCATTCATAATTTTTTTTTTTGCTCATCGGAATACTATCGATTTGATTTTTCTCTTTATTTTCTATGAGCATAATTGTAGTAATGCTCCGCGGCTACTATTAGAGTTACGTTGTCCGGCTTACATGATAACTTAGGTTCCAATTAAGCGTTTTAGTAAAAAAAAATAGGGTAGAATAATATTTATACATACAGTGCTGTTCAAAAAAATAGATTCACCTGCTCTCCGAAAGATTTACTAGACATCTCTTATGCAAAGGAGTATACATATGTAAAAAAGTAACTGCACTTTGTTTACTGGCCTCTTATGAATATAATTCCGATACATTTCAAAAATTTGAAGCGGGACTCTTCTTTAATTAATTGCAAGATGTTGATCATGGTGAATCTATTTTATTGAACAGCAGTGTATGTATGGATGTACATATGTATGTATCTCCATATATAGAATGCTTTGTATCTCAGGAATTAGCAAAGGTCAAAATAAATAAAAAAAAACAAATTACAGCGACTTTACTGTGTTTTAATACATCACAAGGGATGGTAACTAATTTTCTGCGATCAAAAAATAAAGATCATGTTTTTATTATACGTAATGTGTGTTTTAAAAAACTTAAATACATTTTTTTATTAAATTTTTTTTAATTCGTTTGCAATAGAGTCTTATATTTATTTGCGTACGGATTTTTAACACTTTATTTTTTGAATTATCGTTTATTTGAATATAAATATGTATGTGTGTACATAATTTACAAATAATGTTATATAGTGTATATAAAATTTTTATAAAAAACTGAATTTAAATGCTGACAATTTAGACATCTTGCAAATAAAATTCGTAAATTAATTAATATTTATTGTTTGTTAAAATCGTAACGAAGAATTTATTTTTTTTATGGATGTATGTATAGTTTAAAAAATGTATGTTGAAATATAATACTGCGTAGCGGTATTTGCATACAAATATTTTTGTACTTGTAATCAAACTGCCAACAACTAATCATGCAGCTTAGAAACACTCTCTATAATTCTGCTATTATGAATAAGAAAATTATAGTATTTTTCAGATTTGTTTACTAATAGATACTAAATATTGTTATATATTTTAGTAGAGTGTAAAATTTATCCCTACATACATATGTGCATTTATGTGGTATGTGGTGCGATGGTGATTTGTATTTAACCAATTGCGCATGATTGGCATAGTAGTCCCAAAAGGTTTTACGAACCAACCAAAGTTACACACCAATATCTAATTAACAGTATCAAAACTAAAACTATTCATAAATAATTTTGAATTAAATTTGTTCTTACCAATTTTATTTAAAACTAAAGTTGGCTTTAGAATTTCGGTTGCAATTTATTTCTTTTCGCTTTTAATTTTGTTCACTTTTTCTTTTTCTTTTTGTTTTATTTTTTATTTATTTTTTATATATTTATTTATCTCTTTGTTATTATTATTATTATAATTTTTGTAATAATTTTTAAGTTTTATTTGTAACTGACATTCACTTTTTATGAATTGTATTCATTTTTTCAATTCTTTTTTTTGCATATTTTCATTATATATTTTTTTTTTTGTAAACTAAACAAAAATGATTAAATTAATAATTGATTATGCATTTGGTTGTATGTACATATTTACATATTGTAACAACATTAATATTTTGTATATGTAGTGATGATAGGCTTATGGGTTTACATACATACATACATATATAGGTATATTTTAAATATGGACTTGTATATTTTATTAAATATGATATTTGTTGATTTGTAAAAAGTTTTGTTCTTTTTTTATATATATATATATATATATATGTATATTTATTGTATGTATTCGAAAGTATCGATTGTTGTTTTTTTGTTTTATGGTGCACTTGTTGCGTTTTCTTATTATTTTTATCCGACAGGTTGTCCGCAGACGCAAAGATCTCAAGCAGAACTGTTTTGTGATAAAAAAAACGTAGAGTTGTTAGCGCAAATCCAACCAGCCAAGCAGCCAGCCAGTCGTTCCGCATCACATACTAACAAACCGTGGTAACAACACCACCGGGCCACATTGAGTTTAGGAGAACATTACGAATTAAACTCAATTTGAGCCCGACTTGACTTGTGCTATTGTATAATATTGTAGCACATACGGTTATTTTGCTTTATTGCCATAAAAAGAGAGAGTAAGAGAGAGAGAGAGAACAGTGGATATAGCAATATCAACACGTTAATTGTAGCTGTATACGAGTAAGCCGTTCTCATTCATGTGTATGTGTAAAAGACTAAAATGGCAGACTTAACTTTTTTGTTTACTTTTTTATATCATTTAGAAATTCTTATTTTAAATAAATAAACAAAAATTTTATATTTATATTGTGAATTAAAACGTTACTAACATTTTTAACTTCCGCTTTAAGAAAAAATAGAAAACACTTTGATATTCTCTGGCGATGGCACAACCTACTAAGTTTTCTTTATTCTATCTATCGATCTATTAACGCTCCCATCATAGATCATTGTTAATAAATTATATTATATTGACTACAGGAGGGTTTTTTTTAATACATATATGTATATTACGTTCCGTCTCTCTCCCTCTTTCTCTCTCTATAATACAGTTTTATAAAATTTTTGAATTTCTTTTTCAAACGCAAATTCAACACACATTAAGAATTGAAAATATTTCTTTTATTATGTTCATATATTATTACGTTCATTAATATACATACATATATGCATATATATGTACATACATATGTACATTCGTCTGTCCAAGTCCTAAATTTGGTAAATGATAAATGAAATTTGGCAAATGTCTTGTGTGTGCAATATATAAAATTCTTTTACAGAAATATTCGTTGAAATTTTGCTATTTTTTAAATTTTAAGTCCATAATAAATTCCACTTTTGAAGCAAATGCACAAAAAAAAATTGGGTTTAAGCTGTTTCAGAACTGCCTACATACATACATACATAATTGGCCATTACAACCCTTCAGTCAGGATTACGGCCTAGGTTCTCAACACCACTCATGTTGTGTGCGTTAATTTTATACATGAGTGGCGGGACCTACAGTTTAAAGTCGACTCTGAACGACAGATTTTTGAGAAGCTTTTCATGGCAATTTTTTACTCTCAGAGTTTTTGCCAGAATCTGCTGAGAGGAAGACGCCGAAGAAATACTTTTTGTATTTTATTTTTGATGTCTGGCCTGGGATTCGAACTCGGGCCTTTCGTCTAATAAGCCAACACACTACCTACTAGACCACGGCGAACTGCCTACAATTATTATTAACAGAAATTTTGTTTGCACTAAATTCATTGCTCGTGAATTGCGGCGAATTTCACGTAATCAAAAATTCATCTCTTTTTTACAGGGGCGTCTTTAATGGCAGCTTTTTTTAAAATTGCCATATTGCGAATAATTAGTTTTAACATCGTTCAGGTTTTAAAAATTTGACCTTATTCAAAGCTTTCTCTTGCACCAGCGATAACAACTTACACTTCAGTAAAATTATCTTCAGATCATTCTCAAACCATTGTAAGTTTTTCTAATTCAACTTCAATTTTGTTTTACAAGCAATTGTATTAATCGGCTCAGTTATAAAAAGTATCTTAGCGCGGTTCTCTCAGAAAAGATTCAGCTGAAATCTTAGAATTACCTCAATACCTTAATACCCCGACGATTACCAGCAAGGCTAGGTATAACTGAATTTATTCTGCAAATGTTGCAAATATAGGATAAATGGATTCCCTAGTGTTTTAATGTTTGAGACACATAAAGAAACATCAATGAAAGCGCATATTTTCCATGTCAAGCAACCGGAAACATCAGATGCCCGACTATGTGGAAGTTGGAATAGCGAGTCTGGAAAGTAAGCGGAAATCAGAATGTTTTTCTCTTAAAAGCTTTTGCCAACCTCGGCGAGAAAAATTTGCCTAGAATTGGGAGGACAATCAAAATGATCATTTTACATGGCTATCATTGTCGTTATGAATCCAAAAGACTTTTCGAAAGGAGAGTTTTGTAATCCTATTAGCCTACTACTTATCTGCTCTAAGATGGTACTACTCTTTACGAAATCCAATTCGGCAATGTATGCCTAATCATCAGTTTAGTTTCAGAATACCTATAGTTTCATTGAACCATGGTTGTTTAAACAGTCAAAGAAAACTTTAAAAGACTGGACCCTTCATAGATATGTTACAGGCTTTTAATAAAGTATGTATATCATAAACGAAAATATGTATGCATTTAAACGAAAAATTGAAAGCTCACCTACTAAAGAATCGCTCCGACGACAGCAGCTTGAGTCTCATACGGAAGTTTTCTGGGACGCCATCCATGTTGTGTGTATTTATTATATACGCAAGTGGCGGGCCTTCAAGTTTAAAGTCGACTCTGAAAAACAGATTTTTGAGAAACTTTTCATTTTATTTTACTCTCAGAGTTTTTGCCAGAAGACTGCCTAGAAGAAGTCGCCGAAAGAAATATTTTTTTTCGTATTTCGTTGTATTTTCCAGTTGTCTTAGTCATGGCTCGAACCACGAGCACTCGCCTATTAAGCCAACACACTACTTACTAGATTTGATTTTAATATCTGACCATATCCTTACGCCAACAATTGCGGACGACACAGCTTTTCCCAGTATCAACGAAAATGCAAATAGCTTTAAGGTAAACGAGCATAAAAGGATTTGTGTAACCTTCACTTTTCGAAAGAGAACATGTCATGCTATTTGTATTAATAATCAGCAAGTAGCCCAAGACGGTTAATAACGCCCGTGTTTCAAAGAAATATAGAACTTTTCCTTTAATTTTCTCATAATTTCTACGCCTGAAAAATACCAATTTGAATAATAAGTCCATAGCATTACTGAACAGACCTTAAGGCGAATAGAAGTGCTCTGGAATGGAAAAGAAAACCTTCTCGGTTACACAAGATGTTTCTCATATACAAAAAAGACAAAACAGTTAATTCAAAATGTAAAAGCGCCGTTTAGTCAAATGTCAACGGAACGTAAAGGAATATACGTTCATTTTAGCATATGTAGAGCAATTTAAATACTTACCGAAATTACATAACGGTTCGGCAAGCGTTCTCATTGCTTTTCGTCTTCTAAAAACGCACGTACGTTGCATGGACGTTGGACTAATCGGGGCTAAGGGCTAATTCCACCTTTGGCATTACGTTGAACATGTTGCTAACCCATTAATAGCTGAAAAGCGCAAACTATAAAACATGTTGTGTAGTATGCATAAAAGTGCTGAAAAAAGTACTAAAGTACTGAATTTTTCAACACTAATTAGTGCCGACCACTGCACTAAGCTATAGAGGCTACAGTGGGGTGAGAAAGAGTCACACCCTTAGCTCTTAGTCAAACCCTATCGAATTGAATTTGGTTCGCCTAGTATTAATATAGTATAGGATTTAATAATTTGAAACATTAAAATTAAAGTTAAAGTAACCTTTCTGTATTCTGCAAAAGCCCTGGCATATACGTTCATTCAAGCTAATATGTTAAATTTATTTTATTTAGAATTCCACACATATGTACATAATAGGCCATTATAACCCTTCAGTCAGGATTACGGCCTAACTTCGCACACCGCTCATGTTGTGTGCGTTAATTTTATACATAAGTTGCGGGACCTACAGTTTAACATCGACTCCGAATGACAGATTTTTTGAGAAACTTTTATTTACTCTCAGAGTTTTTGCCAGAAATCTGCTGAGAAGAAGCCGCCGAAGAAAGATTTTTCATATTTTCGTTTTGATTTCTGACCTGGGGATTGAACCCGGGCTTTACGTCTAATAAGCGACAACACTACCTACTAGGCTATGGCGAATTAAAGATTATAAATTTACCTTTTAGAAATGTAACTTAAGGCGTTGGCGTTATTATTACTCAAAATGTGGAACATTAAATGTTGGTATATAAAAAAATCCGTGGTGTATGAATTAATAGTGGTTAGGGTAGTATTTAAAATTAAACAATTTGAGACTCCAATTATTTTGAACATCGCTGCTTATATCGACAACATTCATATATAAGCCGTCTATGTGATGAGGTAAATGCGATGAATGGTAAGTATGTATATAATATGACACATTCATTCAATCATATGTTTGGATGAACATGTATGTAAATACATAGACATGTGTACATATATGGATGTATAATGTAAGAAAGAAATTATATGTACGGTAATATATTAAAAAAACACATCAGTGCTCTTTTACCTTTTCTCTCCTTTTTTTTTTTTTTTATTTTTTGTTATTTTTTAATGAATCAAAAAATGAAAGAGATTTATAGTTTTATTCTCCTATAGAGTTTTTTTTTTATGCAAGTAGAACGCCCCGATGCGTGATTCAACCAAGTCTAAAGAGTAAAATAACAAAAAACAGCGAAAGAAAAAAGTAACGTGTTATGGTTGGATAACTATCAAATAACTCGAGACTGTGACAATTACTTTGGGCGTAAAGGAGCGCGTGTGCAGCTAAATACTTGTTGTTTAGTTTAGAGTCCGAAATTTTTCTGTTCATATTTGATTAAATCGTTCCCTACACAAATATTGTAATTTAAAATTTTTAGAGACAATGGAAAAAATTTATCGATATGTATGTAGTTGATCGAATTTGTTTATTTCAAATACTTGTCGATATTGAAAATAAATTTCAAAAAGGAAAGAGTAAAACTTCATTGAAAATATGAACAAATTATTTTAATACTGTCGGAGTTGATTATGTTTACATTGATTGCAAATTATTTATAGAAAAGTATATGCCTAGAACTTTGATATTCATCGATATTAAAAATATACTTTTAATTCTCTCCATTTTGAACATTAGCAGCAAAGTGTTAAACGAATTCAATTTGATAGGAAAAATTAAAAAAAAAAATTATAATTTTTATTTATTTATTACAAATTATATCTATTATGAGTCACATAGACCAGAGAGCCCAAAAAAAGGGAAAAAAATATTTCTACTCTAAGGAAAATATAACGCACTTTGCCATTTAATTAACAAATGTTTAAGAAAACTATTTAATTTTAAACAAACTATGAATTTCAATATGACTTTCAGAGTTCGAATGGTAATGCGTATCGAACGATCTTCAGAAAGTTAAAAAATTGCTATTTCGATATTTTTTTAGATAACATACTACTTCTAGGAAATTTGAAATTTTTAAAAAATTACCTTATTTTTAAAAATCTTCTTTATTATTAAAAATTTATAGAAATCTATATAAATATTAAGTCGCCGTAGTCTAGTAGGTAGTGTGTTGGCCCAGGTTCAAACCCCAGGTCAGACATCAAAACGAAATATGAAAAAAAAAATATTTCTTCGGCGACTTCCTCTCAGCAGATTTCTGGCAAAACTTCTGAGAGTAAATAAAATTGCCATGAAAAGTTATTCAAAAACCTGTCGTTCGGAATCGACGTTAAAGTGTAGGTTCCGCCACTCTAGTATAAAATTAAGTTGTGAGAAGCTAGGCCATAATCCTGGCTGAAGGATTGTAATGGCCAATCATGTATGTATATAAATATTTAACCCACAAAATATAAGCCATATGAAAAATCGTTACTTGAACAAATATTACTGATTCAGTTGTAGGGTACAATTACTTTTAAAAGCTTAATAATTTTTAAAAAGTGTATATAAAATAATTTGGTAAATCTTTTATGGTAAACTAATAAAAAAAAATACAATAAAGTACAAAAACTACTGTACAATATTATATTTTATATACATACATACACAAATTAAAATGGAAAAATGTTATGTAGTGCCATACATCTTCAACATTAGTATGTGCATACATTTATATACAGATTTATGTATGCTTAAAATAAATTTCATGCATAAAAAATACTTACAGTGGCGAGCGAAAAATTACGATAATTGAAAATGTCGGTAAACATGTTCACTTGTCTTTTGGACTTGCTTCTTTCTTCAATAGATTATAAAAAGAAATTAATTATTATATCCCAGATTGTACTTTGCAATTTTTTCTTCAGGCTTAGGAATTATAGTTATCATAAAATCTTTCTACCTATCTGATAATGATCAATACGTAAATAGCAACAAATATTAGAAGAAGCATTTCTAATCTCGAGAATATTAAATCTCAGCAAATTGACATTTTTAGTGACAAGAGGTAACAGATTGACAGTATCGACGGATATGTTTAATGTTAATATTGTTTTGAAATATTTAGTTACTGACTTAGTCAGTTCTTGCCCAATTGCATATCCATTTCTCAGATGTTCGTCTAAACGAATAGTGTGTTTGTATTGTTGTATCAAGGCATTGCCAAAAATTTTTATAGGGGTTCGATTCTTTTACATTTTATACGTTTCTTTTTAACTGTTTACTTATTTATTACAATCCAATTACAAACTATTTGGAAGTGGAAGAAATAGTCAAAATGAGCAAGTAAAAAAAAAATCATCATGGACGTTGTATGTATATAGTATAAAAACTGCTTGACCGCTAAACCGATAACTAAATCCAACTTGAATTTATACCCAAGTACCAGAACTATTTAATGGTTAGTAAGAAAAGATAGAAGAGTGCTCCTCATCACGACCATCGGTTTCTAGTGCTGTGAATGTAACAATATAAATACCAAATGAATGAGTAATAGTAAATTTTGGTCTAATTAGCCACAAAAATAGTTGGAAATTTGGGAGAAGTTTCCACAGTCTATGTTTTAACTAGAACATCAACCTGCTGGCATTATGTTGAAGAAACGTACGCTTTCGAATTCCATGGAACCGATACAGCGAATTACAGAGGTTATACCGCGTACGCATTCGTCAACCCCTACATAAGTTAGTGCCCAAAATGCAGTCTACATTTCTATACATGCCTATTGGCAATCGGTGATCGCCTCCTGATTTACGTTTACAGACTAACTTTCTTTCACAATGAATTTATTAAAAGAATTATAAAACAACATTTATCTGCACAAAGCACTGCACTAAAATGTTAGATTTTAAATAAACATGTTAATTAGCGATATTATACTAAAGAATTTATTGTGTGATCTATTTTGTCTATTTTCAAAACATGTCCTATAAGAAATAAATCTGATCAAAAACTTAAACAGATAGCTCAGTTCCCATTGCACGAAAAATATACGACTAAGTACATCAGAACATGCTGATACTTCCATTTCCAATATCAATAAAGACCATAATGAGACTCCTCATCTTTCGACTTTGTTCCAGCAGCAGATTGGATATAATAGAATATTTTTAGCAGACGTGAAAAGCCTGATTTGTGACAAAAGAGGTGCTCAATAGAAATCAGTTCAAAGAGATTCTGAATTCTGAAAAATAACGAGGGAGGGACTTGAATGCATGCCAGAGTCAGGTCTAATAACCTTAAAAAACGTGTTTTATTTAAGATGGTTGGGCGACAAATGATGCTGAGAAAGGTTACTTGCTTATTGCTTATTAAAATCGTCTTCGCCCTGAATTTTTGCAGTGATACTACTTATTTACAATCCGTTGAGCCTCCAGTACCTTTAACCCTGGACGGTTACTCTTCATTTTTGTACATTAAGGTTACTCTTAGTTGAATCGGCGAACACTTTAACCCTGGATAGTTACTGTTCGTCGTATCGACGAAGCTCATTTACTCTTTATCATATAACTCTTTTAGTTGATAACGTACGCTGGCCTCCCATTTTTTAATCCTGGATGGTCATTTTAGTACAGGAAGGTTACTCTTCGTTGAATTGACGAACAATTAAAAAAATTTTTTTTTTACGTCTACTTACTGAAAGTTTTCATTATCAACTAACGTTGGTGAAAAAAAGAGCGAAATTTGGCCAAACATAAAAGAGTTATTGATAAAGAGTAAATGAACTTCGTCGATTCGATGAAGAGTAACCGTCCAGGGATAAGTTATGATTTTCTCCTAAAGAAAGGAAGAATTATAAAAAGAAACAACTTGATGCTAACAGAGCTGCCCCGAATAGCTATAAGGATTCTACTCTTCAGTTTTAATACTAAGAAAGTAGCACTTTTTAAAATGATACATAAACTGGCGAAGATCATACGGAAGCAGAGGCATAAAGTTTATTATGAACAGTACCAAAACTTCATTTATTTAAACTAACATCAATATTAAACGTGACCAGTCTATTCCGAACTATCAATCTAGCTTTATTGAACAAACAATTCGAAGAGAGAAAATACTAGCTCGTACGTCCGGTATATTCGAAGCTATTGGAAGCAATTGTAAAATAGAAATTTTTTAAATCTAGAAACTAAATGGAAAATAAAAGTTAATGAACACATAACATTCACGTTACAGAGGGAATAAATAACCGAATAATGCTTTAAAACTCGCATATAAAATATTTTGACTATCATCTTGATAGACACCTAAGTCCATATAGAGACAAAATTAGTACATATTAAATTGAAACTCTTACAAACGTATTAAAACTGGGCTGCTAACCTTCGAAAAATTCAAACATGCCAAAATAAAATCCTGTGAATTATTGCAATTGCACCGTGGTACATTAAAAACTTGAACATACATATATAATTATCACAACGTACGTACTAACAGTTAAATGAAAAATTTGATCAGAAATACATGACAAAGCTTATATTTCACCCAAATTCTATTGCTTCGTAATATTTTAATATGCAGTGGTTGTATTTGTCTTAAAAAGAGACACACTGCAGTTCTGATCTCAACATGAAGTATGAATAAACCACGGAGGAGGAACTTATTCCTGGTGTTGACTGGGAATAAATTATTTTTATTTTTGAATTAAAATTTGAACAATCATTGTTTGTTCAATTATTGAAAACACAATAAATAAACGAGTGAAAACTTTTCAAATGTTCAATGCTTATGTATGTACATATGTATGTTTCAGTTTGCTGGATTAAATCTGTAGCGATCTGAGTGAGCTCCAATAGAGATTTCAATATGCACGACTGCGAAACTATCCACATAAAATTTCTTGGGTTTGTTTTAAGAAACTTGTCCGTCTGCCAGTCTTGACTTACGGTAATTGTCCGTACCGGTCCCCTATGCAGCTCTTTAAGAGCAATTGCAAATGAAGTCGCCGTAGTCTAGTAGGTAGTATGTTGACTTATTAGGCGTAAGGCCACGGTTCAAACCCCAGGTCAGACATCAAAACGAAATTTGAAAAAATATTTCATCTGCGAGTTCCTCTTAGCAGATTTCTGGCAAAAACTCTGAGAATAAATAAAATTGCCATGAAAAGTTTCTCAAAAATTTGTCGTTCGAAATCGACTTTAAACTGTAGGAACCGCCACTTAGGTATGAAATTAACGCACACAACATAAGTGTTGTAAGAAGCTAGGTCGTAATCCAGACTGAAGCGTTGTAATGACCAATTATGTATGTATGTATGTAATTGCAATCAGCTTTTTTTTATACTTTTGTTGCTCCTATGACAAGTGCAGGTAGTAAATCAACGATAATGAAAATTTTCTAAGATAGTTTTCGAGTGTCACAGAAATCCTATAAAAGTAATTTGCGTAATGTTTGCTTTGAAAATGAAGGTGCTTACAATCGACGAATTGACTATAGTGACATGTCGTCAAGTTTTTTGTGCTCACAATGAATTTACTGCAAATGAAATTCTTAAGAAGAATATAGCGAAATTTGATGCATATTTTTTTTATCAAAAATGGATGCAATTGAAGTCCTGACAAACGAAATTTCATCGAAAATTGTTGAGATGAAGTCAGTGTTATATCAAAATTTAATTGAAAATTTATTCAAAAGCATCATCATGTGTCATTTGCTAGATATTATCTTTCAAGCATATAAGTAACATAAATTATCATAAATTTTCACTCAAAGGATTTCAAAACTAACTTAAACTTAATAGATCCTTTATAGTTATACAATATTTTAACAAACTTTTGTGTAACATATTTTTTTTGTAATGCGTTGAATATTTTGTTCGCTACTGTAAATACATACTTATTTATCTATAATGTATATGTTTTTGTTATATAGTGCAGCCCATATTTATACGGTCACTTATATTTTTTATATGTATATTAGGCAAGTAACATTATAAATTTAAAGCTCAAAAGAAAGTAACTGTAAAACAACAAGTAATGCAGTTTTTACACACGTGAAAATTTAACATTGCATATATGCAATGCCAGCGAAGGGTTACAATGAAAATATATAAATTTACCCTATAATTAATGGACACTGAATAATGGGATTATATAACAAAACTTACACAACAACACTAATACAAATAAATAAACATAGTATTCGTTAAAAGTACATGAAAAGATAAATGAATTGAAATCTTCAAAAGGATCCTAATCAATTAAACTAATATTTTAAGAGATATCTAAAAAATAGAAGTGAGCTTATAAATATGGGACGCACTATATTTATCGTACGCTACATAAAGTTTTTCTTATTCCCTACGACTTTTCTTCTACAATGCACGGCATAAAAAGTTATGCACTAAGGTCATAATGATGCGTTCATCGTATGATATGTGACAATTGAAATTATTGTTGAATTTACTTAATTTTAAAATAGTTTTGTAAATAGTTTGTTTAACTTAAAAGTAAATGTAAAATTAAAATAAATGGGAAACATTGTTTACCTTTTGGTTAGAAGTTATTAAAGATTAAATATTTTGTTTACGGAAGCCTATATAAATGTAGTTCGTTTGAAATACAAATGTTTTAATCTTAACACATTTCACTTGTATTTGTATATACAGATATACATATAGAGATATATAGAGACATATCTGTATAGATTTAATAGATCAACAGTTTATTTGTTGGCATACATAATTCTGAAACAATGCTAGTTTTTCGTAGGCTTTTATTTCTATTTAATCTGTAGACAATATAATTTGCTTCCAAAAAACATTAGTTTCTTCATAATTTCATTACATTTAAACCGTTTTGCTAATTTTATAAGGAGTATAAGCTGTCACAAAACATTTCCACCATCCAACTTATTATTTTCTTGCATTTGTTCCTTGCTGAGTAGGTCTGCTGTAGCAGACCCGTCTGTTGCTATTGTATGTAGTGGTGGTAAGGAACTTTTTGCTGATTAAATTCTACTCTTTCTCAAGAGAGGTTAGGACCAGAGCATCGATAGATTATTTGGAGAGAATTGAATCCTCTTAGTTTTATAAATTCGAAGACCATGATAAAAATTGGTGTTCAAACTGAAATTACTCAGGTTTATAGTCGAGCATTTTGACCACTGTGCCACACGCCCAAAATAGTTATGGAAAATTAAATTTAAGTTTTTATTTAAATTTTTTTTTTGTTGAACGGGTGCATACGATTCGTATATTATCAAGACAGTCCTACTTGTTTACAAATTTAAAATGTTTGTTAAAGTGTGACGGAAGGAACCTTTTGTTACTGTTACAATTTAAGCAGCCACACAAAGAGAGATACACGACATAAACGTATGTACATATACTGCTGTATGAACATGTGGAAAATTATAAAAACAGTTTGTATCGTTGCTGAAAACGTAAAATAACGTAAATAAACAGAAAGTGTGGAGTGGAGTTGCAGCTGGTCAGTAGGACTATATTTATAAGTCTGATTGTGACAACTGGTATGGCACAAGTATGGTATTAGGACTACGTGTTCTCTTTCGTAAAGAAGACTTCGTTAAGATTGTTCGCACCAGATAGATAGACCAATAATAGATGCATGTTTGCTTTATAGTGGAAAATTAAAATTAAAACAATTCGAAACTTGGATACTGGTATATTTTAAGTTCTTAAGAGCCAGTGGTGTTGTGCTAAATTTTTTTTTACCGGAACGCGTTCCGGTTCAGCAGGAAAAAACGTTTCGAACTCCGGTTCACGGTTCGGAAAAACAAGCCGGTTCGTTCCGGTTCGGGATCGGTTCAAACCCTTGTTTATAAAAATACATATAAAAATTCGTCAAAAATTAGAAAAAAATCAGCAATTCTTTTTAATTTTTTTTTTTCAAAACGTCAGCCAATTCTCGTTATCAGAAATCATCTTTAGTTCCGGAACGCGTTCCTGTCCAAAAAGGAAGTACCGGAACGACGTTCCGGAGCGTTCCGGCTCGACAACACCACTGTTAAGAGCGGAGGTTGCACTATCCTTCAAGAACAGGGGTCATCTAATTTTTAGCTCTAAAGGCGAACTATACAGGATATCTCTACAGATAACTTGATAGATAATGGAGGGCATTCCTTGTGTTATGACTATGCTATGCTACTTAAGATTATCACGGCTTTATTATAACTTTTAAATGTTTCGCGAAGTGCAATCAGATTAGTTACCAACTAACGTTATAACTATATCGCAGACAGCTTTATATTAGTAATGTTCTACGGTCTAGTAATTTTCAAGATTCCTCTTGTCCACGTATTATATTTAGACCATTAATTAAACACAAATAGGAAAGGTTGGAATACTTACTTTACTTTTGAAATTTTTTAACTGGTATGTACATACATATGTATATAAAAATGTATTAGCTTTGAAATTAAAATTATTAAACTTCTTCAATTTTCGTATACAACAGACATTTTACGAAGAGCAGACAGATACTACTTACATATGTATGTATATGCCCTATATAGCTCATTTTTAAAAACTATGGTTCTACGTTATTTCGCATTTAAGGTTACGACAAGTCCGTACAGTTTCAGTTATGCATATTCAAACATACCTATACAGAGACTTCGTTGTACGTACAAGTATATATATTTGTATGTATATATGTGTACATATACATATAACATAACAACAAGTATGAATGAATTAGTGAATTCGTACAAGTGTATGTATGTAACAATGTTAATTATTTGTACATTTGTTGTTTTCAATTATTTGAGTTTCTATACATTTTTTAATGTTTTTTTCTTTTTGCATTTTTGTTCGTCGTTCGACTCATTTTTGAATTATTTCTTTTATGCGTTCCATATTACATATTCATAGCAGTTGAAAGCTCTTCATTAGTTTACTGTATCAAGAATAACAAGTTGGTTTTCCAGCTGCGCTGCATAAAACTGACCAAAAACCTTAGTACAGGCCCGTAAAATTTACACTATTTAAGTAAACGCCGACTAGCTAACTGCCAGTACTGAAAAAAATTCTTTAATTTAAATTTAGTCCTTGATCTAAAGAAAATGTAAATACATACATACATACATACATAATTGGCCATTACAACCCTTCAGTCAGGATTACGGCCTAGCTTCTCACAGAAAATGTAAATACATACGTTAAATACATGTATGGAATCAAATAACGAGATCAGACTTGAAATTTATTGTTGTTAGTTAGAACCGATCAATGATTTGGGATACCTAATGTCTACTTTATTACTTCGAGATAGATACTATGCTTACAATATTTTAGAGTTTCTCTATTTTAATTACGTGTGTAGTAAATAGAAATACAAACAATTTCAATTTCAAAAAATCTGATGTATTAAGTTTTAATGTATTTCTTGAACGAGGAAGATATATGTATAAGCCTATCGAAGAAGTGTTTAGTATGCAATCAATATCAATATTCCGTATTAGGAAATTTAAATATTTTTTGTTTGTTGTTGTTAGATAGACATAAAAATCTGTTTAGAAAAATTTTAAAGTTGTTCTTTTTTAATTCATAATTGTATAAAAATCATTTTGAACGAATTTCTAAAATTTCACTTTTATGTTTGCCTATAAGACATTCGATTTTGATAAAATTCAATGCATGTATGTATGTACAGGTACATTATACTACTAGATATGAATACGAAATGTAGGGAAAATTCAAAAATATATAATTTTAATAATTTCATTTAAATTTACTTTTTTTTTTACTAAAACAGATTTGAAGTATATATACATACATATATGTTCTACATACTTATATAAATATCGTCACCTAAAATGCAAGAGGGTGTAGCAAAACTTTTTATTTTTTTACATGAGAAGCAAAAGCCGTTGTAGAATTAAAGATATTTATCATTTAAAGGACTTTTGCATTTCGTTTATAAAATCGTTATTTGCTGACGAATAACTTTAACATTTTATAGGGACATGTAAACAAAAGCATGATTTTGAATTTTTTTAATGTTGCGCCCTCTCGGCTACAGTTTCACGTATCAACACTGATTGATTACTTACGACTGCATGGCATTATCGTTTTATTCGCTCTATTTATATTCCTTTATCTTTCTATGAATTGTTTCTGTTGGATTTGTGATCCTTGTTTCGTTCTCTTCTCGTTAACCCCTATGTATTTTTTAGTGTAATTTCTGTTTACCGCATGACATGTTTCCAGTTTGTCTTGTTTGCTTATTTATGTTTAGTTTGTTTATATATCCAGTAATTCAGGTCTTAATATATCTCAAGACTATCTTATAAAAAGCCTTCAATCCCCTTCAAACAATATTTGCTATTCACATTAAAAATCTCAATAAAATTTGGCATATAGAACATATTCGGATAAAACCACAGCAAATGATCACTAAGAAAACTTCATAACTGCCTATCATCAGGTGATCTGAGACGCAATGACACTTTAATAGAAAGAAAAAGGAAAGGGGATATTAAAGATTTCGTATTAAAAAAGAGATAATCCGTCACCAGTTTCTCCATCAACTTGGGAATAGCACTGAGTTTGGCAATACCCCTGTAATTGGAAATATTGGATTTATTACCCGACTTATGCAAAGGAATTATAAACGAACTCTTCCAAATAGATGGAAAATGACCAGCCCTCAGAAGCCCATTGAATATAAAGGTCAAAGGACCACTCAAGACAACAGCGCACTTTCTCAAAATACAGGCCGGTACCCCGTCAGGGCCAGGCAAATATGTAAGTTTCAATCCGGACAAAAACTCAAGAACACACTCCTCATCAAATGAATAAATATTAGAAACAGAGACACTTCCCACTGAATAAGGATACGAAAAGCCGCTGCCCAGATCATGGCCCGAGTCCAACTGCCTATAAGTAGACTGAAAAAAGTCAGCAAACATATTCGAAATATAAAGGTATGATATTTGAGGATGATACGCCACCGTAAAACATCTCAGTGGAAAACAAAGATGATTTACGTTTAGCTCGAACGAAGTCGTAAAACGACTTAGGATCAAGGCACTTTAATAGAAGGATCGTCATCAAATTAAAAAAAAAAAACATTAGATTGCGTCCGCTGTCAGTCTGTATAATGTCAGCAATGTTATCTGGCGATCACCGATAGTGCACATGGCGAAATTTTTAATTTCATATAAAACAGAAATCAGTACAGTAATAACGGCACTACAATTTCAGCTTAAAACTAAGCTACGCTTTGAGTCCATCATCGCAGATACTTTTTAATCGCTTTTTGTGAAAAATTTAAATATTTTTACCGAACTAAGAAAATTGGCTACATGAGGGACGATAGAGGAAGTAGTTTTTAGGGTTTTGAATCTGCTGTTATTTGTAAGTGCCTCTGTAAAATTTCTGTAACAAGAAAATCGTTCATATTAAACCTTTTTGACTCAATCACAATAAGGCTTGGCAAATGGTCAAAATAATATGAACGGCAAATATACTGTCCTTTGCATTAAGAAGAATAAAAAATAGAGTTGGAGACAGAACACAACCTTGTGATATCCCTAAATTCATCTTATGGAATCCCATGTGTGTATAATAACACGTATAGTGGAATTCCTGAAAAAGTACGATATAAATCGGGAGCTTTAGTGTCTGCAAATACTAAAAGCCTGAAGTTTCAGACTCTATCCAATGCATCCGAAATTTCAAGAATCACAAATTTACTTTCATCCTTCTAAGAGCGACGCTTACAGCCAACCAGTAAAATGTTCCTGTCGCTGGTCAGGTTATTGAACTCCAGATATTTCAAATGCTGGTAGATAATCGTACTCTCCATAACTTGGAGAGTTCGGAACATATTACTATTTAGCAGCAGTATTCAGAGTTTAGGCCATATGGGTTAGGGTCATTCAGTCCAAAAGACTTTCGAGTTCCAATGGCTACCGAGTTCGACAGTGGTTTATTCTCTTTTCGACGGGTTGGAATTATTTGCACCATGATATCGAATTTGCATATCCTTTACGCAGATGACCAAAAGCTATTATCTCCGCTTGGAAAAGAAACAACTTTAGAGTGAATTTACTCCTCGTAATGAGTAGTATAAATATAGTATAGTATAGTATAGTATATAGTCGCCGTAGTCTAGTAGGTAGTGTGTACGCTTATTAGACGTAAAGCCTGGGTTCAAACCCCAGGTCAGACATCAAAACGAAATATGAAAAAAAAATATTTCTTCGACGACTTCCTCTCAGCAGATTTCTGGCAAAAACTCGGAGAGTAAATAAACCTAACATGGAAAAGTTTCCCAAAAAAATCTGTTGTTCGGAGTCGACGTTAAACTGCAGCTCCCGCCACTCACGTATAAAATTAAGGTTAGGCCGTAATTCTGACTGAAGGGCCAATTATGTACATATGTATGTGCATAGTTTAAATAAATATAGTATTTCTACTGACACAGTTGGGTTTTTCCAAATAACTATGACTTCAGAAAAATATCTTTTTTGAAACGTTTGGCTTTTATTTTGCTTCAGTAATTACGGAAAAGAATCAAATAAGAAGTTTATAGAAATAAAGTTGGATTAGAGTGGAATACAAAAACAGTGGGAGCTGTGTGATAACTTCACTACAGAGAAATCTTCACAATTTTTAGTTCATTAATTGGACAGTCAATTGAACTTATTTCATAACAACTCTTAAACAGTATAATACGGAAGGAAGTTACATTCTTACCACAATGAATATGAAGGATTCAAAGACCCTAAGAAACTCAACCACAGCAAGACATAAAGAAGTTTTTAAAATCCGATACAATCACATGGCAGATTGCTAACTATAAATTATATGTACATATGTATGTACATATATTTCATAAAGTCAAACATACATACATACATATTTATGTAAATATGTATATTTATAAATGTACATACATCTATACAAATATAAATATGTAGATACGTAGGTATGTACATACATATGTATATAGCATATACGAGTATTGTATGTATATTGGTATATATGTATTCTCTTTTTTTACATAAACAGTTTATTCGCCACACTTGGTTGCTCTTTGTGCAGTTGTATATGTGTGCGTGTATATTACAAAAACTCAAACGAAGCATGATGTTAATGATGATGTGATGTAGCACGCGCGAGATTGTGTTTTTTTCTATTTTTTACCCAACGAGTGAGCGCGAAGACACAAATGCAAGATAAGGCGCGTGCCAAGGTAAACTGTAACAATCGTATCAATAAACACTGTGTGGTACTGAATGTGTAGTTTCTACCTGTGGATGGATGGCTTTGGATGGTTGTAGATGTAAATGTATAAACAAAAAAGTAAAAAAAAAACCAAGTGAAGAAATTCTGTTGTTGCACAGATCCACACACACACACACATACAAAAACTTTCCAGTACTTCAGTGCATATATGAGCATACATACATACATACATATATAAATATTTCTTGTCTGTGCACAGATATTAAATAAATACCCATTTGTACAATATATGTATGTATGTATGTACGAATACCGCAGTAATGGCTAAAAATAAGACTATTTTTCTTTTATAATACATATTAAAAAAAAACAAGAAACAAAATTAGTTATAATTATACTATTTTTAATTTCTAAATGTATGTAGTATACATACATAAGCTTACACACGTACATACATACATACATTCCTACAAGCACACACACACATACATACATATATTAACATTTAAAAACGTATGTGTTTTTAACCTCAGTTTTGGTGCTTTAATAAAGAAAGTATGAGTTTTTATAGGTAGAAGCATATAATTTTAAAATGTATGAGTGGATATGTATATACATATGTAAACATTTTTTGTTTGTTTTTTATTTTTGAAATTCGTGATTTTATAGAGGGGGAATAATTATTTGAAATTAAAAATTATGACTTGGTTTCTTATGCTATTAATGATATACCCTACGCAAGATGATGGTTACAACATGCACAGTTCGACAGCGGCATATTGTAAGTTAATTGAAAATAACGGTAAATTAATTTAAAAATACTAGCAACTCTAATTTCATATGTTCATTGTTTCTTTTTTTTCTGAATCAAAAAGTCAAATTTTTTGTTCTCAATGGAATCAACAACTGAGTACGACGCAATATGTGGAAACACCAGACAATAATCGTCCCTGTTACTTAATTAAAAAACATCGTAGTAAGGAAAATAAATTTGGCACATTTACCGCAATTAAACTTATCAGGACTTATCTTGTGGCGAATGCTTCGTATGTATTTGGCTCTTAAATTTTACAGAGTTCAGTTAATGCCAAATATAAAGTCTAACGACTCTTCGCAAGGAGCTGGCAAGATTATAAAGAAATTTGAAGAAATTAGAACTGATAAAGATATCGTAGCTGAAAATATCGCCTCTGTTAGGAAAAGTGTTGCCGATATTACGAATTTGTAAATCCACAGCTTATTGTACCGTATTTTGATTCAGATGTGCATCTCCATCAATTTTTAGCAGGCTAACTAGTCACACTGCCGTAGATGTGCCGACTGAGTGCTAGAGCAACAGCTGATTTTTTCTTTTCTGTGAAGTTCATTTTCTCATCATTTGTAACAACGTGGATTTTTTTGCTCGTTGAAAATAGAACATATTTTCAAATAAATAATTTCTTTATTGCGATTATGAATAATCAAAAGCGTAGGCAATTCTGGGCTAGCGTCACCAAGTATAAGATGCCCAAGCTTCATGACGGGCCCAGCACCTCTAATAGATTTCTTCTTCTGTCCGATGTTGACGAAGAAACTGAGAAAAAAGTAAAAATTCCGCCAATCATAGTAGACGCTAGCGTATGCTTCAACAACGTATTAGGTATATTTGGAGAAAACTACATGTTCAATAGGATGTCAATAGGTACAAAAATAATGTGAGAAGCTAGGCCGTAATCCTGGCTAAAGGGTTGTAATGGCCAATTATGTATGTATGTATGTAAAATCATTAAGTTGGTGTTATATGGGCTTCCCAGGCAAACAAATTGTATTATATTGGAAGATATTAAAAATAACCATAACATTACGCCCGTAAGTGTCAAAGAAATAAACACAAAAAGATCTTACGATGACGATGCTCTCTACTTAATTGAATTTGCCAGAAATCAATATTGCTCTGCACTGGCATAGTACATACAAAGATAATAAAGGTCCTACTCAGTGCACTAAGTGTGCAATGTATGGATATGGTGCCAAAAACTGCAACAGAGTGAAGGTATGTCCGGTCTGTGCTGGTAATCATGACTCAGGTGATTGCTCATTAAACCAAAGTGGATCCCACAAACAGTGTGGTTTACAAGTGCTATAACTGCAGCAAAAGGAACCTCAGAAACATCAACCACAGGGCGGATGCCCCAAATTGCCCAAGTCGTAGAGAATATCTAGAAATGCGGCAATGAATAACTAACAGATCTAGAGCATACATTTCACGAAGTGCTCACTTTGATACCAATGATAGTGATTTCCCGCAACTATCCAGACAAGAGGACGCTGGAAATGCTCAGAGCTCTTCCTTCCAAGGTAAAATGCTGTTTTCAGAGGCGACAGCATCAATGAGAAATTACTGGAGATTTTCTTTAATGCAGTAGATGCTCTGGAAAAATGTCAAACCAAGTTTGACAAACTGAGAGTGTTAGGTATAATGCTCAAACATGCCACATAAAACCACTGCTGCACACAATGTTCAGGTTATGCACTAGAACGCTCAAGGCATCATAACAACTGAGTCAGCAGCCTCCCAGCTCGAAAAAGTTCTTCACGACAAGAACATTGACATTATTCTTCTAAATGAAACATTTCTAGAACCACATCACAAATTCAGATTGGGAAACTATAAAATTTACCGTGAAGGCCGACTAACACATGGTAGAGGAGTACTTATCGGGATAAAAAGCAACCTAGTTCATAAGTTATTACCTAAAATTAACATTCGTTGTATCGAAAATATTTCTATCCAGGTTATGATTAACGGACGTTCAGTAGTTTTCACCACTGCTTATAACCCTAATCATACCCCAGATTTTAAAGCGGACTTGGATCTTCTAACAAACCTTTCTGATGACTTTTTCATTTTTGGTGACTGTAATGCACGTCACACACATTGGAATTGTGTATCAAATAACACAGCTGGTAATGCACTTTACAAACAGTGTCTGGGTTCTAACTATTTTATTTACTATCCGTACTCACACACCCGATTCGGCCAAAACGTAACAAACGTTCAGCCCTCTACATTAGATATCCTATTAACTAACTCTAGTACTAATTTTTCAAATTTAGAACCTCATCCAAATATTCTTCAATCAGACCACGTTTCAAAATAAATTAAGTTTGGTCCCAATGTATAAACATGCTGACTGGCCAGCAATTAGCGCTTGGGTAGAAAGCGAAATCAAACGCCAAACAATTGGTCTTGCGGATTTATCTCCTAATAATATCGATTTACTTTTGGAAAGGCTAATCTCAAATTTTAGTAAAATTCCAATGGAAAGCAAAAAAAAGGGTGGCAGAGAGAAATTTCTAATACGTCCAAAATGCTTATTTCACAACGAAATAAATTCAGACAAACTACAGGGCCGACTTAATTGGTATATTAAGGCAGTTAAATAGTCTAATTGATTTTCACCTTAATAAGAATAGAAACAAATCGTGGTCAAGATTTATTTCAAAGTTGCCTAGTGGATCAAAAAAGTTTTGGAAATTGTCAAAAGTTTTAAAAGGTAAGAAAAACACGTTCTGTGATTTGAATATAAATGGTACAGTATTCAAAACTGGAGCTGAAAAAGCTAATGCAATAGCCGAAACTTTTAGCAATTCGCATTTGGTAACCATAAACAATGCTTCTCCTTTAGATTCTCGTGTGTCAACTTATGTATATCGTCTTGAAGAAAACCCTCCCAATTTTATTAATATTGATTTTACAGACTCTACGTTAATTTATTAAAAAAATAGTCTAATCTCTAGTGTAGATGGTATAAATAGTATTATTTTCAAAAATATGCCAGATTGCTTTCGCGAAGGAATTACCACAATATTTAACGGTTGTCTTAAGTATGGCTATTTTCCCTTGACTTTCAAAAAGGCGAAAGTAATCCCTATCCCAAAAAGGGATAAAGATCCTAAATTATCCACAAGCTATAGGCCAATAAATATACTGAGTTTACTGGACAAGATCTTTGAAAAAATAACTCACAAGAGATTAGAAGATTTTCCAGACCAAAATAGTTTAATAACCAACCAACAGTTCGGATTCCGTAAAGAACACTCTACCGTACATCAATTAAAGAGAGTTGTTAACTTAATAGAAAAAAATAGAAGAAATCGCAAGAGCACTGGCATTATTTTCTTAGACATAGATAAGGCCTTTGATACTATTTGGCACGATGAATTGATTTTTAAGCTCGGTATTATTAATTTCCCACTTTATTTACAGAAGATTATCAAAAGTTTTTTAAAAAGTCGATCTCTTGTAGTATATGTTGACGGCGAATTTTTTTAGCGTAAAACAAATTCAAGCGGCATTACCTCAGGGATCTGTGTTATCACCCACACTTTACTCATTATATACGTCCGATATAACAGTCCGTAGAAACCGAGAAGCAGCATTTTATGCTGACGACAGTGCCTTTATAAGCTCCGGAAAATCCTCTAATGCAATAGTAAAAAGAATGCAAGAGACCCTTACCTCAAGCCAAAAATATTTTGACAATAGGAAAATCAAAGTAAATAATTATAAAACTCAAGCTATCATATACATATACAGTCAAAGCCCGGTATAACAAATACTCACTTTAACGAATTCGGGATATAACGAATGAGTAAATTTCTTACATTGACTGCCTTATATAACGCATGTTTTATAATTTTCAAGCTCAGTATAACGAATGAATTAAAAAAATGGTAAAAACAAAAAGAATGTAACAAATGAGAACACAAAAAATGTTCGTTAAAGTACCGTTGGTTTTCATTGTATACAAACTCACAGTGCTTTTGAACAAGTGGTCATAAAAATTTTAGCCAATTTGTAACAAGTTGTGAGTTTTACTTTATAAAAAGATGGGAAATAGAAAAAGAAATTCTTTAAGTGAAAAAATAAAAATTTTAGAAGAGTGCAAAAATGGATTATCGCTTCTAGTGATTTCAAACAAATATAAAATATCCAAATCATCCATATGTACATTTAACAAAATGGAAAGTAAAATCGTTTCAAATCTTGAAACTACAAACAATGGATCAAAAACCGTCGATCCCTCAGAAAGGGAGAATATCCCGTAATGGAGGATAAACTCTATCAGTGGACCAATTTTCTAATAATGAAAATAAAGCATTCTGAAATAATAAAATGTTTTGATAAATGTATACAATGGGGTTCCCAAAATAATATTAATATTTCAAAACAATTAGTACTTCGAGAAATACAGGAAGAAGCTCTTCAAATGAGTCTTCAAGATACTTGTAAACAGACGTCTATAAACGATTTTGTTCCACCAACTTAAATAAATCAAACGTTATTTTAAGGACTTACGTATGTACATATATATTTTAAATAAAATGAATTAAATGTATTTTTTTTAATAAAATTTTGATAAAAAAAAAACGTTGCGATATAACGAATTTTTCACTATAACGAAAGGGCCTGACAATATATCGTTCGTTATACCGAGCTTTGACTATATTTATAAATCACCCAAACGTACTCCCACAAAAATTTTGTACGCAAGTGGAAATATCAACTCCATTAGTGATAACATTAAATATCTAGGTTTTATGTTAGAGAAAAAACTGTCGTTTGAACATCACGTCAGTTATGTCTGCAATAAAGCCATTAAATGTGGTCGTGCTCTATATTCCATACTTAGTAAGAGGTCTAAACTCAATTTAAAAAACAAACTATTGCTGTATAAGATGTGTATTCGTCCGATACTCACCTATGGTTGCCCGGTATGTTTTCTCAAAACTGCCAAAAATTTGAAAATAATACATAATCTCTCCCCAAGATTCCCCACCGATCTACTTCACAAAAGATTTCATTTTAAAAAGATATACATGTTAGCCAATGATTTGACGCTGCCATTTAATGAAAAATTCAGAGTGTCTAATTTTGATACAATAAGAAATTTGTTAACCAATCACAGAGAATCTTTTGTTAGAAAGAATCTTCTAGTGGTTGCTTTTTTTTGAAATTTCAAATAAAAGTTTTTAAAGGTTTGCTGGAGGTTTTTGCGACCATTTTTACTCAAGTCTGCTTTATTAATAGCTTTTCTTATTCAATTAATAGTTTTAAGTGTTGTAGTACTTTTAAGTAAATTCCCATACATACAGTGTACCTTATTAGCTTGTAAGACTTGTAATTACATCGACAAGCAAATTACTTATAAGATTTAAAAGATTTATATCTTCACTTATAAGATTTATAAAAAATAAATAAAATAAAAATAAAAAAATTAAAATTAAAAAAATAAATGACTACAAATGGAACTCACATCAAACAAAAGTGATTGTGGTAAAGCTATTGAATGCGGAATATTGATTAAAGCTGCTTTTGCTTCCAAAGATTTCCCGTTTGCAGAACGTTGGTTAATTAGGTGAAATCAAAATTAATTATCTGGGTTCGGACCAAGGCAAGGAATGGTGGTGCGGTATATTCGCGATGGTACGAGGTTTCAATGCGGCTAATGGCTAAATTCTACAGAATAGTTGGTACGATGACTATTCAATCCTATGTAAAGATTTTAAGCACTTACTTACGCAGCACTGCAAATAAATCTGGTTTATAGGCGGGGGATATCGTGTTCGAATATGGTAATAACTGTAAGCATACCGATATATTTACAGGAAGAAATTCCTATACTTCTGGAAATTTGGCAGAATCGTGGACCCTCGTGCAAGACAACGTAGAATGGTATGTATATAATAGACCCAAAAACTGTAAAAGTTTTGTGGACAGTAAGCCGAGCCGTATCGAAACTTTAATTACTGCCACATAAGGCTATACAACTGACAATTCCAGAGAAATATTTAATTTTTTTATCTAACTCTTCGAAATCTGATTTTCGTTGAACTCAACCATATATACAGCATATTTTGCATTAAAACGAGTGGTTTGAATTTCTTTCACCGACAGAGGTTCAATTTTGAACGCTGACTTCAATTTTTCATTGATGATTTGAGGCAGACCATATAAAACAAGTTTAAATTTTTAGTTGTCATTTATCGGATGAGTAAAAAAGTCAAATTTGATTTCAGAATGGAGACAGGTTCGTTGCAATTCTCTAGTAAGTTTGGTATTATTTTTATACCAATTGAAATCCATTTGTACTTATATTTTCAACCAAGTAATTCGAAGTTAAGATCGGCGTCGACAACAATCGGCGGAACCTTAGTAAATGGAACAGATTGTATCCCGCTTTCGAGGCTAATTGCATCAGAATCGTCTAAATATGATGACGTCTGGAACTCGTTTCTACTTTGGTTGGTTCACATACTTGAGTATGTTTATATTTTGGGTTGGGTTTATAGTTCATTTGGAAAAAATTAGAAAAGTTGATTTGTTTTAATTGTATATGCACACGATAAATTAGTCGATTTTAACAACACATGTCAATGCTTTTAACAATCACGTTGCTTTAATTGTGTTTATAACATCAGACATCAACGTTTCTCAAATCTGTCATTTAGCAGTAGGTTCCGCCACTTATGGCCAAACTTAACACACACAACATGAGTCGTGTGAGAAGCTAAGTTGTAATCCTGACAAAAGGGTTGTAATGACACTTTAAAGTAAACTACATACATATTTAGATGTTGCATTACTTGTCATATTATGTATGTTCTATCATGATTTGGGTTAGCATGGCACTGAACTTACTCATTGTTACATAAATTAAAGTTCATTAGTACTTCTTCAAAATGATCTCTTGACAGAACACTTGCTACGAAAAATATAACGTAGACGAGTTCCGCAGGCCAGTATTCTCTCAATGATGGCACTGGATTCATAAAAACAATGCTTTCATTTCGTCTTGATGATTTCTATTGTTTATATATGTACATATATATATAAATTATTTATATTATATATTTATAAATTATTATATATTCATAAATTTATAAATAAAGCCGTCTAACAACAAAGGACAAAAAATATTTCAAGAAACTATCAAAACTACATTTTGACCAGAAGATCAAACAAAGTACTGGTCTTTTAGATCACAATTTCTTTACGATACTTAAGGTCTCGAAAAATTGTATGACGCTGATCACTCATATATATTTTAAATTTATATGCTTCTTCTGTACAGAATAAAATTAAGAAAATCCATATTTACACTTTATAAAAGCACAAATTGCCAAAACATTAATATTCAGTCAAAAAATATTCACTTGATAAGAATGTACTTATATTTACTAGACAATGAAGTGTATTTACATTTATATTGACATCAACTATGCTGCAATTAACATACTCACTAGATATGTATGTATGTATGTATCAGGGAAATGCTAAAGAGACAAAAAGAATTATCATTAAAAAATATTGCAAAATTCTAATGATAAAAACTAAAAAATAGTAAATGAACATGAACTAATGGAAGAAATAGAAAATTTTCCGATCGTTTAGAAAATTTGGGAAGTTAAATTGACCGATAATCCAAGTAGATCACTGATGGCATCTATATCCTTCTATCCAATTCCACTCCTGCCATTAATATTAAAACTATTCGAAAGAATAATTATCAGAGGAACCCATCCCGTAATTGATGAAAAACAAATTATTGCAGATCACCAATTTGGATTCAGAAAAAACACAACAACACTATTGACCAGATTCACGAGATCGGTGACAATATGGACTGCAATCTTTATGGGGTTTTTTTTATCTTTGATTGACGTTAATTGAATCATATCTGGCATCGAGGTTATTCAGAATTACAAACAAAAAATGCATTCTGAACTAAAACTCATTTAAGCAAAGGCGCTACAATGCAATTAAATGTGAGAAGTATATACATATGTATTATTTATAAAACGAGAGCTAATATACTAGCCTGTGGTACATTAGCTGGCTAGAAATCACCTCCATTAAGTATGAACAGTCGCTGCCATACTTTTGGACATATATACTTTTGGACTATAATACTAAAAAAAAAACAAATCATGAAAAACAATTGTAGCAAGTGACAAAAGAAAAAAACCTGGTTGAAAAGAAAACTTGTAGATACATATATAACGGAACTTTGCTGTGTAGCAAGATGTTCTGGTGAATGAGTTTGCACAAAGTTTCTAAAAATTGAAATTAGACTAATAGCGGAAAGGCATACATACATTGAATGTAAATTGTATTAAGTTCACCATGTGCCAACAATAAAAGCCTTATGGGCTATAGTAAGAAATAAGTTTGAAACCAATAATTAAATCAAACTTCAATTTAAGTGCAAGTGCTCCCATTTTTCATGGGTAGAAGGAAACTATCCAAGGATTTGCGTTTTCTAGTTCAAAAAGTGTTGCAACAAACACCGAAGAGCCAGTTGTAATTTTTTTTTTTCAACAGCAGCAGCCTTTAAAAGTTTAAGGTACATTTGGAGACGGTCAGATACGTAACGGTAATAAAACAGGAGGAAAAACAATATCATCGAAAAAGGATTCTGTTCCTAAAGTGCCCGTATCATTTTTTCAGACAAAGCTAATGCATCCACTTTACCGAATGCACTAATAAAAAAAAATTCTACGCCACTGCAATAAACAGTGGCAATATTGATGGAACAGAAACACAAATGGACAATGAAATTAAAACCGAATTATTGAGATAAAACTCCACAAGTTATAAATAAAATTATTGTCGTCTACCTAGACACTGAAGAGATAAAAACTGATCTAATAAATCAGCGATTCAAAAGGAAAATATGTTTTAACGGCGAAAGGATAAGTATTGAGTGGAACCAAAGACTTCCCAGAAAGTGGGGCAGCCACTTAATCATGACACTATAAGCAGAAAAGTTGTGACGCATATACATTAGAGCGACTCAAGTTGTATGAAAGCAAAATTCGTGCTCGATGTACCCCCCCCTCAAAATGAACCTTGGGCTTTTTTAAGATGACATCTAAAATATTTCGGCTCTAGCTTTGACCTCTCGTGAGCTGGACCATTTTGAAAAAGGGTATATTTTTGTATGTTTTGTTAATTTGAGAACAACATATAGAGTATGGGTGTCATAAGAAAGGTTTTTTCGAGGCGCGTCCAGCGGTATATACAATTTGTCCACGGACAATCATTCATGTCCTTTTTTTAAGAATATTCTGTAAAAAAAAACGGTTTTTGAATTTTTTCTTTTCTTCTTTTCTAACCAAATTAACTCTAATATGATGGCGGATTTAGTTTCTAGATGATGTTTAGATGAAAATAGGACTAAAGAAAGAAAAAAAGAAATGATCCACGACTTTTTGTGGGCATATTTTTTTCCCAAATTAAAAAAAGGTATTAAATTTTTTTGTTTATATTTACAAAACTATACTCAAAAAACGCAAACTAGGGCGAATTTCAAAAAAAAGCTAAGACCCGTATTTAATTAAATCAACTAAAGATTAAAATATGTTAATTTGGTTATTTTATTACAAACAACCCCGAAGAAAAAATTCAAAAGCCGTTCTTTTTAACAGAATATCATTAAAAAAAGGACATGGATGATCGTCCTTGGACAAATTGTATATACAGTTGGACGCGCATTGAAAAAACCTTTCTTATGACACCCATATTGTATGTATATGTTGGTAAGGAAACAGATTCTCAATTGATATTGAATTCAAAATATGAAAAACTAAACCCTTTTTCGAAATGGTCCAGCTCACGAGTGGTCAAAGCTGGAGCCCAAATATTTTAAATGTTATCTTAAAAAAGTCCAAGGTTCATTTTTAGGAGGGTACATCGAGCACTTTTTTTGGTGAGTCGCTCTAATATACATACATATGTGCCACAGAGAAGATGAAATGGAGTTTAAGTACTTTTTCATCGTATTAAAGTACTGGAATTTTTCCTTGCCTTTTATTAAAGGCAATACATAAACATCTGCAGCCTTGTCTAGCTCTTAGAAATATGCCAACAGCCTGGCTAGGAGCAAAGGTGGTTTTAATTTTATAAGTTGGAAAAAATGATACGACACACTCAAAATCTCTCACTTCATTCATCTTAAAAACACTTGAGAAAATTGTGGACAACAATATAATATGTGGGACATCGAAAAGAATACCACTGCGTCTTAAGTAATACGCTTATGTGGCAGACTGATCTTCTGTGACAATTATTGTAGATTTAGTGGGAACCATTCGGGAGTCCTTAAATGTGAATGGGGTGACCATATGTGCATTTCTTTATATAGATGGCGCATTTGATAATACTCTTCGCGAAATTATACCTATGTACCGAGATAATCGGGGTCAGCACAATTAGAGGATGCCTACAGGATGGTCTCTTCAGCATTATTGTGGAGCTTGGTCGTAAATAAACTTTTGACAAAAGGAAAATTTAAAGAGACTCAAGTAAGTGGATGGTACATGCCTGTCCGCCTGAGGTTTAACCCAGGCAAGACTCCAATACCTATAGAAGGAAAAACTTCCTAAGTTAACTAATGTTCAACTGACCCTGGGACGATATTACAAAAATAGAGGTAAAATATGTGGGAATAATAAAAGATAGTAAATTGACGAGGCTCTTATAGAGAGCATCTGAGAACGTATATCATGATGGTCAGAAAAATAATGTCCTATCGAGTCATTGTCTGTGCAGACAGAACAAAAAGCAGCTCAAATGGAGTTGGAGAAGATATAGAGATTAGCGTGTATTAGCATAACAACTGCAATAAAAACCTGTCTTACAGCGGTGCTGGAAGCTTTGTTGGATTTAAGTCCGCACCACATGGTGATTAAAACCACAATTTTGGAGATATGGTTAGGTTAATAGGAAAGTGACTGACAGCTCCCTCCTTAACACCCGAACAAAACCAAAAACAAGGTATAAAATTTTTTTATAAAATCATTTTGAATTGTTTTGAGTTTTTTTTTTATATATAAAATAGGGACTAACCATTTTGAAAAAAAAAATTGTATCTAATTTTATAAGCAAAAAATAAATTTTTAAAACAATTTTACTTCATTTAAATCTAATAAATAGTTTTTGAAATATCGGAAAAATAGTCTCCGCCTACCTATTGTACTGACAATTGTTTGAGATATATTATCGAAATATAGAAATAGAAGTTTACTGAGGACTTGGACTTCAATTATACACAACCTACGAATTCTTTCGATACCAATTAGCCGTGCTTACCCTGTAAAATATAAGTTATTTTAGAAATGCTTCATCAAGAATTATAATAGGGAAAGTTCTTTACCCTGCGAAAAACTCTATTTGCCTTAAAGGTAACTTTAGCTAAAGTGAACTTTAAATCACCTTTAACTTTTTTTCGTTATTACAACCTAATGATAAAATAAAGTTAACTTTTTCAAAAATATGGCAGTGCCAGAGCAAGATCGATAACATTTGTCAAATTGAATAAAGTTTTTTTTTAACGTAGCTTCTTTTTTTTTTTTTGTTATGTTTGCTCATTTTGTTTATATATGAAGTTGCCATATTACATATTAGTTTCATAGTTGCCATATTACAAACTCTACTTTCAAAGTCCCTCTAGCTCAACGCTCACTTCTACCTTATTGTCCACTTATACAAATGAAAAACAAATTATCTACACTTTTAAATCCTCCCTTTGGCTAACGGCAAGTTATAATAATGGCCCTAAATCAGATGTCGCCGTAGTCTAGTAGGTAGTGTGTTCGCTTATTAGACGTAAAGACCGAAATATGAAAAAAAAATATTTCTTAGGCGACTTCCTCTCAACAGATTTCTGGCAAAAACTCTGAGATAAAAATAAACCTGCCATGAAACAGTTTCTCAAAATCACTCGTTCGGAGTCGATGTTACACTGTAGGTCCCGCCACTCAAGTATAAAATTAAGGCACACAACGTGAGTGTTGTGAGAAGCTAGGCCGTAATCCTGACTGAAGGGTTGTAATGGCCAATTATGTACATATCTGTGGCATTAAATAATAATAGCTTAAGTCGAAATTTCGTGTTTAGAAATATTAAGGTTTTTGTCCAAATTAAACAGTGTTAATATATGAAATATATAAATTATAAATGAGTATAGTTATATTAATAATGACATTTTATACATGAAATTTAGCTGAGTGATAGATCTTGAAGAAGAGAATAAGAATATGTAATAAAATGAAAAACCACTTATGTCGACTTAAGCTATTAATATGTAATGCCACAGATATGTACACCTGTCCCTCGTTTTGCACGATAGATACGTTCCTAAGAAAATCGTGTAAAACGAATTCAAAAAAATTTGTGTGGAAAATCGTGTAAAACGAAAAATTGGCAGAAACTGGTATATATAGTATTTTTTTAATATAATTTTATTTGTTTTAATGTGAATAACGTAACAAAGCAAACAAAAGAAAATAATTTCATTTTATTTAACAACCAAAATAGTTATAAAATTCATAAAACTTAAAAATTAAATATAATACAAATAAGAGAAAACACAAAAATATATATATAAAAATGTTATTAGCAAAAAATCAGTTCATAAACTGTTAAGCAAAAAAAATAAACAAGTTATATCACTTCACATCACATCACTTTCTTCGGCAGCTAATCGTATTTCTTCGGTTGGTGACGAATCATCGCTCGACACCTCAATGTTCTATCTGGGGACGTGGAGATTTTGAGATATATTTAGTTATAAGTATTTGTGAGGAGTTTTTGTTTAATTCCTTATATACCTCCCGATATTGGGCCAAGCCTTGAGAAATGTACTTTTGAATCTTAAGAGCTCTTTCAACATTTGGATCATATTGGCCTAATTCAAGACCTTCAGAAATATTTTGTAATGTCATTTCAACGATTTGTGAATCATCTTCATCAGACTCATTATATTTCTCATCAGTTTCAATAACTATACCAACTAGTTCATTATATCCAATTCTTTGTCAACCATTAGTTCAAAAATATTTAGAATTTTAGAATTTTTTTTGAATTTATATTGTTTAAGTACATAAACGGAGAATTGCCTTTTTAATGCCATTATTAGTGTTGCTAGAATAATATTTATTATCTGTATTTTCAATAAAATAGTTAAATATCAGTAAATAAATGTTGTTTTAGTTATTTACTTACTATAAATTGTGTCAAAAACTTGTTTTCATTAAAATAAAAAAATCGTTTAAAACGAGGTATTTTTCATCCCTCGATTTACACGAGAAATAAAAAAATCGTGTTAAATCGAAATCGTGTAAAACAAGTATCGTGCAAAACGAGGTATAGGTGTACTATGTAAATCAGATGTCTTTTCCTGTCTTTTTTAGTTTATTTTTTTTTTTGTAGCACAGGCACAAGTCATTACTCTTTCAACTAAACAAAGACCACAACCATTTATATATTATTGTGGTTACTCAAACATCATTGTCGGTAAGGAATATTTTGTAGTACAGACATCTATCGTTAGTCTTTCAGTCTTATTGTTATTAGTCTTATTGTAGTGTATTCAAACATCAGTTTTTGTAAAGTTTCGGGGTAAGCACAGAAAGAAATACATATTACGTGTGCTAAAATGGTTACAATTTCAATACTATGTTCGTGGAGTTGTACGTCTTTTATTCGAGATTAATCCATTAATAATCGAGATTAAATTATCCTTAATCCAAACACCACACGGTTGGTAGCAATGCGGTACAAAGAAGTAGTACCGACATTTCGGTAACCCAATGGCGTCGCTAATTGAGGCGAAAATTGCTAACTCTAGACATACAACGTTTAATTCACCACTGATACGGTGATTAATGGTAATACAGTATCTATTACGAATAACGCCATTTTGAAGTTCAATTTAATTCATCACACTGAACGAATTCATCACATTTTGCAAAAACTCACCACCAGAGATGGTCCATACCAGTTTTCGAAAAAATACTATACACAAACCGTTGTGTACTTCACTAATAAAATACTTTTAACCTTCATTTAAGTGTTTGTAAACTCGTAGGTATACATACACGTTACGTACACAACAGATGAACGCAAATTAACATAACGGTACTGAACAGAGATCACAAACACTATTTCTGACTTGGTTGTGTATAAAGTGCGCTAAAAAAACACAACGAAAAAAATTGGGTTTAGTAGACTTTTTTGTGTACATTAACTGTTTTTAGTGTACGCTTTTTACGTTTATGTTCTCATTCAGTATTTTTAGAGATCGCGCTTTGGTTTTGGTGCCAATAAAAACAGGTTCCAAACACAACAAACACACATGCAACGACACAAAACAACCAGAAAACCTCGTCTCACCCAATATCAGACCCAGGATCACCAACCATCAGAGGAAGAAACCACTAGCACCCACCACACACATACTCGCCTTTAATTTCTTCTTAAGCGACAAGGGGCATTATTTTATACAAATCCGAAACGAAAAGAGAATGTGGGAATTAAAACGTTTATTGTTGTTTTCTTTAAACGACCAAACGAATTTTTCAAACCACCACCCACCAGTGTTACCAGAAAGAGAAAAAATTTGTAAGCAATCAACTTTGAAAAAATTACCAAAATGGGGGAAAAAACTACAGAATTAAATACCGTTTTTCTCTATTTTTTCAAATTTAAATTAAGTTTGTTTAAGTTTAGTTAAATTTTACATTATTTGACAACAAACCCAGAAAAATGTTCACCTATGTATACCTATCATCTAGAACTGGAACACAAAAATAACCAATTTTTAGTTCGAAATAATCAAAACCGGCAACACTGATTGCTACTATAAAGGGCCATTATTACGACTTGCCGTTAACTTAGGCAGATAGGAGGATTTTAACGGGCAGATAAATTGTTTTTCATTATTATGAGTACCCAATAAGATAGAAGTGAGCGTTAAACTAAAGGGGAGATCATCCTACCTTTAACATTTAAAGTTAAGTTTATGTCTGAACTTGCTATATTATAAACTATTTTCAATGTGGCAACTTCAAATATAAACAAAATAATACGATACAACAAAAAAGAAGCTCGTGGTTGTCACTGAGTTTAAAAATAAAACTTTTTTAATTGAGCAGTGTTATCGACACAGCTTTGGCACTGCCACATTTTTGAAAAAGATAACTTTGTTTTATCTGTAAGTTGTAATAACGAAGTTAAAGGGAACTGTAAAGTTACCATACCTTTAACTAAATCCAGTTTAACGGCAAGTTGTAATAATGGCCCTAAGGAACTTAAAAGCTTTTTTTCATCATTATTTGGAGACAATTTTAATTAAATATGATCTATTAAATTTTATTTTATTTTTACTCCAGATTTCAATTAAAATTTAAAAAAAATTGAGAAATTAATAAATCGTAAATTTAATAAGTATTTGCTAATTTTTATATACAAAGTAAAATGAAATACACATTAAATTACTTTCTTTAAACATAAAACAAACATGTGTGTTATTAAAATATATACGTACATTTAGGGATTATTAATAAACTTATTTAGCTTTAAGAAATTTACATTGAAAAATAAATCTGAATTAATAATAATTATATTAAAAGAATTTGTTTTCATTTTAAATAATATTTTTAATACACAATACTGTCATTTACCAAAGCGTTTCTTTCTAGCTTTAGGTTTGTTGAAATTAGCCTGATTTCTGCAGAGGAATAAGGTAATCAATAATACATACCATTTTATTTTTGCATTAATGCTTCTGAAGGACTACTTAAATCAAAGTAATTCTGTAATTCAGACTTTTTTTTCTACAATTTAGTATACTTTGGAAAAAAATCAATTAAAATAGAAAAATCTTAATTCCGGAATCTCGGTGCCTAAATCTTGTTTTTATGCTTCAGTAATAATAATTCAGTAATAAACAATAATATAACTCTAAAATACGAATAACAAAAGCTTCTAACGACGGCCATCTAGTTTGGCTTGGGTGTAGCATTTTTTTCTTTTGTCTTAGCTCCAACAAAAATTATTTCCATATGTTTGTTTCAACTGTTAAAGGCAGCTTAAGGCCAACATACAATATACACAATGCCTAGGAGTGGCAAATACTTTTAATTACAACTAATTTAGAATTAGAAATAGCGCATTGAAGTAGCCTAGCAACTGAATGTTTTTTTTTTCCCAGTTATTACTGCAACTTCAACATCTGCACAGACCAACATATTGTTTTTATAATTTATGTACATATATCGAATTTATTTAAAATGGTCAACTAACACTGCAATGATCAACTTCTATCAGTCCAAAGAAAATATCATTGACTTTGTAAACAATACTTACTTTAGCTATTAAGCAGTGCTTGGAAATATATTTTAATTAACTTCTGCTGATCTTCCTAATAAGAAATTATTGGTGGTCTGCAAATAAAAACGAAAGAAAAAGTGTCATCATTCTATCTGCCTTTTTAGAACTGACATCAAAATGCATCAAAATATTTTGTAGTTCCTGCATGAGAAAACAAGTCAGCTCTTCCAGCCGAGCATTGAACTTTGGCACCATAGCATACAAACAATTGTACAACGCTTTATTTTCGATCAAGTTTTTATATCGATATCAAGCACCCACTCATCTTTAAATATAAATTAAATTATAAAAGAACGGAAATTTATTTATTGTAAATTTATACTTACAACAGATTGAGATTGACATATACCAGCATTTTCATCTTCATTATTTTCAGAAGTTAGCTTATTTAGATATCTGATTGTAGTTAAAATTCAAATACATACTGGTTATTTTCAAAGCTTGTTGATCAATTTTTCTCTGTGACGGACAGTAGAAAAAAGTGAATGAAGTTCGTAAATTGACACTGTTTTCGTAACTTTTTTAGTGAAAACAAAATTCAACCTGAGACATTGTTTTTAAAACATGACATTAGTCTTCTATTTGTACGCTGGTAATTGCAAATTTTTTCCGTTTCGTTTTTGACGACTATTGCCGTCACATTTTTAACTTTGCTTTTAATTTTTTTCTTTAAAATTTCATCTTTATTCACATATTATATATACTTGTATGCGTTTTTGTTTCGAGATTCTATCTAAGGATACTACAACGAATATTCCAATTATTTAAAAGGCATTTTAGAACAAAATGCGACTATATATATTTTTCCGCTTTGATGATTTTGTTTTTACAGCTAAACTTAAGGCAACTCACTTAATTTTCTCTTATCAACTCATAAGGAGAATTTTGTACTGTATCAAAATATTTGCCTTTCAGTTTCCTTATGAAGTCATATCCTGTTCCTTTATGAAGCAACAGAGTAGAGTATCTCCAATGTTTTTTGTTAATAATTTTTAAACATTTGTTTTGAATAACCTGGAGTTTCTTAAGATGAGTTTTTGCTGTTGTATACCATATAGGGCATGCATAAGTAAGGGTGGGGCTTATAACGCTCTTAAAAATTAAATTTTTGTTTTTTATGCACAGTCTTGAACGATGGACATAAAATGGGTCACAAAGCCCTTATTACTTGGAGAGATTTCTTGCAAACTTCGTCAATATGTTTTGCAAAGTTTAGTTTTTTTTATCTAGACATAGGCCTATGTATTTCACATCATTGCATATTGTTATTTGATCATTACTTAGACATAGCTGGTGGTTTGGTGAATGTTGGGACGAGTTATTATAGGGGCTTGAGTTTTGTTCATATTAATTTCTTCCATTTTCCACTTTCTTTAACTTTGCTTTTAAATTGGCCGGCCACACATCAAATAATGAATCAAACTTTTTTTGAGTTACCATGAGCCACACCAATATAATTAATAACGCGGTTGATTAAAATCAAATAAAGGATCTAGTATTTGAAAGGAGTCAAAATGTGATAAAATCGGTGATATTTGATCATATTGAATATAGCGATGACCATGGCTTAGCTAAGAAATTTAACATATGAGAATAATTCTAAAGGGTGTTAGGTATGCACATATAAATGAAATGTTAGACAATCTCAAGTGTCAACATTCTAAAAGTTATTATCCAAATGATGCAAAATGAGGCGCCAGAATATATATGTGAGCACATAAAACATGTGGGTGATAGTCAACCGTACGCACTTAGAAATGTCGATGATTTCCTAATGCACTAGCCGAAGAATCGTTATATATGTGTTTTTTGAAAGATGTATACATATACTTTGTTAGACTTAATGTAAATACTTAAGAAACATGTATTATGTAGTAAAAGATAAAGAACTTTCAATAGAAACTATGAAATTTTTGTATTATATACCGTTAGTTTTTTAGTTGGTTGAAATTTTTCTTAAGAAACTAAAGAAATTTTTGTAAATCATACCAAGAAGATCAACCCTTAATACTCACCACACACAAATGCATTAAATATTGTTATATAGTCTCCCGCTCATTTTTAATTGGTATTGTACGCTTGCAGAAAACAGACAGAGTTAACAAGCTTGCACAAAAGGGTTGGCAAATGACATTTCTAAATTGTACAGACCAGCGTTTTAAATTGTACTTTTTTGACCCTAATTGTACAAAGCATATTTTTATTGGAAATATTATGTTTATTGAAATATATATTTTAATAAACAATATAAAAAACATAACAAAAAAGTACATACGAATTCAATTGTACTGTTGTAACAAACAAATATTATAATTATTAATTTTATGGAGAAATTTAATTTTTCCAGTTGATAATATTTTTTATAAATTAATAATGTATATATAAATACATAAAAGAGTATAATTTTTTAAATTTTGGTGTTTATTAGGAAACATTTTTTCTAATATTGGTACGACGCTGTTAGTTTTTCCAGAGGTAACATTTTCTGGGGAAAACTTATTAAACCAGTTTAAGATCATTATCAAAATTGAATTTTGTTTTCAGAACTTCGCAAAATTTTAAATAAAAATGTTTGGCATTTTTTTAAATTGAATTATAACATTTTCTCCTATTTCATTATTTGATATATAAATATCTACCTGGCTTCCGCAATAAACATCTTCTAATGGAAGATGATTATCTTCATCATTTAGATCTAAATTTGATATTTCATACTTATCAAGTACATCTTTTTTAAAAAAATTTCGACCCATTTGGCAGAATAAAAATGTTATTCGTTCTAAAATTATATGAATTCGAGCATTTCTAAATTTATTGAATTTATTATTATTAAAATCAAAATTAGGAAAACTTTGAAATTGTACAAAATGGGTGATTGGTGTACCATTGTACTTTTGATGTTTGAGTTGTACCAAAAAAGTACAATTTTGCCAACCCTGTTGCACACCATAAAAAGGCATCAAGAGTTGCCATTCCTTCCATAAAGAAAAATCGTCAATTTGGTTAAATTGAAAAAATCCTTAAAATTACTCTAAATCGTTAAATCTGGCAGCACTGTTACCGGGCGACTGACAACAAACTTATTCATTATATACATATAAGCAGAGTAATTCTCTCTGGCTTCCTATACAAATTTTTGCAAACTCGTTCAGTTTGTCCTGGACATTGAGCGGGAAACATTCGGTGTTTGTTGTTGGTATTGCGAGGAGTAGGTGTGTCGGCATGTCTTAAATGGAGAATAAGTAAAGATGTATTTATTGCAATGAAAGAAATGTAAGATGCAAATTTCTTTATCTTTTCTTTGTGCGGGTTTTTTGTCGAGTTTCTATTGGAAAGTGCTTGAATTTTCTATAAATTAACGAATTATAATTAACAACAAATCTTGAAAAGTGCAATGTTTTTCTCTTTTACCAAACAAAATACACCGGTTAAGAACGTAATAAGTTTTTGTGAAATCTTTTTTTCATATTATTTATTTTCATCATCTTATAAAGAATATTTTGTTTGTAAAGTGTATGTAAAATTTATTGTTTGCAATACTTCTGGTGTGGTTCTTCTCTAAGCGCATCTTATTTAAAAGAGACTTTTAATTGAAGAAAAAGAGTGTAAACCGTTTTGAAAAGAAAATAAATGCATTTTTATTGAGAAGTTTAAACATATATGTATTATCTACAGTGTTGCCACAAAAAATCTTCATCAAAGGCAAATAAACATTTTATAATTTCGTTATTGGGACAGATAAATTAGACATACTTTTCTACTGCTGCAAGATATTTTCCACTTTAAGGATTTCGTTGTGTTGTATAGAAAAGGCATACTAAGAAAATATAGTAAAAAAAAATGTTTGTAGTATCTTACGCGAAACTTAGAACTGCCATTGAATTCGTAATAGTTTGTGCTAAAATTTATTATTAATATGTAAATGCATCGAAGAGAAATGATAATAATGCAAAGGAAATAATTGTGGTTGCGCAGAGATAAACATAAAATAGCACAAATATTGTAAACCGGCAAACAATTTGAGTGTTTGAGTGTAGAGCCATCATGAGGTTTATTTTAATGTTTCCCTGTTTATTTGTATACAGAATAAATTTAGTTCGGCATTTTTCAGACGACTTGCCTTTAAGGTAAGCATTACCATCTCATTCATTAAAATAATAACATCTAAAAATGCATTTCTTTGTTTCTGATCTGATTTAATATAAAACTTTCGCTGATTTTTAACTGAAAAATTCTCTTTGAGAGATTATAATATTACGAACTTTAAATTAACTAAATGCCGCCAATTAAAAAATGCTTTTTGATCTCGCCTTTTTCAAGTTTATTAATCCTAAGTTTTTATATAAACATATTATTTAAAGTTGCCATGTTAATTAAACAAAAATTTCATGCTTTTATGAAAAAGAGCTGGAAAAAATTAATAGATCGTATTACTTTTATCTAATAAAAACAAATACTTCCACATGCATTGTTGGGTTCTATTAATTCTGTGAGTTTTATCCCAATTTTAAGTGTTGCCATGGGTTTAAATAACGATAACAAAAACCAAACCTTTAAACATAAATTTTTCAATGCTGCTTCTCCACGATTTTTTAAAATAAAAGTGAAAAAAAAGAATGTGAATAAACGAATTAATTTAAAGACCACGAAATGGATTTTATTATTTTCATATTAAAAAGAAGGCAACTCATTTGTTATTTTTCGGTAATTGCTGCAGATTATCATGTAATCGAAAAATTGGAGCAAGCTAATTTTTATCTTAAAACAATTATTACATTCTTATCTTAAAACAATTATTAAATTAAAAATTAAAGCTTGTTACCTTACCGATAAATTATTGAGAAATAGATAGTAATATTGATGAGAGGATATATTAATTTTTTTTTTGTTTTTGTTTTTACAATAAAAAAGGGTTAAATCAAATTGGAAAGTATGTTGCTTTATTGCTTTGGAATGATATATTGCTTTATATTATTTTTCACATTTTCAGTGTCTATATATCTCTTGCATTCACGTTGAAATTTCATTTCCAACTCTTTCAATTAGAGCATATCGTAAAATACGAAATCAGTAGAAATTTGCATAAGTTAAATTTTTAAATTGTAATGTGTTAAAATTTATAACTGAATTGCTTCGAGATGGTTTAATGTGCAATAAAAGACACTATGCAAATTAAAATGCAAAAAAAAAATTGTAATCTTTTAAATACATAAATTAAAATAACGGTATGTTGTAAACAAATGTCATGTTAGGGGTATTGCGCTCTCACAGATAGAACGCTAAAACATCAATGTTTTCTAAAAGTGTGGCAACGTGTTTATCTCATTTCCCATTTGTTTTTGTCTTTCTCCTTCTATTTAAAAATTCCTCCCTTCTTTCATGAATCTCTCCTATTCCGGAATCTTCCGATAAGAAACTTGGTATACTAAAATATGTTTTGTGGGAATTTTCAAATGGATTTGTGCAGGCCGTGTTACAGAAATGAGCCGTTGTTATTTCCTTTTTATTGATTTTTTTAATGTTTTTACCTCCTTTCTTGACACCAGAATTTTTATTGCACTTCCTGGTGGTAAAAATATCATCGATTTCGCTCTACTCCCACGAAATAAAAGAATTCTAAAGGATGAATAAATAAACATAAAAAAACTAAAATAGTTAAGAACCAAAAAAGTACGTGTTTTTGGTATATACATTACCACAATATAATATTTGCCCTACAATTTTATATTCTGAAATTCAATTTTTTTTTTTTTGGCTCGTACACAGATCGATGATGTATGTTTGCAAGTGTGAAAAACAGTGTTTACAATAAACAGTATTCGTAATAGACAGACTTAAAGTTTATACCGGCATATTTTCAAAATAGTAAATAACATCCCAATAAAAAATGTGTTTAAAAAACAACAACAAAACAATACCTATAAGAAACAAATTCTTAAACCGACTGATTAATGCGCTATATGAATAAATGTTTGTGTTATAAATGAAGTAACATTACCGGTATACATAAGTATATGACGCTCCTTACATATTTTATCAACAAGAGTTTAAACGCGATGGAATGCAAAGAATTTTGCATTTTAAGTGCTTGTAGCCACGCCTACGACTACTAATTTACGTGATCTGTGAATTTATTTATTATTTATCTTCAATAACAAACACTATAACTATGCTGTTAAAAATAAAAGGATGCAACCTCCACAGCTACCTTAGAACAGAATTTAAATGAAACTGAAAGAAAATAATTAAAGTCGAAAAATTTGAAGGTAAATCATCACGATAGATTCTATGAAAAAAAAAATTGCAATTTCCTTCAAATTCATTTATTTAGATTATTAGAACATTATTAATATTTCGAGTAAGTTTTTCTGAAATAAGTGAAAAATAAGTAAAAATAAAATTAATCAATTCGAATATAGGTTCTGACATTTGAGAGATTTCGCGGTAAGCACAGAAATTGAAATTATAGAAAAATTAGCTCTTTTACTCGTATTGCACATTTCAAAGTCATATTTCATATTTTATTTATAAAATTTTTTTCTTTACTAATTAGATTAAAAAAGATAAATATTTTTAGTTAAAGGCGTCTTGGACTACCATCTTTTGTGATCGATCAAAGTTTTCATGCGACATACAACTATATGTGTATTCTAAGTAGATTTTCCCTATAACTTCGGAACGGATCGGTGCATCTTAACCAAATTTTGACTGTATTTAAATTAGAGAACGTAGAATAGAAAAATGCAAGAACATTAAAAAGTTTCTAAGTACACTTAGAATGTTATAGAATGGAGGCGTCGATATAATCGGCAACTATATATATTCTTGTGTACTTTTTCTTTCGAATATCTCAGTTTTAGCATAGACGTAATGGCTATTTAGATTAGCATAATCTGACTAACTGACTCACGTGTCTCTATATACAGTGCACTCGCGATAATATGAACACTCTATTATTTGAACACCCCAAAATATGAACACTTTTTCTTAACCATTGACTGCTCTAAAATATGAACTTTGTACAAAGGCTTTAAAATATGAACAGTTTTTTATTTTTAAAGCATACAAATTTCAGTAACAAAGCGTTAGAAAATGGGGGAATCCCGAGTTATTTATGTTTATTTTAAAATCAAATCTTAAAAAAACCACACATATGTAAGTACATATGTATGTAGAACAATTCTTAGCCAAAAAAGTGAAGCTAGAAAAAGCCCTTCTTCTAATATATAAGGCTCCTTCTCACCCACCTGAGGACCAACTAAAATCTGAAAACGGCTCTATTTTTGTAATTTTTATGCCACCGAACGTGACACCTCTTATCCAATCCATGGACCAAAATGCAATCGGGATCACAAAACTTTATTATAGAAATAGTCTTCTGGCTTCCATTGCTGCTAAAGGGGTAGTTTAGGTTTGTTAAGTTTATGAAGCAAACTACTTTAAAGAAGCCGTTATTATTTTAGAATCAGCATTGAGTGGAGTAGATGCATCTGTAATATCCAAATGCTGGAATAATATTTTAAATATGGTGGTTAATCAAAGTGATCCTGAAGATGAAAACCCTTTAAGTAATCTTAGACAAAATTTACAAATGAAGAAAGTACGACCAATATTTTATGTACCCTGAGACCCGAGGTTTATGTTCTCTGTAATGTGCTAATGTACTGTAAAAGAATTGAAGTTGAATGTTAAAGAATGCTATGAGGAAATAGAAGAAATATCGGACTAAGATGATTGTGTGGAGAAGCCAAAGCGAACGATTAAAGACAGGGAAGCTGTTGAAATTTTTAATAATACATTGGAGTGGGTAGAAAGTGAAATCTTTGAACAACGAGACTTAAATGTATTGAGACAGTTACGGGAGAAGGCTGTTTTAAATGTTCTTGTTCAAAAAACACTTTGAACACTTTTACAAATTTAGTGAATTAAGTTCGGTTTTTTAAATAAAACAAAAAATAAAATTATTTAATGGAAATAAAGCTTTTATTTAAGCAGGAAAAGTGTTTACCTTGCAAGAAAGCAACATTTTTTTCAGCAGTTTAAGCCATTTGTAAATATGAACAATTTCCAAAATATGAACACACTTTGTTTTAATTAGTTCATATTATCGCGAGCGCACTGTACTATATATTGCTTATTGTCGAGTCATGAAATTTTCTACCATTTTTGTAATAAACTCTGCATGAATACAAGTCGCTAAGTACTGTTGTCATTTTTTAATGTTACGTTATGTAAAAACTTCTAGAAATAGTAAGCGGTTTTAGTTTTTAATCTGTGGAACTATATCAACAAGTAAGAAGTAATAATATTGTCCGCGTTGCGTACAAGCCCACATTATTCAGTAGAATATACGTTTATAATATGATTTTAAAAGTAGAAAATTATTCCTCAGATAAATTTTCAATATGTTAACAAATTCATATCTTTTATTCAATATTTCTTTCTGTATATTGTATGTCATATTTTAGTATTTCCATTGTATGATAAAACTGCAATACTTATTTAAATTTCAATATTTTGTAAGTATTTATTGTTATCCAATCCCCCTATGAAGCGATTTAGTTGTATTAAGCTCTTATAAAAGATTGCTAACTGCTCCAAACTGAATAACGTTATAAGATAAGAACAAATGAAGAATAACACTATCGATAGTGAAATTGTTATACTGGCGACCACAGATAGTTCTTCTTTGTTCTAAAAATTTAATTACTGATTAGTTAAGTTAGCAAAAATAAATACTTAAATTAAGTTCATGATCATAATACTCTAAACGACAATAAATAGTAACTAAACTTTATAATTATTTGTGAAGTCAAAACAAATGATATACCTGTCTTTAATATATGCAATTAATGATTTTAGTTTTATGTTCACATTTTTGGACTCACTTGAACCTTTTTTATGTATAATTATTTTAAAAAAATCAGCAATAATAATTAAAATCTGCGATATACAGTCCTGTAAAAATATTATAAGACAAAAAGCTTATGTAAAACTTATAAAAAAGAAACAAGATTTTAACTTAAAAAAAAATACGTTAATAAGTATATTAAATAGTTCTTTCAAAGTATGAGTAAGAATTTGATCAAAAAACTTTTTGGTTTTTTTTAATTTATAATATTTTTTTTTAATTTATAATATATTCATAAAAAAGAGAGTTGAGTGTATTTGTTAATTATGGTATTTACTAATTTAATAAAATTTCATTTTTAGGTAGTCTTACATATGCTAAGCAGGAAATCAGGAAGTAAATCAAAAATACAAAAAAGTATTATTGTAAAAATCTATAAAGCGAAATACATAAAATTGAAGGAAGGCGAAAAAGATATATTAAATTTTTAATATGTCTTTGGTGAAAAGCGTAGCTGGAACTACATTAAGACTACAACAACAACAAAATGCTAAGGCACAGCAAAAGTGCACTAAAGCAGGAGCATCATCTCAAAGTAGCAGTAATAATAACAGCAATAATAACCCAACATCTAATCACACAATGGCAACAACAACTTCTCAAGCATCGACTGGTAATTGTTTACAGCCATCATCACCACCATCATCTTCATCAAAGACTTCTTTATCAACATCGCCAATTACTGCCACTTTTATGGGTTCATCCACCTGCTCATCATCGCTGTTTTCATTCGAGAGCGGTGTAGTTTTAAGCGGCAGTTCTGGTTGTTGTTCATTATCAAATTCTCCGTCATCGTCTTCGTCGTCCTCAAACTCTTATTTAACTTCACAGACTATAGAAGCAACAACATCGGGAAATCAAGTGTGTGCAAATACATCTACAACTGCTTCACATCTAGATGAGTCATTCTCTTCAAACACATGTCCACTAAATGCTTCTCTTTTGGCTGCGGTTAATGGGGATTTAGATGACGATCATGTTATGTCAAAAACTCTTTCCTTGACGGATTCTCCCAATCAAAACGAAGCAAATATTCATGTTTCGGAATCTATGGAAAATAATAGCAATGAGGGTGTAAGTAATGGCGATAATGGTCAACTGTTGTTATTGGAAAATTTACACCAACAGTCTACTACTGATAATTCTTGCCTAAATAATGAAGATGCAAGAACACTTCAACTGGCTGTTGAGTTAACAATGATGAATTTAAACCAATTGCCATCTCCAACATCTGGAGCTCAGACTATTTCAACTCCGGTTACGTCAGCTACAAATCATTTCCAATTACATTCTCATCACTTGCACAATGGTTCTGCAATAGATCACCATCAGCAGCTTCACCAACCATATTCTTCTTCATCATCTTACAATTCATCTGTTAACAACCCGTATCATATGACTACAAAAGTATTCCTTCAAACACAATCCCAAGCGGCTGCTACGTCCTTACTAAATCAAAAATTTCTATCAGATTCTAGTCAAGATAACAACATTCCAAGTAAAGTAGGTGTACTAACCTCCAATTCTAACCAAAATTTGATAGCAGCACCAACAACAGATGAACGTTCGAAAAAGTCACAAAACATGACTGAATGTGTGCCCGTACCAAGCTCGGAGCATGTAGCAGAAATTGTGGGAAGGCAAGGTAATATCAATTGTGTATGTATTAATTTTTATGTTTTAATCGAGGTCACTGCAGACAGAAATTATTCTATGGTCCTTCAGTAAAATCAGTAAAATTTATCTTCTTTTTTATATATTTTGCAATTATGATATAAAAATATAATATTTATTACGGTATTCATGTCACACCGCAATGAAACGTTAATAAAAAACATTTTGGACCTGAATAACAGTTACGCAGTAACTGGCATGGACATCATTGGCATGATCCATTGTTTACATATCATATCAATTTGAATTTGCATTTAGGAATTATATTTTTTACCCAAAAATTGAATAAAAAATATTTTTAAAATTATCTTGTATGTGATACTTTTTTAACATTACAATTGTATAGGATTGTCGAAATGGAAAGTTCATACTTACCGATTCTCTAGATAGGACCGCTTCCACGAGTTATCTTAAAATTATAATTGCGAGGCTTTTAAACGTTTTAACTGTTGCTTTTGGATAATAATATTGGTTGCGATATGAAATAATAGTTATAATAGAGCCTACATTATATACAGCTATGGACATTAAATTAGCACAAAACTTCGTCATAAAAATAATCATATTTTTTATAGTATTTTAGGTCTACTCATAAAAAATTTAAACATAGGAACTTAAAATACATATTCTTCTTTAAAAATAAACAAAAATTTTGACGATATTGCCAGTCGTCTACTCATTAAGACCTGAAACGTACCAAACGCCAGATTTTAGCTGGACAGTAAAATAGCACAAATTAAAATTTCTGGAATAAAAATGATGTGCTGTAATAAATAGTAAAAATATTAATGTTTTCAGCTTATTTGATTAATATTTAGTAGAGTAGCCCCTATTTTCAAGCGCCGCGTGGCATCCGTATTCCAATGCTCAAATCGTCCAAATTTGTGTACTTTTGTTGAGCAATTGTACATTTCACATCGTTCTAGGGGGTTTTCAATCGAGTTTAAGTCAAAACTTTGCGATGGCCAGTCTAAAACGGGAATGTGCTTTTCATAAAATCAATCCTTTGCCTGCTTAGATGTGTGTTTGGGCCACTTTCTTGCATAAATATGAATAAAATTGGCATGTATTTAAAAGCTTATGGTTCCATTTTGTTCTTTATATTGTTCAAATACTGATAGCCGTCCATTTTTCATTAATTTTTACAATGGGACTTACACCGTGCCTTGAAAACGCTCCCCGCACCATTGTGTTTCCTCGAACATGCGTTATGGTCCTTTGAGCATAGCGTGGATTAAAAGTCTGACATTTTGGCCAATGAACAACCACTCTACCATCCGGTCCCATACGAGTTACCTTTGTTTCATCACTCCAAAATATTTTTTCCAGAATGGGAGGTCTTTAGCATTGTGGGCGCGAGCAAACGTTAAACGCTTGAGTATATTTTTCTTTTGGTAGAAGTGGCTTCTTTCGGCAAGAGCGTCCAAAGAGCTTTTTGTGATTAAGACGTCTTTATAGGAGCCTGTCCTATAAATTTAATCTGAATTGGGAGTTAATTTCGTTCAAAATATCGCGTGACAACATGAGAGCTCCTTCTTTGACTTCCGGGCAATAGCACGACCAACGATTTCGGTTTGTTTTCTTGACACGTGGCCTTCAATTTTTGTTTTCTGCGACATTATTCTGTTTGGTTTAAAGGAAATGATGACGTTATAAATCATTTTTCGCTAGCAATTCGAAATTTCGGCAATTTCAGCTAGCATTTTCCCATCATGCCATAAGTTAACGATAATGCGCTTCTCCTCTGGTGAGTAATCTTTTCCACGTACCATTTTTTTCAAAAATTACTTTAAATGCCACAAAATTGAAAGAATATATCGTAAAAATAAAAATACTCGAACAAAACTTGTACCTAAAACACTTTTAGGCACGTTGTGCTAATTTACTGTCCAGCTCGAATTTAATTACCGATACAAATTAGCAGTCAAAACAAAAAATATATACGATAATGGTAATATTTTTTAGTTAACAACCGCTGGATGTCATCGTGCAACATTGGAGACCAAAACAATTGGCCTAATTACGATACAAATGAGAAAAATATCACAATCAAAGTATATATGGATTTTGTGCTAATTTAATGTCCATGGCTGTAGATATCTATTTCTTTGTTTTAAATAAGAGTCGCCAACGCGATCATTTAGAGTTGGACGATATTATTTTTAAGAAATACATTCTCTATATTTTGTATTTAAATAAATAATAAACATTGTCTCGATAAAGAAAACTACCTTAGGTACGACGTGAATATATATATATATATACTATGTATGTATGTACATATATAATATAAATAAATTACCACCTCGTTAAGGTCCAGAGAAATAATTCATTCTGTTATACGTATGACGTAGTTAGAAACCAACTATATCATTCTCAAGTCAAAAGATGATTGGTTTAAACTAATTACGCAACAAAACCTAACTACGCTCAAATATTCAGGAACCTTTTCCAGCTTACAAACAGACTTACCCTCGTTTGTGTCATTGCAGTCCCTACAAAAGAAATAATATGAACGAACAAGTATTTTATCATGAACACATATGTGACAGTGAACATCCCAACTACCATGCGGAGGTCGGAATTGTGAATTCTGATGAAAGCAAAACCTCAATTATGAACATTATGAGCGGTAAGGTTTGCTGCGTTGTAGCACAATTAAATTCTTTGTCTGATCTAGCCTTCACTACCTTTTTCAGTTCTCAATCATTTGTGAAAAGAAAACGCCATCAATCATATCGTAAATATTTTAAAGCATAATGTTTTCGTTAGTCAGTCTGAGAGCGGTTGGTTTTACCGGATTGACCGTATGAGTTGTCCCAGAATGTCTCACCATTTTGTTAAGGAATACCTGTCAGTTATTTATTAGGATGGAACTTGTGTAAAAGTCATCCGAAAGAATTTGAATACCTCTTCCGTAAACTTGATAATACCAGAAATAACAGCAACTTCGGCTTGGAGAATGCTATATTCTTTAACTTTCTTCTTAAGACACCTTATATAAAAACTCGGACTCCTATTCTCAAATCAGGTTCGTTTGTGATGACCTCAATTCGATTTCTCTCGTCATAGAGAGAACCAACCAGATAAGAATTGTTAGATATTAGATCTGCATTGCGTAATGAATGATAAGTTAAAAAGGAACAGTCTGTCAAAATAGAAGGATGGTCATATGTCGCTCCAGGGCATATCCTCATAGCGTTAAATCAGCTAAATTTTTGCCCATTGCTTTAACGCGTAGCCAGTTTAAGATTGTATCGTAGTCGAAGTCGTTCAATATTCGCCGGTCTCTAAAGAGAAGGTTCCATCAAATCAACGCTTCATTCTTAAGTATGGGGCCTATTACTATGTTAAAAACTCTTAATGAGCACCTACAGTTTAGATGCCAGGTGAATGCTATCATCCTACAACAGGGGTCGGCAAACTTTTGAGACGGAAGAGCCAAAAATTGCAATTCGCAAAACTTAAGTTTTAAAAGAGCCAGACATTTTTTTTTACAACACAAAAGTAAAGTTTCTTGATAACAAGAAAAACTAATATATTTATTCATAAAAAAATATATACATATGTATTTATTCTTTTATTATAAGGTAGATACTTATTATTTAAGTAAAAACTCAAAAGAATTAAATATTTACTTACAACACTAACTTGTACTTCAGTAACAAACAATTGATCAAAATAATTCAATGGGCGCGATGATTTGCATAGTTTTAGAAAGTTTGGATAAATTTGAATGATAATTCGTTGTTTTAAGTTTCAAACACGACTCTAAATATTCATTTGTTAGTTGGCTTCTAACTTTATTTTTAATTATATTCATGCACGAGAACGATTGCTCGCACGAATATGTCGATACAAAGATAGTCAGCACTCCAAATACCAACTTTTTCACTGCCTCACTGTAGCAATCTTGAAGACTATTCCATGCGTCGAATATAAGCGCCTCAGCTCGCGGCATTTCTTATAAATCTGTCCACTTTTTTGTTTTACGTACATATATTTCTGCACCTCCAACTCTTCCAACTTGCTTTTCAACTCTGTAAATTTTCCGCTCCACAAAGCTTTGCTTTTTAAATCGATCAGTTGCATTTCTAGAGTTCCAGTATCAATTCCAAATGGCTCAATATGGATTTCGTTACTGTTTGTGTTGAGAGGATTTACTATGAATGCTAGAGTGGTTTTGTTGGTTTTGAATTGATCAAATCTGTTAGAAAATGCCACTTTAATTTTTTTTTTATAACTGTGCTAAAGTAATTCCTGTCAACAGTTGCACTAGTCTTATCGCGATATTGCTTTAGAAAGTGAAAATGAAGTAATTTACCGCTCTGAATATCTTCTGCAAAAATAATTAATTTTTCTTCAAAACAGTCTAATTCTTTTACCAAAACATAGGCTGGGTTCCCCTTTCCTTGCAGTTTTAGATTCAGCACATTTAATTTCGCTGTGATATCCACCATAAAGTAAAATGCTTGCAACCATTTGTCGTTCTCTAATTCAGGGTGATTAACGCCTTTTTCAATTAGGAATGTATTTATTTCATTCAAGCACAAAGTAAATCGTTTCAGCACATTTCCTTTGGAAAGCCATCGCACTTTTGTGAAGAATGAGGTCGGAATACTGAGCCTCCATTTCGTTTAAGAATTCTTTAAACTGACGATGGTAGAGTGCTTTTGACAATCTTTATTACCAAATCCATGACCTCAACTATTTCGGCAGGAAATATTTGGGAACAATGATCTTCATGGTGTATTATGCAGTGAAACGTAAAAATTTTGTGGTTTATTTTGTTCTGAAGAATCGTTGTTCTCCCTTTATATTTTCCTGTCATACTTCGTGCTCCATCAGTTGTTATTGAAACGATTCTATTTAAATCGATCCACGCCATTCGCTATATCTGCCCCACTAGTTTGTCCGGAGAGCGGCAGCAATCCTAGAAGTTCCTCTTTTGGACCTTGAGAAGAGATATACAAAAGAGAAGAGATGACAAAAAGGGCAACTTGTGCCGTGTTAATAAATAATATATGTGTATGGAACTAAAGAGCCACAGCTACACATCCAAAGAGCCGCATTTGGCTCGCGAGCCGTAGTTTGCCGACCCCTGTCCTACAAGCATAAATTTATCTGGATGCCTTAAATATAAGAGGTTTCAGAAAGAAGAGAATTATACGTCTAAAGTTCTTCGGACCCTTGTTGGAAAGTTTTACCTCCCTCAGTAACAACCTATAATAAAACGGCTGCCTATATGCACATTTATTTTTCAAGTATCTTGGTTCATATATATATATATGCCCATATGTTAGAAATACGTAGAGCTCTTTATATTAAAGCAAAAGTATTGAATGTCTATAGACCTTATTTGCTTTAAGTCATAAGTAAGTTGTGTGTATCGTCTTTAAGACAAATCTTGTTTCTTCTTCCTAGGTTGTAAAATTAAGGCTCTGCGAGCCAAAACTAATACATATATAAAAACCCCTGTCCGGAATGAGGAGCCAGTATTTGTTGTTACCGGTCGTAAAGAGGATGTAGCCAAAGCTAAACGTGAGATTTTATCAGCTGCAGAACATTTTACATTAATACGAGCAACGCGTCGAACAAATGATGGAATAAATGGGTGTTCAGCTAATATAACAAATGGTAGTGGAGGTGGACATCTTATATCATTAAATAAAAATTCTTTGTCTTCGACTACGCCATTGCCAGGTCAGGTTACAATTCAAGTACGAGTACCCTACAGAGTTGTCGGTCTCGTCGTAGGACCTAAAGGAAATACAATTAAACATATTCAACATGAGACACAAACGTACATTGTTACACCGTCTCGCGATAAAGAACCAATTTTTGAAGTAACTGGAATGCCAGATAATGTGCAAATGGCAAGGAAACAAATTGAGGCTCATATAGCCACACGCACAGGTAATTCGTTAAATAATGCATTGGCAATTCCGGCGCCACCACCGCCGCCACCACCACCTCCCGCTCCTGCTGGCACTATTAATCGTTTGAATGAAACCTTAAGCTCTGCACAAAACACTTCCTCCGCGTCTTCTTTTCACTCTATAAACGCTTTGAATCAAATATTGAATGATGATTTACATTCAGAAATTCTATCATCGATATATAAAAATGGTATAGGTTCAGCGTTAGAATATAGTCAAATTGGAGGCAACGTAATTAATACTGCAAGTAAATGCAATACTACAAATTCATTTAACGGATTTATGAATAGTGAAATAAATCCAGGCACATTATCTCTAAATGAAATACAGCGACGAGTAGCCCACAATTCAGGCAACAACAATGCAAGTAATTTTGATTTTATAAACAGTTTAATGGATTCAAATACAGCACAATTTGTCAATGAACAAAACACAAATTTTCCTCAGTTATCAAATAGTGCGACTGCCATAAGAAACTTGAAGTCTGTCATAAGCACAATAAACATTTTGGAAAACTCATCTAATGCAGCTGGTAGTCTCCTTCAACAGCCTAACAGTTTATCTACAAATACTTTATTAACAAGATCGTGCTCGTCAGCGTCCTCAACTGCGTCCTCTTCAAAAAGTTTTAGTAACAATGGCAATAGCAATAACAATCCGTTTTGGAAATCTTTTAATGGTGGTTCATCAGTTAGTGCAGCCAATGGATCCTGTAATGGTGTTGGAAGTGTCAATAACGATTGCATAGATGTTGACGAGGGTATTGGAGAATCACCTCTTTATAGTTGGGGTTTACCAAATACTTTGGCAGCTCTTACTAACTCTTATTGTTCACCGGCGTCGACATCTATAAGTCCAACAGATTCACTATTTGGCGAACACGTCCATACTAAGGCTGCAACATCTATACTTCAACAACAACATCAAATTAAGAGTTCATCTAAAACTAAACTACTAGAGAAGGTTAAGCGCAGCAATTGTTGGATGTGTCAAGAAAAAGATATATTTGCTGCTTTATTACCATGTGGCCATAAAATGTTTTGTTATGATTGCGCAAATCGTTTGTGTCAACAAAATGAGGCTAGTTGCCCAGTTTGTTCCACGCAAATCTACCAAGCCGTAAGAATTCAAAACTAATTCAAATAATTACGTTTCCAAATTTACTATCTGATTATATACAAATATATATACATATATATATATATATATTTATATTAAAACACTAATATATACGTATACAAATAAGTAATATAAAATTTTTACTAAATATAAAAACAATATAATTTTAATTTGAAGAGCTTTTCTAAAAAAATCTCTTAAAATATATGAACAAAATAATAGAAAAATAATAAGAAACTGCAAAAGAAAAGACTGAGAGGCAAAATGCATTTTTTGCTCTCAAAACTTAACGTACTCATACATAAAGGCTCAATTGCTTGGACGGATAATTCCAGAAACAAATTTTTATGTTTATGCATCTACCGTTTTTTTATGATTTTTAAATTTATGATAATTTTATATATACAAATTTTTAGAAAAAAAAAATTAATTGATATTAGCGAAATTTGTCGTATTTTAATTGTACATATTGTGTGAACCATTCTCGGTATATAATTTACTCAGAAATGATCTGATCTCTGGTGTCTGTATAATACTTTGCAACAAGTGGGCCTTTATTAAGAAATATATATACCGGATCGTAATTCATAAATGAAAAGAAAGAAATTCTGAAATCTCGCAAATATTTCTTAACGTGTACTCTAAGCATGTAAGTTGAACTGAGTTAAATCCCGAAGACGTATGTGCCAGAGTTTAAATTTTGCTATAATTATAGATTTTAATTAATTTTTTTTTTCAATTTAATTTTCGCAATGAAAATGCACATAACTTTAAGTAAAGCCTTGTATTTGCTTATAACCATTAATTACGATTTTTTTTAAATTTCAGGAAATAGATATTAACACAAATTGTTAATTTTTTAAGCTTTATATTAAAAATGAAACATAATTGGTTAGCTTTGTTTCGACAATCGGCACATTTGCAAGACTTCTTAAAATCTTTTATTGAATTATGTAGAATCCAAATGGTTATAAAGTAGTATTTTGTCGATATTTATTTCACTTTATATACTTAAATAAAATTACACTAAATGATTTAAGAAATATTTATGTTTATATTACTGTATTTACTTTAATTTTATATTTACTGCTATGTTTGATATCTGATATTGAATAATTTAAGAAGACCTTTTTTAATCGAATACATTAAAATTAAGCTTTCTTTAATTTATTAAACATTTAATACTTCCTCTGTTTGGGTTCATTTTAATGTTGTAGCTACAGGCTTTTTATTATTTTTTTTTTCTTTTAATTTTTAAAACAGTTCGACTTGTCGAAATTGTAAAATAAAAGCATGGGAATCATGACTAATTTATCATATATAACATAATGCCAATGTTTCTTTTTTTTCACTGTAACAAACGGAAATATTGATAATTTTGAAAATTTTCCCCAAATACATGTGGCTTAAACTTTAACATCTAGAAAAAAGTTCAATATTGCAATTCTTAAAAAGGAATCTCTGAGTAAAATTCTTGCATAATTATAACCGTTTTATAATTTTCTAGTGGAAAGAAAGAAAAATTTTAAGTCTTCAACAGCAAATTATTATTACTATTTTTAGCAACAATATGACTCAATTATGACAGCATTTTGTGGGTCCATACGAGAAATTTTTAATACTCCTAAATATTTCACCCTATTGTTAATAAAAATAAATGTATACAAATTTAGGGTTATGTTGGCGAGGCCAATAATTTGGATCCAAAATATATTCTGTCAAATATAATAGCCAGACTAAAATACAAGTTAGTAATAAAAAAAAGTTGACTTTTATTACTTTTTGTTTTCCTAAAATTATAGGCAATTAACTAGTTTTTCTGTTTAAACAAAACAGTGGCGAAAAATCTTTATTCTATTTCAATTTCATTTATTTGACCGCAAAATGATCTTTATAGATTATTTCTTAAATACTTATATAATAAATATATTGCTTTCAATATATTCCTTTTAATTTATCTCTATTATTGGATTTTATGTAGTTATCGAAACTGAATTAAATAACTGGAAATTAAATTCTCCGCTTTTTAAAACACAAAGCAATAAACAAACTTTGTAGGAAACAAATGCAAATTTAATTTTAAAATACATTTAATAAAGTGAAATTTAGTGTGCCCTACAATAGTTTGTGTATAGCTGTAAACAGCATCAACAACTGTAAAACGAAAACTTAGTTCGAGTGTTTAGATTATAATAATAATAATAATTACAGAAACGATTTTATTACGTTTAATTGATTAGATTAATTACGATTTCTGTAAATTAAATTTGTAATATTCTTTTATATTTATAATTGCTTTTAATAACTTTTAATTATTATATCTTTATTCTGATACCCTGATTGTTACATCACAATTGATCTTCGTGTCAAATTTTACTAGTAACTTATAATACAATTCATAATAAATTAAAATCTCTAATAGCTCTAATCACTTATATCGAGTTTGTAATTGATCATAATTTTCATCTAAGATGAACGTATAGAAATATATTAAAGAAAATAAATAAAATAAAATCTGTATATCACTTAAAGAGTGTTTGCATGCTTTCACTCGAAAAGAGAACAAAATATTTAATACTATAAAAAATATATACATATATATATATATAAAGACAACAGATTATTATATACACAAATATTTAATAGTAGATTTTAAAGAGATCCCTTTTATATTTTTCATAAAAATAAAGTACATAGATTATTATTTTTATTAAACAAATCAATTAAAGAGAACCTGCTAACAGCCGGAATCTTCCAGGAATATGCATTTAAAAGAAAGTTATAAATAAATTTAAAAACAAAAAATAAATAAACTTAATATTAAAATCGTGCATGCATTATATAAAAACATACAAACATTCATTATTACTAGTCAGATAATCCAAATTATTATTAATATATAAATTAAGAAAACAAAAAAATATATAAAACGTCAAAAATAATTGCAAAACACAGAATAAAAAATTATACATATATATATATATATAAATTTTTATAAAGAAATTTTTTTATAATGTAACAGAAAACTTAATTTGGATTTAAAATTTTCCTTTCCATAAACATAATATAATATTCCATAAACATAATATAAATATTTCCTCAGTTCTTAATACAAAGACTTTAAACAAACGAATGAAAGACTTTTAATAATATATAATTAATGAACTTTTATGTTTTTGTTCAAGTTTTTTTTTTATTATATAGAATATATTTAAATTTATTTGTTATAATATATTAAATTTGTTTCTTAAATTTTATTTAATAAAATATGTAAAATTAATTTTATTTTACATCAAAACGCAATTTTTTCATTTTAATGACTCCGTTAATACTTAATCATAAAACTTGAAACAAAATTAAGTATCTTTACGAAATTTTAGTCATACGCCATCATATATAGATACCCGAAATCATAAGAACTATTAAAACGTTTTCATAGTTGCATTGTAAGAAATAAAAATATCCCTTGTATGTCTTAAATTACTTCCATATAATCCAATAAATACTTCAATGCCATATTTGTGCTAAATTAGGATAAAATGAAGCCAGGAAGTTGCGCGTTATGGTTATGAAAATAATTTATTATATTTGATATTCAGTAGTGCTAGCCAATAGATCTTATAGTTAGAATGAGCTACAGATATTTTAAGTTTCATAAAATTTGAAGATTTGTCGCATTAATCAAAACAACACCTCAAATTTTAGTTTTTTTTATGCGTATTGATGTAACTTATTAATCATTTTGTACCCTTTGCTACTTATTTCAAGGGTATATATAAATAATATAATTTTGTTTTAGACAGTTGATTTATGTAAGTAAAATGTAATTTTGGTTATATAATTGAGACTAATAGAAAATGATTTATTTTGGATTCTAGAAATATATACCTTCTATTTAAATTAAACGAATTTCGCTCATTGAAATATAGAGAAAATATGTCAGTTGAAATACAAATTAATTTAATATTGATAGATAATGCAAATGGAGTTTTTGAAAGAAAATGTAAAATTTATGTTATGTAAAACTAAAATAAAATTTTTAATGGAAAATAATAAAAAAAAAAATAATTATAACGGAAATAAACCATAGATTATTAACAATTGTCAAACAATAACTATTTTAAGATATTTTTTACTAAGAAATAAAAAAAATTATGAGTAATATTTCATATAATAGTTATATAATAAATAATTATATTTTAATCAATTAAAATTGGTATATGTTTATAAGTTGTTTCTAATTTTTGCATTTTGGATGCACATATCCCTCAATTATTTCTTAATTTAAAAACCGTTTATTATAATTTTTCAAAGTAATTGCCAGAATAAGATAAATCACTATTCGGAAGTGCACTATTGCCGTGGTAAAAGCTTCTTTGTGGAAATTCGTATTATCGTTCGATGCAATTGATACAAACTTACTTATAGCCAGAACGGATAACAACGACCGTGTGAACTTCGGCAGGATCGCGATCATGGGGACTCCCATTATTTTTCCTACCATTCATTCACGTTTATTCTTTGTCCCAAGGTTAATCTGATAGGTAAAGTAGAAAAGTTCTATGTCATACTCCCTTCCTAGCACAAACAGTCGTTCAAAATTTCAAAGGATATCTGCAGATCTAAAGAGCAATAAGTTGTATAGTAAAATGTGAGTACATATATTTTTTAATTCGGAGAGTTTGTTCGTTTACCATCATTGTTGATAGTCCATGAGACTTGATGTGCTATATAGGCATATTTGCCATTGTTCATCGATAATTATCTTCTGTAGCTTTATTGTAGGATTATTCGCACACGATTCAAATATTAAAATTTGCATTGGTCGATGATCTGGAACAACATTTGGTTGGAGTTTTCTTAATAAGATCAAGGCTGGAAGTTCCTTACTAAGTTTGTCAATTGATTAATTTTAATAAAAATACTCTACCCCTGTCTTCTTTTGGAATAGATTAAGCTGAGTTAAGTAGTTTCACGTTTGGTAATACATATTTCGAGAAATTCTGCTGCTTCTCAATAATAACCTTCTGTTCCAGGTTAGGAACGAGTCATAGCGAAAAAGGTTTAGTTAAGATTCAAGTTTATATTAACCAACCCTTTTATGTGTACTGAACGATTACTTCGTTGAGCACTATAATTGTTAAGAAATTTGTCTTATATTTCATTCAAACAATTATTGAACATTTTCGAAATTAAATTTCTCACGTCCTTCGCATTGCAGCCACTTCAAAGAAGTATATATACCACTGGCGCATCAGTTCAACGTTTCCGAGCAGTATAAATACGACTGAAAATCTAACCCAAAATGTACATATAAGTTTTAATAAAAATCAAAAACAACAATAATTAGTATAATTTCAAAAAAAAATTATTAATGTGGTCATTATAATATAAAAAGACTAGAAACTGAATTATTAAAATATATGCAAATTATTATTTATACAAACGAATATATTTTTAATAATTTCTACTTAAATTTTATTATTTTAATCTGCTCTCCTGTGTTTTAAGATTTGTTTTAATAAATAAATTTATATGGGTCTATCGTCGTCTAAAACTTGCAGTGTGAAATATGTATAATATTCAATTCTAATGTAAATATATTAGCCATACTTAGATTTTTTATTAAAACTTTTCAAAACCTTCTAAAACTATTAGTATACATACCTTTGAAGGATTATCCTTCTGTGTGGATTAACTAAAACTTCAAAAAATGACCCGACACTAATTTGATTAGATATACATATTTTATTTAAAAGAAAAAACAAGGAGAGCAAAAGTGAGAATATATTATAAAAAACAACTAATTAATAACAAAAACTGCCAAATGTTAATGAGACAACAATTTTTTTTTCGTAATTTTATTTATTTGTAAATTTTTAGTTTAAAATGATTATATAACTTTTTTTTTATAAATGTTACCATGTCTTACCAGTAACTATTAAGCTAATTAAATATATCTTATATTAATATAACAACCTTTAAGAGTGAGATGAATTGAAAGCACAAAATAAAACCAAAAGGAAAATTAAATATATAATAAAAAAAACAGTAAACACAAAATAGCAATATATATTCGAATATATATAAATATAACAATATGTACTGAAATTAAAAAGGAAAAAATAATTACAAAAACGCATAGTTAATCCTTAAGAAAAAAAAAATGAAAAAACAAAATTTTTTTATATAAATGTGCTGTTGCATGTTGTAAAACTATTACATTTTAATGAACTTGAATTTAAACCTTAAATATTTTTATATTGTTCATGGACTACGGTTTCAAATGATATACTTAAATGTAAAATATGTTTAATTTTCAGAATTAAGCGAGGTCCCTCTAAGACAATTCCACGGAAGTTGTTAAAAAGAGTACATTTGCACACTTCTACAGAAAAGATTTTTGTTGATGATTGTTTTTACTTTTATAAATTAGGTATACAGGTTGAATCTCAGGTGTTCAAGATCTCATAACTATCCGCTTGTGCGTGTGTTTAAAATTTTAATTTGTGTTTTAACAAATTATCGGAAGATTTTTTATTGTTGATGTCACAGCTTTGTAAAGACATTTATAAAACTTTTACACAATTATATATAGAATTCACAAGTAAATGTATCCATTGCGATATAATTATGACTGTCGTTATCTTGCTGCTTGTTAAATGTTTCTTTGCAACTCAAATTTTCAACTATTAATTTTTCATCTCAAATGACTATCATCTTCATTTAATTTCTTCTCAAATTCATCCATGGATTTGGAGAGTCTGCAACTCCATCTAGTTTTTACTCGTCTTACTATTCCAATTCAATATGGAAAAAATGAGGTTAAGCAATGACAGGGTTGTGATAGTCTTATATGATCTGGTATTCTTGTGTTAATCGGATATGTTATCCAAATACATTTTCTAGGCCGAGTACGTAAAAAATTCGTAAAGGAAAGATTCTTACTTCCTCTATTATTTAAGGTTAAAATTAAGAGCACTTTATATTAATTGAATATCTTCGCATTGTTCAGTTGGAATAAACTCTGTTATTCGTTTTTTCCCAAATAAATGTTCTTTGCCATTCGGACTTTCCAAATTAGCATTTATAAATTAGACGGTCTGCTTGGTCAGTTATTAATACTATATTTTCCAAGAAGTGACTCAGTGGTCAGTATTCAAACATTTTTTCCATCTGAAAACATAGTTGGACTATTAAATCAAGGGAGTTATGCATTTCTATTCGAAAAAAAAATTTTGATACAGCGTCAAAATACAAAATAATAAATACATAATAACCCCCAGATCTTTCTAACTCATCTCCGGTAGGCAGCACTTGAAGATATTTATATATGTGCATTAAAAAATGTTACTTATAATACGCAAGTACGTAATAAGAATCGATTGACGAAAATCGATTAAAACGAATTTACACTTTTTAAAACCTTTTTGAGATATGTGTAAGGAAGTGTAAATATATAAGTGCTAAAAGTATTCACCACCTATTCTGCGCATCGAGTCCAAATTTCGTTTCAATTCCGTTCTATTTTTTGATTGTATGCATTGTTCGTTACGATCATAGCTAAATTTTTCTAAGTAGTCTTTTTAGTAACGGGGATTATTTCGATTTCTGTTTTTTTTAGACAAAAAAATAATAAAGTTTTAAAATATAATAATAAATACAACATTTTAGAAATCATTTCATATTATTTTAATTTAATTTTATTCTTTTTGTAATATGCAGTGAAGATTTTATTTATTATTTGCAGGTCAAAAAAGCTTTGGCTGCATTATGTCAAGAAAAAATTATAATATATTGACACTACATTATATTATCCAACATTATAGTCTGCTCCAATTTTTGTTTTTCATTTCGGAAAAATACGTAACGTAACCACAATTCGGTTAAGAAGTAGAGAAGACGTTAAACAATAGGACTGTAATGGTAATAGATTTGGAAGAAAGTACTACCTAGATCAACTCTTCTAATTTCCGCTTCTGAATTCTTGACACACTAGATTCTATCACATTCTCATCCTCTTCCAATTATAATACAAATATTATCGACTCGATGTCTTCTAATAAAAATAAATGTATAAAATAAAATGATATCCTTTATTTTTGTTATTGCATAAATAAATAAAATGAAAAAATCACCTCGTGAGTAACGGTATTCTTAACACTAGAATAGTTTGATCGCAAGCACTACTTGCTTATATTCTAACATTACTTTATCTATTCGAACTTTCCATGTCTATTTGATTAAAATTTACGTAACATTTATATCTTATTATTTTAATAATTCATTTACACTTTGTTAATTTATAATAATTTGTTCCTCTCCTTGTGTTCGATAGCAAAAATGATTATAAGTTTAAATACTAATTTGCGATCAGTGGGTAACTGAATGCGGAGAAGTACACGAAATGCAGATTAGGATTTAATAGGTTTAATGTTTCATTACAAATATTACAGTAAGTACACAAACATTATATTTCGAATTTGATTTGAATCACGTACGAAGTTATGCTACCTTAAATGAAAATATTTAACGACAAATTTATTTCATAATTTTTATTGTTTATTAAAATTATATATAATAATAAAGTAATGTATTTTCGCCAGTCAATTGTGTAGCATCTTCTAGGATAAATTCGACCTTTTATTAAGTCTGAATAAATTTTAAAGTGAAAACACTTTAAAAATATGAATTATCTAACCTTTTATCAAATTATCGAACCTTAACTTTTATTGAAATCTTAAGAGAAAAAAAAATCCATGAACAATTTGATTGCCAATTTCTAATATTCAACTCTAACCCAAGTACTTAAAAAATGCATCAATTAGATGACTATATAGTTATAATTATGATTTCTCTTTTTGTAACACCGTTAAATAATTAATGGCAATAAATATCAAAAAAGTGTTTAAGGTGTAAATGTAACAAGAAAAAGAAATCAGAAAACATATTTTAACAACGAATATTTAAAAATAATTATTTATTTTTATTAAAAATGGATAATTCAAATCCAAGTAATCCAAAATATATGAAAAAATTTAATAATAAAATAATGAATAATTTATAATAATCTACAAATAAACCATAAAATTATGAACTTAGAAAAACGAGGCATAAAACATAATGAATAAAATCGAGAATAACTATTATACATACATATGTGTTTAAAAATTATAAATATGTTCGGTTATAATTATGTGAAATATACATATACGAGTAGGCATAAACATATTTACAAAAATAAAAAATAATATTTCCTCATTTTAAATAACATAACAAAGCAAAAATTATTATACTGTTTACATAAGTAGGTATTTATAAATATTTAACATATTTATAATTACTTAATTTTTCAAGTTTTAAAATCTGTTATATTCGGTCATATTTAAACTGGTTGAAAATTACTTATATGGTGGTGAATATGTGTCAGATCCAGCTTAAGAAATTTTAGGTTCCAGCCCCTTCAATTTACTTACTTACTGGAATAGAATATACGTTAAATGATATAAAATTTCTGATATGTTATATTTGATTATAAATGTAAGAGTTTTAGTGGACACTTTTATAAATAATACCCGGAGCCAAATGTTAAATACAACAAATGTATTCTACCAAGACCTTTAATTATATTAACGACCCTTAACCTGGGACCCTGTTCGTAATCAGTTTGTATTATAGTATGAACTTACAATACGCGATTGACAGGAATAGAGTTCTACATTTCGACTTTAAAGTTTTATATATTATTAAGTTAGTTTGATTTAAATTAAGCTTACTTATATTAATAGTTTCCTAGACCCATAGTGAAAATAAAAATTATTATGAAGTATTATTTGCTTTATTTCAATGAAATAATTTTTTTAAAAGTGGAAGTTAAAAGTTAGTTTTTAATTTGAAAGCGATCGTTACGTTTGAAGAAAATTCTCGATATATCCATTTTCCTAGATTCAGTGTGGGTTATATAAAAGGACTTTTTTAGAATTATAAGTACATACTACCTTAAAGAACCCCTAATGGAGTTTGGCTCCGTAGCGGTAATGGAGTACTTTTGTTTTTCTTTTCTCAATTAACATTCCCTTCTGAAGTTTTAGCTTCTAATTTTGGCTTCTTAGAGTATATGAAAATTTAATAAATAAGAATTTAAAGCAGGAGTTTTTGAAAGATAGTAGAGGCATGGGAGGTCTCATATTTCCTTTAGTTTTTCTTAATTTAGAGAGCAGCACAAACCTATTATATCCTGCACCACACAGTGTGGCGAAAGGATACGAAAAGAAACCACATTGTGTTCGTATAGAAAAATAAAAATATAAGAAATAAAAGACAAAAATGCGAAATTTATTTATATATTGATATTCGTAATATTATATACTTTATAGTTTTATATATATATATATACATATATATATATATTAAAGATATATATTTAAAAATATTTAAAATACCATATATATAAATTATCATAATAAATTTTTTAAAATGAAAAATATAAGAAAAAAAATAAATAAAAAATATAAAAAATACAATATATCATTTATCTTTTAAATCTATAACAAAAGTTGCATATATATATGTGTATATATAGATATGTATATATGTTTACATATATATACGCAACCTTAATCCAATCTTAGAATCTATATAGAAGACTATATTATATATATTGAAAAATTCTTTCACTACTGATTATAAACATTCATAATGCTAAATTCCATTAATAAATAAAATACAAACCATAATTAAACCAGAATAAACAATCAGTCATTTGTTTTCTTTCGTCTAAATGTTGTGATGTTTTACAGGGCAGGTAAGTAACACAAACTCACACAAAAAAGAATTTTTTCACATACCTCACTTATAATTTTTTTGTTTTTGTTTTTTTAAATTGGTTTATTTAACAAAAAATATTTGTTCTTAGATTTAAATAAACAACAGTACTTATCTTACGTATCTTAATAGACTTTCATATACATACTGTCCCAAATTGTAGCTCTCTAGTACAATAATTATTATAATATTTGTATTTTTACATAAATTTCAATTGTTTATAAAATATTTACATTTGTATGTACATAAAGAAAGATAAATGTACGTAAAGAAAAAATAAGCAAAAAACCTTACTTAAATATGTAAAAAAATAAAAAATAAAAGTTATTAACAGTAAAAAGAAGAGGAAGAGCAACTTAGTTTGTAAGCCACCAAAATTTTTTAATATTTACGTTTGGAAACATATTTTTATCTTTTGTATAAACGCTAGTGTCGAATCTTTTATTAGTATCTGTAAGTTGATTATATTGGCCCGTCTATACAAATGATAAAATATAGGAACGCCGAACTCGTTTTGAATATAATCATTCCTGTCGAGGTATACAAAAGCCTCAGGTGGTATGTATCCGTTTTGGAGTGTTTTTTTTTAATAAAATTCATTGCAAACATAGTATGGAACCATAATTAAATTATTTTCTATATTTTCCTTATTAGATGTATAATACAGTTATCGATCGTTCTTACTTTTGCCTCGTTATATAATTTTTTGCTTGAAACATATTTTAAATAGTTACTATTAGGAGATCTGAAAAGTAGAGTGCACGCTGTAAAAGATTTTCAATCAAAAAATCCTTAGTTTTTCCATATACGATGGTGATATGTTGAATCATAACATATGGATTGCAAATATGTTAATACATATAGAGCGTATTAATGATTGATATAGAATAATTTTTACATTTGAGTAGATGTACTTAGATAAAAATAGTCTTTTATACATATAAAATGCATTTCTTGCTTTAATTATTTGTAAATTAATGTGTGTGTTAAAATAAATAAACTTATCTAGGTGAATGGATAAGTATTTAACCGTGTCTTTATTGAAAGACTGGGGGGCGGAAAAGAATGGGTCCTCACTTATCATTAAAAAGTGCTAATAAGCCTAGGCAGTGGTTTCCCACGGCTTGCTTAATATCACCTCTGACTGGAGTTTGTTACCAATTTTTGGCAATGAATAAAAAAAAAAGAATGGGCCTGTTCGTAAATGCATCATTGCGCCGCATATTATGAGCATCGTGTTCATAAATGCAAACCTTGGCAGCACTGCAGCTGCAACATGTTCGTAAATGCAACATTAAATCATATTATGCGCAAATAAACCCAAAACACTAATCACAAAAATGGCTGATGCATTAAATGAGTGGGAGAGAGAGAATGAGAGCTTTCACAATAAGTTTATTTTTTTCTTTCTTAAATGTCTTCTTTTTTGCACAAAGTACACTTTTTTGTACATTTAACAACATTTTGTCATTTGTTTTATCGTCCAGTTCAAAAGTCAAATTTATTAATAATGTTTCCATTTCTGCAGTGTTTGTTCGTTCGTAAATGCAAACAAATCCCAATAAACCAAAAGGCTTTCAAAATAGTTTGTAACAAACTTACTACCATAAGCGTTAGGTTTGCAAAACTGTTATGATAACTATTATGAATGGCTTGTTAACAATTATTTTATTAAGAAAACTGAACCCTTGCGATAATATTACAAGTTAAGGTATATAACAAGCTTAGAAGTGTAGTTATGGAATAAGCTTACATTCGTAACATTTTTGTAAGCTTTTAAATGCAATGAAAAAATAAAGGTTTTTATTTTATACAGTTTTAATTATTTTATTGCTATTTTTTTCATTAACTAAACTAAACTAAAATAATAGAAAAATATATACATATGTAAATACAAAAATAAAGGAATTCATTAAATTGTTAGAAATATAAAAACAAATAATATTCTCGAAAATATATGTATATACTACATATGTAAATGGAAAAAGAAAAGAATTCATTAATATTGCTAGAAAAATTGGGTTGCAAATTCTAATTGTTTAAAATTTTAGAATTTTCCTTATATTTCGCTTTACACGTTTGTCGGTTTTTGGCAAATTGGAAATACGATTTAGTACTTTTAACAAATTCGTCCTCCCCCAATCCAGTAGAAATTGCCGCATCTATAAAATTAAAAAAAGGAATGTATGTATGTATTAATAAATGTATAAATACTGGATGTACACTATTTTACTTCTTATGGCTTTTGATGTGCTCAGGCTGCGGACACTCTTTTTTTCCTCCGTTCCTTTCCAGCATAGCCTTTGCGCTACTTCATCGACCAATAATTTCCTCCAACAATTTTTGGTGAAATTTGGAGCCTTTGCTACAGTTTGGGGCTCTTTGGCCTTAGAATAAAAAGAAATAAACATTAGAAAGCTATAGCGAAATATATTTTTAGTTTAACTTACAAATGAATCCGAAAACCAAACTGCAATTTCACCCTTAATATCCAGGTTATGTATTATGTCAAACTCTGCGTCATCTTCAGAACTACAAACTTCATTTTCACTTGTATCCAAATTTTCATCACAAAAATTGAAACTAATTTGACTAGAACTTGCTGGAACTTCACTCGAATCGGTGTTTTTAGATTTTTTAACATTTAAAAGCAATTCCATAATTTCTTTTGATTCCGTACGAACACTCGTAGACCTTGGTAGCTGCCTTTCAGAATCTGATAAAGGTGGTGGGTGCTGATTTATGACCCTGCTATGGCTGAGCTCGTCTCTGGCCGTCGTGACCGTCATCTCACAGATAGTGGGTCCGCTATTGAGGGTATAAGGTGTGTAACGTCCGATTTGTAAATGGTGAAGTCTTGTCTTATGCGGCGAGGCGGGGGATCGTCCATAACTATGTGGTGGCTTGGATGGGTAGGAAGGTAGCAGGCTATGAGATACTGTTTAGTTAGTAGGACATTGTGCGTCCTAACAGCCAGCATCTTGGACTCATCATGGAGGTGATCGATACTGGACATCTTTACACATCCGGTGGCTATACGCAGGGAGTTGTTTTGTGTCGTCTGTAGGGCCCGCCATTGAGTCTCACTCAAGAATGATGTCCAAATTGGAGCAGCATAATTGAGGAGTGACCGTTGTAATGATGGTTTCCTTGTCCATGCCCCACGTGGTGCCTGCCAGAGCCTTTAGGACCTTGTTTCTCTTCTTCACTTTTGCGTTGATGTTGGTTGCGTGTGCCGCGAAGAGAAGTAAGTTGTCGAAGGTAACCCCGAGAATCTTTGGGTATCGAACCGTGGGAATGTTATTGCCTTCCACTTCGACGTTTAACGTTCTTCTTACTTCCTTCGTCGATGTAGTGAAGAGAGAAACCGATGATTTGGACGCAGATATGCGTAGTTTCCTATATCGGAAAAATTCCACTAAGTACGAAAGGTAATTCGTTATTCCGGTACAGATTTCATCAATGTTTTCGCCCGAAGAAAAAACTGTACAATCGTCCGAATAAGAGACCAAGGAGATGTTTGAAGGTGGTTCCGGGAGTGGAGTGAGATAGATGTTAAAAAGTATAGGCGACAGGACTCCCCCCTGTGGTACTCCCATCTTTATCCTCCTGTGAGGAGATTTCTGCCCCCTAAACTCAACGAAGGCCTGCCTACCTCCAAGGTAGTTGGAGGTCCAGCGTTTCAGGTCGTTGGGCAAGGTTGAGTTCATTATGTCTCCAAGGAGTATGGAGTGGTCGACCGTGTCGAAGGCCTTTGAGAGATCAAGGGCCGCAACAACAGTACGTTGACATGGTCGTTGTTGGTTGAGTCTGTTCGCTATACCTGATGTTATTTCGGCGAGGGCCATGGTGGTACTACGACCATCCCTGAAGCCATGCTGGTGGTCTGACAATGGGAAGTGACTTTTGAAGGCAGGGAGTAAAAGGGTTTCCAGGATACTTACCACTGGTGACAGTAGGATGATCCTCGCGACCTTCCAGATGCCCGGTATCACCAGGCTGTGCATGGACAGGTTTCTTAGTCTGGAGAGGAACCTTAAAGCCTTTTCGCCTAGTTTCTTGAGCATAAGCATGGACAGTCCGTCGGGTCCCGCTACCGCGGACTGTTCGAAGTATTGTTGCTGTTAGTCTCTGCGCAGGTTCCTTAGTGTCCTCAAAGTTGCTCTCTTTCCTTTGTTCTGCTCAGTTGGGTGTTGCCTTCTATCTGCTGCCTGTTGTCAAATTCGATAGCCGTGAGGTTAGTGTTGGTTTTGGAGCCGGGTAGGTTTTTTATGGTCCTCCAGAGTTTCTTGGGAGCTAAGTAGCAACGTTCAAGGTACTCTTATATGTAGCGGTGGTTATTGGAATTATTAATGGACATTGCGCTATGGGCATTCATGCAAGGTGCATTAGCGCATGGCGAATAAATTCTGCAGGAGCTATAGAGGTGAGGGAGATTAGGAAACTTTTCTTCATCAACTGGCCATATACCCAAGAGTATATCAAAGTGGAAAAAGACACCTATTACACTCTATTACATGGACATTCGTAGCCTTAGTCGCTTCATCAGAAGCTCCGTATTGTTCAGAGAGTAAGGGAAGTGTAAAACTGTGGTAACGCAGTGAATATTATGTGATCTAAATGTGTCTATCCGTTTCTTTCGACAACTTCAAATTTTTGGTTCCTAGCTCGAAACGCAATTCACGTTCGATTCCTGTATAGTTACGGTGACCAGACGTTCTGTATTATACAGAACAGTACTGTATTTTAGAGCCCTGTTCTGTATAAATTATTCTTTGCTAAAAAACGTTAAAATGTTCTGTATTTCATTTAGTGTTCTGTATTTCGCTATTTTTTCAGTTTTACATTAGAAACGCAGAGAAAAATACATAAATATTAAAAAATTCTGACACAAATGTAGGTAATAAATTTTTTTCAACTATAAACATTTACCAAAAATGATAAGTAGTGTCGATATTTTTGATTGTTCAAATCATAACAACATAAAAATATATCCAACACTTGTTCGTTTTTTTTATACCACTGAAAGGTGTGCAAGTAAAAATACTAAAGGGTCGGCCATCTAACGTTTTTTTCTTCAACTAGAGCTTATTTCGTGAATGGTAACACTTAGCTCATATCTGATTTGACAGATAATTAGTTTTATCCTTCCGCTGAACGAATATGGTTGTGTATACGCTTGAACAACGCTGGGAAATATTGCGACATTACTTTGAAAATCATGGTAATGTTGCAGAATGTGTGCGAAAATTGCGTACGGATTTTGGAAGAAGAGAAGCAGCGTCAGCTCCGTATGTAAACAAGCAAAATTGTCGCATTTAGGGCACAGAAAACCCGCACGCATACATTGAAAAGCCGACGCACCCAAAACGAGTCACTGTTTGGTGCGAATTTTGGTCTAGAGGCATAATTGGGCCATTTTTCTTCGAAAATGAGCAAGGAGTGGCCGTTACAGTCAATAGCGATCGTTATCGCCAATGTTGAACGAATTTTTGTTCACAAAAATTGAAGAGGAGGATATTGGGAACATTTGGTTTCAACAGGACGGCGCTACGTGCCACACAGCCGAAGCTACACTCGATGTTTTGCGCCCTGTTTTTGAAGATCGCATTATCAGCCGCAGAGCCGATGTCGTTTGGCCACCTCGGAGCTGCGATTTGACACCGTTGGACTATTATTTGCGGGGTGCCGTCAAAGATAAGTGTTACGCCGACAAGCCAGAGACAATTGACGCTTTAAAGGACAATATTCGTGAAGCCATTGGTGAAATACAGCTGCACACAATCGATAATGTGCTTAAAAATTGGAACGATCGTGTAGGCTACTGCATGACCAGCCGAGGCAGCCATTTGAATGAAATTATTTTCCATTATTAACCGGAAGTATTGTATTTTCAAATAAAAAAAGAAATTTGAGAAAATATTCAGTAGTTTTTTTAAAGCATTTAAAAAAAAAAAGTTATTTGGCGGACCCTTTATTTATTATTTATTTTATTTATTTATTATATATAATTGAATTAATAAATTTTTATTTTTCTAACAATCAATATAATAATATTTAAAATTTTATTGACAATTGAAATTTTGATGGTTAAAATAAAATGGTGGTTAGTGTATTTTATTTTCTCCTGTTCTGTATTTTGCTGGAAAAAATATGGTCACCGTATGTATAGTATATAATAAACCCATTCAAAATATTATGTTATAGAAGTGGGAACAAACCTATTTTTGTCGCATTCAATCCCAATTGTTCCTCAATCAACCAACAACTTGATCAGTGGCGCGATTAACATGAATGTGTTAACGATAATGGTATTGTTTTTAATGGTAAGCAACAAAAGTGTCAATCTTACTATCCAATAACGTACGATATTCGCATATAATAAGATACGATATTCGCTATAGCCAGTGTCAGTTTTTGTAAGCTTACGACAAACATTTTGCCCTTTATTCAATCTAAATTGTAAAATTTTTGTTTAAAATATCGTTTGAGTATATAGTATATCTTTAAATTAATCAGTTTTCATAGCTCCATTAGTTAATCGGCATGGCCGAGCCGCCGTAGTCTAGTGGGTAGTGTGAGGCCATGGTTCAAATCTCAGGTCAGATATCTGCAACAGAATGAAATACGAAAAAATAGTTTTTCGGCGACTTTCTTTTAGCCATGACGAGTTTCTAAAATCCGTCGTTCGGAGTCGTGTGGTGTAAGAAGCAAGGTTGTAATCCTGACTGAAGGGTTGTAATGACCAATAATATATGTATGTATGTATGTAATAGTTAATCGGAACGTTCTCTTAGGTTTGGAAAATTCCAGTCTTCCCTTAATAAAAAAAAAACAAGACAAGTATGTTAGAATTGTTAAGATGAAACGAAGGGTCTGCTATAACGGTAATGTTCCCGTTAATATAATGACCAATTTCAAAGTTTGTCTGAAAAAAGGACTCAGCAAAAAAGGAAAGTAAGCTTCAATCGAGGTTCACAAAATAATATCAGATAAGAATGGAAAATGATGGCAGGAAATAAGCAAATTGTGGGCAGGATAAACCTTTCACCATAAACAAAAATATTTGAGAAGTACGCGAAATATAAAAAGTTGGAGAGTTTGCTGCGGTGAAGGCATTCTAAGCGTCTTACAGACTCGGAGTTAAACGTTATTGTGCAAAAAATAAAGGCCAATTCATCATTTAGAGCAGTAAGGCTAGCTGAGGATATCTGACAAATATCGCGAAAGCCAACAAATGTTATCCCTACACCTACACGTATTATTTAGCAGAGTACCACACAATAAATCTTAGACAAAAACAAATCAGACTAAGTGTAAAAATTAGGCAAAAAAAAAATTGTATATACATATAAAAACATTCATTTGAACTTAGCTGTCTTTCTGAAAAGCATGTAAGCCTCGGGAGTGTTGCCGCATATGGAGATATATTCTGGTTGATATTTTAATGGTTATCATACCGAATCCAAGCGAAATTTAGAATTTTTTATTAATAAATCAATCGCAGGGAGTCATTAGTGATCCAAGTCTACATTGTTAAAATCCAAAATGGTACAAGCACTTTGATAGATTTAATTCAAAAAAAGACAATTTCAGCATCAAGAGGAGAAAATATCATGATAGTTCACCAAAGATTCCAGTGAGTGTCACTGAAAGAACTGCAAACAAAACCTACGCAGAGGTTTTAAAAACAGTAAGGATAGCAGTTATGCCAAGAGAATACACATAAGACAATTTGATATCTCCACAGCATATTGAATACATTTTAGCTTCTTAGCTTTAAAATTTAGTAGCTTCTAATCAAAAGTTTTGAATATAGAGAACAGAACCGAAACCGCTATTTAGAAACCTAAAGAAAACTAATTGGAAAATACATATTGAAACCTCCATGTACGACAGTTCAACCAGCAGACGAATCGAAAATTTGTATAACCTCGAAGATAGTGTGACTTTGTTAAATGGGCAATATGATTATTGCCTTCAGTTGCGTATGTTCCAAGAGACCACAGAGCAGGGAGAAAGTAGCGGACTGGCAGAATAGAAATCTTTCTGTACTTAGAACCGAATTTCGCAGGCTGTGAAACAGAACTGAGCATAATGGGCATAGGCAGGAATATAAAGTGAAGCTAATGGAGTATAATAAAGAAATAAGGAAAGCTAAAAGCGTTATCTTTAGGAAAACTCCTGCGAAGAATGAATTCGGGTTGATGGTGTCACGGAGAGGGGAAGATGGCTATGGAGATTAAGAAATAGAATGAGCAGAACTTCTCTTGCGTGTACACTTCCAAGGAAGTGGTGTGGACAATAGCGTACCGTAAAAGACTCTCTGTTATAAAAAGGAAATAGAGGAACTATGGAAATTCTTAATAAGTAACTAACTGTCTGGCAAAGAGCCAGGAAGAATGCAGATTACATGACGGAATAAATTATCGGAACACATTCTTGGAACCTTTGGGTATTAATGCATCGCAGACGGAAACACGGGTGCATAGCAGGTGCTGGGCAGAGAATTGTCCACTCGAAGTTTATCAGAGTAGATCGTATGCGCGCAGTGTTAAGGCAGTTCGAGACTCATCAGATTTGTGAATATACGATTTTTTTGTAGGGCTTGTCGTCATAACTTTATTTTTTTGACGTACATTTTCCTAAATTAAAGACAATGCATAAATCTGGTCCCAACAGGTATTATCAACATTATAAGTTAAGGTTGTATAGTTTATACTTTGAAAATGACAGTAAGAGTTATATTTCTTCTCAGCACAAGTTGCAACATGTTCGTAAAGTCCTGATTTTACTATAACTCTACAATACATTTCCTCGATTTGGTTATTATGAACAATTCTTACAATATTTTATATCTGAATTAAAAACATTCTTTGGTCAATCTTTCGTACTGAAAATAAATTGTAACAAAAGTGTTTTCTGGCTATTTGTTTTTTAAGATTCTTTTATATAGTCCTACAATGATAATGTCCCTGACTATCGTCAACTAAAGATAACGTCCTCTGAGAAAATGTATGCGTTTTTGGTGCAGTAATTAGGAACTTGCCCGTTCAGCCTTTTTCAAAACGTGGAGCGGTCTTGCTTTTCTATTGTGTTCGTTGTTAGTGCCATCCTCTTCAGGGGTCTTGGGATTGCTGGGCGAATTATGTTGAGGGGGATTTATAGCTCTTAATTTAAATTTGGGTCGTTCGACTTTGTAGTCAAGTATTTCAACAGCTAACAGGTATGTTATAATAGCTGTTAGAATTTAATGTTTTTATCTACATAATAATAGAATGCAAGAAATTTGTGGTATAGCACATACAAAAATGTATAATAGGAGCGTTGATTGTAATTGCAGTATTTAATTGTATTTAGAAAAAAATGTTACATTCGAAATAAGTAGCATTTGCAAAGATGGCGATAACTTTTGGTTTCACCTGTATTTAAATGTATGTATGTATGTACGTAGATAATTGGTTTGGCTATTAGCTGGTGACTTCACTTTTTCAATATTAATTTTATTGATTATATTTTTGAATGTCAGATTTCTATCTGTGTAGGTGAATAATATTTTATTTTTAGTATTTGTAAAGTGTTTCTTATTGCTTTTGTGTAATTAGTAATGAAATGTGCATGCACCAACCACATGAAAGTGCGTTTCGATAATATTATGCCAGTACAATTTTTGGTTTCCCTTTCGATTTTTTTTTAGTATCCTGTGAACATTTACTGTGGTCAACACGTGCTTGGCTATTAAGTAAAAAAGAATTCCTTTGAACGTGTTGTTACTACTGTTTGTAATTTGCGTGTAAATATTTTTGTTAAAAAGAGAGTAGCATATTAGATACTCATAATATAATATAAAAGTGATTGTTAAACGGAAACAAAACGTTTTAAATATGGCGGAAAATGTTCGAGTTGTTGTTAGATGTCGTCCTATGAATAAAAAAGAGCATGAATCTAATTGCAGAGTAAGTGTAGCACAGTTGTATAACTTATTTGTACAATGCTAAAAATTCCCAAACTACATCTAACTAGCTAGAACTAGCAACTAGAGTATACTAGACTTGGAATTTCGCGCGAAAACTGAAATGAATAAAAAACAAAACCATCGAACTGATAAGCTTCTTTATATGTATATTTTCCTATCCGCTATAAATTTTGCAGGAGTTGAATAGTCCAATCGAAAGAAAGAAACATACAAAATTAATAAATTATTCGAAAGTACAATCCTTAACTATTCCAGTAGTTACTTCCTTACTTACTTAATTTGTTATTATAACCTTTCAGTCAGGATTACAAGCTAGCTCCTCCAATCTATCATGAATTTTCGTTTAACCAACTTTGTTGTTATGGTCAATAACTTATTTATTGTCAATAAGTCTTTTTTTTTTTTTTTTTTTGAAATCATACATAATTATTATGGCTGCTACAGATAATCATATTATCACCAAGTAATTATTTTAAAAACTAACATTGACATTGACATACATATATGTACATACATACATACATTGTATGTACGAATAAATTATTGTAAATTAATCAATTATCAATTCCAATAACTGTGTTTCAAATATCACCGTATGACTTAATAGACAGAAGGTTAATTCAGTAAAATTTTTTATGCAAAGTATTATATGTGGATATAATGAAAACTGTTGATATGTATGTCGTGTAAATTTAGAAATTCATCGACAAATGATATGTTATATCAACAATTATTATTATTATCTTTTAGATAATTTTATTTCTGTACAGTATTGGAATCTTTCTATAATTTTCTGTAAGAAAATAATTGTGATCGCTTTTCCGCAGACGCAGAGGTTGGAGATAAAGAAAAACTTCACATTATTAACAATGTATCATAACATTATTTACCAAATTGTAGGGGACATTTCAAATTATGTGTGAGTGATTTTGGAAGTTTTGACCGAAAAATGAAAAAAAGGAACTTTTGTTTTTGTTTGTTCAAAGCGCAATCGGAAAAGTATTAAAACTTGATAGCTTTTCCACATTACAAATAAAATAAGTTTTGATATACATAGTCACCTATTTCAGAGTTTTCACACAGAAGCAATTACATCTGAAGGAGGAAAATGGTGATTGCAAGCGCTATTTCAGGAGCTCCTAGTCGTACATATTTTTACATTCCCAACCAAATTTTTAGTACGGTCAATCAATCATCAATTAATTGTGTAATTAAATTATTGCATGTTTCTTACAGTTAGTAAAATGTTGTAAAAATATTTGTATACTTTGTGTTAAAGACATAAATGTTTTTAAAATGGAACTGTGGAAGCGTTTTTAGCGGTTGTATCATAATAGAAGTCACCGTAATTTAGTTGGTAGCGTATTGGCTTATTAGACGTAAGACCACGGTTTAAACCCCAGGTCAAACATCTCCAACAAACCGAAATATGAAAAATGTGAGAAACTAGGTCGTAATGCTTACTGAAAGTTTGTAATGACCAATTATGTATGTATCATAATAGATACACTGCTCAATTGAATGTTATGACTCAAATATAAATACGAAGTTAATTATCAAAACAAAATACACAAGAAACAACAAACTTTAGCCAAGATGAAAGCTCGCACAGCTGGGGTTTTAGGGTCATCTTATAAAGTAAATACACCTTGACAGCACCTGTTAGAAACATTATTATTATTATTATTATTTTTTTTTAAGCATGTATGCAATTTTGTTGATTTCTTTTTCAAGGAAATCAAAATTGAATTTATACAGAATTGGAGTTTATAATTTTAATTAAAAAATATTGACAGCATTACTGTTTAAATTGATTTAAGTTGAACAACCTTGAAAGTTATGTAAAATTACTTAATTTTAAGTTAAATCCAAGGCATCTTTTTGTATATAAAAAGAATTGATTCGGAGTAGCTGAATTGAAATGTCACAAGTTTAGAAAATGAAAAGAAGGCAGAAATGGTGCAGTGATCCCAGTTTACGAGAGGTACAGGAACCCTCATCCCATACTTTTCAATTGTAGTGTCGTTCAGACCTGTAAAGGTCCAGTTAGTATTTTGTATTCAGTCGTTCGCACAATGTATTCATAAGATGCGATAAGCTCATGCTCATACCCCTGCAGTTGCCGTATATCATAGTTTTCAGGAGAAGACAAAGGCGACCAAAGTTCCAATCGTTGTTCACACCTTCTGCGAGCCATATTTTGTAAATGTGCTTATGCATGCACCTTAAATCGCATAATCGGGATTTTAACCTCTTTGTGACTGGGCGGCGGAATCTGAACACCGTCATTACCGATTGGGTTTGTTACAACTTTACCTCTATATTCGGATTTGGTGTCGTCATCGCTTCGTAGTAAAGTATAGAACTTTGCCTCAGCATCTCTTGCGAATCAGCAACCAAGTTTCCATTTTTATTCTAGCAGGAAGATGGTCCGGGCTTGGAACCTTCAGTTAGATGTTGAACCCTTTGATAAAGTTTACGAGCATCATTCCTGCACCTGCACAATTTTACTTCCTCATGCTTTCGCTTTTCCTACTCCCTCTTCTTACATTTGAAAACGCATCTATGCGCCCTTCTCCTCTCTGTCTGCTGTGTTCCCTACAATGGCTCGCGCATGCGGCATTTTTCGCTGCATTTGTCTCCATTAATCCCAATGTGATCAATCTGGTTGGATATTGATCGATCAAAGGATATCCAAGCGACTATGCGAAAATCGATGTGTTGAAGCTTGGAGCATCATACTACTATGTTACTCGCCGCGGCAAAATCCATCAGCCTCATTCTATTGGAGGTAGTGCTCGTATAGAGGCTTAATTGACCGACAGTGGGGCCTTCCCGCCCGATCTTCGCATTAAAATCTCCGAGGCCGATTTTGGTGTCATGGGCCGGGCACTTGCCATATATGCCCTCGAGCATAGACTAGAGGGCATTTTTAACAGCATCGTCCATTTTTACCGTCGATGTTATAAAATTTCGCTTTGATGCGGATTCTGACTATCCATTCATTAACAGGAATGAACTCAGACATACTAACCACAAACTCTCATCCGATTTCGAGGGGGGAGGAGCACATCTTGAATAAGGAAATAATAATATCACAGCTTTTGTATCCATTTATTTAATCATGCGTCTTTTGCCGTTATTTTAAAATTTATCATCACATTCTGGTTTTGCTGGTTGTCTGAGCTTTTTTGCTTTTGTGCTACTTGGCCTATTCTATATGTCACAACACTACCGCTTATCCATTCTTTGAAATGTGTTAAATCTACTACTTTTCTACGGTGTCGCTCCTAGGCTAAAATTCTCACAACATCTGGTATTTTAAGTTAATGTTTATTTGTTTGACGTGTGGCTGCATTAGTTCAGTTTTAGATGTAATTATTACCAGCCCATTGCCATGACGCTATTTTGATACATTGTCAAGTTGGTTTTGAAAAATTTCGTTTGCATTTTCAACATTTTTGGGCATCACTGCTATTGCTCTGTCATCAGCATAGCAGAAGTATCGCATTGTTTCAAAGAGTTGAGCATGTCGTTTGGATACAATAAGTACAAGAGCGGCCCTTATACCATTTCTTTCTAGTGTTGATAGAAGTTTTGCCTGTGACAACGTGTCGAAGGCCTTGCAAGAGTCAATAAATAGTACTAAACAGTGCTCATTATTACTAACAGCATTATTTATTTTGTCCGCAAATTTTCCAGGAAGTTGACCCACCTTTTTAAGTGCAGATTTTACATTTGATTAAAATATTTTGTAGTCTCTTCACAATAATTTCTTTCAATAGTTTTTCAATTACTGATATATGGCTATAACCTATATGTTTTAAGTGTAACGGTTTTTTGTGTTTATGTTGATATTTGCTGCCATTCACTTATAAAAAATTTTCAGTTTAGTTTTCTTCGTAATTTATTGACTTCGCTACCATATTTGCAAATGATCCCTTAAATACTCTATTGGAGTCGTATCGGTAGTTCGTGGAAGAATATTAAGCCTGTAGAAATTTTAGTAGGCAAAACTCGTCTTAACATTAGTAGTAGCAGTTTGTTTAACATTCCTAGTTCTTTCACTTTCTGTAGGTAGTGTGTTCGCTTATTAGGCGTAATGCCCGGGTTCGAGCCCCAGGCCAGACATAAAAACGAAATATGAAAAAAAATATTTCTTCGGCGGCTTCCTCTCAGCAGGTTAGTTAGGTTAGGTTAGTTCGGAGTGGTTGCTCTGATATCCCAAAGCTCCCTTGAGCACGCATAGCGGCCCGTTGTGATGCCACTGGTGAACGCAGTCCCTGCACTGACCAAGTTCCACCAAAATCAGGGAAGAGGAAGAAGTTAGTCAGCGCAAGGGCTCCATATCAAAAGCACGACTACCCTGCACTGGAAAAACAGCCAGAAAGTTTGATGAACAAAGCTATATCCTTGATATCAATAGATGATAGCTCCGTCATGCTGACAAGAAGCCAAGTAACCTATATCTACACCTAGCAAGAGACGGGCACTGGCAAAAAAGTGGATAACAGTCTCCTCTTCTTCAGCGGATCTGAATCCACGGCAGAAGTCGTTAAATGGGAGCCTCATTCTTTTCGCGTGTCTTCCCATAACCCAATGACCTGTAAGCATGGCCACTGTGGTTGAGATGACGTCACGACCAAGACCAAGTAATTCGTTGGTACGCCTTCTATCCATTAAAGGCCAGGTGAGTCTAGCGGTGGGGCAGGACTCGTCATTGATCCAGGATAGGTTGGCGTGCCGAAAGAATTTCTGCGCAATGTCCACCTTGACCGAGACAAGTGGCATACCCAATTCAATTGAAGAGGATTCCGGAAGGAGCGCACCAGCTCGTCGGCCCTACAGTTTCCCGAAATGTTACTGTGCCCGGGGACCCACATCAGTGAGACACTAGAGAAGCGCTCAGAAAGAAGTTCGGGACAGCGGCGACATTCCCTAACGATCCTAGAGTTATTCACGAAACCCGATGAGATTTTATCGCGGCCTGACTATCAGAAAAGACCGAGAAGCGAGTGAAAGGAGCACCGTTGACGAGGATCCATTGAGTGGCCCGGTAAATTGCCAGCACCTCCGCCTGAAACACGCTGCAGTAGTCCGGCAGACGGAGAGAAATGTACAGGTCCAGTTTCTCAGAGTAGACACTGCTTCCAATCCCATTATCGAGTTTAGAGCCGTCGGTATATATATCCAGGACTTCCGGGGGACAATCGTATTAGGATTCCAGTCGCCTACTCGAAATCGGAAAGTGTAAACCCCTGTAAAGACAATATTCAGCAGGGAGATAGTCGATGTTCACGGGGGCCACTGGATCAACCTCCAGAATAGTGGAGTGACCAGAAGGTACAATATGCCAACGAGACAGGGCATTAAGTCTAGTCGCAGCAAACTTAGCCGCCTGCCTAGCGAGAAGCACAGTAGGAAGCCAGTTGAGTATTGCGTACAAGGTTTTCGTGGGGGTGGGGCGCAGAGCGCCAGTTATATAAATGAACGCAGACCTTCTGACCTTGTCAAGAAATCTGACGTTGTGTTGTCTGTTCAGAGCAGTCCACCAGTTCTACGATGACCGTAGAATATATCCAACGCATGATCCTTGGGCGAAGACCCCATCTGGTTCCGACCGCTCTACTACAGCAGTAAGCAGCACATGCCGCCTTACGTGCCCTAGCAGCCAGATACGCCCTCCAGTTCAGCTTAGGATGGAGGATCAGGCCCAGATATTTAACTCAACGTGAGTCCGGTCCCGCATATGCTAGGAAGGGAGAAGGGAGATATCCTCGTGAAAAGAATCGTATCGGTCTTAGAGGGGTAATAGACAGTCCAAAATTCCTATACCAGTCCAGTACAATTGACAGCGTCAAGTTCAACTTATCCGACAGTGTCTGCGGACAAATTCCCGACGCGGCAATGGCAATGTCGTCAGCGTAAGCTATGGCGTCATTGCCAGAATGTTCCAGCCCCCTCAAGAGTGAGTTCACTGCAAGGTTCCAGAGAAGTGGTGATAGAACACCGCTTTGCGGTGGCACCCACTGTGGAGGTTACTACCCTCGACTTGAGGAGAAGCTGACTAGATTCTGTCCCAGGTTCAGAGAACCAAGAACCCAAACTATGGCGTCCGGGTCGACGTTATTAAATGCCCCTTCAATGTCCAGAAAAATGGCCAAAGTGTATTCCCTAACGTGCATGGACTTTTCCACCCGAGAGATAAGAGAGTGTAGTGCAGTCTCCACTGATTTACCTCTCGTGTACGCATGTTGGGAGGTGGATAGAAGCGCTGGATCAATTGAGGCCCTAATATGAACATCAAGGACTCTTTCCACTGTCTTCTGAAGAAAGGAACACAGACTTATGGGTATATAATCATTCGCCCTAGTGTGGAGCGGTTTCCAGCCTTGGGAATGAAGATCACCCTAGATATTCTCCAGCTCCAAGGGATATAAAGGAGCCTTAAACTAGCGTTGTAGATGGCAAGCAAGCAAGGGAGAATTATCTCCTCCCCATGTTGAATGTCACCCGGGATAATACCATCCGGTCCTGGGGACCTGAATGGTTTAGAAGAGCTAACAGCCCACTGCATTTGGCCAAGAGTAAGAGTCAGAGGGGAGAAGTTTCCAGACCGTGGTTCGTTAACCTGATAAAAGGCCTGACCGCCAAGGGTGACACTCCCTGGAAAGTGAGTGTCAAGGGATTTGTGTGGTTAACTTAGAATTTTACGAAGACGGCCAGCTTCGGCAGAGGATTCCCTCTTTGCTAGCCTTACAGCGTATTTAAGTTCCCTCTTTTTGGCCTTGTAGATTGACCATTCGCATTCGCACTGTTAAAGAGCCTGCCACAAGATCGGTGTAGATCATCGATCTCTTGGTTCCACCTGGAAGGTTTTCGTATGTACATACATACAATTGGCCATTACCATATTACTCATGTTGTGCGCCTTAATTTTATACTTGAGTGGCGGAACCGACACTTTAACGTCGCCTCCGAACGACAGATTTTGAGAAACTTTTTCATGGCAGATTTATTTACTCTCAGAGTTTTTGCCAGAAATGTACAGTTTAAACATTTGATAAACAAAATATATTTAAACAAAATTTTATTTATAATTTACAAAAATTTTTGGTTCAATTGAAGGAAGATCTAAATGATTTTATTTCTTCTTTACTAGAACATCGTTACTGTTGACAAATGTTCCGTATCAGTTACAAACCCTTCAGATTGCACAGCTCCAGCTAAAATGTTTACGTTCGATAGCGTTTACGGAGAATTAGAACCTACAGAAATGTTGTATAATGAAGCCTGCTACTCCCTTGTAGATAATGTACTTGAAGGCTATAATGGTACAATTTTTGCCTACGGTCAGACTGGATGCGGGAAGACGTTTACCATGCAGGTAAGTATAAATAAAATTAAAAAAAAAGAAATTCAAATGCGAGTTTCCAGTTAGATATGTTCATAGTTTCTTATACTTTATTTTATTATTTTATTTTAATGTACATATAGGGGGTGATAATTTTGATTATTTTTTTTTTAATTTCAAATAGACACATGTTCATATTGCTACGTTTTTATCCTTTTAAAAATGTTATAAATATGAGTTCGTGGATTGCAAACAAAATAAAAATAAATTTTGTATTTAGTTTTGAATCAATTCCTTATTGTTCGCACAATTCCGTGTGCCACCTTTCACGACTTGATTTAAACAACAACAAATTGCTTTAATTGTTATTATTATTTACATTCTTCCGCGTACATAATAACAATTGTTCAATAGATCTTTATAACAGAGATCTTCAACCCACAATTATTCTCTTCACACGCAATGAGTCTTCACACAAGACTGACTGAATTCTTTCTGATCCCGTTGCCGGCTTTGTCTTGCATTTTATATCGCTGAGTAAATAGTCTGATGAATGCTTTCGAATGAGAATGAGCTCTCTATAAATGTAAACATGTTGTTTTCGTTATTGTTGTTTGTGTATTTTGTTTACGTTTGTCCTTGCAGTGTTGTTGTTGCCTGTTTGTTTACCTTGTTTATTTTGTTATGCTGATGTTGTTGCTATATTCTTGTTTATTCTTTTATCATGTAGCTTTGATTTTTGTAGCTTTTGTTTATCATTTTTATAACACAATTTCTACTTTCGTAACACTGCCGCCCGCTTAAGCCTATTCTTACCGCAACAACATCAGCAGTTGCTATATTCTTGTTTATTCTTTTATCATGTAGCTTTGATTTTTGTAGCTTTTGTTTATCATTTTTATAACACCATTTCTACTTTCGTAACACTGCCGCCCGCTTAAGCCTATTCTTACCGCATAGGCTCATTATCTCTTCTCCCATATTTCGCCAATCGCTCTATGTGCATGACCTTCATTTTGGCTCGGGGGTTGTTAGCTTTCTGTATCCTGTACACGACATTATTTAACCTTTTAATAACCTTATTTAACCTTATAATCCTTTCATCCGTTTTGGGTTGTAAAGTAGAACCAGTTGTCCCTCATGGAAGTCTTTCGTATTTGCTGCACGATCATACCTGACTTTCATTCTATCGCTGACCATTTTTATAAATACGTGTGCGCACAAATTCACGAAGTTCGTTTAGACTTTCTCGTTTTCCACTGTATGTGGTGTAGGGGGTGTGATCAATAAAACCAATTTTGTTTAAATTTAAAACTAGATTAAATATTATTATTTATTGGTTATAGCAAATATCAACTATACAAAATAGAGAACATTTTTAGGTCAGGCGTTGACTGTTGAACTTTCTAAAAGAACGAAAAACGTGCGTTCTACTTCTTTTTAACTAGTGAAGTCGTAAAAAATGTAACTGGTAGTTGGTAACCAATGTTGTCAAACCATAGAATCACTACAATACCCTCCTCCTAGTTAAAGCTTTAACGATACCTAAACGGAGTTACTACATGACGTCCTGATGAGGTTTCTTCACTGTGGTGTCTTGGGAAGTAGTAAGTACAACGTTTTCTGCAACGGCGGTACTGCTTTCATTAACAACCGCAGGTGATTCGGTTGGCGCGGCTTCTGGGCTAAATATGTAAGCTGCCTTCAATCTGTCAATTGAAATTTTTGCGTCTCGTTGATTGACTTTCACGATGAAATATTTATCCTGCTTGGCTACTACCTCGTAAGGACCCTAGTAACTGGGCTCTAATGGTGTTCTTACAGGATCTACTCTTATGAAAACCTATTTACAGTCATTCAATGCTGGCTTTGAGTCCCATGACGTTTTGGGTTTGTGGTTGCGAGGTTCGAAATAGTTTTGCGAAGCGTCTATATGATGTCTGTTTCGTTTCCGTTTAGTTTTGATGGGATGAAGAATGCTCCGGGAATTCGTAATGGAGAACCGAAAACCATGTCGGCTGGGATCAAGCCATGTGGATCGCATTCCCAATAGAATTAGTGGAAGTGCTGAACTCCAGTCATTTGTTACGACACATTGAATCGCAGATTTTAAAGTGCGGTGCCAACGCTTAATAATACCGTTTGCCTGTGGGTGATACGCAGTAGTTTTTAGATGCTTAATTCCTAGAAGTTTGGTAAGTTCTCTGAAAACGGGCTACTCAAACTGTCTACCTAAATCTGTGGTTATACGTAACGGTACGCCATACAGGAACATATGCACTTGCGACACTTGGAGCTGTTATGTCAGTCAAAGGTACTGCTGTCGGTCATCTGCTAAAACGATCGATACATGTTAAACAGTATCGGAAACCATCTAAATGGACCGACGATGTCTATGTTTATGTCCTCGAAACGGGTATCAGTGGCAGTGTACTCACCCAGGGGTGATCTTGTGTGGCGCTGGACTTTTGCTCTTTGACACGGGATGCACGAACGGACATACGCAGTGACATCCTTGTACATTGAAGGCCATACGTAATGGTCAGCAACCAATTGTTTCGTTGCGTTAATCCTTGGGTTTTTCGAAATGTTGCAATACAATTTTTTTGACGAATGCGGAATTGTTAATTTTGACAATTTTAACGAGACATCTATGATGTTGTTTAACAAGACCTGAAGTTTGGCGTCGTTCGTTTGCTGCTCAGCCATTTCTTAAAAATCAACCTCTTGATTTTCAACGGCGTTGATACGTGACAACAAGTCAGCCACGTTGTTATCGGCTCCCGGTAAGTGTTGAATGTCTGTGGAGTATTGGCTGATGACATCTAGTTGAAGTGCTCTTCGAGGTGATGCTTTATCACTTTTCTGTCTAAAGGCGAAAGTTATCGGTTTGTAGTCGGTGAAAATGATGAACTCTCTTCCTTCCAAAGCGTATTTGAAATACTGGATGGCCTGATATATCGCTGTGAGTTCCTATTTGACCTTCTATTACCTGATGTAAAACGGCTCCTACGGCGTCATCGGAGGCATCGGTTGTTAACGTTAACAAAGCATCAGGGGCCATAGAGTTTAGCAGTGTGGCGGTGGCGATATCATTTTTACATTCTTCAAAAGCGGCAACAGACTCAGACGTTCACTTTAAAATGCTTTTATCGTTTTTCTTGTTACCAGGAATTTTAACAGCACTCATTGATTTTTCAGAAATTGAGTATCCCCAAGAATTTTTTGAGATTTTTCGCTACGGTGGGCCTTTCGAAATTGCGGATTACCTCAACTTTGCTCTCTGGTGGCGTAAGACCGCTGGAACTGATTTTATATCCTAAAAATACAAATTCTGACTTGAAAAATTTGCATTTATCGAAATTGACGGTCAGGTGCAATTTGCGCAAACCGGTCAAAAACCATTCTAAGGTGTTCTTCGTGTTCCTCTGCTGATGTAGAGGCGATGAGTATGTCATCGATGTATGCGAAAGCAAAATCGATTCCTTTTAAAACCTCGGTCAAATGACGTTGGAACGTTTGAGCTGCGTTTCGGAGCCCAAATGTCATGTAACAAAACTCGAATAACCCAAATGCTGTTATTATGGCGGTTTTTGGAATATCACATGTGACGTCACGCAAAAATGGTATCGGGTACCTATCGGGAGCGGTGATGTTATTCAGAGTACGATAATCGCCGCATGGATGTCAACTACCATCGGCCTTCTTCACGAGATGCAGTGGACTAGCCCAATTGCTCTTGGAGGGTCTGCAAATTACCATTTCCGTCAGATACTCGAACTCTTTCTTAGCAACCTGAAGTTAATCACCGGCGAGACGACGGACTCTAACATATGTAGAAGGCCCTTTTTTGTGATATGATGTGTGACCGTAGATCCTACGGGACGCTTTTTGGCACTGATTGTAGTTAGATCCTTACATTGCTGCAATAAACGGGCGTAACTATTTTGTGTGTAGGACAAAACGTCAACAATAACGACCAATAAGTTTTACACACTTAACGTCGACTACAAGACCGTGATGTTTTAAAAAATCGGAACCAATTTTTTTTACGCCGAAGAGGGGTAAATGTGTCTAACCGCACCATAGAGGAAGTCGTCACATCCTCCGTGTGTGGGGCCCTCCCCCCCTCGTCTCATGGACTTGTTATGCCCACTCCGGAACTACGGTGGTATTACTTCATAGCCGAGTCCGGACTGCGTGTCGAAAGTTGAGGAGACATCTGCGTGTCTCCACTATTCCTTTCGTCCAGGTCCCTGTGTCGGATTCTGTTTGACATGTGTGCAAGTATCATCTATGCCGGCGTGCTTACATGTTCTGCAGAGTCGAGATCTCGCTTCTTCAGTCTTAAGATACGCTCCACGTAATTCGCCACTGAAGTCCAATTCTCTCCACTCGCAATCATAACCCCGACAATGTTAGCGGCCGTGATCGTTCCAACTATTGATATCAGTTCAGAGCGATAGCTCTGCCAGCGTGCACATTCGAAAATATTGTGCAATTACTTCCTCCTCTTCGTAAAGGCAATAAGGGGAGGTGCTCTTGCCCATTATATGCAGGTACTTTCCAAAAAAAACCCATGCCCCGATAGCATCTGTGTAGTGTAGTAATTCACCTCTCCAATTTTTTGTCCAATCCATAGCCCAATATCCGGGATAAGTCTGGCCGTCCACCTTCCTCTGTAATCTTCATCCCATTGGCGTTGTCATTTTGAGGTGGTGTTTTGCCTGAATCACAAGTACGGCTGGTGCGGATACTATACGATACGCCGAAGTGATACGCAATGCAGCCTTTCTCTGTACCGATATAAGTGAGTACGCTCGCTTTCTAACATTGAGCGCTTCGGCCCAAATTTAACTTCCATAAAGCATAGTGCTGTTACTAACCTCCATCAGGAGTCTCCTTCTCGTCGGTAGCGGGCCTCCAATATTCGCCATTAGACTGCTGAGCTGTCCCACGATCTTTTGGGCTCTGTTAGCCGAGTATTTAATCTGTTCCGCATATTTTAGTCTGGGATCCAGTCTTATTTCTAGGTATCTCACCGAGCTCTTAGTTCTAATTACCTCGTTTCCAATACTCATGTCCACGTGCAAGGGGATATGACGACCAGTGATTAGCAATAATTCCGTTTTATACATGGCCAGGTCTAGGCCGTGAGAGTTTAACCATATTTTCGTTCTTAGCATAACGCGTCTCAATTTTCGTTGTGCCTCTTCCGCGTTCCTGGTCGTGATAATAGCTGTGGTATCGTCTGCGTATCCAACCAAAAAAGTTCCGCCCGGCATATCTTCTCTCAGAATTCCATCATAGCTAACGTTCCACAGGTCGGAGCCAAGGATAGATTTTTGTAAATCTCCTGATGTTGTTTGTTTCACCCTTGATCCCGAGCTTGTGTTATACACCAGCTGCCTGTTACTCAAATAACTTCTTATCATGGCCAGAATGTAGTGTGGCACAGAGAAATTGTTCTCCAAAGCATCCAGAACATCGCTCCATCTGAGGCTGTAAAACGCGTTTTTAACGTCTAAAGTCGCAAGTAGTACCACAGGCCTCGTAAAGTGATTCCCACGTTGTGTGACCATAGGCGCTTCAGTCACTTCTCTCAAAGTGCCAATTGTCGACCGACCGGATCGGAAACCATATTGCCGAGCAGACAGTCCTCCACTATTTTCAATAGCATCAGTAAGCCGTGGCTTCAAAAGCCTCTCGAGCAGCTTCCCTGACGTATCCAGCATGCACAGTGGCCTGTACGCGGATGGGTGCTCCCTTGCTGATTAAGACTTGTTGCTGTTTCTTTCATATTTCGGGGTAAATATACTCCCTTAGGCACGCGTTGTACATTCCCAGTAGGAGTTGCGGTCTTTGATTGGCAATCTCCCGCATTACCTCAGGCCGGATTCCATCGGGCCCTGGTGCCTTAATAGGTTTTAGTCCGGCTGCAGCTGCTTTCAGCTCCTCTACGGAAAATGGTAAAGGTTCCGTGTTGGGCGTATTCTGTCGTCGTTCGTTCGCCCGTTCATGAGTAGGGAATAGTGTATCCACTATATTTCTCACTACTCGCTCGTCCATAATTTCCATTGGTTTCCTTCTGTTCAGTTTGTACATTACAAGTTTGAATCCAAGTCCGTTTACGTCATCGCGTAGTTCCTGGAATGCCTGATTTTTCTTGCACGATATAGCCTTCTTCAGAGACTTCTTTGCCTCTTTATATGCCCGCATTTCGTCGGCAGGTGGTCCGCCGGGTCTGGCTCTAGTATACCTTCGTCGTAGTCGTAGGCACTCTCGCCTGAGTGCTGTGATGTTGTCGTCCCACCAGTACACTGCCTTCTTTCTGATATTCGGGGGTCTCAACAAGGGCATTGCCTTTTTACATCCGCGTCTTATTATCTGCATGGTTTGTTCCACTCTTGTCCTCGCATCGTCCGAGAGTTCAACTCTGTGACACAATCTGTCTACTTCTAAGATTAGCCGATTTGCATTCAATTTCCGTGCGTCCCATCTTCAGCTATTTGTAGTGTGATTGTCCTCCTCTCCTCTATTCTTTGAAGAAAAAATCGGAACCAAACCAAATCGGTTAACGTTCGCGACTACAAAGGTCCATACGAAATTTCGTCGGAGGCCCAGTGAAATGTTAAGGGTTTTCTCACCGCTGGTCTCTATCGGCGAACCGTTGGCAGCAAACAGCACTTTCTTTCTTCCCCTTTGGAACCTTTATATGGTAACACAGAAACATCGGCGCCTGTGTCTATTAAAAAATTTATTTTTGACAAATTATTATAAATCGTAAGACGGACTATTTGATACTTAACTTCCGATTGGCCCGTGCAATCTGAAGACGAAGTCAGTTTTTTTGGGGTTTTGTAAATGAACAAGGCTCGCGACATTTGGTGGCCTTTTCTCCAAACATACGATTATACCAACACTGCTCCGTACCTGTTTTTGTTGCGGAATCCACAGATTTTTTCCTATTTGAAGACGCTGATCGTGATCTCGGAAGTCTGCCTATAAAGCCGCAAATACTTTTTATACGCTGTTCGATACGTTCTAATCTGCTTTCGAAATCACTTCTCGATGCTCGTGGTGTCGTACTTACGGCTGCCAAATTTTGGAATTTTCCTACCTCCATGATTTTGTAAGCTAGTTTCGCTAGTTCTCTCAAAATTGCGGCGACGACCGTATTGAACTTTGCCGAGTCACTCGTGATGCCGACAATAGCAAATTGCGCTTCCACCTACGCCAGCCAAAGCTCGGCATGGTCTGGCCAAAAAGGAGGAACTTTAACTAATACGCGATTTATGGTGTTAGGGTCGTTGTTGGAACTGACCGCAGCCGATGTTTCCTCTGAGTCTTTCTCACCCCCGGTTTGCATGTTGATTTGCCACTGATCACATCGGGGTCATAAATTTGTTGGGGGTGTGACCAATAAAACCAATTTTGTTTAAATTTAAAACTAGATTAAATATTATTATTTATTGGTTATAGCAAATATCAACTATACAAAAGAGAGAAAATTGTTAGGTCAGGCGTTGACTGTTGAACTTTCTAGAAGAACGAAAAAACGTGTGTTCTACTTCTTTTTAACTAATGAAGTTGTAAAAAATTTAACTGGCAGTTGGTAACCAGTGTTGTAAAACATTAGAGTCACCACAGTGGCATACCTGCGGGCTTAACACCAAATTCTAAGTCATCAGGCAGTTTTATCTCAGTCCCAAAAATCACCTTGGTGGATGGTCTAGATATTGAATCGTGGACTGCGGATCGGTACGCCAGTAGAAACTTCGGAATGTGTTCGTCCCAATCCTTCTGTTGCTCGCTCACTACTTTTCGCAAGTATTCCTCCAGGGTTCAATTAAACAAATCTAACATTCCGTCGGACTGTGGATGAGGCGGCGTCGTTCTAGTCTTCTTAATACCGTATATCTCACACATTTCCTTGAATACGGCTGACTCGAAATTTCTGCCTTGATCGGAATGTAGCTCTATTGCAACCCCTGAGCGGGATATCCAGTTATTCACAAAAACAAATACTACGGTGTTCGCCTCTTGATTAGGTATGGCATACACTGCCGGCCATTTGCTGAAGTAATCCATCTCGAGGAGAACTACTCGGTTCCGGCATTGCTCACAGGAAAAGGGCGTGCTACGTCCTTTGCTATCCGCTAGAAAGGTGCGCCTGAGTTATATTGTGGCAGCTGACCTCGGCTTTTTCTTACGGGACCTTTAGCTGCAAGACAATGGGTGCAGTTTGCAATCCAATCCGCCACTGCTTGTTGACATCCAACCCAAAAACTTTGTTTAGTTTTGTCACCCCAAGGTGTCCCCCGCTAGCTGCATTATGGAACTCATTCAAGACTTCCTTCAGTTTGGAAGAAGGCACTACTATTAGGTAGGAGGAGGTCCAATGTTGATATAAGCACCCGTCTGTCACTTTAAAACTGTCCCATTGCGCCCAATATGCTTTTGTTAGAGGACCTTCTGCTGATATCTCATTTCTGGTAGCCGCTATAATCTTCGCCAAAATTTGGTCACTTCTTTGTGCTTTGGACCTCTCTTCGTTAGTTTCGATCTGAATTAGCCGGATATCAACGATTGATTCTTTCTCCTCGGCTTTCACGCAATGCTTACACTCCAAATTACAAGGTCGGCGTGATAGAGCATCAGCATTCCCATGTTTTATGCCTCTTCGGTGTTCAATGCTGAAGTCGAAAGTCTGGAGGCGCTTAATTCAACGTGATAGCTGTTCTTCAGGGTTCTTAAATTGCAACAGCCATCTCAGTGCTGAATGATCAGTTCTTAACAGAAAATGTTGGCCATACAGGTACTTATGGTAATGCTTTATGCACTCCAGCACTGCAAATAACTCACGTCGGGTCACACAATAGTTCCGTTCGGGCTTTGACAGTGTGCGACTATAGTAGCCTACGACTTTCTCTGTACCATTGGCCACTTGGGAAAGTACACCGCCGATACCAAATCCGCTGGCATCACTGTCCAAACTGAATTTTTCCCCTGGAACTGGATACGTCAAAACTGATGAAGCGCACAATAGTTCCTTCAGTGTCTGGAACGCCTTCTCCTGTGGCTCACCCCATTGATACACTTTTGATTTCTTAGTGAGCTCATGCAAGCTTGCAGCCACGTTAGCAAAGTTAGGCACAAAGCGTCTGTAGTACGTGCATAGTCCCAAAAAGCTGCGTAGTTCAGGAAGATTCTGGGGATGAGGCCAGTCCTTTACTGCTCGTATTTTATCTTCATCCGTGGATATTCCATCTGCTGTGACAAGATGGCCCAAATATTTTACCTGTATTTGGAAAAATTCACATTTCTTTATCCTTAATTTTAGTCCAGCCATTGTTATTCGTTCTTCTTCTCCCATGTTCTTGAGCTGTTCGTCGAAAGTTCTGCCCATCACTATAATGTCGTCGAGGTACACCAGGCAAGTCTTCCAATGCAGTTCCTTGAGTACACGTTCCATAAGCCGCTCGAATGTGGCCGGAGCATTACAGAGCCCAAATGGCATAACTTTAAACTGCCATAAGCCGCCGTTCGCACAGAATGCAGTTTTCTCCTTGTCCTTGTCTGCAATCTCCACCTGCCAATACCCATCTCATTCCGGCTAGCGTGTCGAGTGTGCCGTCAATTCTCGGTAGCGGGTAACTGTCCTTTTTGGTGACATCATTTAGCTTCCTGTATTCTACGCAGAATCTTGTACTGCCATCTCTCTTCTTGACTAAGACTACAGGTGAGCTCCACGGACTCGATGATGGTTCGATTATACCACTCTTCCTCATTTTGTCGACTAACTCCTTAACCTCATTACGCTTCGTCAGCGGTATGCTTCTGGGTGCCTGTTTTATTGGTCTCGCTTCGCCAGTATCAATTTCATGTTTGAACATACCTGTTCTTCCTGGTCTTTTATTGTTCGTGGCGGAAGCGCAAGCATACCTCTTTAGCAGCTTTTTGGCTTTATTTCTTTGGAGCTGCTAAACCTGCTACCCATTTCTCCACACTTACACTAAATTCCTGTTGGTCATTATCTGACATTTCGGCCGGTTGCGGCGATTGTTCGCTGTTTATTACCACCCCTACTGGAGCACATTGACCCACCTCGGAGATCTTACATATGACTTTTTCATGGCCTGATAGATTTAGCAATCTCACCGTGGCTATTTTCTGTTCGGTGGATTTGACGAGGGCCTTTGCTGATGACAAATCCGTCTGAATTTCAGCTGGTTCAACAACCCACAAGCAGTTTTCCTCACAATCTCCCTCCACAGGCGCTAATATCAGTGATTCACTCTGAGGTGGTAATTTTTGTAGTTCGATAGCAACTAACCTTCCGGCATACATTTGATGCTTGTATTCCACGTCAAGAGGTATCTCCACATCACGTCAACTCATTATCTGTTGCCCCATATTCAAATTGATGCCATGGGCTATCATAAAATCGGCACCAATGATAACCTCGTCCACAATATCGACCCAAAAAAACACTCGTGGCTTACACTCGTCTTTTTTTCCGTGGATGGCGGCAGTAGCTGTCCGCAGTCTTACAATAGTAAGTACCTCACACTTCCCCTTCACTACATCTGGTCTGATGATAGACTGCATCGCACCAGTGTCTATAGAGAAGGTGTGTTGTTTGCCATTTATATACCCACACGCCGTAAGATTGTTGTTGTTTTGTTGCATCACTGTTATTGAGATTGTGGGGTCCTCGGGGACTCTTATGTAGGTGGCTGGTAGCTCGCCCGTTTATTCCTTGTTGGTGAGACAGATGTTGACCTTTTTCATGGCGCTGTGACCATCCTTTCCACAGTTCAAGCATTTAAGTTCAGCCTTTTGTCTGTTTTCTTTCAAAACTTGCTTCAACATCTTTTTAAATTTATTTAAAGACATTCTTCTTCCTCCACGACTTCCACTTTTCGCACTTTGCTTACTTGTGGTCTAGAAATCGTGCGAGCGGTCTCCTGGGCTAGTGCTAGTGTAACTCTCGTTCCTCATCGTCCTCGAACTCGTAGGAATCAATGTCAATGCCCTGAAGCCGGATTTGTTCCCTTAACCGCCTTTGGAGTTCATTCTTCGTGCCCATTGTTGGCAACTCTAGTTTACCCAATTCTCGTTTAAGCCATTCCACTCTTAGTTCGAAGAGTTTCATTTTATTTTTTTTTATTTACATATTTATTTTTACTTTTGGATTTTGTTACGTTTTTAAAAATGTTTAAAATATGAGTTCGTTGATTGCAAACAAAATAAAAATAAATTTGTGTTTAGTATCAATTAAATTCTTTATTGTTTGCAAAATTTTCAGTGTCCCTGTTTACAACTTGATGAATGCAATACAAAAATAATTTGCTTTGTTCGTTATTCTTCTTTTAGCTCTTATTGCGTAAACACTGATAATTGTTCGTTAGATCTTTACAGCGGAGATCTTCAAATGACTATTATTCTCTTCAAACGTTACTCGTCTTCACACAAGACTGACTGAATTCTTACGACTAGTTGCTTGTTTCGTCTTGCCTTGTTCTTGAAGTCGAACGTTCTTGGCGTCGCCTTCTCGAGATCTCTATCATTGTTTTATTGTTGTTTGTGTATTTTGTTTTCATTGTTTGTTGTTGCCTTCTTGCTTACTTGTCTATCCCGTTTTCTTTCATACTGCTGTTGTTGGTATATGGTTTTTGTTTTTGTAGCTTTTGTTTATAATTTTATTGTTAAACGATGTTACACCATTTCCATTTTCGTATAAATATTAAATGCATTTAATTTATGTATATTAAATTAATCTGCTGTTGGCAATGGTTTTTATAAAATGTTTTTTTTTCATAAAATTTATTTTAGGGCCCAGATAACTCAAAACAACGTGGTGGAATTATAACATGTTCATTTGATCACATATTTGAAGGAATTTCTGTGGCGGCTGGTATTCGATATTTAGCTATGGTAAGCTACCTTGAGATCTACAACGAAAATATACGGGACTTATTAAATCCATATGAAGATCTAAACGCTAATCACGTCCTAAAGGAACAAATCGGCGTGGGCGTTACAGTTCCTACACTCAGTACTCATACTGTTGTAAATGCTGAGGACTGTTATAATCTGCTCAAGATGGGTAATCGTAATCGAGTTGTCGGAGCTACTTTAATGAATGCAACCAGCTCTCGTTCGCATTCAATTTTCATAATAAGCTTAGAGCAAATACCAATCGAGGAAGATAGTGTAGAACAAATGCCAGTTGCTGGAGGCATACGCCGTGGAAAATTGAATTTAGTTGATCTGGCTGGTTCTGAACGTCAAAACAAAACAGGAGCAGTTGGGGAGCGACTAAAAGAAGCCACCAAAATAAATCTTTCTCTCTCAGCATTAGGCAATGTAATATCTGCGCTTGTTGATGGTAAAACCAAACACATACCTTATCGGGATTCGAAGTTAACTCGACTATTGCAAGTAAATTTCAAACAATTTATATATATATATAGCATTTTCAGTTTAAATTAAACTTTTTTCAAAATAAATGAAACCTTTTTCAAAATGAACGAAACCTTTTTTAGATTAAACGAAACTTTTTTTAAATTAAACGAAACCTTTTTCAAAATAAATGAAACTCTTTTCAGAATAAATGAAACTTTATTCAAATTCAATAAAACATTTTTCAAATTAAATGAAACCAGTTATAGAATTTGTAGGTTTATCATATTCTGTTGTATTTTTTTTTGAGAAATATTCGCAAAAAGTTATTTGAACTATGTTATGCTCTGTGTTAATGGCACTTAATAATGATCGGGCGTGGAATTTTATCTTAGAGAATGTTTTCTCTATCGGGTTCAACATAGGAGAATAAGGTGGTAAAAATTTAAGTGTACAGTTACTATTATCCACCATATTTCGAATTTCCTGGGTTTTATGGATTCTGGCATTATCCATAATTAAAAATGCATTTTGTAACTCTGTGCTGCTTTCAATTTTATCCAGGAGCTCCCTAAGAAATATTTGGAAACGGGCTGAATTTACAGTGGAAAGGGAAACAACTTTATGGTAAACAATACCACCATTATTTATCCATTAAAGTAACGTTCCTTCCCCTTATGGTTGGTACAACAACATGAGCTCTTTCACCTACCTTAGCACGTGCTTGTGAACGCCGTAAATGTAAGTTAAACCCGCACTCGTCTATAAAAATCATTTTTTCTTTCTGTTGAGGAGACCAAATTACAAATTCTGAGGCATACTGTCGACGGTTTTCAATAGTCGATGCGCTATTCATACGATCCATTTCGATGGAAGCCATTTTCAGCGTTATTTTATGATCTTTTAATCCGTTGAAAATTGTAGACAATGCAAACGTTACATTAAGTTGTTCAAATAACTTTTTGCGAATATTTCTCAAAAAAAAATACAACAGAATATGATAAACCTACAAATTCTATAACTGGTTTCATTTAATTTGAAAAATGTTTTATTGAATTTGAATAAAGTTTCATTTATTCTGAAAAGAGTTTCATTTATTTTGAAAAAGGTTTCGTTTAATCTGAAAAAGATTTCGTTCATTTTGAAAAAGGTTTCATTTATTTTGAAAAAAGTTTAATTTAAACTGAAAATGCTATATTAAAACAAAAATAATTTTTTACTATTCGCCAATATCTTCTTCGATATTTTAGATAAATATTGTACAATTGAAACTAAACTATTCATGTCATATCGTACTGTTCATACTTTTTGTAGTTTTCATTTGTAGTTTTTGGTATTATCTATTTTTATATATACATCTAACTCTGTTTCTACACGGTAGATTGGTTCCAGAAAAACCCCGTGTAAAAAAGACACTGATCGTATGCAAAAATAGGTGATTGGTTCCTAATCTCTAAAACCTATTAAATTTAGTGAAAAACAAGGATTTTTAAGAGGAAGTATTCATGTTTATTTTATTAAATCACATATATAATGTTTATTTTTACAAGCATATTTATTAAAGATAAAAAAAACGCCTTCTAAGCTTAAAAATAATATAAATTAAATGTTCAGGCAAGTTAAGGAAAAGAATAGGTAATTAAATTTTTAAGGTAAAAATATAAAAAAAAAATAAGTGATAATCATAAATTTAATTGCTGTCATCATCAGTTATTCGCATTCGCTTGCTTCGAACGCGTATACAATCACTATCATCGCTGGAATAATTTTGAACTGGACTTTCTCTTGCTCGTTCAGCATCTACATTTTTAACAATGAACTCTGTTATGAGACGTTGTTCCCCAATTCTAGCTACCTCTTTGTATAATTCCTTGTAACGAGCCATACAAGAATTCAGCTTACTTTGGAATTGTGCAGCTCTTTCGACATTGGGATCATTTATGGCGAAATAGTGTCCTAATTTATTTGCAAGTAAAAGTCCTTCTTGAATTAAATTTGCAGTTAATTTTACAGGTTCCTCACTATCACTACTTTCTATAGAATCAGCATTCTGTGAGGCAAAATGTAATATTTCGTCTTCGCTAAGAACTTAGGTTAGGTTAGAGGACGTGTACTTGTCAATTAAGACAAGTACAGTACCCGGAGGTCGAATTGACCCATTGTACAACGTCCTTAAAGAGGAAGGATAATAGGGGGAGTAGGATAAAAAGGAGAGGATGTAGGAAAGGGAGAATGGGAAGCGGAGGGGTCACACAGACACAACAAAGAAGAGAGAGCGCGACTACCCTGATGAAGCCCTAGCGCTTCTCAACCAGCCTAAGCCACTAATGAATCTGTGGAGAGCCTTGATGTCGGCTCTTGACACAGAGTTCAAACTCTTGGCCCTGCCAAGGGTCCTCAATCTCAACCTACCAAGTATTCCGCTATGACCCGGAACCCAGCAAAGACGGATACGGTCTAGTCCAAAAGTCCTCAACGACTCCCTGTACTTGCGAATGAGCCGTCATTTGCACCAGGCCGACTCAATGGCCCTAAGGGCAGCCTGACTGTCAACGAAGATCACGTAAGATTCCGAATCCGAAGCTGGGCCACCAGCTATGGCCTCAATAGCCTTCAATATTGCGAAAATCTCCGCCTGAAAAACACTGCAGTCATCATTCGACCTAAAGTGGAGTTCAAGACCGAGTTCCCTTCAGAAAGCCCCAGCACCCATCTGTGAAGATGGGTATACCTCTCTGCCCCTGGAGTACCACACCATTCCCTTGTGGCCTTTCCGGTATAAGTATCCTTAAACCAGGTAGGGACATAGCCTCAGGCACAATATAGTCGGTGGCTTTTTCCGAAAGTCCATATCTCCCGTCAGGAAAGACGATATTCAGAACTCTGGAGTGACCTATCGAGCGCTGTTTCCAGCAGCCCGATTCCCTCAGATGAATGGCACTGCGCGCTGCACACCGCTTGGCATACAAATCAAGCGGAGTCAGGCAGCGCACAGTGTCAAGAGCAGCCTGAAGGCAACTCTTCCTCACTCCAGTGATACTCAAGGAAACAATCCGCTGAACCTTATCTAAGATTTTCCGCTGAAAACTCTTATCTAAGGCACACCACCAAACAACGCAGCCATAAGTAATAATCGGTCTAACAATCGCCAGATATATCCAGCGAATGGCCCTAGGCGGAAGACCCCAGCTCTTACCTATGGAGTTCCTACACTGGTAGAAAGCATTCAGTCCCTTCTTCATTCTTTCCTCGGTGTTTCATTTCCAGTTCAACTTGCTGTCCAGGACAACACCCAAGTACTTGACCTCAGAAGACAACGAAAGCTCCCTACCAGCTAACCTCGGCAACCTAAAGGTTTCAATTTTGTACCTACGCGAGAACAAGACGAGGTCTGTCTAATCCGGATTTATACCCAGGCCACATTTCGTAGCCCAAGAAGATAAAATTCCAAGAGCAGACTCCATCAGTTCCCCCAGCGTCGGTAAAAATTTTCCACCCACCAGAATAGCCACATCATCGGCATATGCCACAACCCTAAAGCCCCTACTCTCTAGAAGCCTCAGACCAACATTAGCAACCAGGAGCCACAAGAGAGGGGATAGGACATCCCCTGCGGTGTACCCCTGGTCGCACGCTTTACGATAGAACCTCCACCCAGATTCGATCGGATTAGTCCATTACCCAATATGTGGATGATAAACCACACCAGAAAATCTGGGACATGTATATCCCTTAGTGAATTCTCAATAGAAGAAGTGGTAACATTATTGAAGGCCCCCTCTATATCAAGCAAAGTCAACAGTGTGTACTCACCCCTAGCCAGATTCGCCTCAACAAGACCTCAAGAACTTTATCAATGTCATCGAATACCAAGTCATCAAAACCCTCCCCACCAACTGCGTGTGCCAAAGCAATTATATTGGGATATTCGTTTGTATTTGGATCCACAGGATATTTATTTTTTACACATTCTGGCCAAATTGCTCTCCAACATCCGTTTAAGGTTGATGGTCGTAAATCTGATAATGCTAAACCAGCATCTGTAACGCAATCTTTAATATAAAACTTTTTCCAGGCATCAATTACTGTAAGAGTTTTATCCTTATCCAAAGTGTCCAAAATGTACTGGAATGTTCGTTTGATGTAGTAAGTTTTAAATGTTGCGATAATTCCTTGGTCCAGTGGTTGGATAAGGGATGTGGTATTCGGTGGCAGGAACAAAACTTGTACATTTTCGTGTTCCAACTGAGGATGCCCGGGTGCATTGTCTACCAACAGAAGAACTTTAAATTCTAAGCCTTTTCTGGCACAAATATTTAATGAACCATTCTGTGAAAACTGTAGTTGTCACCCATGCTTTTTTATTGGCCATCCAATTAACTGGCAATGTATCAAAATCGACACCTTTCATTGCTCGAGGTTTAAGAGCACGATTGATAAGCATGGGCTTTAACATCCGATCTCCAGAAGCGTTACTGCAAAATTAAAATGTGCCTCGATATTTTTCAACTTTAAAACCACCAGCAATTTTTTGCGATTTGGCCACATATGTTCTTCTCGGCAGTTTTTTCCATAAAAGACCAGTTTCGTCGGCATTAAAAACCTGATCTGGACTGTATCCACCATCGGCTATTATTTTTTTAAGTTTTAATAGAAATTCTTTGGCGGCTTTCTGATCTCCAGAAGCAATCTCGCCCTTGATTTTTATGTAATGAAGCGCATGCCTTTGGAGAAATCCCGTCTACCAACCTGTGCTTGCAGAAAATAAGTAGCTCTTCTCAGGAGTTGATTGTGTGGATGTAGACGGTTGTTCGTCCTTTATCATTTTATACAACCTTAATGCCTGCTGTTTGATATTGAATTTGTTTTTGTGCATTGTCCTCAAGCCATATTATGAGTGCTTTTTCCATTTTTTCTTTAACAGCATTTCTAGTGTATGACGAAGACGTAACGGATAATTTCGTTCCAGAAATCACCGATTGCTTAATTACAATTTCATTTTTTTTATAGTTCTTATTGTGGCTTCATTTAATCCGAACATTTTGCCAAGAAATGTTGAGCCTTCTCCATTTCGAAGGCGATCTAAAATTTCAATTTTGGTTTCCAAAGAAATTGCATTACGTTTTAGTTTTGTATTTGACATTTTCTTTTAGGGATTCATAAAATATTTAACAAAATTAAAAAATATAAATAACTTAATAAATATAAAATATTTTTTGGCTTACCTTTTATCTTAATGCGTTAAATTTAATGTAACGATAGAAAAACAAATTTGCCAATAAAAAAATTTCTTTACCAAACACAAAATATTAACACATTTCAATTGCTCTGACATTTGTGCTTGTATGCACAAGAAGGGAATTTCCCTAAATTTGTGCCATTTACATTTGATTTGACCAATAAATTTGCTTGTACGCGCAAAAAGGGAATTCCCTTAAATTTGTGATATAAACATACTTTGCAAAATTAAATTTGACAAAAAAAATTTAAGCACAAAAAATTTTAAATCGTGCTAAATGGAATAAAATCGTGTAAAAAAAATTAAAAATATTTTATTTTCAAACCGTGTAAAAACAGAATTAGGTGTAATATATGTACATTTGTTACAGTCGCTTAATGCACTAATGTTGTCACACTTCACAAAATAGGAAAAACCTATAATACAGTAATCCTTCGATTTACATACATACGTCGTCTTACATGTTCAGTTGATTTTTGTTTTAACAACAGTGGAGGGTGCTTAGAAAGATTTTAAAGAAGAACATAACTTCTTAGCTTAATAATTGAAGAAGAATCTGGTGGGTGCAGTCAGTGAAGAAGCCCAAAAAAAAACTAATGTTGGCTGATATGCTCATAGGAACTTTTTAATGTCGACTAGACCGGATTATTCAGCAAATAAATGCTAAGCGGAACATTTATTTTAAAGACAACCAGATATTTGTACTTACGATTTTGCTGTTGAAAATGTTGCAGTAAATTTTAAGGTTAGGTCAGTCTATAGTAGACTAGAAGAAGATGTCCGTAACACCATGACCTATGAAAAACGCTTTTAAAGAAAGTCTGATCGAAATTTAGATGTCTAACAATAAAGCTTGGAGTAATCTCAAATTAATTCCGATTGCTTACAGACGCATTTTTGACAGTAGATGGAGAAATATTTAAAAAAAAGATCATTTGTCACATAGAACACTACTTGCAATCGATAAGACTTCGGATTATTCCATCAATTTTAACAAAATGAGCGAAAATGGTGATGTCATATTTTTATTTTACATTCAACTCATGGACAATTCAATTTAACATATTTCATCGGCAAAGCATTTGTCTGCATAAATAAGGTTATAAAAACTTTAAAGTAATTGCTATGAATGAGGTAAGAGTTGAATCAGCAAAAATAACAGTAAGTTCAAACTGTAATTACTACCGAGATTCGTACTAAGAGAACAAACTAACCTTATCACAAAAGCGGATTTTAGTTCTGATATGAAAAGTTCATCTGACACTGGGTTTATCCAATAAATTTAATTTTTAATAAACCTTTTTTTATTAATATTATTTGAAAAATAATACTGCATAGTTCGTATGAGCAATTTGAAATTCAATTTACGTCATCTCGATTTGCGTCTCCATTTCTTGGAACTAATCGTGACGAAAATCGAAGAATTACTGTAAATAAAAAATTCTCTCAAGTCTTCCAATTGGGAACTTTGACAGTTGATAACGGCCAGATTGTTAAAGCTACATGAGCGGATATAGCATTCAAGAATACGTGTAAATAATAGAATTGTTTTATAAAAATATTTTTCTCGGATCGCCGCAGTCGATCGAAGTCTGGAAGTGGTGGATAAATTCGACTCCACTAGTTCAATAAACGATCGATCAACACTCGCACGTAGTAATTCTAGTTGCACTGGAAACAGATTTAAATCTTCAGGGTCAACGGAGGCGTTACTGCCTTTAAATGCAACTAGTAAGCCTTTTGCACTTTTCAATTGGTATGTGTAGAAATTTTACTCAATCTTTTCAAATTCGGTAACAATTATTCTATTTTATTTTTCATTGTGCACTTGTATTTTAGTTTCGTCAATACTGCCGCGTTTTATTTCAGTAGTATAAAACGAATATTCCCCGATGGCAGGGATTAATATTTGAATTAGCGCATTAGATTTTACTCTTTGGTAAATTAGGGGTTGTTGCCTAGATTTAATATCCGCAGGCGTATCGTCAGTATAGAAAACATATTCTGACAGAGGACATTTTCTTTGCTTTTGGGCTTCGACCCCGTTACCAGAGCAACACATCTGTCCATTCCCATCTGTACTGTAAGCCAATCGTTTAGGCTACTTGCACCTCAAGTTTTTGTTGGCAAGCTCACTTCACTTGAAAACAGCAATCATGATGACGGGAGTTCGTCGGTATTTTTAATATTGTTTTTCGATCAGCTTGTGATTTGATCAGCACACTTGTTCAAATTTGGTGCATTTACACTTAAATTTGCATTCGATTTAATATTTGGCTTCGAAGTTAAATAAATCCCGGATCAGTAATATTTTCGTTACTGGTGGAGGGTGAGCTTATAATAATATAAACCCTTCTGTTACTGAGCGCACAAGCATTATTAGGATGTTTTTTTTTTTTTTGTTGTCATCCATTAACTATTTTATTTGTTTTATATTTATTTTGCACTCGCACACTTCCTAATAAAGCTTTTTATTTTATAATAAAAAAAAACTCAGGTTTTTTATTGTCACCTATTACACTTTTATTTATAAAATTGTAACGAACGATAGCGAATAGAAAATGGCATATGTATTTGAAATCCATAGACTAATTCAAATATGTACAGTTTGGAAGAAATTTTATAAATCCTACATTTTGAGTGGACTAGGCAGTGGTCAAAGCTTTAACCTTCTGTTACGAAATTTTGAATGAACTACTTACTATGTTATCAAAATCTTAAGTTAAATAGAAGAACTTTACGTAAATTATGCGTATGTATGCTAAAACACTTATAATTTGAGTTACTATTACCTAGACAAATAATAACACTTATATTGATTTCAATTCATAAATGCATCTACTTCTCAAATTATATGGGACTATGTTCCTTAAAACGAGCATGCTCTCACAAATACATTCGAAATGTATGTTATTAAGAAACAATACGGATCGTGCAAGTTCGGGAATGCATTCTTATTAGGATTTCAGCTCATTAAAATAAATTTACAAAGTTCTCTATTGACGCCAAATATACAGTACCGAGCAAAAAACAATGCAACGCTAAGCCGATTGATCTTTATGTACGCCTCTTTCAAAAAAAAAAAAAACAGTACGGAAATTAAAAAAAATTAAAAACTTCTTTTTTATTTTTATGCTCCACAAACTTAGTTAACAAATGCAGGTTACAATATTAAAATTTTTTTTATCCACTTATTTTTATTTTAACATTTGGTAAAATTATCACAAGTTTTCTGCAAGCAAAAAATGCAACGCCATGTTATTCAATAACTTTATTTAAATTAAATGTAAATTCTTACAAAATGTTGGTTAAACATATACATACTTAAAAGTTAAAACCAGCTGCAAGGCATTAGAGCCATTAATTTGTCAACGTAGTGTAAAATGCAAATATTTAGTGGTGCCAAAAGAAGTATTTTTTACAAAGTAGTAAAAATAGACAGTCATTGAACTTTATTCAGGACAGATGTCTTCCACTAAACCTCATAATATGAACATGTTAAACAACCACAATATAAATGTACAGTGTGTAAAGATCCCATTTGCTATCAAAAATTCTCATCAAAATCTGATATCAAAAATTATCTCCACTTTAAACTCTGTCGTCCTGAACGACGTCGAAAAATTATTTTCTAACCTTTTTAAAAGTTTTTGTAACGAAGGCTTCCTTATAATGGGGTTCTAATACATACCTCTTATAAGCATCAATGCGTGGTCTTCACACTCCACAATTCAGACTCAATATGATTTCATTAACGACAATGTTGCATAACAATGAAGGCCTAACCTCTTACCTCTTAACCCTCTTTTGACAACTTAGATTAGAAATTATGGTTTTATTATCTTTCACTCTTTCACAGTCATACAAAATCGTTGCTCCTAAATCAAAACAACCAAAAAACTGTTTTTAATATGCTTGTTATTGTTCTCGAATTGTTAATAGCCAGAAAAATTCCCGAAAATGTCAGTGGATTTTGTGTCAAGTTTGGCGGATAGTTATTAGTTTTAAAATATTAATATTAAAATGTAAGAGTATATGTACATATATCTAGGACTCACTGGGAGGTAACACGAAAACATTAATGATTGCTTGCATATCACCTGCCGAATCAAATTACGACGAAACGATTTCAACTTTGCGTTATGCCTCACGGGCGAAAAACATCTCCAACAAACCAAAAATTAACGAGGATCCAAAGGATGCAAAACTTCGGGAGTATCAAGAGGAAATTATGAAATTGAAAAAATTGTTGGAGGCAAACAATAATAATATCATAAATGATGCAATTCATACAAACGAAATGACGAGAGAGAAGCCACATCAAGTTTCTCTAGCATGGCTCGATGAGGAAAGCCAAAAGTTAAAAACCGAAATGCAAGCAGAAATGGAGCGTTTACGAGACGAGCATGTACGTGAAAAACGCGAAAAAGAACAGCGCATTCAAGAAATGGAAGAGTTAAAACAAAATTATGAGGAGCAATTGATGATGTTAAGACCGCAAACTAATGCAAGTGACTCCATGAAAAGCATAGCAGAACAACATCAGCAAGTTTCTGGCAACAAAATCTTACAGTTGGAAGCCTGCAAACGTATCGAAATGATTAAACAGGCTTTAATTGGTGGAGAAAGAGCCAATGATACTCAGTTGAAAGAGAAGAGGCAAAAGAAAAAACTTGATGCACAGAGGCGATTAAGCGCTTTAGCTCATGTTTTAAGTCGCGTTGAGCAAAGTGAAGATCGTGTCATTCTACAAGGTCATTATACATCCATCCAACAAGAACTGAATGCAAAAAATGAACATTTAAAAATTTTACGTCAAAAAAATCGAGCACTAGAGAGAGAAGTGTCAGATCTTCAAGTGGAATTTCAATTAGATCGCGCAGATTATCTAGAAACTATTCGAAGACTGGAAAAGAATTTAAAATTCTATCAACAAATAATGGATAAAGCTCTACCAATTCTACGTAAGGATGGAAAATATTGGTAAGAATTATGTTATGTTATGTTATATACCTTTAAAATAAAATTAATAAGTTAGTGCGCGTACAGTTACTACATACATAAAAATTACAACAAGTTGCTCTATATGCTTAGACTTTGAATTATTCTTTATATGCACTTATTGTGAATACATATACATACATACATAATTGGCCATTAAAACCCTTCAGTCAGGATTAAGGCTTAGCTTCTCAACACCACTCATGTTGTGTGCGTTAATTTTATACTTGAGTGGCGGGACCTACAGTTTAAAGTCGACTCCGAACGACAGATTTTTTGAGAAGCTTTTCATGGCAATTTTTACTCTCAGAGTTTTTGCCAGAAATCTGCTGAGAGAAAGTCGCTGAAGAAATACTTTTTGTATTTTGTTTTTGATGTCTGGCCTGGGATTCGAACTCGGGCCTTTCGTCTAATAAGCCAACACACTACCTACTAGACCACGGCGACTTCACTTATTGTGAATACCCAGGTTATTAGTTTTTAGGCTCATTTTTAAAAAATTATAAATGTAACCTTTTTAAATATGTATGTATGTAGTTGTAAGCACAAAATGAAGCGTCATAAATAATTACAGTTTTTTTCCACTAATCCAATTTTATAATGTTTTTAATTAGTGTTTACTGCGTTTTTGGTGAAATGCTATAAACAAATTAGACACAGCACTTGCAGCACAGCAATCTGTACATAGAAATGATTGATTCTGCTGCTGTACCCTTTGGTTAATTTGTATTTTTGGTAGCAGTAATGATAGAATTAGTGCTGGCAATACAAAGATTTGGATGAAATAAATTTTTTAATAACGCGATGCAACTATTAAAAGCACGAAAAAACATTTTAGTGGCATAATTGCTTGTGCTTTACCGTTGCCGCTTTTAAAATAATTGAAGAGCATGCTGCTTTCTTCTAGTGGCAATTGTAAAATTGACGTGACTTATGTGTTTATAGCATACATAGGTGTAAAAATATAACATGTTATTTAACCCATTTATGGTTGCTGTGCAAATCGCCGTAGTTTAGTCGGTAGTGTGTTCGCTTATTAGACGAAAAGCCCAGGTTCGAGTCCCAGGCCAGACATCAAAACGAAATAGGAAAATAGATTTCTGGCAAAAATAAATAAATCTGCCATGAAAAAGTTTCTCAAAATCTTTCTTTCGAAATCGACGAAGCTAGGCCGTAATCCTGACTGAAGGGTTATAATGGCCAATTATGTATGTACGTAAGTGTATCGGATTTTTATATGAAAATTATCAACAACAAGCATACATTGTCGCATATTAGTCCAACAATACACTCAATACAAAGATACAAGGGCTTGTGTGAATTTCCCATATATGTTATACTTTTCTAATAATGTTGCCCTAAAAAGGCAAAAAAATGCAACATGTTTGAACCTCAATTTTATCAAAGAGTTAGAAGTGCAACACTCTTTAACAATTGTTTTGTTTTAAATTGTATTATACATAGTTTTTATTAAATGTATAAAAATGAATGGATTCGTATTCCATCATTTTTATTATTTATTTTTTAAGTTTTTTCATTTTAATATTATTAATTCCGTATATCGTCAAGTGTTTTTAATAAATAAGCTGACTCTCTGTGATGATAATTTTTTCTAAAAGTATTCAGTGGGCGATAAAAACACTGGGAAAATTTCATTTTGTAAAAACAAAGAAAATAAAACAAACAAAAAAGAAGAGATGTTAAAAAATTTTAAATCTGCCTTAATGGTTGTAAATGCTTGTAAACATATTGTTACGTTTTTACCTATCAAAAACTTTAAAAATATAAGCTCGTAGATTGAAAATAAAATAAAAATTAATTTGTGTTTAGTTTTAATTAAATTCTTTATTGTTCCCACAATTCTGGGTGCGACTGTTTAGAGCTTCATGTAAACAACAACAATTGCTTTGTTTGCTATTCCTCTTTGCACTCTTTTGCATAAACAATAACAATTACTAGTTAATTGTTCGACAGATCTTTGTAACAGAGATCTTCAAACCACGATGACTCTCTTCAAACACACCGCGTCTTCACACAAGACTGACTAAACTTTTACTGACTCCGTTGCCTACTTTGCCTTGCCTTTTACATGACAACGTAATAGTTCGTAGACTGTTCGTGGCTTCGCCTCCTCGTGATCTCTATAAATGTAAACATCGTTGTTTCATTATTGTTGTTTGTGTATTTTGTTTACATTTATTTTTGTAGTGTTTGTTGGTATATTTTTGTTTACTTGTTTCTCATTTTTTTATGCTGGTATTTGTTTGTATATTTTTGTTTACTTGTTTATCATTTTTTATGCTGGTGTTTTTGTTATATTACGCAGTGCGATAATGTGTGAACAAGTTCATTGTTTTTATTGCTTTCGTTTATAATTTTAATGTTAAACGATGTAAAAGCAAAACACCAGTATCTAGATACTGGTACTTTCATTCTTATTGATATAAAACTTTTATATTTTTACGTGTATATAATTATTTTTCTTTAAAATAAAAAAATTTGTTTAAGAAATAAATACTTATTGTAATAATTCTATTGTACACAAAAAAAATAGAAGCAAAATAAATAAATAATATATATGTATTTTGAGTGTATTTTGTAATTTGCATAAGGAATTATAAGAGTGTAATTTTATTGTTATTACTCTAACTATAGGTATTGAATTGAAATTTATAAAAAAAAAAACAATAAAATCACTTTGAACAGAACAATATTGGAGTGTGTACTTATATGTATGTGAAGTCGCCGTGGTCTAGTAGGTAGTGTGTTGGCTTATTAGACGAAAGGCCCGAGTTCGAATCCCAGGTCAGACATCAAAATGAAATATGAAAAAATATTTCTTCGGCGACTTCCTCTCAGCAGATTTCTGGCAAAAACTCTGAGAGTAGAAATTGCCATGAAAAAGCTTCTCAAAAAATCTGTCGTTCGGAGTCGACTTTAAACTGTAGGTCCCGCCACTCATGTATAAAATTAACGCACACAACATGAGTGGTGTTGAGAAGCTAGGTCGTAATCCTGACTGAAGGGTTGTAATGGCCAGTTATGTATGTACTTATATGTAATTTCCGTAAATATTTAGGCAATTCACAAAAGCCCTTGTATCGTTGTATTGAGTGTATTGTTTGACGAAAACACACACTTATACACATTTTTTCATATTTTTACGTTTTTACATTTTTAAAACGTTTAAAATAGATTGCGAAGATTGCAAATAAAATAAAAATAAATTGATGTTTAGTTTTAATTAAAATCCTCTATTTATTATTCGCACAATCCTGTGGGCCATTGTTCACAACTTGTTATAACAACAACAATTGTTTTGTTTGTTATTTATTCCTTTGTTTATACCCTTTGCATAAACGATAACAATTACTAGACAATTGTTCTACAGGTCTTTGTCTTCAAATCACGAGTCTTTACACAAGACTTACTGAAGTTTTTCTAACTCCGTTGCCTGCTCTGCCTTGCCTTTTATATGACAACGTAAACAGTGTGATAAATGTTCTTGAAGGTGAATATTCGTGGCTTCGCCTTCTCGAGATCTCTATAAATGTAAATATCGTTGTTTCATTATTGTTGTTTGTGTACTTTGTTCACATTTATCCTTGTAGTGTTTGTTGTTGCATTTTTGTTTACTTGTTTATCCCTTTTTTATGCTGGTGTTATATTACGCAGTGCGAAAATTTGTAAACAAGATCATTGTTTTTGTTTTTGTAGCTTTTGTTTATAAAATTAATGTTAAACGATGTAAAAGTAAAACACCAGTATCTACGCCTAATACACGTTTCAATCCAATTGACAACTGAGTCGGTTGTTGTCCAAATCAAGGCGTGTATGGCTCTCTCAATTGATTAGTGTGGCAGTTGTCGATTTTGTTAAAGAAAAATCTAAAGATTTTTTTTTTCAAGTTGGCTAGTAGGCCTTCAATTCGATTGTGCTGTATTCTGTGTCTCGCAGAATTTATGTTTGTGGTTTTCTATTGCGAAGAAAAACTTCAGTATTTTTAAGATTGTTTTTAATTTCATTGAATTTTAAATAAGAAATATAAGAATGACTGCGATGCTTTGAGATAAATTTTCTAATCGCTCGAGAAAAATACTGCACTTTGGAAAATAAAAAGTCCGAACTACAAAAATAAAATGAAAAAGGCTTAGGATTTGCTTTTAGAAAAATATTTGCAAATTGATGGCGAAGCATCACTGACAACTTTTATATTTAAAATCACTGATGTCAGAATGGAGATCAGGTGCAGCAGACGAAGACCTTTACGCGCCGACTTTGTGGTAAATTAACGAACTGGATTTTCTAAAGGGCCAGGAGTAGGCAGCGGATAGTACATTCTCTGTGGACATGAATGTGGAGGTTATTACAACACAGTGCTACTTCCCTAATCTTCTTAAACCACATTTTTATTTTAGAAAATTACTACAAACCTTAAAGATACCAGACAAAACTTCGCGGAACAAGCCTGTATGCATTTGAAGCACCAAAAAAGAGAGTGTGGAAGACAACAGCGACGTCTTAGGCGTGCGAATATTAAAAATTATCAAATGAGCAGAAGTTTTATGCTAAAAACATCATTGAGAACGTATTGACTCTCGGGTAACTTAACCAGCTTTCTTTGTATACCATTCCTCCATCCTCATTAACATCTTCGTCGTCCAGGATATCTACGCCATATAGCCCAACTTTAAACTTTTAGTTTTTATTTTATATAGTTTTACATATATTTAGTTGAGTAGAACTCAAAAATATTTTCTTTATAGTTGTCGAACCCTCAAACTCCTTTTATTTACAAAACTTTTTAACTTTTTATACAAACTTATTGATTATTCGACTTATATCATGTACTTACTCGGGTGTATTTTCATTGTCGCACCGTTTTATTGTTACTATTTCCAATAATTTTTTCAGTTCAATAAATTTTATTTAATAATTTATTTTAATAATTGAACGTTTAATACAACACTTTATTTATTTATCAATTAAGGGATCCCGATGAAATTTTACACAATTCGAATTGGAATGATGAGTTAAAAGTTTGGAAATTACCAGAGGCCTCAATGGATGCTTTTAAACTGCCATTAGCTTCCAGTTTGCGGGGTAAACAATTCTTAGACAGTACGTTACAAAAACGAATAAGTTCTTCTAATTCATTACAAAGTACTTTAAACAGTGTCAGTTTTATACCGGTAGACTACCTGAAAGAGACAATAAAAACTAACAAACATGTCTATTCAAAAAACGATTTGCACCAGGATAAACATTGCTCGGCGCACAGTTGGCCTAATGAAAAAAATACAGATGAACACAACAAATTTAATAATGGTAAAAAAATGAGTGATAAAACAATTTATGCTCTTCAGGTAAAGTTGTCCTTGGTCACTATATTTTTAAAGTCTAAAGGTTATATTTTTTTTATTTTAGAACTATGATCATATGGACCTTGACAAATCAGAAATTTTACAAAATTATTTTCGTTCCAACCGTCGAAAACATACTGCTGACGTAAAAAATTAACATTAATTTATATGAAAAAGTGATTGATTGATGTAATTACCTCGATTTATTCCCGCCCATAAGATATAAGTATGTACTTACATACAAATATACATTTTACATGTAAATATAATATTTTCGAAAGTATAAACGGCGAAAATTTGGTGAATATCTACTATGGCTTTTGCTTTCAGCACCCTAAGTAGTTATTTTTAATGTGAAATTTTAATGTTTTAATTTGATTTCGAAAAAAAAATGGTTCCATCATTGTATATAATACCGGATTCTTAAAGTTTGAGTTTCTTTTTAATCGAAATTATTTATTGTTACTAATATGTATATGTATATAGAATTAATTTGGCTGTATTTGTGAGAAAGGTAGAAATAGAAATTATCTGACTTCATCCACAGTGTTTAAAAATATGTGTTGAAAAGATTTAAAATAACTCTCATATGTTATAAAGGTTATGCTATAAAACAATGACCACAGCGCAGCAATCTCTCAAAAATAGAATACATTGGCGTACAGCGGAATTCGGATAAAAGCACACCGTTTTATTGCTATACATACTTTTATTATCTATTATTTGATAATAAGACTGAAAAGAAAAGAAGAAGAAAATACTGTTTACTGCAAAACTGCTGCAATGAGAGAGATTTTGTTTGTAAAAACACATTTTTATATATAGAAAATTTAAATTTAATTGCAAATATTTTATATTTACCGGCGACAAATAAGTCATAGCGCCATATCATTTTTGTTACATTATGTACATATCTGTACCTTTTTTGTACCTATGAACGATATTTGAATTAAAAAAAAATAAATTTGAATTAAAAAGTGGAATATACATATATCAATTTGTTTTATTTTTATGGTCATAGTTTAAAAAAGGTCAGTTCGTTCAATTGAAATTGTTTTGCACTTTTCCGAAGTTCGCTTAAGTGAAAATTCCGTTTTTTAAATTTATTTTTTGTTTCATATACACTGTTGTTCGCACTATTTTCACAATCGTATTTACCATAGTAACTAAATTTTCTTCCGATATTTTTATTTTCACAGAAATAAATTTCTCTAGTTAGACGAACAGAATTCCTGAAGGATTCTGGATCTTCCAACCTTAGTTCGTTGTCCACAAAATATGTAAAATCTCTTCCGCTATAGCGTCGAAGCAAGCACTTTCTGCACCAAAATTTTTAATTTATTTATTTCACAAACTACTGCCACTACTGGTAGGTAGAAGTGGCTGTCCTCTAGATAAAGTCGTGAGCGAACACACTTAAGCCGCACACAGGGCCCATTGTGATACCACAGTTTCACATTCTCCCCAGACTGCCAATATCCATGCATCACAGTTCATCTAGATGCTCCATGTAGTAGGCACCCAGGTGTCTCTTTCTTTTGATTAAAGCTTTAATAGATTAATACCAAATACGTACGTGAATAAAAAAAGTTCAAAATTTACTTGGTACAAGTTATTAACTTCAGTTCTTTTATTAAAAAAAAAAGTATGGTATTTCAATAATCTATACCAATTTTTTTTTATAAAAGTCAATTTACATAAGCAGAGAGAAAAATTAAAATTTAATAAAAACATAAAAAGACTCTTCCTCGTCAAAGTTAAATAAAATTATTTCAATCATAAATCTAAATTTAAATTAAATTAAATAAATATAATTACAAATTTAAATTCAGTTTTAAAGTAAGTATCACCCCCTTGCACCAGTTTCAAACAATAAAAGTGGTAAGTTAAAATTTCGAAAGAAATTATTGTGTAATTAAAAGCTATACAGAGAAATTGGCTAATAATAACTACTGTTTAAGAGGGTTTCTTTACAGCCAAGGATCAATTAAACCGCATACAAAAACGAAAAGTTCAAATTATTCTTAGAAATTAATTGAAAGCATAGGTTGCTAAGTGTATATAAAAATCTATAATAATGTGTTTAAAAGATCTTTACATTATAATATGTTGCTATTCTGTGTAAACAACATAAGAATTGGAATCCATTTCATTCATTTCCATTTTAATAAAATTACTTGTAGATGACAGTTGTTGTACTGGTGGACTATTTGAATCGTTGTTGCTGGTGTTACTTCCACTTCGAACAGCAATTGATGACGTACTTCGTCTGGAAAGAAAATAAAATAACGGTGTAACTTTAGTTTAACGTTAGCTGGGATAATATGCAATAAAAATAATAATCCAACTTTTGAAAATTTTACCAATAACAATGCACGCTTAATTTTCGTTACTGATTGAAAATTCAAAAAAATTGTATTGTAAAATAAAATACAATTCTTATGAACTACATAAAGCTTTTTAGTGACGTAATTATATTAAATTTATACTTTGCAGTCTATTTTTAATAATATTTTTTAACTCTGAAGAAAAAAGTTAAATCAAGCAAATATAACCTTTTTTCTGTCAACTATCGCAATTAGGAAACCTTCATGTTTAATTCTAAGATAATTTTCTGCTGCAATGGTTAGTCGTGAATAACCAGCATTCACTGTATTGTTAATTTATTCATCGAAACTTTTTCAATACAACAATTACCTATTTTACAGGAAGTAAGTTAATTCGTTCTACGAAAATGCGCTAAATTGGTCAACGCACGATTTATGAGCCTTATTCATCGCCCTTAGTAGAGTTATTTCTACATATCTGTTTTCTGAGAAGCCTCCCATTTTCAGTTGTACAGAATCACACCTTCAGCTATCTCATCTAGTAGGATTTTAAAAAACCAGAACTGAATAATAAATTTTTTTAATTTCTAAAAATCTTATTCAAATCAGGTAATTTATTTTTCTTCATTGATTTTATAGTTTCATCAATACTTGGATATCCAGTTGAAATATTTGGATTTACGTTTAGCAACAATGTTTAACAATAATAAATTTCATAAAAATATAAATTAAAAAATGAAAAAAAAATAAAACTTGTAAAGCCTTTCAAAATTACAGCATAACATCCAAATATGGGAGACAATGTTTGTAATCGGAAAAATACAAAAGAAAGTGCATGCAGCACATAAATCAAAAATTATATAAATGATGCAACACTGGAGAAATGAATGAAGTAGGTACGGTAATTAAGGCATTTGTAATCGGCGACAAAACAAAACTTGGCCAATTCACACGACTTTGTATCGTGTATGTTGTACTGAATATACTTTTGTTTGTGAACGCTCAATACTATGCTGTTTTGTGTATTTCGTATTCCTAACATCAAAAAGCGTTACGAAGAAGTGCTTGTGTGAATTGCCCAACTGTTTTATTTTTAGAAATTTCGCAGTTTTGACTTTCTATTTATTACTTTCAACTTTTATTTACTCTAGATTTGTGATTTTTTTTTTTTAATTTACTATTATTTTTTATTAATCGGTGTTAATTTAGCACTATAAGAACCATTATTACAACTTGCCTATAACTAAAGGAATGATTTTAACAGGCAAATAAATTGTTTTTCATTATTATAAGTGAATAATAAGGTAGAAGTGAGCGTTAAGCTAAAGGGAAGATCATTCTACCTGTAACTTTTAAGGTTATGTTTATGTTTGAACTTGTCATATTTATTTATTTAATTTATTTATTTATGATTAATCATAGCACAACAAGATAATAATCTTATAAATGAAAGTGCAATGGGAGTACATTAGGGTTGCCAGCCCGGCTGGACTTGGCTGGATTGTCCAGCTTTTTTGATGCTTGTCCAGTTTCAAGCTAAAATTTAATTTGTCCAGCTAAATAGAAATTTTTTAGTACACTGCAATAATGAATATGCAAATATGCATGTGACGGACTGAACTGAAAAAATTTAAGTTTAGTTAAATAAATTTTAAAGAATGCAATGAATTTATTTAATTGTAATATTTTTAAATAATATAACATATGTATATACGTCGATAACAATGGATATTTTAATAAAAATTATTTACACAAAACCAAAATTAACATTTTCTCTGTATTTTTTTATGTCCAGCTTTTTTTGTTTTGTCCAGCTTTTTAAAACCCAATGTCCAGCTTTTTGCGAATCGGAATCTGGCAACCCTTGAGTACATACATACATTAGAAGTCGCCGTAGTCTACTAGGTAGTGTGTTAGCTTATTAGATGTAAAGCCCGGGTTCGTATTCCAGGTCAGACATCAAAACGAAATATGAAAAAAAATATTTCTTCGGCGACTTCCTCTCAGCAGATTTCTGGCAAAAACTACGAGAGTAAATAAACCTGCCAGACAAACCGTTGCCTGCTTTATCTGCAGGGTAAACAGTCTGATGAATGCTCTCGAAGGAGAATGACTTTGACTCCGCGAAGTCTCTATAAATATAAACATGTTGATTACGTTATTGTTGTTTGTTTATTTTGTATACGTTTATCCTTGCAGTATTGTTGTTGCCTGTTTGTTTACTTTGTTTATTTCCTTTTTTATGCTGATGTTGTTGCTATATTTTTGTTTATTCATTAATCATGTAAACAAGTCCATTGTTTTGATTTTGTAGCTTTTGTTTATCATTTTAATAACACCATTTCCATTTTCGTAATACTGCCACCCTTAAGCCTGTTCCTCCCAAATAGGCTCATTATCTCTTCTCCCATATTTCGCCAGTCGCTCTATGTGTACGACCTTCATTTTGGGTTGGGGGCTGTTAACTTTCTGTATCCTGCATACTATATCGTTTAACCTTTTAATTATTTTATATGAGGGTAGTTTTTACACCAAAAGTTGGAGGAAATTCCCATACTATGCCCAAGGACTGTCCATACTACACCATAAGTATGTCCTCCTTCTTGGAGAGGCTCATTGATGTTAATCTGTGTCAAGCCCTGGATAGAAATGTACTTTTCAGGGGACAGCAAGTATACAACAACGAAAGATTTTTTGAAACTGCCCTGCATAGCCTAGCGTGTAGGATAGAAAAATCGCTGACGCAAAAGGTGTATACCCTGACTACTTTCCTGGATATTGAAAAGGCTTTCAATAGTGTGGAACCAAGCGCTATATCAAGTGCGCGAGCAATATTAGGTTTACAAACTACTATGATAAACTTGATATCTAAACTATTTTGTGGGAAAACAATCTACCCAACACTAGGGAGCTCGAAAATAACCAGATCTATGGGAGGGAAACTCTACAGTAGCATTCTCTCCTCTCTTATGGAATCTGGTGATAAATGAGCTACTAGTGTTGCTGGGACAGGTTAGATGTGGGGCAATTGCCTATGCAGACGATATTGTTCTTGAAATTTCGAGACTGAAACATCTCCGAGCGAAAAATTACCATACTTTCTGATAGCCAGGCGGCTATCAAGGCTCTAAATTCCAACGTGATGAACTCCAGGACGGTGTGCAACTGCTACAGATATCTCAACGTGGTAGCGGAACAATATGATGTCCATATCTTATAGGTACCGAGGCAAAGTCATATTTCTGTAACTGCAGAGAGGATGAACTCGACTTTGAGAATTCCTTTGAGAATCTGCAGGGTTATAATTGACAATGCGATCGCCGATTCCGTCACGACAGATGGGCTGCCTCGGACACGGGTAGTACGGCGCAAAAAATCTGGCCAAGGCTCTATGATCGACGAACGGTAAGTCTGCTTAAATTTCAGAGGAATGCGCTCAGTATGATTGTCGGGGTCATTAGGGATACAAATGCGAGGCGCATTGGTCTCGTACACCTTCGTTTCATTGTTAATGCGCCAAGACGCGAGCGTAGCCACCAGTTTACGTCGAATTTTGTGAAAAGGTGATGATATGACGCCTCACAAAGTTCAAAATCATCTTTTCGGATGAAGCTTATTTTCATGTTGGTGGGTACGTTAATAAACAAAATTGTCGTATTTGGGGCTTAGAAAACTCACACGTGGTCTTACAGAAGCCAATGCACACATTTCGAGTGACTGTTGGGTGCGGCGTGTGGAGCGGAGGCATCATTGGTCCATTGGTCTTTAAAGAAAAGTGTTGTGCCGACAAACCAGAGACAATTGAACATTTGAAGGCCTACATTTGTGATGCCATTGCCGAGATCCCTTACACTCTACAAAGTGCACGAAGATTGATCCGATCGGATGAGGCACTGCGAAGCCAGCCGCGGCACCCATATGCATATAATTGCACTTCACAACAAAAAACCCTTAAAACAAAATTTTAAACCGTTTTTGTTTTTTTGCATTATTAAATTAAAATTTTTAAATGGCCTAACCTTTAAAAAAATAAAATCCGACTGATTTTTAATCCTTTGTATAATGATCCCAGATATCTCTTTAACGCCTTAAGTCTTGTATATTTTTTGTATCATTAGATTTTTGTCAAGGAGTATCAGAATAGTTTTTTGTACGCAAACAGTTAAAAATTGAATCCCGCCTTTATTACAGGATACGTCTTAGAACCCCGCTACAACAAGCTTTCATTTAAAGATAAACATTCAAGCTACATAGAATGAATATATAAAACATTCATACGCAACCCTATACAATTCATTGCTCTTACAAATTCATTGCTGAGGCAAATGGATGGGAACAAATACAACCACAATGCAGTTTTCGTGGATATACCAGCGTGATAATACTCCTAAACACTCGGCTAGGGTTGTTCAAATCCTTGTTATGTCGTGGCCACTGTAATTTCAAGATTTAAACGCGATTCAGAACACGTGGATGATAGCTAAACGTAATTTCGGAAATAAAGTATACTAAAATGGAAAAGAACTTTTCGTCGAATTGAAAAAGCAGTGGAATTCCAAGCGAATACATTGAAAACTTATTTCTTCAATCTCTAAGAGATGTTCGGAAATAATAAAAACAACGAATATGCCACAAAATATTAAACCTGAAACCGAAAAAACCGAAGTATTATTTTATTTCCAATAGTTTTTTAAATACAAAAAGAATTAAATTTAATAAAAAAATTAATTAAAAAGTTACTTAAGGTGTTTTGATTAAAAAGTCAACGTTTATTTAAAAAATAGTTTCATTTATAAATGTTTTGACCACCACTGTACGTAAACACTGGGAGGCAAGATTTACCGTTTTACAAAAATTAAACATCGGATATCGAGGTGTGTCGTGTGTTAACTTTGCTAATTATCTCTTTTTATAAAGCACCACTGTCATTCTCAACCATATAATCCAAATAAGTTATTACGAATTTTTCAAAATTTTAAGAATATTTGCAGCACAATATAAGATTTCTTAAATAAAGTTAAAAGGTTCCTTGTAGATAAAGACTAATAGAATCTTAGAATCTTTGATTCGACTAAAATAATTAAAAATTTATAGTTGATTTGGGGCTTTATGCAAGAAGTACGCAAAGTATTTAAACAATGTAGAAATCCACGCCGCAAACGGTAAAAAATTACGACAAAAGCTATGATTTATGTATATGTAAGTTTGGTCGAAAATATCCCTGTAGATAATTTCTATATTCTATCGTTTTCTAATGTTAGCAGATTCGGATACAAAAATGATTAATATTTTAATTTTTTCATTAAATTAAACCTTTTTAAGGAATGTATAATATTTGTGATACTAGGCATTTGATAAAATAAAGAAAACTTACTTGGACTTTGCGTGAGTAAGAATGTGAGACTTCAGATTAGTAGACTGGGCAAATTTTTTATTACAACCATCAAAAGGGCACACGTATGGTCTATCGCCAGTATGAATACGAACATGTGTTCTATAAAATATACAATATGTTATTTTTATATATTACTAAATTGTTAAATGTATAAAATAAGTACATATATTATCATCTCACCTTAAATTAAAATCCAAAGAAAATCGTTTACCACATCCTTCAAATGTGCATTGAAAAGGCTTTTCGCCAGTGTGCACTAACTGGTGACGTTTTAATTTTGAGCTTTCAACAAAAGCTTTGCCGCATTCTGAACAAACATGAATACGTGGTCCATGTGTGTGTAAATGTTTACGCATTGCGGAATTATCACGGAACAATTTATTGCAGCCCTTGTGTGGACAAGCAATTTTTTTGTCTGATATTGCCGAACCAATTGAATTATTCACATTTTCATTACTTGTTGCGACAGTATTACTAGAGGTGGAATCGTTCGAGTTGTAACTTAAGGGAGGTGGCGTTGTAAGTGTTGTATTGCTTTGTAGATTTTTTTGACTATTATTTATATTTTGCAAAACGACTCCCATAGATAAAAGGCGACCGTTTTGTGTGCCAGTCATAAGTAACGTGTTTGCAGCTACGTTATTGCCACTTAAACTATGAATTTGGATTTGATTGGAAGATGTATCGTCATCAGAATTTATACTTGTTAAGGTGGAATTACTAGTCTCATTAATATTCGTTAGTAAAGTTGTAGGACTAATAATTTCCGTCGTCGATGACGCCGTTGAATTAGTCGATGTTAATAGTGTATTGGAAGTAAGGGTGGGCTGTTTTATAGTATTAGAGGAATTAATTTGATGTGTAGTATTTGTAGTTGAAATCCTTTTTAATTTGTCCGGATAAGTATTGGAACGAGAAGAAATATTTTGTGACTTTTTGCTATCACTAACGCTTAATACAGCTACAGGTAAATTATGTGAAACAGTTGAAGTAGCATCTTCTATTAAAAGTTGTTGTTGCTGATGTTGTTGCATTAACAAGTGTTGGTGTAATACTTCAGGTTGCAAACTACAAGCGGTATCGAGTAATGTGGCGGGTATAGAAGTTGTTGACGAACTTTGTGTTGTAAATACATTAGAATTTGTACAACTGTTAGAATATTTTAAAAAATCTTGGTTTATGTCCCGCTGATCAGTATGACAATCAGAATTTTCAGCTTCTAGAATAACAGATTCTTCCTGTTCTTCTTCATCATCAGATATTCCGGATGCCCACATTGTAACACTAAACTCTCCTTCCATTGTTTTTATTTGTACTTGTTTTTGCTCCCAACGTCTGGGCTTTGCATTTTCTTCGACTAAAATTTCTGCAGTCCGCGCAGATTTATTTGATGACTGAAAATAGTTTGGTATTGATGTAGGCGGTTGAAATTTTTGGTGTCTTTGAATTGTAGGTGGTATTCTGGAATTCGCCATTACTGACGCTATTGTATCACTAGGACTACGCATTGTATTGGGTTGAATATCAGCTGTGCTTGAAGTATTATCTTTGAATTCGTTATTTAAAATATCTACACACTGATTAGACGTCAAGTTATTTACAGAAAAAGAGGAATTTTGCTGGTCCTTTTTGCGTTTTCTATTATTAATTATATTTAAAAATTATAAAGTATTTTTTAAACTAATAAAATATTTTTAATAACAATAAAAATAAAAACTAATTAAAATGATTAAATTATATTATTACTTGTTATTTGTTGAAGTAATTAAAGTAGTTGCGGAGGAGTTCAAAGATGTCGGTGATTGGGACGTAGTGAATAAATCGGAATTAAAAGGTGATGTGTTCAAATAGACGTGATTTGCCAACTGAGAATCAGAATGTATTCCAATATCTTCTTGAATTAACACTAGAAAAAAAGCATACATTTTAATCATTTCTTTTTTACAGGCAAAAAAGTTATGCTGTTTAAACAATATCAATGAAACATACTAAGTACGGAAACTATAATTTTTCTTATATAACGTTTTTATACTTCTTCTCCTTAAAACGATTACTATTTTCAAATTTAAATACATTTTAGAACGTAAAAAATATAAAATATGTAGTTTTTTTCATTCTTAAAACAAAAACGAATTAAGAAATATGTATTCTAATTACAAAGTCATGATCATGTACTCGGTGGAGAAGTATTGTGCTGATACCAATTAACACTTAAGCCAACTTATTCATATTACGGACTGTTGCTTGAAAAATATTTTACAAATTTGAGTTAAAGACCGTGTTTATATTACTTCACGATCCATATAAAATACATTTTAAAATTCTTACAAAATCGGAAATACATTCATTTCGGGGAAAAAACTCGTTTGAATAAATAGTAAATCTAAACATTAGAGAGAAAATTTTATAAAATTAATATATAAGTGAGAATTCGGCCATGTCGCCGCCACTGCTGGCGTATGCAAGGCGCAACCTAAAACGTCAATTTACGCAAGCTTGTCACGGTGCATGAGGCCATATTTCGCCAATAACTCTTCGAATGTTTACTTCCAGGTATTTAGTTGTCTCTGGTATATCGACGTAGACAAGTAACTTTAGATAGCCCCAAAAGAATTAGACTAAATTAAATCACACGGGCTCCATCGGTTAACAAAATTTTGAAATTTGGAAATTCATTAATATCAATAACAATTGGTCCTTCATCCTATTCATTGCATTGGTGACACATACGATGATCACTTGGCTTCAGTTCCTGTTCACTTGAATTTTGAAAGCTTTTTAGCCGAGATCCTCCCATAAAATATCTCAAAAATTGAAAGGAATTTGATGGATTTGGACCTTCTTCTTCTTTGCACACTGTTCAGCGTTCGGAAGAAATTTATCAGTAAATATTAGAAAACCCATCCGTTCTTATTCAATGAATGTTTATAACAAAAACAATTTTCAGGCGTTGCTCCGGTGTAATGGAACGTCAAACCAAACTAAACCTTTAAACCAAACTAAGCAAACTAAGACGCCTTTTGCACGTTCAAAGTTCTTTGAAAAGTAGTTTGACAAACTCATTCGCATTTTCTTTTAAAGTTTGTTTCGCCTTTGCACGTTCAAAGTACTTTGCAAAGAATTCTGAGAGCTATCGGTAGACGACGAACGAAGAACAAAGCAACTTTGAGAGTACAGCAAAGTCAGAACTCACCCCTGCTCGTTTTTTCCCTGTCTCCTACATACTCAAGACTTTTCTAACTATTTTGCAAACTACTATGAATGTGCAAAAGGCCCCTAAATCAGTTGTCAAATAAAGCAGTGTTGCCAATTAAACGTTATGAACCCCTAAAAACACTCATTATATACGCAGGCGGATCAATAAATCTGTGACTTTTCCAGTGAAACAATACCTATGTATGTATGTTAATCCAAAAAAAATAGATTCTCGTCCCCTCTATACATTCAATTCACCAATTTTTTATTATCGATTTGCATCGAGAAACGTATATTGATTGCTATTTAATTATTGGTGTGTTATAGTGAATCCACGTTTCCTAGAAAATGACACAAAAAGTCGAAGATATTGCAGATGATGGTCCAGAGTTTTTTTTTTAGTTTTTTGTTGCCATAAATAATACTTAATCAAAACATGAAGTTTGATTTATGTGGTAGCATTCTATCAATGTTAATCCAACACATACTAAATGACACAGCTTATTTAAACTTTGACAGAAGTCAATAGGAACTTGTTGATAGGTGTCTTAACCTTTCGGATAAGAGATGAGAATCTCATCGAATCACGGACCTGTTTAAACCGTCATATTCATAAATATATTCATAAATATTTACAGAAAAAGAGAATTGTTGTACTGTACAAGAAGATTTTTATAATTTAATTAAGTTATGAAAGTTGTTTGGAGGCAATGACATCATTTGAGTACATACATAAAGTGAAATTTTCCTAAACATAACAATGTCTATGTTAATCGTGTTATGTATTTCAAAATCGTAGAAACGGGATTAGCTGTACATATATTTTAAATGCAGTATTTGATGTCACTAAAAAAAAAGCGTCTACTTACCATCATCTATAGAATGCATAACTAGATTTTGACAATCTGCAGGTTTAAGCCCTATATCATCATTATTATGCACTTCATTCGCATCTTCATCAATACAATCATTATCCACATTTGATAAATGTTCTTGTATTTCATATTCTTTAGTTAAACGTTTATGGCGTTCTATATCGGCAATATCTGGTTGAATTATTGACAAAGGCGCAGCTGCAGCATCACCTACTTCTTCAAACTGATCATTTCTGACTAGTATACCGTATTGAGTATAGGTCGCCGTTACCAAATTAGAAAAATTATTGTGATGATCGGATAACTGATCGTCGTTCGTAAGTGCTATGGGAGTCCCTTGTGTTTCACATATTATATCGGGTTGTGACATCTTTTTGTCAAACTTTAGGACATTTGTTGTTTTACTTAACATTAAAGGAATCTTTTGTGATAATAAAACAACTTTTACTTTGTTAATTAACTGCTTACGCTTCCATATTTGCCATAAATAAGTTAAAATTCCTGAGATCGTATAAAGCAATTAGTAGGCGTGTACTTAGATCAAATTTCTTTGGTAAATATATATTTTATAACGCCTAAAAAGAAGTTAGAAAATTTAAATAAGATTTAAAATATATCAATAATAAAAACAACTTATTATTTTTCTTTCAGCAGTTTCTCCTTTAAATTTAAAAAAGATTTAGATGCGCATTCGATATAACATAATCTGTAAACGTCACAGCATTATACTTGCAGTATAATATCTTTAACAATAATGTTAAGTCAACCTAAATTTGAGTTATAGCCTCTACATATATTTAGTCTTTAGGATCTACCACGGTATCGAATGTATCGTAATAAGTCAATACCCTGAAATCTGACCATACACCAGAAAGGACATCGATTTCTTCTGACAGTTGAGCATGCGGATACCTTTAATGTATATATACATATACATATGTATACATACACATATACTCAAAATAATAGATACACCTTATTCTAAAATATTAAAATAACCTTAACTATGAAAATTCCCTTGAAAACCAGCCACTACTATTTTATTATATTTCCATGTGACCACATCCTTAAACCAGAAAATTTGGCTAGTACGTGCATTTATTTAAATATAAAAAGGGAAATTCCGGTAAATCCATAAAAATTGTTTATCATAAAAACATTTGATTTATTTATATATTTTTTTTTCATATCAAATGAAATGTTTTTGTGATATTTCTTTGTGTTTGTATGGTAGTCGCCGTAGTCTAGTAGGTAGTGTGTTCACTTATTAGACGTAAAGACCGGGTTTGAGCCCCAGGCTAGACATCAAAACGAAATATGAACAAAAAAAAAATATTTCTTCGGCGACTTCCTCTCAGAAGATTTCTGGCTAAAACTCTGACAGTAAATAAACCTGCCATTAAAAAGTTACTCAAAATCTGTCATTCGGAGTCGACGTTAAACTGTAGGTCCCGCCACTCAAGTATCAAATTAAGGCACACAACATGAGTAGCGTGAGAAGCTAGGCCGTGATCCTGACTGAAGGGTTTTAATGGCCAATTATGTATGTATGTATGTTTATGTGAAACGGTAAGAATTACATTATTTTGTTACAAATTTATTTAAAAATCAAAAAATATTTTAAAGAAACTATATGCGGGCTGGTTTTCTTTGGTCTGACACGAGATTCTTTCGTTCATTTTTGCACAAACTGTAAAGACCTTCCTAAGCTTTGTGCTATTTCTCTCAATGAGATTATGTGGTTTGAAAAACTTTTTCTCTTCTTCAGTATAATGATAATTTCCTTCCATTTTCCTTAAAATATTTTTTGATTATTATGAAATTTTATATCAAAATAAAATTATTCTTACCTCTTCAAATAAACACAAAGAAATATCACACAAAGCTTTAATTTACTATGAAAAAAATTATAAACAAGTCAACTATATCTACATATTTTTATGATCAACAATTTTTATGGATTTACCGGAATTCCCCTTTTTATATTTAAATAAATGCATGCACTTTCCAGAGATCAGCGATGAATCTTTTTTAGCTATTCGTAAGTACTCATGAAATTTTGATTATGAGTGAGTCAACAGTATTGAAATTCAACTACTCTGATTCACTCGTACTCACTACAACATTGATTTATAAGTACAGGTTGCAATGAGTATGAGTACAACGTTGACATCAAACTCATAACATTCAAAATATGTTTGATTCGAATTATTCACCAAAAATTACACTCTTAGCTGTTGTTGCATTTACAAAAAAAAGAAGAAAGAAAAACAAAGACAGCAAGCAAAGCAAACACACAACCTTCTAGTGAGTGTTGTAGTGTTCGTACGCGAATCATACTTATTTTGTGATTTTTGTAAATGTTGAGTAAAGGAGAGTTGAAATCAACAACATCATGCGTATTGTTAAGTATGAGTACGATGAGTACTTCAAACTTTGAATATGAGTAGTTTAAGTATGATAATAAAATAAGTATGAATGCGTATAAGTATCAGAAATTCTAAGTATGATTCGAATCTACTCAGCTTTTTGAATAGTCATTGCTGATCTCTGGTACTTACCAAACTTTCCGTTGTGAAGATGTCGTCATATGAAACTATAATAAAAAAAGTAGTGGATGCAGTTTGGATAGAATTTTTAAAGTTAACGCAAGTGGTTTATCCATTATTTTGAGCATATGTATATATATGATATTTGGTGTAATTGGCCAAAGTTTGAAATGAATGAAATCTGGCAAAATCTGGGTGATACCGATATCAGTCTCATCTATCTATACTTGACGTCAAATACAGACCGATCTCTGATGAGTACGTCGCAACATATTTGCGTTAAGAGTGTGTCAGTTGAAAGCTATATACTCCGGATTTTCTGATATAGTTTATTATTCATACTGACTGATTCTGTGCAACCAAGGGTGCTTCCCAGGGAGCATTTCCGCTCTCTTATGGCTCCTGGTTGCAAATGTCGGTTACGCCTAAAAAGTAGGAACTTTAAAGTAGTGACATATGCCGATGAGTAAGTGGATTGCATTTGTAAGTGGAATCCGCACTTGGAGATTTTATTCCAATAAAAGGGAACTTGTATTGTTCTAGCATAGGTGAAACCTCAATGTTAGGTCAGGTGATATAGAGCTTTCCTGACATCAAGTATCGCGGAGTTGTTCAAGGCAGCAATCTGAATTGGAAAAGAAACCCTGAGAAAAGAATGCCGAAGCATCTGAGTTCTCTATGTAAATCTAGAAATTAATTAGGTAAACGCTAGGGAATTCCGTCTAGGGATCTCTTTGGAGATTATTGGAGCTTTAATTACATATGGTTGCGAATGACTTTCGATAAGGTTCAAATTCGGATTGCCTCCTTGAGTGTGACCGGAGTAAATAAGAGTGTGCTGTTATTGACATTTTTTTCCGCTTGAATCCTCTTGATTAATACGTCAAACAATCTGCAGCAAGGAGTGCCATACGCCTTATGTAATCGGAAAAGTGCACTCGACAGGAAACTCTAGTAGTCTGAATGCCATCTTCCCAGAAGGGAAGAATATACATACATACATACATAACATAATTGGCCATTACAACCCTTCAGTCAGGATTACGGCCTAGCTTCTCACACCACTCATGTTGTGTGCCTTAATTTTATACTTGAGTGGCGGGACCTACAGTTTAACGTCGACTCCGAACGACAGATTTTAAGAAACTTTTTCATGGCAGGTTTATTTACTCTCGGAGTTTTTGCCAGAAATCTGCTGAGAGGTAATCGCAGAAGAAATATTTTTTTTCATATTTCGTTTTGATGTATGGCCTGGGGCTCGAACCCGGGCTTTCCGTCTAATAAGCGAACACACTACCTACTAGACTACGGCGACTACGGAAGAATATACACCTAGAAAAAAGTGACTATAGTCGTGGATTGAAGATTATTATTATATTATTATATTATACAGGGACTTGGGTTTTCTGTAGACATCTCCAAATTGAGGTTCAATTTAGGTAAAATGATAATTGTAGAGTTTTTCAAGCAGAGATTTTTGTTTGAATTCTTTTGAGGCCGTAGCTACTATGGCCATTTCAGAGTCTTATACGATCTCCGTTGACTTTCTGATTTCACTAAGGTCTTTTGCATCGGTCTGGTGTGAATCATGACTGGATCATGATTTTAAGAAGTCTATAAGAACCTTTGGGTCAATTCGGATACGTTTTTGCTGGAACACGAAACGTAGCGGTATACTATCCTATCGCTAGGTTAGGTTCACTTTCTGAGGGCGATTTAATATTTGTTCCTAAGTCTCAAATTTCCTGCTCTACGGCATGGGGGGAAGGATCGGATTGTCATGTGTCGAGGACTCCTTCAGTTTATAGTGCTAGAATGCTGCTGGATTTGGATAGACTCAGCCTGTTTCGATGAGGAGTTGGAGAAAATCGAACACCTCGAACCTAACCTAAGTATAGAGAGAAGTATAGCTGACATTCAATGCAATGTCCAACTACTGCATAACTACTGAACAGAACACTAATGGTTTTGTAAAACGTATTGTAACATTTGTTAGAAATATGTAGTAATAAGGAGCCAACATAAAATGTGTAAAATATTATGTTAAGTTTTGAAAATAAAAGTATTATTCAATAAATAAATAAAAAATAAAACAAAAAAATTATTTTTAAGCATGTTAAACTTTCGTGCATATATAAATAAACTTTTATGTGGTTTATACATATACACCCAAACCTTTTTTTACACGGTAGATACGTTCCAGTGGATACCGCGTAAAAAAAACGCGTAAAAAAGACAAATATTATGTATGTATGTAAGTGTATAAACAAATTGAAAAGATATACATTTATTTCTTTTAACAGCAAATTCTGTTATAGTGCGTTGTGATCCAACTTTGGAAAGCTCTTTATAGAGCTCTCTGTATCAAGTCATACATGTTTGCAGGTCTGTTTGAAATTTCACAGCTGTTTCAATTATGTTATCACATGTCCAAAATAAAACCGTGTTATTTCAAATTCGCGTAAAAAAACCGTGTAAAAACAGGTTTGGGTGTACATATGTACAAAACTAAAACACAGGGCTGTTTGCTAGAATGTAATTCAATAAGATTTTAAAATTCGAATGGTATGATTACTATAATAAAAAAAACTAACAATATTCTTCATTTAAAACAAAAGTATTCATAAACAAGAACATTATTCGTTTTCCTTGTGCGTCAAAACTAAAGCACATATTCAATTAAATTAATAGAAATTTTACCATATTGAATATTTAGTACTGTATCTCTTATTTTTCAAAACTGCAGCACATTTGCATGGAAATGACTCAATTAATTTAGTCGAAACCTCCTCAGAAGATGTCTTTCCATGCATTTTTTACCCAAATATATACAAATTTATTTGAACAGAAAATTTATCAAAATGAAAATTTATCAATGCGGAAATCATTTTAGGATCTGTTATATATATATATATATATATATATGATATAGTGCTCCTTATGGACTGCACCCGCTTTGCAAGTATTTGTACTGCGCTAAACATTTCAAATTCTAAGTCCTGGTGAAAGATTTCAGCTGACTTATTAAACACTGAATCACAATTAAATTAAACACTTCTGCCTTCTTAGTGTTTATATAAAAGATAATGAATTTACTTCTCCCAAGCCTTAATTCATCCGTCCCAAACGTTGCTTGACGACAATTTCGATTGTTTAAGTGTTATAATGAGTTAATCGACGACTAGAGTTTAAAGGTGGCTTAGACAATGATAGAATGGAAAGGGGGATTAGTTTCAAGCTGTTTGGTAATTTATTATCCTTCAAGTTGAAATACCTGTAATTTAAAGGAATGTAAACACGACTCGAAGAAGACAAAAATGTTTTTATCATGATTTGATTAGGGAATACCTATGAGATCGCGAGTCTTTACACTGTGACAGACCGACTATTAAGGGTAGGTATCACAAGATTGGCGTTCCACTGTTCTCACTCAGTGTTCATTTCCTTGTATATGAAATTGTAGTGGAATAGTATGAAACCCCATTTACGTTATACACGTTGCCTATATACAACTACTGATGCATCTAGAAGTTTTAGACCGACACTCTTTAAATAAATATAAAATGATTTAAAACAAAAAATAACTTTTGTGTCGAGGAAAAGTTTTTAATAGAGTGCGTGCTTAAGCCAGAATATGGCTTGTTATCCATAATGACGGTTAGGGTAGAACCTTTGTCGATGATCAATGATAATTTGTAATATTTAAATTCCTTATACTTTTGCTATCTATATACAAAATGTATTTGAAATTAATATATATAATTTTTACACAAAATTCAAAATAATGTTGCCCACGCGTTATCCACTAAAGTATGTTAATGCATTTTTTCTTAATTTGTAAACAAAACTGCTTTTGAAATGATTATTTTAATTATGCTCAGTGCATTAACTGTTTTTAGATATTATTTCCTAAATTTTAAAGCACGTACAACTATAATTTTTTTAAACTAAACCCTGATAAAGTTAATTCTCATTAATCAAACAATAATTAATGCATTTACTTCATGGTAAAACTGTTCTGTAAGGATATATTTAAGCTATTTACCAAAATTTAAATATATGTATATACATATAGTATAAGTATCTATATTTTTGGAAAAGGATTCAATTACCATCTACATAAATGGAAAAAATTTTAAATCGACCATTGTTTACATTGCTGTTTTTCATTGTTATGAATGTTTTACAGAATATAGCTAAGGAAATCGGTATACATCTTTAGTCCTACCTATTAAATCTACATTGTAATTGTAAAGCATCATTCTTAAATGCACAGCTCAATATACATACATATACTATTTACCTGCACTTTCATTATGCAGCGACATATAGTTGGCGTTGCTTTCGTTGTTTATATTCCTATTTTTTCATTAATCTATATTTGTAACAAACTTGAGATAGTAATATACAATATAATTTATTCTTATTTGTAAAAATTGTATTTATTTCTTTTTATTTATAATAATATTTCAAGTGTTTTATCAGAGATGCTTTTGTATTTTTGTACGTCTTATTGGTTATTTGATTTCATTGTGTTGTATTTACTTTTCATATTAGTTATATATTTTAAAACTGTAAAAACTTTAATGTTCTTAAACCATTTTTTGATTATTAGAAAAAATATATTAAAACTTATGCTGTATTTACAACAATCTACTATTAAAAAATATGTTTTTATACTTTTTTCGTTGTTTTCACTTAACAAAACAAAACTTGCGAAAAGCGCAAAACAAAAAAGGAAAATACTCACGGCAACATGGCGGCATTCATACTTCTAAAAAAGAGATGCCAGATCTTTATTATTTGGGCAAAAGTAATTACTAACTTTGAACTTTGATATAATGAGGCTCCTACACGTTGGGATTTGTTTTACAACTCGACAAAATAGTGGACAAATGGTTATAAAAATCAAATCAAAATTTTTGTAGTTTCAACCGACGATGAAATTGAACAACCAAATTGGTACATGTGAGGGTGATTTTTATTTTATTTGCCATTTGTTCAAACAAAAAATTAGTTAAAGTGGGAAAATAAAAAAATTAAAATGTGTCGGAATTATGAAATGCTAAAAGCAATCTTCATAAAGATAAAAATATTAAACCATTAATGCAAAAATTCCCGAACTGATTTTGAATGTTAATGCCACAAGAAAAATTTATAAATGAAGTTGGACAAACAGTTGGCTGAAAAATCGAAATGTGTGAAAAAGCGCCCAATTAATACCAATGTGTATGGGCCGCATAAGAAATTTCAATAGTATTATTATTACTAATATTAGCATTATTAATACTATTTCTACTATAATATATAACGATTAACATTATATTTTTACTATTCTTTATACGTTCTCCAACGAGAGAATTCTCAACTAGAGACTGTCAATAATACCAGCGTTGGATACACTACAGAGGTTTACAAGATACATTTGTGATTGAACTAAACGTAGGAAATATAATTTCATGTAAATTTTGCAATAATTTGTCAAAGAAAAATTTATCAGCCAAAAACAAAAATTAATTAATTAAATGACAAATAAACTGACAGATCAATCTATTAATACTTTTAAAATTAGAAGAATATTCCGACAGAAAGAAACGAAGAGTCATGATGAGTAACTAATATATCATATTTGACAATACGAAATGAAAATTTCTGCTGAAAGACACTAGTTATTCGAAGCAGCCAGTAAGGATCGAAATGGGGCGGCACTACCAGGCAAACATCATTCGAAGGGCTAATTAGTTGATTACCAATAATGTGAAAAACTACTGATGTCTGATTGAATACCCCTTTACCTGTAAAGGTAAAATCCGGACAATCAATTTTATTAATCAATATAGACTGTTTCTGTACTTTTAGGAACAATTTTCCAGTTAGAAAAAAGGCAAAACCTCTAAGCAATATAGGAGACCGGACAAAAATGTGTTCATTTTACCGAAAGCGGTAGAAACATACATAAATAACGTATGTTATATATAATAAATATAGAGTGAAAATGAAAATTTGCAATAAAAAACTTAAATATTCTTTGTTCTACAGGATAATTATTGTAAATTTGCAGATAAAAACGATAGAGAACATTTAAAAAGGGAAGAAGTTTTTGACGAAGTAATTTCTTCCCAAAATGCCCCACAGTAATCAAAAGCAATTTTGACCAACAGCTGTCTCCTCAAAGCAACATTGTATAAATAAGTTTACACTTATTCTTTTTTATTACTTAAAGAAAGATATTTAAATTTATTTTAAAAGATTTTTTGTTTTTTGCAAATATGATTTTCTATTAACTGTTTTCTATTCATATTATGCGGTCCGTACACGATGCAACTGGTTTTAGAACTTTATAATTGCGTACGAGCAAGTATTATGCTGTTCTTTGATTTTCATTCAACCGACGAAAATACGATGCTACAATAATAATATAAGTAAATTTGGTTGAAAAAGAGAAACGAGTGAAGAAGACGACCAACCGTTGATTCAACTTGTTGTATAACAAGTCGCCCATGTCTAGGGGATGCATTAAAAAATTTTACTGGCAAAAATTGACCAGTAAAAATCACTAAGTTCTTGAACATCGAACTGCCATTTTACTCTTCATTTTCCTCAACTAAAGTTTTTTGAAAAAATAAAAAACATTTCAAGCCCAAATATAAAGAAAATAACGGTTATTTAAAGTAATAGACTAAAAGCAACTAAAGTGATAAGCTGAAAGGCGTTTTTGCATTACATGCGTTTCTCCTGCTCTATGCATTTTTTATTCCAAGTTACACACAATGCGTAATGGTCGACAAGTTTTTTGTTTTGATCAGCTGTTGTGCTTAAATAATTATGAAATAAAAACAGTTTTGAGAAAAATGGAAAATCCAATTGTGATTTAAAAAAATTTGTGGAATAAAGTGAATTTACATATACGATATTTTGTGCTGTTAAGGCCTACGAAAAGCTTGAAAAGAACTCAAGACGAGTGTTTTCAAACAATTTTTTCTCCATTGATATTGTTTTCAAATTATGATGAACATGGTCATCGTTACTACTACTCTATTACAAAACACAAAATAAGTACGAAATTCAATTACTGGTAGTCATCGAGTGATAGTGCAAACACTAGTGGACCGGACTAAACATATCTCGTAAAAATATATTGCCTATGAAGTCGCCGTGGTCCAGTAGGTAGTGTGTTGGCTCATTAGACGTAAGGCCTGGGTTCAAAACCCAGGTTAGACATCAAAACGAAAGCATGAAAAATATTTCTTTGGCGACTTCATCTGAGCAGATTTCTGGCAAAAACTCTGAGAGTAAATAAACCTACCATGAAAAGTTTCTCAAAAATATGACGTTCGGAGTCGACGTTAAACTGTAGGTCCCGCCACTCATGTATAAAAAAAATTAACACACACAACATGAGTGGTGTAAGAAGCTAGGCCGTAATCCTGGCTGAAGGATTGTAATGGCCAATTATGTATACGTATGTAAAATATATTGTCACTTATTCAAGTTTGTACTCCGAAAAATTTGAATGTATTAAATAAAAATTATAAATGTTTTTAGCATCATTAAATAAGAAAACAATACGTATAAGGTACAGGAAAAATTTACGAGGACGATAGTAAAAATGAGACTAAATCGGTTACTTATTGTACCTAGTGATTAGTTTGGACGTTATGGGTATTTTTTAGTGTGGGGAATACTTATTTATCTTTTGCAATATGGTAACTCTATAAATAGCATTTATTTTCCCTTAATATCTCCAAATTGTCGGAAACTTACCATCTCGATATTAGAAGTATCTAAATTTCCATTTCTAATTTATTTCACACAATTCATTGCAATATTTAAAATTTAGTTTTAATAAATGTAAATTTTAATGGATAAAAATAAATTGTTTGTAAGTCTGAGGGTATATGAATAAAATAAATCAAAATTTATGTGAATGATTGTGTGTATAATACGTATGTATGTGTGTGTGAATGTTATCTTTAAATGAGATAGTTATTCCTTAGATTCTGAATACAGAAAATAAGTGTGTAAATATTTTTGAAACAAAGAGAATTAATAAATGTTTTATTGTTTACGAAAAAATTAGCGTCAATATGGATTGAAAGCTGAAATATACACAAGTAATATATGGTGGATCATTTACATTTGTATATCTTAGTTTCATAAAATGGGTACAACGATGGGAAAGAATGGACATTTCCTGGATGCCTTACCATCCCAGGTAAAAGAAACCTCTTGGATAGTAAAAACAATTAAAGACAAATCTTCTTGTTAATAACTTAAAATTTACTTATATGCTTTCGTTATAGGGTACATTGCATGTTGTTATGCTAGGCCTAGATTCAGCGGGAAAAACTACCGCATTATATAGACTTAAATTCAACCAATATTTAAATACTGTTCCCACTATCGGTTTTAATTGCGAAAAAGTCCAAGGCATGGTTGGGAAAGCTAAAGGAGTTCAATTTCTAGTTTGGGACGTAGGTGGACAGGAAAAACTTCGACCGCTATGGAGAAGTTATACACGGTAAGCTATTAGCTATATATATTATTTATTGTTCAACAGATCTTCAATTTAAACTTTAGGTGTACGGATGGCATACTATTTGTGGTAGACTCGGTAGACGTTGAACGGATGGAAGAAGCTAAAATGGAACTTATGCGAACCGCTAAATGTCCAGATAATCAAGTAATTTTTATAGAAAGTAAAAGTATTTTAATTTTATTTTGTAAATATTCGTGAACTATGTAGGCCCTATTATTATTGAAGTTAAATACTGCCCACTAGAAATTCAAATTATTGTGTGAATCTTATAGTATTACACACTCTTTCAGTAGCCTAATCTTATTTATTTACTCAGATGAACTATGTTACAATTTTGGATAAATCTGAAAGATATATAGCTGTATATAACAAATTTGCAATTGGTCTTACCATACTTTTTTGTGCCTATAGGTTTAGGTTAGAGGACGTGTACTTGCCAATTGAGACAAGTTCCGTACCCGGAGGTACAGTTGACCCATTGTACAACGTGGAGAGGATAATTGGGAAGATAGGAAAAAAGAGAGGAAGTACGAAAGGGAGAATAAGGAAGCAGAGGAATTACACAGACAAATATGTGCCAATAGAATTTATTAAAATCTTTAGAAAAAAAGAACTATAATATTAATTTACAATAAGTTTCAACGTATGGGATATTTATCCATTAAAATGCCATCAAAATTCCTATTGCGTATTCTTAAATTTCCCATATAATTTTATGATGCAATTTCCTTAAAAATTTTATTATTCACCATATATATTTACATATGTACCAAAAAGTATTTCAAGTATATCTTTACTTTCGTGATCCCAAGCATCATCATCTTCTAATTATTACTTCTTTTGCTTTGTTTCAGTTTCATTGATCAAGTTTTTCGAGATCAGCAGATGAGTGGTGACTGCAGAAGGTCCCAAATCTGTCGTTGTGTAGAAATAACGCACTCTTGGCATGTATCGGTGAGGTGTTCAAGCCTGACTTTCCTTTAATGTTCGTTGTAAATATCCTTTTTGGCTGAATCAGGACTTCCAAGATAGATTATTTAAATTAAATTTTATAATCTCGAAAATCATTTCAAACATATTTTCTCCTTCTCTAGAGTTTGTTGTCAAGTTTGGGTTTATTATTCCTTAATACTTCGAAAGGTAGTGAAGAAAGTCGTAGGTATCGCATGAAGTGGCTTATCACCCTTCTAATGGGGTTTTTAATTATGTTTAACAAACCCTTAAAGTGCATTTTTGGAGTTCGTTCGACTGTTTTATCGAAAACCTATCTTTGTGTCGCACCGATATCGGTCGATATTCACACATTTCTTTGGTTTCTCAGATTTTTTTAAAGCCGAAAGGGCGCTTTGTAAATTTTATCCCAGCGCGCCATTCACTATTTTCCCTACCTTTAATAATTAAAAAATTCAATTTGAAGTATATCACTTTTTACATTGCAGAATAAAGCAAAAGTATTGCGATAATAAACACACAGATGTAACTAACAAATACAACTCAAAACATAGAACAAAAAAATATATTGGTAATTTTTGGGTGCCCTTGTGAGTAGCGTGCTAGACTCTTAGTGTAAGTGGCGTGGGTTGAAGTTACTGCTCCTATAAAATTAAGTATAATTTGTAATTGTATTGTAATTAATAAATATTGGTAATTTGGGTGATCTTTTTCTGCATTTGTCCAAATATTGCCACTTGCTCCATTTATGGATTGCTCATTGATCGAGCTAAATTGAAAGTTATCCTACTTTATTATTCTTCTGATTCACTTATAATATTTAATACTCGGATCTTTGTTGAAACAACACAATGAATATTGTCTAATTCGGTTTATATTTTACTTCATTTAACATATACTATTCTTTTAATTCATTTATTTATAAGTTAGAATACAATAACAAATTATATTATATTTATTACGAGCTAAATAGCTTAGGCTCGGTGCAATGTAATAGACTACAGCCTCTGATGGGAATCGAACCCACAACAGCTATGCTAATAGTCTGACACATTGGTGTCCACGATTACCAGGACACCATTCTTCTGATTCAAAATTACTGTCAGTTGAAATATTGTTATCCATAACATATATTTTCTTTTAAGTAATAACCTCACGCAGTTTAGGCTTGGCAGCGAGAGCGTTAACATTAACAAGTATAAAGTAAGAAAAATTAAAATATGTGCTAATAATATATTCAGAGTCACATATTTTTGTATTTTTTTACAATTCTAAGTGTATTACATAAAATCCTTGAGAAATATAACATATGCAGATGCATTACAATTTTGGTTTATTTAATTTTTAAGATTTTTATTTTTGTAAATATATTTTGTTGTTTTTAATTTGAACATTTTTGATTGTAACTTAGTTTTTACATAAATATAAAAGAATTTACATTAAAAAGTAGCTAGAGGCAAAATCTGAAAATTCATTGCTATAATATATTAATATTTGCTTTTTAATTTTGTTGAATATATTTCTTTTTTTTATCAAACTACCAATATAAAGTATTAAGACTTGCAATAAATTATATCATAATAAATAAATTATGATTTCAATAAATTTAAATAAAATATATATCACAATATAATAAATTATATCATTATATAATGAATTGTATCATAATAACAAAATATCTAAAAACAATTATAGGTTTAACGTATAAACATTTTGTAAAATATATTTTAAGTTATATACAATTCATTTACAGTTCTAGTTAGGTTGGTTGCAAAGGGTAGTAGGATAATAGATGTCAGTTTTCCACGTCAGTTCAAATAACAGGACTTTTGTGATACCCCAGTCCGTAATATCCAAAGTAAGAGTTTTTAATTAGACCTATAAATTAAATACGCATCATTACCACCATAAAACTTGAACCATTCCACAGAAAAGTCTTAAACAAGTTTCTTTTACGTTCCCACGATACCCTGCCTAGGATTGTCAACTCATCGGAATGAGTTTATTCAAATCACCGTACAGAAGCCCAAATAGATGACATTGCTATAAGCAGTGATTGTGCATGTAGAGCGTCAGACCACCATTTGTTGTGGGTGAGATGATTCTGAAAATATCTGCTGCAAAGCGACACAGTTTACAATATTTTTTTACAGTCAATTCGAATTTTAACTATTTAATTATAAGATTTAGATTCGTATCTTAATTTAGCAACAAATTTTTTTGAACCCATAATCAACATTATTTTCCCATTTTTTTGCACCTTAAGCCGAAAGTCCATACCATCCGTTTTATGCGACCTTGTATTCAATCAAGTAGGTTTACTTTCTACTTTTCTATGCGACTTGGCATGCCAAATTATATACTATTGTGAATGGTTTCGATAAATATGTTTAAGTGCATTTGTACTATTTTCGCATTTTTCTTTTTGCATTATAAAAATATTAATAAAAACATATTTCATAATAAAGTTTACTACTAATTTAAGAGGAAAATACATTAAAATACATTTTTTAACACACTTCTTTCATGAACAAACATTTTTTTTATGTACTGAGTGTCATCTATTTTGAATTTATTTATTTGTAAACAAGAAAAATGGGGGATAAATTAGCCGAAAACACGCGTCTTGTGTTCTTTTGAGGATTTTCGTAGGCCTTAACAGCACAAAATATCACATATGTATACTCATAAATTTGTAATTAATGGCATAAATTCTTTTAAAATAACAATTTCATTTTCTATTTTTCTCAAAACTGTTCTTGTTTGCTTTTTTATTGTTTACCACAACAGCTGATCAAAACAAAAAAAACCAGTCGCATAAAACGCATTGTGTGTAACTTGCAATAAAAACGGCATAGAATGCAATCACGCATGTAACGCAAGGTCGCATGAAACGGATGGTATGGACTTTCGGCTTTAGAGAAGTCACATCTATTTCAATGACCTCGCTGAACTATTTTAATTGTAAACAAAATTTCTGTTTGCGTAATAATAGTCTTTTTATAGCGGTATTCCCCTTTTTGAATTTAAAACAGTGTGTTTTATTCATTTTTGTACATTTAAGAGAAAAAAATCGCATCTATTTTTCTGTCTGTATATACATATATATATATATATATAAGTTAATGATCCATACATTGTGTGACATATAAAATATATATAAATAATATATATATAATGTATAATATATACATATATATATATATATACACGTTTGCAGTTAGCGATCGACTAATTTCCGAGAGAGTGGAGGATGTGAGGCAGTTAATTTCACGTCGCTCATACGAACGCGGCCTACCGCAGCCCACAACCCGATAAATTTTGCGTCGTGACGTAACGACATATGGTTCCAACAGGAGGGCGCTACGTGCCACACGGTTCATACCACATTAGAATATCCAACCAGCGATTTGAGGGCATTGTCATCTAACGTGGAAGTGAAAACAAAGAGACAACATCAAAATGCTCACATCATACGATACACAGAATTACAAAAACAAATATGTATGAAATAAATAGAAGGGAACAAGACATTATATTATTACCTTTACAAGACATTATATTATTACGGACTCTTGTTCGAGATGACCTATGCTGCCCTGACGTGTTCTTTAGAGGGAGGGGGCTCTTTGAATCTTAGTTCTAATTAACTCGTTGTGTTTAATAAGGGTTTAAGTGTGCTTTCGGCACACTTGTTTGGCGAAGCCACCTTACTTTGCTTTTGTTTGTTTCAAAATCTTCATGTTATCTGATCCTGTGGTCGTCGAGAACAATAAAATGGTTAAAGCTTTTTCCATCGAAAGAGAAAGTGGAAAACATTTTATAACTAATAAAAATACTTATTTGTTAAAAATGCTACCATAATTCCATAATTGATAAATTAATTCAACAGTCGACTTTCACACAGAAGCAAAATTAGCACAAATAAAACTGTTTGAAATGTATGCTTTATTTATTCGTTTAAATCAGGAATACTGCTACTCTCATTTCCATATAAGAGATATTTACGATTTTAAAAATCGAATACGAATTCTCAATTAAGCGCTGGTATTGTTTGAGTCTAAATAATTCTACTGATGTCAGATTTTTATATTTTAATACATGTTGCTGTTTCAATTTCAAAATTGAAGCTTTAATAAGTAAAGGAATCAATAAAATTACCTCGAGATTACCCTCAAGAAAGGAAGGTTACACTAGCGAAAATGATTTCGAAGTTTGAAAATAATTATGCGAAAGCTGCATCTGATGTCAAAACGTATTGGATAATTGATAGAAATCCTGTATGAGACCAGACCCTAAACTCTTACTGTAAATATCACACATGATTATAGCAGTATTGTGATACATCAACAAGTCGAATATATAGGTTGGGAAATTTAAAAGTTTAAATTTAAAAACGGTTTGAAATTTGCTATTTGTTGTGAAGTACAACTGTTCCAGTTAGAAATGTAATATTATTTCATTCAAATGGCTAGTCTCACAGTACCTCTTTTGATCGGACTAATTTTCGTGCACTTTTTCGAGTGTATGGAGTCGTATCGCGGCAATGGCATCACGTATGTTGGCCTTCAAATGCTCAACACTTTTCTTTCACCATTTCGACTAATTAAACGGACATCAAACGTTTGGCACAATAAATCGATTGTGGCATGGGTATTATAGTGTATGACGGCTTTTGCACGTCCAAAGTATTTTTAAAAATTAGTTTGACAGACTTTTGCATTTTCTTTTAAACTTTGTTTCGCTTTTGCACGTTCAAAGTACTTTGAAAAGTAGTTTGACAAACTCTTGATGTTTTGTTGTTGCGTATACAACCATCGGTATACGACTAACGAAAAACAAAGCAAATTTGCGAGTACAGCAAACTGAGAACTCACCGCCGCTTGTTTTTCCCCTCTCTTCCACAAACTCAAGAGTTTTCAAACTAATTTGAACATGCAAAAAGCGTTTAATATTGACATGATCTTATCTGTATGATTTTCGCTGACATACAATGTATAACTTAAATTAAGGTACAATAAACAACTACATTTTAAAACCACTTTAAAGTTAATAACATTGGAAACTTTCTATTTGTACTGAAAATTAATAATTTGGTTTCCCGTTCGATGCCAATTGCAGATATTGTATCGAAGAAGGGTCTTCAGAAGGTATGTTTCAGATACGCAGTGTTGTCTCAGAAATTTAAAGAAACTTCTGCGTTGAATATCCGTAATCGAAATTGTAAAAGGTGAGATGTTCGTTGCTGGTAGGTAATCTTGACAATGTATAGCCAGAAAATTGAAATAGAGGAAGGTATTCGTTCTTGTTTTTATCTTTCCGGATGCCATTTGGGTTCTGACATAATCAATATATTTGTATAAAATGTTAATAATCATAATAATGTCATTAACTTACCAGAGTTCCATTTTCTACTAGACTCTAATATGAAACTTAAAAATAATATTGTTTTTCTAGAGATCAGTTAGATCTTCTATTAAAGCACAAAACCTTATTCATTGTTAAGAAAATTGACTCGACACAACATTAGTACACTATAATAAAGTAAAGTGGAATAGTTAGTGTAGTAGTTAAAGTGCTTCACTACAAACCAATTTTTGTTTTAATTGCAACTAATGTATTTTTTTATCGTCAATTTAAAAAGTTTTCCAAGTTGTAGATAGTAATCTTGCTAAATACCATTACTATGCTATATACATATGTGTATTAAAAAAAGGAAACCATTTTGTATGTTAATAATTATGTCGAAATTTTAATTTAAGTGATGTTTAGAATAAACTATCTCAATTATATTTCAGGGTGTTCCAGTTTTAATATTAGCTAATAAGCAGGATTTGCCTGGAGCGCGTGAACCTAAAGAGTTAGAAAAACTTTTAGGGCTTCATGAACTACTAACACCAACTTCTATAAATATAAGCTCGGTTATGAAATCTTGTTCCTCTTCTACTGGCAATATTGTAACAAGTACAAAAGCCACAGACGATGAACATGACGAAGACATATGTGGCGATGTAGATGCTACGAAATCATCCAGTACGGCACTCAGTTCTAAACGTTCATCATCTTCACCATCTAATCAGCAAAATACCCGCGTAGCTAACGATACAAAGAGTAAAGATCCTTCATTAAAAAATTATTCATCAACATCATTGTTAGACTCATATAATTTTCAACAACAGCAACAACATTATAAATTAAACCAACAACATACATCACAAAAATCGCTCGTATCAAAAGATTTACAATCCAATGTAGTAACGCACCAATCGTCACCTTCATCTCTTGTATGTACGCCAACATCTTCAACTATACCTATCAGCTGTACTATAACTGGTAATAGCAGCCACCATAGCGACAATATTTCGAAATTGACATCTTCTGCAACAACCTCAAGTATCAATAATACCACATTATTGGCAACAAGTAACACAAATACAAAATCTTGCAGCAGTTCTAGTAGTATTTCATCACAATACAAGGGCTGGTACATTCAACCGGCTTGTGCAATAACCGGCGAAGGACTTCAAGAGGGTTTAGAAGCTTTATATGACATGATTTTAAAGAGACGCAAATTTCAAAAGAATCACAAAAAGAGACGGTAATATTTAACAAAGTCCGATATTGTGTAAGACAAATTGAATGCTGAGGAAACTATAGAATTACAAGTGATACTAAATTTGAACTGCGACATAGGAAAATGCTATGCGATTGTTTACGGCAATACAGCAAAGTAAGCAAAATAACTACTAGTGGGTTTTAGCGGCTTGGTTTTTGGTGTGCAATAAGAATAAGTCTGTATGCATTAAAATTTAATTACAAAATGAAAAGAATTAAGAAATCGTCTAACGATTTATTTTCACTTCAAATTTTTGAATTAATATTATGACTGCATATACATATATAGCAGATGAAATATGTACATGGGCTCTTTAATTGTTTGTACTTTTGTTGTTAGATTTTTTAATTAAAATTGTTTTGTTTAAACATAATGAACACTTGTAAGATGGTTATACATTGAATTAGAACGTATTTTTTCAATGTGCAGAAATAATTGTATTTAAAAGTCTTATATATACTCATCTATATTATTTTATTGTTTGTTAGTTTAGTAATTATAAATAATAGATTATGTGTGATATATATTTGAAGATAAATTAAACAAAACCAATATGTCAACGCCGAGCTTAATAAGAAAGTTCTTCACATATTTCTAATATATAATATATGTTTATATTCTATGTTTATTTATACTGTTTATATAAGAGCTTTGGAGACATATTTAATGAAATGTAGTAGTCAAACCGATGTTTTATAGTACATTTTCTATTATGTATATTTCTTTTTAAATACAAATTATAACGCGAATTAAAAAGCATTTTAATACAATTTTTGATATATTTAAAAAAGGTTAGGCTGTTTTTAAACTATTTTTATTTTAGTTTCTATAAAATTGTTTTATTATAAGGAAATATAAGGGAAATGAACATTCGGCTAATGAAAGGATACATACCTTATACATTATATTCTTCGTCAGAAGTGTGAATTGTTTAAAAAAATATTTTTGTAATTTCATTTTTGCTACATTGACCAAATCAAATAAAGATAAAGTTAAATATATATTAGGGACACGTAAATACATATACATTTGAAGAGGATATGAATATGTAGACCATGTTACCTTAAATAAAACTTAGTCGATTTGAATAAATTTACGGTTTATCATAACTGCATAATTAGATTTTTGAGAATTAGTGAAGAAAAAGGCTAAAGTGTATTATTAATTACTTAGACCATGAATTATTATCGCTCGCTCGAAGAGTGTGGTTATCTACAATATTTATTTTGTGACTTCGTTATAAAGACTGCAAAACAAAATTAAAACCCTAAATTGGAGCAATCTATGTAAAGAATGCTTTCTTTTCTCTTATAGAAAAAAATCTGTGTGGCCTTTACATCAAATCCGTGGTCCCAAGCAATAACAACCTAAGTCGACTTAAATCAATTGGAGTTGTGTATCATATTCTACAAACAAAACTCTATATTTATGTGAATTTCACATTTCTTTAGAATTGTTTTGTTTTAAGTTATTAATAAAAACATGTTGATTTAAGTCGTAATGCATTTATAATAAGCGCCTAAATATTAAAAATGAGGTTTTCTTTATTGTTTGCATCTTTGGCTTGCCCATATAAGTATCTTTAATTTTACAATAAATTTTTTCTAATGTACTTTACCAATTTCTTCAGACAATATATAAAGTGATTATTCTCGAAAGTATCATTTTCGACTTAGGTTATTTTGGGACCACAGAAATAAAAGTTGGTCGAGTTATTATATAGATTTTGTCACAATTGCATAATTTAATTTTTCGATAAGAGATAAAAACGTATCTTATTAAATTGTATTTGTTTTCTATTTTGTATTCATTTTTTATCTTTATATATTTTCGTTTTTCTTTTGTATTCTATCTCGCCAATTTGTAATATTTTAAAACTATTTGGAGTTAGTAATTGAGCGTTTTAGACTCTGAAAAAATTTACATTTTACTAACAATACGCAAAGATGGTTAAATCTTTATTTCTTTAATTGTTAGAAAAACATTGTTTAAAGATTACACAAATTTTTTATAATCAATATGTTTTTTATTTTTGTTTCCATACAAAAACATTACGGTGCCCAATAAATATTATGTACAGATATGGAAACAGAATTTAAGGTACTATTTTCTAATAATTTCAAATTCAATAGTATAATGTTATTGACTTACAAATAAACAATAGTTTAATAATTTTTATTTTAATTATTTATAATACAACGAATATTCTTTATATTTCTGGGTCTTTATGAAATTTGGCATGTAATGTTATGGCAGAGTCAAATTTTTTAGTATTTAGTTAGTATTAACTAAATTGTGAAATACCATAGTGTTAATTTGTTTCACACCGCCTGTTCGGAATGTAAATGGAGAACACGCGAATAATGTGAGTTCACATACATATGTAAATTTTTTAAGAAATAGACGATCTGGCAAGTATGCAGAGAACTGTTTTGAACTGGTTAATGTATTATAAAGGCAATAAAACGACGTCAAAGAGGAAAGGAAAGAAATACAGAAGATTCACGTATTTATTGGTGTACGTTGTAAGATAGGTTGACTGTATCACAGAAAAGAGTTATATTAGAAATTATGTAGTATGTTTATGATGAAAAGCTAAGAGTTTTAAGTGCCACCCATTAATGTAGTTTATAGTTATGAAAAAATATTGTAAAAATAACATTTAATAGTAATGTTTTGGTGTAATATCAGAAAAGGGTGTGTATATCAATACCAAAGAATTTTAGTTATTTTTTAATAAAAAAATCTATTACTTTAAAATTACAAATGTCTTTTTTTTCATCCGTCAAACAATCTCTTAAATAAATGACAATTTTCATATTCCGTATTGATGCATTTTTTATTCCATTTATTATAACCTTAATCACCGCTATTGTAAATAATAACTTTTTTATTTCAAAATACGATTCCGCTTCAACTTTACTATAAATGTACTGCAAACGTAAATTAGAAACAGGTCGGCAAAATTTTGTTTGTTTTGAAATTTTGATGTAAGAGGAGGAAACTAACCAATACAATGTTGTTCATCCAGGTTTGTGAGACCGTTACAGTGAAGCCACATATTCTATCTGGCCTAATTAGAACAAAATCATTTTAAGTTATTTTTTGTTTAACATATCAGGTTAGGTTATGGACATACTGCACCATAATCTTCCATACACTGACATTTTTAATATTAAGGCCAGTACTACCTAAGTTGTCTGCAAGATAGTTCAAAAATTTTGACACCACCCCTTTGATTTAACAAATTCGTTGGCATTCGGCCCTTATTTATTTATTCACATGTTTGATGGATTAGTATAAAAAATTCCATTCTTTATATTGTTCACTGCTTTTCTCCAAATATCTTCACTCATTAATTGATCTTGAAATTTCCGATTACATCTGTGTTTAAAGCTGCATGTATTGAAGCCGCCGTAGTCTAGTAGGTAGTGTGTTGGCTTATTAGACGAAAAGCCAGGGTTCGAGCCCCAGGCCAGGCATCAAAACAAAATACAAAAAGTATTTCTTCTGCGACTTCCTCTCAGCAGATTTCTGGCAAAAACTCTGAGAGTAAATAAAATTGCCATGAAAAAGTTTCTCAAAAATCTGTCGTTCGGAGTCGACTTTACACTGTATGTCCCGCCACTCAAGTATAAAATTAACGCACACAACATGAGTGGTGTTGAGAAGCTAGGCCGTAATCCTGACTGAAGGGTTGTAATGACCAATTATGTATATGTTTGTATGTATGTATTGCAGTCCAACGTTTGAGTTCTTTTCAGAATATGCTTGACTCAATTATTATTCCTCTTTTTTTGTCTGTGAAATAATGGTTGGTTGTTTTGTTATATCCCATAGCCTTTCAATAGATATTGTTCTTGGCCATCATTTTCTTGAAATTTTTGAAAACCTATATTAATAAAGGTTTTAGTTTTTGTGTTATAGTCTTTGTAACCGACCAAATTTTGCACCCATAAAGTAGATCTGACTTCAGAAGTATGTATTCAAAATTATTGACTTACAAATTAATTAACTTAGTGTCCAGTTGAATTTTGTACTCTATATACATACGTATACAATAGCTTATGTGGTTCCAACACTTGTAATTCTACTTCTGAGGTAAACGTTGTTTTTTGTGACTTTAACTAGCACAGATTTTATCTTTCCTACATGAATTTTTCAGCAAGATTGTAAGATTTTCGTTTGCATAACTAATTGTGTATTGGACAATAAAGCCACATAGTTTACATATACCAATTCCCCAAGTTTGTTGATGCTGTAACAACTGTGCTTATTCTCTAGCTGGTGTACGCAAGCAGTTAGGATGAGACGTTATTTGAGTCGAAGTGTTTGCTCCCTTGGTAAAATGTGTCTGGTTGGCGCAGCTTTCGCCGCATAGTATTCGGGTCGTTCGGGAACGCATCAAGTTTATTGTTAAGGTTGATGCCAACGCTTTTTTTTTATTGACAACGTCAAATACAATGTTCAAAGAAGTAATACAACGAATTTGCAATAATGCACAAATTTGCTCGCCTTAACTCTTCGTTTCAAAAGTTTCACTCTAATGTTGGTAATCATATTGAGAATACTTCTGAACAAAGCGTCTTTTTATTGTATCAAATGCCTTCCAAAAGTCAGTAAATGTTATAATAAAGTGGTGAGTTCTATTTATTTAGTTTTGCCGCATGTAAAGCGGCTCCTTTTAATACTAGAGCCGTAGAGGAGTTCAGTGATCCTGTTCAATACAATTTGGTTAAACATTTTGGTAATTGTTTGTGTTACGAATATATTATGCCAATTGTTAAAGATTTGCATATCTGCTGACAATCTGCGTACCACAAGGGGTTATGTTAGGGTTTTTGAATCAAATTCCAAGCCGCTGTTCTATTCATTTTTTAAGTTCTCATCGCTTAAATCTGACTATTTCAGAGCAGGCAACACTCTTTCGAATAGTTAACTATACTTTTGAATGAGTACCGTATGCGAACTTATTTACACAAAATTTAACCCGTACTGTTCTTTGTCTTCTTCTGGCAGTATAACTAATGTTAAGCTCAGCTAGAATTCTCAATTTTACTTATTCCGTATATCATATATGCTAAATTCTCAAGTTCCCTTATGATATCGTTTGTAGGTACAAATTTATTCATCGATTTTCAAAATGTAGTTACGCCAGAATTTGTTACATATTAGGTTACCGGTTTCGTTATATTCTTCTACAAAATGTTTGCGCGTTATAAACTCACCGTTTCTGTTATCATCACCAATTTGGACAATGAAATCTTTACCTATGCAAATGATGATGTGTTTCGGTATGTTTTTTAAATGTTTAATCTAGAAGACTGTAGATGAATTAAGTTTTCGGAGTTTCCGCACTTTGTGCTCACTTTATAGCTCGCCATAGCTGGTTTCCAATTTAATTTCTTCTGTAAATGATTAATGTTCGATACCAATTTCGACAAGTTTTAGTTGGTAACGGATGGTATAATACTTCCTACCTGCTCGGTTCAAAAATGTATCACTTACACAACAGATGATGCTAAGGCATTTGAAAACGCGCCTGATAAGAGACTGGTAACCCGCATGGTAAATCGCCTGTTTCATTGAATTTTGTTAATGTATCATTAGATTCCTTATTAACGGATCTTAACCTTAAAATTCATAGATGGTGGGATCATGTCAACAGCTGAGCACTTTGTTAATGTGAAAATGTTGTTGTTTTTGTGTGTGTTTGTTGTGCGTGTTGTTGTTCATTTTTTTTTCCTTTTCCATTTTTTTTTTTCTTCCTATTTTGACATCCAAATGGAGGTTTAACAAAAACAAAATGCGTGTTGTTTTTGCATTGTTGTACTTGTTGTAGAGTTGCGGTTACCGTATTGAATTTGCCTTGAGTTCACCTGTTGCTAACCAAAACCAACCTTAACGGCAAAAGGAACAAACATAACATAAACATACACACAAACATAACGTTGCCACTTTTTATAAAACTTGTTTAATTTGGCAAAAGCTTTTGATAAGCTAACTGCAAATCTAAAAAAGGTGTCAAACTAGAAGGAGGGAACAACACTCAACATAATCATAGATGAACGAGGAAAGCAGCACTGGGAGAAGAAATGGATGGAGGTCTGAATACTAAGAAAGTAAGTTAGTTAATTTTTTTAATGAAATGAAATTTTAATTTTTTGATATTTTATTTAAAAAAATTTAAAAAATATTTGTGAATAAAATGAAAAAAAAAACACAATTCTTTGAAAATAGCATTAGAATTTGTCGGATATGTTAATAAATTAGTTAACTTTTTTTGGTTTAAAATATTTGGAAGTGCTTAAAATAACATTTTTTTATTAATAAGTTACATGAAAGAAAATATAGTTACATTGATTTTTAGAAATAATTCTTGGAGGTTTTAAGATGTTAAGTGAGGAGTATATTAAGTGCGATCATTCCCGATATGATCGCAAGTTTATTACATTGTTTAAGTTAGACCCGATAAACCTTTTCATTTCATTGACGAACAGATTGATAGACCTAAATATAAATAGATGATCTGCTCACAGACAAAGGATGAACCCGACACAATCATAATTTTTCTCGACACAGCGATCTCCCGAGCAATATAACAAGCAAGGGCAGTCAAAATCAAATTGATAGTCTAACAAGTAGGCTTACATCGCTAAAAGCGCCATCATGGGTTGAAGAGTATAGAGAGGTGCAGATTAGGCCGAATATTAAATGCAATGAATCGCTTGAAATAGTAAAGTCACTGCTGTAATTCGATGGCAATTCCATTAGGTACGTGTCCTGGATACAGGCAACTACGACTACGCATAAAGTATTTGAGGTGGTCGAAGACAGTAGCCGGATAGCCATAATAACAAATAAGATAACGGGCGCTGCGGATACAGTGTTAAGTTCTTAATTTTAGAGCAATATTGGCCCGGTTAAAATTCTCATACGGAGATAAGAGGACGTTGCTTATCTTGGAGCGGGAACTCTTAACCCTGTTGAGAACAGGCTCAATCAATCATAAATAAGGTCATAATGACTAACGAAGGAAATGGTTCACAAATAGAAGCGCTAAATTTGGAAAATGAGCAGGATGCGCTAAAAGTTTTCATTGCAGAGTTGCGTCGCCCCATGTGCGACATTTTTTTCTTGAAAGCCACAAGATATACCGTCTGCTCTGGCTCTAGCTTAAGAGATGGAGACGAATCATGTTAGGTATAATTTTGCGACAACTTACTGGAATAACTTTAAACAAAAATCGGCTTCTCCCCAGATGATGTGCATGCCTAGTGTAGCCAGAAATCAAACAGACTCACAGGGACAAGACATCCAGACACACACTTTTGGAAGACATTCTAGCAGGATCCAAAGAATTGAACCCATGGAAATAGGTAGAAGTATTAAGTGGGTTCAACCCGCAGGCTGTTAAAAGGCACATAAAATCATCAAGGCATTATCTTCCGGCGTCAAAAGCACAGACAGTACATCAGATTATGCACGAATGTAGTGGAAATAATAGTTGTTACAAGGAAGTTTTCGAGGATATGTCGGTCTACCATGAGGCCAGAAATAATGAATACCTTATAGATGAGGTGAATTTTTTAAAGGGCACTCCCTCCTCCCATATGTACAACGGTTGGTAGGAGGGAATAAAATTAAAGTACTGTTGGATATAGGTACTTCGAGAAATTACATCAAAACCAATGAGAAATCTATGGGGCAGCAAAGACATATAAATTCATTTATTGTAAAGTCTGTGCACGGCCACTCAAGAATCACACAGTAAGTATGTAGAAAGAATGGTAGCAATACATTTATTTATTTATTACAGAATTAAAAACATATGATAGATCCTTTAATGAAGTAAATGCCAGTATTGTTTTTTGTATTTCTACTGCAGAGACGTGAATAAAATAACAGTTCCGGGAAAAAAATCATACAGTCTGGCACACTGTACGAGTTAAAACAGTTAATAGAGAAGCACAAAAATTTTTTCGCCGACTCCAACGAGATATTACCGTACAACACCTGAACTGCAGCAAATATTAAGATCAAGAGATAAGTATTGATCAACCTGATCAACTGATTTTGTAGCAAAAGAGATTGGTGAACTTTTAAGAAACAAAATAATTCAACGGTCACGCTCTCCGTATAAAAAAGGCCTTCACGACAATGGAAAGTCAAAACACCGTATGGTAATCGAAATCAGCTTCACATTACATATATTACCCACATTTGCATTAGAATAATTTTAAGTATATTTTGTAAAATAAATGAGGCTTAAGAAATAGTGTATAAAGAACAATAAAAAGAATAATCTGTACAACTGAAGCGGACTACTAGCTTAATTTGTCTACCAATAAACAAGCAAACTGAAATTCTGATTTTTTATTAACCCGACACGGTAGACATTGGTAGTTATGCTCGTTCACCTGATATTGTCGACCAGGATAGATTGCTTCCCAGAATTACTAGAATGACTCCCTTTCGGCTTAGGTAATCATCCTGCGGGATGCTCAATGCTATAGGGTGTTAATCATAACTGATTCCTCGGGCCAATGCCCAACATGCAGACAAGTAACTCGCGATACAATACACTTATTTAATTGTCCAGGGAGAGCTACACACCTGTCACCAGTTGACCAGGCTGACTAATTCCTACAACTACCGACTTCGCCTAAATGACTATACTAAAACAATGATAATAATTGTTATATTTCTTTTATTCCTTATTCACACATTTGAAAATAGTCCGCAAAATGCAGTAGAGTTATTACAAAACAACAACAATATAAACCCATAAGTTAAAATCCTGCCTACAATGACTTTACACGAAAAAACGTGCTCATTTGTAATATTAGTAAGAGTTTAATATTAGTCAAACTCTTATATCCTACAAAGAAAACGTGTCTACATTTCGGAAAGGCATGAAGACTAAAAAGAAATGTTACATTTTGTGTTAAAATTAAAATGTTCCAAATTTTTCCTTTTATTAAATAAAAACATTTTAATGAAATAATTATAAGTATAAACTCTTAATAAATAAATTCATGTAATTTGCATTGAATAGTATTTAATATTATAATGAATATATAAAAATTTTTATTAAATAATATTTATACAATTTAAGGGTATTTTTTCATAACATGAAGAAATAAATGAAAAGCATATAAATAATTTAATACCGTACAGAGTACTTTTTATTTTCATTTAATGGTTTTTGTAGCCTTGACCAATAATTAAAATTTTGTATAATGGTTTAATACAGCTACAACCCTTATATATTTTTTGCTTTAAATATTATTACACATTTTAAAAAAATCTTATATTTATTGATAAAAAATTAAATTATGTATAATATTTACATACATTATTAACACTATTTAAGCAAACGTTCCAAACAATGCCATTTTAGAAGTTCCTCTATTTGTTATGAATGAATACGATGATGATGGTGGTGTCTGTAATGTGTAAGTTACAACAAAACGATATATACAAAACTATAAATACCAGGCTCGGTTTATATCTACATTTACCACTTAAACAATATATGTAAGTAAATTTTTTTTTAGCCGTTATAAGGCTAAAAAAGCAATATCACAAAAAGAGCTAAAGTACGAAGTATTACTTAGCAGATTGTACACTATTGATAATAAAAAATGTTGTACATTATTGTTATGGCATAGCGACCCAAATTTACTTTTGGTGGTGAGACTAACAAATTCAGGTTTTAGGTTTCCGTTTTTTCTGTAAGGATATATGTATGTTGTTCTTTCATGTAAGGATATAGATAATCAATACGGTTTAAGAAAAATATAAAGACAAATAAAGATATAGCGTGTGTAAAAAATTGGAATGTTAGAGATATATCAAAAATTTGAAAAAGCTGCAGGTCTGCAGTACAGCAAATTTCTAGAAAAGTTAAATTAATTTATTTTTTGCTAGTGTTAGCAATGTGGATATATTCTTTACAAGTTTTATCGTAGATGAAATTAATATATGTAGAAATTCTTTGAATTGTTTTTAAAAAGTCATATAATGACAATCTTTTAAGTACATTCATTTTGTAATACTTCCATAAATATTCTATATTTTATTAAATATAAAGTAAAAATAATCATTTATAATACATTTTATCAAATCTTTAGATGTTTTACAACGTGGTAAATTTTGCTAGTTGGCCAAAATAGTGTTAACAGTGGTTAAAAAAACTTTGTTTTATTTAGTAAAATTGCTAAATTATGGTGTCTAACTGTCTGGCTTGGTGTAATATTTTCTTTTGGTGTCCTACTAAAGTGATTCCCATATCAGATAACTGTTGAGCCGTTAATCTTGAGATCTGCAATGAAAAAAGGTATACAATTAATGTTCATAAAACAAAATTTATAAGATATTTTACCTGCTGAGCTGTTACTAAATTAGCTTCTTTAAAATGCTGAGAATATCTAGACATTTTTATATTTTCTAACCACATATCTGTACTAATAAATATGTTATGACCCCGCTGCCCGTCTATAATATGTGTACCATCATTTTCCGGAGAACTTCGAGTGGTTAACAAAGCCTGCGGCTGTCTAGCTAAATTATCTAATGTGGAAACTATACTGGCAAAGGATGGACGATGAGTACGTTGCTTTTGCCAACAATCTAACATAAGTTGATATAACGCTTCTGGACAATCCATAGGGGCTGGTAGCCGGTAGCCTTTTTCGATACTTTTGATAACATCCTTGAAAAATATAACAGAATTTTATAATTGAAATCCATACACATTTTTAATATTTAATATACCTGGTTTGACCAATTCCAGTAAGGGCGTTCCCCGTATGACATAACTTCCCACAATACCACACCATATGACCAAACATCAGATGCTGATGTAAATTTTCTAAAGGCTATAGCCTCAGGCGCAGTCCAGCGTACAGGTATTTTACCTCCCTGAACAGAAATAAAAAATTTTGGTATATAAAAACGAGGTGATATTTAAAATGGCTTACCCTCGTGGTATAAGCATCACTAGCATTTTCAATTTCTCTCGAAAGACCAAAATCCGCAATTTTACATATAAGTTGAGAATTAACGAGAACATTGCGAGCTGCTAAGTCACGATGAACGTAGTTCATATCACTCAAATATGCCATGCCACTAGCAATGCCTCTCAACATAACAATTAACTGCAATGTTTGAAATTTTCCATCATTAACGCGTAAAAATGTGTCAAGGCTACCATTTTCCATATATTCAGTGATAATCATTACTGGGTTTGAACGTGTAACTACACCTTGCAAATAGATGACATTCGGATGATCAAATTGTCCCATTATAGAAGCTTCTGTTAAAAAGTCACACCTTGCTTTCTCTGAAGAACCTGTTTAATATATATTTAAGTGAATTCTTGTTATTTAAAAGCAAAACTATTTGTTAATGTAATCCTTAACCATACCTGGTTTTAGAGTTTTAATTGCCACATCAATATCTTGCACAAAATTTGGTGGTATTTTTAAACGACCACGACAGACATCGCCAAATTCACCGCCACCTTAAGTACGCAAAAATTGGAAAACAAAAATATACAAATTAAATAAAATAGTAACGTAGAACTTGTCAGAATATCGATTTTTATTAAAAAAAAATTATAAATTAATATTAAAAAATTTAGTTTGCTTTAATTGTTATTGTAGGCTTTTGCTTTGGCCATAAAATAATATAGGTTTTTATATAATATTTAAAGTTTTAAACCTACCAATAATAGCTTCAATAGTGATATAGTTTGCATCAATTTCTCTGGCAAACTCCCGTATTGCCTGATTTGGGTCTTCATAAGTATGAGGATCAACATAGCTGCGGCTATTTCCAAACAGTGGCGTTGTCACTATTAAATATTTATTGAATTAATTGAATTCAAATACAAAGTTATTTTGTTAATTATAATTGAAAGATTTTTAATTTCAAAAAAAAAAAAAAATTATATGACTTATTTTTATATATGTATACCGTGTATACAGCAACGATCAAAACAATTTAAATGAGAATGATGTCATAAATTAATTTTAAAATTTAAGAATTTAATTCGCTCTAGTTTCAAAGTATTTTTTGACAGGAGGTGTTTCAATACCTGAGAATTATGAGGAAATCAACTACAACAAACGAATTCTTATTAGTACTATTAAATTAATTAGAATTGTTAGTATTAAATCCATTTAGTTTCATTAACTAAAGTTGCATCGTTTTGACCGTGACTGATGTATGAATGTATGTATCTCTGTCTTATATGTACACATAGATTTAGAGTGGACTGCAAAAGTCTAGGTACCCCAATATGTGAAAGCAATTTTATCAAGTATAAGCAATAATATGAATAATAATTGATATTTATTTAATTATTTCTCTTTTATTATAAAACAAAAAAATTTTTAAGGTTTATCACAAACCATAAATTTACTCTGAGTTCTTTTAGTGGGTACCTACACTTTTGCGGTGCAAAAATATGGAGTCACCAGAATGTTTCACTTACGGTTTGTGATAAACATTAAATTTTTTGGTTTTATAATAAAAGAGAGATAAATAAATATCATTTATTTTGACATCTTATTGCTTAAAATTTATGAAATTGCTTATAAATATTGGGGTACCTAGACTTTTGTTTGGACAGCAACTATTATGAGAAAAATTTTATGGTATGATAATAGTTTTCTAACCCTAAATATTAAATTGTGTGTGATCGCATAAGTCATAAATGGCTTAATTATAATTTCTTATTAAAAAAACTTAGACATTAAAAAGCAAATAATAAATAACATGTTTGTATGTAATAATATTTTATTTATTTCCATTTTTTTAAATTTAAAAGCATTTAATATTTACGCTCATATTTGTGTCATTAGTGATTATTTCTTTTTTAATGTATTAAAATATATTATCAGCGAAATGCTTTAAGATTTCCCAGAGATTGGAATTAGACAAAAGTGAAGTAGTTTTTGAGTTTATAAATAGATATTACACATACAATTTCGATATAATAGACAATATTACATGAATATTATTTCTACATAATTCATATTTTCTAATAATGAAGGGCTAACTTAAATCATTTCAAAAGAAATTTCCATTTAAAAATTAGCTAAAGTAGTCAATATTATTAAAAAACATATTGATTAATTTGTTGTACTGAAAATTAAATTTTTCTTAGCGCTACTCTGTTCACACTAAAAACAGTTCAAATTTTTCATTTTTAGTAAGTCTTTTACTACCGCGCCATTTTTTTTTTTAAGTATGGAATTAGTAAATAACGACTGGAAGATATAGCGCGTAAAGTACACGATTAAACAATAATATTTTTAGTTTGTTGATGTGGGCTATTGCAATAGCAATGCACCGGCACGTTGTCTTGAAGAAACAATTTGTATTTCCTCGAACGCAGCTTTCTAATATTTAAATTACTTGAGCTCTACAATGTTAGCACAGTTTGTAGTCATAAAGATACGATACATAAAAGTAAAAAAAATAAAAAATTATAAAAATTATTCAAAATTGTCAAACTTCGCCTTAACTACAAATGAAAACTCGCTAGACCCTTCTGAAATATTTGCAGACTTTGTTTTTGATATGTATATATAAAGCAAACGGGCAATAATACCTTTCAAACGAAAATACTAAATTACATAACTGTGACTAATTTTTCCTATGTGTAAAAATTCAGTAAAATCGTTAACTTTGGACAGCTAAAAAGCTGAATTGTAAAAAATATGTTTAATAAGCAAATATTTAACAAAGTAGTCACTTTTCCAACTACTGCCGCATTCTTCTATACTTCAGCTTCGCTTAATTCCGCACCCTTCTCCTACATAAGTGCTTAATATTATCAAAACATATTACTTATATGCAACATTAATTTCTATCTCTATCATAACACTAATACATATGTTAATATTTTAATAAATTTGTACGTGGTAGAAACACGAATTTTTCTGGTCTAACAATAAATTTATAAATTGTATAAACAATGCTTTTTATATAATGATACAATAGATGATATATTTGATTAATATTACTTCTGATATATTGATATACTTTCTACGTTTACTAACAACTATTTAATTGTTCTTTTAAGTTAATTAAAGATAAACGAAATATTTGAAACAATAGTTGTTAAATATGGATTTTGAATTATTTAGAGAATAAATTATGTAGGGAGGATGAATGAAAATGTTAGTAGAAAAAGGAACAATTGTCATTAATCAACCAGTTTTATTTTTTGAAAAGAATCTAACCGATATATTAAATCATGGTGTAAATTTTTAGTTTCTTTTCATAAGGATACATAGTTAATAGGTCCAATAGACATACAGCATGCAAATATAAATTACTTTCTACCGTAAAAGCAAAAAAGAAAAAAAAAAAAACAAAAAAGAACAAAAAAGGTTTACCATTGGATTGAATTGTTTTAACGATGGGTGTAGTATCCATGGCATGAACTAAAATTTTTCAAAAAATATTATAAACAAATTAAACAAAAAACGATTATTCTTATATCAAATGCAAACGAATTATAAAAATGTATGTATATATAATAAGAGTCGAAAATGTAACAAAATAAGAGCAAAATTTGGTTTAAAAACATAAACACTTACTATAGGTTACGACCAGTCCTGGTTTTGAGGGATAGAAAGGAAGGGGAATAGAGTATTTTAATGATTGATTGTATTAATCAGAAAACTTAAGCTGAATTATTATAGTAGTACATATATAATTGTCAGGTACTACAAGCTGATTTATTTGACTGAAAGATTTTTACATTTCTTAATTACCTTCATTGCTGGCATAATCTAATGGCAGTGGCATATGATTGCTGGATTTTTTGTCAATATCATCTTGATTTTTAGACCTCAAAAATAATACGGTAGCTACTATAACTAATACCAGAATGACTACAACGGCTACAGTAGCACCAGCCACGATACGCATTTGTATATTATCTTCGTAAACTGGAAATATTATTTTCAAAACAGTTTCTAGTTGTAAAATTCAGCTGACGTTACCTGAGCTAACACCGGCTTGCGTGTGGGCATATACGATATTACTGTAAGTTCCATATCCGTTAAGAGTTTTATATCGTATCTGAAATCCATATTCAGTGTTTTCATTAAGATTTTCTATATGAGCTTTAGTTTCCTTAGTATTTAAGGCGGTCTTGTTAATAGTATCAAAATCTGGTTTAGGAAACCATCGTACTTCATAAAATTCAATAGGAACATCATTTTGCACTGGTTTATCCCAAACTAAATCAATTTCCGTACTAGTCGTTGATACTACACGCACGTTACTAACTGTTGATTGTATTGCCGACTCAGTTGTAGTAAAAACAATTTCAGCCCATTCTGTAGTTATCTGTGACAAATCTATAGGCTGGTTGTTATTGATTGTTGTTACTTTAATATTATTTCCAATAATATTATCCTCCACATTTTTCGAGTTTTCTTCTTTGTCCTGATTGCCAAACGATTCATTAGAGTTCTTATGATTTTTTTCGTCGGCAGTCACATTTTCAATAATATACGAAACTCCATTCATTGAATGAATTTGAATTGTATATGTCGTTACTGGTTCCAAGTTGGTTAAAGTTAGTTTTGTATCGTTAAATGTATCCGCTGATGGTGTGAATACTACATTGGAAGAACATGAAGAGCACACTACTTTATACACTATATCACTGGTATATTTCGAATTTTGGTTGTTAGTATCAATAGCAACATGTTCACGCATGGGTACATTCCAGGATAGTATTGCACTTATATGATCAACAAATAGAAGAGTTAGATTTGTAGGGGGACCCGGCGGCTTATAACATGGCATATGTTTACCATCCCGAGGATGCCTAAAAAATCCCGATAAGCATTTACAAAATCCAGAGGCCGATTTCGAGGCATTTGAATTTGGTGGACACGGAATACATTTCCCCACTTCTACCGAACGAAATGTGCCTATCGGACATTCTACAAACAAAGGAATATTTAAACTGCTCTGCTAAAAATACCAAACTGTACCTACCATTACAACTTTTATTTGTATAGTCTGGTTCATAGCCAACTTTGCATCGACATCCTCCTGTAAGTATGGTCCATTTTCCATCACCTTTACACAAATAAGTCGGAGGTTCATAAGGTTCCGCATTTTCAACGCATGTTCCATTTTGTTTTTCTATTATTGTTATTTCACGCCCAGTTGGTGTTTCATTGAAATGAGCAAAATTTTCAGTTACAGCTGGACAAGTTATATAATACACTTTAACTGCTAAAACGCTAATGCAAGCGCCTTGATCACGAAAAGCAAAATAAACACCCTTTTTCGTTACAGCAATACTCTTTACTTCGGTATTAATGTCAACATCACTATTTTGATTAAATCGTCCTTCACCAGCCGCAATACGTGCTATTAATTTGTAGCTATCTGTTTGCCAAGGTGGTGGTTCTCGAGTAGCTGCGTCAAACTCATAGTATAGTAAACTAAAAGTTTCTTTGCAAGAAAGCGCGTTTCCTTAAAATGATAAAAATAATTTTTATTAAACTTTAAATGAAAATTTAATTAATTTAATTTCAGAGTACCAAATTTAAGGATCGAAAGATATGTAGGTAATTTTTTTTTTTTAATTTAGTTAAAACACAGATTGTCTTTGACAACTAAACATTGAATCTGTTTTTTTCATTTCATTTCAATATTTCCTAACATTTAAGCTTTGAAAAGTATTTTGATACTATAAGGTTTAGTTATCGATTAATAATAAAAATCGATTATTATGACGCCTAATTTAGACTAAAAATACTGAACAATAAATATTGTTGTGCCTTTTTAATTTCTTTCGCAATTTCTATTCTTCGTGGATTAACAGATTGCAATTGAAATTAAAGAAATCGTATACTTTTGTTCGTTATTTGTTTATTTTTTAACTAAATTTTTTAATTATTTAAATAATAACATACCTTAACTGATAATAACACTGCGCTTTTAATTTTATTTACGATCAATTTTGGTGTTCAATATCACTGTGCTTAGTGCCTCACTTTCTAACAAGACTAAACATTTATTTATTAATTTGGTCAACACAATACAACAAGAATAAATCTTATATTATAGTATAGGTTAGTAAATGTTATTAACATTAATTTTTTATTTATTATATATACATGCCCCAGATTTTCTGGTGCGGTTTATTACCCACATGTTGAGTAATAGACCAATCCGATCGAGTCTGGGTGGATGTTCTATTGTTAAGCGTGCTATCCTCTCTTTTGTGGCTCTTGGTTACAAATGTTGGTTTGAAGGTTCTGGAAAATAGGGGCTTTAAGTTTGTGGCATACGCCGATGATGTGGTTATTCTGGTTCAGGGTCATAGCGGAATACTGGGCAATGAGACGGCGGATGCTCTCGCTAGGTTAGGTTCACTTTCTGAGGGCGATTTAATAATAGGTCCTGACCCCAATCTGCCACCTCTACGGACTCATCGATGGATGGGTCAGGGGGAAGAGCAGAGGCGCTGAGGCAGTGGATCGGGTTGTCATGTCTCTCGATGTCTATGGCATGCTATAGACAGTGTGAGAACAAGTTGCCTGCTGGGCTTGGATAAGTCCAGTTTAAGGTTGATTATAGGGGTTATCACAGGGCATTGCGAGACTAGGTCCCTGACGGAGATCTGGAACAGATCCCAACCGGACTACTGCAGGGTATGTTGCGATGTGGAGGAGTTGGAGCGTTCTTCCCTTTTTGTTTTGTTTCATCTATGTAAGTCCTTCGCTTCCCATTCTCCCTTCCTACTTCCTCTCCTTTTTCCTATCCCCTCTTGTATCCTTTCTTATAAAGTATGTTATGTACAATGGGTCAAATCGACCTCCGGGTACTGTACTTATCTCAGGTGACAAGTACACGTCCTCTAATTTAGCCTAAAACCTTAGCCAGTTAATACCTTTTATGAACACTATTCGTCTTTCAGATCTTCAAGTTCTTCAAAAAATCGACTACCTAGCCATCTCTTCCTGTGCACCCGCATAGAAAATGATACAATGTTTCCTCTACCTTCGAGATATCTCTATTCCATCTGCTGATCCTGTGTCTAAGGGATCATGCTTCGTTAGCACTGCTAAAATAGCTATAGGATTAAGCTTTAACCATAAGTCCCTCGCAAGCCAATATATATACATATTGTTACGTTTTTACCTGTATAAAAACGTTTTGAACATGAGTTCGTTGATTGCAACCAAAATAAAGTTTTTAGTTTCTATAAAACTCTTTATTGATCGCACTACTTTTATGTGCCACTGTTACAACTTCACGATACAACATAATTGTTTGTTCGCTATTCTATTTCACACTTCTGTCGCGCACACACTAACAACTCTTCACAATACCGATCTTCAAACTGACGGTTTACTTCGAACGCAACGTGTCTTCACACAAGACTGACTGAATTATTACTGACTGCTGCCAGCTTTGTCTTGCCCTTTTATAGTCAAACACAAACAGTCCAACGAACAATCTCGAAGCAGAAGGTTCGTGTTCTCGCCTTCTCAAGAACTCTATAGCGACCATATTGTTGTTTGTGCATTCTGCACACCTGTCTATCCCTTTTTCTCTCATGCTTCTTGGTTTACTTTCATGTTGTTGGTGGTATATGCAACCAAGTTCGTTGTATTTGTGTGTGTGTAGCTTTTGTTTATTGTTGTCATTGTGAAATGATATTAGGTCGTTTCCATTTGTGTAATATTGCCGCCCACTTAAGCCTGTTCGTCCTGAATAGGCTCATTATCTCTCCTCCCATATTTTGCCAGTCGTACACATGTACGACCTTCATTTTTGTTCGGGTGCTGTTAGCTTTCTGTATCCTGTAGACGACATCGTTTAACTATTTTATACGGTCCATCCCAGCTGGTTTGTAGCTTGGGGGATAATCCCTTCCTCCGCTTTGGGTTGTAGAGTAGAACCAGTTGTTCTTCATGGAAGCCCTCCGCGTTTGTTGCATAATCATATCTGGCTTACATACTATCATTGACCATTTTTTTTCGGGTGCGCACAAATTCATGAAGTTCATTTAGGCTTTCTTCTTTCCCAGTGTATGTGGCATCCCTCTCTGTGGTGGGCTTAACAGCAAACTCTAAGTCACCGGGCAGTTTTATCTCGGTCCCAAAAATAACCTTGGCAGGTGATCTAGATGTTGAATCATGGACCGCAGATCTATACGCCAGTAAAAACCTCGGAGTGTGTTCGCCCAGTCCTTCTGTTGCTCGCCCACTACATTCCGCAAGTACTCCTCCAGGGTTCGGTTAAATCGTTCTACCATTCCGTCTGACTGTGGGTGAAGCGGCGTCGTTCGAGTCTTCTTAATACCGTATACTTCACACATTTCCTGGAATACTGCTGACTCGAAATTTCTGCCTTGATCGGAATGTAGCTCTATTTGAACTCCGTAGCGGCATACCCAATTGTTCACAAAAACATTTACTATTGTGTTCACTTCTTGATTGGGTATGGCATACACTTCCGGCCATTTGCTGAAATAGTCCATCACAACGAGAACATATCGGTTTCCGGCATTGCTGACAGGAAAAGGGCCTGCTACGTCCTTTGCTATTCGCTCGAAAGGTGCGCCCGAGTTATATTGTTGCAGCTGACCTCGACTTCTTCTTACTGGACCTTTAGCTACAATACACTGGGTACAGCTTGGTATCCAATCGGCCACTGCTTGCTGACATCCAACTTAATAAAAACGTTGTTTTAGCCTTTCCAGCGTCTTTGTCACTCGAAGATGTCTTCCGCTAGCTCCATTATGGAACTCATTTAAGACTTCCTTCATTTTGGAGGAAGGCACTACTATTAGGTAGGATGAGGTCTTGCCATCAGCGCTTTCCCAATGTTGATATAAGCACCCGTCCATCACTTTTAAACTATCCCATTGCGCCCAATATGCTTTTGTAAGAGGACCTTCTGCTGATATCTCATTTCTGGTAGGCTGTTTGTCCTCTTCCTTAGCCGCTATAATCATCGCCAAAATTGGGTCACTTCTTTGTGCTTCGGACCACTCTTCGTTAGCTTCGATCTGCATTAGCCGGATATCAACGATTGATTCTTTCTTCTCGGCTTTCACGCAATGCTTACACTCCAAATTACAGGGTCGGATCAGCTTTCCCATGTTTTATCAGCATTTTATGCCTCTTCGACGTTCACCGCTGAAGTTATAAGTCTGGAGGCGCTCAATCCAAAGTGATAGCTGTCCTTCAGGGTTCTTAAATTGCAACAGCCATCTCAATGCGGAATGATCAGTTCTTAGCAGAAAATGTTGACCATATAGGTACTTATGGTAATGTTTTATACACTCCAGCACTGCAAGTTACTTCGTTCGGGCTTTGACAGTGTGCGACCATAGTATCCTACGACTTTCTCTGTACCATTGATCACTTGGGAAAGTACACTGCCGATACCAAATCCACTGGCATCACTGTCCAAACTGAATTTTTCCCCTGGAACTGGATACGCCAAAACTGCTGCAGCACACAATAGTTCCTTCAGTGTCTGGAACGTCTTCCCCTGTGGCTCACCCCATTGATACGCTTTTGATTTCTTTGTGAGCTCATGTAAGCTTGCAGCCACGTTAGCAAAGTTAGGCACAAAGCGTCTGTAGTATGTGCATACTCTCAAAAAGCTGCGTAGTTCATGAAGATTCTGGGGACGAGGCCAGTCCTTTACTGCTCATCTGCTGTGACGAGATGCTCCAAATATTTCACCTGCTTTTGGCAAAGTACACATTTCTTTACGCTTAATTTTAGTCCAGACATTGTTATTGGTTGCAGAACTTCTTCCAGGTTCTTGAGGTGTTCGTCGAAAGTTCTGCACATCACTATAATGTCGTCGAGGTACACCAGACAAGCCTTTCAATGCAGTCCCTAAACGCACTGAATGCAGTTTTCTCCTTGTCTGCAATCTCCACCTGCCAATATCCGCTTTGTAGATCGATCCAACGTGGAAAACCATTTCATTCTGGCTAGCGTGTCGAGTGTGTCGTCAATTCTCGGTAGCGGGTAACTGTCCTTTTTGGTAATATCATTTAGCTTCCTATAGTCTACGCAGAATCTTGTACTGTCATCTTTCTTCTTGACTAAGACTGCAGGTGAGGTCCACGGACCCGATGATGGTTCGATTACACCGCTCTTCCTCATTTCGTCGACTTCTGGGTGCCTGTTTTATTGGTCTCGCTTCGCCAGTATCAATTTCATGTTTGACCATGGCTGTTCTTCCTTGCCTTTTGTTGTTCGAGGCGAAATCCTACCTCTTTAGCAGGTTTTTGGCTTTATTTCTCTCTGCAGCTGCTAAACCTGCTACCCATTTCTTCACGTTTTCACCAAATTCCTTTTGATGCTTGGCTTACATTTCGGCACTACTGGAACACATTGGCCCACATCGGAGTTTTTACAGATGACTTTTTCGCGGCCTGATAAATTTAGCACTCTCACTGGGACTATTCTCTGTTTGGTGGATTTAACGAGGGCCTTTGCTGATAACAAATTCGTCTGAATTTCTGCTGCTTCAGCAACCCACAAGCGGTTTTCCTCACTATCTCCCTCCACACGCGCCCATATCAATGATTCACTCTGAGGTGGTAATTTTAGTTGTTCGGCAGCAACTATCCTTCTGGCGTGAACTTGATGTTATATCCCACGTCAATCGGTATCTCCACATTCCAAATTGATACCATGGGCAATCAAAAAATCGGCACCAATGATAACCTCGTCCACAATATAGGCAACAATAAAGACGTGACTTACACTAATGTTGGCTATAGTCACCTTCGCCTCTGTGTTTCTGTGGACGGTGGCAGACTCTCCAGTAGCTGTCCGAAGTCTTACATTGCTAAGTGCCTCACACTTTCCCTTCACTATATCTGGTCTGATGATGGATTGCATCGCCCCGGTATCTATAGTGAAGGTGTGTTGTCTGCCATTTATGTATCCGCAAGCCGTTGTTGTTGTTCTGTTGCATCACTGATATTGAGATGTGGGGTACTCGCTTGTGGAAGCCAGCAATTGCCCCTCAGTGCTAGCTTGTTTTAGTTTAACGGGGACTCTTGTATAGATGCCTGGTAGCTCGCCCGTTTATTCCTTGGTGGTGAGACGGATCTTGGCCTTCTGTGGCGTTTTACAATTCCTTTGGAAATGATCAATCTCTCCACAGTTGAAGCATTTAAGTTTAGCCTTTTGTCTGTTTTCTTCTAAAACTTGCTTCAACTTCTCTTTAACTTTATTAAAAAGGCATTCTTCTTCCTCCACGACTTCCATTTTTCGGACTTTGCTAACTTGTGGTCTAAAAATCGAGAGGGCGGTCTCCTGGGCTAGTGCGAAGGCCACGGTCCTGCGAAGGTTGACTTCTGTGTGGAACATACCGCCAGTTTGGTGTCTGCGTCACGTACATAATTAACAAACGCCTCGGGTTATCTCCGGGGTATGTAAGCTGCACCTATCGACCTCTATTGCAAAGGCTTGAAGTGACTCATTAGCCTTCTGCTCACGGCACCTTAACTCCATGCGGTATAGTTTCCGTTTGTGCTCATCGCCGAATTTACGCTGTAACTCCTCCATTAACCCGTTGTAGTTGTTCCTGCAGCTGGCTGCCATTGTTTCTATGATCTCAGCTGCGATACCTTTTAACGCCAAAATTAGTTGCAGAGCCTTCTCCCCATCGTCCCATCCGTTTCTGCTGGCTACCGTCTCGAATTGGAATTTGAATACGGATAGGGGTGAGCTAGGTGGTTTTATCCTGCCGGTACCTTTTGATACGACTCGCACTTGTTCCGGTCGCTGACTCTGGAGGTTGCTGATATTTTCCTCCATCATAACTAGTTTTTCATCCACAGTCTTTTCCAAAGCGTGCACTTTCGTGTCAACAGTCTTTTCCAAATCTGACACCCTTTCCTCGACATCAATGATTCTTTTGCTGACCGACTCATGTATTTCCTGTAGCTTCCCTGATGTCGCTTCGAGCTCCTTTTCGATTTTTGACAAAATTGCAGTTTCTGCTTTTCGGCTCTAGGAGCTTCTCGTACATCGTCAAATAGTTTTTGATTCTCAGCTTTAGAAGCTTCTTGTGCATCAGTCAATACTTCCATTTTTTTCATCATAGCGGCTAACAACGTGTTTATGTCGACACCGCTAGGGGTTGCAGGGGCCTTTAACTGTCGTTCTTCTTCATCCTCGAACTCGTAGGAATCAATGTCAATGCCTGAAGCTGCAGTTTTTTCCTTAACCGCTTTTGCAATTCATTCTTCGTGTCATTGTTGGCAGCTCTAGTTTACCCAACTCTCGTTTAAGTCGTTCCACTTTTAGTTTGGTGAGCTTCATTTTAATTTTTTTTTTATTCATTTCTTTTTACTTTTAGATTTTGCAATCCCACTTCTGACACCAATTGTTACGTTTTTACCTTTTTAAAAACGTTTAGAATATGAGTTCGTTAATTGCAACCAAAATAAAAATAAATTTGTTTAACAAATTTTTTAATTTCTATAACACTCTTTATTGATTCTGCACATCTGCACATGCTTGTTGCTTTACTTTCATGTCGTTGTTGGTATATGCAACCAAGTTCGTTGTATTTGTGTGTGTGTAGCTTTTGTTTATTGTTTTCATGTGAAATAATATTAGGTCGTTTCCATTTGCGTATAACAATATATACATATGTATATACAGTGCCTTAAAAGTATAATTGTACACTAGGTATGAGAATATTGAAATGCTTTTAAACAATATATAATAATTCTGTTTGCTTTGTACTTGAAGAACTCGGACGACGCTCTTCCCATGGGAATAATTATCGGTGATATCACAGTGAAAGTTCTCCTCTATGTTGACGATATTGTTTTGTTATCTGATTCTCCTAGCAATCTCCAAACCATGATTGATGCTCTCCATGAATACTCTGACTTATGGCACTTAAGAGTAAGTCTTTCAAAATCGAAAGTATTAGTTTTCCGTAACGGCACAAGAATACCAAAAAACTTAAAGTGGATGTATGGAGCAAATGAAATCGAACTTTTGGACATAAACGCTAGACCGATCAGAAGTTCTTCAATCGGAATCTGTACTCTATGCAACTTACATTTTTCGGAAAATACGCTTCACTTCGTTAGTATCTGCCCTGTTTCTAATGAATTTAGAATAAAAATTGTTAACAAAATCCAATTAAACCAAACTGAGGTCATAAATATTCTCAACGGTGACACTCACAGTTTTAGTTTACTTATTAATTATGTTGAAGTTTGCTTAAAATACAGAAAACTGATCTTAAATGAATTTGGTGTTGATACCCTATTTTAGGCCAATAGCTTTTATAGAACAATAAAGTACAATTGCAGTAGTCGCCGTAGGTAGTGTGGTGGCTTATCAGACGTGAGCCCACAGTTCAAGCCCCAGGTCAGACATCTCCAACAAAACGAAATATGAAAAAATATTTCTACGATGAAAAGTTTCTCTAACAATCTGTCGTTCGGAGTCGAGTATGTAAAGCACAATTCCCGGCGTCTTAAATAAATTATAAATTATGTTAAATCTATATTGTATATTCATTTGTTTGCTGTCCAATATAATTCCAAGATATTTGGCGTTACAGGCTAGGTGATATTAGGAGTAGCCAACCTTGTTATAACTCCGTTGGATTGGATCTCAGCCCGCACTTGCTGCTCTTTCAGATACTAGTCTGTCTCATCGCAGACTGGAGAATTCACGAAACTAAACTTGGATCTAGCCTGTAGTTGCCATTGCCATTATTCTCTGCATACGCCATAGTCATGCAACTTTTTCTCTCCAAGGATTTGAGTAAGCTATACTTTCCATATCAGTGACGAGAATGTACCTCTTTGGGATGTCTTGCTTTTGAAGCAATTGAGGCGCATAAAGCAAATTCGATACGCCTGTATTTTAATATATTTCCTATAAATGAGATATCCGAAGGCTTAATATCCAGTTGTTTCATGGCGTTAATAACCCACTCCGTTTCAACACCCCCTAAATCAAGGAACACATGTTCCTTGTAGTGCATTGATTTTTCAATTTGAATAAGTAATAAGTGTGGCGCATTTTCGGTATATTTACTCTTCGGATAGGTGGGTTATATCCCTGAAAGGGAATATGGTGCGTGGGATAATTTAATATAGACGCCAATGATTTTCTTAATGCCTAGCTTAGAAATGAGGACAGGCTGATGACACAAACATCTTCAGTTTTGGAAGACATGCTTCACATCGTTTGGGGATAAAGGCTGTTATGTGAACTGTTAACTTTGAAAGAACACTAATACAAAGTTTTGAGATTGGTATTAATCGCTCATATGCATCTGTGTTTGGTTCTACGGGGAAAGGAGAAATGTGTTTTGACAGTCAGAAAATTGTTATCGCAAAGTAGAGTATCTTTGGCTCCATTCCTTGTCTGTGTAGAACTTTATACACCACTACAGAAATTCTTCCAGGACTGTCTGTTTGCTTTCCTAATTAAGTTCCTGAATCCATTGGAAGATGATTTATATGTGGACCATCTTCTTTTTTTTACCTCATTAAACAGTTTTCTGAAAATCTTTCGTTCCTTAGAATTTCAGCATTCCGCCAAGTAAACCTGGTTTTACAAGTTTTATGTTGCCTCAGTTAAGTATTGAATACGTAGCTGTCTTGTTGTGTCTAAGTAATTTTAGTTTCAATAATGCATACTCTATTTTTCATTCTATGAAATAAATTCGTATTTTTTATACTGGACTAATTTTTATTCAGTAAACAAAACTATAAATAACAAAGTTAAGAGCAAATTTATATATTTGTGTTTTAAGTTCAAACTGTAACGACGAAATCTATGTGATTAAATGGTTACTTAGTTTTTTTTAGTTTAATTTTTCATGGAATAGTATTTATAAATTTTCAATATATTTTTCATATAAAAATAAGACTTACCTGGAAAAAGGGAGCAATCTCTAATGGTAAATTGAATTTCGATATATAAACGATTAGCAGGTCCGCGATCAATAAAAGGAGACCAGAGCCAGTTATTAACATTATGATAAGCAACATCGCAAACAACGTAACTTCTCCAATTTATTCCTTTGACAAAATCTGTAAAACTTTCTTCGACCCACTAAAAATATAATACAATAAAAATTATTGTAAACTGTTAACTTGTGGCACAGATTTTTGTGGAATTAAATATTTTACATTCAATATAATTCTTTTTTTTTATTTATTACATGGTACGATAGTGAAAATACACCTGAGTAACTACATAGTGTAAGCTGTATATTTAATTGAATAGAACTCAAAATTATTTTTTTTTATATATTTCGCGAACCTTCTAAACTTGTTTTATTTAACTTTTCACACAAAATTATTGATTACTTAAATATTTTTGAACAGTTTTTGAATATTCAAAGTCCTTTTCGGTAAAGATAACCATTTAAAACGGTATACATACATAAACATATTACTGAAACTTGTGTGTATCCGTTTTGATTGCTAAATTTGGAATATCTGTTTTTTCTAGCTTTTGAAATTTGACCGTTTTTAATTCGAAAGTTTAATTTAAAAATATAAAAAGTGCTGACATTCTTAAATTACTTTCTCTTGTGAAGAGATTGGCACTTCGTTTAATAAAATATATAAAAATTGTCATAGATATGACCTAAATAGCAATACATAATGAAATAACAATATTTGCGAAAAGCTCACGTATTAGCCGACTTCTGCTAGTCACTCAAATGCAAAATTGATAAACAACCACGATCCATGAAAAATATGAAAATTTTGTAAAATTAAACTTCATTCAAATAAACATACCTATGGTACAAAAACTTAGAATTTTCAAAATTGGATCAAAAATATATGAGTAAGTCGCCGAAGTTTAGTAGGTAGTGTCGACTTAAACTGAATACAGTCAACCCTCCTATAATGCGGTGAGTGCGTACCGCGTTGTATGTAAACCGCGCTATAAAAAGTCGGATTTAACCGTACAAACCAGACAAATTCGTAGCGTGTTCTATAGAAACCGTCTACCGCGTTGTATGGAAACCGCGCTATAAGAAACTCGGAATTAGTACAAATCACATCATTCGTACCGCGTTATATGGAGACCAAGACAAGATAAATTATAAATTATTTTTATTGAATTAATGAGTTCATATAAGGATTGATAAAAAAAAAATGAAACAATAACTAAAGTAAAATAGTGTGCTCCAGCAAAAATAAAAAAGGCTTGTAAAATTATGTAATTTTTCAACATTCATCCTCACTGTCAGATATGAGTTGCAGAAGATTTTTTAGAATGTCGTAGACGGCTATGAGATAAGCTGGCCTTTTTATATAAATATGTTGTTTGTGTATCTAGGTTGTGCTTTTGCGTCGAAAATAAAACTGATATTAAACCCTTTTACAATATCTAGTTACTAGATTCATTCAGATGCTGTGCGGAAGGAACTTATGGCATGTTGTTGAACGTAAACCGCTCTTTACGAGTACCGCGTTATAGGAGGGCTGTCGCAATTTCAGCGCCGCGTTATATGGAAACCGCGTTTTGAGAATACCGCGTTATAGGAGGCTTGACTGTACACACAACATAAGAGGTGTGAGAAGCTAGGTCGTAATTCTGTCTGAAGGGTTGTACTGACCAATTCTGTATATATGTATGTAATCAATAAATTCATTTCAAAAATTTTCAAATAAAATAAGTTTGAAGTGTTCGAGAAATAAATAAAAAAAAATATTTTAGAATTATACTCAACTAAATATAAAACTTAAACTACAGTCACTTGGGTGTATTAAATTTTTTGTTATTTTATCGTATAGTATTATTATTTATTTGTGTATATATGTATATGTAACTCAGTATTTAGAAACATAAATCCAACACATCCTATATATGTATATTATTGCCATGTTAATGTGTTAGAGTACTGCGATCACAAGATCTGCCCTAAATCTACATATGGTATCCCTTAACTATCTTCTCCAATTCTACTATCCTGACGAACTTTAGATTATTGCTCAGTATCAGTAAGAGGATGCCGCACAGTTTCCAACTTATGGCTATTCGCTTCTGATTTTACTCTCACACATATCGGTCAGTCTCCACTGCCTTCGTCGAGAATAGAGCGTCATCATCATTGTTTGGGAAGGTCATAAAGTTCGTGTCGTTGTCTATTTTAATAACATCATAGGTGTTATGCGGCTTTATTTTAACACCTCAGGGTGTTATTTTCACATCAATCGGATCATTTAGGTTTATTTGTTTTCTTATAGTTTTCTTATGCATTCTTTAGCTAATTTTACAAATTCTAACCTTTAATGTATAGTAGTCTAGTAGGTAGTATGTTCGCTTATTAGAAGAAAAGACATCAAAACGAAATATGAAAAAAAAATATTTCTTCGGCGACTTCCTCTCAGCAGATTTCTGGCAAAAACTCTGAGAGTAAATAAACCTGCCATGAAAAAGGTTCTCAAAATCTGTCGTTCGGATTCGACGTTAAACTGTAGGTCCCACCACTCATGTATAAAATGAACACACACAACATGAGTGGTGTGAAAAGCTAGGACGTAATCCTGACTGAAGGGTTGTAATGGCCAATTATGTACGTTTTTACCGAACGAGAAATTTTAAGTTATTCAATCATTGTATATTGTTATATTGTATATATATATATATATATATTGAATAACTGATACATATGATACATATGTCATATAATTTGATGGCTTCCAGAAATTCAAAAAAAAAATATATATATATATATAGGTATATATAATGGCTGATTTTTTAAGAGCTATAAGAAAATTTAAAAAAAAACATAAAATTCAGAAAAATGTATGAAATCTTTATTTGAATCGATAGTACGGTCCATATAATTTAATGTTTGAAGATTATTTCACGCAAATGTTGAGCGCGACTGCGCTTCAAATGGTCCATCCGCTTAGTCTAATTTTGGCATACTCTTTCCAACATTTCGGCCGGTATCTCACGAATAAATGCTTCAATGTTGTCTTCCAATGCGTCAATTGAAGCGAGCTTGTCTGTATAGACATGAGCTTTAACATAGCACCACAAAAAATAGTCTAAAGGCGTTAAATCGCACGATCTAGGCGGCCAATTGACCGGTCCCGAACGTGAAATAAAATGTTCACCGAACTCGCCTCTCAATAAGTCCATTGTTACGCGTGCTGTGTGGCATGTGGCACCGCCTTGTGCAAACCACATGTCATGCAAGTCAAGCTCTTGCATTTTGGGCAAAAAAAAAATTGGATATCATCTCACGGTAGCGCTCACCATTCACAGTTACGTTACGATTCGCAGCATCTTTGAAGAAGTACGGTCTAGAGCTGCAAAACTATCGATAGTCGGCCCATTCGATAGTTTCGATAGTCCGGTATAAAACTATCGATACTATCGATAGTATCGAATTTTTGGAAGAGTGCTAAATTGTTGGCGTACGTATATATATGTATATAAATAGATGTATGTACACATATATGTATGTGTATATATACATATATAGTGGTGGGAAAAAATAGAAAGACACACAAAAAACTCCAACTTTTTCCATACCGAAATTTTCTATTTCGATTGTATATAGCGGTTCGTTTTACAGCTATTCTATAAGTTTAAATTGTTTTCTAATAGTTGAAGTCCTTAATACAAATTTTTTGAACTTGTTTCTATTTCTTTTCAACCTTAACTTAAAAATGAATACAATTGTCATGTTTTATACGCCGATATTATTTTTTTGCGTTGACCCCGTCGCTAAATTGAAAATTGCCGCTTAAATTTCGATACTATCGCTATCGAAAAAAAACCATCGATAGTCCATTATAAATAAAACTATCGATACTATCGATAGTACTATCGATAGTTTTGCAGCTCTAGTACGGTCCAATGATGCCACCAGCCCATAAATTTTTTAATATACAGTTTTTTTTTTTTACGATTTACAGGCAATAGAAGATATATAGAAGGAACTATATATGTATAGCATATGAAAATTTGAAAGGTATTTCAATAAATACTACTGGAAAATTGAAATTTTTGTTATAATATAATTATATAGATATAATATTTCTGTTTTTAAATATAAATATAGTGTAGTTTTTGCTAATAGTCCGTAGATTTTTTGAGATTACATTTCAAAAGAATTTAATAGTTTTTCATTATTACTATGAGAGAGATTTCTTCGGCTCCTTTCAAAGAAGGTGAAAACATGAAAAAAAAACTATTTTCAACTAATTGTATAGGCTTATCTGTGCCACTGTATGCATATACATATAATTATATAATATTAAAACAATATCTTCAAAGTTATAAATTTAAATTTATATTTATATAAATCGATGCACATACCCCAGGAGTTTGAGCTTGAGGTCCATAAGGATACCGTGTCCATTCCAAAGTAGCCTCTCGTGTTGTATCCAGTAGAATAACTAAAATGAAATGAATTTAATAGTAGCTAAATTTGTGACGAAAATTTTTGCTGTAGAAAATTAAAAAACACAAAACAGCCTACAAAAAAACTACTCTGTCTATAATCTTTTAAACAATTAGTTAAATTAAAATTAATCGGTTTTTTATTTATATTTTAATTCCTCAATGTGACATAACTAAAACTTGGTATTCATTATAGTTATGAAATAATAATTTTTTTGTAAAAAAAAGTAGTAATTAAATGGTGTTCAATGCATTAAATTTTTATTGGTTTGTAGGGATTTAAGTTTTAATTATAGGAAAGTTGTTAAGAATTATACATATATTGCAAAAAGTGTATAATCTAAGATAAAAATGTCTTTATAAATACATTTTTTTGATAAAATTTACCTTGATCCGCAGTAGCAAAACCAATTTGCATTATTATAAATAAAAATAATACTATTAAACGCTTAATAAACTTATATTTTCTGGGAAGATGTTTGGATGCCATTGATTTTTCGTATGGTGCATTGTTATTGAACATATTAAATGAAGGCTTGTATGATGATGTAAATAAAAGTTTGTGGCAGGAATTGTTTTGGGATGATATTGGTGAGAACGATGGAGATATTAAATAATTCGTTGCAGTTAAAGCTGTTGATGTCGATGTTAATGATGATGTAGTTGCTGATAAGCATGTATTTATTATTGCTTTTTTGTAAGAAAATGGCAAGATTAATGGCAGTGTTTTTGTTGATATCGTTGTTAAATTTTGCGTTGTTGAAGCACATAGGGAAGTCTTTTGTTGTGATTTGGAAGCATTTTTATTAAAACTATTCTTTTTGTCTTTATTATTTTTTATATAATTTAATTTAGAGGTTAGAGAATCATTATCGTCTCCAAAATTACCCACAGATTGTAAGTTATGATAATGAGATCGACTATTATGTTGTGGATGTTCTGCACAAAAGGGATACAGCATTGTTGAAATTTTTCGGTGATAATGGCGCAGATGATGATGTAGGAGTGACACCAGGATATTGGCAGCAAATTTTAACATCTTCTTCTTTTGACAGAAATCGCATGCGTTGCGTAAAATAGCATGCATTTTTCGGCTAATAACGATGCTTGCTCCTCCAAAAGATTTATTATGGTCATAGCTGTGATCTAAAATAAAAACATACAAAATTTTATTAAGTGAAGAGTCAATTTTTGTTTTCCTATTATCTGAAACGACACATTATTTGGCGAACGAATATACTACTATTCTGTAATAATATACATAATAATGTAATCATCTATATTTATACAATATACATATACGACAATAATGTAGTTATACTGCAATAAAAATGTGTAATTTTTTTGGGTTAATGATTTGTGCAACACATAATCTTTCTTAATTTTTGACATTAATGTAATAAAAAATAATCTCCCACCTGGGTAAAAATCTTGTCGTGATGTGTGGACTTAAGTGTGAACCAATTTGGAGGTGGGATGCATAACTAAAGGTTACCCTAATATCATGTGTTCTTTTTTATTATTAAATTTAAACTTAATTTACATACAATATATTAGTTTAATTACATACATATAAACAGGCTTCGTAAAATATTTACATGCTCTAAAAGGAAATTCAAATTAAATAAAATACAATTAAAACACACAAAAAATACATTTAAAATGAAATTAAAATATTTTTAAAAAACAATGAAAAAAAAAACATTCAAAAATATTTTCTTAAAAAATTACATTCAATAGAAAGAAATACTCAAGAATAAATTAAACTAAAATGCTTATCTCTAAAAATATTTATTATTAAAGAATAAAAGTATGTTTTTGTCGAAACTTTTTTAATTAATGTCTGTATCATAATCATATAGCACCAGGATTCAGGCATATCAAAGTATCTTAGTTCCATCTTGGTCAATTTTTCCAAAAAAAAATATATAAAGTACATACAAGCAAATGAATGTATGAACTATTAAAAGTATTACCAGCGCACCAAGTGAAATACGATAGAAATCAAAAACATTGAAGAAACTGTAATTGCTTCGATTCGACGTTATGCTTTGACTTCCAATATATTTAAGATGACATAATGGCCATAAGGCCTTATAAAATGGTACAATTTTGCATAAATTAGGCAATATCAAGAATTCATAATTGTGGTTGGTACACCAACGCACATGGTAGTACAAAGCCAAACGTAAAAGTGTCATTATCATGTATATGAAGAATAAACTAGATGCCACTAAAAAAGCATTACTGGAATTTTTTTCCACGTCGTCTGGCCAATCATGCACTATACAGAGGGACGCCAAAGAAAAATACAGTAGAAAAAGAGTTGTCCAATTACCTAAATACAGAGGTTCATATGCCCAAACATAAACCTCTGCCGGATTATCGATAAACGTTTGGTCTACATGCAATGCTAAGCACGGTTCATGGTGTTTTTTACACCTCTTCTTATCCGCATTTGGATCTAGTTTCACGGCACGATGGAAAAAGTCATGCACCAACATCAAATGTAGAAAATCAGCAGCCTCTTCACGATTAGTAAAGAGCGCACAATCGCCCATTGCAAAACCCGTGTCCATAAGTCTGTCAATAAGATGGCTTCCGTGAAAAAACTGCACATGAGTATTTAGAAATCTCGCAGTCTTCATGTTGAAAAATATTTTCACCCATCTACCCACTTGAAATTCATCCGTGGAAGGTTTACTGGTCAATTGCTCTACGGTTAAAACTCGCCTACTAGGCTTATTCTTGCGTTTTTGTTTTTTATTTTGTTTTTTCCTTTCAACACGCATTTTAAACTTTCTTTAATTTCGACTTAAATTTCTTTTTTATTAAATGCCCGTAAGTAACTACCGTTAATATATCTGCACTAACTATGTATATGATCAGGTTTTGCGCGTTTTATTGGTTCTATCGGTATTATTTTAATGAGAGGACTTGTTTTCGAACTGATGTTTCTTAGGTGATCTTTGCGACCCGACTGATCGCTAATAGTCTGGAGTGTAAAGTAATCCGTGATCAACAGATGGTTTGCAGTATATTATAACGGAGCCTCAATGATACCTGGCCGCATCAGTGAGTAACAGGTTTTCTAACTGAGTCCTTTACATGCTATGGCTTGATCGACCTCCTTTTCCCCTCTCCTTTGAACGAAGACAAACTGAATAACAAGGATATAGACAAGGCAACGAACATTGATAACAACCTGGATATTAAACCTGGACATGACCCGTTCCTTCCCACTGGGCGTCTTCAGGCGAGCATCGTTGAGAATAACACGTGCGTGGAGTCAGACTTTATCTCCCCACTATTAGATAAAGACGGTGATAGCACTATCATCGAAAGGCTCCTCTTCAGTCGTCGGCTTACCCTTGGAAATCCCCAGGTAGTAGGTAGGTAGTTGTTAACTTCCTGGCTGGTGATCGAAAAAGCAAAGGCTGCGATCTTCGGATCGCGATTGATCAGTCATCTTTACATGGCTAAAGTACGGTGTAGTATGGGTTGACTCATCTGAGGGACCGTCACCCGCACAAACCCCAGAGGAAGCTGAGTTTTAAAGCAGTGACCTGCATCACTGCGAAGCCGCCTTGCACAACTTTCTAATCACCCTGCGCCACCTTGAAGTTGAGTGAATTTTGGGTTTCAGCTATCCTTCTTTCCAACATACATAGGTTTTTTTTTTTTTTTCGTTTATTTATTTTCAATTTATATGCATATTTTAATTACTACAATAAACAATAGACAAAATAATATTTACAATGTTTTACAACGACCCCAATGGAGTACTCTAGTAAAGTGTTTAATCTTTTGAGTTAAGTTGTTATAATAAGTAAGCTAAGATTTATTTTTATTTTTAACACAATTATAATTCACTTTTTTTTGTAATGAAAGTTTAAAAAACATTACATAATATTATCAGTTATAATAAAAGCAGTCAGGTACAGAGAAAGGATTATTATTGTGAGTGTAGCCACCAATATTTTTTATTGTAGTTATTTCGTCCAAAATATTTATCCCTTTGAGGAATTGAGGTATCATGCCTTGTATTTTCCATATCTACTCTGTTGTAATCGATGGATTTGTTGGTTGCCCGCCTATATAGGTGGTAGAATATTGGAATTCCTTCATCATTTTGAAGAATATATTTGCCATCTAGAAATAAAAAGGATTCTGGAGGCACAAATCCTTTTGTTATTGAGCTTTTAATGTACTCTGTATTCGTATAATATGGAGCCATTATAAGGTAAAAGTTTTCACATAGCGTGCACCTTAGTATATGTTTCCTTATAAGGTGGATAATAAAATTATCTATTCTGCTTATTTTCGCAGCGTTGTATAACTTGAAGTTTGAAATATATTTTCGGTAATTACTTTGGTGGGATCTATTTATACAGGTGCATGCTCTTAAGCATTTTCTTTCGAAAACTCGTATTTTTCCATATAGATGTGAGATGTTGAACCATATTGAACACCCGTAAGTGATTATGGGCCTAATTAATAATTGATACATAATAATTTTAACTCTCTTATCTAGAAACTTGGAATAAAAAAAGATTTTTATAGACGAAAAATGCTTTTGTGGCTTTTTTATGGTATTAACAACGTGCTTGTCATAGTATAAAAATGTATCTAAATAGATTCCGAGATATTTGACTGTTTCTTTGTTTTCTATTTTGCTGTTATTTAGATTTGACATTATTCCAAAGGATTTCCAGTTGGTTTTGATATTGCTATTACATTTGTCAACAGTTGGACGACCAACATACATAGGTGACAAGGTAAGAATCTGTATTTTGGCAAGTAGTAAGTTGGATTTGTTAATCGCTCCTTTCTTTAGTACAGGTAACGTAACAACTGTGGCTTATTAGGATACCTTGGGATAGAACTGATGCTGTTATCCGGGTATATGCCGTACGAGATTGCAGCTCCTCCTGGGAACCTTATTGGACTTCCGGTGGAGCAAGTGTTATATATTCTAACACCCAGTGTGAAGAGAATAGAAACACTAGAGTTTCTACTGAACACTCACTTCCCAATTGTGTGGATCCTGATAGCTTTCCGTTAGAGTAGCTGATTCCGTCTGTAATGTTAGTATGACGCCAGACATCGAAGAAATCATTACCAGGGATTGGGTTAACTGGGTTATAACTAGCATCAAGCCTTTTAATTTGCCTGGCCCAGATGATATCTTCCCAGTTCTGCTTTTAACAATGTTACCACTTTTTCAATTAAGGATTCACTTAGGGATATAAGTGACCCAAGTTTTTTTTTGGTAAGTTTTCCACTCACACTATGTTCTATCGTTAAGCGTACAGGGGTACTCCACAGGTGGTAATTTTCCCTCTCTTATGGCTCCTAGTGGATAATGTTGATTTAAGGTGTCTTGAAAGTAGGGTGTTTAAGCTTTTTGTCAACCCTGGGAGAACTGATGGAGTCTGCGCTTAGAGTTTTGCCCTTTTGGCTGCTCCCAATAAGACGGAGCTTGTTTTATTCTCGCGTAAGTACAAGACTGAAACCTTCAGGTTACTGAGGTTAGGTGATAAGGAGCTTCGTTTGTCTTCTGAGGTCAAGTATTTAAGGTGTTATTCTAGATAGCAAGCTTTACTGAAAAGGACACCGAGGAAAGAATAAAGGTTTTAAAAATATTTTTAAATAAAAAACGCTAAGTATTATACATTTTTGATTATCTATAAATTCGTATCAAATAAACATTGAAGTAGTAATACCGGCATTTGAATATTCTCACACCTAGTATCCAATTATCCATTTGAGCCACTGTAGAAACAAAAGTAAAGGATGGGTCTATCAGTCTTTTGTCAAATTCATCTAGAACAGGTGACGTAATAATTTAATTTAGAAAACGATGGACTATTCATAAAAGACAATGTTACAGACAATAATCATTGGATTGTACAAGGCGAAATTTGAGAAAACAACAATAGTATAACACACATAATAACACATAAATCACGAAGTTGTTTAAAACCAATGTCCTGTAATATTTTTCGAGCTTTTATGCGAAATACGCGAATAAAAGCCGTTATAATTTAAATGTAAACCGGAAAAGCGATTATTATAAAAATAAATGAGAATGTAATCTTAATAATAGCGGAATATAATGACAAAAAAATTAAACGGATTAAATAATAATAAATAATGAAAAAATTACCACAATAAATCCATTGACATTATTATTGAGTGCGAATGTAAAGTTTTAGATTTTCAAACGCAATAAATCAACAGATATAAAATATAGTGACATAATTGATTACTTCAAAAGAACAATAAAAAAATTTCCCATTGAGAAAAAAATGACAGCCCACAAAACAATGTGAGTTAAGTCAGGTACGAAAGTTATATCAATAGAAATATTTCCAAAAAAATTTGATGCGGATTTATAGGTAATTAAAAAAGCCTTTAAACAATGCATAATACTTGAAATTTTTTATTTAAAAACATTTTTAAAACAAAAAAGCATCACAATATTAACGAATTTCATGCCAAACACATAACAGTCCAATAAAAGGCACCGTTTTAACACTTGGAACCAAAACCTTTTGCTTATTTTACTTTTTTCAAACGTAGAGACATCGACTCCACGAGATGGACATAAAATTCCGGTGTTATGTTGTTCCATTCTCGTCTAATACCTGGTTCACTGTGCTGATTCTAGATTTACAGAGCTTATGAGCAAGTTTTTCCCAAACACGCTCAATAATATTGAGATCAGGGTCCTGCGCCGATGTGTGAAGTTGTTTTGAACAATTATGCGTAAGCTACAGCTTCGAAACGTGCTTAGGATCGTTGTTCTGATAGAAACAAATGTGTCCAATATATTTTACTTATCGCAACTTTGCTTCATATTTTGTTGCTTGAGTATTGTTAGGCAAAAACTCGGTGTTAAGCTTATGCCGGACTTACTGCTTTCTATTTGTTTCATGTAGGTTAAATTTGTAAGGACTACCTGTGTAGTACCTACACCGCGTCTAGTTCAAATAAAAAATAGACAATAAGCGAATAGCTGATTTCAAAATCAATTCTCAATTCTTAATTCAGTTCTTGATATCCAAGATAATGGAATGGAGGCCGTAGCACCAGTCAGCACTCTATTTGCGTGAAGCAACTACTAAAAATCTGTAACTACATTATCCAAACTGGGGATAAAGATAACTTCTATATTGCTACTCTATGGAAAGGAGATCGTTATGGGACAAAAATTCAGACCAATGGCGAGGAAATTACAGAAATGTACCTAAATGTTTGACGCTGAAAAAAGAAATTACTACACATATCATCTAGAGAGTGGCAAAGGCCTAGAGGTATTGATAGCTTTGAATTTTGCTATATCTTAACAACACTCATCACTGTTCTGATCAGCTGACTTCGTGCAAATGTATGTATATCAATTACGGCCGATAACTATACTTTTGAAACAGTCAAGGAATTTATTTATCTTGGCTCCGCCGTTACCACCAAAAATGATGTCAGTCTGGAGATCAAGCGCAGGATTACTCTTGCCAACAGGTGCTAATATGGACTCAATAGGCAATTGAGTAGAAGAGACCTCTGTCGTAAGACAAAACTAATACTCTATAAGACGCTCATCCTTCCCGTGCTTCTTTATGGCGCAGAAGCATTGACCCTATTAAGTACTGATGCAGCGGCCTTGAGAGTGTTCGAGAAAAAAAGTCCTACGTAAGATCTTCGGTCCAGTGCGTGTTGGCGATGATTTCCGTATCCGATTCAACAATGAGCTGTATGAGCTCCTCAACGACATTGGCGTTGTACAGCGTATTAACATCCAGCGGCTGCGCTGGCTCGGCCATGTCGTTCGAATGGATGAGGATGCTCCGGCAAGACGAGTATTTGATGCGGGTATCTGCGGAAGTCGGCGAAGAGGACGACCTTGTATCCATTGGAAGAACCAAATCGAGGAAGCCCTGTCATCGATTGGTGTGACCAACTGGCGTAGGCGTGCAAGAAGTAAAGGCGCCTGGAAGGATGTACTGCGGCATTAATCGGGTTGTTAATGGCCAATTAAATAAGTAAGTAGTAAAAACTTACATTTAAAACTAATACATTTTGTATTGTATTCAAAATGAATTTTGAAAAAATTGCCACATTGAGGAATTTAAATAAAAACTATAAACGCTTAGGCGACTTGCAAAGTTTTATTAAGACTATTCCGCAAGAGGCACATTCGGTTCATCTCTAGGTATCCATCGGCAAGAGTTGATGGTTTGTCAGAAGTTTTTCGTGATACTTACGAAGACTTGTTGGAAAATTCCGAGAATACCGAAGTCTCAGCAAAAGACGCGGGGACTAAATGTATGTCCGGATACACTTTATACACTGCTGTTCAATAAAATAGATTCACCATGATCAACATCTTGCAACTAATTAAAGAAGAGTCACGCTTCAAATTTTTGAAATGTATCGGAATTATATTCATAAGAGGCCAGTAAACAAAGTGCAGTCACTTTTTTACATATACTCCTTTGCATAAGAAATGTCTAGTAAATCTTTCGGAGAGCAGGTGAATCTATTTTTTTGAACAGCAGTGTATATTCAATGCGTCTCGTTTTTGATGGATTAATTGATAGTCTTAAGAGGCTGCGAACCCGATTACTAATAAGATCCTTATTCACTTGCCCCTATGTGACACCCTAATCTTTTCTGGAAATTATGCGTCTTGGCCGACATTTAATGATATGTTTTCGGCCATTTACGGATCTTACCCTCATATGAGCAACATTCAAAATATGTACTATATTTTGCTGTTGATGTAAATCGTAGATCGTTATGAGAATAAACGACTTTTATTTAATTCTCAACTCAAGACCCTTTTTATCCTTTACAACGGATAATTAATGATTGTATATCAAATTTGTCATTGTTGGGAACTAAAACTCGAAATTGGGACATAATTTTCATATATGTATATGTGCTTCACCTGAACACAACCTAGGGAGAAATAACAGTGCCATTCCTCAGATTAACCCAAGTGGAGCAAAATGGATGAATTCCAGCCAGGCAGCGGACTTTGGAATCGGAAAATTATGGGAAGCCCAATATACAGAACGAAATTATAGCCAAAGCATTTCTCATTGCCCCCGTAAATTCAGAACTTTTGGAACTGTTGCCCCAAATATAAAGAGAAATTGTCCAATTTGTAATGAAAATTTCCCTATACGTTTATGTCCAGATTTTCTGAGAATGAACGAATGAACACAAGCGACTTTAAATGATAATGGACTTAAGCAAATAAGAACCAAATATACGAGGGTGACAGAAAATATAAGAACTTTAATAGATTTTGTTATCACAAATAATATGTTTCGGCAAAAAATAATGGTGCGAATAAAATTGCGGATCACGAAGCTATATATAAAAATATAAAAAATAAAAATTTTAGCGAATTAACAAAAAAAGAAATAGAAATATTTAAATACAATAAAAATTTATTTATAACTTTAATAGATTTTGTTATCACAAATAATATGTTTCGGCAAAAAATAATGGTGCGAATAAAATTGCGGATCACGAAGCTATATATAAAAATATAAAAAATAAAAATTTTAGCGAATTAACAAAAAAAGAAATAGAAATATTTAAATACAATAAAAATTTATTTATAACGGAAATTGGAAATAACATTAACAATTATGAAAATAGAAGTCTTAGCGAAATGACATATGTATAATATTGATAATTGTTGTGAAAATGCAATAAAAAATTTACAATAAAGAAAACTATAAATTAACAGTATAATACAAAGAGTTGGTTTAATAGTGAGTTAAAATGACTTAAAAAAGATAAAATTATGAAATATTATATTGCAAAAACAGTGAACACAAGTAAAGCCTGGAACAACTACAAAATGATGAGAAATAGACATGGAACAAAAATCAAATTTAAGAAAAACAACAGGTTAATACGACGGCACTCTTTTACAAAGGACTAAAACTATATAACTCCCTGTCAAATAATATTAAAAATGAACTGAATGATCATGAATTTAAAAGACAATGTGTAAATTTTGTTAAAAATTATGTAAATTAGAGAAATATTTTTTGTGTAAAATTCTATATTTTTATATTATTGTGATATTTCAAAGTATTCAAGAAATACTAATAAAGATAAAGAAAAAAATCAATATATTAACAAATCTATAAGTAAAGCCAAAGACCAAAAACAAATGTGGAAAAAAATAAAAGAATTAGTATTTAATAAAAAAACAAAATGTGATACAAACTGCGATATTTAATCAACTAGAGTTTAAGGAAAACTATTTAATGGCCAACCAATTTAATAATTATTTTGTTGATAGCATAAAATCAATTAGAAATTCGATAGAACACGTGCAATATGTAAACCAAACAGATGTGATAAATACTAAATTTAAGTTTCGTGCAATAAATTTTATAGAAATTAAAGAATCGGGAATCGATCAATATTCTCGTGGAATATTGGAATATATCGTGTGAAACAGCAATTAATTATTTAATTAACAGATGCAAAAAACAGACAAGAATAATAAAATATTGGGTTTTTTCCTGGATTTTAAAAGCACTTTCGAAATGATCGATAGAAGAATACTTCTGCAAAAATTACAAGCATATGGCATCGAAGACATAGAATTAAAATGGTTTGAATCATATTTAACAAACAATATATAACAATTTTTTACTATAATAAACTCTAGTATAATACATATTTACATATATACAAAGTCCCAGAAACGAGCTCTCGAGTATTATGGATATAATATTAATTTTGATTTGCAAATATAATAAATTTTTATATATTAAAAAAATACAAAATTATATTTTTTATTTGTAATGAAAAATGTGAAGATACAAAAGGGGGTTTTATATTTTACTATTCACTATCCACCAAAACTTTTTGGTTTTTGTACTTTGTAATGTAAAAGAATCTTTATCGATATACTTTTATCATACCTGTTAGAGAAATTTAATATATTATTGCAATCTACCGCTTTGACATTGGCACGTCTATAATTATGATTAAAAATTGGAATAACATTGCTATCTTGACAGGAAGCAAATAACGAAAGTAAATGACATTAAGTCACACATACGTAACAACGAATACGGTGTGCCACAAGGATCGATATTGGGAGCACTACTATTTTTCCTATATATAAATGATATGCCAAACATATTGAACGCGAAATAGTTGTATATGCTGACGATACGCTTATTTTTACGAAAGGAGAATCTGAACAAATATGTTATAATAATCTCAACGAGGATATGAATAATGTTAGTATATGGCTATGAATAAACTTAACTTAAATGAAAGTAAAACAAAAATAATGGAGGTAAATTCAGACAGCAATATAACTTTTAAAATAAATAATCAAATAATAGAAAAAGTGAACCAAATAAAATGTTTAGGCTTTATTATTGATAAAAACGTAAAATTTAAAAATCATGTTGATTACATACGTATGTAAGAAGATCGGCAAAAAGATTAGTTTTTTTAAACGAATAAGAAACCAAGCTCAATTTTAACGGCAGTTAATATATACAACACAATGATAAAACCTCATTTGGAATACGGTTCGACAATATTATTCACATGTTGCACAGCTCATCAAATCGATAGATTGCAAAAATTACAAAATAGAGCAATGAGAATCATACTTCAAGTCAACAGATATACGTCGATCCACTTATGCTTGAATCACTTAAATGGTTAAATGTAGAAAAACGACTTAAATTGAACACACAGAATTAAAAACGGTGATGCACCAGAATACCTAACCGAACAAATATCGTACGTGAGAGACTCTCAACCCTACCAGCTTAGAAATGCGGAAAATTTTAGAATCGAAAGAGTATCATCATCTGCAATGCAGCGGTCACTATTTCATAAGGGCTTTCAACTTTACAACACCCTACCAAATAATGTGAAAATGGAACGTAATTTTTTTTTGTAAAATACCTACAACATGTAAAAGTATGTAATACAATTATTAGGAATTAAATAAAAAAGTAAATCCAATAAACTTTAAAATAACGAATCTTGAAAATACAAAAAACGGAGCACTGATTATTCAAAGCGAAAATACGGAAGAAAGGGATAAAATGAAAAAAGCAATACAAAATGAAATAAGTGAGAATTATGAAATAACGGTGCCAAAACAAGTTGAAATGCACATAATAGTAACGGACATGAATTTTAAAATACCCGAAAAAGAACTAGTGGAAAAAATTAAAAAACAAAATGAAATACTGGAAAAAAGTGAGATGGAAATAATTAAAACATTTGAAACAAAAAGATACAATAAAACAATTTATAATGCAAAAATAAAAATCGACAACGAATCATATTCGCAAGTTATGTCAAGTCAAAAAATAAATGTTGGATGGGACAGATGCAGAGTTTTCGATGGAACTAGTGTAGTACAATGTTTCAAGTGCCATGGATACAATCATAAAGCATCGGACTGTAAAAATGAAGATATTTGTTACAAGTGCCATGGAAAACACAAAAGTACAGAATGCAATAGAGAAACTATTAACAAATGTATAAATTGTATTAAAGAAAATAAGAGACTTAATTTAGGATTAGATGAAAATCATAACACTAATAATAGAGAATGCCCGGTATATCAAAATAAACTGAGTTTAAAAAAGAAGAGGATGGGCTTAGTATCCTAACAACCAAGGCACTGGCATGGAATATATACCAATATACAAGGTCTACTAAATAATTTGAATCAACTGGAAATAGTAATCGAGGAAAATAAACCAGACTTTATAATGTTATCCGAAACACATTTGACAGATGAAGTGAATGAATCTGAAATTGAAATAGAGCAATACTATCATTATAGTACAGTATCAAAGTCCAATAGAACAGGAGGTGTAATTATATATTTTAAAAAATGTTGGAAGATCAAGAAAATTAAAGAATTTGTAAAAGAAACAAAATACTAGATAAGTGCCTTCAAAGCAAACTATGAGAAAACATCATTTATAATAACAGTCGTGTATAGATCGCCAAGTAGTTCCAAAGGTGAATTTTGCAATGATTTTCAAGAAGTATTGGAAGAAATTTGTGAAGAATGCTGTGATATTATAATAGTAGGAGATTTTAATGTAGACTGGATGAAAGATTTTTACAAAAATAAATTGGAAAGTATAATAAACGACAATGGCCTAAAACAAATAATAAACGACTATACTAGAATAACGGATAATTCAAAAACATTAATAGACTATGTGATAACAAATAATGATAATATTTTAGCTCAAATTAACATAAATAATAAAATAGCCGATCATGAATCTATTGACATATTTATTCATAATGAAAGTGTTAATAAGAAAAAAATATCGGAAGTAGAAATTTTTAAATATGATAAAAACAGGTTCAAAAGTGAGCTAAGTGCAATAATAGAATATAATGAAATAAAGGATTTAGACTATTACGTAAATCATCTCGATAAATGTCTCGAATATACAATAAAAAAATTTACTATAAAAAAACAAATTAATGAGAAATATAATAAAAATAAATGGTTTAGTAGTGATAGCAGAATTATGAAGATGGAAAAAATTTATAAATATCATAGAGCGATTAATGAAAATACTACTGAGGCTTGGAGAAACTATAAAATAATAAGAAATAAGTACAAAGTACACATCGAGAAAGAAAAAAATAAATTCATAGATAATAAAATATGCAATACAAATAGCCAAAAAGAAATGTGGAGCAAAATAAAAGAACTAGTTCTAAGAAACCCCAGATCTGTGATAAAAACTGTGATTTTTAACAATATAGAATATAAGGACAATTTACAAATAGCCGATAATTTTAATAAATATTTTGTTAATAGTATTAAGGATATAAATAATTCCATTGAATTTGTGCAATATGAAAATAAAATAGCTGTGACAGACATTAAATTTAAATTTCGTGCAATAAATCTACAAGAAATAAAACGTATATGTAAAGACTTAAATAAAAAACCAGATTACAATAGAATAAATAACAACATAATACTAGATAACTGGGACATAGTAGGCAATAAAATTCTTAATATAGTAAACAAATCGTTGGAAACCGGATTATTTCCTAATAATTGGAAGGAATCAATAATTACACCCATTGAAAAAGTTAAGAATACAATAAAATGCGAGGACTTTCGGCCTATCAATGGCCTAAAAACTTGTGAAAAAATCCTCGAAAAGATTGTCAAAAACCAATTAGAGGAATATATAGAAAAACATAAAGTTCTTTCAAAATACCAATCGGGATTCCGAAAAAAACATTCATGCGAGACTGCGTTAAATTACGTCATAAATAGATGGAAATACTTGAAGAAAAATAATAAAATTTTAGCTATTTTTCTAGATTTTAAAAGAGCTTTTGAAACAATCGATCGTGATATTTTATTAAAAAAACTATATAACTACGGTATACAAGATACTGAATTGAAATGGTTCCAATCATACCTAAGTAAGAGAAAACAAATTACGAAAGTTAATAACATAAAATCAATGGAATTAGAAAACGATTTCGGTGTACCTCAGGGATCAATTCTGGGGGCACTTTTGTTCATTATATATATATCAATGATTTGGAGAATGTTTTGGAGAAGTGTGAAATAGTACTTTACGCGGATGATACTCTGATTTTTTCAGAAGCACCAACAGATGAAATGTGTTATGAAAATTTGCAAATGGACATGAACAGAATTAACAAATGGCTAAAAATGAACAAATTAAAATTAAACGAAAATAAAACAAAGATAATGCAAATCAATATGAACAGTAATATAACTTTTAAAATAAATGATGTGATAATTGAAAGAGTAAATAAAATGAAATATCTAGGGTTTTTAATAGATAAAGACTTAAACTTTAAAGAACATTTAGAATATATATGTAAAAAAATTGGAAAGAAAATAGGATTTTTTAAACGTATTAGAAATAAAATTTCATTAATAACAGCAATAAATATATACAATACGATTATTAAGCCTCATTTTGAATATGGATCAACTATATTATATACATGCTGCACAGATACGCAAATAAACAGATTACAAAATTTGCAAAACAAAGCAATGCGAACTATTTTAAAATGCAATCGTTTTACTTCCATACAATATATGCTGGATACTTTAAAATGGATGAACATTCATCAAAGAATAGAATTAACGACACTGACCTTCATCAAAAAAATGGAAATGGGCAATGCACCCGACTATCTAATAGAACAACTACAATATGTTGGCGATTCTCAACCCTATAATCTACGGAATAATAATGAATTTAGATTACAAAGATCAGATACTAATACGACGCAACGTTCGCTATTCTACAAAGGACTCAGAAACTACAACATGATGCCAATTAGTATAAAAAATGAAACAAATATTAACATTTTTAGAAGAAAAGTTGTAAATTTTATAAGAAATTACATTGTAAATTAAATTAGAGCTTTATATTAATTGAATTAATGATTGATATTATATGAAGTGTAATGTAAAAGTATTACAAATACTACTAATAAATAAATAAAAAAAAAAAATAAAAAATTAGAAAATTTTATATGTGATGAAATTGTAATACAATTGCTTTTAAAAAGTATTTTTAATACTAATAAAGAAATAAATAATAATATTGTAAGTATCAAAAGTCCCCCGGAATTGAGTGATTTTCCAATTGAAAGACTTTCACCATATAGAAGAAACTGTCGTTCTACTGGCGTCGTACTATTCGCCTGAATGACTGTATGTGCTGTACATTTAGAAATTACACCGTCTCTTTACTGATTCTTTTTCGTTGGTCTTTAAACAGTTTACGAGCCGACACAGGGTACCTCGAAGTGTACTCTTCGAGATAATGCGACAAACTTGGGAAGATCATGCACAATTCTTAGAGGAAACCAACGTTTCTGAAAAATTCTAACAGTTACGCAAGGCAGAGCTTACGCTTGCCAGTTAAGAAAATTAAGCAACGTTTGAATTAGTTCTGAGTTTAATGAAGAATTGCTATTAATTTCTAAAGTTGAAGAAAATTTCATTGACTCAAAAGACATATACAATAAGCCCTTAGATCTCCAAGATGTAGGAAAAATTGTATTATATTGCTTTAAACCACTAGACTTCCATTTCCAAGATTTCCCTGGACTAAAACAAACCAATCTTGAATAGAGAAATACTTACTGAAATAATGTATTTGGGTACACGTAAAACATTTTTATTGGTTATATATAAATACATTTTAATCAATTCTTCCTTTATTAATTTTCCACTACACGGACACAGTCCCGGAAGGACGAACTTTTTTTTTATTTTGTAGAAATAACGGTCTAAAAAGTAAATCATATAATATTTTGCCATAGTTGTCACTACTCTTTGTTTATTTAAAGGAATCAAATTTTTGTTTATTTAAAGGAATCAAATGATTGCTTTCGTTCAAGATACATATATAGTCCTAACGATTTCATTGCACAAATATTTTTCCTTAAAATGTAGCATACAATTAGAGCGTTTAAAAGTGCTGACATAAATTGCTAAACAATTGTGATAACCAAACTTGTTTGTTTTCGTACTTATTTTTTATATTATTATTATTAATATTGGCATTTTGTGTATATAATTCCATGTAGTTGAATCCAAGTACTGCAACAACTTATTAAATAAAAATATTTAGATTTTGTTTAGCAAACATGAGAATTAAGTTCACCGTTTTTAAAGTAAACAAAAAAAATTATATATACAATACATATATATACAATACATATATATATATACTCATATATACATATTTATGAAGAAAAATAGAATGTGGATATACATACAAATACATAGATGTATATATATATATATATGTATATATACAATTATTTTTATTTATTTACTTTTATTTATTTATTTATATATATACATATATATGCACATAGTATATTTAAACATGGCTTTGGCTTTGTATATATGAACAATTCAATTATTCTGCAATTACTATAAATACAAAATTAGGATAGTATATACTCCCTTGTAGTGACAATATAGTAATTTTATAGTTTGCACACAACTTGTAAAAACGCATAATTCAATATTATTTAAAAATATTTCGCTTGCTATTTATTACAGGATTTAAAAAAATCGGCGCCATACTAAAAATACACTACCTTTTCAAAATTTGATATGTATAACAAAAAATTATATACATACATATATATAATATATACATGTATAAAATATATATCTACATGGATAAAAAAATTATTTCAAATATATTTAAATTTTCCCGTTCATAGTTTCTTTTTTTTTTTTTGCAAAGTTAACTAAACCTTTCACTTTACCTTTTTAGTGTCTTTCCTAATATTAAAATACGGTAAGCTGATCCATTTTATTGCGATGTCCTTAAATCACAATTTTTTTTATTCAATACACATTTTTTCTTGTTATGATCTTTGTTTTTATACCACTATTGAATTTTTTGTGTACACCGGTTTTGATAAGAGTATTTGCACAATTTTGATATTTTTTAAGCATGGGATAAGTCGTTATTATAATTTTCATTAACAATTGTACTTAAAGACTGCATATTTTTATGATAAAATAAATAAATTTCTAAAAATTCTTATACTTTTGGGTTTATAACGAAAAGCCTAACAAAGACGCCAATCGTTATTTGCTCTTGTGTAAAAAACTACTCAAATTTTTCGATAACATGGGTATAAAAACAACGATAAGAACAAAGTTTAGAGATGACAGTAAATTCATATACTAGTTGTCAAGATAACCATCAAAAAGAAAAACAGTTGGCAACATCTTAGAGTAATCTGTATCGATAATATACTTTATAAAGATAATGGATAAAAATCCATTTTACAAAGAAAATGTTTGCTTTAATTACATTTGCATATTGTTTTATTAACAGTATTATTATTCTTCTACAACAGAAAACCAATTCATATTTAAAAAATCTTAGGGAGTACTATGGGTCAAAGTGTTTTATTCTTTTGGAGTGAATATCTGTGAGGCGCTTATTACAAGTGCGAAGGATGCAAATCGTTCAGGTTTTATATACCGATCTATGCTCCGGAACGACTCGATTTTACATCGGCCAAGGATTGTTAACCCAGCGAAAGCTGTATCAACCAAAAGTTTTGCACAAATTGAGCAAAATATGTCCGAAATTTTGCTGTGTATATTATTTAAAGGAACAGAACAGAATGCAGGTCCTGTATGGCGATTTCGGTGCGGTGTGCAACTGACTACTGTGCGAATTTTCATGCTACAGCAGCTCCTTAACATCCAGACGAAAGGCAATCACAGAGCCACACAACATTCCATCTCTACTACTTCACCTCGACAGCACTATCGGTCAGATCGGATGACAACTCCACACTCGTAACCTTCTCCATCACTTACTTCTCCCATAGCCCAACGAAATACACTTTATAACGACTACCGCCTTGCTTTTAGTATTAGGCAGTTTAATTAGCTTCTCAATAAGATCGCAGGCATTGCAACTTTATGAATAAGTATAGCCATCTTACAAGAAACTGAGTTAACCAGAGAATGCTCTTACGTACATACAAACCATAACTGATCATTACAAGCCTTTAGCCGGGATTACGATTTAGCTTTTCACACCACTGTTGTTGTGTGTGTTAAATTTATACAGGAGTGGCAGGACTAGGGTAGTCAGATTTGGAATTCGGAAAAACAGTACACAATTAATGAAAAAACAGTACGCTTTTACAAAAACATAACAATTTAAGCCCCAGTTATGCATACGTAACGGAATGTAACCGTAACAGTAAGAAACGTCTACTGAACGTAAAAATGTAAGAGCAGTTATAGAAAACGTAAAAACGTATCATATGTTTTTAGGTAAACAAAACAATGAAACAAATATACAAAAACAAATAAAGAAATAAAAATTCCAAAAACTAAAAGACAAAAATTCAGACATGGATACAGAAGACATGTTTTTGGGTTTGAGTTTTTATTTTATTATTTTTATTATTGTTTTTTAAACAAATTTAACATTAATTCCAAATACCTTTTATCTCTTTCAATATGGCGCCTTTTGTTTTTCTTTAATTCAGCTGTTAACCAGTGTTATCACCACAGAGTTTTTAGGTTCATTTCAACGACTTTATATTTATTTAAAGGTATTTATTAATGCGATGTTTTTGTAAGGCGGGCAATTTCACATTATTAATGATATGACACAAACATCCCATACCGATTATATCTGGATTATTTTTCTTAAGCTCAACAAAAACACCTTTTTGCATCCGTAATTAACATTTGCATTATCTACACAAAAGCTGGTGACGTTGGCCAAGTTTAAATTTCGGCCTTCAACGAATCAGCAATATCTTTTGACATTTCGGAATTTGACTCATAAAAGTTCAAAAGTTTTGTATTTACTCCCGGATGCTGAGAAAAGTATCGGAGAACAATTGGAAAGATTTTAATATTTCATTTGTTTGACGCATCGGTTGAAATAGGAAAAGGTTGATCATCATTTAAGTCCTTTAGTATAGTTTCAATAGAATACTTCGCCAAAATATTAGTAGCGATCTTCGATAACTTTGTATTACCACATGTGAAATTAGAAGCTAAGTACATTTGAGTCTGGAAACATTTGTTTAAAAAGCTTATTACTGCAGTCTGCGGATTGGTAGCTGTGGCTATGTATGATGATATGATAGACGAGTTTTTGCCAGAAATCTGCTGACAGGTCGCAGTCGCCGAAGAAATATTTTTCATATTTTCGTGTTGACCTGGGGTTTGCACCGAGGTGCTTACGGTTCTCTTCAAGAAATTACAACATCATCAAGAAGGAAAGGAAGAGATATAAAGGCGGCGGACTCGCTTTTATTTTATATTATAACAAACACTGTCGTCCTCCTAATCCAGATCTCTTCCTCGATGTGATGCCCATGTAGTAAAAACGGAGGATACTGATATTGAAATCACCAATGTATATATTTTGCCCGTAAACAGTATAGACACCAGCCATCATTTCACAAGTAATCCAGGATGATAATTGGATTATACTTGATGATTTCCTTACTTCCCAAAGATCATAGAGATACCGAAATAGCCGTTCAAATCGACAAATCAGATTTTGCTACAATAAACGAGCCCTTTTCTACCAGAATTCACTGTAAGATGCTCGAGCTCCCCTAAGTAGACCATTGTCTCTCAATCACCCTTGGCACAAACCACCTAGCAAACCTACACATCCTTAAGTTCAGATTACATTCCCATTGTATTCAGCATCGAGAAGAACAGCGACTTCATGGAGCCTACGTTATAGACAAGAAAGCCAACTGGACTGGCTTCAGCGCTTACGTTGTGAATGTCATCAGCCAGCAGCCCATCCTTACATGTGCCAGAAGGATTGAAAGGGTGTTCAGGACGATTATTCTGACAGAGGCAAAGCGCTTTTATTCTGTTGGAAGGATACCGAACATAAGCCCTACCCACCCTTCTGAAGCTGCACGCCTAGCTCAACAGCCGAACAGTATTAGAGCTGAAAAAACTGTGCAGATGAACGGCTAGAGTCACTGACTTCCTAGATCAGTAGACTTGTGAATAAACATCCACGTAACAAATAGTTTGATCATCTGAACGAATGTACCCGAGTCCTAAAAAGTTCTAGAGAAGGTAGCAAAAGCAGTTGAATTCAACAACAAGCAACACACAGATGCTAAGAAATGTGCTACAGAGTTCTGTAGGCAATTTGTCGCACATCCTACATCACCGATCAATGATAAAAGAGCAATTTAAAGAAAGCTTACATAGAGGTCATCGCAAGGATTATCCCAATTCTGGAACCAAATAAACTAATGACAAATGGAGACTCTTACCGCCCTATCTCCTTATTATCACAAGTGGGAAACCTTATTGCTCTTAGCATAGAAGCAACACCTCCCTTTAGCCAATCACCAACATGGTTGTAGGTAGTCAAGTAGCACCACCACAGCCCTATCTGAAATTACTACTCGGATAGCCAACATTCTTAATCTACAACGACAGTATAATGCACTATTGCGGCGGCCCTTGCCTCTTCAAGGCCATTGACACGATTACCCCATTCTCTTGAGAGACACCCTAAATCCGCCGTCCTACAACGTGATGCGCTAGACTGTTAATTATCTGGGTGGCAGGCTTTTGATAAATTTAGAAGACAAAAATTTTCCTATAGAAAGAAAAAATGGCCGTTCCACGAGCGGGAGTTCTATCACCTATCCTCTTTTACGTCAATATAACCTCTCTTTCAAATCCACCTCGTATCGTATGGTGTCATGTGCCGATGACTGCTTAGTCTTCTCATTCGGAGTTAACACCAATGATATAAGCCTCAGAATTACGAACTACCTAGCAACCATTGTGGACTTCTTCCGGAACAGGAATTTGAGGCTATCCGCTCCATCCTTGTCCACAACGTGGACAAAAGAAATAAAGTGACAACTTGATATCTCGATCGAAGGCAACCTCAGGGAATATAATAAGGAGAACAAGAGCCATCTTAGCACAACTGAGGACCGAATGGCCTAACAACCTAAACTGATACAAAAAGCGGATTGTTCCCACAAGCGTAAATCGCTGTCCATCATCTCACTAGGGTCCACACAACACTGCACACGATCAATAGACTTGTGGCTGAGAGCTATACAAGCAGCGCAATTCCTTGAACTGCCAACTACCTGACGACCACCTACCGATAGTTTCATTCCATCACATTTCATCTCATCCAACATTTGACAAGGCAAACAATATAATTATAATAATTAAGATCGGAGAAGGATTAAAATTTACTACTAAAAGTTTTTTAGAAAATTAATCTTTTTCTTTCCGGTACCCCTTATTGCTACGTTAAATGACCGCCACCAATGGTTACTACTCCCACGTATACCTGTATATAGTTATATGGAACGAGTCCCCCTAATTAGTAACTTACTACTTTATATTTTGGTCTATTCTTTTTTTCGGAGAAGCCTGCCTAATAAGCAGATTCCTCACATATCATCATTAAATACTAAATTGTAGCCTGAATACTTGAACTGTCAACGAGCAGATTCAACATAACAACAGGTATGCAACTATAAGTTGTAATTTCATTAACGCCTTTTTTAAGTGTGTGAATCTGCATCGTAGGCAAAATACTATTTCCTTTACGTCTGAAATTTAATTTTATTTTAGATTTTAGGAACAAATTTATCAAAATAAAGTTTCAGTCTAGAAATTACAACCAAATGATAATGTTGTTTGATTTTGGACGTTACTGGCGACGAGAAAAACGATGACATACAGTTATTATTTATGTACTAAAGGATATGTGTGATTTATGATAGTGTCGCCTCAGCGCTGGCTTCTACGCCATGCTGGCTTTTTCACCTGTTATGTTGGCTATCGGCGCATCAGTGCGACGGCAAAAGCACTCAGATGAGTATTTAATGCAGGCTGCATCGTTTCTTGTTCAGGCTGATCAGATGTTGCTGTACTGTTGCGAGTGGGGGACTACTAAATACCCATGGGGGAATTTATTCCAAAAAAGTTTCTTTTTTACTTTACCTTACCTGCAGACCTACAGTGAATGGCAGCAGCTCTTGCAATTCCTTTTTTAAGAGATGCGGTCAAATTTGCGAAATAAAAATGTTACGACTGTAACTAAAATATCTAATTGACAGGAATATCTAATTGACATTATTACAACTTGCCGTTAAAGTTGGTTTCAGTTAAAGGTAACTTTAGCTAAAGTGAACTTTAAAGTCACCTTTAACTTCTTTTCTTTATTACAACCTACAGATAAAATAAAGTTAACTTTTTAAACATATTGCAGTGGCGGAGCAATGTCGATAACACTTATTTCTATAATAGTTAAAATATTATAATAGATACAATAAACACAATTTAATACACTTACCGCAGATTTGCGCCGCCTTTATCGACAAAAGACGGACTTTGAGTAATTATAAATTTGGCAGGTTTTATTTAGTTTACAAATTGGCAAATAAATAAGAATTTAAAGGTAAGCACAGAAAGGTGGTTCACAAATAAACGTCAAATAAAAACACAAAATAATAAAACAACTGTTCATGTGGAACTTATTAGGGTAACCCGTCACATTCAATATTAATAATATTCAAATATATTTCGAATTTTGATTGGAGATAAATCCCAAGAAGATTAAAAGGTAAATTTAACCAATGTAGTGGAAAGATTACTGAAGTTCGACATTGAAATAATTTAGAAAAATGTTAATTTTTCAAACCAGAAATTGATTACATAGTCCACACAATGTGGAAACCGTTGTGCAAACGCCTAAACCTCGTAATTAAACTTAAAGCCGTATTTGGAAATGACTAGTTACATAGGCCTGCGAAATTTTAAGTTTTTTCCCCTTCCAATAGTTATGTTATTTTTTAACTATCCAGGTGATGGTAAATTATAATTCAACTTTGTTTTTTTCTAGCACATCGATTTTTTTTTATTGATGACATGCGGGTTTTAGAACTTTTCATGAAATTGCAAAAGCTAAAGAATTTACAATAAAAGTTTTACTTAAAAAATGAACAGTATTAGTTAAAAATAATGCCAAATACGCTAAGTAAATCAAAATTATTTATGGTATTTAATTATGCATCCCTCGAAACTCCTTTTCAATATCTTTGTATTATGATTTCTATCCGGTTCATCTCTCTTTAACATAAAGCAGTAGTCTGCCACCATGTTTGCGTTTCACTTGCCTTGGTATCTACTCTCCATAACCATAATATCTTGGTGGAACCACTCACCTTGTTTTTCACTTACGAAACCAAGATCCTCAGGAAAGAAGTCAATATGAGAATGCATATAAAGCAACTTTATACTCATATTGCAACCCAGTCTAAGGAAGTTGCTGAGCATATCATTCACGATATTTTCGTAATAAATGTTTCACTACGTCTTTAAATGACTTCCAAGCGTTTTCTTCGGTTTTGTTCATGATTTTTTCAAATTTATCGTCTTGCATTAACATCCTTATCTCAGGCCCGGCAAAAACGCCTTCTTTAATTTTTGTATCCGATAAATACTTAAATTTATCACAGAGGTACATGAAACAGGGACCGTCTTTAGATAGTGCCTTCACAAATTGCTTCATAATACCTAATTTAATGTGAAATGGAGGTGGCAGAATTTTTAACGGATCAACTAGTGCCTCTTTCATAACGTTTTTATATCAGGGGTTAATGATAGTCTTTTTTGATCCAATGTGCTGCTCTATTTCCCCCACCTGGGTAACAATCTTGCCGCGATGTGGGGGCTGCAACCGCCCCCGTCCCGTTAGCACCCTGGCAGGTCTCAAAGTACGTTCCTTGTCCGTCGCCGTTAAGTTCGTAGGTGTAGGTTCGGTTGAGAGGACTCCCGATTAGTATCCGATCTGGCTCTGAGTATCTGTCCGCATAAGGGCCGGTGCCAACTCTCGCGTTCCACCTTCTGGTGTCAAGAACACCATGAGAGCAAGCATCAGGGCATGTAGAACCCGCAGATCGGCCATGCGCATAATTGCACGAATAGGCTCTGTCGACCTAGCCCTTCTTTCGGAAGACGACAAGGGCCGTTTGGCGTGGTCTAAGGCGATGTGATAAAGGATGGCCTGAAGTGGGCTGTCATTGGTCGGGGTCACCCTGACGGATCCATCGCCCTACCAGGTGGAGGATGGTGGAACGCGCCCTCCTCGATGTCTTTCTCGAGGTAATGGACTCAAATCCCGGTCCTTCACCCAGCTGTCGCGAAGCAGCTGGACCATTCAATGGAGCTCTACAAAGCGGCAATCAGCATAATCAGGGAAATTTGGCCGGGAGCCAGCCTTGATGTCGTCCCTATGGTCCAAATTTCCCATCGCCCGCGATCGAGAGTGGGGTGACTACCGCGAAGTGGTGATCATCCTAAACGAGGAATCTCTCCCGTTTATTAACGTCCACCTCCGATATCAGCGATCGTGGTGAGTGCCTACTTGACTTTATTATAAGTAATAAATTAGTTATAGCCAATCGGGGTAATGAACCAACCTTCCTTAAGTCGAAAAGAAAGGAAGTATTTGAGATCACCTTAATTAGCTCTGATTTCTCCGATTATATTAAGGACTGGTATGTATCTGAGGAATGCTCCTTTTCGGACCACAGATACATCGGCTTTAGCATTGACACGATAGAGTCCTCACATAAGGAGACCCTTCCAATCAATAGAAGACAAACCAATTGACCCACTTTAAAGGAGAGGTTGTGTAACCGCCTTCCCGCAACCTCTTCGACCATTGCCACCCGTTTTGTCGGCGGGCGTGTCTTCCGGCAATCCCTCAGTTCCCATGAGGTAAGCCCAAACCACCCTGGTGGAACTAGGAGAGCGAGTCGTGTTTATTTTTATTTTAAATTATAAAAGTACAGTTTTCCCTCTTGAACAAATTAAATATCCACAGGCGTTCGAAATGTCTTTCCGTTTGCATTTTACCTTTATTGGAGAAGATAAGAAACATTTTAACATTCGTATAAATTCGGTTTTCGAAATACCTGACGCGTTTCTGTAAGACAAATGTTTTCACTTGCTTGTCTATTAATATGGAAAACACAAAATTGAGTGTTTTTATTCGTGTGAAAGCTGAAGCAAAGAAAAAAAGATCAAAAGGTGCCATATTAAAAGTGATATAAGTAGTGAAAATGAAGTTTTTAGAGTTAAAATTTGAAATTAATATTAAATCTGTTTAAAAAAATAACATAAAAAGTCTTGAAAAAATTAAAAAAGTGAATATTATAATGAAGGACGAGCAGCTTATTTTGTTGGTACATGCTAACGACTGCTTGTACCTTTGTTTACCTTAAAACATATGACACATTTTTACGTTGTATAATCCCACTTACATTTTTACGTTACGTAGACGTTACTGTTATTTTATGTTACAGTCGGCTAACTGAGCCTTAACAGTGAGATATTTTTTCAGAAAACCGGTTTACATACGGCAGCTGTTTTGTTAAACAATTCGTTTCAATATTCGTTCAACAAAACAGCTGATGTTTTTAAATCGGTTTTCCGAAAAATTCTGACGCTTTAGATAGTGCCTTCACAAATTGCTTCATAATACCTAATTTAATGTGAAATGGAGGTGGCAGAATTTTTAACGGATCAACTAGTGCCTCTTTCATAACGTTTTTATATCAGGGGTTAATGATAGTCTTTTTTGATCCAATGTGCTGCTCTATTTCCCCCACCTGGGTAACAATCTTGCCGCGATGTGGGGGCTGCAACCGCCCCCGTCCCGTTAGCACCCTGGCAGGTCTCAAAGTACGTTCCTTGTCCGTCGCCGTTAAGTTCGTAGGTGTAGGTTCGGTTGAGAGGACTCCCGATTAGTATCCGATCTGGCTCTGAGTATCTGTCCGCATAAGGGCCGGTGCCAACTCTCGCGTTCCACCTTCTGGTGTCAAGAACACCATGAGAGCAAGCATCAGGGCATGTAGAACCCGCAGATCGGCCATGCGCATAATTGCACGAATAGGCTCTGTCGACCTAGCCCTTCTTTCGGAAGACGACAAGGGCCGTTTGGCGTGGTCTAAGGCGATGTGATAAAGGATGGCCTGAAGTGGGCTGTCATTGGTCGGGGTCACCCTGACGGATCCATCGCCCTACCAGGTGGAGGATGGTGGAACGCGCCCTCCTCGATGTCTTTCTCGAGGTAATGGACTCAAATCCCGGTCCTTCACCCAGCTGTCGCGAAGCAGCTGGACCATTCAATGGAGCTCTACAAAGCGGCAATCAGCATAATCAGGGAAATTTGGCCGGGAGCCAGCCTTGATGTCGTCCCTATGGTCCAAATTTCCCATCGCCCGCGATCGAGAGTGGGGTGACTACCGCGAAGTGGTGATCATCCTAAACGAGGAATCTCTCCCGTTTATTAACGTCCACCTCCGATATCAGCGATCGTGGTGAGTGCCTACTTGACTTTATTATAAGTAATAAATTAGTTATAGCCAATCGGGGTAATGAACCAACCTTCCTTAAGTCGAAAAGAAAGGAAGTATTTGAGATCACCTTAATTAGCTCTGATTTCTCCGATTATATTAAGGACTGGTATGTATCTGAGGAATGCTCCTTTTCGGACCACAGATACATCGGCTTTAGCATTGACACGATAGAGTCCTCACATAAGGAGACCCTTCCAATCAATAGAAGACAAACCAATTGACCCACTTTAAAGGAGAGGTTGTGTAACCGCCTTCCCGCAACCTCTTCGACCATTGCCACCCGTTTTGTCGGCGGGCGTGTCTTCCGGCAATCCCTCAGTTCCCATGAGGTAAGCCCAAACCACCCTGGTGGAACTAGGAGAGCGAGTCGTGTTTATTTTTATTTTAAATTATAAAAGTACAGTTTTCCCTCTTGAACAAATTAAATATCCACAGGCGTTCGAAATGTCTTTCCGTTTGCATTTTACCTTTATTGGAGAAGATAAGAAACATTTTAACATTCGTATAAATTCGGTTTTCGAAATACCTGACGCGTTTCTGTAAGACAAATGTTTTCACTTGCTTGTCTATTAATATGGAAAACACAAAATTGAGTGTTTTTATTCGTGTGAAAGCTGAAGCAAAGAAAAAAAGATCAAAAGGTGCCATATTAAAAGTGATATAAGTAGTGAAAATGAAGTTTTTAGAGTTAAAATTTGAAATTAATATTAAATCTGTTTAAAAAAATAACATAAAAAGTCTTGAAAAAATTAAAAAAGTGAATATTATAATGAAGGACGAGCAGCTTATTTTGTTGGTACATGCTAACGACTGCTTGTACCTTTGTTTACCTTAAAACATATGACACATTTTTACGTTGTATAATCCCACTTACATTTTTACGTTACGTAGACGTTACTGTTATTTTATGTTACAGTCGGCTAACTGAGCCTTAACAGTGAGATATTTTTTCAGAAAACCGGTTTACATACGGCAGCTGTTTTGTTAAACAATTCGTTTCAATATTCGTTCAACAAAACAGCTGATGTTTTTAAATCGGTTTTCCGAAAAATTCTGACGCTTTAATTTGTTGCTGATCCATAAATTTTTTCAAATTACGTACTGTCCATGTAAAACTTATCAATTTCATTGAATTTCGACTAGAAGTTGTGTGGGAAAATTAGTTGATAATATTAAAGTAGAAACTGTTATGTACAGTATAATTAAAGCAATACGATTTACTGGCAACGCCTCTTTGACCTAAAATTGGCAACTATACTAATATGGTGTTTCTTTTATTCAATTATGTGGCAGCATTTTTGCGAAATGAAAAAACATACACGAAATAATTGAAATCGTAGCAATTTTCGTTCAGTCGTTCTTCGTATGTATTGAAAATCTTGTACACCAAACAAATCAAAACATTAAAAGTACTTCAAAAGCTTTCAAATTGTTAGAAATTAAAGTGTATGGAATATATATATTTATATATATATATAAATAAGTTAAGAAACTATGGAAATATAAAAAACTATTAACAATAATAAAACTCTTAATGTAGAACTAATTGAATGAAATAAGAAAATTGTGCATATACATTTTTTGTGTGGTAAACAAAGAGATACATTTTAGAAAAATATAAAAATATTGCAGCTTTTTGCTTAAACTACATAATGTAAGTGTTTTTTTCCTCTACTGTTACTATTTATTTACATTTTTTCTGCTAAATTTATTTTAAGATGTTCTTAATAATTATATTTTCTTGTGTATATGTACACAGCAGTAAAAATAAAAATATATAACTATTATCTGAAGTATATATTATATATTTATACACATATATTTTTATACAATCTTAAATGTGTAGGCATGTCACTTGCATTTTATATGCCATATTTTAAAATAGTTTATAATTTTAAATCAAATTTTTCGACAATAAAATAAATTGTATAATATTTTTTGGAGGCATATAAAATTGTTTTAAATGGGAATATAAACATTAATTTCTCATAAGAAAAAAATGGCCTTAGATATTAAGTACTAGGGATGCCAAGTCTACAGATAATTCTAGATGAAAAGGGGAAATGTCAGCTTGGTTCGCAATTTATTATTTACTTGTTTTACAAAATATAATGGTTTAGATCTTTCGTGTGGTGGTATAACCATTGGAAATATGTACGTAGGTGCGACTATTTTTTGTAGCCATATTTTTGTTTTGGCATTAGAATGATTTTATTAATAAACAATAGAACTGTTTTGACTACATAGTGCTCTTTTTAATAGTAGAAACACTTAGGATATTATTGAATGTGAATGCATTTTAGTAAATATTGGTAAACACAGAAATGTTAATGTCAATGCTTTTAAGCAACGACATCACCAGAAAAAATGCATTTTTTATTAGATATTTTATTCTTTCTATCGGCAAGTATAAATAAGACACTTTTTCTTATAAACATCGTTACTAAATGTTTTGCTATTTGGAAGGTTTTAAAAATTTAGTTATATTTATGGTTTTGTACAACGATCCAATGGTTAAAACCAATACATACATATGTGGCTAAATGTTATTAAGCAGAATAAATACGAATATTTTGGTAAATTTTTTATATAATTGTTTGATTTGAGAAAAGAAATAAAAATATCTCAATTAGAATTTTATTTCCTTTTTCTATAGAATCATTGTATTAAGAATAATGGTCTCATTATTGCGTATATTTTAATATAAAATTAATTCAAATATGTACACATAAGTATTTGATGAACAACATTTTAAATACTGATATTTACAAAACATATAGACACAGAATAGTTAGCAAGCATGTTTTAAAAACATTTTTAACTGAAGGGAAATTGTTATAAACTTGTAAAATTAATATATGTATATGAAACAGAAAAAATCTGTGACGGGAGGAAACCTTGTAAATTTATTTAAATTTTGTATACTTGAAAATTATACTTCTTAAACAACATTATATTTTCTATGGATTTCTTCTTTTAGTTATTGATTGCATGACATATAAGTTAAAGTGATTATAAATTCAATAATTTTGAGAGGAAAGTTAAATTTTTTAACTATTCTTAAAAATTAGAAAACTTATTAAAAAAGAATGTGATGTAAAAAAATTATATTATAATATGAAAAATAGTTAAATTCAGCAGGAAATTCAATTGTGGACAAATGGAATCTATTTCTTAAAGATAGTTTCACGGTAAATTTACTTTAAAATCCTTAAAAAGTAAGCTTGAACAGAATAGACAACATTTACTTTTTACTTTCTCAGAGTTAAAAAAGTGAGAGTGCTGTAGCTGTAGATTAGAGGGTAAGCGAATCGATCACAAATTACAAATGATTTATTTCGTCTTCTGTGAATAAGACTTGTCAACCGTCTTTTTATGTAATCGTCTAACTACTTTAGGATCATATCGAGGCAATTCAAATCACATCTTTATATTAGCGACAGTATACTTTGGATCATTGACCTGTTGGAAGTAAAAATCACTTCGAATTTCTAATCTTTCTGTACTTTAGTTAAAATTGTGTTGTTGAACGTTGAATACATTAATAATTTTAGAAATATATTAATAAAATAAATATAAAAAACATCAATTATTTTTGCATAAAATTTGTAAAATTGTTTAACATAAATTAGGGTAACTAGACTTATGCTTTCAGCAGTTTGTAGATAAAGGCGTTTTGGCATTCCCTGTTCCAATTTACTTTATACTATGTATAGCGAAAAATGAGTCTGTCAGCCTACTTCTCTTCTTTATAAAATTGGTAAAATGAAACCATGACGTTATAGTAAAACGTACCAGTCCGTATTCCGCGCTCAAATAAAAATAGTCAGAAATCGTATTGGTATGTGTCTCGCAATCAATGTGTAAATAAGTATTAATTTAGTTTTTAACCAAAGGTTTCTGAAGAAATAATACCTATAAAACAATCAGGTAAATAAAATATAAAGTGCTAGTGTACAATAAGACTGAACTGTACGTATCCTAAGATCACTAAAACTGATTAACAAAATTACAATCTGTTTAAAGCTATTGTAAAATAGTTCTTAGTAAAATTGGGAACATATACAATTTGAAATCTGGCAACAGTGCATGTACTTATATTAAAATATGAAACAGTGCTACCAATTTTATAGTACAATATAAGTTCTTTCTTTAACGAGCGCTTTTAAAAATTGCAACACCATTATCAATGTGTTAATTAAAATTAGTTATCTAAATTAATTTTTTAACCAGTGCAATTCTAACAAACATTACTTATTATTATTTTAAAATTATAAAAAAGGAGAACTATTGCTTCTAAAACTATTAAACCGACTTTTTAAAAATAACCACTGTATAATGAAATTTTAAAATAAAGTCTGTTTATAGTGTATAGGGTTAGATTTTTAGTTCTATAGTTTTTATTGGCCCATTACTTACAAATTGGTCATTAATTTAGAAATGGTTAATTTTAATTTTTTGACTGAAAAAATTTAAAAACGGAAATACAAAAATATAAGAAAAAAAAAAATGAACACTTTTAGGTTTATATCTTAGAAACATAAAAGTCGAAATATACATAAAAAAGAAGTTAGTAAAACGAATATATATCCATGAAAACTATTTTAAAAATATACAAAATTTTTCAAGTGTTTAACCCGTTATCTTCGTCACATTACATAGGGAAGTTTACAATATTAAATATATATACAAAAGCTAGAATGTAGAGTTTAAGTGCGTAGTAAATGTGTATTACAATTTTAATTAATTCATTATCTCAGAATATACTAAAAATATGGAAAAAATTTAACATGTTTATTTTACCGTTTTTAATCGCTAAAATTATTTGTTTATTGACATCACTGGAATAAAACGAACAAAATATCGGTTTTCCGAATAACGTCAGAGTTGTCATAGGCAAAGTATAATTGTCAATATTCGTCTTCGTCGTCTTTTTTCCGTACATACGTAACGTACAAAGTCGTCGGTACTGTTTTCGTAATAAACGTGTACATTGTCGTTGTGTTTCGTATAGAATGTCCATGGTATATATATTTTTTTAGAATAATAAAGTTAAAAAATAACAACTTTAAGTCGTATATATGTACACATATATAATAATGAAAAAGCCATATATTTGCTAAGTATAATGTAAAATTAATAAAGTTGAGAAATCTGCGTTTATTAAAAATAAACTATAAAAAAATTAAAATCAACAAACAATTGTACATATAAAAAATGTCGAATATAAAATGTGATACATAGTTTAATTGTCCAAAAGTATAAAAAATCATTCTGATAAAATGTGAAGTGATAAAAAAATTTAGAAGCATTTTATGCAGATAATTAAAATTATAAAAATTTCGAAATTTAAACAAAAGAGTTGCTATAGTATTTATATGGCTGAATTTCAAATAGCAACAAGAAAAAAATTGTGTATTTGTGTAAGAGCATTCGTTTCGTTTTTTCCTATCTTGTTTTAATAAAAATTAAATGGGGGTAAATGCGTCAATGTGGCATTAACGAACCGTAAAAAATGAAAGCAAAAAACGAAGCTGCCTAACCGTCAAAAAAAAAGGAAAAAAATTGAATGTTGTTGCCACACTATTTTGTTATTTCTGTATAATAAATATTTACAGAACACAATAATAACTACACTTAAAACGGGCATTTAATCACCAGAAAAGTATTTTTTTAACAAGCGATGACGCTATAAACAGACTGAAAGCCAAAACTCCTTCTGTTCGGGAGTGGCTAATTAATCGAATATTTTGAAAAGAATTTATGAAAAACGGGCTTTTTTACGTAGCTGCTGCTTTATGAGCTTATAATTTAAACTATAAAATCCATGGTTTGCCCATTCTTTTCTCTTCAACTAAAATAATATAGTACCCTTCTTGTGCTAACCTACATTTGATTCCGGCGAACTCAAAAGATTTATAGAAGTCTTTGTGTATTGACTTTCAAGTTTGCTGTTAGACAAACAGAATCTTTTAAAAGTTTTGTGGAGTACAAGAGAGCATTACAACAGTCCTCTAGTGCTAAACAACCGGTTATTCGCTTGTTTCTCATCTAATGTTTACGCAAAAAAATCTATCGAATGCAGAAAGTGTCCATAATACCCAATTGAATAATCAGTTTGCTTTTACTTATTTACCCTTATTATTTCTTCATTACTTTGAGAAAGTTTTATAAAAAATACCGCCATAAATTTCGAAATTAAATTATATTTTATAAATTGCCGGTGCACAAATGTTTTGTAAATGTAGTCAGAAGTATCTCGATATAAGTATTATGACCACAAATGTACTGTGTATTTTTGTTATCTTACTTTGAACATTAATAGAAGAGAGAGAGGAAGAGTATTATCTTTGAATATGTTTGTATATATATATGTATGTTCATGTACAACACGATGAGATAAGAACTTTTTTTAAATCATTTATTCAAAATGAAATAATTATTTTGATTATGAAAAAAGACAAGATATAATATTTTCTTTAATTCTCCTGATTCTATTGTTAATATTGAAGATTAAATGTTATATGATGCGATTCGTATAACAAATGGAAACAATAGTTGTTTATTGGTCAGCATACAAATTTTATTTATTTTAATATTTGTAGAACAGCAGTTTCCGGGAGACAGCAGATTCAAAAATATAAGACGTTTCTTAAACCAGATTCATTTTATATAAACACAAAACTTGTATTTATAAATACACTTGAGTGCTTTTTTTCGCTCTGATCACACACTACTTTATTTGTTCTATTTGTCAATCACCGATTATGACTAAACAATTAAAAAATAATGTTCTGTTTGTTTTAATTTTATGACATCTGCCTATACTTTCTTTTTTATGAGCAACTCTCATTTACCAGAAGTTGCAAATACGGAATACCAAGTACGACTTAGATTGCATCGTCGTATTTGTAGTCTCTGAAGAAATTATCATTTCTCCCCACTAACTCAGATTCATGAATAAACTGTCATTCAGTTCCTCTATTTCACTTACTGATGTTTTAATTCGTTGAAGAAATCACTCTAAATCTAATACTAATTTCTTGAATTATTCTAGTTTGTAGTACATTTTTATTGTGCGATTTAAGAATTTGTACTAAGAGTTTGCTACCTTAGACCTCATCTAAATTTGTTTCAAAAGTTTCTGTATTTACGATTACGCAATCATCATTGAAATGTGGGAGTAAATTACGGGTATAAATATATTTAATTAATTTTATTCGATTTTGATCAACGGGCTGAATCGCTGCTTTTAAACTTTTAAAGTTCATCGTAAAAAATATAACATATGCTTCCATTTCCAATTTTCTGAACGGGTACATTGCAATTGTGCAAAATTGCCGTTCAGAAGCAAAATAGCATTTAATAAAAATTTATATCATTCTGAGTGACGAAACTAATCAATGTATGCAAATAGATAAACTATCGAAAATTCTCCATTGATTAATATTTTAACCAAAGAATCGCATACCAAATAGAATTTAGCATTTCCCTCTTTTGTTTCACATAAACATAATAACAGACCAGGAAAATATGGTGTCATAATTTTTCCTTGTTTTACTTCAGTAAGTTAAAATTAAAATAACAGATTGTTACTATAAAAATGTTTTCACGTCAGTATTTTCAATAATTTAAAATTGAAGGTTCTAATTTCTTAACAAGATTAATTTTCACAGTTGTAATATGTATGTTTCCGATGTACTATACTACCAATTGAGTTCCAAATTGATGTGGCCAATTTGTAAACAATTATGAAAAGAAAAATATTGTACCAAAATAAGTTTCATAAATATTTTAAAACTAATGGAAAACTCGTGTAATTTATTAAAACTGTGTGCATATATATGTATATGGGAATTATTAAATTAATATACAATTTTGGTAGCATAAGTAATGCTTATTTATGTTTAAAGACATAAGGCATGTGTATGTCCCAATTTTGATGATTTATACCAAAACGTCGTATTCAAAATAAGTTTTCAACATGAGCTACTTAACGAAACAATTTTATATATTTACTGCGACTTTGTTGAATTTTTAAATATTTTTATTTGGGCATTTAAGGACTTGTTTCTGCTATACAACGATTGGTCAGACAAGAAATGTTATAATTAACAAGACTTCTATTTCACGCATTAAATAAATTTTTATTTTATTAATTCATTATTATTACTATTTATAATACTATAAAATTTCCTATTTATATTTATATAATTAACAAAATTTACACATTTTCTTCTAAACGCATTTTAACTTTTCTCTTTTTTAATATATTCCGTAAGAATGTGGAATACTATAAGTCTCTTATAGAATAAAGATTTTTGCATTGCCGTTGTATTTGCCTTCCTTTGCTTGAAGTTTTCTGCGTTTCTCTGTTGATATGGCTGCAGTTCACCTACGTATTTGATTTGATTGCATAGATATTCGGGAGCAATACCATTTTGTATTATGTATAAACTCAGAGTATTAAACTTAAGTCGTTGTTCAAAATTCAGGCATTTAAGTTTATCGATCATAACCCGTATTGCATTTTAAAATAGTCCGCATTATTTCATTCTGTTATTTTTTGCAGTCGTTGCAATGTGTATAATTGTTAATACGATTTCTAATCGAGCCTTTGCTCTCATATTATAAAAACTTTTTTCTTAATTCTTTTGAAATGATATTTTTGATATACTTCTGATCTTTAAATTTCATTTCCTGGTTTAGTATAAATTCAAGATATTCTATACTTCATCATTAATTCTGAATGTTGTGTTGTCATTCATATTTATTTCGAGCATCTTCATTCAACTATGTGTTAACATTATTTATATCATTAATTATTATTCTTACACTCTTCACTTGTGGGATCTTTCGTCTATATGAGTGTATCGTCTACATACAATACTACTTCACATTTATCTAGTTTATCTGGAATGTCATTAATATATACATATAATATATAGTAAGGCTCCCAATATTGATTCCAACAACATTAATAATTGGATAAGATTTGATTCCATTTACTCCAGTAATTTGCCTTCTGCTTTTCGTATATGATTCAAACCATTTGAGCTCTTTGTCTTGGATGCCAAATATATATAACTTTTGAATTAATATTTTCCTGTCGATAGTTTCGAATGCTCTCTTTAAGTAAAAAACATGAGTTTTCTATTTCTCACAACGCTCTTCCATTTTTTTCACATTTTTTTGTCTTTGCCACTTTTTCAACTGGAATAACCATGTATTATTAAGGTTAACAAATTTGACCAAAAATTAAAAACCTCTTTCTGATATTTGAAGAGATTTTTATTATACCAAATATGTAATTTTAATTGAAAACATTTTATAATTTTAAGGTAAAGCAATTATTCCATAAGTGTATAGCTTTTGCGTTTTCTAAACGAAAATCTGATCCATTTTGCATTTATGATAATTCTGTAGAGAACGAAACAAGAGATAATATAAGAGTGTAAGGTCCGGGCTTCACGGTTAATCTATCAAAAAATGTCCATCTGAACTCTCTCAGCTTGTATCGGGTCATAAAAGGTGTGTTCTGGCTTTATATTTCTTTTCGCATATTGTTACTACACATGAGCCATTTTCCATTGTATATGTAGATTTGCTTCAGAAATATTCGATTTCGTTTCGTTTTAACAGTGAATGGAAATTCGATGCACTTTTTTCACTTTTTCACTGTTCACTTATGTGGCAACTAAATATTGAGCTCTTTATGTACCTATCTTCAAATAATTGATAGCTAATTTTGAACCGGTCTTTTTTTGTGTTTTGTTTTCGTCGACTAGAGCGAAATGCATCTTTAACATCATAATTTTCTGACCGAAAAAGAGAAAATCATTTCGGTGCTGTTTTTCACGTTACAGCATTGCTAAACATTTTTTAGTTGGCTGCGATGCATTATTATCTTTTATAATATAAAAACAGAATCTGGTGGTAAAATTCGGAATTTTTAGTAATTTTGAAACGGATAACTTTTGCCAGAATTATGAGATTTTATTTTGATTTCCAAAGAAACTTACAATGTCGCCTATAAAACAAGCTATAATGTTGCCTGCTGAAATTAATATCACCAGAGATATTACATTTTAGAACCATCTACCGACAATTTGTAATTGAACTTTCTCGAGAACCAATGTTAACATAATTTGAAAATTTAAAGATTTTCAAATATTATTCAGAAGGAAATATGTGATAAAGACGTTGTTATCTGATCCATAAATTTAATACATACGTGCCGAAGTGTGTGCAGCGAAAACTGTGTTGCTTACTCATTGCCAGATTTTTGACAATGTTGTTGTCGGGTAGTAGTGCGACACTGTACTAAAGGTAACTTCTCATGCTGGTAATACATTTTGAGAATATTTTAATGACAATAATGTAAGATCTGACAATCGTCTAAACAGAGCTTTGCTTATAAATAAAATATTTTTTCAGTAGTTTCTTAACTATACTTAACTATATATGTTGTTAGGAGCTAATAAAATGAAATTCATAAGATTGTGTAATTTTAATGAGTCAAGATTGTTTGGGATTATATTTCGCAATATTTTAGATCAAAATGTTCTTGTTCAACAGAACAAATTTATCTGTATAAGACGAGATAACGTCCTAGATATCTTCTGACGTTCTCCCAAAGGTAAAGCGAAACGTTATCCATTGCACTGCAAATCAGGTGAGCAAACATAGGCTGTTTAATTGATAAAATAGGGCCATATCGCCATCCACGGTGCATTTGTGACTGCTTTGTCTGTACTCGAGGAGGACAGTTGTGTTATAAAGCTAGTATATGAATCCAATAATTTATGGCTTTGTTTGTGCTTCCTTCTTTGATTCCGGAGCGCAGAGGCCGTTGCTGTTGGGTTCTTTAGGTACAATTGTAGTGCACGGAATCAATTTAAAATAAACACTTCAAATCCAATTCCAGAAGAATGGAGTTTAAAACGCTTTGGGGTGAATATTATTCATTGAGTGAAATACATTCGATTTTTAGTACATTTTTATATAAATTGTATCTGATTACATTTACACTACACATTTTTGTTGTTTTCGATATACTGAATAATTTTCTTTCCTTTAGTGACATTTGTAGGGAGAACCAGTACTATTTAAGCAGTGAAAAGAATATAGAAAAACTCGAGGGATGAGGCATTTTCATTACTGTGACACACAAAAAATATTCGTAATTGAAAGTTTAGGGGAAGGTGAAATATTGCTATAAGGATGATCATATCTTAGTTTTAAAAGGCTTTAAAAGATGTATACAATTTTAATATATTCGGTTTCGATTGAGCGTCCATTCATGAATCAAAAACAAGCGGAAAAACTAAAAAAAAAATAATATTTATCCAATTAGAAAAAGGCGAAATAAAATTTATTCAGATTTAGAGGAACATATTTTATCATTTAAAAAAATTAAATTTTTCTAATTTTTTATTGTGTATCCTCTAATAATAGAAAAAAACAATAATATGTTACTTTATTCAATTTATCCTCATTTATTTAATTTAAATTTTATTAAAATTTAGATTTTTATCTATTCAAAATTTGTATAACAAATTATACTAAATAATTATGTCTATTATGGAGGTGTGTATCTTCACAGTTGTTTTCGTAACCTTACCTACCATCCCATAAGACCACATTAAGTCTTATGTGTTAGGAAAAGCCTTCAAATTTTTAGCTGCCCGGTAAAGTGTAGTTATATTTATGGATATTTTAAAGAAACTTTTTTAAAATATTTTTATTTGCAACAATTCATTAGTGTTTAATCAAAAGTGGAAGCAAGAAAAAGTAAAATAATTTTGGACACGTTTTACGCAGGCGCACAATGCTAGCAGCGAATTTGCCAGTATGCCAATATGCTGGAATGGTAAGACTCCTTAAATTATCAATGATAAAATCAATAAATATATAAATACAGTGGAGTTATAACTTTTTAAGCAACATTAACTTAAAATATTTATTAATTACTTGCATATTATGAAACGGCGGTCAAATAATACATTATGTAAATAATATAAAATTGTACACAAATATTTATTAAATAATATTTTAAAATAGTATTGATTAGTCTTATTGATATATTATTTTACATTAATTGATAGATTTAAAATTATTGCTAATATTATTATTTGTGCTGAATTCCATTTCCGTTCTAGTTGGATGAGATGGAATTTATTTTAATTCATTAATCACTTTAATTATTTGTAACATTAATAGAAGCAAAATTTTAAATTATTTTCTTGTTCTGTAAAGTATGTACAAGAAATATGGGTTTTCTTCTCCAGAAATTAAATCAAGTGTTGAATTATTTGATACAGAAATAATATCCACCGAATCTGCTTTGGCAAACTCCACTGTGTTTATATAAACAAATTAATATTTATTATTAAACTAAACACCCTAAATAATTTTGATATACATTTTGTTTTTGAATACGTAATATAGCAAAAACCACTTTTTAAAAATTAATAACTTACTTTCTACTGTAAACGTGTACAAGACGCTATGCTTTCAAGATACACCTTTTTCTTTAATTCTTTGTATTAAGTGTTGGCAAAAGACAACTACTTTTAATGATGGCTTCTACCACAACTTCATTTTATTTTCAAAACGAAAAAAAAAAATTAAGAGAATACTAAAAACGGATTTATGTGCCTTTATGGAATACAGTGGATGTTCAATAGTGCGAATTATATGTAATGTCAAACCTTTTCTAATGTCGGAAAATTTGTATTAATGGATTACAGTTTTACCTCCTTTTGTAATAAAAAAAACGCGTGTTTACAGATTTATGACAAAAACATTTATTTACTTCAAAAACTGCATTTTTAACTGGCTGACGGTAGCAGAGTAAAGCTAAAACTTTGTTGATGTACAGAAAACATTCCATAAAAATATACAGTTAATGCAAAATATTTGCATTCGTACAATTGAAACCTTCAACTGTCAAATTAGTTGTCATTAATTCAGCCTGTTTTGCCAAATCACCGTGCACGATCACAAACAACGAAATGTGTGTTCTCTGAATGGACTCTGGATCAATTTGTTATTAATCTTAATTTTTGTAAAATAAAATTGTCTTCAGCGAAGAGTCTCATTTCTAGGTACTGAACTGAATTTTGACGATACCAATTCACATGAGATCCAAGAACATCCAGTCCGACAATGAGGGCTTGTTCACTTCATGTGGAGGCGATGTGAGCTGGCCGCCGACATTTCGGATGCGCTTTCACATTTCTGTTAAAATATAAAATCCTTTAATATCTTAATGTTGTAAGACTTTCTTACTGTAATTAATAAAATTAAATATTTGTTCGAAAGGAAACAAAAAATGTTGTTAAGCAGATAAATATTAGAAACTGTTTAATATTGGGAACAAGTACTGTACTAACACATTCGTTACCAAGCCTAAATCACATTAGGTTCTTCCCATTGTCATTCCTGTTATGATTGTGAAAAAATATAATAGATTTTAGTAATCAATTTAACTAATTAATAATTTTATAATTGAGGTCATAAAAATTTAACAAGTTTCACAAGTTGTACTTTATATAGTATTATATGGAAGGTGTCATGAGTATATTCGTGCTGGCAATGCGTAAGACCACGCCATTCACGAATATATAGGTGGTTGGCAGTGAACGTGTTAACGGCTATTTTATCGCAACTAAGGAATATGGTAAAAATAAATAATATTTATGTCACTTATAGCTAGTTATATCTTCCCTTATAAGGTGATCTCTAAAGTAAAAGAATCCCAAACCATCATGTTACCATCTCTTTGTATCATCTTATGTTTACTTAAATTACGTCCGACATCTTTCTCAAACATATTGACTTTTAGAACCCACTTCGACTTGCACCGGTTTACAAACTCTTTTTTCTCTTTTTCACATTTGTTTGTTAGTGAAATTACAATGAAGGACGTGTATGAGTTTATAAAATAATTATTTAATTTTGAAACTTTTTATTCTATAACAATTTTAATTTTAATTCTTAGTGATGAATCCTTTATTATAAACGTAATTAAACTTTTAAGTAATTGTCTAAATAAAAATATATATTGAAATTCAAATATTTTTATAATTAATATAAATATGTTGTTATCCTTATCACTTTATACGGTGTTCAGATATTCACCTTAATTGCGTAAATCGCAATAAACGCCATTATTGAGCTCAATATTTCATATAAAATTTCAATTAATTATTGTGCAATAAATGCGCAAATTGTTATAATATTGAGTAAAACTTAAAATGCAGCGCTGTCATAAGTATGTTCAGTTCGCATATTACAATTATCCGAACACTTTCTGTTGATATTTGACAACTCAAATGTCAACAACGACAAAAAAAACACAATAACACAAAATACAATGCTGTTGAAACAACCAGCTGTTTTGTTTGCTAGCTATCAAATGAATATTGAACACTTAAAATATTGTACTATAAACCGAATAGTGACTCAATAAAAGTGCATATCCGAACATAGTATTAGAATCGAAATAGTCAATGTGTTGTATAAAAAAAAGTATAATATAATAAAAATAATAAAATTTTTCTTCTTTTTTTAGCCCGGTCAAAGCAGCAGTACTATTGCTAATTCAACCCTCAATAATAACAATAGTAATACAAGCACAAACTGCAATAACAGTATAATCTGTAATCAAAATAATTCGAACAATAATATAAACACCTCGATTGGTAACAATAATCATCATCATTCACTAGTTACCTCTACAGGAAATTCAAATAATACAAGTATAAGCAACATAATTAATAACAATAGTAGCAATAACAACAGCAGCAACGTCTTGATAAATAATAATTGTAGCAGTGGTAACAGCAGTAGTAACATCATTATCGGTAATAATGGTGGCATTGCTCTTGACCATCATATTGGCGGCTTAGTAGGTGGTGGAACTTCAACTGCAGCTGCAAAAAATCAGTTAGAGCAATTAAACACGATGCGTGAAGCACTTTTTTCTCAGGATGGCTGGGGATGCCAGCATGTCAACCAAGATACGAATTGGGAAGTGCCAAGTTCACCAGAGCCCACAAACAAAGACCCATCGGGTCCTCCAATGTGGAAGCCAACAATAAACAATGGCACCGACTTATGGGAATCCAATTTACGTAATGGTGGTCAACCTACGGCACAGCCTGTACAAAAAACTCCTTGGGGTCACACACCCTCAACAAATTTGGGTGGTACTTGGGGAGAAGATGACGATTGTACAGACGCTAGTAGCGTCTGGACTGGAGGTCCAGCTGGTCCTTCTGCTGTTGTTGGGGTTTCGGGTGTTACACCCGGATCCGGTGCTACGGGGCCATCAAATGGTCCTCAATGGGGTCAAAGTGTTGGTGTATCTGGAGCTGGTGTACAAACCGCAGTTGCAGCACCGACATCTATTACAGGAGTTACACCTGGAGGTATGTAGTATCGATAGGGTTAAGTCTCCATAACTACAAATTTTTGTATTATAGGTGCTTCAAGCACTGGTGTAAATTTACCTGGAACTCCTGGAGCCGGAGGAGGTAATGGAGCTGGAAATGGCTGGGGTGATCCACGCGTTGGCGCTATGGGTGGTGGTGGCGGTCCATTAGACATGCGTTCTGTAGACCCAAGAGATCCCATGCGTGCAGCTTCTGCTGGAGATCCTCGTGATCTGCGTATGCTTGATCCTCGTGACCCTATTCGCGGTGATCCTCGAGGAATATCTGGTAGACTTAATGGAACTTCTGAAATGTGGGGGCAACATCATCCAATTGCACAGCACCAAATGCCTGGCTTGAACAAAATGGGAGTTGGAGGTCCTAATGTAGGTGGTGTTGGAGCCGTTGGTGGTGCACCTGGAGCTGGTGGTTTAGCTGGACCCGCTTCGGTTGGCGGATTAAACGCTGCTGGTAGTGTAGTTGGATCTCAATGGGGAGCGCCTCCACAATCCGTTGTAGGAGCTCCTAAAGATATGGTAGGTTCAATGGCACCAAAACCTCCAGTCAATGCTTCTGGATGGGAGGAACCTTCACCTCCGCCTCAACGCAGAAATATACCAAATTATGATGACGGTACTTCATTATGGGGCCAACAATCTCGTGTACCTGGTGGAGTTGGCGGAGGTGGTGGTTCTCATTGGAAAGACATATCAGATCCACTTAACCCTCGCAATCATCTGATGCGAAATGCAATGAGTGGTCAGAACGCTTCTAATTCTAGCATGGTATCCAATATGGCTGGTGCAGGCGGCGGAACTCCTGGAAACTCAGCTGCTGCTGGTGCAGGAGGTGTAGGCTCAGCAGTTAATCCCAATAATCCTATGGGTGTTGGCGCAGTAGGACCACCAGGCGCACGTCTCGTCTCAGCTATAAATGGCCCTGGTGGTATAGGAGGACCACATAAACCAGATAATGGAATGTGGCCTCATCCGGCTGGTCCACCTAACGTGCCTACAACAGGTGTTGGAGGTAACCGAAATACGGGCGGTTGGGGCGATGTTGAAAACCATAATGTTATTGGTGGTGGGTCCTCTGGAGTTGTAAGTGGGAATGGCACTGGTAATTGGGGTGATGACAAGTCTAATCAGTCTGTTGGCAACATGAATCAAGCAGCAAATTCTTGGAATGAACCTCCTAACGCTTCTGCGTGGAACAAACCAAATCAAGCAAAACTTGCTGGTGCTTCAACTAGCACAGGTTGGGGGTCTGCAGTATCCAATGCAGCAGTTGGTGCTAACGATTCAAACGATATGAATCCAAATGACTGGGCAACTGCTCATAATACAATAATGAGTAAAGCTCAACAGCAACAACAGAAACTGGGAGGTGGTGCGACAGTTAATCTTAGTGGAATTAACAGTGACCTAATAAAGCAAAGCAAACAATATCGCATGTTGGTAGAAACAGGATTTAAAAAGGAAGATGTTGAACGATCATTAATTGCGACAAATATGAATTACGACGAAGCTACTGAAATGCTAAGATCTAATTTATCGGCTGTAAACGCCGGAGTTGGAAGTGGTATGGATAATTGGAGGCGTCATGACGATAATCTGAGTTCCTATGCTGATCATAATACCGCCGTAGCCGTTGCTGGTGGTGCATTTCCTGGCCGTTATACAACTGGAGGAACACAACCTGCAATATCATTCCCTCCGGTAAGCCGAATTCAATTAATTGCGTTTGCGTCCTCGATATATCACACAATTTTCTTTTATAAATTTTATTTCAGAACAATTTATTGAATTCCATGGGTGGGTCTGTTGGTGGTAATGGCAATAACAATCCACAGCTGAATGCCTTGAATTCAATGCAACCTTTGCAAGTGCAAAAGTACCTAAATCAGGGCCCTCATAATGTTGGCGCCGCTGGTCCTCAATCTGTAAATGCAGCTGCCACCGTAGCCTTTGGCCAAGGTTCTAATGTCGCTGCAGTAAATGCTGCTGCTGGTGTAAACGCAGCTGCAGTATCAAATAGTACGAATCAGCCATCAGCTCAACAATTACGAATGTTGGTCCAACAAATACAATTAGCCGTTCATAGTGGTTATTTGTCTAGCCAAATATTAAATCAGCCATTGGCTCCCACCACTCTTTTACTCCTTAATCAATTACTTACCAATATTAAGGTATGTAGTTGGTAGATAATATTATTTACAATTAATAGATCAATTGGTTTTTAATTTTTTTCTAAAACAGCATCTCCAAGGGGCCCAGCAATCTGCGCGTAGTGGTAATAGTGGTAACACACTGATAGCAATTGCTAAATATAAGCAGCAAATACAAAATTTACAAAACCAAATAAATGCACAACAAGCAATATACATAAAACAGCAGCAAGCTTTGCAATCGACGTTGCATCCGGCTGCTACGCATATCAATAATACAAATAACGAATATTTACGAAGCCATGATGCCATATCAGCTTTACAGGGCAATTTCTCAGAAATGAACTTAAATAAGGTACAAACTAAAGTTATTAACACTTATAACTTAAATAATTAAAATACTCTTTTGTATACTTAGTCTGGTGGTTATCAAGGGGCACCAAATCAACAATCTAGGTTAACTCAATGGAAGCTTCCAGTATTAGATAAAGATATCACTACGGATAGCACAGATTTCTCTCGTGCACCAGGCGCCACTAAACAGGGTAGTGGTTTAACCACGACTAATACAAGTAACATGGGACCTTTAGGTCTGCAAGGTGATGGGTAAGTAACGTTCCAAAACTTTATTAAATATATCCAATAAAAACTCGGCATATGCAAACATCACTGGATAAATACAACTAGGAGGGCTCCGATAGTCAAGTAAGTAGTGTGCAAAACTGCGAGTGTGGGGGGTTATAGGTTTAATCCTCACTAAAGACTGGTCTGTTTACATACTTTGTTAAAATTTGTGATTTAAAAAATTACACACGAAATGGAAAAAACGAAATTTGTCACAGGCTCCTCCCTTTTTCCCTCATATAATTTACTTTCTGGTACTTCAACACAATGTCTGCATTGATAGAGATCTTTATATTCTACATCACAGAATACACACAGAATCGATACCTTGGACGTTTAATAAACGCTCAAAGCAGTACCTTAACCTGCCAATTAGAGGGAGAAACAAAATATTAAAATGTATTGCGAAACAAATGTGTTAGAAGCAATGGATATACAGAGTGAAAACTGGAGGTTAAAGTAGAAAAACTAAATGTAAATAAACATTTATTTTGTGTTAAAATAGGGAAAATTTGGAATATTTTTTAATTTCTTCAATGAAAAGTTTAAAGATTCTTAAAGATGTAAATATTAATCGAAATGTGGGTAATTTTCGGTCATAATAAATATAGTTTCTTGTGCAAGAGGTAATTAAGAAGCTAAATATTACAAAATCAAAATAAGACGTACTGCTCATAAAAAATGTTTCTTGCTTAAAGATGCCAATATTTTTTAATTTCTTGAAAGGAAATGTTAAAAAGGTTATTGTTATTAGTTGTTTTTATTATTTATTGATAGTTTTAGACAAAAATTACATTTTTTTTATTAACTCTGGCCAATATAAAACCCCACCCCGAAAACTAAAAAAAAACGTAAATAAACAAAAAAGAGTTGTATTTAGAGAGGGACAGAAATACTATTTGGTAATATTTTCTGTCCCTTTCGCAATGCTAGGTTAACTGTCAAAATCTGGTTTCGATTCTGTGTGTATTCTGTGATTCTACATGATAACAATATTTATATTGATAGGTGTATTGAAGGCCATAATTCTAATTAAGTTGCAGATGAGATATTAATCCGCTCTATTAAATTTAGATAGTAGCTATGCCATCATCGATTATTTCCACATTGATTTTGGTACTAAATTTATTCTCATACAGTACTGTGAAAGTTGCACAGTTATATAATTTTTAGTCTGTGTGCTTTTCCTTTCAAATGCACTATAGGTGATGCCATGAACAAGCATGTCAAATATTTTTTTCACTCCACAGACTGCACTGGAAGTTTTGCAGTTTTAAAACGAGTTTCAAATTTTAAAAAGAACGGAGAACATTTATTTAGAGTTGTCACGACAGAGTTTCCCGCTTTCCCGTTTTTTTTTCAATCGGTTCAAAAAAAAATTACGGTTTTCGAGTTATTCGAAAACCCGGTTTTTTTTAGTGTCGAACTATTCGACATTTTCGAATATTTTCCATTTTTAGGAATATTCTATTTTACGGCTCTTTTTTTTCTAACAAATGTGAAATACATTTTTAAAAGTCGAAATACAGTTTTAAATACATTATTGTTATATTTACACACTGGTACCTTTCCTATATCCGGGGAACATATAAAATATTCTTCTAGAATTCGAGGTGTATGATAGACTTTTTTCTGACTATCAACAATCAGATCCACAAGACAGTTCAAAGTCGATTTGGAATATGTAGAAGGCGAATTTTAGAAGAGGTACTCAATATTACTTTAAATCAGTAGTGTCCAAGCCCTATACACTTCATGCACATTTGTTTTTGTAAATGCGCTTAGCAGTAGGCTGTGTATTTTATATACGCATAGGGCACACTCAGCACGAGAAATACAAAAACACAAACAACTTTGCTTTGTTAGTGTTTTCGTCTTTCTTCGCTGTATACAAAGCAACAACACTTTCGTATACTTTGCTGGTAAACATTGACAACAGGGAGCATCAATGTAGATTTTGTTTTTGTTTTTTCTTTGTATGTATTAGTTTTCACAACAAAAACTATTTAATAAAAATTTGTTCTTCTTAAAATGTATTGGTGTTTGCACTTCCATTAGGAACTTTTGGGCACCCCTGCTTTAAATGAATTGCAAAATCCACAAAAAGAAACAAATCCCTTAATAATAGTGATTTAAATGAAGACTTTGATTATTTAGACAAATTTTCTAAAAGATCTAAAAAATTAAATCAATTATATACAGCGCTACTCACAATTAACCCAACTTCTACAATAAGTGAACGTGTCTTTTCAGTAAGCTCAACAATAAAAACATAGCTAAGAAACCGAATGTAATCTAAACATTTAAACTGCGTCATATTTTTGAAATATTTTAACAAAAATATTAAAAATATTTAAATCTTGAATAATTATTTTTTGTCATCATATATGGTTTATTATATATGTAAATATACTGCTTTAAATGTGAAATTTATTTCAGATTTTTTTTTTAAGTTAAAATAGTAATAAAAACCAAAACTAAAAAATTATATACATATGTATATTGTATATATTTTTATTAATTTAAAAAACCGAAACTACCGGTTATTCGAACCGGGTTTCAAATAAAAAAGCCGAAACCCGGTTTTTGAAAATGTGCGGGTTTTTAAAGTATTCGAAAACCGGTTTTTTTTTCGAACAGTTGACAGTTCTAACATTTATTGTTAGACGGTTCTTACCTTTTTCAATTGGAGCATTTCGAATTTTTTTAACTTTGCAATAATATCCTTTTTACTTGCTCTGTTCTCCAAAATTCTGCTGTTATTGGAGAAAAATATTGCGCATGAAGTTCGAAGAAATATAGAGGGGCTCATATATAGTCGTCCTCGGAAATGAATATAAATGAAATAATTATGTGTCTTAAGCAGAACCTTTAAATACAATTTAAAATGTTTATAAATAATTTATTTGTGTCTTTTTTAGAACTTGGTCAACTGGGCGCAATATAAACGATGGTTGGCCAGATCCTTCAAATGATAGTGAGAATAAAGACTGGTCAGTTGGACAGCCTTCAACTGCAACTGCATACACCGATTTACAGGAGTTCGAACCTGGAAAACCATGGAAGGTAAATATCAGAAACAAAATCAGGAAATGAATATCAATAATTGCAGTGTCAGTCAGATTGTTTACTGTTTTTATTACATTAAAAAAATTAATATAATATGTCTAAGAAATTTTGAACCATTCCAAAGATATGTGCATGTTACTTTATTATATTAAGTCATTTAAACGTATTATCAAGATTAGTACATTTATTATCACATACATCTGGACACATAAAATTGACTTCATTTCCTGATTTGAAAATGATTTCTATGTACAACTTATCTAATTTAAGGGTTCGCAGATAAAAAGCATTGAAGACGATCCAAGTATAACTCCTGGAAGTGTAGCTAGATCTCCGTTATCAATCAATCCGACGCCAAAAGATGCTGATATTTTTTCTAATGCTGCTAGCAAAAATTCGCCGACTGATTTACCATCATTAGGACTTACGTCATCGTCTACGTGGAGCTTTAACCCCTCATCAAGCAATCAAAATTTCCCAAGGTAATTATATTATTGTATACGACTTCTGTGTATATACAAAAATAAATGTTGTATTTTATAATTATATGCTAGTTGGTCTGATAATACCCAACAAGAAATTTGGTCAGCAATGAACAAAACCTCACGTGGACCACCACCTGGTTTAGGTAGTAATAAATCGGGTGGAGGCGGCGTACCTAGTGTGACAAATCCCGGTAATTCTAATGGTTGGCTAGGCGGTGGTCGAACTGGAGGTTGGTCGGGAGCAAATTCAAATTGGAACTCAAATTGGTTACTACTTAAGAATTTAACCGCACAGGTTAGTATAATTTTTAATTTTTTTATTAAACTTTTTTATAAACTATAATTTATATTTTTAAACCATAATTTATGAGTACCTGACCCCACTGATATATAGCTTTTATTTGATTTACGTTTTTATATTTTATTTTTTAATGTCTTGGTTTTAGTTCGTTACATTTTTAAAAGGTCAGACGGTATTAAGAATTGTTGCATCTGAAAGGTTTTTGTGGTCAGATGTATTCAGTTTAATCACTCCAGCATAATTTTCATTATAATTCTTTTTTTGCTTTGTTTGATATTTTAACACTGAACATTTTGCAGAAACAATTTCCGTTCTAAAAAATAGTCACAGTGAAATAAAATAGTCATCTGTGAACGAAATTTAATTGTGCCTTCAGTTCAGATTAGCGTTGAATAATTATTTTGTCATTTTATCAATTAGAAAGACATACGTTTTTTCACTCAGTATTATTTGATATTTTATACATCACAGTACAACATACCTACACTTCGCACTTATTGTTAATTATTTTGTTTGTAATATATTCCAAAATTTTTTCTAATTAGCTTCATTTCAGTTTCACACTATAATTTTATACTTTTCTTTTAGTATTGACTGTTTAATATTTCGACTTTCAAAACAATTGAAATGTGATAGTATTTTTCAATTCATTCAATGTTTTTTCTGCTGTTTAAATATTAATGTAATTTTCTAATTTTTATATCGGAATTACATAGTACATTTTATTTTTCCTTAATAGTTATTACCATAAACTCTCGCGTACACTAAAATCTTTAGTGTACTCAAAAAAAGTTGACTAAAACCCAATTTTGTTCGTTGTGTACTGATCTCTTTAGCGTACTTTGTACACAAACACTAAGAAATAGTGTTTGTGAACTCTGTTCAGTACGTTGTGTTAGAGTTTGCGTACATGTTCACAGATATTAAAATAGAAACGAAGAGTTTTGCTCTTGTTGTAGTGAATGTGTTTGTGTTCTTTACCCACGACATTCAGTACAGTATATAAACGTTGCGTACTTTAGAGTATTTTTTTTAACACTGCGTACAAGTACTCATAGTTGCCTGAAACGGGAAACGTCGTAAAAATGGTATAGAATAGTAATGAAAAACATGCTAAAACTAAAAACATTTAGTCTAGTATTTAATATTTTAATATCAAATGTTTCGGATTTTTTTCTTTGGAAAATATGACTGTTTAATGATTATGAAATAAAACTATTTTTAATCTACATTTCATAAAATAAATTAATATTTTATGATAAACCATAAGATAAATGCATTTATGGTAAGGAAAGCATACATACATGAGTAATGGAATAGTTTATTCACTGTATTTACTCAAGGCTGAGTAAACTGTATTTGAGGAAAATTATAATTTTTTTCCAATTTTAGAATTTGCCTCAGACTTTGTCTATTGAAATCAATAAGTTAAGTTAACATTTAAAGGTATAAAATCCAAACTAGTTTTATACATATTCTGGGCCGCCAAAATGTTCAATGTTAATTTTAAAGAGGAATAATAAGAAATAAATTCTATAATCTTTAGTCTTAGAAAAAATAACTGAAATTACACTATTGTGCGAACTAGAGCTCTTGTCCCTTTAAAATGTACTCATTTTAATTATAAATAATTAATATTTCTTTATATTTATAGGTATTAAAAATACTTTAAATTCTCAAATTATACAAAACCATTAAATAATTCAAAATTAATACATTTTCGTTTAAAAATATTTTCATTTAATTCATTTTTAATATTTGTTGGTAATAAATTGTATAGCTGTAGCCCTTTACAAGCGGTTAAGGTGGTATTATTTTTTATAAAAAGGAAGGGAAAGGAATTCCTTGTGTACAACTTAATATAATATGCTATTAATCCTACAAAGTTGTTATAGTCTAGTCGATAGTGTGTTGGCTTATTAGAGGCAAGGCCACGATTCAAACCCTAGGTCAGACATCTCCAACAAAACGAAATATGAAAAAATATTTCTTCAGCGACTTTCTCAGCAGTTAATTGAATTCATTTTTATTGTGCCCTATTTGAGTTTCGCGTAAACTCTTTTTATTGAATTTTTAAGATCCAATTTTTTTTATTTAAGAGTACTTATTTTTACGCAATTTCCTTCTTTACCTTATGAATATAATATTTTCTTTATCCTTCTTTATAGATTGATAGCTCAACATTACGTACCTTATGCATGCAGCACGGGCCTTTGCTGAATTTTCATTTGTATTTAAATCAAGGCATAGCCTTGTGTAAATATGCTACACGTGAAGAAGCGAGTAAAGCACAAATGACCTTGAACAATTGCTTTTTGGGCAATACTACCATTATAGCGGAGTCGCCTAGCGAGAATGAAGTTCATTCGATATTACACCATTTGCCCCAACAAAACACCAATACTACTGCCACACAGCAACAGCAACAAGCACAACAGGGTCAAACCTCTAGCCATAATAATCCAGCTGGTGTAAATAATACAGGAGGAGGAGGTGGTGGAGGCAGCTCAAATACAAATGCCAACAATGTCAATAATGTTAACAATGCCTCAGGTTCACAAAATCCCTCGACGCCCGGTGGTAATGTTAATGGGATCAATCAGTCTAATAATCCAGTGAATAATGCCTCCAACATGAATTCAGCAAATAATGGCAGCAATAACGCCAATTCCGGCCAAAACGGGAATCAACCATCCAATCATAATTCTCATCCAAATTCAAGTACACAAAATACATCAAATGCTGCTACGAATAATAGCAATGTAGCAAATAACCCTTCAAATGCAAATACCAATACGGGGTGGCGCTCAACTTCACAGCAGCCCCAACAAACTCAAAATTCTCAAACACGACCCTCCGGCGGACGTGATGACTTCGAATTCATTTCCAAATATGTGTGTTCGATTGTGGATGACTAGATAAGGCTTAATAGTTTAAAACCAATTCCTTCAAATCCTCTTTCTACTATCACACTTCCTCAAATACCACTACTACTTCCTAGCTTACAACAACAACAATATAGACGATTTCTCAAGTAGTTTTAACTATATACAAATAAAACAAACAATAAATAATGAGATTGTATTAACAATTATAAACACTTTTTGTATATATCATAAAAAAACCCAGCGACATAAAAAACGAAGACTGTTATTTATGACATTTACAAAATTTTTAAATTATAGTTCATTCAAAGTACACAAATGTAATGAACTGCGCTTTACTTAAATATATAAACTATAACACGTTTATATAATATTTATCACTTTGTTTAGTTCAAAAAATGAACATATATACATACATAATTGGATATAAATATTATTTTCTTTGCTAAGTCAAATATAATAGTTTTTTTGTTTGTTAGATGCTAAAGAAACGTAATAGCGATTAAAGGGCAAGCGTATTCAACTCATCCTCCTATACTAAATGTCCTAATGAAATGAAACATTTTTCAATGTTATGTAAGCTTAGGGAAGGTAGTTGCTTATTTAGATCAAATAAACCAAATGCAATTCTTATTAGTAGTATTATCTCATAATGTGTAATGTTAATTCAATAATTATATTACAAAAAATGTGGATTGATTAATTTTATATTTAAGCATCTAAATCATTTGTTAAGTTCTTAAACAAATTCTCTCTCTATCTCTGTCTTATTGTTAGTTACTCAATACAATTGACCGCGGAAACAATATTTGTTTCAGGACAATTAAAACATACACTAACCATCCAATTATATATATTAATATATATAAACTCTAGTGACCATCTTGGTTTGTACATACAAGTCTGGTGGATTGGTTTTTTTGTCGCCTTTCCATTATACTAAGCCATGTTATGAAAACTTTCACAATTTCATAGTTGGAAATGGAGGAGAAAAAGTAACACAAAAACTTCGAAAACAGAACAAATGTATGTAATTATTAAAAAATACTATATTTAAAGTAATAAAACATGAATAAAAGTGCGTACTTCTTTGTTCGGGTATTGGATAATATAAATTAAATGTGAAAAATAACTTTAAAAGCAAAACTAAATATATATTTTACAATTCCGAGCTATTCTTCTATGTAAAATTAAAAAAGTTATGATAGATAAAAATGACTATATTATAAATAAAATTTGAAATAAAAAATAATCATAAATAACTTATTCCTAAAAATTTAAGATTCATTTAATTGTACAACGGTATGTAATTGCAATTCAGTCACAGACTAACTCTTCTTAAGTTAAACGGATGTGTCATCAAATTGTTCTTTATTAACCGTTTTATTTTTCTCTCAGTCGTTTCTTCCTTCCTGGTTTATTTACATAGGATATGTAGACAACAAAAGTCTAGGTATCCCAATATATTTTAACAATTTCATGAATCTTAAGCAATAATGTGTAAAAATAATTGACGTTTTTATATTTATTTTATTGTTTTAACAATTTCATGAATTTGAAGCGATAATATGTAAAAATTGATTATTTTTATATACATCTGTTTTATTAATTTATTTCTATTTTATTACTAAACAAAGAAATTTGCAAGGTTTTTTAAGAACCATGAGAAAAACAAGGGAAACTTTCTGGTGACTCCATATTTTTGCTGCACAAAAGTGTATGTACACACAAGAAGAACTCTGAGTAAATTTAAAATTCAAATACTTAATATATTAAAATGTTATACCCAATATTTAGTATGCTATCCCTTAGGTTTAGGTTAGAGGACGTTGTCAATTGAGATAAGTACAGTACCCAGAGGTCGAATTGACCCATTGTACGGAACGTCCATAAAATGAAAGGATAATTGAGGGGATAGGAAAAAGGAGACGAAGTAGGAAAGGGAGAATAGGAAGCGAAGGAATTATACAGACCAAACAAAACAAAAAAGTAGAGCGCGACCACACTACTGAAGCCCTGGCACTTCTCAGCCAGCTCAAGCTACTAATGAATCCGTGGAGAGCCTTGATGTTGGCTCTCGACACAGAATTCAAACCCTCAAAGAAGCCTCTGCCAAGGGCCCTAAACTTCATCTTACTAAGGGCTGGGCAGTTACACAGGAGGTGTTCGACAGTCTCCAACTCCTTCTCATCCCAACATAACCTGCATAGTCCGGCTGGATCTGTTCCAGATCCCCGTCAGCGACCTCATCTCGCAGTGCCCTGTGATAAATCCGATAACTAATCTTAAACTGGGCCTATCCAAGCCCAGCAGCCAATCTGTTCTTACACTGTCTATAACAGGCCATAGACATCTAGAAACATAACAACCCGATCCGTTCCACCAACGCCTCTGCACTTCCCCCTGACTCCATTGATGAGGCCGTAGAGGTGGCAGATTGGGGTGTCAGCACTAACTATTAAATAGCCCTCAGAAAGCGAACCTAACCTAGCGAGAATCCGCCGTCTCATTGTCCAGAATTCCGCTATGACCTGGAACCCAGCCTAGACGGATACGGTCTGGTCCAAAAGTCCTTAACGACTTCTTGCACTCGCGAACGACCCGTGATTTGCGCCAGACCGACGCAATGGCCCTTAGGGCAGCCTGACTGTCAACGAAGATCAAGTAAGATTCCGAAGACGCTTCTGTGAAATGGGTATACCTCTCTGCGCCTGGAGTACCCCGCCATTCCATTGTGCCCTTTCCGGTATAAGTGGGCCTGTTCGTAAATGCATAACTGCGCTGCATAATATGATTATTTTGCGCACATTATTGCTCACACTGCTAATCACATGTTGCCGATGCTTCTTTTTGCAGATTAATTTGCTTGCATTTACGAACGAACAAACACTGCAGAAATGGAAAAATAATTAATAAATTTGATTTTTGAACTGGACGATAAAACAAATGACAAAATATTGTTAAATGCACAAAAAAGTGTACTTTGTGCAAATAAGAAGACATTTAAGGAAGAAAAAAAGAAACTTATTGTTAAAACTCTCTTTCTCTCTCTCTCACTCATTCAATGCATCAGCCATTTTTATCTTTTCCTCTTCGCTTGCTCCACCAGTAGTCCAATTAAGTCATCAGGAGGAGATGCAGCCTCATACGGCATATTTACAGATGACAGCATCAGATCGATCCCAAGGTCATCTCTGTACACCACAGTTGTTACGTCACCTGTACAAAAGGAATGAGTGATTAACAAGTCCCAATTACCCCTAGCTAAAACACAGGTTCTTACCTTATCACTTGTTTTAGGAACAAGAAACCTATTATCAGTACAATGGGTCAATTCGACCTCCGGGTACTGTACTTGTCTTAATTGACAAGTACACGTCCTCTAACCTAACCTATTATCAGGATCGCTTAAACCCAGAATCCTATCCCTAAGGATCCAAGGTTCCTGGATAAGAGCGATATCAACTTCAAGGCGACGCAGGGTGGTTAGCAGGTTGTGTGAGGCGACTTCGCAGTGTTGCATATTAAATTGCACCACTTTTAGCCTCCTCCGGGTTCCTGGCATCACATATGTCCGGATGACGGAATTTTAGGTGCTCAGAGTCTGAACAATAAAGTCGACGAGTTTAGATACGTTTTTGAAAATTCAGACGTTGATATCGTGTGCATTTCAGAGACATGGCTCTCACCTGACACACCGGATAGCTATTTTTGTCTCAGTGGCTACAAGGTATTTAGAGAGGATAGATTGGGTAATGCTGGCGGAGTGGCTATTTTTGTGAAGGAGAACATATCTTGTAAAGTTCGTTTGAAAGCTTCATCTGACATCTCGCATAATGGGGCGAAAATTGAATATATTTTTGTTGAATTGAATTCTGGCGGTAGGAAATTATTGGTGGGGTGTGTTTACAGACCGAATAAGAGGATTGACTTATCTAATTTTTTGATGACTCTTAAGACTTTGGTCACAGTCTATGATGATGTTATAATATCGGGTGATTTTAACTCGAATATACTAGTGGAAACCTTACTAATGGATAATATGTTGTCTCTTGGACTAACCCCTACAAATACAGATAATCCAACACATCATACGTCAACCAATAGAACTCTGCTTGATATTTTCTTTGTAGCAGATGTTTCGAACGTATTGTTATATGATCAAGTATCTGCCCCTTGTTTTTCCAGGCATGATTTGATCTTTATGACATATCGTTTTAATGTTCCTTTAGCACAAATTTCAGTTCACTATCGTGACTTTAAAAATATTGATTACAGCGTCCTTGAAGAGAACATTTCTCTTACTGATTGGGCTCGTATATATTACATGACTTCTGTCGATGAACAGGTATCATTTCTCGAGAATAATGTACAGCGCCTTTATGATTTGGCAGTTCCTGTGAGCTCGAGAACAATACTTCCTGGGACAAAACCATGGTTTTCCGCTCGTATAAAATCTCTTATTCGTAAGAGGGATATTGCGTATTTTAGGTGGAAGCGTTTTAGAACCCCAGAGCTGAAAGAAGAATTTAAAACTGCTAGAAAAAATGTGAATGCCAGTATCAGGACTGCAAAAACTGAGTACTATGCTAGGCGTTTTAATACTGCCATTGATTCTAGACAAACATGGAAATACATTAAGGAAATTGGTATTGGTAGAACGGATATGGGAAGCCACCAGTTAGATGTTGAGGAGATCAACAGGGATTTCATGAACTTACCTATGGTGCCAGTCGATAATAGTTTTTACAGGTTTTCAAACTTGGGTTCTAATGATATTGATACTGGTAATTTTCAATTTTCTTGTGTGAATCAGACTGACGTCCTTTTATGTATCAATGCAATCAGATCAAATACGGTAGGCTGTGACAATATGCACCCGAGATTTATAAAAATATTGCTGCCTGTACTTCTGCCATATATAACATATATATTCAATAGCATAATTACTACTAGTACTTTTCCATTACGGTGGAAATGTGCGAAAATATTGCCAATACCGAAGAATGATACCGAATTCCGACCAATAGCTATTCTGTGCTACCTATCCAAGGTCCTGGAAAAAATTCTTAACTCTCAAATGGCATCATATATTGATGCTAATAAGTTGTTAACCGAGAAACAATCAGGTTTTCGCAGGAACCATAGCTGTGTTTCTGCGCTTTTGGTAAGGTAAATTTAATTTCTTGGTCCTCCTTGATCATTCAAAAGCCTTCGACACGGTTGATCACGGCATGTTTTCTATGAAGCTTGTGCACTTTTTTAACTTGTCTGGAGCTTCGACACGGCTTTTATCATCATATCTTTCAAATCGTTCACAATTTGTTCATTCGGTAAATGCCCAGTCTTCTGCCTTGAATTTAACTAGAGGCGTGCCTCAAGGTTCAATTCTTGGACCACTTCTTTTTGCAATGTATATCAACGATCTGCCAAGCCAACTTCAGGACTGCAGAATTCATATGTACGCAGATGATGTACAGTTACATTTGAGTAATCCTGTGTCATCTATTAGTGTGAATGTGAACAGACTCAATGATGACTTGGATCGAATATATCATTGGGCCAAGGCAAATGGCCTCCGCTTAAACCCTCATAAGTCTAAGTGCATGGTTATTCGTAGGAGGACGCTTGATTCCAATATCGGTCTCGATATCTTGATGAACGGGGAGAAGATCAAGATTGTGAATGCTGCCAAAAACCTTGGGTTGACTTTTAATGACAGTCTTACACGGACAAATCATGTTAACACACTCGTAGGGCAAACTTATATGAAGTTGAGGTGTCTTTGGTCGACACAATACTTTACGCCTTTGAATATAAGACGGTTGATTGCAAAATGTTATCTTCTTCCTGGTTTAATGTACGGCTGTGAACTTTTTGCAAGTTGCGATTTCGTTAGCAAGGAGAAGCTCAACGTCTTATTCAATAATATTGTGAGATATGTCTATGGTTTAAGGAGATATGACCATGTGTCCCGTTTTTCTCTGAGGCTTTATGGTGTATCGTTTGACAATCTTTTGAGCATCCGTGTATTATTACTTCTGCATAGGATTATTTATTCAGAATCTCCAGGATATCTTAGCGATAAAATAAGATTTGCTAGATCACTTAGGGGTAAAAGGATCATAATTCCCCTACATCGTTACCTTGTATCTGAATGGCATTTTTTCATTCATGCTGCACGGCTTTGGAATTGTCTTCCACATTCTCAGCAACTTAATAGCAACGCAACTAGTTTTAGGAAATTTTTATTTGAGTTTTTTGCACCGTAGTATTTTAAAATTTTTTTCAATTTTTTAAATTATGCATGATTTATTACTATTGTTATTATTATTATTATCATTACTTTTTCTTCTCTTTTACTTTATTCATTAGAAAAGTTTGATCTCCAAATGTTGTTTATGAACACTTTTCTCTTGTACTTTAAATATAAGATTAAATCTTGTTGTACCGGAATTGAATAAACAAATAAATGAAATGAAATGAAATTACAGGCTGCGCAGGGTGGTTAGCAGGTTGTGTGAGGCGGCTTCTCAGTGATGCATATTAAAGTGCACCACTTTTAGCCTCCTCCGGGTTCCTGGCATCACCTATGTCCGGATGACGGAATTTTAAGTGCAAAATTACAGGCTGGTTCATGCCAAATGTGTACGTAGGCCAGGCCCTGTATACTTATTAAAAACAATTTAATAAGTGTCATACTGCAATAACGAGGAAGATCAATGGCAGTCCCCTCACTGAGCACAGAATTATAGAATTCTTTCTCGATAGCAGGAATAATATAAGGGCGATTAGGAATCCTAGGAACATGAATTAGAATCACCAGGACACTATACTTCGGTGCTGTCGGCAATAGATGGATTTAAACCGTTTAAATCACGGGGACCAGACGGAATATATCCTGCGCTTTTACAACGTCTGAAACTGCATTCTATCGAACTACTAAGAGATGTTTCTTGTCGGTATTCGGATGAACCACGTAACATCGGAATGGTGTAGAGTAGGAGTAGTGTTCATACCGAAGGCAGGAAAAAACTCCCATACCACATACTTTAGACCCATAAGAGTCTTTTCCTTCCTGCTGAAGACCATGGAGCGATTCATTGATACTCATCTACGCCAGACTCTAGTTGGTAGTCTCCTGTAATGAATACAAAAGCAAGATCGCTGGCACGAAGGTTGTATGCTCTGATTGCATTCCTGGATATTGAGGGAGCCTTCAACAATGTGGAACTAAGCGCTATGTCCGGCGCATTGATAAGATAGGGATTGGACACTGATGAACTGAATATCTAAACTACTCTGTGTGAGAAAGATCTATCCAGCTCAAGTGAGCTGGTACATTACCAGAAGTATAGGGAGATTCAGAGGAAAATACCACTCTGTTATGAAATCTGAATGAACCACTAGTAATACGGGAAAAGGATGTGTGGCAATTGCCAAGAGGTTGTTCTCACAATTTCGGACAGATTTGTCATTACTCTTAGAGATAGAATACTCTGAAGAACGAGATCAAATCGGTCTTGACCTACGCATGCCTAGTATCGTGGGAATCCCCCGATAGGAAAACTAATTTGAATTTGAAACGGCGGTTGCGAAGATCTGTATAATTATACACCCGCGTTAATATTGGAGATAATGTATTGCCTCCTACCACGTGATATCTATTATAGGGGCATAGGGGCTACGATTAGTAAGCTTTTGGTGAGTGAACAATTGCATGGACCAAATACTGGTCACGCAAATATCCTGAGGGAATCTGAAACTATTGGGAGTAGTGACTACATGGCACCACGATACAACTTCTCAATGGGATTCAAAACATCCATTCTGGACAAATAAGTTTGGAAAAACGGTGCGGCGCACCTCTTAAACGACTCCATTCAATTTTACACCGATGGCTCCAAGCTTAAAAGAACGGCTGGTGGTCGAATTTTTCGGAATCGATCGGAATTGCATCTTTCCGGGGAAAGTGCCGGTAATATAGGCTGCGGCGAAAATTATTGGGGAAACAAATATCACTAGGCGAGGTATTGCCATACTTTTCCATAGCCAGCTGAGTTCTAATTGATGAATGAATGATGGTATACAGCTGTCGAATATATCTCAATGAGGTAGTAGAACGTTAGAATGTCCATATCATATGGATACCGGGACACATTGACGTTCCAGGTAACTTCAGAGCGAATAAAGTGGTCAGGCGAGATACAACCTTCAAATTCTCTGATGGATTGAATGAATCTCTGATGGAAAGAAACATGCTCAGCATGGTTATAATTTTTAGCTTACTCTTTCAGTTCTCTTAAAACTTCCTTAAAGGCTCTATGGAACCTTAGTGATATAGCAACAAATCTAGTCAGTCAGCAATCAGCAATGTAGTAACTTATGTAAGTGATGGTTAGCTTTACATTTGCACGGGTATTAGTGGGGGCCTATTACTTGGAATAGTTTATTATTTAGTATTTGCTTTTATCATGGAAACATAAGTTCAAAAGTAATATACATTGTGTACTTACTTTTCATTCTTCATATATGTATGTATGTAATATAAAGACATACGTAAATTAAAATATAAATGAGACAATTTTTGGAATATTTCGCTATTCCTGAACAACAACTATTGTACATTTTATAATTTTTAATGAAGTTTTTATTTCACTGTAATATCGAAGTTTCCAAGTTAAAAATTTAAAAAATATTTACATCGAAGTGTTTCGTAGAAGTGGGAGTTGCATGTGGATCACATACAGTATTGGCAATGATATTAACTACGTTTGCTTTTAGAATTCGGAAATTAATTTCATTGTAATCCAGTTGACTATATAAATATACTGGTAAACGATTACTCATTACCCAAACACTTTGATTAGACAGCTGCTCGTGGTCTACTTTAAGATCATTAGGAAATTGAATAAGATCATTTGTAAAATTTTTTCCATTTCCACTTTCAAAGAAACGATGCAGGTTATCTCGATTATAATCTTTGTTAGTGTCCCAACAGCCAATATCGTCTTTGTGAACTTGTGTGAAAAACATTACTCCATTTCGTGCAATGCCCGACGTAGATGATTGACCAAATTCGCCTCGTTCACCGATAACAACAAAATGTTTGGCAACAGTTTGTGCATCTATAGGCCACAAGGTTTCATCTTTTAATAAACTTGTAGAGACCATAAATTCCTATAAAAAAAATTAAAACATTTCTGTATTACTTCGATTCTCATTCACACGTACATACATATGTATTTCGATATACATATATAACGCAATATATACATATACTTCTATATATTGTATATACATATGTATATCTATGTATATATATTTATGTTATCATAATCTTTAAATATTTAAAATGAAAATGGTTTTGTCAAAAATTGTAATTCAAATTTAATCTTTAATATTTTAGTTTTATCATAATGTCGGCTTGTCTCTTAAATAACAGAAATATTTAAAATATGTTCGCACGGCAGCAATTATTCGTAATTCACGCTCTCATTCGTAATTCAACATCAATTATGTGCTGAATTACGTAATTCGCCATACAAAATTTTGTGAGCGAATTACCCAAATTGTATGTAATTCAATTTCTACTACCCTGTGAATTACTTAAAAATCAATGTAATCTCTAAATTTTATCGTATTTTTGTCATCACTAGCTGTCAAAGCACAAAAAATATAAACAAATAAATATTGTAAACAAAAACAAAAAAAAATTAAAAAAAATTATTTAGAAGAAAGTTATTCGTGAAATTAGCGGAGGAAGCCACTATGTGTGTAGAAACCTGCTGAATCTACAGAAAAAGTATTTGCTTTTGAAGAAGCTGTATGAACTTTATAATTTAAAAATATTAATAATAATTTAGCAATAAAAAGAAGAAGAAAAGAAGAATTGTCAAAAAGAATTACAAAGGTGCCGTGTGAACATGATAATTCAAATAAGTAATTCAAAACAGAGAGCGAAGTAATTCGAAGGCTCGTGCTCTATTGATTAGATAATATCTTTTAGGTCCATTTTGTTCTTGCTTCGGCAGAACATATACTAAAATTGGAACGATACAGAGAAGATTAGCATGGCCCCTGCGTAAGGATGACACGCAAAATCGTGAAGCGTTCCACATTTTTTTTTATTTTTTTATGTGAAGTCGCCGTGGTCTAGTAGGTAGTGTGTCGGCTTATTAGACGAAAGGCCCGAGTTCGAATCCCAGGTCAGACATCAAAACGAAAATATGAAAATATTTCTTCAGCGACTTCCTCTCAGCAGATTTCTGGCAAAAACACTGAGCGTAAAAATTGCCATGAAAAGCTTCTCAAAAATCTGTCGTTCGGAGTCGACTTTAAACTGTAGGTCCCGCTACTCATGTATAAAATTAACGCACAAAACACGAGTGGTGTGAGAAGCTAGGACGTTGTACAATGAGTCAATTCGACCTCCGGGTACTGTACTTGTCACAGTTGACAAGTACACGTCCTCTAACCTAACCTAACCTAATCTTAGGTCCATATTTGATCGTAGTTTGAATTCTAATACATCTGATATTGTTTATTATCTTAAAGGATGGAAATATATAATTTAATTTTAATACAATAATATTATTTATTACCTTAAAGCTGGCCATAGGATGGAAATACAAAACACGTTCGTTCGTTGGCGATTTGGTCAGTGATAAACTCATTCCAAATACTCCGTCTAGCCATTGAAAATTTAAACCAAAGACATTAAAATCCGAAGCGACTGGATCAGGAGAAAAGTTGTAGTTGGTTACTCGCCAGCTGCGGTTTTTTCTTAAGCTGTATACCACTATACCGAATCTCCAAACATCCGTAACATAAGCATGTGCGTCGTCACAGCGCCCTTTAACCACATCTACCACAATATTTGAGTGCAAACTGTCTTCCTTTACTTGACTAGGGGGTAGATCATAACGTACTAAAAGCTCATCCGTTTGTAGATCAAATGCCACTATTTTTGGAGGACATATTTGGTTAAGTGATACGGTAGCATTAACTATTCCAGAGTCTATTAACCAAATACGTTTACAGTCATCGATAAACGTCCGATAAACAGAAATTAATTTTGAACAATCTGGGTTATATGGATCGCCATGAGCTTCCCAATTTGGATACGGCTTAATGGCGGGACTGCGTTCCGTTGGTGGATATTTTAAGTAGCCGAAACTTGCTGGAACACCATCTTTCCAACGAGGTGTCGTTACAAATATTCGATTTTCGTAAAAGTCAATTCCCAGTGGTAAATTGTTTTCAGGTATAAATTCCCTTAAAAAAAACATAATAAAAAACGTGTATTTATTGATGTAAATATATGTATGTATGTATAAATCTGTTTTATACTCGCTGAAGTACTGTGCTAAAATTTTTCCATTATGGTAAATTATGATTCATATGATATATGATTTCTATTTAACTTTAAACTTCATACGTTTTGTTTTTATTATTACCAAGAGAGTGTTCATCCTCTATACTGTGTTTCATCCTTTATATGTACTAAGCGTATGTGTATTCTTAAAAACAATTTAAAAGTTGTAACTCTCAAACATAACTGAGTTATGAGCTCTCAAAGTTTTCACGCTACATACGACTATATGTGTGTTCTAAGTAGATTTTTCTCTATAACTTCGGAATGGATCGGCGCATCTTAACCAAATTTTGACAGTATTTAAATTAGACAACGTAGAATTTAAAAATGCAAGAACATTAAAAACGTTATAAGTACACTTAGAACGTTATAGAATGAAGGCGTCGATATGTAACCTTAAGGGCTATAGAAAGTGTCAAGAAATCGAAAAGTATGGTAAACAAAATAATCAAAATAAATTCCGTGATGTTTTCCATTTTTTTCAAATACAACAGAGTAAAACATGGCCAAAATTTAGCATTTTTAATTGTAAAAAAAATTAAGATTTATGTTCAGACAATAAAAAAATAATAAAATATACACATTAAACACATTAGTAGTCGCCGTAGTCTAGTAAGTAGTGTGTTCCCTTAATAGACGTAAAAGCCCGGGTTCGAGCCCCAGGCCAGACATCAAAAACGAAATATGAAAGAAAAAAATATTTCTTCGACGACTTCCTCTCTGAAGATTTCTGGCAAAAACTCTGAGAGTAAATAAACTTGTCATGAAAAAGTTTCTCAGAATCTGTCGTTCGGAGTCGATGTTAAACTGTAGGTCCCGCCACTCAGGTATAAAATTAAGGAATACAACATGAGTGGTGTGAGAAGCTAGGTGGTAATCCCGACTGAAGGGTTGTAATGGCCAATTACGTACGTACACATTAAACAAAAAAAAGAAATGTAATAATAAATTTTGGTTAGAAACAGGAAAAATGCTTGAAATATTAATACAGTCCACCATAGAGGCACTTGTTGATTGCTTTTTGCAAGTTTACAGAAAACCCATCTAAAAGGTTATCTTTGTCGACCGCGCTAATGAATAAGATATACACCAAGACGTCGTTCAATTCGACATCTCATTATTTCGTTTTAATACTCCGGTAGACGAAATAATGACGATTTACGTAGTGCATCAATGTTTGAATACATTTTCTTTAAGTTCAGCAACGGTTTGATAATCATAACGATTCGCCTCTATATAGACAAGTAGAATGAGGGAGAACGAAAATAAAATTAGGATAAAGTTAAGATTAAAAATAGATGATTTTAAATAGAAGGCGTGAAGTAGTAGTTAAAAATTATCATCATAGTTTCTGAATTTTAAATTGAGAGTCCTCGAAAAAATTAAGAAACAAATTCTTAGGTAGGGCTGGGGCAACACCATGTTCTGGTGAAATTATCGGACTCAACGTCTATTCGCACTACTACGAATCAATGGCAGATAGAACGTAGAAACTCTGCCTGAAGCGTTACACAACCTGAACGTCAAATCATATTATAAAATATAGAAGCTTTAGAGATGGAATTATAATGCCGAATTTATTACTCATAATGATACTACAGTACTCCACAGTGGAAAATAAATTAGCTGCTCGAGTGGATCTAAAATTATAATATCAAAGAAAATCAGGAATTTTGTCCGAAAATGGAAACATATGACAGATTTTATAATAATAGTTAGCTTTAAAAGTAGAGTATTAGACATTACGCAACGGAACTTCTGGCGGCTATTTTGCGAACAGGTAGACATCGTCAAGGACGTGCCCTATCCCAAACCCAAATCCAGGCTGAGGCACTAACGAATTTATGCAAACGGATGGATACTTTCGCGCCGAATCGATGGAATTGTTGTTGGTGCGGCAAAATTGGCGCAACAGAACAAGGGATGACCCAGAAATCACCATACATACATAATTGGTTATTACAACCCTTTAGTCAGGATTACCGCCTAGTTTCTCACACCACTATGTTGTGTGTGTTAATTTGTATAGAAGAGTGGCGGGACCTACCTTTTAAAGTCAACTCCGAACGACAAACTTTTGAGAAACTTTTCATGGCAATTTTATTTACTCAGAGTTTTTGTCAGAAATCTACTGAGAGGAAGTTGCCGGAGAAATATTTTTTTCATATTTCGTTTAGTTGGAGATGTCTAACCTGGGGTTTGAACTATGTCTAATCAGACAACACAGTACCTACTACACTAAGGCGACTACGAAAATAGAAATAGAATAGAAATCACCATAAACATGGTTAAAGAAGCGATTAAAAGGTTCTCCCCCTTAAAGGCGGTAGGGCAGGATGAAATATTTTCTGCACTTCTACAAAAGGAGGTGATCTTCGTATCAACTCATCCTGTTGGAATTTAGAATGCCTGCCTAACCCACATATTGGCAGGAGTCAGGAGTAGTATTCATACCCAAACCTTGCAAAACGCAGCTATGCGATCCCAAAGACTTTTCGTTCAATTAATCTAACCTCCTTCTTGCTCAAAACCATAGAACGCATTGTCGATACCATGTTGAAGAGTCAAATATCTGACGAGAAGATGAGTTTTAGACAACATGCCTATATCAAAAGAAAATCAATGGAGACCGCTCTACACGAAATTATTCACTATATAGAGAGGCTCGTAGATGACAAAGTACATTCTCTTTCAGTATGTGTTGACATTGAGGGAGTCTTCAATAATGTTCGAAACGATACAATAATCCAATGATTCGACGAGTTTCTGGTCGACCAGGCACTGATCGACTGGATTGACCAAATGCTAAGGAATGGATGAATAAATTTCTGAACATGAAGAAGGGGGAACTGCGCCTCTATTGAAAATAATATTATTGTTCAAGCAGATCAAGGAATGTATGATTTGGACTAGTAATCATTTGGTAAACTCGACGTATAGGAATTTAGATATCTTTACAGATAGTAAAATGCAAATTAGAGCAACAATATGCAAGAATACGGGATGAAAGACCAACCTGGAGTATAAAAAGGAAATTAACAATTACTCCAGGCATTATGTGGGTTCCTAGTCAGCATGGGAGTGATTGAAAATGAAGAACCGAGTATTCTGGCTTGGATAAGGCATTGGCCTGTCAGTGAATTAAAGAACAAGTTGAGAAAGTGGGCGGAAACGTTACATCGACTATTAGTGAATAACGACAGAGTAGGAAGAATTGCAAAAATACTTTGGGGCGATCCTAATGAGAAGAGAATCATGAGTATTTTATAACTAAATAAGGTCGACCTGAGCACACTAGTAATACGAGACACTCTACTATTAAAAGTTAATTAATACGAAGTAATTTTAAATATTTCTTGACAGCCTTGTCAGTTCTGATTTCACACATACACTATATTAGAGTACTAAGTATATGATACAATGGAGATTTCTATTTGCAATTTACACAAAAATGACAGTATCATATATGTATATATTTATTTCTCTACCTGTTGAAAAGTTAAGAAAATGTGATTTTAAATTTGATTTCTTTTTAGAAAATGGTACATTTTTCTTATTGCTAAAGCCATTTAAATAAAAGAAACCATTAAAAAAAAAACGATTGTATTTTCAAATACCCAAAGTTACGCAAATACCGGTTTTCTGAAATGATTTTGAAATTTTTATTATTGATTTTTGATTTACATTGTACATAACAAGGCAAAGTGCCTGATTATCGAAATATGGATAATGAAAATATTATTAAATTCCAAACTTCTTTTCACCATTACCTGACCTTATAAATTAACTTTTCTCAGATTTTCATGTAAACTTATTGAGTAACACGTTAGAATGTGCCTACAATAATTGACCCTTGGGCGAAATGACAATTGTATACATGTGCATATTTACCTATTATCAATTGCTCGTTTTCTCTGCTCATAAGTCAAGTATTCAAAGTCCAAATATTTCCATTCGTTAACAATTTCGAAATATTTTCGATTGGGATTTATGGTTTCTCTTGAAAATACTGGCTGATTCGCATTGTTATATATGATGTGTTGATACAAGAGTTCTTGTGGTTGCTGTTGTTGCTGCTGTTGTAGGCCATTGTTGTATTGTATATTAATAGGCTTATACGCTTGTAAACCAAATACGCAGCAGCCACATAAAACCAAACAAATATTCAATAACTTTTTCATGGTTATAGTTGTTAGTTGAAATTTCAAATAATTTAAATATTATTCTTTCATACAGCCGCGGTCTCAACTGTATCAACTGTATTGCAAACACATACTAATGCCAACATCTTATTTGGTAATTGCTTTATAGCCAAGGCTTTTTTCGATCAAGCCAACTATTGAGCAAGACCAAATAATCGACTTTCCTTTCAGTCATATTGGTTGGTGGTATCAATATTGCAATTAAGACATTAATGAACAAAAAAACCATTAACAGTTTCAATATTAGATTAGAGAAAAACTTATTTCCTATAGTACTGTATAAATTATCATGTATGTAAATGTAAATCAAATAAAAGATTCGTTAAAGTAAATTCTCATGAAGCAAGTTATAATATGTAACTTCCAATAAATATATGTATGTATACTATCTATGTATATTATTTACGATTTTAGTATACTGTTTCCGTTTATACAATACATATACATACAAATTGCTACCACTCTAGATTTCTCCTAAAACATCAATGAAAAAAGGATAAATATTAGTATTATTGTAATAAAATGTTCATCCTTAGAGGTGTTTCATTGTCATTTATTTGCCCGTTCCACAAGTTTACAGAATACAAAAAGTAATGTTCCTCCTGTTTCAATTTTTATGTATGTATTCGTATAATTTGTTTTTCACCTTTCTTGTACATACATACATAATTGGCCATTACAACCCTTCAGTCAGGATTAAGGCCTAGCTTCTCAACACCACTCATGTTGTGTGCGTTAATTTTATACTTGAGTGGCGGGACCTACAGTTTAACGTCGACTCCGAACGACAGATTTTTGAGAAACTTTTTCATGGCAGTTTTATTTACTTTCAGAGTTTTTGCCAGAAATCTGCTGAGAGGAAGTGGCCGAAGAAATTTGTTTTTTTTCATAAATGGTCCGCCAAATAACTTTTTTTTTTTGAAAATGCTTTAAAACAAAACTACTGAATATTTTCTCAAATTTCATTTTTTATTTGAAAGTACAATCCTTCCGGTTAATAATGGAAAATAATTTTTAAGCACATTATCGATTGTGTGCAGCTGTATTTCACCAATGGCTTCACGAATATTGTCCTTTAAAGCGTCAATTGTCTCTGGCTTTTCGGCGTAACACTTATCTTTGACGGCACCCCACAAATAATAGTCCAACGGTGTCAAATCGCAGCTCTGAAGTGGCCAAACGACATCAGCTCTGCGGCTGATAATGCGATCTTCAAAAACAGGGCGCAAAACATCGAGTGTAGCTTCGGCTGTGTGGCACGTAGCGCCGTCCTGTTGAAACCAAATGTTGCCAATATCATCCTCTTCAATTTTTGTGAAGAAAAATTCGTTCAACATGGCCCGATAACGATCGCCATTGACTGTAACGGCCACTCCTTGCTCATTTTCGAAGAAAAATGGTCCAATTATGCCTCTGGACCAAAATCCGCACCAAACAGTGACTCGTTTTGAGTGCGTCGGCTTTTCAATGTATGCGTGCGGGTTTTCTGTGCCCCAAATGCGACAATTTCGCTTGTTTACATACCCGCCAAGATCAAAATGAGCTTCATCTGAAAAGATTTTTTTTGCCAAAATCGGCATCTTCTGTAAGTCGATCGCAGGCCCAAGCGTTCAAGCGTATACACAACCATATTCGTTCAGCGGATGGATAAAACTAATTATCTGACAAATCAGACATGAGCACGAAATAAGCACTAGTTGATGGCGGACCCTTTATTTCGTTTTTGATGTCTGACCTGGGATACGAACCCGGGATTAAGCCAACACACTACCTACTAGACTACGGTGACTTCTTTATTGCATGTGTAATTAATTACAGTCCATCACGAGCGCATAATTCATGGACAGGCCTATCAATATTATCAAGAAATTCACTATAAATAGTTTAAGAAAACTAAACAAATTTTATTCATTTAATGTAAAAAGTAAAAGATAATGATATTTATACTCTTAAATAATAATATTTGTACTCTTATGACTAGGTAATATACAATGCATGTCAGAAATAGATACCACACAGATAACTTACAGAACATAGCATAGATAGTTTGCTAAATTTATGTAAAATTAAAATGTCTTCAGAGTCATTCGAATTATTTTTAGGCCACTCAATTGCCATTTAAAAAATTTGAACAGCTGAGTAGCTAGAATAATTTCTGTTTTTAGGTGAATCCTCCAAACCTTCGTTATCGGTGACGGTGGTTGGAATCGTCATCAACAAATACCGGAAGCACATTTACTGCATAGTTCCATTGTCTGATGTTATCTTATATAAATTTCATTCTGGTCCATTGGTTGGATTAATAGCGTTACATTTGGTTACATAAACAAACGACAAAAATGCACCCATCACTTGTAATTTGTTCCGACTGAGGAGGATGGCAAGGTGAACTATTAAGAAGCAGCTTTGATTTTATATGATACTAGCTGTACCCTGCGCGCTTTGCTGCACTACAAACTAAAATAAATTTGAAGGAAAGATATTAGACAAATATCCAATTAAGTTTGAATCATTTTATTGATTTTGTTTCCCGTTGTCCAGATGATTCAGACGAACGGGCCTGAGTAGTACGCATTCGATCAAGTGATTCATTGTTCAAGTGATTCATGCGAACGGATCTGTGCGGCATGTACTCGAAGATTTTTCAGTCTCAATGCTGATTCTGAGGCTAGTAATGCTCTTTTCTTTTCTTTTCAACACAGGATCAAATGCACAGTTTACGATTTAATTAATTTCGAAGAATTTTCAGTGGCGCCACCTGTCGGAAATTGGTTATACCAACTTAGAAACCTTCGTCGGCTCATGCGCAACAACTTTGCTAAAGATTAAATGCATAGTTTACGATTCCATAAAGTACATTCATTTTTATATACATATATAGATAATTTAAACTTGAAAAAAAAATAAATAAATAAAACAAAAGTCTACGAATTTAATTTTGGTTATATTTTTTCTTATTTGGTGAATTTTTCACAAATGTTGGTTACAAAATTTTTTTCTTTCCCTTCTATCTTCCCCCCGCGTCGTTCTTTACACTTTATTTTCTTTGGTTTGATACATCAAGAATCACAGATAGCATACTTGTAAGAGTAACTACTATGCGTATGAGTAATATATTTCAAATGCAATTAAATATTAAGTATGTAGTATGTAGCATACGTGGGCATGGCCCCTCGCTCATTTGGAATATCAACATAAAAAGTAGCCTATAACTCCTTCCAGACATACAGGAAGATACTGTGAAAATTTCAAGAAAATCGGTTCAGCCGTTTAGTCGTCTATAAACTTCAAACATACAAACATACAATCAAACACACATTCATTTTTATATATAAGATAAACATAAAAGAAAAAACGGTATTTTTTTAATTTGAAACTTAATAATATGAATGAAAATATTGTTTTCTTTGTCTTATTTCTATATTTTTTTTTTGCGAGAATATTAATGAAAATTCTGTTTTTACTGTTTAAATATATCAGATTATTAATTTCTCTTTTCGTGCTTCTTTCATAAGGGAACACCTCTCATAAGCGGGCTAATTCGTCTGTCCCTTAAGAGAGAGTACACTGTACACAATTAAAGCTGTACAGCAATAACTTTTTTACGCTATACTTTTTTATCTCTTTAGGGGACAGTAATATTAAGAAAATAGCCACGTATGTACATATGCATGTATACGGTATACTAAAGTGTAAACAATTTAACTTTACCGGTTTTAAATTTTTTGTCCTCTTTCAGACAGTGGAAAAAAATTGGGGCTTGACGATTTATTCTATACTTAAAAAAGAAGGAACAAACGATATTATAATTGGGCAATTGACACGACTTTGTATCGTGTATGTTGTATTGAATACAGTTTTTCTTTGTTAACCCGCAATGCTATGGTGTATTTGGTATTCAAAAAGCGAAAGGAAGGCCAGTATTCATAATTTGATTTTCAAGCAACAAAATGAAAAATATTACCGAAAAAAGTAAATGTAAACAATTATAATTTTGAAATGTTAATTGTTTATTTGTATTTTTATTCTTCTTTTTGATTACTGGCATTTACATAAACTGATAGCACGAAACCAATACATACATACATAATTGGCCATTACAACCCTTCAGTCAGGATTACGGCCTAGCTTCTCAACACCACTCATGTTGTGTGCGTTAATTTTATACATGAGTGGCGGGACCTACAGTTTAAAGTCGACTCCGAACGACAGATTTTTTGAGAAGCTTTTCATGGCAATTTCTACTCTCAGAGTTTTTGCCAGAAATCTGCTGAGAGGAAGTCGCCGAAGAAATATTTTCATATTTTCATTTTGATGTCTGACCTGGGATTCGAACACGGGCCTTTCGTCTAATAAGCCAACACACTACCTACTAGACCACGGCGACTTCGAAACGTGGTACGAAACCAATACAACTTTCAAAAACATGTGAAAAAAATGTGTATAAGTGTATCGAATTTTTATATGAAAATAATCAACAACAAGCATACACTTATCCATATGTATATTCGTCCAACAATACACTCAATACAACGATACAAGAGCTTGTGCGAATTGCCCAAATAAAGTAGAATAGCACCGAAACGTAATTTAACAGTTGCTCATAGCAGATGTGAACAAATTCAGCCAAAAATTACTCAGTATTTTAGTAAATATGTAAATATATAGTACCTTTACAAGATTACAAATAGCTTAAAGTAATTTGGTGATAAATAAAAATGAATTGGTATTAAAAGTAGTTGTCGTTTATTTAATTTGGATCATTTTTAAATGAAATTCCCAAAGTTGAAGTTTCTATAAGTTGAAGTTTTTTTCTGGATTCTCTCAATTGTGCTCCCACAATCTGTATATGGAGTTGGCGTACTTTCACTGGATTGTATGCATTTTGTAAACAAAGAACATATGTTTTTGTTTTGCCACAAAAAAAATAAAAACAAAAAGTGCAACTAACTTGAAAACAGAAAGGGAAATTATAATATATATACATGCATATGAATATAAAAGTACCGTTGCTGCCATCGTTTTTATGCTTGAAGTTGCGGACGTGTTCTGTTCTTAAAACTCACAAAACAGTAGCATGAGCCCCAATGATCTAGCTGGTAGTGTGCCGAGGCCGTGGGCTCGATTCCCCCAGAGACCCTAGATGTTTGCGATTGTATGATCTTATATAGGGATATGATTAACCACAATAAAAAAAGGTAATGAGAATTATTACAAAGTAATTCTAGAGAAAAGGAAAAGTGCCGAAATTTTTACCCTGATCAAAAAAAGAAGAAATGTTTCAAAGTAACCCTTCTTTCCTTTCTCATTATAACTCTTTGGTATTCTAACGCAATGCACTGTATGAATAGGAGTCTTCTCCGTCTACGAACGTTTGCTCACCTTATCGTTTCTTATAATGCAGTTAAAAACTCACAATTAATGCCATATATAATATTGCCGAATTCCATTTTAAAGAACAATGGAATATGTGAATGGTATTGTTCTTTAGAAATTACTATACTTTCTGTCAGGTCTCCGTTAAAATCAACTCCTTCTATCTGGTGCCCATATAGACGGAATTTAGTATATAATTCACTTCATTTTTAATGGAGTATACATATGTGCAATAAACAACGAATTTACTCAGGTTCACAGGTTTTATTTGTCTATTTGGGATGCTATTGCCGAAGCCACTTATGTTTTATTTATTTATTTATTCAGGCATGCGTAAACACAGTACAACAAGATATTATCTTATTTAACAGTACTGCTAAGGATATAGGTGTAACAAAGTTTGAGGATTTATAAAATAATTGGTCAATTCACACAAGCCGTTGTATCGTTGTATTCATTGTATTGTTGGAAGAACATACAATAGTGTATGATTGTTGTTGATAATTTTCATATAAAAATCCGATACACTTATACACATTTTTTTCATATGTTTTTAAAAAGTTGTGTTGGTTTCGGGCTATCAAATTATTTGAATGCCACGAAATACACAATACAGCATAGCATTGAGCGTTCACAAACAAACAAATGTATTCAATAGAACATACACTATACAAAGTTGTGTGAATTGCCCAAATAATTTTAAAAATAATTCTACTTAAAAATATTATTAAAAATAAAAATTATGATTATGTCAGAAAATATGATTAGTTAATTACATTTCTGCATTATTGTTCTTTAAAAAATGTAAATATTGCAGTTTTGAATTGCTTTGCATTGCTTAATAACTGTAGGTTCCAGAGATGAATTGCATTAATATAAAAGTGTCTATCAGATATTTGTTTACAGTATCTAACGCTATTAAGTTTCAAGCCTCTTTTAGACCTAATTTATTGAACTAAAAATTTTGTTTCCTAATTTTAGATGATTTTATGTAGTATTCCTACAGTAAGACGTTTTTACAAATTTTCAGAAAGAATTCAGTAGTTCAGATATTCTACTGTCCCTTATATGATCATAAACATATCTAATAATATTGTTACAAGTGATTTTGAGTTTATTCTTACTTAATGAGTCACAAATAGAAAATAGTTCACATGCGTATAGTAATTTGAGTATGAGGTATGTTATTAAGAGAAGAAAAGTATTGCATTTAGCATTTAGCACATTTTTGGATTAGTTAAGGCTATTGTGAAAGACAACTCCTAGATTGTTGACATTACTTACGATCTGAGCAGTAGTATTATTAATCTGTATTGGTGTAAGGCGTGCAGTAGAGTAGTTTACTTTGCCTATTATCAAAGCCCTTGATTTCCTAGAATTGAGGCAAAGCCCAGTCGTCAATGCCCATTGAAACACATTATTTAGAACACAATTTACTATATAATTTCTAATTTCAGACGGCAAGAAACTAACAATAGGTGATGTAATTATTGTATTTAGTAAATGGGTTAAGTTCAGAAGAACATATGGCAAAATCAATTTTATAAATCTAAGATTAATTTCATAACTTCCGATGGAGATGGACTTAACTGTGTAGCGTTATGAAATTCAAAATTTGAATTGTGATACTCTAGGTCGGCATCAGTTGTCGGCATATTCAAAAAACCTAAGCTGAGCTAATTTACATCACCCATGTCATTGTATGTGAAGTCGCCGTAGTCTAGTAGGTGGTGTGTTGGCTTATTAGACGAAAGGCCCGAGTTCGAATCCCAGGCCAGACATCAAAAACAAAATACAAAAAGTATTTCTTCGGCGACTTCCTCTCAGCAGATTTCTGGCAAAAACTCTGAGAGTAAAAATTGCCATGAAAAGCTTCTCAAAAAATCTGTCGTTCGGAGTCGACTTTAAACTGTAGGTCCCGCCACTCATGTATAAAATTAACGCACACAACATGAGTGGTGTTGAGAAGCTAGGCCGTAATCCTGACGAAGGGTTGTAATGGCCAATTATGTATGTATGTACATATTTTTCAAATAGTTTTAAAGCTTTTATCTATAAATCCGCATCATACAATTTTTGAAATGTTTCCAATGAAGGGGAAAAATCGGCATTTAAATAATCTCATACAATCAATTAAACGCTTGAGCCACTGTATGTACATATACATATATATGTACATATATAGTATCTTGTTTTCACGTATTAGTAGTATTTGTATAAAAAAAATATAATACTTATTGCCATTTTAGAAAATAAAATGGACTATGTAACTTTCCAACTTCGAAATGTTGATGTTTAAGTTTAGTTACAGTTTATGTGAGGGACAAGTGCTGGCTTCCACAAGCGAGGGCCCCTCAATCTCCATATCGGTAGCAAAACAACAGCAACCTTACAGCGTGCGGGTACATAAATGGCAGACAACACACCTTCACTATAGACACCGGTGCGGCGCAGTCTATCATCAGACCAGATGTAGTAAAGGGGAAGTGTGAGGTACTTAGTAATGTAAGACTACGGACGGCTACTCGAGAGTCTGCCACCGTCCACGAATAAACAGGCGAAGGTGACTATAGCCAACATCAGTGTAAGCCACGTCTTTATTGTTGCCGAGGTTATAATTGGAGCAACAGATAATGGGTTGGCGAAATGTGGAGATGCCTTTTGGCGTGGGATACAAGGAGTAGAGTAGTTGCTGTCGAACAACAAAAACTACCACCTCAGACTGAATCGTTGATATGGGCGCGTGTGGAGTGAGATTATGAGGAAAACCGCTTGTGGGTTGTTGAACCAGCAAAAATTCAGACGGATTTGTTATTAGCAAAGGCCCTTGTCAAATTCACCAGTGAGAGTGCAAAATCTTTCAGGACATGAAACAGTCATCTGTAAAAACTCCGAGGTAGGCCAATGTGCTCCTGTAGAGGCGGTAATAAACAGAGAATAATTGCCGGAATCTGTCGAAATGTTAGCCAAGGACCAATAGGTATTTGGTGTAAATGTGGAGAAATGGGTAGCAGGTCTAGCAGTTCCAAAGAGAAATAAAGCCAAAAAGCTGCTAAAGAGGTACGCTTGCGCTTTCGCCACGAACATTAAAAGTCAAGGTTGAACAACTATGGTCAAACATGAAACTGATACTGGCGAAGCGAGACCGATAAAACAGGCACCCAGAAACATACCTCTGGCAAAGCGTAATGAGGTTAAAGAGCTAGTCGACAAAATGAAGAGGAGCGGAGTAAATAAACCATCATCGGGTCCGTGGAACTCACCTGTAGTCTTAGTCAAAAAGAAAGATGGCATTACAGGATTCTGCATAGATTACAGGAAGCTACCGAGAATAGACGACACGCTCGATACGCTAGCTGTAACGAAGTGGTTCTCTACATTGGGTCTACAAGGCGGGTATTGGCAGGTGGAGATTGCAGACAAGGAGAAAACTGCATTCAATGCGAACGGCGGCTTATGGCAGTTTAAAGTTATGCCATTTGGGCTCTGTAATGCTCCGGCCACATTCGAGCCGCTTATGGAACGTGTACTCAAGGGACTACATTGGAAGACTTACCTGGTGTACCTCGATGACATAATAGTGATGAGCAGAACTTTCAACTGACATATTTGGGGAATCTTGTGACAGCAGATGGCATATTCATGGATGACGATAAAATACGAGCAGTAAAGGACTGGCCTCGTCCCAAGAATCTTTATGAATTACGCAGTTCTTTGGGACTATGCACATATTACAGACGCCTTGTGCCTAACTTTGCTAGCGTGACTGCACAAGAAAAGGAGTTCCGGACACTAAAAGACCTATTGTGTGCTGCACCAATTTTGGCGTATTATTATTTATTTAGAAAAGTTATTTATAAATACCGTGGATGTGGCCCAACATATGGTATTTGTGGTGTACTTTCCCAGGTCACCTTGGAGTGATAAAGGCACTGGAAAGACTAAAATAACGTTTTTATTAGGTTGGATATCAGCAAGCAGTGGCGGATTGGATAGCAAACTGTACCCAGTGTATTGCAGCTAAAGCTCCAGTAAGAAGAAGTCGAGGTCAGCTGCAACAATATAACTCGGGAGCAACTTTCGAGCGGATAGCAATGGACCTAGCAGGTCCTTTTCCTGTTGGCAATGCCGGAAACCGATCGTCGTTATGAATTATTTCAGTACATGGCCGGAAGTGTATGCCATACCTAATTAAGAGGGGGACACCATAGTAAATGTTGTTGTGAACAAATGGGTATGCCGCTACATTCCGATCAAGGCAGAAATTTCGAGTCAGCTGTATTTAAGGAAATGTGTGAGGTATTCGGTATTAAGAAGACTCGAACGACGCCGCTTCAATCACAGTCTGACGGAATGGTAGAACGATTTAATCGAACCCGAACGATTTAATCGAGCAGCAGAAGTATTGGGACGAACACATTCCGGGGTTTCTACTGGCATACCGATCTGCGGTCCATGATTAAACATCTAGGCAAGGCTATTTTTGAGACTAAGATAAAATTGTCTGGTGACTTATAGTTTGATGTTAAGTCTGTCACAGAGAAGGAAGTCACATATACTGGAAAACAGGAAAGTCTAAATGAACTTCATGAATTTGTGCGCACACGTGTAAAAATGGTCCGCGAGAATGAAAGCCAGGTATGATCGTGCAGCCAATAAGGAGGGCTTCCATGATGGACAAGTTGTTCTACTCTACAACCCAAAACAGAAGAAGGAATTATCTCCCAAGCTACAAACCAGTGCCGATGGACCTTATGAAATAATTAAAAAATTAAACGATGTGGGCTACAGGCAGTGGTGTTGTCGAGCCTGAACGTCGTTCCGGTACTTCCTTTTTGGACAGGAACGCGTTCCGGAACTAAAGACGATTTCTGATAACGAGAAAATGAATGGCCTACCACAACAATTATTTAAACCAGATGATTATGTAAAAACTTGGTTAAGGTCTTATCGTTCAGCGGATGACAACAAACCAAGGAAATTTCAACCAGAAGATCCTGAACATAATCCTATTTGGAATATTTTATAAAAACCAGTAGTGTTTTCATGTATTGTTAAAAATATTTATGCAATATTGTTTGAGTATCTACTAAGCGTATTTTATAATTTGTTAACTAATTTTTATTAAACGTTCCTATTATTGTAATAAACATATATATTTGTATTACTCGTATAACCGCGGCTGCTGGCACAAATTTAGCCAATACTCTTTAATATTACTATTTCTAAGTTTCCTTAATTAATAATATTAATTACTGCGATTAATAAAAAATTATTTACTATTATAATAAATAAAAATTCTCACAAAAATTTACATATAAATTAAACTAATAATAAATTTAAAAGCCAAAATAAAACTTTTATAAACTAAAATATAAATAATTAATAATAAACTAAACAAATAATATTAACATAAATAAATCTATTTAGTAAAAAAAATTTTAAATAAATATTCATGTAATAAAAAACATGAAAACTCTATTATTACTTTTTATTAAAAATATAATTTAACTAATATCCTATAAGTAATTAAATTGTGGTAATTCCTCCTATTAATAAATTAAAATATCATCCCCTAATTGATATTTATATAAAAATAAAAAAAATAATTAACAATAAATTAAACAAATAATATTAATATAAATAAATTTATTTAGCAAATTATAAAAAAAGTAAATATTCATGTAATAAAAAACATGAAAACTCTATTATTACTTTTTATTAAAAACATAATTTATCTAATATCCTATAAGTAATTAAATTGTGGTAATTCCTCCTATTAATAAATTAAAATATCATCCCCTAATTGATATTTATATAAAAATAAAAAAAATAATTAACAATAAATTAAACAAATAATATTAATATAAATAAATTTATTTAGCAAATTATAAAAAAAAGTAAATATTCATGTAAAAAAAAAACATGAAAACTCTATTATTACTTTTTATTAAAAATATAATTTAACTAATATCCTATAAGTAATTAAATTTTGGTACTTCCTCCTATTAATAAATTAAAATATCATCCCCTAATTGATATTTATATAAAAATAAAAAAAATAATTAACAATAAATTAAACAAATAATATTAATATAAATAAATTTATTTAGCAAATTATAAAAAAAGTAAATATTCATGTAAAAAAACACATGAAAACTCTATTATTACTTCTTATTAAAAACATAATTTATCTAATATCCTATAAGTAATTAAATTGTGGTAATTCCTCCTATTAATAAATTAAAATATCATCCCCTAATTGATATTTATATAAAAATAAAAAAAAATAATTAACAATAAATTAAACAAATAATATTAATATAAATAAATTTATTTAGCAAATTATAAAAAAAGTAAATATTCATGTAAAAAAACACATGAAAACTCTATTATTACTTTTTATTAAAAATACTAGCTAATACCCGGTGTGCTTCGCTACCCCCATCGAAATTAAATATGTACATAATAATTAAAAAAATTTTTATTTAGTAATTAAACTATGCAATTTTTCTTAAAGGTTTATTCTAATTTCATTTGATGACAATATATTTCATTTAAATTCTAAAATAATACATTAATGAGCTATTTATTTCTTACTTGCTAAAATTTAATATGTACTTTTTTTCTTAAATAAATAATTCTTATTCCAATGCCTTGGGATACACAATATTTTTTGTTTTCCCCTCTGCGGGTTTTCCTACTCGCGAACATGCGACGTAAAGCTGTCCATGTGAGAAACATGGATTTTTTAGATTAAGTCCACAAACTTGCAAGGACTGACCTTGAGCTTTATTAATTGTCATTGCAAATGCTAGGCGAATAGGAAATTGAAGGCGCTTGAAATCGAATGGCATCTCCGATGTGGTCATACGACGTGGCGGCTATACATCAGTTTCCTTAAACTTTCCAGTTATAATGGTCGTTCATCACTTTTTATTGTTAGTTGAGTGCCATTACAAAGTCGTGGAGGGTCAATATTTCTAAGTAAAATAATGTGAACACCGTTTTTTTATAAGTTCTTAGATTCCCATCGATCTTGTTGAGAATATTGCTGTTGATGGAATTAACGTCAATATTTTTGGATGCCAGTAACGCACGTTCATATAACCATTGCATATTTTTTAAATTTTGCACGATATTGGGAAATATACAATTTATTAATTCTTCTTTGGATTGTGTCATTCTGCAAAAGCCTGAAGGAAATTTTATATACTTTGTTATAGGATCCATTGGAATTCTTCCGTTACCTAAATCAAGCAATTTTTTGGGAAAAGTTGAAGCTGAAGCATCACGTTCCAACTGAACACGCATATTAGTAGTTAACTTTAGAGTGTGAACATGTCGCCAAAGGTGTTTCATTTTTGTACATGAGTGCATTGTAATATTGGCAAACTCGTCGATTCACCACCATTCGTTTACGATTTTGTTCTCGACGCAAATCATATTGCTCTATACTTACTGCTGCTCTTCTTGTTGATGTTCGAATCCTGTGACTTTCTCGTGATTCATGTTGGCCTTCTTTTTCATTAGCTCGTGATGCTGTGGTACGATTTTGCTGGCTTTGTAGCCGACCTTCATGTTCCAAAGGTGTCTCGGTAGCTCGCATGTTGTCGAAGACCTTCAAGACGTCCTTCACGTTCTGAAGGCGTTTCTGTGGCTCGTGATGTTTCGGTACGATTTCGTTGGCTTTGTATCCGACCTCTAAGTTCCAACGATGTCTCGGTAGCTCATGCGGTAGTGGCATGTTGTCGAAGACCTTCAAGACATCTTTCGCGTTCTGACGGCGTTTCAGAAGCTCGTGCTAAAGAGGTAAGATTTCGTTGACTTTTAAGGCACTCTTGGCTTTCTGAAGGTGTTTCAGTAGCTCTTGATGGTGTGGCACGTTGTCGTAGGCCTTCAAGGCGTTCTTCGCGTTGTGATGGCGTTCCGGCTCTAAAGGTTGAAACTCTTTTCAGTCCTGAGGCGACTTTCACGCTCTTCCGAACTTTCATTTGCTCTCTGGGATTGCAAACGCAATGCATTTTTAGTGCTTCTGGAAAGGGGTGCTTTTATTGGGGGCATTTTTATAAATTGTTGCAAATAAATGTCAATCAAATAACGTTTAACTTGATTAAAATCAAAGATTCAACTGAATTCCAAAACCGAATGCGTGTTATACATATGTATTCCTTTATATTTTACCTAATATGAATAGGTAAAAAATCGGTTCAGGTCATGAACCTTTTGAAAAAGAAATTAAGGTTATTAAAATTTAACAAATAATTGTGTTTGCGTCAGTCACAGGTAATTTTTTTGATGAGTTTTGCAACTACTTATTTTATTTGGAAACAATATTGACAGTTTACATTTTATTACTTAGGTAATTAAAAGTAATGAATGAAAATATTACTCCCTATTGTTACATGCCCATTCATCGCCCAATAGAATGCTGATTACAAAATTTACCTAATGTGGTTTTCAAGATATGCGACAAATAAATACTATTTTTATTAGTTACCCATTTTTAGAAGTAAACAATAATATAACTATTACATATGTATATGTGTATGTATATGAGATCAATATATAAATAGTATGCATTTTAGTACTTACTATGTACATGAGTTGAAAATTTCAAACTCAATCATTTAAGGGTCATATACCTTACTATTGCATATTTCAAGATATAATAATTTCCACACTCACTAATCAGAGAGGCACCACCTTCCTGAAGCTGGAATACAAAATTGGAGACTCTAGCTTTTATAGTTTTCTAGATATACGGATTTTAATAATTAGTTCATATAGAGTTTGCCACGCCCCTAATGCTTGATCGCCCATTTTTAACAAAAATATTGATATTGAACCTTTAGATATTCGTACAAAGTTGGAGAGTCTAACTGTTATTTTTCTTCATATGGGAGGTGACACGACCGCTTTTGTGTAACTCCCTATTTTTGTCCAGAATATTCATATTTAAACTAAAGTTACTCGTACAAAAATTGGGGACTCTAGCTGTTAGAGTTTTTCAGATATACAGATTTTTGTATTTACTTTATATGGGAGGTGCCAAGCCCACTATTGTTAGTTCGCCATTTTTGTCCAAAATATTTATATTAAAACTGTAGTTACTTGTACAAAATTTTAGGTATCTTGCTGATCTAGTTTTTCCAATATACACATTTTGTTATTATCTTACAATAGTAGGTAATGTAGTATATGTGGGAGTGGTACCTCGCTCATTTGAAATATCAACATAAAAAGTAGCCTATAACTCTTTCCGGAAGATACTGTGAACATTTTAGGAATATCGGTTCAGCCGTTTAGTCGTCTATAAACTTCAAACATACAAACAAACGCACATTCATTTTTATATATATAGGTGATTTCCGAGATATAAGAAGTTTTACATTTAATTCATATGGGAAGTACCACGCCCACTTTTCCTAGTCAGCCCATTTTTGCCTAAAATATTCATATTGATACTAAAGTGGATTCGACAAAATTTTAGGACTCTAACTGTTATATTTTCTTAGATATAATAATTTAATATTTTTTATATTGGAGGTGACATGCCCACTATATCCAATCCGCCCATTTTGTTTATATATACGTCAAAGTCGTCCATGCAAAATTTGAGGTCTCTAGCTATTGCAGTTTATGAAATATGCGACATTAAATACTTATTGGATATGTTGGCGTGGCACCACTCCTTCTTGAAAAAGTGGTTCCTTCCAGATATACAGGAAGGTACTGTCAAAATTTTAAGATAATCGGTCCAGCCGTTTAGCCGTCTATAGACTTCAAACAAACAAACCCACAAACAAATAAACACACATTCATTTTTGTTTATATGGATGTAAAATTCATTAAAAAAAACTACATATGTGACGTATGAGTGATATCAAAGAATATGGATATAAAGAATACGAATTATAAAGCAGTAAAATTTCTTATGGCAGGTTGTGGCATTACGACCCGCTCTCACCAAAATCTTTTTAAAAAAACATTTCTTGATGAGGGGGGCGGAAGACGGAAGGAAAATAAACACAAACAAAGAGCGTAACAATGTGTTGCTCTCATCATGAGATCGTAAAAATGCATTCAATTGCTTGTCAGCTTCTAAAGGAGAATGTTCATGTCGCTTTTTTCAGACTTCAATTTTACACCCAAAGAAATATTACAGTATGATTCACTAATATCAATGAGAAATGATTTAGATTTGTGGAAGAATACTTGCCAAGTTAAATACGGTGTTTTTAGGTTTTTAACGCAGTGCAATTGTTCTATACTTTTCGCTCACATATACGTACATATTATTGGGTTAATAAGTAGACTTGAAAATATTACTAACAATTTTCCTCTGGGTTAAATATGCCTCTCATAATTTTTCTCATGTTCTCTTTGTGCCGACGTCTGAGAATAAGTGATTTGAGAACAGTGTTGCCTTTTTTTGGTTATTGCTAACCAAAATTGATTATTTTTTTGATCAATGTGTAGATGTGTAGATTTTTTTGGTTTTGGTAATTTTTCTTTCTTATATGAAAAGCTATTTTTTGTTTCTTTTTTTATTAATTATAATTTAAACTTGAAAAAAAAATAAATAAAACAAAAGTCTACGAATTTAATTTTGGTTATATTTTTTCTTATTTGGTGAATTTTTTCACAAATGTTGGTTACAAAATTTTTTTCTTTCCCTTCTATCTTTCCCCCCGCGTCGTTCTTTACACTTTATTTTCTTTGGTTTTATACATCAAGAATCATAGATAGCATACTTGTAGGGGTAACTACTATGCGTATGAGTAATATATTTCAAATGCAATTAAATATTAAGTATGTAGTATGTAGCATACGTGGGCATGGCCCCTCGCTCATTTGGAATATCAACATAAAAAGTAGCCTATAACTCCTTCCAGACATACAGGAAGATACTGTGAAAATTTCAAGAAAATCGGTTCAGCCGTTTAATCGTCTATAAACTTCAAACATACAAACATACAAACATACAAACAAACACACATTCATTTTTATATATAAGATAATTTAACTAATATCCTATAAGTAATTAAATTTTGGTAATTCCTCCTATTAATAAATTAAAATATCATCCCCTAATTGATATTTATATAAAAATAAAAAAAATAATTAACAATAAATTAAACAAATAATATTAATATAAATAAATTTATTTAGCAAATTATAAAAAAAAGTAAATATTCATGTAAAAAAAAGACATAAAAACTCTATTATTACTTCTTATTAAAAATATAATTTAACTAATATCCTATAAGTAATTAAATTGTGGTAATTCCTCCTATTAATAAATTAAAATATCATCCCCTAATTGATATTTATATAAAAATAAAAAAATAATTAACAATAAATTAAACAAATAATATTAATATAAATAAATTTATTTAGCAAATTATAAAAAAAAGTAAATATTCATGTAAAAAAAAGACATGAAAACTCTATTATTACTTCTTATTAAAAATATAATTTATCTAATATCCTATAAGTAATTAAATTTTGGTAATTCCTCCTATTAATAAATTAAAATATCATCCCCTAATTGATATTTATATAAAAATAAAAAAAAATAATTAACAATAAATTAAACAAATAATATTAATATAACTAAATTTATTTAGCAAATTATAAAAAAAGTAAATATTCATGTAATAAAAAACATGAAAACTCTATTATTACTTTTTATTAAAAATATAATTTAACTAATATCCTATAAGTAATTAAATTTTGGTAATTCCTCCTATTAATAAATTAAAATATCATCCCCTAATTGATATTTATATAAAAATAAAAAAATAATTCACAATAAATTAAACAAATAATATTAATATAAATAAATTTATTTAGCAAATTATAAAAAAAGTAAATATTCATGTAATAAAAAACATGAAAACTCTATTATTACTTTTTATTAAAAATATAATTTAACTAATATCCTATAAGTAATTAAATTTTGGTAATTCCTCCTATTAATAAATTAAAATATCATCCCCTAATTGATATTTATATAAAAATAAAAAAAATAATTCACAATAAATTAAACAAATAATATTAATATAAATAAATTTATTTAGCAAATTATAAAAAAAGTAAATATTCATGTAATAAAAAACATGAAAACTCTATTATTACTTTTTATTAAAAATATAATTTAACTAATATCCTATAAGTAATTAAATTTTGGTAATTCCTCCTATTAATAAATTAAAATATCATCCCCTAATTGATATTTATATAAAAATAAAAAAATAATTAACAATAAATTAAACAAATAATATTAATATAAATAAATTTATTTAGCAAATTATAAAAAAAGTAAATATTCATGTAAAAAAAACATGAAAACTCTATTATTACTTTTTATTAAAAATATAATTTAACTAATATCCTATAAGTAATTAAATTTTGGTAATTCCTCCTATTAATAAATTAAAATATCATCCCCTCATTGATATTTATATAAAAATAAAAAAAATAATTCACAATAAATTAAACAAATAATATTAATATAAATAAATTTATTTAGCAAATTATAAAAAAAGTAAATATTCATGTAAAAAAAACATGAAAACTCTATTATTACTTTTTATTAAAAATATAATTTATCTAATATCCTATAAGTAATTAAATTTTGGTAATTCCTCCTATTAATAAATTAAAATATCATCCCCTAATTGATATTTATATAAAAATAAAAAAAAATAATTAACAATAAATTAAACAAATAATATTAATATAACTAAATTTATTTAGCAAATTATAAAAAAAGTAAATATTCATGTAATAAAAAACATGAAAACTCTATTATTACTTTTTATTAAAAATATAATTTAACTAATATCCTATAAGTAATTAAATTTTGGTAATTCCTCCTATTAATAAATTAAAATATCATCCCCTAATTGATATTTATATAAAAATAAAAAAATAATTAACAATAAATTAAACAAATAATATTAATATAAATAAATTTATTTAGCAAATTATAAAAAAAGTAAATATTCATGTAAAAAAAACATGAAAACTCTATTATTACTTTTTATTAAAAATATAATTTAACTAATATCCTATAAGTAATTAAATTTTGGTAATTCCTCCTATTAATAAATTAAAATATCATCCCCTCATTGATATTTATATAAAAATAAAAAAAATAATTCACAATAAATTAAACAAATAATATTAATATAAATAAATTTATTTAGCAAATTATAAAAAAAGTAAATATTCATGTAAAAAAAATACATGAAAACTCTATTATTACTTCTTATTAAAAATATAATTTATCTAATATCCTATAAGTAATTAAATTTTGGTAATTCCTCCTATTAATAAATTAAAATATCATCCCCTAATTGATATTTATATAAAAATAAAAAAAATAATTAACAATAAATTAAACAAATAATATTAATATAAATAAATTTATTTAGCAAATTATAAAAAAATTTATTTTTTTTTTTAATAGTAAAACATATACACAAAATGGATTTCGTAATGATTTTCGTTTCGTTTCCTTTTCTTTTTATGCTATATACAGAGCCGATCCTGGAGACGGCGATAATTGGGGGAAATCTCCCTCCCCCCGTCGTCAAATTTGGGACATGAGACTTAAAAAAAAAAACGCCGCCGCCAGGATTATCATGGAAAATCACCCCCGTCGTTAAAGTTGGGACATGAGACCGCACAGAGCGGCCGCCTACCCAGGATCGGCCCTGTCTATATAATTATATATACGCGTTCCGGTAAAAAAAAGTTAGCACAACACCACTGGGTACAGGATACAGAAAGCTAACAGAACCCGACCAAAAAGGAATGTCGTACACATAGAGCGAAATATGGACGAAAAGGCTTAAGTGGGCGGCAGTGTTACGAAAATGGAAATAGTAGTTTGCTTTTACATCGTTTAGCATTAAAATTATAAACTAAAGCCACAAACATTCGCCTTCAAGAAGATTCATCAGACTGGTTACGTTGTCATATAAAGGGAAAGTCAAAGCAGGCATCGGAATCTTATGTGAAGACATTGTGTGTTTGAAGAGAATAATCGTGGTTTGAAGATCTACGTCACAAAGATTTGTCGAACAATTGTTGTTATTTACGCAAAAGAGTGTAATGAGGAATAATGAACAAAGAAATTGTTGTTGTTTACATCAAGTTGTGAACCGTGGCACACAGAATCGTGCAAACAATAATAATTAAAATTAAACACAAATTCATTTTTATTTTATTTGCAATCAAAAGGTAGAAAAGTAACAATATAAATAATCATGGAAGTACCAAAGAGGGCATTTGTGCCGCAATGCAATCTGCATACAATCGCCCTATCACTCAAGTTCAAATGTCACGTAAAAACGTGAATGGATTCTGTTACGTTCGGATAACTGGCCCATTACTTTTACATTACGCTACATTCCGTTACGGCCGGCTAACTGACCCTTTCAGGTACCCATACACTTGCAATATTATTGTGCATTAAAATTGCCTGTGTGTATGTTATATTTGCAGGGGGCACAATATATTGATTAAAAGCAAATCTTTTGATTTTTATTGTATAATAAAACGCAATATTATGTAATGTGTTGCCAACATTGTGGACAATAATTATTTCCCACCAAAATAGAGCACAACAGCTGATATCAAAATTCATTGCTGTGTGTGTAGGTATAATAAGTTGCGCTAACAGACTCACGTTATATGTTGTTTTGCTTTTCTATGCATGGAACAGTCAAAAGTTGTCTCATCCATATTAAGAAAATTTCGAAAATCAGCAGTCTCACAATCTCGCAACTCCTTTAAAAGACTTCCATACTTAAAAATCTGTTTCTTCGGGAACCATTCCTTTATCCATTTCCGTTTTTAATTTTAGGGTCTTTTTCATAATTTATTTGCTAAAAAAATGGCTAGACATTCCTCCTCGCCCGCACTCATATCACAAAACATTGTCTTTTTAATTTATGAATTCTCAAAATTACTTAATTTGTTTAGGTCTTTTGTATCAACGAAATGAATATTGAAATGTGTTTGTGTAGGTTTTGTTTACTTTTTCATTCTATATATCTATATTGTATGTAAAATTGCGCTGTGTATATTTTTTGTAATATTTTACAACTTATTAAATAGTGTAGGGCAAAGCAACAATAATAAACGCAATAAAGTACTCAATAATATTGTATAGTTTATGGGTACCTTTACATTTCTGGCAAACTCTTTTTCATTTTCTTTTAAACTTTGTTTCGCTTTTGCACATTCAAAGTACTTTCAAAAGTTGTTTGACAAACTACTGATATTTTGTTGTTGTGTATACAACTATCGGTAGACGATGAACGAAGAAAAAAGCAACTTTGCGAGTACAGCAAAGGGAGAACTTACCCCCGCTCATTTTTCCCCTCTCTCAAACAAACTCAAGACTTTTCAAACTACTTTGAACGAGTTAAAGGCGTCTATGCATTTTTATTAACCCTTAAGCGTATTATTATATAAAGGAAAAAACAATGATGTGGCAACTATAATAAAATAAAAACTTCAGTCTGGCATCCCAAAAAATTGTATTTAATATCTTTCTCTTTTTCGCTACTTATAGCGTTGTAGTAACTTACTCTTCTAGCGTCCAGCTGTTTGAAGTCTGTAAATATTTAAGTGGAATTCTTATATTTGTGCAAGTGAATCATTCATATTCTTTCTGTTTGGTCACATTTTGCAAGTGATATCTTAAATTTTTAGTTTCATATGTCATATATGAAAATAATTTTAACAAAAATTTCCTTGTAATACTTGATAGGCGAAGAAAAAATGTCGACCGACGTGGCAGAAGCTGTACAAAATTTGGAACTACCCCCTCTACGCTCTTTGAATGACTTCATCTTAGGGTCCGCTCGATTTCAATTGCCTAATCTTAAGGACTATGATAAATGGGGTAATAGAGTGGTGAAGAATCTATTGTATTATCAGACAAATTATTTCCTGATTTTCCTTGCTATCTACTTTTTGATGATCTTATTTAATCCGATTAAAATAATATGTGGGATTATTGTGCAGGCAATTGTTATACTGATATATCTGTATTTCTTCAGCGGTAAACACCGTTTTGCAGGAGTAAAAATTCGCAATGCATCGAATCAAAATCAAAAGTGGTACTTTTTAGCTGGTTCCCTTTTGGTTGGATATTTATTGTTACATTGGTTCGATGCCATATTATTATCCAGCTTTACATTATTGTTGCCGTTTTCTTGTAAGTACCAAATAATTATATGAATATATTGAAATCTAACAGAGATGCAAAAACTTTTCAATAGTTTCAACGATTTTTTTTTTATTAATGTGACTTATAAACTATAAACAAATTATATTTCGAATACTTTATTTCTTACAGTATCTTTCCACAAAAAAGTTTTTTTATTTTAACAATGTTGTTCATTTTGTCTCCTTTAAAGTATTCCACTCACATACAATAAGTTATTACCAATACTTTGCTCAATCTTATATATTTGCATATTGCTATATCTGTACGTAAATGAATTTTAGTTTGTCGAAAAATATACATATGTACATACATACATAATTGGCCCTTCAGTCAGGATTACGGCCTAGCTTTTCACACCACTAATGTTGTGTGCCTTAATTTTATACTTGAGTGGCGGGACATACAGTTTAACGTCGACTCCGACCGACAGATTTTTTTTTTGAGAAACTTTTTCATGTCAAGTTTATTTACTCTCAGAGTTTTTGCCAGAAATCTCCTGAGAGGAAGTCGCCGAAGAAATATTTTTTTCATATTTCGTTTTGGTGTCTGACCTGGGATACGAACCCGGGCCTTACGTCTAATAAGCCAACACACTACCTACTAATAAAAATAAAAAAGTTCAAACTTTTACATTTGATCAAATTTAGCTTCCTGTTTTACTATTCACTCTTCTCGACACTTCCTTTGCAATAATTGGGCTTTGGTGTCACGTAATTCATCAGGCAATGTCTGTCAATCGCATGATTTGAAATCGAAAGTGATTTTAAAAACGCCAACTTTATTTCAGGGTGTTCCGAAACTCGCGCATTTTACTCGGAAAAATATTCTAATGGCGACCGTGGTTAGTGATTGCTGGCCGATTCAACCATATGTTTTAGTACCATACAAAACTCCTATTTTCGATTCAATGGAACATAAATTTATTTTAAGAAGACGTAAGGGAAGAAGTATAAGATTATGATGAACTACAAGCCAATAACGAAGGAGTTGAAATAAGAAACAGCATTGGTAGGAGTTTGATGTGAAGATGTTTGATTTTTAAACCTTACAGATAGATCTTGCTCGATTTTGCGATTTGCTTTTTTCAGAACATGCCCGCATAATCTGTCACCAATTGTAACCTTTTCAGAACGCCATTGTTGTGCAATAGATGAATAAAATTTAACTGACTTCGCTAACATTCGAAATATTTACTAATCGGAATATCGACATCACCAGCATTAAATATGATTCGCCGATTCCACCCTAGCATATCAACTAACTTCTTCGATGTAAGGTTCGTTCGTAACCTAAAAGTTTAATCAGACGATTAAGGACCATTTTTTGAATGCAAGTTTAAACTCAAGATTAAGTTAATCTTCAGTTAAATTTAATCTTTCGTTAACTTAATTTTCATTTTTTGATTGGTGGTTTAAACCCTGTAGAGCTGCCACTCTTATAAGCAAAAATTTCAAAGTGTGTCACAACAAATTGCTTTTGTATAGAACAAAAACAAACAAACAAGAGCTGAATACTACTGATCTTTAAGTGAGAAAATAATTTTTGAAAAATAATAAATAAATTAAGACTGTCTATTGTCAATTTGTGTTTAATATCTCACTTAAAAGACTTTTTTAAATGAAATTTGTCAACTACTTTTCAACGTTGAGGGTTTAAACTCAAGATTAACTGATAATAACCGTAAGGTTAAACGTAAGATTAAGTAAACTCAAAAGCTAAACTCGCATTCAAAAAATGGCCCTAAGAGGTTAAAAGCATTTCACTCTAAAACTTTCTATTCGAAACTAAAGCTCACACTTTTCATTGAACATTTGGGCGGAAACGATTATTTTAGAGAATATACAAAGAAAAATTTCACAACAGACAGTTAGTGCATATTTTTTCGACCCAATCAAAGAATTTGTTCATTGTCAGTTCTCTAAAAAATAACGAGCAAATATTGGTTGAACTTAAGTATTAGAAAGTGGCCTTTTTAAAAAATGTCAATCACGCAACTAAAATCTACATGTTTGACCTTCAGATGTATATTATTTTTTTAATTAACGTAAAAATATGCCTAAATTACTTTTTACATTAAAATAATATTCTTAAATTTCAAATATTAATTACTTGATGAATAGTATATGGCACGCAGTCATGTTTGGAGTTCTAAATAATTGTAATCAAAGTTTCATAAAGTTTTAATATATTTTATTTCAATCTGTTTTTCAGTGACATTTGTTCATGCTTCACTACGTTTAAGGAATTTAAAAAACAAAGTTACGAATACCATGGTAACTTTAAATCCCTCGACCCCAATGGGTGTATTTTTAGATGCTTTTAATATAGCAGCAGACAGTATACTCAGCTAAATTAAATACAACGAATTTTTTGAGTAACCTTATTGAAATAAGTAAGATAACTTCTTTGTAATACAATTAATTTATTGCTTTGTTGACTCTGTATAGAACTATGTATTAAATGTTAACAATTTGTTTATTATAATTATTTTTTTTTTTTCAATAAAACTGTTTTATACTTAAATAAATAAATAAAAGATTCTATATAATAATACAAATCAATGTTTTCTTTTTTTTTTTTTTTTGAAATATGTTTTGTTATTATGTAAAGTAATAAAATAATATATAATTTTTTATGGTTTTTAATTTTTGGTTTATTATGAATAATATTTAGTCTTTCAATTTGTTGAATGTTTTCCTTAAATATTTAGCAACAATATCGATATTATTATTTGTAATAATGGATAGTTCTTTCGTTTATACATTCATTTCAGATTTTGGACGTGCTTTAGCTAGAAGAGAATGCAACTCTGCAGAACGTGCAGTTTTGTACTGGAAAAATAAAATATATGTATTTAAACATATGACTATATATGTATATATAAACTTACCCCCGAAACACTCTTTTGTAAACTTAATTGTGATGCCAAACGTTTCCCCTCTTTATTTCCACAAATTTCCAAAATATTTTCTCGACTTAAAGTAAATAGTTCTTCAGCGTTTAACCCTTTCAAACGTTCAATCGTATTGGCTGAAAATTCTTTAGCCTTTAACCACGATGACACTTCGGAAGCACTAGATGTCTGATCAATGTAAATTGTTAAAGTTTTATGGATGTCAAGGTCGTTGCGACGCTCACGTTTTTTCAAAACATGTTTCAATTCTTCTTGCATGGTGCATACAGGTCGGACTGGCGTGTTAACAATGATTGAATCAGTAGCGGATATTGATGGTTTAGCATATAAAACTTAGAGAAATTATTAAAAAGCTATTAAGTGATTCCAAAAAACAAACATTTTCAACTACAAACATGGTATCAAATACTCTTAATTGCGGCTAAAAATTAACTACATGTGCAAACACATATATGTTGAGTTTTCATCCTAAAAAATTGCTTAATGCGAAGTTATAAATAAAGTTAGCATTTTAAGCTTTCAACTAATAAGTAAATTACGAATCGAACTTTAAGTGTAGGCCCCGATTATGGTTCACAACAGTTGTAAATTTAGAGTTGTAGTTTTAAAATTGCGATTATGGTTCACAACATCTATCGCTAGTGTTGTACTTTATGTTGTGTGTGTTCACATAGCCCGATTATGATTTACAACAGTTGTTTTTAAGTGTTGTCAGAACTGTCAAAAACTTACAACAGCTCATTAGGTGTTGTCTTGTTGCCGCATTCAGTTTAAAAAAGAAAATGTATAAAAATTTATAAGTATATGTATATAAGAGTGCATATAATTTTTTGTGGAAATTTTAAAAATTATAAATAACTGAAAATATTTTATAGTAAAATAATCACTAACAAGCAGAAGGAAAAGCTGGTCGAGTTCATGACAGCAAATCCTGACATTGGCAAGTTATTATTTGGAGCAAATAAGACTCAGCACAAAGGGACGTGGGAGAATTTTTCATTGGAGCTAAATGACTTGGGTCCACCCATTAGAGTTTCAAAAGAATGGCAAAGGGTTAGTAGATGAATTGTAGCATTTTTAGGGCATGGACTCATTATAAAGCCAATTTGAAAAGAAAACTCTCTGCCAATAGAAAAAAAATTTCAAGTTACTGGTGGTGGTCCGTCGACGGAAATTAGCAGGAAATTGGAGCAGAGCACCGTAGAGTTGGTGTTTATGCAATGGAAAGTAAATCCAAATGGATCTGCAATGGGATTGCAAATTCAAGACGAATCGTCATACAAAAAATAAGGTGGGGGATGAGCGTCTAAAAACCTTAAAAAGGCAAGGAAAGAACCAACAGGAGATATTGTTTATGTTAAAACGTCTTGAGAAGGGCTCATATAAAAATTATCAAATAAATAAAAAATGCTAGAAATAAATAGGGAAAAAGCTGAATTACAAAATGAATTATTAAAAGCAAAACTCCTTTTAACCTAAAAAACTTGAAATGTAAACTATTTACGAATTTGTATTTTAGCTTTAAGTAACTATGTGATCTAAATAAATTTTAATGTGATAAAAAGGTTTTTTTATATTTATATGTTTTAATTTGAAGTACTTTTGAAATGAATTTATTGCAATACATACATAAAATATAAACGCTAATAAAACTAGCCTTTATTTTTAATTGTCATGTTTTAGCAAGAGTTAAAATTTGTGTTTTATGTAGGCTTTTTGTTTTTTTAACGTAATCATTTTTGTTTTCAATTGGCAGTTTTATACACTCAGGGTTGTATTTTGAAGGAAAAGTATACTAACATTGAAGAGCAACACTGTGACATACACAACATCTAGATGTTGTAAACCATAATCAGGAAAGTAATAAATGTTGTGTTGTCTCTGTTACAACACAACATTTATGTGTTGTGAACCATAATCGGGGCCGTAGTGTGCCAGATATTGTATTAGAACATTGATCGACTTTTTAAACAACTGTTGCAAACTATTATTTGAACAATTGCGTACGTAATGTAAAGCATGTTTCAACAGTAAACCTGCATTGCGTAAAAATGTTTTGCATAAAAAGGCGTTCAGGAAGCTGTCTGCAGACCTATACATAAAACAGATGTCGCGACAAAAGTTTGTATATAAAATGAAACTGAAGCATTATTTTGACAGCTGGTCAAAATAAAATAAAAAATGTTTCAGACATGAGTTTACGAACGTTATACATTGTAAATATGATTTGCAAATTGCATGTGGGAAGTTCGCCATTGTATTACTATTGTCAAGTGATAACAACATTTACTTGCAAAAATTGTAACCAATTTTAGATTCCTACACGTTTTTGCTTAGGGAAAAATCATATAAAAAAAGCCTGACAATTGCCACAAAAATCCCAAGCGTGATAAGGTTGGTTATCAACTTCTTAATATATTGTGTGCTGTTTTCATATTTTAAACTTTCAATAAAATTAAAACCAGAGATTAAAACTCAAACAAACAACAAATACCCAATTAAAGCAAAAATTGTATAGTTTTGTAGTTTGAAGAAAATAAAAATGAAACTTTTAGTGGATATATGAAGTTCCAATTTAACGCAGCCTTAAGTTACTATCTAAATTATTTTAAGCAAGTTGTAAGGTCAATGTTTTCTCAATGGTATAATTAATGTGATTTTCTAAGACAGAATATACAACAACAAAAAGAGTAAAAGACGTAATTGTACTATAACTACGTAGTTGAAGAAAATGCAAATTAATAAGATGTCTATCGCGAATTAAATTATCTATTGGATTTTGGCCTTTCTAATAATTTTGCATAAAACCAATGGTTAATTATGAACCGATTAAGCCTGTTCTATCCGGCTTTAATGTATGTTGTAAAATTCGTCACACAAATGACATCTTAAATCTGGCACTGTAATACAATACTATTTTTTGTCTAAGCTCAATAGTATTAAGGCTACGTTTTTTTTTTTTTGGTTTGCATGTCACCAAAGGACGAATAGTAACCGAACTGTTTCTTTGTAGACTAAAATGCGAATGCATATTGAACCAATCCTTATTCACAGTACTATTATAAATTTTTGTCTAATTTCGTATTATAATTATTTTTATTTTACTTTCCCGCTCAACAACTCTCAAACAAAAATTCGCCAAAATTTTCTTGATAACATTACTTTTTTGTGGGTTTTATATACACCAATGATGTGTCGATCATGTAAAAAAAGAGGGGCAAGTACTAATTATTAGATTGTATATTGATTTTGTGACGTCCTATAAATGAGTGAGTTAGTCAACTCCACCCATGACTTTTCTACTTCCTTTCTTCCAAGTTTATTTTTTTTTTCATGGAATTATTCCACTTCAGTTTTCAATTGTGTTATTATTCTACGAAATATCATATATATTATACAAATTAACATGACTCTCCATGTTATTCCATCTTTGGGTTTTATTCGATTTTTAAAAGTTTTTGTAAAGTTTGAGATAAATCTACCAATTCTACATTTGGTAAAATATAAAGTAGCTATAACTCAATTATTGTTTTACTGCTTATCGTTTCAATATAACAAATTAATTAAACCTAGTTGGAATAAATTTTATTTAAAATTCTCGTCGCTCGGAGTCGGCACTCATGGATAAAATTAGCACACTCTCCATGAGGTTGTAATTTTGACTAAAGAGTTTTAACTAAGTTATATTCTGTGGTTTTAATTTTTTGATTTCATTAGGAGTAATACATTAGAATTATATGCATAAAATAGCAGATATACATCAATACATACATGCATTACTACCATGTGTTCAACTATTTTAAAAAGTACTTTCTTTTTCACAAAATTTTCACAGAATGCATTTAAAAGAACATATTTAAAGGAAATCAGCAATTTTTTTGTACTAAAAACAACCATTTTATTGGCTTGTTTGGACATATTCTTTTTATGTAAGAGACTATTGGAAGAAAGTAATTGTAAAGCAATAACGAATTTAAAAATTTTAATTTAATCTAATGTATTGCACCTTTTATTGCAAATATTAGATATTGAGTAATAAAATAAATTAAGTTCTACAATGAATATGCAATACATATAAAATAATTTAAACTTCAATCTAATAATATATATATGGATATTAAGAAATATATAAAAAACATAAGAGAATGAAATTGATGTTTTTCTATCAGAATCAAACTTTTTAAAATATAACAAACAAACAAAAAAAAAAAAAAAAAAAAAATATGGGTGATGAATATTGTTGTATTCGAGATTTATATTTGATTTATTAATATATAAATATTTTTTGGTTTTATAAAACATATATGTATATAAACGCATATTTGGAAATAAAAGTTGATTAACAAAGTATTTATGAAACGTAAAAAATATATGTGACACATTATACATACACAAAACATAAAATCTACATGCATGCCATACAATACAAGTTACATGAAAATTAACGACTAATCTCAAAAAAGTATATGTTGGTTAGGTCAACAAATCCAAAAATAATATATGCTTTTTTGAGATTTTTAACATATACTTCGACAACAACACAAAATTGTAAACTTGCTACATTAAATATTTATTTTGTATATAAAAAGAAGTTTCTTACATTCGATATCAATTTCAAATATCAGATTTTACACATTTCATTGAAATTTATATGGCTCATAAAAGCGCCACTAGAAATAATTTTTCTTTTATCTTAATTTTTATAAAATTATAAACTGCTTAAAATTTTATGAATAAATAAAAATAAAAATGTATTTTTTATCAGCTAAAGAATGTATTTTAAATTAATATTATTAAGAATGTATTCCTCTGGATTGAATTAATATCGACTGTGTAAATGTTGTGAGTTTTGTTGTGCACCTACGAAAACCAAATTGTAACATACATTCATTTTCTAAGTGTGATAAGTTACTAAGTTACATACATACATACATATATTTGTATGTATCTGGAGTATCAGTCTCGGCAACGACATGTTAAGAATTGTGATTATATATATCTGATTTTTTTTTTATATAAACAATATAAATCTACTCTTAAATTTGAAAGTGTGGGCATTTCAAATTTGTCAAGGAGTGTATGTATCACAATTTTTAATGAACTCCAATAATATATGTATGTATATTATTTCTTATGTTTCCATAAAAAATATAATAAAAGCATGAAAATATGACGTTCATGACAATAGTGTTATTCATTTTATGGAAACGAAAATTAATGTTGAGAAGTGTTATAGAACTAGTTGATTGTTTCTACTTTCAAGTGATTTTACTGTCTGAGTCTAAACTAAGAAAATAACATAAGTGGAGCAGCAGTTTACATACTTCTAAAAGTATCTAAATTCACCCTTCTTACCAAGATGCTTATTGCGTATCCACTCTGCGTTCTCATTGCTGGATGCACGTGTATCAAAATTATCCTATAAAATATAAAATCATTTAAGTCTACTGTAGTTATTTTATAATTATATTTACTTACGGCTGCACTAGAATTTCTTGACTTTGAAAAATTGGAGGTTGGTTGTAGATGACCGGAGTACATGCTTTGACTTCGTGCAGCTTCATTGTCTCCATAAGTATAAGGTGTGACGATAGTATGCGGAACATGTGCAACTTGTCCACGCATATTGCGTGCTTTCCACCATTTCCGAGAATCGTCAAGAATCTAAAATAAAATTAATTTATACTCGGGAATTCCTACTTCTACTCGTAATTAAGAAAATATAATTTTATGCCATCGCAAAAAGCTTTTAAGATGTATGAAAATAATACAATAAAAAAAACACCTTTGTTTGTATTTTATTATACAATGTTATAACCAATAATTTATCTTTGGGCTTGTCCAAATTCTTAATCGCTAATTAAAGAGAAACAAAGGACGGGAAAGTAACAATGAATAAATCGTACAAATGTGGGAAAAGTTTAGCTTTACGAAATAGCTTTCTCCTTACCAGTTTTTTTTTAGATATTGGCGTTTCGACAGTGATTTAAACTTTTTTTTTTCTATAACGTCATAATACCCACGATATTTCTAAAAAATTATAAGATACTTTATCTGAAATGAATCTACATATATCTAGGAAATGCATACACATGTTCATTTAACACTGAGGCTATAATTTCGCACCAGCCAAGTAATAAGTTATTGGTTAAAGTGTTTTTTAAATCGCAAAAAATATATACTTTTCATTATTTTCCAGTTTATTTTCAAAATTAACATAAGGCGCCGCACTGTTTAAAGGATTGTTTACATACCTCAAGGTATTCGCCACGGACTACACTTAATTCCTTGTCATTATTGGCTGTACGGGGATATGTTACTAATACTATTTTGGCACCAGCCGCCTGTAACTCATCAAGCCATTGTTCTACTATTTGATCGTCGCCAGACCGAATAGAACTGGTCATATCCGCCTGAATTGGATGATTATTAGCAGTGGTAGGTGAGGATGGACTGACTTGTTCCATTATATTGGAATGTGTCGCTGAACGTATGCCACGGTTATACAGGTTATGCATGCCTGATGTAATTGATTGTATGCCAGTCGCACCCATATCTCCAACATTTCCAGCAGAAGGTGTAATAGCAATATTTGAATGATTTTTGGTATTGTGCTGGTGATCACTGTAGGATATGGCTACATCGCTATGCCGTTCTGATACATCAATCGTGTTTTCCAATATATTATATTTATCACTGCCATCACAGTCGTCATAGTTTAAACCTATATTTTCATGACCAGCAGCACCACTGGTGACGGTCATTTCAAGATCTATATCTCGACCGCTATCTGTATGGTGCGAACGCTTATTCGTACTAATGACAATTGGTGGTGGTGTCAGGGCTGATGGCTTTTCTAATTCGTCTATAATTAAATAGTCTGGAGACCAGCCGTCTAAAAAGACTGGGTGATAAGATCCGACATCATCCTTCCACTGATCCCTTGGCACTGTCCAAGCGTCACCTAAAGAGCGCCATAATTCAGTTTCTTTGCTAGTTACACAATTGATTAACAAATTTACAGCTTCTCGAGTTAATAATGGATTAATTACTCTGGCCGGTAGTTGAGACTCATAATATGTATCGCTTGCTGCCTCAACAATGAGAGCCAGAGGTGTAAACAGAAAATGAACTAACTCCGGGGCATTGGGATCATGTATATGAGCTTTAAGTTTTGCCAGCAGGTTAAAGGAAAGCTTGAACTTTGCAAATATATCAATAAATTCCTTTTCGTGAGGAGGTCGTGTACGCAGAGTTAAAAGACCTTCTCCAGGATCTTTTTTCTTCGATTTTCGGTTCCGTCTTCTTCTTTCAAGTTCTCTGGAAGCTGCAGCAGCATGTTGCAGACGCGCTATAAATTTTTCAATATCATCAAAACAATGATTTAAAACATTGACATCCCGCTCATATTTGTCGCTAGAAACAGAGCTAGTTTCGTCATTTATATTTACACCACTAAAACCTCCACGAGGATCATGACCTCTTCCATGGTCGGAGTCAGTTTCTCCTATGCCCATTGCATTGTTATCGTTATCTGAACTACGCATAGCATATGCATGTTGTTCTTTGTTCAAAGAGCGTTGCTGAAAGCTTGCATGTTGATCGTTATTACGAAAGTGTGATATTTTATTGTGGCCTCCTATTCCACCTCCAGTGTTGCTATTAGAATCCGTATATAACTGTTGTTGGCTATGACTTCCATGAGTTTGCTGTGTATGCCGCGAAACAGTTTGCAAAGGCGTTGATTCTCTCTGTTGTAGATGGAAATTACCTCTTTGTAAATTTTTTAGATCCTCTACTAAATGTACTGCCGAAACACTTTGTGACTGAAAATGAAAAACATTTTCTTTAAAAACTTTTAGTTTAAAACAACAATTTTCTAATACTAGTCGAAGATATTTCATACGAATAAAAAATTGACAATAGAGACTTTTAGTACAAACCAATGCTTTTAAAACAGAAGCTTATTTCAAGTTTAACATCTAATATATACGTTGTTGGGTTTTCATATATATTAAAAAAAAAGGTTTACAACGCTTTAAACTAAAACAAAATTGGTTCCGTTGCAAAATGTAAGAGAACAAATGAAAATTGTTTTTTTAAACATAGTTGGCTCAGACTGACATCTATTTTTTTTAACAACTTGTTAGCATTTTGAATAAACTTTATTACAAGCTTTTATTGCAAAAATTTTCCATTAAAAAATTATTCGGAATAGACAAGAACAGGAAGGAATTACTTTGTTAATGTAAAATAACCTACAAATAAAACTACCGGAGCTTCAGACAAGTCTTATATATATATTAGGATTCCCTACGAATACCGTCAAATGCACAGCAAGATATTTTGCTTCGTCAATCTTAACAACACACATGTCAGATAAAAATTATAAAAATAATAATAACATACATATAAATTAAACAAATATAAAACGTAAAAAGAATGAAATAATAAAATTATTATACTATTCAAATTAAATTATTGTTTAAAATACTACTTAAACAGAAACGTATACTAGGAAAATAATTTATAAACGTTTTTGGAACGCAATTGCTTTGCCTAAATTTTGATATAAGGCTAAAGAAATAAATAAATAAATAATATATTAATTAAGTTGCATAACTTACTTGAAAAATATGCATTTCAGAACGTGATCCAGTTCCACCTGATACAATAAAAACTAAAATGTTATTATATAACTCCATAGCGTCGTTGGATGTAAAAGCTGTTGGCTCTTGAATAAGAGATGCAGGAAACCTTTCTATAATGTTCTACAATAACAGTAATTATTAAATTATTATAAGTCTCATGAACGAACAAATCTAAATATCAATTTACCCCTGTCTCATAATCCATAATTAGCACCCAACGGTAATCCAAACAAAGCTGCATTTTTTGTGACCAAATTCCAGTAGTTTTCTCTAACTCCAGCAATCGTCTCATACCATCTGCGGGGTAAACAATGCCGGAATCTTTATTTACCGTAAAAGTAGCCAAATGCTCTAGTAGGTATGTGGGTTTATCATGCAATATCATTTCATTATCGTCATTACGGCCAATACTGCCACCACCATCTTCACCACCACTTCTAGACTCACGCTCATCGCCCGAGTATCCGCGATGACTGTTGGAATCGCCTATACCTCCACCATTGGAATGGGGATAAGACATTTTGATTCTTTCTTTGAACTAAAAAATCGATTTCAAATTGTAATCATGAAATAAAAAAAGGTTATCAAATATTTTTGATTGTGTATAAAATTGAATAACGTTGTAAAAAATATGAATTTATTTATTTTTTAAAAGAAATTGCTTTATTAATTTATATTTAACAAAATGAAACCGGTTTTTAACTTTGTGCTTAAGCAAATAATTAGTTCTCGCTGAAGCTTGAGGATTTCAGCCATAAATCTATCTTAATGGAAAAAATTGCGATAGGTTAAAAAAACGACTCTTTTACAGCAAGCTGCAAGCTGAATGGAAATGTTGTTTGAAATTTGCATATATGATTGCGAACAGGAATAATGCAACGCTGTAACACTTGTTTAAAAAGTAAACAATATGCAGAAGTTCCTTTAATTACTCATTCCTATTATTAGATAGTTGGAGGTCGTGTGACTTATTGGAAAACAGAGCGAAAGAGAGATAGTATCGGAAAAAAGGAAAATGATGATAGAGAACAAAGAACACAACGACAGTATGAATCAGCTAAGCGATAATGAACAGGCACCTCTTATCCAGCCCAATCTCATTTAAAAATTAAGAAAGCCCGAATATCAGCGCTCGACCATCAAAGAATCATCTACCCTATTAGGGGTTGAATCGTTGCAAAGGTTCTCTGGCAACTCTTAGGATAGATTTATCCATCCCAGCAGGAAGCCTGTAAACGCCATAGGGTCCTGAACAAACCATACATACATACATACATACATAATTGGCCATTACAACCCTTCAGTCAGGATTACGGCCTAGCTTCTCAACACCACTCATGTTGTGTGCGTTAATTTTATACATGAGTAGCGGGACCTACAGTTTAAAGTCGACTCCGAACGACAGATTTTTTGAGAAGCTTTTCATGGCAATTTTTACTCTCAGAGTTTTTGCCAGAAATCTGCTGAGAGGAAGTCGCCGAAGAAATACTTTTTGTATCTTGTTTTTGATGTCTGGCCTGGGATTCGAACTCGGGCTTTTCGTCTAATAAGCCAACACACTACCTACTAGACCACGGCGACTTCACATACAATGACATGGGTGATGTAAATTAGCTCAGCTTAGGTTTTTTGAATATGCCGACAACTGAACAAACCATAATCCAATATATTCGCCTTTCTGATTCATAGACTATTAAGTCGCCCTCAGAAAGTGATCAAAAACTAGCTACAGTGTACTTCATTTCATTCCCGTGTATACCACTATGTCTCGGAACCTAACAGAGACGCATCCGATCTGGTCCAAGGGCTTTTACGTTCTTCTTATTAAGTACATTAAAATTAATAGCAATTTGTTTTAATTTCTGTTACAAATAGCATAGCATTTCATATTTAATTGAACAATGAACATTACAAGAACAAAAATGCAACTCTTGTAGTAGTAGGTCAATAACACGTAAGTACATACTTCTATTTAAATTAAATGATTATTTCTTATAAAAATTGTACTTCAAACTAGTATTTCTTTGAGCATAGATTTTATACTATGGGTATTAGAGAAGGGTATACAATCAGCAAATGTCATAAGGGTGTGGATGGATATTTCGTTTCATTCCAATTTTAAAATTGATTTTAATTCACATATATTATACTAATTTTTCTCATTATTGTAGTACTTCTTTGGAATAAGAACTGGACTTTTGAAAAATACATAAGCTCTTAACATATATAAAAGCTGTTAGTACAATATTAAAACATATACAATTACTGAGCTGATTTTGCAAAGAACGCGAACACGCGTACAGTAGATCTATATCAAGAATTGAAATTGGGATGGCTTCTAAGGATGTTCTTAAAGAGAACTTCTGTACAATTTATAGAGTTGTAAACTGGCTAAAATATCACAGAGGAAAATACCAGGAGGAACATTTTAATCATTATTAGGTTATCTCTAAATGAGACAGCGTTAAATTCTAACTCATGCCTGAGTACATAGACATGCTGGCATTAAACCTCTTAACTAAAAGTACTCCAAGAACAATAGCGCAGGTTAGATTGCTTAAATAAGTTTCTTGTACCATCATACGAGCTAATTGACGCTATTATGATTACAAGAGATTAACTTTATTGACCAATATTAGGATGTATTATGTGTACTAGCTTTTCCACATAACGTATTTTGCAGAAGTTACAATTATGCGAAAGATCAGGCAACCGCTGCTCAATTTCTCTGTCATCGTCCTGATATGTCAAGCACTAGGGATATATAGTTTTTATTAAGAAATTTATTTACGAATTATGCGGCTTTTCTTCTACGGCTGTCATAAGGCTTTATTGTTCTGTGTAGATTGGGTTAATAATTACATCTAATAGAACAACCTTATTATTAAACAGCTCTATACTGTTTCTTTTCAACGTATGCTTAGTGGGGGAAAATTGAAATTACCTGACAATCCGTCATCAACATTCATTTATTGGGCCCCAGAATAGGCAAACTGCAAAAATTTAGTGAACAGTATTTCGCGGCGTATAGAAGCTTTAATTCGCTATAATTACTGTCAAAGGAAGCTATACAAAATACTAAGCCCAAAAAAGTTACAAAATTTATTAAACAACGAAAATGAAAAAACCGTTCCAATGACTAATTACTCGTGTTGATTTATTTTTCGATAACGGTACATATTACAAAATATATGTTGAATTTTAGCTGTAAGTATGCAGCACAGTACCTTGATGCACAAAAATTATTTCTAACCACTTGAATAAGGCTGAACACAAAAACAGGTAATATGTATGGTTCGCGTAGTACAATTAATGTATGATTATAAATCATAGTCTTCACTTAAAAGATACTTTATATATCAAATCAAATAATTGGTTATTGCATTGGAATCTAACAAGCCTTGATCAAACAGGTATTGCCATATTATTTGCTACTTTCCTTTTGTTATTAACAAATTGAGGAGCGGACCTGTTACATTAATTGATTTCGTGAAACGTATAGTTTTACACTTTTTAAAAGAGTTAATCTTTAAGCTTAAGCTAACTTATCAAATGTATTTGTCATATATTTATTGAAATCGACCACAAATAAATAGTGTCATCTCGGGCGCCCTGGTAGTTTAGTGGGTAGTGTGCTAGACTGTTGGTGTGAGGGTCGTGGGTTCGACTCTCACCAGAGGCTCTGGTCTGTTACACTACACCGAGCACATGGTCTAAGTTACTCAGCTCGTAATAATAATTATATATAATTTGTAATTGTATTATAATTAATAAATAAATAAATAGTGTCATATTATCGATCATTTGCCCATCCTGCGTAATTAATCTAATAAGTTTAGCAGGGAAAAGTATTCTATATATATTTGTCGAAAAATTCAATGTACAAGTTATAAATATCATTTTAATAAATCTTGTATCTACTAGTTAAAATAAGTTCTTATGCGCCCCAACACGTTGCGATTAGGTATAAAATATAGTTGAATACCAAAATTGCTTGATTTTCAACCAACCAGCTGTCCAAAGTTACAACTGATTGTACAATTGAGTTAAGTTGTACTACTAATTGCAAAGTGTAAGGGCCGCATTAAGTTTGTTTTCCCTATTAAATAATAGTCGTGAACTCTATATTCGTATATATAAAATATATACATATGTATGTATATAAAATTAGGCAATATATAAATATAATTAATGAGATTATTTTTGATCATTAGGAAAAATATGAAAAGCAAGGCATAAAACAAAAAAAGCAGCAATATGTTATTACAAGCTAACTTTACTCTAAATATTGCTTTAAACTAAGTTCAGAGACATATCTGTCTTATAAGAGATTCAATAGGAAATAATAGATACAAGAATTTGTTGCTGAAACTACTATAACTATATACTTATGATAAAAAAAAAGTTAAAAATGTATATTTAGCTTCTTCTTTTAAATCAGGTAGCACTAGCAAATCGATTTCTTAAATATATGGCATCATTAGATTTACGCTGGTCGTAATGAAAACGCCACTCTCTCCTAAAATTTGAAGCCCGTTTGTTTATTTTTTAATAATTTGAAATGTAAATTTCATATACATATATCAATTCTCAGAAATTCACTTATTTAGAAAAGCAAAATTATTAGTCTTTGCACTGGAATGCAACAAGTTTTAGTTTACGATTGCACCGTATTACATCCATGCCTTGATCAAATAGGTATTGCCATATTACTTGCTACTTTCCTTTTGTTATTAACACATTGAGGAGCGGACCGGTTACAGTAATTGATTTTGTAAAACTTATAGCTTTTCCATTTTGTAAAAAAGTAAATTTTTAAACTTAAGCTAATTTATCAAATGTATTTTTCATTCATTTATTAAAATCAGTTGTGAATTGTAGTTTCAAAATCCTTTTCCTGCTAAACTTATTAGGTTAATTACGACGGATGGGCAAATGATCCATAATATGACACTATTTATCTGTGGTCCAAAATTAAATTGTAAATTAAGGCCATTTTACATAAACTTTATTACAGAAGGCGTGGCACAATGAAATACACTTGGCGATACTGAATATAGTACATAATAGAATTTTTAACACATATCATATTGACTCTCATCGATCTAAATTTCTAGATGCATGTACATATTTAATTTTATGTATTAAAATTTTAGTGTACCGTTTTCTTTAAATGCTTTAAAAAATCAAAACTTTATTTATATATTTGAACACTTTTACCTTGTTTTCTTAGTTTTTGTTATATTCGAAAGGAATCCAACTTTTCAATAGACTATCCTACTCTTCACTTATATTTTATGTGCATTCTTTAATTATTATTAATCATATGAAAAAAAAAGAAAAAGGTGTGTTATATGTATTTTAAATTAAAAATATTTAAACACGTACTAGAAACACTATGTATAAACACTTCTACACAATTATAATTCTTCTACCACTATAGACGTCGAACACTTGTTTTTAACTCTCTTTGTACGCATTCCACCAATATTTTTAAAAACAAAATTCCAATGGAGAGCAACAAAAAATACTATATGGTCGACAAACAAATGGCCAAAGAGAGTATACATATATATTAAATAACAACAACAATAACAATAACTGTGTTTAATCGGTTAACGTACTCAGTTAAACAAAAGACAAAATAGCGCAACACACCACGTCTGTGTGTAGATAAACGTCGCCAATGCTAACTAAAGTTGTTTTTATTGTGTTTTTTTCTACTAACCAAAAATGTTAGTCAGTTAGTTACTTAGTTGATTGTACATAGCCAGCCAAATCAGTTAACGATCTATTGAGTGGAATGTGGCTGTTAAAAAGCATTATCTGAATTTTTTCTCTCTCTCTCTCAACATTGTACGACTGTAGAGTTACCAGAGTTTTTCGACAGAGCAAAACGAACAAGCAAGTTGTTGGTTTTTAAAGGAATGGTACAAATCATTTCTACTTCTCTATGAACATATAATATAGCCTGATTAACATAAGTTCTCCCCTGATTTATATATGTTTTGATGTAAAGAAAACAAATTCCACTGAAGTACCAAAAATTATTCAACTCCAAAAGTTTCTATTATGTTTACATATCTGTATTAATTATATTTTACAGGATTGTTTTAATTTTGATATGTATAAATGAAAAGACCACTTGCTTCAGATGTATCAAGAAAACTACAATTCTGTTATTAAAAATTATTATTATTATTTTTATTATCATCGCTCTTAACTGATTAAGGGCCAGTTTTTGAATGCGAGAATAAACTCAAGTTTAAGTTAATCTCCAGTTAAATTTAATTTTACGTTAATTGAATTTGAATTATTTGAGTGGGAGTTTAAACCTTGTAGAGATGCCACACTTATAAGCAAAAATTGCAACGTGTTTTACAACAATTTGCTTTTGTATAGAACAAAGACAGCTGAATAATATTGATATTTAAGGGATTGAGTTTTAAATAATTTAGGAGCTCCAATTAGTCATAAACATACCATTAGTAATGAAATTGGAAACATTATCATATTTGAAAAAAAAGCAAATCCCAAATTTTCTCTATGCGGCAAAACGTTAAAAACGCATAGTTTGGTTTTTGAATAGGTGGAATTTTGTAAAAGTATGGTAATATCACTTAGATATTGAAAGTATCCAATTGAGAATATGGTACGCAGGTAGCAGTGTTGCAAAATTTAAATTTTGAAATGGTACTGAACTATAACTGAAAAAGGACTTTTTTGCATCAAATGGTACTTTTGTAAAAAATACTTACATACATCAAACATCAAAAACAAAATACAAAAAGTATTTCTTCGGCGACTTCCTCTCAGCAGATTTCTGGCAAAAACTCTGAGAGTAAAAATTGCCATGAAAAGCTTCTCAAAAAATCTGTCGTTCGGAGTCGACTTTAAACTGTAGGTCCCGCCACTCACGTATAAAATTAACGCACACAACATGAGTGGTGTGAGAAGCTAGGCCGTAATCCTGACTGAAGGGTTGTAATGGCCAATTATGTATGTATGTATGTACTTACATACATAATTAATCATTAATAATTGTAATGGCCAATTATGTATGTATGTATGTACTTACATACATAATTAATCATTACAACCCTTCAGTCAGGATTATGACCTAGCTTCTCACACCACTTATTTTGTGCGTGTTAATTTTACACATGAGTGGCGGGATCTATAGTAGAAAGGCTACTCTGAACGACAGATTTTTGAGAAACTTTTTGTGGTCATTTTATTAACTCTCGGAGTTTTTGTCAGAAGGTCGCCGAAAAAATATTTTCTTTTTTCGTTTTGTTGGAGAACGTAAAAACCCCGTTTAGTCAAACATCGACGAACCGTAATGTAACATACGTTCGTTTTTAGTATATGAAGAGCAATGTAAATGCTTACTGAAATAACATTACTGTTCGGCAAGTGTTCTCATTGCTTTTCGTATTCTAAAAACGAACGTACGTTGCGCGAACGTTTGGCTAACCGGGGCTACGATGAATATCTTTCTAATGCATTAATAGTTGGAAAGCGGAAGACATAAAATATGTAATAATAAAAAAGTACTGAAAGCGGTGCGAGGGTACTGCGGTATTTTTAAAATGGAAATGTACTGAAAAAAGTACTAAAGTGCTGAATTTTTCAACACTGGCACGTAGTGTTATTGATGTAGCAGAGTATTTATTTCCGTATTGTCTCTGTAAAAAAAAGCGAAAAGCCTGCTTATGTTTACTTTTTATGTGTGTTTATTGTTAATTTTTTACTTAAGATTTGTCATATTTAGCGGGCGAAATAGCTAAGACGAATAAGATTTGACAGTCCGGAGACTTGAAAAAAGTAACGAATACATGTTGTTTTTTTAAAAATTCAAAGCGAAATGAATTGTTGTAATGGTGCTACTATCTGTGTGAATATATCTTGATAGAACCTATCTCAAGGCATATACGTATGTATATATACAAACACACCGTATCCTTGTTAACTAAAGCATCCAAATAAGATTTTGCATTTCGCATCATTTCTTTTTGTCTTCCTATCCATCTTATCGTCAGTCTGTAAATACAACGGATTAAAATTACACTATGCGACAAAATAAAAAAATTAAATACACCCAGCTAATGACATAGTGTATGTTGTTAGCTTTGTTGAGTAGAACTCAAAAATATTTTTTTTATATTTCTTGAACAATATGTCAATATTAAAAACCACCAAAACTGAAAATTGAAATTATAAACAGAATTTACAATTTGTACGTATGTAAGGTACATCTGTATGTGGAATTTTCTTTAAATATTTATTTATTTATTAATTACAATACAATTACAAATTATATTCTGATTATATACGAGCGAAGTAACTTGACCATATGCTCGGTGTAGTGTCACAGACCAGAGTCTCTGGTGGGAATCGAACCCACGACCCTCACGCTAATAGTCTAGCACACTACCCACTAGACTACCAGGGCACCCACCTTTAAATAAAACTTCACATATTTTAGAAACCAAAATTATAATTCATTTCAATATTAACTTTTATTGCTTAAAATAAAAATAAACACTATTTTAGTATAACATTATGTAGGTAGTGTTTATTTTTATTTTAAATTAGAAAATTTAGAATTTTTAACTAATTAAAGTGTTCGAAAAACATTTCAGTTCGCATTTTACTTTTACTGGAGAATATAAAAACGTTTTAATATTCGTACAAATTTGGTTTCCGAAATACCCGACCTGTTTCTTTAGGATAAACGATTTCACTTGCTTGTTTATTTATATGGAAAATATAAACAAAGCACTCAATTTTGTGTTTGTGTTTTCCTCAATAAACAAACACAAACTGGATTGAGTGTTTTTGTTTGTGTGAAAGTGAAATTGTTTGGCTTACAGAAACAGTACATAAAACTTTTAATAAGTACCTTTAAATAAATACAAAATCGTTGAAATTAATCTAAAAACGCTGCAGTGATAACAGTGCTTAACAGCTGAATTAAAGAAAAACAAAAGGCGCCATATTAAAAGTGATAAAGGGAGTGAAAAAAGTTTTTAATATTAAAATTTGAAATGAAATCTGTGTAAAAAATAGAAAGCCTTTAAAAATTTAAGAAACTCAAACATGTCTCCTATATCCATATCTGAATTTTTGTCTTTTAGTTCTTGCAGTTTTTATTTCTTTCGTTTATTTCTTTTATTGTTTCGTTTACCTAAACACATATGACACGTTTTTATGCTCTCTATAATTGCACTTACATTTTTACGTTCAGTAGACGTTTCTTATTGTTGCGGTTACATTCCGTTACGGTCGCATAACTGAGCCTTCAGTTTTTGTGCAGATCGTTGCGTTTTGTTAACGGTAGAGTGCGTTTGCGTTAAGCATTGCTCTCTATATGCTAAAAACTTAACGTACGGTACGTAATGTTACGTTTGCTAACCGGCGCATTATCGTATAGTCAGTGTTGGCAAATGTGCGGATTTATCAGTGTTTTGCAGTTTTCTAAAAATAAAAAAAAGATATTCCAAATCGCGACAGGTTTTTCAACTTTATTCGAATAACTGCCAAGAGGCATTTAATAACAATATGATTAAGCAAAAAAAAAATATGCCTTTATAATGATTCACATTTTCACTGAGTTGTTCAGTTTCAGTTAAATATAATAGAGCCTTCCCTAGAGACAGTTCTTTATTTATAACATTCGCCTTTGTAACCAACAAACAACACATATCCAAACAATTGGTAACGCACACAGGCTTAAAAACGAACCTTTAAAATACATAAATATGACCTTTTATTAAATTTTGTGAACTTCTAAAAGAAAAGAATCATAGACAAAATAAATAGGAATCATAGTGCTTTTATTATGTACAATAAAATATAAACAATGAAAATTAAGAATACAAATTAAACACGAATTCTGTTTTATGTGCAATCTTTTTAATTTTACTTTAGGCTTTTACGAATGGTGATTTAAACTGATTCTATATGTATGTAATATGTTTGCACGAGTATTTACCTTCAAGTTCAAAAGGGTTGTATATTATGGAAAAGCTTTTTACAGTTGTTATTATGAAGAGTTTCATTTATATTAGCAATGACAAAAACCATTGTTAGCAGAAATGTCAAAGAGTTTAATGAAATATAATTTAAATTAATTAATAAGATGTGTTAATTAATAAAATATATTGGGTAGTTTGTTAACGTTTATTTAAATAAGGTATAGGTATAAATAGGTATATATAGTTATAATGTTCTAACAGATTATTTAAAATTTTAAATGATTTATTTTATGGATCAAAAAAAATTTGTATGTAAAACAACTGAACGAATACTTGTTGAGTACAGAATAGTGATAAATAAAAAGCTTTAGTAGTTACCTAGAACTTTTTACGGTGTCATTTATTGGATACCGTAAAAATATGTTCAATTAATAAGCTGACTCTTTAAAGTTTAAACCTATTGTAACCATAGCCGACAGATTTGACGTTTTATCGTCATTTTGGCGATTTTGTGCTTCAGAAAGATCATATTGACGATCTGAGGATTTATGTCCTTATCTTGACGATTTTTAGAAATTAAAAATGAACATCATTTTTTTTCTTAGTATTTTAAGTCTGAATTCAGACAATTAATATTGTTAAACTTGCCAGCTTTTTATTTTCAACATTGGTGAAAATATTCCAATTAATTGATATTACTACATTCTTCAGTTAATGTAGAGACAGTAGTTAACCGAGTTAATTTAAATAAAACAAAACTTAGACATTTTTTAAAAAATCATCTTTAAAAGCAATTCTGTACACCAAAGACTTAACAATGTAAGACTTAGCAATTGTAACGGCTGCAATTTTAAAGTTGTGCCTGAATTAATTAAAACGTTTTATACTAATATATGTATATTTGTAAACATACAAACAAACATACAAATATTTTGTGTACAAATACTAATATTTTAAGTTTATTTCTATAATTAAAGTGTTGAAATTTTCCTTTATATTTGATTTTTTAACTAATTAATAAAACTAAAATATGTAAAGTGTATTAGCTTTTTACGTTTTACTATAATAAAAATAATTTAATATTAATTAATTTATTTATTTATTTTTACTAACGATTTTTTTACGATTTCAATGAACCACTTCGACGTTATTGACAATTTTTTTGTCCATACCATCCGTTTCATTCGACCTTGCTTCAAATGCGATTCTTGCATTCTATGCGGTTTTTATTGCAAGTTACACACAATGCGTTTTATGCGACTGGTTTTATGGTTTGATCAGCTGTTTTGATGAAATAATGGAAAATCAAATTTTGGTTTTAATTACATGTTTATGAATTTACATACATATATGATATTTTGTGCGGTTTAAGGCCTACGAAAGGCTTCAAAAGAACGCAAGACAAGTGTTTTCAGTTAATTTATCCTAAATTTTTCTTGCTTACAAATTATTACATTCAAAAGAGATGACACTCAGTACATAAAAACAATCGATAACTAGTATACAAATTTTATTGATGAAATAAATGTGTCAAAAAACGTATTTTAATGTATTTTCGTCTTAAATTATTAGTAAAATTTATTATGCAATATGGTTTTATTAATATTTCTATAATGCAAATAAAAAAATGCAAAAATAATAATGCACTATTTATATTTATCTAAACATAATTATCGAAACCATTCACAGAAGAATATAATTTGTCACCTCTAGTATTACAAAACAGCTGATATTTTTTAGCAATGCATGAGTCGCATAGAAAAGTAGAAACCTACTTGATGCATTCTATCCGTCTATGCATTTTCCTCTGTAACTTGTCACAAACAACTACACTGATTCTACTTTTTCCGTATACGCATGTAACGCAAGGTCGCATGAAAGGGATGGTAAGGACTTTCGGCTTTAATGCTTTATTTATCTGGCAGCTATGATTGTAATACTTATAAATTTATATTCATCTGTTTACAGCTTAAACTCTTGCTGGTAGGTTTCTCTTTTCATTTCTGACATCGATGATAGAGCGGTCTATTGCAAGAAAGGAATACACTCTGGCTGCCTTCTTGGACATCGAAGGGACTTTAAATTTGGAGCTAAGCGCTATTACTGGTGCACTGACAAGAATGTGTATACAGGATACAATGGTGGAATGGATATCGAAACTACTGAGTGGAAGAACAATCTACCCGACGCTAGGGGGCTTACACATCGCTAGGAGGATAGGAAGGGGAACTCCCCAAGGCGTAGTGCTTTCCCCCTCCTATGGAATCTTTTGATGAACTAATTGCTAGTGATGTCGGAGCATATTGATTGCGGGGCTATTGCCTATGCCGATGACGTGGTTCTTACAATATCGGGCAGATTTGTGGACACTATTAGAGATAGGATGCAACTGGCTCTGAAGAAAGCTGGCGAGTGGGCATCTGGTCGCGACTTGGGAATCAATCCCGAGAAACTGATGTGGTACTCTTTACCAGGAGGTATATAAGGCCGCCGATTCGTCCACTAAGAAAACTAGTACTCAAGGATGAGGCGAATTTTCTAGGACTGATTTGTAATAGGAAACTGACTTGGAAGTCGAACATAAATAATAGACTATAGAAGGCCTCCATTGCTCTCTACACCTGCAATAAGGTGTTGGGGAAAAATGGGGCTTGTTACCTAGGAAGACTCACTAGATTTATATAACGGTGGTCAGACCTAAACGCACTGCACGGCTGCTAATACCACGTTCACATATAAGCAGGTTATCGTGGTTATCGAGGTTGTCTCGTAACCAAGCCACAAATGTATGAGGTTAGCCATACAATTTGTATGAAACGATAACCAATTTCAGCTGTAGGTTACCTCATAACCTAGTAAAATACGCATTGTTGCATTGCAAAGTATTCAATAAAATACTCAAAAATGCAACGCTTTATATCTATTGTGAATATATTTACTAAAATTTGACAGCAATAGAAAAAAAACATTTGCTATGGAGAAGACACAGAGGTAAATTTATATTTTTATTTTTTATATATACTTAAATATATCAATTTTTTATATTGTAAAAAAAGAAAAATTCGTGTTCGGTGGACTCCAGATGCTGAGAATATGCTGGTGCAGTACTGGGCAGACAACATTGATGAATGTAGATAGATAAACATACACAATAATAAAAAAAAACATACAAATGCATACAGCTGTCAATTTCTGTCATTCTCGCATATGTTTGTCATATGTGAACGCCACAAGGTTATCTCTAAGGTTAATTTTAGATAACCATAACTTTCTTATATGTGAACGTGATATAAAACTCCGAAGAGGCGTGCTCAGTGCGGTTATTGGAGTCGTGACGTGTCATTACATTATGGGTTCCCACGCGATGCGCATTGGTCTGGGACACCTAGCGAACGATTTCTGTAGAAGTTGCAGGGACGAGGTGAAGAGGAGACGGTTCTTCATCTACTAGGAACATGCCCGGCACTACGGCAAAGTAGGAATAGACATCTTGTTGCCCACTACATCGATGATCTTAGTGACTTGCCGAACATTGACGTCGACAGTTTGAGTCGCTTCATTGTAAGCTCTAGGTGGATCCAGGATTAGGGGATAGTTAACGCGAACTTTGGTATCACATGCGCCCTAGGTGCGTCTATCCAATTCATTTGTGAGACAGCCACTTATACCTACTTACCTACCCCTAGAAGAAACCATTATCCTTTTACATACATAATTTTTTGGCCATTACAACCCTTCGTCAGGATTACGGCCTAGCTTCTCAACATTATCCTTTTACATTCAAATAAATTCCAAAAGTTGATTTTTTTTCATTTCCCGAAAATACACCTAGCATATGCACAATCGAGTAAACACTATTTTCGATGGCCACAATTTCTTGGAACATGGTACTCGATCGTAATTTATTCCGATTATTAATTCGATGACCAGTTACAAATCGAGTACAACTTCGAGTAGATACGTTACGATAACGATTACTGTGATCCACGTTAACCACATTTCGATAATAAAGTACTCGATTTCGAATGCGGTGATTTGGCCCCAGTATTATAAACAGATGTCAGCACAAAGAGAACATTATAAAAATGTGACTGCATTTGTGAGATGCATGTGTACAACCCAGAGGAAAATTATTTGTAATACTTTCAAGTGTAACCTAATAATATGCATGTATATGTAGTGGAAAATATAGAAAAAATGTATAGCGCCAAATCCCTAAGAACAGCGTATTTAACAAATATTCCTTCAATAATAAGAGATTATTTCTCATTGTTATTACTGAATCTCATTGAATATTAGTAATTCCAACCGTAATATTTTTTTGCGTATATAATTGCAATCTGAAAAAAGCGAAATGAACCTCCTTCTTTAGAAGCTGACAAGGAACTGAATACATGTTTACTCTCTTTTTTATGAACTTGGTTGATGTTCGTGTCCTATGTGTGTAAAAAACCGAAGACGTTGAGCCTCCGGGGGCTATTGGCGCCGACGTCTGATTATAATTCAATTCAGTAAGGGCATTACACCAAATCTTAAGGCGGGATTGCCTTCTGTCTTCGAAAGTCTCTTGACTTCCTGTGAGTGATGAGGCAATCTCTTTGCATGCCTCTTGGCAATAATAGTGGTTACAGCAAGCAACCGTTTTCATGCTTATGTCATTAGGAAAATCCCCATTCCTTATGACCATTTTGTTCTTTGTACTTTGTTCTGAACACGCTGTGTAATTGTGACGTTGGAGCAACTCATACCACACCGGGTTTAGAACTTGCTTGTAAATTAAGAGCTTGTGTTGAATCGATAGCCTAGAGTTCCTTCCGATTAACCATTTAATTTTCTGAAGTTTTAAGTCAGTTTCAATTGCTTTTGTTTTGATGTGTCTTCCATTTGAGCTATGCGTCAAAGTCCACAACCAGGTATTTGGCACTATTGCAATGAGCGATAATTACTGAATATATGTATCTTTACTGGTAAGTGTATTGTTTTCCTGTTATTAAAATCAACATGTTACATGTTGAAAAATTCAGTACTTTTTTCAGTACTTTTTCATTTCAAAAATACCGCAGTACCCCCGCAACGCTTTCAGTACTTTTTTATTATTACATATTTTATGTCTCGATCTTATCGACTATTAATGCGAAACGTACATTCGCTTTTAGAATACGAAAAGCAATGAAACCCTTGCCGAATCGTTATGTAATTTCATTAAGAATTTGCATTTGCTTTTCATATGCTAAAAACGAATGTATGTTACATTACGTTTCATCGACGTTTGACTAAATGGGGCTTTTACGTTTTGTTACGTTCCGAATCAATTGTTTTTGTCTTGTGTGTGAGGAACACGAATAAGTCGTTAGTTTTTCTGTTTCGTATTGTACGTGTATTAAATATAAAACAATAAATAATCTAGTAAGTATTGTGCGTGCTTACTAGACGTAAGACCACGGTTCAAACCCCATGTCAGACATCTCCATCGAAATGAAATGTGAACAAATATTTCTCCGGCGATTTCTTTCTGGCAAAAGCTCTTAGAGTAAATAAAATTGCCATGATAAAGTTTCTCAAAAATCTGTCTTTCGGAGTTGACTTTATACAGTAGGACCCACCCACCACTCATGTATGAAATTAACACACACAAAACAAAACCCTTCAATCAGTATTATGACCAATATGTACGTATGTATGTATTTCTTTTAAGTACCATTTGATGCAAAAAAGTACTCTTTCAGTTATAGTTCAGTACCATTTTAAAATTTCAGTTTTGCAACACTGATATATACAATGTGTCAAAGCGAATTCATTTTGAATATTGAATTTGCCTTGCTATGTGTCATACACACAAACTTAATTCAATGCTTTCACTACAATATGTGGCAGGTTCATTTAAGGCCGTGCCAGATAAAACTTTGTTGCTTTGCGTGACGTTTATAACTTTGACAGAAAAGCGTAAAGCAAAAGGTGTATGACACAACAAAAACTTTGACAACACTCGCGTTGTTTGTTTATCTTTTAAAAATGGTTGGTGCGTAAGTTTTTTTACTAAGTAAAAATTATACAAATTATATTAAATACTTCTTCCACAAAATAAAATTCGCTTACCTCTTTTTTTTTTAATATAATAAAAACAAAACAATAACAAAAAACTTTAAATTTAAAGAAAAATATTAAAACAATAAAATTTGCGCGCAAATTTGCCAAAAATATTTACTGAATAATCAACAGCTGATTGTCAAAGCGAGCAAAAAGATGAGAGATGCCCAACTTTTCGCTTTGCGTTGCGTTAAAAGCAGTTTATGTGACAAGTGCCATATAAACATGTACATTTATCTTAAATGTCAAAGCGTATATATAACGCAACGCGAAGCAAAAGTTTTATCTGACATGGCCTTTACTCTCAGAGGTTTTGCCTCTCAGCAGTAGGTATTGTGTTGGCCTATAGACGTATAGTCCGGGTTCGTATCCCAGGTTAGACATCATAACGAAATATGAAAACATAAATATTTCTTCGGCAACTTTCTCTCAGCAGATTTCTGGCAACAACTCTGAGAGTAAATAAACCTGCCATGAAAAAGTTTCGCAAAAAATCTGTCGTTCGGAGTCGACGTTAAACTGTAGGTCCCGCCACTCACGTATAAAATTAACGCACACAACATGAGTGGTGTGAGAAGCTAGACCATAGTCCTGAATAAAGGGTTGTAATGGCCAATTATGTATGTCAATATTTACTGTACTGCCTCCTCTTGAATTATTTAAAGGGCTATATTTAATTTATTTATTTTAAAGCTTATATCAATTTTTTTACTTTATTTAATAACACTTAAAGTTTGTACTTCGTGAGTCCATATTCATTCCATGCTATTATTTTAAAATACTGATTGTCCCGTCGATTAGACATTTATTGCTTGTTCAAGTTTCCCTAAACGATTGAGGATTTACTGGTTGAAAGACATCTGTTTGTATAGTTTCACCAAAATTGGAGACAAAATATCTTCACTAAGCGTATTAGTCCTATTTACTCTTAGATATTATGGTCTTTGTGATTTGATCTGGGTAGAAATCAGAGCTTATCTTAGATAGGTAATTTCTTTTAAATTCAAGTTTTTTAATGTGTGTTGCTTTGTTTCTTACAATGGTTTCTGTTGAAAGAAGAATTTTCCTCGGTAGCGATTTCCACAGGATTTCTGGACCTAGAAACCGTCTACTGGTTGTAACTATTTTGGGGTTTCTAGCATATTTTGTTGCGTCATCAGCTACATTATGTTTTGGTGGGATCCATCTCCAATCTTTAGTAGAACTCATTCTAAAATTTCGGTGATGCGGAAAGCTATAAATTGGCTATATTTTCTATGGTCTGAGTTAATCCAACTTAAGACCGTTTTTGAGTAAGACCAATAAAATCTTTTCGAAATTGTAATTTTGTGATTATCACAGAAAAATTTAGCGAAACGAGGACCAATTAAAGCTGCCATTAATTCGACACGAGGAATTGAGCTTATTTTCAAAGTAGCCACTCTGATTTTGGATCCAATTAAAGAGCAAAATATTGTATTATTTTTCTTCATGCGGAAATAACAGACATGCGGAATATCCCTCTTTGCTGTCATCTACAAAAGTATGAAGTTGAACTTCAACATCATCGTATATTTAGCAAAATCTCTAACCACTTAGTCCATTTTCGCAATAGCTCGTCGGAAATATTTTCGTCCCAATACTCCATACTTCTTGTAATAAAATTTTTACGTACATGATAACATTTCACATTTTGTTGGTGTTCTCTTATAGGAAAGAATCTGGCTATCTGTCATGGTGCGATTTTAAATGTTATAACATCCGGTTGGTGCTATTAAATACAGCAAGTACCCTCTCTACTTGCTTATTCTCATTTAGATTATGGCATTTTATGTTATTGCCAGAACAATCTGAAATTGTGTCCTTACCAACTCACTTCCACTCTACCTGTAGCAGTCTAATCGATCTCGTATTTGCTAATAATGTGAGTAAGGTACTGTTATATGATCAAATTTCAGCCTCTTGCTTTTCCAATCAAGATCTTTTTTTTCTTAACTTATAACCTGTCCGTGAGTCCCGATAACAAGCGTATTACATACCGTGATTTTCAAAATATTGATTTTACAGTTTTAAATAGTAATGTTGACAATATCTGTTGGGATCGGATCTAGTCACTAGATAGTGTAAATAACCAATTGGCACTAATTCGTCTGCTATATGGCAGGTGTGTTCCTGTCAGATCTAAACTTGTTAAGGCCAAACACCAACGGACGATCTGAAAGCCGTTCATAAATCTGTTTTGGATTAAAATCGCAAAAACATTGTTTTACGGCAGGAAATTCTCTTCCGCATTGGGTAATAAGGCTAAATAGAAGGTAATCGATAAGGAAACGATATTGGTATTGGTTAAAAATGTCATAGTACTTCTCCTCATGTTGATGTAAACGCTTTCAATGACAAATTTGTTAATATTAATGTTTCGACCCCTGATAGTAGCATATATGATGACCTTTGTTTTGTCCTGATAGCCTTTAGTTTTAGTTGTGTTAATCAGCTCGAAATTTTGTAATACTTATCTTGGGTAAAATCGAATGCGTTTGGTTGACTTATTCTTTTGACTTAGATCCTTTGTTTTTAAAACCTTTGTCACCTAGACTTTTGCCTCATTTTACTCATTTATTCAGTACAGTTTTAACTATGTCCTCCTGCCCTAATGAATGGAAGCAGTAGATAATCATTAACACTCCTAAATCCAACAACGAATTCAGGCCAATTGATATTCTTCCATTCCTGTCTAAAGTAATGGTAAACCTCATTGCTAGACAAATAAATAATTATCTCGTAAGTAATAATTTCTTATCTGGTAAGCAGTCGGGATTTATGAAAGCTAGGAGCTGCACTACTGCCTTAGTCAATGTAGTTGATGATCTTAGGTTGAAACTAGAAGCAGATTACATATCGTTTTTAGTTCTGTTGGATCACTCCAAGGCTTTTGATACGATTGATCACAAAATATTATTGAAGAAGCTACAGACCCTCTTTAATTTTTCTAATTCAGCTTGTAGTCTTATACGCTCTTATATTATGAACAGATCACAATGAATTTACCTAAACGGCAACATCTCCAATTCGCGTAAAGTTGGAAGAGGTATTCCTCAGGGATCAATACTAGGGCCTCTTTTGTTTTGTATATACATTAATGACCTTCCTGACGTCTTGGATAAATGTAGCGTACACATGTACGCTGATGACGTTCAGCTTTATAGGAGCACTCGTATTGAAAATATCAATCTTTGTATAGACTCGATCAACTGTTATTTACAAAAAATTAACAACTGTGCTAAGACTAATGGACTTTGTCAAAATCTAAATGTTTATTGCTCTCCAGAACAAAGGGAGCATTTGTTGTGCCAGATATAATTATCAGGGGGAATACAATAGACTTTGTTGAATCAGCAACCAATCTTGGTATTATCTTTAATGGTCGGCTAATGTGGTTTAACCACATTAATGTCGTCGTTGGCAAAGTTTACGGTATGCTCCGAAACTTATGAGCTGTAATAGATTCGACTCCATTTACCATACGAATGCAACTGGCTAAAACATACCTGATTCCTGTACTTTTATATGGATCTGAAATTTTCGCAAACTATAATACCGATGATAGGCGAAAACTCAACTTGGCTTACAATAATATAGCTAGATATGTATTTATTAAAGGACGTCGCGACCATACATGTATCGCAATTTTCTTACCCGATATTTGGAATTAATTTTGATAACCTCTTAAATATTAAATGCCTTATTCTCTTCCATAAGATCATTACCACAGAACAGCCAACATACTTATGCAGCAGGATTAAATTTGCAAGATCCAGCCGCGATAGGAAAATTATCCAACATATCTGTGGCATTAAATAATAATAGCTTAAGTCAAAATTTCGCGTTTTGAGATATTAAGGTTTTTGTCTAAAATAAACTGTGTTTGGTAATTAAGTATAGTTTTATTAATAATGACATTTTACACATGAAATTTAGCTGAGCGATAGATCTTGAAGAAGAGAATAAGAATATGTAATAAAATGAAGAAGCACTTATGTCGACTTAAGCTATTATTATTTATTGCCACATATATAGTCACACAGATAATTATACTTACCCCCATAAATTCTGGGTTTCTCTTAAAATTGGGAACATAGAAAAAGAATAATACACATACCTTTTTATATTCAAAAAAATATTTATTCCAGCACTTTTATATTAAAAACTTTAAAAGTAAGAAAAAAACAACAGAAAAATAGATTTCACAGCACAGATAATTACACGTACGCTACATAAAAAGTTAATGTTAGTAATTATTTACACCCTAAAACTATTTTTATAGTATTTTGCTAGCATTTAGTTGGCCTTCCTTTGCATTTACTACATCCTTCAACCGATTGTTCATTGAAAACACCAATTTTTTTGTAGTTTCTGCCGTTATTTGGCTCCACTCTTGAAACAAGGAATCCTGTAGCTCCTGTTTGTTCCTTATTGTTTTTTTGCGTATGAGGCATTCTAATTTGTTCCACAAATGTTCGATGGGGTTAAGGTCTGGTTCTAATAAAAAAAAACTCCAGAAACTGTTTAATTTTTCTAATTCTGCATGCAATCTAATTTATTCTTATTTGATGGACAGATTTCAAAAAGTTCATTTTGATGGCAATATTTCAGATCCACTTAGCATTAGTAGAGGTGTTCCCCAGGGATCAATACTCCGGCCTCTGTTGTTTTGCATGTATATAAATGATCTGCCAGATGTTTTAGTTAACTGTAATGTTCATATGTATGCTGATGATGTGCAGCTATATACTAGTACTCCTAAGGAGAATATTAATTCTTGTTTGGATTACATTAATCGTGATTTAGCAAAGATTGACAGCTGGGCCTCAGCTAATGGACTATGCATCAATCCTTCTAAGTCTAAGTGTATTATTCTTTCGAGGACCAACAGATCATTTGTCATACCTGAGTTGAGCACCAGGGGAAATAAAATTGACTTTGTCACATCTGCAACAAATCTGGGTATTGTCTTCAATGGCAGTTTATCGTGGTCTAGCCATGTAAATATCGTTGTTAGTAGAATTTATTGTATGCTTAGGAACTTGTGGACTGTCATTGATTCAACTCCTTTTGTCATTCGAATGCAACTGGGTAAAACATACTTGATTCCAGTATTTTTGTATGGGTGTGAAATCTTCGCAAACTGCGATTATGACGACAACCGAAAACTTAAATTGGCATTTAATAACATAGCTAGATATGTCTTTTGTAAAGGGCGTCGTGATCACATTTCTCATTTGGCCTACCAGATTCTTGGTATAAAACTTGATAATCTCCTGAAGATTAAATGTCTTATTCTACTTCACAAAATAATTTATACCAAACAGCCTGAATATTTATTTAGTAGAATTAAGTTTGCTAGATCCAACCGTGGTACGAAGATTATTCAGCAACGCTTTAAGACTCTTCTGTCTCAGCGACAGTTTTTTATACACACTACTAGTCTTTGGAATTCTCTACCAAATTACATTCAAAATCTAGGCAATGCAAATGCGTTCAAAAAGGAGTTATTTAAATTATTTTCATAAATAAAATTTTTACAACACCTTGAGTTAGATGAAGTGCATATTTATAGATTTTGTGATTTTATTTTTAGGTTTATATCTAATATTATATTTTTATTCCTACTTTTTTAAACTGATTTTCTAAATTATTTACCTTTTTTATATTTTTTATAATTTATTATCTTTAAACTCTTTTTTATTTTTATTTTAGAAATATTGTTAGTTTTTTTTTTTAAATTCCTATGTGTCATATTTTTTTCTTTATATTTGATTTTTATTTTTCAATTAATGTTAATTTTTTATATATTTAGTATCTTATTGATTATAAACATAGCACTATCACTTATAAGACTTATGTCTTGTTGAGCTATGTCAATTATAATAAATAAAAAAAATAAAAAAAAAAAAAAAATTAGGGTGGCGAATGGAGGTGTTTTGGGACGTTGCATAGATATCATTCCCTAACAATATGTGAGGTGTGCTTTGAGTCGTTGTCTTGTTGGAAATACCAATCACCACAAATATCCAATTTGGTTGCGGATTCACTTAAACTGCTGTTCAGAATATCCAAATACACATAACGGTCCATATTTGTTCCCACAAATGCAGTTTTCCAACTCCATTCGCCGATATGCAGCCCTAAACCATGCCCGAACCACCGCCATGTTTCACAGTTGGAATAAGATTTTTCTGTTACAGCTCTTCATTTGGTTTGCACCAAACTTTTTGTGGTTCTGAACAAATTATATTTGCTCTCATCACTAAATATTACATTTGCCCTGAAATCAGTTGACTTGTCCATATACTTTTGGGCAATTCCAATCGCTTTTTTCTGTTATTTTCACTAATAAATGGCTTTTTCCCCTGCACTCTGCTGCGGAAATCGTTCTTTCTCAAAGTACTTCGAACTGTTTCGGAATGCACAATAACATTGTGATTACTTTCCAAGGTATTTCGTATTTCTACGGCTGTAGTCCTACGATTTTTATCCACAATACCTTTTATATACCGGGCTACCCTTGGACAAATTTTTGGTGGACGGCCAGTTTTAGGCTTGTTTATCAAAGATTTGGTTTTTGAAAAATGTTGTAAAATTGTTTGCACTATTGACTTGACACGGCCAACAGTTTTGGCGATTGAATTCAAAGAATTTCCTTCTTTTCTCAACTTTACTATCAATTCACGTATTTCTACACCAATATCCTTTGATTTTCGGTCCATTTTAACGAAAAGCTATGCTTTACTCTTCAAAACGCGTTAAAACTCCTCTGATCAACAACAACAAAAACATTGCTTAGTAACTGTATGTTGTTCGGGAGACGAATTGCATTGGTGTAAAAGTGTATCTCACATATTTGTTTACGCTATATAATGCTATTAATTTTCAAGCCTCATTAGATAATGAGAAAACTAATCACATACATATACATAATTGGCCATTATAACCCTTCAGTCAGGATTGTGTGCGTTAATTTTATACGTGAGTGGCGGGACCTACAGTTTAAAGTCGACTCCGAACGACAGATTTTTTGAGAAGTTTTTCATGGCAATTTTTACTTTCAGAGTTTTTGCCAGAAATCTGCTGAGAGGAAGTCGCCGAAGAAATACTTTTTGTATTTTGTTTTTGATGTCTGGCCTGGGATTCGAACTCGGGCCTTTCGTCTAATAAGCCAATACACTACCTACTAGACCACGGCGACTTCACTAATCTATTGAACAAATAATGGGCTTTCCTAATATAGATGATTTATGTAGGTATACCAGAGTACGTACTGTACCTTGTACGACCATAAACATATCTAGCAATATTGTTATAAGTGATTTTGTGTTTGTTCCTACTTACTGAGTCACAACTAGAAAATAGTTCACATCCGTTCAGCATTCGAATATTAAATGGAGTTTATTGTTAAAGATAACTCCTGAATTTTTAACGTTATGTACTGTATCAATAGTAGTATTATGAATCTGTAATGGTATAAGCTGTGCCGTAGAGTTTATCTTGCATATTTACCTTGCCTTCGATTTCCTCGGATTGAGGCAAAGACTATTAATTATTATTTTTTCTATACAATTTGCAATATCAGACGGCAAGCAACTAATGTATAGTTGAACATCATCTGCATACATTTGTACATTGCAGAACTTCACCTTAGATGGCAGATCATTAGAATGAATTGAATATAAAAGTGGATCAAAATCGAGTCCTGTGGTACACCTGTCTGAAACCGGACCTCTCAGCACGCCATTTCCATTCATTTGCTTATAAATTAATTTCTCGAAAATTTTCGAGAAGTATGACAATATTGCGATTGGGCGGTAACAGGCACAGGCACAGGCATTATCTTGGCACACTTCCACATTGCAGGCAAAGTAGATGATGGAATTATCGTATTCAGTAAATGGGTTATGTACAGTAGAACATATGGCAATATTAATTTTATAAATTTGGGATCAATTTCATCACTTCCGATGGAGTTAGACTTAACGCCCAGAATGCTATCAACAACGTCATCTTGTGTAACGTTACTAAATTCAAAATTCGATTGAATCAAGTGATTAGTACTAGAGAAGGCATCAAATGCGTTGTAATACTCCAAGTCGGCATCAATTACCGGTATATTTGAAAAATCTAGGCTGAGTTGATTTGCATCAACCATTTTATTGGATATAATGCGACTATTCACTATTTCTCCCGGTGCTGATATTCGATCGAAATTTATCAGCAAAGTACTCAATTTTGCGGCTCTAATTTTCAGGTTTGTGTTTCTCCTACATGCCTTAAAAATTTCGTAAAATTCAGTAGTCCTTGGTAAGCTGCATGCATATCTTATATATAAAAATGAATGTGTGTTTGATTGTATGTTTGTATGTTTGAAGTTTATAGACGACTAAACGGCTGAACCGATTTTCTTGAAATTTTCACAGTATCTTCCTGTATGTCTGGAAGGAGTTATAGGCTACTTTTTATGTTGATATTCCAAATGAGCGAGGGGCCATGCCCACGTATGCTACATACTACATACTTAATATTTAATTGCATTTGAAATATATTACTCATACGCATAGTAGTTACCCCTACAAGTATGCTATCTGTGATTCTTGATGTATAAAACCAAAGAAAATAAAGTGTAAAGAACGACGCGGGGGGAAAGATAGAAGGGAAAGAAAAAAATTTTGTAACCAACATTTGTGAAAAAATTCACCAAATAAGAAAAAATATAACCAAAATTAAATTCGTAGACTTTTGTTTTATTTATTTTTTTTTTCAAGTTTAAATTATCTATATATGTATATAAAAATGAATGTACTTTATGGAATCGTAAACTATGCATTTAATCTTTAGCAAAGTTGTTGCGCATGAGCCGACGAAGGTTTCTAAGTTGGTATAACCAATTTCCGACAGGTGGCGCCACTGAAAATTCTTCGAAATTAATTAAATCGTAAACTGTGCATTTGATCCTGTGTTGAAAAGGAAAGAAAAGAGCATTACTAGCCTCAGAATCAGCATTGAGACTGAAAAATCTTCGAGTACATGCCGCACAGATCCGTTCGCATGAATCACTTGAACAATGAATCACTTGATCGAATGCGTACTACTCAGGCCCGTTCGTCTGAATCATCTGGACAACGGGAAACAAAATCAATAAAATGATTCAAACTTAATTGGATATTTGTCTAATGTCTTTCCTTCAAATTTATTTTAGTTTGTAGTGCAGCAAAGCGCGCAGGGTACAGCTAGTTAATTATAATAAAGACAGCGGCAGCAAAGCGTAAACAAAATAAATAAAAAAGAAAAAATTTATTAACTCTTTATCAATGGTGACATTAAAAAATTTTGGTGTCTATTTCTATTTCATACATTACATTTTTTAAACCTCTATTTCATGGATGTTATTGTATTGACAGCATTAATCCTCGCACTGTGAGCACCTATTCTAACATTGCTGCGAATAAATATATAAATTAGAGTTATATTCTACTGCTTTGCTTCACCGTAGTCTTGTAGGTACTGTGCTGGATTATTAGACGTAAGGCCCGGGTTCAATCTCCAGGTCAGACATCAAAACGAAAATATGAAAAAAAAAAATATTTCTTCGGCGACATCCTCTCAGCAGATTCCTGGCAAAAACTCTGAGGGTAAATGAAGCTGGCATGAAAAGTTTCTTAAAAATCTATCGTTCGGAGTCAGCGTTAAACTGGAGGTCCCGCCACTCATGTATAAAATTAACACACATGAGCGGTGTGAGAAGCTATGCAGTAGTCCTGACGGAAGGGTTGTAATGACCAATTATGTATGTACGCTGCTTTTAAAAGAACTACTTCTGTCTACACCTATACATTCTATATTTGAGATATAGCTGCGCTGTTATGCTATTATGTTAATAGCATAAGCTGACTTTCCGATATTAAACCTGTTCACTAAGTTTTGGATTTAATTGTTTGTATTTAGGCTATTTATTTAAGCTTTACTGACATATCGCATCAAATGAAAATACAATTTTTCAGAGAACAGAAATAGTATGTATGTGTGTATTTGCTCATGAATTTAAATATCATTAATCAATACATGTCGATTTGAATTGCCACAACAAAAGGTTCTTACATCTTGGATTATGAGCTAACGAATGAATGACGCGTGCCACAACAACTCAATAAATGATTGAACTTTAAACATTGCCCTGTGTATTTTCGAATGTCTTCATAAATCTTTATTTTTTCCCCCTTTTTTATATCTTTTAACCACAAAAGTGCCCGCAAACAAAGCCAAGCACGCATTCGCCAATATTCTGTAGCATTTAGCTAGCGACTACACCAATTGGATTCCCCGCTATATGCCACATTGATTACTGACTCACACCCCCACACCCCCCACCACCCAATACGTTGACTGGCACAATAAAATACTGTCTGTGGCTGTTGTTGTTGTTGTTTTGCCCAATTTCAATAAATTTATTACGGTTCAAACGTGTGTTTTACCCAAAAACAATTGTTTTATTTATATTAGACCTATTCGAGGCGTGTTCAAAATTGAGTTCATGGAAAAACTGATGATGAGCTCTTTACCTACCAGACTTTATCGTATTTTTTTGCTCGTGCAAAATAGTAAAATCACTAAAAAAAAAATCACAAAACATGTGTCTTTCATTTATAAGAATAGAATAAAAACACCTTCAAAACTGAAATTATCTCGAACAAACCCATTACATACATACATATATGTACACATGTAAGTTTATGTATGTGTATGGACATTTATTTCTTTAGTGCTAAGAAGAGTCCTGGTATTTTTCTTTTATTATAAAATAAAAGTTAAATTATGAACATAAAACGTAGAAAGAAACTGTTTTCGATTGGCATTTGAAAAACCGCATGAAAAAGGACCGGAAATATGTATATACATTTATATATCGATATGAGTGTATATCCATATAGTATGTAGTATGTTTTATTTATATGATTGCAATTGCAGGCATGTGAACATGGACATGAATACTCGTGTATTATTTATTTATTAAACTTATTTGGCCTTATTTTTCATAAAAAATTAACATTCTTTCCAAAAGGTTGTAAACTTCGGAAAATCAACCCAATTTCATTCATTTCGTTCTCCCATCTTTGGTCAAATACGATAATAATGTGATTGCTTTTTGTGTCTAAAATGGAAAATCGAAATAATTTTTTAAAAGAATCGACATTTTTTTTAAATGAACCCTTTGCACCCAGAAATGGTATTTTGAGTGTTGTACTACATGGTATTACAAGTCGAAAATAGTGGCGATAAAAATTTTGTTAATATTGTTGAATCCAATTATGTGTTGTGAGATTATATATGAAGTACAATTATTCAGGTTAGAAATGGATTTTATTTCATTTATACGGCTGCCGCGGTTGGCCTCACAGTACCTTATTCGATCGAACCAGTTTTCGAGTGTATGGGGTCGTATATGGCCAATGGCATAATGTATGTTGGCCCTCACATACTCAATTGTTTCTGGTTTCTCGACATAACACTTTTATTTAACGGCGCCCCACAGAAAATAGTCCAACGGCCAATTGACATTACAATTTTATGAAACGGCCATCAAACGTTTGACGTAATAAATCGATTGTAGCATGAGATGTGTGCCAAATTGAAGCCAAACATCGTTTACATCAATACCATGAAGAGCGGGTACAAAAAATATTGGTTATTATTGTGCGATAGGTGTCTTCATTGACCGTAATGGTTGCACCGTCCTCATTTTCAAAGAAATATGGTCCAATGATGCCTCCGCTCCACAAGCCGCACCAAACAGTCACTCTTAATGGGTGAATTGGTTTCTGTAAGACAACGTGTGGGTTTCTGACACCCAAATACGGCAATTTTGTTTATTAATTTACCGACCAAGATGAAAATTAGGTACTGCAAACTTAAATACATTGGAGATAGATCCTATCATTGTACATCTCTGTTTGACAGAATTACCCAAGGAACCTCGAAGAGAATTAAAAAAAACCCTACAGGATTGTGCTGAAATGCCTTCCTGGACGGATTTGGATGTATTTCTAACAAATATTCAAAGAAAATTCAAAGAATTCACTTCTGTCAATGATGTTCCGGAAAGTAACTCTAATCCTAACCCAAACACCCACACAAAACCCAAATTCCTCAAGGACATCAAGAATTAATTTGACAGAAGTGTAAAGATGTACCACAATGTGACATACAACAATAAGGAGGATACCCAATCCACAAACAGAATTCAATTCCGAAGCAAACCCTTGAACTCTACCCAAATCTGCCCAAATAGCCGCAATTACACGAAAGCCCATGGAAACTCGATGGGTCAGTGTGCACACTGTGCAAAAATAACAACACTTTGAGGGAATGCTCATCCCTAGGAGTAAATGAAAGAATTGAATTCGTAAAAAGGAATGCAATTTGTTACAGTCTGGCAATGAGCCATATGGTATCAGAATTTCAAAGTACTTTTACATGCAGATACTGCGGCGGCAGACATAACACCCGACTACACAAACCCAACCCAAAACCCTAACCCACAGAATGACGGTAAACCCTGTACGTCAAATGCAATATAGTCTTTCTCTACCCAAACTCAATCAAGCAAAACGCAATGTCATCAAATTGATGACACAGCTAAATTATTAGGCACAGCTGCTTTGAATATTAAAATACACGGTGAAAAATTTCCTGCTGGAGCGCTAATTAACACAGCTTCAGATTTTTCATTTATTTCTGAGATCTCAGATTTAAATGAGGTTAGTTCTAACACGAATAAGAATTTTTCACTAAATATTCAAGCAATTGTAGTCAAAACACTCACCCGAAATTTACCCACTCAAAATTTAAACTCAACTTTCATAAAAGAGTTGGATAGAATCCCATTGGCAGATCCTAAATTTTATGAAAGCCGCTCAGTTGATGTTATATTTGGTAGCAATTTTTACCAAGATATTCTTGGCACATTAATAGCTCAAAAAACTTAGTTTGGTTGGATTTTAACCGGATCGGTACAATATTCTCACCCTACACGAAGTATCGTTTCTTATTACAGTTCTTTCAAGCTTGATAAATTTTTGACCAAATTTTGGGAAATTGAAGAAATTCCACAAGAACCCATTTAATCTAATGATGATTGTACTTGTAAGAAAATTTACACGAAATTACCCGTCTTTTACCCAATAGCCGTTATCAAGTAACTCTTCCATTTCGTAACCCTCAAATTGAACTAAGAGTGGAACGACTTAAACGAGAGTTGGGTAAACAACGTCTGCCAACAACGGGCACGAAGAATGAACTGCAAAGGCGGTTAAGGGAACAACTGCAACTTCAGGGCATTGATATCGATTCTCACGAGTTCGAGGATGAAGAGGAATGAGAGTTACAGGCCCCTGCAACCCTTAGTGGTGTTGACATAAATTCGTTGCTAGACGCTATGATGGAGAAAATGCAAGTAGCATACCAAAAGCTATTTGCTGATGCACAAGAAGCTTCTAGAGCTGAGAATCAAAAGCTATTCGCTGATGTACGAGAAGCTTCTAAGCTGAAAATCAAAACCTGCAAGCAGCAATTTTGTCAAAAATTGAAAAGGAGCTCGAAGCGACAACAAGGAAGCTGCAGGAAATACATGAGTTGGTCAGCAAAAGAATCACGGGTGTCGAGGAAAGGGTGTCACATTTAGAAAAGACTGTTGACACGAAAGTGAACGATTTAGAAAATACCGTGGACACGAAAGTGAACGATTTGGAAAAGATCGTCGACGGAAAACTCGTTATGATGAAAGAAAAGATCAACAATCTCCAGAGTCAGCGACCGGAACAAGTGTGAGTCGTATCAGGAGGTACCGGCAGGATAAAACCACCTTGCTTTGATGGTAGCTCACTCCTACAAGTCTTCAAATTCCAATTCGAGACAGTAGCCAGCAGAAGCGGATGGGACGTTGGGGAGCAGGCTCTGGAACTAATTTTGGAATTAAAAGGTGTCGTAGCTAACATTCTAGAAACCATGCCAGCCAGCTGCAGAAACAACTACAACGACTTAATGGTGGCATTGCAGCGTAAATTCGGTGACGAGCCGAAACGGGAACTATACCGCATGGAGTTAAGGTGCCGTGAGCAGAAGGCTAATGAGTCACTTCAAGCCTTTGCAATCGAGTTCGAGAGATAAGTGCAGCTTACATACCCCGGAGAAAACCCGAGGCGTTTGTTAATTATGTACGTGACCCAGACATCAAACTAGCGGTATGTTCCACACAGAAGTCAACCATCGCAGGACCGTGGCCTTCGCACTAGCCCAGGAGACCGCTCTCACGATTTCTAGACCACAAGTTAGCAAAGTCCGAAAAATGAAAGTCGTGAAGAGAAGAAGAATGCCTTTTTAATAAAGTTAAAGAGAAGTTGAAGCAAGTTTTAGAAGAAAACGGACAAAAGGCTAAACTTAAATGCTTCAACTGTGGAGAGAGTGGTCATTTCCAAAGGAATTGTAAAGCGCCACAGAAAAGGCCAAGATCCGTCTCACCACCAAGGAATAAACGGGCGAGCTACCAGGCATCTACACAAGAGTCCCCGTTAAACTAAAACGAGCTAGCACTGAGGGGCAATTGCAACAATTTCAATATCAGTGATGCAACAGAACAACAACAACGGCTTGCGGATACATAAATGGCAGACAACACACCTTCACTATAGACACCGGGGCGACGCAATCCATCATCAGATCAGATGTAGTGAAGGGAAAGTGTGAGGCACTTAGCAATGTAAGATTTCGGACAGCTACTGGAGAGTCTACCACCGTCCACAGAAACACAGAGGCGAAGGTGACTATAGCCAACATTAGTGTAAGTCGTCTTTATTGTTGCCTATACTGTGGACGAGGTTATCATTGGTGCCGATTTTTTGATAGCTCATGGCATCAATTTGAAATGTGGAGATACCGATTGACGTGGGATATAAGCATCAAGTTCATGCCAGAAGTATAGTTGCTGCCGAACAACTAAAATTACCACCTCAGAGTGAATCATTGATATGGGCGCGTGTGGAGGGAGATAGTGAGGAAAACCGCTTGTGGGTTGCTGAACCAGTAGAAATTCAGACGGATTTGTTATTAGCAAAGGCCCTCGTTAAATTCACTAAACAGAGAATAGTCCCAGTGAGAGTGCTAAATTTATCAGGCCACGAAAAAGTCATCTGTAAAAACTCCGATGTGGGCCAATGTCTTCCAGTAGAGGTGGTAATAAACAGCGAACAATCGCAGCAACCTGCCGAAATGTAAGCCAAGGATCAAAAGGAATTTGGTGAAAATGTGGAGAAATGGGTAGCAGGTTTAGCAGCTGCAGAGAGAAATAAAGCCAAAAAGCTGCTAAAGAGGTATGCTTTCGCTTTCGCCAGGAACAACAAAAGGCAAGGAAGAACAGCCATGGTCAAACATGAAATTGATACTGCCAAGCGAGACGAATAAAACAGGCACCCAGAAGCATATCGCTGACGAAGCGTAATGAGGTTTAAGAGTTAATCGACAAAATGAGAAAGGGAGGTGTAATCGAACCATCATCGGGACCATGGAGCTCACCTGTAGCCTTAGTCAAGAAAAAAATGGCAGTACAAGATTCTGCGTAGACTACAGGAAGCTAAATGATGTCACCAAAAAGGACTGTTACTCGCTACCGAGAATTGACGACACACTCGACACACTAGCCAGAACGAAATGGTTCTCCACGTTGGATCTACAAAGCGGGTATTGGAAGGTAGAGATTGCAGACAAGGACAAGGAGAAAACTGCATTCAGTGCGAACGGCAGCTTATGGCAGTTTAAAGTTATGCCATTTGGGCTCTGTAATGCTCCGGCCACATTCGAGCGGCTTATGGAACGTGTATTCAAGGGGCTGCATTGGATGACTTGCCTGGTGTACCTCGACGACATTATAGTGATGGGCTGAACTTTCGACAAACACCCCAAGAACCTGGGAGAAGTAAAGAAAAGTGCAATTTTCCAAAAGCAGGTGAAATATTTGCGGCATTTTGTCACAGCATCTTGTTGTAGTCGCCGTAGTCTAGTAGGTAGTGAGTTCGCTTATTAGACGTAAAGCCCGGGTTCGACCTCCAGGCGAGACATCAAAACGAAATATAAAAAAGAAAATATTTCTTCGGCGACTACCTCTCAGCAGATTTCTTGCAAAAACTCTGAGAGTAAATAAACCTGTCATGAAAAAGTTTCTCAAAATCTGTCGTTCGGAGTCGACGTTAAACTGTAGGTCCTGCCACTCAAGTATAAAATTAAGGTACACAACTTGAGTGGTGTGAGAAGATAGGCCGTAATCCTGACTGAAGGGTTGTAATGGCCAATTATGTATGTGTATGTATGTCACAGCAGATGGAATATCCACGGATGAAGATAACTTACGAGCAGTAAAGGACTGGCCTCGTCCCCAAAATCTTCAAGAACTACGCAGCTTTTTCGGACTATACACATACTACAGACGATTTGTGCCTAACTTTGCTAGCGTGGCTACAAGCTTGCATGAGCTCACCAATACATCAAAAGTGTATCAATGGGGTGAGACACAGGAGAAGGCGTTCCAGACACTGAGGGAACTTTTGTGTGCTGCACCAGTTTTGGAGTATCCAGTTCCAGGCGGTGTACTTTCCCAAGTGGTCAATGGTACAGAGAAAGTCGTAGGCTACTATAGTCGCACACTGTCAAAGCCCGGACGGAACTTGTGTGACCCGACGTGAGTTTCTTGCCGTGTTGGAGTGCATAAAACATTACCATAAGTACCTGTATGACCAATATTTTCTGCTAAGAACTGATCATTCCACACTGAGATGGCTGTTGCAATTTAAGAACCCTGAAGTGCAGCTATCACGTTGGATTGAGCGGCTCCAGGCTTACGACTTCAGCATTGAACACCGAAGAGGCATAAAACATGGGAATGCTGATGCTCTCTGGCTCCGACCCTGTAATTTGGAGTGTAAGCATTGCGTGAAAGCCGAGAAGAAGGAATCCATCGTTGATATCCGGCTTACGCAAATCGAAGAAAACGAAGACTGCACCGAAGCACAAAGAATTGACTCAATATTGGCGAATAGCAGTTAAGAAAGAGGACAAACGACCTACCAGAAAGGAGATATCCGCAGAAGCTCCTCTTACAAAAGCATATTGCGCACAATGGGACAGTTTATGGTTGATAAAAGGATGCTTATATCGACATTGGGAAAGCTCTGATGGCAAGACCTCATCCAAGCTATTAATAGTGCCTTCTTCCAAGATGAAAGAAGTGCTAAAGGAGTTCCATAATGGAACTAGCGGAGGACATCCTGGAGTGACAAAGACGCTGGAAAGGCAAGCAGTTGCGGATTGGATAGCAAACTGTACCCAGTGTATAGCAGCTAAAGGTCCAGTAAGAAGAAGTCGAGGTTGGCTGCAACAATATAACTCGGGCGCACCTTTCGAGCGGATAGCAATGGACGTAGCAGGCCCTTTTCCTGTCAGCAATACAGGAAACCGATAAGTTGTCGTTGTGATGGATTATTTCAGCAAATGGGCGGAAGTGTATGCTATACCCAATCAAGAGGCGACCACAATAGTAAATGTTTTTGTGAACTACAAGGTTCCCATAGAGCTACATTCCGATCAAGGCAGAAACTTCGAGTCAAATGTATTTAAGGAAATGTGTGAGGTATACGGTATTAAGAATCGGACGACGCCGCTTCATCCACAGTCAGACGAAATGGTAGAACGGTTTAATCGAACCCTGGAGGAATATCTGCGAAAAGTAGTGAGCGAGCGATATATTTCGTTTTGATATCTTACCTGGGATTTGAACCCTGGCCTTGCGTCTAATAAGCCAACACGCTGCCTACTAGACTACGGCGACTACATCGTCGCTATCATCCCCTGACTAATTTCAGTACAAGATTTTTTTCTATAAAGATAGGATTTATCGGACTAAACAGGAACGGCTATCGTATTCTGTATGCAGCCTAACTAGATTATACCAAATTATTAATTAAGGTCAAAGATACTATTAAAGCCTTTGTCCTAGCATATAGTCATATAGAGAATTTTCTACTATGTACACCGCCTGCTTCCTTTGTTTAAGTGGTTACTTTCAATAACTTTTATCTGGTGTCGGTCATAAAAGCAAGAGAAGTTATTCCTTGGTTCTAAAATTCTAAAATACAGGCCTGTCTAATCTACTTTAGACGAAGAATGTGACGAGGATATGTAATCTCGTCTTTGTTTAACACTTTCGGGATTATCGCTTACATAGATGACGTGGTAGAAGCGACTACAGATAAAGATTCAAAACTGTTATCAAAAATTCTGAAATCAGCGCTGAGATTACTATCGAACTGGTGGAATGAATGTTAACTGGGAATTAATCCAATACAAAGTCCCTTAATTTTTTACATCCAGTATTAATGGATTAGCTCTCACTCCATCTAATAGTTCCAAATATAATGGAATTATATAGCAAACAAAACTGTGAAAATATGAATAATACGCAATCCAGAACCACTAAGACAGAAACTGATCATTATTGCTGCAATAGAGCAAGACGACTAAACTGCGGTATTAATTGTAAGCATGTGTACTGTCTGTACCACTTAGCGTAACGAAATAAAAGTATAAAGCTTATGGTCCGTTGGTCTGGATATTTCTATTCACTACACGCTGACTGAATCCGCACTCGATCCCGGTTTTACAACGAAGATACCGAGTAGATCCTTTTATGATCTCATATTACGCCATTTGATTTTTCACTTGTGGATCCAGGTGATGTAAAATCTTTTCATAACAGATGAAACAGATGTCATGCATATTTACTGACAGTTAAACGGTCATTAGATCTCAAGAGAGTGTGAACTCCACATCTAAGATAGTCCAAGAATGCAGGGTGACTCTAGAAGAGGTAACGGTTGCCCTCATATGAATTCATGTAACCGGGGACATTAAAGTAAACAACAAATCCTACTTGCTTTTGAAGAATGGTTCAAAGGAAAATTTAATTAAATTTATCATGCGATTGGCAATGCGGAGTGACTCTAGAAGAGATAACGGTTGCCCTCATATGAATTCATGTTATCGGGGATATTAAAATAAACAACAAATCCTACTTGCTTTTGAAGAATGGTTCAAAGGAAAATTTAATTAAATTTATCATGCGATTGGCAATGCGGAGTGACTCTAGAAGAGATAACGGTTGCCCTCATATGAATTCATGTTATCGGGGATATTAAAATAAACAACAAATCCTACTTGCTTTTGAAGAATGGTTCAAAGGAAAATTTAATTAAATTTATCATGCGATTGGCAATCTCCTACATGGAACAAAAAATGTACAACACAGACTTCACTCATTTGTAAAAGAAAGATGGGGTAATAAGCCCATTTGCTTTAAACCTTACCAGAGTCCATCTTATGAAACTCATAACGGTTATAACGGGGTACTACAGCTTTAACGACATGGAAGAAGAAGAAATAAAGGACATATTCTCTGCCATTGGCCGACACAGGAGGTACAGTAAAAGGAGAATCCAGATCGGTGGTGAAATTGTGCTAATTCGAGATGCAATCGGTTTTAGTTGGTTAACAAACAAGTTACACACTCTACCATTTTGTAACATCGCAACCAAACACGTCGTTCGTAATTTCAATATTTTTCAGTGACTACTGGTAAATAGTCTACGCAAACAAAATATCGGAATTAGAGAACGTCGACACTAGCTCATAATATTTATACATATTTACAAGTCCGTACCATCAATATTATAAGAAGATAATTTTTGCTACAAAGATCAAACTTAAACAACTTAGTGAATACTAACAGGCAACATTATCTTTCTCACCATATATAGTTCTTCTATTTTGGTCTGATAACATCGAGAAGTTGATATTGAATTATTGTAATCCAATCCCCAACAATCGTGCTTTTTTCGTAGTAGACATTTAGGGATTAATAAAAATAGGTTTTTCTTTAACGAAAATTTGATAGGAATATAATAACTAATTAAAATATACATACTGTTACGTTTTTACCTCTTAAAAATGTTTAAAAGATGAGTTCGTAGATTGTAAATAAAATAAAAATAAATTTGTGTTTAGTTTTCATTAAATTGTTTATTGTTCGCACAATTCTGTGTGCCACTGTTCACAACTTGATGTGTACAACAATAATTGCTTTGTTTGTTATTATTCTTTACAATATTTTGCGTAAACAATAACAATTGTTCGACAGATCTTTATAACAGAGATTATTATCTTCAAACACCGCTCGTCTTTACAAAGACTGACTGAAATTTTACTGACTCCGTTGCCTGCTTTGTCTTGCCTATTATATGTCAACGTCTGATGAATGATCTTGAAGTCGAAAGTCCGCGGCTTCACCTTCTCGAGACCTATATAAATGTAAACATCGTTGTTTGTGTATGTTTGTTTACATTTATTTTTGCAGTGTTTGTTGTTGTATTTTTGTTTACTTTTTTCTATCATGTAAACAAGTTTATTGTTTTTGTTTTTGTAGCTTTTGTTTATAATTTTAATATTAAACGATGTAAAAGCAAAAGACCATTACCATTTTCGTAACAATACATATGTATGTGCAAAGAAAACGGAAGACATTTATGTTATGTGTGTATATATGCACAGTTACCAACCTGAAGTTCTAATTTATTAAAAAATAAATACTAAGAAAAGCGAAAACTATTGAATTGAAGAATTTTATTTTATTTAATAATTAATCTGTTTTATTTATTTAGTAATTATAAATGAAATCTTTTTACAGGGTTCAATTTAATGTTAATTAACTGCGCACAGAAAATATAATCCATCTGATATTCATATATATATATATATGCATATATATATATAGATATATACATATATATTTAGATATATACATATATATTTAGATATATATATATATAAATATATATTTATATATATGTATTATATTTAAAGTGTATGTATATTATGTAGTATATACCTATATAGTTTAAGTAACAATATAATGATGTTATGAATGTTAATTAATAGATTGAAGTACATATGTATAATGAAATTGAAATGACTGAAAAATGAACTGAAATAGGCTGTTCTGTTTGTTTGTTATTTTAAAAAATAAGTACTCGAATACAATTCATGTATGCCTATGCAGAAAAGTATTTATAAAACTATTTGCATATACAGTAAAAATCTCCTTTCGTCTGAATATATTTTTACAGCAATTTTACAATTCAAGTTCAAAAATTCATTTCTAAGTCTAAAATGGCTACTTCTTTCGAATTCGAAAATATTGATTTTTTCTGTATATGTAAAAAATTAATGATCAAGTGTAAACAAATCTTTTTACAATATATCTTAAGTGATAAGAACAAAAAATTAATATAAGGTAAAATTAATTAAATTGCATTTTGTCATAAAATTATTTTTATTAATATGTTCGCAATGTAAATTATCTATCGCAGATTTTTCAATTTCAGATTAATATAATTGAATATAACAAAATAACTGATATATCTTTCTCATAAAATCTAGAACTTTTGCAGATATAATATAATATATTTCTGTTTCGAGTTTTGGACAAGCTATTTGAAAATACTCTGGTTTAATATAAAATTGAGTACAAAATAAAATTTCTAATATGTATTTCCTATTCTTCGTAGGTTTCCCCAATTATTATGTAAATATATATAATAATCAAATTTATACATACATATATACATAATTGGCCATTACAACCAGTGGTGTTGTCGAGCCGGAACGCTCCGGAACGTCATTCCGGTACTTCCTTTTTGGACAGGAATGCGTTCCGGAACTAAAGATAATTTCTGATAACGAGAATTGGCTGACGTTTTGAAAAAAAAAAAAAATTAAAAAGAATTGCTGATTTTTTTTCTAATTTTTGACGAATTTTTATAAGCAAGGGTTTGAACCCGAACCGGAACAAAAATCTGAACGAACCGGCTTGTTTTTCAGAACCGTGAACCTGAGTCCGGAACGTTTTTTTCTGCTGAACCGGAACGCGTTCCGGTAAAAAAAAAATTAGCACAACACCACTGATTACAACCCTTCAGTCAGGATTACGGCCTAGCTTCTCAACACCACTCATGTTGTGTGCGTTAATTTTATACTTGAGTGGCGGGACCTACAGTTTAAAGTCGACTCCGAACGACAGATTTTTGAGAAGCTTTTTCATGGCATTTTTATTTACTCTAAGAGTTGTTGCCAGAAATCTGCTGAGAGGAAGTCGCATAAGAAATATTTTTTCATATTTCATTTTGATGTCTGACCTGGGATTCGAACTCGGGCCTTTCGTCTAATAAGCCAACACACGACCTATTAGACCACGGCGACTTCAAATTTATATTTGCTTAAAACGTTGACTGCCAACTACGAGATAACTCGTAGACAGCGTTCCCTTGTAGGGTGCCAACTACGAGTTATCTCGTACTCACTAAACCTGCAATTTTTGTGTAGCTACGAATAAAACCGTATTATATCAGTGCTAGTATCAATAAGTGGCTTCAGGGAAAGGAACAAAAAGTCAATGTTGGCGTGCGTGACCAGTTTCCTGAAAATTGCCGTTGCAGTCAACGTGTTAAAAATGAAGTGCATATTGTGCGGTAGCGTAATCTTTTTTGCGCTTCTGCAATATGAGTGATTCGTTACAGTTTTTTTGTATTGAATACAGTTTAGATGAATCAAATAAATGATGAAACTATACCATACTCGATTATACCTTGATTTTTAATAAAACGTTCGATGTATATCAGTTTTTCAGAGACGACTGTTGTCACAACTCCGTTGAAGAAGGACGTGGAAAACCGCGTCATGAAAATGAGGATTAAGTAAACATTAATTTTATACACATATACGTACATACATACATACTCGTATATAGACAAATACTGCATAAGAATTATCTGAAGATGAATATTTATAGTGAAAAAAAAAATTTAAATAAAATACAGCTTTAGATATTTTTATTGTATTGTATACGTATTTCATTTTCAAAGTGACCTGGATTTTAATAAAAAAAAGTACATATTCTTGAGAATATTTCAAAAGTGATAAAACACCGCTTTTCAGGCAGTAGTCTTCCGAGGCATACAAAGGCAGAAAGTTGAAGTCAGTGGTTCAAAGAAAACTAAATATTTTTATGAAATTCTTTCTACTTTGCAGTTTTATTGGTGTAGTAGATAATACACATACATGCATACATAATTGGTCATTACAATTCTTCAGTCGGGATTATGGACCTAGTTTCTCACACCTCTTATACAGTCTAAAGTCGACTCCGAACGACAGATTTTTGAGAAACTTTTCATGGCAGTTTCATTTACTCTCAGAGTTTTTGCCAGTTTCTCTGCTATAAGGAAGTTGCCAAAGAAATATTTTTTCATATTATCCTTTTGATGTCTGACCTGGGGATTGAACCCGGGCTCTACGTCTAATAAGCCAATATACTAAATGTTTAAATATTGCGGATGTGTATTTATATAAACTTTAGTACCTGATTATTTATAAATATATGCTGAGTGCTTCAGAGGGTTGGTACGCCGAGTTTGTTATTGTGATCGAAAAGTCAAGAATTATAAAATACTCCAAGTAATTGTAATTGTAATAAGATTTTATGAGAAAATCAATTTAAAATTTACATTTAGATTTACCGATAAAGTTCAGTTATTATGTAAGTACATACTCCATTGGTTTGTACATGTGACGCTGTACTCAATTTTATCGTTTTCTTTGAGATGGATTTTAATAAAATTCATAATTTGTGTATATTTATGTTCCGTATGTATGTATATTTGTTTTACACTTGACCATTGTTATATGTATGTATGACCATTAGTTGCTCATTTCAACTTGTTTTCTAAGCATAATTAATCTAGATATTAAAATTATATAAAAATACAATACTACTAATAAATAAAACAATCTTATACAATACGAACTATTACTAAAATGGCACAAAATTTACTTTGTATATTAATTTTTTATATATGTATGTAAGTATGTAGTGAATAGTATAGCAATTATATTATATAGTATTTTATAAAATTCTCGTATGTTTCTTGTTTCTATTTGATTTTGTGTTTTATATTCTCTTTGTTTTTTGTTTTTGTTTTTATAATTTTAAATTTGTAACTTAATTTATACAAAATGTGTATTTTATAAATGTATATGTATTTGTAATGTATTTTTCTTTTTTTATTTTTATTTTTATATTTTCGTTTGTTTTTTTTTTTTAATAATGAAATTTATATTTCTACCAAGGAATGTATCCCATAATCTCTTAAAAAGTTTGGCGTTTATGTGTTATCTTTAATTATGGGAGTTAAAGGATTCTTACAAAACTAATAATTAAAGAAAAAAAAAATATGAATTCAACTAATTTTTATTATGTTATATTAAGAAAATAATTCATTCATTTATTATTTCGCAAATTTTAAGTAGCGAAAAAGCGAGATAGCTAGAGTGAGGAAGAAGTAGGCAATAGAAAAATGAATGTTGAAGATCTGTATGACAACCAAGTGTGATAATTTCTGTATCATTTATCATTCTAATCAATGATTTCTCCTTGAAATTGAAATATGTTTTGATAAGTGATAATGACATTCTAGAAAGAACGACAAATTATTTTAGTTTGACGTGGCGAGCACACGAGCATTACGCATCCATTCGTCAAACGAAACATACATATGTATTTAATGTGAACACAAAATATACATATTTAACAAATAAAAGAAAATAATAAATCGAATAAGAGATATTCATCGTATAGAGTTTCGACCTAATTTATTGCAATATTGTGTTTTGTTTTTTTTTTGTTTTTTTTGGTATTTGTATAAAATTAAAGTTTATATAGAATAATATTTTGGGACTAGTTCGAAAGAAAGTGATCCAATCCAAACTCTTATTGATCCACATACAACGAACGTATCGCATGCATGCAGTCGTTTCAGAGTACGAATCGGACAATGGCACAATGCTGTTTTTTTAAAATTACTTCACTTCACTTCGCTTCACAGAAAAGGGTCCTGTCTACATATATATACATATATATACATATGTATATATGTGCATATACAAATTTATACATACATACATATTTTTTTTTTTATAAAACCTGCGAGCACATATAATCACAGTTTTGACTTTTATAAAATGTGCATTTTTATTGGATTTTCTGTTTTTTTTTCCTTACATAAAATAATAAAATATTGATTTGCACCTTTTCTGAAAACAAAAAAAAAAAAAAAAAAAAAAAAAAACAAAAATTCTAAATTTCAAGTAGTACACGAACTCTTCTCTGTTAGAGTCAAATAGGCAAATATAGTATAATGTTTTGTATGATTTATTCATACAAATGGTGTTTATAATCACGCATACATAATATTGTATATTTTTGTATATTAAAAGTTAAATTTTTTTTTATTATTTTGAATGTAGATCCGTTCTGGAGCTATTCTTCGAAAAGATTTTATATTTATGTCTGTGGTGTTGTATGTGTATGTATATATAATTGTGTGTGTGTGTGATTGCTGCCATTCAACGATTCCTGTACTTATATTACTATAAAAGCATTATATGTATGGTGATGATGATGCAATTTTCAAAATAACGGTCATCCACTCAGTCATCATCGCGCGAATCAAAGCCCATAACGTTATTACTTTCAGTAGAGAACCCAGATTCGGATATACTCTCAGTGGGATAGTAATTACTATTGCTACTGCTAGTTGTGGGAGTAGTGCGATCAATTAAGCTAGAGTTGCATTCTTCCATGTTGTTGATACCAGCAGCAACGGCAGCGGCAGCGGCGGCGACAGCTACAGCTTGGCCCATATCCTGGAGTTGATAGGCAGCATTGACAGCTGCTTGAACATCGTCTTCACATTCAGGAGAATGATGGCATGTTGATCTACCAGAGCCGGGTATGGATGCACCAGGCGACCCTGTACCCCGACACCAAAGTTGTCTCATTTCGGCACGTCTGTTTCGCATTAAAACCTTGTATTCGGAAATTCTCATTTTTTTGCCATCCACAATGCACGTTCTTTTCGGTCTCGGACGATATCTATAGTCGGGATGCTGTTCCATGTGTAGTTTGGAAAGACGAGATTGCTCCTCATAGTATGGTTGCTTGTCGGCGTTTGACATAGCTTTCCAGCGAGCACCTAATATTTTTGATATATTCGAATTGTGCATATCCGGACAGGCTTTCAGAATTTTTCGACGTTCGTCTTTTGCCCAAACCATGAAAGCATTCATTGGTCGCTTTATGTGTTGTTTGCTGTGGTATCCGTGACCATGACCATGTCCATGGCTATGACTGCTGTTAGTTTCTCGACTATTTGCGCAACTTTCTCGTAGATTGGAATGAATCTCTTGTGATAAATATGCTGCTGACGTATGAGGTTGTTTGCCGCTACTCTGTGACTTGAGACTGTGATGAATCGTTGTAGAATTCAATTGGTCGGAGTTCGATTTACCGGGACATGTGCTCCCGGAATCGCGACTGCTACGAGTGACACGTGTAACAGAAATATTTTCAATATTATTAAATGGAGCTATATTATCGCATTCCTGCTGTTCGGGATTATTCCAAATGTGGATGGCAACAAAATTTGCATCAGCAGCATTCGACGATGAAGACGATTGCCAGTGCAATGGGGAATCACAGTTTGAAACGGGGGTCAAGCGATCGCTTTCTCGCTTAATTAATATGGCACTATTCATGGCTGTATCTATAGATGATCGCGACGAATACTTTGGTTTTGATAAGTTTAAAGGTGCTTCGGAGCCGTCCTCTTCATCCTGTGACTCTTCTTTGCTTGTTAGAATAACATCGTCTTGAGCTGAACTGTTAGAGTGCGATCTAGGAGTGTTCGTTCCATTCGAACTAGATATGAGATCTGTCGTATCATCCTCTAACGACGTATCGACCTGCATATTTTCCATGGCATCGTCTGGAGTAGGAGTTGGCGAGGAGCTGGTGCTACTGTTATTTACATTGTACAATGGTGTAGAAGGTGGTGTAGTTGTTGTTGGGACTACATCACTAAAATTTAGTTCCGAACTTATATTTTGTAAAACGTTCTTTGCTCCAATGCCATAGTCGTGGGACATTGTCGATCCGTTTTCAATAGATGCAGAACTGTTATTATTATTGGCACACTTGATATTAATTGAATCACTGTTATTATTGTTGTTACTATTAGTGTCGCTATTTACGGCTACAGCTGCTACCGCTAAGGCGGCTTGCAAATGTGCTGCTGCGACAGCAGCAGTTGACCACATCGGCTGCATTGTCATCTTATTGTGTTGCGATGCATGGAGGGCATGGGTCTGCAATACTGTTGGTAGACTGCTAGCTGCTGCCGCTGCTGCAGCCGCAGCTGCTAAATGTGGTGGTGGTGGTGGAGGAGGAGGACGTAAAAAAGAAGGTAAAAATGGCACAATTGCTGTAGCAGCAGCCGGTTGCTGCTGTATCGTATTTTGCGTAGTAAAATTTGTTTGTTGAGCCACAGCACATAATTGAGAATTTAATTGATGTTGTAGTTCCTGAAAACAATTCTCCTGCTGTTGTATACACTCTAACTGTTCTGGATTGTGATGAAGATTGCCATCTAAGTTTGTCATGATTTCGAACTGTGTCTACAAAGAAACAGAACAGAAGAAAAAATTTATAAATAATATTAATATAGATTTTAGTATAGCACATGGTGAAAGGTTATTGTTATCTCATCTGAAATCCAATTAGATTACAGACAAATTTCCAATTTTACTGCAATTATATAAGCAGAGCGAATAATGTTATATGCGTATTGCACTGCGACAGATGTGAGTATCGGGGGGGAAGCGTAATCCGCCCTCATCGACATACCATTTAATACTTGGCGAAAATAGTCGATGTAATCATCGAACAAAGTCAGCGATACTACTTTAGTATAATACATATATAAAACTGAGTATATGTCTTTTATACATCTTCTTCGATTTATGGCCTTACAGATCCATTTTCTAGTTAGGGAACAGTTTTTACGTGTTGTTAAATTTTAAGCTTTACAACAACTAATTTCTTAGTTTCTTAGTAATTTTAAGTCATGACTCTAATCTACGCTCCCGATGTAAAACTGCGATCTTTTAAAAGCAACAGTCGACCGTGAATTCCCCGAACTAGCTTTCTAATTCGACTTAATTTGCCTGAAAGTATCAAGTGGTAGGTGAGTAATTCGCTTAGAAGATTCGTTGCCGAAGCCGCCGTTTGCGCCGTCTTCGCTTTTTGACTGCTATCGCTTTCCTTCAATAAAGAGATTTAATAAAGATTTTTTGTGTGAGTCCTAAACTTTTTTGTGTTCGGTGTGATTTAAGTGGTTCAAAGGTCTTTATATATTATTGAACCTAGGAAATTGAATTCAATATATAGTCAATCGATCACACAACTATTCTAGAAGCTTTTTTTTTTTTTTTGATTTTGAAATAATATTTTTTAATACCGCATGGCGGATTAAACAAATTCGTGTTCTAGTTTAAATAAAACCTCTTGTCGTTTATATGAATCTTTGAAGTGGCCGTCACACTGTGTTTTAATTTCATATAACGACAAGACACAATTTAGTGCACTTACTTGAAATGATTAAAGATGGTCAAATACAAGGTTTGAAAAGGGTCGCATACATATATCCTAAAAATTAAAAATTCTAACAAATTAAAAAAAAAACTCAAACGCAAAAGAAAAATTTTTACAATAATTTCCTGGATCATTTTTAATTTGTTGATCAAATTTGGATGAATTCGGCGCAAGGACACTGCAGGATAAAAAATGATGTTGGTTTCCGAATGGGCGCAAAAACATACCCTTATTGAATTGTTTAAATGGCTTATCAGCCATATAAATTTAATTAATTGTATGAATTTCAAAAAAAAAAAAAAAAAAATTAATAATGTAAATTAAATATTATTTAATTAAATTAAATTTTAATAATTTAATAATTAATTTAATTTAAAAAAAGATAGTTTATAACACCCAACTCAGCTCCTGCTACTCAAAATACAATAATATCCTTTAAAAAACGATTTCTTATATTGTTTACATTGTTTAATTTTATTCATCATAGTACTTGTTTTATTTTATTTTATCTCTATCCAGATTCTAAAAAATATTCACCAAATTGGGCCAGTAAATTTATATTTTATATTATATATATTTAATATGTATGTATATATTTTTTTTCAATTCACTTTTAAAGTTTGTCTTTTAGTTTACGGTACAATACATGCGTTAATTGTACGAGAGATTAAAAAGTTTCCTTTTGAATCGGCTCCAACATTGGTTAAAGAATTCAATATTCCAGTAAGCACAATAACTGTTTCTCGACGTCTTATTGATGCTGATTTGTTATCATATCGGCCAGCTAAGAAGCCTCTGATATCTAAGCGTAATCAATTGAAACGACTACAATTTGCTCAAGAACATATTAGTTGGACAGTAAACCAATGGAAAAACGTTCTTTTCAGTGACGAATCAAAATTCAATATTATCGCTAGTGATGGCATAATTCGAGTTAGACGGCCAAAAGGAAAACGACTACAAAAAGAATTTTGTGTAAAGACCGTCAGACATGGAGGCGGTCATGGGGATGTTTTTCTGCCAATGGTTTGGGCCCACTTCATCGTATTCAGGGAATAATGGATAAATGGTCCTACAAAAACATCCTTCAGCAGGTTATGTTGCCATATGCTGAGTGGATGAGTTTACGATTGACGTTTCAACAAGACAATGATCCGAAACACACTTCGAAGGTAGTAATAACTTGGTTTAGGCAAAAAAATATTAATGTAATGGAATGGCCACCTCAATCACCGGACCTGAACCCAATAGAAAACCTCTGGTCAATTGTAAGACAGCGGATTGATCGCAATAACGTCCAAAATGCTGATGAGTTTTTTAATCGGATTAAAAATGTGTGGTATGCTATTCCACAGGCTACTATTAATCATTTAATAGAGTCGATGCCACGAAGATGCAAAGCCGTAATAGATAGTAAGGGTTTCGCTACGAAATATTAAGCAAACAAATATTTTACCGTGGAATATTTTTAAGTTGCAATTGTTTTGTCCTACAGAAGAAGTGACTATGTTTATTTTTAGTTTTAAAAATGTCTATCTAAAGAAGAAATTAAAATAATTTTTATTTAATATCGCAGATGAGGTTCCTTTTGTTATGTAAATAATATAAAAATTAAAATTTGATTACCCCGTGTGTTTTATTAGAGCTAATTATAAAATCGTTATGGTAGTTGCAAATGTTTTGTCCGATACTGTATGATCAATATTTTTATTGATTTTCTATAAATTTTTTAGTGACAAAAATTTTAAACTTTAAACATAACCAAATGTAAAAATTTCATAATAATATTTTTTAAATTCACTTTGTTGCGTATAAACTATAACTTTGAGCCGCTAAAAAGACTACTCAACAGTTTTCATTACAATTTTGAATAAGTTTCAACCATTTTTGACCAAGCTCCAAACACTGTGCGCCGTAGCCTAGTGAGTAGTGTTTTCACTTACTACACTAATTGCGATGGAAAATCTTATCACATTTATCGCACGGATTCGACATTAAACTGTAGATCCCACCATTCATAAATAAAATTAGAAGAAGCCAGGCCATAATTTTGACTAATAACCCTTATAATGTCCAATAATTTTATTTCATTTCATTTCAATTAATAAGAAAATTTCAAAAGCTAACTCATTAAAGCTAATCCATTTTGGATTATCTGATTGATAAACAGTGATCAGTATAGGAATTGTGCTACATATTAAATTGATTTGGTCGTTAATTGAGTAAATTGGTAGTTAGAAAAAGTTAAAATTAAATCTTACTGAACGGAAATTTATAACATCAGTGCTGGCGGCTGCAGAGTTTGGTGCTAATTTGAAAGACTTAAATGCAGTAGCATTAAAAGTTGCAAGCATGTTAGCATCTTAAGCAGTTAAAAGCAGCTTTCTTATCTTGAAATCATCTCCAGTATACATAAAAGCTGGCAACCTCAACATAGATCAAAAACTGTAGACCTAAATAGAAAGAAGAAAAAGTCTTATTAAGGTACGCAACAGAATATGATTTTTTTTTATTAGATAAAATTAAAGCCTTTTATGTACATACTAACATTCTAACATTATTATTGTTAATATCATTGGCTAAATTTAAGCATATCTCTATAGATTTATTCATATTGAGCAGGGAATCGTACTTCTAATTATTGTGACGTAAATATTTGCTGGAAATTTATTTTGTCTCATTTATTTATTTACTTAATGTTCTATACATCCATAGACCTATGGTCCTATAATAAAAGTATAGGACTTGTATTTTGCTTACAATTTAAGACTAACTAAAAATTAAAATTATAATAGCAATAAAATAGTAATACAAATAAATTAGTATTTAAAAAGGAATTTAGAGCAATATGAAGTCAATTTAATAAGAAGAATGAAGAATATTGGAAAATGGCCCTGACAAGCACTGATTAGTAGGTCAAGAATTCCAAAGACGAATAGCAGAGATAAAAGACTGTCGTTCATATATTAAAGTTCGTTGCCTGAGCTGGGTGATATTATTTATTCTTAGAGACCGAAGAAAAGCAATCTTTCCATAAGGCTATTTTGATAGTCGGGTGTTTTTTGTGTAATGTTAAAGTATTATAATTTTAGGAATGATGTTAAATATTTGTTAGCAAAATTTGATACACCGCCGTATTTTAATAGTACAGGGCTATCCATTTCGTGGTTTCAAAAGTATGCGACATCTGTCAAACTAAGTTGTGAAACCAATTTTTTTCTTTTCCGTTGAAAGTCTGACATTGACGACATCGCTTAACTATCACACAAGGCATAAAAATTCTCAAAACCTACTACAAAAATGGCGATTCTGCCACAGCCACGTATCGTGCTTTAAGAGGAGATTATGGTTTACATAATCGTCCAACTACGCAAGCAATTGGCAAAATTGTTAAGAAATTTGAAGAGACTGGAGTGGTTACAAATATTGAAAGGCCCGTGCATCATCGTTTCACTCGTTCCGTTGAAAATATCGCTATTGTAAGTGAAAGTGTTGCCTAAGACCCGAATGTGTCGATTCCTCGTCGTTCTCAGGAATTAGGACTGTCTTACGGCACATTATGGCGTGTTTTGCATTTAGATCTACACCCACGTCCATATAAAGTCCAGCTCACGCAACAACTGAAACCAGCTGACCATTCACAACGTCGTAGATACGTGGAATTGGTGCTTGAACAACAGGCGGTGGACGCCAGTTTTTCGAACAAAATTTTCTGCAGCGATGAAGCACAGTTCACACTCGGTGGGTATGTTAATAAACAAAATTGTCGTATTTGAGGTTCGGAGAATCCTCAAGTATGTAATTGAAGAGAGGCCATTACATCCAGAAAAAGTCACTGTTTGGTGCGCTCTTTGGTCCGAAGGTGTGATTGGACCTTACTGGCTGAGATACCGAACAATATGTGTCAAAAAGTGGTCGAAAATTACCTCAAAATAATCAATGCTTGCAACACTTCGCGTGGAGGTCATTGAAATGATGTAGTGTTTCACAAATAATGTCAACGTTCAAACTTTACAATAAAAAAGAAATATTATGAAAGAAATATTTTATATGTGTTTGATTTACGTTTACTTTTGAAACCACGAAATGGATAACCCTATATTTCTTTCGACACTTTTAACAAAGCAGTTCAACAGGTAATTTTTATCGTATTGGGAAACATCTTAACCATAACAAAACTATCCGAGAAAGAAGTATTCTCTTCTTTCCTGTTATCGGTTTAAGGCGATAAACAGATTTAACAGATAGCGTAACTATATTTCACACATTCTATTCTATTTATGCACAGATCTGATGCAATCATTGAGTTCTCTTCCGCCGTTGTATTTGGGCTTTCAATATTTTGACAACATCTTCGAAGGCCTATTATTTGATCCGCCACTGCTTCGAGTTTAGCTACGTGTCTATTACTCGGTTTAGCATGTGTGTTCCTCTTAAGATCCTAAAAGTTTTTCTATCCGAGCATCTCTTATTTCGATTGTTTCTGTCAAATAGATTTAGCAACTGATGCTATAAACACAATACACAGCAATCTGAATGAATGACTATTTTTACTGGCAGTAATGAGAGAACTAGTGCTGACAAAGAGAGTATTGCCAAGGAGACCGTTAGTGCTATCAATGCAATAACATGCATAAAGTATGCAAATACAAATACATTTTAGTTGCACCATTCATAAAGAATGCTATGCTTTGCCGCCGCTGTCTTTAAAATAATAAAAACGCATGCTGCTTGTCTGAAACGGCAATTTCAGAATTGCTGTGCCGTAAATTTTGCGTCTATTGCGCTTATAGCATTAAATAGAATCACTAGTAGAGAGGCTAAATCTTTTTAAACTTGTTTTTAAATTTTTTTTAAACCGATCATTCGTGATTATAACCAAAATTTTTTGTGTATTATTTTTGAACAAAACGAAAAAGGGTAATTCCCTCCTTAGTATACGATAAGTCAGAGATATATATCCACACGTCTTTAGTTTAATTTTGAAACCGAAAAACTTTAAAGATTGCTGAACAAAAAACCAAAAGTAGATTTTGCAGTTTATGAATGGTTACGACAAGAACGATTTACAGCAAATCCAATTTCTGGATTAAGGAAGAGGATAAAATATTCCACTCAATATTAAATATAAATTCAGGGTGTGTACGAGTATATTCTAAGCGGCATGGAATTCAAAAACTTAATTAAAACTTATATAGCTGCCAGATTAATTAAGCATACAATCGTCGAATTTTGGAAAAAAACTTGTCTGAATCGTCGGAGTGGATCATTGAAATCGTCAGTTAAAATAAATAAATAAAACGTTTCTCTTTTAAAGTATTTTTATTTAAGTAAAACGTAAAAAGTTTTTTCACTGTACATATTCTAGTTGTGTTGTATTTTTGTTTTTATATCTTAACTCTAAAATGGAAGTAATTTACTCCCGGTTACCAATAAAAGTAAATATAGTTTCCTAGTTTCCATATAGTTTCACTATACAATATCTTGAGCGAAGATGGGGGCTAAAGTTTGCGGTCAAATCTCAATCAATTTAATATGAGCCAATTTTGAGTCTGTACGGATATTCCAAGTCAGGCATCTATATCTATAAGGTGAATGCCGAGTTATTTTAAGAATGAGTGTTATGGCACTATTTCGTTGTTCATTTAGACAAAAGGCCTGTTTCCTTTCGTAGCGGAAATATTTCGTTAACAAACTTTTTCGTTAACTTTTATTCTCCAGAGAATTATTCTCTATGGCCGTCGAGATACATAAGTATGTAGCTCTTGGACGTTTTACTGCGTGCAAATAAAAGTAACAAAGTGTGAAGACAACTGCTCAATGGTGTATATCCGAAGTATATACATACATTCATACATATATACAAAAGCAGGCGCGTCATCTGAAAACAAATCGAGCGAAGCTTCAATTCAGATCAAAACTGTGGGGACTCCAAAGTTTATAATAACTAGAATTTTCTGTCTATCTGATATATGTTCACTCGATATAATGTCCAAACCCATTATTGGACTAACACATTGAGATCTCCGGAAGATACGTTTGACATTGTAGCCGCCAGTTGTGGGAAAATGAGGTTTTAGAGATTTTCACTAATTTCTATATTGATCTTCTGCAATTGAATATTTTAGGAGGCAAGAAAACCGCGGATATTACAAGTTTTTATAAAATCCTCACACATGTCGCTCAAATCATGATGTTTAAGTTTTGACAGTTGTGGAACATCTCAATAATCTACCTCGAGGATTCTCGGGATCGTATAAAGTATACCCTGATCTTTTAAATGCTCTCCTCGATGCCAAATGTGTCTCAGACACTGATCGAATATTTTTATGCTGGCGAATGCTGCTTGCCTTTCAGAGTCACATCCTTATACAGTTTTTCAGTTCAAAATGTTTTGTAGCAACAATGTTGGCTGCATTCTCAGCATATCCTACAGCAATCTGGTCATGATAAACATTAAGTTTTTTAATGTCTGCATCAAATTATCAGTAGTGGCTTCAAGGTTGGCTCAGTTATTGATGGCATTGCTGTTGGTTAGTAGTTATTACCAAATTATGAATATTACCTGCGTTGGTATTGTGGCGTCGGTCCCCATATCAGAATGATAAACTCTGTCAATTCAAAAAATCGTGTATATGTATAATATTTTGAATCTTGAATGACTTTGGTAGAAGTACATACTAATTCTTTTCATTTACACAATTGACAAGAGGACAACTGTGAAATAAACGAAAAATGGGTGTTGACGACGAGACTGGTGAAACTAATCCATATATGAAGCCCAAAAAAAAAAAATTATGATTTTAAGTATGTCAAGGGAAATCAGTATTCTGCTTTAAATAAACGAGTGAGAGTTCTCAGTTAACGTTTGAGAAAGTTACTTCAGGACATTGAATTTGGAGATTTGCGAACATCACAACTATTGCACCAGATGAGAAATTTCGCCAGCAGCCACACAACTGATGGCTGTTATTGCCGTAAGCGCTGTGATGGCTGACATATCATCACATATCGGAAGTAAACAATAGTGCATCAGCGCAGGACATTTCGACACCACTAAACACCAAAGAAACCGATTCAATTTTACAGCAAGAAAGTAAATAGAGAACTCGTCAGAATGAAGCCGCAATTGGTCGCAAACTTTCCAGGATGATAATGGGCTATGTTGGTATGCCATGCGAATACAAAATTTGTTGTTAAAAAAATTGTGTGGCCAAACATGAAAAGATTTTGTAAACTATGGGAACATCATCACAACAATAGATCTTCACTTTGCAAGTATTTTACCTCTTCAGATTGTATCGACCACATCAATATTGATAATGTTGGACCGGTGACACCAGCTAGTGTCTCTTCTGCTTTCTACGTAACGTGGATTTCGAGATTCGGTATTGTGCTTCGAGAGACAATAGACTAGAGATGCCAATATGAATGCAATTTTTTCAAGCAGTTTACAAAAATACTCGGCATTCAACATTTATGGACCACGGCTTATCACCTAACTGCAAACGGTTTCATGAAAAGATTTCACAGAGCTTTAAAAGCTGCAATGTTACGGAAAAGAAAATTGTTCAGAGACTTTATCTCCTGTACTTATTTGATTTAGAGTAACATATAAAGAAGACGTCGATACAGCACCATCTCAACTAGTCTGTGGGTTAGTTTTACGTTTCCCAGATGAGCTTTTGGCAACAAGTTAATGTAGGACCATTTTCCATTTTAAACCACTACGACAAATACTTTATTGTCAACATCAACGGAAAGAAATTGAACTTTAGCCTACACTGAAAAAAATATCGAAGGTAATATTAACTAAAAAATTTAGTAAACCTTCAATGAAAAAATATTCAAATCCATAGATTTTTTATTAAAGTCTACGAAAGTTTTCTTTAAGTCTACATAAATTTTGTTAAAAACAACGATTTTTCCTCAAATTAACGAAATTAGTTGTATATTTAAAATTTATTTAAGTAGAACCTGTTAATTTGAATAAAATTTTGTTAAAAATAATAAATGTTTTGTTAATTTAACGAAAATTTTGTAAAATTAAGTCCAATTTATATAAAATTAAATAAATCTACTATAATAAAAAGCCTTTTTAGCCATATTGAATAATTATGTTTTGTTAATTTGAATATAATTTAGTAGAATTGAAAAAATTCGTTAAATTTACTGTAGGAACGTCAAATTAAAGAAATTTCGGCTCGTTTTCTTTATTATAGTAAAATTGAATAAACATTATTTAAAGTTAATGAAAGGCCTGTAAAATGGAAGAAATTTCGTTAAAAAAATAAATGAGTTATTTTTGTAATTTTTACAAAATATTTGTAGTACAATTCAAAAATACATAACATACATACATAATTGGTAATTACAATACTTCAGTCAGGAGAGAAACCTAGTTTATCACACCACTTATGTTATGTGTGTTAATTTTTGCCCAAACAACTTGGGTGAATCTAGCTTAAGAAACTCTTGGATTTTCAGAATAATTCTTGAAAACAACTTACCATTGACATGTTACATCATAAATTTCCGAAATCTATAGCTTCCCCTCTTCAATATAGACAATTATTTGCAAACATCAAGGAATCCCTTACGGACTACGAATTTCTTTACACCGACGGTTCAAAACTTAATTTAGCTGTTTCAGTATCAGTATCACAACAGACAACAGAGTTATAAAAATTGCAAAACTTTATGAATTTAGTTGAGAATTTTCAGCAGAAATTATAGCGATATACGATGTGAGAAGACAGAAGGGAAAATTTATTATCTGTACAGATTCTCTCTCAGTTCTTAATATCTACAATACTAATTTTTATTTGGATCCCTGTAGGTTAATGAATTTGCAGACGATGCAGCAAAGAACGCGGGGAATCAACCCCTATACTTTACTGATAATTTAAGTCTAAAAGATCTAATGAGACAATTAATAAACCCTACACCGAATGACTATTTAACAGAATCTTCAAATGATTTCTTTAGACTTCATAGTATAAAACTTCTTCGTCTTAGGGCCATTATTACAACTTGCCGTTAACTAAAGGGAGGATTTTAACGGGCAGATAAATTGTTTTTCATTATTATGAGTACCCAATAAGAAAAAGTGATCGTTAAGTTAAAGGGAGGAGCATCCTACCTTTAACATTTAAAGGTCACTTTATGTTTGAAGTTGCCATATTATATATTATTTTCATTATGACAACTTCAAATTTTAACAAAATGAGCATATACAACAAAAAAACAAAGCCCGCGGTTGCCACTGCGTTAAAAAAAACTTGTAAAATTGAGCAGTTTTATCGACATTGCTCCGGCACTGCCATATTTTTGAAAAATTTTATCTGTAAGTTGTAATAACGAAAATAAGTTAAAGGTAACTTTACAGTTCACTTTAGCTAAAGGTACCTTTAACTAACCCCAACTTTAACGACAAGTTGTAATAATGGCCCTTAGAGTAGGACATACAATGATTTCGCATGGTTTCATATTCAAACGAAATTTCACTCCATTCTGTAACTGCTGCGCTAATATACCAATAACACTCAATCATATCCAAAGTAATGAAATTTCTTAAAAAATCTAAGTTTCTTTATGAAATATAAACATTGGAATTATCTTACAATAATATTATAATGTTATAATACCTCTTAATTGTATAACATATTAATTTTGTTGAGCTGAAGGCCGAAGCTGCTCTTGCTCTTATTCTTTTATATTTTACCTTATAATTTTAATTATAAGTTATCCAATTCAATAATATAACGTTTACTAAGAAGAGGTCTTTTGGGACAAAAATACATTGTTTTATGCGACAACTTGTTTGTTACACTTACATATGTATGTCTATTGGACAGATAATATCGATAAGCGATATAATAATCGATTTTGCGTTTTTTCTTTAAAGAAGGATAATTGTAATATAAGCCTAATTTTTAATTTGCGAGTATCCACAAAAAATAAAGAGTATATATATAACACAAATTCTTGAAGATATCGTTAATTGAAAATTAATACCTTAACAAACGCTAAAGTACTAATTTTAGCTTAACAATGATTGCAATAAGATGTATTGCAATAAGACGTATTATTAACAAGTGCAGTGGCAGTATTCTTTTAAAACATATTTTGAAAAAAAATAACAAATAAAAATATACTTTAAAAACAACAGCATTCTTTGTAACACAAACAATTTATAAATAAAAACAAAATTCTAAAAACAGTAATAAACTTTGTTGTTATTACACTGTGCACAGTGGTACAGTATTATTTTGAATATTACCTATACCTACTTAAAACAAATATAAATAAACAATAACAAGTTAAGACGAATTCTTCTCCTCCACAAACAATTAAATATTGAATACAAAACACAATATAAATAAAGAGTGTTTTTTATAGAGGTATAGAACTTTAAGTTGGCATTACTTTTCAAGATGGCGACCGATTTAACAGCTGGCAAGTGATTTATTCTCAGTTTGGTTTGGCAATTCATCATGAATAGACTCACGCCTGAACAACGCTTGCAAATAGTGCAATTTTATTTCGATTTATTGAAAGACACGTTTGGTGACCGCCTAATTTCACGTTTTGGACCTGTAAATTGGCCTCCAAGATCTTGTGATTTAACACCGCTAGACCACTTTCTGTGGGGCTATGTAAAGTCATTGGTCTATGCGGTAAAGCCACAAACGCTTGACCATTTGGAGGACAACATTCGCCGTGTTATTGCCGATATACGGCCACAAATGTTGGAAAAAGTCATCGAAAATTGAACGTCCAGATTGGATTACATCCGCGTCAGCCGTGGCGGTCATATGCCAGAAATCATATTTAAATGTAATGCCACAAGATTATCTTTCGGATAAATAAAATTCATGTCAATCGAATAATCCATCGTTGTTTTATTGCAACTTAAATTTCTATACCTCTATAAAAAACACCCTATACAAATTAAAAACATGAATACTGATAATGATGAAGGAAATCAACTTTACAATTGACAATATCAATATCAATACCAAAATTTCTTAAACGTACTGAAAGCAGATTTTCAATTGGTAATATAGCAAAGAAACGACACACAGCTGATGACAACCCAGGTACCTCTAATGCAAATCGATTTAAAATTCTGAATGCAGAGAACAGCAAAGTCAAGCAACAACTGATAGTCAGTACATCAAACCACCACCACCAATTTTTACAAATACCAAATGTTAGTGCTAGAAAAAATTTTAATTATAAATCACTGAGAAATAACGAATTAAAAGTTATGATAAATAGCATAGATTCATATAGGAAACTAGCTAAGTATTTCGATAGAAGAGAAATAAATTATCATACATATCAAGTATGCAAAGAGCGAGCTTACAGAGTTGTTATTAAAGGTCTTTATCACACAACATCTCCAGAAGACATTAAAGCTGTACTTATAGCTCAAGGTCACAATGTTAGAAACGTTTGTAATGTTAGAAGTAGACTTACAAAGTAACCCCTTGCAATGTTTTATATTGATCTTGATCCAAAAATTAATAACAAAGAAATTATTCGTTACATAAATAATGCTGTAGTTACAGTTGAACCCCCTAAGAAAGCAATGACATTGTTCAATGTTATAGTTGCCAACAATTTGGACATACTCAGGCCTATTGCAGAAAACCTTTCAGTTGCATAAAGGGTGCTCTTGATCATGCCACAACTGAATGCACAGTGAATAAATCTAATCCATTTCGCTGTATTCACTGTATACAAAACCATACTCCAAACTACACAGGCTGTCAAGTTTATCAAAAACTTGTACAGAAAAAAATCAACATTGAACGATAAAACAATTCAACCAACAAATTTTTCATATTCTTCTTGGCCACAAAATTACATACATACATACATAATTGGACATTACAACTCTTCAGTCAAGATTACGGCCTAGCTTCTCACACCACTCATGTTGTATGCGTTAATTTTATACTTGAGTGGCGGGACCTACAGTTTAACGTAGACTCCGAACGACAAATTTTAAAGAAACTTTTCTTGGCAGGTTTATTTACTCTCAGAGTTTTTGCCAGAAAGCTGCTGAGAGGAAGTCGCCGAAGAAATATTTTTTTTTCATATTTCGTTTTAATGTTTGACCTGGGATAGGAACCCGGGCTTTACGTCTAATAAGCCAACACACTATCTACTAGACTACCGCGACTGCGATGAAAATTTCAATTCTAACACACGTTTTGAAAGGTCAACGTACTAATGAAAGTGTACAATATGAAAAATTAATGACTAAACAAATAGAGTTAACGAATACTTTACTTAACATGAAGTGAGTTCTTGTTACTAAATTATGCAATTATAAATTATATATTAAAATAGCAGTATGAAACGCAAATGGGCTTTCCAATCATACACAAGAAACTGAAATATTTTTAAATACTCAATTCGTTGACATTTTCTTGATCTCTGAAACGCATTTAACTTCTAGAACTTATTTTCACATCAGAGGTTATGATATGCAGCAGCATATCAGCAGCAAATCATCCGGACAATAGAGCACATGCTGGTTCTACAATTTTAAAATAAAATCAACAATTAAGTACGAAGTTCTTCCTACAATTCGCCATAACTATCTACAAGGTGCTGGAGTTAAAGTTACTACGAAATGTGGTGATGTCTCTGTATTTGCCATTTATTCTCCCCCTAGACGTTCTATTTCATGTCAGGACTATGAAAACTTCTTCAATAATTTAGGGAGTCGTTTCCTGGTAGGAGGAGACTTTAATGCTCAACATCCATGGTGGAGATCTAGATTGACAAACCCTAAAGGTCGGGAGCTATACAAATGTATTCTTAAAAAACATTACAATACTCTTTTTTGCTGGTAGACTAACCTACTGGTCTTCTGATCCGAACAAAATACCAGATTTACTAGACTTTTTTGTTTACTCTGGAATACCAAGTAACTGTCTCAATATACAAGACAGTGATAATCTTAGCTCTGATCACACTCCTATCATAGCAACTTATAATTCCACTTTTCATAAGATTTCAAAGGAAGTAAAGATTGTATCATATAGAAGTGACATAAATTCGTTTACACATTGCATAGATAAAAATATAAACCTAAGGCTTTCAATAAGTAATGGTTAAGAGTTAGATTAAGCCGTCGAAAAGTTTACGAGCCTAATCCATGCAAAGGGGAAAATTTAAATAAACACAACGAAGTCTTCTCACTTAACCTTTTCCCTTGAAAGAGAATGTTGCCCACCGGTTGCACTTAGTGGAGTGCAAATCCCAGTTGTGCAAAGTGTAAAATACTTAGGTTTATATTTGGATAAGCGCCTTACTTGGAAGGAACATATCAAAACTGAACGAAAATGTTTAAACATCAAAACAAAAAAGATGTATTGGCTATTAGGCCCGAAATCAGAATTAAGTTTAAATAACGAGATTATTTTATACAAAACTATTCTTAAGGTCTAAAGGTCATAAGCGCAGCACTAATATTGCATCATCTTAATCTATGGGTGGTGTAAATATTAAGGAGTCAGAAGTTTTTGACATTCTGAGCATGAAAATTTAGTGTAATGTTGACTGGAACAGACACATTTTTTAGTTTCTTCAGTTTCTTCTTAAGACGGCGCAATAAATACTTCACTTCATCTGATCTTAGTATTTAAACCATTTATAACCGACAGAGAATGTAAAACAACTCTTATGTATGGGTCGATGCCTCAACGTCTATTTTGAGGTTTCTCGACCGTGTACAGGAGAGGTCGTAGTAGCTCGTTAATGACGGTAGTGTATCCAACTCCATTGAATCATTAGAGCATCGTTGCTATGTGGATTCACTGTTCTATCGCTACTACAACGGATTTTGTTCGAGCGAAATAAGGGGACTTGTTCCCGAAAATCATATATTCTTACATAACGCTCGTCATACTGGGCCAGCACATCCGTATGAGGTCGATTGGCCAATGGATCGTACACTGCATTACAGAAAAAATAAGTTTTTTAGGCGGACCATTCGTATGTGGAACTCAATTCCTGCAGCGATCTTTCCTGTTACTTATAGCATAAAAATATACAAGCCTAGTGTCCATAAACACAGTTCTCTCTTTCCTTCTTCCCATGACATATTTTCATAGTTCCAAACACAATGCCATCCATGCCCTGAGTGTTGATCGTACGGCAAAAAATAACGGCGCTTGCCTTTGTTCTTCCGATTCTTGCAACGACAAGTGATAAATTATTCTCAACTACGAGGTTATTTAGGAGTTGTAATCTTTTAGTTTTTAAGGGATTAAAAAGCATAAAATACAGATAAATCATCACAGGTATTCGAAAGTAACTTAAAAATATAAGACTTTACTACTTGTTTTCACTAACATAAATTTCTGGCAGCTATGACCATAACTGAATTTAGTTCGAGATGTGTTGAAATACTCAGTAACCATAGCAATCCATTAGCCATTAGTCCACGAGATGAAACAGAGGATGTACGAAGACTCAAAAAATTGCATGTACTAGATTTGCCTTTTAGATAATAACTTTGTAAATACAGTTAAACCTCGATTAAGCGGGCCTCCATTAACCGGTCACATCTATTAACCGGCATGCAGATTTTTTTGAATTTTTAACTCTATTATCCGTGCTTTGGTTTTTTACCTCTATTATCCGAGCAGCATTCATATGATTTTTTTATTATGTTACGTGGTAGTAAAATATATTCCTCCGAATTGCACGTCTTTGATTCAGCCCATGGACCAAGAATGATTCGAAGTTTTAAATGCAATTATCGCAAGTCGATTGTGCAGAAACTCTTATGTGCAAACAGCAGACATGAATTCGTAAAATCGTTAAATATAAGAACAGTAATATGGACAGCAGCTGTTTCTTGGAATGCAGTATCCACACAGGTTTTGCGTAATGTTTGGTCTAATTTACTAGCTTTTGAAAATGAACTAAGTGACCGTCCAGGAATACAATCAGACATTGAAGTACTGGCTAATTGTTCTATTCATGATTTAACAGAGTGGGTGGAGAGCGATGCTGATGACATGCCGTTTGCTATTTCATCTGACATTGATATCATTGACATGATCAATCAAGCTCAGCTACGTGATCATAGCTCAAATTCCAAAGATGAAGATACTGAAATTGAAACTCCAACTTTATTACAGGCAATAGAGGCTTGTAATGTTTTGTTCGTAGAAAATTCTCCAGCTATATCGGAAACAGATAAAATTCAGATGCATCGTATTCAAAACAATTTATTTAAAGAATAAAGAATAAAAATGAATTAAAAAATATCATCTTGTATGTTTTAATACAACCTCTATTAACCGTGTATTTCGATTATCCGTGCTAAGTCCGGTCCCGAGCGAGCCGGATAATCGAGGTTCAACTGTATTATGAATAGTATACATAATTTCTTACGTAAATATAAATAGTTTTAAATATTTTTTTATGCTACTTTTGCTATTGTTATTGTAATATAATTCAATAACAACTGTTATTTTATATTGTTATTGTATTACAAAATTTGCTTATTATTATATAAACAGATTGTAAATAAAGAAATAAAAAAAAAATCTTCAAGATTAAAACAATTATCACAAAACGTCAAAAAAGAGTTTGAATGGTAAGATTAGCTTGCTATTTCACGGCATAATATCCACTTGAGTATAAACAAAATACTGTTTCATTTTTAGGTTAGGTTAGGTTTTTCGCCATGCAGCGAGTACGAGATCAAATTCGGCTTCAGTACACCGAAAACCTTTTCGAAAGCATGGCATAGTTTCTGTTTTAAACATTTTCTCAGCATCCTTAAAAAGATTTATGCTTAAAATGATTCTATTTTTGTTCTTTTTTTTTTGTTTTCTGAGATACTTTTAACAAGAATGTAAACCAAAGAACTGGTAAAATATTTCTTTCTTGTCAATGAAAGTTCAAAAACCTTTGAAATGGTAAAAACAAAAAAAAAAAAACAAAAAACTTTTAATAGACCATTCGATGAGTTTTCTTTGATTTTTGCATTTGGACTTTAGCAGATCTAATATAAATGGGATACAAAATGAAATGTATGTAAGTATGTATGTATATGTAATAAATGGCACAACACGGTACAGTGCAGTTTGTAGTTTTAAGTCTAGTCTAGTTATTATTGTGCATTAATTTACTCACAGGTTAATTAAGCTGGATATACATTTTTCTCTAGCATTTTTTATTTTTTATTTTACTTTTGTTGCTTTCTTGTACGACATATTCAAACAAGGATGCAATAATTTATTCCACGGTTTCTTGCATGTATGAATGTTTGTCTTTCAACTGTAATTTCAAAATACCAAAAACTTGTTCAATAACAGATCTTGTTTTCGTATTGCACTCAAAGGGGGAAAACAACGAAAAAAAGTACCGAATCTTATATTTCCCTCACTAAAATAAGTGTTTACCACTCAATAGAATAAAAGAAATAAATATAGCCAGTACGTCCAGTACGCATATATTTGTCTATTTATCATCTGTATACATAAGATAATATGACTTAAATTTTATCTACCTGACAGATGAATAAAATGAAAAAAAAACTTAAAATATATATATATATATATAAGAAATATCCATTATATTATATGTATTATTATATATAAAGAAAAGAACAAAAAATAATTGAAACTAAAAATAATTTGCCAAAGGATTTTGCCAAAGCTATGGCCAGATAAGATTTGTTAAGGAGAGCTAATTACGATCCTAAGGGGTAGTCGGTACTATGATACAATAATTAGAATCCTAAAACACTTATAAAAGCACAATTTCTTTAAGTTCACATTGTAAATAGCGGCACAATTCATTGAATAGTAAATATATATATTTAATATATATATATATTAATTAGAATACAATTATAAATTATATGATAATTATTAGGACTGAGTTATGCTTCGTGTAGTGCAACAGACTAGAGCCTGTGGTGAGAATCAAACCCACGACCCTCACACTAGTAGTCGAGCACACTACACACTAGGCTACCAGGGCACAAATACTAATACAGTTTTGAAAAGGAAATGTAGAATATTTCGTAAACTTAAATAATTAAAAAACTTATTAAGATTTTACTTTAAAACGAATTAAAAAAAAACTCTTTTCAGATCCAATTGCCACTTTTGACAATATTATAACATATATAAATATGTTTGTCCAGTCCATTTTTTTTACTAAATGTAAATAATGAGAAAGTGTTATAATACTTTCTACAGGAGCTCTGACGACCACTAGACAAACGTATTAACGTATTTTAAACCTTTATTTACTTGAATTGGTAAAATTCCGATCCATCCATATGGACGGATGTAGAGATATTCTACAGTGAGTAAGCAAAAGATAAATAAATTGAATATTGAATATGAATATGAATTGAGTAAGCTAGTATTTTAGTAAGGGAGCCGTGCATCCGATTGAAGCTTGTCATCATAATTCTGTTGAAATTAAATCAGAAAACTTGGTGTATATCTAATATATTTAATTTGATTTTTTTTCTTAATACAAAATGTTAAGATTGTTCCATGTTACGTTGTGGTGTTAAACATATTCATGGTTTCTTAATCAGTTTTTTATTGGTGATTTTGTTGTTTTTCTTGTTATTGTAAGTCATGTTGCTAGAGTGGTTAAAATATTGTTCTTGTTATTGCTGCGTTTTAAATTTTTATTTTTTATTTTACATAACGCACCAAACGCTTTTTGCTGTTATTTGTACACTACAACATAAACAACAACAACAACAATAATAATAACGACAACAGCAGATGAGTACCGAATAAAACAGCAGCAATAACAAACTATATTTATCGACTCAGAATAACTTTCTGAACTGCACAAAGCCAAAATATCTGCCCGTCTTAATGGTCGTCTATGTCTCTGCATATAAACCAGTCCATTGTTATTGTTGTTGTTATTATTGCAAAACACTACAGGTTGCAAATGTATAAAGAGACAATGTCCCTAGTTGCCATAAGGAACAGGATTGTTGCAACAAACGAAAAATACAAACAAAATATAAAAAAAAAAAAACAATTTCGAATAAAACCAATTTTGCGCCCAGCATCAATATAAAACTATCCACCTGTTGCAAGCGAAAATCTTCCTAATCCTACGAAAAAAAATAAGTTATTGCAATGAAATTTGCATCACAAACTTCATTAAGTTAAGTGAACAGGTTTGTGTGTGTCTTTTTTTTTTCTTCTCTTTTTATTTAGTGTTTTTAAGTTTTTTTTTTATTTTGTGAGTTTGTTAAGAAACTTGTTTTTTTCTTTATGATTAGTTTGGTAAGGTGGATGTGGCGAAATTGTGGCCAATACACTTGTAACCAGAGGCGCATGCGTTGAAAAATATTTTTAATACCGACAAATCTTGTGGGAAATTTAACGAAGGCATTTACCAGCAGCAAAAATATGGCAGGTTCCATAAACAGTTTTTCGTTAAAGAATATGTATTACGATATTTCCTGGCTTTAGTCATTTAGTAAAGATTTGGCTTTATAGGTTGTATATTACAGAATGGTCTCATTACTATAGTTTCTGTATTTCAATTCTAACAAATCTGTTCCGGTTATAAAACAGTTTCGATAACTAACTCACATTGAGATTATCGAATGATCCTTTTTGCTATAGTTTCTTTAAATTTATTTCAAATCGCTCTTAAATATTATTGCGAAAAAGAGAGGGAGAGAGATAGAGGTCACAATTTATACAATAAACCTTTTGGTTTTAATATTTAATATATTTCCAACACTAACAAAGGTTACTTTCCAAATAATTCCTATCAGTTATCGAATAGTGATCACATAAGAAAAATTATATTTATTAATGTATTTATGTAGTATGTATCAACACCAAAATCTATTCAACTCAAAAGTCAAATACTAAGCATAACTGCGGTAATTAATTGAGTGGAAGCCTTACTTAAGTCAGTCTGATTAAAGTTTGAAGATAATAAAATAAAATGTTAAATTTTTTTCATATAGTCAGCGGTCCTAACTTTATATTAAATTCATAGGTAATATCTCAATGATCCCTTATATCACACAAATATGCCATTAAACGATTTTTATGTAAAGCTGACAACTTATTTGAATACTGTCAAAAGTATTAAATTATACTGATTTTTGAAATGAATTATTATACATTAATTGTGTTCATACATACATTTGATAAAATTGTACCTTTTTAAGACTACACTCAATAAGTGATATTAATTCGGATGATTTTGACTGAGTTACCATAAGAATTTTTAAATAAAATACATCAAGACAAACATAATATTCCCACCACTAACTGATGTGTGTTGGTGTACAACATAAAAATATATATGGGTATATATTAACAAATTGTTTAGACTTATTCATCATTTTCGGCCAATGGATTACATAAACGTAATCAATCATCATACGCCAAGGGCACTTCTTGCCTCTTTTCTTTAAAATATGTAATTGAACACCATCAATAGAATTCCCATAATTGATTTGTTATGCTTTGGGACTTTAATTTTTTATTCATCACCCCCAAAAGTGTTTAAATAAAAAGTAGAAAACAAACATATAAAATTGTTTAAACGTAAAACAATAAAAACGACAGCATCCGTTCCACCAACATCAGCGTGGTAATAAATTATTTGGCAACGATGTTATTTTATTTTATTTTATTATTTTTTTGCTTTCTTTCTTTCTTTCTTTCTTTCTTTATTATTCTTGCAATTCTTTTTATAACCTTACTGGATGTAAGAGACATAAGATATTTTTAAAATAATTTCTGTCCCGTAAGCTTTAGAAATTTTATTAAAAATTTCTTTCTAATCTTTAAAGTGTTTTCATTTATGTACATATATGTCAAGCAATATAGGATATTCCAAATAATAAAATTTTTTACACTAAAAACACAGAAAATCATTTTAAGGACATTATATTTTTATGGTTTTATTTTAAGCTTGTCAGTGTTTCAGTCATCTCCAACTATGTACTATATCAATAGAACCGATTTATTCAACAAGAAAAAAAAAAATAAAACTTTTTGTACACCCCTCGAATTCAAGTGAACTTCTTAATTTATTTTATAATATACATACATAATATGGAACATATTATGTTCCACTATTTATAAAAAACTTTTTAAATAGACATCATTCTATATATTTATATATGTATGTATATATATCTTCGACTTAGTATTTTGTTTCGTAATTAATAAATTATATTATATGTCCATAATATTAATATTACGGTTACTAGTTCCACTTACATTACTAGGAGACTTGGTAGAAATTATTCTCTACAGTTCATTTACACATACATATATACATACTTCTATTTTTAATGTAAATTGGTGTCACAATTTCACAAATTTGGAGTGAAGACGGAGTTTCAGCCACCAATGAAATGTCCTTAAGTTGACCTAAATATGACAGATCTTTTAAGATCTTTCCCACGTCATAGTGGAAAATTTGCAGAAGTTATACTGTTGGTGTCTTTCTTCGAGTCGTTCTGTGTTTACAAATCAACGTTTCTATGCCTACAAAATATCAAACACAATCTATTTAACGTGCTGCGACTGGTTGGAAGTTGCAAGATGAGCAGTCTCTTCGAGTAGATTTTCAAAATTATACGTATATTTTCTTTGCTATAATAAATATTTATTCAATATTATATGTTTGATTGATGTAATAATATCATAAAGGTATAATATTTAGCCTTTAAATATTGTATTAACAACCCTTCGACGACTATGGTATACTTAGAGTTATTGTCGCCGATTTATAGAACTTCTGCATTGCAAGCCTGTGATGCAAAATGTAGGAAACGAATAAAATTATGTTAAAAAATTTTCATATTGCATATTAGGTAGGTAGGAAGGAGAGGAGACCAACCAAGGGAGTCATTTCTATAGACACATACCTATGCCAACATGTAGGCCTGTTATATATTCTCACGTTTTGTTGAAGTGTCATAAAACGAATTTTTCTTGGCTATCAAAACTAATTTCTTTTACAAGTGATTGCAATTTTTTCTTTGAGCTTTATCAGCGATGGTTTTACCGATTTTTTAGTTTCATATGATTTATTCTTTACAGTCTTGTTTATCAGTTGATCAGTTCATTGGATTTAAGTGTTGTCGTATTCTTTGGTTACGATATTGTCTGTTGGCCGTATATAAAAGAGGGATTCTTGTAGGAAGCAATCAGAATCTTGTTATACGTTCTATTAAATTATTCTGTTTTGCTTTCATATATTGTTCGTTTGCTTTTATTCTAGTAAATATTTTAATAATTTTTAACGTCTAGAAATATGTGCTCGAACTAAGTACTCAAAAGCAAAGAAAAAACAGTATATCCGTAACGCGGAATGGGTTGAAATATTTTCCAATACAAGTTCAAAAAACGAATTTGCGTATTCTGACAATCTAAGAATTTTGTTGTTATCTTCGTTAGTTGCCGTAGTCTAACAGGTAGTGTGTTCGCATATTAGACGTAATGCCCGGGTTCGTATCCCAGGTTAGACATCAAAACGAATTATGAAAAAAATATTTCTTCGGCGACTTCTTCTCTGCAGATTTCTCACCAAAGCTCCGAGGGTAAATAAACCTGCCATGAAAAAGTTTCTCAAAAAATCTGTCGACGTATAAAATCAAGGCACACAACATGAGTGGTGTGAGAAGCTAGGCAGTAACCCTGACTAAAGGGTTCTAATGGCTCATTACATCTGTATGTATGTATTTTGTCTTTGTTATTAATTATCGTTTGAATTTTTGTAGACTCGTCATGTTGCACTCTGTCAAAAGTTTTTAATATTTAGTAAAGCAAAGGAACTCATCTTTTGGTACATCCTTTAAATCAATTTGAGTTACTTTCTATAAAAATTTCACACTTTTCATAAATACGTATACATATGTATATATTTTATAATAGAGTTTTCCTAGTACATTTGGAAAGGCTGATTTTTGCAAATTGAAAGGATCGTGGAGAATGGTAACGACACAAGTACCTGCATTATAAAACAAAGTTTAAGAAAAGTAAAGAATGGATAGGAGAATTCTTGGAATTCCAAAAATCGATTTTTATACATGGTTAGCGGGGTGTTGATACTACACCGAATTCATAATATTCATTGCGGCGCGTGATAAGGAGTCTTAAAAGATTAATTTATGACAAACTATCTTTGCGAATGATGCTGAGAAAGAAAACTTGTTTGTTGATTCCTTGGGAACCATCTTCACATCAAAATTCTGCAATAATACGACCGACAAGGCACCTGCTGTTGTTTTACCTGCAGTATCGCAAAGTTTTATGAGATTCAGAAACCTATGATACTCATAGAGCTGCGTCGTCTAGTCATGAGGACTTCTACTGTCGTTTCGTTCCTTAAACCAATGTGATATTTTATTATTCAGTCAAATCGAGTATTCCGAGCTTCTGCTTTATAAAGTTGGTGTTATACACAAATCCCTAACATCACAACGTCTTTAACAATCGTCGATACCTTCGTCTTAGAAAAGGATCGCTACAGCTAAGATTTCTAATTGTGTCCAAATATAAACAACAACGGTATTATGCAGCTGTTCTTGTTTGTTATCAGACACAATTATTTTCGAGCTAGGTTAGGTTAAATTTCCAATCGTCTTAAGGCGGACTTCATTTGTAACATCGAATAAAAATTATTTGTTTATATGTCTATATGATGTCTTTTATGATGGTGTGGACTTTATCCAAATCACTTTCAGGATGCCCAAAGATATCCATTTTAGATTCCCAAGATATTACAGCTGGATTAGAAGTCGCTGTGAGGTATTTCTAGCCTCCGGGCATGTGTACCCGAAGGTCGTGCCACTTTAAAGGTGCTATGAGGTTCATAAGATGGGTAGGTTTAACGCAACTTCTGTTCTGCATTTATCAATAGCGGAGCAGATTTTTCTCGTCTCTATACAAGTGAGTGCGTCTCTATTTGCAAACCAGTGAAGTCTATGTAAGATCAATTGTTTGACCCTTTATAGAGGAATGCCATTTTTCAAGTAGGAATTCCTACAAATTTTCTATTGTAGCAGTCTTAATAAATGCGTAAGTTTTGTTGTTGCCTTCAGGAATACACATCAGAATTACTATCGAATGTCTTGCTATCTCCTCTAGAGACAGCCGGCATTCTTGGAAAAGCTTAGGTTTTCTAGGACCCGAAATGTCGTTCTGGTGTTAAATATGGTCTAATATCGGATTCGCACAGCAGCAGTCCTTATAGTCAGCATGGAACTACAGTAATCGAGTAGTTCAAGGGATAATCTAAGATTTAACTGTTCCGAAAAGATTTCACAACCCGCCTTTGTCACCTGACGTGAATCTGCCAGTGAATACTAGTAAAAAATTAAATTTAAAATTAGGCCTCCAGAGAAACCGCCTCACATAATGGCACCCATGGATCTTTCGATGTTAAAAATTTCGATGATATATCACACACACTTTATTTCATTTAAATTTAAAAATAGCAAACTCTTAATTAAAGACGCGATAGTATGACATCTTTTTATTTTATTTTTATATCTTTCGCAGTGGATTTTTTAATAAAAATACCAACTAACTTCGTCATTTATATGTATGTATTTAGAAATTATTTTCCTAATTTTTCTAATGAACTTCAATTCTATATTTGGCAACTTTAATACTTTTTTTTCGTAAATATTGTTAGGACACAAAAATAAAAAATACCATAAGGATTTTATTGTTTAATAAATTCCATGTTCGAACTTTGTAGTGAAACTGCCAGAAAAGACGACAAAAGTTGAAATTTTTAATTGCGTTGTGTTCAATTTCTATATTGGTTTGGATTTATTTCTCATATTCAATTTGCTGAATGGTTATTACTTTCGATTACTTTAGCATTAGAGTGTCAGTTTATTAAAATTCATTAAATTAAAGGAGAGTGAGGGAGAGGAGAAGCTATTCCCTCTGAGATGGCATAAATACCTAGAACGTGTGTTGTGTGAACGTGAACGTCGATGTTGAGAACGAGAGAAAGACTTAAAACAGTATTTACTAAAAATGTGTCCATTAACAGTTAGTTAGTTAGTTTCCGGGTGTCCTGCCATTCTAATGGGTAGTGGGTTCGATGTATACTAGTGCAGAGTCCCTGTTATACTTCACCGAGCATCTTAGTCACTCAATTCATAATAGTTAGATATAATTTGTAATTGTATTGTAATTAATAAATAAAATAAAAATCAAAAAAGAATAGTTTTCGAAACTCTACTAAATAGTGATATATTTTGAAATCTACTTTTTAGATACAAGAGAGGCAAGGAAATGATTGAGGTAGATATGTATTTCTAAATACTCTACTTGTAGAAAACAGACATGATTTCTTTATGGAGTATGGTTTCCACAATAATTCATGTAAATTTCTTATATAATTCAAGTTAAAGGGTACAGTCTTATTTTCAAAGGTTCACATTATTCAAAATTACCAAAAGGAAATTTAACAAACTGGGAGTGCTGCTCTAATTGCAAGGACGTTAAAAGAGCGCGCCGAACTCTTTTGAGTGCTTCCACTTTTGAAATGTTATCGGGTAAAATGGATAACGTATTTACCAGTAGATGTCAAGACTGCCATATAACATTTTGCTCCATGCTATGTTAAGAATTTAAAAACATAAAGATTTAATTAAAGTTAAAATACATAAAATGGAGATTTTGAGATATAAGTATATGCTCGTTAGTCCATAATATCCGTAATATATGCAAGTCGCCGTAGTCTAGTAGGTAGTGTGTTCGCTTGACATCAAAACGAAATATGAAAAAAAAATATTTCTTCGGCAACTTCCTCTCAGCAGATTTCTGGCAAAAACTCCGAGAGTAAATATACTTGCCATGAAAAATACTACTACGTTGTTCAGGCGTGAGTCGATTCATGATGAATTGCCAAACCAAACTGAGAATAAATCACTTGACAGCTGTTAAATCGGTCGCCATCTTGAAAAGTAATGCCAACTTAAAGTTCTATACCTCTATAAAAAACACCCTTTACATACATATATTAATCATAATTTATAAATCATAAACGTCGCCTCGTCAAAATTCTAGAATTTAAAGAATGTTTTTATTTTTTATTAATTGATTTCCGTTTGATCGATACCAATGTGACATGGTATACAGTTAAACCTCGATTAACCGGGCCTCCATTAACCGGTCACATCTATTAACCGGCATGCAAATTTTTTTGAAGTTTCACCTCTATTATCCGTGCTTTGGTTTTTTACCTCTATTATCCGTGCAGCGTTCATATGGTTTTTTATTATGTTACGTGGTAGTAAAATATATTCCTCCGAATTGCACGTCTTTGATTCAGCCCATGGACCAAGAATGATTCGAAGTTTTAAATGCAATTATCGCAAGTCGATTGTGCAGAAACTCTTATGTGCAAACAGCAGACATGAATTCGTAAAATCAGTAATATGGACAGCAGCTGTTTCTTGGAATGCAGTATCCACACAGGTTTTGCTTAATGTTTGGTCTAATTTACTAGCTTTTGAAAATGAACTTAGTAACCGTCCAGAAATACAATCAGACATAGAAGTACCGGCTAATTGTTCTATTCATGATTTAACAGAGTGGGTGGAGAGCGATGCTGATGTCATGCCGTTTGCTATTTTATCTGACATTGACATCATTGACATGGTCAATCAAGCTCAGCAAAGTGATCATAGCTCAAATTCCAAAGATGAAGAGACTGAAATTGAAACTCCAACTTTATTACAGGCAATAGAGGCCTGTAATGTTTTGTTAAAGTTCGTAGAAAATTCTCCAGCTATATCGGAAACAGATAAAATTCAGATGCATCGTATTCAAAACCATTTATTTAAAGAACAATTTAAAACAACGAAGCAAATTAAATTCTTGAATAAAAATGAATAAAAAAAAAAATAAAATATTGTATGTTTTAATACAACCTCTATTAACCGTGTATTTCGATTATCCGTGCTAAGTCCGGTCCCGAGCGAGCCGGATAATCGAGGTTCAACTGTATGTTGAATTTTTTTTTGACTTGCAAATAAAAAAATCTTTTGGTAACTGTCCTAAAATAGGTTTTAAATTTTTTATTATTTTAATTTTAACTGAACGAACATTTTGTTAACAATTTACAGTAGAAAAAAGTAGCCAACATTTTATAAAAGTGTAAAAAAAAGAAAATTAATCAAAAACATAATAAAAAAGAGGCGGAGATTAATGACGGTGTAACAGGGTCTATCAAAAGTAATTTCATATGTCAAAAAAAAAAAAATAACATTGTAATACAATATGTGCTATACATACATGTACATGTGTTGTTTCATGAGACAATATTTCACGTACGTATTGTTATATTTTTAATGAAATTTATTCGATTTGGTTTACTGAGTGTCTTGAAATGTGGGAACGTAGGAACGCATCCAATTGAAATAATTGTTAATGTTCTTGGGTGTTGAATAATCTTATTTTTGAGGTTGTGCTTACAAGAGCCTAATAAATATACTGAACAATATTCTGTGGTTCAAAAGTGTGAGGTGGAAAAGAATTTTTTTTAAGTATGATTGTGTATGTACTTTTAATCGAAGATTGATAAATTTAAGGATAATCAGCAAATAATAGAAATGAAGTTTAAAATTTCTAAATTACAAACATAAATACTCTCGAACGTCTCTACACATCTACACATTAAAACATTCTAACAACCATTAAGAAAGAATATTATTGCTTATCTGTGATGTGGATTTATTTGGTAATGTATATGTGTATGTATGTCATAGAAAATATATATAAGTGTACAAACATATGTGTATACATTGTATGTATATATGAATATAAACATATGTACACATATGTATATCCATGTATGTATGTATGTATGCACAGATATATTTTTACATGCGAACAATCCCATGGGAAATAAATTGTTGCTGCCTTTAACATTCCTCCTATGTGAAGTTTGAATCGTTCAATTACTGCGTTTAAAAATTTATTTTGTGCTGCTCATCTAATTACTGCTGAAGCGCTCACTCTCATTCTCATTTTAATTACGTTACGTTTATTTTGTAAAAATTAATTTTTTTCATTTTAAATCATACATACAGGTGCATAAATAATTTGAAACAAATTAAGAATCAATTGAAGTATATGAAATTTAATTATTGGGTACAAAAAAAAAAAACAACATCTCCTACAGTAAGTACCATCAACATTTGTGTACATACACACATATATTTTTTGAACGATGGCGCCAATGGTCAAACATACCTTAAACCTAACTAAATGTTCCAAAGGAAAGAAAAATAACTTCAAGGATAATTTTCTCAGATTGATTTCTTTAAGTTATTTCTTAAATTTGTACGAAATGTTTGAGGCACCACTAAGGTTTTGTTTACAACACGCTTCTTATTTAGAACAACAAATTTTTCAAAATTATATTTACCACTTGGTTAGAAAGTTAGGCAACCATGACAATTTTGCATTGACACTTTCTATCATAAATGGGAAGTTCTTTGTTTGACAAAGAATTTACTTCATATTTAATAAATTCTTGCGTGTTTGCAAATCATTAATTAATGAAGTTAATCATCATCAGATTTGTCTTATTTATCAGTTTAAATTATATTTAGAAAAGATATATGTATATAGGGAACTCTATAACGATTTTTATTCATTGAAATGCATTTCATCTAACATCACATTTAAATTAAGCTTATACCCTGCGGCAATTTTACATTAAAAAAACAAACATTCATTTTATTAACAACATTTAAAGACTATATTCTGTTACTTGGAATTTAATTACCTTGCTTTATACGGTGTTCAGATATGCAACTTTAAAAATTAAAAAAAAAGACACATAAAATTCAGAAAAATGCATTAGATCTTTATTTGAATCGATAGTACGGTCCATATAATTTAATGTTTGAAGATTATTTCATGCAAATGTTGACCGCGACTGCGCCTCAAATGGTCCATCCGCTTAGGCCAATTTTGGCATACTCTTTCCAACATTTCGGCCGGTATCTCACTAACAAATGCTTCAATGTTGTCTTCCAATGCGTCAATTGAAGCGAGCTTGTCTGTATAGACATGAGCTTTAACATAGCCCCACAAAAAATATTCTAAAGGCGTTAAATCGCACGATATAGGCGGCCAATTGACCGGTCCCGAACGTGAAATAAAATGTTCACCGAACTCGCCTCTCAATAAGTCCATTGTTACGCGTGCTGTGTGGCATGTGGCACCGTCTTGTTGAAACCACGTGTCATGCAAGTCAAGCTCTTGCATTTTGGGCAAAAAAAAGTTTGATATCATCTCACGGTAGCGCTCACCATTCACAGTTACGTTACGATTCGCAGCATCTTTGAAGAAGTACAGTCCAATGATGCCACCAGCCCATAAACCGCACCAAACTGTGACATTTTCTGAATGCATTGGTAGCTTTTGCAATGCTTCTGGCTGATCTTCGCTCTAAAATCGACAATTCTGCTTATTTACGTATCCCGAATAGCCGCTTCAGTGGGTCCATAAAATGGAAGAAGCGCGCGATGAACTTTCTTAACAGAGCACGCATTTTGATAATAAAATTCAATGATTTGCAAGCATTGTTCATTTGTAAGACGATTCATGGCTAAATTATATACCAAACTGAAGATGTTTGACAGTGAAACAAAACACGAAACGTGCGTGAGCTGTTTAAACCAGTGTTGCCAAAAAGATAATAGCTAAAAAATCACCCTTTATGTTCAGTGCGCATATTATAATTATCCGAACACAGCTGTTTTGTTTACCAGCTCTCAAATATTGAATATTGAATAAGCAACTGAACTGCGTATATTGTTAAGTCTGAACACTTAAGGTATTGTACTCAATAAACCGAATATTGACTCAATAAAAGTGTAGTCCTCTAGTGCAGAAACTGTTTCCCTTATCCTACAGAAGAATGCTTTGTAGGAGGATGATGTTATGTAGATAGAATATTCTTGAGTGGGATGGCTAAGCAAATGTCTGACGTAAGCCAAATACATGGCTCAAAAATTCAAATTAAAAAACTACAGTTAGACTGGTTAAAGGTGTTATGGTTTTATTTCAACTGTTGTTTGTATCGAACAATTGCTGTACTGATGCAATAAAAGTCATAGTAGAAATAGCTTTGAAGAGATGAAAGGATATTTGTTGCCAATGCCATTATCCCTTTATGTGTTTCTGGGCTGATTTTCTTTAGTCTGCCATTAGATTTTTTCGTTCGTTTTTTGCTTAAAGTCTTTTTTTTTATCACTTTTATATTTATATAAATGTAATAAAAATAGTACTGACTGCGTTTTCAGTGGAATTTTCAGCAAATTATTTGATTTTAATGTACCATCAAGTCTTCCGAATATTTTGTAAAAATATTTTGTTTTCTAAGATTCTAAGTGTTGCATACGTTGAGGGGATCGGTAGTCGCCGCATTCTAATAGGTAGTATGTTGTCTCCAACAAAACGACAACAATGATAAAATATTTCTTCAGTAAATGCCTCTATAAGATTGCCATGAAAAAGTTTCTCAAAATTTTATCGTTCCTTGATATGGCATCCTAAATCATTTTAGCTATTCTGTCATATAGCATCTAATCTCCACATGTGACAAGCCGAGATGCATAGAAAATATGTTTGACATTGAAGTTCCAGTGACATCCTAGAGATTTATAAAAATTTTTAAATATGCCTTCTATAATAGGCGAGTAAATCTATGATATCAGAGTATTTAAATTAACACCTTGGCATCAATTTGTTCTTATTCATTTGCTGGCAGCGGTTGTATGCAATTTAATTATCCACAGCATAAACATAAGACACCTAACTGAAGGTTGATTGAGGTGTTTGAGGATAATTACCAGTAAGAGCTCTTAGAATATATGTAATTAGCTGGGAACAATGTTTAGTCATATTTGTGATTTGGTTTTTTTGTTGTTGTTGTTGTTGTATATGAAACTTGGTTTTAATTGAACACGATAACCATGTGTATGAGGAACATTTAAAACTGAACTTTGGCGATACCTAATGAGCTGATATAAAGTCAATTGTATTTTAGGATTACATATTAGTAGAATTGCTGTAAAATTCTCAAGTCCTGATTGAATTGAAAAATTGAAAAATAATTTCCGATTTTATTTCGTGTTTAGTATTCAACAGGTCTGTTTGGGGGGTGGTATTTACATTACGTCGATACTATGTCTAGACTTTATTAAAGCAACGATACGAATAGAAAGTTCTGAGTGAATTTGTAACTTTTCTTGATCTTTGCCGCTTAAAGTTACAATAATGCTTCATCGTCAAAAAAAAAAAGAACAAAAAAAATATGCTCACATTCATTTTGTACCGGTGACAAAAGAACAATATATTCCTTTTTATGCTGGCCGTAATAGTTTCGGCATACATTAATATTAAATTGGTGGTGGGTTATGGGTTCCCTCATCTGGTTAAATTCACTTACTTACATACATACATATTTCTTTTCTCAATACCAAGAAGTGTAAATAATATATTTTGTTATTGTCTGAAGTGCTAAGTTCATCATCGCCATCGTCATCCTCATCGTCATCGTCATCACCATCATAATCATTATCATTATTGGCATTATGTGTGCTATGTTACTTGTTGTTAGTATAAATTGTTGCTGGCTGACTAGCTGACTGAATGAATGACTGGCTGAGTGTGTGTTTTACAAGCTCTTATTTGGAAACATAATTTTGCTCGTTCATACATCCATACATATGTATGTTGGTTAGTACACAGAGCAGTACAATTTTTGTACTGTTTCCATCATTACCTGCACCAACAAAATAAAATTTTTATTTAATCCGTAAATAAGTGTATGCACACGCATAATCTAAGTATGTATGTATGTAACTATGTATGTCTATGATGTAAATGTTGGTTTGTGCGCTTTTTATGTGTTTGTTTTATTATCGTTGTTCTTGTTTTTGTCGACACTTTAATATGCGCTACGCACCAATAGATTTTGTTACTTATAAAAACCACAATCCATTCAACCAAACCAAACAACCAACCATCCATCCACCCATATAGCCTGCCAACAGTACACACTTTCATACAGTCATCTCTTCACACAAGTACTCACCCTTGATTTAGTTTCACTAATCTGTTTCCGAAAAGGTATGTATTCTTTTGATTTCGATTTTGACTTTGTGAATTTCTCTGAATTAAATTGAGGAATGGGGTTCCGAATTTGATATGTAATGTATGTGAAAACCGAACAGTCCTGTGCTACTCAGTACTACATATTACCAATTAAAGCAATATTATAGTTACAAATTGTAAAAAATTATTGATAACACTACGATTCATTTTTTATTTTAACAATATAATCTCATATAAATGAGTTTTTGCTATATAAATTACATTATTTTTTTAATAAGTACAAAATATAATACATTTAAAGTATACTTTAGTATATAATACAGAATGTTTAAATAAATACGATATATTTTATAAATAATAAAAAAAAATCAAGATTATAATTGTACTTTTTGCAAAGCATACGAAGGTATACATAACAATAGGCCACCCAAAATATAAGTGAAGGCTATACAACCAACAACTGGACCTACAGCACGAGCTAAATCACCCAAAGAACGAAAATTCCTAAAACAGAGCCTTTTTGATAATCATTTCGAAACCAAAGCCGTCAAGCAGGTTACAGCAAATACAGTAGAAATGGCATAAAAAATCATGTCTAAATATAGTAAAACAGCTTAATGAGCCATGCCCACTAATATGAAAGCAGGTACCAATAAATATAAACTGAATACTGCATAGTTTTTAACTTTGTGCTCGGGAAGACGCCGTACAACTGAACCTTGTAACACTGTCAATATAATACCAGTCGTCAAAAACATTTTAGTTTGATCCATAGACGTATAACCAAATTTATCATACATTAAAAATGTTACCGTAAATTCTAAGCCTAAATACAAGAATAGATATGTAAAATAAATCAGTTCAATATAGCGATTATAGCGATTTGATTGGCTTGTGAGGCCCATTCTTAATAGTTGCCAGTCGAAAAATTGAGGAAACATTTAGTAATTTCCATGCATATAAAAGTGATAATGAGATTTCTTTAACACGGTTTTCCTTAGGCAATGTTTCCTTTAAATAAAATACCAAAACCAATAGATCAAAACAAGCCAGGGTCCTGTAGATTGGACCTACAATGAAACCCAAAGAAAAGGCTACACCAACTAAAGCCATACCACGGCTACGAGTCCTTTTACTAGACACATCAGTTATAATTGACATGGGCAACGAAATATTGGCTTTACTACTATTACTTTCATGGACGAAACCTTTAAAAGAAAAGATAGAATATTTTATAATAAAAAATTACTTTAAAATTAGTATGTACATAACTGTAATAATTCATTTACATAGAGAGAGCAAGAGAAAGAGCAATTAATTATAAAAAGATTTATGTGATTTGTGAGTTCATGTTATATTTTTCACGACATATACACACATACATACATAATTGGCCTTTATAGTCAGGATTACGGTCTAGCTTCTCATACCACTCAAGTTGTGTGTGTTAATTTTATACTTGAGCGGCAGGACCTATAGTTTAAAGCCGACTCCGAACGACAGATTTTTGAGAAACTTTTCATGGCAAGTTTTATTTACTCTCAGAGTTTTTGCCATAAATCTATTGAGAGGAAGTCGTCGAAGAAATATTTTTTTTCATATTTCGTTTTGATGTCTGGCCTGGGATACGAACCCGGGCTTTACGTCTAATAAGCGAACACACTAACTACTAGACTACGGCAGCTACCAACAACATATATTAAAAGAAATTAAAAGTCCTGATATCGCCCAAATTTTTTAATGTTTAATTTTTTAATGGGGAACCTCTTAAATTGTTCTTTTTTTTTTGTTAGTAAAACAAACTAATCTGGGAAAATTCGTTCCGCATGGTAGTTGAACGTTATACTTATAGGTGTTCAATGTACGTACGTATGTACACATGTATATAAGACTGGTCCTTATTTTTTAAAATCAAAATTTATTGATGGGGAACCACTTAAATTGTTCTTTATAGTGAAAAACTAATTTTATGCTAATTAAATTTTTAAACCCGTTCTTCTGTAATTAATTACTTTTCGTTAATAAATTGTCCTTGATTTGATTTGAACTTTTATGAGTCTTTTTACTATTTTACTTTATATTGTGAGAATATAAACAGAATGAGTTCGACTTAATAAAACAAGAAAAGGTCAAAATGGTCAAGTTATAGAAAACCATATTTATTGAAGTTGTAAGTATGTATGTATATTTATCAGTGTATCAGTTGGACTAACTATGGTTGAAATAAGACATCAAAAATTTGCATATTCGCCCCTGCTTGTTCACCTGATAATGTTGTCGCCGTACCGAAAATCACTGAATGTATTGTTCAAACCATTTATGTTGTATTTTTATTAAGGAGAACATATGAATTGCAGGAAATAATTTTAATAAAAGTGACAAATTTCACAGCATACATACATATGTATGTGTATGTATTAATGTAAGGAAATATATATGTACAGTGAGTGTCAAAAGTGAGTAAACACTACTGAAATAATTAATTTTCTTAGGATAGCGAGAAAAGTAAATGAGAATAGTCGAATAAATTTCCAAAAATAAAAACGTTTATTTATTACTTATAAAATGTTAAAACAAAAACAACAATTTATGATAAAGGAACTTTTTTTATACTTAAGAACATAATAGAAAATTTTAAATTATAGTGGGTGTTGACTTACTTATGGCGCTCACTGTATATACAAAATTACTTAGTTTGTTGGAGATACCAAATTTTTTTTAGTTTCAATTGTTATTTTCAATTAAATTCATTTATCGCATACTTCGTGAGATAATATTAATATTTCTAGACAGAGTTTTACTTCCGATTTTAATTACGGTTTTTGAGCAAAAAATACACACAAAGAGCAAAGTTCCTCACCACTACACTCAATTAAAATCTAATACATTTTCACGTATATGAAATAAAAATCGTGCATACATACATAATTGGCCATTACAACCCTTCAGTCAGGATTACGGCCTAGCTTCTCAACACCACTCATGTTGTGTGCGTTAATTTTATACATGGGTGGCGGGGCCTACAGTTAAAAGTCGACTCCGAACGACAGATTTTTTGAGAAGCTTTTCATGGCAATTTTTACTCTCAGAGTTTTTGCCAGAAATCTGCTGAGAGGAAGTCGCCGAAGAAATATTTTCATATTTTCGTTTTGATGTCTGACCTGGGATTCGAACTTGAGCCTTTCGCCTAATAAGGCAACACACTACCTACTAGACCACGGTGACTTCTATGGTCCTGACATCTATGGTGAAATGGTTGGTCTTCACATCCCTTTAATTGTGTGCCAATAATTACCCATTAAGTCTTAAAAATCGTGCAACTTATATATATAATAGAGAGTAAATAAAGGAACTATCTGAATAAAAGTTGGTTGGTCTACGCATAAATGCAGAGGATAAGAAAAAAGAAATCAATAATCTACACATTTTGTCAATATGAAGTCTATTTTGGTATATACACAGATCAGAGGTTTAATAAATGCCCACATCAGTAACAAACTACGATTCCATAAACTGTTCTTAATATCGAATTTCTTCACATTACTCTGTAATTTGTTTTCATTTTATTTTGTCCCGTGAACTCAAATAATAGACAACATCAACTAACACCGACGGTACTTTTAGATACGCAAAATGAATACTATGAATACAACGAAACAGATCGATTGCCTATGAATGTGCGACCGGAAAGACCTGGTGTGAGAATTGATTGAAAGAGCACTATTAAGTATTCATATCTCGAATAAATAAAAACGTTGTAGTATTAACCCGTAATAATGGCAAAATATAACTCAAATAATTATTTTAAAAGGATAAGTTTTGCAACTTTTGCTGTTGCTTAGTTTCTTCCTCTTGCAATAATTTATTTCTAATGTGTATTCAAAGTTCATTGATTGTATGGATGGAACAGAAAATTTGAAACGAAAAACGTATGATCGAAATTTTCAAGTGAAAAGAAATCGAAATTTTTAACAAAATTTAATATAATCTTGATGCCATATTTATGAAAATCAATTATTTATTTGCACTTTCTCTGATAATCGAATTAAAGTCAAGAAGAACACGAACTAAGGAATAGTAAATGAAAATTTTATTTAGGAGAAAATTCGATTGCACCTCACATAAAAATTCTTTCCTTCAACCAAGCAACCAAGCAAACCTTATTTAAATATTTTCGTATACTAAATTAATGGTGAAAGTTTGAGCGAATCTTTTATTCAAGGGTAGGAAGTTTGCCAGTAGCATCTAACTCACAATAATTACCAGAGACATTGTAATTGGCCTAATTCAGAAAACAATCCCTTTCAATTAATTCCTTGTCAAAGATCTATTCAACATTAAACTGCATGTCTTTATATCTTTATGTTTTATATAGGGTATTTTTTATAGAGGTATAGAACTTTAAGTTGCAATAACACAACGATGAATTATTCGATTGACATGAATTTTATTTATCCGAAATATAATCTTGTGGCATTACATTTTAAATATGATTTCTGGCATATGACCGTCACGGCTGGCGCGGATGTAGTCCAATCTGGACGATTGACTTTTTCCAACATTTGTGGCCGTATATCGGCAATAACACGGCGAATGTTGTCTTCCAAATGGTCAAGCGTTTGTGGCTTTACCGCATAGACCAATGACTTTACATAGCCCACAGAAAGTAGTCTAGCGGTGTTAAATCACAAGATCTTGGAGGCCAATTCACAGGTCCAAAACGTGAAATTAGGCGGTCACCAAACGTGTCTTTCAATAAATCGAAATAAAATTGCACTATTTGCAAGCGTTGTTCAGGCGTGAGTCTATTCATGATGAATTGCCAAACCAAACTGAGAATAAATCACTTGACAGCTGTTAAATCGGTCGCCATCTTGAAAAGTAATGCCAACTTAAAGTTCTATACCTCTATAAACAACACCCTATATATTACGGATACAATAAATAGTTTTCATCCATTTAGTAATATTTTTAATAAGACGGCCAGTACTATTTACGGGTTTTGTAATCCTCAAAAATCCACAGATAAAATCGACCTATTGTTTTGAATTTGCCTTAAACAGTATATCATTTTGTGTCTTGCTAATGGCCCTTGCCCGTGAAATGTCTCATTAGAATATTATTAAAAGAAAAAAATTCTAACATCTTAAGTACTAAGAGGGCAGGCGGCCTTGCGCTAACCAATTTCTTCCATTCCCTGGTTTTGGTAGAGCTTGGTCAGTACTAGGACTGCGTTCACCTGTGGCATTACAACGGGCCGCTATGCGTGCTCAAGTGAGCTTTGTGATATCAGAGCTACCACTCTGACCTAACCTAAGTATACTAAAAACTACTATTCAACTTAATTAATGCTGTGTGTTGTTATTGCTTCTCAACGAAATTCAATGAGGAAATTAAATCGCAAAGAGAAATAACTCCAGGAAACAAAATCATACAGGATAAGAGTAATTTTATTTTTTTTAATTCAAATGAAAATAATTCCAATTTTAGAGAGGTTATGAAATTTCTAACAGTTTCATTCTTTATGCTCATTAGTTCTAAATAATATTTTTTTGTTATAATATGTTAGGAATATAACTTTATAGTTGTAATGGCTTCTTTTTACCTTGACAACAATGTATGTTTTTTTAAGGTAGAAACATTGTCAAAATTAGATATGATTTGTATAATTGTAAAGTCTAACTGGAAATATTTTCAAATTACTTTGAAACAGATGCACGATATTGTACGAAATGAAAAACATGAAATTTAACAACTAATAATAAAAATAAATAAAATTAATAAAATTACACTATTTTTAACTTAATGTAATTATTATATTTGCAATTAAATGCATATAATAAAAATATATAAAATAAATCATACAGGATATCTCGCTTTTGCAATTCTAGAAAGTTAAAATGATAAAGAGAACTAAAATACTTATCTTTAAATTTAAATAAAACAAAATTTTCTTATTGCAATGAAAAATCAATCCTTCACAGCCTCTCTTGGTGGAGCACATCCGAAATGTCCAATTCTCATGACATGTGTTATGCTGACATTAAGGATCGCTGTAGTTTGCGACTTATTCGCATACACCTGGGACTTTAAAAACACCACAAGAGAAAGCCTAAAGAAGTCATATCGCACGATCTCGGTGGTCAGCCCATACTCAATCCATACTCTACATCTCTACTTATGACGATAATGCGCTGAAATCACTCTTGCAGTATATTAAATGTGGCATGAGTTGTGTTAAACGAAGAGCCAGATCATCCAATTGATGCCTAAAGAAGTTGGTAATTCTGGCTTGGCCAAAGTCGTTCTCAAAGCAATATGGACCGATGATTCCACCAGACGAAACTCCACATCATACAATGACTTTTTCGAGATGGAACAGATGCTTTTGGATATCATGTGGATAGGTATCCTAACAAATTCGATATTTTTGTTTGTTCACGTACAAACTCTCCCAATGAGAAATAGCCTCATCGGTGAAGATGATTCTTCAATGAAAATTAAGGTCTTAATGTTGTTGTTTATAGTTCCAAATCCGCCAAGTTGTGCTCTGCTAAAGGCTGAGTTCTGCCGAGTGCTTGTGAAATCAACTGCCTCGGAATCTCCTGCTTACTCGCACGGACAGCGGCGAAGTTTAGGCAGATTTTACATAACGTCGACGCACTAGTGTCTGTCCATCCTTTATGATATTAGTAGGCTGGAATTTTTCATCCACGTTATCCAAACAAAACAACAAATTTTATAAAATAATTTTATTATTATTTGTACATATTGTTGTCGTACATATTGTAGACGCGATGAATGGCAACCTATTTCCGCACTTTAGGTGGATTGGTTCTTTATAATGCTAAAACACTCTGCCTTATTTATTATTTCCACAATAAATTCCAAACTGTCCACACCCAGCATTGTAGTACGTACCACCACCATGCTTAACCGTTTCTTGAGATAGGACTTCACATTTCCTTTTTCTCCATAATAAAATTCATCCGTCCGAGCAATAATGATATATTTCGACTCGTCTGAAGAAAATATATTATTCGAAGATTTAATTGACATGCTTTAGTATTTATTTTATTAATTTTTTTTTTATTTTATTTTCAAATTTAGCACAACAAAATAGAAATCTTATAAATTAAAGTGCTTATGATTACAAACAAACAATAAGGGCCATTATTACAACTTGGGGTTAGTTAAAGGTACCTTTAGCTAAAGGGAACTGGAAAGTTACCTTTGACTTATTTTCGTTATTACAACTTACAGATAAAATTTTTCAAAAATATGATAGTGCCGGAGCAATGTCGATAAAACTGCTCAATTATACAAGTTTTTTTTGCTGTATATGCTCATTTTGTTTAGATTTGAAGTTGCCATAATGAAAATAATATACAGTGAGCGTCAAAAGTGAGTAAACACCACTGAAATAATTCATTTTCTAAGGATAGCGAGAAAAGTAAATGAGAATAGTCGAATAAATTTCCAACAATAAAAACGTTTATTTATTACTTATAAAATGTTAAAACAAAAACAACAATTTATGATAAAGGAACTTTTTTTTATATATAAGAACATAGTAGGAAATTTAAAATTATAGTGGGTGTTGACTCACTTATGGCGGTCACTGTATAATATGGCAAGTTCAAACATAAAGTGATCTTTAAATGTTAAAGGTAGGATGATCCTCCCTTTAGCTTAACGATGATCCTCCCTTTAGCTTAACGATCACTTCTATCTTATTGGGTACTCATAATAACGAAAAACAATTTATCTGCCCGTTAAAATCCTCCCTTTGGTTAACGGCAAGTTGTAATAATGGCCCTAAATTTAAGCATAATGTAATAATTAAATATAAATACAAGTTAAATTAAAAATTAAAACAAAAAAATTACAAATAATTTAAAGCATTCCTTTTGATTTTATACAATATTTCAACTAGTCATTAACGAAATTATTTCAATAGTTCAATTTTAAATCTGGTTGCATTGCTAATAATTCGAATTCTCTTCGGTAATTGGTTCCAAAGTCGAGTGCAATAAATAAAGAACTGACGCTCGGAAAAGGCAGTTTTATATATTATCGTTGAAGGAAGAAGAATAAAAAGCTCAATCTAAAGAACTTGCTTGAAATAGTTAAACATTCCCTAGGTAGTACAATACTGTGGATATGGGTCTCAACACCAGGTGTGGGCAGTTTGAAATTTATCGAAAAATAATGAATAAAGGAAAGAACAAACTCATCTAAGGTGTGAAAGAATTATGGATTCGTTATGGTTATTTCTTCCGGAAAAGTCAATCAACCCAATCATATTGATGCTGATGTGAAAATGTGATTTGCTTATCAAAACTCCTACAGGCTTAATACAGTTCCACACAGATCCGATACGACTCCAAGAGAGTATTTCGGGGATCATCAAGCAAATGTCAAATGTAAAATTTGCTCAAAAGTGAATGGCGGTAATATCAACAATAAATACAAAAAAAATTGCTTACTTGACATTAAGTAATCTCCTACCAAATGTTAGATATAACATTTTAATACATTAAGCATTTGATAACCTTTTGATACCTATAGAGACCGAGATACGACGGTCAATCGTTTTGTTTTGTATAGGTTGACTCGTTTTGCTATTTGGAACTAGGTAAAAGTGTGGGATTCTAGGCAGATAGATAGGTTTTTTCATTAAGCGTCGTAACGAATTCTGTAGATGGATTGCATCCAGCGGATCTTCCAAAATGGACTTCTGTATTTTCACAGTTGCTAATGGTCATCTTTTTGAAGATACATCTATCAAATCAGTTGTCATTTATTCAGTTCATTTTGCCAAATCAAAAACACATATACATTATATATAAGTATACTAAAAATGTTTTATCAAAATTAGTGTTATGTTCGGGCAACGTACCACGCTCTTCGTCTATACTACGATAGTCATAATCGTCCTGCCGATAGGATTATTTCCAAAGTGGTGAATAAATTCGAGTCCACTGGTTCTGTAAACCATCGATCAATACCCGTGCTAAACGCTAGTTCGTTGTCCGCAAGAGGGTGCAGGAGAATCCGGGCAGTCGATTTCGCAGCTTTTCGCAGATCACAACTTGGCGTATTTTTCGTCGTGACTTCGGCCTGCACCCGTAATAAATTTAATTGACACTGGTAAACTTGTAACTTTCATCGAAGAAAACACCTTCAACGATGAGGCTCACTTGAGCATGAAATGGTACAAACAAAATAATTGAATTTGGGACGTAAATGAGATTTAACAACGTCCAATGTATCCCAAAAAAGTCACTGTTTGGTGCAGATTTCTTTTCTAACGATTTTGGCCAGGCCATCACTGCCAACGGCCAGCGCTATAGGTCGATGATTACCAATTTCTTTTGGTCTGAATTGGAGGAGCAGGACACAACAATGTAATTTCAACCGGAAGGCGCTTCGTGTTCCACAGTTTATATTAAATTAAATATTCTGCAGGAGCGATTTGAGGGCACGGTCTCTCACGTCGAGGTGCAATTTGGGCTCGTTAGACTTTCTCTTGGGGGGGGGGGGCGGTTTTGAAGTCACTACTGTATGCAAATAAGCCGCTAACCACAACGGTCCTTAAAGTCAACAGAACCCATGTCGACGGTCAAATTCAGCCTGAATTATGTGGCAGAGTTATTGAAAATTGGACATTTGAGATGTACAATGCACAGTTGTGGCGGATATTGGAATGATGTTATTTTCCACACATAATGGCATCAATTGCTTTCTCAAAGGAATAAAAAATAAACTCACACACACACTTTGTTTTATTTGTATTTAAAGATAGAAAACGCTTAATGAAAGACACCACATATGTATGTATATATGTATATAAATATGTTATATAAATATTAATTAATCCTAGATTTTTGTCATTGACATTTACATTAAAGTTATTGTGGTGGTTGTTTGTCCATTAGTTTTAGTTAAAATAACTTTTTTATTATCAAAATCAAATCGTATATGTATGTATGTAGTTGAAAAATGTTAAAATTTAAATAAATTTTAAAAAATAAATAGAAAAAGGAAAGAAATATAAAAACATATGTACATAAGTGGCAAGTATGTATGCATAAGAGTTAGTACATATGATTTGCATTTATATTGATGGAAACAGTATATTTTTCGAAATGTCAATCTAGCGCCGGTTAGTAAACACGAAGGTACTAGATAAGCAATAAATAAACAGAAGCGGACGAATGTATTTTGTAGAGAAATAAATAAAATATTGCATTCTATAATCGTTTTCTTTTGCATATTAAAACAGATTTTGTTTTTCTATGTTTACAAACTTAGGTCAATTAGCTGATTTTAGTATTATACACATACGTGTATATATGTATGTAGCTCTGTTTAGTGCAAATTCCTATTATTATTTAACATGTCCGTTAATGTGGATGCTATAGCATTCATTTTCATAGTGATACAAAATTACTTTAATTGAGTGTTTATAATATACAATTTAAATTGTTATAATGTTGTATATATAATCAGATTTCTGATATTCCAATTAGTTTCATTTGTGTCAGGTCGTTGATTAATTCTCAACAGGACTCCTACACCGATCATGTGCAATAGAGGCTTGTCACAAATAAAATATATTTTATAATTATATTGATTTTAATATAGAAATAAAAACATAAAATATTGTTTAGAATATAATCAACTTCCACAGTGAGCAAATATATCCTATAAGAAACGCATTTCTATTGCTTAGGTGCATAAATAATTTTCACTATTATCAAAGCATCTAAAGTTATAAAGTTATAGCTTTTGAGATTTTTAAAATATCCTTTGCAATGTAAATTTTCAATCGAAAAATGTAATGTAAAGCAGACAAAAGCGATGAGAATTCAATAGTTAAGTTGTAAGCCGCCGATTTCTTAAAGTTCTGTAACAGGATCAAGGTGATGATAGTCTTATTTTAGATTTAAGTTTTCAAGGAAAATTGTTTACGATATAATAATAAACGAGCATATGCAGAAAACATTTTACATTGTTTGAATTTTTTTTATTTTTTATTAGTTTATTTATTTGCACAAAAGTTAATTCAATTTAATTTGGCCTCAGCGCCTTTAAGGCATTATTGAAGCAAAGTTGGCAAAAATATGTATACATACTTACATACATATGTACAATTAAGTAATACAGCGTATTATATTAAAAAATTTACATTAAAATGTTAAAAAATTTACATCAGAAGTTATTCAAATGTAGTACATAAATATTATTTTTAAGAAGATTTAAAGACGTAATTGTTATAGATATATGTATACTCATTCGGTAAAGCGTTGTACTTATTAGCACCCTTGGAATCTATACGTTGTTTCTAATCTGCATCTCGGAGTTCTCAAATTTGTTCGATTTCTCGTGTTGAAATAAGTTTGATTGGTTGAAAAAGTACCGGTAATATGAAGATTTTTAAAGACAACTGTTAAAGTTTGATACTCGTATAATCCATAAACTGGCAAGATCGTTTTGCAAACGTCCTTGTATAATTAATATTTAATTGGTGGGTTATATACTATCTTTAATGCCTTGTTTTGCAAACATTGAAGGGATTTTAGATTACTGTTGTGTTTATTATGTGCATAGATAACTGTCAAATAATTCAAATGTGGATGTATTAACGATTGATAAATCATCAATTTCGCTTTTTCATTTAGTTTGTATATCAATTTATACAGAATACCAACGGCAGATGACATTTTCATTTTTATGTGATTTATATGTAAATCCCAGCACAAATTACTTTGCAAAGTACATAATACCCAAATATGGTGTTGATTGCGTTTCAAAAATACGTTCTCCATTTACATGTACAAAAAAATCGCCATAATGTTGTGGTGACTGCGATCTAAAGCGGACAAGTTTTGTTTTCCCAGGGTTTAATATCACCCTGCTTAAGCGTGCATATTCAAAAAGTAAAGCAGCGTCTCTTTCAATATTGCTTTTTAATACTAAATCGTCTTTGAACGGATACAACAGGCATATGTCATCAGCAAACATATAGAGTTTACCAGTCAAGCAAAGATTTTTCAAGTCGTAATCATCTTGTTGAAAATGACAACCATTATTGGTGATAGTTCTTCTTCACATTCCTTTACAAATTTAGCGGATATATTGTCATTACCAGGACTTTGTTAATATTCATATTTAATATTATTTTATGAATGTCCTCTATGTTAACATCTTTGAAGATAAAATGAGATTGTGATCTGGAAATTGTGCGAAATAAGTTGAAATTATCGTTGGGACAAATTAGAATGTTTTGCTTTAGTTCGACCACCGTACAAAGAAGGAAATTATTAAAAATGCTTGCTTTTACTTTATCATTCGTTCTATATATTTTTCTGATATACATATGTAAACCAACACACTAGAGTAGTCTTTAAATAAACGGTTTACTAAATATTTCGGTCCACTTTCTTCACATCATTATTTGATCTCATTATTAGAATCAAAATGAACAATGATAGAGTTCACTTTAATGAAAATTATTTTCATTTTACGTTTGTTATTTTGCCTTAGTTAAGCTACCTGCTCAAAAAAAGCCTAATGATATTGTTAGCAGACCTTTGGAATTAACCGGTACATGTCATGAATAATCATAATATTTGTAAGATTTTATTCAACATTTTTCAACACATATGCATTCTGCAATTACATTTCCGTATCAGTAAAATTTTTTTTAGAGCTAATTAAGCTTATGTTGATCCCTTGTATAGAGTGTGTAATACTTTTAATCAATTTGATATTTGTTTATAGAAATAATTGATGAATTATTTATTTATATATTTGTTTAAAATTATATTTATAAATTTTCTGTAAGAAATTAAACTTCATAGATAAATAAATAAAATACATTTCTATCTAACTAACTGTAGATAGTACCAATGACAAAAATCACAACTAACCTACACGTCCCCCATCCAAAAGGGTGTCTCAGTTTCAGAAAATAAATTTTGTAATTTTGTGGGTACGGACACTAACACACACAGTATAAGTGGTGTGAGGCTATGTCCCATTCCGGACTGAAGGGATGTAATGACCAAATTATGTTGCGTATATATTGTCACAGTCAAACGAAAATGTTGATTTTTAGTTTATCGAGTTTTGTAGAGAAAACAGTTCTAGCAATTAAACATACACATTGAATTTCACTGTAAGTATGCACAACACTTTATCCAGCCTTTACTTAATTTTTTCTTCCTATTCAAGTTCTTTTGGCATATTTCAGTAAATGCTCCCCGAAGACAAGTTAGGAAGACTCATACATACAGTAATAACAAACAGTAAAAATAAAATGCTTGAAGGTATGCAGTTATTCCCATATTCATAAAAGACATTTTCGATTTACAAAAGGTTTGTAAAATATAATTTGTTTCATAAATCCTTTATAAATCAAAAATAAATTTATTGAATATATCAGTTATAGTTAGTTAGTAAGTGAAATTAGAAAACAGAAATAGAAATAGAAATTCTACTGTAAATCGGCTCAAAGCCCTGCTTTAAACTGATTGATAGTGTTCTGATTATGTGGTATATGGATGTAGAAAGACATATCCGGTGACCTTATAACTTTTCTTTAAACTGAATTAGATGGTATATGGATGTAGAAAGATACATCAGGTGTCCTTATAGTCGAGTGGGTACTGTATATTACAATAGTATATTACAATATTATTCTATTGTATTCTCTTACATTGCATCGAGCATATGGTCCTAGTTAGTCTGCTTATAATATAATTTATAATTGTATTGTATAAATATATAAGTAAATAAATAATATGACACTTTATTGTTAAATGTTTTCCTTGTTAAGGAGTATAAGGTATAAAGTATTGTCATTTGAAGTAAATAAATCAACAACTTTTATTTGGTACAGCACAACGTAAGATAATTCAGTGATAGAGATTAGATTATCACATTAGCTAAATATGTACTGTGTATATAACTCTAATCATTCTTATATATGGATGTCCTTATGTGCTGTCACGTGCTGTCCAGGAAACTTGAGACAATTCGTTGTTGTTGTACGTTGCAACACATTTGTTTAGTAAACAGATACAACAATATTACAGAATAACTATAAAGTTGGTTTTGTCGGACATAGCAACTCATAAACAATATCTATTGTAATATTATTATCATATTTATTATGTATTATCATTATTATTATTTTAAATTATTAATCAATGATGTCTGAACTATAAACTGTAGTACAGATTTTATATTTTAATACATATGTATATTGTATATTTCGCTTTAAAGTGCATTTAAATTTAGTTATTTGTTTCTATACAGTAGTTTTGACTTACCTGCACAACTAACTTTGCAAGAATTTTTGTGCAGGTAAGTCTAAAATGCAGCTAAATTAAATTTGTTACTTTAATTATAGATTACACTCTCAAAATTTTTGTGCAGGTAAAGGCAATGCGCGCGTAAATAAAAGGCAGCTAAATCAAAACTACTGTATATTGTATGTATGTATGTATAGGAAGTAAAAACTTTACATTTTCATACATTTGTCAAAATTAATTCATAACAAATACTTGTACTTGTAAAAAGTAAATAGATCTAGCCGATTTATATCTATTATTTTGATGGTACTCTAGGAATTTAGTTAAGGTTGGATTAAGTTAAGTTATATGGGTAGCCCGCCATTAACAAGTGCATTCATGGGCCATTAGACAATCGTAATATGCTAATTGAATAGACAATTATAAAAACTCTACATAATTTTATTGTGCACTAGCAACTTCTTTTTGGCATTATTTGCTGATGATAATAGAATAAGAAGATTGCATTCTCTTTAATATGTATAAATAACAGATAAAACGAATAATGAAATTTCTTTTACATAAAATATTCAATAAATAAATTATATAATTATTAATTAGAATGTATTAATTAAAAAATTCTTTTATTGATGCTAAAATAACGAAATTTTTAAAATTTATATAAAGATAGATCAAAAAAAAAAAACTAAAAGCAAAGTATTGGCAGAAATGTATGTATGTATGTATGAAAGCAATGTTTTAGAAAATTTCACACTTTAAATGTAAGAATTCATTTAATTAATTTTAATGAAAATTATCTTATGTTTTGTTTTTTTTTTTAATGGAAAAAGATTTATTTTTTTTTTGTTGATTTTTGTTTTATTGTGCCGTACATTTCTAATTCAAAATTACCCTCGAAAATTGTTATAAATTTGAATTTAGTGTAAAAGATATTTGAATTTGAATTTGTAATGTTTTAACGGTTTTAAGTGATACATATGTACTATATATAAGAAAGAAATTAAAAATGAAAATACAAAAATACTAAAGCAAAAACACACACACATTCTTGTTTAAAATGGAATGAAAAATAAGGGATACGAACCTTATTTAAAACGAACTTTGGATTATCAAGCATGGATTATATATAATAAATTCTGGGTGTTGAATTTCACTTTGCTATCCCTGTAATTCTGCTGTGCTTGTATCGCTTTGGGCGTTTTAATCATTTGAAGAGCAAAACACGTGGTTCGTTGATCATTGCAAAGTCCATACACGAAATTACTTTGTTTATAAATTTTAGTTATTAGAAGTAATTTTTTTGTAATTATTTTCTTAAAAATAAAACAGTAAATTTGATTATTTTTGATTATTGTAATTATTTGCAGATTATTTCACGTCTCACAACCATAAGGACTTAGAAAATTATATCTTCACACACACTTTTTTTTTTTGCTTATTTGTTATATATACATATATACATACATATATATACATATATTATATTTGTATATATATATATATTCATATTTATTGTATACATACATATATTTCTTTTTAATTTATTGTAATTTGTTTACAGTATTTTTATACTTTTTCTTATTTTCCATTTTGATAAATTTTTTGTGAACGCTTCGTATTTACTTTAATAGAATTTTTCGCTTTTAATTTCATATAAATTTGAATAAAATTTATTATTTATTAATTATTTGCAATTTAATCAATTTCACCAAACTACACTGTGCATTGTGATCATCAACAGACGAGTTTACTTTTTATTTATTTATTAATTTGTTTTTTTTTTTTTTGTTATTTGAGATTTTCGATTTAAGTTTCGAATTTTTATTTCCTTCTTAATTATTTAGATTTAGTAGCACTTGTAATTTACACTTTTTATATGTATGTATGTCGTTGTCGTTGTAATTATTATTATATTTAATTTTCTTTTTTTTATTTATTTATTGCTTTATTTATTTTCTGTTGTTGTTATTTTTTTATTTGCTGTTGTTGTCATTGTTGTTGGCGTTTTTTTTCTTCTTAATATTTTCTCACCTTAAGCATCATTCAACACATTGTTTAAAAAGAATCTCGTTATCATGGCACATGGACAGAGGGTGATCATTGATCGTTAAAAATTTTTTACGCTCGTTCTTACTGCAGTCAATGGTATTTAAATCTAAAATGTTTATAAATAAAAATGTAATTTTTCGAGTTAAAGTTTTTTCTTTAGTCTCGAAAGTTGTCTGTCTGCGTGTGTGTGGATATATCTCGTTTATTTGACTGTTTGTTGGTGTTTGTTTGTTTGGTTTTCTAGGGATCTCATCTCATCTTGTCTTGCACTTGTAATATTAATGTTTTGTTGTTGTTGTTGGTGTTATTATTATTATTTTTGGTGTCTTGTATAGTTAGTGATTGTTGGTAATATTTGCAAACCAAAATTGTTGTCGTTTCTTTTATTTTTTTCGTTTTTTTGTTTTGCTTTTAATATTATTTACGACTACAACAACAGTGACTACAGTGATCATGATAATAATGTTTATGATGTTGCTGTGGTTATTGATAATAGTAATAATAACGGTTGTTACATTTGGTAGAAGAGAACTTGTTTGTGTTTGATAAAACTAAGCGTAAGACTAAACGACTAATGGCTTGACTGGCTGGCTTAACTAACTTGACTACTCAAGTCGTTGCGCGTTAATTTGCGAATGGTTGAGCATAGCAAAAGGAATGGCAACAACAATAATAGCAGAAACAACAAATATAATAACGACGACAAAAGCAATAATAGCAACAACAAGAACACCATCATCATCACCAACAGCAACAACAAGAAGAAAACGAAAATCAAACAAACAAACGAACGAACGAACAAATAACAAGTAATCGCAGAGACACAGGCCTTCCTTACTTGCTGCATAGCAAAAATATGCATGCATGCGTACGCGCGTGTCTGAACACACACGTTCAACAACGAAGGCGAGCAATGTCTCACTGAAAAACAAACAACTCTCCAAATTGAACAAAAGCATCCACAATTGTATATTGATATGTATGTGACGTGAAGTAAATGTAAGTGCATGTGTGTGTTTATGAGAGAGAGAGAATATGGTAACAGCATCCAACAATCTGTCCATTCATCCACCGAACAGTGTTACGAATGTTGACATTGTATGTAAATGGATAACAAAGTGTTACATTTCTTAATTGGAAAATAATTGAAAAATATCTAGACCCTTGATTTTTCCAAACTATAGTCTCTTTTGTTGTACGTATGTATTGTAAGTATGAATACATTGCAATTAATATTAGTGTCTCAATAAGTAATAAGTATTGCTCATTAATAATTTGATAGCCTGTTGATCTTAAAAATGTGTTTCAAATTCACTTCCAAAAGTTAGTCCGTAATCCTTGCAAAACAAAAAAAAGAAAAATATAATACTCCACTACTTTTCACGTAACATTCACGTTACTTAGAGAAACATGTACTCCGTTTGTATACGTAACCGTAATCGTAACCGTAACGTACACGTATTACCTCAAACATAAAACATATAAAACGTCTTAATATTTACTTTGATAGGCGCCTACTTGAAACTAGACCGTAAAATCGTAGTTTTCAATAAGAGATTCAGTTATGCCAAAATTGTGTTATATTGCTTTATATATTAAATCATTATAATAGACCATATCCTACGGATTATTACCGCTGCATCATAATGTGGAAAACATTTGATTACATGTACAAACGATATTAGCGTGCCATCGGTCAAATCAGAGATTGGAAAATATAATGGTCATTACAATATGTTAATGTGCATTACGATTTATGTACCTTCCCGCGCTATCCATGTTGTGTGTTTCAATTTTAACCATGAGTGTGAAAAAAGTTGCAAAGTCTATATGGTAAACCCTCATGGTTGCCAGTGAAATCTTAAATAAAAGGGTATGAGTTAGTCTCTGAGAATACAAATTTGTACAAGTTGTAACTGAGAGTGCAATGGCCCCGTAAAGTACTCTGTTAAAAGTTTGGTCTTCTCACCGAAAGCAAGTAACTTGGAATACTCTTAGGTTAGGTTAGGTTAGGTTAGAGGACGTGTACTTGTCAATTAAGACAAATACAGTACCCGGAGGTCGAATTGACCCATTGTACAACGGAATACTCTTACAAAGGCCAATTTGTCAGCCGTTTAAAAAGTCCATCATTTTGTTACACTTATTATCTTATATCTAGGAGCATATACCATTATAGATGTTAAAGATGGTATTGAGATGTACTAAGCAGTCGCATACCATTGTTGAGGTAATCATGTTTTAATAACCGCTTGACTATCCGCACGCATACATATATGTAGATGGAATATTGGAATCGATTTCCTAAGTGTGGATTTGAATTAAAATGTTCTCAGAGACGTCATGTTAAGTGTTATATACTGTATAAAAAAGTCCCTGAAGACTCTCAGAAGTCTTGGAAGTAGTTTCCTTAAAAACTATCTTCGAGCAATAGATACAGGAATAACTTTATTGCTAACAATCTCTTTTTTTCCCGCTGATTACGCTATTATTACTTTGCTCTTTTCTATATCCGAATTTGTTAGGTGTTATTGACTGCGTTAAACGTCCTGGGGACGATCAAATAAATTCATCAAATAATTAATATGTGTGAGTGTCGTCTGCTTAATGTTTAAAGGCAGACAAATAATTTCGATTTTTCGTAGTGTTGCGTTGCTAAAATGTCTACTTCGGATAATGATTTATCGTGAAATATTGTAATTAGCTTTTAGTTTTATATTCCATAAACCTGGTTAATACTGGTAATTCTCAATTAATTGTAAAATATATGTATTTATTTGCACTTTTGGACGTGGACAACATGACGATAACAAAATTATTGCTTTTTTATCCGGCGTATGTGTTAATTACTACAATATTAAAGTAAAGCTTGCCAATCACAATTAGAGACGATCAAATAAACAGCCATCAAATGAAAGTTCAGAATTTTTCGATTTTCATTAATCAGTGCCGACATCATGTATGTTTAGCCGAAAAAGTATGGCAGCACGTACACATATATGGCATTCATGAATATATTTGATCGTTTATTATCATCGAATTGCATGAATTCAGTCCTAATAAAGGGTGTTTTTTATAGAGGTATAGAACTTTAAGTTGGCATTACTTTTCAAGATGGCGACCGATTTAACAGCTGTCAAGTGATTTATTCTCAATTTGGTTTGGCAATTCATCATGAATCGACTCACGCCTGAACAACGCTTGCAAATAGTGCAATTTTATTTCGATTTATTGAAAGACACGTTTGGTGACCGCCTAATTTCACGTTTTGGACCTGTGAATTGGCCTCCAAGATCTTGTGATTTAACACCGCTAGACCACTTTCTGTGGGGCTATGTAAAGTCATTGGTCTATGCGGTAAAGCCACAAACGCTTGACCATTTGGAGGACAACATTCGCCGTGTTATTGCCGATATACGGCCACAAATGTTGAAAAAGTCATCGAAAATTGGACGTCCAGATTGGACTACATCCGCGCCAGCCGTGGCGGTCGTATGCCAAAAATCATACATATTTAAAATGTAATGCCACAAGATTATCTCTCGGATAAATAAAATTCATGTCAATCGAATAATCCATCGTTGTTTTATTCCAACTTAAAGTTCTATACCTCTATAAAAAACACCCTATAGATGAAAAAACAAAAATCATAAAGAAGATATTGAAAATCAAAACTTAGGACTTATGGCAAAATCCATAAGCTTTGCAGCGTTATTACGTATACGTTATGCGTTGCCTTTTGCATATTTCTTATGTGTTGCTCTAGGTTATATTAATGCAATACAATTCAGAGACACATTTTCAACATTTAATGAAATATTTTCGTTTTTTGAAGTTAGGACAGGATTCGAATATTCGGAAGCTTAAAGTTATAAAAGAATACTTCCCACTCTATAACGTTTCCTCCATCAAATTTCTGCTTGGATAGTACAAAAGATTTCCAATGTATGCAACTTTTATATGTACACATGTTGCCAGATTTCCATATCTGACATGTGTGTCGTTGTTAGAAATTTAAATTTTTTAAAAAATTTTATACTGAAAAAGTATATCATCGTTATACTGTGCGCCACACTACCGCTTGGTGTCTTATGCACTTGATATTCTGTGGGAGCGAGCATACGTATGTATGTGTAACTTTTTTTTTATTTTGGTTTTATGTTTTGGTGTTGGTTTTGTTTTTATTGTTATTGTAATAATGTAAAACATATTACTACCGGAGAAAATGTTGAATCCACATTGTTGATTGCGGCTATAGTACTGTGATCTGTTGTTGTTACAATGTATTCTTTTTTTTCTGTTTTTCCATTTGTTTTTGTATTGTATTGTGAATGTATAAGTATACATCGATATTTTGTATATGCATGTGGAGATGTGTTTGTGTGTGTGTGTGCATTTGTGTGAATTGTTTAATATTTTTTTTTCTTCCTATTCTTCTTTCTATTTTTTCCATTGTTTTTGTCGATTTGACTACAAAGTGAGCATTTGTTTGTTTGTTTGCAATTGTTGTTGTTGTTAGTATATCAGTACTATTTTGTTATTGGTATATTGTGGGTTAACGTATTGTGTGCTCACTTTCAGCAGCAAATATCGTCGCTTGCCAAAACAATGAATGAACGAACGAACGAACGAACGAACAAACAAACGAAGGAATGACAAAACGAACGAGCGAATGAACATATTTAAGGATGGAATGTATGAATGAATAAATGAATGAACAAGTGTATTAAAGAAAAGTAGTGTAATACTATTGTTAGATTGTTTTGTTTTGTTCTGCTCTGTTTTGTTTTGATTGTTTTTGTTTTGTTTTGTTTTTACATTTCAATGTGCATGTGGATGGATGATTTGTGAACGTGCGTCTGTGTGTGTGCAATTGTGGGCGTGTGTTATGCTATTGGAAGAAGCAAACAGCAATTGCTGCTCTTATTATTATTGATTCATCATTACCATAAAGGCATAATAATGATAACAATAATAGCAGAAACAATAATAACAATAAAATAGTGGAAACAATAAATCACAAGAAAGTCAATAGAATAAAGAGGAATGTGCATAATATGATGTCTTTGAATGTTTCCTTTTTATTGTACAAGAACACATTGTATGTATGATCATATGTGTATATGTATGTATGTATGTATGTGTATATGTAGTGCATAGATGATGAGACGGTTTGGAAAGAGTTCTAAGAGTTACTTTAAACAGATTTTAATTTTATACACTAATATTTATAATTATAACTTACTTACATGCGTACATACATATGTATGTGTGCACATAATTGTGAAGATGAATAATTTCTGGACTACCTGATTCTTTAAGTTTAGTTCCTAAAAGTCTTTCTAAAAATTCAAGCAATATGTACATATTTGTCTACCATTAATCTATTCGTTCATTCATTCATTCAACCATCCATCTACATATTTATTAATTTACTTAATCTATGATTATATGTAGTACCCATTTATTATAAAACTTTCTAACAAAAGACGGTAGTTGTCTTTTGTTTGGAGAAATTTCTACATGCTTGTTGTTTTGTAAGCAAAACGTGAGAGCTTACTTGTATTTGTGTGTGTGTGCATCTGTGTGTGTGTGTGTGTGTGTATAGAGTAGACTCCTCCCTTGCTAGCAATTTGTTAGGAGCACTTACTAAAAAACTTTAGTTTCAGCCAATTGTTTTGGCAATTACACGCTTTATGAGCATATTCAATCATCAGTAAAACCCAGTCACCCAACGAGTAAGACTTCGGCTGCTTGATATCGTCGTTCATTGTTTTTCATTTGTTGTCTAAAACAATGATTATATACGTTCATACATATATACGGTTCATTTTTTACCACTACGGTTATCGCAACAGACAAAGACAAAAACCAGCACATGTATAATATACATGTTGTTTTTGTTTTATGTGTGTGTCCAAAAATTTACAGTTATGCGCGCGCAACCAGGGACGACTACGACGCCAAACCAAACCCCCATAGACAGCCAAACAGAACAATAAAAACAATAGATCATTTAAAACAACAAGAAATAGAAGAAAATAAAAACAATAAAGAAATCAAATAAAATTAAGAAAAAAAAAACAACTTGAAAAACCAAAAACAAACAAAAGCAAAAAAAAAAAAAAATAGAAATAAAAACAAAAACAAAACAAATGTTACAAGTAAATACCAATTTGTCTTACAAAATATATGTATATGTGTGTATTATTACAAATTGCAAATTCCATATATACATACATACATATATATTACATATATATATACACTTCCGCACATGCATCCATACACACACATACATAAATACATGTATAATACAATATGATACACCAAGTCCTATTAAACCGCCTTATAAACTTTAAATGCATTACTCTAAAATGTACTGCTTGCTAGCTAGCTATAGCGACTACATTCGATACATTCATACTCATATATTTTTAGTAAATATTATTTTTTAAACTGAATTGCTAATCAAGGCAGTTACTTTCGATAAATACGATAATAAACTGGAGAATTGGAAAGTTAAAAATCTATTACCGCGACAATAGTATACTATACCAAGCGTATCTATAATTATATAATAATTTATGGACTGTTTTTCCACGTAAAAATTAATGTTAATAGTAGTAAATAAATGATTTCTTGTTTACATCATTGCACTATAGTATATCTAAAATCTAAACTACAATATTCGATACAAAACATTGATGCTCTAAGCATTGTGCAGATTTTAGACTGATCGTCACAATATTCTGATCACTCAACTGAATGAACTAAAATTAGTTTTAAAATCAGAGTGAAACAAAATATGCGTTAACATTCTCATGTCATAATTATTGATGCGTATTGATGACATTGCAAGAGTACTGCTGCTTGAAAAATATAACTTAATTGCAATCAATAGCACATGGGGCTGTTTTTCAAGGAACTCGTGTACGAGTTTAATTACGATAGTATTTCCTGTAGTTGTATGTGTGTAGGTTCTCTAATAGTTACAGTGTAATAGAGATAGAATGAATATGCCTTAATAATAAAATTTTTTGTTATAACGAACACTTAAATTAGTTAAACTAGATATTGTTCAATAAAAGTTTCCAGTTTGGGAAAATTGGAGAAACTTAACAAGTGCCGAAATAGATACAAACTGGATTTACTCATTTAGATTATTTTAAACCATACTACATACAATATAACGCTCATAATAGCATTTCTTTGGATGTCATTATAATTATCATCGCTTACACGGTCGCTCCCCCGAGAGGACGTGGCATAGAATTATGGTACAGATTTCACTAGTGGCAAAGCATCTAAACTAAGAGCTTCGAAAAAATTGAAAAAATTTCAGATAATATGGAAATCAATTATGACATCTGAAATCTATTTCAAATGGTAGGCAATTTTAAAATAGTTTGACTACATTTTCTACCTCCTAATGGGGCTTTATTGAATATACAACTTTGATACTGAAGTACTTTCCAACAAACAATAAAGTTTCTAACAGAGTCTAGGACTGAATGAAAGTTTTTAAATACTTGTAGATATGAACTTGATTTTGCTAAAAGCTTACAGACTCATATTACAATTGCAATAGTTTCCCAGAAGATATATTTTAGAGTATATTTTCAGCTAAACCGTTAAACATTGCTGCAAAAGTGGGGAAATTATGTGTTTCAGGGATCAGAAGTTTGTATTTTGTTGGACATTAGTACACAAATTTTTCAATACAGTTCAATACATGTTCCAAATGTCATTGTAAATATTATTATTATTACTGTCATTACTTTCTTTCTTATCTACTTTTTTTTTAATAAAACCTCAAAACAGAAGATGGTATAGTGAATCCCTTCTAATCATGACTAAACTGTTGTTTTTTTTCTGATTAAAATGTTTACTAGGTACATATGTATATGCAGAATTCATTATATCTAGAGGGGTTTGTATTTCCTTTTTTCTAATTTTTTTTTTATGTTTTTGTGTTATTTTGCAGCAAATCGATGTTTTAAAGAAATAGAAAATGTTTTTGTTGGTAATTTACTATTTCCGTCAACGTGAACGTACTGTTTCTATACGAGCCGACCTTTTAAAGTACAGTAACTGCGTGTGTGCGTCAGGACAGATTTTTTATCCTTGATTTTGCATTTAAATAATTATAATAAGATTTTATAATAATTTATTTTTTTAAATATTAATCATACTCTTGGATTATGGATTATGAATATGGACGGACCATTTTAAATGTACAAAAATACTCGAGAACAAATGTAGTACGACATAAATTTCAAAAATTATTAATCACAGCAGAAATGGTTATAAATTAACAGTTGCTATCGCGAATAAATAGTGGCATTTGAGTTAATTTTAAAAACTGCCAACAGAAATATGTAATTTCAATTAAATACTGTACATACATATATCGTTGAAATATTCCAATTCAATCATTAGCTACATACAATTTGTCACACAAATTGAGAAATGGTATGGTACACAAAAATGTGTTCTTAAAAATTGTAGCATTTTTGATGTCGATAACAAACATTCAAACAAACGATTCAATACAATTTGTATATTTTTTGATAAGTTTATTACTATTGTTCTGCCGAAGGAAATTCTTGTGTCACTTTACAGCTTAAAGTTTACCCGTCTGGATATTACTGCAGTTCTTTCAACGCTTTTACTAACCGTAACAGACTTGTATTTATTTTATACTGGATGGCACATAGAAGTAAAAATATTTTCTTCTAATTTTAATCCCTTTCATCTAATTCTGAGTGCCCTTACTGCTGCTTTTTCCAATTAGTATTACAATATGTACTTCAGATTTGTTGACTGTTTCCACTAACAGGTCCTTAAATACTCCACAGTGATTAATATTGTATTTGGTGGAATAAATATTTCAGTTCTATTCTATCGCCTTTTTTAGCACATCAGTCTGAACTTTGTTCTCGCGGATGCTACAGTCCTGACAATATATTAAGAGAATAACTGTCTATGATGATATGTGTGCATGGATTTTTCTATTAAGCAGCTTTAGTCTGAGCCTGCCACAATGTTAAAACATACAATGCTACTTAGGTTTCTTTTTTATGTTTTCCAATCTACAAGGTTTAAATAGAGGCAATTTAACATATACAATAAAATAGTTGGAACTACGCTTTCCTACTGAAGGCTATGATGTAATTTCAAGCGGTTCAATAAAATGGCAAGTTTTCTGAATTTCCAGAGTGCCGACGATGTCCAGATTTTTTAATAGCAGTAAAGCAATGATTGTAGTCGCCGTAGTCTAGTGGGTAGTGTGTTCGTTTATTAGACGTAAAGCCCGGGTTCGAGCCCAAGGCCAGACATCAAAACGAAATAAAAAAAACATTATTCTTCGGCGACTTTCTCTCAGCAGATTTCTGGCAAAAACTCTGAGAGTAAACAAAATTGCCATGAAAAGGTTTCTCACTCCAGGTCCCGCCACTCAAGTATAAAATTAAGGCACACAACATGAGTGGTGTGAGAAGCTAGGCCGTAATCCTGACTGAAGGGTTGTAATGGCCAATTATGTATGTAAAGCAATGATTAATAAATGGGCTACTAGCAGTGGGTTATGTATCTATTCTTCAAAATCGCATTGGATATTCATAAATAACAAAAATATGGATATACAATGATTGAATTTAAAAATACATGCGATAATTTGGGGATTCTATTCAATAGCAGGCTGTCATGCTCTAACCATTATAACGATTGCAGTAAGAAACATATGTAGAAATCTATGGGATTTATAATAAGAACAATGCTTGTGAAAAGATACAAATCGATGTGAGATATATGTACAACTGCTCCAACAGCGACTTCAACAATGTCGAAGATGCTTTTAATCAAACCTACCAAATTCTATAAAATTTTAGCAGAATAATTTTGTCTTATAAAATTTTAGTTAGTCAGCAATCAAGTTATTTTTTTTTTAATTCATAGATTTGAAAGATCACCCAGAGGAGGTAAATTAATCAATCTGAAATATAATTTATTTAATTTATCTCTTCTTATTTATTATTTTTTTTTTTATCATTTTACTTGTATATTTTTTATTTAAATAAATTCAACTCCTTTTTATCCCGTGGTGCAACCTTTTAATGTTTTCGAATATGCTTTTCTTTTAATTGCATTGTCTATAATTTCCTTAACTATATTCAACCCTGATATTAACTAATCCAGAGACTGTCTGCTTAATATGATAAGGATTATCTCTAAACGAAAAGCTTGACTGAAAATCGTACACGCGATTGCACAAAGCCTAAGAAATATAATTTACAATATTCGATACTTATAGGTTTTATACTTAATTATTAATTTTTGTCCTTTTTTCCATACTAGCACTATATATAGTGCCCGTAATCTAGGAGGTAGTGTGCGGTTACGGTCCAAACGAAATATGAAAACATATCGGCGATTACCTCTCAGCAGATTTTTGGCAGAAACTCTAAGAGTAAATAAAATTGTCATGAAAAACTTTCTCAAGAATCTCGTTCGGAGTAGACTTGAAACTGTAGGTCTCGCCAGTCATATATAAAATTAACACACAAAACATAAGTGGTGTGAGAATCTGACGGAAGGGTTGTGAAGGTCATAAATAGAATAATAATAGAGGATAATGGCCTGAACTTTCTGATCTTTTTTATGTTATTACGAAGAGTTATATCGCGAACTGCTTGAGAAATGGAGTCCAGTAATACAACATAAAAAATTAATAATAATTGTTTCTGCATAATTAAATTAATTGTGTAGTCAGCACGAGAAAAGCAGATGGAATTTCAATGGTAGAAAGAAAGTATCTGATTGTATTGATATTCAGGGTCCATGATCATAAGAAAACCTCTTATGGAGGTCAATCGCCCATGATAGATCTCCAAGATCCTTCCAAACACGGTATCTAAATGGCTGGAGCAATGTAAAAATGGAGAGTACTGAAATGAAGAGCACTAGATTCATGGTGTTAATGATGATAATAATCTTCTTCTGTTAGAATCCGATCTTTCGATTTCCAATACAGAAAAAACTGTTTATTGTTGTTCACGTCAACCATTTATTGATGATTTCGAGTTTTAGTTTCATACAATACTGAGTATAATTTTTTTTTTTGCTTCGACTCTTCTTCATTCTATTTGTTTCATGTGACTCGTTTAATGCGTTTCAGTACTTCTGTAGAATGGTAAACATAGTTAAAAGCTCTTTGAAGAGTTTTGCATGCACTATGGCGAGGTAAAGAAGCGAGGAGCCTGTTCGACCATTAGTCCTTAAGTACACGGATCAGGCACATTTCTATCAGCAGTACAACACTCCGCATAACTGCCACACAGTGTTACTTCACCGTACTCGCCTTTAGAATTTCGTCTGCTCACAGTACATACTTCGTTGATGGATCGATTCATAGTATTATTTACAGTCAGGATATCGCCGGTCAATTGTTCCATTTCTATTTGATGTTATTTGAATTGCGGATATTTAAACACAACTTGTTCCTCAGCTTCGTTTTAATTTTATCATTCAAGACATCTTGCTAAGATGTCATGCCTGCAGCAATACAGGTTATTTCTGTAATCACTACTTCCCATCAAGACGTGGGTTAGGTCATATTTGATCCTCACCACTCACAACTTTTATTAATTCATCTTTCAGTTTATAGGTCCACTGATCGTTAGTACAGTGTCTCACCTTCGATTTTTTATAGGTATTGTCTTTTAAGTGGTGTCTATTTCATCTTAGCATTTCCGGATCTTTCTCTTAGCAAATATTAAAATTCGGTCATTCCCTTTACTTTACTAGCTGCTTCCAATAATTTGTTTTTCATACTTTGAGACAGAGTTAGTCATACTCGACAGTAATAGCCTCTTATTCCATGCAGATTCTTTCACATTTGGCATTGAGACTATGAATTTGAGAGCTTGAGTTGACTCTTCTCGTTTTCCTCTTTGCTTCCAATTTATTAGAATGACTTTGCATTGCTCATTCTAATGTCATCGGTTGTTCACAGTTGCGCATCTTCTAAAAGTTTTGTTTGTATAACTCTCTCGATATCATAGGGTGAAATCATAAATTGATGACTCATCACACCATCCACAACAAAACCATAGCAAATGGTGTATGGTTCATCTCCGTTGTCTAGCTTGTAACGTATAATTTAGTTTCAGAACTGGTTACTACATATTTGGATCAGATACATTTAACATCCTCAACGGCAATAGACTTTGTTCGCTTTGCTTCTAATTGAAAGCATTTGTAATGTACAAGGTAGTAATGAAATCTCTTTATGATCATGTTTCTTATGCGTAAATATTCGACCTTGGCTTACGAAATACTAGTTGCATGAAATTCACCCGGCCTTTTCAACGACTACCAATAGTCTCGTATACATACATATATTGTTACATCTGTTATCTAGAGTAACCAACAGACGTACGACTGGGGTTTTGGAATTAGAATGAACTTTTCTATACGTTGTTAAATACACCCGATATTATCTTTTGTGCAACTTGCCGAACTTTGTTCGGAATGTCATCCAGTCCTGGGGATTTATTGTTTGAAAAAAAGTCACTCCTCTTTAGTCACTTCAATGTGCAATTGATGTGTCATGTTTGACTGCTCGTAGACCCTTTTCCTATGATATGATATGTTTGAAGAAATTGCTGTTGTATGGAAATAAAGTCGAACTTGAAACATCTTCGTGCCATGATTGAAAAGGAGCACTTGCGGTATATTGACGCCAAGGCATTAAATACCTTGTTTTTGCAAGAGGGAAAAAATATATTCAAATGAAGTTACTATCCCTAGTATACAGGTTGGTAGCTCTGCGTGTATGCAGTGTATGACGGACTGTTTCAAACAAGACAGTCGTCGTCATTAAATATGTACATACATATGTATATATTATATATTTATTAATGTATTACATACATATGTTTGTATGAAGTCATGAACAGTAAATGCATTGTTCCGGAAACACATACATACAAATACATTTATTGCGAACCTGTTCCTATAGTTTCAACAAAGTAATTGAACGCTAAATCAGTTATCTACTGCATGTGTCTGTATATTTAGTTTTTCTTTTTGTTTTGTGTAGATTCAAGATCCGCAAAGGATATTTGAAGCTGGATTTTTAAGCTTTTTATCGAAAACTAGCTGAGCTCATTACTTGTAATTTAGTTCGAACAATTTTTTCTTCATTTTATGAACGTTAATACTTGATATTACACACCGTTAGGGGACAAGTGTTGGTAGTGAGCAGTTATCTCATACAACTTACATACATACATACATATGTATGTATGATGATGTATATATGTATAGACATAGATTCGTAGACAGTCGTCGTCTTTGAGATGTGGTAATTAATACCAATTTTTCCCTGTCCATTGACTTGTTGCGTTCTTTAGTTGCATTAGCAAATTTCAATTCACAATTAAATATTTGCTAAATTATCTCTCTAATATTTTAAGTATAACTGGTTATCAAAAAATATAATGTGTGGTATGCGCTAGATGTGAAACGACGTTACTTTTAAGTTTTTCTTTTTTTTTTGGTTTATTTTTTTTGTCTGTTTTTGTTTTTGTTATTTTCCGTTGTATTTGTGCATGAGAAGAACTTGATTACAACTGGGTCGGTCGTGTGACTGCGAAACGCATATAATAATTGTATGAAAATGAAAAAAAAAATGCGTATACTAAATGCAAAAAAAAAAAAAAAAAAATTAAATAAAATAAAATAACCATTGCAAGTGTACAAAAACAAAAAAAAAAGTGTTTGAATGAACAACATTAGATGGCTAGCTAAAATTTCTTGACGTTTGGAAATATGTAGATAAGGAAATAAAATGTATCACTACTCTTACTCATACGAGTGGTCGAGAAAACTGTACATTAACGTATTCAGATAAACATTTAGAATATACATATGTATGTACGTTCATACATACATCTCTAAGCTTTGTAAGTATTATTTATTTCTGCAAACAAAATATTTCAAAATAAACGTAGCCGATTATTAGTAGGTAAATTAAATACCTGTGCTTTTAGTTAACGAGTCTTACATCAAACTTGAAGTTAAAACCCATTTCTTAATTGAGCATTAACAGATTAAAATTATTTTCTTTGTAAATATAAAAATTAGCGAACACGCCCCATTTATTTGTCTTATCAACATTTTTCGGACTTATCGTTAAAAAAAAAAAAAACTTTCAAAGTAACGACATTAAAATAAATGCCAACGAAGCATGGTTGCGTCGACTCGTTTCTGCCATACTCTTAGAACAGTTTTGCAACATTTTATTACAATTTATTCTAGTTTTTTTATGTTTTTATTTGCTAACGACGTGTTTCGTTTAATGAATTAAATTACTTTCATAGTCCGTTTAATCATTGAAAAATTCAATACTTCTAGAGTTTCTAAAAGTACAATAAATTGTAGTTGTAGTTTGCAGTTTATCATCATATACAATACAAAACTTTAGTATGTTCATAATATCTCTCCCTCTCTCTGACAAGCTTCAGAAAGGTATTCGGTGTGGGTGGGAATAACACCCTGCTTAATACCTGGTTCCAAGTCTGCGTTCCGATGATTTATTCTCTTCATCACAAAATATATAAATAACTCTGCAGGGTGCCCTTGTGGTCTAGTGGGACTATCAGCGTGAGGGTCGTGGGTTCGATTCCCACCAGAGACTCTAGTCTTTGACACTACATACCGGGCATATGGTCAAGTTACTCCGCTCGTATATAATTAGAATATAATTTGTAATTGTATTGTAATTAATAAATAAATAAATAAATAAAATAAGGCGATTTTTGAGGATTACTCCCATGCCACAATTTATTTTCTGCGTAGCCTTAAAATTACTTCTTATAAACAATTTCTAGACCTTGGCGGCATTTTATTTGACCAAAACTTGAGTTTTGTTTCGCACATTACGACTTTGACCAACTAAGGTAAAGTTTCAATTGAATATTGATATAAAAAGATGATCTCACCATAGGTTAAATTGTCAACATTAAAAAGTCGTAGAACCATTTTAAATGCGATATTTTTATTGAAAAATTTTCTGGGCGATATGTATATATTCTGGATTCTTGAAAGATATATTCATTCAACATTTCTTGGTAATTATCCCAAAATTTTTATCATTACGCGGGAGTTAACTTAAACGTCTGATTCTATAGCAACTACTAATTCAAGAGAAGAATTCATTATCAACGAAATAAGTTTAAAGTCAGTAGTAATCCAAGGACGCATAGCCGAAATATTCCATATTTTAGCAAACTTAATAATGAAAACATATGAGCAATTTATAGTGTTCGTATAATATACACTTTGATTTTCAGAAACTTATTTTCCTAGATTTATAACTTCCGAGAACAAAACTGAATCTTAGAAAGAGAGAGAGAGAGAGACAAATCATCATATGCGAATTTTGGTTTAAAAAATTTTGTATAGAGATGCCTAAAAAAATAAACGAAAGGGAAATAAGTAAGTGATATCTGGCAATATTATGCATATTGAAAAAATCTTATAGTGTTTTCACACTGAGTGGTTTTAACGCAAAAGTTGGTTTTAACATTAAAACCATACAAAATTATTGTGTTAAAACCATCCTAAAACCTTTTTTGAATTGGTTTTAAGTAGGTTTTATGAAAGACAACCTTATTGTCGATGTACTAAATCAGATTTACCAACATAGAAATGTTGAAAACAGCTGATAAAAACAAAACAAATGTAAAAATTCAGAAAGCCGGTTGTGTAAAATATTTAAAATTTTAAATAATGAATGCTGCAACGACAATAAATTATAATATTAACAATATTATTTCTTAAATTTCCTTATTTTTTCATAAACAAAAACAGCTGTTGCACAGTCATAAATGTATGAATGTTAAAACCAGATTTAAGAAAACTTGCAGTGTGAACGCAAAATCAGCTGATTATGGTTTTAGGTGTGAAAACACTATTACGTTAAATACATTTATTCATTTACATACATACATACATACATTAGATTTCGCTTAGAAGCCCCTGAAGTCCTTTACAACTGGAATAATGGATTTATCCGAATTATAATTCATAATAATAATAATATAAACTAAAATTATGTTTAAAAAAGTAAAAGAATCAATTTCGAAGAAAAAAAAATTGTAATTAATAAAATAAAATTATTAAAACAAAATTATTAAGGAATTGTATAATTGTAATAAAAAGCCAAGAATTGTTAACAATTTTAAAGAAGAACTTGTTTTCGGTTCAAAACTTTAAAATTTTACATTTAATAGTAAAATATTAGTATGTAGTTCGTTTAAAAATTAAATATTTAAAACAAAAAATGGTCCACATTTAGGAAATGGTAAGATGGCTGTGCGATAGACATCATTGACCGGATAATTAAACTTTGCTGTTTTTACGTTTAATGTTGTTTGAAAAACTAACGAGTAGTTAATTATCGACTTATCGAAAGAGATACTAGTGAAAGGATTATTTGTATCCCTTTTAATGTACAAATTATGCTCATTCTCCTTTTTCTTCTTCTTCTTCTGCATACAGTTATCGATATAATGGGCCAGAACATTTATCAAACCAATGTTGTTTATTACCGTTAAGTGCTTATATAAGCCAACTCACATTTAGATGGTTGGCTTACTCACAGAATACACATTCTGATAAAACCACACACATATCCAATGTATAACAAGCATTTAATACCTTGAACTCATCATCCAACAGTACGTTTACAACCAATTGTCGTCGACTATGGATTTCGCATTATTATTCTCTTGAATTATTTACTCAGAGCATAAAAAAACATAAAATTCTCATTGATGGAATCTTTGGTACAATTACACGTACATATGTATGCATCAGGGACGTACTAAAAAATATTTCATTTTCGAAATTTATAGAAATGTATCACTTTCACTTATTAAAATAACGATTGCTGTTCCTGTGACTCATTTAGAAAAATTTTACTCTTACTCTTTTACACAATAAACTATACAAATAGAAACTTTATAATGACTTAAAAACCTTAAATTGTCATATATTTGTAAGAATTAAAAGTATGTTCATTCATTAAATCTATATGAAAATAATACATAACTTAATTTCGTGCTTGGTTACCTCAAAAATTCGCTTTGCATTCGTAATATAAAAAAATGTAAAATTGTTCAGCTATATAGAAAATTAATAAATTAAATGATTTTATCATAAAAGACTTGGAAAATCATTCTTACCGTATAGGCTAAGTTCGGTACGTTCGGTTGGATGCGTTAACCAGATTGCAGTGTCCCTAATTTGTTGTGAAGACTCCGCCGCCTGCATGGCTCATCGTACAAAGCCTACAATTATGTTCCAGTTTCGGTGAAAAGAGTGAGATACAATCATGTGCTTGATGTCCGTGATTACCATGGTTAGCTTATCGCTGATCTCGTTATCATAATTGTCTTTATATAGGAGCTTCAAATGCGTAAAGAACAGCAAAATGTTATAATTTGCTTATCAATGGATTTTTTATTTCTGGAAGCAATCTTTTTAAAATCGCTCTCATTAAGAATGTCCGCAATATGTTGATCGTTCATTTTTTAACTAAGAACAATTGGTCAATTCACACAAGCCGTTGTATCGTTGTATTCATTGTATTGTTGGAAGAACATACAACAGTGTATGATTGTTGTTGATAATTTTCATATAAAAATCCGATACACTTATACACATTTTTTTCCTATGTTTTTGGAAGTTGTATAGATTTCGTGCTATCAAATTGTGTGAAGGAAAAAAATGTGTATATGTTTTCATATGTTGTGTTGGTTTCGGGCTATCAAATTGTTTGAATGCCACGAAATACACAATACAGCATAGCATTGAGCGTTCACAAACAAACAAATGTATTCAACACAACATACAAGATACAAAGTTGTGTGAATTGCCCAAATTAATTGGTCAATTTACACAAGCCGTTGTATCGTTGGAAGAACATACAATAGTGTATGTAAAAATCTGATACACTTATACACATTTTTTCCATATGTTTTTAAAAGTTGTATTGGTTTCGTGCTATCAAATTGTGTGAATGAAAATAATGTGTATATGTTTTCATATGTTGTGTTGGTTTCGGGCTATCAAATTGTTTGAATGTCACGAAATACACCAATAGGTTAGGTTAGGTTAGAGGACGTCTACTTGTCAATTAAGACAAGTACAGTACCCGGAGGTCGAATTGACCCATTGTACAACGTCCTTAAAGAGGAAGGATAAGAGAGGGAATAGGATATAAAGGAGAGGAGATAGGAAAGGGAGAATGGGAAGCGGAGGGGTCACATAGACCCAACAAAGAAGGGAGAGCGCGACTATCCTGATGAAGCCCTAGCGCCCCTCAACCAGCCTAAGCCACTAATGAATCTATGGAGAGCCTTGATGACGGCTCTCGACGCAGAGTTCAAACTCTCAAAGAAGGCCCTGCCAAAGGTCCTCAGCCTCAACCTACCAAGGGCTGGGCAGTTACAGAGGAGGTGTTCGATAGTCTCCAACTCCTCCTCATCGCAACATGCCCTGCAATAGTCCGTCAGCGACATAATCTCGCAGTGCCCTGTGATAAATACACCAATACAGCATGGCATTGAGCGTTCACAAAGAAACGAATGTATTCAATACAACATACATGATAGTTGTGTGAATTGCCCCAATGTTTATGCCAAAATTCATTTTACTCCTGGTGTACCCATGTTTTACAGTTGACTGCGCTTGAGATGGCTTTCATGGGTCTCGTCTTTTTGCCCAATACCTGGCTCGTCCGTCGGATTGAAAACGTTTTATTTTAGTTTCGTCGGACGAAGTTATCTCTAAATAAATAATTTCTTTATTTATTTTAATAAAAGCTTATGGATTTAAAACATTGGGGTGACTTTTTAATGGCCAAATTAATTAAAAAAAAAAATGCTTAAAGAGGATTATTTGCGAATTTTTTCCAATAAGTTTACAGCTGCTCTTGAAAAAATACAGGAATACAGTGAATAATGACCCAAATCGTTAAAGATTGGAATAGCAACCAAGACTCTCATGCAGTCATGCAGCAGCCTGCCCAAAGCCCAGACATGAATTAAATTGAAAATTGTTGGGCTTACCTTAAACAACAACTTGCCAACTATACAGATCTCCTTAATGGCATCAATCAACTCTGGTAGCGAGTTCAGAAACTATGGCAATCAATTCCATTCCATACAATTAAAATTGTATGATTCAGTACCAAATCGCTTGCAACAATTGAAAAAGCCGAAAGTTATTGGATGAAATATTAAAATTAAAGATTTCTTTGCTGAGTGCAAAATAGAGTCAATGATATTTTGTATTAAAATTACGTTTTATTAATAGTATTTTACAGTTAAGAATAATATTTTATGTTATGTTAAGTTGTAATGAAGTGTGTTTTAGTTAAATAAAAAAGTTTTTAAATAAATAACAATCTATCTCCTTTTAATACTTTTTGACATTTGGTTATGACATTGACTCATTTTTGCACCTTACTGTATGTGTGCCAAAAAAAAACAAAATATTATGTCATTATAAAATTCGACATCAAAGTAAAAATTATTTTTCAAACGATTAACATACACACTTGGCCATTACAATCTTTCAGTCAGAATTACGGCCTAGCTTCTCACACCACTCATGTTGTGTGTGTTAATTTTATACATGAGTGGCGGGACCTACAGTTTAAAGTCGATTCCGAATGACAGATTTTTGAGAAACTTTGCATGGCAATTTTATTTACTCTCAGAGTTTTTGCCAGAAATCTGCTGAGAGGAAGTCGTCGAAGATGTAATTTTTTCACATTCCGGAAGCCAACACACCACATGCTAGACTACGGCGACTTAAATTGCTTCAAAACGATCAAGCAATTCATATATATTAGAAAATACCTGCTGATGAGTTAATAATGAAAAAGCATTAAACTGGTTAATAGATCGAAAATATAATTCCCTAAATGGAATTCAATCTAACCTTATTCTTCATGCTGAAAAAGAAATTTTAAATAAGAAATTAGGTATTCAAATAAATTGAAGTAAAGTATTCGTAGTGCAAGAGTTTAATCGTTTTCTAGTTGCCAATTAAAATAAAAAAAACCAAGGGATTAACAAGAAGTACTTTCATTTCACCCAATTTCGTTTTGTGCCATCACTGACGTTTTATATGTTTTTATATCTACTGTTATGGGCAAAATCTTTTGTAGAAAACAGTCGTCGACGGCATGACTGGTAACAATATTTGAAACACCTACAGTCTGAAGTACATTCTTCGTTCAGTTAAATGCTGCTAGTTGAACTTAAAGACATGCAGTTTAAATATAATTTCTCTATTACGCATGAGTTTTACTTACAAATGTAGAATTTCAATAACAAAATTTACGATTTATTGTAATCGACTAAATCCACTCAATATGTGTTGAGGAATTCGGGCTTAGAATCTTAACATGTATAATTTAACTTGATTAAGAACGTATATTTGAACGTTTAAGAATCTAGAGGCAATGGCTTAAATTGGCGAAAATTAAAATCATTACTTGTATTGTTTTAAAATATATTCTTTTGAATTTTTACAAGCAAATGTGCTATATATGTACATACATACATTCATAATTGATAATTTATAGAAAATGTTTTCTTGTGTTAACACAGTGCAAAAAAAAGAGAAAGAGAAGATGTTGAATAAAACATTTATATTCAGAGAATCTTGGTAATTTTTTTTTGCTTTAATGCAGACGAAATGCTACAAGTTCAGAATAATTTATCCAATTTAATTAAAGGATTTTTTTTGGTCTTAATATGCCGAAATAAAAAACAGTGTAGGAAATATATGAAAAAACCACATTTATCCTTGCTCGATATACCTACAGTGGCGACATCTCAAATAGCACGTTTCATAAATGGAGAAATTAATGACAATTTTTCTTTAATTGCTGCGATAAAGTTATAAACTTGTATTATATTTAAACCACCTATATTGTTGTTAATTAATTAATAGTGATTCTATTTTTATTTTTTGTTCATATATTTTTTTACATAATTTCTAAATGGGCCTTGTCAAAATTAACTCGGTTTATTCGATTTTTTTTGACACATGTGGTTTACGCCTGGCAATGCGCCCAAACAAGTTATTTTCTCGTAATCTGTTTTTTATTGTACTTGTGGATATGTTTAGTCCCAACTGTTCTTGAATTTTTTCCCGTATTCTTGGTACAGTTAAAAAAGGATCACTTTTGCTCTTTTTAACTATTAATTTATGTGTCCTTTGAGACGTTATTTTGGATCTTTTTCGTGTGATGCTTTCAAAAGATTGAGTTTTTTCATAATGTTTGATTGCGTTACACACTTTTTTTCTAGAACAATCCACTTTCTGTGGTATTTCGGTAAATGTCAGGCCGTCCTTGCAGTATTGACGGACAAATCTTCGAAAGCTTGGATTAGCGTGTTGGCCACGCCCCATTCTATGAGAATAGTAATACTTTATATTTTAAATAATAAATTAGATAATAATTATCAACTTTATACCTTTTTTTCTTAATCACAGTGTTTATTTTGATCAAAATATAATTTTTTTTAAATATCTCAAGACGTGTGCTATTTAAAATATCTGCGAATATAGCGAGAAAGAAACAATAACTTTCAGTTTCTAAAAATACACTTCTTTTTTTTGACTAAGCTTACATTACAAATTAATAACAACATGTTATTAAACAAATAACTGTAAAAAGAATTTAAATAATTTAAGAAATAAAAGAGAAAAAATGTCTATGAAAATTTTTACATTAACCGTGCTATTTGAAATGTCGCCACTGTACATATGTACATATATGTCGCATGTATATATACAAATGCATTTTTGAAATTATTGACACAATTTAATTTCATGTAATTTTTGTAAAATTTAATGTGCTGTAAAAAATAATAAAAATAAAAATAGAGAAAATTATTTGTAGTTTTATTATGATATACATATGTATACTTATATCTACGTTATATACATATATACAGTCGGGCCTCGATTATCCGCGATGGTCGGGACCAGAAGCATTACGGATAATCGATTTTTACGGTTAAACGAATAACAATTTTGATTAGACAGTTCTTTTTCATATTTTAATTATTTAACAAGTGAACATTGGTTTACATATGTACGTATTTACATTAAAAAAATCCATTCAATAACTTTATATAAATTTTTAAATTAAAAAAGTATATATATATACATTAAATTTTCTACTGAAAACATGAGGCATAAAAGGATATTAAGCAAAAAAGAATACAACTTCTTTAAAAAATTGTTTGTCTAATATTTTTCAACTTAAAATTTTCCTTTATAAGTTTTTCTTAGATGCGATAGACTTGTATTTTATCGTGCTCAGTAACTCCGGAACAAAAAAGGCTATCCAGGAAATTCAGCAGTGCTAGATATCTCTATCACTTCTTTTAAAGTGGTTTCTGAAACAAATACATCGCCTTCATCATTGTCTTCCAATCTATTGTCTCGCTCAGTTTCAACTGAATTACTATTTGCCATGCTTGTAAATGCTTCTGACACATCCTATCCCGTTTTCCTGTATTGTATATTGTATGTATGAATTTGAAGTTAATAAAAAAATTCTGCCATCACGGGTAATAGAGGTATTCACGGTTAATCGAAGCAAACAAACATTGCAAACATAAAACAATGGATTGATCTTTGGTCATCACGGTTAATCGGGCTTACTGGTTAACCGGATCACAGATAATCAAGGCCCGATTTGGATTTGGATGGAATAGGAGCTTTATCAGATAAAGAGTCCGTCAAATAACTTTTTTTTTTTGAAAATGCTTAAAAGAAAAAACTACTGAATATTTTCTCAAATTTCTGTTTTTATTTAAAAGTACAATCCTTCCGGTTAATAATGGAAAATAATTTCATTCAAATAGCTGCCTCGGCTGGCCATGCAGTAGCCTACACGATCGGTCCAATTTTTAAGCACATTATCGATTGTGTGCAGCTGTATTTCACCAATGGCTTCACGAATATTGTCCTTTAAAGCGTCAATTGTCTCTGGCTTGTCGGCGTAACACTTATCTTTGACGGCACCCCACAAATAATAGTCCAACGGTGTCAAATCGCAGCTCCGAGGTGGCCAAACGACATCAGCTCTGCGGCTGATAATGCAATCTTCAAAAACAGGGCGCAAAACATCGAGTGTAGCTTCGGCTGTGTGGCACGTAGCGCCGTCCTGTTGAAACCAAATGTTGCCAATATCCTCCTCTTCAATTTTTGTGAACAAAAATTCGTTCAACATGGCCCGATAACGATCGCCATTGACTGTAACGGCCACTCCTTGCTCATTTTCAAAGAAAAATGGCCCAATTATGCCTCTGGACCAAAATCCGCACCAAACAGTGACTCGTTTTGGGTGCGTCGGCTTTTCAATGTATGCGTGCGGGTTTTCTGTGCTCCAAATGCGACAATTTTGCTTGTTTACATACCCGCCAAGATCAAAATGAGCTTCATCTGAAAAGATGATTTTTTTTGCCAAAATCGGCATCTTCTGTAAGTCGATCGCAGGCCCACTTAGCGAAGCGAAAACGCATTGGATGGTCAATATTCGTTCAGCGGAAGGATAAAACTAATTATCTGTCAAAACAGACATGAGCAAAGTGTTACCATTCACGAAATAAGCACTAGTTGAAAAAAAAACGTTAGATGGCGGACCCTTTATATGTGTATATATGCAACATATGTAAAATTTAAGTTTTACTTCAGCTTTCCGCTTCTGTGGTGATACTTACATACATAATTGGCCATTACAACCCTTCAGTCAGGATTACGGCCTAGCTGTTTAACACCACTCATGTTGTGGGTGTTAATTGTATATATGAGTGGCGGGACCTATAGTTTATAGCCGACTCCGAACGACAGAATTTTGAGAAACTTTTCATGGCAATTTTTATTTACTCTCAGAGTTTTTCCTTTTATTGTTATTGATAGGTCTTGTGTGAATATTAATGTGACTACGGTAGTGCAGTCTATTGCAAGCCAATATATTGGGATGGAATAGGAGCTTTATCAGATATTTGTTAGAATTTATTTAATTAATGCTTTGACCGATTTCAAGTTGAAATACTAATTTATCGCTACGTTATCAGATTTTGTAAAACGTTTATGTACAGTTGAGTCTAAGATTGCAATTAAAATTAAAGAAATTATTTATTCCTGGTCACCGTAATCTATTAGGTAGTGTGTTGGGTTATTAGACGTGAGGCCTCGGTCCAAACCCCAATCAGACGTCTCCAAGAAAACGAGATATGAAAAAATATTTTTTCGGCGATTTCTTCTCAGCAAATTTCTGGCAAAAATTCCGAGGGCAAATAAGATTGCCATGAAACGGTTCTCAAAAATCTGTCGGTTGGAGTCAACTTCCGACTGTAGGTCCTGCCACTCATGTATAAAACTAACACACATAACATAAATGGTGTGAGAAACTTTGTCGTAATCGTGACTAAAGGGTTGTCCTATTATGTTTGTATTTAGTACCCCTAACTGTCCTTTAGACAATATCGGTGAACTATATAATTTTGGGAACGAGATTGAATGATAAATGGATATGGTTTCTAGATACTGTTTTAAGAGAATATCCATTCTGTGGATGGGTCACGCACATACAGTGGGATAGAAGCAGAAGTAAAATATACAAAGCTCATGGAAAGATGTGATCAGTAAACTTGAACAGGAAGTGATATAGTAATACTATCTAACAGTCATGCCACCATAAGAGCACTTAGCTCCTATAAGGTTGACTTTTTAATTAAGGCTTTCAATGATTTTAAATAACTTTCAGAACTAAAAAACAATATATATTGGCAGTGATGGATATGCTACTGATTATAATTTTAAAATTAAGATTTTTAGATCATCGGAAATCATCGCCAACTCGCACTGGGCCGAAGATCTTACGTAGGACTTTTCTCTCGAATACTCTCAAGGCTGCTGCATCAGTGCTTAATAGGATTTATGCCTCTGCGAAATAAAGGAGCACGGGTAGGATGAGCGTCTTGTAGAGTATTAGTTTTGTCGTACGAGAGAGAGGTGCTCAAATTTTTAGAATTTTTAATACATAGTTGAAATGCGGTCAAATTAAAAAATTTTTTTACTTAATAAAAAAAAAGGTTTTTTTTCGAAGATTCCATGACTGCAAAGAAATAATTTGTTTTTATTTATTTATACATATTTTTTATTTATTTAAATACATATTTTATTTCCTTAAAATTAACAACTCAGTTTTAATAATGCAGTTTTAAACATGCTCCTTTAATTGCATTGTACATTGAAACTGTGTTTAAACGTTACGATTCTTATTATAATTCTTTGATTATTCCCTGTTGCCTTTCGGCCCATTTATACCTCACATATTGTCTACCCGATAACTTCGAGATGATTATTTTACTTCATTCCTTCATAGTCGTTCAATGTAGTGTTGTTTTTGTAATATTTGATCTTTGTTTGTGCCTAATGTCGTAATTCCCTTGTTTTGATTTGTTTTTCTTGTTCTCTTTTCGGTTTCTATAGAGTGAATACGTAGTAGTACAAATACTGCCTTTGTAACAATACAAATAACCTATAGAAGCACGCAGAAGCTAGGCTCGGAAAATATTAAAGTCGCTGTAGTCTGTATGTACCCATTTGATGAATAACACACTCTTTTTGTTTTGGAATTAAAAAATTGTATTTGTAAGCATACTCTCCAATAATTGATAGTGCGAATAGATGGCAAAATGTGTAATTTTAAAACCGGTCAAATGGTATAATAGAGTTCGAGCGATAATAAAGGGTTTGTGGAGGATTATAACAGCATCATGACTATCATAAAATTTTGAATAATATTCCGCCCTCGTTGAGAAACCCTTTACATTCATTTAATATACATACATACATACATACATATGTATGTATGTTGTTGGCTTGATTCTTCTAAGATAAATATTTGATTGATATTCCGTTTGGTCTTTTGTACTCTCCACAGTATTTTGACAATAACAATTTGAGTTCGGAACAACAAAAGTTCGACAGGAAATTTGTATATAAATTGTTTGAATTGAAATTTCAATTGAAAATATAATTTTGTCTAATTGAATTGAACGGCAACTGAAATAATTGCAGAAGTTTTCGTCACGTACATAATGTTGTTTGCAATCTGGCTTTTAAATTATGAATGTACATATATACGTACATACAAACTATACATATTATACATATTAATAAAAGGCTTTTGGCAAAAATTTTTCTTAAACTGGGATCGATTCATGCTTTAATTCTGTAATTCTTTTTAGATTATCACAGTCGTCAAGCATAGGCACTAACATTTCATAGTAATTTTCTTTCTAATAGACTCATCATCTGAATTATATTGCATTAGTATGAATACTATGTTTACATATATAAAAATATGTATAAACATATACATACATATATACGTATGGATATATTTACATACATATGTATATAAAATGGTAAATCAACATCAATCAAAATCAAAAAATTTCGGAATACTTTTCATGAAAAGAAAGTATGAGGATGTGGTTTTTGTTTTTGTTGTTGTTGTTGTTGTTGTTTGTGAAGATATACTACTAATTCTTTATTGTTTGTTTATTCGTACAATCGCTTAAGGTTAATTGATTTGATGTATATGTTTCGTATTTATTATTTATGTTATTGCTGTTGTTTTCGTTGTTGTTGCTACTGTATTTTACATACAGCACTATACAAACGCTTGTATGCGGTTTAACTATAGAAGAAGGGCTATACAAAGCAAGGGTTGAAATACAATAGAACGAATGAACCCTTTCCAAAATTATAGCAAATGTAAGCATCTATCCCTTTCAATCCAATAAAAAAGTATACTCACCACACCACACCACACCGTAACCCAATGCAACACAGTGAATGTATTCCGAAACCAAACGCAATGCATTAAAACCAATAACAAAAAAGAAAAAAAAATTAAAGCAATGAATAGAAAAAACACAACAATAAAAAAGAAGATTTCACTGCTTTATTTTAAGGCCTTTTAGACGTTCTATCATTAAATGTCATTTGGTTTTATTAAACGTTAATAAGCGGCAATGACTGTTTACATATATTTTACAAACATACATAAAAAGGTTGTAGCCTAGTTCTGTTAAGCACGTGAATTGTGTCTCTTGTTGTTTGTTTGTTGGTAAGAGCTTTATAAAAAATAAATATAAAAATAAATAAACACTGTAACAGTGCCTTTCATTACGATTACAAAATTTATTAAACAGTTTATCTAAGAATATTAAGAATAACGGAGTTATGACGTTTGATGATGACTATGATCTCGACAAATATAATTAAGATTGTTAATTCCAATTGCATAACCCTGTAGATACACCTTCAAATATACAGAGCAACAGACTGAACTCAAACATTTAAATTTTGTTTATTAACTAAAGAGCAACAAGAGCAAAAATAAACAAACAGACATAATAAAGTAAATGAAAAGAATAAAAGAAAATAAAAAAAAATAAAAGAAAACATAAAAATGCAGCATCTCTGATATATAAATCTACTACCGCGCATTAATCAACCTGTACAGGATCTATTTTCTTTTATTTCATTTTAGCGTAAATATGAATATTGACGTACGTTTGGTTAGCATAGCTGAAATCATGTTGAATACTACAACTATCATACATATACATATAAATCTATTCAGTTGGACATTTTAATATTTTAAAAATCTATGTTTATTATTGTTTTGTTAATACATACATACATAAACAATTGGTCATTACAACTCTTTAGTCAGGATTAAGACTCAGCTTCTCACATAACTTACGTTGTGTTTGTTCATTTTATACATGTTGCAGGATACATGATACGAGGATTAAATTATTATTATTATTTTTTTTATTTTTCATTTTAAACTTCCTGTTGCTTTCGAACTTTAGATGGACGCATATGTATGTATGTATATGTCGAAAGCATTTTGCGTCTGAAGGTGTTTGTGTGTTTCAATAGTAGGTATAATTTATTGACAACTTAATTTTCTCCTTTTCAATATAAAGGGTGATTTTTTAGCTATTATCTTTTTGGCAACACTGGTTTAAACAGCTCACGTACGTACAGCTAGTGCAAGAATTGAAGCCGAACGACATACCGCAACGCAGAATTTTTGGTGAATGGGCTGTTGGAAAGTTGTCAGAAGATCCACTTCTTTATCGAAAAATTGTGTTCAGCGACGAAGCTCATTTTTGACTCAATGGATTTTGGAGTGAAGACCAGCCAGAAGCATTGCAAAAGCTACCAATGCATCCAGAAAAAGTCACAGTTTGGTGCGGTTTATGGGCTGGTGGCATCATTGGACCGTACTTCTTCAAAGATGCTGCGAATCGTAACGTAACTGTGAATGGTGAGCGCTACCGTGAGATGATATCCAACTTTTTTTTGCCCAAAATGCAAGAGCTTGCCTTGCATGACATGTGGTTTCAACAAGACGGTGCCACATGCCACACAGCACGCGTAACAATGGACTTATTGAGAGGCGAGTTCGTTGAACATTTTATTTCACGTTCGGGACCGGTCAATTGGCCACCTAGATCGTGCGATTTAACTCCTTTAGACTATTTTTTGTGGGGCTACGTTAAAGCTCATGTCTATACAGATAAGCCCGCTTCAATTGACGCATTGGAAGACAACATTGAAGCATTTATTCGTGAGATACCGCCCAAAATGTTGGAAAGAGTATGCCAAAATTGGACTAAGCGGATGGACCATTTGAGGCGCAGTCGCGGTCAACATTTGCATGAAATAATCTTCAAACATTAAATTATATGGACCGTACTATCGATTCAAATAAAGATTTCATGCATTTTTCTGATTTTTATGTGGTTTTTTTTTAATTTTCCTATAGCTCTTAAAAAATCACCAGTTAGAATCCTATAATGTTTTTTTAGAGTCGGCCGTGATCGTGTGTGCTACTGTAGTAGTGTGTGTAGTGAGTTTCTTCAAGTGTGTTAGTTATAAATCAGTGATATTTCATTACTCAGTTCAGATTGAAATATATTTGCTGTTCAAGCAGAATACTTTACACGCTACAGTCGCTTAATTACAACAAAGTTTATTAAGTTCTCGCATATGTAATACGTACATATGTATGTATATATTTTATATTTTTGAATTTCGAATTGTATTTAATTTGCTATCCATAGTGTGAGAGTAAGGGTATGCCAATTTATTTTACATTCACGCAAAACATCCGCTTCCTCGTATATGTCTGTATGTGTATGTATGTATCCGTGCTTGTTTATATCTATGTTTGTATGTGTGTGTATGTATGTATATGTTTCATATTTACCTCATTTTTTGTTTGTTATTTGTATATTGATGTTGTCATTGTTGCTGTTGCTGTTGCTGTTATTGTTATTTATTGTTGTAGTTGTTGTCGTTGTTATTGTCCTTTGAGGCGGTTTTGAATAAAATCAATGGTTGAATGAATTACTAAATAAATAAATAAATAAATAAGTAAATGAATGAGTAATTGAATGAATGAATATTTAAGTAAGTGGGTGATGTAGTTACTCAATGAATGTAAACTTACGAAACAAAAACACGAACAACAACAAGCGCGGAAGATGAAGAAAAACAAAAAGCAACAACACAAAATAAAAATAAATAAATAAATAAATGAAAGCGACAACATTGTAAAATTACAAAAAACAACAAGAGACGAACGACAAAATAAAATAATCAGGAAATTGTTCTTTGATCTCAGTTCCTCTTTATTCTTTGTTTGTTTGTTTGTTTGTTTGTAAATGCATGTAAGTGTATGCGTGTATGTATGTGCATGGCTATAAATTTGTATTATATTTTATATTACAGATTTACATCCATGCATACATACATACATACATATTTATACGAGTTTATGTGTTTATTTTCATCTCATACAACGTTTTCATCTTTTTCATCATTTTTATTCAGTCCTTCTGTTTGTTTTATCGTTTTGTCTTTGGAAAATTTTCTAGGGAATGATTAAATGTGTATTGAAGTTTATTTGATTACATTAAATATTATTGTTACGCATTATTTTGTCATAAAAAACAAAAACAAAACAAACAAACACAAAAAAAAAAATTTACAAAAATATACACTCAAGGGACGTTGGTTAATACTTTAATACCCCAAAGGAGGAAAAAACATTTCGGCTGGATCGTATTTGCGGAATGACACCTTTTGCATTCTGTTCAATTTCAAAGATCTTTAAAAGGGTTAATCTTTCCCAAAAAAAAAACAAAAAAAACCAAAAATAGAAAAACAAATTTGTATCTGTACACAACGAAAATACATATGTATCTGTGTACACACACGAATATATCTGTATAGATTATCATTTTTATCTTCCTATCTATATTTCCACCATAGGTCCTTTATTATTGTATGTTTAATGTAGAAACATGTTTTCCGATTAAAGCAATTTTTCATAAAATAGTATTTTGACAAGATGTTATTCTCTTACTAATCCACGTTATAAATACTATACATCAAACGCATTTAAAACAGTGGCCAGTTTATTGTTAATTTTCAGTTTAAGCATGTGCAGATACATACATACATAACATACATAATTGGTCATTACAACCCTTCAGTCAGGATTATGGACCTAGGGTTTCAACACCACTCATGTTGTGTGCGTTAATTTTATACATGAGTGGCGGGACCTACAGCTTAAAGTCGACTCCGAACGACAGATTTTTAAGAAATTTTTCATGGCTAAGAAGCAGTCGCCGAAGAAATATTTTTTCATATTTCGGGCAATATGTAAGTTGAGTTTCAATTCCTACAAAAGACAACAGTTAGAGCTAAAAGAGATCCCAGACTAAATTGTGTGAGAATATTGCTTGTACTAACTGAGCTGCGAAGCTTCGCAAAGTACTAGGTCCCGTGCTTCATCAATAAAAAAATGAACGGAACAGCTGTGAGATTCTCAAAGGAGATAAAGTAGTAGAGCATCATTCTGAACTCCAAACTGTCCAGGAGGAGGAAAGGATGAAGAAGACATTGAATGACTTGTACTTTTGTAAAAGGACGTTTGGGAGAAGGTGGGGCCTACACTGCGTCATATCATCTACTAGATATACATATACGGCAATTGTGCGACCTATGGTGTCCTACGGAGCATTAGTATGGTAGGAGGCTATACGAAAGAGGACATATCTCGCTACGCTGAATAGAGCATAGAGTTTGGTATGTTTGTCATTCTGTCTCTACAAATATTGGACATTTTTCTCCGAAACGTGGCTGCTCGAACTGCACTGAGGCAGATAGGTTTCAACACTGCATGAGGTAGAACCGAATTATCCAGGTTTTAGATATGACTACATGGTATCAGAGACTGTTTTCAGATGAACATACGGGATTTATACTCCCACACAGAAAGAATGGGTTTATGAAGCTGTCATAGGTGACGGTGATATAATGATCTTCACCGATAACTCAAGAATGGATTGTGGAATTGGATCTGGGGTATATTTCGACAATACAGATTATCTAACCAGGCCAGCGTATTTCAACGAGGGATTTTAAACAAGCCACACGCACGGTTGAAATCCAGGGGCCTACATTCTTCGAACTTGATGTGGACAGTCAAGCAGCAATCAAAGCTTTGGCATCGTATTTCGATAAATCAAAGGGCGCCAGGAGTTGCATGGAGTCTCTATACCATATATGTCCATACAACACCCGCCTTTACTGGGGTCCGGGCCACTGTGGTATAGAGGAAAACGAAAAGGCAAACGAACTGGCAAAGAAAGGGATCAGAGATATCTGAGGAGGAGACGACAGAGGATCTCTATGGGACCGTGCTGCTCCGACATACCGGGCTGCCGAATTTCAAAGCTATTATGTCCAGCAGTGGACGACGGAAGGATCAGGAAACTACCTGAGTTAGACAAGAGAACGGTTCGCATTATAACAAGATTTCTAACGGGACACTGCGTAATTGGCAGTTTCACTGAAAAGCTCGGTCTGCCCCACCAGGATTACTGCAGAAGCTGCCATGATGGCACAACACCTCGGGGTGATTCAAACCCACCACTAATAGATAATTACAAAGGGAAGTTGCGCTGTTGCTCAATTGTCTACTTTTTTAGGATAGAACAGAAGACACTGATATTGAATTCATTGGGCATACTTGCTCCCAGTCATATTTGGTAAATAAACTGCTGCATGCTTCCTAATAGCAAACCCTCAGAGGCAAAATTCTTCTTGTTTTCTATTCCTTGAATAACGTTGTCTGGGCAACGGAGTCGAAGTCTCGCAATATCCATAAACTGTAATCAGGTTAACAATTTTGGTCTTTGTAGAAAGATAATCGCATCTTAAAGCCTTTGGTCGGTCGCTTCACTATTTCGTAAAATTTTTGATTATTCTTACTTTCTTACAATTCGATTTCCTTACCCTCCTATATTTCCTGTTTCCTCTTTTAGTGTCTTAAAATTCAGCTATGCTCTCTTGTTTTCTCCCTGTGGACCTCTTACTAAGCACGGACCCCACCAGATTTCACACCTTTCATATCTACTCGCCTTTTCTATGTCTGTCCCTCACTGGTTTTTCTGGACGACATCCGCCAGATGGCCAGATGTACCTACCCTGTGAAGGGTAGTAGTCCTTTAAACGGTTGCCATGGTTTTAAACTTTTGAGAGGATCAAGTTAGCAGCTAATTCAAAGTCCAGGACATTGTGCTAGCACTAGTGGAAACCATCGTGCCACCCAAGAGGGGCAACGTCTAAACAATTAAAAGTTTTACCTTCTTCATATATTCTGTCACATGCCGCAGAATTAGAACATTTTCCTACAATTTCCAAAGTTTATTATGTATGTGTCTCGGTAAATGTAAAATACAATATAAAATACATGATGAAGGAAGATATCTAGAATTTAGTTGATTATGAGCTTAGTATTTGGTACAAATAAATTAATACATTCACACAGGCATACATACATACATATGTACATACATATGTATGTGAATAAGGGTCGTGTAGAAAATTTGGGAATTTAAGCTATTACTATTGCAGTTGTTATTGTTATTGACGGGTATTGATACACAAACATTAACTCGCGTATGTGTTTGTTTTATTTGCTGACGACATATTCACTTGTACTCGTTCATACATATTAAAAATTTATTATTCGATACTAAATCATCTTATTGATGTGGTGATGTGGTACGAATGGCAGGCAGTTCAGAAGATGTAAAGGAAAATTAATATTATATAAGGCGGCGAGCAACAAAAAAAAAAAAAAGTAAGAATTTCTCTAATTTTTGTTGAACTTTATTGTCATTGTGATTGTGGGCCAATACGTACGAGCATAATGGGCAAAAACATACATACATATATATAAACTGTCGTTGTCATAGCCATATATGTACATATGTATGTATGTATGGTTCAAAAGAAACACAATACATCATAATGGTATACAAAGGCAAAAGTTCTATATACAATAGGGCTCTAATTTAAATTCACAGTCTATTGTTGTTATTATTCTTTTGTTTCGTAGAATTATCCCCAGATTAAATCAGTTTTTCTCATCATTATAGTCTTTGTTTTCCCCGATACAGAAGCTGTAGAAGGATGTGATGTGACGTGACGCTCAAATTGTCTTTTGTAATAAATAAAAGTGTTAAATTGTTTATGCCCTCCGCCCTTCTGCTCTGTTTAAAAACACTTTTACACGTACTTAGATACTGTTGTAGCACGCTATTGTGTTGAAAAATTGCAAAAGATAGAATATATACTTACATTCAATATACATACATATACTTTTATGTCTTTTATTCAGTAGAATAATGTTTATACAGTCTTGCATTTTGTTGTAATTTCTTTTCTTTGTATCCTTATTATTTCAATTTCACACAAAAAACTTATTGGTACAGGTGCTTCTTGTGAACAGCAAGAGATCCGTATTAAACGAACCAAATTAAAACATTTTTTTTTTTTGTTTTTTTTTTTGCTACAATATAATAATTGTTTTACACAAACAAATGAAACACTCCTTAAATAAAATTCTTTGTACGTATAATTTACTTTGATATCTACAAAATTGGGGAAAGAAAAAACATTTTAATGCCAGTGAAAATGTAATCGCCAAAGAGATTGTTTTTTCATTTCTATTAAACATTATTTCCTTTTTATTTTAATTGCGAATTGGTAATCTCTTATATATTTTTATTGTTGTTGTTGTTGTTGTTGTATAGAAGTGCTAGAGTACTGCGACCATACAATCTGTATCCTCCAATCCTACAATCTTGATAACCTTCATGAAACTGATTGGTGTGAATAAATATAATTTCCTGCCTAGTACTTTGTAAGCATCCATGTATTATGCTTTAACGCTTCACAGGTTTCTACCTATATATGTAAATATATATTATTATTTTCCTTATCATAGAATGTATGTATGTATTGCGCTTGACGTGGTCTCTATTTTGAAAAAATATTTTTTATCCTATAGTCTGTTACTATTTTGGACCTACTTTTGGATAATATGATTCATATTCGTTTGGCCCCTCTCCCTATTCCTTTTCTCACAGAAAGGTTTTGGCCCTATCAGCGATGTAGAAGGTCCCCATATTCGTTGCCGTGAATTCGCGCATAACCCTGGCATTCAACAGATGATAACCAGAATTCCCCTGCCTAACTTATGGCTGTGGCTTATCGATTATGAGAAAAACAAATTTTGTTTGCGATTATTTAGGACGTTCGAAAAATGTCTTTTTCAGACTTTTTTATTTATAAGGTTCATGTACTTTTACATGAATACATGATCTATTATATTATCCCGCCAAAACTTCCATCTTTATTCCCTGAACTCAACAATGTTTGAAGCACCATTTTACTACTTAAACGTGAATCGCTATGAATGTTAGATTATTGGGATAATAATATTAGTTATCGTCTTTTTCCGACATCTTAATAACTTTAATTTCGAAAGAATGTGACGAGGTACTTCCGTCTAAGAGCTTCCGTCTAATTTGTTTTAAATGTAAACCAACAAGGACAGTAGAAGAATTGTTGCAACGCCTTAAAGTTATTACCTTTTGAAGCGTTGAACAGAGTTGTTCCACTCAATTCAGTAAACAAGTTGTGCACTGCTAGGCGCAGTCAGCTTACGATAATAATTTGTCTAATAATGAATACTTAATTCTCTTCCTTGGCAACAAATTTTTACATTGTTTGAGTCACCCCAACAGCCTGTTCTCATCGACAAGATAGTTAGCAAAATCTTCCTCTGGTGCAAAAATACCTTCCACATATCTGATTACAATCAGTGTAATACTTGTCCTTCACAACACTTGGGAATTGATGTTTTTCAACAAACAATTTTATAATTTGTCCTTGTGTGTTTTTTGTTTTTTTTTTATTGTGATCAACCAAAAGTCTCCTATTTACGTCTGTAATTAATCTAGCGTCTAAAGAAGCAGATGGTGGCAAGACAGCTGCAATACCTAATGACAATTGTTTATGAAGAACATTTTCTTAATAATGGATAGCAAGCCTATTGGTCTAAAGTTCTCTACTCTCAAAGCTTTAATTGTCTATGCCTAGGCACAATTTTAGCAATTTTTAAATCTTCTGGATACGTAACCACAGATACCGTATTTTTAAATATTTTTGCATTATAAAGCGATACAATATCTCTGCATTCCATTAACATTTTCAGTGTTATCTCAACAAATCCACATGTCCTCTTCAAATTAATTTCCGAAATAGTATCAGTAATTTCATTCACCGTTATATCGACAAAGTTAAAAACGCTTCGACCATGCTCGACAATGCTTCTTCGACTATTGCGTGAATCGACAGTTAGACCCACAATTTATAGTTTTAACGTTTTCGGGATTTGGAGAAAAAGCTGTTAATAATATCACTTATTACGTAATCTGAAACAATACCACCAATGGCATCTGTAATATAAATTTTTTTTACCTTTAAATTTTCGACTCACAGTTTCACTTAAAAGCATTAATTTTTTTGCTGATGTTGAATTTGGTTTAAATTATAACTCTACTAACACGCCTTCAACGTAATACTGTTCCTTCCTTTTAAGTGAATTTTTCTTCAATTTTTTTTTTAAATCGGATTAGACATCCAAGTAGTCAAATCATTTTTAATAAGTTTACATTCAACAGATCTTTTAAAAAGGCGAAACATAAGAACTCACAGTCTCATTGGGACGCGTAGCACTCGAAGAGCAGTGAGTACAATAAAATGATACCGGGAGCGAAACGAAATTCCTGAAGGCTATTTTGCGAACATATCTAAGGCTAAGAAATTCTTATCCAAAACCCACATCCAGGCTGAAGCAGTAATGGATGATTGGGACAAACGTGTGTATACAGCAGAGATACAGATCCCAGAAGATGCCTCAGAAGTCACCATAAATATGGTTACACAATCGATTACATTTTTTTTTCCTTTTACTTGTTCGTATATGTTCTGTGTGTTTGCTGAACTGAGTGTGTATAGATAAATGATTCTGTGTTGCAGTAACAAGTTGGTATGGTTATTATTTGTAGCAGTTAGGGCATAAGTGGATAGAGAGCGAAAGAGAGAAACATGTTTGTCAGGGTTACGATCTAGCTTCTCACACCACTTATGTTGTATGTGTTGATTTTATACATGAGAGGCGTAACCTACAGTTTAAAGTCCACTTCGAATGACAGATTTTCGCAATTTTATTTACTTTCAGAGTTGCCAGAAATCTGCTGGGAAGAAGTCGCCGATGAAATATTGTTTCATATTTCGTTTTGTTTAAGATAAGATCTAATACGCCAACACACTACCTACTACACTACAACGACACACACACAGTCTCTTGAGAGAATATTAGCCGACGAAGGACTCGAACCAGTCTGCTATGCGGATGACGTACTAATACTCGTAAAGAGTAAAATAACGACTAAGAATAAGGGGTATAAATGTGAAATCGGATAGAAATATCTTTAATTACAAAAGAGTCGAAGACCGTTAGTTACGATAGGCCTTGCTTTCTTAACAAAGATATTAAGTTCCAATAATTGGGGGTTTTTCTGGATAGGAAAGTGAAATGGACTCCCAAGGGCATTCGAAACATGCATATGATAGACATACGGATTTAATATAAAGCGAATTTTACGGCCTATCGTGTTCGGGCTTTGGGGAATGGATCAGCCAGAATCGCAAATCTTATTACCAGAATATAATTGCATGGCTTAACGCCTGACATGGCGTTATCCGACAGAATGTCCAACATATCAATAACAACCAATTGCGTCACTCTAATACCAAGCCGATCTGACCAGATTTTTTGGTTAACTCTGGACAGTTACTCTTCGTCGAATCGACGAAGCTCATTTACACTTTATCATATAACTCTTTTATGTTTGACCAAATTTCGCTCTTTTTTCAATAACGTTATTTGATAATAAAAGCTTGCAGTCAGTAGACGAAAAAAAATTTTTTTTGTTCGTCGATTCGACGAAGAGTAACCTTACTGTACAAAAATTACCATCCAGGATTAAAAAATGGGTGGCCCAGATACGTTTACTCACTACAAGCTTTCGTAATCAATCAACATTGTTTATAAAAAAAGAGCGAAAAACAAGAGTGATTAGTCAAGCGAAGCGTTCTGCTATTATATCAAGTGGGCAGTTTGGGCAGCTCTCAACAACGTTTTTCAGTATATCAAATGGCAACTTTGTTAAGCGGACGTGCAAACTTGCAGTCAGATCTAACAGATTTCGGAAATTAGCGTGTTAACAAATGTGTGGCAGTAACTTTGTGTACAACATTGTAATTTGTTTCAAAACCACACAGCTGATATGTGAAGTGCATACCCGACCATCTTTAATAAATGTTTGACTAATAGCACTAAACACTGCCGTCAAATATTTATATGTACATATATTTAAAACTTTTTAAGATTATATCATATACTATATAGTAGGAGTCAATTTCGTGATACATCAAGAGTCAAATCGATTTGATGTATGTAAACGTTTCCTAGGCACTTGATAAGGTGCAGCATATTATGTCTTTATTGGATTTTGTTATTTTGCCGTTTATTACTACGTCTGAAAAAAGTTTTCAATCAACAATTGAGTTCAGCTATAAACTTTTATAAAAATACTTGAAATATTGGTCAGAAAGAAGTCAACAACGGTTATATGTACTATGTATTAATTTATTACAGGTTCATATTTGATTTAAATCTTTGTATAATTTATATTTTAATTGTTCGTCGCGACGTGCTCTTAGAAATTATGAAACTCTGCACCCGTACCGAATGTCATCCCTAATATAATGCCATTATGAGTTTATATATTGTTTATAAATACATACGTACATACATACATATGCATATATTCTAAATATATGATAGTGTGTATGTGCTTGTATTACAAAAATAAAAGCATGAATGATTTGAAATTTAATGAGACGACTTTAGATTCTCTTGTATTTTTATACATATTTTTATGGTCCTATATTTAGAAACTGTTTAAATATTATCAACGTTTGCTTAGTACTCATACAGCCATCTTTATTGTTTTAATAACAACAGCTATAACAACAACAACAACAACAACAAGAACTGCATTTGCAACAGCATCACAGTAGCAGCAAGCAACAACATAAAGAGCACACATTGACATCCATTTATGAAAAATTATTTTAAGATTTTCATTCATAATTTTCAAACATCTGAATCATAAATTTATTACTTTATTTAAAGGAAAAAATGAATGTGTATGCCAGAGATGGGATACGTAATTCTTTAAATTTCGAAACATTACTGTGACAGAGTGTGATATAAAATACAAAAAAATAAAAATAAAAAAAACATAATAATTATCTGATAATTAATTCTGCGACACGATGTCTGGCCATCCATCAGCTATGAATAAATTTATTGAAATTGTTAAGAAAAACAGGAAAACAACAGGCAAATACTATTCAAATTATATTTATTACTATTGTGTGTATGTAGTACATTTATATAAATATTTACTTTTTATTTTATAACTGAACATCCCAATTACATACCAAAAATTGAAGTCATTTTCAAGATGTTTCAACATTTCCGCCTCTGGTGTATACAAACTGTTACGAGTGCAAGTGCCAGGAAATATTCATGTATTTGTGCATATTTGTGCGCTACATAATAAAAAAAAGGTGTAAAGGGCATAATACGCTTGAGCTGATGCACGTAACACCCAAAGAGATGTATTTTGCAATATTCTTTCATACAATTATTTTTAATAATTTCTTATTATAATAATCCCTATTGGGTATTTAGTGTACATACGTATATAATTTAATAAGTTTTCATTGTGATCAATTAAATGAAATGTTAAGTACTGCATTGCGGTTGGTTTCACTTGTTAATATTATAACTCACACCATCATAGGTGGTGATGCATGAAATGTATTGCATCTATAAGTATGTTTGAAACAACCAAGCCTAATGCCCTTCAAACTGTTGTTGTATTCGGCAAGTCATCACCATTTGCTGAGCCTCTTTGGGTATACTGCTGTTCTTCATCTGTGCGTCAATGAATATACATACATTCATACATAATTGACCATTACAACCCTTCAGTCGGGATTACGGCCTAGCTTCTCACACCGTTCATGTTGTGTGCCTTAATTTTATACTTGAGTAGCGGGACCTACAGTTTAACGTCGACTCCGAACGACAGATTTTTGAGAAACTTTTTCATGGCAGGTTTATTTACTCTCAGAGTTTTTGCCAGAAATCTGCTGAGAGGAAGTCACCGAAGAAATATTTTTTTTTCATGTTTCGTTTTGATGTCTGGCCTGGGATTCGAACCCGGGCTTTTCGTCTAATAAGCGAACACACTACCTACTAGACTACGGCGACTACTCAATGAATGTGACCAACCCATAATTCTTAAAATAAAATTACGGAATATTGTGCTTTCAGTGGACCATTGTTTATGTATGAATTTTTTCTACAGACAACAATTACACAAAACTACGAATTCTAGAACATTCACTTTGTTTAATATTTGTTACAGCATCTTCAACGTGAAGTGTCAACATAAAGTCGTTATTGATGACTTTTTTCATTTACACATTTCCTTTTTCTTTGTTTTTAATTGTGTTCGTAGGTTGGCAGAAGAAAAATTACATTTTCCTTAATGTGCAACGCTACTAATACTGAAATTCTTTGAACATTTGTGGTAACATCAGCGTAATGTGCTTCCCCCTTCATTCGAATGAATGATATCAGTGTTATAAATCTATTTACTATTTTAAATGTATCCTCGCTACCAAACACATCATACATACAAACATATTTTATATTTTTTACATCCAAATCTCTTAAAGCGTCATAAAAATTATTTTTAAGGTGAAAAGTCATAAACAAATTTAATATATTTGAATTAACGAACAAATGCAACAAAAAGTAACAAATAAAGCAAAAAAAAATGTATTTTTTTTTCGAAACAAATAATTGAAAAATACAATATTTTATCGAAATTATATGTACATATATTGTTGTATTACTCAATAAAGACTCAAATTCTGTAAGAAATCAATTTTAAAAAATTTAATCTTCTAATTACATTGAAAAAATTGTTTGTATCGTGCAAATTCATTACAAAGTTCTTCCTTCTGCAATATTAATAATACTATGCGACAAAGTAAAAAGAACTCAAATACACTTAGCTAATGATGTAGTATAAGTTGTGAATTTTGTTGAGTAAAACTCAAAAATATTTTGCTAGAAAAAAAATTAGGCATCAAAAATATTTTGCACTCTAGAATCTCATATGGATTGGCATCCTCTTAGGTTAGGTTAGGTTAGAGGACGTGTACTTGTCAATTAAGACAAGAAAAGTACCCGGAGGTCGAATTGACCCATTGTACAACGTCCTTAAAGAGGAAGGATATTAGAGGGAATAGAAAAGGATAGGATGTAGGAAAGGGAGAATGGGAAGCGGAGGGGTCACACAGACACAACAAGGAAGGGACACACCAACTAACAGACACAACAAGGAACAGAGAGCGCGACTACCCTGATGAAGCCCTAGCGCCTCTCAACCAGCCTAAGCCACTAATGAATCTGAAGAGAGCCTTGATGCCGGCTCTCGACACAGAGTTCAAACTCTCAAAGGAGGCATTGCCAAGGGTCCTCAACTTCAACCTACCAAGGGCTGGGCAGTTACAGAGGAGGTGTTCGATAGTCTCCAACTCCTCCTCATCGCAACATGCCCTGCAATAGTCCGGCTGGGATCCCCGTCAGCGACCTGACATCCTCTCAAATTCAATAATTGTGTTTGTTCATATACCCATACTTCTACAAACGGATTCATTATTTTAACACATCTGAAAACCTAGAAATAAAATTTCAGCTCAAATATAACCTGGAATTTAGTCGCACCTACATATCATCATATGATTTCAAAAAATTTGCTTCTCCTGTAACATATTTTTAATGCAACTTATGAATTTATATGGCGAATTCATATGGTGATAAATATGTATGTACTACAAACGTATTATTTAAAATAAAAACGAAATTTTTTACCAAAAATTATTGAATTTTGATTACAGAAAATCCTTAACTTCACCATCACCGTTAATAACTAGTGTAAATGAAATAGCCGTAGTCTAATAGGTAGTGTGTTCGCTTATTAGCCTGAAAAAAATATTTCTTCGGCAACTTACTCTCAGCAGATTTCTGGCAAAAACTTAGAGAGTAAATAAACCTACTATGAAAAAGTTTCTCAAAAATCTGTCGTTCGGAGTCGACTTTGAACTGTAGGTTCCGCCACTCCCGTATAAAATTAACGCACACAACATGAGTGATGTGAGAAGCTAGGCCGTAATCCTGACTGAAGGGTTGTAATGGCCAATTATGCATGTATGTATGTAAGTGAATAACATAACATAGCATTGGTTAAAATTGGATTTTACGGTAGCAGTCTAACTTCAGACATGAGTTTCTATCGAATAGGTGAAATTTCGTGAAAACTTTGCTCGTATGAGAATTTTCGAAGTCGAAGAGGTCGGGCCGATATTAAATTAAAGGTCAAACGATTTTATGTGCTGATATTAATGCACTATTTCGTTATTTTTTTTTTTTTGAAATTTACTTTTTATTCTTCAGTGATTTAATTATTCTCTGGCTGGGAAATGTGTTCGTTCATGTCATCAAAAAAGAAGCATGTATGAAGTGGATATTAACAACAAAGCCAACGATCCGAATAAACTAGTCTGTGGCATGAACTATAAACCCTTGAGGTATTTTATATACATATATTTACTTATTATAAATAAATTTATTTTATAGTCATATTATTTTGTAGTCATAGTCAAACAATAATATCAGTTTTTTAGAATATTGATTTAAATTTTTCGTTTTTAAATGAAATGGAGAGAGTAATTTTTTTTTCAACGAGTGTACTCTTTGGAATTCTTTCGATCTGATCCTGAGGCGGAAATCCAATTCATAGGACCACATTGATTGTGAAACCGAATTGTAAAAAGTAAAGTTTTTACTTAATGTTGAATTTCTCCTCTCAACAAATCAATTGAGTTGTACAGCTTTAAATTTCATTTGCGTTTATTTATTTCTGTTGTTCTTGTTATACATATTAGGGTCAAGGTAAACATCGAGATATTTCATCCCATTGTGTTACGTTCGTGATTTTCAGTGATTTCTATGATAGTTTTTGATACATTCTTACAAAAGCTTTATCATTTGTTCATATTATTGTGTGAAGATAATTTCTGATTAGCATGTCTTCGAAAACCCCGACTTTAATCGGCTGCTTAGAAACTTATATTATGATATTAATAATAATCAATTTCGCAGGCAGCTTTTTGTGCCATATTTTATCAAACAACAAGAGACACGAATGCATGGGGCAAAGCAACTTAATTTTTTTCTCTAGAGCATTTCTATTTTCTTAGTCTGTTTTCATGAGCGTTTTATCCAAATAAATAATATTAATTACCTCCAGTTGAGTTGTTCATAAGCATTTTCTTATCAGATGGAAGTTTTGTAGACGTAAAGAAGTCTGTTCTTGTTAGATGTCTTCTGCGCTTAAAAATCATATAACAATAATGTTTGCCACTTATTAGTTCATTAATATTCATTTAAATAAATAAAAGTGTCTAGTTAATGCCTTTTAGAAAATAAAATTCACTCTTTTTGGTAATTTTTGGTCATTAGGTAGTGAAAATCTTTATTTGTTAGTAGTAAGTCGAACTTACGAAAAAGAAAAGAGATATCCAACTCCAAGGGTAATGGCTGTTGTTATGTATGTTCATGATTTTGAAAAACTGTAAATACAACAACCTGTTAAATCATTGTATAATATTATTGATACATACAATAATTTTGGTTTATTTCTTCGTCCTGCTACAAGGGCTCATCATAAGTGCCAAAACTGTATAATACATTTTCAATGTCACTGACAGCAAATATTAATGATTACTTGTTCTTACCATACGTTCTATACAGTAGCTGTTGTCGTGTGTTGAGCACTTTGTACTTACATACATACATACAACTGCAAACATATACATAAATCCATTGAAATAGAATTATTGTTGTTGTTGTTGTTTTTTTTTTTGTCATGCTTGCCACAAAGAATCAACAAGTTCATGCTGATTGTTGGTGATTAGTTTCTTTTGTGTTGAATTGTGTTTTGTTTTCCCCTCTCCACTGTTTTCACCCATCACAACAAACAATGAACACTCATTGTTTGTGCTAGCAAAATAAAACAACAACTTACACTGATTAAACATCATGCGAATAGTTGGTAAATATAGCACATACATACATACATAAATAGACATGGGGAAACGAAGGACAGTGACTGCGTAAACAATTCTATTGAAAATCTAAACATTATTCAAACAGGAACTTTCAACAACATATTCTGCAGGTAATACTTGAATAATAATTTGGTTTACTTTAAAACCCTTGCTAAATGACGGATAAAGGATGTCAAAAAAAAAAACATAATCTATACATTTAGTTTCAATAAAGAATAATATATAAAAATTTAATATAATTTGCAAATATAATAAATAAAAAACATTAAAAAAATAACAAGAAATTAATTAATAACACTTCATCGTTCTCAAAACAATAAAAATCAGTGGTGATGTTACGAAAAAATAGGATAGGCGAATGATATTCAAAGTTTTGTAGTTAGTGAACAATGTTTTTGTGAACACTATTCAGGGAACACTCATCATTATTATAATGATCGGTAACTACGTTGTTGGAAATAACATTCGAATTGGAATTCTAGAGAACTTAATGAGATGTGTCTCGTCATCTTAAAAAAATGTAGTACGAATTATAGAGTTTGATCAATGTGCTCATTACTACGACCCACAAAGCTGGGACAGCTTATAACCAAACTGGTAACAATAATCCAGTTAACAAAAATTTCAGATGGAGATTGGACTGAATGAGCTGCTATTTTACACTTTACTTCTCACATCAATCTGGTGTTATTCCGTGTATTCTACTTCACACGGTGCACGGGCGATGCTTCTGTTTCACACAATATTTTAGGAATGGTTATAACAGCACCATGGTTCATAAAAAATAGAAGCTTACCTTAAGATTACTCCGTGCGATCAATAAAAATAAAGTTCGGATAATATTCTGAGAATCTTCATTATTCGTTAAAAAGGGGTCCCTGCAGCCCTATAATGTTTTCCAATTGTGATGAACTACGGTAGTTGAAGTACTTAATTTATATTATTTTTATTATTTAAAACGTTACCTTTTATTGTCAGTTCTATAATTTTATTTGATGATTAGATAGTGAATAATGAAATCGCCGTAGTCTAGGTAGTGTGTTGGTTTATTAGAGGTAAGGCACGGGTTCAATTCCCAGGTCAGGCATCAAAACGAAAATATAAAAAAAATATTTCTTCGGCGACTTGCTCTCAGCAGATTTCTAGAAAAACTCTAAGAGTGATTAAATTGCCATTGAAAAATATACAATCGACTTTAAACTTTAGGTCCCGCTTCTCATGTATACAATTAACACACACAACATAAGTGGTGTGAGAAACTAGGTCCATAATCTAGACTAAAGGATTACAATGACCAATTGTGTGTGTGTATAATGAAGAAACAAAATAAAAAAAGATGTGTTAGTAATAATTGTGTAATAAAATGGTTTCAATATACATACGAGTATATATATATGAGGAGGGTACACCTTGCACGAATTTTGCTTCCATACAACTTAAGTCGCTCTAATGTATGTACATGCATCGTTATTATTGCTAGATGAAAGTAGTCAATATTGGTGCTTTTAAGGAAATTGTGTTTATTTTTTATTCATCTGCAATCCTAGTAGTCAGTTGAAAGGTGAAAGAAATTTGCTTCCATATATTTTGGAATATATCCGTATATATATACAGTGGACCCCCGCTATTCGTACTCAATTCGTTCCAGCAGGCTGTTCGAATAGCGATTTGTACGAATGGCGAATCACTCTTTATTTTTTTATCCATAGCAACACTATTCTTTTAAAAAAAAATAGCAAAAAGGCAAATGAGTACAAGCAACACGTGTTAAAGTAAACGCAGTATGAGAAGTGCGGGGATCTCCCGAATTTTCTAAAGTGGCCACCACAGGGAGGAGCCGGTGCAAAGTTGCACTCTGTGGCACATGGTTGCACGCAGTACGAATAGCGAAACAATGTACGAATGGCGAGTTAAATTTTAATTGAAAAAACTGTACGAATAACGAGTTGTACGAATAGAGAGGCGGACGAATAGCGGGGTTCCACTGTATATTTAAAATTTTTTGGAAAACTTGTAATGTAATCATGAATGTTTACGAAACAAAAAAAAAAAAAAACTTGAAACGTCAATTTTTTATTTCCATAAATTGTTCACAACCATAATACACCTATCCCCCGTTTTACACGGAAGATAGGTTCCATAAAAAACCGTGTAACTCGAAAATTTCACTCTTATATGGAAAAACCGTGCTAAACGAAAATCACTATAAAAAATCCCTTTTTGTCAGTTTTTAATATGATGAATAACAAACACATTGAAAAAATAAATAGTAATATATTTAATATCAAACACATTTAATAAATTATAAGAATATTAATTTATTTCAATAATAAAACAAATATAAAAAAAACTATTTTAAATAATTCATTTTCTTTATAGATAAAAATTAAATTTAGAAATTCATTTAAGTTGATTGCGATAAGTAAGACTTAACATTCTATTTTCATTCAAATTTAATTGCTGTCACTTTCGCTTTCAATAAAACGCCTTTCTTTAGAAATTTGTACAATATGTACTAAGAATTCGTAACTGTAACATACATTTTGTTGTGTTGTATTTTGACAGTAAAATATTTTGACAGTAAAACAATGAAAATGTTATTGCAGATATAAGCAAATTATACATAGTTTAGTGTTTATAATTTCGTGTAAATGCAGAATTAATAAATTTCGTTAAAAAATTTTAATTTTCAAAAACCGTGTAAGATCGAAAACGTGTAAAACGAATGCCGTGTAAAACGGGGGATAGGTGTACTCAATAATACTAATTTTACTTTAGATTGCTGCATTTGGGTGACAATCTATTTATCTTGTAATTTGATGTACATACATATGTACATAACACATTTGTTTCAATATGGCGCATATAACCTAATATAACAATGATTGTGCTATAACTAAGCAAAAATAATAAAAAAAAAAAACTTAAAGGTGAGTTTTTATGTCTATGGTATACTTAATACCCAATCGTATAATTAGAACGAATCCACAAATTGATGCACGTACATCAATTATATGAATGAATAATAAAAGTCCCTTTAACCATAACTTCTGCTCCAATGAAGCCCAGTGGCAAGGAAATGTACGTACCACTCTTTAGCAACAGCAGCGTAATTACTAAAGCAATAATGAATACGATGACTACAAAAAGATTTTTATCTTTAAGTAAAATAAAGTATGTATATGGAAGACAAAGAAACAAAAAAAAACATTACAAAAACGAAAAAAAAAGAAAAAAGAAAAGATTTTATGTGGTTTTGATGTTTCGTGTCAAATATATAAAATTATATGAGAAAACATATTTACGCGTCTTCTTCAATATGTATGTATTTTTCTGTTCGTATTTAATTTATACTCGTAGTTACGGGTTTCTTTAAATTTTAGCTCCAGGAAAATAAAAACAATGCTTTCTTGAGGATTCGGTGTGACGATTTTTATTATTTTAGAGGGGGCTCCAACTTTTAATTCAAATTAATCATGTACGGAATCGATGATGCTCCAAATGTTTGTGATTGTCTGTTACAAATTTACAAATTTATTCTTTCAGACGCCTACCTAGTTTAATTACTGAAGCTATTTCTTGAAGTCGCCGTAGTCTAGTACGAGTAGGTAGTGAAGAGGGCTTATTAGAAGCCCTGGTTCGAACCCCAGGCCAGACATTAAAACAAAATATGAAAAAAAATATTTCTTCGGCGACTTCCTCTCAGTAGATTTCTGGCAAAAACTCTGAGAGTAAAAATTGCCATGAAAAAGTTTCTCAAAAATCTGTCATTCGTAGTAGACGTTAAACTGTAGGTCCCGCCACTCCTGTATAAAATTAAGGCACACAACATGAGTGGTGTGAGGAGCTAGGCCGTAATCCTGACTGAAGGGTTGTAATGGCCAATTATGTATGTGATTTCTTGGAAAAATAATATACAGGATATAACAAAAGACAGTTCATATCGTTCATGCCGTTAATGATGCTTTATTTTCGGATTTGTTATGCTCCACTAGCGACAGTTGTGCTTATTTACCTGATCATCAAAATGACAATGAGTTTTAATGCTCAAATCGTGAATACAAATTAAAATAGAAAGTTCCCAAATATACAACAATAAAACATTTTATAAAATACGGTACGCATGAAAATACTGTGTGTACGGTTAAGTTATTTCTCAAATTTGTCTTAAAAGACTCTATTAAGCGCCCCAGATAACGTAGCAAACATAATTTCCGCTGACTGCTGAACATGACGATTGAATCGAAAAAAAAATCATTTAGTGCCATTATTACAACTTGTCGTTAAACTTGGGGTTAGTTAAAAGTACCTTTAGCTAAAGGGAACTGGAAAGTTCAAACATAAAGTGATCTTTAAATGTTAAAGGTAGGATGATCCTCCCTTTAGCTTAACGATCACTTCTATCTTATTGGGTACTCATAATAACGTAAAACAATTTATCTGCCCCTTAAACTCCTCAATTTAGTTAACGGCAAGTTGTAATAATGACCCTTAAACGAAATTTCGATTTGCTAATAACGAGATATCTCGTGACATGTATGCTAGAAAAAAATGGGATGTCAATATGTTAACATTTTTAGAATTTTGTTTCAAATAAATTGAAAAGACGTTTGTTTATAAAAGGAAAAGAAGTGTTAAATGACGTATTAAATTGCAGATCATCAGAATCAATCACATGCTTCATTCATTAATTCTTGAGAGTAGATAAAACTACGAATGTCTAAAATAAATTCAAATTCATTAGTGACCTTATTGTAAGAGTTTGTCCTTAACCTTATGTGTCAGTATATTTTATTTTTTTTTTTTATTATCGTTAGAGTGAAAATTTTGGATCCAGTAATTTAAGAACGATACTGTGTATCGTCTACAATGGATTTTTATTTTGCAATAATTTTGGTGGTACGAACGGATAACAAAAGAGTTCAATCAATTCAATTTTCTGCTGCATATTGCAACTAAAGCAATTAGAAAAGCATAAAATTTTTTTTATTTTTATTAAAAGTATCGTTTACTGTTAAATTCTATTACAAGTAGTATATACAGTGTGGCTGTGAGTTTCTGCTGCCTGCTGCATGTACAAAGGATTATGTTCCTATGCTACACACAAACACACACGCACAACAAAATGAATAACAATTGGTTGTGAAAACAGAAAGAGTAAGAAGGATAATGTTAAACAAGCGAAATAATATAGTTGAGTTTATATGATTTCACGGTATGTTGGGTGTGAATGAATTAATGATTTTTTGTTCAGTCTTTCACTCGTTCATTCACCTATTCAGTTACTCGTTTATTCCTATTTATGTTTTTTGTTCTTTTGTTTTAATCTAACATTGTTTGACTCTTAATAATATAATAATAATATTGAATGAATGAATTCATTGATGTCCTTAAACAAGTGCTCCATTTACAAATGCAGTTGATTACTTTACAGAAGGATTTAATGTCGTTCGGAAAACTTGTGTTTATGTCAATTGAAGCTGCAATGGTGGTGGGGAATAGCTGGACCTTTTGGCTATAGGTTTTATTATTATTATTTTTTATTTAAAATATATTTAAAAAATTTAATTGAAATCATTCAGATAAAATCGTTATTAAAAAGAGAACATACGTTAATTAAACGGTAAACTATTAAAATAAACTAATAGTTTAGTCATGTCTAGCAGCTAATATAGCAATGTATTCTATTCATCAATTTGTATTGTAAACGCAACAGATGTTAAGTACAATATTAACAACAATTAAAGTGTATATCAAATCAACGAACCAGATCAGCAAATATTCTATACATTTGGGATTAAAAAAAATGTAAAAAATATATATAAATTATTTTTGTTCATGAAATCAACAACAAAATGATCAAACGTTTCAAATGTCGTTACTTTTTTATTAAACTATGAAAACATTGCATAGGAATAAATTGGAAAGTTTTCAAATGCTGACACACTAAAGGATTGTAAGAATACTACGGAGTAAATATATAGTTAACAGGGACGTTTAACGTGAATTAAACTCTGCCATTCAAATCCGAAACCGATGTTATTCCGATGTCCGATGCTCAATAAAATAATAGATCATATAAAATCTGGTCACTCTACTGAAGCATTTGAAAAAATGTGGCAACACTGCATTTGTTTCACATAAGGCTAGTTGACACAATAAGGGCCATTATTTCAACTTGTTGTTAACTAAAGGCAGGATTTTAACGGGCAGATAAATTGTTTTTCATTATTATAAGTGGACAATAAGGTAGAAGTGAGCGTTAAGCTAAAGTAAGGATTATCCTACCTTTAACTTTTAAAGTTAAGTCTAAGTTAGAACTTGCCATATTATATATTATTTTCAAAATGACAACTTCAAATATAAACAAAATGAGCATACACAAAAAAAATCCATCCTTGCAGTGTTGTCGACATTGCGCTGGCACTGCCATTTTTTTGATAAAGTTAAATTTATTTTATCATTAGGTTGTAATAACGAAAAGAAGTTAAAGGTGACTTTAAAGTTCACTTCCCAACTTTAACGGCAAGTTGTATTTACAGTAGCGAGCATAAAAAATGCAACGCTAAGCCGATTGATCTTTATGTGCGCCTCTTTCAAAAAAAAAGTACGGAAATTAAAAACCTTTTTTTTATTTTCATGCTCCACAAACTTAGTTAACAAATGCAGGTTACAATATCAAAATTTTTCTATCCACTTATTTTTATTTTAACATTTAAGAAAAAAGTGCCAAATTTCAGCGAGCAAAAAAAATGCAACGCTATGTTATTCATAACTTTATTTAAATTAAATGTAAATTCTTACAAAATGTTGGTTAAAAATATACTTAAAACTAATAATTGGTTGCGTAGCCTTTATTTTCTATTACCGCTTGCAGTCTGGAGGGCATAGAATCCACTAGGGGCACGATGGTATGCAGGGGTATTTTTCCCATTCTGACTTTAAAATTTTTTCTAATTCCGCCAAATTTGAAGGATTTTTCTTCTTAGCTTCCCGATCTAAAGTCTCCCATAGGTTTTCTAAGGGGAGATTGTGACGGCTAATCCAAAATTTGCACATCATGGTCGCTTAGGTAGTTACGAACCAAGCGACTAGGGTGCTTCAGGTCATTGTCTTGTTGGAATATGCTGTTTGGGGGCATTTTTTCCAGAAGATGTGGGAGCATATCATCTTCTAGGATCTCACAGTATTTAGTGGCATTCAAAATACCATCGATTTTCACCAACGGACCAACTCCGTCATGAGAAAACGAACCTACAAATAAATTCCTTAAAATAAAGAATTTCGGTGAAAAACAAAAGTAACTTACCCCACACCATTAGTAGTGAAAGTAAATTTAATCTTTCTGAACCTGATGGGATAAAATATATTAGAAGACCACCTGAGCAGAGATATTCTCCCAGATATCAGCTACCATCAGTAAAACATGGCTAATGAAGTGTGATAGCTTTTCTATAAATTTCAAAAAACAAAGAGATCCGTGCGGCTAACAAATTTTCATCCGTATTTTCTAACAGTGCTTAGGCTCTAGTTACATATAGAATTTACACGATACTATCCGTGTATATAGGGTATCGCTAAAATGTCAATACTATTTCTCTGAAAAACTTCAAAAAGATATTCTGCGACAGTAATGATACCTCTTTTAATATTACTCGATACGCACCTGTTCCGTTACGAGAAGCATTAATACCGTACAGGTCTAAGTATGTGTTCTAATGATTCATTCTCCTCATCACATAAACTACATATTGAGTTTGAGATAATGTCTATTTTGAACAAGTGTTCTTTGAGTTACAGCGCCTGACCAAAAAGCCTGTTACTACCACCTGATGTCTCCTGGATATTCTGATTTATTGTAATTACCCAACAGAAGTTTAGATTTCTTGAAAATCGTTTGCCTCGGGAAGAGTCTCCACCTCTACTTAATTTTTCTCTAGTCCAGAATGCCCAAGGATCTCTGCCCATTCCAAAGAAAGATTCTGATCTAGTCAGCGGTGTTGAAGCTCCCCTTCTCAATTTGTTTACATTGTCAGAAATGTAAACCCAAAATAGAAAAAAATATTAAAGGCCTAACTATAATCTGCTCACCAAATGTCAAAATTCAGTAACAAGACTGTGAAATGCATAATAATGGATGCACTATACAGAGGCTGTAATTGATTGAGATCGAAGAAATTAGGTCAAAAGAATTTTATAGTTTTTTTTCACATTAAATATATTAAAGCTTTCAACTGACCCGATTTTATCACAATCCATCTATTCAAGCTATGATCTCCAATTTTGTCCAAAACTTCTTCATAGTATTTGCTGTCTATAGTTATGTATAAACATGTTTCCAAATCATTTTAAAAAAATCTCTGCTTTCACTTTTTTTTAATATGATACCACTAATGAAATAGTGGTTAACAGGCAGTGCATAAATATTCGCATGGTTAAGTTCTCTATTGCTTCAGTGGAAACCAAATAATTAATGAAGATTAACAATTCCAATAACATTCTTTTAACGACTTTGAGGTTTGATCCATTACAACAATTTAATTATTTAACATGGCAATATTTGATAAAGGGCTATCCATTTCGTGATTTCAAAAGTATGGGACTGGAATTCGACATCTGTCAAACTAAGTTGTGAAACCAATTTTTTTTCTTTTCAGTTGAAAGTCTGACATTGACGAAAATGGATCGCTTAACTATCACACAACGCATACAAATTATCAAAACCTACTATAAAAATGGTGCTTGAACAACAGGCGGTGGAAGGCAATTTTTCGAACAAAATTTTCTTCAGCGATGAAGCACATGTCACTCTCGGTGGGTATTAAAACAAAATTGTCGTATTTGGAGTTCTGAGAATCCTCAAGTAATTGAAGAGAGGCCATTACATCCACAAAAAGTCACTGTTTGGTGCGCTCTTTGGTCCGAAGGTGTGATTGGACCTTACTTCTTCGAAAACGACGATGGAACGACTGTCACCGTCAATTCGGAGCGTTTTTTTGCCTGCTATTGAAGAATACGACTTGGAGAATATGTAGTTTCAACAAGACGGTGCCACATGCCACACAACTCGAGCGAATATGGCTTTATTGCAAGAGACATTTCCTGGCTGCGTAATTTCTCGTCGGGGCGATATTAACTGGCCACCAAGATCATGAGATTTGACACCATTAGACTTTTTTTGTGGGGCTACGCGAAAGACCGTGTTTATGCAGATAAACCTTAAACTCTTGAGCACTTAAAAACCAACATTCGTCAAGTTATGGCTGAGATACCGCCCAATATGTGTCAAAAAGCGGTCAAAAATTACCTCAAAAGGATCAATGCTTGCAACACTTCGCGTGGAGGTCATTTAAATGATGTAGTGTTTCACACATAATGTCAACGTTCAAACTTTACAATAAAAAAGAAATATCACGAAAGGAATATTTTATATGTATTTTATTTACGTTTACTTTTGAAACCACGAAATGGATAACTCTATACTACCTCCATTTCAACACCAACAAAGTAAAAGACATTTATTTATTATAAAAAAAATGTTGAAAAAATATACAAACATATTTACAACATTTTTGCATCTAGATTCTAGAAAACAAGTCGTACAGTTCATAATTTTGTAAGAAAATTTGCTTAATTGTGAATAATTAATTTGTTATATGTATACATATAAATGAACTGTATTACTAACTCATTGACTGGTCGATTAATTCATCAACACATAGCTGAATATTTGAATTATGAATTGTGGGTTCTCCCCATGACGAATAAATCTGTTTAGTAGGAATTTTATTTATATTCTAAGTAAAAGGGAAAAACCTCTAAAACCGGCGAACCGGTGAACGAAGGAAGCAGCAATTGTAAATCATAAATGTAATGATAAATGTATATAAAATTAGAAACAACGCGAAAATCATTTGGGTATTAAAATAGGCACGGGGATGTACATAGAATGAATCAATAGAATCAATCCAATTCAAAAAAGAACACCAGTTGATCATGTTTCCAATTCCATGTTTCACAGGTTTTTTGTATAACGAGAGTGAATTTTTGACGATAACGTCCTTTTACAATATGATCAGCATTATTCTTAAAAAATATTGATGTCGGCATACTATCTAAATCATATCTCAACTTGAGCTGGTTTACAAATATTTTCCACTCTTTTAGCTTAGTTGATAGTAAAATTATGATGCAGAGAGAGTATCCTTGATTTTCAAGAGTATCCTTGAGGATTTTCAGCCTTTTCTAAGGAAAATATTGCACTTCACTGGTGTTTTCAGTAAGAAAACTCTTTCAGGCTTCTATAGTCTTAACACAGTTAGAAACAACTTCTTTGGATTGAGCTTCCTTTTCTTCCTTGTTAGTAAATTACGTCAAATGACTAATTTTTCATAGGACAATAAGTCATTTAGTAAGGGGGAAAACAGAAATGAAGGGCTCGAGCCCAAGAAACGGTTGAGCAATTCTAGTTTTAATGCATTTGAAATTTAATGTCATGAATTCATTACAGGCAGGCGTGGCTCCATTTGAAAGAATACAATTCAAAATAAGGCATTTAATGCCAATTTTTTAAAGGATTACATACATAATTGTTCATTACAACTCTTTAGTCAGGACTATGACCTAGTTTCTCACAGCACTTATGTTGTGTGCGTTAATTTTTATACATGAGTGGTGGGTCCTATAGTTTAGAGTCGATTTCGAATGACATATTTTTTTTTGAGAAACTTTTCATGGCAATTTTATTTACTCTCAGAGTTTTTGCCAGAAATCTGCTGAGAGAAAGTCGCCGAAGAAATATTTTTTCATATTTTCGGTTTGATGTCTAACCTGGGCTTTGAACTCGGGCCTTACGTCTAATAAGCCAAAACACTATCTACTAGACCACGGCGACTTTTAAAGATTACTTTTACTGTAATTTACTTTAACTGTAATGACATGATTAATACGTGGTCGATTCTAAAAATTAAGAATTTCTATAATTTGCCGCTTACTAGATATAGTATTGGAGTATTTTCTCTTTTTTTTTTAATAAGATAACGTATGGACCTTGTATTATAGGATATTTTCATAACTCATTAACCCATAAGCGTAAGTTATAATTACACGTATATTGAATGCACAGTTTTTTCTGATAAAATAAAAATATTTATTGAGAAACCTATAAGATTCAGTGGGCATGTAACAGGCACGTAATTGTTATTAAAAATGGATATTATCTTGCTTAAGGGCTGTCCAGTTTTTACTGGCTTTAGTTAAATAATATTAAGAAGTTCATAAACTACACCTGGTCCATATTTAAACCCCCTCACATACATACATATGTATATCCGTTTGGTAATAAATACATATGTATGTATGTGTATGCCTTTCAAAGAACAAATCGTTATTACAAGTATATGAGTACGGATACGGACAAATAGTACATGTATAGTGATAACAATAATAACCAGAACATAAAAGAATGTGAATTGTATACAAATTGTTCAATGTAATAAGGCGGCTAGTCATTTTAGCAAACTTCCATCACAGAGATCGCACATAAAAAAAAAATGTGATTGTGTGCTTTTTGTCCTTTTTTCAAAGAACGAAATATTTATTGTTTGGATTTATTTTATTCTATCACCCTAAAAAATAACTTTACTTACAGTGAAAGACAAATAGTATACGATACATACTGTGATATTAATGAAACAAAATAAAAAAAATTATAATAATAATAAATTTTGTATGTATGTATATGTATGTTAACAAAAATAGGTTACAATTAAATGAAGACAAGGAAACGAAAGCAAGAAAGTTGAGGTTTACGCCACTGAAGATACTCAGTTTACACAATATAAACATACGTACCATACGTACAACTGTATAAAATATAGAAGTAGCTCTGCCATTGAAAGAGAAACAACTAGAATTTTTGCAGCACCGTGCTTTACCGTCATCACTGACAAATTTACTTGTCTTTGAAGTCATTAGTCAATAGGATATTGCGTCAATTACCATATATGTTTATTGTTTTATAATTAAATATTTTAGCAACACGATATCAAATACAGGTAGTCGCCGTAGTTTAGTAGGTAGTGTGTTCGCTTATTAGACGTAAAGCCCGGGTTCGAGCCCCAGGCCAGACATCAAAAAGAAATTTGAAAAAAAAAATATTTCTTCGGCGACTACCTCTCAGCAGATTTATGGCAAAAACTCTGAGAGTAAAATAAACCTACCATGAAAAAGTTTCTCAAAATCTGTCGTTCGGAGTCGACGTTAAACTGTAGGTCCCGCCACTCATGTATGAAATTAACACTCACAATATGAGTGGTGTGAGAAGCTAGGCCGTAATCCTGACTGAAGGGTTGTAATGACCAATTATGTATGTATGATATCAAATACAATTGGAAGTAATTGTTTAAAAATCAGCTAACTCATGAATTTATTTTCATAAAGATATCGACCTGTTAGTTACATACGAAAACAATAAATATTAACGAAACCGAGAAAATATTTTAATAGTTGAAATTCTTACAGTTCTATCACTTTTTTAAATATCATAATATCTGAGTTATCTAACGTCACATTACCACTTATTCGAATTGTAAAAGTAGATCGGTAATGACAAATCTACTGGAATGTCACTGCATTTGTCTTGATAGTTTTATACATAATCTTGTAACTTTTTTGTAACCCGCTGACCATTACCTCATCGACTTTGAGTCGATGTCGATAACTTTATCGTATTAATAAGTGTTCGAATCATTAAATGTAATCTGTTTTGCCTTCTACTGTATGTTTTTGTTGAACACGCTTTCACATACTTAGATTTACGTTTACACAAACACATGTTAATTGTTGAGATTGTCGGTTTGCCGTCTCATTGGTGGTAGTAAATGGCAACAGGGGTGAATGACAAACCCTTCATTTATTCATTCATTTAGTCCGTCAGCTAGCTATTGAAGAAGGCAGTCAGTTAGTTAGTCGTTCTTTCCGACATACCACACTTGTAGCATTATATTTGAAACAATAAAACGAAAATAAAATGAAAAAAATGGGAAAGTTGCGAATATATAATATGTTCATAATTATAAAAAATAAATTGACTCTAACAATGAAAAGGATTGCATGTGCACTGTGTTGCTCGTAACGAATTCCCGCTGTTAGCTTTTGATTTCCACTTGTAGAGCAGTAAGTGCAAAAAAACAAAAGACTAACTTTATAACCCCAACGCAATTTTTGAAAACAAAAAAAAAAAAAACAAAAAAAAAAAACAAAAGGAAAGGAAAGAATTAACAAAAGCACAAGAAAGGAAATAATAAAATTTAACCCTTAAACTGGCATGGGTACACATGGGTAATTCATTTAATATTAAGAAAAGAGGGACTAGCATATACAGGCAAAGCGGAAAATTGATGTTGAATTACTCATTTTGTTCTGTGACCAGTGTTATACCTATTTATTTATTTATTTTTTTTTTTTAATTATCCACTAATTTATACTAAAAGTGTACCACACGAATATACAATTGGTCTTCAATTGCCTGTATCGACATCTATTTATAATTCACTATTTACTCTTCGGCAGTCAGTATAAGACCATCATATTTATGTAATATACGTGGATGAAAGTTACCATTCATATCCAGCATTGAATAACTGATTTTAGTGGATAATGGTAGTAAAGACACAAAATGCTTTAGGCACTATGTTTGAACATGGGTGGGAGTGAGAGTATTAAGGCCTAACTATAATATGATGATGAGCGCCACGATGATCTAGTAGGTAGTGTGCTAAACTTCAATTGCCGAGGCCGCGAGTTTGATTCCTACAGGAGACCCTAGGCGTTTTGTGATTGACTGGTAGTTGATTTTTTTTTTCCACTGAGGAGGATTAAATGTACCTAACCGCACCATAGGGGAAGTCATCACTATACCCAGTTGACTTTTGAACTCTGTGCCCACTCCGGAACCACTGTAGTATTACTTCGAAGTGGAGTCCCTCTGGCTAATTGGCCCCTTTATATCTGTATCCGCATCCGCATTGCGCAACACAATCTGAAAAGGTGTTAAACATCCACTCTAATTCTATCATCCAAGTCAAGTTTCATAGATTTCAGCAAAGCTTCGATGTAACTGGCTATGCTATTCCAATTTTCTTCGTTGTTCAGAAGTCCATCGCAAAAGTTTTCGACAGTACAAACGCCGACTTTGGCCTCAAGATTTCTTCTTTCTAAACTTCACCTCTCACAATAAAATAAAGTGTGTTCCGCGTCATCAATCGACGCAATTTGGTCGTGTCATTTTTGGACGTGTCATTTTCCCCATTTTAAGCAGATATGCACCAAGACGTGAGCATGCACGTACAGCGCAAAAATATCGAAGCTGAAGCTGAGAGTGTGTGTCAGAATACGTCAACATCAAGTCGTCATCGTTCTCAAGAATTAAACATTTCACGCTCCAGTTTATGTTGAATTTTGCGAAAAAATTTCGGTATGACGCCTCACAAAAGTAGAATCCGAATGACAAACTTCTTCGTTTTCGCGTTGCTAGATGGGCCAACTATAAACTTCACGATAATGTCGATTTTGCCAAAAAAAATCATCATTTCGCTGAAGCGCCTTTTAATTTTGTTGGGTGCACAAATGGTCTTACAGCAGCCAATGCACCCATCACGAGTGGTGGGAGCGGAGGCATCATTGGCCCATATTTTTTTGAAAATGAGGACGGCGCAATTATGGTGAATGGTAATACACATTGCACCTTGATAACCGATTTTTTTGTAATCGCTCGTCATGGTATTAACGTGAACCAGGTTTGGATGGTGCAACTTGTAACACATTCCACGCCTCAATCGATTTATTACGTCAAACATTTGATGGCCGTTTAATTACCATCGATTAGGATGGTAATGTCAATTGGCCGCCAAGAAGCTGAGATTTGACGCAGTTGAAGTATTTGCTGTGGAGCGCAATGAAAGAAAAGTCTTGTGCCGACAAACCAGAGACAATTGAGCATTTAAAGGCCAACATTCGTAATGCCATTGCCGAAATACGACTCCATACACTCGAAAAGGTGCACGAAAATTGGTCCAATTGAATGATGTACTGTGAACACAGCCGCGGCTGCCATATGAGCGCAGTAATATTCCATTTCTAACCGGAAAAATTGTACTTCACAACAAAAAAAATAAATTTTGCAAAATTTCAAACCGTTTTGTTTTATTTATTATATTTTTAAATTTAAACTCTTAAATGGCCCACCCTATATGTTTTTGTATTAACAGCTCTAATCCTCTCATTGATAGCACAAATCTTAGCGCTGTTAGCACCAATTCTCTCATTACTGCGAATAAAAATAAAATTTATCCTGAATGCAAAGCAGCAGAATCATTGCTTGTTGTCGCGCTGCCTTTAAAATAATCACTTCCATATACACCCATATATTCCATTTTTAGAGAATGCTGTATTTGTTGCGTTGCATCTATTGTGTTTATAGCAATAACGCATCTAGCATTTAAATTCAAAAATGTCGCTTAAAAGCTTTTAAAAAATGCCCTACGCATTTGACAGACTTTTGGTTGAATTTTGACATTTGAAGTAGCAGATTATAGTTATAGTTGTACCATAAATTTTTCGAGATCTTTTTTTAAGAATACCACATATACATAAATAAATAACATTTCGTATTTAATTTTCTGTGGTTTTAGAATGAAAAATAATTATTTTTTTACTTCCCTGATGGATATATGCTTCTCCAGCGATCGCACAGCAATTGGAGGAAAGATTTGTTGAATATGAACTACTGTGGCACATACAAACATAGAATACTTGTTTGTCAACGTTTGTGTTGACATTTGTCATATTAGTTGGGCAATTCACACAACTTTGTATCGTGTATGTTGTATTGAATACATTTGTTTCTTTGTGAACGCTCAATGCTATGCTGTATTGTGTATTTCGTGACATTCAAACAATTTGATAGCCCGAAACCAACGCAACGTATGAAAACATATACACATTTTTTTCATTCACACAATTTGATAGCATGAAACCAATACAACTTTTAAAAACATATGGGAAAAATGTGTATAAGTGTATCGGATTTTTATATGAAAATTATCAACAACAATCATACACTGTTGTATGTTCTTCCAACAATACAATGAATACAATGATACAACGGCTTGTGTGAATTGACCAATGGAAAAAATGTGTATAAGTGTATCGGATTTTTATATGAAAATTATCAACAACAATCATACACTGTTGTATGTTCTTCCAACAATACAATGAATACAATGATACAACGGCTTGTGTGAATTGACCAATGGAAAAAATGTGTATAAGTGTATCGGATTTTTATATGAAAATTATCAACAACAATCATACACTGTTGTACGTTCTTCCAACAATACAATGAATACAATGATACAACGGCTTGTGTGAATTGACCAATTGTTTTTATAAGTCTTTGAGTAACTTGTTGCAAGAATCACACTTATTATAAATTTTCTTCTTTAAATTGCAATAATTGCTTGCCTAAGTGCAGTTGAGTTGTTTAAACCACCTGCATTATAGAGCTCATCTATTTTGAAGTAATATTCAATGAACCTCTCTTGAGTGAACGTCGAAGCGCCCTTCACATGGTAGGAGCTTCCGCCCAACTAGCGGATGCCATTATGGGATGCAGGACTATCATCTAGGAAATGCGATTGAGAGGACAAGGATGCCAAAGGCTTGTGGTCCTTTGTTTCCAGTGGCCATTCCAAAATATCTAATGGCACCACAAGGAGCATCGCGAGGTCGCTGCAGCGAAAAACGCTCATACAAGAAAACGAGGCAATCCACCACTTCGAGAGCCATTATCGAGAATTACAAAGAGAGCGGAAGGAGGGGAGACGTCCTTTTTAGACGCAAAAAGAGGGAACAGGAAAGGCAAGAGCGTGAGGAGGTCGAGTTGTGCAGATGTAAGAATGATGATCGAAAATTATATGAAAGGAATTTAACCGAAGGTTACTAGCACGAAGCGTCTTCCTGCAAAGAACGGACACGGAAACTTGGTTACAGAATCGCAAGGGGTGCTGCGGTTATGAAGGCAACACATCTCTACTGTACTACAAGCCGATGACGACACCAATTCCGTCTTTAGATATGTGGCCTGAATATCCCGCCGCCTAGCCATGAAAAAGTCAAAGTTGCAATTTTGCGATCTTACAACAATAAACCTGAATTCTTTCAAACCGGAAGTAGAGTGCGTGCTCCAGCTTATTTACAAAATATGGCTAGAAGAAAGTATGCCCAACGATTGAAATTTCAGTGTCCTGCCCTGAGATAGGGACACCTCACCACGATATGCGTCAACTACAGGTGTATAAAACTATGGCATACAAAGTTCTTACGAGCGTATTGTGTGAAAGATTGAAGGCACGTGTTAAAACACTGATGGGACCTTATCGGTGCGGCTTCAAACCTGGTAAATTCACAATCCATCAGATCCTCACATTACGTCAAATTTTGGAGTAGACCCATGAAAACCAAGTGTACAGATTAATTTTTGTCTGACCTCAGTATTCGTGCAAAGTTGCTCGGGTTATACAGAATGACGTTGAGCAACTCCTGCAGCTTCGTCAAGGTAGGAATGCGAGACAGTCCTTATTAACTTTGCCATGGAAAATGTTGTGCGGAAGCATCGCAATGGAACTATTTTCCCCAAAAGAGCCCAATTGCTTGCGTACGCTAACAATATTAACATAAAGAGCATCAAAAGTGTAATGATGCTGCTGTTTTTAGCGCTATTGAACGAGATCAAGGTGGGTCTCGTGGTAAATGAGGACAAAACGAAGAATATATTGCCTACAAATAGGGACAAGCGGCGTATTAGAGCCCAGATTGCAGCCGATAACTATACTTTTGTAATCAGAAAGTTTGTTTATGTTTGCTCCGCTATTACCAGCAAAAATTATGTGGGTCTGGACAAATTGATCATTCTTCCCGCAGAAGCATGGACGCTATTAAGCAGTGATACGACAGCCCTGAGAGTATCCCAATGCCAGTTGGGGATGATTTCCACATTCGATCCAACAATGATCTGAATGAGTTCCTTAACGACCAACCAAACGAACGTTGTCGACATGTCGATGGTTGGAAGAGGATGTTCCGGCAAGGGTATTAGTAGAGGACGACCATATGTACGTTCGAAGGACCAAATGAAGTAAGTATTGACATCGATTAATGTGATCAACTGATCATCTAAGTAAGTAAGCCACCTTGTTGAAGCCACATATTTCAAATTAGGTTTTACCAAATCACCATGGACGACGGGAGCAATTGGCAACTGATGCTAATTTATCTCGAAATATCATCTTCACCGATGAGTTCATTTCCAGATGAATGGGTACGTGTACAAACAAAAAGATGCATGAGATCTAAGAGCATCCAATGCATCCGGACAAAGTCACTGTTTGATATGAATTTTCTTTCGTCTGGTGGCAACATCGGTACAAATTTCGTTGAAAAAGACGTCGTCCAGGCGAGGTTATTAACTTATTTTGGTCTGAATTGGATGACCTGGACACCAACGACCTGTGTTTTCGACAGGAAGTGCCACACAGCTCATAACATATTGGATATTCTGCACAAGCATTTGGATGTGGCGTGGCCTCCTTAGACCTTTTTTTGGCAGGTTTTCTTAAGTCACATGAGTATGTGAATAAACTATAACCTCATCATCGGTTAAATTCAGCCTGTTTTATGGATCATGGAGAATTGGACATTGCGAAGGGACTCTACCCAGAGAAGAATCAATAGATTTTTCACATCTATACACATCTTGTAATTTTTCCTTGTATCGACAATGATCAACACCATAAAAGGCTAATGTTAAGCATACTAATTAGTTGGGTATACATACAATTACACGTACACAAAATATTGCTGATTTGTGTCTTCGTATGGCCTAAAGCCCAAGGTTTTTTACCCAATTCTGTAAATTTCTCTCACGTTTAATAAAAAAAAAACTTATTTCTCTTCTTCAAATTGTATATGTATGGTACTGCCTAATAATACAAGTAAAATGGAAATTTTTTAGCTGCTTAAGGTATTTACTGTACTAAATAGTACATCTTAAACCTATAAAGCATTTGCCTTGATTAAAGACAACGGCGGGCATATTTATTTGTGTTCAAAAGAAGAAGAAAAGAAAAACGAGAAAGGAAACTTTATGGATTCTTTATTGTGTCAAAATAATTCCACTTTAAGCTGACATATTGGTAACATGTCAATATGTCTCAAGTATTATATTATTTTGTGTTAGCTTCACAACAATACAAATACCCGCATTTTTTAAGTACTTTTTCGACAAATAAGGACAGTTTATGACTTGTATCTCAAGTAGAAAGAATCGTTTGAGGCAATATAAACTATTTTGTGTGCAATGTATGAACAGCATCCAAGCTACTTAGATACTTTCATATGTACTGTTATTATTTTATAGATGGAATATGAAAGAAAACTTTTGGCAAAATTGAAATACCTCGACCACCATCTATTTTGAAAGATATTTTGTTTCAAATGTCTTTTTTTTGTTACGTTTCGAAAAGTACAACGAATACAGGGGAAAACAGACACAAACACATGGAGGTGACTATGAGTCCCACTTAATAACATGTACTTACTGTGTATTAGAGAAGTGTTTTGTATGGCTACATTACATATTCCGTGAAATAGCTAAAGGGTGACATACAAAATAATAAGAAAGAACAAAAACAAAAGGTAAAGGTAACTATATTTCTGCTTAGCCTCTAAAAAATTGTCAAAATAATATATCCTGCCATTCGTAACTGGGCTTTTCCATGTTCACTTATCTCATAGCAATAGTGTTCCTACGGAACACCTTCTCCGGTGTTTTTTCTTCGTGCTTAATAATGGCCAAAAATGGATATGTTTATAGAAATTTTCAATGTCACAGATCAAACACCATCACCATCCCAGGCAGTAAGTATGATACTATACAGGTCATTATGGGTCTGTGGTCCGGAAAGAATGTTTATCGTTTGTAAATTAGTTTAACTTTTCAGTGCCTCATACTATTTCGATAGTTTCCTTTGGGCTAGAAGGTTGCTAATATCAATAAGTTAATATTAATAACCTATTCCTATGTCTAAGTCAAGAAATGTTCAACTTATAGCTGCAGACCGATTTCCGATTTGTAGGGCTGTTTATACTACAGGAAAATAGGATTAATGTGTCCAACGAAATAAAAATTTGATAGAGTTTGATACTGTTGGATATGCTGAAACTAATTATATTGTTACTTTTAATTAGTCCTTAGGTTTTACAATATGCATATCAAGATTTCAGATTCAAATCCTGGAGAAGACCCGCAAAATCTTTTTGTCGACTATAAGGCAGCCTTCGATAGCCCCATAAGGGATCGTGTTTTTGCCGCAGTATCTGAGCTCGGTATATATGTGAAGCTGATAAGGCTATGCAGAATGACGTTGAGCAATTTCTGCAGCTCCGTCAAGGACCTTTCCGAAACTTTTGATACCGTGTGAGATTTTACACAAGGCGATCCCTTATCATGCGACCTCTTCAACTTTGTCATTGAGAGTGTTCTGTGGAAGGCAAGTGTGCATCGCAATGGCACTATTTATAGCGTACGCTGATGACGGCGTACCAATCGAAATGTTGCTTCTGCCTTTATTGTTGAACGGGAGTCTATTAAAATGGGACTGATAGTAAATTAGGGCAAAACGAAGTAAATGTTGTCGACAAGTAAGGACTTGCGGCGTATTTGATCCCTAATTACCATCGATAACTATACTTTCGATATAGTCAAGGAATTTATTTATTTTGGCTCCATCAAAAATGATGTCAGTCTGGAGATCAAACGCAGGATCACTCTTGCCAACAGGTGCTACTATGATCTCAATAGGCAATTGACTAGCTGGAACCTCTCTCGTACGACAAAACTAATACTCTACAAAACGCTCATCCTCCCCGTGCTTCTTTATGGCGCAGAGACAGAGTATTTGAGAGAGAAGTCCTACGTAAGATCTTCGCTTCAGTGCAAGTTGGCGATGATTTCTCTTCCGATTGAATAGTGAGCTGTATGAGCTGCTCAACGACATGGACGTTGCGCAGCGTATTAACATCCAGCGGGATAGCTGGCTCGTCCATGTCATTCGAATGGAGGAGGATGCTCACGCGACACGGGTATTTGTTGCGGGGATCTGCGGGAGTCGACGAAGTCGACGACCTCGTTTGTATTGGAAGGACCAATGGTCGATTGGTGTGACCAACTGACGTAGGCGTGCTAGAAGGATGTGTTAAGGCAGGTCGAAATCCGTTAATCGGGTTGTTAACGGCCAATTAAGTAAGTAAGTAAGTAAGAAACTGTAAGACAAAATTAATTATCTTTGAAATTGAAATCCATTTCTAAAATATGTAATTTATATTTATGGATGTATTGTCCCCCTATTTAATCCAGGAAGTATGACTAAACTACATATTATTATTATTCATTATTATTACGCTAATGTCGTACATATTTTTCTCAAAAGGACATAGACTTTAGCAATTACGTATTTTAAATTACTTTGTTTAAACCTTTTTAAAATGTAATACATATGTTTTTGGATTCATTATAAATTGCCTTATAAATTGAGCACAGAATGCAGCAGCACTTAGCTTTGTAGTGAAAATGGTGGCCCTGAAAGTTATGGTAGCTGTAGTAGAAGCAATTGTAAGTATGAAATTATTGATGGTGATGATGGTGATTATGTTGGTGGTGGTAGTGGTAGTGGTAGTGGTAGTGGTGGTGAGTAGAAAATAATCATTCAATGTTGTTAATGTGATGTTAATGATAACGACGATGACTATGGTTAATATAATGTGACAATGACTAGCTGTCGGTATAAATGGCAGTGCTTTAGTGTTAGTTTAGGAAACAAAAATAACAAATTCAACCAAAGATGTAATGAATGATAAAAAAGCAACCGATTGATGACAAACAAATTTTGTACATACAACATATTTGACCTTCTGCTCTCATTAATACGGATGATGATACACCGGCAAAGTAGCTAAGTTAATATTTCATACACTGAACGAAATTTATATTATAATTAAATTCAATTTTACTAAATTATTTACGTTTATTTTAGAATTAAAAAACCAACTTTAATATACGTATTTGTTTTTTTCTAGAATATTGTTTAGTATTTCAGTGCATTATATATTAAATACTAATAGGTAAAATTAAAATCAATTTTGAATTTGTAATCCTAGTTTTGCTGTACGAATACGTTTGCATGCAATACAATAATAATAATAATAATAATAATAATTTATCTAGGCATTGTTTTTCAGAGTGTAATGTAAGATACCATATGTACGTTTCGCTTGTTGCCTTTAAATTTAATGGGTGGGGGGTAGGTAGTAGCTGTATCTATTTGTTAATATGTCATTCATTTATTCGGCATTCACAGATGATGAATTGCTGTTGTCGATGTTGACGTGATTGTCATCGTTGTCATCATTATTGTAATTTTATCCTTGCCTGTCTCTGTATTTGTCTACATATGCAAATAGATGATAAAAAAAAAAACAAATATAAATCTGAATGATTGAAAGAGATTATGTCCCTTTTGTTCGTTAAGATTTTGTTTTAAAATAAACATTGCGTTAAAAGATACGTCACCAACAACAGCAACATTAAAAACAACAACAAAAACTGATACATACCTTTATATATGTATATTCGTTCGCTCATATCCGTGTATAAACGTATTATTTTAAAGGAAAAAATTTGTAATTGTTACACTCAAGGGACACCCATTCCCACACTTGTAGCGATAGTCATAGCCTTTCCATTCTCATTCCTCTATAAGTCCTAATACATAATGAATTTGTATCATTTTATAGAATACATATACATGTTGCCATTTGTTGTTGCTGTTGTTGTAAAAGGGATGAAAAACGTGTACGTACTTCCTTCCATAGCTACATAAGTATATCCTCTTTATGAATTTATTTAAATATATACATACATACATACATACATACATATGTATGTATGAAAGTTTGTGCATTGCTGTTAATATCACTCAAACACACGTACACATTCATACAATAGGAAAAATAGAAAGAAAACAAAAAAAAAAAACAAACATACAATGATATTGTATGTAATAATAACTATGTTAATGAATTTGCTAGACCGTTTTTTGTTTTTGTTGTTTTTGTTTTCTTCCTTGTGTTTTCTTCTTCGAGGAGCAGAATGAAAGAGAAAGAATGATAGAAAGAAAATGACAAAGAAAATTTTTAAAAATAACAACGGTTTAAGAGAATTTAATTGCAATATATGTATGTATGTATGTATGTATTTAATAGATGTTTTAGCTAGGCCATTGAAAATTACATTGAAAAAGAAACAATTTACAATGTAACTGAAATAACAGATTTTAAAAAGTCATTATTCACATTTAAATGTTCTACCAGGCATGATCAGCACTTTTTTATCCTATTTTGTTATGTTTCACATTATTCCCTCATGCAAAAGTTATCAGACTGTTGAAACGGAAAAAGTTTCGATTTATTCATTTGCCAAGACCTGGTGCGCTTCGGTAACGTATTTATTTAAATGAAATTAAAGCATTAAACCACTATAGAGTACATATAGTATATTAATTACAAAGTTATTCGTCCAAAGTTTAAATCGAAAAAACGTCATGCTTACTGTTTGATTGTCGCTTGGACTTCTTCGCAACATGTGCCATCAGAGTTACTCTCACAAAATCTGAGGAGACTAGTGAATTGACATTTTAAAGTATACGATTTTACATGCTCACTCTATAGGAACGTAACATAGTTTTTCTAATGCTGGACTGGTCCATGGGAAGTGTGATAAACACGAAGAGCCGAGGTTGAGGTTTCGATTCCTTTTTTCAAGTTTGTTGTTTATTATTAAAAATATTGTTACGTTTTTACCTTTTTAGAAACGTTTAAAATATGAGTTCGTTAATTCAAACAAAATTAAAATAAATTTGTGTTTTTTTATTGTTCGCACTACTTTTGTGTGCCACCGTTTACAACTTGATGAATCCAACAGTAATTTGCTTTATTCGTTATTCTTCTTTACACTTCTGTTCGCGTACACACTAACGAATGTTCGGTAGATGTTTACAACGACGATCTTTAAACCACGACTGTTTTCTTCACACTCAACATGGCTTCACACAAGAGTGACTCAATTCTTACTGCAAGCTGCCTGCTTTGTCTTGCCTTTTTATATGCTCACACAAACAGTCCGACGAAGGCTCTCGAAGTAGAATATTCGTGGTTTAGCCTTCTCGAGAACTCTATTTTATGACTTCATTGTTGTTTGTGTATTTTATTCAAATTGCTGCGTTGTTGTTTCGTTCTCGTTTACTTGTCTATCCCATTTTCTTTCGTACCGATATTGTTTTACTTGTAACAAGTTCGTTGTATGTGTTTGTGTGGCTTTTGTTTATCGTTTTAATGTTAAACGATGCTACACCGTTTCCATTTTCGTAACAATATATAGACGAAACAATAACGACGAGGTGGTATAAAAAACTGATTGTACACCAATTCGTCGTACAATTTGTACCGCTTTATCTCCTTCTGTAATTCTCTTTCCGGTACCCCAACGTAAAACACTGCATCAATGGAAGTCATCTTCTGAGTGTTGGTCTCAGTAGAAAAAAAAACAGCACAAATAACAATCAGCCATTCAATAATGGAGGAATATATCTGTAAGTTACCCTGGAATGGAATGTTCAACAAAATATAATGCTATTAATGAATATCAAGCCATCACATTACTCTGATATTAATAATATTAATTGTCTATATCTGATAACTTCGTAGTTTTTCGTGAAAAAAATAAGAAGATATTGCATCTGAATAAACGGACTTCAGAGTCTTACTAGGATTACTATTTTGCATTATTATTTGGAACATGTTATGCATGGCAAACGTGTCTACATATAACATTAATCATATTCACTTTGAAAGAAAGGATTAAGTAGGTATACTTAAAGATTTCATATAAACAAATTTATTGACAATAAAAATATTGTATATTGTATATATAGTATAAAGTTGTAATCGAAGCAAGTACTTTTGGTGATTTTGAACTAGTACCTGTTCGTATGATGCGATAAATATTAAATAAAATATGTATAAAGTTTCAGGCTGAGGCCCGTGTTCAAATCTCAGGTCAGACATCAAAACGAAAATATGAAAATATTTCTTCGGCGACTCAGCAGATTTTTGGCAAAAACTCTGAGAGTAAAAATTGCCATGAAAAGCTTCTCAAAAATCTGTCGTTCGGAGTCGACTTTAAACTGTAGATCCCGCTACTCATGTATAAAATTAACGCACACAATACGAGTGGTGTGAGAAGCTAGGACGTTGTACAATGGGTCAATTCAACCTCCGGGTACTGTACTTGTCACAGTTGACAACTACACGTCCTCTAACCTTCAGGCTGTGTATAACAGGGATGTATAATCCTTATAATTCCTTTTTATATCTTAACAATGAAAACTTAATGCAATTCACACATGTAAAGGAAATGTCAGACATATTCGTTCGTCTTTTTCTACCCTATCCTCTGCCTATTCTGCTATTTCATATGGGTGGTTACGGTTTAAAGTTTGTTGTTGTACACAGTGAATACTGATCAACCAACCAAGATCTAAGATATTACCTTCATTCCAATTAGAAAATTTTAAGCGTCGCTAAGTGAGATGACTGAATATTAAACCTGAATTCTTGTTGGGTGAAAGGGATCGCCTAAGACATCGTCCGCATAGTTCCACTATCTTCGTTTAAATTTCAGTTTCGGGAACTTATGTAGATCGGCAAAGAAGGACCGTTATTATATTTTCTTAGTCTGAGAGTGATATTGGGTGCATTGATCAATCATCTTAAACACTATTGAAGAAGATACCATGGGTTGAATCTTCAATCTAACATCCATTTGTGTCTAAGGGCCATTTAGAATCTTTTGAACATACATACGTATGTATATGTATGTGGTTCGAACATGATTGAGAGCATAATTTGTAATAAGTCAAATTACTAGTGATATTATTACATTGTCATCCGAAAAGCGAAGAGTTCGATAAAACTGAAAGCTATATACGGAGATTTCGTCAGCTCAAAAGGAGACTTCGAGAATGTGCAAAAAGTTCAGAGAACAGTTAAGATTCCTATCATTAAAGAGAAAGTTGTTATCGATTCAAAGTGTAAGGAAGTTCCGAAATGATATAACAAATAATAAGACGAGTTTGTAATAGCCCCGTGCAGCAATATAAATAATTTTTGTCCGTTTCCCTAGTTAGAGCCGTTATCTCTATATTTCCAAAATTTAGAAAATATTGGTCAAGTCTGCTTGTATGTCCACAACCTCGCTTTTGCACTCACAGTAAGTGGTTATTGAACTGGTCTGCTTCTTATAGAGCTTCAGTTTATTGAATTCTTGCAGTAGGCATATCATGCAAAGTGTCCCTCACCATTTATGTCAAAACAAAACTCACGCCCTGAGTATCTGAAAAAAGCTGTGACGACAAAAGGCGGAGACCTTGTTTTTGCCCACACCATATCACTGGATGATATTTAGGATTTAATATATTGTTCATTTTCTTTTATATTTTTGAGGTTTGAATTATTGTAAATAAAATTATTGTAATTATTTTAGTATAAGTTTAACACAGGCCCCACTGTGCCTAAACTATGTAAAGTAATTTTGCTAAGCACTTATAATCTATTTTTAGAGATATTTTATTCTTTATAACGGTTGTCGTACGACTCACATTTGACCTACAAAACATTTGCTGAATTCAACTGATGCTTGCTCTCACATTGGTAAGGCGGAGAGTGGGATACAACATGTTTGATGTTCGATCATGTTTGATCCGTTACTCGTTACTTTTGTGTATAAAAGCGAGCGTGACTTCAGCAGTCGGGGCAGTTGGTGGTGAGTTGCTGGTAAGGCAGGTCGATCTAGACATCGGCTGTGCTGGAAATATGATAAATCCCAAGTGGTGTGGTCGTCCCCACTTGTGATTTATTTAAAACCGGCAAAACATTGGCAACTGTGACTGGACGGACTCCGGAGGCCTCAGAACTAGAATCATCCTGTGCGTATGCCGTTTGATTACGTTCTGACAACCTCCTCCGGAGAATTTGACTGACCAGACGAACAAAGGGAGATCTTGGAGCCGCAATCATCCTGTGCGTATGCCGTTTGATTGTTGCTCTGACATCCTCCTTTGATTGACTTGACTGCCTGTGCCGGGGTAACCGAAAGGACCAGTAGAAACTACAGTCATCCAGAGCGTATGCCGTTTGACTGTTCTTCTGACTCCAACCCCCTTGACGTCCTCGGCACTGTCACTTGACGTACTCGGCACTGTCACTTGACGTACTCGGCACTGTCACTTGACGAACCGGGGCAACAACAAGGACCAGTAGGACCGCAGTCATCCTGGGCGCATGCCGTTTGACTGTTGTTCTGACTCAAACCCCCTTGACGCCTTCGGTACTGTGACGTGACGAACCGTTGTTAGGCCGGCCTAGGGTATTTTAATTCATATCCAAATTAATTATTTTTGTTTGTATTTAGTTTTACTGAAGTCGCCGTGGTCTAGTAGGTAGTGTGTTGGCTTATTAGACGAAAGGCCCGAGTTCGAATCCCAGGCCAGACATCAAAAACAAAATACAAAAAGTATTTTCTTCGGCGACTTCCTCTCAGCAGATTTCTGGCAAAAACTCTGAGAGTAAAAATTGCCATGAAAAGCTTCTCAAAAAATCTGTCGTTCGGAGTCGACTTTAAACTGTAGGTCCCGCCACTCATGTATAAAATTAACGCACACAACATGAGTGGTGTTGAGAAGCTAGGCCGTAATCCTGACGAAGGGTTGTAATGGCCAATTATGTATGTATGTATTTAGTTTTACTTAGTTTAGTGTGTAAGCTATTGCAGTATTGTAAATAAATAGCTGTAAACTTAAACTAAGTGTTTTTTTTATGTAACCACTGGACGCCGCTGACCTACCCCAGCACCCGAGCGGAAACGTGTCGTTACAAAGCATTCTTATTCGCCAAAATGGACAGCGACATGATCAAAGGTCCAATGGTTATCAAATTCTATTAAATCCATTTCTTCGCCTTCTGGAAAGGTGGCATTGGATTTGGTGTTGCATTTCTTTAAGACACATATGCAGACTTGATAAGTAATTGTATTGTGTCGGGAGATTGTTACTTGCCTGACTATGTGTCTGCTACATTGACTTCGAGCTGTCACTCGAATCTTATTTGGTAAAAGACTTTGCAAATAAGAAAATGGAGAGTTGTTGTAATTATGCTGAGAACAGTAACTACCAGCCTTAATAAACGATTAGTCCACATAAGTCCCGTTGTGGACTAATTACTTAGGATAGTAAAAAAATTCGGATAAATGGAGAAATTATATGAAAAATATTATTCAAGAATCTAAAATCTGAAAAACTAAAACCCACTACAGTGATGCATACAATAAATAGAACATACCGATGATCAGTCGAAAGCTCCCATCTCTTTAAACTCCCATAGCACTCTCATTTATAAGATTAACATCTTGTTATGCTATGATTAACATTAAATAAATAAATAAATAAAAAAAAAAATATTACTTTCTGAAATCTGTGCTGAAATTATTAACTAAACCAATGTGGACTAGGTATTTTCAACCAAAACAAATTCATCACCATTTCAAGTAGGCCCATAACATTAAAGGAGTAGCTCTCACTGTATTCTATAATGTCAATGATATAAAACCATACTGATTAGCAAATTAAAAACTAATTTGGATATACGATCCACAATTATTAGGGGGTAATTATTCTCTATTGCTGCAGGAAATCTATAGCCTTAGTCATACTTCACTATGAACCCTAAAAACCTTTACTGCCTATACAACTTTGTAGTACCAATAAATCTATTCTAGGCAACCATATTTTAGTGGTTGGTTTTGCATAAAATAAATTGTAAACATTATGGAAATGGTAACAAATAAGATAATAGGCCATATTAGAACCTGTTATCTAATACGATGTTCAGATATGCACCTTTATTGTGTAAATCGCACTAAACGTCATTGTTGAGCTCAATATTTCATATAAAGTTTCAATTAATTATTAAGCAATAAATACGCAAATTGTTATAATATTGAGTTAAACTTAAAATCATCAATTGTAACAAATGTCAACAACGACAAAAAAAAAATACAAGCAATGTTGTTGAAACAACTAGCTGTTTTGTTTACCAGCTGTCAAATGAATAAGCAGCTGAACTACATAAATTATTATGTCTGAACACTTAAAATATTGTTCTCAAATAACCGAATATTGACTCAATAAAAAAAATGCATATCTGAACATGGTATAAGACATGCGGTTGATTATACGTTAAAGAAGCGTAAATGTAAACCCGATAGTTGCTTCCCAATGGCTGAAACAGCAAAAACCAAATGTACGTTCATTCTTTTTGTAGTAGATATTCGTTTATAGTAGAAATACATAAATTGCAAACTTTTCCTGTAGAAATCAATTGTGAAACTGGCCTCCATCAGTTTCCAGTATAAACAGAATCCATAGCTTGCTAAAATAAATTTTATGAATGAGTATATACAAAATGCGATCATATTATAATGTTTTCCAGGCGAAGAAATAACCCTTGTCTCAGTGCTTCATACCTTAAATACCTATTGTTGTTTGTTCCTTCACAAAATCGGTTAAAAAATCTTCAAATTTGTTCTGGCGTACTTTCTTGTGAAAAATAATTTCGTAGCGATTTTGTTCGAAGTTGCCGTAGTCTAGTAGGTAGTGTGTTGGCTTATTAGACGTAAGGCCCGAGTTCAAACCCCAGGTCAGACATCAAAATCAACAGATTTCTGGCAAAAACTCTGAGAGTAAATAAAATTGTGTAAGTAAAACTGTAAGAAGCTAGGCCGTAATCCTGACTGAAGGGTTGTAATGGCCAATTATGTATGTATGTAGTAATTATTCACCGCCTATTTTACTAAAATTTAAGATTTATTTATTTAACGGTTTATATTTGCATTCAAATAATAGTAATTTAAATAATATGTATGTATTCCATAATCAAAATTCAAATATGAATAACAATCCTAAAACTAATTTAATGCCTTCTGTACTTACATATGTAAGTATTTCAGAAAAGTCTAAAAACGAACATTTAGGACAGTCGATTTTTTATTGGTCACAGCAATCCCTTAGTCAGGATTACAACCTAGTTTCTTAGTCGATTTAGAGCATGAAATTAGAAATAAATTGATTTCATTGGTTGTCAACAATTCGCAAATACCAAGAATGGATTTTGCATTGTTCAATATTACAACTAATAGCTTAGGAGCTTTTCACTCTCTCTCTCTCTCTCTGGATGCAATCGGAGTAATTGTAAAATGATTGTAAAAGTTATAGAGGTGCACACACATTAAAAGAAAGAAAAATTGAATACCGATTTGAATGTATGTATTAATATAAATTTATTTGTACGTATGTATGTAAAAATGTGCATTTATATATACATATATATGTATGTATGTGTGTGTGTGTTTGGTTATTATGTAGTAGCAATTGTAATTCTTCAAAGAAAGTAAGGCGTATTGTTCAGTAGCAATTCAATGGTCGACAAGTACAAAAGCTATGGATTTCAAAAGACCTTTTCTCGAGCTTTTTTGTTTTGTATTGGGATTGTTGCAAGAGTCTTATTTTGTGCGTTTGTGTGCGAGCGAGAATGAAATTTTTGTATTTATTTCTATGTGGCTGTTTCTTCTTTATTATGAATTTTGTTTTCATTACTTTTTTGTTTACTTTGGTAAGCTAACAAAACAAATACAAACACGTACGGTTAAATGGATCACAAAATAAAGAATGTAAGAACGAATGAACGAACCAACAAACGAAAGAAAGAAACGTACAAAAAGCCAAGAACAAAGCCCATTCAGACCGTTAGATGGAATACATCTATAGAAGAAAGGAAGAGAACACAGAACAAATGCTTTAAAATCAAAATACGATTTTAACATTAACAACAAAAGCAACAACTACAACAAAAAAGAAAAAAATTTTGAAAGCATACAGGGAGAAAACAAAGCAAAACTGAAAAAAATATACAATAAAGAATAGCATAATAGAACGTTGCCACAAAGCTGGTATTGAAATTCATTCAAAATGAATAGAAATGTTGTGAAAATTCATTTCAACTAAAACTGTCTAAAAAGGAAAAAAATATACATACCTATTATGCACAAGTCCAAAACAACGTCTGTATTTTATTTTATTTTATTTGTTTACTCTTTTTTTTTTCTATGTGTTTTTATTATTATTTAAATTACAATTGTAGAAAGAGGAAACAAAGAAACCAACTGAAGTTGAGGTTATTCTTTTCTTTTTCTGTTTTTTTTTTGTTTTTTTTAGCATCTCAGGTCATTTGGTAGTACCTTTTGTTAGTAGATACTTAATCTTTATTTATGAAAATCGAATATAATGTAAAAAAAAACACTTGTAATATTTTATAAATACTTACATACATACATATATATACTCTGCCTTTTCAAAGAATGAGTCAAATAATTGGTAATTTTATGCCGTACAGTGTACCACTTTACATGGCACTGTTAGCGTAAATTTGAAATGCACTTTTTTCGAATACATATTTACAAATAGTTTCGATTGTTTCTCTAAAAAACGGATATTGAATCACATCACATCTTTACTCAGTTGATTAACATTGATATTTTAAAACTGACAAAAACGCAAACTTTCAAGCGAATCCAAATAACCGAAATTATGAAAAGAGCTGAGGGAGTATGATGATCCATATTCTCCCAAAACAAAGCTTGAAAAAATGAGAAAACTGTTAAATGTATTACTTAAAGATACGACAGGGAGTGGGAAAAATAACAATTCAATCGATCTTTGTTACAAAAGTGTATTTCAGATAATTAAATTCATTTACTTTTTTTTATTATTAATACTGCTAGCACAATTACAATTGAAAATTATATATCTCAGCTCTCATTTGCATTATAGAGACGAGCTAATAAAATAATAAATATTGGCTAACGTTGCACCAAGTTTGCAAATATTAAAAAATCATTCATAGGTTTGGGGTTTCTGGTAACCATGATATCTACAAGGAAGCATTTATTTCCAATAGAATCGTTTCAAGGTTTACAATCATACAGCCTTTAAGATTTGGCTTAAAGAAAGAAATTCTATTTATGGTTTTGAAGCTAACAGGCAACTTGTATTCATTGTTCACACGGGTGAACAAATTTACTCAACTCTAACCCTGCTTTCCAATATCTCTTACACACACATAATGACAATAACATCTCAAACACACATCACATTCACAATATACACATATAAACACATTCATCAACACCTTCAACATAATTATTTACATCCTTAGCCGATCAGTTGATTATCGATCCTCGAATAACTGCAAACATAAAAAACAGCTAAAACAAGAATTGTGTAATAGATATTAGCTGCGCAGAAATTAAACATTGCGAATCAAAATAAATATTGTTATCAAATATGTACACATAAATATACATTTAATACGTTTAAATATATACTAACAAATAAAACATTAACCAACACTTATCATTAACATACATACATATATACAAAATGAATATAGAAAAGGTTTGCGCGTTGATATACCATACCCCCTCTTATCCAAATACTACCTGTAAAAACATTGTTCGAAGGACCAATATATATGCGGATTATAGGGTGAGGGTTAGTATGTGGAGGGTTAAGGTATATCAAACAAACCTTTCAATATGTATATGTATGCCAGAGATCAGCAATGAATATTCAGAAAAATGAGTAGATTCAAATCATACTCACAATTTCTGATACTTATACGCATTCATACTTATTTTAATATCATACGCACACTACTCATATTCAAAGTTTAAAGTACTCATCGTACTCATACTTAACAACACCCATGATGTTGTTGATTTCGATCCTCCTTTACTCAACATTTACAAGAATCACAAAATAAGTATGATAAGCGTACGAACACTACTATACTCACTAGAAGGTTGCGTGTTTCCTTTGTTTGCTGTGTTTGTATTTTTCTTTCTGCTTTTTTTGTAAATGCAACAACAACTAAGACTGTAAATATTGATGAATGATTCGGGTCACTCGAATCATTTATAAGTATAGTAAGTATTTTTCAAAATTTATGAATCTGTATGAGTAGGCTTATGAATCAAACATATTTCGAATGTTATGAGTTTGATGTCAACGTTGTACTCATACCCATTGCAACCTGTACTTGTAAATCAATGTTGTAGTGAGTACGAATGAATCAGAGTAGTTGAATTTCAATACTGTTGACTCACTCATACTCAAAATTTTATGAGTACTTACGAGTAGCGAAAAAACGATTCATTGGTGATCTCTGATATGTGCGTCTATATTCATGTATCACATTCAATACGCTGCTTTGTAGTTTCTAATCTGCATCATGACATCCAAAGGTTTCTTTAGTTTCTTGTATTAAATACTAACTGGTTTTGAAGGAAATTGACCGTACGTTAACCCATGTCCATAAAGCGGGAAACTGACTTTTATTGTATGGTATTTGTACTGGAGCTTAGTTTTCTTATTAAGTTTGTGTTTAAATGTATAAAGGGTCCGCCAAATAACTTTTTTTTTTTGAAAATGCTTTTAAAAAAAACTACTGAATATTTTCTCAAATTTCTTTTTTTATTTGAAAGTACAATCCTTCCGGTTAATAATGGAAAATAATTTCATTCAAATGGCTGCCTCGGCTGGCCATGCAGTAGCCTACACGATCGGCCCAATTTTTAAGCACATTATCGATTGTGTGCAGCTGTATTTCACCAATGCCTTCACGAATATTGTCCTTTAAAGCGTCAATTGTCTCTGGCTTGTCGGCGTAATACTTATCTTTGACGGCACCCCACAAATAATAGTCCAACGGTGTCAAATCGCAGCTCCGAGGTGGCCAAACGACATCAGCTCTGCGGCTGATAATGTGATCTTCAAAAACAGGGTGCAAAACATCGAGTGTAGCTTCGGGTGTGTGGCACGTAGCGCCGTCCTGTTGAAACCAAATGTTGCCAACATCCTCCTCTTCAATTTTTGTGAACAAAAATTCGTTCAACATGGCTCGATAACGATCGCCATTGACTGTAACGGCCACTCCTTGCTCATTTTCGAAGAAAAATGGCCCAATTATGCCTCCGGACCAATATCCGCACCAAACAGTGACTCGTTTTGGGTGCGTCGGCTCTTCAATGCATGCGTGCGGGTTTCCTGTGCCCCAAATGCGACAATTTTGCTTGATTACATACCCGCCAAGATCAAAATGAGCTTCATCTGAAAAAAAGTTTTTTTTTGCCAAAATCGGCATCTTCTGTAAGTCGATCGAAGGTCCACTTCCCAGCGTTGTTCAAGCGTATACACAGCCGTATTCGTTCAGCGGAAGGATAAAACTAATTATCTGTCAAATCAGACATGAGCTAAGTGTTACCATTCACGAAATAAGCACTAGTTGAAAAAAACGTTAGATGGCGGACCCTTTATAACACTGATGCAATTTTGGATTTGATCTCACATACATGTATATCCCGGGAAAGGTGATGGTTATTTCAAAAATTTTAACAAAGAAGAGAGCCGTACGTTTGACAATTTACCATCCCTAGCAGGAACTGAATTTATTGTACAGATCACCATGTTAATTGCAAATAAAAAACAATACAATAACTAATAAGCAAACGCCTCAAGGTACCATTGTTGCAGAGGTCTAAAGTATTTGAACAGAAATCATACAAAAGTAGGCCTTTTCTATGAAAAAACGTTTATAAGCTTTTGCCGCTAAAAACATTAAAAAAATTATGGAATAAATCTGTTTAAATGTTCATTGCTGTACGGACACTTTTTTGAGTTGTCTTTTGAGTTTTTTATTTATAAAAATAAATTAAAGAATTTGAGTGGGAAGATTTCTTTATTTATTCAAAAATCGTTTGAAATTGGTGCTTTGCGGCAATCGTGTGTTTTTACCTTAAGACTCTGTCTCATTTATGGGAATTGAAATCGTATCTGATTTTAGTCATTTTTAGTCTATTTAAATTAAAAATATCAACTTTTGGTCCTTTGTTTGAATGTTGTATTTCTTTTCAAGCCGGAAACTTATTCAATCAATGAAATATCGACAGCTTCCGTTGCTAAAATTGTTATTTGTAATTATGTCACAAGGAGTTGGCGTGTGTCTGGTAAACTGTTATGTCAACCAATACCCATTCCAAATAGATTGTTCATCTATCAAGAAATTACCACAAGTAAATCATTTACTGATTTAGCCACAGTATATGTATGTATGTATGCACGTAAGCAATATTGAGCATTTTCAAACATTCTGATGCACAACTCAATGTTTTGGTAAGGGGAGTAAATGTTCACCATCGATGCTATGACTACTATGGTATTGTGGCCAACAAATATATTATGACTAATTTAGTTAGTTTACCAACTACCGTAACCTAAATTAGTATAAATACGGTAGACAAATTAGCTAGTAACTATTACAAGGGCTTTCTTTCGTTGATTTTATTAATAGGATACATCCCCTACAAACCTAAACTATCATGAAACAAAAATGTTTCTTTTTTAATGTCCAATGCAATCGTTTAGTTAATGACCTAACGAAAATGAGAAGAATAATGTAATATAAAATTAAACCAATATTATCATACCGAATAACGCAAACGATAACAGAGCAATTAACGCGGTAGGAAGGGTAGATGGAGAAGACTTTTACGTTGAAGTCGTAGCCAAATGGATAAAACTCATACATACATATTATGTATATACATATAATATTAGATGTGCTTTTAAAACAAAAGTAAGTCTAAAGTGATTGCATACAGTAGCTATTATTTAAGCTGATATTTTATTTTATCGATTTATTTTACTTTACAAACTTAAACCATATTAGTTAACACAAAGACTGAAAACATATTGTTAACACAATGCTTTATTTGAAAAGAAAGCTAAGAAGAATGAGCTATGGCTAACGGCTGTCCTTAACCATTTAACTGGTAAGCGATTCTGGTGAGAACGTTCGAAAACTGCGGGGCATATTTTGACACTGACATATTTTTACATTGAAACTCGCGATTTTCGTAACAAATGAAGGACTACGCTTTTGCGCCGCGTAGTAGTCAAACGGTTAAAGGCGTGACTGACTATCCTACAAAGCTGTGCGATTATGTCAAAAATAAATCTGATGGATTGCTGTCATACTTTAAAAAAATCGGAACAAAATATGTGTTTTGGTACCACACTGTCATACAAAACAGATGCAAAAACATACTTTTTTCTAATATAAATTGGCGCCATTTTCATTTACTACTATGTATATACATATATCTTCAAATTAATTTTTTTAAGTTAGGTTAGGTTAGAGGACGTGTACCTGTCAACTGTGACAAGTACAGTACCCGGATTTCGAATTGACCCATTGTACAACGTCCTAGCTTCTCACACCAGTCGTGTTGTGTGCATTAATTTCATACATGAGTGGCGGGACCTACAGTTTAAAGTCGACTCCGAACGACAGATTTTCTTTTTTTTTGAGAGGCTTTTCATGGCAAATTTTACTCTCAGCGTTTTTGCCAGAAATCTGCTGAGAGGAAGTCGCCGAAGAAATACTTTCATATTTTCGTTTTGATGTCTGACCTGAGATTCTAACTCGGGCCTTTGGTCTAATAAGCCAACACACTACCTACTAGACCACGGCGACTTCAATGGATAACTTTTTTTAAAGTTCAGTAAAATTATATTATATTATTATTATATTATTACACGATAAACAAATGACTTCTCACAAAAAAATATTATTTCATGGAATTTTTCAAAAGATAATGACATCAGACAGACTTATCAAAAAATCTGTCCAACACTTGCACTTTTTAGTAGTCACCATCATACTTTTTGAACAGACATGTAATTCTTAGCAGGTCGAACGACTAAATCTGAAAGTTAGTCACGGCCTTTAGCACAGAGAAATTTAAAGTACATGTGTACTGAAATATTAACTTTTATGTAGCAATCAAAGTGTAAACAGTTCATAACATTTCAGGCGAAAGCGGCCTTTTATTAGCAATTGTAACGTAAACTCTTAAAGAATTAAAATAGTTAAAACTACTGCATGTATAAGTGTTATACTTGCGTACTCACTTTATTACGTATACGCATTCTGTTTTTCTGAATTACATTTTGATATTCTAATATAATTTTACGAATTAGAAAACTACACATACATACACTGTAATAATGCAATCAATTAGGTATCAAAATACTTTGTTTATGCTTTTAACAATATTTTATGTAATGATTGAAGAGCTGTTTTAATTAATAATTTAATTTAATTTAATTTAATTTAATTAATAATTTAATTATATAATTATCATGAAAGGTCATGATTGAAAACAAAAAATGAATGTGCTTGCCTCACAATTAAAATCAATACAATTAAAATATTCTTTATCAGACGTAATTTGCAAAATTTGAATGCAATATACAAATTATATCATCATATAGCCAAAAATAAATTGCTACAACATGTAATAGCCTATGTGATTGTTGTGTTAAAAGGTGAAATCATTAGATTGCAATTTAAAATTTACAACTTCTAACAAAGGTTTTGTTTTATAAGAAATCATTAGAAATCTTATAGATTATAGTGAAATACACTGCTTGAAAATACACTGAAGATATTACTGAAATGTGTCTGCATAAAAAGAGAAAACATTTAAAATAAAACCTTGTAATTCACCATAGTAAGACTTTAATTTTTTTTATTTGTAATTGTAAATTTCATAGCAAATTTAATGAATTCAACTATTCTAGATTCAAAAACAATCGAAAAGATATTTATTTGGGGTTCTATTTCGACTTTTAGGGCCATTATTACAACTTGCCGTTAACTAAAGGGAGGATTTTAATGGGCAGATACATTTTTTTATTATTATTATAAGTGGACAATAAGGTAGAAGAGAGCGTTAAGCTAAAGGGAGGATCATCCTATCTTTAACTTTTAAAGTTAAGTTTATGTTAAAACTTGCCATACTATATGTTATTTTCAATATGGCAACTTCAAATATAAACAACAACAAAAAGAGAGGTCCTTCCTAGCCACTGCGTTTAAAAAAAACTTGTTTAATTGAACAGTGTTATCGACATTGCTCCGGCAATGCCATATTTTTTAAAAAGTCAACTATATTTTAACTGTATGTTGTAATAACGAAAATAAGTTAAAGGTAACTTTACAGTTTCCTTTAGCTAAAGGTACCTTTAACTAAACCCAAGTTTAACGGCAAGTTGTAATAATGGCCCTTAGTGTAATACAGTGAACAGAACATTTTGTTCATATATTTTAAGATTATACAAACCATAGAGGTTTTATAATTGGCACACGCATCTATCAAAAAGTTTGTATTGAATATTTTATTTTAAAAGGTATTGATTTTTTTTGACCACTTTCTATTCAAAATAAATAGTAACATCAACAATAATAATTAGTACACCATGTATTTTGTTATTATTTTCTCAGTGACTTGAACAAAATTTAACTAGATTACATGGTTTCGTACTAATTCCATTACATTTACAAAAAAAATATATATTTTTTACGGTAACTGACAAACTTACACCTAAGTTTGGCAAAATTATAATAAATACGCAAAAAATTTTAAAAACAGATTTTTGAAATTACAAGTATATACTATGTAGTGGCAGACATCTAAAAATTGTCCAATATTACTGTCGTATCAAAAATATCACCAAACAACGGCCAATTTCGCAGATTGTCTACTAATTATTTACTAATTTGAAGAAAAAGTATCCGTCGCAGCCTAAAGGCAAAGTCAGGATTGCTACCTTGCTTTTAGCATCACTTATGTTATGTGTATTAACTTTATACATGAGTGGCGTTTTGCAAGACTTTTTCATGGCAATTTTATTTACTCTAAGAATTTTTGCCAGAAATCTGCTGAGAGGAAGTCGCGGAAGAAAATTTGTTCATATTTATCTGTCATATTTCATAGTTGTCTGGAGATGTCTGATGTCAAGTTGGATCTTAGTATATGCAAACCTATGTTAAAAAAAATAGTCATTCGAAAAGAATTAAGCTAACATTGTTCAGAAAGAACGCTTTTAATTTAAAAAAAAACAATATGAGGCGTTTACCAAAGCAACATTTAAATCGATGTTATTCTTTAAAGACAACTCAACATAGAGAAGGGCCAGCTTCCATATAGCATCGTGTGGGTCCGATCATAAGGAATGATTCCTTGATGGATCTCAATATTTAACCAAAAACATTTGGTAGATTCATTTGATTGCATTCGCTCAGGAAGTTCAACTGCTTGCTTTTTATTTCATGGTCTTATGTCTAATAAAATAGAGAGGCACTTAAACTATAAATATAGACATGAGCTAAAGAAAGAAGGAATCGTAATTATAATACATATATATATATATATATATATATAAATTTTGCAATTAAGAATAGAACTATATATATAATAGTCTAGTAGGTAGTGTTTTGGCTTATTAGACGTAAAGCCCGAATTCGTATCCCAGGTCAGATACCAAAACGAAATATGAAAAAAAAATTATTTCTTCGGCGACTTCCTCTCAGCAGATTTCTGGCAAAAACTCTGAGAGTAAATAAACCTGCCATGAAAAAGTTTCTCAAAAATCTGTCGTTCGGAGTCGACGTTAAACTGTAGGTCCCGCCACTCACGTGTAAAATTAACGCACACAACATGAGTGGTGTGAGAAACTAGACCGTAATCCTGACTGAAGGGTTGTAATTTCCAATTATGTATGTATGTATGTATGTTTTATAAAAACTATTAAAAATGTTAATATGTACAACAGCTAGAAAAAGAATCCAAGAAACATTGGAAGAAATGAATGAAAGAATGTACAGTGTCGAACAAATTTACTTGAATTGAGAAATATAATTGAAGACAATGAAGATTAGATAATACGATGCGACAGTCAAAATACACCCGGCTAATGTCATAGCGTAGGTTGTGAGTTTTATTAAGTAGAACACAAAAATATTTTTTTTATGTTTCTCGAACCCTTCAAACTTTTTTATTTGACAAAAACTGTTTTTTTGTTCTTTTCATATAAAATTATTGATTACACAAACATTTCTCAACCTATTTTCAAAATCCATAGTTTTTTTTTAAAAGGGGAAAGATGAGCATTTAAAATGGTATGCATAAACATTTTGTTCAAACTTATATGTTATGAGTTTTGATGGGGTAAACTTGGAAAATATAATTTTTTCTAATTTTTTCAAGTTTGGCTATTCTTAATTGCAAAATTTACTTAAAAAAAAATAAAATAAGTGATGACATTCTGAAAGTGCATTATCTTGTGAAGAGATTGACATTTCGTTTGATCAAATCGGATAAAAATTACCGTAGTTATTATTTAAATAGTATAACAGTCGTGTTATATTTTATATACATATATGTCATCTCATCAAATGAACTTTTAGTTAAAAAATTTTCAAAAGTTTTTTAAGGATCTTGATTGTTTATCGCAAAATGTGTCGATTTCACGTTTGAACGACCACCAGAAGTCGGCTAATATTCGTCTTTTTTACAAATATTATAATTTCTCTTTGCGCAAACATTGTCCAACTTCTGGTGGTCGTTCAAACGTGAAATTGACACATTTTGCGATAAACAATCAAGATCCATCAAAAATTCTTAAAATTTTTTAAATAAAAGCTCATTTGATAAAATATATATGTATATGAAAAATATAACTCTACTGTTAGGTTCTTTATACAATAACGACGGTAATTTTTGTCCGATTTGATCAATCAAAGTGGCAATCTCTTCAAAGATAATGCACTTTTAGAATGTCATCACTTATTTATTTTTTTTTAATTAAAGTTTGCTACTATGAACGACCAAACAAATAATATACATATGTATATCCTTTTTAAGGCCCATCCCTCCCTTTATAATAAGGTTTAAACTTTGGAAATCGGTTGAGAAATGTTTGGGTAATCAATAAATTTTTGCTTAAAGTCCAAAAAAAAAACAGTTTTTGTCAAATAAAACAAGTTTGGAGGGTTCAAGAAATATAAAAAATATTTTTGAATTCTACTCAACAAAACTCACAACATACACTATGTCATATGTAATTTGTAATGTAATTTTTAATAGACAAAAAGAAAATTCAAAATACGTTTAAGTTATATAATAGGCTCCAATATATGATATGATATAATGATAATACGCTGCACGATTAAATAAAGTATTTAGAGGACCAACAAGTTGATTTTCAGACACAAGAACAAAAAAACTAAAAAAAAACTTCAAGAATTGTCGAAGGGGGTTCGACAGACATGGAATGACATACAAAATGCAAGATGTCAGAGATTTCTTAGAAATCTTTCTGGAAATTAATAATTGGTTATTAATTTAAAATTTTTCACTTTTATGATTTCAAGTGTCATTTATTCTTAAATTCTTCTTTCATTGTTTCCTTTACTTTAAACATCCGCTTAAGTATTACCCATAGAATATTTTACCGCTATTAAATATATTTTGAAAAAATAGTTCATCTTTGTTACTGAAAAAAGTCGTATAGATGGATGTGCTAATTATAAGATCAACACTGTATATCAAAAAATAAGTTCATAGCAATTTTAACAATGAAAAGTGGTGCATGATTTAGTGGTGCATGATGCTTTGAACTTAAAAATGATTTATTACAATTTTTCAATAAGCGTTATAAAATTGATTCCATTATTTGTATCAATGCACACATTTAAAGTACATATGTACATGCTTGTGATCTTCATTGATAAGTACTATCACAGAGTTCCAACCACAGAGTTCCTATCTGCCTTCTACCATGTACCCTATTCTAGCATCAGATGTCCCTATATGAGAGGTTTGCATGTTATCTGTATTTGAAGATGACACTGCAATTTTATGTTCGTCAATTTCGGCAAATGAAGTAATAGTTGATCTACAGGGAGCAAGACAAAAACTAATAAAATTAATCAAAAGCTGCATAATTTTTGATAATTTCAGAATTAAATGGGAACACCATGTTAAATACCTAGAGGTAACTCTAGGTCCATAAATGAAACTCATTGAGCATATTATTAATAATGTCTGCACACTAATGAGTTAATTCGCTTTATATCTCTTCACAAACGGAAGATTCAATTGAATAAAAAGACATACAATTTAAGATGACTCCGAAAGACAGATTTTAAAGAAAGAAACTCTCAGGCCTTTTGCCGGAAGACTACTGTGAGGAGGTCACCGTAGGTATATTTTTTCATATTTCGCTTTGTTCGAGATGTATGAGCTCAGGTTTGAATAACGGCCTTGCGTCTAATAAACCAAAACACCACCAAGTAGAATACGACGACTTCGAATCTTAAAAAATCGAAATTTTGAAAATTTACTACATAAATGCAATTCCATTTTGTAGTAAAACTTTTGTATCATTTTATAATTCCTTTATTTTAGCACTCGAATAGTTGTCATTTTAAGAGTTAAGTTTGTAGTTTCGATAATTGCTACTTCTAAATTTGGTTTTCGGTTAACTTTGTCCAAAATAACGCATTATTTTTCATAACTTAATAATTTATATTAACATTCTTATGTAAAGGCCTTAAATATGCCTTAAATGATTTCATTTCTATTTAATAACGAAACAAAAAGGACAGACAAAAATTTACTAAAAAGTCTTTCATTTTTAAATGTCAATCAAATTTATATAATTTTTTTTTTTTAATTAAAATTTAAAATTGATGTAAAATAATACAACATTTTTTTTACTTAATTTTCTCTATTAAAGATTATACTGGCAGGAAATTACTTAAATTGGGTATATCCAAAGAAATTTTGTCCTCAACTCAAGACTAAATGATGCGTCACTAAAAAAAAAAAACAAAACAAAAAAAGGAACAAAAATTAAAACAAAAACTCCATGGTTGGCCTATCCTAATAAAAGTCGGTGTAGAAGAGTGCCTTTATTTTTCTCTAATGTTTTGTGCTGATTAGGGTTTCCATACATACGACTTTTTAAGTACATTTAAATTAAATGCGAATACTTATAAAAAAAAATTAAATTTTCATCATAACAGTTTTAACTCATACTTGCTATCATTGATTTAAGATTCCTCTGTATTTTATTTCGTTCATCATTGATTTTATTAGATATTAACTAAACTGATTTCTTACTCGCTGTATAATGCTTTGTAAAATTGTTTACTAAAAAACAAATTTTGTTTGTGTTTCTTGCTTCTGAAAATTACTAATTACACATACAAATATTTATTATTTTTAAAAAAAATTTTTTTTTCTGGATTTAGACGGCCGATTTTGGTATTTTTTTTTATTAAAATATTTGTCCTTCTGACTGTTAAAATATATGTTTTCTTTTAGTTAAAACATTAAAAAAAATAATTAAAGTGTATTACAGACTACGATGGCAAATTTATAGAGATTATTGAAACAAATATTATTTTATGGACAACCTAGCTTTTCACCCACCATTCACTTTAATATTCTCTCACACATTCAATAAAGAAACAATCACAAAATTTAACAAGTGCAGATGGGAAATGCATCGGCTGAATCGAATTTTACAAAGCCACTATACAGTTTTCGATAGTTTTAGGAAAAATCGTATTAATTAAACACAATTCGAATATCAATGAAAAATCTTTTTTGTGTATAGTGTTGGGAAAAATTTATGAATTGTATGTATAAAAATTACAATTTTCCATCGTTGCCATTCATGACGCATATTTAGTATGTGAGCGGATATAGAGGATGTAGCAGATACCAGTTTTGAATTTGTTTCATTTTTGTCATTGTTGTACTCGACATGACTTCTTTATAAACATCATGCCATTACGTACATACAATATGTTTTTTTTTGTTTTTTTTTTTTGTTTCTTGTCTTTTCTACTTTTTCCATTATTATATTTCCAAATAAAAGAGTATTTATATTGAAATTATAATTACTCGGAAATCCTGCAGAGAAAACGTGCTACTTGTTTCGAATCAAATTTTCATAAACAAACACAGATCCATACATCAATACATTAAATGCAATGTACCAAGTTGAATCATAATAATAAAAGTTTGTATGTATGTACATACCTATGTAAATATGTATGTATGTGTATTATGTCTGTGTGTAAAAAATTTCATAAATGCTTACATCTATTCGTTTATTCATATACATACAATACACAATATTCATATGTATGTATGTAAAGTCAATAAATGTATCTTAAAATCTACCCACTACTCAATAGCCAAAGTGTTTTGACAATAAAAATATTGTTGAAACTATTTATACTGCAATTGTATAAGGAAAAAGAAATAATAAGGAAGAGGATAAAAAGTTGCATACATACATACATATGTACGTTTTGAATAGCTGATAACTCTTAGCCTTTTATTATTTATATATTCTGCATCACTATACTTACAGTATTGTTTAACTGTAAATCACATGCTTTTTCCTCCTTCAATTATATCTATAAGCTTAAGTATAATTTGCGACATGTTTTCCAACACACACACATAATCACTTTAAGTTGGCCGATTTGTCAAAAATATTTTAAAGTGAGTAATAAACTTACGCTTCTTTTAAGCCAAATTGTGAATATCCTATTCAGTAATAAAGTTTCAACTCGAGAGATTTTTGATATTTATTTAAAATTTCAAGAAAGTGGAAGTGCTAATTGCCATTAATACAATACAATAACAATGGGATGGGATGATTCTGGTGAGCACGGAGGCTTCCAGAACGATCCTTATCTTGCTGTATACAAGTTGGCATTCAGCCACATGGTCCCTCCAGGATGGCATATTAGCGCCCGCCACACGTTAACTAAAGTGTGAAGAACAGTTTAATCCCCCAGACTTTAAATGTAAAACCTTACCCAATTAAAACCAGTACAAGCATCAATCAAGACCGATAGGTTGCAAAAGGCTTACATCATGTGATGCTTATTACAGCTGCCACGAATGCAAATGCAGGCTTGTGGTTAGTAATAGTAATAGTAGTAAAGAATAGTCACAATCCGCATCAAAGCTAAATTTTGTAATATCACATTAATTTGGACACACGCCCCGACGGAATAGAAGGATGATTATATATGCCTTCTACGCTAATGTGGATATATGCGATAAGTGCTTATGATATCAAACTCATAATCGGAGATATCAATTCGAAAGTCGGATGTGAAGTTATTTTTCTTGGTCAGTTCAGCCTCCATACGATCACTTCCTCCTATGTATGAGGCTGATCGATTCTGTCGCTCGGCGAAACATAGTAGTATGTAGCACCAAGTTTCAACACCTTGATATCCACAAACCCACTTGGATATCCTATGGATCGAGTTGCATCTAAACAGATTGATTACATTGTGATTCACAGGTCCAAACATTATTATTATATTCGATTCGCATTAGCGGAGCTGCAGCGAAAAACGCCGCATAAAAGAAGATGGGACGGTGGAGATGGGACGCCTTTTCAGACGCAAGAAGAGCAAGCAGAAAGGCGGAAGCGTGCGGAAGTTGACTTGTGCGAATGTAGGAATGATAATCGAAAATTTTGTCAAAGCGTCTAACCGAAGATTTCACGCCCGGAGCATCTTCCTGCTATGATAATAACGGAAGCTGGGATTCAGATTCGCAAGAGGTGTTAAGGTAAAGGAGGCTCGACTGCGATAGCAACACCAATTCCGTCTTTAAATATGATGATGCACCAAACTCAATGGATGATGAAGGCGTGAAGCATGAAGATTATGCGACTTTTTTCTTAACCGAAGGAAATAAGTTTGTTAAGTGCATACACCAGCTTAGTGTCAAAATATGGCTAGAGCAAAGTATATCCAACGATTGGAACATCAATGTCCTCTGTACTGTTCTGAAAAGGGAGATATGCGTCCACTATAGAGATATAACTTTTCTCCCTATCGTATATAAAATTTTTACAAGCGTATTGTGTGAATGATTTTTGGACAGCTTCCGACCTGGTAAATCCACTATTAACCAGATCCTCACATTACGTAAAATTCTGATGTAGGCCTATGAAAAACAAATCGACAGACTCCGTGCTTTTGAGGCAATGTCTTAGCGCGGTATTACTGCGAAGCTGATAAGGCTATGCACAATTGCATTGAGCAGCTCCGTTAATGTGGGAATGCGCGATTTCAAAGAGGGCGAGCCCTTATCAATTTCGTATGTAAAAATATAGAAAGCCGGTTGTATAAAAATGTAAAATTTCAAATAATGAATGTTACAACAATAATAAATAACAATATTTTAACAATAATATTAATAATATTAATATTATTTCTTAATTTTTCATATTTTTTGTTTTTTCTTAAACAAAAACATTTCTGTTCCGTCATGAATGTATGAAAGTTAAAACCTGATTTAAGAAAATTTGCAGTGTGAACGCAAAATCAGCTGATTATGGTTTTAATGCTAAAATCAGGTTTTAACTTTTGGTGTGAAAACACTATTAGTGAACACAAATGTTTAAATTGAATAGCAAGGACCAAATGCAATAAAAGTCCAACATAGATAACATAGCCACAGATATGTAAAAATGTTGCTACTATAATTATTAACCAAAATTTTTGTTAAAAAGTCTTATGAAATAAAATTTCATATGAGAGGCCTCAAAAAGGAGTCATGCGTCAAAGCTTACTAACCATGCTTTTGGCTAAATTTTATATTACATACATACATAATTGGTCGTTACAACTCTCAGGATTACGATCTAGCTTCCCGCACCGGTTATATTGTATGTGTTAATTTTATATATGAGTGGCGGGACCTAAAGTTTAAAGTCAATTCCGAACGACTGATTTTTGGCCTCACATCTAATAAGCCAATACACTGCCTACTAGACTACGGCGAGTTTTTTAAATCTTATATGCCGGATTTGGATTCAACATTTATCGGCGATTATTTCGACATTTTTTACCTCTATTCGTCACATGTTTTAACCATGCTGAAGCTGATTCGCTTGCAAAGATGTGTAACTTACTTACAACCAATTGTTTAAATCTATTGATTATTCTGTAGATCTAAATGTATTGGAAAACTCAGTAATTGTGGCTCTAAACTCATATTATTACATATATTACTAGCTGTACCCTGCGCGCTTTGCTGCACTACAAACTAAAATAAATTTGAAGGAAAGACATTAGACAAATATCCAATTAAGTTTGAATCATTTTATTGATTTTGTTTCCCGTTGTCCAGATGATTCAGACGAACGGGCCTGAGTAGTACGCATTCGATCAAGTGATTCATTGTTCAAGTGATTCATGCGAACGGATCTGTGCGGCATGTACTCGAAGATTTTTCAGTCTCAATGCTGATTCTGAGGCTAGTAATGCTCTTTTCTTTTCTTTTCAACACAGGATCAAATGCACAGTTTACGATTTAATTAATTTCGAAGAATTTTCAGTGGCGCCACCTGTCGGAAATTGGTTATACCAACTTAGAAACCTTCGTCGGCTCATGCGCAACAACTTTGCTAAAGATTAAATGCATAGTTTACGATTCCATAAAGTACATTCATTTTTATATATATAAATAATTTAAACTTGAAAAAAAAATAAATAAAACAAAAGTCTACGAATTTAATTTTGGTTATATTTTTTCTTATTTGGTGAATTGTTTCACAAATGTTGGTTACAAAATTTTTTTCTTTCCCTTCTATCTTTCCCCCCGCGTCGTTCTTTACACTTTATTTTCTTTGGTTTTATACATCAAGAATCACAGATAGCATACTTGTAGGGGTAACTACTATGCGTATGAGTAATATATTTCAAATGCAATTAAATATTAAGTATGTAGCATACGTGGGCATGGCCCCTCGCTCATTTGGAATATCAACATAAAAAGTAGCCTATAACTCCTTCCAGACATACAGGAAGATACTGTGAAAATTTCAAGAAAATCGGTTCAGCCGTTTAATCGTCTATATACTTCAAACATACAAATATACAAACATACAATCAAACACACATTCATTTTTATATATAAGATAATGGGCTTTTATATTATATGTATATTATACATGTTCGCACTAAAATTTTCTCGTTTGGTTAAAAATTTTTGTTGTAAAGTTTAAGCCGAAAGTTTTCCGACCTAGAAAAGCCGTTGACGGCAAATGTATCGATATGGAGAAGAAATTCAACTTCATTCAGTGACAACCAGTTGCTCAACACGCACGTTTGAAGTATCTAGCAAGATAAGAACGACTTGTTTTGACACACTTGACACACATCGTGTTCAAATTTCAATTTGACACAATCATTGGCAGACGCAGAGAAGTCTGTGGAACTCCTTTTGGCTTTAAAAGGGAAAGTAACAGCAATTCTAGACGTAAAGTCCAAGAACTATAAGAATAATTACAACGAAGTAATGTCGGCACTTTAACAAAAGCTTAGATGTTAATGACGCTGCAAGTCCAATCCCTGGACTTTGAATTTGGATTGTGCGTAGGGCTAGAAAACCCGCCACGTAAAGGCACAATCCTGTGTAAAGATTCCCTCAAAAGTTGACGATGACGGCCGCTCAGCTGGCGTATGCTCTCATGAAATATAGGACTGACTTCACTGCCAAACAGGAAATGCGATGGATAGGACAAAAGGCTTGCATCGTGCGATGTGTACTACAAATGTTAGGCGCATACGAATGAATTCGGATGCGGGCCATTGTCGAAATCTACACTTTGCCCTTATCGACACTTGCTTCGTATTTTATTTTTAAGGAGTACATTGTCATAAAAATATTATAATAAAACAGATTTAATATTTTTTATTGCAATTTCGACGGTTATTTTACAGCGAGTTCGGTTTGTTCATATGCTAATACACGTATTATATTGACGGTAGAACGGCAGCATTTTTTCTAAAAAAAAAAAAAGAAACTTAGAATTTAGAAGAATTAAATTAAATCATAAATTGCGGAGTTCTGAACCTGCTTGTGTTAAGGTAATATCTTTACCTCTTATAAGTATTAAAAAGATTTATAATTTTAAAAATGACAGATGATTTTATAGGTTATTTCCTTGGTTGGTCTTGATTTCAATCACCAAGGATCCAGAAAAAATATGTTTCATTGAGATTTCTGAAGCGTAATTAATTGATCATAATGAGCTGGTTAGCCAAGCGTAGAGAACGTAAAAACGTAACGTACGTTGCCGTTAGAACGTTTGCGTAAATAAAACGAAAACGAAATGTAAATAAAAACGAAACAGAACACAAAGCAAACACACACACGAACACAACACATTCATACATAATTGGCCATTACAACCCTTCAGTCAGGCTTACGGCCTAGCTTCTCAACACCACTCATGTTGTGTGCGTTAATTTTATACATGAGTAGCGGGACCTACAGTTTAAAGTCGACTCCGAACGACAGATTTTTTGAGAAGCTTTTCATGGCAATTTTTTACTCTCAGAGTTTTTGCCAGAAATCTGCTGAGAGGAAGTCGCCGAAGAAATACTTTTTGTATTTTGTTTTCGATGTCTGGCCTGGGATTCGAACACATCACAATGCAAAGTAATTGGTATACATACATTTGCACGAAGTCAGCTGTTCAGAACAGTGATGAGTGTTGTTAAAGAAAAGTACCATTTAGATCTTTATTGAAAAAAGTTATATTTGCTTCTTAAGTTTATTATATAAACATTTATAAAATATTAAATTTTGGTTCAATCTGAGTTAATATTTATGGAATTTACATACATTAAGTACATTGTCGAATATTGTTCTATTCATATTGTTTTTTTTTTTTTTTAATAAATTACAAAACAATACCTAGCTAATAATAAAAAAATATGTACTCTTATAATTATTTATGAACATTAGAATCATAGAATCATAATCTTAAAAATTTTTAAGATTAAGGAGATTTATGTATAAATAGGAAAGTATCAAAAAGGAGATTTGTGTCTCATTGCCACATATTATTTATTTATTTTGTTCCAAAGTTTTGTATACACATTACAATCATAATAATAATAATTAAAGAAAAATCATTTTTTATGTACAAATTCAAAAGATTAATATGTACGATTAATACTTATATATGAAAGTACCAAAAAGGGGAATTCGTACCACTTCGTCGCTCAAAATACATATGTATATATTATTTATTTATTTTGTTTAATTTTTTTTTTGCGCACAATAGAATCATAACAATAAGTATTTATTTCTTCTAAAATTATCTTTTTTATTATTATTTTAATCGAAAATTAAAACAAAATTATTATATACATGGAAAATTTAAAAGTTTTATATAAATAGTCATGAAAGTACCGCCATGCAACTCTGCCTAGTCTCATCACTCATGTTGAAATGTCACGTAAAAACATGAAATAATTCTCTTTTAAACAGATCGTTCCATTTTGTTAACCAGAGAGTACATTTCGGTAAGCATTTGCATTGCTCTTTGTATGCTAAAAACGAACGTACGTTACGTTACGTAACATGAACGTGTGGCTAATCGTCACTTAGTTGTTTATTGTAAACAATAATCAATAAGTAAAAAAGATAGGACACATAATTTACATCTAATGATAGCATTTACATACCTACATACACACAACCTTATCCACAAAGATGTATTATAGTTTTTGAAAAAAAATGAACCAACAATAATAATGAAATTAACAAAAACAAAAAATTAGTTCGAGATATAAGTTGGCATTTTTTTATTTTTTTAATATAATAAATGAGTTGAAAATCATTGCGGAAGTGGCAAAATTATTTACATGCATTCGCGGTTGAACTCAAACATATAGAAAATAATGTATGTATGTATGTAGTTTGTGCGCCCATCGTATTTATTTTTGTCAGGAACATCATGCTGTTTTTATTTTTGTCATGCGTAAGTGTACATTTTCATTCATAAATATTGAATCTAAAAAAAGATTCGAGTAATTTCACAAATTCATTCAGAAACACTTTACAGCTGAGATTCTACTCTTACTGCATGAACATTGCGATGAACTGTGCAACAAGTCCTAAACTTTAAAGATTATTGTATGTGTTGTAAAAAAAAATAATATTTATACAGGAAGAGCTACCAGGAAATCAGTAATCATGAATATGGTAAATACGTTCAAACTGTAAAAACCGAATTCACGTACTTCTTCATTTATGTTGACTCAGCTGACTGACTATACCGATTTTCCAAAAAGGTTATATATCTGGTCATGATGAAGGACTATTTTTTGGTATTTTTGGTGTTTTCTGTGTAAAAATAATGATTCAATGCAAGAGCGATTCTCAACGTGCTCAGTAAGTTTTACCATTTCATCATGTATAGAATTTACAAACGAACAAGGCTTACAAATTAAAGAATGCTATTATCAATATAAAATCTTTGATGACAGGACTCATTTTTGGTCAGCGGGTACGTCAGCAAAAATAGTTGCCTAATTCGGTATGAAAGTAGCCAAACCGTTTTTACGGCTGGTAAAAGTACAGTGACTACAAGAAAGGTACAACAAGTCCAAAGGGTAGTTTGAAAAGGGAAATAGTTGTATTCAGAAGCCTAAAGTACAGTTGGAAGTGAACAAATATATTACAGCTCCATATGAAGAAGCACAAAACCAAGGAAATTTGTCTAAACTCAAAGAGGTAAAGATGTTACTTGTCGAAATTAATCGAACAAACCACTTCTAGTTTGTTTTAAACGAAAAATTTAAGTTCTTATATAAAACAATTAATTTTTGTTTATTTTGTTTTATAAATACTGTAACGAAAATAGAAACATCGTTTAACATTAACATGATTATCAAAAGCTACACTAACAAATACAACGAACTTGTTACAAGCAAACAAACAACATCGGTATGAAAGAAACGGGGATAGACAAGTAAGCGAGAACGCGAACGTTCCACTTTAAGAACCTTCATCAGACTGTTTGCGCGGGTAATAACGAAGGCAAGACAAAGCAGACAACGAGTAGTAAGAATTCAGTCAGTCTTGTGTGAAGAAGTGTTGAGTGTGAAGAGAACAGTCGTTGTTTGAAGATCGCCGTTGCAAAGATCTGCGTTGTAAGCAAAGAAGAATAGCGAACAAGCAATTATTGTTGTATTCGTCATGTTGTAAACAGTGGCACACACAAAAGTAATGCGAACAATAAAGAGTTTAATTGAAACTAAACACATATTTGTTTTTATTATTGTTTGCAATCAACGAACTCATATTTTAAACGTTTTTTAAAAAGCAAAAACCTAACAATAGTGCAGACCTTGCGCTGACCAACTTCCTCCTTTTCCCTGATTTTGGTGGAACTTGGTTAGTACAGGGACTGCGTTCACCCGTGGCATCACAACGGGCCGCTATGCGTGCTCAAGTGAGCTTTGTGACATCAGAGCTACCACTCCGACCTGACCTGACCTGACCTGAACAATACGTTTTATTTAATAAATATTACATAAATATTGCCAAATGAGTGAATATGTAACTATTGTAATTTGTGAACTAGAAAAATCTAGACGAGTTTGGAAAATATAAGTCGAAATTAAGCATATTGACGCCTACGTAGACTCGAAGAAGGAGAAATGCGATCTAATAAATGAAATGAATTTGTTGCATAATAGTATTAGCATGTATTATTTGAGGGGTACCAACCATCCAACGGGGTCAAATAGCATAGCTATTTGAGACAAGACATAACGTCTTGTGACTACAGAGAAGTCGGGCGTTGGAGGTGGCTTGACAAAAAAATGCATCAATGCTCGAATTTCAACGTAAACCCTAAGTTTTAGTGGTGCTGACGTCTGACAATTTCAAAAATTCGGAATGTAGTGGACGTTCGGGTAGCACAAAAGAAAAGATGAATGATGTGACTTAAAAACGACATGATGGGGTAAATAGTAACTGCTTTTAGAGGAGAATAAAATAGAGGTATGGCCAATTTTACGTATGTGGTCTAGGTTAAGGTATTCTTTAATTATGTGATCGCAGTAGGTTTTAACCTCGGGGTCCTGTAACAATCGGATCGCAAATTTGGCGCAAACGCACCCTTACGAGATGGACCAAGACTCAAGTCTGTAAGGATTTCGGACTTAAAGGGTAACGAATTGGACTGGTGTATTTTATCGGTTACAATCCAACCAAAGAATATTAGTTGAGCGATCGTAGAGTTTTTGGAGTGTTTTCGAACTCCAGAAAGCATTATCTGGGAGTATATAGCTCCACCCAATAGCAAATCCATATGGACGGAAGATCAGCACATTTCGCAAACGAGCATGTGGGGAATTGACCACTGAGCTTTTCAACGACATACGTTTCCGTGGTAAATTACAACTCTGGATATTGTGACACAATACAAGCACTTGAAGTGTTTTCTACCACTGCCGAATCTGTTCGAACATCTAGCTTCCTTTGCAACTTTTGAGAGATGAAAGTCGCTTGAGACGCTGGGTCTATCGGAGCTGTAGCAGAAAACATCGCATGATCCAATTCTCTATCTCCATCCATCATGGGCGGTTCCTAGCAGAACTGTTGAAGACGAGGTGGACGGTAAACGGAAGGCAAAATTTTGAAAAGAATGGTCAGCAGAGGACGTCGATAAATCATTATGCGCCGATTTTCGATTATGAACAGTAGGCCACGGGAATCCTACTGAAACATCTGGGTTAAGTGGGTTAAAGAACGTTCATGTCTTTGCCTTCTCGAGATCTCTATCGTTGTTTATGTATTTTGTTTACATTGAGTGTTGTTGCCTTCTTGCTTACTTGTCAATCCCCTTTTCCTTCATGCTGCTGTTGTTGATATATGTTTTTTGTTTGTTTTTGTAGCTTTTGTTTATCATTTTAATGTTAAACGATGGTACACCATTTCCATTTTCGTAACAATATTTCGTGAGATTTGGGTAAAGAAAAACAAAACGGGAATTAGTTTTCAAAACTAATGCTTATTATCTATTTATTTGTGTACAAAACGTACCTTTTGGGTTGGGAGTGGATCGATTATATTTTATAATTCACAATAATTAAAACCAATACAGGGGTGAATATTAAAACACTTAAGCTAAAATCTCTACATTCGGAATTATGTTGATAACCAGTCAGTTTAGAATTAATTATACAGTAATAGATTCTGTTAAGGACACATGAGCAGCTTCGAATGCGAGCAGGATAGTGCAGACAATGTAACAAAGGTTGCACAGAAAGTCTACTCTAATTCACACATAAATTCAAGACACACTGTGCTTAGTCATATGACTAATGATTTTACAGGAGCTGCAGAAACGAGAAGGAAGAGTAAACTATTCTGACCAAGAAATCGAGGGAGTGAATCACAGAAAAAAGGAGTTCTAATCACTAAATCTAATGTAATCTAATCACTTTTGTAGGTCCCGCTACTCATGTATAAAATTAACGCATACAGCACGAGTGGTGTGAGAAGCTAGGACGTTGTGCAATGGGTTAATTCGACCTCCGGGTACTGTACTTTTCATAGTTGACAAGTACACGTCCTCTAACCTAACCTAACCTACCATGTTTTTTATACCCAGTCGCAGAAGTTAATTGATTGGCTGGTCATAGGAAATTGTATTCGACACTATCAAAGCCGTAAAGAATGCGACAAGTTAAAGTATCATAAGTATTTATATGGCCAAAATATTCCGCATTCATACTGGTGTTGCAATTCCAAACACTGAAGGGCAACCAGCACTTGGAATTGCGTGCTTGGAAGGCTACAACTTTAACAAAACATACATACATAATTGGCCATTACAACCCTTCAGTCAGGATTATGGCCTAGCTTCTCAACACCACTCATGTTGTGTGCGTTAATTTTATACATGAGTGGCGGGCCCTACAGTTTAAAGCCGACTCCGAACGACAGATTTTTTGAGAAGCTTTTCATGGCAATTTATACTCTCAGAGTTTTTGCCAGAAATCTGCTGAGAGGAAGTCGCCGAAGAAATATTTTCATATTTTCGTTTTGATGTCTGACCTGGGATTCGAACTCGGGCCTTACGTCTAATAAGCCAACACACTACCTACTAGACCACGGCGACTTCACTTTAGCAAAAACTCAAAATAATTATCAAATATTATAGTGCGTGGCTTCTCTATAGTTTGAAATGACGCCACTGGTCCAAGGCAAATAGTCTATTGCTGACGGCCTGCCTTCAATAATAGAAATAGATAACACAGAAATAATCTCTTATTCGACCCCTGCACGTTGCGATGTGTTGTAGAACTTGATAAAGTTCTAGATGGTTGGTAGGGCAACGGGTGGTCGTCGATTAGTTGAAGATAAAAATTTTGATTGACTTTCAACAAACGACCAACACGACGGTACAAGAACAATGTAAACGTAAAGTTGGATGAAAAATCGTAACGTGTGAAGGTAACGACCAATTTTTTTATTCAACTATGTTGTACAATGAATCGCAATGAGTTGGGGCCGCATTATAGTCAAAAACCTGGACGAAGGAAAGGAACAGCCGACCTTACCGCAACGGGAATTTGACTAAAAATTTTACTTCAAATTCAAATTTTACTTCTGCTTTTTGCGCGCCTACGCCATTTGGCAAGGCTTCCTCCATCTGGTCCTTCCAACGCAAGCAAGGTCGTCCTCTTCGCCTACTTCCGCAAATCTCCGCGTTAAATACCCGTCTCGCCGGAGCATTCTCCTCCATTCGAATAAAATGGCCAAGCCAGCGCAGCCGCTGGATGTTAATACGTTACACACCGTCCATATCGTTGAGGAGCTCATTCAGCTCACTGTTGGATCGGATCCTGAAATTATCGGCAACTCGCACTGGACCGAAGATCAAATGTAGGACTTTTCCCTCTAATGCTCTCAAAGCTGCTGCATCAGTGCTTAATAGTGTCCATGCCTCTGCGTCAAGAAGCACGGGGAGGATGAGCGTTTTGTGGAACGAGAGAGATTTCTATTACTCAATTGCCTATTAAGACCATAGTAGCACCTGTTGGTAAGAGTGATCCTGCGCTTGATCTCCAGACTGACATCATTTTTGGTGTAAATTCCTTGACTATATCGAAAGTGTAGTTATCGGCCGTAATCTGAGATCCAATAAGCCGCATATCCCTACTTGTCGATAAGCCTTGTCTGAAACCTCGCACGGCCATTCCTACCTTCCTACAGGAATTGCTCAACGTCATTCTGCATAACCTTATCAGCTTCACAAGTATACTGAGCTCAGACATTGCGGCAAAAACACGATCCCTTATGGGGCTATCAAAGGCTGCCTTATAGTCGACAAAAAGATGGTGTGTGTCGACTTATTTTTCGTTGGTATTCTCCAGGATTTGCCGTAAAAGATCTGGTCGATGGTGGACTTGCCAGGTCTGGTCTGGCTTCAGTCGTTCACATAATACGCCCGTTACCCTCACCTGGATAACAATCTTGTGGCGATGTGGGGGCTTAAGTGTACTTCGATTCAGTCTGGTACCCAGAGTGCGTTGGAGTGCATGACTAAAGGTTACCCTAATATCGTGGAAAGACTCTGTTTTGGATTGATGTCATGCTTAAGCTTTTCGTATCGTCAGACCACGTATATTTTCATACCCCATTGACACGGACCTATTTCGGTTTTCCACGGACCATCTTACTCTCATTTCTCTGAACTGACTGCTCCGAGCTGGAGGTTATAGCTTTCTGGACCAAATTGCGTATGCACGGTAGCACCGGGGTGAAACCCGCAGTATGAACAACTCCAGGCTAGGGCTGCAACCGTCCCGTTAAAACTTTGGCAGGCCTCAAATTACGTTCCTGGTCCGTCGCCGTTAAGTTGTTCATCGCGGGCAAGAATAGCAGCCTTGAGTGGGAACCCTTTTGAACATGAACGACAACAACAACAAACAGAAAAACAAACGAACAGACAGAAATTCAAGGCATCCACTATTCCGGTGGACGCACAACACTGCACAGGCAGGCTCCTGCTAAAAAAGCAGTTGCCCCCGCCAGAAGTGTCAAAGTCCCTACGACTTTGGCAACACCCCGTCCGGTAGTAAAGCTGGTCTCTAGTGTCTCAATACTCCGCCTTATTCGCCGTACCTTCGCCCAAAGCGCCATCCACCGCCAAATCTGCCTCGAATGTGTCCATGCTCTCTTCGGATGCCGCCAAGACATTGTGTACACCGATCCACCTTCTGGTGTCAGGAACACCCTGAGTGCAAGCAATAATAGGCTCTGACGATCCAGCTCTTCTATCAGAAGAGAACACGGACCGTGTGGAATGGGATAAGATCCACCAAAATGGTCGACCTCCCGCGTCTACGTCACGTCAGAGACGACCGCCAAGAGGCAACGATCATCCGAGCTTATCGCTCCCCTCCAACTACCCAAGCGCACCAAGGTGGCCAACCCCAAAATACCTCCTACGAAGACTCGCACGTCCTCGCAGTCCACCCAGTCTGGACGCCCTGAACCGAGTAGGACCTCCAGATCTCTCAGCGTGGTGATAAAAGATGGCCTTACGTGGGCTTACGGTCACTGATCGGGGTCACACCGACGTATCCATCGACTCCACCAGGTGAAGGCTGGTGGAACGCCCTCCTCGATGTCTTTCTCGAGATCATGGACTCAAATTCCGGTCGCTCACCCAGCTCTCGCGACCCAGGGTGGTTTCAGGGCATATTAAACCGATAGCCTATTCGGACCTCCATTCAATGGAGCTCTGCAAAGCGGCAATCAGCAGGATCGGTGAAATTGATGCCGTCCGTTTGGACCGAATTTCCCATTGCCCCCGATCGGACCCGGAAGCCATCGTGAGGATCCTCAAGGCCAGCAGCAAAGACCTTCCTACCGATAATTGGACGATGGCCAAAGTTGCTGACCAGTGAGCAAAGCGGTGATCATCTTAAACGAGGAATCTCTCCCGCTTATCAACGCCCATAAGGCGTGATATACTATGGCTTCGGCTCAATCGTGCTCAGGGTCCATAAACCGGACTCTCGAGCAGTCTTGCAGCCCCCGACAGACCCCATTGGACCCCGTCCAATCGGACCATGATTCACCAGACCCCCACCCTTCTGATCTTATTTTGGAGCCCCATGGCTCAGACCAAATTGTTGAGGATGTCGAATGTAGGAGTGAACGCGAAGCTTCTCGACTGGAAAATTGTCCAACTCGGAACTGGTTGGAGAATTTTTCGAAAATATTGAGATTGACGCGGGTATAACCTCTGCTCTGTCAGACAAAGAGGATGCCGATGTGACAATGGTGGATTCTCATGCCAATGCTGAGAGTCACACAAATTAATCTGCAATACTCAAAAACTGCTCCACCGCTCTGATTTCTCTGATTATATTAGGGACTGGTATGTATCTGGGGAATGTTCCTTTTCGAACCACAGATACATCACCTTTAACATTTACGCGGTAAAGTCTTTACTTAGGGAGACCAATTAGACCATTTTTAAGAAGAGGTTGCGTGAATGCCTTCCCGCAACTCCTCCTACGGACTTAAGTCGGAGGCCGTATCTTCTGTCAATCCCTCTGTCGACAGAGGTAAACCCAAACCGCCCTGGCGGAACCAGGAGATCGAGGATCTTCTTCGATCTAGTGGCAAACTCTTTAATATGGCAAAGGCCACCGGTGAAGTGGTACTTTACAAAGCGAAAAAGAGTCTGTAAAGAGTCCTTGATGTTCATATTAGGTCCTCAATTGATCCATTACTTCTATCCTCATCCCAACATGCCTATGTGAGGGCTAAATCAGTGAAGACTGAACTGTACTCCCTTATCCCTAGGGTGGAAAAGTCCTTCCATGTTAAAGAATACACTCTGGCCATTTTCCTGGACATTGAGGGTGGATTCAACAACGTCAACCCGGACACTATGGTTAGGGCTCTTATTTCTCTCGACCTGGATCAGAACCTGGTCAGTTTTATTGGGCTCCTCCTCAAATCGAGAATAATAACCTCCACAGTGGGGGCATCACAGTGCCAGAGAATTGTCATGTGATACTTCAGCCGATGATATAAAATGTTTCGTTAAATCGAAGATTGGGGAACATTTTGAGTTTGGTGGCTAAAAGATGAGGCCATCTTATGGCCTCATTATATGTTGCCGATGAAAGATTTAGTGAAATTGTTAATCCTGTGTTTTGGCCACAGGGTGTATTGGTACGGGAATTCGTATTCAGGCTGGGCCATCGTAGGAATGGTGCTAATTTGCCTGGTCCTATTTCTCAAAAAAAAAATAACTTCGAAATCGTCTTTTATTTTCAAAATTGCTTATCAAAATGTTCGCGGACTTAGGTCTAAACTTTCTTCACTTTATAATAGTAGCTTTGATTTTGAATTTGATGGAATTGCTCTTACTGAAACTTGGCTAAATTGCAATATTCTTGATTCTGAGATAATGTCTAGTAATTTTAACATTTATAGACGGGATAGGAAGTCTAGAAATGGTGGTGGTGTTCTTATTTGCCATTTGCTCTAAATATACCTCTGAACTGATTGACTTGTGTCCTTCTGAGGATATTGAGTTCATTTGCGTTAAGGTCTATGACCGTGGAAAGTCTATATACATTACTTGCTCGTATATTCCTCCCTGTTCTGACATTCATATCTATAGGGCTCACTTCGATTTGATTTCTGGAGTAATTTATTCAATGGGGCAAGAGGGAATTATAGTAGTTCTTGGTGATTTTATTCTTCCGCATACATCTTGGAATTTTTCACCTGAGACTGGCTCATTGGTGCCATGTTCTTCAGTTCCATTCTATGATGAAATTCTGTCCGCTATATGTGATCTAGGTCTTTTCCAGGTTAATGGTGTATTCAATGGGTAGAATTTTGGATCTTGTATTTTTAGTATATCCAAGTATTTCTTCTTTATTTCGCATTGATCCTATATCTATTCCTGAGGATAGTTATCATCCTACGTTGTTACTTTCTATCGAAGTTGATCTTTGTTTACCTCCTATAATTGAGCGTTCATTTGGTGAAGAGGGGCGTTTTAATTTCCATCGTACGGATTTTAGTCGTTTAAATACACTACTATCCTCTGTAGCTTGGTCGTCTGTACTTATTTCACCACCATATGATTCTTTTTCACTTGACAGCATCTTTGATGGATTTTATAAGGTATTATTTAAATGTTTTAGGGACTGTGTTCCATTTGTAAATAGTCGTTTGGAGCGTTCTGGACCTCCGTGGAATTCGGCTAGACCGTCAAGGTTGAGGAACAGAAAATCGACGTTATTTAAAAAGTTTGTTAGATCGGGTACTGATATTGATTATGCTCTTTACTCTAGGGCGCGTGCGGATTATCGTAGAATGAATCATTACTGTTATGAGGAATATTTGATTAGAGTCAGGTCGAACTTCGCTAGTGATCCTAACTCGTTTTAAGACTTCGTTCGAGCTAAACGTAAATCATATTTGTTTCCCACTGAGATGTTTTACGGTGGCGTATCATCCTCTAATTACCTTGTTATTTCGAATATGTTTGCTGACTTTTTTCAGTCTACTTATAGGCAGTTGGACTGGGGACCTGATCTGTTCAGCGGCTTTTCGTATCCTTATTCAGTGGGAAGTGTCTCTATTTCTAATATATATTCATTTGATAAGGAGCCTGTTCTTGAGTCTTTGTCTGGACTGAAACTTACATACTTGCCGGGCCCTGACGGGGTACCGGCCTGTATTTTGAGAAAGTGCGCTGTTGTCTTGAGTGGTCCTTTTACTTTTATATTCAATGGGCTTCTGAGGGCTGGTCATTTTCCATCTATTTGGAAGAGTTCGTTTATAATTCCTTTGCATAAGTCGGGTAATAAATCCAATATTTCCAATTACAGGGGTATTGCCAAACTCAGTGCTAATCCCAAGTTGATGGAGAAACTGGTGACGGATTATCTCTTTTTTAATACGAAATCTTTAATATCCCCTTTCCAGCATGGTTTTTTAAAAGGTTGGCCGACTGTCACTAATCTTCTTGAATTTACTACACATGTTTTCAGGGGTTTTCTTGCCAGCGCTCGGACTGATGTAATTTATACTGATTTCAGTAAGGCTTTTGATAGGGTTGATCATAGAATTTTGCTTCTTAAACTGTCATTAATCGGTATTCCTGATATTATTCATCGTTGGCTAGACTCCTACCTCTCCCTTAGGACTCAGAAGGTATTGTTTAGGAATGTATTGTCTAAGTTTGTATATGTTACTTCTGGTGTTCCGCAGGGTAGCCATTTGGGTCCTTTACTGTTTTTATTGTTTCTTAATGATCTTCCTTGTGCTATTTCTGATTGTAATATTCTAATGAATGCTGATGACGTTAAATTATTTTATACTTTTGATGATGTTGTACCTTGGTGCAGAGTTAATTTAATGGATCTTAACGTAAAAAAATGTAAATGCATGGTTTTCTCTCGCGGGGGCGTGATTTTGCCCACTTATGTGATTAATTCTTGCCCTTTGGAAACTGTGACTACATTTCTTGATTTGGGATATGAAACTGTCTTTTATTGATCATATTAGTATGATGATTGGCAAGGCTCGGGCTGTTCTTGGCTTTGTGAAAAGATGGGCATTGATCCTTATATAACTGGACTGCTATACATTTCACTTGTTAGACCTATTTTGGAGTATGCATCTATTATTTGGAATCCATACTATCGTTGTCATAGTGATTCAATAGAGTCTGTGCAGAGGCAGTTTTTATTATTCTGTTTACGTGGCTTAGGATGGGATTATGCCAATGGGTTTCCGTCAAATGAGGCTAGATTAGGTTTGATAAAACTTCCAACTTTGGAACGTAGAAGGGCTGTTTGAGGTGTTTGTTTTGTTTTTAATCTGGTTAAAGGTGATATCGATTCTGAGTTTTTACTTTGTAACCTGAATTTCAGTATTCCTACAAGATTTTCACGGCACTATCGTCCTCTTTCTTTAGATTTCTATAGAACGAACTATGGAAGTAATTTTCCTTTTCGTAGAATATGTAATGATTTTAACTTATATTATGATTTTATTGATTTTAATTATAGTGTTTGTAATATAAAACGTAGCTTATATCCTGGCATTAATTTGTAAATTATTATATAAAAATGTATTTTCGTTCTAGTCATAGGTAGTTCCTGTTTATTGTTCTTGTTGCCATTACTTTTCCCTTACCCGCTACAATCCGGGCTGTAGTGTGTACGTGTCCTTACGTAATGGGGACGAGCCCTCCGCGGTCGGGTGAGGGTGGGTTAGTGTGTGGCCAGAGACGTTCGATAAATAAAAAATAAAAAAAAAACTCACTCCTGAGAAGACTTGAATACTCTGGTAATAACGCCATAGCCCACGCTGACGATATTGCCATTGCTGTGCCGGCAATATGCCCATAGACGCTGTCTGATAAGCTAAACTTGGCGCTGTCAATTGTACTGGACTGGTGCGGGGTTTTTGAACTATCCGTTAATCCCTCTAAGACAGATACAATTCTTTTCACTAGGCGATACAAGGTCCCGACCTTTACCCTCCCTAGTATAAACGGGACCAGACTCGCGCTGAGTCCCGAGGTTAAGTATCTGGGCCTGATCCTCGATCCTAAACTCAATTGGAGGGCGAATCTGGCTGCTAGAGCGCCAAAGGCGGTACGTGCTGCTTTCTGTTGCAGCAGGGCAGTTGGATCCAGATCCGTCCCCCGGAATTCCTGGATGTATATACCGACGGCTCCAAACTCGATGGCGGTGTGGGTAGCGGAGTCTGGGAAATTGGACTTAAACATTTCACTCTGGCGGCCGGACTATTGCAACGTGTACCGAGCTGCACAATGGATCCTCGCATACAGTGTTGTTTTCACCCGCATCTCGATGGGCACTTCAGAGTCACACTTATCTGGGTCCCCGGACACTGTGACATTCCGAGAAACTGCAGAGCTGACGAGCTAGCCACAGCTGGCGCACTACTTCCGGAATCCTCTTCAATCAATTTAGGAATGCCACTTACCCCGTTCAAACTGGCCATTGCGCGGAAATTCTTCTTAGACGCCAACCTATCCTGGATCAATGAAGAGTCCTGTTCCACCGCTAGGCTCACTTGGCCCTCTATAGATAGAAAGTGCACCAACCAGTTACTTGGACTTGGTCGTAACGTCATCTCGATCACAGTGGCCATGCTTACAGGTCACTGTGTTATGGGTAGATACTAGGGTGATCGATTATTCGACATATTTCAAAAACCGGTTTTCGAATAGTTCGAATATTTGAAATTTGAAAAAAACCGGTTGGAAACTTGAAAATTAAAAAAAACCGGTTAACCGGTTTTTGTTTAATAATTTGAAAAATTTCCAAAAATTAAATAAAAAAAATATTTTCAATTTATTTTATTAAAAACAATAACAATAAACACATTTTTATTAAAATTCATTCAGAAAAAATACTTGAAAAGTAATAGTTTATGTAAAAAAATACTTATACAATAACAGTTTATGTAATTTTTTTGTTTTTAATCTGTTTTACTTATTAAAAACTTTAATAATTATAAAATATTTACATTTTTAATTTAAATTCATTTAATTTATAGTTGTTTTCACATTTCATTTAATAAAACAAAGTTAACAATTATTAAAACAAAAATAAAAAATATTAAATATTTTTATAAAATATACTCTTTTCAAAAATATAACAAATTATCAATAACTAAATATAACATTTCATTTAATTGGTATTTGTTTCAAATTGTTATAACAAAAAACTAAGAAAAGTTAATAAAAATGAGATCCATGTTTTCAAAGGGATATCTACACCATTAGTTGTAGTTTAGAATATAATAATTATAAATTAAGAATTTCCAGTTTTAGTTCAGAAATTTTTAAATGAATTTAAGAGATTTCTGACTGTATTTCAGAAATTTCAATTTTTTAATGTTTCGAAAATTCTAAAATATAATTAGAATTTTATAAAATGCTTTTAAAAATGTCTCAAATTCAAAATGTTGAAATCCAGAAGAGCGTGATTTACGCATTTATATATTCGCAAAAACTGAGAAGCCATTTTAAACCATTTAAATTTTAGAATTTTTGTATTAAATGTTAAAAAAAAGTAAACTTAAGAAACCGGTTTTTATAAGCAAAAAAACCGGTCTATTGGGTATTCGAAAAATCAACATTTGGAAAAAACCGACAGCTGTAAGGTCAAAAAAACCGGGTTTTCCACCGGTTTTAAAACCGAGTTGATCACCCTAGTAGATACGCGAAAAGAATGCGGCTCCCATTTAGCGCCTTCTGCCGTGGGTGCAGATCCGCTGGGTAAGAGGTGATTGTTGTCCACTTTCTTTGTCAATGCCCATCTCTTGCGAGGTGCAGATATATGTAGATTATCTGGCTCTCCAACCCTTGTCAGCTTGACGGAGCTATCGTCCGTTGATGTCAAGGATATAGCCTCGTTTATCACACTTTTTGGCACGTGGGGTAGTAGTGATTTAAATGTACAGCCCTTGCGCTGACCAACTTCTCCCTCCTTGGTTCGGAGGAACTTGGTCAGTTCAGGGACTGCGATCACCTGTGGTATGGAAGCTACCACACTAACCTAACCTAACGATTTAAGACACATGTCGAACATTGCAGTAAGGGGCCTAGCTAGTAATGATGCACAATTTTTAAGCATACAGCTCGGTATACCATCAGGCCCTGAACTAAATGAGCTGTTTAGTGATGTTAAATTCGAGAAACTTAGTATCAAGATTAATAAACGAAAAGGATATCTCACATTATTGATTTGTTGTATAAGGATAAGATATTGCAGTATCAGAAGACATAGTAGAATACGTGGTTGAGAAGAAGGCAGCAAATGCATTACTTATTGAAATATCATCCGAAGAGCCGATGGATATCGTTCTTAATGGAAAAAGAAAAGGAACGTGCAATAATAAAAAGCATTTTTTAATTGGATTTTCCGGTATGATAAGCTGTACTAATGGGATACATCTGGCAATAATACCCTTGACTTTTAATGAACATTACAAACTGCAAGCGCACTTTTAAAAAAGCTTCGAATAAGTCTCATTCAATCGTATTCAGCATGATCCCATCATGATCCATTAGTTCAGAATGAAAGCGATTTGACGTAGCATTTAAGAAAAATATCAGGCCGGAGTAAGAAATACCGGGTTGATGGGTAAATATTTGTGTAATCACTGTTCGTTTTTAAATAAAAAAAATTTCTGGATATTTATTTATAGGGGATGCTGGTCATCTTTTAGAGATTGTCTTTCTCTCAAAAGTAATTTCAGCAACGTTCATTCAAAAACCCTAAATGTTGTTGAAAATATCATAAGCGGTTGAAAAAGTCGATTTAGTTGTCTACTGGGAGCATGACAACTCAATTATACTCCCAAATTTGTATGAAAACTTACATTCGTATGCGATACTTTGCAAGATTGGTCTATAAATATACCTGAACTTAATGATGAAATCAATTTCAACGCATCAAATATCCGATAAGGATGAATATTTTGTAGAGACTCCGGAGTTCTTTAAGTCTGATAGACGTCGTCTAAGCGTATGGTATATCATTACCACAAGTTCTTGATCCGATTTTGATCTGAAGCTTATGCAAGTCACCGTAGTCTAGTAAAAAGTATGTTGGTTTATTAGATAAGAGCCCGTGGTTAGACATCTGAAAACAAAATAAGATATTGCTACGTTTTTACCCTTTTAATAACATTTAAAATATGAGTTCGTAGATTGCAAATAAAATAAAAATAAATTTGTGTTTAGTTTTAAATCAAATTATCAAAATCAAATTATTATAGAAAGAACAAAAATCAAAATGATACATATTAAAAAGGGTTATTAGTTAAAAAGTAGTCGAGTAACCAAAACTACGCGGTACTCGATGTAAAAAACAGGATCGTTGCGAAGAACAGGGCGGCACATTATTCCCCCCTGCTGGAGCGGACTCACCTAAATCTTAGCGGTATCTGAATACGCCTACCACTGGAGATAGTCTTAGGTTGGTTGACTTGAGGTGAAAAGCTGACCACTGGTGACTGTTGCTGGTTCGCAGGAATGTCCGGTGCTGGTTAGCTGGAATGTCAGGTGATGATTGCTGGTTAGCAGGAATGTCAGGTGATGATTGCTGGTTAGCAGGAAATTCTGGTAATTGTTTCTGACTGGCTGGAATTTCAGGTATGTGTTGCTGACTAGATGCAATGTCCTCTGATTCAGTATTCGCTACAAAAGCAGGTTTAAGTCTGTCTACACTTATGTTGTTATGACGACCTCGTATGGAAATCTCAAAGTACTTTTCAAAACGTTTTATAACTAAGTAAGGACCATTGTATGGATGAGTAAGTGACGGTCGGACAGCGTCGTTTCGAAAAAAAACGTGAGATGAGGACCAAAGATTTTTTAAAATTAACGTTGGTGGAGTCGAGTGATGGGCATTGTTTGTTTAAATTCGTTAATAAAATCGCTGTCGGATCCCGTGATCCTTGCCGGTTGTAGAAATTCGTCTGGAATTGTGAGCATTGAGCTGTAAACTAATTCTGCCGGCGAAGCGTTTATGTCGGGCTTAAAAGTGACCCTTAGACCGAGCAAAATCATAGATAAATGAAATACCCATCTGGCAGGATTATGACAAAGTATCGCCACTTTGAAGGTCCTGTGCAATCTCTCAGTCATTATATTCGCTTGCGGGTGGTATGGTGTAGTGCGAAGATGTGTTGCTCCGATTGTCTTTACTTATTCGGCGAAAATCTATGACTCAAATTGATGACCGCGGTCTGATGTTATTCGCATTGGAACGCCGAATCTAGCAATCGGCGTGTAAAACTTTCGAAAATTGTTAAACAATACCGTTGACAATTGGGAGGGAGGAATTCATGCAAACAAGGCAAAGTTTCTGATTGTGGTCAACGTGGCGACCTCCAGGACGATCCTTGTCTTGCTGTATTCAAGTTGACACGCAGCCTCCTCGTGGCCCCTCTTGGATGGCATTCTAGCACCCGCTAGATGTTAACTAATGCGTGCAGCGAAGTCCAATCCCCTGGACGTTAAATTTGGGTTGTGCGTAGGGCTTGGAACCCACCACGTAAAAATCCCCCTCCAATGAAAACCAAAACAGAATCCTCCAATAAGATCCCCTTAAAAGTTGACGTCCACGGCAAACGTATAAAGGACTACGATTTACATATTGGCACATGGAACGTCCGCACCCTTTACAGGGTAGGCGCTTCTGCCCAGCTGGCGGATGCGGGCTGGAAGGTATCTTTGGCCCCACTGTCGGACAGTTCAACCTCCACGCGGACACTACCTCCAATGGTATGAGGCTGATCGATTTCGCCGCGGCGCGCAACATGGTAGTATGTAGCACCAGGTTTCAGCATCTCGACATTCATAAGGCCACCTGGATGTCCCCCGATCGATCAACATCTAACCAGATCGATCATATTGTGATTGACGGAAAGCACGTTTCCAGTTTACTAGATGTGCCGATTGCGCATTAGCGCCTCGAGGTCTGCGCGCTCTAGTACATTGCGAAAGCTGGACGTCAAGAAGCTGCGATCACAAAGGACAACTGGAGCAGGAAAGGCGTGAGCGCGAGGAAGTCGAGATATATAGGTGTAGGAATGATGCTCGAAAATTTTATCAAAAGGTTAAGCGTCTAACCGAAGGTTTTAAGCCCGGAGCGTCTTCCTGCAAAGACGAAAACGGAAACCTGATAACCGACTCGCAAGGGGTGCTGAGGTTATGGAGGAAACACTTCTCTACTCTGCTGCAAGGTGATGTTCCGAGCCCGATCGACGATGACGGCGTGGAGATTCTGCCGCCTAGCCATGAAGAGGTCAAAGTCGCGATCATGCGTCTTAAAAACAATAAAGCGGCGGGTCCTGATGGCCTCCCCGCTGAATTGTTTAAGACCGGATGTAATGAGTTGGTAGGGCGCATGCACCAACTTATTTACAAAATATGGCTAGAGGAAAGTATGCCCAACGATTGGAACCTCAGTGTCCTCTGTCCTGTCCTGAAAAAGGGAGACCCTACGATATGCGCCAACTACAGGGGTATAAGTCTTCTCCCTATCGCATATAAGGTTCTTACAGGCGTATTGTGTGAACGATTGAAGCCACTCGTAAAAACACTGATTGGACCTTATCAGTGCGCCTTCAGACCTGGCAAGTCCACCATCGACCAGATCTTCACACTACGCCAAATCCTGGAAAAGACCCACGAGAAACAAGTCGACACACACCATCTTTTTGTCGACTATAAGGCAGCCTTTGATAGCCCCATAAGGGATCGTGTTTTTTCCGCAATGTCTGAGCTCGGTATACCTGCGAAGCTGATAAGGCTATGCAGAATGACGTTGAGCAATTCCTGCAGCTCCGTCAAGGTAGGAAAGGACCTCTCCGAACCTTTTGGTACCGTGCGAGGTTTCCGACAAGGCGACCCCTTATCATGCGACCTCTTCAACTTCGTCATGGAGAGTGTTCTGCGAAAGGCGGGAGTGCATCGCAATGGCACTATTTTTCAAAAAAGTGTCCAGTTGCTTGCGTACGCTGACGACATTGACATTATAGGGCGTTTTAAGCGAGATGTTACTGCTGCCTTTTGTGCTATTGAACGAGATTCTAGTAAGATGGGTCTAGCAGTAAATGAGGGCACAACAAAGTATATGTTATCGACAAGTAGACACGCGCGGCGTATTGATTCTCAGATAACGGCCGATAACTATACTTTTGATACGGTCAAGGAATTCATCTATCTTGGCTCCGCCGTTACCACCAGAAATGATTTCAGTCTGGAGATCAAGCGTAGGATCACTCTTGCCAACAGGTGTTATTATGGTCCCAGTAGGCAATTGAGTAGCAGAGACCTCTCTCGTGCGACAAAACTAACACTCTACAAGACGCTCATCCTCCCCGTGCTTCTTTATGGCGCAGAGGCATGGACCCTATTAAGAACAGATGCAGCAGCCTTGAGAGTGTTCGAGAGAAAAGTCCTACGCAAGATCTTCGGTCCAGTGCGAGTTGGCGATGATTTCCGTATCCGATCCAACAGTGAGCTGTATGAGCTCCTCAACGACGTAGACGTTGTACAGCGTATTAATATCCAGCGGCTGCGCTGGCTCGGCCATGCCGTTCGAATGGAGGAGGATGCTCCGGCGAGACGGGTATTTGATGCGGGAATCTGCGGAAGTCGGCGAAGAGGCCGACCTTGTATCCGTTGGAAGGACCAAATCGAGGAAGCCCTGTCATCGATTGGTGTGACCAACTGGCGTAGGCGCGCAAGAAGCAGAGGCGCCTGGAAGGATGTGTTACGGCAGGCCGAAATCCGTTAAACGGGTTGTTATGGCCAATTAAGTAAATAAGTACCGTTGACCCTCACATAATGGAAACGGTCCAACGATATCAATGTTGATATGGGCGAAGCATTGTCTAGTCAGCTGGAATTTAGCCGGGGTTGACCGAGTATGCCGTTGCACTTTTGAGCATTGACATTCCAGGCAGTTATGAACGAAGAGTACGCAATCTTTCCGAATACCAGGCCAACAAAATCTGGTAGTTGCCAATTACGTCATGAATTTAAATTCATATAAACCGAAAGGTGTGCTAATAGCGGTCTTTGCGATATCATCAGGATGGATTGGAACTTGATGGAAGGCTTTCTGTAGGTCGATTTTAGAGAAAAATTTCTTACCTCTGAGATTCGTGGTGAAATCTGTTGAGTATGGCAATGGGTAGCGATCCGGCAATGTTCTTGCGTTACGTGCACGGTAGTCTCCGCATGACCGCCACTTTTTTTGACTAAGTGCAACGGACTGGACCAGTTACTATTAGACGGCCGGCAAATACCAGCCCTCATCAGAAATTCGAATTCTTTTTTAACAGCTACTAATTTCTCCGGCGATAAGCGTCGTGGGGCGACAAAAAACGGTTTGTCCTGTCGTGTCAATTTTGTGAGTAATCGAAGATCTTGTCGTAGAGCCATATGGTGAAAGGCGTGTTATGTCGGAGAACTCTTTCAGAATGTCGGCAAATGGATCGGCGGCGTTAAATGTTTTAATGGCGAGTGTTTCACAAAATATTGGAGATGTAAGCTGTAAGACAACACCAGTAGTATTATCTATGAGCCTATTGCGTTTAAAATCTATAAGTAAATCGTAATATTTAATAAAATCACATCCATCACAGTCAGTAAGGTTACGTCGGCAACCACAAACGACCAAAAGAAATCACGATGTAAGCCAAGACCAATTTTAAGATCTTTCTCACCGATTACTTTGGTCGGAGACCCGTTTGCAGAGTATAGAACTATGGCCGTAGGACGTAGATTTTGAGGTTAGTGGCAAGACGGAAACGTCGGCACCACTGTTTACTAAAAAATATCATTCTGACAATTTGTCTCTTACTCGTAGGCGAAATAATTCTGGTGATAAATTCACCAGAAACCGCCACCTGCCCAGGTAGTCAGTTAGAGTGTTGTTCAGGAGTTGGTGCGCAAGGCGTTAACTTTGCGCTGCCTATACCTATAAGGGCTGCGGCACTTTCTAGCATTCAGTCTATGTTTGCTATGGTACCAGCACTCGGGGTCCAATGTGTTGCTAGAGGTGTTTTGATTATAAGTTGCTCGGTTTCTTGACTGGCTGCGTCGTGGTACGGTTTTATGTGAGCGTGAATTGGAACGAGTTGAAAGACGTTCAAATTTTTTTCCAAGATCGACTATGGTTGTGTGTAGTTCGCTTATTTCCTTCGATTGTCTAGATTGAACGCTTCCTATTTAGTTTGATGCCATTGCGTTGACAATTACGTCTGCGATTTTGGTAAATTCCGCTGGTGTACCCGTGGAAGCTGCTACCACAGGCTGCGCAAATTCTGATAATCGCTTCGTCCACAGCCCCTTAAGAGCCGCCTCGCCCAAAAATGTGCCAGCCACACGCTTCATCTCAAAAAATAGCTGTGATGGTCATTTATCGCCAAGGGGATATCTGCAAAGTGATTTATTATTTTATCTTTGGTGTAGTCGTACCTGTTGACGGGTGGCATTGAAGCGATAACATCGGCAAGCTGGGCTATTACATTCGGGTCGAGCGCTGCTAAAATAGTCGCAGTCTTTTGTTTGTCCGCAGTTATGCCCGATGCCGTAAACCAGAAGTCCATTGATATGAACCATGCGTCAATCTTGGCACTAAACATGGGCGAAACTGGCAATCGGGAATAAATTACGGATATATTGCCTTGCGCTGTATTTGTAACATCAGTAGAATGGCTGGGGGTTTCTTTAGGAAGGCCGCTGTCGTTGACGGTAAGGTGAGATTTCTCATTTTCTTCTGCCATTGCAAAGAATATCGAAATTAAATATCACGTTTCTTCGAAAACAAAATGGCGGTTGAACGACGCCAAGAAATGCCACACCCAAGATTAGTCTAGAATTCTAACGGTATTTTGTTGTACCAAACATCGGCGTCACCAATTTGGAACTTTCATATCACCAATTCGTTTTTACTTCTTTTAAAAATACAAATATTGTTCACTGTGTAATTTCAATTTATTTTAATATTTTTTCAAAGTTTAATTTGGCTTAGAATAAGGTTTACAACGAAATTATATATTTTATTTAACGCAACGTGTTGCTTGAGGCAAGAGTCAAGAATAGAAAGAACAATAATCAAAATGGTTGTTAGTGATAAAAAAAAGATATATTATTTATTTATTTATTAATTACAATACAATTACAAATTATATTCTAATTATATACGAGCGGAGTAACTTGACCATATGCTCGGTGTAGTGTAACAGACCAGTGGGAATCGAACCCACAACCCTCACGCTAACAGTCTAGCACACTACCCACTAGACTACCAGGGCGCCCAAAAAAATATTAAAAAAAGGGTTATTAGTTAAAAAGTAGTCGAGTAACCAAAACTACGCGGTATTCGATGTAAAAAACAGGATCGTTGCGAAGAATAGGGCGCCACATACATATATAATTGGCCAATATAACCCTTTAGTTAGGATTACGACCTAGCTTCTCACAACATAGATGTTGTGTATGTTAATTTTATACATGAGTGGCGGGACCTACAGTTTAAAGTCGATTGCCTAAGTTTCAATGGCAATTTTATTTACTCTCAGAGTTTTTGCCAGAAACCTACTGGCAGATTTCCTGGGGTTTGAACCGAGGCTTCACGTCTAATAAGCCAACACACAACTTACTAGACTACGGCGCCTACTTTTCGATATAATGTAGTATGAAATTGCGAAGGACTATAACATAATCTGTTTCTTCCTAAATGCCTTACGCACGATATTTGTACCACAGTACGAAAATTACTTCCAAACAATATTACCGCCGCCATTTTTTATTCTATTAAGAGTGGATCTAAACTTTGGATCTTGGCAAAAATGAAGTTGTTCAATTCAGACCACAGATTGTCTTTGTCGATGTCGAGTTATAGAAGTTTCTTCTAAGGCTTTACGTTTTACGTCTCTACGCATTTTTGGTAGTAGTAGTGGTAGTAGTTTCTGTGACTTTGCATACTGTAATTAAGTTTCTGACTAGATATTTCCTCAAATTTTCTTATAAGAACTTCAGTGTAAATGTCTCCCACATCCATTACTATTGAGCGCAGCCAAAATATTTGATTAACTCTTCGAACATACCGACTAAAGAAAACTCTTTGAGTTAAGTATCCCCAGTAGCGTAAATGTAGAGCACAGGTATTATACTGAATTTGACAATGGTGGTTTGTTTTTTTTTTGGTCAAACCTGTAGACAGTTAAATTCCTTATTATACGATTCAGCAATTTCACAATTCCACGATTTTCTGTTAAAATGAGTTTTTTCCATGAATTGAGTTTATTCCACTCATTGCATTCGAGTTCGTTGAAGATATAAAAAGATTGGATTTAGTACATTTCCATGGTTGTTGAGGCTTTAATTTTGAGACCAACTGCAGTGAAAGACATCCCTATCTTACTCCTGAAATGACCATCTATGGCTCAAATTTTCTACGCATTTCAAAGCTGCTACGTAATATTAAAACAATGTTAAATCCAACTCGAATGTTATCTAGTTCGGACCATACATAAATATATGTATCTCTATCATCACTGTCACTCTCTATAAATAGCAGTCCATAATGAGATTTGCATTTGCACCGATTTTTTATTATAATCCTGAGGGTAGTTTTCTGATCGAGCCTTGTTCGTGAAGCAAAGAGCTATATAACTACACAGTTACAAACACTTCCACACATTTGAAGGAATAATAGTCGACGTATGTTAGAAAATAATGTTAGGTATGTTCCGTTATTTAGAGTTTTGAAAGCATTTATTATTTCCGTTTTAGATGATAATGCGGTTGTAATATGCAATATATGTAATATGTTAACTTTATTACTATATGATGCGGCCTGCTGAAGGTAAGTTAATGCCGTTAATAATAAACACTTACAAAAACGAATTGGAATAAAAACAAAGTTATATTTTTCAAAAACAACAACACAAAAAGGTTAGGTAGACTAGGAATTCACATAATTTATAATTTTAAAGAAGTTGCCTTTGAAGTAAAGGTATAATTAGTCCTTACGTTCTGTTACGTTCGGCATCAGCTGTTTTTATTTTGTCTATGTCCTGTTCCATTTCGTACGTGTATTAAATATACAGAACAATAACGAAATTCTACCTTAAGCCTTTCGATTAACTAAACTTTAGTTCGTATTATTCGATATTGCAAATGCACAAGATAATTTTTTATAATTTCCAACCTTTGAAGTAAATTCATTTACGGGAATCCATTATCTGATTAATAACTCTGCCAACTATATATATAAAAATTTTCTAGTCTTGCGCAAGATACAAGGCCCTATGACTTTAGCAGTTCTTGATTTGATTTTGTTCACAGTTAAGAGCAACAAGTAAACAGAGGCGATACGTAATTTGATACATTAACAATTTAATGTGAAAGGGACAGCAGATTGTTTCATTCCGTTTTGTCTAATTATGTTTCTTTAGTTTCCGGAGTGGGTTTTTTATAATGGCGCAAGTTATTAAATAATTCAATTTTTTAGTGAAATTATTAATAAATAATAAAAACAGAACTAATAATAATTTTTAATTCAAGAAATTAAAAAATAATGCCAATATACACAACTCTCAGCAATAAAATTTGTTTTATGAGCACTATGTCTTATTTTGATCTTGTTATATTTAGTTTCTTACTTACCTTTTGAACAAGAAACTGTATTCATTGCGATCACACAAATTTCGATTAATAATTAAATATTTAAGAATTTTTAAAATTTGCATTGATGAAATTAAAAAATATTCCAAATTCTCCCTTTTTTAACACGAAATAAATGTTTACTTACATTTCCTGCTTTATAACAAATTTTCGCTCTGCATATCCGTTGAATCTAACACATTTGCTTCGCAATACATTGTAACATATTTTTTCTCCCTCTATATAAACGGTTAAGACTGCTGTTTCCAGCGTTTTTCAAACGTCTTAACTGTCAAATCTGGTTATTCGGTGCCGAATCAGAGCCACACTAAAAATGGCTGACATAAAAGTATTACTGTATTACGTTTAGTAATATTTAAAACAAATGCAAGTCTACGATTCACTGGAGGTTTACATCACTTTTCTAATTGTATGTTGAATTCAAGCTCAATGTGGTATTAGAACAACAGTTTTATTCATTATTATTTTACTTTGAAGTAGAATTTTGTTTGCGGTGTTAAGATATCTGTAATACAGGCTCTGTATATTGTATTTTACTAAATTAACTAGAAATCGCATTAAAATACACATACACAGAGTTCTTTTTTCATAAATTTTTAATACATATAATTTCTTTAATATATTTTTTATTTTTGAATATACTTGGTATATTTTTATAACATATATGTATACACTATGTATGATAAATATAAATATTACTCTTGGATTTACATTGTAGAATTCATAAAGAGGTGTTTAATTGTACACATATGAATGTATGTAAGCATGCTTGTGTGTAGTTGTTTTTATTTTTTGTTTGTTTTTTTTTATTTATTTTTTTTCTTTGTTGTTGAAAGTTTTTAAATAATAATCAAGTGAATCTCTTAAGTGGATTTCTTTTCACTTCCATTCGCCTCAATATTGCCATTATTCAGTTTTAAATCGTCCAATTCTCTCTTACTGACATCATCTATATTGCCACTTTCGTCATGTATTAGGGATTGCGTAATTGAAATGGAGTTGTTTTTCACGTTACTGTTACCGTGAGATGATAAAACTTCCACTGCAGCAGCCAATAATTGATCTTCCGGTTGTGAGAATTTTACTTGCAAATCGCCTTTATCAACACGTTCAGTGGGTGTATTACTACCTTCAAATTTCTCTGTTGTTATGGTTGTAATAGTTTGGCCATCATCACTACAAAAAAGTTTTGACATTTTAAAATAGTAAAATGTGTACTTATGGAACTCATATTGGTCTAGGTAATAAATCTGTGTGTTGCAATTTACCTTGTTTTTATGACGACATTAGACTCTTTAATGTTGGGACATTTCCTTTCATCGCTAACTGGTACTTTGGCTTGTAGTTTTTGTATCATATCTAAAATACAACACGATAAAAAATAATTGTATAACTCGTTAATAGTGTTGTATTTGTACTTATTCAAATGAAAATATTTTAATATAAGACCCAAAGTCGTTAAACCTTGAATCTATCTCAATCGAAATTATTGCCTTACTTTGTATTAGTTTAGTAAAGTTTTCATTCTAAAAATGTTAAAATAAAAATAAAACCTTAGTACAGGCTTTGAACTATTATCGCTAAAGTAAATTGGCATTCATTTTCTTAAACAATTGGTCAATTCACACAAGCCGTTGTATCCTTGTATTCATTGTATTGTTGGAAGAACATACACCAGTGTATGATTGTTGTTGATAATTTTCATATAAAAATCTGATACACATATACACATTTTTTCCATATGTTTTTAAAAGTTGTATTGGTTTCGTGCTATCAAATTGTGTGAATGGAAAAAAAGTGTATATGTTTTCATATGTTGTGTTGGTTTCGGGCTATCAAATTGTTTGAATGCCACGAAATACGCAATACAGCATAGCATTGAGCGTTCACAAAGAAACAAATGTGTTCAATACAACATACACGATACAAAGTTGTGTGAATTGCCCCAATATTTGTAGGATTTCCGATAAAATTACGTTAATAATAAATCGTTTGTTTGATTAAAACGATATTTATGTAAATCATTATCAATCGTCTATTACAGGCACTATCTAATAATAATATCCCTATTTAATAAAATATAACTTACAAAAATATAAATTTCCCGTAAACTTGCTCATTCTTACCATTGTTTTCTATATTTTGCTGGGCTTCCTCCAATACTTGGAGAGTGTGTTGTTCAGCAATGCGTCGAATATTATCTATATCGTAGTTTTTAATTTGTTGTACTGCTTCATTTACATCATCTCTAGTTGTAATTATATCGCTTACAATATTAGTTCTAGGAGATGTTTTTACAACGTTGTCATCTTCTTTAACTGAAAAAAAACCATTTGAATAAATATTATAATTATTTACCATAAAACCAAGACATCAAAATTTACTCAATAATATTTTAAATACCATATTATTCAAGATCATATTTTTAACTGCCGAACATTTCTTTAATAAAAAATAAACTGCGAAAAGGAAATTACTAATTAATTGAAATGATTGAAAATAGAAATAATGTGCATACATTGATTGATGAGATTATCGAGAAAAAGTCGAAGAAATGGTTTTATAGACATCGTGAATAAATTTGCAATAAAATTTAATGATGTATCTTGCCATGTTATTATAAGTTACGTTAAGCTCCAAACCCACAAAGAGTTCACATCCATACAAGAGAGTTGGAATTAGGTATGTTATCGCCAAGAGCTTTTTTTTATGGATTTAGTATTTTCTAGTTTTTTCGTATTTGTAGTTAAATGAATGTATATTAAGTATTTAAGGTCGTTACATCAATTGATGCAATGAGTCTGAGTATCTTAAATGTTTTAAGAATATGGCATGGCATAAAGAATATGTTTGCCATGCATAGTATTTATGATTTTATGTTTTTGTCAGTTAATTTTTTTTTAATGAAATATATGTTTAAAAAGTGTAAATTTTAGTTTAAATTTTAAGACAACTGAATATGAAATATGAAAGTATGTGTAAGTAAAATAGCTTATATTATAATTAAGTGTATGGGTATAATTATGGAAATTAACAAAAAGAATTGTTAACAGCACCAGTGAGGAAGAAGAAGACTTATGCGTGCCGGGTACTAGTAATGTTCGAAAAATAAAATAAGAAGGTGACTAGGAAAGTATATTATTTCGAATATGTGTATATATGTATGTATGTATATATTTTTTGCAATATGTTAACTTCAAAATAAACAAAATGAACAAACGTGATAAAAAAAAGGAAGCACGTCGTTGCCATTGCGTTTTTATAGAACTTGTTTAATTTGGTAAAAATTATCGATATTGCTCCGGCACTGTCATATTTTTAAAAAAGTTGTGATAACAAACAAAATTTAAAGGTGACTTCAAAGTTCACTTCAGCTAAAGTTACCTTTTACTAAACCCGACTTTAACGGCAAGTTGCAGAAATGGCAGTTAGAAGAATTGCGGATACTTGTGCGAAAAGGTGCTAGCAAATGAAGGTGTTGTGAACTGGCCACTGAGATCTTACGATTTGACTCCTTAGACTTTTTCGTCTGGAATTTTCATAAGTTGAAGATGTATGCGAATAAACCAATAACCACAGCAGTCCTTAAAACCAACATAATACATGCCATTGGTCAAATTCAACCTGATTTCTGCGCCGGAGTATTGAAAAATTACGCATTTCAAATGTGCTCATATTGACATACATATATTTGACAAATATACTTTTTACTATAACCGTATTTATTTATTAAAACAAGAGAACAAGCAAGAATATAAAATAAAGTAAAACTGCGCAATAGTCTATATGTCGAAAGTTCGCGATGTATGGATTAAATGTGAATTGTGAACTTATTGCCATAGAGATATCCCTATTTAAATGTTTCCTAATAATAACTAACTTCGCGGAGCTGCGCAGTTTCGTATACAATTTTTAATTTGCTCTTTAATAACATATTTTCCAAATACAAAATACGTTTTTGTGCTTTGAAAATGTTAAACCGTTATAATACATCTTTATTGTGCTTTCAAATTATTTAATACAATTACGGGCAAAATCTTACCTCTTTCGTCATGAATTTGATGTTGTTGTTCATCTGGAATTGTAGTTGATTGTGTTTTTTTAATAACTTTTTCTTTAACAAATGGGGCTTCGACGACTTCAATCGGTGCAGCTTGGCTGACCGATTGATGTGTTGATAACGAAACTTCATTGATAAAATTGCTAATTCCCTCTAAGCCATCTTGGAAAAGTTGCTTTTCCGCTTTCGTTCTTTCCATATCATCTGTGACAGGCTCAACATTATCAATGCATGTATTAACAATGTCATTACGTCCGATTTTGATAAGAGCTTGTTGTAGTTTATTGCCGGTAGCTTCATTGCCTTGCTGGCGTAGCCATAGGCGTAACATGACCATTGCACGCTGATTTTCATTCTTGTCGTCCGCATACTCAGCATTGATGAGCTCGATGTCGGTCTCGGGTACACCCAATTCTTTGGCCAATGGTATCCAATCATTCTTAAGCAGTTGACATATATCTGACAGATGCATATCGGCCTTGTGAATTGTTTCGCTAGCTGGAACTTGAGTTTCGCCATTCTGTTGCAGGATTTCACGTTCATTGTATTTCTTTTTATATTCAGCATTGATTTGATCTCGCTGATTTAGGCCTCGGTCTACAAAACTAATACTGTTAATGCTACGCTGGCTGCCAGCAGCTACGTTTCCCTTACTGGAAGTTAAGTTAAGGTCGGAGCCCTGCAGGGCAATATTGAGTGTGCAAATTGGTTGTTTTGGAGCTTCGCCTTGCCCAATTTTAGGTTCGTTCATGAAACTTATGCGTGCGAATGGTTCGTCGGGATTTTTTACATGCACCATAAATGACAAACGATTTTCGCGGAAGGCTTGAAACTTAAGGCTAAGTTGTTCACCAGTTTTTAGTACAGGCACTAAGTTACCACCAAATTCCAAATAAATATCCTGGTCTTCTAAAACTTCCACATCACGACTTTTCGCTACTTCGGTAAAATTATCTTGATGTTCTAGTGTTTTGTCCTCTTTGTCGTCGGTCATACAAAATATTGAAAGTTTGGCCTCATTTGAAGATATGCGCTTGGCGAAAACAACAAATTTGGCCATAAATGGTACCAGCGCCATATACGAATAGAGTTCCGATGCCATTCGACTGGCTTCACTAATGTTACGACAATCCATTAACCAGAACCGAGCCGATACGGTGGTTGTGAATGTCACACTATCCTTAACAAAAGCTAGAGGCGTTGAACCGGTAACATCCTCCCAAATTGCCCGATTCTGACCTCCGGTGATGGAGCATAGCAGACGTAAAGTAGGTGCGTTACCAGTATAGGGCGAATTTACCATACCCTGGGTGCAGGCTTTCGGTGCCGGTATACTGAGAGTTATGGCCTTATGAAACTTGCGACGGCGCGGCTCTACCGTAACAACTGGCGATACAGCTACACCTTGGCCAAGCAACTTGCAACAGCCGTTCAAGTCAACTGGCTGTGCCTGAAGACCGACTCGAATTTTCTTCGTCAATGCATTTGGCGGAAATATTGCCTGAACCTGGGGTACGGCTTGTGATGATACTGTACCACCATCAGAACCAATAGCATGAACTTCCTGACGTATACGTGACACTACTGCAAAGAAGTGTGGAAAATTGCGAGTAACAATACGTATGATACGATTTGTGCGTAAGTCCTCCAAAGGGCTTAATTCTGCTTCCATACTTTCTTGCAGTACCTCGAGCACAGACTCCTCCTTATCATATAAAGTATGCTCACGCCAGCTTTCACCATTATCTGACCGTAAAATTATTATTTCACGTTCCTTATCACGCAAAGACCCAAAATGTGGTACCTCCAAAATAACCGGCCTGAAAAATTTTAAATGTTAATATTAAATTAATAAATATATTCATACTACAATGCAATAGAAACTCAGTCATTAATAAGCAAAATAATACAAGCTAAGGTGAAAAAATTAATTCTATGGTGTGAGCAACTGTGCCTCAATATGTATAAATAAATCAAAGAAATTTTTATTTTTAATAATTTTATTTAATAACAAAATATTGTTACGATTTTACCTTTTTAAAAACGTTTAGAATATGAGTTCGTTAATTGCAAACAAAAATAAAAACAAATATGTGTTTAGTTTCAATTAAACTCTTTATTGTTCACACTACTTTTGTGTGCCACCGTATATAATTTCACGCACGATATAACAACTTGCTTGTTCGTTATTCTTCTCTGCTCACATCCTTTGCGTAAGCAACAACACTTGTATGTTAGATCTGTATAGCGTAGAAATTCACAACAGCGATCTTCAAACCACGACTCTTTACTTCGCACGCAACACGTCTTCACACAAGACTGTCTGAATTCTTACTACTCGTTGTCTGCTTTGTCTTGCCAAAAATCAGTTTGATGAACGTTCTTGAAGCAGAAGGTTATTTTTCGCCTTCTCAAGAATTCTATCGCGACTGCATTGTCGTTTCTGTATTTTGTTCACGTTGTTTGTTGTTGCTTTCTTTCATACTTGTCTGTCTCCTTTTCTTTCATGTTGATTTTGTTGGTTTACTTGTAACAAGTTCGTTGTATGTGTTTGTGTGGCTTTTGTTTATCGTTAATGTTAAACGATGTTTTCATTTTCGTAACACTGCCGCCCGCTTAAGCCTGTTCGTCCCGTATAGGCTCATTATCTCCACTCCCATATTTTGCCAGTCGCTCTATGTGTACGACCTTCATTTTTGTTCGGGGGCTGCTAGCTTTATTATTTTTTACGGTCCATTCCAACTGGTTTGCAGCTTGAGCGATAATCCGTTCGTCCACTTTGGGTTGTAGATTAGAACCAGTTGTCCCTCATGGAAGCCCACCGTGTTGGCTGCTCCATCATACCTGACTTTCATCCTATCACTGACCATTTTTATACGGGTGCGCACAAATTCATGGAGCTCATTTAAGCTTTCCTCTTTTCCAGTGTATTTGGCATCCCTCTCTGTGGCGGGCTTAACACCAAACTCTAAGTCACCGGCAGATTTATCTCAGTCCCAAAGATAACCTTGGCGGGTGATCTAGATGTTGAATCATCGACCTCAGATCTGTACGCCAGGAGAAACCTTGGAATGTGTTCGTCCCAGTCCTTCTGTTGCAAGTATTCCTCCAGGGTTCGATTAAACCGTTCTACCATTCCGTCTAACTGTGGGTGAAGAGGCGTCGTTCGAGCCTCCTTAATACCGTATACCTCACACATCTCCTTGAATACAGTTGACTCGAAATTTTTTGCCTAGATCGGTATGTAGCTCTATTTGAACCCCGTAGCGGCATACCCAGTTATTCACAAAAACATTTACTATTGTGTTCGTCTCTTGATTGGGTATGGCATATACATTTGCTGAAATAGTCCATCACAACGAGAACATATCGGTTTCCGGCATTGCTGACAGGAAAAAGGGCCTGCTACGTCCATCGCTATCCGATCGAAAGGTGCGCTCGAGTTATATTGCTGCATCTGTCCTCGACTTCTTCTTACTGGACCTTTAGCTGCAATGCACTGGGTACAGTTTGCTATCCAATTCGCCACTACTTGCTGACATTCAACCCAATAAAAATGTTGTTGTAGCCTTTCCAGCGTCTTTGTCACTCCAAGATGTCCTTCGCTGCCTCATCTTGGAGGAAGGCACTGCTAATAAGTTGGATGAGGTCTTGCCATCAGCGCTTTCCCAATGTCAATATAGGATCTTGGTTTGCGTGCTTACAAAATCCAACTCGTGCAAGAATTGAAGCCAAACGATCATCAAGTAAGGCGTAGATTCGTCGAATGGGCCCAAAACGAGATTACCGTTGTTCCCGATTTTCATAAGCGAATTTTGTTTAGCGATGAAGCGCACTTCTGGTTGAATGGCTACGTCAACAAACAAAACTACCGCATTTGGAGTGAAGGTAATCCTCAAGTGTATGTATGTATGTGGAAACACACATACATCCAGAAAAACTGACTGTTTGGTGCGCTTTATGGGCCGGTGGAATCATTGGTCCGTACTTTTTCAAAAACGATGGTGGCCAGAACGTTACAGTTCTACCATTCCGTCTAACTGTGGGTGAAGAGGCGTCGTTCGAGCCTCCTTAATACCGTATACCTCACACATCTCCTTGAATACAGTTGACTCGAAATTTTTTGCCTAGATCGGTATGTAGCTCTATTTGAACCCCGTAGCGGCATACCCAGTTATTCACAAAAACATTTACTATTGTGTTCGTCTCTTGATTGGGTATGGCATATACATTTGCTGAAATAGTCCATCACAACGAGAACATATCGGTTTCCGGCATTGCTGACAGGAAAAAGGGCCTGCTACGTCCATCGCTATCCGATCGAAAGGTGCGCTCGAGTTATATTGCTGCATCTGTCCTCGACTTCTTCTTACTGGACCTTTAGCTGCAATGCACTGGGTACAGTTTGCTATCCAATTCGCCACTACTTGCTGACATTCAACCCAATAAAAATGTTGTTGTAGCCTTTCCAGCGTCTTTGTCACTCCAAGATGTCCTTCGCTGCCTCATCTTGGAGGAAGGCACTGCTAATAAGTTGGATGAGGTCTTGCCATCAGCGCTTCCCAATGTCAATATAGGCACCCATTTATCAACTTTAAACTGTCCCATAGTGCCCAATATGCTTTTGTTAGAGGACCTTCTGCGGATATCTCATTTCTGGTAAGCCGTTTGTCCGCTTCCTTAGATGCTTTAATCTTCTTGGGTCACTTCTCTATGCTTCGGACCAGTCTTCGTTCTGCGTTAGCCGGATATCAATGATGGCTTGCTTCTTCACAGCCTTCACGTAATGATTACGCTCCAAATTACAAGGTCGGCTTGAGAGAGCATTAGCCTTCCCATGTTTTATGCCTCTTTGTTTTGTTAATGGCGATAGTTAGGAACCATCTTTGATTTTCTTGCGTTATCTTCTAACTTTTATAATTTCAGTCTTTTCTTCAGCCGTGTTAGACTGTTAGATTTGAATAGTCTCTATTTCCGGTACTTTCGACACAGGATGATTCTCGCTATCCTCAGGCTTTTCGCGCCTTCTCCTGGAACTGCTCGTTTCAACGTAGTGTTCATCAGAAGCCTTAGGTGTAGCAATGGCACGTAGTCTTGTTGTTGAGACGGGTCTTGATCTTTTCCGTGGCGCTTTACAGATTTTTTTTGGAAATGACTACCCTTTCTACAGTTGAAGCATTTATGTTTAGCCTTTTGTCCGTTTTCTTCCAAAACTTGCTTCAATATCTCTTTAACTTTATTTAAAAAGCATTCTTCCTCCTCCACGACATCCATTTTTCGCTCTTTGCTTACTTGTGGTCTAGAAATCGTGCGAGCGGTCTCCTAGACTAGTGCAAAGGCTGACTTCTGTGTGGTACATACCGCTAGTTTACTGTCAGGGTCGCGTATATCATTAACAAACGCCTCGGCCTTAAAGTTGTCTATCAGCGGGTGGTTTTCTCCTGGGTATGTGAGTTGCACTAGTCTCTCGACCTCCATTACAAAGGCTTGAAGTAACTCATTAGGCTTTTGCGTACGACACCTTAACTCCATGCGGTATAATTCTCGTTTATGCTCGTCGCCGAATTTACGCTGTAACGCCACCATTAAGTCGTAGAATCTCGGCTGTGACACCTTTTAAAGCCAGAATTAGTTCCAGAGACTTCTCGTCATCGTCCCATCCGTTTCTACTGGCAACTGTCTCGAATTGGGATTTGAATACGGATAGGAGTGAGGTACCATCAAAGCAAGGTAGTTTATCCGTCCGGTACCTTCTGATACGATTCTCACTGGTTCCGGTCGCTGGCTCTGGAGGTTATTGATCTTTTCCTCCATCATAACGAGTTTTCCGCCGACGGTCTATTCCAAATCTGACACCTTTTCCTTGACACTAGTAACCCTTTTGCTGAATGACTCTCCTATTTCCTGCAACTTCTCTGTTGACGCTTCAAGTTTGTTCTCAATTTTTGACAAGAATTTTTTATCTCTTTGCTCCATTTTTTTCCATAATTGCTACTTGAAGTTTTTAATTTTTTCGGCTTTAGAAGCTTCTTGAACATTAGCCAGAAGTTTTTGATTTTCGGCTCTAAAAGCTTCAATAGCTTCTTTCCATCATAGCGGCTAGCAACGAATTTATGTCGATACCGCAAGGGGTTGCAGAGGCCTTTAACTCTCGTTTCTCTTCATCCTCGAACGCGTAGGAATCGATGTCGATGCCCTGAAGCTGCAGTTGCACCCTTAACCATCTTTGCAGTTCATTCTTCGTGCCCGTTGTTGGCACCTCTAGTTTACCCAACTCTCGTTTAAGCCGTTCCACTCTTCTTAATTCGGAGAGTTTATTTTTATTTTATTTTTTTTGCTTTTTTATTTATTTTTACTTTATTTATATTTACTTTTGCAATCCCACTTCTGACACCAATTGTTACGTTTTAACCTTTTTAAAAACGTTTAGAATATGAGTTCGGTGATTACAAACAAAAATAAAAACAAATATGTGTTTCGTTTCAATTAAACTCTTTATTGTTGTTCAGACTACTTTTGTGTGCCACCGTATATAAGCTTCACAAAACTACAACAACTTGCTTGTTCGTTATTCTTCTCTGCTCACATCCTTTGCGTAAGCAACAACACTTGTACATTAGATCCGTATAGCGGAGATCTTCACAACAGCGATCTTCAAACCACGACTCTTTACTTCGCACGCAACACGTCTTCACACAAGACTGACTGAATTCTTACTACTTGTTGTCTGCTTTGTCTTGCCTTTTTATATGTCCACATAATCAGTCTGGTGAACGTTCTTGAAGCAGAAGGTTCTTGTTTTCGCCTTCTCGAGAATTCTGTCGCTACTACATTGTTGTTTGTGTATTTTGTTCACGTTGCTTTTTTTCATACTTGTCTGTCTCCTTTCCTTTCATGTTGATGTTATTGGTTTACTTGTAACATGTTCGTTGTATCTGTTTCTGTGGCTTTTGTTTCTCGTTAAAGTTAAACGATGTTTTCATTTTTGTGACAGTATATTGATTTTAGTATTTTAATTTTAATTAATACAGACTTGATGTCCAAGAAAATTCCATGCCGATATTTTGATCTGTTTTATGTTTTATTTTTGATTTAATTCTGATTAAATCGAAATTGATATCTTAGAAATATCTGTTTATCTTTGGAGAATTTCAGGATTTTTTACTTTATAACTTTCTGTAGAACTTTGCTTAAGGAGAATAATAAGCTGATTGCACTATATTATAAGAGAAATAATGCGACTTTATTTAGCTCATCACTTTGGCCTTCTTCCAACAGTGAGTGAAAGTATTAGTAATTGATGATATTTGTCCAACTTTGTAACCCTTTTTTCGAAGGGCCTTTAATATTTTATTACTTATCCTATCAATACCGGGAGATTTTTTACATTGAAATTATTGATTATGGTTTAAATTTTTTCAATTGAAACATAATAATCATTATTAAAGGTCGCGAATATCCTAAATATTATTTTCTGTGTGATCAGAGTTATTTTATTTGTATTGTATTGTATTTCTTTATCGTATAATAATATAATATAATTTTGTTGAACTTTAAAAAAAAATTGAAGAAATATATTGTAAATGAAAATGGCGCCAATTTATATTATAAAATAATATGTTTTTGCAGCTGTGTTGTATGATAGTGTGGCACCAAAACACATATTTTGTTCTGATTTTCTTAAAGTTGAACAGAAATGCATAAGATTTTTTACATAATCACACAGCTTTGTAGGATAATCAGTCACGGCTTTAATAACGATTTGAACGTGTTGGAAATTGTTAACGACCGTATCAACAGCATTTGATGGTGTAAAATCACTTAGGTTTGCTGAAAGGTAGATTTGATCGTGTCAATTCATCTTTTCTTTTCTTCTCTCAATAATATGAAAGTGTGAAAAATTTACCAAACTTTTACAACTTGCTGTTTACAACGTTAGTGCAGGGGTTTCTTATAAATTTTGGTCTGGAAAATTTGAATCATATTTGTTAATGGTTCACACATCGTCGACTAGAATTAATTGATTCGACAATGGATAAATATAGATATTCGAACATTAATTTTATACATTTATTTATATTTAAAAAAAAAACAGATTTTTTTAATGGTATATTCACGTTTTATCGATTTTGTAAAAAAATAGAACATATTGTTAAGACCTCTTTACAAATAGCTCTAGAGGAAAATACATTCTACTTTTTCGACTATGGTCTGGTCCCTATTCTGAAAATATTCGAAATATCTGGTGAATTATCAAAACCCATTAGAGCGCTTTGCTGGTAAATCATGGGATAGGATACGAAACCATTACATCACTCACAATTTCCATACATCACTGCCAATTTTACCAATAGAATATCATCTAATTGAATACCTCAATGTATATGTGGTTTAGGACAACTAAATAGGAGAGTGCTCTAGAACCCACACTTTGGTGGTGATGAGATTTATGAGATTTAAACTCCAGAATTATTTGCACCATTGTCGCCAGAAACGCAAAGTGGCATCTTTGTTAATTTAACACGATAACAATAACACTCTAATGTACTTATATGTACAGTCGAGAAACAAAATATTCGGAAAGTATCAACTAAAGTATCGTGTATTTTTTAATACAGATACTCCTCAGGCACACCAATACTTTTTCTCCTTCCTATGTCTTCTGAAATAAGTTGCATTCTGTTCTTTTTATATTTTATTCACAGATGTGTTATTTAACATTTAATTTAATAAAAATTATTTTAATAAAATTTGAAATAAATAAAAAATTAATTTAATAAAAATACGTCAACGCTAGGAAAAATATATGTTTTAATAAGTCAAAATCACAAAAAACACGGATTGAAAAGAAAGGAAAGGGTATCGCGCACTACGTCCATTTTATCGTCGGCAAAATCGTCCATCAGAGCAGTTAATTCGATTAACCATGGAACGTTTTCGCACCACGTTTACTCTTATTGATAACTCGCATCCCCAGAGACGCTGTACGGTGCGTACAGAAGAAGCTATTGCTGCTGTAGAGCGTAGCATTGAGGAAGACCCGAATGAGTCCATCCGCCTTCGAGCATAGGAATTGGATCTGTGTCCATCCATTTTATGGAAGATTTTGCGGAAGGATCTTGGTTTGCGTGCTTACAAAATCCAACTCGTGCAAGAATTGAAGCCAAACGATCATCAAGTAAGGCGTAGATTCGTCGAATGGGCCCAAAACGAGATTACCGTTGTTCCCGATTTTCATAAGCGAATTTTGTTTAGCGATGAAGCGCACTTCTGGTTGAATGGCTACGTCAACAAACAAAACTACCGCATTTGGAGTGAAGGTAATCCTCAAGTGTATGTATGTATGTGGAAACACACATACATCCAGAAAAACTGACTGTTTGGTGCGCTTTATGGGCCGGTGGAATCATTGGTCCGTACTTTTTCAAAAACGATGGTGGCCAGAACGTTACAGTCAATGGTGATCGGTATAGAGCCATGATTACTAACTTTTTCATTCCTGAATTGAATAATCATGATGTCCAGGAGATGTGGTTTCAACAAGACGGCCTAACATGTCACACAGCTCGTGCCACAATAGATTTATTGAAAGACACGTTTGGTGACCGCCTAATTTCACGTTTTGAACCTGTGAATTGGCATCCAAGATCTTGTGATTTAACACCGCTAGACTACTTTCTGTGGGGCTATGTAAAGTCATTGGTTTATGCGGTAAAGCCACAAACGCTTGACCATTTGGAAGATAACATTCGCCGTGTTATTGCCGATATACGGCCACACATGTTGGAAAAAGTCACCGAAAATTGGACGTCCAGATTGGACTACATCCGCGCCAGCCGTGGCGGTCATATGCCACAAGATTATTTTTCGGATAAATAAAATTCATGTCAATCGAATAATCCATCGTTGTTTTATTGCAACTTAAAGTTCTATACCTCTATAAAAACACCCTTTATTAGCACTTTAAGATGATACAAATGTAGAAAACCTATTATGCTTTCCTTAGACTTTAGCTCAGTTTGACCCACTGCTAGCAAATCTTGTTAAACATGCTACATAAACTCAAAAAACTGTCTCATATTTGCCACCAAAGATTCTAAATGAATTCATTCATCTTCTGGCATCTACTACATATATCTAATGTGACTATTTATTTAACATTATTTATTATTAACTTACAAAAATATGAAAGGGTTTTCGAATGGGGGCACAATACCTTTTAATTATACGTCTTTCAGACGTATCGTTATTTTTAACGTACAAAAAATAACGTTATTTTTCTTCGAAAACATTTCAACGAAACACAACACCCGACTTGGAGATCACGTAAATTTGTAAGCATCATCCTTTGCTGATCCCGTTGGTTTGGAACGCAGACCTAGAAGAAGGAAGCCATCCGACCTAATTAGAAACTCTCTTCCGGCTTGATCACGATATACCATCATAATTAAATATTAAAGTTACTGTTTATCATAGATGGGCACTTTGCAGTACCAGTAAAATTTCAGTAAAAATTGATTTTTACTGATTACTGAAAAAAATTTCAGTATTCAGTAAAATTTTACTGGTAATGCAATCTAAATTTCATTTAAATGTCATTTAAATTTAAAATTGATTTTTACTGATTACTGAAAAAAATTTCAGTATTCAGTAAAATTTTACTGGTAATGCAATCTAAATTTCATTTAAATGTCATTTAAATTTCATTTAAATTTAGATTGCATTAACAGTAAAATTTTACTGAATACTGAAATTTTTTTCAGTAATCAGTAAAAATCAATTTTACTGGTACTGCAAAGTGCTCATCCATGCTGTTTATTTACGAGAACTTTATTTTATTTTGTTACTTATAATGAAAATTTAACCAGAAAAAAATTTTATATGGTTAATTATTATTTATTAAATTAATTATTCGTTCTGGAGAACCTTGTAATAATTGCAGAATTAAAAACTCCCCGTATGTGTTGGTAAAATATTACTAAATAAAAAACTTATTTATTTTTTATTATTGCACAATTATTTCTAACTGATTTCACTGTTATACGCAATTTACTTGCTTTTAGCTTATATTAACGATACAAATATGTTTTTATAAATATCTTGTTACGGTTTTACTCTTCACTGTCGTAAAGAATATGTGGGAACGTGAAAAACTATTTCAATACTGACTCCGCCAAATAAGATTTGACACTATTTTAACTCAAAGATTTTTGGAAAGTACTTAAGTACCTCTTCTCGGGAAAAATAACAAAAGAAAATAAGTTTCTATGTTTCTATTTAGGTAAAAATATGGGAGGAACTGGACAACAAAACTAGACATTTCCCGTTAACCTTTCACAGAGGAAGCAAATAACTAAACTGCCTAATTAGAGACTAAGTAGAGTTTTCTTTTCTTTTCACAGGCCAACTTATCTAACCTTGAACATAGGACTGGTTTTCTTTTTTATGTATGTAAGCTAGTTTTTTATGCCAGTTCTCTCGATGCACATGTCTGAATTTGTTTAAAATTGTCTGGTTATAATTGAAAATCAAACCTGATGGACATGGCAAATTTCATTGGACACGCACTGCTTTGCTTCAAAACAGATGTAAGATTAATAATGCTATGAGCTTTGTTTAGTTTTGATTGGCAATAAAAAAATATTTAATTTTATTCAACTGTTAGAAATAAATTTCTGGTTTTGTTTGAGAAGTCAGTTTTCGTTATTACTTTAAAGTAGGATCAAACTGATTTTAAAAGAAGATACATCGTGGCTTCATAGATGTATATTTGAAGACCCAGAAAAAAAATCGTTTACTGTGAACATGTATGGTTTTGTTCGCCAGCTCCAGATATTAATTCTCTTTGAAATATTGCAAATTCTTTATACATTTTCATGTTTTGCATCCTTAAATGATATTAAACTGTGTTTTCTTTAAGAAAAAACAACAGTTGTTTCTTTGTCGTGAAACTTGGGGTTAGTTAAAGGTACCTTTAGCTATAGGAAACTGGAAACTTACCTTTAACTTATTTTCGTTATTACAACTTACAGATAAAATTTTTCGAAAATATGGCAAGTTGTAATAATGGCCCTTAGACTTTAAGTATCTATTTTTTGGCATGAGATGCTTCACCAAATAGGTAAGCCAATAGGTATACTTAAAAACCCTATTTTTTAAGGAGGCTTTATTTAGATCGAAAAGATTTTATCATTTGTTTTTACTTAAATTTTCAGTTTTAAAATTGAAAATATATGTATGTATATAAGGAAAACTTCTCAACTTACCCCAAAAATTTCGCCTCCACTGGTGATAATTCCAAAATTCTGCTAATGAGAGCTTCACCCTCCATGAGGGGTGGTGGATAATGTACACGATTCGGTTTTACATACCGACAGGTAATTCTCGTGGGTTGGGCACAGGATTTGGGTGGAACAATGATACGAACTCCGCTATGTCGGCAACCGCGCATAGAGCCTCCTCGAGCGTCCACCATAAATGAAACCAAAAATCTAAAATTATAATTCCATTATATTATAATATGACGTCTAGTATAAATCGAACGACTAAAAACCATATTTTTTAACACTTACCCCAAATGTACTGGCGGCTTGGTGATGGCCACGTTATCAGATTTAAGAGCATACTGTTGAGAAGCTTGAACGGTTTCATTAACTTCTGCAAAAAAAAAATTAAATTTAGTTGGAAACTCTGTCACCTTATTTGGAAATTTTATATTTGACATTCAAGCTAAATTGCTAAAAAAAAAGAAACAATTCTAGTACCCATGCACTAATAAGCATATCGATAAAAATAACCAACATTTTTGTTCCAATACCAAGGCAATACTAACATATTGCGTTGCACTTTAATGAAGTTGCAGATAATTTTCGTTTAGGTTATAGCCTAAATATAGTGATTGCCGTGGAACAGGGTGTTGGCTTAACCCGTAAGAAGAAACAAATATTTTGTTCCAACTTTTTTTATTTCAAACCGATCGTTCAGAGTCGACGTTAAACCGTAATTACGCTAAAATGAGAAGCTCGTCCGTAACTCAAACATAAGGGCTTTAATGGTCAATGTCTTCATTGTTTGTTTTTACATATATACATATACATACATAATTGGTCATTACAACCCTTCAGTCAGAATTACGACCTAGGTTCTCACACTACAGTTTAAAGTCGGTTTTGACCGACAGATTTTTAAGAAACTTTTTTTTTGCAATTATATTTACTCTCAGAGTTTTTGTCAGAAATCTGCTGAGAAGAAGTCGCTAAAGAAATATTTTTGCAGAAAAACAATCGGATGATTGTAATAATTCTGTTCGAAGTGTTATCAGTGATGATCACTATCGCAAGATCTTAACATCAAAAATAGGTACAACTATGATGTTATACCCGAAACGCCAACAAATAATTTATGAACAAGAATTCACTCATTGTTAGATTAATTGGCTTCAGCACACATAAATCACTGTAAATTCTCACTTAGGCCTATTCATTAGACCCATATTTCATTAAAAAAAAGGCGCTTATACACATTATTAGGGAGAGCTTTCTAGCAAATGCCGTCCAAACTCTTTACTTTTGTATCGAACAATGTCTTTTATACATACTAACTTCAGACATTTCCGAGTGGAATGTGAAGAATGGCCACATGTTCAAGTGCGTGTACTGCATATTTGATGTACATATACATACATGATTATAATCATGATATCACCAGTTATAGCGATAGAAAGAACTGTGTGTGTAAAAATCGATATTTAACTCTATATGAAATATAGAAAAAATATGTGAACAAATAGAAATTGAATTAGGATATGTACATTATCATAACATAACGATAATGAATAATAGTATTCAAATAAAAATTTTATCATGAACTATCAATTTGCAAATTATTTATTCTAAAAACTGACACTATCGATTATTGTTTAATTATATTCATACGAAAATATTTTTTCCAAAGAGTTAAAACTGTAATTTCTCATAATCTAACATTAATAATGTCAATGTCAATGCACAAATGTTGCAACAATTATTACATATTGTAATAATTTCAAGATGTTACCTTTTATGATAATACAGTAACATAAACAATATAAAATATTTATAAACGATAGATTTTCTTTTACACACGTCAATGTTTCTGTTTATTTGAACTTCATAAAAACAACATGTAAATTTGTTAAAATATGTACTCAAAATTGATTTAAAGTAGCAGTATAGTAATGAATTTAAAATTACCTTTATTTGGATCTCTTACAGTATAGTTGGCGTTATCAACATGATCCTGTTCGGTTGTTATGGTTGTATCGTAATTTTGATGATCCTGATCATTTGAGGTTTTTAAATCATCGGTCGCCATGTATTTGTATTGATGATGATCTAACTGTTCGTCGCCACCTTCGTCTTCGGAGTCAGACAAGAATGCTTCATGCATCAGTTCTGGTGCAACGACCTTGTATTTCTTTTCCTCGAGCACGCCAGTCAAACTGTTCGTAATCGATGTTTCAGTTACAACTTTTAAAGTCTCCACAGCCGTAACGTACCCCAAACTATTAGCAATGCTTAATGCGGTTTGACCGTTCTAAAGTAAGATAAACAAATAATAGAATTTAAGAACATAAGAAATAAACACAATATATGTATGTATTAAAAAAAATATCGTATTTTACTTTTATGATCTGAGAAAAATCAAAAAAATTGTTAAGAAAAAGCTGTGTGTCTGTTCGTTTGGTTTCTCTATAAATAAAATTAAATTATTGTGGAATTTTTTGTATATTCCTTATAGTTGGATTGAATGAAGAAACGGAGAATCGTTTACGTTTGAATCTCTTTACTGCAATGCTGCCAGATGATATACTTCAACAATTCTGAATATTAGAAAAAAGCGTTGAAAAAATATTTTATAATTGTGCATTTTATACAAGAGTATGCCCCAAGTTTAGGACACAAGCACACGAGCGGATTCTGCTGTTCCAATAAATTTGTATTTATATTATCTTATGTATTTGCTTATAGAGAAGGTACGCTTACAATGAACACTCTTCTGGGCATGGTAAGTAGTTCATATGCTTATAACGTATATATTTAATTTAATATCATTAACAGTTTTTTTTTGCCATTTTACAACATTTGAAAAACCCTTAGTTATAGAACATTAAAATTGACAGTACCGTCAGACAAACATAAATAGGTACGTCTGTAGTCCCAAAGCCATAAACTCTTATAAAAATTAAAATGTTAATTATTGTTCACAAACATTCCCTAATTACAAAATAAATAATGTTAATATTTCCTAACAGCAAACACGGAAATTACGTAATTTGATAAGAACTCAATGTTATTATAAGGTCTTTATTAGCGTATCTTAACATCTAATGAAAATCTGGCAATATCCAGTAACATTCTCAAACAAAAAATCTCTAACAATTTTTCAATGCGCTGACAGTTCAATATTCGACATACGCACAATATTCATACACACAGAGTCTGCCACTGGCGTAATCTTTTTATATTGCAAGTTGAATTTGTTTATGTTATCTGGATAATCGAATTATTCAATTTATTTATGTGTACTGTTTTCCTTTGAAGATAATTTAAATTAATTTTACTAAAAAAAACAAGGAAACCACAAGTGGAGAACAAATAAACTTTTTATTCATATTTATTTAAGATTTTGTTTTTAACACCACCACCCAATTAAACATACATATGTACATATGTATAATATGAATTTGAAATTGTTTATTATAAAAGTTCAAATAATTTGTAGTTTTCCAACAAGATTGCATGTGTGTGGTTAATGAGTGTTCCTCGGTAAAAATAAATACGGCCTAGACACAAATTTTTGAACACACTATACTACAGTAATATATTTTCGTCTTACTGTATCGCAAAAACAAAAAAAAAAACATACATATACATATATACACATACCATACATACATACATATATACTATAAAACTATTTGTTTTTATTTATTTATTTATTAATTACAATACAATTTGTAATTGTATTTAATTATATACGAGCTGAGTAACTTTGTTCATATACTTGGTGTAGTGTCACAGACAAGAGTCTCTCTGGTGGGAATCGACCCCTCGACCCTCACGCTAATAGTCTAGTACACTACCCACTAGACTACCAGGGCACCCTATTATTAAAGTATACTCTATTTTTTTAATCGAAAATGTTGTCAACAATTCTTGTTTTAATATCATCGACAATTTGCAAACGTAGTGTCTTAGCTTGGAAAACACTATTTTTAAAGAGTGCTCTTTTAAGATCTCAATTGACATACATACATATGTCATAAAAAATAAATAACTGGTCATTGTAATTCCGAGCTCTAATTACTTACTAGAAGGAATAATATTTAGAATATTTGTGGGCGTAATATAGCTGCAGCCAATGTTAAAGATCCACTGTAAACAGCCAGTTGCAGGAATGTCGATGAATTATTGCGATCACTCGGGATGTAAACAATGTACAAAAGCCGCTTCGACATTCTGTGAATGTGTGAGTTAACTCAAACACTAGGAAGTAAAAAATAATGAATTTCCGTCAGCAAGCCATTAACCGACGTATCTAAATTGAACCATTTCTGAAGTGTATTATTATTGGTGATGACAAGTAGGCTACTTAAGGTAACATACATACATAATTGGCCATTACAACCCTTCAGTCAGGATTACGGTCTAGCTTCTCAACACCACTCATGTTGTGTGCGTTAATTTTATACTTGAGTGGCGGGACCTACAGTTTAAAGTCGACTCCGAACGACAGATTTTTTGAGAAGCTTTTCATGGCAATTTTTACTCTCAGAGTTTTTGCCAGAAATCTGCTGAGAGGAAGTCGCCGAAGAAATACTTTTTGTATTTTGTTTTTGATGTCTGGCCTGGGATTCGAACTCGGTAAGGTAACATTAAAAGAAAACAATAGTGGTCGAAATACTGTAACACGGCGTAAACGAAAGCCAAGAGAAATTCTCCTTCACGTGCGCCTTCATCCGTCAAACGCTTAATGCGGAGCTATATTTTAAGTCATTGGATAGTGTGAAGAACTTAACCCTTTCGCAGGTGACTTTCTTCATCAATAGAAACTAGAACAATTGATTTTCACAATTTTCTATACAGACAAATTTGTTACCAACAATTTTATTCACCAAATATAGGAACAGGGGGTTACGGAAGAGTGCCGGATGCATAAAAGGCCTACAACTAAGCTCCCGGACCTGCAAAGGAATCGTAATCAATGTGCCTGTATGTTGTAAACTTTATTCATAAATCCTCCTATTATATTCATGAATACAGGCAGTCTATTGTATTAAGGGTTTAACAGTAGGAGAAGTTAAACTGTACGTGTCGCCGCTCATGGATAAAATTAATGCACACATGGCCAATTAATGCAATATGTATCATGACATATGATAAAATGATAATGTTTTGCTGGTTTGGTTTAGTACAACCACAATGGTGATGAAAAGATTTATACTACTCTGTATGTTAGGTAATGTAGTGAATTTTTTTGTCCATTTTTTTAATACGACCATACACGGGAGATGTCGCGTACCATAAATAAAGGCTTTATTGAAATAACAACCCACAACTCTCAGTATACAATCATTTATTCTACATTTATTTTCTATTTATCTTGAACTTTGTTTTGTTATTGTTCTCCGTGTTTTTATGTGCATTGTATTTGCGGTTTTCTGTATTTTGTTTGGTTTTGCTACAAAATGTCTTTGAAGGCAGGAAAAAGGGATTAGTACTAATAGCTATTACATTTGAATCAGATTATGCTGTGCCAAAAAAATACTTGTGTAGGAAGAAAATTTCACATACGGTTAGTTTGTTGAAGAAGAATTGCTCTCTGTAATGCATTCTGCGATCCACTGACAAATCAGTACTACGACAGACGAGTTCTTCGTAAAAAAATCAATTTGCAGGAACAAGCTCCTTTATTACATTGATGAAGCGAAACAGGATGAAGTGAAACACAAGCCACAATACAACGGTATGGGTACCCTATTGTTATAAATATGCATTTTCGTTCTGACCCTGACGAGAAATTTCACAATGGAATTCTAGATACCGATCCATATATGAAAGTTTTATTCCATTTTCCACCGAATTGAGATGGTGTAAGTAGTAAGGATATAAGACAAAGTGAAGTATTTACCGTACTGCCTTACAAACATTGAACTTTCCTTATTCACATGACCTTTTCGTCTACATTATTAAAGCTCTTGGTCTACCGTCAAAGGAAGCTGAACAGCACATTTTTCTCGGAAGTTAAGGAGAATAACCCTCCAATGACGATTCGGTTGCAAGGGAATAATGATGCCTTAGTTTTTTTTTTGGATGGCTCAAAAATGATTATTGGAACGGACACTGGGGGTTCCTCTGAATCTGTTGTTCTGGTTTCCAAACAAATGCGACAAATGGACCGAATGCTTTGCTAGAGATATCTATGCGGATACTAGCGACTTAGACTTGAAATTATCGTTTACAATTATATTATATATATATGGTTACACGAGCTACCAGCTGCTTATAAAGTAAACGTATTTTGATCTGAGCACGATACCAAGAATTACCCCTTCTGTCTATTAGAGTCTGTTACCCTATTTAGGGTGACTAATAGATACCAACCAACTGTCAGTTGGCCCTATAGGCTAGTCCGTTCTCAACATAAAATCCATCAGCGTCTAATGCGGGGGCTAATGGTCTGCGTCTGTTTTGTTTTTAAAGGCTAGGCATAAAAACACACATTGGACATTATAGATAATATAAAATCAAACCCCAAATATCCGGCAAAGGCTTCACAATTTCCGGAAAACTTACTACGTAGTGTCAGGCTGGTGTCAGTCGAATGCTATTAACTTTGGTTAGTGAAGTGACCCTCTAGTACTCTAATCCGAAAAGCGGTCAAGCCGGTAGCCGACCATTAACTGATCCTAGTATCTGGTTCTTCGAAACCAGGCACTACAAAGGCTAATAGAGTCTAAATGGGATACAATCCCATCGAATTCCATCCTTCGGGTGCTGGCAATGGGGTAATAAATAAGTCAGCCACCAATTTAGTTTCCCAGGTGCCAAAACTTATAAACGGAGCTCAGACGAAGAACGATTCGAGGATCTCTGAACCATCTTAATCCTGTGAATGTGTCATTACCAACTCTCTTCCACTCAACTTCCAGCAGTCTAATCGATCTCGTATTTGTTAACAATTTGTCTAAGATGCTGTTATATGATCAAATTTTAGCCTCTTGCTTTTCCAATCATGATCTTCTTTTCGTAACTTATAACCTGATTTTCAAAATATTGATTTTACAGTTTTAAATAGTAATGTTGACAATATCTGTTGGGATCAGATCTACTCACGAGATAATGTAAATGACCAATTGGCACTAATTCAGGAAGATGTTCGTCTGCTATGACAGATGTGTTCCTGTCAGATTTAACTTGTTAAGGCCAAACACCAATCGTGGTTCAATGCTGGAATTAAAGCGAGACATCGCCTACAGGCGATGAAAGAGGTTGAGAACGGACGATCTGAAAGCCATTCATAAATCTGCTCGTAGCGAGGTTATCAAACGCATTAAAATCGCAAAAACATTGTTTTACGGCAGGAAGTTCTCTTCCGCATTGGATAATAAGCCTAAATGGAAGGTAATCCGCGATATAGGTGTTGGTCAAAAATATCATAATACTTCTCCTGATGTTGATGTGAACGCTCTCAATGACAAATTTGTTAATACTAATGTTCCGACCCCTGATAGTAGCATTTATGACGATCTTTGTTTTGTCCAACTAGGAAACGCCTTTAGTTTTCGTAGTGTTAATCAGCTCGAAATTTTGGAGTGCTTATCTTGGGTGAAATCGAATGCGGTTAGTTCTGATGACTTAGATCCTTTGTTTTTAAAAGCTTTGTCACCTAGACTTTTGCCTTATTTTACTCATTTATTCAATAGAGTTTTAACTATTTCCTACTGCCCATCATTCCCATTCCTGAATCCAACAACGAATTCAGGCCAAATTCCATTCTTCCATTCCTGTCTGAAGTAATGGAAAACCTCATAGCTAGACAAATAAATAATTATCTCGTAAGTAATAATTTCTTATCTGATAAGCAATCGGGATTAATGAAAGCTAGGAGCTGCACTACTGCCTTAGTGAATGTATGTAGTTGATGATCTTAGGTTGAAACTAGAAGAGTATTACATAGCGTTTTTAGTTCTTTTCGATCGCACAAAGACTTCTGATACAGTTGATCACAAAATATTGAAGAAACTACAACCCCTATTTAATTTTTCTAATTCAGCTTGTAGTCTTATACGTTCTTATCTTATGAACAGATCGCAACGAGTCTTGGATAATTGTAGCGTACACATGTTTACCGCTTCTCTAGAACAAATAGAGCATTTGTTGTGCCAGATATAATTATCAGGGCGAATAAAATGATTTTGTTGAATCAACATCCAATCTGGGTATTATCTTTAATGGGCGGCTAACGTGGTCTAACCATATTAATGTCATCCTTGGTAAAGTTTACGGTATGCTTAGAAACTTATGGGATGTTATACATTTGATTTCATTTGCCATACAAATGGAACTGGCTAAAACGCATTCGATTCCTGTTCTTTTATGCGGATCTGAAATTTTCAGAAACTGTGATACTGCTGATAGGCGGAAACTGAACTTGGCCTACAATAATATAACAAGATATGTATTTATTAAACGACGTTCCTTTAAAAGGATCTACACAAAATTGTAAATCGGTGCCGATTTCAAAAAGTTCTCGATTCGTCTTCTGCTGTAGAGGTTGGTCAGCTTAAACGGCCGCCACTTAAAATAGTGCCTAAACGGCAACAGCCAGAAGAGGATATCCTAGAACAAAACGTTGCAAAAATATGTCAATTAGGCCACAAACAAGGTCGAAAGACTATCTCATTTGGACAATTATTGACCGCAAACCGAGTGATGGCACTTACTAGAGACTTTATCAAGCGTTTTATAAATATTGTTGGTAGCAATCTAGGATCACCACCCCAAAGTTAAGATGCTGACTGGTAACAGATGAGCGTTCAGCGCAGCTGTACAGGCAATTCTGTTGCCAAATTTCTCGCCATACCTTCCGGACCGGTAGTCCTTCCTTCCTTTCGGTATTCTCTAGGTCAGCAATCCTCAGCTATCTACACAGAACTGAAAGAACCTGCTGAAGAGCGCATTGAAGTGGCATATTTTTATTCGAGTTAAGTGCCAGTAAGACGAACGTAACGTAACGTACCGAACGTTCTGCCTCGTTAGCAAAACGGAACGATCTGTATAAAACAGAATTCGTTCACATTAAGTGACATTTGAACATGAGTAATGGGGCTATTGTATGCAGAGTTGCATAGCGACACAAATGTCCTCTTTGGTACTTTCATGATTATATATATAAAACTTTTAAATTGTTACATGTATATAATGAAATTTTTACTTTCAACCCACCACTTCTTTAAGTATTGAAAGCCAAACAACGTATGCAGTACAAAACAGAAATCTTGATGATATTGCTAGGCAAAGAAACTTAGAGCTAAAACATCTCGAAGAAGAGATTCTGGTCAAGCGGCAGTACCTAGATGAAAAATACAAAATATAATCGCAAACATGCGAATCATCGACACCACATTTACCGATGCCAACGTCAAACTCAGGGTTAACATTGGTGGCTGCAGCAAACATTGGGCCAACACCAGCACAATTAGCAGCAAGGTAATCTTTTCCAAAACAACTTCCAACCTTTAACGGCTATCCTGATGAATGGCCACTTTTTATAAGCAGTTTTGAAAACAACACATCTTTAGCAGGCTACACAGATGCTGAAAATTTAATTAGGCTGCAGTCATCACTTAAAGGTAAGGCTCGTGAGATTGTTAAAAATAAATTACTTGTGCCACAGGTGGTGCCTGAAATTATAAGGACACTTCGTATGTGTTTTGGAAGGCCAGAACACATTCTAGAGCGCGCAATTTCCAAAGCCAGAAGTTTTCCGTCAATTAAGGATAAATTAGAAACTTTAATACAATTTGCAATGTGCGTTCGCAACATATGCGCCACAATGGAAGTATGTCAAATGGATTCTCATTTAAATAATCCACTATTAGTAAAAGAACTGGTGGACAAACTTCCTAACAACCATAAACTTAGCTGGGCGATGTTCCCTTAGGACTGCAGCGTTCCTAGTGTGAAGATTTTTAGCGATTGGCTTTACAGTATGGCAGAAGCAGCGAGTAGCGTGACCCCCCTGTTCGGAAAAACCGGCGCTTCAGTAAATACACACAACCGTGAAGAGTCCAACAGGAACAACAACACTAACATCACAGTGAGTACGTCATGTTTAGTATGCAATGATGGTATATCCATAAAGTAGTTCAATATGATGTGTTTAAAAATATGTCACTCAATCGCAAGTGGGAATGCGTAAAAACTAAAAATGTGTGTCATCAATGCTTGGGAAGACATAGACGTAAGTGCAACTCCAACAAAGAATGCGGTGTAGATGGTTGTAAGTATAAACATAACCCATTGCTGCACAAAAAAGTGAGCGCTGAACCAAGCAATGACATAAATTCTTCTAATCAACAAAAACTCGGTAGTAAATGCGCACAGCAACAGTTATGACGAATCTCAATCATTATTTCGCATAATACCTGTAAATATACATTCGTCAAATAAAATAAAAAAAGTTTTCGCTTTTCTAGACGAAGGTTCGGCAGTGACACTTATTGAAAAAACTGTTTTTGATGAATTGGGCCTAAAAGGTGAAAGCGACCCCCTTTGTCTGAGGTGGACTGGCGACACAACTCGTCAAGAAAGTGACTCTGTGAAAGCTAACATTACCATATCGAGTGTTACTAACAGTAAAAAATTCCAGCTGAATGCTGTCCATACAGTGAGCAATTTAGGCCTTTCCCCTCAGACCATCGATGTATGCTAAATTTCAAAGGTATTCCCGTATTTGGCAAACTTACCGATACAATCGTACGAAAACGCTACTCCTGTAATTTTAATTGGGGCTGATAACTGGAATCTTGCTATTCCTCTTAAGATACGTGAGGGTCTGTGGAATCAACCCATCGCTTCCAAGACAAGACTAGGGTGGACGTTGCAGGGCCTTGGCACTAAGAGCACCAAAGAATATCGTATAAATATACATGCGTGTGATTGTCAACAAAAATACAACGAGCTTCATAATATGGTAAAAGAATACTTCTGCGTAGAATCGTGTAAAGAAAAACTGCTGCTTTCCTATGACGACAAGCGAGCTATGGCTATTTTGGAAAATACAACAAAAAAGGTTGGCGATCACTATGAGGTTGGTTTACTATGGCGTAATAAAAACGTTCGCTAGCCTGATAGTTACAATTCAGCTTTAAGTCGCTTGCAGTGTCTTCAAAATAAATTCAAGAAAAATCCATCTTTAAAAACAACTGTACAAAGTCAAATTGATAATCCTCTATTAAAAGGATATGCCAAAAAACTTACTCCAAAGGAATTAGAGGTGCATTGTGACAAAATGTGGTACTTGCCAATATTCGTGGTCACCAATCCCAACAAACCAGGTAAGAGATCACGCATAACGTATGTCTTTAGTCCCGGGGAAGACAAAGCGACCTTATAGGAACAGACGTAATACTGACTGGGACGTTTTCAAATCAGCGTTTTCAGCTAGGTTAGAAAACTTTCCGCTTATTCAGCGATGGATAGCCTGACAAATACTTACAAAGCCACGCTAAGTTAATGAACGACTGGAATAGCTAGGTGATCATAGAATGGTTTGTGTAAATCCTCTCAAAACGGAATTGATACTTTTTACCAAGTGATATAAAGTACCTTTTTTCCGATCCTTAATGCTGTTTAACTTTCCTTATCCAAGAGGGTTGAATATCTGTACGTCTCCTTGATCTCATCAGCAAAAAATCGTAGGCAAGATTAGAGGTCTAAGACTAACCATCACAAAGTGGCTCTATTGGGCCGTGCTGCAGCCAAACTTGATTTATGGTATACTTGTCTGGTGGACCGCGTACAACTAAAGCATTATTTGCTACTCTCAGTTATCACCCCTCTGACCTCCTATTAAGATAAAGGGCTTACATATACATAATTGGCCATTACAACCCTTCAGTCAGGATTTAGGCCTAGCTTCTCACAAAGGGCTTGGTGCAGTCAAATCCTGGCCCAAGCTGGACTATAGACATGCTGCTATTCTTGGAGGATATTAGGGTCGATTATCTGATTGCCTCAGGTAATTTGTATATTATTCACTCGGAATTATTAATAGAAACTTAATCTCATTGGCAGCAAGAGGATACGTGCAATATTGCTAAACTTTGATATATACAGAAGATTTCAGGTGTGAATAGCGGAAAAGGCTGTAGGAATAAATGGTATTTATTCCGACTTTCTGGAACTTGATAAACATCCCAAAAAGTGTTACAACGGATTGTAACAATTGGATAAGTATCATGCGACTATGTGTGACATAAAAGGTTATATGCCGAATTAGTGAGGAAACAGATGCCATAATCCGCAACCAACAAGCAGGATTCCGACCACAAAATTCTTGTCTGGACAATTATAAATAAGCTCTAGTCACTATTATATTTGGTTTTGTTTTAAAACACCAGAGTATCCAGAGTGTACTTGAGAGAAAAGGTGACCTGGACAGAATATGCAAGCAATCACCGATTGCACTGAATATGAGTTTGCTGAAATTGTGCTGAATTGGGCACACATTGTGGAAGCAACTCATTAATAATAATAAATAGATTAAACCTCGGATGGATGGGATGCATGAAAATAAGCTAAAGTTTCTGACTATGGTCAACGTGGCGGCCTCCAGAACGATCCTTGTTTTGCTGTAGTGAAGTTGACATGCAGCCTCCACATGGCCATCCTGGATGGCATACTAGCACCCACTAGATGGTAACTAATGCGTGCAGCGAATTCCAATCCCCTGGACTTTAAACTTGGTTGTGTGGTTGGGCTTGGAACCCACCAAGTAAAACATTTATCCACTGAAAACCAAGCACATCCCTTTAAAAGTTGACGGCCACGGCAAAGGTTTCGATTTCTCCACTGCATGTAACATGGTAGTATGTAGCACCAAGTTTCAGCACCTCAACATTCATAAGCCCACATAGATGTCCCCCTATCGATCAACATCTAACCAGATTGATGACATTTTGATTGACGAAAGGTACGTCTCTAATGTACTAGACATTCAAAGATCCAAATGTCGACTCCGATCACTAACTTGTCGCAACCAAGTTTCCATTGCGCATTAGCGCAAGGCGTTCTCCGCTCAACTCTCAGATAAGCTCAGTCGTTCCCCATCTAATCTCAGCGACATTGGTTTACTGTGAGCCAACATGTCGCCCGGCGGCTACAGCGAAAAACGCCGCATACAAGAAAACGTTACAGTCCGCCACTACGTGAGCTATTGTCGGGAACTATAGAGAGAGGAAAAGCGATGAGAGACGCCTTTTCAGATGCAAGAAGGGGGAGCAGCAAAAGGCGAGAGTGTGCGGAAGTCGAGATGTACAGATGTAGAAATAACGCTCGAAAATTCTATCAAAAGTTTAAGCGTCTAACCAAAGGTTTTAAGCCTGAATCGTCTTCCTGCAAAAATGAGAATGGAAACCTGGTAACAGATTCGCAGGGGGTGCTGAGGTTATGGTTCCGAGGCGATGACGACACCAATAACGCCTTTAGAAACTGAACCCGATTAAGGATGACGGCGTGGAGATTCCGTCGCCTAGCCATGAACAGCTCAAAGCCGAGATTATGCGTCTTAAGAACAATTAAGCTGCAGGTCCTGATGGCCTCCCAGCTGACTTGTTTAAGACCGGAAGTGATGAGTTGGTAGGGCGCATGCACCAGCTTATTTACTAAATATGGCTAGAGGAAAGTTTGCCCAACGATTGGAACCTCAGCGTCCTCTGTCCTGTTTTGAAAAAGGTAGACTCTGCGATATGCGCCAAAGCAAGGTTTTTACAGGCGTATTGTGTAACGACTGAAGCCATTCGTTAAAAGACTGATTGGATCTTATCAATGTAGCTTCAGATCTTGCTAGTCCACCATCTACAAGATTCTGGGAAAGGCTCACAAAAAACAAGTCGACACACACCTTTTTGTCGAATATAAAGCAGCCTTGGATAGCTCTATAAGGAATCGTGTTTTTGTCGCAATGTCTGAGCTGCGAAGCTGATAAGGCTATGCAGAATGACGTTGAAAAGTTCCTGTAGCTCCGACAAGGTAGGAATAGACCTCTCCGAACCTTCTGATACCGTGCGAGGTTTCAGACAAGGCGATCCCTTATCATGCGACCTCTTCAACTTCGTCATGAAGAGTATTCTGCGGAGTGCATCGCTAATGGCACTATTTTGGCTAAAAAGCGTTCAGTTGATTGCGTACGCTGACGACATTGACATCTTAAGGCGTACCAAGCGAAATGTTGCTGCTGCCTTTTATTAAACGGGAGTCTATTAAAATCGGGCTGACAGTAAATTAGGGCAAAACGTTGTCGACAAATAGGGACATGTGGCGTATTTGATCTCTAATCACGGTCGATAACTATACTTTCGACATAGTCAAGAAATTTATTTATTTTAACTACGCCGTTACCAACAAAAATGATGTCAGCCTGGAGATCAAGCGCAGGAGCACTCTTGCCAACAGGTGCTACCATGGTATCAATAGGCAATTGAGTAGCAGGAACCTCTCTCATACGACAAAACTAATACTCTACTAGACGCTCATCCTGCCCGTGCCTCTTAATGGCGCAGAGACATGGCACTATTAAGCACTGATGCAGCAGCTTTGAGAGCATTTGAGAGAAAAGTCAAAAGTAAGATCTTCGGTCCAGTGCAACAACGAGATGTATGAGCTCCTCAACGACATGGACTTTGTGCAGCGTATTAACATTCAGCGGCTGCGCTGCCTAGGCAATGTCGTTCGAATGGTGGAGGATGCTCCAGCGAAACGGGTATTTGAAGCGGGGATTTGCGGAACTTGGCGAAGAGGACGACTTTGTTTGCGTTGGAAGGACCAAATGGAGGAAGCCGTGTCATCGACTGGAAGGATATGTTAACGCAGGCCAAAATCCGTTAATTGGGTTGTTAATGGCCAATTAAGCAAGTAAGTAGGTTGAACCTCCTTCAATTTCTGAAGAAACTAACTCGAATACTTTAATGAAGAAAATAATTTGAGCCCTAGGGTAAAAATAATTATACGCCACTTCAAAAAAGCACAGAAATCTTGATGCATACATTTTCATGTGGGTAAATACACAAATCTCTGGAGAATTTAAGTGAATGAGCAAAAATGTGTTCACTTACAACTCTTGTTGACACGAGCACATGCTCCGTTCGAATAAATCTTCGAGGAGTGTCTCAACCCTAGAACAAAAAATATTTAAGCACTTACATTGGAAGAAACCTGACTTGGATATTTTATATCTCATAAATCCACGATTAAAATCTTTTTTATAATTAACCCCAAAGACAAATTTTCATTATACTATTCTACTGTGGGGAAGCAAGGGCCTCATATGGAAATAAATTCAAAGATGTTAATACAAGATGCTACGTATGACTCAATAACATCTAAATTTTTAACATACATAGGAAATTTAACAATGTCATGGATCAAAACAAAGATTGCTAAATATTCAGAGAGAAATATTGAAAAATCTACTATTTCACCCGTAATCCCTGGTATTAACATCTCGAACTACCCTTTCAGCATTACAAACTACAAAAAAATTTAAGGAACTACAAACTCTGATTGGAAATTATTTTGACATCTCTATAATTAATCATGGGACAAAAGTTGTTTTTGTTTGAAATAGACGTCAATACAGTTTTAGGGTAGGTAGTGGTACTGAGAATGATGTCCTGGTCTATGAGTTGCAGTTAGTAAAGTGCTTGATTAACAGATGAATTATCTGGATCATAGTTATGGGCAATCAGTGACTTTAAACCTTTGGCATTCAATTTCCATTAAAATTCTGAGTGCTTAAGAAGCTCAAAAATCAAAGCCAACAGCTGACAGCAACAAGATCGAATGCTAACATAATTAACAAAACTACAACAAATTAAACACAATTCTACTAACCATCCCATTTTTAGTTTCAAAAAATGGAGACAATTCAGAAATGAAACGTAAGTATGTACATATCGCTAAAAATCAAGATTACCCGCAGGTTTGTAGTAAGTTTGTTACACACAGCCTAATTTTCATTGGACTCTGTGAAACCCGTTTTTCCCAACCGACGAATTTTTCGCGTATAACTACAGCACTCAAATATACTCTGGCAGCCGCATTGTTCAGTCATGTCTACGCCATAGAATCGAATAACTTCCAGCGGGAAAAGGCGCAGTATCTACAGGATAACAATATTCCCATATAATTTGACGTGTAAGGAAAGCCCGACAGTGTAAAGGAAACCCATATTGGCATCAACTTTAAACGGTGAAGTTCCTATTTGCTATTGAGAAAGCAGTGTGGTAAGGAATTTACTAACTCAAGAAACTGTCTATATGTAAGCAGAAGCTAGTAAAGTGGAAAATCCCATCCGTAAAAGAAGATATATTAGAGAGTACTACTTAGTATAGCATGTTGCATGCATGTTGCATTCTAAGTTTCCAAGTAAAGACCATCAACACGGCAAACCTGGAAATAATGTAGTAAAATGTGTAACGTAGCATCATTTTATTATTTCAAAGGCATCGTCAGGACATTCGCCAGATCCAGATAAGACATTTAGAGCAGAATAAATAAAAGTAATCAGACATCTAATCGCTTGAATCACATATCCCTTTAAAAGGGCGTCAATAGGAAAATTCAATTCCTGCGTGGAGTTAACGATTTTATTCGGCTCTGGATCGTGAACAGCTCAAATTAAGGATATCAAAGCTATTCAGACGTTAATTAATCACTGCCTGCTTCGCATTCTTGAATTTGGTCAATTATTTCCTCTGGTTGAAAACCGGGTTAAATCCAATTCAAAACAGATATTCCGCGGAGTATGTTGTAACAGTTCGGTTGTTATTTCCGGAAGCTTCTCCCTTGGGAAAAAACTTCCGGTTGATACAGCTTTCACTGGGATGACAATCCTTGGCGGATGTTGAGCCGGGTTGTTCCGGAGCGAAGATCCGATTGTCGTGGGAAGTATGTAGAGGTTGATTGGTGTTACACTGCAAATTTGTAAGAGCTGCTACAAAGTGGTATGCATCCTGCTTCTTACAGGATGAAGAAGTAGGGAACTCATACACTGAGAATTTTTGTGACTTTTCAAATACGTTTGTTTGTTTAACTTTGGAATTTTTACCACATAAATTTCAACGATCTGGAATTAAATGGGACCACTATTCATACAATGCAAAGAGACTAGCACATTTACACATGGAGGCACACTACATATATAAATAGAATACGTAAGAATTTTTGCTTGAATGCTTTAAAATGTCATTACATACATACGATCTATAAAGAGTAACTTTATTTAACATTACATTTTATTGGGGAGTATGTGCCAGATTTTATATATTTTCGTTTACGTGGTGCAATATAACAATACCGTTTAGCCAAAATGTATTCATTACTTGACAATTTGTTTGTTTCGTGGGTAAATACTCCAATATTTATGTTCGTTGTTGGATCCTATATGTGAATGCTATTCAAGCGTAATAACAGGACTTTGATATGCTGTTTTTATTTCAACAAAGAAGTTTCCACTACATTGTTGCTAAGAGTGAGGCAACACTTGTAGTTCCTATCAAAGGACACTGTTGGACTTTTTTGGAATTATAATACTAATATGTACTCGTATGCATAGCATGTCTTCAGGAAATCTTTCATTTGCCTATACTTGCTAGCATTCTGTCTGTAATAAATTGAATTGTGCCGCGATATTGAGTCTGCCTTTTATTCATATTTTCAAAGACATTTAAAATTATGAAATGCAATTTTTAAAGTTTGTATTTAAAACCCTAGAAATATTAGATATAACACGACAGCCATCTCAAGGAATAAAAAGTTTTTCTACTTGAAGCAGAGAAGTAACGAATTAAATACGTTATAGTGGATGTTTACTGCATTATATTATGGAATAATCTATTAGCTTTCATGAAAAATATTGTATTAAAAAATTCTTTTTGAATAGTTTTTAAACACATCTAAGACACTTGTTTCCTACATACATACATACCATAGATATTGTAATTACAAGTAATTTTTAACAGAATTACTTATTGTAATAATATACTTCATATTACATAATACAAGTTAGTTTTATTCAATTTTAAATTCAGAAGAATCGAATGCAAATTGGTTGAAAATTAATATTTGAAAATTAAAAAATACTCAAAAAGCGTTTTTTACGTATAGTTTTTACGCTGAATGAATGTGTTAATATTTTAGAGTTATTATTTGTGATTACATTTCATAAATACCAGGATATTGCTTTACTACTTAATGAAATCATAACCACAAATAATATCTACTGTGATAAGAATGGGTTTTACTCAGAATCAAACTTACATTTGTAACAGCATTAGGGTTGGCTTTATGTCGCAAAAGCAAATTAATTATCATTGTATGACCCTGTTGGGCAGCTTGATGAAGAGGCGTGTAACCCACATTAGTAGACATCTCTATGTTAGCGTCATTTTCCAGCAAGAATTTGACCATGTTGATTTGACCGTAATGGGCTGCAAAGTGCAAAGGCGAATAGCCGGTTTTTGTACGCTCTGATATGTTGGCATTATGCTGTAAAAGAAGACGAGCCACTTCTGTTTTGTCTTCTTGAGCAGCCAAGTGTAACGGTGTTAATCCATTTTTGGCTGCAACATTGGCATCAACTCCGTGTTCTAGTAATAGCTGGACCATTTCAACGTGACCTTCTTGAGCAGCCAAATGCAGTGGTGAAAACCCAGATTTACTGCGTACATTGACATCGGCACCATGTTGCAATAAAGACTGGGCAATATCCATTTGATATTTTTTAGCTGCGATATGTAACGGGCTATGTCCGTTTCGTGCACACAGTGAAGGTGAAGCACCATTCTCTAATAGTAACTGGACCACACGTGGATGATCGTAATGAGCGGCCACATGAAGAGGTGTAACATCATTACGTCCCTGACAATCAACATTAATGTTTTTCTGTAACAATAGCGCAACAACTTTCTCTTTGCCATACTTAGCAGCCAAATGGAGTGGCGAGAAACCCTTCTTAGTAACAGCGTCTAATTTAGCATTATTTTCGATTAATATCTGTGCCACCTCTTCCTGGCCCTCCTTTGCAGCTATATGCAAAGGTGTATAATTATCTTTAGTGGTGGCATCAACGTCGGCTCCGTGTTGAAGCATTAGCATTATAATATCAATATTGCCAAGACGAGATGCTACATGTAATGGAGTTTGACCTTCACGAGCACGAACATCGACTTGACCTCCATTACGTAGTAAAATACGTATGATATCAGTTTGATTGGCACGAGCGGCTAAATGTAGAGGCGTCTCACCCCGTACTGTGGGGGCATCGGGATTTGCATCATGCTGCAACAAGTATATTACGATATTCATACAACCCATAAAACTTGCCACATGCAGTGGTGTCAATCCAGACTCGGTGGTAGCACTAATATTTCCACCATGTTTTAACAATAGTTCGACTATTTTGATTCGATTCTTTTTGCAGGCTATATGTAACGGTGTGAAACCATTTAAAGCTCTTGCATTCGGATCTGCCTTCATATCTAACAGCAGTTTTGCTACGCGTACGTGTCCACAGTGAGCGGCTACGTGCAGGGCGGTCAGATAATCTACCGTGACTTCGTCAACAGGAGCCTTGTGTTCGAGTAAAATTCGAGCTGCATTATCGTGTTCACCCTGGGCAGCCATATGTAAAGCGGCCAAACCGTTTTTTGTCTTTGACAATATCGGAGCGTGATGATCCAGCAATATTTCTATAACCTCCACATGACCAGAACGGGCTGCGCAATGCAAAGGCGTCAGACCATCTCGTGTAGTTGCATCAATACGAGCATTTTCCTCCAATAGCAATTTCATTATATTCGTCTTGCCCCACTTGCATGCTACATGCAGCGGCGTAATGTTGTGCTTCGCAGTAAAGTTGACATCTGCACCGCGCTCAATTAATAACTTGGCAACTTCAACATTGCCGTAATGAGCGGCAATATGCAACGGTGTGAAGCCGGATTTGGAGACAATATCTGGATTAGATTCATGTTTTAGCAGCATGTTTGCTGTAGTTACATCGTTCTTTTTGGCGGCAATATGCAGAGCCGGCAGACGAGCTTTGCCACGTACATCGCTCTCCAATAGCACAGCAACGACTTTGTCATGTCCCTGTTGCATAGCAACAGCCAGTGGTGTAAAGCCATCCTAAAAAAAAATTACAAACAACGTGGACAAAATTAATGAATTTTATCTGCAATTTGAATTTTTCATCATAAATACCTCTGTTGCCAATGAAGGATTTGCACCCTTAGACAATAAAAATCTTACGCATGCATCATGGTTCTCTTGAGCGGCCATATAAAGTGGCGTGAAGCCATTAAGAGATTGTATATTAACGTTTGCATTGTACTGAATAAGTAATTTTATTACTTCTTTTTGTCCAGCTAATGAGGCTATATGCAACGCTGTATTACCCTTCTTTGTCGCATTATCAACTCGTATCCCACGCCTTAAAAGCTCAGCAACGATATCGACATAACCATCTTTGGCTGCCAAGTGCAAAGCATTTAAGCCATTCTAGATGAAAATGTAATAAATATAGTTTATCAGGGGGTACATATTATCGATGAAATGCATATTCATATAGTAACGATATATATTTTATAAAAATATAAATAATAAATAATATATGTATATAGTAAAACAATTAAAACCATAAAAAGGATTGTTAATTGATCAAATTGTAATAAAATCAACCTCAACGCTAAATAAAATAAAGGTATAGGTGCAAATACGATCGAGTAACTGGAAAAATAAATAGTAAATTATTTTCACGTAATAAGAGCATACATATGTACATATATAATGAAATTAAATTAAAATAGACTGGCTGACTTAAAATTAATAAAAAAAATTTAATTAAGACAGTTTTTGTAGCTCCACTCACGACAATACTATTTTACAGATCATTTGTAAACATTAAAAATTTCATGAATGTTTTTTATTATTTTTATCCTTTACGGCTCGAGAACCTCCAGATCGGAAATATCTATTTTACATAGAACTGTAAAAATACTAGCTTGTTGCGAAGTTTATTTATTTTACTGTATTTATATTTTGTTTCCTTCGCATGGTAGTCACCTTGTTGCGGTGCGAAGGCTTAGTTACAATGATACGGCTTGGCCATGCTGACGGGTGCGCCTAGACGAAGAAGCCTAATTATATCCGGTGGGTTCAACCGGGTAGTCGATGAGTACAAACTAAGTACACCCCCTGTTCTCCACATTTTTCCACTTATTTATGATGTCGACTCCGAATCACGGACCTCAGTATCCGGCAAAAGAGGGTGCTAAATCTCCAAGGAACCGATCACTCAGATGGAGGCTAAAGGCCTGGGTGACCGACATGCTACTGGGACCTCGACTACCCAAATGTCAACCTCAGGTTTGGATAGTCAACGAGCTACTGAGGGTACATCGAAGACAAAGCTGAACTGTCTCTGCAGACGCTGAAATGTCGGTGAAGGCGAGATAGTTGGCGGGATTAACCACTAGTCGAAAAGAGCGCCAACCCCACCAGAGGACGTTTGTGCACCGACGAAACAGGTCTGTACGGAAGGTTCCACTAAGCCTTCGGAACAAATGCCCGACAAACCCATACCTGGAACGTAAACGTAGATCGGGTTACAGAAACTCACTTCGGTTTTTAAAGAAGTTGAGCGAACGTGAACGCATGCCTAAAACACCGACGTGCCATCAATCGAAGGATAAGCTGCTGAAAGCAGCAAGCTTAAACTCGACACCTAAGCTCCTGGCGGTTATTGACCGTCAGCATCCCAAAGGGACGCTGATAAACAGTAATTGGATTATTTTGGAGGAGAGAATCATGCGAGCGCTACTTGACGCCATGAAGCAGGCCAACTACAATCGGCCAGTTTGTTGGCGGCAAGTGACAAAAAGGTTTAATAGTGGTGGAATGCAGTAACTGCAAAGCTCTCGAGTTGTGGCCGATTGTCAGGGTTTGGGTTCCATCTCAATTTTTAGTAGACGAAGCCACACTCTCTCTGACCAAATTACAAAATGTGGGAATAAAAACGCCCGATTGGACAATTGTGCGCTTCCGTTCAAGGGACAAAAATGCTGGAAAGGATCTTTGGTTGGAAATAATCTGAAATCGCTACAGCTTCTGTACCCCTTGGATGGCAAAATCCAGTATGGGGTGACACTACTACTCGTGCTCTTGCCATCGAACGACAGCGATGAGATCGCAACGACTGAAGGTAGTTCAGATTAATCTGCACCATTCTATGGCTGCTAACGAGAAACTTCTGTTGTTTATGGTCAAGGAGAAATTGGATGTGGCTCTGGCTCGTAAGAGACAGAGTTCATGGATACGGGTCTAACTTTTACACACTACTTGTACCACCAGTAAGCGCTAAGTTAAGGACCTGCATACTTTTCATCAAATTTATTTACGTTTTTCTCTTACCACAGACCTGTGCTCCCGACCTCACCATGGCAATTAGTGAACGCGCTGCCTTACGAAGGCGAGGAGCCACCACCACCTTAATACACTGGCCCACCCCACCGTATGGCGGAGCACAGACATCAACTGAAGAAGTGAGTCCTTTTTCGATTTAACTTATTGCATGTAATAGGAGCAATATATTCACATTATTTAATAAGAACAGGGAACAGTTGGCGTTAGTGTCGGAAACTGATGCAGTTAAGGTCACAATGTGGAGGATATATACGAAGTGTTCCTTTTCAGATTACTAACGAATATTCTTCAGCATTGGCTTCTCCCGATCGAAACCTTGCCGTATAGAAATCGGACGAACTGGGACGGTTTAGAAGTTGATGTCGCACACATTTTTAGGAATCTATCCAGCAACATACTGGAGATTTTAGAAGGGCCTTTCACGAATCATGCTCATATAGCCGGCCCCAACGAGTACGCACGGCACCGTGTTTCGCATTCTAACAGGAATTTTAACGGGAGACAGCACTATTGTTCATTTCGCTGAATTTATAAATAATTTAGTACCTTCATATATATTATCTTATGCAAAAACATCAGCGTAAAAGTTTTCCAGGGACAGACCGTAGATTTTATTTGACAAGCACGAAATACTGCCGTATCTACTACTTTCATAATTATATCTGGCTATACTGTTATAAACAACATTTAATTTGTCTTTGCTGATAGAGCCCGGCCCCGCAAACAGTTCACATCCATACAATAAGATATAATAACATAAGATAAGGAATAACATATGTTTTCGCTATGAGAGGACGTACGTTATGAGGTGTAAAGAACTGAGTGATATATAGATTTCTCAGCATACCATATGCTTCCTCACAAATCATGTTTATTTGGTTTATCCTGATGAGCTGAAGGTTCAAAAATATACATAGATTCTTGGCAATTTGTATAAAATTTATGGATGGCTACAAACAGAATTAACATAAATTAAATGGGAACACTTGAAAATATATAAGGATATAGATTTATTTTAGAACCCAAACTTATGACTGGACCGTAAATTTTAACTATATAATTCAATTTTGAAACCAAAATGATGTTAGGAAGAACTGCTGCTTCACCAAGGAGCAGAACCCTCTCCAAAATTCAAAAACCTACACCTAAATGTTACATCGAAATCTCGAAAATAAATTGGTATAAAAAAACGACGATAACAGAATTCAATTTTGGTTTCGATTGTGGATAAATAGCCTATTCTGTATATGGGATTTTATCACTTATTGTTAATTCAATAAATAAGTAATGGTATAATGGCCATCATAAGCGAAACATTAATGACAAACGTGTACAGATTGGATTTAAACTGTATTGATGTGTATTAGGTTTGTAATGTACTTTATATTTTTATCGAAATAAAGGGACTTGTTCCTGAAAATTTCCTATACATACATATATACCAAGTATTCATTTTTCTGGTACAGCCTATTCATTCCAGTGAAGTGTTACGTGGGTGATAATAGAGATAGAATATGTGAACACTCTTTTTGCAAATTTCTTTGTTGTCTCTCGCAACGTTAACAATGTTTACTGAAAAGAAGTCATCTGGAGAATTTTTTTTAAATTTTTTTCTTGTGCAAAGAAGTTAGAATTGCAATTGGAAGAGACTACGCACTAGACTCCGCCGAGCAATAGTGTTTATAAACACAACATAATTTTTCCCAAGAGATATTTATTTAGAAGTACAGTGGACGTTCGCTAGTACGAATTATATATTGGCAGGCCCTTTCGTAGTACCGACAAATTCATATTATTGAACAACGCATTTTTATGTTCCAATTCAAATAATTCACATAAAATATTTAGATTTTATTAATATATACATATACATATATTTTTTATATTTTTGAAGTCATTTTTTGTATTTAAACAGGCATGAAAGAACATACTAATGTATGTATGTACATATAAAATATAATATATACATAATAAAATATTATCCTCATCGACATCATCATCCAATTCAATTTCTTCACTTGGATCATCAAGATTTCATTAAAATAAATCAAGAAAATCAAATTGTGAATTTGGAAAATTTGCATGTAGTAAATTGTACATTTTGGAAATTACTCTTATCTCCTCACTGTCACGCACTACTGATATTGGAATATCATCCTGGTCCTCAAAATTGTCATCGCCCAAAATTTTCTTCCAACATTTCTTTATGGAATCACTAGATACTTTTTCCCAGGCTAAGGCAAACAATGAAACGGCTTCAAATAAAGTGGTTTGTTCTAAATTTTCGTTGTAAGATACAATTTTTGACAGTAAACTGTTACGGTAATGCAGTTTTAAGAGCCAAATTGCATTCTGGTCCAGGGGCTGTATTAGTGGAGTTACATTGGGGGCATATACATTACCCAAATCTGTCCATCTTTAGTATCATGAACCAGTTCATCTGCGGGTGGATGACTTGGAGCTTTGTATAATATTAGTAGAGCCTTAATTGGCAGTTTTTTTCTTTTAAAAATGTCTCTACTAGAATTTATTATTAGAGAGAATTATGACTCTAATTCTTATAACAAATCACCATTCGTACTATCGAATAGAAAAAATGCCCATCTTTCGTACTATAGAGTAGTCAATGCAAAACTTTTGCCATTCGTATTATTGGAAATTCGTAATAAAGAGCGTTCGTACTACTGGACGTCCACTGTACTAGTTCTTAAACAGTCTCTCTCTTTTTCTTTCTGAAATATGGCAAATATTGTTTTCATATTGGAAAATATTTGGATAGTTAGTTTTTATTCCTACCAACATGATTCAACTAAATTCAAAATGCCAACAAATAATGAAGTACTTCGGGAACTGTTACCTATTTTATTCTACCAAAAACTTCCGTGAGATAAAGAATTTCTTTTTTTATTTAATACAGTTTTGAAATGTGCAAAACTTTCTGCTTTGACGAAATGTATAAAAACATATTTCATATAAAAAAACTGATGCGTTTAGAACAACAACCTAAGTACCATAATTCATTTAATGACAATCTGTATATTATAGCTTAAGCTCAATGCTGTCGAAAACACGTACATACATATGTATGTATATAATAATCTCCTCATTATAAACTATTTAATTAAATTTGAATTAATTTTCAAACAGTTTATTATAATTATAGAAGAATATAACGTTTTTTTTTTAATAATATAACAAAAGTATGTAAATTTAATTTAAATAGTTATATAGTACTATTAATAGTTATATATATATATATACTCAAATCATTATATAGCATATTTTAAATAAAATATTTGAAATTCATATGAACCCAGAAGCAAAATTTTCTCAGAATTTCAATTAGAGTATAAAAACAAATGCATATACATATATTACAAATATATAATTTAATTTTAGATAATAAATATTAAACACAAATACTGAATTACTGTTAATAATAATAATTCTAACTTACGGCATTGCAGGTATTGATATCCGTTATTTGGCCACTTTCTAGAAATTCCACAACTTTACTAAGTTCGCCACTACGAGCAGCTCTTAAAAATGATATCGTAACGTCATTCTGAAATACCAACAAATAAAGGGCAGTGTTATTATGATAGATCATTTGACAATAATCATTTAACTAATCAAAATCAATATTATTTAATAAAATATGATATTAATAATAATATATAATAATAAAAATTTAGAAAAAAACCATATATTTCACGTGTAATTGTACATTGATATATGTGGCTTACTTGGGTACAACCATAACTATCAATGACACAATATATGCTCTCTACCTTGAACATCATCATTAGCCATTCTGTTGTTTTAATGAAAGTATTGTTCCGACTTAAAGAATATGGTGGGTAGGTATTTCAGCATACTTATCTCTATTTTTCTATTGTTATTATTTTTTACTTTCAAGACAATAAATTTTAGATATCTTGTATAGAAAATGTGATTTTTGTTGCCATTTATGGCCATTTATGATAAGTTGTTGGCATTTATGATAAGTAACCACATCGCGGTAAGTCTATCAAATCCAAGATGAAGTTAGTTTGTTCGAAAGTAGATAATACATACATACATAATTGGCCATTACGGCCAAGCTTCTCACACCACTCATGTTGTGTGCCTTAAATTTATTCTTGAGTGGCGGGACCTACAGTTTAACGTCGACTCCGAACGACAGATTTTGAGAAACTTTTTCATGACAGGTTTATTTACTCTCAGAGTTTTTGCCAGAAATCTGCTGAGAGGAAGTCGCCGAAGATATATATTTTTTTTCATATTTCGTTTTGACGTCTGGCCTCGGGCTCGAACCCGGGTTTCACGCCTAATAAGCGAACACACAGCGAGATAAAGTAGTTACACATAAATGAAATATTGTATATAAATGTAAAAGAAATGTTCTTAGTACAATTGAAGCTGATGTAATGTACTAATTTAAATACGATTAAAGTCTATAACAATTACTTAATTGTTATTATATCTAGTTTAACTAAAATATAAACGCCGGAACAATTCGATTACATACTTATACACATAATTGCATATAAATAAAAACTTCCCTGTGTTTGCGATATCAATAACAGGATTATAAGTGTTAAGTTTTAATACTACTTCGGTATTCTACCATAAAATTCCGATTTTATTGCAGAATATTAAAATCTTTATCTTATTAATAGAATATATACAGCGTACTCTCTTCTAATGGACACCTCTCTTAAGAGGACATCTCCCATATACAGACACCTTTTCAGTACCAAACAAATTGTAAGGAATCATTAAAACATTTTCCTTTTGAGCAGACAACCCTCCCACAGCAGGATATGGACGCTTTATTCCACGACATATGACATTTTAGTTCATATTTTTAGTGGACAGCTTACAGCACGGTTGCAAAAGTTTTATTTTTAAATTATTTTTCTCCCAACAGACAATATTATTTGCCAGCCCCTGAATCAAGACGTTATTAAAAACTTTTTTTTTGCAGATGGAATATGCAGATTCCGCTTTGGACTTGCAAAGACCTATAAACCGTTAAAAAAAACTATACATCGTTTGTTTTATACGCAAAGCGTGGAAGCAAGTGAGTGCACAGACAGTGAAAAATTTCTTCAGAAATAATGAAAGGTGTTGGACCGCAGAAGCTCAGCTTTCACTATCAGCGATTGCTCAATACTCCAATTCTCTCAATTTTTAAATCCAGTTGAATTTGTAGCTGACCTTACAAACTTTTTTATTTGTTATTCGCAACAGTATTCATGAAAATATTGTTTACATACATACATACATAATTGGCCATTACAACCCTTCAGCAGGATTACGGCCTAGCTTCTCAACACCACTCATGTTGTGTGCGTTAATTTTATACATGAATGGCGGGACCTACAGTTTAAAGTCGACTCCGAACGACAGATTTTTTTTTGAGAAGCTTTTTCATGGCAATTTTTTCTCTCAGAGTTTTTGCCAGAAATCTGATGAGAGGAAGTCGCCGAAGAAATATTTTTTCATATTTCATTTTGATGTCTGACCTGGGATTCGAATTCGGGCCTTTCGTCTAATAAGCCAACACACTACCTACTAGACCACGGCGACTTCAAAGTTATGAGGCAAGAAACGTAAATTTTATGGTGTCCCCTAAATTTGATCGGGCATGCGGCACATCCTAACCCAACCGATTTAACAGGATCATTTTTTTTTTATCAATATTCACCAAACTGGGGAAAAAATCTAACTTTTAATTTTAAGTGCTACCCTAATATGTACATATGTACATAAAAAATATCAAGGAATTCCAAATATTCAATTAATATTTATCAATTGCAATTCCTCCCACCATATAAATTTTTTTTATTACTTACATTGAAATTTTTCCCTTTCATGTTTATTTTTCTATTTTATTTTTGATTCTTATTGAAAATATGTATATAAGAAATTGCAAAGGTTGTAAGAATTTATTTTTCTTATTATTAATAATTGCAATATGTTTTCAAAAATTTACGTTTGCCATAATTAATGATATTTTATGAGTTTTCAAAAGTGTGTTAAGGTATAATAAAATTTTATTCTTATGGTATTTTGTTTATAAAAATTTATTACTTTTTTACATGTGCCTTCAATTCCATATGTTCATATGTATTTCTTTTTAATTAATCTCAAAAACAGATACACAGCCCTGTATACATTTCGTTTTTGCCAACAACTGGAAATCGAAAGAGTTTACAAAGAAAAAAACAAAACCAAATGTTTCCTAAAATGATGATGTTTTGGCATTGAAAGCAAATATTTCATGTACGATATAATAATTTTAGCAAAATGTGAAATAATTAATTGTACATAGCAATCAAACTTATTTAAAATGGTGATGTGCTAAAAAGTCTAGAAAAGTTAGGTAAAAAGTAACCGTAATGATTAAACTGACAATAATTAACTAAATTTATTAATTCTGTTAATCTAAATAAAACCGGCTCGTTAAATGCTATTTATTATGCCCAAATATTTTTGTGTGATGATGTAATAGTTAAGCAAAATCGAGTTGCCATCCATATATATATAAATATTATTTATTTTTTTAATGTATTCTGCTGCTTTTTATATAGATTTTATTGTATTATATTTTTTTTTTTTTAATTGAAAATGGCGTCATCTAAATGTTAAATTATTGTATAGAATAGATTTAGAAAACTTACCTGTTTTGAATGTTGTTGGGAATTTGAATTGTGAACATTATTGTTAATGTTATTGTTGTTGTTTTGATTGAGATTTCGTTCGTTTGTTAAATTTGTTTTGTCCATTTGGAGATTGTGATTTTGGGAATTTGCCTTCAGCGAAGTCACAATGTTACCATTTTGCATTTCATCTAAAGTCATTGTTTTTAACAATTTTCAAACTTAATATATTTTTTATTTGCTTTTATTTTAATTTTGATGCTCCTTAAGTGTTCATAAATCTTATATTATTCTTAAAGTTTCTCCTAAAAGGAAACAAAAAAAAGAAATAATGCAGGCAATTTATCATTAATTGAATAAATGCATCAAACGTTAGAAATTTACATTATTCACTCTATAATACCCCTCCTAGAATAGTAAAAGGAACATATATACATACATATATGCTGTATAAATAATTCAATAAAATTTTGAATTTTAATAGGTCATTACAACCCTTTAGTCAAGGCTACGACCTAGCTTCTCACACCACTCATGTTGTGTGCCTTAATCTTATACTTGAGTAGCGGGACCAACAGTTTAACGTCGACTACGAACGACAGATTTTGAGAAACTTTTCATGGCAATATTATTTACTCTAAGAGTTTTCGCCAGAAATCTGCTGAGAAGTAGTCGTCGAAAAAACATTTTGTCATATTTCGTTTAGTTGGAAATGCCTGACCTGAGGTTTGAACCGAAGCCTCACGTCTAATAAGCCAGCACACAACCTACTAGACCACAACAACTTTTTTTTTAAATTAAACGCAATTATTTAATATATTAGTGTTTTAAATTAAATTTTATATTGATTTAATCTCAGCTAAAAATAGAGAATTCAGTGAAAATACATTTCTAAATTTCTTACAATATAAAGTAGAACAACTCTTTCTTTAATAATAACAATATTCCGTTTTTATAAGAGAAAAAATCAAAAAATAATAAGAAACAAAAAACATTTAAAAGTAAACACAGAATTTGTTAGCTTTTATTTAAATTTTTTATTTAAAACTATGTATTACAAAACAGTTAAGAAAATGTTTGCTAGTTCACCTATATTTATTCCAATGAAATGCGTGAATACCATGTGAAATACAGAAATGGTTATAACCCTTTTGTATACCCGTGGTTTATAACCGCGTCCTCAGGAACAAATTTTTCTATACTATTATCGATGATTAAACTCCAACTCATAATATAGGGGCTTTTATTAAGCGTTTCCTATCGTTAAATTTAAATAAAACAAAGTGTGTTTGTAATAGCTCTTGATGGAATATATGCATGGTCCAAATGTCCACCGAGGCTATTCTTGCTAGACAGCTTCCCAAACATCAGCCTGGGACGCAAATCAGGCTAAATTTGACCGATACATACATAATTGGCCTATACCACCCTTCAGTTAGGATTCCGGCCTAGCTTCTTAACACCACTCTGAAACTTTTGGATGGCAATTTTATTTACTCTCAGAGTTTTTTCCAGAAATCTGCTAAGAGGAAGTCGCCGATGAAATATTTTTTTCATATTTCGTTTTGATGTCTGATCGGGGATTTGAACCATGGCTTCGCGTCTAATAAGCCAACACACTACCTACTAGACTACGGCGACTTCAACACTAAACATTGATTTTTTAGTTAATGTTTACATTAATCCAGGCATGAGCCTCATTGCTGAAGATGATTTACGAACACATGTCGTTGTCAATGGTCGTTTCATTCAGTTTCTGTTTCAACTGAATTATGTACGGATGCAGGTCCAAGTCACTACGCGAAATTCATCAAGTTTTAGTTTCCAAAAGGCCGAGTTCTTGTGGCCGATGCGAAGTTGACTGCCTCGGAACCTCCTGCACACTCTCACAGAAAGGAGGAATGTTTTTGGGTGATTTTGCGTTTGGTCGACGTACGGGTGTTGGTCGATCGTGTACTGAACCAGTGGACTCGAATTTATCCATCACCTTCCTCTCACTAGGACGATTATTTTTAATAATTGCACATATTGTTGAATGCTGTATCTGTTCATAGTGATTTGGCAAAACAGACTGAATTAATGACAACTATCTTCAACAAGATGGCCGTTATCAACTGTCAAAGTTCGATACCCTCCTAATAGAAATAAAAAAATCGATTTTTTGTTCGAAAGCTTTGTTTTTTTAAATTAAAAGGAAATTTTTTTTAGATTTCGATACAAAGACAGAACTATCATTTAAATTATCAACAAGATGGCCGATCTCAACTGTCAAAGTTCGATAGCTCCTGTTGGAAGACCTAATAGAAACAAAAAAATCTTTTTTTTGTTCGTATTTTTAAACGCGAAAGCATTTTTTCGAAATTAAAAGGAAATTTTTTTTAGATTTCGATACAAAGACAGAACTATCATTTATTTGACGTGAAATCCTATCAATCTTGTCACAGTTTACGTGATCTCGTTTTACGACACATAACATAATGAGTTTTTTACAAGTGTCTTAGGAAAGCCTTAAAGTAGTTCACACAGATATAAACATCAGTGCAATAATCTCTTATATTTTTCAAAATATTAAAGAATTCAATGCCGCATTTACCAATTTACCATATTTTAAAACACCAAGAAATCAATCATTTCTACTTATTAAGCAAATTAATTCTAAAATCTTAATTAAATAAAATCAAGTTTATTAACAATAACGGAGTGATAATTCTTTTTGGAATTTTAAATACGAAAAAGTTGAAAAGCGGGTTAATAAGAAACAATAGGAAAATAGACGATCATTAGGCTTTCAATTCTTATCACTTTTTCAAAACATGATTTAGCCATGAAGTAAATATGAATATGCAAAACCTTTATGAATTGAAGATATTTTCTTTAAAATGCCTCACTCACATAAAAACTCATCGATATTGACAAATATCTCTGACATTCGGTCTTAATAAGCTTCCATTTAGACGAATTATTATTATTCATTATTTAGTTATTTACCGAATTCGCCGAATGGTGCTCCCACGTCCGGGCTGCAAGATGCATACTTAAGAACCATCTACTTAAATCAAACAAAAGGAATTAACTTTCACTATTAACTGATTACCATTGTAATCAAACTTTCAATGCTTTTTCTAATTGTTCATTAATATTACAATCGAATCTAATACACATTTCGATCTCGATTTTCAGCATTGGAGAATTAACTAAACATTGGATAGATATTGTTTTTGTACAGCCAGGTATATTCCAAAAGTTAAAAGTGACAAATAACTCATTAATTTTGCTTGTACATTTTGCAAAAATTAAATCATTGCTTTTTAATAAAATTTTAGGGTTTAATTATAAATTTGTAAATAAAAAAATATAGAAAAATATTGTTTTTAAAATTACGCAGTTATTCTCTAATTTTTGTATAAAATTATAAATACACAACAGAAAAAAATAAAAAAAAAACAATAGAAAAACAATTACAATTGAACTACTGTGAGTAATACATATGAGATAGAAACATGAAAATATATAATATATATACGTGTGTATATATCATGTTATATTTCAGATAAAAGACAGAATATCCATAAAATTTAATTATTGAACGAAATACACAAACACACACTTGTGGATACGGTGATGTGGATGAGTTGCGACCGAATAGCGCGTACAAATATAAAAATTTACAGTCATTTCTCGTGCTTAAGGTCGTGATACCATAAGTGAGATCATTCTGAAGTCATAGAGAAAAAAGTTATACATATAAACGATAGCAAATTTGTTGTATACATTGTGAATATGTTTTCATTCTCGCCTATACGTTTGTCCCAATATGGTGCGTACATATATGCGTACATAAATAGTATGTAAAAACAAAGCATATTGCGTCATCATTAGAGTTTTTATGTACTTTACAATGACAACTAAACCATTGGCTGGTAGCAGTTTTGAACGCTTAAACTAAACATAATGACAAGTACTATATTGGCAAAAGAGCAACATATACAAACTCAAATAAATCACTAACATTGACAATACTTCTGAGTTATACTGGACACAGAGAGTACTATAAATGTATTTTGCATTTGACTATTATAAGAGTATTTAAGAGATCCCTACCGAGGATTTTTTGTTAACACATGGTGAATTAATGATTTGTGCATTTATGGACCATAAATGACACACCACCTGTAATAAAACATATCAAAAAGCAGTAAAAGAGGTTGTAGTCGGTCAATTACATACGTCCACTAGAACACTCACTTATTGCAATTGAATGCCTATTAGCTAACTGATCCTAACTTGTGGTAAAATAATGAAAATTATCTAATAAGAACTTATGTATATATGTATGTAGGTCGAAATACATTTTGATTCTACTAAAGCTTTTACTACAAATTTTTTAATAATTTATCAGTTGCTATGGTGATCACATTCACGTGAAGCTTCGGGTTAGTACAGTGAAAGCTCCACTGGCGGACAGCTCTAATAGGCGGACATCTCCGCTAGACGGACGATTTTCTAAGTCCCGTGAATTAGGTCGTATTTTTAGAGCAAATTCATCTCCCCTGGACGGACGCTCTCTTGGACGGACGCGGACACCTGTTTTTCCAAAAACATCTCCCATAGGCGGACAAATAAATATTACAAAAGGCAAAGCTGAGCAATTTTATTGTATTTCGGTTTATCCCCCTTTTATACTATGCGCAATGTGTAGAGATTACATAAATTTTTCTTTGTTGAGTTTGTATTTTTCAACTTAATCTGATTATGTAGCATTACGTAGTGCGGTGATTCCTCGGTTTATTATTTTATGTAATGTGATGTTCATAGACAAAATCTAAATTGTGATTCCCCTTTTTATTTTGGTTTATGTGATAACTGATGGATGGTCAGTTAATTAGCTACTCTGACTATAAATATGTACATATCTACGTATGTACAATGTATATGAATATGAGGAAAATAAAAGTTGATGAAAATATTTTTAAAGATTATTTTTTATCGCAGTTATCGTTGGCAACAAATAATATACAGGTAGATATGTATTTATTCAATTTTTCCTGAAATATTTTAACATAATATCCCTTGGACGGACATCTCCCCTAGGCGGACAAAAATGCCTCGACGGTCGGTGTCCGCCTATGGGAGCTTTCACTGTATATGCTTCGTTGTCAGAACTGTAATATTTAAACCAAATTAGTAAATTTCAGTCAAGACATCTTCAAACCTATAAACTGCTCTTTTAACACAAAATTTGCATGGGCAATATCACAAGAAACAGCAATGTAGCCAAATTAACTGATAATATGTATTTAAAAATTTTAAACTGAAATATTTAGACACACATCAGATTATGCCCATACATTAGAATATATTAAAGTATTGAGAAAGCACCATCTCGATTGATAAGTTTATTTCTTTCATACATTATTTGTAATTTAGAAATTATGTTACTACTTGTCATCGCAAATTAAATTAATAACACTGGTCAACACCATATTCCTTTTGATTTACCAAAGCCTCGATTTCGTGTTACAACCAGTGTTATCATATACAATAAAAAAGGTGACATACATACATACATACATAATTGGCCATTACAACCCTTCAGTTAGAATTACGGCCTAGGTCAGAGATGAAGATTTCTTAAAATTAGACGAGCTGTTTATTATTCACTACACTACAACATGCCTCATTGTTTATAATTAAAATTTCGTAAATTAGAGATGCTAAAATTTAAAACGGCAGAAGAAACACTTGAAGAAAGGTAAAAAAAAAAAAAAACCGGCATAGAAATCTTTCATCAACGTAACTGTCTGTTTTCTGGAAAGAAAGATTGTCGTGAAGTAGTTGTCTATTCATAAGGATATGAACGGTAGCATATCTTTTAAAATATGTATATTTACAGTATACATTCACATTTCGATTTATTCCCTAAAAAACTTTATCGTTCGCGCAATAGAAAAACCAGAAAACTATTAATGTTAAGTCTTCTTATTCGAATGGATGTCTGCTAGATAATCTGGAATGTTTTGGAGAAGGATATCATATTAATTTTGACATCAATATTCGCACTGGAATCAAAATTTTTAATAAAAATCCTTTTCGTTCATAGAAAATAATTGCCAAGATCGCAAGTGTTATCAAAAAATATTTTCACTAGCCTTTGAAAATTGAAATATAAAGTGGAAGTGGAAAAAAACATAATTTGTATAAAACATAAGTACGCTAAAAGAATTTGCCCATGTTGTAAAAGAAGAATGCCTTTCAATACTAAAGACTCTATTAACACAGATATTTACTATATTAATGACTGACTGCAAACAATAATGCTACCGTTTTTAAATAAGCCCAAACTGTCTTAGTTTTCTGGTCACTTGTGATCGTAGTAAACAATCGATTGAGTATGTCAATCTATCAAATTGACCAGATTTCTGTTATTAAGCATATAATCCTGTTATTAGGCAATATAATGGCCATGAAAAGTTTCTCAAAAATCTGTCGTTCGGAGTCGACTTTAAACTGTAGGTCCCGCCACTCATGTATAAAATTATGAGAAACTAGATCCATAATCCTTACTGAAGGGTTGTAATTACCAATTATGTACGTGTATATTTATTAATATTATTACCTTTTCTCTCATTTAACGGAAACGTTTAATAACGGCTATTAACTAAATCTGTCGTAATAATAACGAAAAGCAAAAATGAAATCTGAACACGCAAACCATACACCACACCCTTCAGAATACGAATAATACACTTGTTTGTTTGTTTATTTCTTCATTGTACAAATAATATGGTACAAACATACTATATTAATATATTTGGGCATGTGTGCCCTATCGATGAGGTTGGTAATGTCGATTTCTTTAAATTATTAAATATGTAATGCTTTAGACAATTAAATTAGTCACAAACTAAGAAGGAGAGTATTAGATTACTAAGACAATTGTTATCAAAGCAATTCGTTTTAGGTGTCACTTTTTTTATACTACCACAAAATAACCCAGTTATTGACAAATATTTTTCGCTTATGCGACGTACTAAAATTTCATTTGCAAAATTTGTAAATATTTTTACTATGCGTCTTCTCTATTGGAGAACAAATATAATATATTTTTAATTTATAAAATTGTTTTTCATTGGATTATGATGCATGAAATGATAATACAGCATAAATATATAAATAATATATGAGAGCCATAAATATTTGTTGTACTATAATAAGTTACCATATCGTGGTGAAAGCGCATAATCGAAAAGTATTTTTTTCCATTTAAAATCAGAAGGAACTTAATTTTTTATTTAATTTTAACCTAAACCTAATTCTTTTTTTGTAAATGCAACAACAACTAAGACTGTAAATATTGATGAATGATTCGAGTCACTCGAATCATTTATAAGTATTTTTCTAAATTTATGAATCTGTATGAGTAGGTGTATGAATCAAACATATTTCGAATGTTATGAGTTTGATGCCAACGTTGTACTCATACTCATTGCAACCTGTACTTATAAATCCACGTTGTAGTGAGTACGAATGAAACAGAGTAGTTAAATTTCAGTATTGTTGACTCACTTATATTCAAAATTTCATGAGTGCTTATGAGTAGAGAAAAACGATCCATTGCTGATCTCTGGTGTATATGTAATGTTAAACTTTCGCGTATGTAGTAACCATAGTATTTTTTGTTTAACACTTATTTGCTTCCAGTACTCTCTTTTACTTTAAAACTTTAGGTTTATAATTACATTTATCTATTTACAACAAAAAAAAACCAACTTAAGATGCAATATATTCCAAATATTCCAAAAAAAAAAAAAAAATAATATGCTTTCTATATGAAAATGATAAATATGAAAAATAAATTTAAAAAAAAATATTTGAAGTGAATTTAATAATGGAATTATGAATGTAACAATTAATCCCTTTAACTTTTTTCAATTCATCAATTAGCGTTGATTTATTTGTCGAGTGAATAAGACTCAATATAGAATAGCATTCAGACAATTTCTATATAAGTGAATATACAATAAGATATTTAGTATTGTCACTCCTCTTATCACACTATCACACAATAGTACTAATTTATTTTACTCATCTCAAAATTATCATTAAATATTAATGCAGTGCATTTTATCTTATTAGCAAATCCCAATACTAAATAGTTTTTTCAACCCACACTTGTGTTAATAGGCAACAACAACATTGCTTAAACTTTATAAAGTTCTTTTATTGTAAAGTTATCCCAATTGATAAAATGTAGCGAAGGTTAAGATTTAAAATGTGATCCGTTTGATTTTTTAATACGTACAAAAGAAACGGAATCTTGTAAATGGAATATAATAATCGTAATTTACTAATTCAAATCTAGACTAATTCAAAGGAACTCGTGATTCCCACCAAAGACTCTAATCTGTACACTACATCGAGCATAAAGTTTTTATTACCTAGCTTTCAACAATTATAATTTGTAATTCTATTCTAATTTTTTAATGTTTTTACAGCGAATGTCATTGAAATCATCAAATATCGAGCATGGATGTTGATGGATTTAAAGTCGGCTTTCTTTAAAGAAAACGCTTAGTGAGCAGTTATTATGAACATTATTAAACACCATAAAAACAATAATAGGTATCTCTTGATGAAAACAATAAAATCTCTTTATAAGTTCAGTTGTGTGTATTAATTAGAGAAGAGTTTTTTTACTAGTAATAAGAGTATTACAAAAGAATTTTTGCTCCAAAACCATTTATAATGGCAATAAATTTCAAACGTTCTGTAATATACAGGAAATGGAAATATCCATAGAGATCTTAACACTTTCACTGTACTGAAAAAAATTCTATAGTTTGCGACCAAATACATATGTAAACAATCTGAAAATCCATTTAAGTTAAAACAATCATTTCCTGTTTGAGACTAGCATGATAACTCTAATAAACGCGTGAGTAATGTGTAATTAATTATGGTTTAATAGAGCAATTAGATGGTATTAACAGGAACAAAAGTCTGGTTTTTAAAAATAAAATTAATAAGAATTGAAAAAAATAAACACACAAAAGAAATCGTCTGCAACCTATTCCAAACATCTACGATGGTCAGATTTAAATTTGTCAGACTACTGAAATTAATCCTAGATTCCCAGGAATATAATTAGTACTATTTGCCATGATTTGATTATAACGTTAATCGAAAAATGAGCAAATTAAAGAATATTATTCCAATAAAAAATTATTCTTATATTTATTGAATGTATATATTATTATTATCATTATTATTAAACTAATGCATTAGAAGTAATATGTATATGCTTGTACGATTTACACTGACATTCACTGTATACTATCCATGTATGTATGTAGATGTATTCTTAACATTTGTCAATATTCTCTTATATTTAATAACAGCATCTGTCTAACATTAATGTTAAACCAATTTGCGATGAAGAAATAAACGTTAGTAGAGAATAAACAACGTATGAGCAAGAAAACGTTTCTAGGTTAGCTCCAATCAACATTTTTTTTATTTCATAAAATATTTTAAATTAAAAGGGTTTTTGTTAAAGAAGGATATATTTCGGATAAATAATTATGCTTATACTTGTACCCCCACTCATATTTTAATAGACGTACATATGATATACATATACTTATATTTGTATATATGCATGTATGTTGGTATGTATATTACTTTCATATAAATTTCCCATGTTTCCTTTATTAATGATGAGTGCTGCAGTTGTTGGTACAAAAGCCGTTATTAACAAAAAAAAAATGAAAAAAAAAGATACTAGAGGCAAATAGCATGTAACATAAACAACATTGCATAGATATGCTTGAAGTTGATATATCTATGAACTCATCTATAATTGCAAAGATAATCGTAAGGAGTTGTACGTGTTTATTTTAGGTTTTAAAAATTCTTATTATTATCACACTTTTCCTCAAAAATTGATTATAAGATCGATTTTTTTTTCCTCTCGATATTCAATAATATGTGAATATACAATATGTATATGTATATACCTATAAGTATATATGTACATATTTTTTAACACTTTGTTTGGTGTGATGAAATCATTTATCGTTTAATTATTTAATATTTCCTTTTTGTTTTTTTTTTGCTTTTTATTTTATTTTTTTTTTTTACATTTTAATGTCACAAAATAATTGATAATATATATGTATGTATATTATGTTTTCATATATCTCACTGACTAACATCAAATAAAAATAATCGATTTTATTGTATTTGTATTCGCAGCAATTTTATTTCGCAGACACTTTATGTTTTTCTTCAATCTTATTTATGTATATTGTCGATTAATTTACGAATATTATTATTTATAAATATTAATTATTTTATTTTGTTTATCGAGCTGCGTTTCGCGTGTTGTATAAAGACAAACTAAATGTAATAATGTTAATATTTCTTTCCATTTTAAGTTTCTCTTGGCATTTTTATTTCTCAGGCGTTTCCGTACGTTTTAATGTATCTAACATACTCATAGATATTAAAATACACGCAAACACAGACACATTATTTGCAACACATAAACATCTACTCGATTGTTTGCTAATTTACATATACAAACATTATGCTTGTGGTGTAACATCGACCATCAGTCAAGCAGGGCTGCTAAGCCTCTTTTAGGAAACAGAGTTGCCAACTTAAGGCTATAAAAAAATATAAACAGTACATGTACTGTACATTTTGTATACAAAGTTACAGTTGCAAAGTGTTTCCACAAATGAATCAGCCACTGTAAAGCTTTTACTGACGATTTTCAGATACTGGTATCACTACAAAGATATTCAATTCACTCGATAGGAAGAAATTTATCAAAAAAAACTTTAATCATTAACTTTAATTTAAATTAACTATCAAACGATGGTCTGGCAATTACTTCGAAGGAAGTGTTAGTTTCCGCGATTGTCAGCTTATAGCATAAAAAAAAAATTATAAATTTATTGTCAAACATTGTGAAGTTTTAAGTGGTGGTGTCGTGTAGTGGTCAAAATTCAATTTCGAATTCCATGAAGAAAAAAAAAACAGATTCGAATCCAACTGGAAAAAAGGCCAAGGTTCAAATTCCACTGTGAAAACAAAATGGTTCATTATACAATACAATCCGTTTAAGGGGGCCTAATCCCGTTTAAATAGAAAAAGGATAACAACAAAGTAAGATCTTTCAGTGCCGTCATATATGTACATACTGAGAAAAAAATAGAAATCAAACATTTTAGCAAGTTCCCCCACCTCTACACTAAATACTCGTAGAGTGTTGTTTCTAAGCAACGATGGATGGCAGCCACATTATCCTAGGACCTGCTACAGCAGATCAATCACCTGCCTAGCTGGAGCTACAAAAAGATTAACGAAACGGAAAAATGTCAGAAATGGTTTTTAGAAGCCATATGCTCCCAATAGGGGTATAGGAAAAAACGGTTAGTAGCGTGAAAGAGATATTGCTATTGTTTACAAAAACATTTCTATTGAAAATTTAATTTGTAGGCAATTTTTATTTTACATGACCTTCATCAAAAAAATGGAAATGGGCAATGCACCCGACTATCTAATAGAGCAACTACAATATGTTGGCGATTCTCAACCCTATAATCTACGGAATAATAATGAATTTAGATTACAAAGATCAGATACTAATACGACGCAACGTTCGCTATTCTATAAAGGACTCAGAAACTATAACATGATGCCAATTAGTATAAAAAATGAAACAAATATTAACATTTTTAGAAGAAAAGTTGTAAATTTTATAAGAAATTACATTGTAAATTAAATTAGAGCTTTATATTAATTGAATTAATGATTGATATCAATATTTTATAAAGTGTAATGTAAAAGTATTACAAATACTACTAATAAATAAATAAAAAAAAAAAATGTTTCCAATAGAAAGTATTTTTCAGTGCTCAAGTTTCACATCTGATAATACAAATAAGTCTTACAAAGTCTAACAATGATCCGCGGTTAGTAACAAATAACAAAGGCTGTTTGCATGTTTGCCAGAAGTGTCGCAAAGTTGTTTTTAGCTCATAGTCTGAGTAACCACTAGGTAAATACGGATAATATTTTAAGGTCTGACAGCCTTCTGAACTGAGTTGAATATTTTTCGTTTCAACCAAAATAGCATGTATAATATTTTAAAATATTCATTAATATATTTTTATGATTTAAACTTTTTGGAAATTTGACTTAGGAATCTTAAAAACGAAATGACAAATGTAAAACTAATAGATTTACAACAAGAAGAGATAAATTCATTACTTTCAAAATATCACATAGTAAGTCAGCTTCTAATGATATTTTTATCGGACCAAAATTAAGAAAAGACGAATAGTTACGAATTAGTTCTAGAAGGACTGGGAAAAGCTTAAAATTGTAAATTTCAGTCAGATATAAAAGGTCAAATATCATTATCAAAACCAATGCTAACTTTATCGAACAAAAATCTAAATATTACCTAGATAAGTATTTTTTTAAGCAATTTCTGCATGCATTACTTCATGTCGTTTCCTGGTCATGTAGCTTCTGTTTATCCTCGTACTGATCAGCGTCCACGATTATATTTGACCTGCTACATTCAGTTCGGTATTATTCATTCTAAGATCCATTCATAACATGTTAACATTTGTTTATAATATCTTCAGTTGTCATCAGGTCAACATTCACTTCTCTACCGAATTCAGATCAACGGGAAAAATGAGCTCGGCATCGTCAATATTTCGGACCTCATATAGACAGTTTGGTGGGTTATTTTTCCCCATATCGTTCATTTTTTGCGATAGTCTCCATGACCTGAGAGCAGCTCCATCAAGTAATAGGATATTTCCCCGATGCTCTTGTTACTTTACTTGTCGATGTTTATAACAAACCTTGCTGTCCATTTGGCGGAAAGCATCCACCCTGATTGCTGTTTGAAGATTATCTCTAGATTTAGTGCGAATACCTGAACAGGACAGTGACCCTTGCGCCGTTTTGCACCCCCCACTTTTTACTATTTCCATTACGTAGGTGTCTATTCCTACTGTAGTAAAGGTCGCCGATGCTGTAACTAATGATTAAAATGTTTGCCCTTTTTCATCTGCATTTTATGGCGTCAAATAGAAAAGGGTGCTGTTAAAACTCGCCATCAGTAATTTAATTCCTCCTATTTTTGCAAGTACGTTTCTCAATTGTGTGTTTAATTACGCACACTGCGGTTGTATTATTCCCAAATAATTACCCACCGTCTTAGTGGATATTATTTCCTCACTGATACGTATGACGCCTGGTCTTAAATTATTTCATTATTTTGCTTGCTCCATTGGTAAACTTCTCGGATCTAGAGAATTCAGATCTCCTTTGGCCTGTTATCAATAATAATCGCTGATTTTTTCACATTTCTATTTATGCATTCTATCTATAGAGTTTATTTAGAAAAGTGGTGTTGTTGTATTCTCCCTAAGTTTCTCATTAATCATAAAATGACCATCTCATGCATTATATCGCAAGGATTCCTGTTTAAGTTTTCAAACATTGCATATTGAAAGATTTTCTACGCTTTTCTGTTATCATCTATGTCGAATTACATTTGCAACTGTGCTGTTCCGCCAATAAGCCGGCTCTTTTCTTTCACAATTTTTTGCGTGGTCATCTGCAGACTTGTGAGAGTATTGTCTTGTAAGCTTTTAGTATCTTTTTACATCATTAAGCAGATCTGCCTTCTATGCCGCTATTCGCCATTTTCAAAATAAAATATAAAATAATATGCAAAGATCATATCTAACCTTTATGTAATTGAGCAATCTATAGAATGCATACTCCACGTCTTCGAAACCATCTGACAGGCAACTTGAAACAAATTCGAGGCATTAAAGAAGGAGAGCTCTCAGTTCATAACAACGGAAGCATCATTTATCCTCTTCATATCATCGCTGGAGTAAAGCAAATAATGAAAGTCCATCGGCTATTATGTGACGAGAAAGTCTGACATTAACATAGGAAGAACGCAAAAGTGAAGTCCCCAAAACTTATAAGGAAAGTCAACCAAGGAACTTAATTCTTACACAGGAAGGCACAAAAATATCAATAGGAAATTTTATAGAATGGAGGTATGCTATATGCTGCCAAGTAGAGTAATAGAGATATATTTACATGTAAATCATTCCTTAAGTTTTCACAAACTTAAGTCTGTGTCAATTGATAATCGCTTTTTAGATAGTTTGAGGCTCGGTTAAACTTATTTTTATCATTCTGCCTTCTGCTTGGACACGAGGTTCTTCGCAATTTCCTTCTGTTTTTCATCAGTCCTCTAATTTCAGAGGTAGAAACCGAAGTATACTTCTAGAATTTTTTTTACTGTAAATAATGGAACATACTTAGCATTAGTTGGTAAATTTCTAATAAAGCTTAGTAAAATAGAACTTAGATCATTAGGGTGGACTATGTCAAGAAAATTGCTGGAAATACCTGCACAGATAAAGAAAGTCAAAAATATATTAAATTTTTTAAGTGTAAACTATATCTCAGAGGACAATGAATAGAATAAATAGCATTTTTTCAATTTTCGTGATGGCAGTCTGCACCCAGCAATGATGGAAAACTAGCCACTTATCCGCTTAGTAGCCACTATCCGATAATAGATATTGAATAGTCTGTTGCCAGTTTTAAAACCGCTAAATGGATAACTCCTTATAAAAAAATAAAAGTGCGCATTTCTTTTGTACTTTAGGGAATTTAGTGATTGTTAGATGTGGCTAAAATTTTATGCTTTTTATGTAATAAAGAATTAATTTTTGCATAAAAACACTAACTAGAAACACTAATTATGTTAGAATAAGCTTTAAAATATATTATTTGTTTAAAATAAGGTAGAAAGCTCAACCCATTAGTTTATAAGAGAGTGGCCAGAGGAATAAAAATAACCATAATTTCTTGTATTCATACTTCATTTCGTTTTGTTTCTGTCGATTTTTATTTTTTTAGAAAAAATATGAGAATTTTTTTTTTTTATTTTTTAATCTACTAGACTCCGGCGCCTCTCCTTTGGAATTATCTATCACATGTTAAGCAACTGAATAGCAATGCAACTAGTTTTTGGAAATTTTTTATAAAATTGTTTGCTCAACATTATATCCTAACAATGACAATCTTATAATTTTAATTTGTAGTTGAATGTTTTATAATAGTGAAACGTAAATAATTTAATGATTAATTTAATTTTAATTAATTTAATTGTTGAACTTTACTTTTCATTACTATAAATATAAAATTATGTGTTGTTAAGCAGGAATTGGGAAAATAAATAAATAAATAAAACAAAAAAAACTTAATGATCACATTGTACAAATATTTAATAAAACTAACATTCAAATATACATAGAGGCATTGACTCTCCTAATTATCAATTAATAGGTATTAAAATTTGTTGATTTTTTTGTTGTATTTCATTGATTTCGAAAAATTTACATATTTTTTTTATTGACCTGCCTAAGAAAAATTCTGTCCGCGTACATATTTGCATTTTATGACAAGTATTTGGATTATCCATCTGCCTAAAAGAAACCGTTGAGACAACACGAAAGACTTCAAAACGAAACAATTTTTTATCAATGATTTCGGCGAAATATGATCAAGTCCAAAATACCCTGTAGAACAATATACGGAAATAGAGCTCCTGCTTCTACTACAACTATTAACTCGAATATAAAAACAGAAAGTGATAAAAAAAATACCGTCAACATTTCACCAGCATAGAGAACGAACATGCCTAAATGCAAGTAAAATAAATTGCGCGGCGCTTTAAATTAAATGTGATATTGCCAACATTTTTACATTCGAAGGTTGGTAATGCATTTCGTCATGTTTTTCAGATATGGTAACTTGGTCTATGCAGTGAAACAAGTGGTAATAATTCGAGGGATGAATTTGCTTGAGATACATTATAAGGTAGATAGATGGATGGATATAGATAGATGGAAAAAATACTCACAAAAACATTTACGAACTGCAAAGACATCTCTGTATTAAAAATACCTGCCTGCATTACAACTGATGCTGAATGAGTGCATAAATCTTACAGAAACGAACAACAGTGTGGTACTCTTCTCTCTGCAGCAATTCTTTCGCAAGCAGAAATACTTACGTTTCATTTGTTTTTATTTTACACATTTATATATTTTTCATTAGAAATCCAGTCAGTAATGTGTGTATCTAGATGTTACTGAATAGAGTTCGTTTTTTTTGGTAACAAATAAAAGCAAAAATCACAGAAAAAAAAGTAAAAATTCTTGTGAAAATTTATAACGGTACGGAAATAAGTGATCTTTTAAAATTTATAAATAGTTTTTCAATGTGATTATTCAGAAATGTAATTCATCTCAGTAGTGAAAAATTTTAGAAGTAAAAAAACAAGAATGTATAAGAAAGACACTTGAAAAAAATGGATATGAAGACATGAAGTATAATACTTAAGCATACATATATAATTTCTTAGTGTTTTAAGCAACAATATGAAATTTTGGATATACGGTTTAAAATACAAATTTATGTGAACAAGTATACATTTATATATACATATATAAATATATATATAGACATTTATTTATTTATTATTATTGTATTATAGAATTTCCCTTTTCTCCTCCAATCGAATGCAAACGTAAAGCTTGTGCCGTATTTGTTATTGATTATTTACAATAACAACAACAATCTGTTTATAAATTTCTTTTAAGCACCAAAAATGATTAGTTCTTTACGAAATTTTATATCGATTTTCCCACATCTCGTATAGGTATAAATTCTTATATGCATTATTGCTGTCATTGACAACCTCATCTTTATGCCCATTAAACGTATTGAGTTTTCCTCTTCTTTTTCAATATTCTAATAATCTTCTGATTAACTCAATACTTTAACCATAAATCATAAATGTATGTATTTCCGTGGCTGTAAGTATGTCGTAAGTCGAATGTATCTATATCTTACATTGGTCTATATACACCTTTACAAAACAACAACAAATAAAAAAATAAGTTTCAGTTTTTGGAGATTTGAATGTACAATAAATGCATTTTTGCCCATCTAGATACATACGATCGAAACGTGCCGCACGGTAAAATACAAATACAAAAAAAAAAAAAAGAATTATAATTTCCTTTCCTCCTCGAAGACATTAACATCTCCATTGCACAATGTTAGTTTATTTGTGGTGAAAGAAGATTCTTTATTTGTATCGATCTTATTTTGCGTGTGTAAATTCGGAGAAAAGTGTTCAAAACAACAATAAAATATTACGGTATCGTGAAGGAAAAATTGTTATTTTGTAAATTCAATAAGAAAACATTGATGTTTTTTCGGTATATCCATCTACCACTACATTCGCTCTCGCAAGTAAGCTATCGTGCAAAAAGTGTTGCCATCGCATTAAAGTGAGTTGTTTAATATTAAATAGAATGAGAATTAAGAGACCTGTAAAGAAAACTATATATATGAATACCAAATGCAAACACAAAATTTACAACAATCTGTATACATAGGCATATATTTTTTTTGAATTTTTAATATATTTTAGCTAGATAAAATATATTGACAACATTACCTTAGGTACTTAATATCATACTTGCATATATAGAATATACTAAATTTTGATTTGATTGATTTTTAATCATGAGATCAAAAAAAAAAAAAAATAAATAAATAAAAGTTAATTAGTTATACCGTAATATGTTCAAAATAAAATCTTAAAAAAATAACATTATCTCTATTCTCTTTAAACATGACATCCGTAGGTTTATGATTTTCAGTTTTAAATATTTTTTAAATTCATACAAAATTTGATATTCTTAATATGAATTCTTAACTTCAATATGATACACGCTTGATATGAAACTGTTATTTAATTTATTCAAGTGATTGTACATACATATATAAGTACGTGAAATAAACTCTTAACGTCAAGAAGATAATTTAAGATTTTTTGGAATTTATGAAATTATATATGTATATAGATACATATATAGAGATTAAGACATTGAGTTTGAGGAGTGTAATGTTCTATTACGTGAGTTAACATTGAAATGTTGCTCTTATTATTCACATTTCCGAATTTTTCTATTATAAATTCTATACGTTGATCCTTTCTTAATGCATTAAAACTTTGAAAAGGATTTGATTTTTAGAATTGAACTACATATTTGTAAAATATCTATTACTTTATCAAATAAAAATTATACTTAATAGGTAGTTTACTTTTCACAATTTGGTTATTATGTTTCTTACATTAATGTTTTTTATATGTATTTATTTGTATAAGAAATTGAGAATTACATTGTTAAAGATTTTTATTGCTACTAGCAATATACACATTAATGTTTAAAATTTAAATGAGTTTAAGATTTTTTTAAATATATTTCAGAATAATTTTAAGCGCATCAAGTAATCTTTATTGACCGCATGAATGGCTTTGTTTAGGGGAAAGGAATGGAAACAAATCTGACTTTCCCTTAAATAGATTTAAAAGAAATAAAAATAAAAACCTAACAGTTTAAAAATCTTACCAAATTTAAAGGAAAACATAAACACGTTATCAAGATTATTGCGATCAATCCATATCAAAAACTAAAATGAGGCGAATTGTGTTACTAATGGCAATATGTTTTCTATTTGACCTCAATGTAATCCAGAAAGCATATGCATCATATTCGGCCTCATCATCATCTTCTTCAGGCTCTTCGTCATCGTATACAAAATATCAAGCCAATTCAGTATCCAGTGAGAATGATGATGATTACCTTTCACAAAAAGGTAAATAATTTCCAATTATTTTCATATAAATATGTATGTAGTATGTATGTACTCGTACATGTGTATTAGTCCAAGTGAAGGCTGTTAAAAATTGTATTCAATGTTTAAAATTAATTTTCTTAATTCTTTGGTATTTTCCTATGACAGAAAACGTTTTGGAGAAATCATATCATGGCTTAATTCGTGAAAACGAGACATCTGTAGAAATAACACCTCTAATAAAAGTGGACGAAGAGAAAATATGCAACTTCCACATAATTAAGAAACCATATCATGAAATTCCATTCCAAATTGAGTTGGTAAATAATTTAGGTATTTTAAAGGCACGCCGCACTTTAAATTGTGAGAAACGTAAAAGCTATCACTTTGAGATCGTAGCTGTTTTCTGTGATGGTACCCATTCCGCCGCCGCCAATGTTCATATTGCAGTTATCGACGTCAATGAATATGCACCGACTTTTTTGCAACCATCATATGTTTGCGAGGCCGATGAAGGACGCCTTTATAAAGAAATCATACGTGTCGAAGCTATTGACAAGGATTGCACACCGCTCTACGGTGATGTTTGCAAGTACGAAATACTCAATAAGGATCAACCCTTTACTATTGACAACGAAGGTTCTATTAAAAATACAGAACCTTTATCGCACAAAGTTTCCCACAATTACATATTGTCGGTGGTTGCTTACGATTGTGCAATGAAACAATCCACGCCCATTATGGTAAGCATCAAAGTACGCCGGGTTTGTGAGGCGAAATTTTTGGGAATACCAGCCAGAATCGATTATACGGTAAGTTTTGTCATTTGCTGATTGCAATATTCATTTGTTTTAAAAATAATTCCGCAATCTTTTTTCTGTTTACAGACTGTATCTACGGAGAGTTTATCACTTTTTCCAAATGCACGTTTGGAATTGTGTGACATGTATTGCGATAGTCAGAACTTAAATATACATACTTCAATTTCACTGAAAGTAAGTATTACATGATGAACTTTCAATGACTAATTAAAATTTCGTAAGAATTGTTTGAAGTAAAAGGAAGTCGCAGTAGTATATTTTTAAAGAATCGCGATTTCCATGAATGCTTTGTATTGTTACATTTATTAAAATTAATTGGAATTTTTATTAAACTTGGATTTATTTATTTGTTTGTAGACAAAGCATATATCATTTGGATGCGACCGGGATATAACAAATTGCTCTCAACATTTAAAAGTTGTAGATCTTTTGCCACGAAACGCTGAGTGGACACGAGATTTATCATACGATGAGGGTAGCGAACCCATATTTCATTTCGATGGTTCTTCGGGTGTTATCATACCAGATAAATTGCTCGCTCGTCATGACTTTTCCCAAAGACCATTTAGTATTATAACAATATTTAGACATTTTAGTGGTTCTTCCGGCGACAACAAACATATAAAGGAGCATATTGTCTGTAGTGCCGATGATCACAAAATGAATCGCCATCATATGGCTCTATTCGTAAGGAATTGTCGCTTAATATTATTGCTGCGTAAAAACTTCAATGAAGGCGATTTAAATATATTCAGTCCAGCTGAGTGGCGTTGGAAAATACCTCAGGTTTGCGACAATGAATGGCATCATTATGTCCTTAATGTCGATCAAAATTCGAAAGTTGAGCTTTATGTGGACGGAGTACTTTTTGAAAATTCCTTAGAGGATCGCCATAGTAACCCTGAAGTGATTGACGATTGGCCATTACATGCAGCCCACGGTGTAAATACAACTTTGGCTGTGGGTGCTTGTTACCAAAGCAGTGAAAATCGTCTAAAACATGGTTTCAATGGCGACATATCGGAAATTAAAATTTCTCTGAATGCAGTCTTAACAAATGAAGACGTTAAATGTGGTACAAATTGTGCTGAGCATTTGCTGCCACCGCCTGAAAGTGCACTTGAACCAGAGTCACAGGTGCAAACAAATTCTCAGTTAAACGAAATTTATATTGAGGGTCAAAGTAAGAGCAATGTAGAGTTGCTGTTGCAAAAAATTCAATACATTAACACAAAGGAAACCCCTACTATTGGACGTCGTAACATAGAAGTACGCACAACAATGATGTGCATCAATCAGAGTGCCATTCGCTTGCCGACTGTTGAGACATATATTATGGTAAACGAGCCGACCAGCCCGTTAGTATTAACAAGTAATACTAACGCAACCGCATCCTACACTGGCCACATGCAAAGATTAGTCTCCTCCAATAGCCCAATAAGCTTACAAAGCTCAATGTTGCGTAGTCATACTCCCGAAACGCCAACAACCGCCTATATGAGCCAAACTAGCTTAAATTTTCAAGAGTCGCAAGACTTTAACGTTCACACAGAATCAAGTGCTAAATTCAATAATGGCGAAAATTTCAAAATAATGATTACAGGTAATAGATTTTCTTTTCATAATAGAATTCGGTTGTGGAGTATTTGATTCTTTAAATTTTTGTAAATTCTTTCAGGCAACTCGAATAATTTGGTATCATATCCGGAAATCAAGAGCGGAGTTCACATACTTGGCAATATAAACATAAGTATTGTTACAGCATCGGGTGAAAGTGTCATACCTCAGTTGCAAATATTGGACACTTGCAGTGTTATTGTGTTCCCCTCGCTCAATCCTGATCATGAAGAAATTCAAGTGGACGGCGATGAAAACCTATCTACAACTTTGGATATCAAAACCAACATCAATAAGGATGGCGTTGAAATGATTGGACCTGACAGCATTGCGAATTACTTGGACGTCCTCAATGCCCTGGTGTACAGTAACAAAAAGCCAGCCTACTACCTAAATCGCGTATTCAAAGTAACATGTTCTCAAATGAATTCACAGTTTAAAAGTGCCGAATTCACACTTACATTGACCGTATTACATCCCAAACAAATTCCCGTTGTTAGTGGCCCGAAAACAACAACAGCTGCCAGCTTACTAGCGGCTAGTGGAGGTGCATTGCAAGCGAATGGAGGAGATGGCATCCAATATACAGGTAACTAAAGGCGTTTGCAATTCTAAATATTTGTAATTATAAATAAACCATTTTAACATTTTTCTAAATTTTACTTTTCCATGCACAAATCAACAAGTAGAAAATAAGGTATATGCACATGCGATGACACATCAGCATGATGCACAAGAACCAAAATCTCGCATACATTCCATAGCTCACAAAGGTAATATTTTTTTATTCTGGCTTTCTATCATTTCTGAAGATGTTTTTGATAGCATATCCTTTAGTTAAACTTAATTTTCATAAAATTTCTGCTTCGGTTTTACAGCTGAGAGTGCACATCCTACGATGCTGATAATTTTGATTTGCGTATTTTTAGTAATACTGCTGGGCGGCGTATCGATTGCACGCCTAAAAAATAATAGCAGTCAAAAATTCGCTGATCGGCATCAGCCATGTCCTAAGGTAAGCCATATTAATTCAATCAACCCATTTCATATCAAAATCTAATTCATTTTAAATCTATTTCAATTTAATCGATAAATAGTATTCAAAGCGTAAAGAAAATTATTTAAATTTCTGAAGAATGTTATTCTTTTGCTTTGTATATATGTATGTATATAACACATTGTAGTTTGTCGTAAATAAATCCGAGGTTGTTTGAAATTATTGTAAAAAAGGAAAATTTAGTTTAGATCAAATACGCTATAATCTTTAGGTGTAATAAGCCGGGATCCCCTAAAGATATATTAAGCACTTTAGTCCACAACTGCCAAAAATCGTGACTTTAGAGACTCAATGCTGTTATTATTTTTGTTTTATAAAGTGAATAAGGCGAGGATAAAATTTGAGGATTTGATAAAAGTGAATTAATTGAAATAGTTGTACCTCCACATGCTTGACTACCAATTGTTCAAATCTAGAAGACTAAAATTCTAACCGGGGACGATTTTTGCGCTGAAGCAGTGTTATTTTTTACAACATCAGTGTATGACTTAAGGCGACCAATAAGGATAGAAGTGTATGGGTCTATCTATTACCAACTTGGGCTGGTGTCCTTGGTCGAAAGTTCACTAAATTGGTATTAACAATCTGTATTGTGATATCGTCAGAGCATTTGACGAATAACTTCACGGGACATCCTCTATAACTCGCTTTATGATTACCCTCACAGTTAATGTAGTTCCTGTGAGTGGAGTCGCTTTTGTTTGTTATATTTATCAGTTTGGTGGTCGTCACATAGAGCGGGAAGCTTACAGTACGTTTGTATGACCAAATTCTTGACAAATAAGGCAGTGGACGGGTTTTGTTAGTTTATGAGGCTCTTTAATGTAGATTTTGTGCTCTTAAATATAGTTTACTTGGTATACTTTTAAATTAATGTCAGCAGCCTCCAGTTTCAATCGAAAAATTGTTTTATTCTTTTGTCAATTAAATTAAATGTTTGATATTCGGTATGATATCGGGTTATCCATTTCGTGGTTTCAAAAGTAAACGTAAATAAAATACATATAAAATATTTTTTTCATGATATTTCTTTTTTATTGTAAAGTTTGAACGTTGACATTATGGGGTGAAAGACTACATCATTTAAATGACCTCCACGCGAAGTGTTGCAAGCATTGATTCTTTTGAGGTAATTTTCGACCACTTTTTGACACATATTGGGCGGTATCTCAGCCATAACTTGACGAATGTTGGTTTTTAAGTGCTCTGTATAAACACGGTCTTTCGCGTAGCCCCACAAAAAAGTCTAATGGTGCCAAATCGCATGATCTTGGTGGCCAGTTGATATCGCCACGACGAGAAATTACGCAGCCAGGAAATGTCTCTTGCAATAAAGCCATGTGGCACCGTCTTGTTGAAACCACATATTCTCCAAGTCGTATTCTTCAATAGCAGGCAAAAAAAAAGTCGGTTATCATATGACCATAACGCTCCGAATTGACGGTGACAGTCGTTCCATCGTCGTTTTCGAAGAAGTAAGGTCCAATCACACCTTCGGACCAAAGAGCGCACCAAACAGTGACTTTTTCTGGATGTAATGGCCTCTCTTCAATTACTTGAGGATTCTCAGAACCCCAAATACGACAATTTTGTTTATTAACATACCCACCGAGTGTGAAATGTGCTTCATCGCTGAATTAAATTTTGTTCGAAAAATTGCCGTCCACCGCCTGTTGTTCAAGCACTCATCCCACGTATCTACGACGTTGTGAATGGTCAGCTGGCTTCAGTTGTTGCGTGAGATGGACTTTATATGGATGTAGGTGTAGATCTAAATGCAAAATACGCCATAATGTGCCGTAAGACAGTCCTAATTCCTGAGAACGATGAGGAATCGACACAGTCGGGTCTTCGGGAACACTTTCACTTACAATAGCGATATTTTCAGAGGAACGAGCAAAACGAGATGCACAGGTCTTTCAATATTTGTAATCATTCCAGTCTCTTCAAATTTCTTCACAATTTTGCCAATTGCTTGCTTAGTTGGACGATTATGTAAACCATAATTTCCTCTTAAAGCACGATACGTGGCTGTGGCAGAATCACCATTTTTGTAGTAGGTTTTGATAACTTTTATGCGTTGTGTTTCGTCAATGTCAGACTTTCAACTGAAAAGAAAAATATTGGTTTCACAACTTAATTTGTCAGATGTCGAATTCCAGTCCCATACTTTTGAAACCACGAAATTGATAGCCCATTACATTTAATATATCATTAAAGTTCTCAAATATCTACTGTAAATTATTTTTAAAAGTAGATTAGTAAATCGCCATAATCTTTTGTCAATTACTTACTATACGATATTAAATTATGATGCATTTAATTTATCATTACCATCAGCTTTCTCAAATATCCACTTAAATTATTTTCAAAAATTTTTTTACGTTGAGTAACATTTTGAGTTTGTTCATTTCTTTGTTATCCTGTATCAAACATTTTTTGAAAATTTTCAGTATTCACGAATTTTTAATCTCAGGTTGAAGAATTGCTTATAATATTTTTAAATCATAAAAATTTATGTTTTCAGTTATTAACATTGAAATTTAATCAGTACATTTTTGGGCCATTATTACAACTTGCCTTCAATTAAAGGCTGTATTTTAATTGGAAGATAATTTGTTTTTCATTATTACAGTTATACAGTAATGTTAAAATAAGCATTAAGTTAAAGGGAAGATCGTCCTACCTCTGACTTCTAAGTTTATGTTTGAACTTGAATAATTTTCAAAATGCGAATTCAAATATCGACAAACATAATAAAACAAGAAAGCATGTTGTTGTCACTGCGTTAAAAAAAATATTTAAAATTAAAATAAAAGTTATCGATATTGCTTCGTCACTGGCATATTTTTAAAAAAGTTAACTTTATTTTACAAGTAAGTTGTAATAGTGAAAAAAGTTAAAGACGACTTTAAAGTTCACTTTAGCTAAAGTTACTTTTAACGTAATCTAACTTTAAAGGAAGTTGTAATAATGACCCTAAACCTTCTAGAAACTTTTCGGTAATTGCAAATTACTTTGTCATTTAACGTTAATTTTTTATTTCATAGCATTTTTATGTTATTTTTCATTTCCTAGTACATTAACATATGCCGACAAGATTTTTAACCTAGAAACCAAATCATACTTTTCTGAAGGTTTTTAATTCACTATAACCGAATCTGTATTCAGAATTGCTCCATCATCGTAGATTTTTAGGGCGCTGAATTCAAAAGTATCTAAAAGTGATCACATGTGCATACATTAATTTAATACTATTTTACATATTTTACAATTGTCTTACATACTATATTAAAGAGATCTGAAAGTGATAAATTTTAAATCTTTTTGAATAATAGCGATATCTCTTTTGCATCGGTTTTCAAAAACGCCTATACAGCAAAAAATTGTATTTTGTGTACATTTAAGTTTCCATATCTCTAAAATCTAGTATGATGGAGCAATTCTGAGGTTGAATTTGGATTTAGTTTTTGGGTTATTCGTTTTTCAACTTTTTTCGGCCTATGTAATGTAGGTGAAAGGGACCGAATTTCAAATTCATGATAAAGAGCTGAGTTTGTAACCTATTAATGAGCGTCTACCTGTTTTATTAGTAATTTTTAGAATAAACAATATCAATCTAGAATATTGATTTCAGCATTTCATTTTTTCTTAGTTCTATGTATTGCATATATTCGTAGTTAAGCTTTAATAATTTTCTGATCTATACTTTAATGCTTATTTTTAGATTGCTGATGAAGCTTTAGTGTGGGACGACTCTGCATTAACTATAACTATAAATCCCATGCAAACTGATGTTGTTTCAGAAGGCAGCTCAGATTCTGAAAATTCAGATTCTGATGACGAAGATCGTAAGTAAATACCTTATACGTTTTCATTACCTACATTTGCATATATGTATGCATTATTATGCATCTTAAAATATATTCATATCAAAATGTCATTCGGTTGTGGAAAAATAATATGTTATTTTTTTATTTTTAAGATACTATCTCTTAAAAAATCATTTTAATGGATACGGTTGTTGTGTAATTTTTGTTGCATAATTCATTATTTGGCCAATTTAATTACTTTCTTTTTAAAGAAACAAAAATAAATAATTTATTAAATACTTCTTATTAATTTGCTTACTTTTATTGAAAATTAAACTAAATATTAATTTTTCATAGTACATACTAATTCATTTTCATACTACTAATTTCATACTACTAATTAAGTATTTAATAGTATTTTCAACAATTTGTTTCTATTTTTCTAAAATAGCAGTTTTTAGTGAAGGCAGGTCATAAAATATATGATTTTCAGCGAAAAGACGCTGAGATAAAATTCCCCGCAAATAATCCATCGGATTAATGTCCGGGGATCATTATGCCAGTATTCTTTGAAATAAACCAATTCTTTGAGTAAGAAATTATGTAAATTCCCGTACTGTTGATATCAATTATTTTTTTTTTTTTTTGGGGAAACAGCACTTAACTTATTTATGGAGTTAGACCATAGCTAGTGCTCTGCATTTGACATGAAAAGGAATTTTCAGCAATTTGCCCGCACAAAATGCACCATATACCACTTATACCATAACAAATTACCACTGAATTTCTGTACAAGAAATTTTCGTCCCGGCTCTCTTATGGTATGAAAACAGAAATTTTTAATTTCCATACAATAAATATTTCTTTCGTAGATTACTTTCAATGCAGTTTCTTAATGAACAGTGAAAAGCTCCAAGTAATTCTGGACTTTGACAATGAGTTTAGTATCTCTTTTATCACAGAACACAACAAAAAACTGTATAATTTAGTAGGACAACGCATTCTTACACAATAAAATGGTTTCCATGCCCAGTGACAACATCCTTAGCGAAAATGTGTTTGGTAGTTGTACTCAGTGTACTAGTGCACTATTGCCGATGATATTTGCTGTTGATGTTTAAGAGTCAGGGGGTTCGTAAATAGATTATTTGTAGGGAAATTGAAGAATAATAATTTTTATAAAGTTAGTGTTAGTAGATACTTTTAATTCAAATCTAATTGATTATTGCATTTATAATATTATTTAAATCGAATACCTATGTATTTATTTCGTTTTATTAATTAATTAATTTTTTTTATGTTTTCAGTTGCCAAAGGCCGATTTTCCAATGTCAACCAATTGGAATGGGATAATTCCAACATGTTTACCACGGCCGTTAATTAAATAAGAAGATACACTCATACACACAACCAGCTTAAAGTAAAGAGTAGAGCTAAAAGATATAACAACAACAAAACCTTAATACAGAAAACATTTATTTTTAAGAGAATCATAGTACATATATAAAGTTTATCTTTCATCCATATACATACATACATATGCATATATGTACACGTTTGTGTATGTATATACATACATATGTATAAATGTATAAATAATTATATACATATATGTATATATAGACATATATATGTATACATATAATCGTTAAGCTTCCATCATGTTGTACCCTACACCAACTATAAGTGACATCTGGTTTGAATTGTTCTATACATCGATTTCAATTTGTATAGAGTTGATTTCACTTGTTATTTAACGAAAGCTCGTTTATCAATTTGCGGGTCTTTTGCTTGCACAGCTTCCTTAATATCTCGAGACCGTAATATAAATCACAACTATTATACTACTGCTATCTGCACAAGTACTACGTCCAATAATTAATTACGACGATACAAGTAAGACTCAAATATATTAATTATTTACATATTTATTTAGCGCAAAGTTGGATGGTGTGATTTTAAATAACCAACATACATACATATATAAGAATCTGGTGGTAACTTCACAACAACATAGATGATCTTAATATTTCGTCGAAAACTACACACACAATATCTATATATAATCGCACCAGCACCATGCAAATTGACAATATCCTAACATTGATGGTTCGATCGATATGGTATTTCAGGTGATAGTAATTTTGGACTGGAATTTGAATTGAGCTATTTCATGATACATGAATACCACATCGGAAAATGTGTATCGATTGGTGTGGGGTATACAAGATACGGAGACAATGAGGTGAATAATGTCCGCCTGTTTGGTTAACAATTTTTGCAAATGCCATACGCTCATTTTTATATGTATATGTATAATTTATTTGATTGTATATCCTTTAACTAGTGACTATTAAAATCGATTTTAAAGTTGCGTTTAATGGAATATGCTGTCCCTTTAATAATACGTTGTTTATGTATAATTTTAAATTTAAAAACGTTTTTGTTAATTTATCAACAAACTAAAAAATGTTCTCATAATTGCATAATAATTTTCCGCAAGTTTATAATTTTTTTTTTTACTATCGTTGCATTTGTCAGTTATTAAGTTCTATTTTTTAGAGATTTTATTAAAACGCTTAATTTATCATATATCGAGGCCATTCTTTAACAGGAAAAAAAATTTAAATTAAGAAATAAAAAGGAAAACAAAACTAAAACTCTAGTTATAATTTGATTAATTTTGTTATCTACACATACTTACATATGTAGATAAATAATGACGAGCTGGTACTTTGGAACACTGTTGACCTGGATATCAACTTGAGCAAATGATAACAGAAATATTTTAATGGAAATTCCTGTAAGTTAGGTTTATAACATCCTATTCTTACTAGGCACATATAGTATTTAAATGTTAATATTGTTAAACGTACAGAATTTAAGTCTGCTAGAAGTTTGTCAACAGAGCTGACTTTATTCAGAAGAAAGCTTCTTTCCAGTATTTATTTTATGTTTAGCCTGAATTATATAAAACATATCAAATATTTTATTTAGAATTTATCTAAAAACTCTTGAATTTTACAATGGCTGCAAACATTGTATGCATTTACAATGCCAATTACTATTGATAATTCAAATTCGAGATTGCATATATAAGAATGTTCATACTCGTGTTATATATTCGATGTTAATTCTGATTTCAAAATGAAATTTATAATTTCAAAATATTTCATTATCGACACAAAGAGATAATTTCTTAAAATGGAAATATTTTTATAAATAAAGATTACATATAAATCAAATTTTTTTGTTTGTCTAAATTATATATGTATTAAGAATGGCTTGTTGCATTTTGAACTTTAAAAATCCTAATTTCTTTATGTTTATTGCAGCATATTTGATTAAACTGATTTAGAGTCATAATGTTATTACGCCGTCGTCTACGGCTATCCTCCTTTAATTAAAGTTTATGTATACGTGTTACTTATTACTTAATAAATCAATCATTTAATCAATCAACTACTATTCATCAAACAATTCATTAATTAAAGTTTCAATGAAAAAACTTATAGTCTTCAAACCATGACTAAAGAGTAATCAAATATTTCTGCATGATCATCGAATAGGGGTCTCAGATTAAAAGAAATTGTATTTGAAAGTCAAAGAACGTAAAGTTAATATTGAAAGAGGTTTTTCTGTTAAAAGATTTAAAATGCTTTTGATGCGTAATTTAAAAGTACTAATGAAACAACTTTAATTTGAATTTAAGAATAATACATACTTATATTTTTCCATTTAAAAATATATATGTAAATCCAGCCAACTATCATTTATATACATATAGTACATACATAAATACATACATATTTACATACTTATTACGTATTTCACCACCAACCAACCCTTAAATATATGCTATTATATCGTAATCGTGTATAACTTAAATTCCATATTTATTAAGCTAAAAACAAGAATGCTAAAAGCTAAGTTTTAATACAATAAAAGCGAAAATGTATAAAAGAAAATCAAGAGCTAAGATATAATAAAGTAAATAACAAATAAAAAAGAAATCTATAAAAACATTGAAATCCCCTTATAAACATTCACTTTCACACTAAATGTGAAGAATGATATATAAACAATTTATTTGAAAAGAAAAGTTACAACTGTTTTCAGAGAATAAGATTGAAATCAATTCAAAAATCAAAATTCAAGTGAATTAGAGATGGGCGCGTGATTTTATTCATTTCATATTCGATTTAGTTTCCCATGCACTCAAGCATATTAAGAGTGTTCTAAAGTATTAATGTTTTGAAATCAAAATACAACTATGTATTCCATTCATTTATTATATTATTTTGTTAGATAGGACTTTTCCTAAATTTATACTCCTCTGTGCAAAACTAAGTATATACTTATGTATTATTATATAACTACCTCACGGTTTTTCAAAATAACATTTTGTATTTCTAATCATAATGAAAAAGATCAGACTAAATGATAAAAATAAAAATACAAAAACCAAAAATAAAATGTGAGCCCATTTCTGAAATTCACCTCAGTGTATATCAGTGTATTATTGCCAGACAGATATTAGCGTATATTTGTAATATCTTTTGACCATTAATAATTAATTGATCGATGATGATATACTATAGTCATGTCCCAAAATATTTAAGCTGTGAAATAAGTAAGCGTTTAAGGAAATGTTCATGCAGAATTTTTGTTTATACATATAACCGAATTTGAAATAAATATATGAATAATATGAGTTAACAAAATGTAAAGAAAATCTACAATTAAAGACGAGTATTTGAAATTTTTCAAAATAGTACCCATAGACCCGATAAAACTGATCGATGTACGAAAATCGGTAATATACGAACACATGATATTTATTTTAAGGTTAAGCATGTTATTATATATTCCTTAACTCAGAATTAAAATAAAACGGATGAATGAAGTACGTTTTAAGTTTTAGAAAACGTTTACTTTGATAGTATTATGATTCTTAGGAAGAAATACAAAATTACTAAACACATGAACGCACATTGGCCCACGAGTTTAAATTACCTCGCCCGTCCATCTCTTATTCCATTTTCCTTTCATAGATTTTAATAAACAATTATGTTATCACCGTTCAAGAATTTGTTAAATTATTTATTAAAAGTTTTAAATAAAATACCGTCCTTCAAACGTAAGACAAAAAATGATTTTTTTATTTTAATTACAACAGCAAATATCAATTTAAATCAAGTAAGAAATAGATGGAATATCTGTGCATTTTTCTATTAAGATTTCTTCATCAAGAATAATGATAACAAAAACAAAACAAAACGAACTGATTCTTACCGTTTATTTTAGATATGTACAGCTTTTGAGTATCAGTTTTATGAGTTTTCTAATTGCCAAGGGTCAGACATTCGGTAAGTAGTTTCCAAAAATTTTAATTATGCTTATCATTTTAAGCAAATCACCTCTGTTGTCCATTAGTTGCAGCTTTTTAAATTTGCATTAATTAATTTTATTCAGTCCATTCGCACTAAATTCGCCACAACCCTTACATTAGAGTACTATAAATCCGAGTACATGTATATAAAGGGTCCGCCAAATAACTTTTTTTTTTTGAAAATGCTTTAAAATACTGAATATTTTCTCAAATTTCTTTTTTTATTTGAAAGTACAATCCTTCTGGTTAATAATGGAAAATAATTTCATTCAAATGGCTGCCTCGGCTGGCCATGCAGTAGCCTACACGATTGGTCCAATTTTTAAGCACATTATCGATTGTGTGTAGCTGTATTTCACCAATGCCTTCACGAATATTGTACTTTAAAGCGTCTATTGTCTCTGGCTTGTCGGCGTAACACTTATCTTTGACGGTACCCCACAAATAATAGTCCAACGGTGTCAAATCGCAGTTCCGAGGTGGACAAACGACATCAGCTCTGCGGCTGATAATGCGATCTTCAAAAACAGGGCGCAAAACATCGAGTGTAGCTTCAGCTGTGTAGCACGTAGCGCTGTCCTGTTGAAACCAAATGTTGCCAACATCCTCCTCTTCAATTTTTGTGAACAAAAATTCGTTCAACATGGCCCGATAACGATCGCCATTGACTGTAACGGCCACTCATTGCTCATTTTCAAAGAAAAATGGCTAAATTATGCGTCTGGATCAAAATCCGCACCAAACAGTGACTCGTTTTGGGTGCGTCGGCTTTTCAATGTATGCGTGCGGGTTTTCTGTGCCCCAAATGCGACAATTTTGCTTGTTTACATACCCGCCAAGATCAAAATGAGCTTCATCTGAAAAGATGATTTTTTTTGCCAAAATCGGCATTGGATGGTCAATTGGCTTCAACTCCTGAAAAAATTGGACTTTGTTTGGCGTCATACCAAGGTCTTTATGCAAAATTCGTCTCAATGATGTCTCCGAAATGTTCAATTGTTGAGAACGACGGTGAATTGATGTTGATGGCGCTTCACGCACACTTTCTGCCACAGCAGCAATATTCTCGGGTGTACGCACTGTTTTTGGCTTTTCACGCTTTGGTTTATCGATGAGGATGCCAGTTAGGTTAGGTTAGAGGACGTGTACTTGTCAATTAAGACAAGTACAGTACCCGGAGGTCGAATTGACCCATTGTACGAGGATGCCAGATTCTTTCACTTTTTTTTCAAAGTATTGTGGCAATATTTCCAAGCGTTGTTCAAGCGCATACACAACCATATTCGTTCAGCGGAAGGATAAAACTAATTATCTGTCAAATCAGACATGAGCTAAGTGTTACCATTCACGAAATAAGCACTAGTTGAAAAAAAAAGTTAGATGACGGACCCTTTACATATGTGTATATCGATGGCTTAATATAGAAAGTTTAATACTTTTTAGAGCAATAGATAACTTTTAATATTCTTTATCTGAAAAAGTGTGTTAATTATGATTTTTATAAAAAATTAAAATATTTACACATTTATTCCTACTTACTTTTAATTCTAATAAACAAGATTTCATACATTTAGCAAGCATTGATATACATACATACATACATACATAATTGGCCATTACAACCCTATAGTCAGGATTACGGCCTAGCTTCTCACAAGCAAGCATTGACAAATTTAGCATTTTAGTTTCGCGATTAGCAATCTTAACGAGAACGACTTAAATTTTAATTCGCATATATTAATGTGTGTGCAATATTCAATCCCGGTAGCGAATTTGGTTGAACATGTTTGGTAAGTAAATATTATTAAATCGGGTAAGTACGGTGGTAATTTTTAAACATTTTGAAAATCCGTATTAATTGGACATACAATATCAGTAAGCTATACTATATATCGTCGTCGAAAATCCAACAGTACGTACATATCATCAAAAAAAAAAAAAATCAAAATCGAGTTTTTGATCGATTATGATTCGTAAGGTTATCAAACATATCTCTACCAATTTTTAGAGTTTTGCGACCGAAAATAACGGTTTTATATCAATAATTGAAAATGACGTACCGACATGTAACATGTATAACGTTTTTTGCTTCTCCTGTAAAATTAGAAAAATTGATGTTACGTACTTTTGGATTTTCGACGATGATATGTATTTCGAACGGCGGTAAGAAATGCATTCCATTTTATATAAATTTGTTATTCATATCATTTCATTTTGGTTTTCTTACTTTTCGATCATTTTCAATCAATTAAATCAAAAGCAATTGAAAGTCAAATACCGTAATAATGACAAACAGAATTTATAAGTAAAACTCCTGTTATAGATAAGTAAGCCAAAGAAACTTGCTGAGTTAGAAGAATTCTTGTGAATAATCAATAAATTAATCACACTATATAACAACATTAGAATTTAAATTAATACAAATATATGTATATATGTGATTATTATTTTATAATTTTTTTATAACTATTTTGAAAAAAGGGACATCCCTTATTTGTTTGGACAATCACCCTGTCCTGTTTTAATTTAATAAAAATTTTGAAATAAATATATATTTTCTAAAACCGCAATGGAATTAGTTTTTGTCAACTATTTTCTCATTTCATTTAGTTTTTCAATCAATATCTTATCACATTGGTGTCCTTGTTATTTTTTATATTACTCTGCCTTGGTCATCATAATATTGTGTCAAAAGCCTCTGAACTATTTCAAGCTGCAAATTGTCTCCGTCATCACTATTATCACCTATAAAGTTATGTTGGATTTCATTTTCTGTGAATTCAAAAACTCCATGTCCTCTGCGAAGCATAATATCTAGTAACAAAACTAAATAAATGTTTTATGGCCATTATTACAACTTGCCGTTAAACTTGGGTTTAGTTAAAGGTACCTTTAGCTAAAGGGAACTGTAAAGTTATCTTTAATTTATTTTCGTTATTACAACTTACAGATAAAATAAAGTTAACTTTTTCAAAAATATGGCACCGCTGGAGCAATGACGATAACACTGCTCCAATTAAACAAGTTTTATTTAAACGCAGTGGCAATGACGGGCTTCTTTTTTTGTTGTATGTTTTGGTCACTTTGTTTATATTCGAAGTTGCCATATTGAAAATAATATATAATCTGGCAAGTTCTAACATAAACTTAACTTTAAAAGTTAAAGATAGGATTATCCTCTCTTTAGCTTAACGCTCACTTCTACACTATTGTCCATTTATAATAATGAAAGACAAGCTAGTGTTATAAAATGCATACTTACTATTGAAGTATCCAACAAGAATAACCTTTTATATTTATAAAAATTAGAAAATACATTTTCCAAGAAATAAATAAAGTATACATTTTAATATGACTATTCGAATAGGAAACTTAAGTGTGCACTAACACTAACCAGTCGCTTCTTCAGGTTCAGATTTTTTAAGTTTTCGTTTTGGGACATACAGTAGCGAGCATAAAAAATGCAACGCTAAGCCGATTGATCTTTATGTGCGCCTCTTTCAAAAAAAAAGTACGGAAATTAAAAACTTTTTTTTTATTTTTATGCTCCACAAACTTAGTTAACAAATGCAGGTTACAATATCAAAATTTTTCTATCCACTTATTTTTATTTTAACATTTAAGAAAAAAAGTGCCAAATTTCAGCGAGCATAAAAAATGCAACGCTATGTTATTCATAACTTTATTTAAATTAAATGTAAATTCTTACAAAATGTTGGTTAAAAATATACCTAAAACTAATAATTAGTTGCGTAACCTTTATTTTCTATTACCGCTTGCAGTCTGGAGGGCATAGAATCCACTAGGGGCACGATGGTGTGTAGGGGTATTTTTTCCCATTCTGAGTTCAAAATTTTTTCTAATTCCGCCAAATTTGAAAGATTTTTCTTCTTAGCTTCCCGATCTAAAGTCTCCCATAGGTTTTCTAAGGGGAGATGGTGACGGCTAATCCAAAATTTGAACATCATAGTCGCTTAAGTAGTTACGAACCAAGCGACTAGAGTGCTTCAGGTCATTGTCTTGTTGGAATATGCTGTTTGGGGGCATTTTTTCCAGAAGATGTGGGAGCATATTTTCTTCTAGGGTCTCACAGTATTTAATGGCATTCAAAATACCATCGATTTTCACCAACGGATCAACTCCGTCATGAGAAAACGAACCTACCAATAAATTCCTTAAAATAAAGAATTTCGGTGAAAAACAAAAGTAACTTACCCCACACCATATATTTGTTTTTTTGCTTTCATATGTAAGCTAGAGGCATAGCAGCAACGGAGTCTGTCATAGCTCTGCGGTGCAACTTCGCTGATGTATACATTCCTCACGGAGCTTGTAGTTGAAATGTACCAATTCGGCTGTCGTTCTGCCCTTGCATGAAAGACTGTGTCCCCCATTGATCAACTTTTGAGGAAAATCGTGTTTCTACTGCGATCGAAAATTGGACTCAAATGGAACCTATGGCAATCAAAGAAATCTTAAACTTTAACATTTGGTAGAAGAGTTCTACTTGGCTAAGTTGTCTGCAATCGTTTTTGAAGCCATCTGCCCAACTGGAGCAAATTTTTAAATTTTGCTTGTAAAGGGTGTTTTTTATAGAGGTATAGAACTTTAAGTTGGCATTACTTTTCAAGATGGCGACCGATTTAACAGCTGTCAAGTGATTTATTCTCAGTTTGGTTTGGCAATTCATCATGAATAGACTCACGCCTGAACAACGCTTGCAAATAGTGCAATTTTATTTCGAAAATAATGGTACCGTTGTTTCCGATTTTCATAAGCGAATTTCGTTTAGCGATGAAGCGCACTTCTGCTTGAATGGCTACGTCAACAAAAAAAACTGCCGCATTTGGAGTGAAGGTAATCCTCAAGTGTATGTGGAAACACCGTTACATCCAGAAAAACTGACTGTTTGGTGCGCTTTATGGGCTGGTGGAATCATTGGTCCGTACTTTTTCAAAAACGATGGTGGCCAGAACGTTACAGTCAATGGTGATCGATATAGAGCCATGATTACTAACTTTTTCATTCCTGAATTGAATAATCATGATGTCCAGGAGATGTGGTTTCAACAAGACGGCGCAACATGTCACACAGCTCGTGCCACAATAGATTTATTGAAAGACACGTTTGATGACCGCCTAATTTCACGTTTTGGACCTGTGAATTGGCCTCCAAGATCTTGTGATTTAACACCGCTAGACTACTTTCTGTGGGGCTATATAAAGTCATTGGTCTATGCGGTAAAGCCGCAAACGCTTGACCATTTGGAAGACAACATTCGCCGTGTTATTGCCGATATACGGCCGTGGCGGTCATATCATATCAATCATATTTAAAATGTAATGCCACAAGATTATCTTTCGGATAAATAAAATTCATGTCAATCGAATAATCCATCGTTGCTTTATTGCAACTTAAAGTTCTATACCTCTATAAAACACACCCTTTATCTTATGTTTTCCTTTTTATATTTCTGCGAACACAAGAAATAAGCGATCACACATATTCCTATCAACTCTTCTCACGATGAGCCAAGTTTTGTGATGTGTTGCTTGATTATTCTACGTCAGAATCAGCGTTGCAATTTGCCAAGTTTTGTCTTAAGATTTCTTTAAATTTCTCTTTTAACAAAACAAATTTTTTTCAACAAATTTCAATTTTAAATAATTTTCAATAAATTCAACAATAATAACATGACATATTTAATTCCGAGCAAGTAAGCAAAGGGGAAGTAAAAGAAACACCGGACTCCGGTATTTTCTTCTAAAAATTTTTTTGTCAAAACAATTTTTTTTTTGCAGAAATAAAGTTTTTAAAAAAAATTACTAGCAACGCTGGTCAGAATATTAATTTTCCAAAATAATCTAGTTTGAAAAAAATACCTAATTTGCATCGTAAAGTCTTTGTATTCACTTATATCCTGTTTTTCAATTGACTGTTAAGAATTATGACAACCGTTTCCCAAATTACTCCCCTATAATGGTCAATTTATCAAACTGTAGCCTTATTTGTAATGTCACTAAGCTTAAAACTCTAGTTTGAACAATTATACATAATTTAAATATTTTAATGATCTGAGTGAAAATTTGTGTCTGTAACTTGTGACTGGGCTACCTCCAGAAAGAATCAAACTACCTCAGTCCTACTGCTTTAGATCTAGCAGGATTTTTCAAATTAAATCCTATGTCGAATGTAGTTGCATTATCACGAAAGGATATTTGCTGGTTTTTGTATGTTTTAGTACTAGTGTCATTCATTTGAAGGAAACTTATGATTAATGAAATTAAAGGGATCTTAATTTCTTTATTAATAATATTCATCTGTCTTACAAGTAACTACAATAACTTTTGTTCAATACAACCCTTAAGAACTTTAGACCAATTATTATTACTAAGTACATAGGTTATTATTAATTCTATTGGAACCGAACAACTATCTTACATACATATGTGAATATGTATGTATATCAGTTTTGACCAGATGGTTACTATTATCAGAATGCGGTAGGTAAGTGCCTCTTTAAAGAATTCGCCTTGGATGTAATTTTTTGTGCTCAGTGTATTGAAAGAGTGTTTTTTATAATGTAATCTAACAAAACTCGTCTGCTGAATAAAACAGAGTTCGAACTTCTTCGAACATCTTGTCTCTTATTACGTGTTGTAACTTATATGGATGGATACCTTCTCAAGAAATGTTAAATCAATTTAATTCTCATACAATGTGTTCAAAAAAGGAGTACAATGAGAAATGTCTTGACGATCAAGTATATAGCATTTTAGATATACCTGTGGTCCTAAGTAAGTTGACTTAAGTCAATTTGATTTATGTGTCCTATCATATTCTACTAACAAAACTTTATACATACACGCATTCGGAACGGATCTGCGCATCTTAACCAAATTTTGACAGTATTCAAGTTAGAGAACGTAGAATTTCAAAATGCAAGAACATTAAAAACGTTCTAAGTACACTTAGAACGTTATAGAATGGAGGCGTCGATATGCAAAATTTAATCACTTAAATTTCATGTGTCACTATGCGCCATTAAACTTAAGTCATTACATGTTGGAATGAGATGCAAAACAATTTGGCTCTCTCTTATTTTAAATAATTTTCTGTTTGTTTCTGTTCTTGTAGTTATATATGATATCTGATCAAATTCATAGCGCACTTTTCAACTAAAGATTTATATATACATACAGTGGTGGCCACAAATTTAAGACACAACATATGACTGACTTATTTGTGATAATTTTTACATTTTATCGAAAAAATTTTGGGTCCATGATATTTTTCTTAAGATTTTAGTAATGTTATGAAGAAAAATTAATAATATTTTGTTACCTATATTCGGTTAAGAATTTGGATTTACATATAATATACATAAACACAAATTTTATCCTGGTCACGAATTTAAGACATAGGCACAATATAACACTATTCTCTAAATTAAGCTCAGCTTCATAAAATAAATCCTAGTATTTAGTGGGAAATCCTTTATTTTTGATCACAGCAGCACATCAGCACAGCAGCACTTAAGAACAATGATATCGTTTTCCTCTAAGCAATTCTTCATTAGACGTGAAATGTGCTTAGGCTCATTATCATGCATAAATTTCTATATTGGAGGCATGTTGTCTTCAGCGAATGGTATCATTGTGTCTGTTATAATATTTTTGTAAACATGGTGGTCCACTTTAGAATTTATATTGTAAATGGGACCTACACCATACCAGGAAAATGATGCCCACATTTCCACCACCATGTCTGACTGTTTTTAGGGTGTACTTTGGATGATGCTCTAGGTTTGGAGGGCGCCACACGTACTGCTTTCCATCAGAGCCGAAGCGGCAAAACTTCGACTCGTCGCTCCAAAGTATATTTTTCCAAAATATCATGGGTTTCTTGAGATTTCTCAATTATCACAAATAAGTCAGTCATATGTCGAGTCTTAAATTCGTGGCCACCACTGTATATACGATTATATGATTTATTTTAAAAATTATTTATGAAACTTTTACTTTTTCTGATTTACGCAGATATAAAATCCATAGATAAAATACGAACGCTTAAATTATTATGCTGAAAATACTTAGTCAATAGAAAAGCTTCATGCGTTGCTAATTTGAACTGTTTAAATATAATTTATTAACGTAAGGGTAGCGGTTTCGATTCCCACCAGAGGCTCTGGTCTGTTACGCAACATCGAGATCTCGGTAATCAGAGTAATTAGATATAATTTGCAAGTGTATTGTAATAAATAAATAATGTAAATATGTTGTGAAGTATGTAATTCGTTTTTAAACATTTTTCATTATGATACAAAAATGCCTTAATGGAGCTAAGACCTACATAAATTGAAATGAGTGCTAGTATGCAGCCTATATTGCAATTGCATATAGTCAAATACGAATAGTTATAAGGTGCTTAACGAAGCTGATCGCATTTTACGCAAGGAATCATTAGTTAATGTGTGCAGTAAAGTTAAAGAAACTAAGTCACGATTCACACTAGTCAAGTCAAGTCTTGCCAAGTCTCGTCAAGTCTTAAGTTTGTAGGTGAAGGACGAAGAGAGAATTGAAAGGGGTAAATACTTGACCGTACAGTCAATTTTAAAATAAAATAAAAGGAAATGTCAAAAAATACCTAAAGTTGTATGCAAAGAAAACAAAAAATTGACGAGACGAAATGTTCACGTATGAACGCGAATGCAGGTTGAAAAGAAAATCTAAAAAAACTTGACGAGTCAGACTTGACTAGTATGATTCGTGACTAAACAAGTTGAATATTTTATTCAAAATAGATTGCTACGGCAAAATGTTTGTAAATTGTAAAAGTGATATAGAAAGTGAAACTTATAACATATGAAAGGAAAATATAGAGCTTTTGAAAAGGTACAAATGTTTGTAACTTACTGCAGCTAGCATTTAAAATCGAAAAAGCACAATATAGTCACCGAAAAGTTTTTCGTCAGATAGTAGATCAGTTTATCCTGACGGAAAGGGAAAAATCCAAAATCATTCCCCTAGCCCTGCAAAATAATCTATCTAAAGTTATGGAAAATATTATATACAAGCAAATGAACAAGAACATTTTTTATCTAAAGATGACAATCCATAGATACATATATATACATATGTATATATAGGCAGAAGTTTCATTGCAATTTTTATTGGCGAAACTGGAGAAAATTTTTCAATTTACACCAACAACCTGTAAATTCTTACGCAGCTATCTTTCCGGACGATTTCAAGCAGTTTATTTAAATGACAAATATTCTGAATTTCATAACGTAGACAGAGGATCCCCACAAGGTATATGTATTAGTCAGCCTATATATTAACGCTTTAATGAAAAGACTCAATGAGTATAATTTTTCTTAGCAGATTTATGGCAAAAACTCTGAGAATAAATAAACCTGCCATTAAAAAGTTTCTTAAAATCTGTCGTTCGGAGTCGACGTTAAACTGTAGGTCCCGCCACTCAAGTATAAAAAAAATTAAAGCACACAACATGAGTGGTGTGAGAAGCTAGGCCGTAATTCTGACTGAAGGGTTGTAATGGCCAATTATGTATGTATGTGTATATTTATATATTAACGCTTTATTCAATAAATAAATCAAAATAATAATATTATCCTGAATAATGACATTCAAATGAAAATAGACAATGAGGTGATTGAATTTACAAATGTAGGCGGCAAAAGCTTAGACATTATTTTAACTGATAGACTTTCATGAACTAATCACATTTCTGCTGTCGTCGGTCGTATACGTGGCATGCTTAAAAATGTATTTGCCGTAAAAGATTCTATTATAAGAACGCTTCTTGTAAAAACGTTCTACACGGATGTGACATACATGCTGAATTGTTCCAGCAGCGACATTAAAAAACTCAAAATCATATGCAATAGATACATTACATTTATAACACAGCCCGCCAAGAATAAATTTTCTCATTTTCCTTTCAAATCTGTCGTAGTAATATGAGCTTTGAAAATCTTTTAAAATTTAAATGCATTATTTTTCTCCATACAATTTTAATTACATAGCGACAAAGCTATATTTTCCAACTCCTAAAATTAGCAAAGGGAAGAGCAATAATTCAATTAGAACATTATAGAGCCGTTGACCAGCAACAGTTCTCTATTTACCCCATAAGTCTTTGGAACCAACTAACCTAATCACATCCGAACAATTGGCTGCGCACAGATGTTTAAAAAAGATCTTATGAAATGTTTTGGCCAATTTTAAAATCTAGTATTTTTTACTGATTCTTCTTCTTAATTTAATTTTGAATACTTACTAACATTTTTTTTTTCTTCTTTAAATTTCTTTCTTAATTGTATAATTTCTATAAATATTTGAAAACAATTTTTTATATTATGTTATATTGTCAAATATTCATTTGTATGTAAACTATATATTAAATATAATTGTAATTTGTAAGTATATTGAGCGTGCGTTGCCGGGGTGGGGGGAGAATGGGGTGGTTGGTTGTTATGCGTATGTTTGTGTGTTGTGGGACGAACCCCAAAATTAATTACTTTTGAGTGTGGTGTGTTTCTAACGTGGTGATTTTATTGTTGTGGTATGGTTAGTTCCCAAGCTGGTGAGTTTTTGCAAAGAGTGGTTAATTTGTCCCAGGTGGTGAGTTTTTGCAAAGTGTGGCGAATTTGCCTTGTTTGGTGAATAAAATTGAAATTAATCAAAGCGCTGTTATTCGAAATGGGTACTGTATTACCATAACTTACTGTATTATCAGTGGTCAAATAACTGGTATGTGTCGAGAATAAGTGATTTTTACCTTCATTAGCGGAGCCACTGCGTTAAAACAAACCTACCATACATAAATTGTGGTGCGAAATGGTGATGGGCGGAGTCACTTAGTGTTGCCATTGTATCAGTAAATTCTTTTTATTGCGCATCAAAAAATTAAAATTAAAATATATTTTTTAAGACATAAAAAGAAAATAAAATTTAAATTATTTTGTAGTTTTTGTAGTTGTTTTTTAATAATTTTTTTTTAAACTTTTAAACTTATTCAAAAAGACAGAGTTTGTGAATAACGTAATAGGAGATGGTAAACAGAAAATTTTCTTTTTGACTAATTAAACTTAAAGCTTTGCTGCAAACTTAATATAAAAGAGAATGAATAATAACAAACAAACATATATAATATACTGTCTGTCCTTTTTTCTGCATCTGCCTGTAAATGCTTGCAAAAAAGTTATAAATTGGAATTTCTTTGTCGAAATAATTTATAATTAATTGTGCTCTATTGAAAGTTATATCGGATCTAAACTTAACGTTAGAAAAAATTAATAAAAAAAACTATGATATAAATAAATTTGCTTATTATATTCCCTCCGGTGATATCTTTCTCAAAAGCTGGTTGCGAAATTATTAATTTTCTGGCAATATTGGTTACCGCTTACGTTATAGTTTCTGAGATTTTGTAACAACGTTAATGCTTTTAAAAAATCGTAGGCAATATTATTGGTACGGCAAGTTATTAAATAAAGCTGTTTTCTATTAAAACTTTTTTTTCATCAACAGTTTGGGTTTCCGTCTATGGTAAGGCTATACAACTTAATACACAGAAAATGCAAAAGATGTCACTACAAAGGAATACAAGTCTACACATATGGGAGAGTACATCCTAAAAGTCTTGCTATTTATAACAAACAACTTATTACGAAGTATTTTTGCACAAGTAATTATGTATTTATACAAACGAAAATTATAATTTTGTTTTATATTTTTTTATTATTTTTGTAATATATAAATAATAGTTATAATTATTGTATTGTTTGTAGTTGGTTTGTTTATACGCTTCCAAATTCATCCCTGTTAAAATTCCCATAATTCAGTCATAGTTCTTTCATTGGCTATTTGTTCTTAAACCAATCCTCCTCAATCTAAGTACTAAATGTTTGGGGTAAACCATGTTAAACACAAACACCCTTAGAGAAGAATTGTAGTCAAATGAAAACTTGAGAAAGCAGACATTGTACTTTAGAAAAATATGCGTCCTCCTGCGTAAATAGCAGAAAATACTTGAAAAAAAATATCGTTTACAACTTAATTTAAATATAAAATTAATTGATATTTGTCGTTTTAGAAATATTTTACATTCACGTGATTTTAAAGGGAAAATTTTCTTTGCTAAATTCTTCTTTAGCTCAATTGAAAATCAAAGGTTTCAAGCAAATGATTAGATGAAGAAATATTTTGTCACAGAGTTGTCCAAGCTTTATCAAAAGAGAGAAAAAATTTTAACATTTTATCGGTTTAAATAAATGTATTTCAGATTTTTTTCTTATTGGGAAAACAATTTTCAATTTTCCTCAAAAGATCTTATTGTAATATTCATTAACATGTAGACTTAAAAAATAAATAAAAAAAAATTATCTCAATTTTAAGGATGTCAGGTAGTTTGTATAAGAAAAAACGTTACAAATAAATTTTTCATAAATTCAGAAATTTAAATTTCGTTATTAAATCTTTATGTAAAATATGCTTTTAATGCGAAATGCAAGAAATAGAATGATCAATATTGGTTACAACAATACTTTACAAATAAGTGACAAATTGAAAGAATTTTAGGTGAAATTTAAATCAAGCCTGATGAATTTTATTACACTAAAAAGTAAGATTATTAAAAATTAAGAAAAATAAAAGTTTACGCTCATTTACACAAATGCTGTATTTATTGAAATAATTAAATATGGGTCAATTAATCTAACAATATTGCCACTTTGAATCAGTTCATTCTTGTTCATTTTATAACCAAGTATTACAATCACAGGGTGCCCGGGTAGCCCAGTGGGTGTTGTATTAGTCTATTAATGTAAAGGTCAATTTCAACAACACTCTCTGGTCTGCATATGATCTTAATTGCTCAGCTCATAATACTAATACTATACATAATTCGTTATTGTATTGTACGTAATAAATAAATAAAAAGTAAATATTTTTCTTTCGAATTTAAATTTTCTGTATCAGAGAACCAAAAGATTACATTACAATTATTACACAATTACATTATAACTATTATATTATAAATTTCAAGTTATAACGTCATTATATAGTGACTTTTTAATTGTAGAAATAAATTAATGTCAAATTCTTATTTAATTTGTGCATTTTCATTTAACTCTACAACTCTACCATACAAAGTTCGTCGGAGATTCTCTCGGTTCTCAACATTTACTCGCCAAAGCTATAGTAATATCAAAAATATTCAGACCTAGCAATTTAGTCGTTTCAATTGAAATTTTTTTTTAAATTTCCGCCACATTTTTTCCCTCGGTTTCGAAATATTATAAAAATTATGTATACATATATGTAAAGTAGTTAATTACTTATATATACAGCAACTAATAAAACATAAGATTTTATAAATCGCTTAAAACGTATGAACGATTTAATTATATGTACTTTAAATATTTCCTCTTATTTCCACATGATAAAGTAGTAAACGGCAGAATAAAGTAAAAAAGGTGAAGGCGATGAATATGGATAACATTTTACAGTGGCCGTATTATTTACAGGCATTAGGAATTGTAGAAATTTTAAATTGCCGACAACACTGATTTGCTTGTACATATACACTGGCATATTCATACATACACACATACCTACATATAACACAAAATATCAGCCAACAACAAAGGCATGTGCGAGAGAGCAAAGAGAACAACATGCCAAACAAGTCATAATTCTATCCATATACAAGTGTGTCTAAATAGTATCTATGTGTACATGATGTTCATGTAGAGGTGAGCGAAATGGTGCGTTGTGCACCACACACAACACCCTCTACTTATACGAGTATATGACTATAGCGATAGCAGCAGCAACAAGAAAAAGAAGAAATAACAAAAACTATGACTGTTTTTGTTATGTGCGTTTCAGTCCGAGACTTAAGAGCAAGTGGGAGAGTAATTTTTTGTTATTGTTATTGGTACATGGATTTTTATTTAGTGTTTGTTACGTTGTGATGCACGTTATCTTATGGCGCGACCATACACAGTCATTTAGCCAGCTTAAGCGAGCACTCATTACTTGCTTAACTGGATGCGTCGCAAAAGTTTTGTAAAAACACGTTGTTACAGTTAAGCCACGCTCTTACTTACTCGTGAAGATACACAAAAATCGCTTTAAAAAAAAACAAAAATAAAGAAAAACAAATAAAATATATTTAAAAAATATTATATTTTAAATTTTACAAAATATAGTGTATATGTATTGTATATAACACACACATATATGCGGATACAATAAATATCTCTAATAATATAAATATATATACATATACTATATATGTATATACTATACATATATGTATATTGTATATAGATATATAAATAAAAATTCGAAAATGTTGACACAAATTTCAATGATACAATACATATTTTATTTTTTTTTTATAATTTAAATAATTTTTTGTGTGCAACAAATTGAAGATAAATAAAAATTATTTTTTATAAATAAAAAAGATGTGAAAATATGAGAAAATTGTTAATAGTGATAATTTTTAAAAATTATTAATTGTTTATTCCATGTGCATAGTGTGTTTAGTGGAAAAGGAAAAATAAAATATACATATACGTACGAGTATAAATAAATAACCACACAGAAAAAAGAAAACAAAAAAAAAATAAATTAATATAGAAATGAAATTAAACAAGATAAAATGTAATAAATTATTTAAAAATTGAATAATAAAAATAATTAAATATAATAAAAAAAAAATTTATCAACAAAGGCAGTACAAACCATTCAGACCAAAAAAGAAAAATAAATAAAAAAAAAATGCAAAATCAAAAAGTTAAAAAGCCGCAATGTTACCCAAGAAGGTAGAAAATAAAATAAAAGTGATTGCATGTGCCGACGGTGTTTTACACAATCGTATGTTTTCATTTCGTTTAGCAAAAATAAATATGTATTAATAATAAAGCAAAATATATATTAAACAAATAGATAAAAAAAGATAATGAATGAAAATATGAATAAAGAAAATAAAATAAAATAAAATAACAACAACAACAACAAACATACAAAATAAATGAAAATTAATCACGCCGTTGTTGTCATTTAGTATTTTTGTGTGTGAAATATTTAATATTTATTTATTTTTCCTTCTGTTTTCTATCTTTTGTAGATTGTTAATTTCCCAATATACGTATACGAATGTTTTTATATTTGAGTTCTAAATGTAATAATTAAAAAAAAAAACTACTTCAACATTTCCACAAAGTATGATTAAAAATCTAAAATTTCAAAGAAAAGAATAAATCAACTTGTTCAATAAACAATAGACAAGCGAATAAGGTATTTCAATAATAAATAACACATACAGGCCAACTATACTAAATAATAATAATAAGATACAGGAATCGAAAATCTACTAAAAATTCAATTAAAACTTCTCCGATTTGAAATGTAAAAAGAAGAATTTTGTTTATAATCCTTGAGGTTTGTTTATCCCTTTAATATTTAAACCGGTATATAAATTATTTATTACTGTTTGTTATTAAGATGCAAGCAATGTCTGGCTAGAAAAAAAAAGACTTTTTAATAGTTTATAGAAAAAATTTTATTCGTTCTTGAAATTAAAACGAACTGAATTTCTAGAAGCATAAATAGTCACTTGTACTATCTTATCGCAAGAAACAAATAAAGAAAATATCAGAATTAACCCTTTTGCGTCGGAAATTCAATAGTGAGTTTGATTGAAATATCATTGCAGCACTCAAGAAAATTTCGTTTTCAGCGAAACTTTAAAAATGTTGAATTTTTATAAAACCAAAACTCTTGTTCCCTTTCTAAAGTAATTCATCGATTCTCTTTAATTTACAGAATCTAAAATTGACTAAAATTTAACTTATTTCTAATTAAAATATTGTACGTTTTAATAAACATTCATGTCTATACGCGCCATTTATCATAATTAATTATCTCTCTAGACGAATCTTGCTTTAAAAAGCAATATAAATATTATTTGTCATTAAAAAATGTATTTCCAATCAATTACTGTATTTATTAAATTCTAATGAAAGAGTTAAAAAAAAAATTTTTTTTAATGAACTTGAATTTGTTAACATCATTCGCCTTGAAATCCGTGCTTTATAAACTGCAACTGAATATTCTTCTTGTCTAATTACATACATATAAATTAGAGTTGTTTCATAGTTCCTTTAATTATTTGAATAATTTTCGTTATTCCTGACTATTACGTTCCGGTAATAGTAACGGTCTTGTTATTATTTTATGTATGTAATGTTGTATTGTATTTTATTTTATATTAATACTGTTATGTAAATAGATCGGTTCACAGCCAAGAAATAAAATTGAAAACTCCTCCTTATTAATCTTTATTTTTTTTGTTGTTGTTCTTTGCCATTTCCTTTTTAACTTTAAGATTATTAAACTATTTGTACTTGTAAAATTAATTGCATTAAATATGAATTTAAAAACAGATTAAAATTCTTAACATAAATAGATATAAAGTTCACTTGTGCAAATTATCGCTATATATTATATCTATGTATATACATATATGTAAATAAAATATAATTTATTTGGCAAAATTGAAATAGTAGTGTAAATATAAAACGTAAAAAAAAACAATTAATTGTGTCCATTATGGATATTTTGGAATATCTTCAATCAACATACCATTACTGGGGACCTGCATATTTGAATCTTCAATCAACATTATTCATCATATATACAGTACTGTATCTGCAATCAACATACTATATGGCAACTAAGATCTTCAATCAACATACACAAAAATTTCAGCAGCCCGAACCTGAATTAAGGAATTTTAAAAATCCTTATGGCTAAAAAACTAAATAGCTCCAAAAACAAATGAATAACCGCTAATAAATAGGCAAATTGTAAAAGCTTCTTAATATTGCATACATACAATATAGTAAAAATTTACTTTATGTATAATATATGTTTATTTCTATATATAAACCTTTTTATCTGACTTTGAATTACGAAAAATATATGTACATACATACATATCTATGTATATATATATAATATTTCATATCTATTATAGGTATATTATAATTTCTTTCTATTACTTACGATATTTTAAATAAAAACTTACGAAGTAGTATGTAAGTTTTTTTTCTTATGAAATATGTCAAGAGGGATCATGCAAAAGAATTTGCACGGTATCGGAACCAATTTGACAAAATTTCTTTTGCATTTAACATATTCATGTGGGTAATAAGGTTAATGGATATAGTACGTACGGTCAATAAGTGAGCATTAGATGAACAGCATTGTCAGCTTTCGAATGCTATCGAAACCAATCTTGGCTATTTTACTTGTCTACAGTTTAAATAACAATAAAATAAATTACTGACTGGCGTGAAGACAACATGAAATATGTGGACGTACATACATACATACATACATTCATAGCTTAGCATATTGAAATCGACAAATATTTGTAATTTCTAATAGATAGAGTCTTAAACCTACATATGCTGGACATGTTGCAAAATTCATTTCTGATTATAAACAATGCTGCTGCTGTTGTTGTTGTTGTTGTTGTTTTCCGCTATTGTTCGTTCTTGTTGTTATGGTATGCTGTTGTTATTTTTTTTTATAGCCCTAAACCTAAACATAAACACACAAAAATTCTTATTTAGTTTTTCTTTAAGAATTCTGTTATTAATGTTGTATGTTAGAATGACTCACGCATGCACAAACTGGCATAAGCCGCTGTAAATGTTTCAATTTCATGAGAATTTAAATTGAATTTCTTGTGAAAAAGAAGAATTAACGTACAAGAGCAATCACACTCACACAGAGCATTCACATTCATCTTCATGCATACGCACACACAAACGCTCAAATTGTATTTGTGCAGATATAGTATGTATGTGAAAAGAAAAGATCCTAATTACACATAATTCCTAGAAAAATTTATATTTTTTCTCTTCCTGGTATTGACAGTAAACACATTCAAACAGGTATCAATAGGATAACGTCCAATCTACATTATGATAATGGTTACTGAACAAAAAATAAATAAAACAAAGCCATGGTCAACGCACACACAGGCATAAACACACACACGCACATACGGGCTCATATATATATATATTCAGAGAGATAGAGAGAGAGAGTTTATTTACAATAATTTCATATACCATGCACACATACAAGATACTACATGGATGCAGTTACAGAGAGAAATATTCGAACGATAAGAGTCATATTTCTAGGCAAACTAATAATTTGTGCGTTACAAATTAAACGCTTATTAACGGCTTTTGTAATCCATAGCTAAGTGCACATATTTATTGTATTTGCTTTAAATGGTAAAAATTAATGTTTTTAGTTTTTTGTTTTTGCTTCTTTATAATATTGTGGAAAATCACTTTTTCTTTTTATAAGTATTCCTATTTCTTTTTTCGCTTTCTGTCAACATACATACATACATATGTACATACATAGTTATAATGATCAATTCAATTTACCAGTAGATCGGTTGACGGAGGTATGCTTGTAACTGTGTGTGCGCGCATTTGAATCTGCTCTGGGATTTTGTTTTACAAAAGTGTCAAAATATTATATTTACAGTGCACTCGCGGTAACGTGAACTAATTAAAACCAAGGGTGTTCATGTTAGTGAAATTGTTCACGTTAGCGCTTCTTCGTTTTGCCCAATTTCATGGATTTCAGTCGTACCATCAAACACAAGAATCATTATTTCACTCTTGAACAATTGGCAAGAAAAACTGAATCTAAAAGAAAAAAACAAATTTTTTATTTAATGGGACTCCCTAAACTTTAAAATTCGAATTTAATGTATAGGGTGTTTATTATAGAGGTATAGAACTTTAAGTTGCAATAAAACAACGATGGATTATTCGATTGACATGAATTTTATTTATCCGAAAGATAATCTTGTGGCATTACATTTTAAATATGATTTCTGGCATATCACCGCCACGGCTGGCGCGGATGTAGTCCAATCTGGACGTCCAATTTTCGATGACTTACGTGTCTTTCAATAAATCGAAATAAAATTGCACTATTTGCAAGCGTTGTTCAGGCGTGAGTCTATTCGTGATGAATTGCCAAATCAAACTGAGAATAAATCACTTGACAGCTGTTAAATCGGTCGCCATCTTGAAAAGTAATGCCAACTTAAAGTTCCTCTATAAAGAACACCCTATATTTTAGTGTTGCGTAAAAGTTTAAAAACATATGCAATAATAAAAAAAATGAGTTTGTTCACGTGACAGAATAGTCATCATAAACAAAAGCTTGTCACGTTACCGCGAGTGCACTGTATTTTCCTTTGGTATTATTAATATGTATATTGAATGTTGTTGTTGTTGTCATTAAGAAAATTTATTTTTTAATCTATTTCCAGTATTGACAAAAATAAAATATAAAATTACTGCTACTTTTCTTGAATTCAAGTATGTAATGAAAAATAGGTATCCCTATAGCATGACAATTGATGGAATCTTCGACCATGAAAAACTAAGCGCCACACACTATTTTATTAACACCACAAAAAAAAAAAAAACAACAACGTAATGACCGAATGAAAAATATTTTTCAAATTAAAAAAAAATACCCTTTGAATATCAAAACATCAAAAAACATAAGAATCAAACATTAAAATGTTTATGCAATAAGAATAAAAACAAAATTAAGAATATTTTCTAAATGCAATGCATTCGTGTAGAGCAGGAACTTAAAAGTTTTTGATGAATCTGACAATTTCAGCCTGAATCTGTCTTTCACAGTTAACGCGGTGAAGTCGTTTAACTGCCTTTTGTGAGCATAACTAATCGATTTCAGTCGAAATAACAATTGTTAACCTGTTTGTATTTCGAGAATTTTATCAGGCAGAGTTATTGATGGGCACGTGTGATATTCTGAGCAAATCTTTTACATAAAGTTACATCTTTTGCATGTCACGAATCTGGATAAACTCTAAATATGTTTTAGAAACGAATACTCAAAGGATTGCCTATGTCAGATACCACTTTTAGAATTAATCAAGTCAACTAATATTCCCCATTTTGTTTGAAGCAATTGCAAAAAGTGCGGTGCAATATTAACACTAGATGTACATCACGTGTAAGTGATATGGTATAGTCATTAAAATTTTAGTGAGTGTTTCGAAATTAAATCACTTCATTTCTGCTCTATCCAATCTATCTGCATAGTTGTAAAAACTTCATTAATAAAATTGAAACAAAGCAAAGAATAAGCACAAAAAGTGAATGTACTCTGCGTCTAAATTAAGATAAATGTTATTATCAATATGTATGTATATGTATATTTGAGTAATGCAAATAATTAATTTAAAATAATTATTACATTATTGAGCTTTCTTTTTAAGTTAGTAATTCATTTTTGGATGGAAATCGGTCCCGGATCAAAAAAATTACAAATAAATATGTATGTTTGTATACAAAATATGTACATATGTATGTGTGTATAATTTCATCATCGACCTTGGTTATATGTTAAAAACTATTTCATTTTCGTTTTCCTTTGATTATTTTTATGGAAAATGCTTGAAGCCTTTAATATAATTTAATGACAGTATACAATTTGAAAGACAGACAAACTACGTACAAATACGGGAAACAAATAAAATGTTTACAGAGAAATTCAGTTTATTAGCCCCAATTTTTTATATCTCATTTGGTACATCATTATCAGTTTGAAGAGATCAAGGGATCCTTTTTTTTTCTTTCTTTCTTTTAAATTTTTATATTTTTTCAATTTTATTTTTACTATGATCAGCAGGTAACAAAATTCTCTGTTATAACAAAAACAAAAACAAAAACAAAAAAAAACTACAAATCCTCTTGAAATTTTAATTAAAAATAATAATAATAATAATAAATTTAACAAAAAACACACATTGTTTTGTTTCTAGTTTTAGATTTTGCTTTTTGTCTGTGTGGTTGTATTGTATTGCTCACATTCTGGATTTCTTTGTTTTAAAATGTTTTTTTTTTGGGCAATAATGTTTATGAGTATCTTTTATATATATAATGTATGTATGTCTGTATGTAGTATGTACATTATTATGTACAAATACGGATGTATGTATGTACGCATTTCATACATTCGAATGTACGCATGTGAAAAAATATAAGCATACCTATGTGGAACTGTTTAAATGTGCGTTCATATATATTTAGAGTTAGAGTTTATACATACATACATATATACATATTTGAATACATTCATATTGAATTTTACTTACAAAATTTATTTTCCGTAGAATCAAAGCAACATGTTTTAATTATGCAGAAAATGATGTATGTACTGATCTGGTAGTTCTTCACCTCTGCAAGCAAAATAAAATGCTTATTGAATTAGATTTACGTCTACATAATTCTTAATTCTTAATAGTTTCTATGAAAACTATAGTAATTATAGTAATTCTAATAAATAGGACAATATACAGAATTTTATTTGGATTGAAATAATATTTAACTCTGTTTAATGTACTATGTACTTAATTATCATAATATCAATAAGGAACTACATACATATATGTATGCATGTTTCAACAGAAAAGTTCCATATCCTCAATAAAAAGCCGTTATTGATGTATACATTTTCGATACTTATCAAGTCTTCAACTGTGATATGTAGATTAGAATTTAAATTGCAAGTGACTGTCTAATAAAATGTTATCCATCTTAAGGATTTGCTCTTAAGTAATCATTTTTATCAGCTTCTTTCTTAATAAATTGTTGGAATAAATAACAAATCGAAATAATATTTGTTTGTACAATACAATGACCTTGACAAGTAAGATCTTTTATTTTTAAAATCGTATTTCATCAGATGTATAGCAGCTAGGCCAACAAATCTGTTGCTTCAAATAGGAATTTATATACCAACCGAACAATTCGATATTTGTTAACTCTTTACAAATAACACAACATGAACATAGACTGCGTACTATTCACTAATGCACCTTAAAATCCTCTAATCCCGTACCTTTTTCTAAGAGTGCATGTTGCCTTCAGTACTTTTACCTGCCATTTACTCAAATATAAATACATACAACAAAAATGTTTTCTTTTTTCCTATTCGTATTTTAATCTTATCTCAAAGTAAATACAAAAGAGCTAAATTGAAAAAAAAGAAAATAAAAAATAAAACAAAACAAAATAAAAAATAAGGGAAAAAAATTATTATTGGTGTGACAAAAATACATATGCATACATACATAATTGCACGCACATATTTACGTTAATGTAACGCAGTTGACGTGCGCTATTCAATAGAATTTTTAAATCATTTATTTTAATTGAATAATTATAAATAAATTTCTCTCCAATATCATCAAGAAGTTATAATGCCCTTAAAAACATCCTAACAAAGTGCAGGATGTGGCGTTATGATATCTAGTTGGTACGGAGTTTCTTCCGTTTTAGATTTTGTCTGCAAAATAATTGAAACTTTTTAAATCAAATAACATTAAAATCAAATAACATAAAATAACGTTTTATATAGATAGATATCTACAGATTTATTATAATTTAGTTAATCTTTCAGCGTCTAAAAAATAAACATAAGCGCTTTATGTTTATGTAAAACTGTATTACAAATTTTACAAAATTCTTAAATAACAACAAAAGACATAAAATAAAGATAAATATACTCCACAATCTATGCGTCAAAAGTGTACTAAGAAAAGATTCTAAAAAACAGAATCCACTCGATGCGGAATCGAGTTTATTCAAATTTTTTTAAATTTGGCGCCTGAGTCTTTGTGCCATCCCTTTGTAGTTACTGATTTCAACATATCTTTCTTACTAAATGTACTTATTCGAACTGGGCGATAATGACTCTATCAAAAGTGCTTAGGTAGGTAGGCAGAAGGGGGTGTCCCTAGATGGAGTCTTGAGCGGACACACTTAGGCCGCACACAGAGCCCAATGTGATACCACGGTTTCTCATTTCCCCATCCAGGTACCCGTTCTCCTCCGACCAAGTGCCGGACATGTGCACAGTAGGTGAAGAATAGTCTCATCCTCCTCTTCATCTCCAAAGCTTCTGCAGAAATCATTTGCAAGGTGTCCAAGACCAATACGCCTCGCATGCGTTCCTATAATGCAATGCCATTAAAAGTGCTTAAGGTAATTTAAATTTAATAATACTTCGGCACTGTGCTCAGGATCTTTGTCATGTGGAAAGTTTCAAGATGTTTGCAATTGCATCCATGCCATTTAAAAAAGTTTTTTCTTTCAACCACATGCGCTCCAGTATACATTCGAAACACCATTATGAGAGCTTTACACTGCTTTGTGTAATTTGTTCAACAAGTTTATAATTTTTGCTTCTCCATATTTTTTTTTGCCGATTTTCTCTACCCAAATACCTCAAAAATTACATATAGACAATATGCGTACCATACATACATATATGTATAGAAATTAATTCAAAGCGAAAGGTATCATTCTTGAGTGTCCAGCCATTTATTCAAATTTCATATTGAGTACGTCTTATCGTTTTAAGTCTTACTCCATTACCAGATATTTGAAGTGCATTTTTGTTGGATTTTGATTGAATTTAAGTGTGATTTAAAATTGTCGTGAAGTCATCGTGGTCTAGTAGGTAGTGTGTTGGCTTATTAGACGAAAGGCCCGAGTTCGAATCCCAGGTCAGACATCAAAACGAAAATATGAGAATATTTCTTCGGCGACTTCCTCTCAGTAGATTTCTGGCAAAAACTCTGAGAGTAAAAATTGCCATGAAAAGCTTCTCAAAAAAATCTGTCGTTCGGAGTCGACTTTAAACTGTAGGTCCCGCCACTCATGTACAAAATTAACGCACACAACACGAGTGGTGTGAGAAGCTAGGACGTTGTGCAATGGGTCAATTCGACCTCCGGGTACTGTACTTGGCAAAGTTGACAAGTACACGTCCTTTAACCTAACCTAACCTAACCTAAAATTGTCGTCCGGGTTTTCGAAAAATTTCTAATTTTAAATCCTATTTTTTTATTAATCCTTTTGATGTCTGGTTTCTCTCTTAATTGGGAATCAGGTTCTGTTACCCATAAGTACATATCGTTAGTATAATTCGCAAATGTGTTAAGTCCCTTTTTTCAAATTGTACAGGAGACACAAAAAAGATTGTAGCTTTTTCAGTTTTTAAAATTTTTAAACTTTTTAAACGCAATTATTTTTACAAAATAGCTCTCTTTAAATGACTTAGATCAAAAATTAATAATAATTAATAATTAATATTCGTGAATTTAGCACGTGATTTTAATATTTTTCGTATTTTGTGGACTTAGCGTTTTTGCTAACCGCAAAATTACAACAACTTTAAACTACATACTGACATTTTTGTTGTCGTAAAATATGTATTTTGTATAGTGCTACCGTTTTGCATTAAAATCTCAAGTTTGGAAAAAAGTGGACTTAGCGTCTTTGCGAATTATACTAACGATATAATTAGTGGTTAAAAATGTTAATTGCACAATAGTTGTATTTGGAAAAAGGGGATAAAAAACAGAAAACATTTCGACTATTCTTATTATGTTTTTTTTGTAATTTTTGCTGATATTTCTACAATACCTTGTTGTTGTTAAAGGATGTCAAAAGCAAATGTTTTTCGTGATTAAGACTATCTCAATCCATATAGTGCGAAAAGAAAAAAATCTTGATTATTAGAATTGTAATCGACATCTAGAAAATAATTTTGATTCTTTTCAAACTGTCATTGATTTTCAACATCTAAGGTTCCAGAAGTAAAGAGCTAAACAAAGGACATTTTTGTTTAAAATTGTAAATGAAATAAAAGATCGGTATCATAAAAAGTAGTTAAAAAAAAAACGCCGCTATAGCTTTCCTATCGTAGGCTTTTGAAATTAAAAAAAGAAATATTTTTAAATTGCAATTTTAACGCCATTAGTTTGATTAGTTAATTTGAGTCGATGCAATAGTTGACCTATGTCTGGTCATTAGGGATGCCAAATGGAAGTGATTTTTCGGGATAATTCCCGAAATATCCCGGGATTTTCTCTTAGAGGCAAACAATTAAAAAATCGTTTATTTAAGAATTTAATTTATTTTTAATCTTTATCACAATTACATGTGTAGTAAATAACAAAACACAAAGTTACAAAATAGCCTAAATTAACAAAAATAAAAGCAATTAATATGTGTCTATTATATATGTATGTACATATATACATTGATAAACACATTAGTGAAGAAACAAATTTGTACCCTTTAAGTTGACTATTTGTAATCTTTCGCAATCTACACTTGCGAGCAAAATGGTTTCAAGATAGAGCATGTAAATATTCACCTCTACCACTTACTGATACAAACTAATCTATTTCTGTAGAAAGTTGATTATCTAAATAATCAGCTCTATTAATAGATTTTATTGGATTTTTACATTCATCGATTTCAGCGGTTAACTTTTTAACAATGGATTGTTGGGTTCTCGTTCAATTCGATGTTAGAGTACTTAATTATAGTAAGACACGCTTGAAAAACAACATGAGTGTTATTTCACATAATAATACTGAATAAAAAAAAATAATGCCTTAAACTAATTTTTGTTTCTACTTCATAAAGTACATACATACATATGTACATGAATTTACAATGCCGATAATCCCGGGACAAGTTTTAAGAAATCCTGTGATTCGGAATTTTCCAATTGGCATCCCTAGTAGTCATATAGTCTTTGTTAGAAATTAGATTTTACTCTGAAAGATTAACAGTTTATCCTTTTGATTTTATATGTAAATATTCGTATGCATATGTATGTGGTAAGAAGTGTGTATTTTTTTATCACGTGCAGTAACTCATTTTGAGAAGTGATTCGTATTTTTATTAAGAAATTTCCAAAAAATTCCTGGCAATCTTAACTCCTTCAAATACTAGAGTATACTTATGTATGTATGTACGTCCTTGTGTGCTTAAATTTCAAAAGTTTGTTTTAAAAATTTACATGTACACATATACAAAGTACAAAAACAGAGTCACAAATAAAGCAAGGTACAATTGGACAGACGAACAAATAGTCTAACAGCTTATTCTCCTACTACATATCAGTTGCTCTATGTTTTCAATTTACATACATATGTACGTACATACATATCTATAAAGTATAACACAAAACAAAAAAAAAAAATAATAATGACAATAAGTGTATAAAATGTCTCTCGCTCTCTCTCTCTCTCTTTCTCTCTTTCTCAAGAACTATTTGTTGCTCATATTGGCTGTTGTTTGTGTTCATTAAATAAAACTTTTACTTTTAGTTCAGTGAACTCCCGATATTATTTGTTTATTTTTCTTCCTTACTAACTAATTCAAACGCTATGCATTGCACTCATTGTTCATAACTCTTTAAGAGTAAAAAGCGACCGTAGACCATAATGAACTGAACTTGCCAGGACTTTATTAAATCATGCGTATGGGTGTTGACAACAAAATATCAGCTTTTTAAATTATAGGTTGAACTATAGCCGATCATTATTAATTTAATTTAATTTTTTTTTGGTGACATCCATCCCCACCTTAAAGGGTTAACTGCACCCGAGTATTTAGTCTTAAAGTGCTCTTGTGCAATGAAAGTGTATAGGTGAGCGCTTATGTATGTTAAGGTACATATAGTACTTTACAGTAGAGGTGGTGGTGATAAAATAGTAGGGACTAATATTTATTTGCTTCTTGTTATAAGTATGTACGTTATTATAAGTATAGTATATAAGTACCACAGATAAAATTTGTTTGGCTTCTCATATCAGACTTATTTTTTAATGCCAATGCTCTTTAATCGTATACACTGAAAGTAAAACAAAAAAAAAACAAACGAAACAATTTCAGTAAATTTTGTTTCTATTTTTTTATATATGTATGTATATGTATATCAAAATCATGAACCACGCCCATTAACATATATTATGGAAGAAACCGGAAAAGGAAATCAATGACAACGAATAATCTGACTCTTCATTATTATAACAACAAATGTAGTGCTCTTTTAAATATAACATTTTACGCAATTAGTTTAAAACAATACGGTTCAATATACATACATATATGTATATAGAGGGGTGAAGGGGTAAAATTTTATTTTGCAACTGTTAGAGTTATGTTGTAGTTGTTTCATGTGACACTTTGAATCTCCTAGTTTGAAATTGCCAGCTTTTATCTGTCAAATTTATTACATGACCATGATTATTATTATTATTATTATTTTTGTCAATGTTTTGCTCAGTGTACTTGTCTTACTCTTTGCTTTGCTTCTCAAATGCTAATAACAGGTTTCTGCAACAATAACGACAACAGCCAAAACTACACAGCAACAAAACAGCAGAAAAATTACAGAATAAAATAAGAAACGAGTATTTAACAAAAAAAAAAACAAAACAAAACAAAAACAAAAACAAAAAGAAAAAAAAGATAAAAAATAGTTTATTCGTCGTTAGTTTGTGACATAAAAATTCTTTTCTTCTTGTTCTTTTTTTTCTGTCTTGTGTTGTTGTTTCTTTCCATATGCTTTGTCATTGATCGGGCCTGAATTACACAATAGAGAATATCTGATATCTGGTATGTATGTAGTAGGTACGTACGATGAGTAAACTAATGAAATGAAAGGACAATCGATCGCAGTTTGAATGACTAGCTACATATAGTGGCTGGTGGACTGTCCGATTCGATAGCCAATTTATGCATGTCTGCTTTATTCAGCATTTATATGATTGATTATCAGTGGAATCAAAAAATATGCAAAATCATACATACATATGTATATGTACATACTACATATGTACTTATGAATGTATGTATGTATATGTACTTATATTCAACCATATGTATTTATTTCCTTTTTCTATTTTGACATCGTTTTACTTAGGCCATCTTTTTAACTCCGATTGAAAGTGTATGAATCCATAATTTACCTAATTAAACTTCATTCATTCATTCGTTAAATTGATAAATTTATTAATTAAAAGTATCGATTTGTCTGTATGTTATCTGTACGTTCGTTTTTTGTACATGATTTTAAAATATCCCAACATTTTATTAACTACCGTAGACATGTTTTAAATAATCAATTTGGTCTCAAGTACATAGCATTGACAAGCTAAAACGTGTTAGTTCATCTCGCAAAAATGTATGTTAGTATGTACAAAAAAGTACGTACTTACTTATTGCACTTTTGTACCCACAACATTAACAAAAGTGATGTAAGTAATTGTATTTGAAGGTTTTAAGGGCTTTTCTGTTTTCTCCCCAACAAAATAGTATATTTTATTGTTATTGTAAATCATTTTATTTAATGTAATTTTAATCTTTTTAGGTACATTTGTTTGTGATGTATGTATAAATTTACAGCGCGTAAATTAAAAGTACACTGAAAAAGAAAGAGTCAAAACTAAAAAGCAAAAACAAAAGAAAAAAAAATACAAATACAAATGAACAGCAGTATACTATGTAGTATTTTGGTAACTGTTTCTAAATCGTGGTCATAATTCTATTACATACATAGAAAAATTTAAATTGTGTTAAGCACCATACTATTGTGATTTTTAAATTTATATATAAATTTATTTATATATGTAGTTCATACATATGCATATACATATGTTCTATATTATTTATATACATTCATATTATATAATATATACAAGATTGTGTACACATTAAATTATTTAAAAATATAATCCTTATAATAATTACTTATAAACAATTAAAATAATAATAATAAAAATAATAATAAAAATTATAATAATAATAAGAAAAAGGAGAATAATTTAATCAATATGTAAATTAAAAACAACCAAAATTATGTATTATAATAATTTCAATAATAAATTAAACAAAAACAACAATAAATGTAATATAAATAATAACAACAACCTCGAACCAAATTTTAATGCCAATAAATAGTACCATAATATAATAATAATATAATAGTTATAATAAAAATAAGACACACACACACAAGTAACAACAAAATCAACCACTACAATAACAACAAAATTAAGCAACGATAATGTATAAATGAAAATAAATAAAATAGCATTTACGTTTTTTTCCCTTAAATTAACAAATTATTAATAATAATAATAATAATCACAATAATAGTAATAATAATAAAAGAGAAAAATAAATAAATAAAGAAAAAAAAAAAAAACAAATAAACGGGTGCAATCAATCAGTTTTATTACACACATATATGTATATACATACATATATGCATATGTGTATATATTAGTACATAAATGTATAACACACATCCACATTTAAAAAAAAGGAATAATTAGAATAATTAATAAACAAAAATTCAAAATTTTAAATCAAAGAAAAAATTAATAATAATAATAAACCATAAACAAATATAAAAATAACAATAGCAATAACAATAAATAAAAAAACATCTCATCAAAAATGCCTCATACAAGCCATACGCGCCACACTGGTTCATCTGGTGATGACTTGGGCAGCACCGATGAGGTGAAAATTTTCAAAGATGAAGGTGATCGTGAAGACGAGAAGATCTCATCAGAAAATTTATTGGTTGAAGAAAAATCGAGTCTTATCGATTTGACGGAGAGTGAGGTAAGTAAAATTATACAATACGAAAATACAATCTTACACTATCTCATATACATACATGCTTAGGAAAGTATGTATACATGTACATCTGCTGCCCAAATAATAGCATAACAGCCCTCGAGAATGCACCTCAAACTATAGAAGCAAAAACTTTAGCATGAGGACAATACGAATATAGTCTTTCTATGTCATCGAAAATAAATCAAAACCTTAGGAAACCGGCAATTTCAATTATATTACAATTTGATTGATACAGTTAAACCTCGATTAACCGGTCACACCTATTAACCGGCATGCAAATTTTTTTGAATTTTCACCTCTATTATCCGTGCTTTGGTTTTTTACCTCTATTATCCGTGCAGCATTCATATGATTTTTTATTATGTTACGTGGTAGTAAAATATATTCTTCCGAATTGCACGTCTTTGATTCAGCCCATGGACCAAGGAGTGATTCGAAGTTTTAAGTGCAATTATCGCAAGTCAATTGTGCAGAAACTCTTATGTGCAAACAGCAGACATGAATTCGTAAAATCATTAAATATAAGAACAGCAATATGGACAGCAGCTGTTTCTTGGGATGCAGTATCCACACAGGTTTTGCTTAATGTTTGGTCTAATTTACTAGCTTTTGAAAATGAACTAAGTGACCGTCCAGAAATACAATCAGACATAGAAGTACCGGCTAATTGTTCCATTCATGATTTAACAGAGTGGTTGGAGAGCGATGCTGATGTCATGCTGTTTGCTATTTTATCTGACATTGACATCATTGACAAGGTCAATCAAGCTCAGCAAAGTGATCATAGCTCAAATTCCGAAGATGAAGAGGCTGAAATTGAAACTCCAACTTTATTACAGGCAATAGAGGCGTGTAATGTTTTGTTAAAGTTCGTAGAAAATTCTCTAGCTATGTATATCGGAAGCAGATAAAATTCAGATGCATCGTATTCAAAACTATTTATTTAAAGAACAATTAAAAACAACGAAGCAAATTGAATTCTTGAATAAAAATGAATTAAAAAAATAAAATCTTGTATGTTTTAATACAACCTCTATTAACCGTGTATTTCGATTATCCGTGCTAAGTCCGGTCCCGAGCGAGCCCGATAATCGAGGTTCAACTGTATTTTTACAAGCCGCAAAAAGAAGGAAAAACAAGACCGTACAAAGTCAGGTTTAAGACTGTATTTTTAAGTTCAGAAAATTGCTGTTTGTTTGGTTACGATTGGTTTCCATTGCCTTAAATTATCAATTTTGCGAAATTAAAAAAAAAAGAAAAAAAAAACGAAATTAAATAAGCTTAAATGCTTTTATATGACTATTAGGATTACTTTGCATTTCCATTAACTTATTACTTAATTGTAACAATTTTTGTTTTCGATCCTAAAGTCAAATAAGTCTTTCAATGTGCTATTATTTTCGCAGCAGTTGTAGAAACAAGTAGTATGATTGTTTAACATTAAATTAACAATTAAAATTTTTGTTTTAGGAAAAAAGTGGCAAAATATCATCGCGATCTGATCACAGTCCGGTATTTAGTAAGTATTTTCATATTTATATGTATTTATATATATTTAACATTAATAGGGAATATGGAAATAGGAAATTAACACTTAAGCCGCAGCAAAATCAAACGTGTAACAAAAGATGTGTAAAAATAATAAAATAAAAATTCTAAATTAGAGCATAATTAATTGGTTGGAAGTGAATGCCAACAAATCGAGAAAAAAAAACGTCACAGTGATGGATTAGTAATTTTATAGAATCAGAAATCAATACATTAAAAAAATAATTTCTTGAATAGGCGAAAAAAATTTATAAAGCGATACTTGAAAAGGACAACTAATTCAAGAAAATGCTGTTTGCAGAGCCCTTTAATAAAAATAGATTTTGGAATACTTTAGTGATTTATTTTTCCTAAATTCCGCTAAAATAATCACTTGAAACTTACTTACTTAATTGGCCATTAACAACCCGATTGACGCAACACATCATTCCAGGCGCCTCTGGTTCTTGCGAGCCTACGCCAGTTGGTTACACTAATCGTTGACAGGGCTTTATCGATTTGGTCCATACCCACATTAAATACCCGTCTCGCCGGAGCATCCTTTTCCATTCGAACTACAGCCAGCACAACGCTGGATATTAATACGCTGCACAATGTATCGCTGTATCGAAAGTATAGTTATCGGCAGTAATCTGAGGTCTAATACTTCGCATGTCCCTACTTTTCGATAACATATACTTCGTTTTGCCCTCATTTACTGCCAGACTCATCTTACTAGACTCCCGTTTAGTAGCACTAAAGGCAGCAGTAACATCTCGCTTGGTACACCCTATGATGTCAATGTCGCCAGCGTACGTAAGCACAATACTCTCCATGACGAAGTAGAAGAGGTCGCATGATAAGGTATCGATTTGCACGGTATCGAAAGCTTCGGTTGCATTTCTACCTTGACGGAGCTGCAGTAATTGCTCAACGTCATTCTGCATAGCCTTATCAGCTTCGCAGGTATACCAAGCTCAGGGTCTCCCTCTTTCAGGACAGGCCAGAGGACACTGCGGATCCAATCGTTGGGCATACTTTCCTATAGACATATTTTGTAAATAAGCTGGTGCATGCACCCTACCAACTGAGTTTCACCTGAAACTCATTTTTTAATTCAGAATTTTACTTGTTGAAGGCAATTTTTCGAAAAATTAAAAGCACGTGTTTTTCCTGTTTGAAAAAAAAATTGAATTTCTTGATTATTTACATTACTTATTAAATTACAATAACAGCAATCAATCTCTCCCAGGTCAGACATCTAAAAGAAATATGAAAAAAAAAATTTCTTCGGCGACTACCTCTCAGCAGATTTCTGGCAAAAACTCTGAGAGTAAATAAATATGCCATGAAAAAGCTTCTCAAAAATCTGTCGTTCGGAGTCGACGTTAAACTGTAGGTCCCGCTACTCAAGTATAAAAAAATTAAGGCACACAACTTGAGTGGTGTGAGAAGCTAGGCCGTAATCCTGACTGAAGGGTTGTAATGGCCAATTATATATGTAAGTATGTAACAGCAATCAATAACACCAATTTAAAAATTTTTAATTCTTTCGTTTTGTATGAGGACATATTTTTTTTTAATAATAACTACAGAGATTAATGAATTTAAGTGGGTTGTTGCAATATGATTATTAATACATGTATGTATGTATGTAAATTAGAGCCTTCTTAGAAATGTTGCTAATTAGAAAAAAAATCAGGAAAAGCCTTGTGGACATTATGCTGAAAGTAAACAACTTCCTTTCGTTGAAGTTACGCGCAAAATGACCTTGTTTGTATTACGTATAAACAAGGACGAAGCCTTGAGTAGTTGTTTGAGTAATCTTTAAATTGTGAAAGGATGAATTAACTTTGAAAGTAAAACTCAAACATTTTCAGCTGTAGAGCCGAAAGACATATGTAAATCCATTTAATTGTATCCACCTATTAATAAATTTCCAATACTAGAATATTATAATTAACATTCGCTCTATAAGTTTATATATTAAATTGGAATATATGTATTATTTATTCTTGATTAACGATTTTCTCCATCAGGAGAAAAATTAATTGATTGATATGTACGGCGAAATGTTTTGATCAAACTGAAATTTAAATTCTTTCTCCTTTATTAAATTAGTATATTTTATTTATTATTGTAAATAAAAAATTTGGTAATAATTTCAGTTAAAATTTCATCTTGCAGTTTGGATAATTAGAAAAAAAAATACGATTTCGGTGTAAGGCATTATTTTTATTCGATTATTATTTTATTTTAGTCTTAAAATTATTCTGTTTTTTTTTACTCTTACTGGAGTTTTTTTTTTTTTTTAACTTGGTTCTTTATTGGGATCCAAAATTAATGGGTTTTCGTGGAATCCTAAAAACGCACAACCATATTCAAAAAGAGCGGCAAAAAGACCATCTTGACGCGGCAATCAGTACGAAGTTGCGACAGCTACCCCGACACGGCACCAACACCAAATAACGCTAACGAATGTCGTTATCGTGAACGTGTTAAAATTGTACATATAAACAATCAAATACACGCACACACCACCAATATATATTAGTGTTGTTAACTTCTTTTTATCATTTTGTATCTTGTTAAGGCTTGTAGTTAAGCGTTTATATGGATGCCAGAGAGACTGTATACATATGTATGTATGTATGTATGTATGTAAATTTGAATGTTGTTTTCTTTTGTTTTTGGCTGGCGGTTGGTAAAATCATCGAGTCCGTTTTCAACCAAATTTCTTGCCTCTTTTTAATGAGGGCTTGTGCATGTGTAAATATTCTTAAAGCAAGTAAGAGCACTGCTGCAGAAAGGGGTTAAAAATTGACCAGAGACACATACATACATACAGACATACATACGTATGTAAATATACGGGATCGAAACATTAATTTGATTTCAATTTGGGTCTCACTTTCATTTTAGCACCCTCCTCCACTACACACCGCCACTGTATTGATAAAGCATTTGGTATATTTGACGATGAGTGCGCAACACTTACAAAATTCGTGTCGAGATAAAAAGAAATAAATAAATACTTACTCGTACATACATACATATAAACACAAGATTCTTACGTTGTTTTGTTGTTGTTCGGTTATTAGGAGTTTCATAGTCAGTGTTTCAAACTTTTACAAATGTACTACGAAATTCAAAATAAATTTATTATGTTTAAATGCCTGCTAACAAGATACAGTGGTTTTAGTATTCCCTTTGTTTTTGTTTTATGCTCTTATTTTATTTTTATTTTCCTGTTATATTCGTTTAAACATTCCAGTAATTAGTGTATGAAGTTAAACGGTTATTCGATTCAACAAGTATATTTTGGAAATTTTTTAACTCTTTTTTTTTTGGTTTTTTTTTTAAATTTTTTCATAAATCCATCCATACCAATGGAAAAAATTCTATAATTACAAATTTAGTACATATTTACACGATATTGTGTTTTGGCATTATTTCATTGTTTTCTAAATGAAATTTCTGATAGTACCTAGTTGCCAAAGTCGCCATTTATTTACTGAATACTAGGTATATAGTATAGTATTCATTTTCATTTGTCATTTATGTAAGTGTTCACGTTAATTTGTTTTCATTTAATCCGGTCACGAACGCATAAAATAAACTATTAATTTGCCATATTTATTAGTTTAAGTAGTTCTTTTTATTTAGAAATGCCGACACTTTGTTACACTATTCTTCAACTCACCATCCCATAACGAACTTACATACATATGTACATACATACATATCTCTATATAGAGATATAGTCGCTATAAAATAACAAAGTGTTGACAAATTGTTTCCTATCTAGCGTGGACTTGGATATGATGGGTAAAAATCGGAATTACCTGACGATTAAATGAAAAGAATGTGTCAAAATTTCCGATTTGAATAAATAAATTTATATGTGTGTAGTATGGAGTGCATACATACCAAATTTTTTTTATATGTACGTTTCCTTTGTTGTCAAAGCTATTCTGAACGAAAAGAACAAGCAGAAAACAACGAAGAGAGGAACAAGAAATTGAAGAAATCTTATCCCTTGAGTAGCACATATAAAGCAAAATTCTTTCATTCAGCTATACATACATACATTTCAACATACGAAAATATCTGTTTCTCTCTTGTACAAGACAAAACCAAAAAAAAAAACAAAAACAAAAAAAATAAATACAAACGCTGATAATGATGATTTTGTACCTAAAATTAAGTCTATGCTCTAGACTCTTGTTAGTGACGATAGGGCTTCAGTGATGACGACGTCATGGCGTCGTTATACGTTATTCTTGGAGTTGTTGTTGCTGTTGTTGCTGTTGCTGTTTACGAACTCTTATTATATATGTAATTCAAGGCGTTGAAGAGTATAACAACAAAAATATACAACAAATGAACGTAAAAAACATCATTAGCAACACTACCCATATCCAGCATTTACAGTTCAACAGGTATATAAATAAACGCAACGTATAAGATATAAAACAACAACAACAGCAACATAATGAAGAAAACCACCAACAACAATAATAAAAAAAAATAACAACGAACCTAAACAGAGAACAATTTAAAAAAAAAGAAAAAGAAAAGAGGAATAAAAACATCAATAACATTATGGTGGGTTACGTTGCACTGTAGAGCCAAGTGAATAAAAGAATAAAGAATGTATCCACAGAGAACATACATACATAAATACATACATATGTATGTAAATATTCCTCGAAATTTAGGGATTTGAAAAAACTTGCACTATTTCAAAGACAAATCGAACTTAAATGTATTCGATACATACATATGTACATACATAGGTACATCTTAGTTTCAATGCTTAAAGACCTTTTCAAAAACGTTCTTCTGAATATACATATGTGCACACATGTATGCTATAAACAATAAAAGTTTATAAAATTATATCATCCCGATTTTATCCGATTTCACATTAATTCAAGATAAGATAAATAACTCAGCTATAAATGAATTCAGAACCCTAAAAATAGATTTGTATAAGATATCTGTATAGTTGCGGTTTAGTTGTAGCTACAGAAACCGACATCATGTTCAACAGATATGTATAACCATAACTGATACGATTACACACTAATTTGCGAACTACTTAACGAAGTTATTTTACAAATGATTTGATATTCTTTCCTTTATTTTTTTTTTAAGTATTTCCTATTCTCTAATCAAAATCTGTGTTTGATAATCATGTATAGCGTTGAAAATTTTATTTCCATGACTTAATAAAAATGTTGCTACTGAGAACAAATATCGTCACAATTAATAGTAAATTTACAAATGCCGACATTTTTCTATTGCTATTGCTTTTCTGTTGAAGATATCTTACATACAATTTGACAGTTAGTTAGGGAGATAGATTCAATTAAATTTTTGCAACATTTCTTCGTATTCTTTCAGTTTTTCACTATCTGAAGTGCCAAAAAGAAGAAGTTTCGGTTCGAAATTTCGACCGTGTTATAGAAATACAAATAATGTTACAGAAAATAAGTGAAACAATCGAAAATAATTAAACAAGAATGTTGTAGTCGACAACTTTAGTTCCTTATTTATCGTACTACTAAATGAAATTATTGTAGTATGGTGACTTTTTTTGAAAAAAATTTAATTTTTTCAGGTCACTTTAATGCCTATAAAATTAAATTAATCGTGGATGAATATTGAAGATAATGGCAGCGCTTACAATGTTTTGCTACTGAATTTAGTGTGATAATTACAAAACGCGTATTTAGTATTTTATTAGTATCCCGTAATAAGAAGCAAAATCAGAAGCAGGTGATTAAAAATAAATCAATAGACCCAAACTCCTTTCCTGATTTATGATCACATATTCAGCAATTGGTTCCACTTTGCACCACCGAGTGCATGTATCAAACAACGTTCACATTTATTTGTGTGTGTGTATAAACATTTTCAAAAACAGTATCGTACATACAAATATATTTACATTCATCCCAGTTGGCAATATGGTGCGTATTTTGTAGAGAACGTTTATCGCTAATATTTTTTTTCTACTGTATGGTTATCGTTTATCGAACTCCATTGATAACAAAACAAACAATAGGTAGTCCAAGACTGTAGGCGGCAAATAGACATTACATTACATACATACATTAATTTAAAGTAATTAAAATTACATAAGCATTTTTGTAGTAGAAGTGATGAACTCGGCTACGTAGAAAACAACATGAATTAAAAGTGACATCGCATGGAGTGTTAATGTCGTGAAAATATGTCTTAAGAACTTATATTTTTCTTATTAAATGAATCTGATTTCAAGTGTAATGAATACCTTAAAAATTTATTAAAATATTTTAAAATTTATTTATTTAAGTTAAAGTCAACAGAATAAAGTCTGGCTAATTCACGTTTTGCTTTAATAATGCATATAGTGGACTACTGGGTTGCATACATATATATATGTATATATATATTTACAACATAAATATATACGTATAATACTTATGAACGTAAATATATGTATATGGATATGTGAATATGTACTTGTGTGTATATTTGTACAGATTGTACAAGCGTTAATAAGAATGAGTAATGAAAATAAAATAAAATAAAACAAAACAAAATAAAGAAAGCAACAAACGAGAAATACACAGTGCTTTTTATTTATTTTTATTTTCTTTTTTTGGCTTTTGTTGTATGTTAGTGTATTCTAAAGAATGATCAGATCAGAGACAATTTGAAAGAGTAAGAAGATTTCTTATTTATATTCTCAATTTAAATCTTCTTCATCCGTCTATATGAGATCTAAAAATTTTACACCAGAGAGAGAGAGAGAGAGAGAGAGAGAGCGAGTGAAAAGACCACAAAAATATTGTCGAGCTAAACATTCATTACTCGGCAATAACAATAAAAATCTTTAATAACTGCAAATGTTTTTGGAATTACTATGACAGAGTTTTCAAAGACTAAACAAGTTAAAGTATTAATTAGATACTTCAGGGGTTTGGCTACCTACACTAAACCGCTTAATACTCATTTATTTTTACATTTGTTTAGAAGCTTGAGAATATGTATGTATGTATGGATTTACATAAAATTGCATGTTAAGAGGCAATTACATACTTGTACAGTTTTTATTCTGAAAATTTTTGTAAGAAATTTTCAATAACTTTTCATAAAATAAACATGCCTGTGTTGTGACATTTTTGAAAATAAAGACAAAAATTGTAATTTTTTAAGAAATTGACTAAGATCTCTAGTCAACAAGCATTTGATGCTGCGACCATTTAGCAATTTTCTTCAATTAAAAACAAAAAATTTAATGCATTCCGCAAATCGTCATTTTCTAGTACAAAATTTGCCATCTTTAACACGGTGAAAAATATGATGTTGTTTATTCACTGATTTAATGTCTACTGAATATGTTTAACAGATATCACCACCAACACAAACAAAAAAAAAATAATAATAAAATTAAGGGCCATTATTACAACTTGCCGTTAAACTTGGGTTTAGTTAAAGGTGCCTTTAGCTAAAGGAAACTGTAAGGTTACGTTTAACTTATTTTCGTTATTACAACTTACAGATAAAATGAAGTTAACTGTTTTGAAAAATATGGCAGTGCCGGAGCAATGTCGCTCAATTAAATAAGTTCCTTTTTAAACGTAGTGTTTATATTTGAAGTTGTCATTTTGAAAATAATATATAATATGGCAAGTTCTAACATAAACACAACTTTAAAAGTTAAAGGTAGGATAATCCTCCCTTTAGTTTAACGCTCACTTCTACCATATTGTCCACTAATAATAATGAAGAACAATTTATCTGCCCGTTAAAATCCTTCCTTTAGTTAACGGCAAGTTGTAAATAATGGCCCTAAGACTCGTTCACAATAAATGTTAACTATGGAAACATTTTTATGTTGAGGCTCCCTTTATACCGGTACACCTAGTAGACGGATTTGAAATCCATTGGGAAAAATATATCTTTACTTTAACAAAATAGTTACGTATTTTAAAAATTTGAACAAACTGTCTTTTACTGTTTAAAATACGAAAACAGTCTATTCAGGAAGAAAGTAAAGTTGTTAAAAAAATTTTTTTTCGGTCAAATTGTCTACTTTTTGGCAATTTTTATTTATAATGGACATTTTATAAAAATATTGTAGTTCATTTAATTGAATTTTGCAGAAAATTCATCATACCATTAAGTCAATATAATTAAAAAACAACCACAAATCATTTTTACAACACCACTAAAACAGTCTTGAAGCTGACTTTCCTTGATGTGTCAATAATTTAGTTTGTCACTGTATATTTTTTTAATGTTTTAAAATATGTATGAAGAGTAGCTCAAAAGTAAAAGGTATAGGTATGAGATTATTCGAATGCCTCTTTTTTCAATTCAATGTATAGTACTTACTTACTTACTTGCTTAATTGGCCATAACAACCCGTTTAACGGGTTTCGGCCTGCCGCAACACATCCTTCCAGGCGCCTCTGCTTCTTGCGCGCCTACGTCAGTTGGTCACACCAATCGATGTCAGGGCTTCCTCGATTTGGTCCTTCCAACGGATACAAGGTCGTCCTCTTCGCCGACTTCCGCAGATAACCGCATCAAATATTCGTCTCGCCGGAGCATCCTCATCCATTCGAACGCCATGGCCGAGCCAGCGCAGCCGCTGGATGTATAGTACTTACCATCTTTTATTTAAAAAATACTTTTAAAGCAAAAAAGGAAAACAATATTAACGAATTTCATACCAAACGCATAATTGGACAGTCAAATAAAGTGCACTGTTTTAACACTTGGAACCAAGACCTATTGCTTTTATTACTGCTTCCAAACGTCAAGGCATGGACTGCACGGGATTGGCACAATTCTTGTTTCAACAGCTCCATTGGCTGGTACTAGATTTATAGAGGTTACGGGCAAGTTTTTCCTTAACATGCTCAATAATGTTCAGATCAGAGGCCTGTGCCGGTGTTTGGAGTAGTTTTCAACAATTATGCATAAGTTACAGTTTCGCAACGTACTTCGGATCGTTTTCCTATCGTGAATAGTTTTATGTTTTAAAGAGGAGTTTGATTGTTTCTAAACAATTTTTTTCAATTATGATGATCAATCAGCCTAAAGAGTGGCGGCCATGATTTGAGGAGTCAGGAGTGTCTGAAAGCGAGAATCGAAATGGATTCTTATAAAATGTGTTTGGCTATAGTCTGAACTAGTATATTTTGAAAAGATAAAAAATGACAATACTTATGGCGACGTTTTGTAATAAATAAATATAGTAATGGGCCAAGTATGCTAGCTTGTGGAACACCTCCTTCAATTAGTCTAATACTTGATAAAGCCCTGAAATATCTGAATCTGATCCAAATTTGCCGATAAGAACTTCATTGCACAGTATATTAAAAGCTTAGGCAACATCGAGAAAAACTGCTGAAAAACAACGAATGGTTTTCTCAAAAACCAAACTGATGAGTTGGTACTAGTTGTTTGATTTTAATTTTTAATTTTTGTTCAAAAAATTTTTCAAAAAGTTTTCTCAATGATGGGAGTAGTGCAATGGGGCGATAGGATGAAACTCCTGTTGGACTTTTCCCTGCTTTTGAGATCATTATTACTTTAAATACTTTCCGTTGCAATCGTATATTGTTTAGATTTATATAGGTAAATAAGTTGATCAGTTCTTTAGTATAAGGTCAAACCCTTTACTTTGCATTGGTTTTAGTTTTGCAATCTATGGCAAAAAAAGATATAATTTTAACTGTATTAAGAATGAGACTTGCCTCATTGTCAAATGGTTGAAAGGTTAGCTCACATTTGGGTGACATTTTGCTATTTCATTTTAGATTTACGGAGTATTAGACGTTTTGATATTTTATTTTGCTTCTCTTTTGCAAAGACTCACTAACATAAATATTGGTGTCATACATACATATGTAAAAATTTCTCGGCTTACCAAACTTTTTAAGTTAATTAAAATTTTTTCTTGAACATTTTCCCTTTAATTTACATTATGCAAAGTTCATGAAAAATCAGTCTAGACACACGTTATATGCTCTACTAAACAATACTCATACTTCTTAAAGGACTCCTTTTGTAAACTTCTAGACCTTTTTTAAACTTCTCCTTGTCTAATGCATACAATGGTAATTCCTGTTTTCATTCACGGTATATAGAAAAGAAGAATGCCCAAATTTATTCGTGCGCATTCCCTATGTTTGTTTGTTCTAATTTAATCAAGAGATTCCATTGACAACAGTAGTCTAATTTCGAAATATTTCATTCCAATCACCTTAAGATGAGCAAGATGAAAATTTTATCTTTTGTCGTAGAGGGATTAGTCAGAAACCGATTAAAAAAACAGAACAAATGATTTCAAAAAATGAATATCTTTAAGACTACATTTTCATAATATTTAGCAATATTTAGTAGTTACACACTAAAAGATAGGAACAGGTGTAGCGTCTCCTCCTTTAAATAAATTCGGACATTAAAGAGATCTTACCTTGCTGACCATAATTAATAGGTGTTGTCAACTAAATTCCATTTTACATTGTCATTCTCTCTTATAGTGATCCGTAGTACAAACAATCTTCAAGTGATTTCGTTTTTATACTTATCCCTTAGACGCCTATGTAGCTTAATAGAGTTAAATGTTAAAAGACGATCTCAATTATATCTAATCTAGGGTGGGCAGTGTGTTAGACTATTAGCGTGATGGTCGTGGGTTCGATTCCCACCATAGACTCTGGTGTGTTACACTATACCGAGCATATAGTCGAAGTTACTCAGCTCGTATATAATTAAATATAATACATATGTACATAATTGGATTACGGCCTAGCTTCTAACACCACTCATGTTGTGTGCCTTAATTTTATACTTGAGTGGGGGGACCTACAGTTTAACGTCGACTCCGAACGACAGATTTTGAGAAACTTTTTCATGGCAGGTTTATTTACCCTCAGAGGAAGTCGCCGAAGAAATATTTTCATATTTTCGTTTTTTTGTCTGGTCTGGGGCACGAACCCGGACTTTACGTCTAATAAGCGAACACACTACTTCTAGACTACAGCGACTTCAATTAAATATAATAAATAAATATCTAATCTTCATAGATTTCGCTACGCTGCATCATCAGGTTATCTGACATCAGATTATCACTTGCAATTGGTATAAGTATTGAGTAGATATTAGGAATACATATGTTTTATCATTTCAAGTCGTTTTGCTAATCACTCATTATGAACACTACACAAGGAATGGAAATTGCCTCAAATTCAGCTTATAAGTTGAAATGTAAAATATAATCGACTATAAGTTGGTTGATGCTGGAATTATGCTACACGAGACGACGACTGTGAAGAATATTTCAACAAAATCTAATCGAGTATACTTTTCGCTTTGGCCCTCGTGCAAAGAACTAGTGGAACAACAATTCGCAATGAAATCATTCAAGATAAAATGGGATTGGTTTAGTCATGTTTTGAGGAGACTACAGCACAACTAGAATTCAAAAATCAGTTCAGAATTGCTATTTATGTATTACAATTTGATGCCATTTAATTATATGCAATAGATTTTATATCTCAATATTACGAGTTATTTTAATATTTTCAAAGAAATTATTGTCTTTAATCTGTGGGTAAAATAATAATAGCCAGCTCTGTTAGGGAGAAAAAAGAGAAAAATAAAAGAGAGCAGAGATCAAGTTTCGAAAGAAAAATTTAAGAGAACTTGTAGATAATTTGCAACTACAGCAACAATTATTTATCTATAATAACACATACGTAAGTATGGATGTATATAATAAGCGTGTGAATGAATTTAATGGCAAAGACAAAAAACACAAAAAAAGAAGAAAAAAATAGGAGAAATACAAGTAAAACAAAAATAACAAGAAAGATCGATCTATTGTGCTTTCCGATTAAATCGTTTTGATAATATTTTTTGTTTTTGTTTTTGTTTTTTACTTTCTGCTTCTTTTTGTGTGTGTGTGTTTTTGTATGCACGCTACAGTACTGCCTACTGATCACTTAAAATCGTATCATACACATTAGAATAGTAAGTTGATCCCATCAATTGCATTTAATTTGTGATACCTACAGAGCATTGGAAATACTTAAAATACTATATACATATGTATAAACATACATATATAATTAAAAATATATACTTATACAAATAATTCTATATGAAAATTAAAGTGACAAAAACAAACAAAAAACATAATGTATGTATATATGTACATGTACATTGTATATATATATTATATATATCATATCATACATATACATTCGATCACTCTGTTGAATCTATCTACATACAAACATATATAGTCAACCCTCCTATAATGCGGTACTCTCAGAGCGCGGTTTCCATATAACGCGGGGCTGAAATTGCGACAGCCCTCCTATAACGCGCTAATCTCAGAACGCGGTTTTCATATAACGCAGAGCCCTTTTATAACGCGGTACTCTTACAGCGCGGTATCCGTTAAACAACATCCCATAAGTTCCTTCCGCACAGCCTATGAATGACTAGCAACTAGATGCAAAAGCTCAGCCGAGATACAGTACAGTGCAACAATTTGTACTAATTCTGAGTTTAGCGCGGTTTCCATACTACGCGGTAGACGGTTTAGCCTGGTTTGTACGGTGAAATCCGAGTTTCTTATAGCGCGGTTTCCATGGAACGCGGTACGCACTCACCGCATTATAGGAGGGTTGACTGTACATCCATATATACTACACATACATACATACATACATTATGTCTTTAAAATTTTAAATGATTTCTTTTTTTTTGTTTGTTTTCGTTACTTTAATTTTCGTCTTTTCGAATATGCTAATGATCGCAAGTACATATGTGTTTGGAGGGTACTGAAAAGTCTAAATGAACCGTTTGTGCTATGGCCTCTAGCATCTCATGATTATGCCATATTTGCTCATATGGCACCGTATTTAAATATCTACATAATACATTCTAAGAGAGTATCTGTATCTAATGTCTCGGTTACAAATAAAACAATACAATACAATACATATTTGTTCGTTTTCATCATTTATCATTTCATATTAATTGCTATAATTAAGTATTTTTCTCATTTAATGTTGGCTCAAATTAACGAGGAAAAAACTATACGTACACATATATGTATGTATGTATGTACGAGTATGTACGTTTCATGGGCGTAGTCAACGTAACTTTAAATAAAATTAAAAACGATAACAGCAATTGCAATAAACACGAAAATATTCGAAAAAAGTTAATTTCTAATTATTAGAATAATAAAAATGCTTTTTATGTACGAATACTTTTGGTAAATTTTTGGAAAAATTAAAACAATATCAAATAATTGAAAGAGAATACAAAATGCATACCTTTGAAATAATAGTTTTTGATTAATTATGATATATGTAAGTATACACACATACCACAACATTTATAAATACAGTATAATTATATAAAGCCTGCCCAATCCCCAGATCTAAACCCAATCGGTAACTTGTGGGAGATCGTTAACTTAAAAATCAACCGAGAAAATTGCAAAACCAAAGAAGATTTATTTGAAGCCGCAAAAATAGCCTGGGAAGCAATATCACCTGAAATAATTTAATATCCTCTATGCCTAAAAGATGTGCGTGTGTCATCCAGAATAAACGATTTGCAACGAAATATTGATTTCAATAGTTTTTTTTGTACCTTAAATTGGGGGTGCTTAGGTTTTGACCGATACTGTATGTATGATACTAGATAATGCTTCTTTTTCATTCTCTTTTTCTTATCCTCATAATTGCAAGTTAATTGAACGTCCTTAAAGAGGAAGGATAAGAGAGGGAATAGGATATAAAGGAGAGGAGATAGGGAAGCGGAGGGATCAGACAGACCCAACAAAAAGAGATCGCGACTACCCTGATGAAGCCCTAGCGCCTCTCACCCAGCATAAGCCACTAATGAATCTGTGGAGAGCCTTGATGTCGGCTCTCGACACAGAGTTCAAACTCTCAAAGGAGGCCCTGCCAAGGGTCCTCAACTTCAACCTACCAAGGGCTGGGCAGTTACAGAGGAGGTGTTCGATAGTCTCCAACTCCTCTCCATCGCAACATGTCCTGCAATAGTCCGGCTGGGATTTGTTCCAGATCCCCGTCAGCGACCTAATCTCGCAGTGCCCCGTGATAAAACCGACAACCAACCTTAAGCTGGCCTTATCCAAGCCCAGCAGCCAACCTGTTCTCTTACTGTCCACAGCAGGCCATAGACATCTAGAAACAAATCATCCCGATCCGTTCCCCCAAGGTTTCTGCTCTTCCTCCCCGACCCATCCATTGATGAGACCGTAGAGGTGGCAGACCGGGCACTGTACTACTTCCCTTTAAGTGGCTCTTTGGCGATTATAGGGATAATAACAAGTACAAGTCCATGTCAAATCAAAACATAATGAAAATTTATCTTTTTTCCCTTGACAGTTTGAATCCTATGCATTGGCTCAAATAAGCCTCCGTACACAATTTCAAAAACAACTTACCAAATTTGAATAGTTTTTAATCTTTTAATCATTTTAAAATCTCAACTTGTGCCTTTAACAATTACACTGTGCGACAAAATACAAAAAATTAAATACACCCGAGTTAGTTGAGTGGAACTTAAAAAATACTTTTTTTATATTTCTCGAACCCTCCAAACTTGTTTTATTTGACAAAAACGTTTTTTTTATCTTTTCACACAAAATTATTGATTACCCAAATATGTTTGAATCTATTTTAAAAATCCAAAGTTGTTTAGAAAGAGGATAGATTAGCCTTTAAAATGGTATACATAAACATTTTGTTCAAATCTACATTTTATAAGTTTTGATGGAAAATAAACTTGAAAAATATTATTATTTTCTTATTTTCAAGTTTGGCCATACTTAATTGCAAAATTTAATTACAAAATATGAAATAAGTGATGGCATTGTTCAAGTACATTCTCTTGTCAAGAGTTTGACACTTCGTTTGATAAAATTGGACACATATTACCGTAGTTATTATTTAAAGAGTATAACTGCTTAGTCATATTTTGTATATATTCCGTCTCATCAAAACCGCTTTTATCAAATAAAATAAGTTTGGAGGGTTCGAGAAAAATAAAAAAAGTATTTTTTAAGTTATACTCAACCTAGTGAATAACTTAGACTATGTAGTTTCTGGGCAATTTAAGAATCTGTGTAGTGTTGTGCAAATTTCATTTACTAGCAGTAAATATTCAAAGGTGCCACAAAATATTTCATCACCAAACTGTCGTGCAGAGTTTTTAACATTACACTTTGCCTTTATCCATCGTATCTTCATTAAATTAATGCAACAGGTGACAGAGCGGATGTAATAATATATCCACTATACATCCAATGTATGATGAGCAACTTTAAAGCACATTTCTGCCCAAACGTTCTCCTACATACATACATATATAGGTTAAAGGGTACAAGGATCTTTTAAATTTCTAGATATTTCGCTTGCTATGAACGAGCCAGGAGTATGCGAGTAATTCTCTGTTTTTTGGCTACTGAGAGTAGTAGTTTCGCATTGCTGAGTTTACATTTGACCCCGTACAGCTTAGGAGTTCTCGTAATTCTGTATGATAGATGTTTTCGAGTATGAATGCAATTTTATGCATAACAAGGTTGCCTATCAGTTATTACACTTACATACATCCATATATAACGCTGCCTCTTGCGGTCACAACGTTTAACGTTCACAACGTTTAATAATCCCGACAAGATTACGGTTTCTAACAAATTTTCAGTATAAAATATTAATTTAAAAATTATAAAATATTTATTAAACATTTTATTTTTCAACTTTTATATTAATTTTAATCGATTATATACATACTTATGTTTCACTTTCTATTCTAGGTAAAATTGAACCACACGCGTCTAGTTTTAATATGGGTTATTTGGTATCACCGTATTCGTATTCAAATGGTGGAGCCGGGGGCCTGCCGGTTACAATGGTAAGTCTAAACATCGATCTCTTTTACAATAATCAATCAATTTAAACTTAAGTCTCCAATATCATAATCGCTTTGTATTGTGCGATTATAAGGAAATTCTTTTCCCAAACACAACATATTCTTCAAAAATATTCACACTTTGAAATAACATGAAAAATAGAAACGAAATGTAAGGAAATAAAAGAATAATGAAAAAGAAAAGAGAAATTTTATTGCTGTTTACATAGATATACATATGTATGTATAGTATATTCATATACATACATATGTATGTATATATGTATCGAACTTTTTCTAATGTTATTGTTATTGCCGTCGTCGTTAACGTTATTCGTTTATTTATCTATTGTGCGTAAAGCTGATATAATACATACAAAGATTTTAATCGTTTAAGCAGATTGATCCTTCGTACAACCATAGAAATATAATCATATCGACAATCACACACAGGCTACACAAACATTCAAAAATTGTGCTTGTGTGTGGTTGCTAATGTATTTATGTAAAAAATAATAATAAAAAAATAATCATAATAACATCAGAGAATAAAATCTCAAAAAAGCACAAATGCTCTATAGCATATGACATTAATACACCAAATCGTTATAAACTGTTTACGATTATGGTCTCCTCTGTAATAATAACACTAATACTAATTCAGTTAAACCTGAAAGTTTCACTTATACGTACACTCACAAAAACATACACATTCACAGTATCAGACAAAAGTAAAACACAGATACCTGTTTGCTTGCAAAATATGATAATAACATGGTAATAGCTGCTCATAACTATTCTTTTCATTTTAATGGAAATATCCATCATACTTTTAAGAATAAAGAGATGATATACATATATATATTACCGATGTATTTCAATTTATTTTTAAAGCTAATTGTCAAGGCTATATACTGTGAGCCATGATAACATTATGCGACAAAATAGATACACCCGAGTAACTAACTACCTAGTCTAAGTTGTTCAGTTAGTTGAGTAGAACTTGAACCCTACAAAACCAGTTTTATTTAACAAAAACGGTTTCTTGATATTTTCAGAGAAAATTCATGTTTGAACCTACATATTTTAAAAATCCAAAGTCTTTTAGAAAGGACAGAGATTAGCCTTTAAATCGGTATACATAAACATTTTGTTCAAACTTATATGTTATGAGTGTTTCCAAGCTTACCCCGGAAAATATTATTTTTTTCTTATTTTCAAATTTGGCCATTCTTAATTGCAAAATTAAATTAAAAAATATGAAATAAGTGGCAACATTCTGAAAGTGCATTATATTGTGAAAAGATTGACATTTCGTTTGATAAAATTGGACAAAAATTACTGTAGTCATAGTCCGAGCCCCATCCATACATACAGTCAGGATTACGAACTAGCTTCTCACACCAGTTATGTTGTGTGCGTTAATTTTATACATGAGTGGTCTACAGTTTAAAGTCGACTCCGAACGACAGATTTTTTTGACAAATTTTTCATGGCAATTTTATTTACTCTCGTAGTTTTTGCCAGAAATCAGCTGAGAGGAAGTGGCCGAAGAAATATTTTTATATTTTCAATTTGCTATCTGACCTGGGCTTGGAATCGTAGCCTTACGTCTAATAGGCCAACACTCTACCTACTAGATTATGGCGCCACATAGAATCCGTCAAATGTTGAGCTTTGACTTTTCCAACTGACAGCGGAATTGAAATATGTATGTATGTGTTTTCTCAGGTGCTTTGTTTCATTCGGTCGGGTTTCGTTAACGCAGCCCATATACTTGGGCAACTTTTAATTTTTTATTTGCGTTAAGTACTTTGAAATCTGTCAGTTGGTTTGTTTCAATTTTCTCTTAAAATTACGTTGTGTCAACCTGATACGTTGTTACTTTGCTGTCAGTTGAAAATGTCAACGTACAATGTATGAGGAATTCCATTTGACTGGGACTTGCCTTTTTCAGGTGGAAAATGTTCAATTATGTTTCAAAATATGAAGTTATTTTATGTACGTATTGTGTGCATTATTTTACGTACATTCAGTTATGAATAATCTTTTCGAAGGATTATATTCGTTTTTGTAAAATACCTAAATTTTTACATATGTATGTATAGAATTATTAAAATTTATTACAGCCTTTAAACGAAGTTTCATTTACGAGAGTCTTATGTTGTTTTAGTTTTGTCCGATACTGTACATTTTATTTCGATGATTAATTTTCTTATTGCTGTTTATTTTATTTGAGATTTATTTTATTGTGGGTAGAATGCAAATGTAATACTTACTAAAAGTAATATTGAATAGAAAATAAAAAAAAAAAACTATTTCTATGTTTTCTATGTAAAATGTAACAAATTTATATTGAAAGTAATTATTTAATAAGATTTGAACTTTAACAGGCAATAGGAAACCGATCACAGTTTAGGGTACATTCCTACACTTCAATTATTAAAAAATGAACTCTCACGTGAGATTGCGACCACTAAAGTGTTTGGTGTGCTTTCAAGAAAAACTAAAAATTTTAATAAGAAAACATTGCCTAATATGATGGCTGTTTACTTCAAAATAGGTGAACAATTCAATTGATTTTATGTAATAACAATGTAAGACCATTTTATGAGTTTATTATTTTAATACATATGTACAATATGTCAATACATATGTTCTAATTTAACGTGTTTTGGTCTTGCCTCTAGCATGTTGAAAATCTACGTCAGGCGTTAATCATAGCTTCTGTACCACCTTGGCCTTGTACGAACGAAGCAACTCATATTTTATACGTTTGTCTTTAATATTCTAAGCCATTCATTTCAAGCGTATGTTTGTGACCGTTAATTTTGTGGGTCGAATAAATTCACCGCAACGTATGCAACATAATGGCTTCATTGTAAAAAAAATATTTTATTATTACATATTTATAAAACCCAACTATCTGAAGAAGGGCAACAAAAGATCTTTTTTATAAAAAATTCTACAACTTTATATATTTACTTATTATAATTATTTTTTTTATCAATTTTACAAATTGTGAATTTTTTTTATTAATGAAGTCGTTCAAGCGTTTGACTCGTGCAATCCTGATTGGTGTCTGGCTAAAAAAGAATATAATCGTGGTTTAGGAATTTTAGAAAGTAAAATGATTCTAGGAAGCCAGGAATAATAACAAAAGTTCCAAGATTTCCTTATCATTACACCAAATACAACAAACAATTTCATTTGCATAAAGGCTGTGAGACTAAATGGACTGTGTTTAAATGCAGAAAAGACAAAAGTTTTAAGATTTAGGCCTTATATGGTTGATGGACAAAATTTTTGTGTTTTTGTGGATGGTAGACCTGTGCACGAAGTTACCTCAACGAAATATCTTGGTGTGCATCTGCAAAGCAACTTATCATGGGATTTACATATAAAATCTTTAAAATCAAAAATTGCTTCAGCTACTGGCTTTATTTATAAATTTAAAAACAAATTTAATGTTGAAACTAAATTATTGATATATCAAGCTTTAGTTCAGAGTCATTTAAACTACTTAGCTATCGTGTATTCATGGAATAAAAGCAATGAGCTTAGATCACTTCAAAGATCTCAAAACAAAGCTTTAAAAACGGTATTCAATCTGCCATCGACCTTTTCAACGTTACTGCTGTATAAAGATGTATCACCAAAAATTCTTCCTATATATGGATTATACAAAATACAACTCCTACTGTATGCATTTAAATCTATATATAATATTGGTTACCATACTATTCTCTTTTCCCGGAATCAACATAACTTTAATACAAGAAACGCAAATGATCTAAGTGTAAGCTTTTGCCGTTTGGAGAAAACTAAACAAAAAGTTACCTATATGGGTAGTTTAGAATATAATATGCTACCTGCAGATATAAAAAATATTGAAAGAATTTCAATTTTTAGGAAAAGCGTTAAAGAATATTTATTCGATAACATTGAAATGCTTCTATTGCAATATTATTACATTGTAAACTTTTTTTTTTAACATATTTTGAATATTGATAATTTAATTAGTTTCTTTTTTAAATACCTTGCCAACTGGCCTCAAAAATGTCCCTATGGACGCTGAGGCAACAACCATTTTTTGTATTAATCGAATTTTTGAAAATATGAATAAATAAAAAAAAAAAAAAAAAGGTCATTGGTTTTATAGCGTGTTGCGGTGGTCCAATATCAAGCGTAAACTCCGTCTTTCGAAAATAATTTTATACAAAAGTAGCTAGGTCCCACGAGGCCTTAGCACAATATAATGCAGTCAATTAGGTTTTATGTTTTACCGAATCGTGGATATTGCTTGAAAACCGAATGTTTATTAGTGATGATATCTTCTTGACTCATATACATCCATATATGTATATGGTACATATATATATTTTATATATATTTTATATTTTGCAGAAACATTAAAATTTCTTTACATAGTGCGCTCCATTTCTCGATTAGAACTTCTAATCACTTTCCATTTTTTTTCATTTATTTTGAATTTCAAACGTCGGCTATGACACGATTATTATTTTTTTTTTATTTGAAAATTCTTCAAAGACCTTTCTTTTCATTCAGACAATTATAGATAAACCTTTTTCTTTTTGAATATTATCAGAACCTGAAAAGGATGTCCGCCCAAAGTTGGTGTCTTCGACAGAGAGGGTTATGCGGACTTTCAATGGAATTCTCGATATTTTTTAAAATTTAAGTTTTCCATTTATTAGAAGGAGTTCCACCAATCGAGACATTCAAGCAAAGAGGAAAATGATTGATTTTATTGCTCTGCTGTTTAAATTATAAAAATAAATTTTTAAAAATTTTATTTACTGAAATACTTGAAGACAAAGTACTATACTATTAATTTTGTTTATTGTTCTTATATGTATGTACATGTATACATCCATAAATATGTATGTATGTATGGTTTTGGTTTTATTGTAGTTGGCACTTTACTCGATGGATGAGTATTTTTTCTACATATTTGATTGGTTTTAATTATTTTAATTGACATTTTTCTTCGCGATCTCTTAAGAAAATGTTGCCTATCCCCAACTATTCGTTCATTTTTCCAATAGAAGAAGCATAAAAAGGGGATAGAGAAAGAAAGATGATTACATCACTTTTTTTTTATGGTAATAAATAATAATATTCGTAATTATTTAATAACATTTCGAATTCCAAAATTATGCATTGTTCATAAATTTAATCTTCTACGTAAATTTGTAGTATAAGAGCGGGGTGGGAGTTCCTTGGGTTAGAGGTCTCTAGAAATATAGAAATTCATTATTCTGAACATAATTCATAGATTTTCGAACATAAATTATTGATTTGATTTTCATTTCTTCTTTAATTATTATTTAGAATTATTTTTAATATAAAATATATTCATTTGGTGAAAAAAGCTAATTTACAGCATACCATTGACATAACCATCTACAGATGTACATACATATACAACTGAAAACAATATTAAGAAATTTTTCAAATAAATAACATTTTAGAAATTAGTGAAATACGAGTACGAGAGAAACGAATCAAACCCTGGAAGGATATGATTTCAATCAATACTTATACCTAGCGCAGCGAATCGCCAAAAAGAAAGCGAGCAACGATTGTAAAATCGAAAGTGAAAAATTATATTACTCGGGCCAAGATTCGAGATGTTGTTGTAGTACAATATGTGGTTTTTTGAATAATCTTTTCGATTTGCGCTCTTCTTGGCATTGCACAATGCCAATATATACATCCCTTTCATATGTTTTTAAAGGTGAAATAAAATAAAAAATAAAATAGAGTGTAACCAGTAATTACTGTATTGTACCAAAATAAAATTCGTTCGCGTTCCAGTTCAAGTTTGGGCTTAGATGGGTGTTTGTATATGTAGTATGTTTTCGTTTGTTTTATGATGTCTGAAGGGATATTATTTCACTCACCCCTTTTGCGTATGTGATTGTCATCACTATCATAGTGATTGTCATCAACTATTTGTTCAATGCGATACGAACAATAATAATAATGATAATAATGATATACTTTTATTTAAGTTACATGGTATTTAGCTAATAATACCCACTGTAAAAGTGTCTTACGGAACGGGTTTGTGTGTTTGCGTTCGAACGTACACCCCTTTCTCTTTTGCCATTTATTTGAGATACAGTATTTGATTTTTTTTTTTTTATTTGTTGTATGACTCGCCGTAACACAGTTTTTTTTTTTTTTTAATATTATTTTCATTGTTGTTGCATTCTATTTTGTATTTTGTATTCATTTTCAATTGGTATTGTTGTTGTCTTTTAGCTGTTTATTTAGCGTCTGTTGTTGTACACCCTAATGCTCGAAAGTTGTATCATAGACCCTTTTTTTAAGTTCATTTCATTTAATTGTTTTCATTTTTTTTCTTCTATTCTATGCAATTTTGTTTAAAAGGCATACATAGATGAAAGTTGTCATTAGAAGGAATTAAAAAAGAGAATTCAGTTTAAAACGTTGCATTGCGTTGTCGTCGAATTTAATACACCCTTCAATAGCTACAAACCGCTCTAACTGAATGTCACATGTCAGTGAATATTTTGAATATTTACAACTAAATACATATGTATATATATGTTGAATATTTAACAGACATATGATTTATGATCAGTTTTCTTTCATACAGGTATTTCATTGGCGGATAAAGACGATTGTTTGTTAATAAATTGTATAATAAATAGTATATAGTTGAAATACAATTTCCAATAAGATAGATCAATAGATAGTCTGCCAATTTTCTCGAAAAATGTTAACGTTGCATTTTTCGCACACATTATCATCAGCACTGCCACCACCTTTGGGTTTTATATGACATGTCAGGCGGCCTTTTTTTTATTTCTATTGATCTCTTTATTTGGCTTTGTTCTCTTACTTTTGTATGCATGTACATGTATTGTTGTGTTGTTGTTGATATACATATATACATACATATATTTTTATTTTTTTTTTTTGTAGATGAACATTGTCACAGTAATTGAAAACCAAAACCTCTTTTTACCCTTTTCTGTCATATAATTAACTTAAAGTATCATTTCCCTTTTGTTGGATTGTATTCATGAGCATGACAAAAAGAAATTCAAATTAAAATTATAAAAGTGTAACTATGATGATATTTTAAACTGAACTGAAAGCAATACAAGCAGAACACATCCATTCACCTACAATTCAATTCAATTATTGATGGTTGTGATCTACAGTATGTATCTGTATCTGAGTGCATTTGTACTTACATACATAGATATACTATATATGTATGTATGTATGTATGTGTAATAAGGTCGTACTTGTCGTTCCGACCTTGCTTGTACTTTCTTATTATAGGCTATTTATAATACAATATTTATTTATTTATTAATATCAAGCCTTACCGAAAACCACAAAAAGAAATTAGTCTCTATTTCCTTTGAAAATGCTAAGCACATCAATGAATGGCACACAAATATGTACAAATAAATAGGTTCGCCCTTAACCTTTTTATATGTATGTATGTATATCACACATATGTATGTATGTATGTATGTATTTTGTGTTTGTGGGAAAATAGAACTTGCATTTAGGGTTTTGGGTAGTCGAGAGTTTGCGTGAGTTATAGTTATTGTTGTAATTCTTCATTTTAATTTTATTTTAATGAACTACAATTAGTAACAAATTGAAAAGGAGTATCTGATGAAATATTTGTTCGTGTGTTAAAAATGTATTTAGCAAGTATATAATTAAGCGTTTAACCCTTAGTTAACAGTTAGTTGTCGGGGAATAATACACATACATACATACATACATAAATAATAACGGTTATAGTTGAACAAGAAAAAAACAAATAAAAAATAAATAAATAAATAAATAGAATAAAAGAATTTCGTCCTTTGAATAAGCTTATTGTACACCCCCTGTAACATGGCGTTATTTTTTTTTTTTATAAAATTAACATATACTGCATTAATCACGTGGAATCATACCTAAAGCTCGACCTTAAGAAATAAGTAGACATCGAATACTCCTAATATTGGGAAGAAAAAAAGGCAGCCGCTTTTCGTATCCTTATTCAGTGGGAAGTGTCTCTATTTCTAATATATATTCATTTGATGAGCAGTCTGTTCTTGAGTCTTTCTCTGGACTGAAACTTACGAACCTGCCGGGCCCTGACGGGGTACCGGCCTGTATTTTGAGAAAGTGCGCTGTTGTCTTGAGTGGTCCTTTGACCTTTATATTCAATGGGCTTCTGAGGGCTGGTCATTTTCCATCTATTTGGAAGAGTTCGTTTATAATTCCTTTGCATAAGACGGGTAATAAATCCAATATTTCCAATTACAGGGGTATTGCCAAACTCAGTGCTATTCCCAAGTTGATGGAGAAACTGGTGACGGATTATCTCTTTTTTAATACGAAATCTTTAATATCCCCTTTCCAGCATGGTTTTTTAAAAGGTAGGTCGACTGTCACTAATCTTCTTGAATTTACTACACATGCTTTCAGTTGTTTTCTTGCCAGCGCTCGGACTGATGTAATTTATACTGATTTCAGTAAGGCTTTTCAAAGGGTTGATCATAGAATTTTGCTTCTTAAACTGTCACTAATCGGTATTCCTGATATTATTCATCGTTGGCTAGACTCCTACCTCTCCCTTAGGACTCAGAGGGTATTGTTTAGGAATGTATTGTCTAAGACTGTATATGTTACTTCTGGTGTTCCGCATGGTAGCCATTTGGGTCCTTTACTGTTTTTATTATTTCTTAATGATTTTCCTTGTGCTATTTCTGATTGTAATATTCTAATGTATGCTGATGACGTTAAATTATTTTATACTTTTGGTGATGATCATGGTCAGGCTGTTCTGCAGCGGAATATTGATTTGTTTGTAACTTGGTGCAGAGTTAATTTAATGGATCTTTACTTGAATAAATGTAACTGCATGGTTTTCTCTCGCGTGGGCGTGATTTTGTCCACTTATGTGATTAATTCTTGCCGTTTGGAAACTGTGACTACCTTTCTTGATTTCGGAGTATTATTGGATATAAAACTGTCTTTTATTGATCATATTAGTATGATGATTGGCAAGGCTCGGGCTGTTCTTGGTTTTGTGAAATGATGGGCTAGGGAATTCATTGATCCTTATATAACTAGACTGCTATACATTTCACTTGTTAGAACTATTTTGGAGTATTCGTTTATTATTTGGAATCCATACTATCGTTGTCATAGTGATTCAATAGAGTCTGTGCAGAGGCAGGTTTTATTATTCTGTTTACGTGGCTTAGGATGGGATTATGCCAATGGGTTTCCGTCATATGAGGATAGATTAGGTTTGATAAAACTTCCAACTTTGGAACGTAGAACTGCTGTTTTAGGTGTTTGTTTTGTTTTTAATCTGGTTAAAGATGATATCGATTCTGAGTTTTTGCTTTGTAACCTGAATTTGAGTATTCCTGCAAGATTTTCACGGCACTATCGTCCTCTTTCTTTAGATTTCTATAGAACGAACTATGGCTGTAATTTTCCTTTTCGTAGATTATGTAAAGATTTTAACTTATATTATGATTTTATTGATTTTAATTGTAGTGTTATAATATAAAACGTAGCTTATATGCTGGCATTAATTTGTAAATTATTACATATATAAAAATGTATTTTCGTTCTTGTCATAGGTAGTTCATGTTTATTGTTAGTTTATTCAGCTTGTGATTAAGTTCTGTAGCTGATTTATGTTCTTGTTGCTATTACTTTTCCCTTACCCGCTACAGTCCGGACTGTAGTATGTACGTGTCCCTACGTAATGGGGACGAGCCCTCCGCTGTCGGGCGAGGGCGGGTTAGTGTGTGGCCGGGGACGTTCGATAAAAAAAAAATTATTTCTTGTTGGCTCCTTTAAACTTCTAAAATCCACAATCTGCGCCTTACTGCGGATCGTTATCCAAATAACTTTTTTTATGAAATAGACCTGAGGTTGTCGTGTAATATATTATACACATATAATCTCTTTTCATCGAATAATCGTAATTAATAAGTGGTGGTGAGTGCTCATTTTAATCCATGCAGAATGTCTGACTACTTTAAGATTGTTCGTTAAAAACATATGTATGTAAATATGTTCAAATGAGAACTAAATATTTCGAACTATCCTAAATAGTCTTAAAAACGAAAGTGTTTACAAGCGATGAATTTCCAGTATCAATTGTAGGCGACAAATATTTGTATTCCTTTTATTTTATTTCATTTGTCATTAATAACATTTCTTTTGCTGTAAAGAGACTATAAATTTGAGACGGAAAAGGCCCCAGACTGAGCATCTTTGAGTTTAAAATTGTTACAATTATGAAATTAAAAGGGTTCCAGTGTTAACTTTTGACAAATTTGATATTTTACTAAAAATATATGCTTTGCTCTTTTACAGCTATATACATATGTATGTATATATACACTTACTTTTTAATTTCATATATACATATTTCTTTAAGAATATAAATTAATATTAAAAAAATTTAATTGAGATTTTCAACGAGTTGTAAAGGGTGGTTTTTTTAGCTATCATCTTTTTGGCAACACTGGTTTAAACAGCTCACGCACGTTTCGTGTTTTGTTTCACTGTCAAACATCTTCAGTTTGGTCTATAATTTAACCATGAATCGTCTTATAAACGAACAACTCTTGCAAATCATTGAATTTTATTATCAAAATGCGTGCTCTGTTAAGAAAGTTCATCGCGCGCTTCTTCCATTTTATGGTCAGTTTAATCGACCCACTGAAGCGGCTATTCGGGATACGTAAATAAGCAGAATTGTCGATTTTGGAGTGAAGATCAGTCAGAAGCATTGCAAAAGCTACCAATGCATTCAGAAAATGTCACAGTTTGGTGCGGTTTATGGGCTGGTGGCATCATTGGACTGTACTTCTTCAAAGATGCTGCGAATCGTAACGTAACTGTGAATGGTGAGCGCTACCGTGAGATGATATCCAACTTTTTTTTGCCCAAAATGCAAGAGCTTGACTTGCATGACATGTGTTTTCAACAAGACCGTGCCACATGCCACACAGCACGCGTAAAAATGGACTTATTGAGAGGCGAGTTCGGTGAACATTTTATTTTACGTTCGGGACCGGTCAATTGGCCACCTAGATCGTGTGATTTAACGCCTTTAGACTATTTTTCGTGGGGCTATGTTAAAGCTCATTTCTATACAGACAAGCACGCTTCAATTGACGCATTGGAAGACAACATTGAAGCATTTATTCGTGAGATACCGGCCGAAATGTTGGAAAGAGTATGCCAAAATTGGACTAAGCGGATGGACCATTTGAGGCGCAGTCGCGATCAACATTTGCATGAAATAATCTTCAAACATTAAATTATATGGACCGTACTATCGATTCAAATAAAGATTTCATGCATTTTTCTGATTTATATGTGGTTTTTTTTTAATTTTCCTATAACTCTTAAAAAATCACTCCTTATGTAACGTTGTAAAGTGGGGAACTAAAAAAAAACATGTATGTTTCGAGATGTGCATGGACGACGAATAAAGAGATTTTAAGAAAATCGAGTTTAAAGTTTCAAAAATCTCTACGCAGCTCATATTATTAAAGTAATGCACTATAAAAGTGTGACAAAATGAATAATCAGTTCATTCGAACTTCCTCTTTAAGAGATTATTCTTAAAAAATACATCGCAGTAGAACAAAAGGAATAGACTTAATCAGCTCGAACTTTATTAAGTGTTTCAATTGTCATGGCTATAGCATACTGAAACAGAATGTCATGGCGATTGAGATACAAAAAAAAAATTCTGCGAAAGAGTTGATAAATTACAAAATATATGCCTTTTATTATTGAAAAGCTCTAAGAAAAAAAACCTGTTAATGAGTGTAATTTTCTCTAAAATAATTAAAATTATACATTTAGCATTATAATTATTATATTGAAATATGTCAAGTCGGAGAAAATTATCTTTAGGTGGGTGATTTTGTTTCTGACCAAAGAAAAGTGTGTACAAAAAAAGCACGACTCACGCACTCATATTGCATGAATTTAAACGTAGTACCGATTAAGTTCTGGTGTTTATAAACGAACATGAAAAAGTCAAAAAACGAGAAGAAACAGAAACAGAAACTAAAAAAAAAAAAAATAAATTAAAGAAAACAAGAAGATTTTGTATAAATAAATGTTAAGATGATGCATGAATGCAGACATCCGACTTAACACACACATACCCGCACTTCTATCTACATATGGAAGATACATTTATAGAAAAAGATACAAATATACAACGTGAAAACACAAACGATACTGCCAACATTTAATAATATAAAAGAAAAAAACATATAGAACTCTTGTATATGTTATCGGCCAATTCGAATTTTCTTCACCCTTTAATTAATGTACACAAGACCTCTAATTTTGAATGTACCACCTTCGACCTTTTTGTCATGGCATAGCAAAAAAGTTCTAGATTAACATTTCTCGTTTTTTTTCTTTTTTTTTTTAATGTAAAATGGTGTGTACGGTTACTTCACATTATTGTTGTAATAAATTTATAAAGATCCAGAGTCAGAAATAAAAATTCAGTCGGTTATAAATCGCACACTTGTTGAGATCTTAAAATTTTAAAAAATTAAAAAAAAAAATAGAATTTAGAAAATAGATACATAATTTGAAATAATGTTTATAGGCTTCGCGCAGAAAAAATTTGTATGCTATTGTAAGCGAATGGTATGATAAGAATTGCTACCCAAAAAATTTGACTTCTCAAGTCCCTCCTAAGAATTAGTGTTGAATTGTGACTGCCAATAGGTCTGTTCGTGTAATTAAACTTGGTTGAAGAAATGTGCAAGCCAGAAAACTTTAGCTATTTCTTTGCAATGCATGATCATATGGCATGATCAACTTATTGTACCATCATATTTCGGACGCAATGCGAATATTATAAAAGAAATAAAAATAAATATTAAATCTACATCAACACAGCACACAAACGAGTCGTGCTTTATCGTTATGTAGCACACCAACTGCAGCAGTCAGGCAAACAGGCAGGCAGGCAGGCAACCAACGATTGCAAAAATCATATGATGATAATGAAGCGTCAACATCATCAATGCTAACGAGCAAAAACGCCTTCCTGCGTCGCTAAAAAATAAAAAAAAACATAAAAAGAGGCTGAAAAAACAAAAATAATACAAAAAGTTTTAAAGAAAAAAATATACGCAAAGACAAACTGTTCGTTTAACTACGTTATGGCAAATACCAGGAATATCAGAAAAAACGGCAGCAACAGCAACAGCAACAACAAAAAGAAAAACATGTTTGTACTTTAGAAAACCGAGCTATAAACAGCATCACATCTCGTATCTACCAAATACAAGTTAAAAAGGCCAGAAAACGCGAAAAAATAAGGCAAATTACAGAAAATAATAATTCGAAAAACTTGGAATGCCTCTGCCTGTTCGTCTCTTTTGCATTTTGTTTCTATGTTCGCCTGCCCAGAGTTGTCAACGTTTTAATTTAAAAAACACCAAAAATTAGGACCAAAACAAAAAACGCAAAAATATATTATTGTAGCGATTCTTTAGAAAGTTTTACTAATCAAAACTGTACTTTCATTACTTTTCTTTTCAATGTTACAAGGAGTATAAAATAATCAGATGTTTATTACTCACATGGACAAACATATTTAAATTCATATGTACATATGTACATAATTGTACTTTTGTTTTTAGCTTCAGTTTTAGATTTTAGATTACTTCCTTTATTTACAATATTATATTAATTTTAAAATTCTTGTCAGAACTTATTTTGAAAATGTTTAAAACTGATCGTAATGTGTACACAGTCACTACATACTACATATGTACATAATATGACCTTTGCAATTCGATACGGATAGGCGTTCCGTGCGTTCGATGCGAGAGTCGTCTAATGGAATCTAAAATCATTCAAAATATTTTTAATATTCTCCGTGCAGATCATTTGGAATTATAATTCCAAGAGGAAATATATATATAGTATATACGAGTAGTACGGGCAGCATAAAAATTCCCAAAATAAAAAAAACACTGACCTTCCTTAAGATTAATGTTGTCTCTAATAAATCTGCAAGGGTTTTGACGTTAATGCATATACATATCTGATGTAGCTGATTCAAGCAAGGTGATATAATGGAAAATTTATTGACAAGCACTTAGAAATCATGTTTTAATGCCTGTTGCAGTGTTATTGTATATAATACTACGCCGTATATTATACTTCCGCGCTGACTAGCACTGAAACTAACGCAATCATGATTATTGTTTCAAAGTGTGCTAAAATTATTGAAATGTATATGTCCCGCTTTTAATCATTCCCCACTTATAAATGCGAAAAATGTATTTCGTACTTTAAATATACTTAAAACAAAAATTCCCGCTCAAAAATATATTGATTGCCACTAAAATTATTCAACGGCATTAAAATGTTTGTTTGTTTTATAAATGATTAGTTTTTTATTCTGTTAAATAAAATATAGGAACGCGAAATTTTGACGGAGAACACAATTCGTGTTTCGCTATCTCATTCATGTTTCAGACTAAACCTGACTTGAAATTTTGAGAGCGAATCATGTGATTTCATGTTTTTTCATTCTGAAACTGCGAAGAACCTTCTTTTATTGCGAGTTATCGCTAGATTGAGAAGCTAGGCCGTAATCCTGACTGAAGGGTTGTAATGGCCAATTATGTATGTAGCGCTAGATTACCAGATTCGCTGCGAAAACAAAAATAAAACGCGCACGTTTTTAATGAAAAAGATTGGATGTTTAATTGAAAGTTGGAGAAAAAGGAAAAAAAATATTCTTAACCTTACTTTTTTTTTATTCATTTTAAAAAATTCATACGCAAAGTAAACGAAAATCGCGACAACCGGTCAATTTTTTATGGGCATCAACAGAATGTGTCAAAATGAAATACGAATCTGCTGTGATTGGCTATGATAGTTTATCAAACGAAACAAGTGTTTCATATTGACAATATACACATGATATAATCCTTTTGTAGTTGAAAATATTGGAAAACCTTACCTTACCCTGTCTAATACACTTTCACACAGCGAGATTAAAACATTTAACGATCACAGTACACTGCTATAAAGCATGATTAAAATATAGATCGATTCATGATTCCTTCTTGGCTAATGGGTAACGGAAAAACTTATCAACTCGACTGTATTTGATTTTGCATATACATATGTATATATTTTTGTGGCCGTTTTTTCTCTTCCCGTTTATTGGACTAGAAAATATAGCCAAGTTAATACTTAACATTTATTGGAATAAGGAATAGCTGCATGCATAAAACTGTACTACGAAATGATATTTTTTCATATATGTATATACATATATGTACATATACATATATGTACGTACATATACTTACATAATATACTATATACATACATACTTATGTATATGAGTGTTTGTGGATTATTGGCAGTTGTACCATATACATATGTCTTCACATGAAAATATGTATGTTTAAGCATTATACGCAAAAGGGTTAAATTTGCCTTTAGATAATAATACTACAACACCAATATTGAAGTACAGAAATACACTTAAAGAAATTTACAATGTAATATTGATTACAATGTGAAATGTGGAAAAATAAATGCAAAAGGACAAATTTCCTTTAAGAAGAATTTGCTGTCCTTAATTATATAATCTGAAATATTGAAAAAATACTTCTGAACATTTTAGCTTTCTTACACATACACATGCCCAAAATTCGTTTCGAATCTTGTAGTATGAATGAATGCGGATATAGTATGTTTAGCTGCTCAACTGAAAAATAAACTGTATTGTATGCTGGGCCCTTGCTAAGAACATTAAAACACAAGATCATTATTTTGTTTTTTTTTTTTTATGAAAAAACGCGACTTTAAGACTCATGTAATGTGTGGTATTATTATTACATGTGCATAATTTTAACACCGAATTCATTGGAAGAGCGTTTACTCTTCTAATTGTAGTCATTTTCAAAATGTTTTGCATGCAGCATTCATTCAATCCAAAATGCAGAGACATACATACATACATATAGGCAGATAAACAAATATGTATGCATACAGTCAATGCTATTGTCTACATCAGTTGTTTTGGGGTGTTTTGGTCTACATACTACATAAGTATGTATGCATATGTGTCTAAGGAGTGAGTGTTGTATGTGTCATATATGTGGATACTGCCATATGCAAATTCAAATTCATTTGTTTTTTTTTTGTTGTATGTTATAATTGTTGCTTTTATTGCTATTGTTGTTTTTGCCACAATTTATGTATTTGAAATAGAATTGATTGAAGAATAATTTGTTTTTCTTCGTTTTTAGCCTTATTGTTGTATTTTTATTTTTTTTTTCTAAGTGTTGCCCCTGTTAAGAGTACAACATGTCTCTTTAAAAGCATACACACAGCGTAAGACATAAAAAATGCGCGCGCGCACACTTAAGCCCTCAATGCCAGTGTTTGGATGTGTATGTTCTATAGTTCCAGTATAAATTCGAGGCTGCTAAAGACGAGTAAACAAGCAGACTGGTGGTACGAACAGCGTGCTGCATTAATAAAAAAACAAAATTTTAAACAAGAAAAACAAAAAGTAAAATGAAAACACAAAAAAAAAACTCTAAAAAATCGAATATAAATACGACGTCTCTTCTAAAGAGCCTGGAATGAATATGAAAAAGAAAAATAAAAAATAAAAAACAAAAATTAAAAAAAGAAATGAATTCGTGGAATCCCAACTAAAATTGAACCTCGATATTGTAAGAAAAATTGAGGAAATAACCTATTGTAACTAAATTTAAAAATATTTATGCATGTATGTATGTATGTGATGTATTTAGGGTTTAGTCATACGTACAGATTTGATGTTACACAGGCACATACATTACATACATACATACATATAAACATGCAGGCATAATGATAATGGTGCAGTATAGTAATAATGATAATCATGAAGTCGTTGCATTAATTGTCGTATGTGATACACTCGTCCAGGTGGTTGACTAACTGGTTGGCTATTTGGTTGCTTGGCTAACTGACTGACTGGCTGACTGACTCACTAACAGCACAATAAATGGCAACTTAAATGACCGACTGGCTGCCTGTTGGCTCCTTGTTGCCTTAATTGCCAGTCACAGGCGTAGAACGCCCTTAGGCTTAATATCACACTTTTATTAGCATCTTTTTTTAATTTATTTCTCTTGTTGTATGTATGTATGTATATGTTTCTATCTCCTTTTTTATTATCATGCTCTTTATTATTCAGATTTTTATACATTTATACTAAAATTGTGGTGACAGTAAACATCCATATTTATTAAATTACATTAGATTACAGAGCTAATCAGAAAATAGTCTTCAAAATTAAGTATTTTTGATATCAAAGATTCGACAACCTGAAAATCTATACTAACTTCTAAACAATAGATAGATAGATAGATTTCGGCAACGGGAGATAATATGAAAAAACGTTGGCATCTATCGCCTGTTTTAGATAATTTCCTTTTTAAATTCACAAAATTCTTCATTTATTTTATTTTATTTTAAAATGATAATCCAAATAGATTGTTGGTATGCATTTTTTTTATTATAATACATACATAATTGGCCATTACAACCCTTCAGTCAGGATTACGGCTTAGCCTCTTACACCACTCATGTTGTGTGCCTTAATTTTATACTTGAGTGCCGAGACTTACAGTTTAACGTCGATTCTGAACGACAGAAATCTGCTGAGAGGAAGTCGCCGAAGAAATATTTTTTCATATTTCCTTTTGATGTCTGACCCGGGGTTCGTAACAGGGCTTTACGTCTAATAATATGGTAGATTATTTCATGACATTTATTTCTTTATTATATTTTTCCGACATATATCTGTCGCAGCTACGAGTTACGTTGTCCATTCGATCAATCCATTTTCATAAATTTGACGGTATGGCGTCAATGGTGGTTTGAATACTGGCATACAATGATTCAGAAGTTGCTTTGCCGATTGTTAAGCGGTCTGTATGACAAGAGGTTTCATCTTTTTAGAATCAATTGTCGTTCATATTTACCTAATTAATTGGGTAATCCAAAATTTTCGATATCGCTGCCATTCACCGTAGCGGCAGCTTCCTGCTCATTTCGAAATATGTATAGGTGTAAGGAGCGATGATGACATCGCCAGAATGTAAACCTCACGAAACAGTAAATTTTATGTATGTAATTGTGATTCGTAACTGAAGTGATCTTTTAGCCAGAAATTACTTTCATTATTGAAAACAATTCTTTGTAAAAATGTTCGCCTTTCAGTAGTTCAGAATGAGGCCAATCAGTAAAAATGCTTCGGTAACTTTGGTCGTTTGGCTTCTGTTCTTAAACCTTTTTCAGGACTGTAATAGTAATATTCTATTTAGTACGTACAATTTTAGTTTTGTTGATAGTTTTGAGTAGAGAAATGTAAAATTAGTGAAAATGATCAATAAGTGCAAGAATTGCTTGCTCACTAAGCCGATTAGGTTGATTGTAAAATGGACAAAGAGTTGTAAGATTTTCGCGAGTTTTGAACAAAAGTGGGGACATAGTTTTGCACTTTTGGCTTTCAAAATAAAGTTGCCTTTATTGTCACACAAGGCGTATGATGTGTCAAGTTTTAGTGTACAATAGAGCGCTCGATTTTTGAAATATTTCAACACTTTTCAACACTAACTGGCAGACATACTTAAAATGAAAAGTTCAACAGGAATATTGGTCATTTGTGTTGAATTCTATTCAAGACTTCCAGTATCAATCTCCGCTGATGGACATCTGAACACGACGTTAGCCTATTTATCTCCTTCACTACAGACTCTAATAACATAGGGAGCAATATGTATCGGTTGCTGTTGCAACAGGCTGTATCAATGTATCATTTGCTCATTGGAGTGGACTACTCAAAAATTCGGAATAGTGATTAAAAAACCCTTTCAAAATCCACTAAAAGTAGGTATAGAGCAAATATACAGGTCACAGATTTGTCCGAACAGGATACTGAAGTGGGTAGTTGCTCATCCCATTGATGCTTATGATAGGAAAATGAATGATCAATTTGGATAGTCAGGGCGCTGTTTCATAGAAATTGCAGGATTTAGTTTTAGCTTCAATTTAAGTACAGAGACAAATAGTATATTTCATTGATGATCTGTTATCAATAGATCCCTCACATCTGTCTATACTGTGAAGAATATCAGAGTTCTAACGCACAAAACACTGTTACCAAAAGAATCATTAACTGAAGCATCCGATAATAATTCTACAATTGATAAATTTGTACATTCATGAACAGCTTTATAACTATTATGATAGATTTCATAAGTTTATCGAACACTTTGGTAGCAAAAAAATAAGTAAAAATTGTTTTATTCTATATATTTATTAAATTATTTAAACTTACATTGTATATGTATTAGTAGCAAATTGTGAATTTTTTATCCATCGGATCAGATGGATCAGACACTGGTCACTTCTCGATGAAATTCATGACGAACATTCCGTATAACGAGGACTGGAGGAATGATGCTAAGCACCTCGCCAAGGACTCCGTCCAAATGTTCACTGATATATCCAAACTGGGAGGAAATTTTGGTGGTGGAATTTACTCGAAGTCAATAGGTATATCCGAATCTATACTGCTGAAGCGGAGGTGTTGGCAATACAGGCTGCGGTTAATATTATTTGAAATTCAAATATCCCTAAAGGAAACATCACTCTCCGATAGCCAGGCGGATATCAGGGCTCTGAGCTCCAATGTGATGAACTCTAGGACGGTCAATGGCTGTCGGAAACACTTGAACAGGGTGGTGAAGAGGTATGGCCAGCCGAGACAGCCATTTGAATGAAATTATTTGCCATTATTAACCGGAAGGATTGTACTTTCAAATAAAAAAAGAAATTTGAGAAAATATTCAGTAATTTATTTTAAAGCATTTTCAAAAAAAAAGTTATTTGGCGGACCCTTTATAATGTACACATCATTTGGGTTCCGGGACACAATGATATCCCGGGCAACTTCAGAGCAGATGAACTGCCCCGACACGGCACGACCTTCGAACCCTTCGACGAATTCCTAAGTATTGGGGTCCCTTTGTGGACCTGCAGGCTCATGATTGACAATGAAGCCATGGGCTCTGTCAACCGCAGGTGGTCAGCTTTGGATAAATGGAAGAGTGGCGGACATAATCTGGCCGAGGCTGGATGCAGGACGCACTGCAAGTCTGCTTTAAATCCAAAGAAGCGTGCTCAGTGTGGTCATTGGAGTCGTGACGGGTTATTGCATTATTGGTATCCACGCGAAGCGCATTGGTCTGGGACGCCTCGCAAATGATTTCTGTAGAAGCAGCAGGGACCAGGAGGCACTGGGAACATGCCCGGCACTATGCCAAATGAGAAAGGGATATCTTGGTGCCTACTACATCGATGATCTGGGTGATTTCTCGAACATTGACATTGGCAGTTTGAGTCGCTTCATTGTAAGCTCTAAGTGGTACTAGGACTAGGGAATAGTAAACATGAACTGTGGTATCAAATAGGCCCCATTGGGTCTAAGTGCGTCCATCCGATTCCTTTGGGGGAACGGCCACTTATACTTACCTACCTACCTTTACATCGGATGTTATAAGAATCTGTAATAAATTTGACAAATTCTCTCTCTATATGTACATTGTACATATGTACATATGTGTGTAATTTTATAGTTTAAAACACTAATTACATAAATAGATTGCATAATTATTTTCATGTGTTTCTTTTTTTTTTGTATTTGTGTTGGCAATCTCCTTACAACGAAATCTTTTCTACTTTATATTTAATGCGATTGTTTTAGAAATGGCCTGAAGGCACTTGTGGGTAAGTAAATAATACCAATTTCGGTCATAAAATTTAAGATTGTGTGCTTTTAATTATTATAATTTTTTTGTTTATAATTAATAAAATTTTGAAACAAATTTCTCTCCAATCAATGCAATGCGGCAGTGTAAAAATACCACATGCTTGATCCTTGGTTTAGAATCCGCAACGAACACTTTTGTAAACGCGAACACTATATATTTAACACTATTTACATTTACCATACACATTTACAGATATTTTATTATTTTCTTTTCATTTGCAATGCTAAACAAAAGGATTAAAAAAATAGAGAAAAACTACTAGGAGATCAGTTGTGGACAAGGACATAGAAGGAGTATTTATTTGTTTAATTCTTTTACATGTAGTACGGAAAAAAGTATGCTCACGGAATTACTTCCAATAGTTCTCCATTTTTTTTACTACCTACGGTTAAAGGGGAATTTTAAGCAATTTAGCTTTTCTGAGTACATGAACTACATGATCTATTCGCATTACAGTACTCTACTTGTTTGTTCTTGTTCTTTGTAAGTTCTTGTTCTTTTAAGTTTAAAGGCCATTATTACAACGTTAAAATTGGATTTAGTTAAAGGTAACTTTAGCTAAAGTGAACTTTAAAGTCACATTTAACTTCTTTTCGTTATTACAACCTACAGATAAAATAAACTTAACTTTTTCAAAAATGTGGCAGTGCCGGAGCAATGTCTATAATACTAGTCAATTAAACAAATTCTTTTTAAAAGCAGTGGCAACGATTGTTTTTCTTTTCTTTTTTTGTTGCATTCGCTCATTTTGTTTATTTAAAGTTGCCGTATTGAGAATAATATACAATTTGGCAAGTTCCAACTTAAACTTAACTTTAAAGGTTAAAGGTAGGATGATCCTCCCTTTAGCTTAACGCTCACTTCTACGTTATTGTTAGTTAGTTAACGGCAAGTTGTAATAATGGCAATAGATGTGAACGCACACAATGTTAGAAATCCAATATACATATGAATCCGAAAATATCAAATATATTGAATTAAATGAAATTAATCAAAAGATTGACTTCAATGCTAAAACTTCGCCTGAATTTGGGGTGCTTGATAAATTTAAAATTAAATTACTTTCCCATAATTTCTGGATGTAAATCAAGTACATACTGGTATGTAAGACCCTATAGATAGTTCGGAACAAAATCTTGACAATTCTTTTCAACCTTTCAATAACATTTCCACCAATTGGTGTTTTTCAATAAGATGTCTTTAAATAGAGTCAAGTGGTTCATATTTAATTTTATTACAACACAATGTCTGAACATCTAGAACAAACACTAGACAGTTAAGAGATTTGAAGATGTTGGCTTGATCTTACCAAGCAACGTATTAATTTCAGTGATCTAAGAGAATGCATTCTATTCTGGTGTTATCAACTTTTAAAATCAGATTAAAGGGTTGTTTTTTGGGGACAAAATACAAAATAATATGTAAACAATTTTATTGTTTTCAAATTTTACGAAAATTGTAAATATTTTGAGTTTAAGCCTCTAGAAAACCACTTGCCATAGCATAACATGCTATTTATATTACCTTATATCTATGTATATGGAAATAAATAAATAAAAAAATAATTCTTGATCAATTGTGTATTTTCGTAATTAACTTTCAGTTTTATAGATGTTAAGTACAGTGAAATTTACTTCATAAAAAAAATACGAGTAGATAAATACATTCGCCCAGGATATTTAGCAAACAATAGATTTCGTTACAAATTTTTTATGAGTCTATTTATTAAAGTGATATGAAAATTTTTTTTCTTGTTACATGTTAATAGCACCAGCATCCGATTAATCACAAAATTGTGTCCTGAAGTGGCCGTAGTCTAGTAGGTAGTGTGTTCGCCTATTAGACGTAAAGCCCGGGTTCAAGCCACAGGCCAGACATCAAACAGAAATATGAAAAAAACATATTTCTTCTTCCTCTTCCTTTCTCTCAGCAGATTTCTGGCAAAAACTCTGAGAGAAACTAAACCTGCCATGAAAAAGGTTTCTCAAAATCTGTCGTTCGGAGTCGACGTTAAACTGTAGGCCCCCCCTCAAATATAAAATTAAGACACACAACATGAGTGGTGTGAGAAGCTAGGCCGTAATCCTCACTGAAGGGTTGTAATGGTTAATTATGCATGTATGTATGTGTCCTAAATAAGTATGTATGTAAATTAATTTAAATTTTATAAACGATTTCTTATTTTTCTGTTTGTTCAGTAAATAGGTAGTTCTATTTGGATATCAGTTAGATTTAAAATGTATGTATGTATCAGAGATCAGCAATGAATCGTTTTTTCGCTACTCATAAGTACTCGTGAAGTTTTGAGTATGAGTATTGAAATTCAACTACTCTGATTCATTCGTGCTCATTACACCATTGACATCAAACTCATAACATTCGAAATATGTTTTATTCATACGCCTACTCATTCAGATTCATAAATTTACAAAAATACTTATAATACTCATAAATGATTCGAGTGATTTGAATAATTCATCAAAATTTACAGTCTTAGTTGTTGTTGCATTTACAAAAAAAGAAGAAAGAAAAATACAAAGATAGCAAACACAAAACCTTCTAGTGAGTATTGTAGTGTTAGTACGCGAATCATACTTATTTTGTGATTCTTGTAAATGTTGTGTAAAGGAGAGTCGAAATCAACAACATCATGCGTATGATGAGTACGATGAGTACATCAAACTTTGAATATGAGTAATGTGAGTATGATATTAAAATAAATATGAAAGCGTATCAGAAATTATGAGTATGATTCGATTCTACTTATCTTTTTGAATGCTCATTGCTGATATCTGGTATGTATGTATATATTGAATATAGAATATGTTTACTTACTATAATTTTGAATTGAAATAAATAACAACTGAGTCGCATTAAAAACAAACCAAACTTTGTTTACTACATATATTTAAACTTAAAATAGTATTTTAGCCTTGTCAGCGTTATCTTAAAATCTGTTTATTATTATTTTCGATTATCAATAAGAAAGATCCCCGAATAAAGACATAATCTGTATGTGCATACGATATTTATTAAGAAAATTAACAAATGATTTTTATCGATTAATTTTAATCTCTTGTATGTTGAGGAAATATTTGCAAGAAATCCTTAAGCAAACAGACAATGTGTTCAAATATTTGTGTCCGTTTATTGTTCATTGAATACAAATATTGTTTCTTTCTATCACCATTATTTTTGGTGTTTGTGTTGTTGTTGTTGTTGTTGCTCTCTTTGTTGTCGCTGTTTGTTCCCAAAGGAAAACATTGAAGGGAAAAATGGAATAAAAAAAATTAAAAAGGAAATGTCCTTAAACAACGACCACCCACAAGATACATTTTTAATGTTGCACAAACAAAATTTGTTTAGTTTTTGTCATTGATGTTGTTATTGTTGTTTTTCTTGATTATTGTCTACGTTTATCAAGCGTAATACAAATGAAAGTCTTATTTTTCTTTCTATTTGACCCTCTTTCCAAATTCCCAACTATGTATACACAATGAATTGTCGTCCTTCTATAATACACTCGTATTCTTAACGTTTTGATTTCCTGCATTTTGTCTCCATTCGTCTCTATTTCTCTCTACTCTATATAACTTAACCGTAATAAATTGAATTGAGAATAACAGTAATAATGTATGAAAAGGAATAACAATTATTGTACAAATGATAATGATGATGATGATGTTAATGTGGTTATTATAGCTGTTATCACTATCATTATATTCTATATGTACATATGTATGTATATATATATATATATATATACACATATATATGTACATAAATATGTGTCGGCACGTATGATTGGGTGGTCATTGTAGCGTAGAAAATACTATACAAACAATATTAGGGCGGTGATAATATACGGTCGACACGTCCAATTAAATGGTCATTTTGAAATGGTGGCGAAGCGTGTCAAACTAACCACACTTAATAAGCAATGACTACTTACTACCGTAAGTATGTATATTTGTGTGGCAGTGTTTTGTACATTTTCTTTTCCTTCTTTCTTATATTTGCTGATGTTTTAGGTTTTATTTTTCACATTTACGTAAGTTTCGTCTCCTTAAAATTTAGAAATAAAATAATTCTCTTCTTAAGTACTTTAAACAATGCGTTGAACGTGTTTAAACGTAATTAATGCTGAAATTTAAGGCTTGATTTATATTACAAGTCCAACAAGAAAATGTACACATAAATGGAAATACATGCTGTCGTTAAACTCACCAATTAGTAAAAAACGTAAAACACACGATTAGTTTGCTACTTTACTCCAAGTTATATAGGATTCTCGTAAATATATTTCCCTGTAAAGTAAATTTAGCAGTACATACATACATACATATCTAAATCCAAAGTAACAAAAGTGAATGAAGCGTTTTATACTCGTACTTGTATTGTTTGTTTCTAATAACGGCTACCATGCGAAAATGTTAAACTGGGAGTTGATCTTATATTTATTTCGAACACGTTTTCAACATTATAACTTATTTCAGAATTCATTTCATTTTACGGTTTTTTACAGTGTTGGCTTCCATCATATCTTTGGACAATACATATATTTATAAATCAGCCCTGCATGTTAAACATTTCTGAAGGAGTTTAATTTTTGCATATGGAATGGCATTTCTAAATCTTTGAAAAATTCGCTTTAATATGATGGCACAATTTTAACTCATTTACCACCATATCGATCACAGTTTTTAATCGATCAAAATTAAGAGTGAAATTTTTGTTCAAATGTCCACAATCGAGATACATACATAGGTTTATTGAAAACTCTGTCATAACAAAATCAATTTTATATTATTGTGCAACTTTAGAGCAATTTAAACCGTTGAATGGCAATAAGTTTTATTGTGATATTACAAGATTTCATATACATACATATGTATGTATGTATATGTTTCCATATTTTAAAAATGTTTCATTTGCCGATAGTTGCAACATCTCATTCGTTTATAACATTCGATAGCATATTATAGCACATTAAACATACGTACGTATCAAAGAAAAACAATAAATTATTGTCGAAATAATTTTATATATAAGAAAGGCTTTTTGAACTTTAAAGGAAGAGTTTTATTTTTTTTTTGGAATTTTTGTTTTTTGATTTTGAAATAAACCAAAAAAAAAATTATAAAATAAATAAAGTTCTACTAAATTCGTGTATAAGAACGTATGTGTTTTATCATTGTATTGTAGCCTTAATCGTAAAAGAGAATGAATGATGAAGGGTCCTTGGGACAATGATCTACCCTAATATGTGTAAATATTTATTATGTTTCATATTTATTATGAAATGTGTAATGAATGATCTGTGAAGATGGATACACACATGTACATATATATGTGTACATATGGACAGGTGAACAGTCCATCGGATACATGGTTGATGCTTGCTTGGGTAGAGGGTTGGATGATTGTACTTTTAAGTGGCAAACACCTTTGTTATAAAACTAAATTAACAATATAAAGAGATCACAAGTGCAAATGAGATTAGGTTTTCTTGTTAGGTATTGGCTAATTAAATTTCATAATACACGTACGAGTACACATACATGATGTTAATAGTAATGATGATACTGTTATGTACATACATATGTACATGTATATACAATAAATAGCAACACTGTGTAATTTTATGTCAGTGACGATATTGTTGTTATTATTTCCATATTATTGAAGTAGAAACATTAATTAAATAACCTTGATAGACTTGAGATGTTTAATAAATTTTTATACCCAAAACAAATAAAACTTGTGGTAGGACGTAAATGCTTTGAAATTAAATATTGGCAAGTAGGTTGAAAATCGCCCTGAGAACGTTTAAATCCAAGAGAGGAACCTTAACGAAAGTGTTGATATCGTATGCCGTACTTATTACCGAGTCGGTAAGTATAACTACATTTGGGCATTATTACGAAAACGAAAGCCAAGATTGTGACTTTATGGCACCAGATGCTAGCAACCGATTTGCCTCTCTAGATTAGGAGTATAATGATTCCTATTTTATAAAAGAAGAATAACAAAAATATTGATTACATTTTTGGAGATCTCAATGCACATCATATTAGCTGGAACTGTCTAGCCAACAATATGTCAACTAATGCACTGTATCAACATCAATTGCAGTCTAACTATTATATTTATTCCTCTCACATATTTACTTTACCATCTATAAAATTCTGTCTAATTCCAACACTACTACACACACACACACATCCAATACTATTGAATTCAGATCACGTTCCTATCACTTGTTCAATATTTTGAAATGTTACAAGTGCTATGTAGCTAACATCCTTATACCACTTGGCCAATTGGAATGAAATCAATGTTTGGATTATAAGTGATATTACCAGTAGCGAGTTGGTTGTTGAGTGTGGTCATAAACCTTTCAAATGTAGAAACGGTCCTGCGGTACATATGTAACTGAAATAATAAATGGTGCTCATGATAAAGTTCCAACTAAAATTATAAATCCATGTTACAGGCAAATATCTCTAATAAAACAAAGCAGAAGTTGCAGGCATAGCTGTCAGATAAATAAAGCATCAAATCGTCAAATATTGAAAAAAATCGTCAAAATCCTCAAAGACGTTCATGGAAATCGTAAAAAAAATCGTCAGAAAAAATAAATACAGAAATTAAAAAGAAAATCGTTGTGAAACATATAAAGTTAAGACAGTGTACATATTTTAGTTCAAAAATAATTAAAATATAAAACTTTAAACAATAAACTTTTAAAACGAGTGTTTTATACAATATATTTGTATGCTAAAAACATATACTATAGGTACATAGTTTAAATACATACATGTATTAGTATTAAACATTTTAATTAAATCAGCTATAATATTAAAGTCGAAGCTGTTACGATTGCTAAGTTTTAAATAATCTAAGGAATTTTGTAGAATTTAATTTAAGAAGAATGTGATAATACCACCATTTTTTTTAATAAATTTGGTCTAGGCTGGAAATTAAAACCTACCAACCCTCTTTTTCATTTCTGATATTTATCTCCAAAAATTCGAAAAGTTTTATATCATTGTCAGAAAAAATTGTTTAAGGTTTAAACAGTCTATCACGCAGCAATAATAGTCCATCATATACATCTATTGGTGGTGTAAATATTAGGGAGTCAGACGCTCTTGACATTCTGAGCATGAAAATTCAGTGCGATGTTCGCTGGAACTGACACATTTTTCAGTGCTTTAACTTCTTAAGAAGATGCAAGAAATATTTCACTTTATCTGATCTTCTTACTATTTACACCACTTATATCCGAAAGAGAATGGAGTACAATTCTCATGTATAGGCCGGTGTCTCAAAATCTGAGACACTCTTGAGACTTCTAGACCGCGTACAGGAGAAAACGAAGCTGTTTATTAATAACGGTAGGGTATCGAACTCTATTGATTCATTAGAACATTGTTGCAATATGGCTTGTGTTTCACTGTTCTATCGCTATTACAACGGATTTTGCTCAAGCGAAATAATAGAACTTGTTGCCGAGAATCATGTATTCCTACGTAACACTCGTCTTTCTCGGTGAGCACATATGTATGTGGTCGATTCGCCAGTGGATCCCACACTGCATTACGGTCAAAATGCGTTCTTTAATCGAACTATTCGTATGTGGAACTCCCTTCGCGAAGAGGTTATAATTTTTTGGCTTTTAAGGGACGAAAAAGCATTAAAATACAGACAAATCATTACAGGTGTTTGCAAATAACTTAAAAAAATATAATACTTCACTCCTCGTTATTCCTAACATAAATTTGCAATAGTAACAATTGCGAAACAAATACAAAGCTGGCTTTTAATGTACTAAATCAAAGAATAGGATGTAAATTTTTTAATTTCGAAAAAACATTAAAATAAGGGCACAAAATCGTCACAAAAATGAACAGACCAACTTCATTTCCACCTTATCTATAGGAACTAAAAAATTCTGTAAAATTTCTAAATCCTTAAGAGGAGACCGCACATTTTTAAAAAGCTTAACGTAAATGATGAGTTATGCGACAACGAAAGGAAAACGAATGCCATTGCTGAAGTTTCTGAACAATACAATAATGTTTCACTTCATAACAATTCACGAATGGAAAGAGTTATGAATGGAGAGTAAAGAATTATTTAGAGGTTTTTAATGGGAATTTTACTAAACAAACTGATTACTATCGATTCTGAAAGAAAACGGATCCTTTATTACCGACCGCTACTTTAGACGCTGTAATTAAGTGTTGGCATGGGCCGAAATTGTTTTTAATGTTCCCTTATTTTCAATTGAGTACTTTTGAGTGTTTTGATTATCGAATTTCCAGCTGTCGTATCATACAATATCTACAAACCATTGGAATAGTTTAGATTTTGCAGTTGGCGTTTCATATCTCATGTGAAATTTGCTATAAAATATGTACATAAATGTCGCACTTCAGTTCCTACTAGGGATGCCAATCCAGGGATTTTCGGGATTTCAAAATCCCTGGATTTCTTAAAACTTGTCCTAGGATTTTTCGGGATTATAAATTCATTCATATATACTTTACAATGTAAGAAAAAAATTAAGTCTATGGCATTTTTTATTTTTATTTTTTATTAAATAACACCCATGTAGTTTTTCGAGTGTACCAGGCAATAATTAAATGAATTTTCTATATCATCAGACATCGAATTGGACGAGAACACGACTTCCATTGTTAAAAAGTTAAACGCTGCCATCGAAGAATGTAAAAGTCAAACAAAATCTGTTAATAGAGCTGATGAGTTAGATACTCAACTTTCTAAAGAATTAAATTTCTTTATAGCAGGAGGTGATAGAGTTGAATATTAATATACTTCATATAGTTATCTTGAAACCATTCTGCCCACAAAGCTAGATTGCGAAAGATGTTTATCAGCGGCAGCGTATGCTAAACGATGAAATATTAGAGGTTTTGATCTTTTTAAAAAATTACTTGAAACAATAAGTATAAGTAAGATATGTATATATAGGGTTATCCATTTCGTGGTTTCAAAAGTAAACGTAAATAAAACACGTATAAAATATTTTTTTCATGATATTTCTTTTTTATTGTAAAGTTTAAACGTTGACATTATGTGTGAAACACAACATTACTAATTTTCGACCACTTTTTGACACATATTGAGCGGTATCTCAGCCAGTAAGGTCCAATCACACCTTCGGACCAAAGAGCGCACCAAACAGTGACTTTTTCTGGATGTAATGGCCTCTCTTCAATTACTTGAGGATTCTTTGAATCCCAAATACGACAATTTTGTTTATTAACATACCCACCGAGTGTGAAATGTGCTTCATCGCTGAAGAAAATTTTGTTCGAAAAATTGCCGTCCACCGCCAATCACCATTTTTGTAGTTTTTATGCGGTTTTGATAATTTTTATGCGTTGTGTGATAGTTAAGCGATCCATTTTCGTCAATGTCAGACTTTCAACTGAAAAGAAAAAAATTTGTTTCACAACTTAGTTTGACAGATGTCGAATTCCAGTCCCATACATTTGAAACCAAGAAATGGATAGCCCTTTATATACATACTCGTATATTTGTTTCTTCACTAATCTGAACTAACACAACTAATGTAATTGTAATAAAAATTAAAAATAAATAAAATTTTTAATAAAACAATTGTTTTTAATTTTTTGTTATTAAGAGAAAATCACGAAATTCCCCTGATTTCGCAATCGGGATTTTGAAATCCCGAATACCGGGATTTTTAAAAATCAATCCTGTTTGGCATCCCTAGTTCCTACATTATGTGGGTGGTTCAACAATTTCACTTGCAGCTCTGGTACGAAATGCTAAATAACCGAATAACTCAGCTGGGATTTGTTGGCACATTTACGTTCTTGATGCATACAAGCTGAAGCCGGATTTTGTGTTGAAAAAGACGTCAAACCTCAGGACATCAAACATCAGAACCTCACAAGCTAAAGCTTAAAATTTTAAATAAATTTATTGTGCTCTAAATGTTCTTATATTTTAAATTATTCCCAGATGTCTTAATACAATCCGCATTTTCAGAGTTTGGCTTTTAAACATTTTTAATTTATATTGAAAGGATTAAAGCCGAAAATTTTCTACGTTGAGAAGAAAAAGTAATATGTAGGCATTTTAAAGTTTTTTTTATTATTTTTCTTTAAATTTGAATTAATTGCAAAGTCCTTAAAAAAGTATTGTTTTTGTTAAATAAAAAATAAGAAGAAAAAAAAAAATGAATAAAATTTGTGGAAAAAAGAAAAAAAAAAAAAAAAGATATTGTAGTGTGGGGTGTTAGTATTCGCGTATGTGTGTGTGTGTTTGCGTGAGTGTGTATGTGAAAAGAGACATAGAAATACGCCATTATGTATAAAATATAGTACAAGCCTTTGGTTAGATTTTTCTCTTTGGGGTTGTTTTTCCAATAAAGAAATCCATGCTCTCTTGCTGGCACACATATACGTCGTCTACACGTGCAAATACATGAATAAGAAATACTCAATGTTTGCTTAAAATGTACCAGGGAAACATACTTTGTAGTAGTAATATTGTATTGTTGTTGGTGTATTCGTTTAGTTTCGTAAATGCATATGTATAAGAATTTGTATGTATTTGTGTGTTTAATACAACAGCGCTTGTAGTGCTTGCAATTAGATTGTCCGGGGGTAGGGAAAGTTAAAATGTATTAAAGAAGGAAACTGAATTGTAGGGCGGTTGTTTTGGTATGGGTTAGCTGTGTGGAGAAATAGTAAAATAAAATGTTGTTGTAACATTTTTCATTTTTAGCTTTCCTGATTTCTTTAACGTTGCATACGAATTCATACATACATATGTATCTATACGTATATACATATATCTAGATATATATGTATATATATATATATATACATATATGTATGTATGTATGTATATGTATACAAATATATGTATGTATCTATAGCAACATGGCGTCAAATTAGAAATCCACATTTAGAGGGGTGGAGCAACAACACAAATATTAACGAAGAACTCCATGACGTTTCTTAGGGTTGTTGCAATAATAATCATCATCAACCTTATGGATTAAGGGATTCTGTAGCGTGAGTACAGAATTTAAATTTTTTTATATAAAAGATAACAGGAATGAGATTTTCTTTTTTCTTCTTTCACTTTTTCCAATGATGATTTCTTCTTCTTTTTTATTTCAACAACATTTATTTGTTTTTTTTTTCTTTATTTATTTTAACCGTTAAGTCCAAGGGTTGCGAAAGTTCAATTCTGGTTATTGCTATAGAACACTATGGTGTTCCGATATACATATTTGTTGTATTAAGCTTTCATGTATCTTATGATCTTTAGATTAGATTGCAGCGCTATTTCATAAAATTTTCATGAATTTAATTTTCTGCTTTCAACAAAAATTCAAATCTATAAACATTTTATCTAAAGATTTAAGAATACACATACATCTTACTGTGTATCAAGAACTACTTAAAACGTGACATTATTTGAAAAATATTACCGTTAAGTTAAATCGATTTGTCATTAACGTGGAAGGGCTAGCAACCTTCTAATTAAAGAATTCAGTATTAATTTTAAATAAGTTTACTGAACAAAAGAACATGTTTGTTATTAACTTTAAATTGTTCGAAGCAGACATTTCGACTGTTTTTTCACTTTCTGACTTTTTCTGTAGCATGTGTATGTGTTTGCTTATTTATTTGCTTACAATATATATGAATATATGAATATATGTAAATAAGTTATTGGAAATACTTATTGAACGTAATTGGAGAGGGCTCAGACGCATTAAATCTTGAACTATTTTCGGAAAACGAAACATAACGAAATCAAATCATCATCTGAAATTATCTAAGACTGAAGGCACTGGTGAGCAGCCGATGAGGAAACAGACCGAAACAACTGCTGATGGTACTGTGTGGCCAACATTTGATGAATGTGCTATTTCTGGAAGGTTATCAGCTATTTCTATAAATAATAATCAAGGGTGTAAAAGAGCTACAATCTAGAAAATGTCAACTGTAGCATTATCTGTTTTTGATCCATACGATGAAACACAAAATTTATCACATCCAACCTTGTTATATAAACAAGACCAGTAATACAGATACATATGTTTGTGAAAATGTCAAAGGTACAAAAGTCTGCGACAGATGAACACATGAACAGTATGATTTCCTCTTTCATTTGCATACGTTGTGTAAATAATAAAACCATAATTATTTGTGTTCGTTCGTCAAAGTAAAGAAAACTTCCTTAATTAACTTACAACCTGTTACACAGAAATACATAATATAAAAACGTTGTATACATTAATTGTAAACATATTTTCTTTCAACATAAGTTATTCTTTTTCTTGAACAATATACAATATATATGTACATATGTATGTAGCTATATACATACACAGTATCAGTCTTTCTAGTGTTAACTATTTAGATCTAAAAAAGCTAATCGTGTCATTTCATAGTTGGTTCATCACCAACTAATTTTATTAATTCGTAATCAATTTTCGAAAATAAAAATAATTATTTTCATTATTACATAATAATAGTTCAACTTCCACTTTAGAATCCAATGATACCCATGCGTATGTACACATGATTGCCTTGGAATTGAGATACAGAAAGCTCTTATTAAATGGATTCTGTTAAGTTCCCCTCATTAAAATCGATATACATGTAATTTTGAATAATTTTCGTTTCAATTGTTCAATATCAATTGTTCAATATCACTTAAAAATTTAGTAACAATTGTCTATATAGCCCAAAAAAAAACTAGAAATTCATAATAACTTTACGTTAGTAAGTATTATCAAATTGTAATGGAAAGGAAATATTTATTTATTTTTTATATTGTAATTATTACACGAGCTGACTAACTTAAGCATTTTTCACTGTATAGTATAACAGACTAGAGTGTCTGATGGGAATCAAAATCATGACCAGACTCACAGCACCCACTAGACTACCAGAGTATCTGGGAAGGAAATGACTTGGTAATATATTAATAATTTATCTGTATACAGCTTACAATGAAAGCTTTATCAAAAAACCAACACCACAACCAAGGTTAAAAATATCCACAAGGCCCTATATGTGGTACAATAATATATCAAAGATTTTACTCACACTCAGTTTGACTGCAGGAATGCTATGTGTTCTAGCAACGTAATGTTTAGCATCCACGTAATGTTTTGTTAAGATTGCCGCGATGTTTAATAATATGCTTCTATGTTTCATTGATTAATAAATTACATGGATGGATTAAAAATCTACATTGCAAACAAACAGTTGAAATTAGAAAAAAAATGAATATGGAAAAAGCTTATATTCTTGTATTTCAAGAGTTATGGACAATTAATCAGCATTGTATGTATGTATATTATGTCAATGATACAACTGTTTTGGAAGATAATATGGCTTATACAATTAGTATGCAAATTTTTCTGATGATCAAGACCCCGACATTCTGCGACAATCTTAGATGGGGTATCTAATGATCGCCTTGCTATTGCTATTGGTAAAAATTTATACATGACCATTTAATATACATACGTTGATACCGAATTATCACAGCGGCAATCTCTATATTATTTACTACAGTAATCGAGTAGTGCAAATGAGAATTTAAGACTCAGCTGCTCTGAAACCATTCCACATCGGAATCCAGATAAACTGTACCCAAGTTTTTTGGTATGATCAAAGCTGCTGTACTTCCATGATCTTGTGGCGCTTAGTCTTATTGTCGTATTCGCAGCCTGTTATTTTTGCTCGAAAAAACAAAAATTAAAAAAATAACTTTTTTTTTTCTAAAAAATAAAAATCAGGTTTTTAAAAAGCATCGCATTTTATAAAGATTTGGTCCAAGACAATCAAAATGGTATACTTGGTTTTGTTCTCCGACATTTTCTTGCGGTTACATATGTATGTACATAACATACATAATTGACAATTACAACCCTTCAGTTAGGATTACGGCCTAGCTTCTCAAACCACTCATGTTGTGTGCCTTAATTTCATACAGGAGTGGCGGGACCAACAGTTTAACGTCGATTCCGAATTACAGATTTTTGAGAAACTTTTCATGGCAATTTTATTTACTCTCAGAGTCTTTGCCAAAATTCTGCTGAGAGGAAGTCGCCGAAGAAATATTTTTCATATTTCGTTTTGGTGTCTGGACTGGGGCTCGAACCCGGGCTTTACGTCTAATAAGCGAACACACCACCTACTAGACTACGGCGACCACTTTGCGGTTGCTGTTTTTAATAAAAAATTCAAAAATAACGGTCCCTGAACGAAAACATATCGGGTTATAGACAAAGTACATTGCTACCTCAGTAAATATAGCTAATTACGTTACATTACACTATATTATATCGATGGCTTAATATAGAAAGGTCGTATCTCGTTTTTTTCAAAATCAGGGTTTTTACATATTCTGGTAGACAAAACCCCCAAACACATCCTCTGAAAAATTCAGGTTCCTATGATGACGAATAGTTGATTTACAGTAATTAAAAGAAACATAACCTAACATATTTGTTTTAGATTTTATTAAGTTTTTTCCTTCTCCTGTAAAGTATTGAAAATGTAAGATACGACCTTTCTATATTAAGCCATCGATATATATATCGCTTTTTAACATTTGGAATACGAAATACACAATACAGCATAGCCTTGAACGTTCACAAACAAAAAGTGTATTCAATACAACAGACACGATACAAATTCGTATGAATTGCCCAATAATTTAATGATTATATACTTAATTATGAAATTATTATTTATTGAGTTTTAAGGTCATAATTAAATTTAAATTTAAATTAATAAAGTTAAGAGTAAATTCCGAAATCATCCTATAAACACACGGCAGCCTATCAAAACTAGAATACAAGTTTGCATATGGAAATAACGCGCCAATGCTACAGCAACTCCCAAAGGCCAACTTCTTTTTGAACTCACAGTATAGAATTCTTGTTCACGGAGCTGTATTGTCCTTTAAGCAGTAGTATTTTGAAAAAAATCATTTTGTACACTTCTTCCGCTTTTAGCATTACTATTATGCAATATTTTTAAGTTTATATGCCTAAAAACCAACTTATTTTTTTAATGTTCTTAACAAAAAAGTCTCAGAGCACTTTAAAATTTGAGCCAGGGCTATGATGATGTAAGGGTTTTTTGACTCGCTTTGATAAGGTCCGTAAGTTCAATTTGTTCAATTTTTGTTTTTTTTTGTTCACCTGTACCCCTTAATACAGAAATAGCCTCATCGCTGAAGATGATTTTTCTATAAAAAATTATCAAATTTATATCAGAGGCCAATTGTTGTTCCTGGGTCAGTTGAATTTTGTACGGGTGCTGGTCTAAGTCACGTAACAAAATTCTACCAAGTTGTGGTCTGCGATGCAAAATCGACTGATTCGGAATATCCTGCACATTCTCACAGACAACAACTATTCTTATGGCAGATATTGGGTTTCGCCGGCTTACAGGTGCTTGCAATCGTGTACTCAAACTTATTCACCACATTTGGTGAAGTCCCCTCGGTAGGACGTTTAACGCGAACACGAACAGAGCACATATTTTTATAAAACAAAAATAAAAAAATAAGACTGTCAAAGTTCGGAAGACCCTGGTAGAAGATCAGATGTTTAAAACGCCAAAAACAACATTTCAGTGAGATTATTAATAAATAAGTAATCAATTGTTGATTTTTAATTTATTTTATTGAAGCTGGTAAGTATTTTGTTGTCATTTTTGTTATTTGTTTGCGTGAAGCAAAGAACATATAATGACACGTAACACGCTAAAAATAAAAGTAAGTACAGTGAACTCACGAAAACGTGTACAAAAGTTAAAAGCTCTAAAATATGAACTAAAATTTTCGATGAATTTTTTATTTAAATTTACCGCCATCATGTTATTTACGTTATGGTTGATTAAGCCTATAAATTTTGGAAATCCCGGCATAAAACCTATCACCTCCTCTGATAAGAAAAACTTTCTTTTGCCTTAGACAAAAAACCCTTTACAAATAGTTTTTAACTATGATAGCCAAGAACTTACCGTTTAGTGGATTTAGTATGTGACATTTGACTGTTGAAAATTTGTAAAGAAAAACTAACTCTGCATCCGCAATTAGTCGATCCATTTAAATTAAAATTAAAAGAAATGCTGGGATTGTGTAACGACCAGCTTCACAACAGCAATGAGTTTGGTGTGTGTGTCCACTACAGAAAATTCTGCCCCAGATACGAAGATTCAAAAGAAACACATTACCTGTATATGCCGCTCAAATTCTAAAGTTGTATTAAAAAATTAAACGTATTAATGGCAATTAAAAATGAAGAAATAATCAAAAAACCAATTGGAAACGTGAACAAAATCGAAAACATGGACACTCTTTCAAAATTAGTTCACGTTTCTGAGAGTTCACTGTATTAAGTTCGACATTGCCAAAGTTAGAGATCAGCATCAACGTACATTTAAGACAAAATGAAATCTACATACATATGTACATGTATATGAAGAAGTAGTTTTCTTTAGACTTTCATCAGTTTTTAGCTCCATTACGAAAAAGCCTCAGAAGAGTTCATGTATGTGATTATACATATTTATGTTACGAGTATTATGGTCTCTTTTTAAAACATGAAAATTGAAAAAGAATTTGTCTACTAATATGTATATTTGACTAATACCCACCTGTATCGAACGATTGTTTTAGGTTTTATAAAATTGCAATTCGTTATAAATGTATTCCACTGCTATTCTTTAAAAAATAAAAACAATTATGGCAAGAAAAACTAAACTAATCTTTACCGGTTGGGCTATGTTTCATTATTTTTAAGGGAAAATTTAAAACAAGTGATCTGGCAACACCGAGACAGTGTTTTTTTTTTTTCTATAAAATAATTATTCACTCATTGAGCAAAAACACAAATTCTTCTCCCCCACTTCGCCCCATTTTCTGTTTTTGATTTTGTACCATTTCAAGGCATTTGTTGTTGTTTATGGTGTAGTTGATGGTTTTTTTTGTTGCTTTTCGTCGTACTGGTTGTGGTGGTGGTGGTGGTGGTGCTGATGCGGTGGTAGTAGTGTAATTTTTGTTGCTGTTAATATTGCTGTTGCTGATGCCGCTGTATTCTTTTTGTTGTTGTATTTGTGTTGTTGGCGTTTTTACTGTTGTTTTTATTTTATATGCGAATGGCGGCTTCTTTCATTTGTGCTAAACGTCGGCACGATCAAAGGGCCGGGTTTTTCAGTATTTTTCTGTTTTGTTTTAAATAAAATAAATACACTATGCATACACACATACATATATACATATATGTATGTACGTTCATATAAGTATACGTACATATATACTTACATATGTATGTATGTATATAAATGTATATGCATATATAAGTACGTACATGTATAAAATATGTCTTATTTGGTTATACCATTTTGTTAAATTCGAGCTAGAAGCCTCATTATGAATATATTTATATGTTCATACACACAACATATCTATATTCCAAACTTCATACATACATACATAAGTATGTATGTACGTGTATGGTTATATGGATGTGCGTAAGTATACAATAACAAAACAATGAGGTCTATTATATGGATATGTATGTGTATGTATGCGGTTCTCTTTCTCTCTACTTCTGTTGCTCGCTTGCTCTCTCTGTATTTGGAATGTTTGTTTATAAACAAGCTTTTTGTAAATAATTAGATTATTTCCTATTTAATTTCTGAAGTAAAATACTGTTAAATGTGATATGGTGCCACCACGTTGCTACATATTTTCGGTTGGCATTTCAGTTTCTAAACAAGTTAGAAGTTGGTGCAGTTGTCTCTTTGCCAAACAAAACTATATATTGCATTTAAAAATCTCAATTGAGAACAATGAAATGAATAATTTAATACCAATTATTCGATGTCCATATAATATTTGTTTGCCTTTATTTTGTTTGTTTTTTTTATTTTGATTTGTTTATTATTTGGGTGTACAGTAATCATTTAGGAGTTACGTTCCGGTTAAGTTACATTACATTTCTATAACCATTCGTATTGCTTTATACATAACAAAATCGATCAGCTGTTTCTTACTCTTGTGGTTACATTTCCTTACGGTCGCATAACTGAGCCTTTAATATTTTTCCTCCCGCAACTAGTATCTTCCTCGCAACAAATTTCGGCGTGTCAATGTATTGCGAATTTAATTTATTTAAGCAAAAGTGTAATTCAGTTTCTTCAATGGAAACGGGAGGCATATAATGTACGATTACAAGCGAATATACTATGCGAACATAGAAATAGTTTTGAGACAGGAACATTCGAATTTGGTATTTATCATAACATATTATCCACTCATTAGCCGATACTAAAATAATCTTAGTTCATAGGTTTTGAAGTACTCCTCTAGCCTTTTTCGTTCAGGTAAGCATACGTAGTACTTTAATATTACTGATGACAATTTTAAAATTTTATTTTTTTGTACAACACTGTACTTGAAATTAAAACGTAAACGTAAAAACTTGAACGCAGATGACTATAAGAGTTTTGATACAATTTAAATGTTTTTAAATGTTTTTGCAAATATTTTGTATAAGACTCTAAAGAAGTTTTAATGTGTACTTATTCACGCATTTATGATCTCTTTGAAATCACCTTAATCAACTTTGTAAGCATAACACAAGAAGTTACATATTATGTATTTATATATATTCCTGGAAATATATTTTAAGTTTCGCAAATGATTCCAATTCTCATTATTTACATACATATATGTATGTACATATCTGAATCGATTAGAAAGTGGTAATTAATATAGAATTTCGACGTGGTCTAGTAGGTAGTGTATTGGCTTATTAGACGTGATACCTCGGTTCAAACCCCAGGTCAGACATCTCCAACTCAACGTAATATGAAAAAATATTTCTTCGGCGACTTCCTTTCAACAGATTTCTGGCAAAAACTCTGAGAGTAAATAAAATTGTCATGAAAAGTTTCTCAAAAATCTGTCGTTCGGAGTCGACTTTAAACTGTAGGTGCTCGGTACATGGATACAAAAAACTCACACAACATACGTGGTGTGAGAAGCTAGGTAGTAATCCTGGCTAAAGGATTGGCATGACCAATTAAGTAAGTAAGAAATTAAAAATAATCTCCAAATTGTGTTTTACAATTTTCTGAGCTTTTCAAGTTTTTTCAATTATTAACGCAAGAGACATTTATTAGAATGGTCGTCTTAAAATTTCTAGAGACTATTAATTTCCAATAGTTTATTCTATCCACTAATACTGATACAATCGTTAAATTACTCATGCCATAGATTGAATTTAATTTACTCTGACCACCAGCCGGCAAGTAGCAGCAACCCTATTAAAAAATTAATTAATTCTTTCTTTGGTCGATTGCGAGCAATTATTGATCAATAAATTTGAAATATAAATATGTAATGCAGCACCGTATAAGTTTTGAATTAACAAAACGCATATTTATACAATGCAAAAACTATACAGTAATCCCTCGATTTATGATTTGTTTTATAAGACTGAACTCAAGTGAAGTTTTGGAATGAAATTCGATTATGTCGCAATTTTTCCAAACCTATCGCGACGTATTATTTAACACTTTGGCGGACAACAGAAAAAACTAAAGTTCGAAAATTGAAGTAAATTAGAAGTATGTATAGTTTTAATGTTTCTGACTTTAGATACTAAGTAATGGGACGATGGAAAGTAAAAATTTAAAAACAAGCTGAATAAGCAATTGTTTTAGATCATAATCGAATAGAATTAAATAAGTTAGAAAAAAAAGGAATTATTATTCTATAATTATTACACAATAACTGTAAATTTAAGGGAAAACACGATCGCACTGCTCCCTTTACAAACAAGTGTATACTGATGCTGCAAGTTGTGCAACAGGTGGAAAACGAAATTCAACCTAAAAAATAGTTTGCAAAACATCATATATATGAATTAGGCTTCTAGCTGTACGCCTGTAAAACACATTGAGCCGCTATAGTCGTAGCGTATAAAAGGGACCGTTAAATTTTTGCCTGCTATTGCCATATTGTCATATTAAGGCCGTGATTTAGGGCCAATGTAACAACTTGCCTTTAAACTTGGGCTTAGTTAAAGGTACCTTTAGCAAAAGGAAACTGTAAAGTTACCTTTAACTTATTTTCGTTATTACAACTTACAGATAAAATAAAGTTAAATTTTTCAAAAATATGGCAGTGCGGGAGCAATGTCGATAAAACTGCTCAATTAAACAAGTTTTTTTTAAACGCAATGGCAACGAGGCGCCTCCTTTTTTGTTGTTGTGTTTCCTTATTCATCATTTGAAGTTGCCATATTGAAAATTATATATAATGTTGTCAAGTTCTAACATAAACTTAACTTTAAAATTTAAAGGTAGGATGATCCACCCTTTAGCTTAACGATCACTTCTACCATATTGTCCACTAATAATAATGAAGAACAATTTATCTGCCCATTAAAATCCTTCCTTTAGTTAACGGCAAGTTGTAATAATGGCCCTTAGTCGTACAACGTGTCAAAAATTACTTGAGTACGATAGTAAATACTAAAAAGTGAAAGTGTATAATAAAAAATTTATTGTAAGGAATATATAGTAAAACATATGTTTTAGCGTTTGTTTTGTATGACAGTGTGGCACCACTGACAGAAATCCATTACATTAGTTTTTAACATAATCGCACAACTTCATTTAATAGTTAGTCACGGCCTTAACATTGTAAACTTCGCTTTGATGTATGTACATCAACGTGTTAATTTTATTACTCATACGCCTAGTGTAGTTTGAAGTGAATTAAAACTCTTTATATGTAAGATTGTTAAGATGTATGCTACATACTTATGTACATATTTATATATTTCTAAATTTTAAAAACAATCAGTCAAAAATATTATACATTACACGATCCGTACAAACAAAATGCATATTCTCATCTGATATATGAGAATCGTTCGTGCATTTGTTGGAACTTGAATTTGTTTACATATGTACATAAGCAATTGATAAAAACTAAAATGAAAAATAGCACATTAAAATAAATCACATCAAAAATGAAACGCTTAACTTTCTACAAATCTTATCTTTCTTTATGGATTCGAAAGATTTGAACTGGATCCACTATCGGATTCATCAGACTTTCTTTGCATTTAGTGGTTTAAACAAAATCTTTTTCTGAAGTCTGTATATCATCTTTATATATTTCTTCGTAAGTAGATGACCTATTCTGAAGATTTCCACCTTTTTAAATAAAAAGAACACAATTTTAATTTATGTAAGGGACCAATTTACTAATCACTGCAGATTACTGATGATTAGTTTTAACATTTGAAAAAGGCTAGAGCAATTTTGACTTGTTTACTTAGTTGGTTAGTTGTTGCAACCCTTTAGTCAGAACCTAGTCTCTCTCTCGCAGTGGCAAGACTTACAGTTAAAAGTCAAATCAGAATGAAAGATTATTGCCAATTTTATTTACTCTCAGAGTTTTTGCCAGAGGACTGCTGAGAAGAAGTCATTGTTTTGTACGAAATGTTTGAGCTGAGGTTTGAATCGCGGTCTAGTGCCAATTAAAGGGCATTAAAAGGGTAGATTTAGATTTATTTCTGATGCCATTCTATTTGGAACCATCACGTATTCCAAACCGACTATTTAGTGGCAAAGGAAGTTAGTGCTGATATATAGATCAGAAAATCTATCTTCAAAGACAATCGAAGAATTAAATCAATCGATTTCTAATTTAGAAAAATTCTAACGTTAACTACGCAATGTGTAGAGAATAGCTAAATAAATAAAATTTGACTTGTAACAAAAAAAAAATCCAAAGATCTCAACTACTCAATGAAAAATTAAAATAATACATGAAGAGCCTTCAATAGCCACTTAAATCATTTAAATTTTTACTCTTTTAGAAGTCACCGTGGTCTAGTAGGTAGTGTGTCGGCTTATTAGACGAAAGGACCGAGTACGAATCCCAGGTCAGACATCAAAATGAAATATGAAAAAATATTTCTTCGGCGACTTCCTCTCAGCAGATTTCTGGCAAAAACTCTGAGAGTAAATAAAATTGCCATGAAAAGTTTCTTAAAAATCTGTCGTTCGGAGTCGACTTTTAAACTCTAGGTCCTGCCACTCCTGTATAAAATTAACACACACAACACGAGTGGTGCGAGAAGCTACGACGTTGTACAACCTACTCTTAAAAAAACCACTTGCTAAACAAACCGCATATTATGGCACGCCAATAACCGACTTAAAAGTCCTGCAATACATACGTAAATTTTTCTTATTCGAATAATAATTGGGCATGAAATGATGTAGAAAATGGTAATATCCTTAAAATTAAATAAAACAAAGTGTATGTGATATATCATCGAAAGTTTTTATTCGTTTAAAAAACGTATTGCAAAACCTATTGATTGATATTGCCAGACAGAAGTTTTTATAAAGCTAAGGCTGCAATTTAGGAATATTTAGTGAACTTTAACTTATCGGCCTACCTAGTCATGACAACAAGAACAAAATAGAACGTATAACAGTTTTCGGAATTAAGAAAATTGAAAATTATTCGAACAAATACAAAGAAGTATAGATCTTGAAATTTTAATTTTAGATTTATAAACTTTAAGGTCTGGGCTCTAAAAATGTTAAGAATTTTTGATATTACTGGAAACCACCGTCTTAGGTCAATAATTCGTTATCAGAGCCTGATATAGTTTATATGGTTTTTGATTTTATAAGTATGTATTAACAATCAAACCTACATATATTATAATTATTATGTGAGGAGTGGCTGTAGTGTAACAGTCTAATGTCGCTTGTGGGAATATAATCCACTACATCCCTAGCACTCAGTTAGCATTAGCAATACTCGGCCAAATTGTTTAACTAATTAGTGAAAATTTCCCATATACAATTAAATTTGTCTGTTTTCTGTTTTATAATTTAATTTACTTTGTTTTTCTTTTAGTACCCTGTATACTATAATCTAGAGTCTAGGTTTGGAATAAGTATTGCACGGTTTCTTTACCCCTTAAAGTTGTTATCCTTTAAAATAACAACAACCACAATTCTTTAAAAACAAAAAAAGAAGCAAATTGTATAAAATTTTGTTACCAAGTTCTTTCATTGCTTTATTTTGTCGAGGAAACTACTGTATTTAATTATAAGCAAGGATGTTGATTTTTGTTCTTAATATTACTCCTGTGTTAAAGGTAAAAACAAAATGGAATAAAATAGAATGGAATGGAATGAAACTAGCGGAGCAGAGTAGAAGAATATAAATGTACATACATACATATCTACATGTTAAAAAAAAAGGTTTTAATGCGGCGAAGTTCACTAAACTCCAACTTTTTTTCATATAATGGTTCTTTGGTACCTTTTGTGACTCCCCATTTTTCTTTTCACTCCCTTTCACTAACATCTACCAACCGCTGTCAATAGAAATCACCATCTGGAAGTATTTAAGTGTACGGAGAAAGATTGTGTAAAAAGTAACGATGAGTTGGTGGGCGGTTGGGCGGATAACAGATGTGTTTGTTAGTTCGTTGGCCGTTTGCATTTGTTTTTAAAAGCAGCATTAAGCCGCATAATTTTTATCATAATAAAAATGCTTTCCTACACTTGTAGGGCTTTTAGTTTTAGTTAGTGATTGTATGTACATACATACAATACATACATATGTATGTCTGTATGTATGAATAGGTATGTATCGCAGTATATGCATTTTTAAATACTTGAAAGTTTTATTATTTTTATATAAACCACCTGTGTAGACAATTTTAACACAACATCAATAACTTAATGAAACAATCTTATTTCAAAAACACGATTTGCGTGATAATATTGGTCAATATCTCTAATTTGTGTTAAGAAAATCAACATAATGTAATTAATTTTTAATTAAACGCATCTATATTAACAATACTAAACTTTTAAAAATGTAAATTTATATTTACCTTATACATATGTATATGTATACACATATATAAAGACTAATATTACCATAAAAAAAAATTGAAAAGTTTTATTCGGTGTAAATTCCAGATGGTAAGCCCGGTCTTTTCCGCTGTACTAGTTAAGTATCTGTTCTTCTGAACATTTACTTGATGCTTCTGAATTTTCGAGTTCTACTGGCTTAATTATTTTAACAGCGAATATATTAATGGAAGTTTGAAATTCTTTTTTGGAAATCTCTTTGTACAACTCCTTGTTTCGAGCCATACATAATTGGTGGTCTGATTGAAATTTCACAGCTCTTTCGTTTTTATTCTCATATTCCAGAGAATAATCTGCTGCTAATTTATTTGTCAATTTAAAAGACTGTTATCGAAGGTGGAATTTCGTTCTCACCACTGTTACCACTTGTGCAAATGCCTTCAGCAACAACACTGTCGACAATTATATTATATTCATGATTGCGTAGCAGCATCGTTTTTCGCTCTTTTATTTGTCATACACCAGTGGCCTAAACTAAAGCAACCGACTTAAAAGTTTATTATTTACGTAGCAATATTGTAAAAAAACAAACCTGAGAATTTGTAAAGGTTAGCTAGTGCAAATCTTTAGGCTTCCATTAATTTATTAAAAAAATTTCGAAGAAAAAAATCAAAATTCAAATACTTCAAATATTAGATGCAAAAAAGTAAGCAACTCATTTAAAATTTTTTAAATTTTCAGACACATATTCATAATTAATTACATAATTAAATAGTGGTGGCGTGGTGAAGTGGTCAAAACAGTTTGTCTACAAGTCTAGAAGCCCGGGTTCGTCGAATCCCAATTGAAGTTGAAAGAAATAAAAAAGTCCAGGTTTAAATCCCAATGGACTTAAAAAGTCATTCATCATGGTTTTCGTATTTCGAGTTACGTGGCTGTACCCCCTCCAATACAATTCATCTAAGAAGACCCCTCACCCCAAGGAAATGGAAAAAGATAACTTCACTGAGAAAATATATGTATCAGCGGTTTAGCAAGGTTCCCCACCACTACAGCACATACTCGGAGGACGTTGTGTTTCTGACAACAATAGGTAACAGTACCATTATCCCAGGACTTACTACATCAGACCAAGGAAAGGAGAAACAAGACAGAATAACAACCAACCGGAACTTATGGCAACAACATAAGCCAAACGAGAGAGAGGTCATGGAAAAAATTCATAATTAATGGAATATCCTTTCTTTTGCAAACCAGGTGCGCATTTGAGAGGCATTGAAGTTATTAATTTATTGGTTTCACTTTTCGAAATGATTTCCCATACTTCTTTTATATGTACTCTGGTAACGTTTTATTTTTCTATCCTAATGACCCAAATAGTAGGTCCCGCCACTCATGTATAAAATTAACGCACACAACATGAGTGGTGTTGAGAAGCTAGGCCGTAATCCTGACTGAAGGGTTGTAATGGCCAATTATGTATGTATGTATGTAATGACCCATATGTTTCCTATAGGCTTCAGGACGGGTGATTGGGATTCAACATACACAAATCAGTTATTTAAAAGCCTCGTAAAATGTAAAAAAGCTTAGAAGGACGAAAAGATAATTCGAAAAATCAAAACAGGTTCGTTCGTGTTATTGACAACAAACTAAATTTAAATAATGAGCCAAGAGAAAAATGCGAGGCAAAGCGTTAAAAGCAGAACTGCACTCCAGAAAAGTTGAAACAACCCATATATTTTACAAAAGAAAGTAAGAATACAATGTACTGAGAAGTTGCGCATTTACACTGGAGTGCTGGAGAACGGCGAAATGTATTGATTTTCGTTGAGTCCAAATTTAACTCCGAATGAGCAGTTTGCTCTAAGTATGCATTGTAAAGAGAGAATGAAATCGTGTGGGGATGTTTTTCACCCAGTCGAATCGGGCCTCTGTATGGAATTATGTAACGGTTCATCTATTTGGAAAACGGTAATTTTAGCGTTTGCTAAAGATGAAATGCTTGTTTTATGGATGGAACTTCGCTTAAATGTCATTAGAAAACACACAAAAAAAACAGATATACTCAATACCAAATAGATTAAATTGAGTGCCTAACTTTAATGGATATCCTACTAGATTTTTGAGAAACTTTTCAGGGCAATTTTATTTACTATCAGACTTTTTGCCACAAATCTGCTGAGAGGAAGTCGCCGCAGAAATATTTTTTCACATTTCGTTTTGATGTCTGACCTGTCGTATGAACCGTGGACTTTTGTCTAATAAGCCATCAAACTACCTACTAGACTACGGCGACTACGCCATGTTTTATTATAAAATAGTAATAAATTAGTAAAATAAATAAAAACTTTAATGTTTTTAATTCATTTAATTCAATTAATTAATTAATTGAAATTATATGTACATGTATTTGGTATGTTCACATACATTTATGCACTCTTCATTTAAGCATTTTCTTCATTGTAGCCATCCGTGGCGTTTTTCTCAATTTTATTCAATAGAGACTAAAACGTTACAGCTGTTGTTGTTGGTTTTTATTATTTCATTTTTCTTTTTAATAATTCGTACTCATACTTATCTTGCACTCAATGATTTTAAATGGTAATAAAAATAATAATTAAAATGATAAACCTCATAAAATGAAAAGTTCATTTGTAGTATAGTTGCATTTTATTTTATTATTCATTTTATTTATCGAATAATTTTTATTATTCGTTTTATTATTTCGTTGCATTGCATTGTATTTTAGTGCAAACTTTATGTAGTAGATTATTGTTTCAAGATGGTTCTTTATTTGTAGTATTTTTCTTAAAAAAAAAATGCTTTCCTGCAGACCATCGCATAGTTTCTAACACGTTTTGACGTAATTTTGTTTTTCACATTAAGTTTTCTATTTTCAACTCTAATAAAAATAAAATATTTTTAAGCCGTATTAAGATGCTATTATTGGAGATAAAATAAAATATTGTTCAGTGCTCTTTGCAATGTGCATCATTCATTTTGACTCTGACGTTTAGTTGAGAGAACTGTTAATTAAATATTAATAAATGAGAAAAACATAAAATTTAATTTTTATTTATTATTTATATTATATTACAGTAGTCGCTCACAAATCAGAACCGCTTTGTTTTTGTGGCAATTCTAATTTCTGAATTATTCTAATTTCTGGACGTTTTTTTTCGAATAAAAAATAAAGAATTAAACAGATTTCCTTTCAAAAACTAAAATAAAACACATTTTGTGATGCTGACACCTTCAAATCTAAGGCTAGCCGGTTCCCTTGGATGCCTTTGTCAAGCTTTTCTAATATTTTGACTTTAGTTTTCAACGATAAAGTGTTTTTTTAAGTTTATTTGACATTTCTAATGATACACTTTCACTTTTTATAGAGATCTTGGCAGTACAAGTACACGCGTATCAAATTTCACAAATAAACTAGCCACAAAATACATAAATGCGACAAAAAAAACATCAAATACGGAAAAACGTATATAATTTGGTGAATTCCCTTTTTAGTTTTACAGAATAAAGAGAATTTGGGGATTCTTTGTGTAAAAATAGCAAAAAAAAAAATGCTCAGAATTTAGAATTTTGTATTGCAAGCACTGATTCTTCAGAAATTAGAATTTTGTATTGCAAGCACTGATTCTTCAGAAATTCGAATTTTGTATTGCAAGCACTGATTCTAATTTCTGGAATTTCTAATTACTGGAGGTTCTAATTTGTGAGTTTCTACTGTATATTATTGTTATTACATTATGTTATATTAAACTAGCGGACCCGGCTCACTTCGTACCGCCCAAAATTGATTTTTTTATTGCCCAAAACAGGTCACATTATTCATATATTTATTTTAATAATTTATTGTAATAGCGCTGACGAAGTTGTAGTTGTTGTACTCGCTGCAAAACAAAAACTAACAGCCATATGTATATGTTATATACATATGTAGTTATAAACAATCGAATTAGCCGACTTATAGGTATCTCTTAAAGGGGAGGGTTGCCACGCCCATTTTTGGTGAGTTTGTCGATATCGACTCTACGAACTTACCCACCAAATTGCATTCGTCTACGATTACTATGTCCCTAAATATTCAATTCTAACGATTTGCCACGCCCTCTTAACATTTAGGGATGTGAAAAATAGATGTTGTCCGATTCTCAGAAATACCCGTTAAGCACACAAAATTTCATGAAAATCAGCCGATCCATTTCGGAGGAGTTAAACCACTAACACCGTGACACGAGAATTTTATATATTAGATTATATTGCATTATATTATTTATATGTTGCATTGCTTGTTTTATTTCCGTCGCCTATGAAATGATATGTATTTGGATTCAACTAGTCACCCCATCTAGAGAAATAATATGCTACTTGTTCCTGAGTTGTTACATGTCATATTAGATAGAGACTACCGGAGACTACTATGTAATTGAATACTAAAATTGAAGTGATATACAAAAATTCTAAACTTCCTGAACTAGACAGAACAGGACAATTATTTGCTCTTACCGACTAGAAATTAAAAAATTCAAAAGATAATAACAATTGCAACAGCATGGCAACAAAAGCATTCACAGAATTACGCAACGTTAATGGAGATCTCAATAGAAATTTGAAGTTCCAACAATCTAATGTTTGGTGGATAAGAATTCCTCCATAAGAATACTCACTCGTTTGCTTGGGAAGATCCAGTCGGATTTGATTTTCTAAAATGTACCACAATTGACTATGCCAAAATAAATTATTAAATAAGGTCTTTCAAAAGTTGAAAAGGGCCATCTTACATACAAACATAATTGGCCATTACAGCCCTTCAGCCAGGATTACGACCTAGCTTCTCACGCCACCCATGTTGTGTGTGTTAATTTTATACATGATTGGCGGGATCTACAGTTTAAAGTCGACTCCGAACGATAGATTTTTGAGAAGCTTTTTGAGAGAAAATCGCCGAAGAAATATTTTTCATATTTCCATTTTGTTCGAGATGTCTGACATGGGGTTTGAACCTTAACCTAACGGTCTAATAAGCCAACACACTACCTACTAGACTACGGTGATAAATTGTTATATAGGGTACAGTTGAAAAGGGCCATCTTGTTGAAGTTACGCCTAATTGTAAATTATTTAGTCTATTTTCCCAAATTACCATAGACCACCATATACATACGTATATGTTATTTATATGTTATCATGTGCATATCAACCATAAATATTTCATGCTATTATTAAATTTGTCAAAAAAGAAAAAATTGAAAATTGAAATTTATTGAGAAAACTTACATCGAATTGAACAATCTCCTTTCTAGGATGCAATCTGGCTTTCGATCAGGTCATAGTTGTATTACTGCTCTAGTGGATGTTAGTGAGAATGTCAGACAGGCTTTGGAGAATGGTGATGTAAACTTTTTAGTTCTCTTGGATCATTCGAAAGCTTTCGATACGGGCGATCATAATATGCTTATTTGGAAACTTAAATTCTTCTTCGGATTTTCTAATACATCTGCCAGGCTTATATATTCATATCTTTCCCAACGCGCACAATCTGTTTTTTTGAAGGGCAAAGGTTCTGATTCTCTACCTTTAGACCAAGGTGTGCCTCAGGGCTCTAACCTTGGACCACTTTTTTTCTCCCTGTATGTCAATGATTTACCTGGATATCTTTTGAATTGCAAAATCCACTTGTATGCAGATGATGTGCAACTTTGCTTAAATAGCCCGGTGGATGATATTTCACGCGCCGCTGATTGTTTGAATGGGGAACTTGCACGGATCTTCTTATGGGCAACTGCTAATGGTCTCTGTTTGAACCCCGGGAAATCTAAATGTATTTTATTGCATAGGAGAAGTGTCGTACCCACAATTTCCAGGGATCAGGGATGTTGTGATGAATAATGAGAAAATTGAGATAGTTAATGCGGCGAAGAATTTAGGAATAATTTTTAACTCCAATTTGACGTGGCATAATCACATAAATTCACTCGTGAGGCAGACGTATATTAAGTTGCGCGTACTTTGGTCCACGCAACTTTATATACCTTTGAGAACTACAATTTTAATTCGGAAAACTTATTTGATTCCCTGCTTACTGAATGGATGCAAGCTGTTTGGTAATTGCGATTCTAGCAGCAAACATAAACTGAACGTTCTATTCAATAATATTGCTAGATATGTTTATAATTTGAGAAGATATGATCATATATCTGTGGCAGCTATCAAGTCTTTACGGTGTGACCTTTGATAATCTTCTAAATATTCGTGTACTATTATTTTTGCATGGAATTGTAAACAAGCGGATACCGAGTTATTTATTTGACAGGCTACGTTTTGTCCAGTCACCCCGTGGTAGGAATATTATAGTTCCTCGGCATCGCTACTTATTTTCCTAATGGCAGTTTTATTTACATGCTATTCGACTCTGGAACATTCTTCCACAACATCAGCAATGCAACACCAACGCTAATAGCTTCAGGAAATTTTTGTTTCAATATTTTCGTTGATTTTTTCTTCTCTCTTTATATATATTTGCAAATTTGTTTTTTTTCTCCTTTTTCTATTGTTTTTTATTCCCCTAATTGCTTCTATCTACATATCTTGTTATTATTAAGTCAATTATTCATTACTAAATTAAGTTAATTACTATGTACATATTACGTTCATGTACTTTAAATATAAGATTTTCATCTTGTTGTACAGGATTTGGGCAAAATTTCATTAATAAATAAATAATAAATAAATAATAAATAAATAAAATAAAATTTTTTGTTAGAAAAGAAAATATTGCGAAATGTTCTAAAACTACATCAAAATGCTTGACTGCTGCGGCTAAGGAGCCAAAGGAAGTTACTTAAATGACATCGTATTTCGTATTTAATAGCAGCGTTCAAGAATTAGAATGACATAAAAGTTTTATCAAAATCACAGCTTTATTTAACTTTAATTTTTAAAACCGAAAAGGGTGCCCTGGTAGTCTAGTGGGTAGTGTGCTAGACTATTAGCGTGAGGGTCGTGGGTTCGATTCCCACCAGAGACTCTGGTCTGTGACACTACACCGAGCATATGGTCAAGTTACTCGCTTAGAATATAATTTGTAATTGTATTGTAATTAATTAATAAATAAATAAAACTGAAAAATTAATGAAACTTTGTAAGAGCACCATCACATTTTTTATTGTTTTTCATTATTAAGTCATCCAACATCATTCGCAAGTAAACTGTTTAACAACAATATTTCCAGAATTTTTCGTAGTAAGAAGATACTGTTATAATAATATATATTATATGTATACACATATCTATAGTATATATCAATTATAATTTTTTTTATAAAAAAAAAGTAAAATAAAGCCTAAAGGAAAAATTGCTTTTAGGAACATAACACAGTAGAAGTTTTACCTTGTTGTGTATTATTTATTATCTTTATATATCATATGTATATATATATACATATATATATTCAATACATATATGTATATGTATATTTTATACATATTACGACTTTATTATTATTATACTCCATTTAATATGGAGTTGAACAATTAAAATTATACCGAAAATAAATTAGGACCACACGATCATTGAAATACGTACCGGAAACTATGTTCAGAGAAATCTGAAAATAAAAAAAATGTTCATAGCAAAGTAATACATTAACATCATCATATTCGGCATATTTATTTTGAATATTATATTTAAGTCTTCCCTAAGATTTTGAACTGAGTATAGAGTGGTTGATTGGCCTCTACAGTAGTCACTCTAAAAACGGGAGAATATACAGTATTTCGTAGTAGTGAACGCCCCGAGTGTTACTACTTAAAAAAGCTGTAATTTTTCTTATTTTTTAATTGTTTATTTTTAAACTTCAGCTTGTCATAAGGACATTCTAGGTTTGAGAAAAATTGTTGTTGGTAAATATACATATGTATGCCCCACATCTTACATGAATGTTATCTTTGTGCAGCATTAAGATCAGACAACATGGAGACCTTCACCGGTAGTGCAGTAAATTATATTTTTTTTATTTTCAAACAATTTTGTATGTTGTTTAGGGTCGTATAGAAATCTTATAGAAATCTATAAATAATTTTAAGTCAGTTAAACATTAATTATGTATTTAAAAAAAAAAAGAAAATTATTTTAATTTCTTTTACATTTTGCATTTATTTTCAGGCAAACAAAATTGGTTTACCACCATTTTTTTGTCATAATGGTGATCACCTGACTACTCCTCCGCCTGCACACTGTGGTATACCTCCCTACCAGCTGGATCCAAAAGCCATGGGTTAGTTGAATATAAACATTAATATACATATGTATTTTAGTATAGACGATACGTCTTTAGTACAAAAGAAAAAATATTAATAATAATAAATAATAATAAAACATTTAGAAATAACTGAAAAACGTTTAATCTTGACAATAAAAGACTTTGCATCATATACTATTCCATTCTAAACTCTACTCAGAATTGAAATGGATTGAAATGCAGTTTAACTTCCTATCAAATTTATATACATATAAAAATAACATGTTTATAATTTTTATTTCTTTCTTTATTTTTTTTTTTTTAATTTTAAAATACAGCGTAGGATATTAAGTACGGGAACACACCTAATTTTTTTTTCTTGTAATTGCTTATTGAATATCGATAGATTTTTTCACTATTTCAGTTATTTTTTATTCATATATACTACACTATAAATTTATTCCACACAGACAATTTAAACACCGGCGAAATGCTTTTATCGAAAAAAATAAAAAAAAATATGTATATATAAAGAAAAGCAAATACTTGGCAAAATCAAATTTGCAAATCAAATTAGTTTGCCGACAAAACCGGAAAGCAAAGAAAGGTGAACAAGCAAACAAACAAACAAACGAACATAAAAATAAAAAATAATAATAGGAAAATAGATGATCAATCTGGTAATTACTTGGCAATCGTTTGGAAAATTGCATCCATTGTTTCAAGTGTTGAATCCTCAAGATATTACAATACAAACTTTAAAAGAAAATATAACAGCATCTTAAGTGGATATTGTTTATGCAAACTTCTCTGAAGTATATTGATTCCATAAAATGAACATAGAGAAGTAGTACCTCTAAGCAATTTATTTTAAGGAATTTTGTATACCTCCTTCAGCTAGTTCAGTAAATATGCATACCATGCATATTTCTCAAAATTGCACAATAGAAAAAAAAAAAGAATTCAAACAAATTTACGTTATACGTACGTACGTATGTAAATACTTTTCGTCAAGCCAACATTTATTTTCTTCAAGAAAATAACACACGTTATTTATAACGATTTAAGTTACATACATATATGTATGTATGTATAATGTTAAACTGCATAAATATTTATTTAGTAGTGAAATAATGTTAAAAATTTATTTTTCCATTTTTAATAAATTTTTTCGATGCCATATTATTATAGAACAATTTGAAGGATACATTAGTAAGGGATATTTGCCTTTGATTAAATATGATCCCGTTGCATATACAAAATTTTGTCGCTTTTAAATAAACTTATAAGCGCGTATGTGTGCATGTACATACTTATGTATGAATGTGCTATAAAGCGAATTTTGAAATTTAAATTTTAATTTCTATCACACAGGTTTATAGGCAACCTACGAAGAAAAGCACACATGATTGAACGTTTCTAATTGAAAACAATAAAAAAAATCGTAAAACAATAATAATAACTATATACAAATACACACACATATATGTGTAAACACATACATACATGCACTTACGTTAATAAAGAAACAACTCAGCCACTCTGACAGTCAGTCAGTCATCTAGTAAGCAAACTAAAAATATTCTTTATTTTTACTGTACACACTTTCGCAGTACCTGTGCAAAATATATGTATATGTATATGTATATTCATATAATATAATACATATATAGAAATGTATGTGAGTACAACCATGAGAGCAACAACTAAAAACTCTTGACTTTCTCACCCCTTAATGCAAAAGCAAACAAATTATATATGAAATCATAATTTTGTTTTAATTCTTTTTTTTCATGTTCTTTATTGTTAGTAGCAAAACATAAACAAATCCATGAATATTTACTTATATTCATAAATGTACGTGTATGCATACATACATATATCCTTCTGTTCAAGGGAACGTTTCCGTACTAAGAGATAAGACCGATTAGTACATTAATATTGCTGGCGAAAAAGAATTTGCGATTGAGAGAGTATTAAAACTGGCACTGCTAACAAACAAAATTTTATTTAGTTAAAATATTATACATACATACATACATAATTGGTCATTACAACCCTTCAGTCAGGATTACGGCCTAGCTTCTCACTCCACTCATGTTTTGTGCCTCAATTTATACTTGAGTGGCGGGACCTACAGTTTAACGTCGATTCCGAACGAAAAATGTTGAGAAGCTTTTTCATGGCAGGTTTAATTACTCTCAGAGTTTTTGCCAGAAATCGCCGAAGAAATATTTTTTTCATATTTATGTTTGATGTCTAGCCTGGGGTTTGAACCTTGGCCTTACGTCTAATAAGCGAACACACTGCCTACTAGAAAACGGCGACGAAAAATAGACAGAGTAATTTGAATTCCCTTATATTATTTAAGTATGATCAAAAAATTAAAACAGCGTGCTCCGATAATATGTATGATCGGCAGTTGTTTCCCATCAGCGACTTTAGTCGGTTACGCTACACCCACCATAAAGTGTAATAACTCCGCTGGCGGAGTTTAATTGAGCAATGTCGATAACAGCTTCAAAATTATCGAAAAAGTTAACTTTATTTTATCATTAGCTTTTAATAACAAAAAGAAGTTAAAGATGACTTTAAAGTTCACTTTAGCTAAAGTTACCTTTTACTAAACCCAACTTTAAGGCAAGTTGTAATAATGGCGCTTAGTATTGCTCCCTAGTAAAATTCCTGGTAATATTTCTTTACCTTTCATTTATTCTGTTACAGAGCCTGTGTACGGCAGACAGCTATGACTGTCATCTTCGAACCCCATTATAAACAAGAAAATTTTTCATTATGGAATCGTATCCATAAACCTTAACGATTTTTCTTAGATATTTAAAAAGAGCACTTGACAGAGCAGTCTATGGTAAAGGGAATTTAAATATTCATGTAATATTACCTGGATTATTCTCTCCCACATTAGTTGCTCCCATAAATGCACGTACGGTTTATTGGTAATTCCCCCGTAATCATGAACAAATTTTCTTTTAGAATTCCTTTATATTTCTCTAATTTCTTGTATGCTTTGTACGAGAATATCTAAAATTCCGAATAAAAAAAATCATCACTTTTAATTCGTAATAATTGGAATTATTAACAAATTTCTCCCTACAAAAAAGTAGTCACTTTCTGCTTTACCAGGGGTGAGTTTAGTGGCGATTACTATATTTCTTGTTACTGGAGTGACACATGAAGCAATTGTCAGTAGTTGGGGTTTTGTAGCAAGTGAAGTAATTTAAAAAAAAGTGACTGTCATTGGTAGTAGGGAGACCATCGCCACTAAATAACTGGCGCATACGTATACGTACCATTAGCAAACAATAATAAAATCATACACACAAACAAACATTTTAATGCACAAGTATTAATTCCTATAAAATAATACTAACGACAACAACAACAAAATTAAAGAAAGGAAAAGAAATGAGCACAAACACACTCACTCACTCACTCACCACTTACCGCTCTTCAGAATGGATGAATGAATAATAAAAGAATAATACAACCATCAACAACCAGCAAAAAAAAAAAAAAACAACAACAACAAAACTAAACAACAACAAAAAAAAAATAATAATAATAACGATGGTTAAAAATTTGGTTGCGAATAGTGCATGGATGGATGGATTTAAGGATAATTGTTTCATAAGTATATTTAATGGTTAGCAAGCGGTTGAATGTGCTAAATGTATTTTACCCTGAGGGCTTAAATCATTAAATGGCTCTCAAAAATATTTCACACAATGTTAGTAAAAAGATTATTATAATTGTACACCCCAATACTTAATCACAATCAGAATGATGTGGAATAACACACATGCATACATTCATACATACATACATGTAGATGATTATGAATGTACGAACATACGTACGTATGTATGTATGTACATATATTGAATATACATTTGTATATTGACTTTTTCTGCATTCCTTTAGTGAAAGTTAACTAACGAATAAGATATGAAACTATAAAACTATGTATATGTGCATCAATGTAGATTCTAAACAGATACGAATAAACAATTATTAGAGAGATATTTTTATTTTTATATGTATTCTTTAGTTAATTTCAATATGAAGTTGCAACTTTTTTTTTTTATAAAAAATACTAAACACAGTAACAAATTCAACAACAAAAAAAAATTTAAAAAAAAATGAATTAAAATGTCAAGTTTTGTTCATGAAATGACAAATATGTATAGTATACATAGTATTTAATTTTTAAAAATATAACTTTTCTATTTTCTTTGCGGAGATGACGCGGTCGACGGCACGTGACTACTTGTATTGGCACATGCTAAAAAGTATGCACTACTAATTGCCACGAAAATTATTGTCTGTGTGTGTGTACAGCTTAAGGAACTTTAAAGTTTTTTTCAATTATTATTATAATTTACTTTAAAAAATGTGTGCATGTGAGCGCTGAAAGAAGGCATTTGTATAAGGGATGCTTCTCAATGGTATATTTAGTACAATTAACGTAAGTTTCCAGTTTGAGAAATTATATATTGGAACTCGTTCTAGGTGCTTTTACAGTAAATATATGTATTTCTACACATGTTTTCTTTTCCTTATTTATTTCTTTAAGTTTTCATTTTCAATAACTTTTTGCACATACATACATACATATGTACATATGCAAATAAATTCAAAGTATTTCAACGGTCAAATATAGATAACATTTAATTTAATAATTTTATCTGCGAAAAACGGAAATATTATACTACTTTTGGTAGTCGTTCAAACGTGCAAAGAGCAAATTCTCTTATTTCATATTTTTTAATTAAATGCTGCAATTAAGAATGGCCAAACTTGAAAAAATAAGAAAAATTTAATATTTTCCAAGTTGCAATTGCAGTGAACAAGTTTTATTTAAACGCAGTGGCAACGACGGGCTTTTCGCTCACTTCTACCTTATTCTCTACTAATAATAATGAAAAACAATTTATCTGCCCGTTAAAATCCTTTCTTTTAGTTAACGGCAAGTTGTAATAATGGCCCTTACACTTGTACAGCTTTAACGAGATATTTATTGCCAAGTTCCAAGCCAAGTCCATGTGATATACTATAAATTATCATATTCGCAAGCAAAATAACAGGCCAATGTCTGGTCATGTACTTGCATGTGTAAAGAGTCAAGGGCATCAACTTCAATTTTTTTTTTCAGTTGTAATGGTGTACTATCTTAGAATTCTTCATATCATAGTTAGGCAGAAGGGTGAAGAGTACTTAACAAAAAGTCGTACTTATTATTTTCTTTGAACATACAATAGTTATTTTATTTGAAAGTAAAAATTCCGAATGTGACATTGGCTTCTTTTTTTTGTCCAACATTTTTGCTGACAGGAAAGTTTTATTTTTTCGGACGGTATCTAATGTTAGGAGTAAGTAGTTGAATAACAAGGTTGTATGCTGTAAGAAAATTAAAACATGTTTTTGTACGGGCTTTTGAAATTGTGCTTAATAATGTCAAAGCCACGAGCTGCCTATTTTTCATTCTGCCAGTATAAGCTTCCATGTTCCATATTTTGAAGAAGCGTCGTAAAGTGACCAAATTTCTATGCCATATTTTGCGGGCTTTGAACGAATATATTAGCGAAAACTGCATTGGCTTTGAAATGGGTCTAAGATGTACTCAAATGTGGTTTGTTGGCGCAAGTTAGTTGCGAAGTCAAATCTTTGGCACTTTAATACAATCATAAATCGCTTGAGGCTCATTATAGCTTGAAAATTTGGTCTATAGCGCTTTTCCATGAGATTTCTGTCCTGCATCAAGTCAATGTCCTGCAAATTATTTCTGTATAATTGTAGTTCCATATCGACGCCTCCATTCTTTAACGTTCTAAGTGTACTTAGAACGTTTTTAATGTTCTTGCCTTTTTAAATTCTACGTTCTCTAACTTAAATACTGTCAAAATTTGGTTAAGATGCGCCGATCCGTTCCGAAGTTATAGGGAAAATCTACTTAGAATACACATATAGTCGTATGTAGCGTGAAAACTTTGAGAGCTCATAACTCAAAACACACTTTTTCGACTTAGAATGTTATAGAACGGAGGCGTCAATATAATTGTTGTGATATTGGGTCATATTGATGTTAGATGTATGTAATATAATTATAGTATATATGTATGTATAGCCAAAGATGATAATAACTTTTTGTAATTTTTAAATAATAATTTCGGAAGCTATAGAGGATAAAATGCAATATAAGGTCGATACATTGCCATTTAATAGGAAAATTTTGAATTTGAAACCAAAATTGGTTCAAATTGATCCAAGGAATACAGAAGGGCTAAGTCAATGTTGGTTTGAATTTTGAAATGTATCACCATTAAGGTTCGTGAATTGTGTTTAATATTAAATTTATCATTAATTTATCAAATATTTATCAAAATCTTATGTTGCTAAGGGAACTATTTAGAAAATCAGCAACATCGAATTCGAGAAAAAAGAAAAAAATGGCTAGTGAATGAGAAATCTCTTCCTGTTATAATAATGTATGATATTCTGTTAATAACTCGTTAGTTTAATATTTAATTTTCTCAAAGGGAAAGAAATACGGCACGTTCCTTAAAGTGGAAGTGATACTATTCAATTCTGATTTGTATGACAACCAGTGATGTCACCAGTACAGTCAAAATTGAATAATAAAATTCAGTTTAATGTAAAATTAATTGTAATTCAAACAATTGTACTGAAATATGAAGTGCGCAACGTTATCAAAAATACATCAAGTGAAGTAGTGAATGATACGACAGTAATAATCAATTGCGTTGCGTAGGTAACTTGCAACACACCGCACGTCAAAATGAACAATATAATATTTGTATCACTCTACATACTATATGTATGCGAAAATTAAAAAAAATATGAAATATTGTTATTGATGCAGAATGAAAAACAACGATTATTAAATAAAACTGTCACATTTGACATAATTTGAATGAGCCATTGAAGAAAAGAAATTGCTTTAAATTATTATTTAGAAATGAAGAATTTAGTGAAAAAAAAACCTTTGCACGAATTTTTTTTCTTTTTTCAAAAATAATTTTTGTTTTAGCCATTTAATTACGATTGCAGCTTACGTGAATTTGAGCATGAAATGATTAACATTTTGCAGTCCGATTATTTCGAACATTTAGGGAATTTTCCGTTAAAGACAGCAATTTTAAGGACATAGCAGCACTTTGTAATTCAGGGTTTACATTTAGCGAACTTGTTTTGACTTCCACTTTTGTTTGTACATACATAAGTATGTACAGTGGACAGCAAAAGTCTGAATACTCCAATATATTTTGACAAAAAAAAAAGTCCCCACAGGCTTAATACTCTTGCACAATGTTCCGATATGACTTCAAGAGGGTATTTAGGAGATCATTTGAAAGAACGGTTATGTAATCGCTAAACCTCAAACAAAAGTCAACCGAAAAACTTGCTCATGCTGCCATCAGAAAACACTAAACAAAACTTGTACATTCAATTACAAATGGGTTAAATGGAGTGCTTGACCTTAGGGGATATTCTACTAAATACAAGGGATAACATTTTTATATATTAAGCCTTTGAATTTTAAATTTACTCAAGGTTCTCCTTGGGAGTACCTATGTAGTCATCTGAAACTTTTCGCTATTTTTCTCTTGTTTTATGAAAAACATTGAAAATTTTTTTGTTTTATAATAAAATAGAAATAAATTAATAAAAAAAAAAAAATATATAAAAAATTAAATTTTTTATACAAACTGTTGGATAAAATTCATGAAATTGTCAAAATATATTGGAGTACTAAGACTTTTGCTGTCCACTGTATATACAGTGATAACCATATAATTCAAACATTCGTAAAACATTCGTAATTATAATGAAATTATTCATTTTATTTATTTGATAACAAAATTTATTTTTTAGTTCTTAAATCTAAACCTTAAACAGTTTCCAATAAGTTGTTAAATAGTAAAAAATTTCCAAATTTTGTAAAGAAAAAATGATAAGACGACTATTTTATTGGGTTGGCTATATAATTAAAATATTTACTGCTTTCGTTTTTATTGCGATATTTTTTAATTTTTTTTGTTGTTTGTTTAAGTTTTTTGTTTCGTCAAAACGATCGATTTAGCAAACCCTGATCGAGCAATAAATCCGCAGCACGTTACAACGTTGTACCACAATTCATCAGCATTTTTGGGATTTTTGTCTTCCATTCTCTATTCAACTTTCGTGCACAAATTCCCGAGAATCCATTTAAACCATTTTAAAACATTTACTTCTTGTTTCTCCAAGCAGCTTTTCAGAAGTCGTGAAGTGTGCTTAGTGTTATTGCCGTGCATGAATGTGACATACATACATAATTGGGCATTACAACCCTTCAGTCAGGATTACGGCCAAGCTTCTCACACCACTCATGTTGTGTGCATTAATTTTATACGTGGGTGTAACGTCGACTCCGAACACATATTTTTGAGAAACTTTTTTATGGCAGGTTTATTTACTCTGAGTTTTTGCCAGAAATCTGCTGAGAGGAAGTCGCCGAAGAAATATTTTTTTTTCATATTTCGTTTTGATGTCTGACCTGGGATACGAAGCCGGGCTTTACGCCTAATAAGCCAACACACTACCTACTAGACTACGACGAATGTGACATATTAATGGTAAATTTGTCTCCATGTATGGTAGCATTGTATTTTGTCTAATATTTTTGTAAACATGTAGGTCCATTCCTCAACTGACTCCTAAAATTGGTTCAATACCACGCCATCATGCTTAACTAAGATGTTGGTTAGCTGGACTCCATATTCTTACTCTGATCCTAATTGGCAAAATTAGAATTAGTCACCAGATAAAATATTATTCCAAAAACTTATTTAATTTTTCAGTTTTTATTTGCCAAAATTTAACGTGAATTTTAAAAGGTTTTTTCTAAACTCTTCTGAGATTGATTATTACCATCCATTCTTCTTCCTTTTTATGATAAATTTTTTAACAGAGTGGTTACTGATTAAATCATTTAAAACGCACCAACACCAATAAATTTACAAAAATCAAATTAAATCGGATATTAAAAATACATTTATACGTTGCAAAATTGAAAATGTTTTCATTTTGTGACCACTTGAAAAACAACACTTGCACTACTTAGTGATTTATTTTTTAAGAAAATTAAATGGAATAGAAAAATAAGGAAGGAAACAAATGTAAAAGATATCAAACTTATCTTTCCAGTGAAAAAATCTCTTTCAAATATTAGCAAATAACCAAACAAATCAGCTGTCATACTTGTTTCCATTATATGTCCGCCACTGTGCATACATACATCCCTTTTTACACACGGTTGAAAACACTTGTGCTTAGATTTAAACAGAAGATTAAACAAAATTTATAAAGATTTAAACGTATACGTATATGCTTCGCCTTGATGCTACGGGTCAAACTCCAAGTCAGACATCTCAAACAAAACGAAATACGAAATAAATATTTCTTCGGTGACTTCCTTTCAGCAGATTTCTGACAAAAGATTCTGAGAGTAAATATATTGCTAATGAAAAGTTCCTCAAAAGAATCTGACGAGGCAGATCATCCTATTCAGACCAAAAAATTGGTAATCATCTACCTAGTTTGCGAAGAAACCGAAATAGACTGATGATGCCGCCAGCCCAAAATCCATACAATCAGTGACGTATTTGGAATGTATTGCACGTTCTTGGACCTTATGTGGATTAGAATAGTCCCAAATTCATCAGTTTTGTTTGTTCTCGTACCCATACATCCAGAAATGGACCTCATCGCTGAAGATGATTTTCGATGAAAATTAGGGTCAGTTGCCAACTGCTCCATTCGGCGAACAATGGCCGTTTACCTTCAATTCTTGGGTCAATTTTGTACGGATGTAGGCCTAAGTCACACGGCAAAATTCGCCAAGTTATGGTCTACGAAAGAACAAGTTCTTGTGAGAGACGTGAAGTAGACTGCACCACGGCCACGGACAGCGCCGATGTTTCACCAGTGAACTTGAATTGATAATCCACCTGGCGAATAGTAATTTCAGTTGGACGATTATCGCGATCGTAAAATGGGCGAATTGCGTCATAGGTTGCTCGAACAGAATACAGAAGTTTTTGAATGTTGTATTCGTCCTTGGTAATTTGGCAAGGCAGCCCGAATAAATGACAACTTATTTGACAGATGAAGCTTCAAAGAAGATGACCGTTATCAACTGTCAATTTTCGGAAGTCCCTATTGGAGGCACGATAGGATGAAAAAGCAATGGAAATGCAAAGCAAAGTTGATTTTGTCAGAGGATGTCTCTTTGTTTTGAAGTTATGCGGTTTTTACCCCATTTGCTGTTGGCTTTCTGTCTGGTCCCCTTTCAATATGCTGTATACATATGTATGTGTATATATTTTATTTGCTTGAAATTCAAACTTTTATCAAGACTGATGCAGCGTAATCAAGCGTGTATTTGTAATGCCTCTTGAAAGTTCTTTTTTGTTTATTTTTTATTGTAAAGTAATGATACGCCTTAATAGCTTTGAAAAGATTTCTAATTTATATAAGCACATACATACGTAAAAAAAACGTAAATGATAAGACTTATTGGACATGAGGTTAGGGGAGTGAAAGGAACTGTTTATAAAATAAAACTGAAGGGGAGGAAGTTGAATATGAAAAGGTTTTTACGATACAAGTCTCGTACATAAATACTGCTGCAAAACCAGTTGACAAGTTGTGGTAGTATCAACAGCATGTGGGCAACAACTGTATTAACGAAACGTTCACGACGTAATTATCGCAATAGTCTTAAATTTAATGACTTTTAAGCTGAAACACGTACATACTCCAAGCTCAACACTGATTTGGTTCTATTGTTTTAATTCCAACAATTATTGATGCTGTTGTTGATTTTGATGGGTTCGCTGTCGATAGTTAACTATGGATTTGAAAGTAAGTGGAGTTATGTGGACCTATTGGTCCATTGCGACACTTCATATAAGAAAAGGGCAAGGAGAAAAAGGAAGACGAGAAGATAACGGAGAAGGTGGGAACAGAATTTAGAAAATAAAATAGAAAAGAGAAATAGAGACCGTAGACAAAATTTTTCATCTAAAGATATCGCCCTAGTCAGTCAATCCTATTAGATCTTTAAGTCTATTTTCTGCTAGTTGTAACAGTTCCTGAACAAATCATCTACATAGCCTACGTACTGTGACTTACAAATTCCTCTTCTTCTTCGTCACATAACTTACAGAAATGTGAGATATTCAATCTGATGATCTGATATAAGGCAGCTTAGCAGCCTTGTACACTTTCAGCCCAGACGTGACCGAAAACATGTCCTCTCAAAGCCGTTAGTGTTGCCTGATTTTCCACATTAACTGTAACTCTTGAACTTTTCAGCATACGTCTGCTGAGCTTAACGACTGCATTTGTTCCGTGTCCACTTTAGACTTGTTAGTAAATATGGCCCAGTCATTCAGGAGTTTATCCGAAATTATCCAGAAATTCCTATCCAGTAGTGGCACATTCGATGGATCGCAGATGTGAATTTGTGTTATTGTGACAACCGAAATAACCTGACTCCTCTCCGGTAGTTCCAGTCGAAAGAACCTGACCTTTAGCAGGACTGATCGATCCACCCTTCAGGAACTGACTAGATCTAGATAATTCAGACTAAAGAAGCTTCTAGCTGCATCTTTCCTCACATATTCCTCAATATTAAAGTAAGAATTTATAATACAAACTTAAGAATATGTTTATCATAGAGTTTCAATTTAATTTGCGCTATTTTTGTTCGAAATGGAGGGTTTTCAACGTAATGCAAATATTATGTGTTCCTTCAAGTATAATGTGTTCATATATATAAAAAAAATCTTCAAACCACGACTGTTTTCTTCACTCACAACGCGTCTTCATACAAGACTGACTGAATTCTTACTACTCGTTGTCTGCTTCGTCTTGTCTTTTTATATACCCATCTAGACAGTCTGATGAATGTTCTTGAAGTCGAACGTTCGTGTCTTCGCCTTCTCGAGATCTCTGTCGTTGTTTCATTGTTGTTTGTGTATTATGTTCACATTGCTTGTTGTTGCGTTCTCGGTTACTTGTCTATCGCCTTTTCTTTCACAACGATGTTGTTGGTTTACTTGTAGCAAGTTCGTTGTATTTGTTAGTGTAGCTTTTGTTAATCATGTTATTGTTAAACGATATTTCCATTTTCGTAACAACATTTAATAGAATGAATGTAAATAAAAAATTCATTGAAAATTTAAGTTCATGTTTCAAAGCTTTCAACTTTTTTTTAACGTTTTAAATGTAAAAGGTGTTAATGTTTCAGGAGCGAGTTCACTGTAATTATATAAATGTTCTCATTAAGTAGCATATTTTTATTCGACATAGTGGTGCATGAAATTTCGAAGAATTACAACATAATTCATTACCTTATAAATTGTTTGTACACATTATTATGACCTAAGACCATAGTAGGAAAATGACCAATGAAAATGACATCCACATTTGTTCTAGATATCGTCGTATCAAACAACAATCTTAAGGTGCAACAACTCGGTCTCCCTGGAATGTACATACATATGTATGTAAAGATTTTTATTAACTATGATATTACTCCTCTGCAAATCATATATAGTTTATTAGTTTCGTTCAAATAAATGCAAATTAAATGTAATTTTTTTTGTTTTTCTAACGATGTTGTTAACAAAATTAGAGAGCTGTTTTTAGTCTACTCACCAACACAATTAAATCAACATGTGATGATACTTTACGTAACATAACAACTCTGTCGACTATGTACATATACTGGTTTCATACGACATATGTATGTATGTATATTCGTATTGTGATAGATTGTTTCGAAGAACATTTTAATACGTTGTATTGAAAACGATATGTTTTATTCACCTCTGTTGATATTTTTGGATAATGTGTTCCTGCTTCGATATCACCATTTTTCCTGTACACAGATAATATGTTCTCGAGAGTAGAAAAGTAAATCAATTATTTTGAATGGATTAAAATAAAATGAATTTTCATTAAATAATACGGTAAGGTATGATTTCATTTAATCGCAAACAATTTTCTAGTGCTGTTGTTGTAAAATTGTTTATTTTTTTTAAGATTGAATAAGTAAACAGGATGTCTGTGTAAATGATACCTTTGGCTTGGAACAGTGCTCTAAATTTAGTTTGTTTTAGCTCGCTCTCTCTCTCTCTCTCTCTATCATTCTCTTCCGATGGTGAAAAAGTATTTAGATATCGGTTTGAAGAATTGTAAGCGTTTGTTAGTCCACACACACACACACACACACATACTATATACATATGTATATACAGACTAAAACATGAATAATTCAACCCCTTGAGTGACATCCTATAAAGTTACGTCTGTCTGAATTTCAATTTGTCCTTTTGTCCGTTTTAAAGTCCTTAAGAAAATAAACAACAATAACTACATATAACAACATTATAACGCAACTGCATTTATACACAAATGTAAATTCGCATTCGAAATTGTTAATATATGTAGTATATGTATGTATGCATGCATGTATGTACATATATGTATATGATATTAAATATACTTTGCATTAACTGTTATTTACCGTAATTTTTGTTGCTATAAATGAATTAATAGTTTCGATTTTGGTACGACCGACAGCTGCTATAGAATTTCTAAAATTTAAAAAAAAGAACTTAAACTTATTAAATGCTGTTCACCGTCATCGTCATCGTCATTATTATTGTTATTGTCAGCGTTGCCGATAAACGTTTTAAACCAATATGACCGTACACTCGCACCACACACACCTCCGTTAAACATCCGTTTATTGTTGTTAAAATCAACTTATTTTAAACTTCTTTTGTCAATATACATAAGCGCTTCGAATATTAAAAGAACACAAAAATACAAATTGAGTACAAATTTAATTACAATTACAATTTGACCTATTACGCAGAGGTTGCTTGCTACAACATTTGTACTCTACTTTATATGTATGCAGGTACATACATATGCATGTAATAATTTTTTTTCTGTTTTTTTTCAACATTTGGTAGTTACATGGCGTCAATATGTGTCTGTTTATTTGTTGAACTTCACTCAGATTATTTACATGGTTTAAAAGCGCTTAGATATTTGACAACAACTCTACACCTTACAGTACAGTACCTACCAGTTCATGCATACATACATATACATATGTATTGTATTGTATTCAAATATAAATACAAAATAAATTGTATTAATAATTAGACTAAAATGTTAGTCCTATACGCAACGGCTTCAACTAAATTTCGGTTAAGATTCGTTTTAGACAATAAAAACTATATTATTAAATGATTTCATTTTACCTAATGGGTGGAAATTGCTGGTAGAGAAAAATAATAGAAAAAAAAATCAATTTAATTAAAAATTACTTTACTTACTAATGACAACTACTCAGCGATCCAAACACAAAAGGAATAAAGAAATAAAAAATAAAATCTGAAACCCAGCCGGCAAAATAATCAGCCTTAATCCCCTGTTTACACATGTTCTTTAAAGTTTACTCATGAGCCCTTTTTATGCTGTTTAATAATATTGGGTGGATTTTTTCCTTCAGTCCTTCGTTTTTATTTATTTTTTTTTTATTTTTTCTGTTTCCTCTTGTCGCTTTTTTGTTTTTTGTTTTCTTTTTGCATTCACTATTGCTGCAAGAAGAGTATGTACGTGACATAATATATGTATGTTTTTAACACACACACAGATTGCCAAACTATGGACGCATATATTGTATTAAAAATTTAAATCTCTTTTCAAGCATTAAGTACCAAATAGAGATTTACTGTGTTAGACGACAAGGAGGATGGCAGGATATCTTTGTTAAGCAATCAAATTGAAATTACGTACCCATTATTAATAAAAACGAACGAAGAGTGTATGTACACATGTATGTATGTATGTATAAGCGACTGTATGAGCGTTTGAGTGTACGAGTACCTTCCCATTTGATTCAATATGCTTGACTTGTCGCTCGCAGATCAATGACAATAGATAAACAAATGTTCGCATTTCATTTTTATCGATGCGTCAGGGCCTATGTAATTTTACATCAATATTAACATTTTATACATGAGTCTGTGGGTAACTGAATAGAGCACTTATCAACATTTTGAAATCGTTGCAAAACATCTTTATTATCCATCCATACGCAATGATACAGTGGTAAATGAATCTAGGTCGTAAGGATATAAGCTAGAACAGCGTTTTACAATATTTTCTTTTAAATTTATTTCTTATTTTCCAGATATATATGTATATACAGACATACATACATATGTACACATGAGCATATACATATATTTTGAATATTTATTTATGTTAAATTGAACTATTATAATATTAATACAATAAATTTTATATAAAAAAAATTTTAAAATTACACAAAAAATTACACAATTGGCCATACAACCCTTCAGTCAGGATTACGGCCTAGCTTCTCACACTATTCATGTTGTGTGCCTTAATTTTGTACTTGAGTGGAGGGACCTACAGTTTAACGTCGACTCCGAACGACAGATTTTGAGAAACTTTTTTATGGCAGGTTTATTTACTCTCAGAGTTTTTGCCAGAAATTTGCTGAGAGGAAGTCGCCGAAGAAATTTTTTTTTTCATATTTCGTTTTGATGTCTGACCTGGGGCTCGAACCCGGGATTTATGTCTAATAAGCGAACACACTACCTACTAGACTACGGCGACTTCCGAGTGGTATATTTATCTTATGAAAATAAGTGAAGTCTTTAAGTAAACTTCTGTATGAATAAATATTTTTTATTTTATTTTTGATATAAAGATGATAGAGGAAAATAAATAAATAAAAAAGAAAGTATGTAGTTGCGCTGGCAAAACATTACTTTACACCTTTCTGTAAACGATATCATTGGCAATAACATGTAATGTCTTACGATTTATTTATTAACTAGAATACAATTACAAGCGAGCTAACTTAGATCGAGTAACTTAGATCTTATGGTTTGTGTAAGGTAGTAGACCAGATCCTCTGGTGAAAATCAAATCCTTATATTATCAACTAGTCTACCAGACAACCGAATATGTTATAATGTATTTATATGTATGCATTTATATATTTATATTATATGTAGAGAATTCTAAATATCTTAGAAGATATTCATATTATTTTGCCGAGTGCAAACAGCGCGACTCAACTTAACGCTTTCATAAATATAGTCGAGATATTGTTCCCATCTGTAGAAAAGAATATTCAAAATCACCTTCACCTTAAATTTGTTTGTATATCATATCCCTATCAAATGAATGTATGACCATTCACCGCAATCCTTTCACATCATGTCTCACTTTTTTGCTATTCCAGCAAAAGGCGTTCAGCCGCAACTAAACTTTTGGTGTTTACAACGTCTATAACGAAACTATTTTTGTCACCGATACGCATACTGATACGATAACATCTATAATATTTCTTAAATAAGTATCCATAACAAGTTATCCAAACAAGTGGACAAACTGACGTAGATATAAAATGTTCGTTGGTTCGTACCGTAACACATATATTAGACGCAGAAATTGAATCTGCGGTCAAGCAAATGACTACAATTATGACCTGCGATGCTAAAGTTTCTGCACTTAAAGCAATGACAAAACACGAACACCTATAACAGCATCTATTTGATTACAAAATGGCAAATGAGCGAGAACTAATGAAGAAAAATTGAAGCTTTTCCTAATCATTTAGGGGCTGTCTTCACTTCAGATGTCACTGATTCGCATATCAGTCCCTTAACTACTGACGATAACATTCAATATCCTTTAACATTCCGCTCTTCCACTTTGAGAACAGCTATTAACAGACTGTATGGAAAAAAGCTACTGGATATGACAAAATCGCCGCCTTAACGATAAAAAGCTTACCTACCTCAACTATACTAATTACTTTGTTGTTCCATTCTTCGAGTTTGTTCATTTCCGGCACCTAAAGCGAGCAAGCATGTAACTCAAGTGAGGTCGTATCGACTAATAAGTTTGTTGCCTATTCTCTCAAAATTTGTGCGAAAGACTGTTTTTGACAGCTTAAATCAGGAATTATTTCCCATCATTTATTTGGTTTTAGAAAACAAACAAACAAATTTTGCGGAAAAACAAATGTGATTCGAGAGAGCTCTTCCTAAGCATCTGGCACGATGGTGTGATGTACAAAATTATAAGACTATTAGTCGCTAACGTCCATAAGCTCTTCGAAAGATATTTTCACACAAAATCAAAATTGTTCCGGAAAAGGATATCTGCTGGCGTTGCTCAGGGAAGCATCGTAGGATAATTTTTGTATTTATTGTTCACTGCGGATATGCCTGAGAGCTCATTCATTAATACTTCAAACTTCGCGGATGACACTGCGCATATGTATGTATATGTACTCATGAAAACCCTGTACTTGCTTCCGCGCAGCTCTAATCCCATGTTAATGAGCTACAAAACGGTTCGATAAATGGAATATTAAAGTTAACGCTGGCAAATGCGTCCACATAACTTTCACGCTTAAAAGAAGAAATTGTCCTCCCTTAATTTAATTAATTAATGGTTTAAATATTCCGGAAATAAGCCACAGAAACTACCTGGTATGTACCTTGATCGTTGTCGTTGGGAGACTCACCACATTGCGACAAAGCTATCTGAGATAAAATTAAAACCTGCCTAACTGCATTGGCTTCTTGGTGCTTATGTGCTCTTGTATAAAGCAATTATAAGGCCCATATGGTCATATGGCCTGTTATGAAGAACAGCCTCATCATTCAATGTAGACAAATTGCGGAGAAGGCAGTCTAAACATCTTTAGGGATCTCAATATTCCCACTATTCGGGAATAAATCAAAAAGGCAACCACATCTTATTTAATAAAACTTTTTAATCATCCAAACTACCTTGCAAGAAATTTGGTGCTGTTTAAGGATCATAGACGTCATAAAAGGCTGCAATATTGTTACCATAATATTTGTGCACACAAAACGTTGGTTATTGTATTGGCAATATCATCTTTATTTACTTTAGATTAAGATTTTAATATTATAAAATTTATTCGTAAATTCTTCGGAAAGATCCAATAAAGAAAAATAAATAGAATGTCTCGAACGTTCATTAATGATCCTTCAGCTTGTTTTAATTTTAAGAAGATTTTATTGTATGTTGATGATGATGATTATGATGGTGTTGATGATAAGATTTTTCTAAGCTACATATGTATGTATGTATGTACATACATCAAACACATCAAAAGAAGTTTTAATTACAACACGTATCAGTGACTGACGATAAAAGACTCATCGGCGTTATGTAAACCACTGGAAAGATGTAATCGATAATATCCAAATATAAAATCTTTTCGGATGAAGCTCATGTTCGTCTTGGTGGATGTGTTAATAAGCAAAATTGCCGAATTTGTGGCTCAGAAGGCACACAAGTGGTCTTAAAGAATGCGCCCTTTACGAGTGATTGTTTGGTGTAGCTTGTGGAGTGGAGGCATCTTTGGCCTATATTGCGTTGAAGATGAGACACCTATCGCACCATGATAACCGATTTTTTGTACTCGCTCTTCATGTTATTGATGTGGACGATGTTTGGTTTCAATAAGATGGTGCAACTTGCCACACATCACAAAGAATTTGATGAGATGTAGGACAACTGACCATTGATATAGTATTGTGGGAAACAAAAAAAAAAAAAAAAAAACATTTTAGTGGCATACATATATAAAGTACAAGACCTAGTAGGTAGTGTGTTGGTTTATTAGACGTAAGGCCCGGGTTCAACCCCAGGCCAAACATCAAAACGAAATATGAAAAAAAATATTTCTTTGGCAACTTCCTCTCAGCAGATTTCTGGCAATAACTCTGAGAGTAAATAAAATTGCAATGAATAGTTTCTCAAAAATCTGTCGTTCGAAGTCGACATTAAACTGTAGGTCCCGCCACTCACGTATAAAATTAACGTACATAACATGAGTGGTGTTGAGAAGCTAGGCCGTAATCCTGACTGAAGGGTTGTAATGGCCAATTATGTATGTATGTATTACATTTTACCAAAGTTAAACAGGATGCCTTCCATTATGTACTTACTGTTCATACGAACTATTTAATTTATTGGATTTTAATTACTGATTTGTGATAATTATTATTTTTAATTATTCTTATTTACTTAAAGTAATTGAAATTTTTTAATAAGATCAACTCTTTTAAAAAATGAGTCAATGTTGTGTTAATCCAATTACAAACGAAATAACAAGTGAACAAAGACTGTAATGCAATGCAATTTTTATTAGCATTGTGATCATAATTGTATTCTTTCTAAAAAAAATTTGAAATTTTAACAGAAAAAAAAAATATTAATCAAACTTAATCAAGTAGTAGTTTTTATTTATTGATTGATTATTTGTATACAATTTCAATGCAGATATTTGAAATATTTGTTTCAATGCTTTGGAATATTCTTTGTATCATCTTAGGAAATAAATTCATTTTTAGTTTCACGTACTTTTTTAAATATAAAATGTTTAATTTTTTTTTATGTATTTGTCTAATTTTAGGCTTGACGAGGCCGGCAATTTATCCATTTCCTTCTGGTCAATATCCATATCCTATGTTAAGTCCGGACATGTCACAGGTGGCATCATGGTAAGTCTTAGTTATTTAATATTTATTTTAATTATAAAACTATATGAATCAACAACATAAGATAATCATTGCCACCTAATTGTGAATAATTTTCATTTTATCCGTAGGCATACGCCTTCTGTATATTCAGCAGCATCTAGTTTTAGAAGTCCCTACCCTACCTCCTTACCTATAAATACTACATTATCCAGGTAAATACAATTTAGATAAAAACCAAATTTAATTATTTAGTATTTCTATTGATTTTAAAAATCTCTTAATTTTTTATTATTATTATTATTATTATTCTAAATTACAAATTAAAGTATTGAGTGTAAATTCTTTAAAACAAAAATTCCACAGATTAATAAAAATTACAACGCAAATCTTAATAATACATATGTATAGTACTTCTAATCTAATTTAATTTTAATTTGATTTAGTTTACTTCACATTCAATTCCCAAAAAATTTTCGAAATGTTCGTGTAGTCGCCATTACCACCGCCTTCTGCATTATCTGTCATATTTGTTACGGCGTCTTGAGCTCTTTCAGGAGCATTATTATTATTATTATTGTTGTTTGAGGTCACAATTAATTATAATAATACATACATATTCAAATTAAACTGATTCAAAAAATTGGAAAAAAAACAATCCGAACTAATTTCATCTAAAAGTTTTTTTTTAACAATTGCCGCTATTCCTGTTTTTGGAATTATTTTATATTTTCATTACAACTAATAAAGAATGATTCTTTGTTGTGATATCCTCGTAGTGTTGAAAAATTCAGTACTTTAGTACTTTTCTCAATTCTCTTTCTTTAGTACCTTTTTATTATTAAATATTTTATGTTTTAGGCTTTTAAACTATTAATGCATTAGCAACGTATTGCAAAGGTAAAATTAGTCTTTAGCCTCGATTAGCCAAACATACACGGAACATTTGTCCGTTTTTAAAGCAGTGAGAGCAGTAATGTAATTTCAGTAAGCATTTACATTGCTCTTCATGTGCTACATCGAACGTCGACGTTTATTGTTTTGTTACGTTCAGAATCAACAGTTTTTATTTTGCATGTGAGGTTTTCGGTTTCGTACCGTACATTTATTAAATCTAAATAAATAAATAGTCTAGTAGATAATGTGCTGGCTTAATAGATGTGAGCCCGCGGTTCAAATTCCATGCCAGACATTTCCATCAAAACGAAAAATTAAGAAAATATTCCTTCGGCAACCTCATTCTGTCAAAAACTCTCAGAGTAAATAAAATTGCCATGAAAAAGTTTCTCAAAAATCTAGCGTTCGGTCCCGCCACTCATGTATAAAATTAACACACACAAAATAAGTGGCGTGAGAGGCTAGGTCATAATCTTGATGGAAGGGTTGTAATGACCATTTATGTACGTATGTATTTTTTCACAAAAGTACCATTTGATGCGAAAAAGTACTCCTTCAGTTATAGTTCAGTACCATTTTAAAATTTCGATTTTGCAACACTGTATCCTCGAGTCTATTAGTTATTAAACTTAATGTGGCAACTGCCAATGAAATCGCTGATGTTTCGCCTTCCACATTCTGTTTATCGTGAAATTGAAGATCTTTGCATTTACTCAGTTTTTCTGCTTCTTTTATTGGAAATGTCGAAATTTACAGCTATCGCTGCTTTAATTACCAGGCATTCTTGATTGTTTTTTTTTTTTTTGGTGATAAACAATGTCGGCCCAGTTTGGTCATCTGCGATAGTAGGGAAATCCGACATAGTTGTGTAAACATTTTTTTTGACGACAGCTTGCGCCTGTTTTTATACCAGAAAATTAATGAAGAAAACATTTTTTATAAACTGCCAGTGCACATACGTGTATGTACATACATATGTAGCCACTGTGTTGTTATTAACATTATCGTTTTAATTATTATTCTTTTAAGTTTTTTTCTTTTTTTTTAATCCAATTAAATTCCATTTTGAGACACATTTAATATTCGTTCTTTCAATGTCAGAGTGCACGGTAGCGTTTAGTGCGCGGGGGTATATAGCGGGAAAGTAATAAGTAAAGTAAAAACAAAAAACACCATAATAGGCGAATAACAAAAAAAAAAGGAGAATTATTTAAGTATTTAAGAAGCTAGGCCGTAATCCTGACTGAAGGGCTGAAAAATTTAACATATTTTCCATTTTGCTTCAAAGAATTTCATGGTCAACGGCATCAAATGCTTTGGAATGACCTAGTGGAATGAGGAATATCACATTGCCATCATCAATATTCTGTGTTATTTCCTCTGAAGTTCTGCAGCGAAAACCGGATTGTTTATGTGAAATTAGATTGTTAATTTCAACACATTGAAGATATTTGGCTATGCAATAATCTGTCAAAAACTGTGGCAGTATCGCAATTGGCTATTACCTTTGCATATTTCCAAATTCTGTGGGAAGCTGCTTTGTGTAGTTATAGTGTTGAATATAAATGTAACATGCGGTAGAATTGTTGGTAATATTAATTTAAAAAATTTTGAATGGTGTTGTTCATGCCAAAACTTCAGACTGATCCCAACAATGAAAATCAAATGGGCTAGAACACAGAACAGGCCGATTTTGAATAGTTATGATCGAATTTGGTGATTTATTATTGGACTGAATAAAACTTCCATTTAATTCTTCTATATTAATGTCGGATCCTTCAAACTGGTTTCTGCAAATGGTTCAACTGCTGAAGAGAAGATTCTGGAATATTAGACAGTTTTTGAATGTCTGATGATTTTATTTACGCGATATTCTTCGTACAGTTCAGCCGATTTAAACCTTTTCCAGCGATTAAAGATTAAGTCTCTCTTTCTAAAAGCACTTTTAACGTCCAAATTAAACCATGGCTTTCTTTGCATCTAAGAATGACATTTTTCCTGGGTACTGATATATTGAACAAATATTCAATATTTTCCTACAAAAAGTTAAGTTGATTCTCAGCGGATAAAGTGTAGTAAATGGAGTCCCAATTAATTCTATATAGCTCTTGCAGTAACAAATTGTAATTAACGTTGCTAAGATTGTAGAAGGAAACAGCATTTACAGCTCGGTGAAATTTAAAATTATATGTGAGCAACAGCAGATCGTGCTTTGAAAAACAAGACATTTTCCATTTTACTTGCAAATATTTATAACATCAATTAAGGAGTTTCTACATAGTTGTAGTGTAGTGGATAGGGATCGACAAGCAAGTTTGAATTAAAATAGCCACATATACTATATCATATCATCTTATATCAGAGTTTATGCTTCTATATTTGATAACATTATCTCGGATTTAATAGATCGATGTGGTCTGTAAATGAACGAAGACATGTTCAATTTTCTCACCAGGGTTTGAACAACAACATATTTTGGAAGGTATACCCTTACGAACATATAATGCTATACCACCCGCCTATGATTTCCTATCGCATCGGAAAATATTGAAATTTTAAAGTTTAAAAACACAGTCAAGATCGTCCGGATCAAACCACGTCTCAGACACGCATACAATATCCACTCCAGATTTTTCAAATGTGTGGCGAAATTCATCTATATTATTATTTAAACTTTGGGCATTTATATGACACGTATTCAAACTCGATTTCTGCCTACTCATTATATGCACCATGTCAAATGTATTATCTTTGGAACCAGTTACCATTCCATTCGTTAGGCATGCAATATTTTGGTGGTGTGAAGACGATGTATTTGAAGTCGCCGTGGTCTAGTAGGTAGTGTGTTGGCCGGGTTTCGTATCCCAGATCATACATCAAAACGAAATATGAAAAAAAGAAAATATTTCTGCGGCGACTTCCTCTCAGCAGATTTCTGGCAAAAACTCTGAGAGTAAATAAACCTGCAATGAAAAAAGTTTCTCAAAATCTATCGTTGGAAGTCGACGACAAACTTTAGGTCTAGCCACTCAAGTATAAAATTAAGGCACGCAACATGAGTGGTGTGAGAAGCTAGGCCAATTATGTTTGTATGTATGAAGACAATGTATTAGAAGTAATATTTAGTTTTTGGCAATATTGGATACACGTTGAGGAAGAACCCCAATATTAGCAGCTTTTGGGCTTTTTTTTGTAATCATATTCTCTAACTGGAGTATTTGCAAGCCAAAAGTTAAGCTCTAGAAGTTTTGGAAAAATGTCAGCAAAATCAGTAATTTTAAAAGATGCGATGCGTCTAGGTTGAGAAAATTTAAATTTGTATACCAGAATATGAATATGAGAAATAAATATATTTTTTCTGGGACGTATTATTCGTCATGGATTATGAGTAACTATTTTATCCACTGTTGCGTTGTTAGGAATTTGTTCATTAACATGAATTTCTAGCGTTACCAGGGTTTGTCCACTGATTTTTAGTGGAACGGATGCTAAAGAAGTTAATGGGTAGATTGATCACTGACTTCCACAGCATTAGGAGTTAAAGGTGCCGATTAAATTAAATTTAAAGGCATGAAAGAAGATTTATCAGTCCTTTTTTATTTTATTTTTCGAAGATAATAGATCTTGTGAATTGACGAAATCATGCAAGTTTGTGAATGTAGTAAATGATTCACCACATTTTATGAGTTCTTCTTCTGTAACTTTTAAAAAATTTAAAAAAAATATAAATTAATCCTTATAAAGCCTGGGCAAGTCCATTGAAGTGATGTTAATGGGTTTGCAAGAGCATCAGCATCTCTATCTTTAAGAGTAGTACATTTTAAATGATAATTACCTAAGCACCATCAGCAAGTGATCATACATACGGTCGTTACTATTAAGTTTATTACAAAATTAAACAAAGTTATTTAGTTATCGGTGTAATATAAATAAGAAAAAAAATTTTAAAATTAGCAAATGCAAACAACCAATTCAGTTGCATTCAGTGTAGTGTCGATTAAGACGTTACAATTGGCCAATTCACACGACTTTGTATCGTGTATGTTGTATTGAATACACTTTTTGTTTGTGAACGCTCAATGCTATGCTGTATTATGTATTTCGTATTTCAAACATCAAAAAACGATAAGAAGAAGAAGGCCAGTATTCATAATTTGATTTTCAAGCAACAAAATGAGAAATTGTTGACTCCAATTTGTATGTATGTGAATTGTTGACTCAAGTTACATAGAAAATATTTTATATTTTTATTCTTCTTCTTGATTACTGGCATTTACATAAACTAATAGCACGTAACCAATACAACTTCCAAAAACATATGAAAAAAATGTGTATAAGTGTGTCGGATTTTTATATGAAAATTATCAACAACAAGCATATACTGTTGTATGCAATGAATACAACGATACAAGGCCTTGTTTGAATTGCCCAAATGTTGCATTTATAGTTAGGAAATAAATATGATGTCTTCACACTTGTATTAATTGGTAATAGTTGAAATGTTATTAAAAAAGATGTCCAATTAGAAGATCAATTTTTTAAAACAGATACCTCAAACAACACTTTGCACGATGATACAAAAGTTGATGGATTTATTGTAGCATAAAACGAACCAATCGGACAATCAAAACGCTTGAAATCAAAGAAAAAAAAATATGTACGAAGCAATGAAAAACACTTTCACAGTTTTCAGTTGTTGTTGCACTTGTTATATTCTTTCTTGCCTTTAGTTTGGCAAGAAATGATGCTGAGGGGGATAAACACTGTTTTTACCCAAACATTTTTGCAGCCATATGACTGAACTGTTACCAGTAAAAATCGAGAAGTTCGGAGAACTATTACTCAGCTCAATTTTAAAACAACTCCTGAAAAAGTCGTAACAACAACATTCTAAAGGAGAAATGATGCATATCCCTCGAAGTTTGTCAGGCATTTGACGGAGCTTGGCACGGAAATCTGACTCATATGTACATATACGTTAAAACTAAATCTGCCTAATAACATTTCGTAGCCTTTGGAAATTGTTAATAACACTTTCTGTGTGCTCCTCAATCGACTGCAGTCTGTGTATCACAGAGTAGTATATTGTATAGTATTCAATTTCATACGTAGTCACACCTTTGCACAAAGCGTCTAGGTACCTTCAGGATCACATCTTCCAGCACGAAAAGTGAGTTAAACTATGGCGTATAAAGGGGTACAGTCCTACTTTATAATTCCCTTGTAAAACAAAAGCTTACAAACGTTTGCAGCTGCATCTGAACTTTTTGCCCATACATTGCGTGACTTAAACTCGCATATGTTCTTCGGGTGTCTCAAATAAGGACTACTTGCAGCCCATGTTATAAATGGGGTAAATCGTAGCGTTATACTGTTTTTCAAGCTTCAATTTCTTATGACGGTACAATAAACACGTACTTCAATCTATTTGGGTTCCCTGCTATTTACACTACTTACGGATCGTTCAAGTTTATTTTGACGCTTCTATGCCGCTACAGTAGACATAAAGGCGTTCAAAGCGATCGACACACCGTCGCTTGTGTTTCGCTATTTTATCATTATTTCGACGGAACGAAATTATCCGTATGTATGTACATATATGGAACTTTATTTCTGCAGGAGTTATGTTTGTCACTTGCAATCGAAAAAATACTCAAATGTAATATCCATAAACACTACTCCTTCTTTCCTCCTTCCATATTTCTACTTCCAACACAATGAATTGCATGAGTATGGTACGTCCCATGGCTGTAAATAAAAAATACCCTAAGGACTATGAAATAGAGATTATATTGTTATGTATCTATTTATACAGATTATACGACCCTGTGGAGAGATCTATCTTAAAAGCTTATATTTTATTAAAAGATTTTTGAATAAAAATGCTGTTAGAAGCTGTTTTTTTTTATTATTATTAATTATTGAAGTCTGTATGTGAATGTTATAAGTATTTGTCGATTTTATTTTCATTTTGTGTGAGAGAAATAATGAAAGTGATTGTCAGACTCATTGATTGTATTAATAACTGTCAACATTTTTATTATATAGTGATTTTCCATTCCGGTTTTCACCCAGCCTTTTGCCTTCAGTACATACATCACCGCATCACGTGCTTAATTCGCATCCTGCTATTGTTACATCAGGTCCAAAACAAGATTGTAACCAGGACAATTCAGCAAATCATCGCTATTCAAGGTAAGTATTAAATACATTTATATGTAATTGCATTCTTAGAATAAGAAAAGAAATATTATAAATATTACAATATGTATTTAAAATTATATAAGTGGGTCAAATGCTATAAATGAATGCAGTCGTCAGTCGACTGATTTTAATTTATTTCGGAAATTTAAAATATACTAGGAGTATAGGCATAAAATGAAAATATGTAATTAAATTCACTACGTACGTACGTACGTAGGTTGTACAATGGGTCAATTCGACCTCCGGGTACTGTACTTGTCACAGTTGACAAGTACACGTCCTCTAACCTAACCTAACCTACGTACGTATGTACCATTCAGGACAATTTCTCTTCTCTCTGAATGGTGTGAGTTTCAGTTTCAGAGAGCTTCAGAAAAGTTGTTCCTGTATTTGTTTATGCATGCACATATACAATCAAATAGATCCGCCATATTTATTTTACATGCATTCATATATGGAGTTGCTTTGCTATTGGCCTCTTATAAAATATGGAGGTCTCACTTACTCTTGTATCATCTCTTTCTTTCTCTCTTCTTTTGCTTTATCACTCATCCTCTTATAAAGTTCGTTTGGTTTCTTTTCTGTTTTCGTTCCTTCCTTTCATTGTTTGGTTTTTTTTTGTAGCAAATTATTTACCCCGTGCCACAGGAACAAACAAACACCTACTCTATCACAGTGTGTGTGTGTGTGTTAGCAAAGACTTCTGCTTCGTTTCTTGCCTTTTATTATTTTTTATATTCTATTCTTATCTCTTTCTTACTCCTTCGATGAAAAAGTTTTGTAGACTTTTAATCACAGATGTCTCTGTTTGCTTGAATTTTGGTTCAAATACAGGATAGTTACTACCACCAGGATGGTTGTGACAAATGAAAAAAAGCTTTTAAAGCTTTTTAAAGTCGATTAACGTCCTTAGCTTTTAAATGTTACGTAAACATGTACGATGAAGTACAATAAAATTACACAGAGAGGGTGACATTGCGCAATTATTGCCACATTTCACACATATGTAGATTGATTAAAGAAAAGTGTGGTGAACATTTATGAAGCATTGTTTGGACGATTGTCATCAATAATTTAAATGTTTTTCTTTTTTTTTTCTTTGTGTTGAGTTAACTAAAATGAAACAATTAATGAATTGATTATATTTTTACGACCACTGGTCTTCATTTTTTTTAATTAATTTCTTTTAATTAATCCCAAAACTAATTATAATTTTGATATTATTAAATTCCTAGATTCCTTAAAATTTTCAATTTTTCTTGTGGTATACTTAACGTGTATACAATTATGGATTATACATACATATATGTATGTATGTATGTATGTATGATGGCCTAGAATTGCTACTTATTATCGTGTTTACAATATGCATTACAATACGAATCAACAGTTTTGTTTTTATGATTTGTGTGGCGTTCAAAGAGCTTTTCTGTTTTTCTGTTTTTCTTGCTTCTTTTGTGAGCAGAAATCTCACTAAAGCTTTTACACCTCTCATATAAACTTGTGGTCTTCACTCGCAATTAAAATATGAAAACGTATCAAACAAGCAACAACTGAAATGTACTCTGTATGGACGTCATTAGGGTTGTAATTGTTTCAAACCAATTGAGGATATACATACAGTGTATGTACGTTTGAATTATATTTATCAGTTGAATCTCTATTTAAAAAATTATGGGATTATTCGTTTTGGCTATTATTGGAGAGGTTAGGAGCGACCCTAATGCAAATGACTTTGACTGATTTAAGAGCAGCGGATTTTTTTTTTATTGTTGAAATATAACTTTTTGAAAGCACATTTGAAGTTAATATTTTATAAGAAATGCGTGCGCGTTCTCAAGTAAAGTAATAAAACATGTAAAAAGAAAACATTAAAGTTAATTACATTGAAAAGTAAAAGAAGAAATATATTTAAAAGATAAAATTATCGGGCCAAATTGTATATGCGAAGAAAATTATACGAAATTTAAGATTTAATCAAAGAGTGTTCGTTCAAATTAATTATTGTGTGTATTTATGTTGTTTTATTTTTTTTTATTTGCACGGTTGCAAATGTACGCCTAAAGATATGCAATTGTGTTGTTAAATCAATAAATTTACACTCACGAATCGCTGCTATTGTATTTGTTGTGTTACTGTTTAACAGTTGTTGTACATTAAAATTTTAAAATAATTAAAGATCTTATTCTATAGAAATGAATTAATACTAACAATAATAATATAATTTCTTTATAGAATATAAAATGTGTAAAATTTATGTATTTTCATATCACATAATTAATGTTTTAAAACATTTCTATTTTAATTGCGACCATACACACACGCACGCACACACACAAATATAAAAAAGAGAAATCAAGAAAAACATTGAAATGTGGAGGTGTGTGAATAATAATAACAAAAAAAAAAAGACGCAATCACTGAGAAAAGGAGAGTGAATAGTGAATGGTTGTGTGAATGGATGTGTGTATGCTTATTACTGTGAAAGATTAAAGGAATAAATTTTAATAGCCATTATTGCCACAATAAATAAAATGTTATACTATTATCACGTTTAACCTAATCCATTATAGAGATAATGACCAACAACAAAAAAAAAAAACAAATACAAAAACAAAAACAAAACAAAAGAATAAAATTAGATTTTTTGTTTCGTTTTGTATAAACTTGTTGAATTTTTTGAAAAATGTCACAAATTCTATATGAAACGAACAAATTGTTGGCAACTCTCTCGTCAGTAAGTGTTAATGAACGAAGAACGGTAAACAAAACGTAAAGTATTTTGTTACTGTGCAAAATACGAGCATAGAAAATGTGGCAACACATCTATTGCACGATGTTAAGCGAAACAGAAATAGTAAGGCTGTGCCATTAGATGGATGCATTTTTTTAACGAAAAAATCCAATAACCAAAGCAAATTTCTACTTCTAACTATTGTAGAGCATTTGTCCTTGCATATCCCACTATGGCATCACAACCAAGGAAAAATAAGAAGTTTTATTTGTTTTTTTTCTTTGTTTTTCATATTTTAGAAATTTTCTATCAGTGTGTGTAATGGAAAAGAAAGGAAAGGAAAAATGTTGGTTCAGATTTAATATTGCTTTAATTATTTCCATATAATTTATAATATAATATATGTATGAATGTATCTACATTACTGTGATGAGCAACAGTATTCATATATGTACATATAAATCTGTATATATTTTTGCAACCCTCTAATGAGGAATTTGTTAAAGCAAGAGAACAAGCATACGTATTAAAATAGAGTAAAATGAAGCACAAAGTAATTCGTTTTATTTTATTTATTGAAGTACATTTTTATTTTAAAGCAAATCAAAATGTCTACTAAAGTTGGAGGCAAATGTGTCCAACGACTGATGGACTGTCTTTGTGTGCAGTTAGTTTAACAAATTCTTACAAATATTGTATGTTTTTAAGGGACAAGCGAAGTTGTACCACCATAAATGTCCATCTCTATTGTCCTCAAATATTGTAGCATAATTTATTTCTCTATTTCATTCGTAAAACTAACTCGCTCTCTCACTCTCTCTCCGTCTATCTGTCTTTTTCTGTCCTCCGCGTTGCTTTTAGTATTTCTCTTGTTTTTGTTTTGACATTCTTTTATTTTATTACTGCAATAACATAAAATTTATTGAAATGTACTTGTTTGCTTTGAGAATCTCTCTCGTGAAATGAGAGAATTGTGAGCTTATAGGACAATATATTTTAGAGCTATATTTAGAGAGTAAAACAAAAGAGAAAATTTATGTGTGCATGTGTTGGAGATAAGAAAAGCATCAACAAACACATACACACATATTTACTTTAGCATTAAATTGATAGATGGATAAATTATTTGTATTTAATATGTTCCTTTTTTTCTCGTAATTACACCTGCACTTGTTGTTTTGTTTTTATTATATCTCATATTGTATACACATATATTTTCTATTTGTGTGTGTATTCGTGCAAATTTTAAATATGTGCGGCTGTGTGTGTGTGTGTGTGTTTGTATGGCTGTGTAAATGTGAATGCGAATATTTTGGAATTGCGAAAGAGTGTAGATGAGTGTACAAACAAAGATTGCAATACATAAAAGAACGATTATTTATAGAAAGACCATTGGAAAATTATGCAAAACGAAATAAATAATTTTCTTTATTCAAAATGTCAAAAAAAAGGAAAAAATTAAAATAAAACATAAATTAGTAACACAACAACTCCAACAATACAAAATCAATTGCATTCTCAAATGATTGCAAATTAAAAGTTCAAAAAATATCACATTGTGTATATATATATACATATAAACCAGAAATATGAGTGTAAATAAAATTTAATGAATATAGAATTATAATTTGGCCTTTAAGGCGTGGTAACGAAATAATTTAAAATTTATCCGTGCTTACATGTGATACTACAATTAATTACGTACATACATACATATTTATAAACTAGAAGAAGCTCAATATAAAAAGAAAGGAAATAGAAATATATTATTGAAACAAATTTGTGATTCGATTCCTTTTAAATACAATATCAACAAGCTTGTGTGTGTGTGTGTGCGTGCGTGTGTGTAGCGTTGTTTGAGCATTTATAACTTGCCATAATAATAAGACTTAACGGAACCTGTAGCTTAATAGGCAGAGTCAAATGAATGTACATACGTTAGTGTCTGCGTTCATGTGGAATATAGTGCCGTTAAACATAAAAATGCTACTAAGTGTGCTACTAAAATTTCATTAACACGAAGAAAAAAACAACCAAATAAATAAGCGACAGTTAATTCAAATGACTACTGTCAGTACCGAAAAAACTATTGATGATGATAATAATCGAACAAATATAAAAGAATTGCATTTACAACCAACTGAAGTAAGTGGGATTCGCACCGAAATAGAGAGGTTAATGCCTCCTCCTACCTATTCAAACATCGAGTTTTTAACACCGCTGCCGCCACCAACAATAACAGAAACTTCAACGGTAATAGCTGCCAACGGCGTTGATTCATTAGCGTCTTGCAGTCAGTCCAATTTATATAATATTCTTCATAGCAGTAGTCGTAAGGTTAGTGAACTTCATTCGTTCCTAACGGCACAAAATAAAGATTTTACGGGATGTTTTACGAATATATCACCATCGCATAATTCTAACGTAAATGTAACAAGTTCCAATCAATCATCTTCGGTAGTGTCAAACTGGCCACTGACTTCGTCGGCAGTAACGACCACAAATTTGTCCAATCTGATTAATTTGAAAACTATACCAGTCGATATTAGTCCCAAACGGAATGTGATTGAAGGCTCTTCTTCTGCCATGGCAGTTGCAATAACTGAAGACTCTCCATTAGAGAAGGGTATTGCTAGCTTTAGAAAGCATCAAAGCGGTGATAAAGGCTTGGATAATGAAGACCGCCAACATGTTCAAATGCAAGATGAAGTAATAGTTACAGATGGGGACCGATTTAATGAAGGCAGCGTCGAGGACAGTTTTGTACCGCTTATACCGAATAGTACATCGAACGAATCAAATACAACGACCACTCAATATGGTCCCAAGGGACAGCTTAGCCGCTCAAAAGGGCGCAGTTTATTGCATAGATTGGCATCATTTGCGGCCGCTGCCAGCAATAGCACAAATTTCATACCTTCCAACTCTCCAAATAGACAATTGGAAAAACTTGCCAAGCGATCGTTTCGCCTCAATCCCTCAGGCTTAAAACATACGTCACTCTTAATGGAAATTCTCAAACTGAATAGTATAACGGAAGAGGAGGAACAAAGGGATCGGAATCTTCAGCAGCATCAACAGGAACAAGTAAATGAAGAACGGAAAAATATTAATTTTCAAGACGATAATAAAACCGATAATCTATCTACAGCATATCAAATGTTGGCATCGCAGTTACTGTACACCCAGCTAGTACAGCAAGCATCGCCTCTGCTCATTTTAGATTATACCTCCAATAAGAGAAATACTCAAGAGCGAGAAGCCTGCAATAAGAAAACTGATAGTCATGGGAATGATGACAATGACAATAACTCAAATTTATTGGCAGAAAACGGCAATCCGGAACTAGAGACCAGACATATTAAAACTGAAACTGATGTCAAGAAACAACCGGCCTCACCCACTATTTCACTGTTTACCAACTCTTCCACATACAATGATCCATCAGATGGTAGCCCCTCTAAGCTATTAAACTTGTGGCACGAGAAACTAAAAGTTTTAACACAAGCCCACATCTGCCTGGAGCAATTTTTGGAGATTAATCAGGAAATGCAACAAGTTTTCGATTTCTCGATTGCAACAGAGCAACAATACGTCTTTAATAGTATAAGAGAGCAAAAAAACTTGGTTGAAGCTCTTATAGCCAAATTGCATTATGTATTTAGGCATTGTGAAGATTCACGTCAGTCCTTTATAAGATCTATCAACCAATCTGAAGGGGACTCCCAACAAGCTTCGCCTGAAAATAATATGAAATATTTATCAGAAGAAAGATTAACGCCGGAGTTCAAGAATGATAGCCAATCGAAGAAAATCGATAACATTGAGCCGAATATTATGGCATTAAAGCGAGAGACAACCGATACATATGAAAGTATAGAGACACCAGAGAATAAACCAAGAAACATGAAAAACGTTTGGCAGCCATTTGTTAGCGAGACAAATCGATGTGAAGTTCTAGAGGACAAGGAAACATCTAAATGTCGAAATAAAAACCAATTTGCAAATGATGCAGGAATAAAATCCCCCATCTGCTTTTGGCACCCAAAAAATCAGGGTTTAAATTTAAATGAAAAAGCCGTCACTGCTGTTGAAATCATTCTCGAGTGTGCAGCCGTTAGCAAAAGTGATCAAGACAAGACAGCAAATAGTGATGCACAAACAATGGATCTCGTTAATATGCGCCAACCATCTCCAACATCTGCCCTAACGTCAACGCTTAACGTCAACAATTCGACTTTTTTGCATACGGCCTCAACATCGGCCATAATACCGTCCTCATCATCCTCCACTTCATCTACGCCAACATCGACAAACCCATCGCTAAGTTCTCACCACACGGAAGAAGCGCCAGCCCTTAATATGCTTATGGCTGACTGCGGCACATCATCCTTTCTTACAGCTCTTAGCAATCGAGCTTTTATCAATCTAGCCTCAAGTTCGTCAACTATTACCCCCAATATACCACCGATTACCACTACTAGCCCAAGCCTAAATTCCAATAGACGTAAGACAAAGAAACTGGATATCAGTTCATCACCCACCTCTTTAAACAGCATGAATGCCACATCGCCCACTTATGCTACAAGCCCGCCCATGACCAATGCTCAAATATATGGCACACATAATTCAACAGCTGCTGCCGCCGTGGCGGCTCTACAGGAAAAAGCTTTAAGTGATATGTTTAAAGTACGATTTAGTGCTTTGACAGCAGCCGCTGTTATTAATGCTGCTACGGCATCTGCAAATGCGGCAGCAACAGTTGCTACTACCACCACCGCAAATAACACCAATCATTTAAACAATTCAACCATAAATACCGAAGGTCCTTACGATCTCAGCATTGGCAGTAAATTTAAAAAAATGTAAATTTTGCCAATTTTTACTATATATTCCTTTACAAACGAACTGACATACTTACATACATACTTGTACTTACTTGTACGCATACAGTAGAGTAACCTGACCGTTCAATAAATCTATGTATTCACATACATACATACATACATATATAGATGATTATGTAAAATAATAATTTGTCTTTTTTTTGACATCAACTGACTGGAATTTCTTAAACAGGGTTTTACATTTCACGGTTTCGTGTTATTTCTTTACAAACTTTCAAAATGAAACATATCGACAAACTATTTGCTCGACATTCTTTCTATTTCTATTTATTTTTCAAAGATTTTCATTTATTGAATTCTTTCTTCTTCTTTTTTTTCAATTTTGTAGGAATCTGGATAATAAGAATTCATCGAATTTACAGGGAAACGATAATTGCAAGGATAACGCGTCAGAAAAAAAGAAACCACATATCAAAAAGCCTTTGAATGCCTTCATGTTATACATGAAGGAAATGCGTGCCAAAGTTGTAGCCGAGTGTACACTAAAGGAATCAGCTGCCATCAATCAAATATTAGGTAGACGGGTAAGTTTGTCATTGGCCAATTTATACTTCATACTTCAGTATTTAAAATTGTCCATCCATCCAACACTTGTATGAATACGAGGTAAATTGGAAATGGTACAATAAATCTAAAAACTCTTGACAACCGCAACGAACTGCAACAGAAGAAGAAATTTTGTATTCTGTAGACTTTGAAACAAGCCTTACACGTTGCTTGTGTGAGAGACAATGTTGTCTATAATATATGTATACATTCACAGACATTAGATAAGAAACAGAGGTTGACATTGTAACATACATACATAGAATACTTACGTTCGGTTTGGGATTATTGAAAGTCAAACAATTTCTAATTGTATGGGATTTAAAGAAAGAAAGATAAACCTTTCAATGATTTAAAGGTTACATCAGAAGACAATAATTTTATTATTAAACTCGTTTGCTTTCAATAAAGCTATCAAATATTTTGTTTTCGTTTTTAACTTCAAATGAGCACCTCTTCAATATTTCGATACGTTATATGTATGTTCGCACTGTGTGGCAAAAGTGTGTCGATTATATTTTCTACTCAATGGATCTTTAATTTCTCAAATCGTTTCATTGAAGCTTTGTTTGTAGACTAAAAAGTTAAGACAGGTTTTTTAAACCCCGTTTTCATTATACATACATACATACATACTATGTAGTATAATATGAGTTTCACTTTTCTTGTTATTATTATTATTGGGTTTTAAGTACAATAATTAATAATTATAAATATAATCTCGGACTTATGTGTATATTAGGGAAGTTAATTCATTAGAATTATTTTATAAAAAATATTTTACTTTATAAAGCAAAAAAATATTCTCATATTTGGCTACCACTTATGTAGGTCAGTTGTTGTTACAATTTATACATACATACACACATGCATGTTGATCAAAGTTATAAAATTAAAAAAAAAATTAAATAAATAGAATCGAAATACATAATTTGAAAACAAAATATATACATATATGTATATGAATCTGAATTCTGCTAGAATGGATAGGAGTCAGATCTAATGTGAAGAAAATCAATCAATCTCTCTATAATGTGGAAATGAAAAATGAAAATGAAAAAAATAATAATAATAATAAATAAATTAATAAAAATAATATGTTTTTGTTTTGCACCATTTTTTTTTTTGTTAACTAAAAAAAAAGATAACTTTAAAAAGAAGATTAAATTAAGCGTTGGAATTTTCAAGAAGCTGTTTTTTTTTTGTTTTTTTGTAATAATAATTATTGTAATGATTTAATAATTAATAAATATATATTACTATTACTAGTATTATTGTTGTCCAGAAATAGACAAGAGTTAATATTAGTGGTGAATTATATTTTTCTCTTTTTAAATAAACACTTTTACATATGAAGAAACATTTATGTATCTAATGTAATATCATTGAAACGTATGCATTTTAAATTCAAATTCAATCCCCCTCCCCAAACTATTTTGTAGTGGCATGAACTGTCCCGCGAAGAGCAAAGTAAATATTACGAAAAAGCTCGGCAAGAACGTCAGTTACACATGGAACTGTATCCGGGGTGGAGTGCACGGGACAACTATGGTTATGTTTCGAAAAAGAAAAAACGTAAAAAAGACAGATCGCCCGCGGATTCGGGAGGTATTGCACTAAATTTTTTATTTTGTCTAATTTTTTTTTTTATATTATAATTTTAATTTAACTGTAACTTTTTAATACACTAAAACATTAACCCATCATTCTAACATTATTAACAGTTACAATTACGTTGAAACTATTTTTATGTATTTCGTTTTAATTAATTTTTCCTTACTCTTTTTCTTTTCCCTTTAAAATTACACTATTTATATAAAATTTTAGTCGTACTTAAACCATCTACAATTAATATGAAACTAGCAAAATCACTACCAAATCGCAAAATCGATCAAAGACCAAAATACAAAAAGAAAAAAAATTAAAAAAAAAAATTCGGTTAAGCCAAAAGTTAAAAGAAGATGCCAGTCAATAATAAACAAAAAAAAAAAAAAACTAAAATCATATCAATCAATTACATGTATTTAATCAAAGAGAAAGGCAGTGGTAAACCAAAGTGGTCCTCTTTTTAAGACTTTTCTTTAATTTAACCCCTTGTGCAAAAATTTGTCACTTTCCATTTACAATGTGAATTTATTTTCAATTAAATAAGTCCTTTTAAATTTTGTTAGAAATATTTATTTCTCTTCTCCTCATTCACAGAATCGTGCAATTTCCACTTTGTTTCTGTATAAAATTGAATTTCAATTTCAAATGTTTATATCCGACGGATGATATGTATTTTCCCTTTTGACCACTTGAATGGCATCTTTGTATTTCCTTAAGAGGGCATAATTTTGATTTGATTAACAATTAAGGAAATTTTGTGTGTATTGTTCTCATATACTTATATATATATATATAAAAATAATTTTTTTTTGTTAGAATTATCTGTAGTTTTATTAGAGAACGTCATCACTAGAACTATTAACCAATAAATCATTATGACTATAACATTTAAAGATCAATGACATGCTCTTCGGTTCTTTTCATTTTTTATTTGTTATTTTGTCTTCTTTCTTTAGTTTATGTTTAATTTTTGTTTTATTATTTTAGTTCACAATCCTATATATTTTAAGCTGTACTCCAGTAATACTTTTTATTGTATTATTTTTATTTAAGTAATTTATTTATTTTTGTATAAATCACATCAAACATTAACAATTTGTTTTTTTTTTATTAGGTTAGTATTATTTATTTGAATTGCTTTCAAATCGAATACCTAAATTTATAACTATTAATAATAACAAAATCAACAACAACAACAGTATAATATGTTAACTATAAAAACCAATTTGCAAAATTAATACAATATCTGTAAAAAAAAAATCAAAATTACAACACAACATACATACATACAGATCCTTTTGTTGTACGAACAAAATCTGTCTCTCAAAAATAACAGCATTTGGTTTGATGATGAATCCAATCATTTTCAAGTAATCTCTATTTTATTAATTTAGCAATTGGTTCAAAATTTATTTAAATCTTTTTTGTTGTATCAAAATAAAAATTAAAATAACATTTTTTAGAATTGGCCCAATTTTTATAATTTATTGTTTTTTTTTTATTTGTTTTTTTTTTTGTTTTGTTTTTGTTTTAATTAAAATGTATATTTATAAAAAACAAAAACCACAAAATGAATTTTGTAATTTATAAATAATATATAAACGTATTGTGAAACAAAAAGCAAAATATTAATATTGTTGTAATTAAAATAAGGAATAGGGATTTCGGAACGGATGTACATAGCAGTATTAAATTATATTATTATTGAAGCATTTCTTAAAATTAAAACAGTAATAGCATTATATAAATCGAATAAATGATGAATTCTAAAAGGCATTGATATGTTAACAAATAATAAACTTTTTCGGATTCCAAAATACATACATATGTATGAAAAAAAAATTATTTGCTCAATATTAGCTGTCCCAAAAAATTATTTATATTAAAACGAATAACATCTGTAGAAAAACTTTCGCAACTTAATTTTAAAATTTGTCATGGACAGCTTGATGATCCTTTTCATATAAACATATAATTTCAAGTACTGCATAACGAAATTTATCGTTTTAACGGATTAAACGAAATCTTAACGTTTGATTTGCAAACTACGTAATAATACAATATTTTAATTATTAACACATTCGCAATGGGCTATTGTCACTCAAATTGTTTACTGTGTACATTTCAAGATTATTTAACTAACTGGACTTATGTATTTTCGCATATAGACCGCAATCGATTTTAATTATCTGAGCCAGATTGTATTGAGAATTTGGTTAATAATAGGATTCGAGATCAAGTCCCATCCGTGATTTAGAAAGGCGATTAACGATTAGGTCACGTATGGAGCAGTACGCATTAAATGGGAAACTAGTCGTAAGAAGTGATCGGAAATAAGGAAGCAAACATTTTCACTAATAATGCTAAAATAATGCATACATACATGCCATAAGTTTGGATAACCCAATGACTTTCATTCTATTGAAGACCAAGCTGAGAAAGAGCAATGACACAGTGGGAAAAATTGCAAAGATACTCTGGAGCGATTCTGATGGGAGGAAAACGATAACTGTATAAGGACAGAATAAAGGCAACTTAGGTACACTGATAAGCAAAAATATGGGACATTGCTCCTTATATGTACATCTTAACTGGATAAATGTTATAATAGATAGTAAAGAATATTGGACCGGTAATATTACCAAGCTTTCGCGATTTCGAGATCCCAATAGTTTAGAAAAGATACAATACCAGAGAGAACATATCTTACAGCACTTGCCTGGAAGAATATGTGAAAGTTTTTACAACATACAGACTTCCTATAAAAAATAGTATTAGTATACTGCAATTATGAACGCACCCAAAAGCCTACTTGTTGCCTGAGAGTGGTTAAATTAAATTAACAATCCGTTCTAATCAATGGTTTAAAAATAAATTCCCGATCTTCCGATAATTTGGAAACGAGAAATTTCGTTTCCCGATGCGAATGTGTTAGGAGTTTTATATACTAATTCAGGGTCTTGCTTTCAATTCAACAAAAAGAAAAAGAAAATGATCTTTCAATCAGCAGTCTCCCTCCATACGCATTAATCGAAAAAAATATTTGATTGAATTTGAAATAATAAAAAACTTAGGACTTGATTTGAATAACGTCGTTGACTTTACTTTGAATAAAAAGAAAGAACAACCGTAGACTAACTGAGACATGCCGATAAAGATTTGCAATATGATAACTCATTATTTTAAGTGTGCGTTTTATTTATTACTTAATTTATTATTTTAATTTAGACATAACACAGAAAGAATAATACTTTTTAATCTAATAACTGTAATAATATAGGAACTGAACTACATTTTTTTATACTTTAATACATATTTCTTAACATGATTTTTTTTTTTTTTTGTTTTTTTTTTTGGAAATTATAAATGATACCTTTGTAATATACAATCATATAATAATTCTATATATATGTTTTTATGTAAAATATAAGGTCAAATTCGGCATACCGCATGCTTCCGAAGCCGTTGCAACGATCGTGGTAATCGTCATTGTAATTATTATTTTTTAATTGCGGAATTCTTTCGAGTTCTAAAAATCAGTCAAATGGGAATTCCTCTGTTTTTTTATCATTATTTTTGAACAAGTCGTTGTTTTAATTATTAAACAAATAGAAAGAGAAAAAAAATGGAAAAGCAAAAACAAATTAATTGTTAAACACATGTCTGATTATTTTTTTTTAATTTTTAAATATTTTTTTTGTATTTTTTTTTAATTCATACCTAACACCGAAACTAAAAATTATTTAAATAAAAATTGAAAAATACGAAAAAAAAATAAATGAACACAATAGTGGCATGCTTTGGGTCGGGAAGAACAAGCCAAGTACTATGAACTGGCTCGTCGAGAACGTCAATTGCATATGCAAATGTATCCCGATTGGAGCTCCCGGACTAATGCGTCAAGAGGGAAGAAACGCAAGCGAAAACAAGACAACAATGCAGACGGAGGTTAGATTAACTTTTTTCAGGCATACATTTCATAAAATAATACAAATTATGTATATTCGTTATAATAAGAAGAAAATTATAATAATATCTAAGATAAAGAAATTACAATACACGTTATATTACAGAAACATTTAATTTACACATGCTATAAATTAACCCATTAATGCTCAACGACGATCAATACTATTTGTATCTAATAATTCCAATTTCAATTATTCCAAGTTCAATTTTTAAAATCGCATATTAATATGTACTGTACATGGAGAATTTAAGTTCAGTTACAATTTTGTTTTTTTTTTTTTCTAACACTATGTTCAATAAAAATAAAACAAATAAAATAAAAATTAACTCATATTAATTTTTAAATTTTTTATCAATCGTCTTCATTCAATAACACTAAGGTAGCACGAAGCATTAATGGGTTAATAGAGAACTATAAAACTTTAAACATTTGTATATATTATTATACATACATATAGTACTTATCTAAAGAAACTAAATTGTCTTAAATGTAAAAAAAACATATTTTTTTTTTGTTTCTTAGTTGAAAATTTTTAAGCAAAAACATGATAATAATTTATTAAAACGAATTTCAAAACTTTTTTCTTGTTTCTTCAACCAAAACGTAAACCCGTAAACAGTAATATTCGTTTTCGGGTTGCTTCGCGTACTCTTAACCACCACCATTGCCACTAAAACGAAACAATAAAATTATTAAAAACAAAAAAAAAAAAAAACAGAAATAATCTTTAAATATAAAACATTTATAAATCTTATAAATTTTACCTCGGTTTTGTTGGTCAATTGAGTTGAAACCTAAACGAAATGGTGGTGGATATTAATAAAAGAATTTAAGTTTTTCTACAATTATTCGTTAAAAAAAAAATTGATTGTACAATTTTAATTTTTTTTATTGAAATTTCTGCTTCAAAAGAAAAATAAAACTAAAAATTATTCAATTGGGCCATTTTAATTTTTGTTGTATCATAAATGGGAAAAATTCACATAAGAATGTCTGGACCTCTGTTTAGCTGGAAAGTCTAGGGACTAAATTACTAGAGACTATTCTCAAAAATCTACAATTGCTTTTAAAACAAACTATTTTTTTGGGTAAAGTTAAACATTTCATATGGTGAAACGAGTTTATTGGCTTTAAATCCATATACATACATATATTCTGTTGCCAATATTTTAAATAAACTTCTCTAGTGTTTTTTGGTTTCAAAAAAAAAAGAAATAGAAATAGATATAAATATGTATATATTTTAACATTATCAGTGTATGCAGATCGTAGCGTATAACTACGATAGTGTGGCATATTCTATTGCATATCTGTAAGACTAGTCGTTGTGTTGATGACAACTGAACTATCGAATGATTATTTATGCACATCTAGGGTTTCCAACTTAACATTGTTCCAGTTTCTATTGTAATTTCGTGAATTTTTCCATTTTATTATTTGTTTATTTACATATTTATTTCTTTATATTTTATGATATCTTTTGTTTATTTTTTTTTTTTTTGTTTTTTTTTCTCGTTTTTAGTTAATATAGAATATCTAGTATTAAATAACTAAGTTTGTCACCTGCCAACCTATGATCTAATGCAGCATGCTAATTATATACATATTAATTAATTACGTTTACTAGACTTACTAACATTTTACAGCTTTTTCGTACTACTGTTATTATTTAAAAATTGTATTTGTATATGATTGTATCGTAATATTGTATGGTGTTCTATGGTTTTGTTGTATCTTTTTTCATTATAACAACTATTATTATTATTACAAGTAGAATTGATTTTATGTTTTTTTCTTTTCACAACAAGATTTTTTAAATAATTCTAATATTAGCAAATTGTGTTATTTTTATATACTTTTTGTGTTCTTTTTCTTTCTACTTCCGACCAACTGATCTAGGTAATAACATGAAGAAGTGTCGTGCCCGTTTCGGCTTAGATCAACAGAATCAATGGTGCAAACCTTGCAGGTACGTTGCCAAACTTATAATATCACTACACCAAATTAATTACATAGCGTACGTATGTAAATATAGTACAAATGCTATACAATATACATACATACGATCGTAAGAATAGTAAATTTTCAAATTAGACTTTTTCTTGATCTCTTATGGAATTGAAAAAGGATTTCAGTCAAGAATCCATAAGCAAGTGTGATTTGTTACTATTGCCTAGATTATAAATTGAGTATTCAAACTTATTAATGAGTATATTTGTTTAAAATGTAAAATCCTCAATGCCAGTTCCAGGAATTTTAAACCTTTGCACGTATACACAATACACGGTGCTATCAGAGTGTATGAATTGAAATGTGTTAATTAGTTCATGTTCAATAGGTTAGGAAATGGTTTCGAATAATTTATATTAAAAGGGATAATGGGGAATATTTTTATGGAGATAAAGCCATGAAATACCTATTAGACTTTGATAGGCAAAGTAAAATGTTAGGAACGTAGAGACATTTCATATAAGAAAAAAATATACATATTTTAAAATCTAGATATAAATTTGTCCACTCTGATGCATTAGTATAATTTTATACATAATAAAAAATTACTTAAATAATGCAAAAATAAAAAGAACACAGTCATAAACACTGAAAAATAAAACCATTATAAATTTTTATTCATGTTATTATTTTTATTACAACTCTTATAATAATTATTATGTTTTTTTTTATTTTATTATATATTTGGTATCGAAAACTATTTAAACCATACTTTTTTTCAAATCATTAATACAATATTTATGTACATACATACATATATAAAACATCAGTTGATATTGGCAATATTATATGTAAAAATAATCTTGATACTACTACGTAGGCATTTCAACAACATTCTTTAAGCAGAACGTTTTGAGTTTTGAAACTAACATAGGAAGTAATAAATTAATAAATACTTGATAGGAAGTAGGTAAACATCTAATATTTCCAACGAACAATTGTATAAGAAAAGAAAAATAAAGAATATACATACATATAATTATTCACTCAATATACATACAATATAGCCAATATCAACAAACAAAAAAAAAGTTTTATTGAAATTTAAATCGGATAACCGAAATTATAATAATTAATAATTCTTATTTTTTTTTTTCTTAACTATTATTTCTTTAGTGTCACACACAAATATTAATCACCTACTAAATATTAATTATTTGTATCACTAACACCTTTCAATTATTTTACATACGTATTACTACACACATTTAATATATGATTTAATGATGCTACATAAACGATCTTTTGTTCTTTTCTTACTTTTTTTCATTCTCTCTTTTTCTCTCTCTCTCTCTGTCTCTCTGTCTCTCTCTCTCCCCCACTTATTCTCTTTATCTGCCTTCAGTTTTCCATAAATTTGGTTTTATTTTCGTTATTACGTACATTATGTTTAAACAGAGATTAATTTATTTAAATTTATTAAAGTATACATAATTAGTTATTTTGATCCAAAAACCCTCTTACAAATATTCTTATTATTATGTTTTAACATACAAACAACAATTGAAACAAAAGTATAAAAACGAAAATATAGGAAGATCTATCAAGGTTTTAAACAAATTCGATTCGAAAAATAAATAAATCTCATAAAGATATACATACATACATATATGTACACTAACTTGGAAATAATACTGTAAGAAAGCAAATACATACATATGCAGGGCATAACTATTTTATTCAAAAATAAAAAATAATGATTAACTGGGGTTGAACCTCTCTGAGCTGATCCAAAAAAGTCTACTTGTATTAAAACCGCATATTTATGTACTTACATATGTATATGCATATTATTCACTGTGTTTGGACTCATGCGTCTGTTTAGAGCATCCAATTGCCCATGGATGAACACTTTTCTTAAATTAATCTAATCTAACATTTTATTAATTTTCTTTTATTTTGTTTTTTTATTTCATTTTTTTTTTCATATCATATAACAAATCTATAAAATACACAATAATATATACTACAATAAAATACATCAATGGTGTAAACTGAATCACACTGTGCAACAGGATTATATTTTACACATCTTCCAATAAATTGAAATCAGAGTAGATATATATTTTTTTTTAACATTTTTGAAATATTTCGTAATAAAATTAATCGTTCCTATCAGAGTCATAGTCACCAATAGTTACTTCATGTAAAAAAAAGACGACTTTTCTTTAAAAAGAAATTAATTAAGTTGAATAACCAAATATTTTTAAATTTTAATATTGGTACATAAAAAAATGCTAACTATAGTTATATGTACATATATATTTTGAAAGATATGTAGTGATTGAGTTGAATCTTAAATGCAGCCAGAAACTTCTTGTACTCTACGTAACAATAATTGCAATCACTGTTGCACAGTGTAATTGAAGTTATTTCCTGGTGCTGGTTGTTATCATAACTTCAAGATAGTAATAATTAGACAAATATAAATATTATTCGATAATATCAAAATTATTCGATTATTATTATTATTGAACCTTTCGCTAAACTGCGTTTTAGCAATTTTAGTATTTTTAGGACATACTTACATATGTGATGTGATATGAAACACATATGTATGTATATAGTACATACCATAAATTGATAGAGAAGATTAGGCTTCTAGGTATATGAAAGATAAAAATGGTCTGTAATCCATTTTATATTGAATTTAAAAAGGAATAAATTATATTGAAATATATTGGAGATATAGAACTCATCTATTAGTATTATTATTATTATTATTATAGTATTGTTTTTCTTTGTTTGTTTTGTTGTTTTAATATTGCTGTTAGAAAATATCTCTTTATTAGACAATTTTAGTAAATTGAAAACTATGAAAACAAATTAAAATAATAATAATGATGTGTCTTTTAAACCTTTCCTTTGACAATGCTTGCCAAAAACAATTAATGGATAAAATGCAAATTTTTGTAAAACAAACACGAACTCTGAACTTAATGAAACTGAATATATGCGAATCGAATCAACTGAATGAATCGAATTACAATTGATATATGTATACATCGTATGTGAGAGCAGTCCGAGTTTAAGCGCTTTGGCGAATTCCGGAAGTGCGGGCAGTGGAGTCGGGGGCGTAAGTGTGGGTATGGGCTCAAGTTCAATGCTAAATACGGTTGTGACAGGTATTGGAGGCACAGTTATGCTGCCAAACTCATCCTCTTCTTCCTCATCATCTTCGTCTACTTCATCGTCCAATCATATGCATATACTTAATGCAGCAGTAGTAGGTAGCACTGCTGGTGGGGTTGGAGGAACGAATTCACAATGCAGTACAAATGGCACAAACAATAATAGTAATGGTAGCAACAACAATAATAATGCTAACTTAAATCAAACATTATTACACCAAAACAATAACGGAGGCATTAATGCCAATGGTACAACGAACTTGACTGGAAACAATTGTGGTACGAATATCGTCGGCGGCTCAGGTGGACCTCAACAAGCCTCTCCTCAAGCTCCGCCTACATATGTTAATTTGTAATCTTCCCGATAATTACCGTTGACACTATACTTGCCAATAATTGTACAGCTGCAAAATAAATCGAACACCCCCATTTTACTAACAGAAGCATAATTAACCGCCACATCCATCCCCCCTCCACAAGAGAGAAGATAAAAAGCAATAACCAAACAAAAAAAAAAAAAATATATAATACCTGCTCCTCCGAAATTCTTTTCAGATTATTTTGTTTGTTAATAAACGAAAAGAAATATAAAATCCACAAAAACAAAAAACACACACAACTTTAGAAGCTGCGCGTTCGATCAACGTCTTTTATTGTTATCGTAGGTGTTGCTATTGTTTAAACAATTTAAATTCAAGAAAACAAGAAATTTTACAAACCAATTAAACTGTTCCTATTTTTATTTAATTTTCTAATCTTGATGTTATAATATATATATTTTTTTTTTAATTCATACCTTTTTTTTCTATATTTTTTTTTTTTCTTTTAATGTTTGCCTAATACAGTTTTTGTACATGTTGTTTTTGATGTTGTATACAATTTATGCTAAACACTTTTTTTCTATGTTATTTAGTTGTTATTATTGTTAAAATTATTATATTATATAAGGCAAAACTATCATTAATATGCTACAAAATAAAAACGCAAATTCTAAAACGTATTACGTAAAACGTTGCGTCACGTAAGGTTGAATAATGTTGTGCAAAATTGGATACACAAAGTTCAATAAATATTTTGCTTTTATGTTTGTACTCGTACGGCTGTTGTTGTCGATGAGCTTTACGGGGCTCTGTTTTCACTTTACCGTCTATTATACCAGAGGCAAAAAAAAAAATATAAAAAATTTACATACATATGTATGAACGTATGTAACAAATTAAGATTAAATGATAAGAAACGTAATTGTTTGTTGCATTTACTAAATATCAAATAGTTGTGTTTGTTATATTCATACTTTCAACGTATATACTAAGTTTAAATGAAAGCTTTAAAAGAAAAATCAACTACTAAACTTTCAAATACTATTGTATTAGAGTACATAATGTAAGGCTTAAAGATAATTTAGAGTGTTTTGCATCCATTGAGTTTCCTATGAATAGTGATTGATTTGACTACATACATATATTTCCTTTCCATATGAAGTATTGAAGTTTAATAGGTTCATACTATAAATAAAGGCATTATTGTAAATTAAATTACAATTTGTACACATTACTTAGAATTCGTACCCATTTATTAAGGCAAATATGTGGCCAATTCACACGACTTTGTATCGTGTATTTTGTATTGAATACACTTTTTGCTTGTGAACGCTCAAGGCTATACTGTATTTTGTATTCCAAACGTCAAAAAACGAAAAGAAGAAGCAGACCAGTATTCATAATTTGATTTTTAAGCAACAAAATGAAAAATATTACGGAAAAAAGTAAATTAATTAATTATCTGTGCGAACAGTTATTATTTTGAAATGTTAATTGTTGACTCAAGTTACATAGAAAATATTTTATATTTTTATTCTTCTTCTTGATTACTGGCATTTACATAAACTATTTATTATTTTTGTATGAACATTATTAACAACAAGCATACGCTGCTGTATATTCGTCAAACAATGCAATGAATACAACGATACAAGGGCTTGTGTGAATTGCCCAATTGTAGAGTTTTTGATAGTGTTTATAAGGATGTTTTCTTTTGAATTTAAATTCCTTTTGATACTGCAGAAATGCTAAAGCGCGAAAATTAAAGTGGTATGCTATACATACATACGTATTTTAAAATTTCAACCGTCCATTATCTTGTATTATATCGTTTTTGTTCAATTGATTGCAATCAATATTATCTTTTTTTTTTTGCTTTTGTTGGATCGACTAAAATTTATCTTAGCTTTTGGTTTTATTTGTTATCAAACATTTTATGGAAGAATAAATAAGTAAATAAAATTGTTGTTTGGATGTTTATCGACTGTTGGTTATTCAATTGTAAATTCTAAATTTATTTTTTTTTTCATTGTTTTTTTTTCGTATTGTTGGAAATTAAATTGTTATCTTAATGTTTACATAAACAAAAAAAAAAAAAATTTTAGTATTATATTTTATGTTTTTCCCTTTCGGTACTTATACCACTTATACTTATATACAAGAGATCAGCATGTATTCGATATCATGGTTTTATTTTAATAATCTCAATCTACCAGGCACTTTGAATGTCCAATTAGAGAACCAACCAACACGCCCCGATTTCCCATCAATAAAAAAGAAAAAAGAAAATATTAAACCAATCACGAACTTAAGAACGTAATTCAGAATTGTATCCGGCCCCAAAGTCCATTGTATACCTTTTGCTAAAACGTCATTTTTAAAAGTCAAATCAAAGAAATTTCATCGCTAATGATTGAAATGAAGAAATTATCAATTGGACAATGTAATGAATGACGAGTGAGGTTGCAAATGCATTAATAAATATTTTATATTACTAAGAAAGCAATAAAAATAATAATAATGAATATATATTTCTAATGTTTATGCTGCTATGATTGTAATTTTTTTTATTATTTCAGTATTATTTTTTTTTGTTTATGTTTACGTTTACGTTTAGTTTTTATTTTAAATTATTTTTGCATGAACCGGAATGTCGTATGCATGATTTAATAAGAAGGCTGACCAAAACATGTTAAAAATAGAAAAATTAAAAAAAAAACAAAAAAAATTCAGAATATAATTCGGTTTTATTTTAAAAATTATATAAATTTCTTTTATTATTGTTGTATATTCATTATATTTAAGTTGTTGCGACAATGTACTAATTTGTATTTTTATTTTTACATAATAGGCGTAAAAAGAAGTGTATACGATATATGGAGTCCGTTGGTGGTAATAATGGTGGGAGTACAAAGGATGATCATTGCAATGATCTGGATGATGCGGATGGACAACGAAGTGATGACGATGATGACGACGATAACGAACATGATAATTTGGGAAGCAGCGGAGATGATATGCATAAGGGCCGTGATGAGGATAATGAATCACTTAATCATAGTATATCGAGCCCTGGGGGACTGAGTGGTCTCTCGAGTCTTCAGAGTCCGTCAACCAGTTTAGCGAGCCCGTTGAGTCTGCTTACAAGTCCGGCAATGCCACAGCATGGCAACGGTCTACTACAAACGCCAATAAACGAACAGTTACAACAGCATCAGCAACATATGCAAGTGTTGCAAGCACAACAACAGCATTTAAATCAGCAATTGTTACAGCAAACCAAATTACACCACCAGCAAACACAACATCAACAGTCAGGTCATTTACAACAACAGCAGACGCAAACGATTGCCGGTTTAAATTCAACCGCAACAGTGATGTCTACTTATGAAAGTGGCATGATAAATACTGCAGCGGGTGTAGTTTCGACAATTTTGCCAACACTCTCTACCTCATCGTCATCATCATCAGGCTCAGCGTCTGGATATGGCTCAGCAAGTTCTTGCTCCACTAACACTTCGTCAACATCTTCGCCGGCATCTCTATCGGATCGAATGGTACGCTCATTACTAAGTAGTAGTCCGGCAATGTTGCTTGGCAATCGAATTGGTCACATAGCCATGGGCTTGGCCATGTCCAATAATAATATAAACACAAGCAACAACAGTAGCAACAGTATTAATATAAGCGACACCCACAATACCTTAGCGACAAAACTCACCAGCGATGGTTCAAGTAATGGCAGTACATCATTAACAACAGAAGCGATCATTTCCTCCACGCATGTTAGTCGACCCTCAATATTGACGTCAACAGCAGCATCGTTAGCTGTGACAGCGGCAGCAACAGCAACAACTAGTCTTAACATTATGCGCTCTGAGAGTTCAGATAAAGCCACCGTCTTGACATCAAACCTATCACCCTCGATATCATCAGTAGCTTCGTCTGCAGCCTCTTCTCCGTCAGCAACAGATGCTCTAACTGCCAGTATAAATACAACTACCAATAATAGCAACCATGTTCCCATACCCCTGCAAAGAAATCCAATAGGAGCGAATCCTCGAGACATCAATAATCCGCTTAGCATTAATCAGTTGACCAAAAGACCACGGGAAGAAATTAACGATGTCAGCAATAGTAGTAGTAATAATAGTACTAACAACAATAACAACACTTGCACCTCAACGACTAATCTCATGGGATTCAGCAATACCACAACAACAGCCAATGTCTTTAACCACATACAGCAGGCTACTCACCATCCAACGCAGACAGCATTAACATTACCTCCCCCTCATAATGCCATGTTTAGTAATAATTTTACCCAACATTTTACACAACAATTTGGCCATCATTTAGCCACAGCGGCTGCTGCAGCAGCAGCTATAGCCTCTACGCCCATGCAGTCCGTAGTACAGACATCGAGAAGCAATAACGGAACAAACGCTGCCACTAATAACAGCAGCAATACAACAAGTGGTAACAATGTAACGAACACTGGCATGTCTGTAAATCTAGATGTTACACGCCGGCCGACGAAAGAAACCACCGCAACAAATGAAAGTGGTGCCATTAGCGTAACATAACCCCTGCTAGCAGTCATTTATGAAGCAAAGTGCATCGACATTTACGATCCCCACAAATCAATCGATTGAAGACGTCTGAAAATATAATCACGCTTTCAACAATAATTTTCAAAACTACTAATAATAATCACCATATACTATACATACATATATCTTTGCATTTGTCTGAATGTGTTAAAGAATTTAAATGTTTGTCAAAAAAAAATTTTTTTTTATTTTTTTTATTTTTCAAAAATTGTTACATAAGTAATGCAAAGAGTAAATGTACATACATGCATACATATATAAGACCTGCACACTATAATGATTACCATATTTGTTCGACTGATTACTGGTCATACTTCCAATATAAACACGATTATTTTATTGTTTTACTGTGTTTCTACTCCTTGATCACTCACTCAATGACACTAAATGTTCCCCAATTCAGCAATGCAAACAAAATACTATGAAATCTGAACAGACTAACTATCCAAATATGTAACCACCAACAACCATTCATGCACATATTCAACCAAATGATCGACCGATATGTACAAAATAATTTTAATTAGGATTTCTTTTATCGAATTCCGAATTCCTAAATTCAATATTTTTGTAATAAATGAATATAATATGTTAACATGCTTAATTAAAAAAGCGAACTATTTGTAAATGATCATTCCAAAAAACACCAACCAGTCGTCCGTCATTTAGAAACGGCTAAAATTAAATTAAATACGGGAGGTTTTAACTCAACAAAAATTATTATTTTCTGGTTGTTTAAAACTTCATTTGGGCACTATTACTTTTAAATTATGATTAAACGGACTTAATGAGACAAGCACTTTAGTGTGTTCATATGTCTTGTGTACCCAACAAGCAATTTAAATTCGAAGGAGAATTACAAATTCAATATATTCTATTACAATTTGTTTACTATAAAAGTTTGAGATATGTATGTAAATACAGATACCTTAGAATGCTCTAATTGAAAAACTGAATAAAATTACTACAGAATATATCATATATCAATATGTCTGGTGTACAGAAATCTGGAAAGATGGAGTGGTAAACTTTGATTATCAAATTGGGTGCCCGAAAATGTCAACATTGTGAACATGATTCCAATAGCTATTGCCGTAACGTAAGGTAGAATTGAATGCATTTTATAAATTAAAGACACAATTTGAAAATGTTTTAAATTGTAGTTAAGAATTTTCTAAAAGGAAAATAAAAAAAAAAACGAAAAGAGATGAAATAAAATTACAAATTGACCCTTTTTATGATAGACTTAAAATGAAACTAAAATCGAATTTATTTTATACACACTAAAAAAAAAAAACAAATTAAGAGTACGAAAATAAAAAATTATTTAAAAAAAGAATTATATCTTAAACATTTATACATACATACATACATACATACTACAGACAAAAAACATGACAGACATACATACATACATAAAACAAATTATTGTAGAATTTTAATACATAGAATTTAGGCTACTTAATTTATTTATGTAAAACCTTTCTACTCATATTGTATATAAATGCACAAGAACTTCTCTGTGAGTAGCAGTTACAACATTTAGAAAAAGAAAAAAAAAGAAAAAGAAATAATATAAATAATAACAAAATAATATAAAAAAACAAAATAAATTAAATACACTCAAATACAATATCCGGTTACAATACATAAACACACACACACACACACACACATGGAGAAAAACCTTTTTATAACGAATTTTTTTTTTTTTTTTGGAAAGCATTCCGAACAAAACAATTTTAACTTTAACGAAACTATTTTTCTTTTATCAACAAATTATTGCCAAAATTAACGAAAATCAAATACACACATTAAAATACATGTTATTCCACTAGAATACATACTTGACTCAAATACTAGTCCCGGAGCTTGTCAAATTTAATTGAAATACCAAACACACAAATAAATCTTAAGCATACAAATGAAATTCGACAAAACGATTTTTAAATACTCTCCTCCAATTAAAGAAATTTAATATTCCATTCAAATGCATACTTATTATGGAGAATCATTTTCCTATACATAGTAGTTCAAAAATTCAAAAATCTTCTTCGTCTATCAAGTGGTGGAGGGTATGAAAAAATGTGAAGGCTTTTTTTTAATTACTTTTATTTCTTTTTTAAATACATATAGACTAATGAATAGAAACGAGTACATATGTATGTACGTATTAATACAATGAATTACATTCAAAAACTTTAAAGTTTAATTCAAAAATATAATTAATAAATCGTTTAGAATCTACAAGAAAAAAAAAAAAAAGAAAAATTAATAACAATACAAACAGATTTTAACAAACTTCATTACAGAATCAATAAATTTTTTATTTTTGTGTCATTTTTTTTATTTACATACTATATATACATACTATATATATTTTTTTTATAATAAATAGAAAATAAAAATAAAAAAAAAAACATTTGTGCCACATTTTTGCCATATACACACTACAATTACTAACAAATATTATAATATTTAATAATATAATGAATTCAACGATTTCAAAATTTATTAAAACGAATCCTTTTTACCCACACCACCTAAATACTACATCATTACCACCATAATTACTTTCCATTACAAACTACTGCCCTGACAAACCATCATCACATCATTTCGAAAACAAGTCGGACAGATTTAGCTTGAATTTGTAATATATGTATATTGTATATATATATATCTTTTGGTACACATACCTTAACACATAAACATCTATTCTGATACCATACAGACTTTCTGAACTCTAAAATTAGAAATGTATCTCAACGTTAAATATTTTTGTTATTGCAATTTGGCGAAAGTCATTTTTACAAACTTCATATCTCCGGAAATACATATTTACATAGGGAAATGAAATTTTCTTTTCGAAATTGTGTTAACGCTTTAAACTTTTCTCTTCAAATACGCCGATCACCGCATACCGCATTTATTGACATACTCTCATTATCCCATCATTTTTTCTATTCAATTTTACTTACACATTTCCAAATACAACTGTATGTCCTCACCTAGTTTTTGTTACCCAATATAATGTTATAAAATCGTTCAGTCATTTTACTATATAAGTTAGAAATTCACCATCATCACATATAAAATGATATACATACATACAAACACCACCACTAATAGTCGTTGCTCCGAAAATTAAGTTTCAACGAATTCAATAAATGCTAAAAAAAACAGTAATTAGAACTAAGATAAAAACATATAAAAAATAACAATTAAATAAATAAAATAATTATATATTTATATATATATATATGTATATATTATATTGTATATATAATATATATATATATATGTATATGTATTTTATAAAAAAAATTAAAAAAAAACAGAAGTTACAATATTACAATAACAATAATAATACAAATTAACAATATTGGTAAGAATACGAGTATATTCAACAAATTGGTGATGAAGATGATGGATGATAATGATGAAAGTGTGTTTTATAAAAAACTTTTACATACATGTGCTTATGTAATACAAAAACGAAATTGTTATACATACAGACACATTGCATGCATTACATATATACATACATACATACAAAGTATCATACATACATTCATATGTATATACATGCATATGTACATAGTCAGGTATATGCATACATAAATTGTATATAATATACTATAATTTAAAGTATAATCCTTTTTAAGTAAATTTCAACAACAACAATAACCACAACAACTATGTATAACCATCGAAACAAAAAAAAAAATAAAGCAAAATAAATGAATGTAAAGTATGAAAGAACAAAAAATTGAGGGAAACTGCAAGAATTGTAAAAACAAATACAAAATATTCAATGTGCATTATATTTGTTGCTTAATCAGACTAAACTTAAAGAAAAAAAAAAAAAAGGAAATTAAACAAAAAACAACAAAAAAACACAGTAACGACAACAACAAAAATATATATATATATATAATTAATGTATTAAATAAAACAAAATAATTGAAAAACGAAAAAGTAAAAGAAAAAAACCAATAATTTATTGATAAATATGTAATAATATAATAAATAACAATAGAATTAAAATAAATTATGTATATTGCAAAAGAAGTGTAATTACATTAACATTTGTTCTTAGCAATATTGTACAAACAAAACAAACGAAAACAAAAACAAAAACAAAAGAAAAACAATAACAACAACAGTAACAACAACTCATTTTTTAAATTTCTTTCACCAAATGCCTTTTTTCTTATTTGTTTTACTTTTTTTATTACTTCTACTACTATTATTATGATTATAAAGTTAATTTAATTTAATTTTTAACATTTAGTCATTATTTATAATCGGCCGTGCCATAAAGACAAGACTTGCAACAATTGCAACTTTAGGCTTTGACAAATTAAAAAAAAAAATATGTATATTATATATATATATATATATATGTATATATACGTATGTATATTGCTTAAACATATATACGTATGTATATTGAAAAATTTTAAATAAATACATTCTAAATGAAGAAATAATCAATATGAATATGCGCAAGAGTTTTAATTCTCGTGTATGTTTGTTTGTTTGCTCTTCTATGGCGTTGGCCCAAAAACCCAACTTATTATTGTAAGTTTATAGTAGAGAAACGAAATGAAAATGTATTTTATATAAAATAATGAAAACAGAAACCATTCTACAAAAACTTATTATTATTATTATTATTCTTATAAACATTATTGTAAAACAAAGACAAAAAACGGGGAAAACTAGAATTTCAAAAGGCCGCAGACGAAAGAATTGTTTATGATTTATCTTTTCATTTTTCTTTTTAATTAATTTTGAAATTAAAATTTTTACTCTTCATATTATAATTTTCTATTCTCTGGTTCTTTTTTTATTATATTTTGAGTTTAATCTACAAGAAAACAGAAAAAAAAACTTGCAAAATCTAATTTTATTATGATTAGCACAACAACATGTTCTTCCATTGTACTGTGTTTTATTTTTAAATATTAAACAATTTTTTTTTTAGTTATATAATTTTGATTACATTGTATAATTATGTTTATTTTTTATTTTATAAATACGCAATTTTTAAGTTAAACTTTAATAAAATAAATAAAAAGAAGCATCATATTAATTAGGAAATACTTATAAGGAATTAAAAATCAGACATTTAAAAAACAAATGAAAAAATAAAACAAATAAATAAAAAAAAAAAAACAATAAAAATAAAGAAAAATTAAAACAATAATCAAGTTATATACATATATAGACATATACAAATATATATATATATATATATATAAATATATATATACATATATATAAATGTCGGCTTATTTCTTTCAAAAACTATAGACACCGGGGACACTCATCGTCGTTAAGGAAGGTACATTCAGTTGAGTTAAGAAAGAAAGCAACTTTGTGAGATACATTTGAATACATTTGCTTTAATAAACGGTAAGAAATTCGTTTTTTTTTCAAAAGTAATATCGTACATGCTGTCCACAGTGGACCAAACGCCCAATCTAGCGCGAAATTGGTCGAGAAATTTTATGTTTTAAAAATAAAATTGTTGTCGCTTTTACACTTATCATGTTCCCAGTGAACTTAACGGTAATTTTTATTTTTTGTTTACTACTAAATTAACAACGCTGTATGCCTTCAAACATAAGAAATAATTTGAAATAAAAACTTCTCCAAATTCCGACGAGGTGTGTCGTTGAGGGCACCTGCCCTTGTTCTGCTCTTTACTGGGTATGCGTAATATTTTTCTACAAACGATATTTCTTTAAAGCTTTTACATACATATAAAGCAACTGCATGTTTTCTTCAAACTAGTCTATATATACATACATTCAAATGTTGAGTTTCTAAATTAAGATAGGTCGTACATACATACATAATTTGGCCATTACAACCCTTCGTCAGGATTACGGCCTAGCTTCTCAACACCACTCATGTTGTGTGCCTTAATTTTATACATGAGTGGCGGGACCTACAGTTTAAAGTCGACTCCGAACGACAGATTTTTTGAGAAGCTTTTCATGGCAATTTTTACTCTCAGAGTTTTTGCCAGAAATCTGCTGAGAGGAAGTCGCCGAAGAAATACTTTTTGTATTTCGTTTTTTTTGATGTCTGGCCTGGGATTCGAACTCGGGCCTTTCGTCTAATAAGCCAACACACTACCTACTAGACCACGGCCTACTAGATAGGTCGTACTCCTGACTAAAGGGTTTGAATGACCAATTAAGTAAGTAAGGATTATCATTACATATGACACAATACAATACGGATGCTACCAAAATTCCAGTAAACAATGAACAATAATACTAGAAGAAAATTGTTAATGAATTCTAAGAAACTTAGAAGATCTTCTACATCTACAAATCGATGTGCTTAAGAACTTAAAGTCGTTGTTAACAATAGACTGGATCCTGCAGGAATCAAGTTAAGAGAGAATAAACCCCATAAATGATCACCACCAGAGTTGTCAGATATGACTTTCAAATTTTTGTATCTCGATATGGCAACCTTTTGGGCGATTTCATAAATTAGGGGGCGAATTTGTTTGCAATCTTTGATGAAAAACACGAAAAATTGTTCTGATTCATAAATAATATTTTAAGTTTGCATATACATATTCTTATTAAATAATTATATTTTCATATTGATAATATAAACTCGAACAGTATGCATCTGAAATTCATTTTATTTTCTTTACATATTTTCAATCCATTCATATTGAATAAGACAGTAAGTAGTGAAAATCTGAAATATTTGTAATATTTTCTGTGCCATTAATATGATAAACACGTTTCTTTAACTAAATATCATTGGATTTGTATCAACATGTAATGCTATGTTCGCACGAGCCTTCGAATTACTTCGCTCTGTGTTTGAATTACTTACATATTTGAATTATCATGTTCACACGGTAGTTTTGTAATTCTTTTTTACAGTTCTTCTTCTTTTTATTACTAAATTATTATTAATATTTTTCATACAGCTTCTTCAAAAGCTGCAAATACTTTTCAAAAGGGTTTCTACACACATAGTGGCTTCCTCCGCTAATTTCGCGAATAACTTTCTTATAAATAATACTTTTTTAAAATATTATTTTTGGATTCCATTATTGTTTACAATATTTTTTGTGCTTTGACAGCTGATGATGGCAAAAATACGATAAAATTTATAGATTACATTGATTTTTAAGTAATCCACAGGGTAATAGAAATTGGATTACACACAATTTGGGTAATTCGCTCACAAAATTTTGTGTGGCGAATGACGTAATTTAGCACATAATTGGGTGTTGAATTGCGAATGAGAGAGCGAATTACGAAAAATTGCTGCCGTGCGAACATGGCATAAAACTGAAATACGTAATGTTGCAATGGCTGATTAAGAAATTCAAGATTTTAAAGACTTTCGAGGTATTCCTATTTGAAGTTTACGAATATCCACTATCACAACAATACTTAGGGCCATTATTACAACTTGCCGTTAAACTTGGGTTTAGTTAAAGGTACCTTTAGCGAAAGGGAATTGTAAAGGGTACCTTTCATTATTACAACTTACAGATAAAATAAAGTTAACTTTTTTCAAAAATATGGCAGTGCCGGAGCAATGTCGATAAAACTGCTCAATAAAACATTTTTTTTTAACGCAGTGGCAACGACGGGCATCGTTTTTTTGTTGCTCATTTTGTTTAAATTTAAAGTTGCCATATTGAAAATAATATATAATATGGCAATTTCAAACTAAAACTTAATTTTAAAAGTTAGCAGCAGGATGATCCTTCCTCTCCTGCTGCTTCTATCTTATTGGGTACTCATAATAATGAAAAACAATTTATCTGCCCGTTAAAATCCTCTCTTTACATAACGGCAAGTTGTAATAATGGTCCTAAATATAAAATGACAACTAATTAGACAAATTTTACTTCAATAATTTTGGAAGACAATTTACCATTTTGTCATTACACATGCACACATATAATTTATTTACCGATGGAACAGTTTTTGAAACTTGACAATATAATTATGAAGAAGAAACCACGGGAATTGAACTATTAATACATTGCAAAGATTTATTGTTGTGATATTTCTGTTGAAGAAATAATAAAATTCTCAACTTAGTGCCAGATTACAGTAAAAAATAAACTTGAACTAACGGGTAAAAGATACGATAAAAAGTTGAAAGGAAGCTAACTAATGGCTGTCCTAGTATTGCTCCGGAATATAATAAAATAATTGGTGGAGGTGACCTATCCCTTTCTTGTAAATAGAGATTGCTTGCATCGACACTTTAAACGGTGTGAACCCCAACGACGTGTATGGAAACTTACTTAGCTCCTGTTGTTACTTTAGTCCTTGATCGCATCTTTTTTTTGCAGTGACACTAAGCTCGATAGAGCCAGGCAGGCTCTAATTATCATTTGCTTCCGCATGCTGACAATCCTTTACTATTCTCGTATACGTTCCTCTATTTGAGACTGATACATAAATATACATTCTCATGAACATACAAACTGTAACCCAATAAACCAAAAGGCTTTCAAAATAGTTTGTAACAAACTTACTACCATAAGCGTTAGGTTTGCAAAACTGTTATGATAACTATTATGAATGGCTTGTTAACAATTATTTTATTAAGAAAACTGAACCCTTGCGATAATATTACAAGTTAAGGTATATAACAAGCTTAGAAGTGTAGTTATGGAATAAGCTTACAGTCGTAACATTTTTGTAAGCTTTTAAATTCAATGAAAAAATAAAGGTTTTTATTTTATATAGTTTTAATTATTTTATTGCTATTTTTTTCATTAACTAAACTAAACTAAAATAATAGAAAAATATATACATATGTAAATACAAAAATAAAGGAATTCATTAAATTATTAGAAATATAAAAATAAATAATATTCTCGAAAATATATGTATATACTACATATGTAAATAGAAAAAGAAAAGAATTCATTAATACTGCTAGAAAAATTGGGTTGCAAATTCTAATTGTTTAAAATTTTAGAATTTTCCTTATATTTCGCTTTACACGTTTGTCGGTTTTTGGCAAATTGGAAATACGATTTAGTACTTTAAACAAATTCGTCCTCTCCCAATCCAATAGAAATTGCGGCATCTATAAAATTAAAAAAAGGAATGTATGTATGCATTAATAAATGGATAAATACTGGATGTACACTATTTTACTTCCTATGGCTTTTGATGTGCTCAGGCTGCGGACACTCTTTTTTTCCTCCGTTCCTTTCCAGCATAGCCTTTGCGCTACTTCATCGACCAATAATTTTCTCCAACAATTTTTGGTGAAATTTGGAGCCTTTGCTACAGTTTGGAGCTCTTTGGCCTTTGAATAAAAAGAAATAAACATTAGAAAGCTATAGCGAAATATATTTTTAGTTTAACTTACAAATGAATCCGAAAACTTTTTGTCATCTTGTAACTGCTTTTCGAATTTTAAAAAATCATCCATTACTTTGTACGGATTTTCAGGCATCACAATGATGATGATGACAGATGATTTCTCATTTTTTAATTCTTTAACTTCATTTCGAAGATAGCGTATCTCTTGCCGCAATGAAGTCACCTCATTTGTAAGCCTTACTAATATGGGTTCAATTGTCTTTGAAACTGTTGCTGCCATTTCTAAAAATAAACATATAAATAATTTTTTACATAATATATCATTGAATATTTACCTTTAACCTCTTCAGGCTGAACATATCCACCTTCTGAAAACGAGCTATTAAGTGCAGTTAATTTGTATGAGCTTTGGAACATATTATTAAAATTTACGCTATTGTCTTCCGCCATAGTGAATAACTAGAAAAAAGCCAAATTCATTATTTGTATTTCTTAAAGCACATATTTTAGTAACATCTTTCAAACAATGTTCATAGGTTTCTAATGAAGTTGTTAAGTCTGTTGATTCCCAAATATTGAGAAGAGAAGACTCTAGCGGATTGTGAAACATGGATCTCAAATTCAAAACTCGATGTCCTATGACTTTACTAACATCATGACTTTTTTTTGACGACACTTTAAAAATATTATTTATATTATTATTTATACGGCATTTTATAATTTAATTTAATTACCTTTCTTAACCACAATTTTATGTTATTTTGATCTTGTAAATTTATTAAAAAATACTCTTAAAAAGCAAAGCACACCTGTTTTGTAAAACAAAAGAAGAAGACTGAAAAGAAAAAGAACAATAAAGAACATAACGCAATAATATAACGGGATATCTTTTGCGTAAACGTTTACAAAACTATTGCGAGCATAAGTCGTTGAGTTTGAACCATAACTTTATGTATACCATTTTAAAGGCTCATCTGTTTCCTTTTCAAAAAAACTTCAGAGTTTGAAAATAGGTTAAAAAATACGTGGGTAATCAATAATTTTGTGTAAAAAGATCAAAAATACAGTTTTTGTCAAATAAAACAAGTTTGAAAGGTTCGAGAAATATTAAAAAAATATTTTTGAGTTCTGCTCAACAAAACTCACAACCAATACTATGTCATTAGCTAGGTGTATTTTGCCTATCACTTATTGGTTAAAATTAATATTCATAAAAATGCTAACATATATTGGAGTACCTAATACATAGAATGTTATTTGGGTCATTCCATATACATAGTTGCTTATTTAAAACAGTATTTTAAAACAGTTTCTTAAAGAGAAAAGGTTCCTACTGCAGAACCAAGGGTGCAAATGCTTGAGGCACATGCGAAAATAAATATTGTTGTGACGTCGAACAGTTTAAATTATATACAACAGTTTAAATTATATTCAAAATTTATTATTCTTTTAATTTTTCGCAGCTCATTAAAGCCAGTAGCTCTTCAAAGTAATGCATCATTAAAAACTTAATATAAATATTTATTCCACTGATATTATGTGCTCAAGATTTATTTTTTCATCATATAAATTTGTGAATTCGAAGAATTTTGGGAAAATTTCATAAATTAAAAATTTAACAAAGGAAAGAAAAATAATTTAATAAAAAACAAACAGATCTGCATGTAGCATTAGTAACTACATGAGATGAAGATGCATTCTACTAAAACGGTATTTTAGTATACATGTACAGTGGACATCAAAAGTCTAGGTGAGAAGGGTTAGTAGGGTAAGATATATTCCAATTCAGAAAAGTGTTGTATTTGGATTAAAAATTTTTACATGGTTGAGCCTTGTGTGCCTCAAAGAAGCCTTATAAGTTTAACTTGATCTAATCTATACCCCTGCAACTGGTAGTTTGTCAGATAAGAATTAATAGGAACTTGAGAATTGTTTATCGTCCTGTGCCAAGCGTAACTTTGATCATAACTAAGGTCTCTATGCCAAAGGCAACATTAGTCAACTATTTTGTCTATTTCCTTACGTACAAAATTGCTTATTAAATTTCGGTGTAATCAGCAGGAGTAATATTCGGAAATTTTATTATAAGGACGTTCCTTATGCTTAGAGTGTAAATATAGTATTTAAAATTGATTCAGAATTAATTCCAGAACAGATAGAGGAGTCTGGGCATATATAATGTAATGTAATAATATTAAATAGTTTTATAAAAATTAATTTAAATAAATAATTTAAAGCTATAAAATCTATCAATAATTGCAACAATTCTATGTATTACAAGTATGTATCAAAAGTGATACATAAGGTAGAATAATGAGGTTTTTTTAAAGCTCGATCTGCGGTTAAACTCCATGTGGTCATTCTGTCGATAGCGTTCATTAATATCAAGACCAAAAATTCTTAGCTTCTCAGCCCTCGCAATACCATCTGTCGATGTATGTACAACGTACGTACAGCCCCGAAGTCTACAAATATTAATATATTTGCATTTAGTTTTCGAAAGGGTGGCTCTTTTTAACACTTTTTTCCCTTCCCGAACAAATTACAAAATTGAAATCATCGCCGTAGTCACAAAAGTCAATTTCAATAATGGATAGCGGAGATCCCTGAGGTATACCATTAAAAAGTGAATGAGATGAAGAGTATCAGTTGTGAATTTGGACTATGAATCTACTGTTAGTCATGCAGTTTGTAATATATCCTATAATGTTCGGTTAGACCTTCTATTCCCATAGCTGCTCAGCTATAAAATTTATACCAGTTTTGTCGAATGCACGCTCAAAATCTAGTGATACAATTGTCGCATGTCTCCGTGACGAGAGGCATTCCGCAATCTGATACCTTACATAGAGTAGACTTTCAATTGCCAAGCTCCCATTTCTAAAGCCGAATTGATGGCTATTGATCGGTTTGTTTCTAGAAAAATAACTTCAGTCTACTTTTTTTAGTGCTTCTTCTACTGGAAGTTATAAAAAACTAGCCAATAATACATATAAGACAAAACAATAACAAAACGTAAACAATATATAAAACAAAAATTTTGTGTTCGCGCCAAAACGTGATACTTTTTAATAAAACAGAAACAACAATAAACAAAAATACAGTTATCTTAAATCAAAATAAATAAAATTCGATCTACAAAGCAGAGATCAGCAATGAGTATTCAAAAAGATGAGTAGATTCGAATCGTACTCATAATTTCTTACACGCATTCATATTTATTTTATTTATTTCGAATCACTCGAATCATTTATCAGTATTATAAGTATTTTTCTTAATTTATGAATCTGAATGACTAGGCGTATGAATCAAACATATTTCGAATGTTATGAGTTTGATGCCAACGTTGTACTCATACTCATTGCAACCTGTACTTATAAATCAATGTTGTAGTGAGGACGAATGAATCAGAGTACATAGTTGAATTTCAATACTATTGACTCACTCATACTCAAAATTTCATGAGTACTTATGAGTAGCGAAAAAACGATTCATTACTGATCTCTGGTACAAAAGAAGAAAATATGTAAAAGAGATGAATAACATGCATAAACAAACAACATAAAGAGTACAACAATTTTCAACAGGATGTAATGGAGAACACTCCAAAAAATCCTCGATTGTTATTTAGTGACTTTCATCGATTAGTGAACGCTAATCCACTTCGCTTCGTACAAATAATGGACAAGAGACTCGAGAAATTAACTGAACAATTACAAGCAACAATACAGACAATGTTTAAAGAGTGCGAAAATCGTCTCTTGAGTGAGATAAATAAGAAACTGAGCATAACAATGAGTGAAATAAATAATATAACAGAAAGGTTACAGACAATTGAATTACCTGTAAATGAAATAAATAATACAGTGTGGGATAAAATTATACACATCACAAACAAAAATGATGAATTGAAGAGTGAAATATTATCTTTAAAAAAGCAAGCCCCGACAACAGCAAAACTCAATTATTGTATATGACTTACGTGTCAATGGCATTCCTTTTTGGAAAAAATGAGAACCTTGTTGATATTTCAAGTTTCAAATATTACTGCTTCTGCTGTTAATGTTATATTTCATTTACGAAAAAAAAATTATTTTAGTAGGACAGATAGGGAAAATCAAGGCACAGTAACTAAAGATCCTGTAATCATAATTAAGTTTAAAAGTCTTTACGACAGTAACTTTGTACTAAAATCCATAACTAATTATTTGAAGTCGAAGAAGGAGGTTTTACCTCTGAATACTATTGGTTACAATAGTTCAGTTCCATTTTATGTCAATGAAAATCTAACATCGGAGAAAAGAAGTCATACTATATCTACAGCATTCATCAATAGAGGTCGAGTATACATAAAGACGATTGGTGAGAATGATCCTATACTCATAGATGATTCTAAAATTCTGTACAGGATGTTTCGCCCCCCAGAGGTTAACTAGTAACTTATTAAAAATCGTTATTATAGTTTTAAAAATGTATATTTCGCCCTTTATTTACTATAGTTTAGATAATATCTGTTTTAACATTTTTCATATTGCGATTTTTAAATATCTTTTCTCAAACATAAATTTTTATTATTGTATTGTACTTTCTATTTGCGCTTCCATTGCTAAATTAAAATTTTTCTTTGACATTGATGTCACAATTTGGTGATTAAAGCGTAGTTCATTCTTGAGAAAACCTTCATACCATGGTCAAGATACTTTCTAAGACCGCTTCAGGTTTTAACATATGCCATATACATAAATGCCCAGAGCCTTTACAGGAATTTCGATTTATCTTTGAAGGGGCAGAAATGGATGTAATTTGTATTTTAGAAACTTGGTTTCGTATTGATGTTAATGACAGTTATTATCATTTACAAGGATATCATATCTTTCGATCTGAAAGGGTATCGAATGCCGGAGTCGTGGCAATATATGTAAAGTCATCGATTTCTTGTAAAAGAGTAGGATTTCAGTGTTTGCAGGTGAATTATACGGCTGTTGATGAAGTAAATGTTAATAGTAGAACGGCAACAATTACTAAATGGGGAACTTAATAATGTAGAATTTTTATTTCGTTATTTACCGACCAGGGGCCTGTTTCACTAAACTACAATTCTACAAGTTTACAAGTTACAATCACAATTCTAATTCTTACAAGTGATAATGAATTGTGTTTCATGAAAATTTTCACAATACTTGTAGCTTTTTGTACTTGTAAACTACAATTCCTACAATTACAATTTCTACAACTACAATCACAATAAAATAAAATATTTTTACAAAGATATTTTGATAAATGAAATATATGTGTGAATATATGTATATTAGAGCACTAATGAAATATATGAAAATTTCAAAAATTATTTTAAATACTTTTGCAATTATGGGTACTCTAATGTATATCGATAATTTGTTTTGATTGTTATCACACCACTAATCAATCAAAACATATATAATTTGCGTTTAAAAAATTTAAAATTATTATTTTTTAATGGCAAATCAACATAATAAACTTAGAGTGGTGAGGCAGATTTTAGCTGCCAAAGACGTTCTTTTTGGTAAGTTTAGCGATAAACTTACCAAAGAGATAAAAATGGAAGAGTGGGAAAACGGGCGTACGAGGTGTCTTGTACTTGGACTGGTGACAAGTGGAAAAGACGCCAAATATGTGCGTGATGTTTTTTGGGCAAACATCAAAAGGACGACACTGGTAAGTTGGCTTTATAAAGTGATAACATTATATTGTATATATATTTTTTAAATTAAGGCCAAGAGAGACAACTCCCGAAAGACAGGGGCGGCTGATGGAAAGGCCAAAAAGCTCACGGAGCTGGACACCCTGGTATTGGAGGTTATTGGAAAGGAGTCACCAACATGTGATGGCATCCGACCACAGGAGCCTCATGGTGAGCAAGTGTCATTGCAGAAGTTAGTGAGTATCACTTTAGAGGACTTCAATGATATTGTGTCATTGCTGCCAGACACAGAAGTGACTCCTACCCAGAACGAGGAGGAGCTAGTGTCGATGCCTGAGAGCTCACGGAAAAGAAGTGAGTACCATTTAATTATATTTTAAATTTTTTCTAATCTTTTTTTTTATTTAGAGCGATGTATGGAAAATGGATCTCTCGTCCACGAGAAAGCGAAAAATAAAAAATATAAGGATGACGAAAAGGTGGATCGGCAAATTGAAAATTTGAAGCTGCAGAATGAAAATTTTCAATTAAAAAATAAAGCTCTGCAGCTTCAGTTATCTCATCAGAAATTTATAAGCCGTAAGGGGGTGTACACCCCTTTATTTTTCTAGTTAAACTTTTCTCTCAATATCATTTGTTTGTTATTATTTATCATTTCTTCAAACAAAATAAATAAATAAATGCTAAATAATATTTAAATTGTTTGACTTTGTGTTTATTTGAAGTAATTTTTATAAAAAATAGATAAAAATCAAATTTTAATTCAATTTATCATTTACTTGTAACTTGTAAAATTTTTTTGAGAGTCTTTGTCGACCCTAAGCTTTTTTTCTACAATTCTACAAGTGTACAAGTGAAAATTTATTTTAGTGAAACATAACGACTTGTAGAAATATGACTTGTAGACTTGTAAATTGTAAAAATCACTTGTAGCCACAAACTTGTAATTGTATTTTGATGAAACACAATTATTTACAATTTCACAATTTTGCAGGCAAAAACACTTGTAATTGTGAACTTGTAGCTTAGTGGAATAGGGCCCAGGCAAACATCAATACCTTATTGGATAAATTGTCCTCACTTACTTTGGGTTATACAGATACTACTTTAATAGGCAACTTCACTGGTAAATTCCGATCGAATATCTGCACCAGGAGAAAATGAAGGGAACAGTGAATAATAGTATTATAACCAATGAAGTATTTAATATAAATCAACTCAGCTTAGAATTTTCGAATATACCGGGAATTGATGCCGACTTGGAGTATTACAACTCATCTGATGCCATCTCTAATGCTAATCACTTGATGCAACCGAATTTTGAATTTAGTAACGTTACACAGGAAGAGGTTGTTGAGAGCATTCCATAAGAAGTGATGAAATTAATCCCAAATTTATAAAATTAATTTTGCCATATGTTCTACCAAACATAATCCATTTACTGAATACGATAATTACATCATTTACTTTTCCTGCAATGTGGAAATGTGCCAAGATAATACCTGTGCCTAAACAAGATACAAATTACCGCCCAATCGCAATATTGTCATACTTATCGAAATATAAGCAGATGACCCAATACTTGCAGGGCAATAGCGTGCTTTCTGAGAGGCAGTCTGGTTGCAGACCTAATCACAGCTACATTTCTGCGCTCATTAATGTTTCAGAGGAGTTGCGATTACGGGCGAATAACAATATGACATAGTTTTTGGTTTTACTCGATCATTTTAATTCATTTGGCACCGTTAATCATACTATTCTGTGCCAAAATTTAAAACACATGTGCCATTTTTCGAATACTGCTGTTATGTTACGACGAGATCGTCGTATTTACGAGATAGAAGTCAATTTTTGTATCATGATGGTAATAAATCGACCAATTTTTTAATATGTATCTAGAGGTGTGCCAAAGGGCTCGATACTTGGTCCATTTTTATATTAAATTGTAAGAATCTAGGAGTTATCTTTAACAATAGCCTTAACTGGTCCAACCATGTAAATGATATTTGTGGTAAAACGGTTGCAATGTTTGACTCCGTTTAAAGTTCGTATGCAAGATATGTTTATGGTCGTACAAGGCTATATCTATAATACATGTTTTGAAAATTTGTTGAAATGCCATACTCTGGTATACCTACATAAAAACATCTATATTAGGAAATTTGTTTAATAGATTAGTTTTTTCAAGATCTAGTAGAGGTTTGGAACTTAATAACGTTAGCCACCGTAAACAGGTATCAGAGAAACTTTTACATTAATGCAATTCGTCTTTGGAATGAACTCCCGAACAATATACAGTTAATAAGCAATGTTAAGCATTTCAGGTTATTAGCAGTGTTATTAAATAAGATAATATCTTGTTGTACTGTATTTACGCTTAAATAAATAAATAAATAAATTTTGTCCTGTAGGTATTTGGTTTCGGAATAGAAACTAAAACGCTGTCCTTAAACTTTTGAGGGATATAACGAAAGAATACAACATTATATAGTTTTAGAACTATTGTTTCTAAATAACGAAATTCGCTCCATACCGATACTTCTGCACCTTAACCTATTAAATTGAATTCGGTAAAAGTAGTATTTTCCTCAATTTTAAGAGCTGCCGGGCAAGTGTCCACTAATGGCGGTCTCTTTTGTCCTTTGTGAGACTGGAAAGTTGCAGAGTATTTCAAAGCAAAAGAATTGTCTGACCAAAACTTGCAGAATTCGTTGGAAATTAGGAGTTTCTCACTCAACATTCTGTTAGAACTAAAGGCGCTAATAGAAGCTGTCTTTCCAAGTCTGATGTGCTTTTTTGTAGTTTTCTAGAGAAAATTATATCATATTCCTATTAAAAAGACGCCACATTCTAGTTTTCTCAGATTTTAGTCTCTCTTATGCATTACTCCACTACGGGATCTTTCTTGGTTTATTCGGGGTTTGTGGTATAGACAAACACAGCCATTAAAATTCGTTTCCGTTTTCCACTCAGCTTGTGAAGGTAAACTGGAATAGCAGAGAGATAAATCTATATGAGAAATGTACCATATGTTATAAGATGGGTCGGAGATTTCTCATTCATCAAAACTAGATCAGAACTGGTTATAAAATCAGAGAGTATTTTACACTGACGTGAGTTGGACAGAGATTACTAGTTTTTAAGCGTCAATTTTCAAGGTTTTGGGAAGAAAAGCTTGTGACAGGGAAAATATATGAATTGTAAACGTTAAACCTTATTTTAGAAATTACTTCAATGCAGACCGTTTCAAAAAATGGCAACACCACCCAGAGATCAGCTACTCATAAGTACTCATGAAATTTTGAGTATGAGTGAGTCAATAGTATTGAAATTCAACTATGTACTCTCATTCATTCGTACTCACTACAACATTGATTTATAAGTACAGGTTGCAATGAGTATGAGTACAATGTTGACATCGAACTCATAACATTAGAAATATGTTTGATTCATACGCCTACTCATTCAGATTCATAAATTAAGAAAAATACTTATAATACTCTTAAATGATTCGTGTGATTCGAATCATTCATCAATATTCACAGTCTTAGTTGTTGTTGAATTTACAAAAAAAAGAAGAAAGAAGAAAGAAAAAGACAGCAAGCAAAAGCAAACATACAACCTTCTAGTGAGTATTGCAGTGTTCGTATGCGAATTATACTTATTTTATGATTTTTGTAAATGTTGAGCAAAGGAGAGTCGAAATCAACAACATCATGCATATTGTTAAGTATGAGTACGATGAGTACTTTAAACTTTGAATATGAGTAGTATGAGTATGATATTAAAATAAGTATGAATGCGTATAAGTATCAGAAATTTTGAGTATGATTCGAATCTACTCATCTTTTTGAATACTTATTGCTGATCTCTGACACCATCCTACCTAGTGAAAGTTGTAGTAATAGTACACAAGTTAAAATTAATAACCATCGGTATAATAGATATTGAATGAAGGTGAGTTTCCTGAATTGATATTATATTTGGGTTATACGATTTAAAAATAATCTGAAGTTCATTGTAGTTGTTTAACCCTGGTTAGATAACGTTATTTTTTTGTACTGAAAAGATAACGATACGTCTGAAAGACGTATGCTAGGTTTATAGCCTTTAAAGGATATCAATGAAAATAATATTGATAAATTTTTTGTTGAATTCAGTTATTTGTTCAATGTCTTATAAAATAATAGTATCTTTAAACAGAAAATAATAATAAAAATAAAATTAGAATTAAAATTCAATTAGCCTTAAAAAAAAATATCACAACTTAAAGAGATTTTGTAAAGGACTTCAGTTCGTTTCTAAAAACTAAAATAAATATTTTTTTTGTACTTTTTTTAAATACTACTATCTGTATTAACGTATATAAACAAAAACAAATAAATTCGAATAGCGTTATATGCAAGATTTACATACTTAATTTTTATGCTCTCCAAATACAGACTTATCACATTTCACACATACTATTTTGGACATACGTCGAATTTTCGATGGATAGAAACCACAGTATTTTCTCTTTTTTTATTCAGGCTGTTCTCCACTGCTACCAGAATCATTGTTTACTTCATCTGGTAAAACTGTTTGAATATTGCGCAAGGTTTTCGATAAAGTAGGAATTTCTAGCCTTTTGTTCAACCATTGTTCATTTGAACGATTTATGGAAACTTCGGCATTGGTTCATTGAACAATTTCCGATATAATTTCGGTAGTAAAAAAAATATTGAAGCAGGAAATTGGGTCGTACAGTGATTTGCATTCCCGAGTTGGTCCTCTTGCCGTTCGAACTACATTCATTGAAGAAATTCGGCCAGCGCTTTGTCCCTTTGATGTAGTCCAGCAGTGCTTACTTTTACTTCTTATAGTGGGTCGAGATACCGTAATAACCCGGCTATCGGAAGAAGTTGTAAAATTATCAGGTTCTTGAGGACTTTCCTGAATCGGTGGTATATTCTCGTCAGGCTCAAGAATGTCAACATGCTGATCTTCTACATCACTTTGAATATCATCCTCCATTACTTCATCTTCCGACTCACTCACATTTTCCAGTAAATCCGAGTCGTCCAATACGTTTTGCAAAAGAGTAGCAATTTCTGCGTCGCCCAAACCGCGCTTACAAGCCATTTTTAAAGCTAATTTAAAAAAAAAATACCTTAAAATTCAACCAAAACAAAGTAATTTTTGTTACAAAAGTTACACTAAAGATAACGATACGTCTCTCAGACGTATCTTGTGTCTATTTGTCTTTATTTCTCAAAAAAGAAATAACCTACCGCATAAAAACAATCACCAACAACAAGCTGCTGCTAACGGCATAGATAATTGAGCGTGAGAAACTTGTATGTGAGCAAATGTGAGAGTAAGAGCACAAAACTGAAACAGCGTACGTCTCGCAGACGTACCTTATCTAACTAGGGTTAAGTAAAATTAGAGAAAAGACACAATTTTTCATTTATAAATGAACACCCATAGTAATGAAGTTAAGTAAACTTATATTAAGGAGATATAGATAATCAGATGACTATAATAAGAGACTAAAATAGATGTTAAAGCGGGAATTAGTGTGAGAGAATACAATTCTATATTATAGAAAAGAGAAACTTGTCTGTACATAGGTATATACATATTTCAGAAGTTAAATCGAGAGAGTTGTAAAAAGTGCTATAAAAAGAGTGTAGAATTCATTTAGATTTAAAGAAATTATGAACAATTCCGTGAAGTCGCCGTGGTCTAGTAGGTAGTGTGTTGGCTTATTAGACGAAAGGCCCGAGTTCGAATCCCAGGTCAGACATCAAAACGAAAATATGAAAATATTTTTTCGGCGACTTCCTCTCAGCAGATTTCTGGCAAAAACTCTGAGAGTAAAAATTGCCATGAAAAGCTTCTCAAAAAATCTGTCGTTCGGAGTCGACTTTAAACTGTAGGTCCCGCCAATCATGTATAAAATTAACGCACACAACATGAGTGGTGTTGAGAAGCTAGGCCGTAATCCTGACTGAAGGGTTATAATGACCAATTATGTATGTATGCATTAGTAATATTTATAATTAACTGGTTGCACAGTTGTAATATGTAGCATTGAGATTCTAATATTATATTATATTATATTACATTACATTACATTACATTACATTACATTATATTATATTATATTATATTATATTATATTATATTATATTATATTATATTATATATTATATTATATTATATTATATTATATTATATATTATATTATATTATATTATTTTATATTATATTATATTATATTATATTATATTATATTATATTATATTATATTATATTATATTATATTATATTATATTATATTATATTATATTATATTATATTATATTATATTATATTATATTATATTATATTATTTTATATTATATTATATTATATTATATTATATTATATTATATTATATTATATTATTTTATATTATATTATATTATATTATATTATATTATATTATATTATATTATATTATATTATATTATATTATTTTATATTATATTATATTATATTATATTATATTATATTATATTATATTATATTATATTATATTATATTATATTATATTATATTATATTATATATTATATTATATTATATTATATTATATTATTTTATATTATATTATATTATATTATATTATATTATATTATATTATATTATATTATATTATATTATATTATATTATATTATATTATATTATATTATATTATATTATATTATATTATATTATTTTATATTATATTATATTATATTATATTATATTATATTATATTATATTATATTATTTTATATTATATTATATTATATTATATTATATTATATTATATTATATTATATTATATTATATTATATTATATTATATTATATATTATATTATATTATATTATATTATATTATATTATATTATATTATATTATATTATATTATATTATATTATATTATATATTATATTATATTATATTATATTATATTATATTATATTATTTTATATTATATTATATTATATTATATTATATTATATTATATTATATTATATTATATTATATTATATTATTTTATATTATATTATATTATATTATATTATATTATATTATATTATATTATATTATATTATATTATATTATATTATATTATATTATATTATATTATATTATATTATATTATATATTATATTATATTATATTATATTATATTATATTATATTATATTATATTATTTTATATTATATTATATTATATTATATTATATTATATTATATTATATTATATTATATTATATTATATTATATTATATTATATTATATTATATTATATTATATTATATTACATTGTATTATATTATATATTATATTATTAAGTTAAAGGGAACTGTAAAGTTACTGCGATAAAACTGCTCATTTAAACCAATTTTTTTTAACGCAGTGGCAACGACGGGCTTCATTTTTATTGTGTATATGCTCATTTTGTTTAAATTTGAAGTTGCTATGTTGAAAATAATATATAATGTGGCAAGTTCAAATTAAAACTTAATTTTAAAAGTTAGCAGCATAGATGATCCTTCCTTTAGCTTAACGCTTACTTCTATCTTATTGGGTACTCATAATAATGAAAAACAATTTATCTGCCCGTTAAAATCCTGCCTTTAGTTAATAGCAAATTGTGATAATGGCCCTTAATCTGTAATTTTGTATCACATTGATAACGTTAATCTAATATATTTTTAATTATTCCTTCCTAGATTGCTTGAGAGGAAGAACTTAGGTGATCAGTTTCCATTTCTGAGACCGAATTATCCACGTTGCATGCTAGTCCCGAGTAGTCATTTATAAAACGGGGTGAGTTTTTTTACCGTCAGTGGATTCATAACAGAGCAAAGCATGATGCGATGTTGTCAATATTTTTTGTTACCGAAGAGCAGGAGTAGTTTGCAATTGGGAACGAAATTGTCCATATATAGAAGCTGCCTTTTTCTTACCTTCTTCTTTCTTTGTGAAAAACATTAGATTTGTATGTTTTATAATTTGTTTTATAATTAAAATTTAAATAAATTAATAAAATGAATACAAAAACATCAATTATTTTTACATATTATTGTTTAAAATTCATGTAATTGCGAAAATATTTTGAGGTACCTAGACTTTTACAGTTTACTGTATATACAGTACATACATACATATGTATGTCGTACAATACATTATTTTAAATTTGTAAGCAACCCCTCATCTTGGAAATGCATATAATAAATGGCGCTTAAAAATTCAAAAATTTTATCATTATCTCCAGTTGTGTGGTTAGGAATTAATGAAGCGGCAGAAAGATATTCTAAGCACAATGTAATAAAATGAGATTGAACCAAAAGAACGAAATTATATACGTTTTACATATAAACAATTTAAGATTTAAGACATATGTATGCGTAAATATAAATGTTTACCACATGTTTGTAATTTCTATATTTTGCCATTAAAAGAGTCACTTTAAATCAAAGTCAAATTATTTTAAAATATGAACTATTTATTTAAGTGGGACCTACACTACTATATGCACATTGTGTCGGAGTTGGAGAATATATATGTACATATATTTGTATTACCAATTTTTTACATTCATATATATATTCAGTCCCAGTTTAAAACAATACCAAAACTTGAACACTTTTAGCGGAAATCACAAAAATTTTATCGAATCGTATTTCTCTATTCCATCATCAATTGTCATAATAGCAAATTACCTGAGACTACCACTTTACACTGTGACATACATATTTATACAATCTCTATTTTGATTCACTTATTCACAAAGTAGACTATACTTTTTAATATCATCCAACAATACTAAGGACAACGGCATTGACCACATCGCCATAAGCTCAAAATGGAACGTGGCTGCTCATTTGAATGCACGGAACCCGCAAGCAACTATCAGAAGTTCTGTTATTCAAATCAGGTATGTGATGAATTAAGCGAAAAATAAAATTGATGGTCAGTGTTATCAACATTGCTCGTTAGCACCTCTGAATGAGGCTTTTAAGTTAGTTCTATGCAATAAACAAGCTAGATTTCTCTAACACAACTCTTATGCAGAGCACTTAAATGATCGTCTGATTATGATTTCACGTTGAAAGGAATGCATTGAATGTTGTATCCTAGATGGTTGCAGTGTCAGCCGACCAATCTTTATTAAAGTTATAGTTTGCTAAGTTTTGTTTTCTCCCCATAGTTATTCCATATTATTATTGCCTGTGTGTTACAAAGCGTCTTGTCCACACCGACAGGAAAGGCAAGAAAGGGTTTATCACAGGAGCTCAACCGTATAGACGATATTTACCTCTTGTCATAGAACGAAAGCCACAAGAGAGCCGAAAATCGGAAGGCCATCCCATAATGGAAGGACACATGTAAAATCTTACGTACATGTAAGATGTGCTATTTACTTGTCCGTTTTTTATAACCAGAGTAAATAAATACTTAAACTGTACATCAAATAGTTCTGTTTTTTAATCTTATCCGATTTATTTATTTTATTTTTTAATTTTTCAATCACATATAATAATTTTTAAAATAATATTTAAAAATGTATACATATATTATTATTGTAGTCATTTGAGAATAAAAATTGAAATAAAAAAAAGATAGTGTTTAATATTATTATAATTGATCGAACTATACTATCTATGGGGAATAGAAAACTATTGAGTTTGATAATAAAAGCATTTACTGAAATGAATTTCAAACTTACATAAGTAAATGTTAAATTCGGTCAAATGATTTAAAGTTAATCTGTGGTTGTGTGTATATGTACATAGCTGTATTTATAACTTATGATGTAGCTGCATATGAATGTAGTAATTCATTTTTAGTTAATTAACTCGTAATTGATCGCATGAGGGTAAAGAATTTTCGCATTTATTAAAAGTATTAGCGAACCGGTCGCAGTGACCTCTTGCTAATAAATATGTGACTTTTTCAAAATAAGGTGAGTTGTTCTTAAACATGCCGAATGAAAATATAATCCTGAACTATGATGCCCAAAGTACATATAACAATAAATCAAATAATTTTCATTAATTTCATCAGTATGGAGGAGAAATAGGTCTTTTTAGTAAGAATGTTGTTGTTAGAACAAGAAAAAGCAATAAATTTAGTAGCTTAGGCTTAAGTTCTAATAATCATACATATGTAGATATTTTTAAGTAAAAAAATTAAGAATAATTTAAATTATTTATATTAATTAATTAATTAACAAAAAATTTTTTAATTTCAATAAAAAAAAACATAAACTTTTATAACTTCATAATCGGTTACATACCTATCTATATACACATTTATCTAAATATATATATATATATTTGTATGTATGTGTATATGTATGTATGTATATAAGAATAATTTCTAATTTTAAACCTGTTAGGCATTCATAAACCATGGATTTTAAGTGATACCCTACAAATAACAAATATAAAATCAAATCTATAAAATAAATGAGCAAATAAAAATTAATTCCATTAATTTAACAATATTTTACACGTTGAAATGTATTTATTTCCTAAAGAACATACGACGAGAAGATGCTATTTATATAAAATATGAATATTATTTTGAGAAATTAATAATTTTAAAAAAATGTTTAAAATTCCAAAAATTTCGTATTTTTAAACATTGTTTATATTCCTTAAAAAAAAAATTAAATTTCTACCCACTGTTCTGAGGTCATTTAAATAAGCCATTTGGTAAAAAAACCCCTGATTCATCATATTTCGAGGGATGAACTTTACCTTTTACACCAATTCAAATAGGAATATTCGAAAACGTACTTTTTATTTTTGTTAGTACTTGGTCTATTAAACGATACAGTTAAAAAAATAATTGCAATTTTCTTTTTCATAAATAAAAAGCAAAACAATATGTATGTAATTCTGAATATTTGTGAAATTTAAATTTTGACAGTTTCTGCAAAACAAAATGCTCTCGATTTAGTTGTAGGATAAATACTATGAAAATATATATAATATATTTTGCATCTTTTTTTTTTTTTTTTTGTAAATATTAGTTAACATTTTGTTTAGAATAAATCTAATGAAATCAATGAGTGAAAATTTCCAAGCTTTAGGCAATCGGTTGAAATCAAAACACCAACTTAAGATTCAATTTTAATTTACATTTCTAAATACCTTTCGACATTTGCTAATGAATGTATTACATTATCAGAATTAGTTTGACTAAATATTTATAAATATTAATAATAATACAATACTTTTTAAATATTTTTATTTGAAAAATTTAACCTCCTGCTTGTTTGATTGTCAAATTTAATTTTACAGTTTTCAATGTTCTACTGGATGATACTGAAGAAGTGAGAAGACTAAAGTGATATCATATACTTGATCTACCATTTCTATAATTATTATTATCTTGTTTCATTTATTTAACATGTATTATTATTTAAAAATATAAAAATAATTAGGAATTGTATTAATGTTGTTGTTTTCACTGGAGATCAACAATTACATGAAAATTTTATGTATCAAATTTGCTTATTATCGTCAATAATAGGATAGATTGTAAATAAAGAAAATAAAGAAAAAAAAAACATTTTTTAATGCACGAAGGAATTTAAAGTTTTTGATTGATATCTACATATATAAATTTAGATGTTACTCATCAATATTTACATAAACACTGTGCCAATGGTGCAGTCTGTAATTTAAATTAAATATATTGTGCAGAAAACCTATTCATACTATTTTTCTTAGTAATTGTATTATAATTTTCACAAATATGAAAATAAAACTATTCAAACCATAATGTACATATTTATGTAACTATGTACATATTAATATTTTCATAAAAGTTTTTGATACTTTTTAATACATGTACTGTTGTTATGCAAATGTCCACATGTGTACATATGTACTGTTAGATTTCTTTAAGTGTACATTTTTGAATTGAATGATCATTTAACGAAAAGCACACGCTCATTTACACAAACTGTAGTACTAAATGTTTGGTCATTATCAAAAGCAAGATACAATTTGTACGCAAAAGAGTACAAGTGTATCAACATTTTCAGGCTTCCGATAAATGACTAAACGGAATGTACTATGACTTGAATGCCGGTAAACAAAAACACTATTTTGTTTACTTCTTGCATGATGACAGGCAAACTGAATGTTCCGCTGACTGAGCGGCTGACTCGCTGTCAGTCTGTCTGTCTGTCTGTCTGGCTAGTTAGTTGATTGGCTACAATGTTGGCTGCCTAATGTGGTGTTTTACAGAAATTGTGTACTTTAGTACCATTTCACATTCAGGCGAAGCAGCATGCTCATGTCAGACATGCTAAAAATAAAAATAAACCTCAAAGAAAATCTAAAAAGTTCGATGTTTGAATAAAATTGTGCCGTGTTATTTGTTTTGAAAATACAAAATATTAATAAATACAAACAAAAAAGGCTGAATCTGAAGCGACAACAACTTTTACCAAAGTATTTATAATCATTATCTGTATTATTATTTTTATTAATTACTTAAGGGATATACCTCGAAACGTACGAATGCAACTGAGTTATAACATATCATGTACATATATGTATGTATTTAGTTTTTAACGTTTAACAAACAAAAAAAAAAGTGGAAAAGAAAACACAAATAAACAGAAAAATGAAAAAAAATTTTAAGAAAGTAAAATATTGTAATTACGAATGTGAAACAAAACAAAACAGACGCATTAAGATAACAACACATGTTAACAATAATAATACCAACAACAACAATAATAATATTCGTTGTTACAACACATTGCCAGCTGGGACCGCAGCAATAACAACACCGACAAAAATATCAACAAAACCAAAAACAAAAGTAAACAGAACCGTCATTATATTAAAAAGTATGATCTCTGCACCATCAACTTCACCTCCAATAACAACAACTGCAACAAAAATGTTATATGATCAATTACTAAATGTCATCAACAAAATACAAAGCTGTTATCATCATTATTATAATGACCTATTTTATAGGTGCAACATAAAAACGTTAACAGACAATCGACGATATCAGTGTAAAAATATCAAAAATAATATAAAAATCAAACGAAAATCAAAACCTAAATGTTTAATAAACAAAAAGAACAAAACTAGTAATAATAATAATAATAATAATAATAATATTAGTAAAAGTAACAGTAAAAATAGTATTAATCGTAGTTATATCGGTGTTGCCAAAGTGTGTAATTGTGAGAAAACCCATACGGCATATAAAGAGAATTTAAAAATTTCTTATCAGATTAATGATTATCTGCGTCAATTTTGTTTCTATTTTCAAAAGAATTTCAATAACTTAAGTTTATTGATAGTGATATTTTTATTAGCTCTAATAACGTCAACAGCGCACAGTATTGATACTCAGGGGAAACCTCAATCAAAATCGATTACTCCAATACAATCACCTTTAATTAAACCACCATCTCCATCTCTACCTTTATCGATTGCAGCAATTGGTGTTGTATCAGACACAGGAACCGGAACAGCAATAAGTTTAGATTCTCGCTATCATATTTCAAATAATTTAAATTTAAAATTTGATGAGCATTTCAAGTCTCATATTTGTGATAAGCTGGGCCATATTAAAAATCGACATCTAAATGGCCAAAAGCATCTTAAGTTACATGCAAAGAATGTCTTAACAAACCTTAAATATTCCTCACAAAATACACCAAATACAAACGATCAAATCGTAAGAAACCTTTCAAGCAATTATCAACCAAACAAACCTCAACTCAGACACTACAATCATCATCATAATCATCATCCTAATAGCCGTCATCATCATTATCATAATCAAAATGAGAGACAAAATATTTTGAATACACTGGGGGATATACCGAAAAAAAATTACAATTTCAATACTGCAGTCATTAAGTTTGAAAATATATTTAAAAATAACAATAATAACACAGTCAGTAACATCGCAAAACAGGTCGCAAATAAAGATGTAGATGAAGATGTTGATGAAGAGGATAGCGGTGTTGTACGTAAAATTAGCGAGTTGAATATCAATAAGTTTATAAATCACATTCGCTTAAATTATAATTATAAACAAAATAACAAAAATAACCACAACAATAGTAACAACAACAACAACGACAACAACATCATCATCAGTAGTAGTAGTAATGACACACTTCCATCTAATGTTGATGTTAAAAACGCTGGAAATAATGAAAAAGTAGAAACAGAAGCAGAAGAAGAAGATGCAAATGATACAACTAACTTTAGTCATGTTGATGTTGATTATCACGATGAATTTGACTATATCGATGAAAATGACTACGACGACGACGATGACGATGGCAACGACAAAGGCAGCGACATGTTTAATTTATTACCAACTATTACAACACCAATAACTTCACTCGACGCAGCAACTGTCAATTCAACAATTTTGCAATCATCCATTACAAACGCCGATCTACAACATCAACCGTCAACGGGGCAACAAGAACCAGCTCAATATGACGATCATGCAAAACTAATGAAATTAGTAATGGATGGCCTGGGCCTAAAGAAACCTCCAAATATGAAAAATGTAAGTTTTATATAGAAATCGAGTATGTATTTCAAAAGTTCTTTTTTTTTTGTATGGAATTTTAAAACTGTGTTAACTAAAAGTAAAATTCTCAATTATTCAAATGACATACATACATACATACATATCAATATTCTACCTGGCAATCATTAAGTATTATCCCCGCCAAGTATACTTTTAAGCACATATTTTTTTAATTAAAATTAAAACAATTAAGAAACTTTGTAAAAAAGTATTTAAAAAATTAAATTTATGTTTATCATGGAATTTAGGATTTTTTGACTTGTGAATATTGCGGTAACATGAATAAATAAAATAGAAAGTAACGAACAGAATTACTAAAAGAAAAGAAAATGCAACATAGATATGTATTTATGCTCGGGCATATTAACTTTACTAAATAAACTTATAAACATTGAATCCGAATATCCAACAAGCTACATCAAACACCAAAAATTGTATGAGAAATTTTAAAGATAGCTATTTCAAATCTTTAAGGACCTATTAATTTATTGAGAAAAAAAAAAGAATTATTGAAAAACATTTTTTAAGTTCAAGGAAAATAAAAGAAAAATTAATTTCCCAAAACGATCATAAGTTTTAGGGCCATTATTACAACTTGCCGTTAAACTTGGGTTTACTTAAAGGTACCTCTAGCTAAAGGGAACTGTAAAGTTACGTCTAACTTATTTTCGTTATTACATGCTACAGATAAAATAAAGTTAACTTTTTCAAAAAAAAAAAAAAAAAAAAAAAAACGAAGCCCGTCATTGCATTGTTTAATTAAGCAGTTTTATCGACATTGCTCCGGCACTACCATATTTTTGAAAACAGTTAACTTTATTCTATTGGTAAGTTGTAATAACGAAAATAAGTTAAAGGTTCCCTTTACAGTTCCCTTTAGCTAAAGGTACCTCTAACAAAACCCAAGTTTAACGACAAGTTGTAATAATGGCCCTTAGTCTCGCAAGTTAGGATGATTTTTATCTGAACTATTAAATTGCTATGGACTCCTGACACAACTCTTTTCAGAAATCTGCCGAGTACATATAGTCACACTGCTCCTCAGGCTCAAAGTCGACTTTAAATATTATATGGCATTCCTGACGGTCCATATTACCCAATTTTTTTTCTAAATAATTTGCCATCGATATAAAATTTCTTCATTTGGTGGTAGAAAATGTTTTTGTTTATAAAATATTTAATTTTATTTTGTTACTTTTCTTTTGAATGCTGTGTGTGGGTTTATTTGTGTATTGATAAATAGTAATACGTATGTTTATTTTTCCTTTCCGAATACATTCTTTAAAAATGTTGTTGTATTTTGTTGTATTTAGTTGTACTTTTCTATATTTATTTTCATATATATTTTTTTTTAATTAAGCCAATCAATAACAATCAAACAAATGATTGAGAAGTAAATAAAAAGAAGAGATTTTATACACGTCAACTATGGTTATTTAATACCATACAATATCATCTTTTACATTTCCACTATAGATCTCTTCCGACATCAAAATTATATAAGATCGCCAAAGTTCATTAACAACATAAAGCATGGCTCAAACAAAAGACCACATATAATTTATTTACATATACATATTTCTCCGAGTATAAATAGTGAGGCACAAAAAATAATATTGAATTATTAAATAGAATTCAATCTACAAAATACACAAACACAAAAGCATAATACAATTTGATTAATTTATTATTAAAAATATGCCGAATTTTACACATTAATGCAGAGCCATTTCAGTATATTTTTTTTCGTAATTAATAGAGTAATTGATTAATTAATTTAGAAAATCATAACAGACAAATACAATTTGCATGAAATAGTTTAGTATCGTTGGAAGTTATCACTTCACTCACTATATGTACATTAAAAACAGTCGAATGATCAATGCATGAAAAACGCAATTCTGTTGAGAATTGTTTGAGTGCATTAACAAGCAATATATGTATGTATGTATGTATGGTGTTTACATCATTTTGACGCTCACTGTATGTATACATTAGCTTAATGCATGTTTAATAAATACCATAAAAATATAAAATGCTAAAGGGTTCTGTCGGCTTTTTAGATTACGTTTATACATCGTTTATGGTTTCAAGACTGCAGACTTATAGTGTCGACTAAATAATTTAACCAACAACATTAGCACCTTTGTGTAGGACTGGCACTTTTTGTCTCTGCCAAAAGCATTTGAGTTTTAACAAAAATGAACTAACTTGAGTCATACTAAAGCAAACTCTCATTAACAGGGATGCTTTTTAAAAATGATTAAAATGCGCTTGAAATATGCATGTATTTTAAGTAAAAAATTCGAATACAAATTCAAAAGCTTTCGTCTACACTGTATTTTGCAAAACTTTAAAGCGCAACAAATTTTTATTAAATACTAAGTGTTTACAAGAAAAACTTTACCGAATGTACTTGCATACGTTTAACGAGAAAAACTTTTCCATGAAATTCAGATTCGATCATATTTTTTACGCGTAAATTAAACATTAAATATGTATTTTTAATGGAAACTTAGCCTGTGTATTAATGTATGCTAGAGAGGGTCTACAAATTGCGACAAACGATATCTTGTAATTTTGTTCTGAATGTATTTTTTTTTTTATTTAAATTATTAGCACCATAAAAAAAGGTTCACACCTATTTTACGTTAGGATATGTTATCGATATTACTGTTATCGATTTTTTCAGTGTTGATACTTTCCTTAACGGAACTAGATAACTAGAGCGAATATTCACTAACGTTTTAATGTGTTCTATCGTTGAACTACGCACCATTCACAAAGAAAACACATTTGAAAAGGAAACTAAATCTTTACAGACCCTGTATTTCGTTGATTCTAAATAATCCAATATATTAAAAAAGAAAATGCATTTTTTAACAGATACAAATCGATATTGAAAAAATAATAAAAATAAATTTTGTATTTGAAATCAAATAAAGTGATGTTCCAAATAGATACACAACGGCACAAAATTAATGGTGAGCAGATTTATCAAATCACTATTCGAAAATGAAGAATCTAAAAATGGAAGATAATATAAATCAAAAAAAGACAAAAAAAAAATCAATTATATATTGACTATTATATGTTACTACAAAAACAAAATTTTAATAATTTCATATCGAACAAAACTCATAATGTTGTAAATTTAGATTGTTGAATTATACAAAGAACGTATGATAAGGCAAATTGACACACTTTTATTCGGTCATTTCATATTAATCTTGCAGAAGTTTACTGTTAATGTATCTTTTAATATTTATTAGAAGTTATAAATAAGTATGCATACTACTACATACTACAGTTTTCGAAATTACGCAGGTCCAAGCAAGAATAATTATTGCCTTTAGTTATTAGGAAATTTTTCTAATAGAATTCGACTTTTTCTCGAGAGATGACGCTGACTCACCTTTGTATGATGTCTAGGCATTTCCCAGATACATTTTTTAAACAGAATTGAAACGTCTTAGTTTTATAACCTGGATTATTCGATTCCATAGTTGGGCAACCATGCCATCTCTAACGTTAACTGTAATACATATGTATCTTTATTAATTCTTTCTATAATATTAACAACAAAGTTTAATAAATTTTATGTCTTAGGGCCATTATTACTACTTGCCATTAAACTTGGGTTTAGTGAAAGGTACCTTTAGCTAAAGAGAACTTTAACTTCTTTTCGTTATTACAATCTACAGATAAAATAAAGTGAACTTTTTAAAAAATATGGCAGTGCCGGAACAATGTCGATAAAACGGCTCAATTAAACAAGTTTCTTTTTAAAAGCAGTAGCAACAAAGGGCCTCTTTTTTTGTTGTTGTGTTATCTCATTTTATTTATGTTTGAAGTTGACATAAAATAATATATAATATGGCAAGTTCAAACATAAGCTTAAAAAAACCAGAGCCAATTGTTTCACTGTTTTTTGCATACTAAAATAACTTCGTTATTGAAAATGACAGTGTTGCCACTATTAGCAATTAAAAAAATACATAATGAGTGATTATTCATTTAAACGTTTCAAGGATGTTTTATTATCGTCCATCTGAAGCGGTATTTATTTATTGAAAGGTTTGCCATTTACAAATATGAATCGTTTAGCAACCGAGGAAAGCGCAAAAACAGTTAAAACTTCCTTCCTTCCACCGCTGTTGATTCAAACATGCCCATCTTTCGAACACACCACATAAGTGGTGTGCATTAAGTTTATGCATGAGTGGTGGGACATGCAGTTTAAAGTCGACTTCGAACGATAGATTTTTGAGCAACTTTTCATGGCTACTTTATTTAATCTCAGAGTTTTTGCCAGAAATTGCCAAAGAAACATTTATGTACTGACATTTTCGTTTTGATGTCTGACCTGCGGTTTGAACCGTGGCCTTACGTCTAATACACCACAACTTCGAATATTAACGCATATAAGGCACAGAAAAGTGATTGTGGAAGGACCATTGCATTCGGAAAAAGTCTCTGTTTCGTTAGAATTATGGTTTTGAGTTGTCATTAGGCCGAAATTATTGTTTTTTCTAAGCGACCCTGGAACTACCGATGCCGTCAATTCGGAGCTCTATAATAACCGAACTTTTTAGCCAGCGATGAAAGACAAAACGGTATGAGATTTCAACATACGAGACCGCGAGTTACACAGCACAACCGATTTTGGTTTTATTGCATAAGAAGAATAAGATCACAAAGATCATACGATTTTTGATCGGTAGTACTTTTTCGTGGAGCTATGCCAAATAACTTCGCTTTGGAGATAATCCACTAACATTGAAGCATTTGAAAACCAACTTCCTTCATTTTATTGTCGTGATACCGCCCGTAATGTGCCTACAAATAATCGAGGACTACTACTGAAATCAGCAAAGGATAACCCGTTTAAACATATTGAAATACATACATGAACTAAAGTAGGTTTGTTAGTCGGCAGGCGTTTGGTAACAATCACAGTCATGTGTATTTGAAGGTCTAAATGTATAACTGTTATGCAAATTCTAAATGCTGCTGTAACGCAGCAAAATGATTACAGTTTTTATAAAAATCACATTTTTATGAAATAAGTACGAAGATAAAATTCCGTTTTGTAACTTAAAACTACGTACGTTAATGCAACATTAAAAACGTTTTGAATACTAATACAATACATAAGCGGAACGAAAGCGACAATAAAATAAAAATATAATAATGTACCAAATGTGGTGTTACATGGTTAAGAATGTGTGTAATGGCAAAAAACTATATTCTAGTTATAAGGACTGTAATTGTGCTAATTAGAAGTAGGTCGCCAAACTCACAGAATGCATTTGCCGTCTTGCCATGCATTTTGAAAATTCGATATGCAAACGTACACTGGCTAGCAAAAGCGAGTACATGTTAAGACTATTTTTGCTTAAGTATTAAAGTATTGCCTTGTAAAAATAATCGTTAATATTAAACCATTTTGTAAACGATTGAAATAGAAAATAAGCAGAGCGAGCTAAGTCTAAAAAATAAAGTGCGTAGTTAAGCAATAAAAATTGAAATATTTACACACTAAACAGTTTTTTCATATTAACAACTTTACTAAGATTGCTTAAAAGCACTATAAAACTTAAAGTATATGTTTTATAAGGTTGTCACTAATTTATCCATGAAGTCTCGCAATCAGAAATATTGAACGACGAGTAATAACGAAACTAGCGTAACAAGAAATGATTCCGCAAGTTTATTCGTCTACGACCTAAAAATTATGATAGTAAAGTCATATAAGGAGTCTACCAGGGTTTATACATACATACGTATAAGTCAATAATCCTTCTATCTTGTAGCCCGATTCACTAATTTAAATGAAATTTTAAAGAAAAAAAAGAGTGTCATTCAATAAACTCAGGGTCTAGTTAATGTGGTCAGAGAAACTTTTAATAAAAATTAGTATTATTCTGCACTGTTAATAAATGTTTCTTAAGGTATGACACGAAGACTTAATAGTCAAAGTAACACTAGATTTACCGCGCCAGTCCAAATGACTGGTTTTGCCTTATTAGCCTTAAATATTAACTTTTTATGAATATTTTTTGTTTTTTTGAAACTATTATATGATCTTTATAAGGACAACTGGCTACAATTAATTTGATAACGTATTTTGATCTTGTGTCCACAATAAAAAAAAATTATTTTTGTTTTTGGTACTCATTTTGACTGGTATGTTTTTCTATGACAGCGATAGATCTTTGTTTAGATATAATATATATTACCAATTTATCTGGCAACTCCCTTATTACCGATAAAGTAACATTATAGCACATACAAAATTTACACACACAAAACATTATTTTTGAACATATTTTTGGTATAAATAGGTATAAAAATTTCTTGGTAAATTTAGTGTTAAAGCATATGTTCACTGAAAACATATACGAACTACGAAATAACTTTTAAAGTGACTTAGACCACAATGATCTAGTTAGTAGTATGCCTAAATTCAAGTGCCGAGGCCTTGGATTCGATTCCCACCAGCGACCCTTGGCGTTTTGTGTTTGTACGATTTTAAACATTGTATATGACACTGGTCATTAAAAAATAATGATTCAAAAATAAAAAACTTTCGCACACTACCACTCTGTACTTTCTCCTATAACCACCTTTCGGTTATTCCAACACAATGCACTGCATGAGTAGGAGCCATTTTCTGAGTGTGGTTAAAAAAAAATAAAAATATATATTCCGAAGTTCCAGGAGGTAACTTTTACTGTTTTGTTTTTTATATATGTATATGTATTTATGTGCATACATACATAATTGGACATTACAACCCTTCAATCAGGCTTACGACCTAGTTTCTCACACACTAAATGTTGTGTGTGTTAATTTCATACATGACTGATGGGACCTACAGTTTAACGTCGACTCCGAACGACAGATTTTTGAGAAACCATTCAAAGCAATTTTATTTACTCTCACAGTTTTTGTCAGAAATCTGCTGAGAGAAAGTCGTCGTTTTGATGTCTGACCATGGGTTTGAACTCGGGCCTTACGTCTAATAAGCCAACACCCTACCTACTAGACTACGGCGACTTATACAAAAAACGCATATTAAATGCTTGAGTACACATTTTGATCGTTGTTTAATGTGCAAATATAGGGTGTTTTTTATAGAGGTATAGAACTTTAAGTTGCAATAAAACAACGATAGATTATTCGATTGACATGAATTTTATTTATTCGAAAGATAATCTTGTGGCATTACATTTTAAATATGATTTCTGGCATATGACCGCCACGGCTGGCGCGGATGTAGTCCAATCTGGAAGTCCAATTTTCGATGACTTTTTCAAACATTTGTGGCCGTATATCGGCAATAACACGGCGAATGTTGTTTTCCAAATGGTCAAGCGTTTGTGGCTTTACCGCATAGACCAATGACTTTACATAGCCCCACAGAAAGTAGTCTAGCGGTGTTAAATCACAAGATCTTGGAGGCCAATTCACAGGTCCAAAACGTGAAATTAGGCGGTCACCAAACGTGTCTTTCAATAAATCGAAATAAAGTTGCACTATTTGCAAGCGTTGTTCAGGCGTGAGTCTATTCATGATGAATTGCCAAACCAAACTGAGAATAAATCACTTGACAGCTGTTAAATCGGTCGCCATCTTGAAAAGTAATGCCAACTTAAAGTTCTATACCTCTATAAAAAAACACCCTTTACCATGTACGGGCAAAATTGGTACAAATAATTCCAATCCAATAAATTGTCTTATTAGTAGAAAACCTAGGCTTAGTTCATATTGCAAAAATCCCCTATATAGGAATAAATTTTAAAATGTATATAATACGGTGTACAGCTATTACTAAACATTCTAATCCGCTAATATAGAGAAAATTCTAAATTCCAATACTCATAAATATTAAAAACTAAAACTGGTCCCCTTTATAATACACATAAGTGAAAGGTCCTTAGAGAACACGTAGAGGGGTTGTTAAATCGCTCAGACGAAGACGAGCTTACATATTATAACTTATATATTTATTTATTTAATAATAATTAGATAAATTTATTCTGATATTCAGATTTAATTTTTGAAAAACTTAACTTCCTTGGCTTTCTCATTGTTCGATCTTGGGAGAACTTATTCCAACCATTTTTTGATACAAAAATTTGTTTCCAAAATTTTTCTCAGTTGTTTAGTCACTAGAAATAAGTTTATTAAATGCATATTAGGGAAGTTAAATGGAATTGCCTCCCAAATGACAAGATGTTATCGAACACAATGAAGTATTTTGGTTTTTTTCTAACTCTAAAAAATATATTTTAATGACTTTTTGGCAACAAATTATTAGACTTCACATTCCTAATACTCACAGTATCTAGTGAATGACAAAATTGTATCTTATCACGCAATCCTTACTGTCGGTGTGTACAGTATGTGAATTTAGGTACCCTGAAGATATTTTTTTGCTTTATAATCGTTATTTTTTGTATCCTGTATTCAAGAATTTGCACTAAATAGAATATAATAAAAGGAAATATTTTTCTTTTCTCTTTTCCTACTGGTGATGCCTTTTTGTCTCATTCATAAAATGATATAAAGGATTCATGTATTGATTGTATAAGATTGTATCTGCTTACACTTTACATTGCTACCTACTAAGCAGCTACCTGTGACTGTTAGTCAATGGACAAAACGCAAACAGCAGGGGAGACGAGAATAAGCAAACAAAACCCCGGAATTGAATTCGGCCATGTATAAGAAATGCATACAAATCATTTATGTATGTACATATGTATGTCTGTAAATTATGAATAAATCATTCGGAATAGAATTGTTTGGATATACATGTATGTATGTTTATAAACGGAAACATCACAAAAAAAAAAAAAACTGTAGCAATTATAATCTTAACATGCAGCTATCTAACATGTGTGATTTCTTCGTTTTTGTTATCTCTAAAAAAATCCTAACATTTGTAATTAAAAAAAATTCACTTTAAGAAAGAGAGGCAACTTTTAGATTGAAAATGTCAAAGTCGAAAAGAAATAAAAAATAGTTAATGACCACCACTCTGTATAAATTTATAACAGCTTATGAACTTTTAAGGTATAGTCTTAACTACTTTGTTTACTGTTATTATTGAAATGATATATTTCACACTCGGTGGGTATGTTAATAAACAAAATTGTCGTATTTGGGGTTCTGAGAATCCTCAAGTAATTGAAGAGAGGCCATTACATCTAGAAAAAGTCACAGTTTGGTGCGCTGCTGTTGAAGAATACGACTTGGAAAATATGTGGTTTCAACAAGACGGTGGCTTTATTGAAAGAGACATTTCCTGGCCGCGTAATTTCTCGTCGTGGCGATATCAACTGGCCACCAAGATCATGCGATTAGACACCATTAGACTTTTTTGTGGGGCTACGCGAAAGACCGTGTTTATGCAGATAAACCTTCAAGTCTTGAAGTTCGTCAAGTTATGGCTGGGATACCGTCCAATATGTGTCAAAAAGTGGTAGAAAATTACCTCAAAAGAATCAATGCTTGCAACACTTCGCGTGGAGGTCATTTAAATGATGTAGTGTTTCACACATAATGTCAACGTTCAATAAAAAAGAAATATCATGAAAAAAGTATTTTACATGTGTTTTATTTACGTTTACTTTTAAAACCACGAAATGGATAACCCGATACATATATTAAAATTCGCAAATAAACGTTCAGCACATATGTACATACTAGAGTGAAATATAGGATTTACTACGCAAAGAACAAATATGTAAATAAATATGTATGCATTTTATAATTCTCATTATTAGTTGAATATGTTCTTTAGACTGTTTAAATGCACTCTCCTATTCACTACTTCCGCTATGAATTCCACATGCCCACAGCATTGTACTACCACCACCATGCTTAGCTATCTCTTGGAATTGAGCTCTTCATTCATTTTTCTTCCATACTGAAGGACATCCGTCCGAGTAAAAATTATATATGTATGTTTTTTGTCTTGTCTGAAAACATCAAACCTAAAAAGAGTATAACTACTTAAATTAAAATATATATTCCATATGTTTATATATAGTATATATTAGTATATGAAGTCGCCGTAGTCTAGTAAGTAGTGTGTTGGCTAGACAGACATCGAAACGAAATATGAAAAATTTATTTCTTCGACGATTTCCTCTCAGCAGATTTCTGTCAAAAACTCTGAGAGTAATTAAAATTGCTATGAAAAGTTTCTCAAAAAAATCTGTCGTTCGGAGTCGACTTTAAACTGTAGGTCCCGCCACTCTTGAACAAAATTAACACGTACAACATTAGTCGTGTTGAGAAGCTAGGCCGTAATCCTGACTGAATGGTTGTAATGGCCAATTATGTATGTATGTACAGTGAAATCTCCCGTAGGCGGACACCGGTCTCACAGCAGATTTGACAGTTAACGGGAGGTGTCCGTTTACGGTATATTTCATTGTAAAAATTTCAGGACTTTGTGCTATTAAATATGTATGCTATTATGACTAATGAGTAGACAAATTCCAACACAATTTAAGTCCATATATGTATACATATTTATTTTTTTTTAATTCATTTTAGTTTAAAGGTTCATTTACACACATTTATCTTCACAAAATAATATTTTTATTACATAATAAAATGTAAATTTATGTGGAACTGATGGATTTTAGTCTGATTACAGTTTGATTGCCTCCATTGTTTTCTACATTTCCTCAAAACGGATTTCCATATTGGTTAGTTTTTCATTGGCCACAAAATCCTTTAAAGCTAAAGCTTTCAAATGCGCAATCTGTGTTAGTGCTTCATCGAACGATTTAAATGGATCGATTGTTTGCTCTACAGCTTCTTCTTCTGAATCGCTTGATATTACTTCTGGAGTTTTTTCAGCTTCAAAATTGATTTCAATGTCATCATTTTCAGTGAATGCAATTTTATCGATGTTTAAGAAATCTTGATAACTAGTCTCGTTATTTTCTAAAATTCTTTGAAAATTCGTAAATGTTGCTAATCGAACATCATCTTCCGGATCAAATTCGTTGGCAATTTGGTTTTGATTAATAAATCCGCCTTTGCGAAAACAGTTCTTGATTGTAGAAGATTCCACTTTATTCCAAGCAGTTTTTATAAAACCTATTGCATCCAGCAGAACTCATTTTTCATATGACATAATTTAAAATCAAACTTCTATAGTTAACTTTAAAACTTTGAATTATGCCTTGGTCCAAAGGTTGACAAACTGAGATTGTATTTGCTGGCAGAAAGTTTACATTAACATTGGATATGATACAGCATTGTCTACAAATGAAATAATTTTTCTATTTCCAAATGATGCAACCACTCGATCATTATCTCTCTTGTCATCCAGGCCTTTTCATTGGATTTCTAGTCCACTGGGAATTCGACAGTACATACATAATTGGCCATTACAACCCTTCAGTCAGGATTACGGCCTAGCTCCTCAACACCACTCATGTTGTGTGCGTTAATTTTATACATGAGTGGCGGGACCTACAGTTTAAAGTCGACTCTGAACGACAGATTTTTTGAGAAGCTTTTCATGGCAATTTTTACTCTCAGAGTTTTTGCCAGAAATCTGCTGAGAGGAAGTCGCCGAAAAAATATTTTCGTTTTGATGTCTGACCTGGGATTCGAACTCGGGCCTTTCGTCTAATAAGCCAACACACTACCTACTAGACCACGGCGACAGTAGATATATATTTAAATGCACGTGAACGAGCAGGCTTTCCAATAACTAACATAGCCTTTTTCTGTCCAACCAATATTCACACAAAACAGGATTGTTAGTCTTCCTTTTGACAATTTACCTCCGCTATATTTTTCTGATTTAAAAGCTAATGTTTTTGTGGGGAGTGCTCTCATCTGCATTGTAAATGTCTTCTGGTTTGTATTTATTAAGTACTGAAGGAAGTTTTTCTTAAATTGCATAACTTCTTCAGGAATAACGTCCGCTGCCTTTCCTGATATGCACTTAAAAGCAATATTATGTCGCTTACGCCATTTTTTTAGCCGCCCATTTGATGCAGAAAACCCATATTAATCTATTTTCTCTGCTATTTCTTTGTCCTTTGTCTTCACAATTGGTCCAGATATAGGCATATTTTTGCTTCTGGCAATTGCAAACCAATCAAAACACATCTTGTCAACTTCCGATCCTTTTGTATTTAGAAAAGCAATTCTCTTTATAATTAATGGTAACTCCAGATTCCCATACGGCCTTAAGATCTTCATTATTTTTCAGAAAAAAACTACACAACAATCTGCCAATGATACTAAAAAGGGAATCGCACAATTTTATATATGTTCAGTGAGCGCCATAAGTGAGTCAAGACCCACTATAATTTTAAATCTTCTATTATGTTCTTAAGTATAAAAAAAGTTGCTTTATCATGATTTGTTTTGTTTTTGTTATAACATTTTATAAGTAATAAATAAACGTTTTTATTTTTGGAAATTTATTCAACTATTCTCATTTACTCTTCTCGCTATCCTAAGAAAATGAATTATTTCAGTGGTGTTTACTTACTTTTGGCGCTCACTGTACATACATAAATATGTTGCTGTGGGGTATGTATATTTTTTTTATCGGTTAACATTTTTGAATTTTGTCCGTTTACAGGAGGTATTTTTTGGAAAAAAAGTATCCGCGTCGGTCCAGTGAAGTGTCCGTCTAGAAGAGAGTAATCTGTTCTAAAAATTCTTGTAAAACAAAGGGACTAGGAACTTTGTCCGTTTAAAAGAGGTGATTGCCTACTGGAGGTGTCCCTTAGTAGAGTTTTTACTGTATATTATATATAAGATTAACTATAAATACACAAAAATATATAAACGGTCCGCCAAATAACTTTTTTTTTTTTTTTGAAAATGTTTTAAAAAAAAACTACTGAATATTTTCTCAAATTTCTTTTTTTATTTGAAAGTACAATCCTTCCGGTTAATAATGGAAAATAATTTCATTCAAATGGCTGCCTCGGCTGGCCATGCAGTGGCCACACGATCGGTCCAATTTTTAAGCACATTATCGATTGTGTGCAGCTGTATTTCACCAATGGCTTCACGAATATTGTCCTTTAAAGCGTCAATTGTCTCTGGCTTGTCGGCGTAACACTTATCTTTGACGGCACCGCGCAAATAATAGTACAACGGTGTCAAATCGCAGCTCCGAGGTGGCCAAAAGACATCAGCTCTGCGGCTGATAATGCGATCTTCAAAAACAGGACGCAAAACATCGAGTGTAGCCTTCGGCTGTGTGGCACGTAGCGCCGTCCTCTTGAAACCAAATGTTGCAATATCCTCCTCTTCAATTTTTGTGAACAAAAATTCGTTCAACATGGCCCGATAACGATCGCCATTGACTGTAACGGCCACTCCTTGCTCATTTTTGAAGAAAAATTACCCAATTATGCCTCTGGACCAAAATCCGCACCAAACAGTGACTCGTTTTGGGTGCGTCGGCTTTTCAATGTATGCGTGCGGGTTTTCTGTGCCCCAAATGCAACAATTTTGCTTGTTTACCTACCCGCCAAGATCAAAATGAGCTTCATCTGAAAAGATGATTTTTTTGCCAAAATCGGCATCTTCTGTAAGTCGATCGCAGGTCCACTTATCGAAGCGAAAACGCATTGGATGGTCAATATTCGTTCAGCGGAAGGATAAAACTAATTATCTGTCAAATCAGACATGAGCTAAGTGTTACCATTCATGAAATAAGCACTAGTTGAAAAAAACATTAGATGGCGGACCCTTTATATGTATACATATGTACATATTTATAGAAAAAAACCAAGTAAACCCAAGTTTATAGATACTCTCTATTGTTATTCCTATTTACTTATATTCCTCTATTATTTGTAAAATATAAAAAAATATTCATTCTGCAACGATTAAAACTGATTTTTACGGCTGACCTTTTATGTTTCAGGTGACACAGCGTCTTCGCACTGAAAAAAATTAAAAAAAAAAAACAATTTCCTTGTATTGTGCGTTACTTTTTCGATTTGTTAAACTTCTTAAACCAAAAAGATAATAAAGTAAAGCGCAGACACATTAGCTTGTGGCGTCAAATATCCATTAGCTGTTGTATTGTGTGAGCAATATTCAGTAATGGGTCCCACACGTTTACGTAGAATAGAGATCTCTGTAGAATATGTTTGCAATTTACTACCCTTCAAAATGACGTTTAAAAAGCAGTAACAAAAAATGTTTTACGTGTTCTTACAATGCATTTATTTGCATACAGGTAGAAAGTAATATGGAATGAAATTTATTTAAACCGGTTCTTTAAAGGACCAAGTAAATGTATTGTGGAATATTCAGATACTAAATGAAATGTATTTGAGATAAACATGAAATGTTAAAATAATAAATTTTAATGCCGACGAAATTCTAAAATTATTACCATATATTAAACACCTTCTTGTAGTATATGTTTTTTGAAATTTTAATCGTTTACACATTGGAATACAGTGAAATCTCTCATGGGCGGACAACGATCCTTGAGCTAGTTTTGTACGCTATAGAGTGGTGTCCGCTTAAGGGGGACAATGTTTGAGATAACAGCTACTGATGCAGTTTTAAGGGTTTTTAACTTCACTTTTTGAAGTCGCCGTGGTCTAGTAGGTAGTGTGTTGGCTTATTAGACGTAAGGCCCGAGTTCGAATCCCAGGTCAGACATCAAAACGAAAATATGAAAATATTTCTTCGGCGACTTCCCCTCAGCAGATTTCTGGCAAAAACTCTGAGAGTAAAAATTGCCATGAAAAGCTTCTCAAAAAATCTGTCGTTCGGAGTCGACTTTAAACTGTAGGTCCCGCCACTCATGTATAAAATTAACGCACACAACATGAGTGGTGTTGAGAGGCTAGGCTGTAATCCTGACTGAAGGGTTTTAATGGCCAATTATGTATGTATGTAACTTCACTTTTACATACATACATACATATATAGTTGGTCATTGCAACTCTTCAGTTAGGAATACGGCCTCGTCTATCACACCACTTATTTTGTGTGTGTGTGTGTGTGTTAATTTTATCTATGAATGGCGGGATCTAAAGTTTGAAACCGATTCCAAACGACAGATTTTTGAACAACTTTTTCATGATATTTTATTGACTAAATGGTTGTGTTAATGTGCCGTATGTATGTACTTTGTTAACTCAAACACGGAAGAAATAAACATCAGATATTTTATTTCGGATTCACCAATTCCATCACACTTTTAACAGATTTTTTTGTTTTTGTCTTTTCTTTTTTGTAGGTAAATATCAGTCAAAAAGAGTATGCCACCAAATATCGCGAATATTTGCAACGTGTACATACTCGAAAAAGAAGAGAGTTACGAGAAGATCTTGATTATGATGAAAGTTTTCAGAGACCTTTACAACTGTTTAGCATAGTAAGTAACGCTTCATTGTTAAACCAAACATATGATTCAAATAACGAAATGGGCCTTCTGAGAGAAAAAAGATATGCGCTGGAGTCGAAAGAGGAGGAAGAAAATGACGAAGAGTCAAATACGGAAGGAGACAATAAAAAAGAAAATGGTAAGAAGAGGCAAACACTAGAGGAACGCGTTAAAAATATATTATTTTTAAGAAAAAAATATCAGAAACCTAGAAGTACAAAAAAACAAAGAGACGAACGTAAGACCAATATTCGATTAATGTTTGCTCTCGTGCCAGAAATTTTAAATTTAAGTTCTAGTGATATTGAAGAAGCAAACACAAGACTGGTCCTTATACATAGCCCTATATTAGCAATAAGAAATTCTAAAAATAAGAAAATCAATGCAAGAAAACCAAAAAAAAATTCGTGCAGCTCCAGCACGACCGAAAATCAGAAAACCAGCCGTCATGTGAGTGTGCTAAATATAAAATTATATTTTATGCAAAGAGCAGGTAAACGAATTTTGTTAGACAGTCAAAAAATTGACATACAAGTGGATCTAACTAAGCCTGATGAAACCCATACGCAGTGGTTACAGTTTGATGTTACAAAAGCAGTGAAAAGGGCTCTCGATGATAAACGACTAGAACATGTTGTATTCGAGTTGCAATGTGACAATTGTAAACGAGTGGGAGCTCGCATTCTAAATGATGCCTACAATACAGCTGCTGATGCACAAGTTGACGACCCATCTACTGAAGGCTATCAGCTGATGCCAGTATTAAATATTATCGGTCGATTTGAACAGTCACAACGCTCTATGAGGCCCCATAAATATGAAAGCCACCGGAATGATGAAAGCACCAACCAAGAATCAACCACCCAACGTCATTACCACCATCAATCCTATAATAAGAATCGTCACAACCGTCGCACCAACTGTTACAAGTCGAATCAGCGCTGTTGCCGACATTCTATGGAGGTCACCTTCAAGGAGATAAAAGGTTTTGAGTTTATAATACAACCAAAAGTTTTTGATGCGGGTTACTGTCACGGCCGATGTCCACCACGCTACAATCCAGCCCATCATCATGCTATGCTACAGAGTCTGATTTGGAAGCAAAATCATCAGAAAGCACCACGTCCATGCTGTGCTCCCTCTAAATTGGTTGAATTAGAGGTCTTACATGTTGACGAAAAAGATAGCGAAAAACTAAAGATATCCACTTGGAGCGACATGAAAGTTGTTGAATGCGCTTGTTCGTAGGACATTAAAAAATGCACCAAATGCTATAGAAAGATTCTTAATTACTTACTTAATTGGTTATTGCAATCCTTCAGTCCTTCAGGACCTACGGTTAAAGTCGACTCCGAACAATAGATTTTTAAGAAACTTTTCGTTCCAATTTTATTTACACTCAAAGTTTATGCCAGGGGAAGTCGCCGAAATAAATATTTTTTCTTCATATTTCGTTTTGTTCGTGATGTCTGGTCTGTTCTGTTTCAAGCACGGCCTCACGTCGAATAAGCTAACACCCTTCTTACTAGACTACGGCGACTTTGTAGAATAGACAAAACTTAAGTAATTAGCTATTGGGACTATTAAGTGAAGTGAAGAATTGTGGAAACTTCTGTGGAAAAACGTGAATTGGGTATTGACCATAAACTATAAAAATTTAGTGAACAGTTTGAAGCGCCGTATAGATGCTATAATTACTTATAAAGGAGACTGTACAAAATAATAAGCTAAAAAAACCGTTATAAATGTTATTAAATAAAATAAATTCAGAAAATCGTCTCAATGGCTAATTGCTGATGTTTTGCTTATTTTTCGATAACGGTACATATTAGAACAAAGATATTGAATTGTAGTTGTAAATAAAAGTTCAATAGGCAAATAGACTAAGGGCCATTATTACAACTTGCCGTTAAACTTGGGTTTAGTTAAAGGTACCTTTAGCTAAAGGGAATTGTAAAGTTATTACAACTTACAGATAAAATAAAGTTAACTTTTTTCAAAAATATGGCAGTGCCGGAGCAATGTCGATAAAACGGCTCAATTAAACAAGTTTTTTTTAATGCAGTGGCAGTTTTTGCATATGCTCATATTGTTTAAATAAGAAGTTGCCATACTGAAAATAATATGTAATATGGCAAGTTCAAACATAAATGTAACTTTAAGAATTAACGGCAAGATGATCCTCCCTTTAGCTTAACGCTCACTTCTAACTTATTATCCACTTATAATAATGAAAAACAAATTTATCTGCCCGTTAAAATCCTCCTTTTAGTTAACGTCAAGTTGTAATAATGGCCCTAAATATCAGAATAAACGAGACTATAGTTTGATTTTTGTAATTTTATTTATTGACATTAGCTAAACGTTTGTTTGAGTGACGACCGTATGTATGTATATATTATATTGTTATATATATATTATTAATATATGTATATATTATATACACATGTACATTATCTGATTATCACTCAACGACATTCTTTACGAAACTTGTTGCTACATTCTATTTTTAAACTATTTTTTTTTTACCTCATATCAAAAAATCTTGATATTTTTTTGCCAATGAATTTATGTAATATATAATAGATACATATATAAAGAGGCTCACATATTGCGTATATGCATACATACATATATTATTATAAATTAAATGCGACATTCCAAAACTTGCCAACTAATAAAATTTAATGTTTCATCCAGTCCAATATCTTCAGCAATAACCCAACTCAAATGTACACTAAATTACTAAAAGCATTCAACTAATAAATATGAAACTTAAAATCAAACTGTTTGTCTAAAGTTTATTGTATTTTATATGAAATATAATAACATAATGAAAATACAATACATCCCTTATCCTACCGAAACTATTTTCTTTATTTTTAAATTCTACCAGTAGTCGTATTATATACATATTTACAAGTCCATTCTTATTGTATATACAGTACATACTTTATTTAGCATTAATTTAATTATTTATTTCTTAGCTTTATAATAACTTACACTTACGACAAACAAAAGAAAAATAAACGCCAACGCATATACATACATATGTATGTATAACTGTATTAAAATATAATCAGGTTTCAATTTATAATATTTTTATTTTATATATTGTATTGTGTATTAAATAAGTTTCAAATCAAATTGCAAGTTTCTGCAACAAAATAAAAATGTAAACATGTAAACATGAAAAATGTATTGAGTTTAAGTTTTTATAGCCACGGGTTTGTATATCGCCATTTGCGGCCTATCCCTTCTCTGTTGACCTTATAGATTCCATGGTAGTAGATATCTATAGATGTCACCACCAAGTTTTTTTAGCAGAGTTTTATGGTCGATCCAAGCCCATTTTCGCATCTTGATTTCAGATTTTGTGGATTTGCTGTTTGTTCGAACCAAAAGTTCGTTCGTTGATATAAGATTCAGAGTATACGTTCAGGTAACTGTTTATGAATTCTGCTTTCGATGTGTCCCAGGTTCTAAATCTATCAAGTAACACTGGTCTAACGCTGGTATCCAGTTTAATTTGGCGACTAATACCGTGCGACCCCCATACCTTGTATAGAATTGAGAATGTTACACTTGGCGTATTTCTCCGTGTTTAAATGCCAAGCTTAAAGCACTCATCTTAAGGTATTGCGCTCACAAGGTAACAAATAGTATCCTCTCTGCCTATATTCCCGTCATTAAGACACCATTTATGCTTGCAACATTTTCAACCGGTGTTTCATTAAGCTGCGGCCAATGCGTAAACGATGTCGTTTTAACGCTCATATTGCTTCCATTGTGTTCCTCTTGGATCGTGTTCACTTGGTCACTATTATCTAATAGGAGGAGAAACAAAGCTCGAGAGCATACAGCCTTGCTTTACCCTAGATTAAGTCATGAAAGGCAAGATTTACATTCCGATAAACATATCGCGGCTTTTCGCATTCCTGCATAATCTTGACAGGGATTCAATTATCTGCAAGAATATCCTATTTGGCGCCACATGAAAAGCTTTTTCGCAATCAAAGCAGAGCTGATAATAATAATGATATAATAATATCACAATATAATAATTCGAGAGAAAAGTACTACGTTAGATCTTCGGTCCAGTACGAGGTGGCGATGATTTCTGTATCCGATTCAACAGTGAGCTGTATTAGCTCCTCAACGACATAGACGTTGTGCAGCGTATTAATATCCAGCGGCTGCGCTGGCTCGGCCATGTCGTTCGAATGGAGGAGGATGCTCCGTCGAGACGGGTATTTGATCCGGGGATCTGCAGAAGTCGGCGAAGATGACGACCTTGTATCCGTTGGAAGGACCAAATCGAGGAAGCCCTGTCATCGATTGGTGTGACCAACTGGTTATCGGGTTGTTGTGGCCAATTAAGTAAGTGATATAATAATGAGTAGGGTGTCTCCATAAGAAGGAAAGTCGAAACGTAACATCGACTCCGCAACTAGTTGCATTCTTTGGAATAGTAGATCAGACATCAACATAGATATGGAAGTCAGCAAGTGAGTCTTCGCCTGTTTTTGCATTCCCATTCCTCTTTTCTAAAATCAAGCATTTCCATTGTCAATAACGCTTTACAAACAATCGAGGACTTCACTTCCGACAATATAGAAGAACTATAACATACATATACAATATTATTCTGAAAAATTTTCAAACTATGCAAAGAAGGGTAACATTTTCATTTCACAGTTACAAGAATTTATTACGTTTCTGATCCTGAACTTAAAATAATATGTATGTACATATAAGCGTATGTGCAATTAGTAGATGCTTTTGCAAAGATTTAAGAAAAGCTGGTTTGTCGGCATAACACTTTTCTTTAACGGTGCCTCACAGAAATTAGTCCAACGATGTTAAATCCCGGATTCTTGGCGGCTAATCGACATCTTACTGCAGTTTGACGTTGGCCTAATAAATCCCAACGTTGCCCAAGCATAAATCTATTCATTACGTTCAGTGGCGATAATATACTGAATTTTGTGACAGAATAGAATGACATATGTAAGTATTGCCAGATTCTAAATAATCGATGGTTCAAATTTAAACCTATAGATGGCCTACCCGACATATACAGCAAGATAAACGAACAATATATTTCGTTCACATGCAATATTATTTACGTTTACAATACAATATCTAAAATTTGTTTTTAGCTTTTTTTTCCAGTGTTATGTAATGCCTGGCATAAGATGGCACTGTAATTGTTGAAGTATTCTACATTTCCTTGTCACTTGAAGATTTGGTACATTCAAGGAACCGGTCCATTTGATTTAATGGGAATGTCAGCAAATTCTTTTCAAAATGTACTCTCATATGTATATACGATATATACTTCCCGTTATATCGAATACATGATGTAGAAGTTGTGATTTAATGGGGTTTACCTCTACTATTCTCCTCGATTTAATAACATTCTAATAGTGAAATTTAAGGTAATTTTACCTATTGGTACTGTGCAGTCATTGTATAAAGACAAGATTTGTTATCTATACAGGCGTCTTTGTACTACAATAGCGCATAATTTATTCGCCACTTCTATGTTAAATTTACACTTGTCAAAAGATTAGCAAATTAACACTTTTTGTCTTTGCCAATGACATTGCTTTCCTCAGAATAAGTGCATGAGAACTTCCATAAAAAATGGTTAAACCTATTGAGGGTAAAGCTGAACGAACAAAAATATGAAATGAAATATGCTCACGTAATATAGTATGCTCGCCAGTGTGGAGAATCTAAACTCGAATTAGTAAGCAAGCATTATGTCCGAACGGGTCCTATGATGCAAAATTTTATATAAAAGTTCGAAGAGATTAATTCTAAATTGTTAGAATTTCTACAATTATGTCATCCCAATAAGGAAAATACTGACTTTGTTTAAAAATTGCAAACATTTATGGCACGTCTGACAGGTAGGAGGCAAAACTCTGAAAGTAAATAAACCTGCCATGAAAAAGTTTCTCAAAAATTTGTAGTTCGGAATCGACTTTAAACTGTAGGTCCAGCCACTCATGTATAAAATTAACACATACAACATGAGTGGTGTGAGAAGCTAGGCCGTAATCCTGACTGAATCCTGGCTTGTAATGACCAATTTGTATGTACTCGTATGTATGTAATTTTGGCATATTATATAATACATATATTGAAATTTGAATTCAAGGAATATTCCACTTGAATGTATATAAATTATATATGAGAAGAACTTTCAAATATATATATATATACTACGTACATACATACATACATATGTTAGTATCAAAATGCGCAAAACATTTAAACTTTAAAGACAATATGCGTAAACGAAAAGAATTTGGAATATTATGTATGTGCGTATAAACGTAAAAACTCTTTTTTAAATACATACATATTTACAATAATTTCAGATTGACTGTAGAGAAATGTAAAATAAAACAGGTTTTTTCCTTTTTTGAGCTTATACTTGCATATTTATGTATGTACGTATGTATGTCTATATAAATGAATTGTATAGATGTAGCAAATTTGGTAAAAATTAATTGAGAAACAGGTGTAAAAGAAGAAGATTTTTTGTTTCTCTGGTTGATGAATAATATAACATTTTGAGATTTTTTTCTTTAGAAAATTACAATCAAAACTTCTAGTCATCGTGATAACTTTAACAAATAAGCTTAAATATACCATCTTTATATTCATATGTACATATATATATATGTATATGTAGATTATCGTTATTTGTCAAAATGTATTTGAATAAAATGGTGTGGCAATTAAACTATTTAGGGCCATTATTACAACTTGCCGTTAACTAAAGAGAGGATTTTAGCGGGCAGTGAAAGAAGTGAGCGTTAAGCTAAAGGAAGAATCATCCTGTCTTTGATTTTTAAAGTGAAGTTTGCGTTTGATCTTCCAATATTATATATTATTTTCAATATGGCAACTTCAAATTTAAACAAAATGAGCATATACACCAAAAAACCGAAGCCCGTCGTTGCCACTGCTTTAAAAATAAACTTGTTTAATTGAACAGTGTTATCGACATATTTTTGAAAACAGTTAACTTTATTTTATCTGTAAGTTGTAATAACGAAAATAAGTTAAACGTAACTTTACAGTTCCCTTTAGCTAAAGGTAGCTTTAACTAAACCCAAGATTAATGGGAAGTTTTATAATGGCCCTTAATTAATTTTCATTTAATTCAATATATGTATATTTATACAGATAGCAGCAGGATTACAACAACTCATTTCGCTTTGAATTTATTCCAAAAGCAAAATGTATTTGTTGCTTTTTTCAAGTACACCTCCTGGCAAATATGATTCGCCCCCTCTATTCTATTCTATTAAAAGTAACTACATACACACATAAAACTTTTCGCCTTGTTTCTAATACATATGTACATATGTATGTCAGAGACAAACAAAAGAGCAACACAGTTTTTATATTACGTTTATCATAAATAAAATTAATTTCAATTATTTATTTATATTTTTTATAATTGTAATTTTTGAGATTTAAAAAATCACAAAAATATTCTTTCAACACTTCCTTCAAACGTATTAGCTCTACCATACAGCATTATCGAGTTCCAAGCGTGCTTTATAGTGGATATTAAATTTTATTCGGCAGTGTTTTGATTTTTACTTCTCCAAATTTTGAACTTTTTTCATGCTTATATACCTCAAGATCATTGCTATAAAAAGAAACATTATAATTTAGTTTATAAATTTTTTTTATATAATAGAGACGTTATATTAGTACATATGTACATACGTACTGATATAAAAGGCTTACATACTCGTACTTCTTTTGAACCAACCATTTCATCTATTTTAATGTCTGCTGATTGCTGAGCTTATAAAAATTCCCTTTGATATTATAACTACTATGAAGTCGCCGTAGTCTAGTACGTAGTGTGTCGGCTTATCAGACGAAATGCCCGAGTTCGAATCCCAGGTCAGACATCAAAACGAAAATATGAAAATATTTCCTCGGCGACTTCCTCTAAGCAGATTTCTGGCAAAAACGCTGAGAGTAAAATTTGCCATGAAAAGCTTCTCAAAAATCTGTCGTTCGGAGTCGACTTTAAACTGTAGGTCCCGCTACTCATGTATAAAATTAATGCACACAACACGAGTCGTGTGAGAAGCTAGGACGTTGTACAATGGGTCAATTCGACCTCATCTAACCTAACCTAACCTAACCTATTATAACTACTATACATTGATTTTTTAAGTTTTCTTCATCACGCGTAATTAAAGGAATTTAAACAATTTTTTATTTATAAAAATCGGAAATCTACGGGACCCGTAGGTTAAGTGTTAATCTCTGCTTATATTGGTCTGTTTTTTGAAAAATTCTAAAATTTTTCTGTTAATGCTACGTTGAGCCAATTTATGCGCAGTTGGCGGTCACGAACTCGTGAATCTTTCTCATGGTAGTATTTCTTGTGTCCCATTTTTACGCTGCTGCTAAATGCCATTTTCAAAGCCGCCATCATCTAAAATTTTGCATCCAAGGCATCAGCTTAGACAGCTTTTATTTGCATTAGCAGTCAGTCTTAATTCAAATTAACTTGCACGTTATCCCCATCTCAATAGGGGTTTTATTTGACGTTAAATGTATGAAATCAGAGTTGATTTCTACTGAATTTAGCGATTTCAGTGTGGCAATACCGTCGGCAAATAACCGAAAGCTTTCTTTATATATATAAATAATAATTTCTCAACAACAAACAACTTTTACTTTGTCCTTCTATTCATTTTATCCCGAAATAAATGCCAAAAATATTTGTTGACAACAGCTGTTCACTTAACGCAAAAACTGGCGCCTGTCGGAGTAAAATTTTACATTCCCAATGATGTGCTTTTAGTGCAAATGAATGCTGTCGTTTGTCGACTCTCTTAAGTCTGTGACTGACTATCCTACAAGGCATGCGATTATGCCAAAAAAGTATCATATCAATCACCGCATTCCAAAACTCATTCTCATTACAACTCATTAGTAAGGAGAAAGAAAAATGAAGAGCTTAATCCAAAGGACTTGCGGGAAATAGTTGACATTTAATTTTTTTTAATTTTACGCATTTTACTTTAAAATTTTAATTAATTATCTTGAGTTTACTTAAATTATAGTTATCAATAACGAATAACACAATAAGTATACAGTAAGACCCCGCTTAACGCTGTTTCAGTATTACGCGATAGTATTGGGATAGAAGTTCAAAGGCAAGACGAAGTGTCATTGATGCGTTATCTTGTTATCGACAACTGCTTGCTGAACGAAACAGTTAAAGACAGACGACTTTAGATGGCTTCGTCACAAAAAAACATAGAATATCAAATCCAGAAGAACCTTCCTCGTCATAAACATGAGATCCTTATTCGAACTTCTTGTTATCTTCATGAATGTTTTATAAATAAAAATCGATATTAGCAATAAATAAATAAGTCTATACTCAATAAACTAAAATGTATTTAACAACAAATGTTACAAAATATATTAAACAAACAAAAAAAAAAAAAAGGAACTGTTAAATTTTCTTCTTCTCTGTTCTCTTTCACTGATCCCCATTATGTACCAGTGTTGAAAACTTCAGTACTTCATATACTTTTTTCTGTACTTTTCCGTTTCAAAAATATGTACCACAGTAACCTCGCTACACTTTCAGTACTTTTTTATTATTACATATTTTACGGGGTGCGTTTTTCAACTATTAATGAGTTGGCAACATTTTCAATGTAATGCCTAAGGTAATATTAATCTTTAGCTCCGGGTTAGTCCAACGTCCATGCAACGTACGTGCGTTTTTAGAATACAAAAAGCAATGAGAATGCTTGCCAAACCGTAATGTAATTTAGGTAAGTATTTAATTCGCTCTACATATGCTAAAATGAACGTATGTATATTCCTTTACGTTCTGTTGACTAAACGGCACTTTTACGTTTCGAATCAACTGTTTTTTCTTTTTTGCATATGAGAAACATGTATAGGTGGTTAGGTTTTCTATTCCACTTTGTACGAGTACTACGTATAAATAAATATTTTTTTACAAAAGTACCATTCAATGCAAAAAAGTACTCTTTCAGTTATATTTCAGTACCATTCCAAAATTTCAATTTTGCAACACTGCTATGTACGTATGTATTTACATATGTATCTACGTGTTAAGTTGACTCGTTTAACGCTGTTTCTTTTAGCACTGAAACATATTGGAACGTATCCCCAGCGTTAAGCGGGGTCTTACTGTACGTCTAATTAATTGTTTTTTTTTTACAGCCCTGGCAACCTTGTCTCTCAAGGAAGACAAAAAGCTTTATTGTAAAATTCTGGCAAAAAGCTTTTCGTGCAGCATCTCGCCTAAAAATATGCTGCGAAAACTAACAACTACTAATCAAGGTTCCAACTGTTTCTCTCCAAAGAAATGTGTGTGTGTGTATTTGTGGTGTTACCAACATTATTTGTAATACGCGTGTGTGATTACAATCATATGATGATAAACTTGAATCCTTTGGTGCATTTATCACAATAATTCCAGCAGCAAGTAAAAATGTAAGAACAAAACCTACATTTATTAAAAAATATATATGGTATATATGTGTGAGTGTGTGTGTGTGTGTGTACGGATAAATAAATAACATTGCACTATCAATAACGAAATATTTGAAACATTAAACAATTCAGTTCATTGCAAAATATATTCAAAGAATAAATAAAGGCTGCACTATAAATACAATAAATGACTTCATTTATATTGTTGTTTACAAAACATTCAATGGGGATCCCTCGCTTTATGCCTTATTAGTGTAATAATTGTTTGGCTAAATATTTTGAAATTTAAATCAAGTTTAATTTATAAACAATTGATTAAGGAAATTTTTACAAGTGACTTACTATAAAGTGACATACTGTAAAAATAAAAATAATATAAAAACAATATGATAAGGACATTTGAAACCACTCCCTTTCTTAGTACAACAATAACGACACATACAGCGCTATCCAGCAATAATGTTTACATCCTTAAGGAATGTCTTAGAATTGAAATCAATTTCATTTTTGCGTCAACTAAAACAAAAAAGTTATGAACAAATTGAAAAAGTTTTCAAATAAAGCACAGATTGCATAGAATTATAATTTGCCACTCCCTTACAACGTTACAGAGATAACACATTTCGTGTATCAATAACAAATAATAAGCAATTTTATGATATTTTTTTATCATTTCTCTTTGAAGGAAAGTTAGTGTTTTTGCGAAGGACAGTTAGTTTATGGCAAAATATAAACATTGACCCTCTTGCTAATAAACAGTAGTAATGGTAAAATGATTTAAGATTAAGAAAATTATATATACATATGTACATATCGATATAAATTATACTGTTTCATATAAAAGCCTTTTTAATATTTTATTAATAACATATAGGAGTTGTACGCCCTTTTTAATCAACTAATTCGAGTGCAAGTTTAATACTTTTAATTAATTACATTCTGTTTAAATTTGTAGCTAAATGTAGTGCTGATGCTAAATTTGTCTGACGTTTGCAGACTAATAAACCAACAAAAGCAAGAAATTTTAGACAGCTTGGCCTTCTATAAAATAAAAATCGGAATATTTCCCTTAAAAGTTATTAATTTCGTTTATTAAACGATATAATGTGTGTGATTTTTAATAAAACTAATTGAATAGATATGATATACATAGACATGCATTATAGTTGCTGTTTCGTTCCAATATAGCAACAGTTGGATTAAAGCCATTATTATTTTTCATTTGCAACATATTAGATTTGCTTAGATTTTTATTGTACGTATGATTATGTTCATTGAAATTGTCATCATATGCAAAATGCATTATTAGCAACGAGTGAAAGATTCCCAAAAAATTTCATGCTCCTTTCTTTAGTTAACATTTAAATCGGTCTTGTTTACAAGGCTGTAAAAGTATAAGATTAGTCACAATTGGGGAAAAAATCTAATGAAGTATTCTTTATAAAATTTATTTACCATCGCTGCATAAATTCAGCAATCTCCAAATGTTTCCGTGCTAATATAATATGATGATGATGATTTTATATTCGTTCTCCTTTCAAAAAATGAATGGCAGTTTAATTAAAAAGGCTCCAAACCTCATAACCAATCTTTACCATGTTATGTCGCGTTATTAACACGTTCACTGCCACCGCAATTTTAAGAAAACTGGTTACGCACGCCAACATTGACTTTTTGTTCTGTTCGCAGAAGCCATTTATCGATACTAGCACTGATATAATACGGTTTTATTAGTAGCTGCACAAAAATGGCAAGTTTAGTGAGTACGAGATAACTCGTAGTTGGCACCCTAGAAGGGGAACGCAATCTACGAGTTATCTCGTAGTTGGCAATCAACGTGTTAATAACATTTCTATTGAGAACTATCGGCATTTAAAATTTTCACTAAACAATTCAGTTAGCAGCAACTATTCCAATTTATCCAATGGAAAGATGTGGTAGTGTGGGACAATTTCGTTTTGCAACATGATTATTATTCCTTTTTTTTGATAAACAGTGTAAAACCCTCGTCACTTTTTTTTCTCGAGAATAGCTCTAGAAATACTTCTCACTCTTTTCTATTGTAATTAACCCTACATAATGTCAGATAAGAAATCAATGTGGCCTAGTAGGCAGTGTGTTGGCTTATTAGACGTAAGGCCCTAGTTCAAACCCCAGATCAGACATCAAAACGAAAATATGAAAAAATATTTCTTCGGCGACATCCTCTCAGCAGATTTCTGGCAAGAACTCAGAGAGTAAATAAAATTGCAATGAAAAAATTTCTCAAAAATCTGTCGTTCTTAAACTATATGTCCCACCACTCATGTATAAAATTTAACGCACACAACATAAGTGGTGTGAGAAACTAGGTCGTAATCCTGACTAAAGGGTTGTAAAGACCAATTATGTATGTATGTAATATATGACGTCAAACCGACGGCTTCAGCATTTGAAGTTTAGTATACTGTCGCCTAGAACATCCAGACACTTATGTATATACTTATACGTATGTAAAGGGTGTTTTTTTATAGAGGTATAGAACTTTAAGTTGGCATTACTTTTCAAGATGGCGACCGATTTAACAGCTGTCAAGTGATTTATTCTCAGTTTGGTTTGCCAATTCATCATGAATAGACTCACGCCTGAACAACGCATTTTATTTCGATTTATTGAAAGACACGTTTGGTGACCGCCTAATTTCACGTTTTGGACCTATGAATTGGCCTCCAAGATCTTGTGATTTAACACCGCTAGACTACTTTCTGTGGGGCTATGTAATGTCATTGGTCTATGCGGTAAAGCCACAAACGCTTGACCATTTGGAAGACAACATTCGCCGTGTTATTTCCGATATACGGCCACAAATGGTGGAAAAAGTAATCGAAAATTGGACGTCCAGATTGGACTACATCCGCGCCAGCCGTGGCGGTCATATGCCAGAAATCATATTTAAAATGTAATGCCACAAGATTATCTTTCGGATAAATAAAATTCATGTCAATCGAATAATCCATCGTTGTTTTATTGCAACTTAAAGTTCTATACCTCTATAAAAAAACACCCTATATATAAATATTAATTCCAGCTAATACAGAAAAAAAAACGAGCGATTCTCAAATAATTTTTTAATTACATTTAAATTTATAAATCACAATGTTTATAAAACACATTCGCATTCAAACATTCGTATAAATTTTTGTTCATTTGCAGTATAACTTGGCTCTTAAGACATGTCATGGGAGAGTATAGCAAACAAAGATCTTCTTAGGTGAGGATGTTTTACTTCATGCTCGAATATTGAAAATTATTGGAAATTTATACTCTTTTCAGCATACCTCACAGTCATAATCTTTCCGCCACCCACTTACTAGCCTCTCCCGATGGTTCCCGTTACCTGTTAAATAATACAAACGGTAAGTAAGACCTTTAAATTCGGTAGTTCAAATGTATTACGGGTAGTTTTATGAATATAAATGTAATTTTTTCATAAAGAATTTTGTCAATTGGATGAAAGCTATTCGCGTTTGGCTGGATGTGGTTCCAGTCCCGATGGTACCTCATTATGGGCGCGACATGGGTATACTCGTTCAAACAATTCGGTCATAAATTGTTTTTTAGCTTGCCAACGTAGCCTAAAGCAGTTTATGGCGCGACGAAAGGTAAATATTTACTAATTGAGCTAATCCGAATACAAGATTCTAAAATGATATCTCATTTAATTGTAAGATTGAACGAGGACTGAAACTATACGAACAGCACAATCAAAACGCCGCAGTACGGACATGGAGGAGTGCACTGAAATCCACAAGTCGTCGTGAAGATTGTTTTCAACTTTTAGGATATCTTTATCAGGCTCATATGGATTGGGGAAAATATCGAGAGGCGATAGAATTCGGCCACCAGCAACTAGGCATATCGGAGGAATTAGATTCCCCCACAATGAGGGCTGAAACTTACTTGAATTTAGCACGAGCGCATGAGCGTTTAGGCGGTTTGGAAAGGGCTTTAAGTTATGCCAGACACTCGCTATATAACGAATGTGGGACACAGTGCCGTACCGGTGGTTTAGTGCATTTAACTGTAGCCCGCGTTTATTTAGAAATGGGAGGATTTTCCAGAGCGTTTGAGGGTTTACAAGGTGCCTACAAAATTGCTACTGCTATATGTGATCCATCACTGGAACTGCAGGTGTATGTTGCTCTATCCGAACTCTATGGTCGACTGCAAGACAATGAAAAGAGTGCCTCGTATGCTTCTAAGGCTTATGATTTGTCGCGCTCCTTACAGCTAGGTGATCTCAACTCATCGCACCACCGAGCAGCTCTTCTTCGTATGGCTGTGGCTTTGCGTAAACAGGGTGATTTGGGCGATGCTCACGACTATTGCATGGAGGCAACGCGCCTGTCAATGATATCGGGAGATCAAGCGACCTACATGCGCAGCATTCGCATAATGGGTGATATTTATCGCAAGAAAATGGACTACGACGTAAGTCGATTAAAATAAAATTAAATCTCATTATTATTAGTTAGTGTGTGACAACAACATACATACATACATACATACATATATGTATACTATACGCGGTAATTTCAAAAAGTAAGATAACTGTTTATAATTTAATTTTTTATATTATGTTGGTACACACATTCCGAATTTAAATACATATGTACATACATATATAACATTCTTAAGTTATCCCTTCCAGGTATAAGGGTTTGCAATAATTTGGAAACTCTACGATTCTCTGTAATCGAAATAAATTCATTCCTGTATGAAAGGAAAGAGGAGAAATCACTAAAAAGGTTATACAACGAAATTAATCAGAATGATTTTTAGAAATTGAACGTGCATTTGCACAATTTTCTATTAGGTCGAACTCCTTTAAGACGAATGAAATATTAAATGATATTGTTGGATAAAAAGAGAAATGAATGTTTTTTAGATAAAAAAAAATAGAAGAAAAAAAGTTACCTTATTTTTTGAACAAACCTCGTATTTGTAGTAGTTATTTGTGAATTAAATTTGTACTTTATTTAGCGAGCTTTACGGCAGTACGAACAAGCAATGGGAAATTCAGCATCTTTGGGTGATCGTATGGCCCAAATGGAGGCAATGGATGGCGCTGCTCGGTGCTTGGAGGCTTTGCGATTGCAGCAAAAAATTTGCAACTGTCGCCCCTTAGAATTTAATACACGTCTGCTAGAAGTAGCTAGTTCCATAGGAGCCAAAGTAGCTTACAGACTTGTCTAACAATCAGGTATCGTGTTGAATACATATAATTTTTTCTTTCAGTTATTAGTGCGGAAGATTCGAAGACGATTGGCATTAATATACCGAGCATTAGGAGACGAGGAACAATACAACACACACATACGTTTAGCCAATCAAACCGATTCAGCTTTAGGATTAAACTGTGGCGCTTGTGGGGAAGTTTTCGGTTTAGAGCCCGACTCTTTAGAAGCACTGCCATGCGCCCACATTCTACATTCCAGGTTGGTTATTTTAAATTTTTTTTTAAATAAGTTATAAGCATTGTCTGACTTAATGATTTTATTAAGATGTGCTCAAGAATTAATGCGCCGTAAGGAAAAGGGTGCACCCAGAGCATGCCCAGCTTGTAATAAAGTTCTAAGTTCCCGTCTGCACTTATGCAGTACCAACAACGATGGCAGTAATAATAATAGTGCGACACTAAATCCAAACAATTTGGCCAGAGACAGTATTCTTCCAACATTGGATCCTCATACTGAATTATTTACATTGCCCAGAGTGAGTAACACAAATCCATCCAGTGCTCAAGTAACTCTACTTAACAATCCATCGGCGAGTATTGTCAAGACTTGCTACAATGAAAACACAAATCTTTATAATGGTTTAAAACAACAACATCAATTACAACCGCAACATAGTAACGCTGAAAGCACCTCCTTATTACTATCCAACAATACGAATTCTCCCAAGCCAGTTTATCGCAGTAATCTTTCTTTGGCATCACTTAGCTTAAGAGCCTCAAATCTAACTATTGATAGTGGACGAAACGCAACTTCTTCTGTCTAATTATAAGTATTCTCTAGTCACTCGAACTTTTCACAGCGAGTAAATAGCCTTCACTGAATATTACCACTGGTGCTATACACAGAGAAACACCATCTCTCAGCAACACAGAGTCTCTAAATGAGCCACCTAAGTTACATTTTTATCGATATTTTTATTATACTTGACAAGTTTATGTATACCAGATCTGTAGGCAGTGATAGACTCAAGAACGATTGCTGATTTTAATGCTAATGCCCTGTATTGTACGCTAACATATTCTTCTGGTGGTAAGAAAAAATATCTCTAAAAAAAACATAACATAACATAATGGGTAATAGATTCCAATATTTTTTCTATTTTTTTATATACATATGTATGTACATAAAATGTAATTTAGTTTTGGTTAGAAAATCATATTCAAATTAAATTATATCTCCATCTAAGACTACATACAAGAACGGATAACGTAAGCCACTTCATTTACATGTACATCCTACGTTGAGATAAATCAAGAATTTCGATTAGTTATAACTGTAGTTGTTTTTAAATAAATTATCTTATTACATACATACATACATACATAATTGGTCATTACAACCCTACAGTCAGGATTGCGACTTAGCTTCCCACACCCACTTATATTGTGTGTGTTAATTTTATACATGAGTGGCGGTCGACTCTAAACGACAGATTTTTGAGAAACTTTTCATGACAATTTTCATGCCAATTTTATTTACTCTCTGAGTTCTTGCCAGAAATCTGCTGAGAAGAATTCGCCGAAGAAATATTTTTTCATATTTTTGTTTTGATGTCTGACCTGGGGTTTGAACGGTGGCCTTACGTCTAATAAGGCAACACACTACCTATTAGACTACGGCGACTTTAATTATCTTATTACAATCAATACAAGAAAAAAATGAACTAAAATTAGGTTAAACCGAAGGCACGAGTTGTTACAAATCCTAACTCGAATACTTGAAATAATATGTTATTTTTTATTTTTTTTATTCATTGATATGAAGCGTATTTATTTTATACTAGATTCGATTCGATATTTGTGGATTATGTAACATAAATCACACAACAACAATAATAAAGTATATAAATATAGTATTTCGTAAGAGTACATAGAAATATAAATAAATCTACAAAAGGAACCTAATCGATTATAGATATTTGGAAAATAGAAGCGACCTTATTAATATGCGATGCACTATACGAGTAGTTTCCCAATTTATATTCAAAGGCATCAGGTGTATGCCACGAGATAGTTATGGAATAATACTTCCATTTCTTTAAGTGATATAAACTTTCAATATAATACAATAGTAATAATTTCCATTGAAGGTCTTTTCCTTTTTTTTTTGTCCTTAGTTAATTTAAACCTCTTGAATTTAATTGTTACCTTATTGTTGATGCAAATCTATGAACCTGTTAAATACTATATAAGAAATCAATTGTAAAAATGTAATTTAGTTGAACAATTTCATAATTAAGCAAATTATTAATTATATTGTTCCTATCCAAATTCAATATTAATTCAATAATAATAGTGATCGACTTTTTGGAAGACTTATCCAATTTATGATAAATTTTTTTTATCTGCATCATTTTAGTTTCACACTCTGTTACGTATACATATGTTGTATAAAAAATTAATTTAATTATTACAAGCTAATAATAATAGGCTATGAAAAGTTCAAATGTGTTGAACAATGTTACGTGTATTAAAAATTTTAAGATTTAGTAATAGATATAATGTTAGTTTAAAACCCAACTCTAAAAATGTATACATATGTACATATGTTGCTGTGCGTATTATAATTATGATATGATAGTAAATATAGATTTTCATTCGATTCAAATATAATTGAACTAATTTTTAACACAATATTTAAACCGTTACCGATTCTGGCATTATTATTATCTCTTGTGTAGGTGCGTAATTAATAATAATAACAATTGGCCAATTCATACAACTTTGTATTGTGTATGTTGTATTGAATACACTTTTTATTTGTGAGAACGCTCAATGCTATGCAACAAAATGGGAAATATTATGGAAAAAAAGTAAATTAATTAATTATCTATGCAAACAATTATAATATTGAAATGTTAATTGTTGACTCAAGTTACAGAGAAAATATTTTGTATTTTTATTCTTCTTCTTGATCACTGGCATTTAGAGATTCCAATCGGAATGGTTTTGATTCCATATATGCAATTCTGATCGATTTTCTTCAGATTCCGAACGATTTTGTTCATTCCCAAAAATTATAAAATTTCAAATTTTCCAATAAAATATTACAGTTTAGTGCATGACAAAAGGAAAAAAGAAAACATAATTACTGAATAAAAAGCAGACACATGTGAAAATAGTTAAGCCCACTGAAGATGCATCTTTGTATTTAAACAGGAAGGGAGTGTATAGCATTAACGCAATGATTGCTAGTTTTGTATTTTAATAATTATTGTACTGGAAATAAAAATTCCTGGCAATTAGACGATTCCACCTATGGAAATACATACTTTGATGAGAAATATATCATTTTGTTTTGTTTTTCTCAGCAAGTTTAGAAAATTAAATTTCTTAAGCATAAATATTAACTAAATACTTAGAAAACCTATGTAATAATAAAACATATAACTTTGTCTTTCAGTTTGACTAAGTTTTATTAATATTTTTCTTTAATAAATCATCAAAACCACTTTGAAAATTTGAAGTGGTTTCATTCCGAAGAAAATTTTCGTTTTCTAAAGACTCGACTTTCGGAATTGAAACCATTTTCGATCGGAGTTGCATTCTGTGACATGGCTCATATTCCTCCAACAATACAATGAACTCCACGATACAAGGGCTTGTGTGAATTGCCCAAATAACAAATAACGATTGTTAGCCTTTATTCGGAAGTTTTATTGTTTTGTTTTCTCAAATCATAATATTTTTTTGCCTTGAATCTTACTGAAGTCGTAATTTAAATTGACATTTCATACACACTATTGCAAGTTCGCAATAACTTATCAATTTTGTCAATGTTCAGTAGATATTTAAAAACGATTTTAATAACCTATTACATAATTTGTCTTGCGCCTAAACATCGATTCTTTTTTTACAGGTAACTCCACCATTTGATGTCCAATATTAAAAATCTTAAAAATCATTGAAAGCAGCCAATATTTGTTTGTACATGTTTTAAAAATTTTTAAAATTTTCTCATATGACATGCTATTGATGTTTAACTTTTAGTATTAATTAATTACACAATGCGACAAAAAAACAAACAAAAAAAAAAATTAAGTACAACCGAGTAGCTACAAAGTGTAACTGGTACATTTAGTTAATTGGAACTCAAAAATAATTATTTTTTTTAGCAAGGAAATTTAAAAAAAAAATATTTTTGAGTTCTACTTACGTAAATTTACAACTTACACCATGTCATAAATCGGAGATTTTTTTTTACCTGTTGCAATGTGTTATTATATGTCTTTTTTATTTTTATTTTTATTACAACAACATAGTTATTACAACTAACAAGTAATTTCATTAAAAATAGTTAAATTAACATTAACTTTAACCTTCTAATATAATATACAATTTAATTATGATGTTTTGCAATCGTCAAGCTAGAACTGAGTTACTAACTAGGTCGGAAGGCTTTCACCTTTTAAGTTTGCGTTCCAATCAACCAACGGGATCAGCAAGGCATGGTGCTTTTAAATTAATGTGAAATCTTAGTCGGCTGTTGTATTTTGTGGCAATTTTTTCAATCTGTCTAACTGTATTTACTTCAAGATCACGATGTAGATCACTTGTGCAGATGTACCATGCTGCGTTTACTATACTTCTGTCACATTTTCAAATTTTAGCATCCGACAAAATAGCTATGGCCATGGCCGTGCCAGCCTTCTGGTGTAGTACTGGTGTATATAACATACTAAAGTGGATCCAGTTCTGATAGGAAGTTTTCGTCTTTCTTTGTTAGCTGAAGGCTAAAGCCACAACTGACATTGATTTTAAGGTTCTTTATTTATCTTTACTTAAACTTTTTAGTTCGTAATTAAATATTCCATTGTTCTTGATAAATGTTAAGTTCACATCGAAACTATCACATTAAATCCAGCATTTCGAAATCAGTCTTTCAAAATTTCTTAAACTGACCAGAATTCAACTACGGTTTAAATAATAGCAACATATATTATATGTTAACAATATGTAATTTTATATCAGAAGAAATGACTTTATTTTGAGTACTTCTTATGCACAAGAGATCAAAAATTAATTCGTGTAGAAACATGGTGTTCAATGTAAATAGCAGTATTAATGCCTACTACTGAGAATGAAAATAACTGGTGATATTACTTTACATTGTGTTTTAATTAAGTCAACAATATTTGGCACCCTTGAAACGGTATTTTTTCGAAAAGACTTTAACAGTATTCGAAAGATGGTTATTACATCTGTATTTTATGTCTCCAAGCTCTAACACGACTTTTCTCAAATAAAGTCTTCACAAGACTTTTTAAGTAAGCAGTTGAAGTTTTCACAAGACTCCGATGTGTTTTTCAGAGTGTGTCTTCCAATTAGTATACTCATTTAAGAGGGCATTTTATTTTTACTATGATATATTACATTGTAAGATACCTGCTTATTAACGAAATTCACCAACACCGAAATGTATAAAAAAGCAATAATTTTGTTTTAATTATGTTTATGCCTTAAATTATCATAGACATATTCATAACAAGTGTATATGTATGTACATAACAAATAGTTCATATTGTCAGTAATTCAGTTCATTAATCCTTTCTTGGTTAAGGACACAGAAAAAATCAAATTTTTACGATCCAGAGAATACGAAAAGTTTTTATAAGTCGATTTCTTTAATTAATTTTGACAAATTACTTCAAAAAATACTTTCTTAGGTGTGCTATACAGCAACAGTAAAGAAATATCAAAATTATATTCAAATATTATTTGTTTTATTTTTAAAAAGTTCTTCAGATAAAAGTAATTAATTTTTGTTTTTTTTTTTTTGTTTATATTAAACTTACTAGTATTACTACTTGGAGCCTTAATTAAAAACAACAACGAGATTTTAGAATTTTAATAAAATAAGTATTATTTTCTTCTTGAGTAATGAATGAGAGAGTGCTTGTATGATTTTAGTTTATTTATGTATGTACAGTAAACCCTCCTATAATGCGGTACTCTCAAAACGCGGTTTCCATATAACGCGGAGCCCTCCTATAACGCGGAACTCTTACTGCGCGGTTTTCGTTCAATAACATCCCATAAGTTCCTTGCAGTCTTTTAGTTTAGTTTTTATTTCATTTTTTTATCAATCCTTATATGAACTCTTGAATTCAATAAATATAATTTATAATTTATCTTGCCTTCTGTATTTCTTGGTCTCCATATAACGCGGTACGAATGATGGAATTTGTACTAGCTCTGAGTTTCTTATAGCGCGGTAGACGGTTTCCATAGAACGCGCTACGAATTAGCCTGGTTTGTACGGTGAAATCCGAGTTTCTTATAGCGCGGTTTCCATATAACGCGGTACGCACTCACCGCATTATAGGAGGGTTGACTGTAATTCGTTCATTAACATGCACACATATTTATTTGAGATTTTCTTCTTTTACATTTTTGTTATTGTAAATAATTTTTATTAATGTAAAAGAAGAGAAGAAAAATGAATTGCAAGCCTTTTTTTTCTGTTAGAAAAATATGTACATATATGCAAATGTTTGTTATGTATATACATACACATTTTGCTTTCGTATGAATAAATGTGTTGCGTATGTAAATGCATACATACATATCAGAGATCAGCAATGAGCATTGATAAAGATGATCAGTTTCCAATCATACGCATAATTTCCGATACTTATACGCATTCATACTTATTTTAATATCATACTCATACTACTCATATTCAAAGTTTGAAGTACTCATCGTACTCATAATTAACAATAAGCATGATGTTGTTGATTTCGACTCTCCTTTACTCAACACTTACAAGAATCATAAAATAAGTATGATTCGCTTACGAACACTACAATACTCATTAGAAGGTTGTGTGTTGGCTATGCTTGCTGTCTTTGTCTTCTTCTTTCTTCTTTTTTTGTAAATGCAACAACAACTAAGACTGTAAATATTGAAGAATGATTCGAATCACTCGAATCATTTATGAGTATTATAAATATTTTTCTAAATTTATGAATCTGAATGAGTAGGCGTATGAATCCAACATATTTCGAATGTTATGAGTTTGATGCCAACGTTGTACTCATACTAATTGCAACCTGTGCTTATAAATCAAAGTTGTAGTGAGTACGAATGAATCAGAGTACATAGTTGAATTTTAATACTGTTGACTCACTCATACTGAAAATTTCATGAGTACTGATGAATAGCGAAAAAACGATTCATTGCTGATCTCTTATATATATATATATATATATATTATAAAAGCTTTAGCATAAATGCGCAATGTATTTCTAATAGACAAAAAAAACAATTGCATTATTTGTTTGTTTAATTATTATTATTTTTTTTTCTTCATGCGATATGTAAAAATGAAAACGTTAGAGAGTTTGTTTTTTACTTATTGTTTTATTTCTTTCTTGATATCATTTTATCTGCTGAAATAATTTAGAAATCAAATCTTAATTTCTTATTTTATAAGTTCTAATCTACTTTTGAATAAATAGCAAACTGGATATTGTATGAAATATTATACTTTTAGCTGTCATTGACATCAGTGCCTCAGTTCAATCAAAAGAATTTTGGCTAAGATTAGCTCTGTGTAATCATAGTGAAATTATTAGTTTTCATATTTCAATTTCAAAAACAAATACAAACTTTTTTTTGCGGCATCCATATGTGGGATTTATTTAATAGTATAATAGTTTTCGTTTTGAAGTTTTTATGTCTCTAATAGTGTTTTCACACCGAGTGGTTTTAACGCAAAAGTTGGTTTTAACGTTAAAACCAAAAATAAAACCTGCATTTACCATACAAAATTATTGTGTTAAAAGCAACTTAAAACCTTTTTTGAATTGGTTTTAAGTTGATTTTATGAAATACAACCTTGTTTTATATACTAAATCAGAGCTAGCAGCTCTGAAATGGTAAAAACAGCTGATAAAAATTAAATAAAAACAAAACAAATGTAAAAATACAGAAAGCCGGTTGTATAAAAATGTAAAATTTCAAATAATGAATGCTACAACAATAATAAATAATAATATTTTAACAATAATTTTTCTTAAACAAAAACATTTCTGTTCCGACATAAATGTATGAAAGTTAAAACCAGATTTAAGAAAATTTGCTGTGTGAACCCAAAATCAGCTGATTATGGGTTTAATGCTAAAATCAGGTTTTAACTTTTGGTGTGAAAACACTATAAGGTTGGTTTAGGAGTTAAACTATTTGTTGATGACCATATACTGAAGCTACAAAAATGTTAGTCAATTGAAGCCCATATACATAGATTAATATGTCTTTTTTTTGTTTTTGTTTTAAATTTTACTTCTTTATGTACATATAAAAAAATATCATAATTATAATATTCATTTAGAATTTAATTAATTAATACTATCTGCCCAACGCAGAAACATACATAGCTAAGATGAACTATGAACTTAGTTAAATAAATAATTAAATTTCAGCAGACATATATATATATAGTATAGTATGTATATGTATAATCTATAGCTAGTGTAAGAAATTAGAAAGTGATATGATCGGGTTTTAACATTGTGCTTAAAATAGAAATGTGTACACTTCCAAGGATCACTATCACCTATCAAACATAAAAATATGACTTTTAAACACCTGAGAAATAAATGTTAATTCAGTACCTTAATTTAAAGCAAATGTAATTTATTATGTTATACTTCATATATAGCAAAGCATGAATATAAAAGTATAAAAAGAAAAATGAATAGAACAGAATGATATTTATATATTCATATATATATACTACATTTATTAAGAAAAACAAAAAAAGAAAAATGAAATAAAATGAAATATGAAATATATTTTTTCAAATATAAAGAATATAAAGAGATATAACTAAAATTAAAAATGTTTTAAACTAAACTAATCTACTAGTGTTTAAGGAATGACAACTAAATCAAACGTAATAATTCCACGTGTTAACAGTAATTTAAACAAAACATACATATTTCAATATTTTAAATGTAATAAATAAATAAATACTATTAATTAATTAACAAACAAATAAATTTATTTTAAATTCAATTGCAAGTAAAAGAAAACTAAGAAAATTAAAAACAAACAACATACACTATCGACATTTTCAAACTCAAATAATACGATTACTGTTATCGTAGCAGTTGGAAAAAGGTAAACATCATGTCAAAATAACATTTTAAGGGCCATTTAATACAACTTGCTGTTAAACTTGGGTTTAGTTAAGGCAAAGAATATGGATATAAAGAATGCGCATTATGTAGAAGTTAAATTTCTAATGGCGGGTTGTAACATCGTGACCCGCTCTCACCAAACATTACGACCCGCTCTCACTAAAATCATTTCTGGATGAGGAGGGTGGAAGACAGAAGGAAAATAAACACAAACAAAGAGCGTAACAATGTGTGGCTCTCATCATGAGAGCATAAAAATGCATTCAGTTGCTTTGATTGTCAGAGGAATGTTCATGTCGCTTTTTTCAGACTTCAATTTTACAACCAAAGAAATATTATAGTATGATTCACTAATATCAATGAGAAACGATTTCAATTTTTGGAAGAATACTTGCCAAGTTAAATACGGTGTTTTTAGGTTTTTAGCGCAGTACAATTTTTCTATATTTTTCGCTCACATATACATATTATTGGGTTAATAAGTAGACTTACTAACTAACAATTACTAACAATTTTCCTCTGGGTTAACACATGCCTCTCATAATTTTTATCATGTTCTCTTTGTGCCGAGAACAGTGTTGCCGTTTTTGGTTATTTCTAACCAAAATCGGTTATTTTTTTGATCAATGTGTAGATTTTTTGGTTTTGGTTATTTTTTTTCTTATAAAAAAAGCTATTTTTTGTTTATTTTTTTATTAATTATAATTTAAATTTAAAAAAAATTAAACAAAAGTCTACGAATTTAATTTTGGTTATATTTTTTCTTATTTGGTGATTTTTTCACAAATGTTGGTTACAAAATTTTTTTTCGTGGCAACACTGTTTCAGAAATATAAATAAAAAAATTAGTCTAACAACAAATACGCACGATGAGAACAACGCATTGTTATGCTCTTGGTTCTTTACCCTTCCCTTCTATCTTTCCCTGAAATATTTTTGAGAAATATTCCAAAATATGCCCAAATGCACATTCTTTATACTTTATTTTCTTTGGTTAAAGGTACCTTTAGTTATAGGGAACTGCACAGTCACCTTGAACTTATTTTCGTTATTCCAACTTAGAGATAAAATAAAGTTAATTTTTTAAATATATGGTAATGCCGGAGCAATGTTGATAAAACTGCTCAATTAAACAAGTTTTTTTTAACGCAGTGGCAACGTTTTTGGTGTTGTATATGCTCATTATGTTTTAATTTGTAGTTGCCATATTGAAAATAATATATAATATTGGCAAGTTCAAACATAAACTTAACTTTAAAAGTTAAAGGTAGGATGATCCTCCATTTAGCTTAACGCTCACTTTTATCTTATTGGTAGTCATTTTAATAAAAAAAAAAAAACGATTTATCTGCCCATTAAAATCCTCTCATTAGTTAACAGCAAGTTGTAATAATGGCCCGAAGTCAATGAAAATTTTAAATATTCCAAAAGTACTTTTTGATTGTAACGTAATTTGATTTTAAATTATCAAACGTCAATGCAAAGCAGCATTAGTCAGAATATATGTATGTAAGTATTTATTCGCTCAAATTTAAAAGATTATCTTTTTCTTAGGAAAAACATTGAAACTATTGAATGGAGAGCGGGAAAGTGTAAGTTGTATATTGACAATACATTTCTATTGAATGGAAAGCGGGAAAGTGTAAGTTGTATATTGACAATAGGTTTTGAATCTGTTTACTTTGAAAGATAGTTCTGCATATAAATAGTGCGATTTAAGAACTAATTCCATTCATAATGCACTAAACTATCCGCCAGTCAATAAGCAATAAAGGGATATGTTATACTAGATAGACGAGCAGTACATTGAAATATACAATTTGATGACCCTATAATACCATTAGAGTACCAATAAAAGAGTGAAATTGAGTACACGCCGCTATAGTGCTTTAATGAGTCAATAGAGTAGTATTTCTTACTGTAATTAATAATCAGATACCTTGCTTTGGTATAACCGTGACAATTAGAACCTATTCTATATCGATTGCCTGGGATAGGCTTGGCTTACCCTAACCTTAGGGAGAGATAAGTCTTACCTAACCTTAGGGAGAAACAAGTCTATCGAGAGATTCATCAGGAGACATTATGACCTGGCAAAACAAATGACTGACAGTTTCCCCCTTATCTGTTTAGTGGACAGTTCCAGTAAACCATATAGTTTCGGGAAAGCTTAATAGAAAGACGTGCTCAATTCATCTCAAACAGAATGAGCAGAGGACATAACAATTCTTTCTGACCATCACTCCACTATTCGACCGCACCTAAAAGGTTAATTTGAGTTTAGAGTGAAAGCTGCAATGAAAGTCAGGCATATCAGCTTGCAAGGAGGGTACAGCATCCACGCCGCTTAAAAGGTCAGAATCTTTCAGTGGAATAGGAAGAAGGGGTTGGAAAGGAAAGATAAAGGCAGGCAGACACTCTTCTCAAGTCAAACGGGTTTAATTGGGGAACATAAAACTAATGAGTAGTCGCCCTAGGAAAATAATCGGCATTTTATTGAAAATCGTAGATTCAAAGGACAGTAGTTTTTGAATAGGAGAACGAATAGCCAGAGCTCATACTTACAATCTGTGAGGCAATATTGCATCCCAGACTGACGAAAATCCTCTATTAAAACCTCCGCGTAGGTAATGGCGTTGCCCGATAATGTGTCCATCAGCTAAGGTGGGAATATGTACTCATTTCACTGCGGATTCTCTTATCCGCAACTTATGGAACCAAAAATTGAAAAAATACACGTAAAAATCAGCGTACGCAACAAAGGAGGTGAAGGTTAATGGCAAACCTAGAATTTGAAACCACAACAAACGCTAGGGCACAACTAAACGAAAGCATCGACCTTTGCAAAACCGCTGTTGTTACAAAAGCCGAATCTATATCCAACAAAAGGAGTCTTAGAAATACGAAGGTTGACGAGGCAACGAAACACGTCAGGAACTCCAAACAAAAATACAGGGGGCGATTAAGTGCGAGACGGATTCTCTAACGGATCTAAAAAATCTCAGATAGCCGAACGCCCTGTGATACACTCTTTCCTAGGCTGTAATAAACTGGCCCAATTAAAAAATTCAACCACGGATACGGGCTCAGAGGGCAGCATCTCATTGTCAAATTGGAGGTAGGCAGAAGCCCCCTGGCTAACGTCATCCTAGAGTTAATAGAGGAACATCTCAAGTTCGTTTTACAAATGTGCGGTTGACACATTAAGCTGATAACGTGTGTCGATAAGCGAGTCCTCTGTCTCTGCTCCATGGGATGGGAGAAATCTGTTTGCATCAAAAAGCGCCATCCTAGCCGACCATGAACGCCCTCCTTATTGCCAGTATATCCAAAGGAGCCAGAAAGTCTTATGGATGGTTAAGAACATTGGGACGCCACAGATGATGAAGATAAGGATAAAGAGAACTTATAAACAACCTCGAAATAGCTCCATACCTTATGCAAAACCAGTGCTCTTTCGTTCACTGGATCGAATATGACGTCGGTTTTAGGATGTCGCTTAGAGAATAGGAATTTCTAGGAGAGGCTGAACTAGAGGTCCAAGGTCTAGGCATAACGAAGGTGGGGAAAAGGTGGTCGGAGTAATGAAAGTAAATCAAAGTATCTGTCTTCACAGGGTAGGTGCTTCCGCCCATCTGGCGGATGCTCTCATGAAGTGCAGGACTGATATCACTGCCATACAGGATATGCGATGGATAGGACAAGGATGCAAAAGTGTGGCATCACGCGATACATTATACAGCTGCCATGTGGATACGTACGAATTCGGATTTGTGGATTATAAGAGACATCGCCATCTTGTCTCTGGTTTCACTCCTGTGAGCGAAAGAATAGCCACAATCCGCATCAGAACATAATTTTATCACATGAGCCTTTTTGGTACTCAAGCTTCGACGGAAGAAAACGAAGATGCGGTTAAAGATGCATTCTATGCTAAACTCGAGAACGTATATGATAAATTCCATGACGGCCCATGACGCCAAAATTTTCCTCGGAAATTTGAATACGCAGTTCGGGCGGGTATCTTTGATTCCACACAAATCTCCATACGACCACTACATCCAATGGTATGAAGCTGGTCGATTTCGCAGCGGCGCGTAACTTGGTAGTATGTAGCACCAAGATTCAGAGCCTCGATATTCGTAAAACCACTTGGCTTTATTACCTCGATCGATCAACATCCAACCAGATTGATCACATTGTGACTGGCGGAAGGGACATCTCCAATCTACTAGATGTCCGCACATTCGGAGGTCCATTCGTCAAAACACTGTTTAGATCTTCACACTACGTCAAATCCTGGGAGACCTTTCGAATTGAAATAAAACCGATGTTCGAAACAGCTGTTGTTTACATTTGTGTATTTATTTCCAATTTTTATTAATTTTTTTTTTTTTACAAAATATATATTCATTTATTTATTTAAAATGCGTATTTTACAAAAATAAATTTGTAAAATACAATTCCAAAATAGTGTGGAGTACATGGTCATTGCACTATATGTGTTCAATCTAGATTTCATGTAAAACATTTGCAGATTGAAGAATATTTTTAATTTTTCTTGCTGAGTTTATGTTGCTGCAATTTAAATTTAAAATTGTTGAGCTTATCGGGCAACTTTAAAGATATGACTTATGGTTAGTTCTTCTGCGCACAATTCACAATCCCTAGGTTGGGTTCTTCCATAGAGATGTTGTGTACTAAACCTTGTTGTTCCCACTCTTGTTCTGGCTACTATAATACAGTCTTTCCTGGATAGAAGTAAAGCTGCTTCGCAGATTTATAGCATATTGCCAGTTGAACAAAGACGCTTTTTGTATGGTCATAGACACAGTAAAATAATAAGGAACTTGCTTCTGTACATCTGGCAGCATCATGCTTTTTTTAACCGTTTCGGCAAATGACAGTTTGTTTTGTTTATCGCTGTTTTCCTTTATTACTTGTTTTATTTCATTGCACATCCTTACACTATTTTCTTCGAATTTGTTGTAAATATCTTTATTTTTATTATCAAAATCACTCAACACATTGCTTAATTTTTTAAATTCAGTTACATTATTCTCACATATTTTCTGTGCCTTGTCTATTTTCTTCATCGTTTCCTCATATCCCTTTTCAATTGCCTGCAATAATTTTTTTAATTTCGTATTCATTTTGTTTCAATGATAACTCAAATTCTTTTTTGTATTCAGCCAAGCTTATTTTGTTTTTGTTGACACCATCTTGAATTTCACCCAATACCATATCAACGTTATGTATATATTGTATGCAATCATCACACATATATCTTATAAACGGATTAGATTCCAAAACCTTTGAGGAATACTGATCAAGACCAGAGCATTTATCGGTACAATGATATACCCTGCCGCAAACTCCTGAACACAATATTCCTGTTTCGCCACGGATTGCTCTCTTGCACTTATGGCATTCAGCCATCGCAGACCCGATTTTAACTTTTGTTTTTTTAAATTTAAATTATATGTTTTTAATAATATTTTTATTTCCCCGTATTTAGAAATTATTTATTTATTGATATAAATAGTCCTTTTTCTATTCTTTAGCCAATAAATATTTTATTTTTCGTAAATTCACGGAGCTTATAATATGTTGAGTGCTTAATGAGCACGTTACACTACCATCCGGAAGAGGCAGTAGGAATTATAAATTCCTGCTACGCTCTGCACAACATTTGCAGGAGCTATAATGTGCAAACCAGTGAGGACGAGCTGACTTTATCATTACCTGAAAGTGAAGACAATGTTATTTTGTCATCAGGCACGACTCTGCAAAGTGAATTTCAGAGAATCAGAGACGAAATAGCCACAACCTTATAAAAGATTGGTAAAATAAAAGCTATTTATAAAGTAAAATTAAAGTTGTTTTTATTTCATATAACAAACAGACAGCTGTTAGCTGCTTGGTTTATTTCCAATAACAAACCCGATAACAAGACATTCTGTGACACCTAAAACCGATACTTATTCAAGTTCGAAAACAAAACCGATAATCTTGGATTGTATGACACCAAATTGTTTTTTGTGTCGTTTTCAAATCCAATTCCGACATTATTGCATTCTGTGACATCCCTAAATATCTTGCGAAATAAAAATGATTTTTCTTACATTAAAGGCCATTATTAACTTTAAAGTCATCTTTAACTTTCATACGTTATTACGACCTAATGATAAAATAAAGTTAAATTTTCCAAAAAAAAAAAAAAAATGCCAGTGCCGGAGCAATGTCGATAACATTTGAAAAATTAAACAAGTTTTTTTAAGCGCAGTGACAACAAGGAGCTTCTTTTTTTGTTGTTGTGTTTGCTCATATTTTCAATATGGCAACTTCAAATATAAACTTAACTTTAAAAGTTACAGGTACGTGATCTTCCCTTTAGTTTAACGCTCACTTCTACCTTATTGTTCGGTTATAATAATGAAAAACAGTTTATCTGCCAAGAAATCCAAAATCCACTAGTTTCCTTACTACAACAATATTTAAAACGTAGAAAAAAATTTTGAAATAAATATTTGGATTTTATTATCTTTACATATGTATGTATGTATGTAACTATTATAAATTATTAATAAATACAGTCATACTAGAAAGAATACATGATTTCAATTTGTATTTTGCTTTGCTAAGTTTTTTAAACACTAACAATTCAAAATTAATAACAAAATGCATAATAACCGATGGTAATCCATGTATAAAATTTATAAATTTAACTAAACTTGGTGGTTTATTATCTATACTATGCTATAGTTTTTCTTTTATTATTATTATATGAAATAGTTTCATAAATTTTTAACTGACTAAAATATTGAATTTATCTTAAATAATAGTATTTAAGTAGGGTTCAATAAGCAATGCAGAACATTGTATATCCGATGTTTGTGTTTCGCATTCACTATCGTCGCCATCAGAATCAAAACGTCTTATCGGCTTATTTGGAAGTAAACTTGTATGCGTTAATTTCTCTAGGTTATCGTTAAAGTCTGGTGTCGGTGAGACAGCACCATCCGGTTCGGCTCTACAAAATATATTATTATTTACGTCAGACACCTGCTGAGGCTGTGGTGGCTGTTGATCTTCGTATCTATCATTTAAATTAAGTGGAAGGCTTCTGTATTCGTCATTTTCTGTACTGGCTTTCAGATGAAGTCGGAGTTGATTTCTAAGATTGGCTTTTTCCGGAGCCCTTTTCCTCTGAAAATCCTCTTCGACTCTGGAGAAGAATCAAAAATGTAGAAACTCACATAAAAATAGATTTTCGTTAATTTTGATTACCTTTTCATCGCTTCTAACTCATGAAGTCGTTGCGCTTCTTGTATTTCGGCATCTTTTGATAATTTTTCTGCTAATCTCCGCTTTTCCAAAACACGTACAGTACTTTGAAAACTAAAGCGATGTGTATTCTTCTCCGACACGCCGGCATTGCTCTTGAAGTAAACAATAAAGCAGTTATAATTATAATTAGTTTGGTTTTAAGCAATATATATGTATGTATTACATATACTCATATATACATATATAAAAATATAAAGTCGCCGTAGTCTAGATGGTAGTGTGTTGGATTATTAGGCGAGAGCCCCTGCTCAGGAAGAAAAATATTTCTTTTGGCAACTACATGTCAGCAGTCTTCTGGCAAACACACTGAGAATAAAATAAAATTGCCATGAACAGTCTCTCAAAACTATCGTTCTGAGTTGATAGTAAACTGTGCGTCTCACCACACTCATGGATAAAATTAACACACACAGCATAAGTAATTTTTGGTGCTAGATCAGTGTTACAAAACTGAAATTTTGAAATGGTACTGAACTGTAACTGAAAGAGTACTTTTTTGAATGAATGGTACTTTTGTAAAAAATACATACATACATGCAAAAGTCGACCCCGAACAACTGATTTTTGAGAAACTTTATCGTGGTAATTTTATTTACTCTTAGAGGTTTTGCCAGAAGGAAGTCGCCGGAGATATATATTTTGTTTTATATTTCGTCTTGATGGAGATGTCTGACATGGGGTTTGAACCGTTGGCTCACGTCTAGTAAGCCAGCACGCTACCTACTAAACTATTTATTTATTTCTATTTAATACACATACAATACACAGAAAAACTAACGACTTCTTCGTATTCCTCACATACAAGACAAAAACACCTGATTCGGAATGTAACAAAACGTAAAAGCCCCGTTTAGTGAAACGACATTACGATGGAACGTAATGTAACATACGTTCGTTTTTAGCATATGAAGAGCAATGTAAATGCTTACCGAAATTACATTACGGTTCGGCAAGTGTTTTCATTGCTAATCGAATTCTAAAAACAAATGTACCTTCCGTGAACGTTTGGCTAACCGCGACTAAAGCCTAATTCTACCTTTAACATTACGTTGAACATGTTGCTAATGCATTAATAGCTGAAAAGCCCAAGACATAATATATGTAATAATAAAAAAAGTACTGAAATCGTTGCGGGTGTACTGCGGTGTTTTTGAAATGAATACAAGTTTACGGAATTTTTCAACACTGAGCTAGATTGTAATCCTGACTAAAGGGTAATACATGTACATATGTATATTAAAATACGTACGTATATTAAAATTATAATTAAATTTAAAATGAATTTGAAAGTAGTATTTTTCTTTTGTCTTATTTTACGCGTACAACATATTCTTTTAAAAGGCAGTGCAACAAATGATTTTGATTCAAAATCAATAAAATCTTAATATTAAGATTTCTGGAAACGTTATATGTACATACATCGTATATACACATGTATATACATCGTATATACACATGTATATACATTCGACCAATTCACACGACTTTGTATCGTGTATGTTGTATTGAATAGACTTGGTTGTTTGTGAACGCTCAATGCTATGCTGTATTGTGTATTTCGTATTCCAAATATCTTCTTCTTATTCTTCTTCATAATTTTTGACATTCACACAATTTGATAGCACGAAACCAATACAACTTGAAAAAACATGAAAAAAATGTGCATAAGTGTATCGGATTTTTACATGAAAATTATCAACGACAAGCATACACTGTTGTATATTCGTCCAACAATACACTCAATACAACGATACAACGGCTTGTGTGAATTGATCAATTGTATATATACACTGTAAATAGTTCTGTAAATTATATATTTATTAGAACTACAATTTAATATTTTTCAATTGTGAATTTTCATCAAATACTAAACCAAAGAAATGTTCTGTTATTATTTCCTAAATATGTGTATTCAAGCATTTAGTATTTTACATTTTCCGAATTTCACACAATCTCTTATTGTAATATCAAGCTTATCCATCTTTGGAGCTACATTTGTGAGATCCTATAAGAATTTATCGACAGCCGAGCACACGAAGGTTTTCCATGCGAATGCATAAGAAATCGCACTTACCTGATGAAGGTTTTGAATGGGCGTGAGATCTTGTAAGCTCTCTCGCACTGTTTCCTGGCGTTGACGTTGTCGTTTATATGCTGATTTGGACGTCGTTTGTATTTGTTTAACATTGTTTTTAGAGTTATCGTCCAAGATGGTACTTATCGATTCCTTGCCAGGAAGATACACAATATGTTTCCCACCATATATGTTTTTCAACGATTTCGGTTGCAAAAATGCTGAGGAGGATTTAAAATAATTGCTGTCAGTTGTTTTTGTAACTGCAGTTGACGTGGGGTTATTCAAATTGGATTTGTGTAAAACCCAGTTGTCGTTATGGTAACTTTTTGGTCTATAAAGCGGGCAAGCAGATTGATGTCCGGTATTATCTCCATAAGTGGTTTCACCGAAAACAGTTTGCAGGTTGTAACTATTACGTTTATTGGTTTCTTTTAGAATGCAGGTACATTTGTTTTGGGATCGAGAGTCAATATTTTTTCCTAAGTGGGTTTTAAATTTTTTGAGACTGTTAAAACCTGGAACTAACCAATAGTTGGCCGATTTCATGTTATTTTCTTGCTCTGTGTTATTTATTGAGGACTTCATTTGGCATTGGAGATGAACATCTCGAGGTAAGGACAAACTAAAAGTATGCAGTGGGTTTGTGCTTTGGTGTTTTTGGGATATGTGTTCGACTTTACGTGAAATATTGGGAGTTTGACTTTTATGGCGTAATTTAGTTTCTTCCTCTCCGGAAATGTCACGATTGTTATCATCATCATCATCGTCGTCCTCCTCAAGATCCTGTTGAGGCGTCCAATTGGATACTGAATTTGGAATTATTTTAGGACTTGAGGCAAGATAAATGGGGGATTCAACAACATGATTATTCGATTTAGCCTGTTTTGGTTTTGAACGCTGCAAGCGCTGTTGCTCTTCTAAGAGGTTTCGCCATGCAGCGGCTGGACTAAAGCTGGGCGTTTCTAGTTGTCTTCTCGGTAGAGTCGGGCGAACATGAACCAATATGCCATTGTCATTTATTTCTTCTTCGGACTCAATATTATGACTTAACAAACTTGTCTCGTAATTTTCCAATAACATGTCTTCGTTTCTTTTTCGAGTAAATTGCGGTGAATGTTCAGTGTTGTTTTGTAAGTTTGCAGTGTCACCAGCATTAGGTACTTCCATACCAAAATAAAATGTTCGTTTCAACTGAGGAATACGGGATTGTTGAGGCTTAGTTTTCTTCTCTGCACACAAAGACTCATTTCCAAATCTCGGTTTACTATCACGATTATTTACATTTTCCGTCACAGTTTTGAAACTTTTTCTCAAATGCATATCAGATGGATCGGATTTTCTTACATTCAAATTTGATTCATCTTTCGTTTGACTTGTTTTAAGTAAATTTGCACCTGCGAATTTAGAAGGCGTATTAATTGTGATATTAGTAGCATGTTGCCTTGTAAGTTTTTTCTCTCTACCACCATCATTTCCGGTATTCCGGTTAGTAATACCTTCAACTTTTTTTACAAATTCTGTTACAGGAGGAGTATTTTCGTTTTCGTTTGTTATTGGGATTGATAACCTTTCCTTATCATGTTCATTACCAGTATTATGCCTTAGCAGGACTCCGTCAAAACTTTTTTCTCGTCTATAGGATAGTTTGCTTCTGTCATATGATTGTGCTGGGTTCTGGTCTGGTCGATAAGAATTTGCTGATTTCCGAATATTGCTGCCTCTCGGAAATGGTACATTCTTGAAGGTTCTCGATGGTGATTGTCTATTTCGCTGTGGTTGTTGTGGTGCAGATGCCTTATTAGCATTTGTTGTATACATGCGAGCCTTCGGTGACATTGAATTCTTTGGTTCAACTGAAATAGCTTGATATACGTTTTTCCTCTCTAAATCAGAGGAAGCATTTATTGGGGCTGGCGGAGCTTTGCGTTTTTTGTTGTATTTATTAACTTTTGACGTGACTACTTGTGTATTTTGTGTTGTTTGTGTAAGCTTACTTTTTAGTTCATCTTGAAATTTAGCCACTGCCGCAATGTTTTCCTGCGATTTTATTCGATTATAACCGACATGAAGCAATGTTTGCGAACGCTGAAAATGTGCTAAAGGTGAGTTGTTTTTATGTTGAGATAATGATTCACTCTGCCCATCGAGTATAAGAGTATGGCAACGTCTCATGGGCTGCAGTTTATTTGTCAATTCGTTTTCCACACCCGATCTCTTTTCTAATTGTTCTTTGGCACGAAAACTTATCGTACCACCCGCTTGTAAAATAGCACCGTTCGAAGTTGCCCGTAACTTGAGATTTTCTGAAGGCTGAGGTAAAACTTTACATTCTGAAAGGTTTCGTCCACTAGGCCAGCCTTCCAACAAGGATTGATTATTTTTCTTTCTGATCTCTGCTGCTGTTCGTCTCAAATATTGCTGAGTATAATAGGACTTCAATTCGCTTTCTACACCTTCCGTGTGTAAATTATGTGCGCTTCCTGTGTTGCCCATAACTTATCTAATCTAAGCTGTAAGTAATGCAACAATATAAAATATATGTGTGTATTTATTAAATAATTTAAACTAACTACTACTACTACATACATATGTATGTATGTACATATATTAAGACAGTTCAAAAACCTTTAAAGCACTTCCAAAAGACTTTTATAAAAGTTGGGAATTAAATACTTCAACCAACTACTATTTTCCTATCCTAAACAATTACCTGTTTTACCTCAATTATTCGGGTACAGTAAAAAAACTTACTTTGACTACACTGCTCATATTAATGAACGCCTATTTCCTACCCCATCGAGAAGCCTCACAGTAGGATTAGATGAACTTAATCATACATAAGACATATGTATGTAGGTATGCCATTTTGGATATTTGAATGCAGGTGAGGTCAAAAAATTGACGTATCCGTATTGACGTATTAAGTATCCCTTCACGCTAGGGGTGTCAAAATATCAATGGCACTATCGATAGTTTATATTTTTCGTTACTATCGATGTTTTTTTTTTTACAAAATATAAACATTTAACTAATATCGATAGTTTTTTCCACTATCGATAGTAAATGTTCCACCACTAATTTTTTGTTTGCATTTATAAACTGGTGATTCCCACAGTATTATTATAAAATGGAGAGTGAAGTAAAGCCATTCAATGACTAACAGATGTACATATTTACTTATAACTTAAACAATTATTTTATTTCCATTATTATTTCGTTCAACTGATATGAAAGAGATTGCATTTGTATTTGTGTATCCCAGTTATCTCGACTGAGTCGGAAAGAATGTTTAGTAAAGCTGGTCAAATAGTTTCGGATAGGCGTACAAAATTAAAACAATATGTCGTAGATATGCTTCTTTTTACAAAAATAAAATAATAATTGACCAATTCGCACCACTTTGTATCGTGTATGTTGTATTGAATACACTTTTTGTTTGTGAACGCTCAGTATTAAGCTGTATTGTGTATTTCCTATTCCAAACGTTAAAAAACGATAAGAAGAAGAACACCAGTATTCATAATTTGATTTTCAAGCAACAAAATGAAATATATTGCGGAAGAAAGTAAATTAATTAATTTTTTGTGCGTACAATATAATTTTAAAATGTTAATTGTTGACTCAAGTTACATAGAAAATATTTTGTGTTTTTATTCTTCTTCTCGATTACTGACAGTTACATAAACTAATAGCACGAAACCAATACAACTTCAAAAAACATATGAAAAAAGTGTATAAGCGTATCGGATTTCTTTATGAAAATTATCAAAAACAAACATACACTGTTGTATTTTCGTCCAACAATACACGCAATACAACGATACAAGGGCTTGTGTAAATTGCCCAAATGTGTGGTGGATTTTAAGGGAAATAAAAAACAAATTATACATAAAGGTGCATAAATTGAAGAACACTGTTAAAACGAACTTAAAAAAAGTGGTTTGAACCGAGACTACGAAAGGGTAATTTACATGACAAATAGACGACAGGAACCTTATATAAGTCTAAAAAAAAATCCACGGATAAAATTTTGTAAGAATTTCTTGTTATTCTTGATAAGGCTGTACAGTTTTTACTAGTTACACTCGGACTACTGTCATACATTTAACAGAGTGTAAACTTAAACTACTTGAAATTTCGAATCAAAATGTGACGCAAAGTGCCGATATAATAAAAATATTGGATACATTTGTTTTCTATCACGAAAATGATGAAGCACACATCGCCTGCTGTAATTCCTGGTGAAAAAATATCAATATTTATGAATACAATTTTCCATTGTAATAATATTTGTATTGTAAATATATACGAAAGGTCCATAGATGGGCACTTTGCAGTACCAGTAAAATTTCAGTAAAAATTGATTTTTACTGATTACTGAAAAAAATTTCAGTATTTAGTAAAATTTTACTGTTAATGCAATCTAAATTTAAATGAAATTTAAATGAAAAAAAGTAAAATTTTACTGTTAATGCAATCTAAATTTAAATGAAATTTAAATGAAATTTAGATTGTATTACCAGTAAAATTTTACTGAATACTGAAAATTTGTTCAGTAATCAGTAAAAATCAATTTTTACTGAAATTTTACTGGTACTGCAAAGTGCCCATCTATGGAAAGGTCAAATTATATGAATTTTTCTGCTGCCTTAATATTGCCTTTCTGGCTTACAGCTATAAGTTAAGCGAGTTATAGATCAGTGTTACTTTTAAATCTAGATTTTGTTAAGATATTTTTAAGTGAATCTATTAAATAAATAAAAAAATATATGAATTCCTGGATTTTAACATTCATTATTGGGATAATAAGGAACAATTTAACCGTAACTTCTATAAACCCGCTTTCAACGTAGGGGTGCAGTTGAAGCAAGAAAGTGAGTGGAATAACGTAACTTCAGAATTTTGTTCCAGTCTACTGCAGACTACTTTCATTGAATCGAAAATATCGACATTCAAAATATTTCCAACTTTTTATTTATTTAGGTCCATAGATTATAATATCCTTACAGACCAAGTATATATTAAAAACACAGAGGGCCATTTATACAACTTGCCGTTAAACTTGGATTTAGTTCAAGGTACCTTTAGCTAAAGGGAACTGAAAAGTTGCCTTTAACTTATTTTCGTTATTACAACTTACAAATAAAATAAAGTTAACTGTTTTCAAAAATATGGCAGTGCCGGATAAATGTCGATAAAACTGCTCAATTAAACAAGTTTTTTTTAACGCAGTGGCAACGACGCGCTTCGTTTTTGTAGTTGTATATGCTCATGTTGTTTAAATTTTAAGTTGCCATATGGAAAATTATATAAATAATATGGCAAGTTCAAACATAAACTTAACTTTAAAAGTTGCCGGCAGGATGATCATCCCTTTAGCTTAACGCTCCCTTCTATCTTATTGGGTACTCATAATAATGAAAAACAATTTATCTTCCCATTAAAATCCTCCCTTTAGTCAACGACAAGTTGTAATAATGACCCAGAGTGTGTAAATAACAAAGTATTTACTGTATGTATATAATGATTTATATGCAGATAAATCTATTACATGGGAACATTCATTAAACGTCGAATCGAAAAGAATCATTGATAGCATAATCAGACCTATAACAATTTAGTAATGGAAGTTCAAAATTAAGTGATGTCCTCGCAGAAACATTGAATCAACACTAACTCGTATTAAACCTACAACAAATAGTGTACTCAGCATAGATGGGATGCATGCAAAGTTAAAGTTTCTAACTGTAGTCAACATGGCGATCTCCAGAACTGTCCTTGTATTTCTGTATTCAAGTTGATACGCAGCCTACACGTGGCCTAGGGTTGCCAGATTCCGATTCGCAAAATGCTGGACATTGGGTTTTAAAAAGGTGGACAAAACACAAAAAAGCTGGACATAAAAAAATACAGAGAAAATGTTCATTGTGGTTTTGTGTTAATAATTTTTATTAAAATATCCATTGTACATATGTATGTATTATTAATGACATCAGCTGTTCAAGTGCTGAGACATTTTGTCAGTGATGATAGAAGAAGGAAACCATAACTTAGTTGTATAACAAATATTCAATCAGTGTTGGCTAACATTATTTGACAAATATAACATCAAAATTATTGCCCATGTTATTGCAGTGTACTAAAAAATTTCTATTTAGCTGGACAAATTAAATTTTAGCTTGAAAGCATCAAAAAAGCAGGACAATCCAGCCAGGCTGGCAACCCTAACGTGGCCCCTCCTAGATGCCACACTAGCACCCGCTAGATGTTAACTATGCGTGCAGCGATGTCCAGTCCCCTGGAATTTAAATTTAAGTTGTGCGTATGGCTTGGAATCCACCACGTAAAAAAATATCCAATAAACACAAGATCACAAGCCTCTACAAAGATACCCTCAAAATATGACGACGATTTAAGATTGCGACGAGGGCACATGGAACGTCCGGACCAGAGTAGGTTCATATACATAAATATTTGTACATATACATATACATACACACACATATATATGTATATATGAATATGCATCTATTTACACATACAGTGGTGGCCACGAATTTAAGACACGACATATGACTGAGTTATTTGAGATAATTTTTACATTTTATCGAAAAAATTATGGGTCCATGATATTTTTTTAGGATTTTAGTAATGTTATGAAAAAAAAAATAATAATATTTTCTTACCTATACTCGGTTAAAAATTTGTATTTACATATTATATGCATAAACACAATTTTTATCCTGGTCACGAATTTAAGACATAGGCATAATATAACACTATTCTCTAAATTAAGCTCAGCTTAATAAAAAAAATCCTAGTATTTAGTGGGAAATCCTTTTTTTTTCATCACAGCAGCACATCTCCCGGGTAAACTTTCGACTAATGCCACATAACGTTGCTTTGGAATTGCATACCAAACCCTTTGGATTTCTTCCCACAAATCGCTTGAATTTTTTGGTTTAACTGTTCGTAAATATTCCTCAACATCATTCCACAAGTTCTCAATTGAATTGAGGTCCGGGGATTGAGCTGGCCACTGAAGAACAATGATATCGTTTTCTTCTAAGCAACTCTTCACTAGACGTGAAATGTGCTTAGGGTCATTATCATGCATAAATTTCTATATTGGAGGCATGTTGTCTTCAGCGAATGGTATCATTGTGTCTGTTATAATATTTTTGTAAACATGGTGGTCCATTTTAGAATTGATATTGTAAATGGGACCTACACCATGCCAGGAAAATGCTGCCCACACCGTCACATTTCCACCACCATGTTGTTTTTAGGGTGTACTTTGGATGATGCTCTAGGTTTGGAGGGCGCCAGACGTACTGCTTTCCATCAGAGCCGAAGCGGCAAAACTCCAAAGTATATTTTTCCAAAATATCATGAGTTTCTTGAGATTTCTCAATTATCACAAATAAGTCCATCATATGTCGTGTCTTAAATTCGTGGCCACCACTGTATATATGTATTTTATGAAAACCCTGCTACAAAACCAGAAGTAATTGCTACATACATACATATGTATGTAAATGCTGTTTCGAACTGTATTTTATATATTATTTTTTGTAGTAAGTTTATTTTAAACTTATTGTAATAGTTTTATAAAAATAATACGAATAGTCACAATTCAGAAAGAAATTTGAACTTCTAATAAATCAATTCCCTTAGGAGTGCGTTTCAGCCAAACTGTTTGTTTACAATTTACCGTAATTACTTTATACCATTGTCGATTTGAATTTTTCATTAAGACACTTTTTTTTCTTTTTTTTATATTTTTTTTGTAATTATCGGCTTAAAGTGTTTATTTTTATTACAATAATCGATTGATGATTTACACATATTCTATTCCATTAGTTTAACCTGAACAAGTGCTGAACTCCTTTTCATTTGTAATACGTTATTGGTTTTTGAAGTATGTATTTTAGATTTAACTAATTAGGCAGTCTTGGCATTTGCACGAAAAATATTTTTTATTTACATTCATTTCATTACGGTTTGAAAATAAAAAAAAAGAAACTTTCATTTCGATTTTACACATTTTTAAAGCTATTTTTAACAATTGCTCAAATGTATGTTATTGAAGCAATTTTTGATTTAATATAAAAAAAATCGAGTTTATCGTTTAACAGGTGAAAATAAAATATAAATTAATAAATAAAAAATTAATTTTTTTTATCAATTATTTACTTTTTCAGTTCACACACAATTTAATACAATTCGCAACTTTCTTTTTTCTTTTTTTTTTCTTTTCATTTTTTGATGATCTTCTTTGCTTTTGTTTACCTTTTTCGTCACGGTTTATGTTGGTTTTTTATGTACTATGTATGTATGTATGTATTTGAAAACATTTCACCAAACTTTATTTTTTCTAATTATGAACATACATGTACATACTATGTATATATTCTTTTATATTTATATATATAAATCTATTGATATTGGCCGGCAGAAAAGATGTCACACAAAAATTTCAGAAATCATTTTGTTTGATTTTTCATTATTTATTTCATTAAAATAACAATTAATTTAAAATTAAAACGAAAAAATATGTAAATAAAACCAACAAAATGGTAGTACGATCGATGGTTATGTATGTATCTACATATGTTGTGAACAAGAATTTGTTTCTTAAGTTACGCTATTGAGTAAAGTAAGCATCCACATAGATTTACGCTCAATGTAAAGAAATACAAAATAATAGTGACAGAGTTTGTGAACGACCGGTTGACTGGTTTGACGGTTAGCTGAAACGATACTAATATGGTTAATATCTTTTACGACTGTTTATGTTTGTTGCTCCCAAATGCAGTATTATAACCTGTATTTGGTTTCTTTTTTTACGTTTAAACGAGATTTCATTCATTCAGCTCTTAATTATTCGCTCTTCTCACAGACATTTTTTACGATCGCACTAAGAGCGGTATATTCAAATATAGCAAATATACAGTCAATGCTATTTGCTTATGCTCACTTATAAATTACGTTTAAAGCAATTTAAATTTGAAATAGATGTAGATTACACTGTTAGCCCGAATTTTGATTTATCGAATGCGCCATATCACATCGGACAATAAAACCTTAGTTTCTGAGCGTAAAAGTGCACAATTCACATTTCTTTTGTAAACAAGTCAAAACGAAATTCACTGGTGGTCAGCTATTTAAGGACAATAATTGTCAAATATAATTCATTACATTTTTTCTATGTCTATGTAACCATAAAGCGAGAAAGGGAAAATTCACACATATCAGTTAACGCATTCACTCCCAACTACGAGTTATCTCCTTACTCAACAGGCCAACTACGAGATAACTCGTGGCATGAACATTGCGATTATATTGAATATAATTTCGATATGGCTTATTGAATTAACTTTATTATTTCATTTTAAGGTACAGTGGACGTCCAGTAGTACGAACGCTCTTTATTACGAATTTCCAATAATACGAATGGCAAAAGTTTTGCATTGACTACTCTATAGTACGAAAGATGGGCATTTTTTCTATTCGATAGTACGAATGGTGATTTGTTATAAGAATTAGAGTCACAATTCTCTCTAATAATAAATTCTAGTAGAGACATTTTTGAAAGAAAAAAAAAAACTGCCAATTAAGGCTCTTCTAATATTAGACAACGCTCAAAGTCATCAACCGGCAGATGAACTGGTTCATGATACTAAAGATGGACAGATTTGGGTAATGTATATGCGCCCCAATGTAACTCCACTAATATAGCCCATGGACCAGAATACAATTAGACTCTTAAAACTGCATTACCGTAACAGTTTACTGTCAAAAATTTTATCTTCCAACGAAAATTTAGAACGTCCCTCAAACAAACCACTTTATTTGAAACAGTGATTCCATAAAGAAGAGTTGAAAGAAACTTTTGGGTGATGACAATTTTGATGATATTCCACTATTAGTAGTGCGTGACAGCGAGGAGATAAGAGCAATTTCCAAAATGTACAATTTACTACATTCAAATTTTCCAAATTCACAATTTGATTTTCTTGATTTATATGAATGGAATCTTGATGATCCAAGTGAAGAAATTAATTTGGATGATGATGTCGATGAGGATTATATTTTATATGTACATATGTGCATTAGTATGTTCTTTCATCCCTGTTTAAGTACAAAAAATGAATTCAAAAATATAAAAAATATATATGTACATATGTATATATTAATAAAATCTAAATATTTTATGTGAATTATTTGAATTGGAACATAAAAATGCGTTGTTCAACAATACGAATTTTTCGGTACTACAAAAGGGCCTGACAATATATAATTCGTACTATCGAACGTCCACTGTATTATTATATAATAAGGTACGATTTATCTCGTATTGGGCATATACAAATGAAATTTTATATAAGTAGGCCAAACTATGAGATAAAAATGCCTAAATTTATGTTGGCCCCTGACACTAGCTTTATGAAAACAGCCTCGGCAGTGAATGCGTTAAATTTAACATTTGCATTAGCCAATATCAAAGTCGCCGTAGCCTAGTGGGTAGTGTGTTCACTTATTAGACTGATCCAATAGAAATTCTTTGGGTGGGTGTTAAGAGAGATTCAAAAAAAAAAGAACTAATAAAAATGCACATGAATTGGTTTTATTCAACATTTTTTATCTAAAAAATATTTTTTAACAACTATTCTGTGTTATTAGTTTAATTAGTCTGCAATTGTAAATAGTCTTGTCATTATACAAACAATCGGTGGCCCTAAATAGCTGACCACCACTGTATATCGAAAAAATTTCTACAATTACACCACAATTTTTTGTTTAACCCTTTTCCGTCGGACGGTACTTAGAAGTACCTCTATTTATTTTTAAGTTTCTCTTATAAAGCAGATAGAATATTGAGATGAATAACCACCGGGTTTCGTAAGTGACATTTTTTCTTAAATTAACAATAAGAAGTTCTAGTATCTGTACGTGTTTGGAAAGTCGAAATTCTCAAGTAAACTGAAACTTTACATAAAATAGAAGAAAATTCTCTTTTATTATTATAAAGAAACTTTTACAGCATAATTACAATAAAAAATATTACGTTATTTGAGATTAATTTTTTAACATAGGCTGTCAAATACCGTTGACAAGTGAAATGTTCGTGGTTTGTGTAACTATCGTGTATCGTCTTGTTTTTTAATGAGAATTTATCAGAAATTCGTCGTTTATTTCAGGGTTCTAATAAGAATTTAGGCATTTTCCAAAAAATTCCAATGGGGACTTTGGCATAATAAATGATGAAAATGTTTACATAGAGGTTTTTTTGTTCGGAATTGATCAGAAGTGATAATGGACCATGGTTTTTGCGAAAGAAGATTTACGAATAGTTGACGGCAGAACAGTTTAAAATTTAATCGAAAGTTAAAAACGAAAAAGAAGATGCAAAATACAAGAAAGGTTTCTGACCGAAAGATAATTTCTGCTTTTTAGATTCTCTTTGTTTAATTTCTTATTTAGAAGAATTTGATCAATTATTTATCACTTCTACCAGTAGTTTAAAAAGTGTTGAATTCTACAAGGGAGCTTCTGTTGGGAAATCACAATCAAACGAAACTGTTTCATGAAATCCATAAAATTGGCCGATGAAATACGATCCAAAGAGGAACATAAAATGGCTTCCGATATACCAAGGAAAATATACTTTCATAAAAATATTTTTTACGGATTTGTTCCCGGTGAAAGTAGTTGTAGGCGCCGTAGTCTAGTCGGTAGTGTGTTCGCTTATTAAACGTAAAACCCGGGTTCGAACCTCAGGTTAGATATCGAAACGAAATATGAAAAAATATTTTTTCGGCGACTTACTCTCAGCAGATTTCTGGTAAAAATCAAAAATCTGTCGCTCGGGATCGACCTTAAACTTTAGGTCACGCCACTCATGTATAAAATTAACATACACAACATAAGTGATATGAGAAGCTAGGTCGTAATCCTGACTGAAGGTTTGTAATTACCAATTATAGTATCGAACCCACTCCCCTCACGCTAATAGTCTAGCACACTACACTCTAGACTACAATTCCAAATTAATTAAGCATAACTTAGTTGGATTGTTCTTTTTTTTTATATTCATACATACTATATATAATAGAACTTACTAGTGGGTTAAGATAATATTACTTTACACATTATATCTGCTAATGAAATTAGTAAATTTTCGTATTTTAGAAAATATATTTTTATAAAATTTAAGCTTTAATATTTATTTTGTTTATTTAACTCTTCAAATCATAATATCAGTGGCCATCTCATGGTCTCATAGAATTGTAAAAGAGATAAATACGGTGTACAAAAAGATCGTTACGTAGATATTCCACTTCCTTCTAGAATACAAAAAAAAAACTATTTTGACTCAATTTCTCCGTGCGAATCGAAACGAATCCAAAATTATTATGGAAATCGAAAATATAAAGACAAGCCAGGTTCAGTTTAGATGTCGCTTAAAAAGTGAATCTGAATTGCTGGACTTAAACTGCTACAGTATTTCTCGTCGACTTTGTAAGAAAAGTTTTATATCGCCTAACTAATAAAAAATTTATAAAAAAAAATAATTAATAAAAAATTCTGCGGCCGAATGAAAAAATATTTTTAATGGGGGTTTTCCCGTTTAAGATAAACTAGAAATACAAACTCTACAAGAACGAGTTTATTTTTTTTGGTAAAACATTTTCTCCAAAACACAATATAATATTGAGTAATAGGTATAATATATTTCTATAATAACGTTTAACATTTTTTATTTCGTAATTAAAGGCCGGATTTTAATGGGAAGATAACTTGATTTTCATTATTATGAGTGCACCATAAGATAAAAGTAAGCGTTAAGCTAAAGTTAAGATCATCCTACCTTTAAACTTTAAAGTTCACTTTATCTTTGAACTTGCCATATTATACATATGTATATATTATTTTAAATATGGCAACTTCAAATATAAACATGAAAAATAAACGTTAATATGTATGTATATTAATAGTTTTTCAAATCAAAATGGATATTGGCGTATTCTTAATATTTATTTTAAAACAAAGAACACAAAAATAAAAAAGATAAAACCACAACACACAAATTTTATAAACAAAAATTAATAAACATAATAAATAAAAAGGCATGTCGTTGCCACTGCGTTTTTAAAGCACTTGTTTAATTGAACAGTGTTATCAACATTGCTCCGGTACTGAATTATTTAAAAAAAAAGTTTATTTTATTTTATCTGTAGGTTGTAATAACGAAAAGAAGTTAAAGGTGACTTTAAAGTTCACCTTTAGCTAAAGTTACCTTTATCTAAACCCAACTTTAAGTTGTAATAATTGCTCTTAGTGTATTATGTCTTAATAATTTCTTATTACTTTCTAACAGTCTCACAATACGTTATTTTTTTAAGTATTTAGTCGCCGTTGATTAGTGGGTAAAGTCTTGGCTAATAGGCATGTCAACTCCCCCCCCCCTCCAGTTCATATATCTCCAATTAAAATGAAATATGAAAAAAAAATTTCTTCGACGACTTTCTTCTCAGCAGATTTCTGGCGAAAGCTCTTGGAGTAAGTAAAACAGTAATGAAAAGCTTTTCAAAACTATATTGTTTGGAGTCGACTTTAAACTGCACAACATTGATCGGGTGAGAAACTAGGTCGTAATTCCGACTGTAGGGTCTAATGACCAATTATGTATGTAGCATATGTGCATTACAAACGAAGTGACTATGAAACATTAAGGTTGTAATTATTTGGCTTTAGTTTTTTTTTCATATTTTTTAATTATTGCAAGTTACTAATGAATGTCATTACATTCCATTAAATTTAAATTCCAATCTGCATTCACTGTACAAACATTCAAACAAAAAAATTAATCTATTTACACTTATTTTTATATCAAGGCTGTTAGCGACCCAAATAAATTCATAAATTATTCTCTTTTACTACATTATAAAGTTGTTTACACAAACAAATCAAATCAATTGAAATACTACAAGTTACAAACGTGTCGTCCATTTACATACATACATACATAAGTATACATGTATGAATGTGTGCCCATGGCAAGTATTTCATGAATGAATGCATTAAAGACAGGTACATGGAATTTTATACGGGATCTTTCATTAAGCGCTTCATATCTTTAAATTTAAATAAAACAAAGTGTATAGACGATATCATTGAAAATTTATATTCGTTTGAAAGACCTATTGATGCCATTATGTGTAGAGAATAATATCGTACAAATGTCAGCGACTGATGCTCTGGAAAAGCGCAATTTTCCATAACAATGGCGTATAAGTCAGGGTAAATTTGACCGCTGGCATGCGTTATGCACCAGTGTCGAAATTATCTAATTCAGACCAAACTCAGAAACTTCAGACTCGTCGTTCTAAAAAAATTATGGACGTTAACCCACAATCCTCAACCAAAAGCCGTTCTTCGGGATGTATGGGACACTTTTGGATCTCATGTCAATTGGTATCGTCGCAATTTCGATCATTCATCCAAAATTCATTCCACTCCAAAAATAATTTTTCTCTTAAAATTAGGGTCAGTTACCAAGTGTTTCAGAGTGCGTTCAGCGAACACAAGTCGTTGTTATGGTTGTTTGTCTTCAAAATCGACTGCCTCGGAAAAAAAAGTTTTCAGCCCATCTTGCGTCTCGTCGATGTACAGAGGTTGGTCGATCGTTTACTAAACCAGTGGAGTCTAGATAGATCCACTATAGCAATCGTATAATGAGCGAATCCCGCTGAACTTTTCCCAAAAATAGCACCTACTTTATTATGTATATACGAGTATATGCAGGAGTCGCCGTGGTCTAGTAGATAGTGTGTTGGCTTATTAGACGAAAGGCCCGAGTTCGAATCCCAGGTCAGACATCAAAATGAAATAAGAAAAAATATTTCTTCGGCGACTTCCTCTCAGCAGATTTCTGGCAAAAACTCTGAGAGTAAAAATTGCCATCAAAAACTTCTCAAAAAATCTGTCGTTCGGAGTCGACTTTAAACTGTAGGTCCTGCCACTCACGTATAAAATTAGCGCACACAACATGAGTGGTGTTGAGAAGCTAGGCCGTAAGCCTGGCTGAAGGGTTGTAATGGCCAATTATGTATGTATATGCAGGAGTTGTTATTGAATGCTATATACGCCCATTTTAATTTAGCAAAAGAGACTGATCAAGATGGCCGTTATCATCTGTCAAAGTTCGAAAGTCCCTATTGGAAGACGCAGTACTAACAAACTTATTCAAAGTCTGTACATATAACGAAAACAAGTAAGACATAAATGATTCGTACAAATGTTATTTAAAATTCAGTCATGACCACATGAGATAAGTTCCAAATACACTTTTTGGAATTTTAGCTTCATTTGAAATTATTAAAAGTATTTAATATTATTTGAAAATTAAAAAATGTTAAACTGTAAAAGTATTTGAATGATTTATGATATTTTTTATTTAAAAAAAATATTTTTTAAGCAATATTAAATAATTGTATATGTATCCGTTATACGCCCTTGAGATCATTTCTTGGAGTTATGGTGGAGATTGTAGAATCTTTAGATTACTGTGGCTCAGGCTTGACTGTTATAAAACGGAATAAGTATTAAATCCAAGTACGGCATCTTAGATCATTGTTTATTTAAGGCCAATGATCGGAATTGTACGACATGGGAACCCTTACTTTCTGCAATGTTCATCTTAAAATTTTGTTTACCTGCCCCCTAGTTAGACCAAAAACTAAAATTATTATCATAATAAGCACTTTTTTCACTGATATCCAATAACTATGTAAGTTCATTCAGCAATTAGAAAAATACAGAATAATACCAAGTCTAAATACTTAGACCAGATTTATTGCAATTATATATTGATCCGACGATTTACGCAGTTGGAGAGCAGAAACAACCAAAAGTCTTAGTAGGTTAGGTTAGGTTAGAGGACGTGTATTTGTCAACTGTGACAAGTACAGTACCCGGAGGTCGAATTGACTCATTGTACAACCTCCTAGCTTCTCACACCACTCGTTCTGTGTGCGTTAATTTTATACATGAGTAGCGGGACCTACAGTTTAAAGTCGACTCCGAACGACAGATTTTTGAGAAGCTTTTCATGGCAATTTTTACTCTCAGAGTTTTTGCCAGAAATCTGCTGAGAGGAAGTCGCCAAAGAAATATTTTCATATTTTCGTTTTGATGTCTGACCTGGGATTCGAACTCGGGCCTTTCGTCTAATAAGCCAACACACTACCTACTAGACCAAGGCGGCTTCAGTTCATTTGTAAGTGGTCACAGAAGTCTAATAGGTAGTATGCCAGCTTACTTAAATTGCCACCCCTCCCTAACATTTCTAAAAAAAAAGAGAACAAAATAGAAAAAAAATATTTGAAAGATATTTGACAAAACCTCAAAGTAAATAAATTACCATTGAAAAAGCTTCTCTCTTCCTACGCAATCGACGGTTCGTGTCCCACCATTCATGAATAAAGTTAATTAATTCCATTGCATTTTTTCATCTAGTCCAATTCCAACGTAATGAACTCCAAGACGGTGTTAGTCTGTCGCAGATATCTTAATGAGGTAGCAGAACGATATGATGTCCATATCATATGGGTACCGGGGCACAGTGGTATTCCGGGTAACTGTAGAGCTGATGAACTCACGAGACAGGGCACGACCACTGAACTCTCTGATGAATTGTCGACTCTGGGCATCCCTATGAGATTCTGTCAACGGGCGGCCGCAAGTAGAACAGCACGGAAAACCTGCTGGGACTGCTTAAACTCCAAAGGGGCACGCTCTGTATGGTTGTCGGGGTCATTACGGGGAATTACATTATGGGTACGCATACGAGGCGCATTGGCCTTAGACACCTTACAGAATACACTCTAGCAATTTTCCTGGACATTGAAGGTGCATTCAATAACGTCAACCCGGCCGCAATAGTTAGGGCTCTTAGTTCTCTCAAGCTGTTACAGGATCTGATCGGGTTTATCGAGCTCTCCTTAAGTCGAGAGTTGTAACCTCCACAGTGGGGGCCACACATTGTCGGAAAATTATCTGTGGAGGTACACCTATCTATCTATCTCCACTTCTTTGGAATCTTGCAGTCAGCTCATTCACGAGAGGGCTCGAATCCTCGGGTAATGACGCCGTAGCTTACCCTGACGACATTGCCATTGCTGTCCGCAGACGTTATCGGAGAAGTTGAACTTGCCTTGTCGATTGTACTAGACTGGTGTAGGGATTTTGGATTGTCTATTAACCCCTCCAAGACTGATGCGACTTTTTTCACTAGGAGATATAAGATTCCGACCTGCACCCTTCCTTGCATATGCGGGGCCACACTCACGTTGAGTCCCCAGGTTAAATGTCTGCGCCTGATCCTCGATCCCAAACTCAACTGGAGGTTGTGCTGCTTTCTGCTGCAGTAGGGTGGTTGGATCCAGGTGGGGTCTTCATCCAAGGATCATGCGCTGGATCTATTCCACAGTCATCGAAACCAACTCCTATATGGTGTTGTCTTCTGGTGGACTGCTCTGAACAAACTGCACAATGCTAGACTTCATGACAACGTCAGAAGATCTGCGGCCATTTATATAACTGGTGCTCTACGCACCACCCCCACAAGGGCCTTATTCGCAATGCTTAACTCTCTTTCTTCTGTGCTTCTCGCTAAGCAGACTAGACTCAATTCCCTGTCTCGTTGGCGCATCGTTCCTTCTGGTCACTTCTCTATTTTGGAAGATAATCCTGTGACTCCATTGAATATCGAATATTGTCTTGACAGGGGTTTTCATTTTCTGATTCTGGGTAGGGACGACTGGGGTACACCGACGGCTCAAAACTCGATAATGGGGTCTACTTTGGGAAACTAGACCTTAACATTTCCCTCCGACTGCCGAATTATTGTAGCCTGTTTCAGACGGAGGTAATGGCTATTTACCGGCCCGTTCAATGGATCCTCGTCAACGGCGCTCCTTTCACCCGCGTCTCTGTCGTGCATTGTGAGTAACTCCAGGATCGTTAGGGAATGTCGCCGTTACCTTCGACCTTCTGGGCGCTTCAGTGTCTCACTGGTCTGGGTCACTGGGCGTAGTATCATTCCGGGAAACTGCAGGGCCGACGAACTCGCCAGGACTGTAGTCCTTCCTGTATCCTCGTCGATCGACTTGGGTATGCCACTTACCTCGGTGAAGTTGGCCATTGCGTGAAAATTCTTTCGAGACGCCAACCTATCCTGGGTCAATGAGGAGTCCTGCTCCACCGCTAGACTCACTTGGCCCTTGATGGATAGAAGACGCACCAAGCAAATACTCGGACTTGGTTTTAACATCATTTCAATCACTGTGGCAACTTCTGCTGTGAGTGCAGATCCACTGAGAAAGAGCAGACTGTTATCCACTTTCTTTGTCAATGCCCATCTCCTGCGACGTGCAGATATAGGTTATTTGGCTCTCCATTTCTTGTCAGCTTGACGGAGCTATGATCTATTGATGTCAAGGATATAACTTCGTTTATCAAACTTTCGGGCTCGTTTTCCAGCGTAGGGTAGTCGTGCTTTTTGATGTGCAGCCCTTGCGCTGGCCCACTTCTTCCTCTTCTCTAGTTTGCTAGAACTTGGTCAGTACAGGGACTGCGTTCACCTGTGGCGCCACGACGGGACGCTATGCGTGCTCAAGTGAGCTTTTGGTATCAACACTACCACTCCAATCTAACCTAACCCTAGTGTAACGTTGTATTGATTCTCTGAAAGTGAAAACGTAGCCAATATTCGTAAAATAAACGCTGTAAGAATTAAATAAATAACTAAATTTCGATAGACGAATACGCTTCCGCTTCAGAACCGACAAACGCGATAAGGGTGAATGTCTATCATATGGGTCTATTATGAGCAGCAATCGGCCGTTAGTTGCATGGCAATTAAAACTTTAGTTATTTTGTTTTTTATAAGCGAAATTTGTAAACATAGGGTTTTTATTTAACATTTGTAATCCCATTTTTGGTATATGCCACTACGATTCAATTATCATGCATAATAATGTATTGCTCACTAGACCATCCCTATCTACCCTCACGATATGGTATTATCCCAACTTATTAGGCCCAACTTCAATTTCATCAACACCTCATATAGAGGAGGTTTCTGAGCTCTCACTTTCTGACATCCTTAACCGAGCGCTCCAATATAAACATTGCTGCCATTTTGATCACGGATCGACACCCTCTAGGCAATGCTTGATCTCCGTGTTGAATTGATCGTGGTATCACAATGAGCATAAATACTTGCCTAAGTTGACCTTCCATCTTACCTAACCTAATATAATCTTCTATACATTTGTAGTTTATTTGTATCCAAACAGAACTGTTATAACAGCAGAGTTTGCTTCAGAATGCCGGTCATTTTTAGAAATGCCACAGATTCTATTTATTCTCTATAAGTAAAATTAAATATATTTTACGTAATCATAAATTTGTAGTTGCCGAAAAATGTTTTTGTTTTTACAAGTAAAATTCTAGTGTTGGTTGGTAACTGATAACTCAAGTGGATTTCGGTTGTCATCCATAATGGAATCATAATGCAAATAAAATTTTTATTATCTTATTATAATTGCCTACAAACTTTATTTTATTATTATTTATTTATTTGAGTGTTTGAAAGTAAATTAAATTTATTCTGTTATATGTATATCACTATTTCAGATGATAGAAATTGTATTTAATAAAACAGACTTTCTACACGGATACATCGAAATCATATATTTCAACAAAATTAATGTTGGAAAGGATGTTTTCATCCCGATAACTTTTTAAAAAAAATAAAGTTTAAATTAAAAAAATATGTACTAGAAATCAAAAATTAACGATCAATTTCACCAAACACAACATCAAGGGTACCAATGATGGCAACAATATCGGCCAACATATGTTGTCTGCCAACATGGTTTAAGGCAGCTAAATGAGCGAAACCAGGTGCCTTTATTTTGCAACGGTATGGTCGACTAGAACCATCAGAAACTAAATATACTCCAAACTCTCCTTTAGGTGCTTCAATCGCTGTGTAAGTAGCACCGGGTGGTACTTGATAGCCTTGAGTAAAAAGTTTAAAGTGGTGAATAAGAGCTTCCATTGAAGTCTTCATTTCGGCACGCGATGGAGGAGTTACTTTAGCATCGTCCGTTTTAATTTCTCCAGCTGGCATTTGATTAAGGCATTGATCAATAATACGCAGTGACTGACGCATTTCTTCAACACGGCACAAGTAACGGTCGTAGCAATCACCTTTAGTACCAATTGGAACGTCAAATTCCACCAAATCGTAGGCATCGTAAGGCTGTTGTTTACGCAAATCCCACTTGATGCCAGAACCTCTTAACATTACGCCGCTAAAGCCATAGTTTAAAGCTTCTTCAGCTGTAACAACACCGATATCAGCTGTACGTTGTACCCAAATACGATTTGTGGTAAGTACATCTTCGACTTCGTCTAAACGTTCAGAAAATTTAGACGCGAATTCATAAATATCGTCCAGCAAACCCATTGGAATGTCCTTATAGATTTAAAACGAATTTCTTTATTAATTTTTACATGAAATTTTTAAAATATATAAATTTGTACTTACCAAGGAGACTCCACCAGGACGAATATAAGCGGCATGCATACGAGCTCCAGAGACTCTCTCATAAAATTCCATCATTTTTTCACGTTCTTCAAACAGCCAGAAGAATGGTGTTAAAGCGCCAACGTCAAGAGCATGTGTACCAACGGCCATAATGTGATTAAGAATACGTGTAATTTCAGCAAATAGAGCTAAAAACCAAACCAAATTTACTTTAATATACTATCAAATAAATGGATACGAGTATCATAAGATTTGCTTTTCATATTTATATAAGCCCGCTTTTGAAAAGTTTATCATATAATTTATACCTCATTAATGTTTAAGATTGAAAACAAACAAATATGTCTACGTAGGAGAGAGAGAGATGACAGAATAGAGGAAGAGAAGCGACATAATGTATAAGAATCGGTGTCTCTCATGTTTGTACAGTGAAGCGTTAGCAGAAGTTGAGGTTATCAGTTACAGTGAATATGATTTGAATTGAATGAGTTGAATTTTGTTTTAAATTAAATAATTATGTGAAATAAATATTGTTTTGCATTAAATATTTTTATGAATTAAAAAAATGAGATATGAACAACTTAATATTTTACACGTATATATTTATATAACATTTCAGATATTGTTATATCTCATCAGTCTGTTATACTGCACTGAATAGAAATAAGGAATTGTAAAGATTCCGCCATGCAAAACCTAGCATGACTGCGATTGTTGATAAGTCTATATCATTGTGAGGCGGCCTCATTCGAACCAATAGCGCAAATCACCAGATCTCAGCAGGATGTGGGCTTATTCAAAAACTCTAGATTATAAGAAACTGGGTTTGCGGCTTAGCGGTTAACCCACATGAGCTATTCACTCCGTTGGGTCAGGACAAGTTCAGAACGTGCATTCATAATTCAATACATCTTTCTTCTTTTAGAGCCAGAAATGGGCCCTTGCCGCAATCTACATGCCGATAAAAGCTGCTGATACAAAAGCTCGTCGGGTATGCAAGTAGGAGCAATAAGCACTTGATAATCGGCTGTGACAATAACACACATCATGCCCAATAGAGAAGCAGCGACAAGAATGTAAGAGGTGAGCCGAACTAAGGGTGAAAAGATCGACTATTAAGAGGTTTTCGAAAAGGGCCAAATAGTCACGCAGGTAAGCGGATTGGAATAGCTATCGGAATAAGTATAAAGGCGACATACAGAAGGCAAAAACGATATTGTAGGTACAAAACTGCGAATCCATGAAATCCGTAAATAAATTACCAAGGTTCGCTACCCACAAGATTATCTACGTAATCGGAGCGTGACACCATGGATTTATTTATAAAAACTCACTTTCCGAACTGTATAGATGTTGATAGGAAGACAATTGTTGAGAGGGATTTTTTACTCGCCGTTGCGAATGGATTTGGATCAGAGCTGGGTATGCGAACCACATAAGTTACCCGGTTCGAATGGAGTTTTTCCAACCATGCTGCAGAACTTATCTGACAGTGATATTTTTAAGTGATATTTTTAGAGTGCGTTTGCTTATATGCTACATACCTAGAAAATGGAATTAGGTCATGGTAGTTTTTATTCCGAAAGCGGAAAACCACAGGATTTCCACCCAATAAACCTATCAACTTTTCTATTGAAAGCATTAGAGATTTTGATTGGCTTTCATCGTACGAGCACAATTGGTACACAACTCATAAGTGGAGCTCAACCCGCCTACCTCACGGGTAAATCTCTTAAGAGCGCTCTTCTTTATAAAAACAGGGCCTGCAGTTTAGTGAATATGAGCTGGTAGCTTTCTTGGATATCGCAAGAGTTTTTAATAATATTGCGAAAGAAGCAATAAAGAAGTTTAACACTTTTAGTCGAATGAAGAAGTTTGACGCTCAGCAGTAGAGTTACCGGATCAACATGGGGGAAAAAGAGCTAGGAAACTAATTACCCGGGGAACACCACAAAGGGGAGTTCTGTCTCTACTTTTGTGGTTACTTGTAGCCAATGTCGTGTTAAAGCAATTTGGTAGCAAAGGAGGGAAGATTTTAGTCTATGCTGGCAATGTAGTAGTCCTAATCATGGGGAAACTTCTGCCAAGATTAGTGAGCACTGGCAGATTTTGTCCTAATAGGCTCGTATTAAGGGTCTGGGTCCGCACAAGGCGGATATGATCTTATGCACTAGGAGATATAAGTTTAGTTCAAACCGCCAGTTCTCAATCGAATGACGCTGAGATCTTCAGGTAGGGCAAAACACTTGTCAGAGGCTGAATATTCGGGATAGGATTTTCAATGCATACTACGTATGTAGAGATTTCATTAGTAACTATTGATACACGCTGTGAAGAAATGCATTGGAGACAAGGAGCAATAACAACATGTACAACAATCTGCCACTGTTGGCATCAAATTGCCAGTAGAAGTACACCTCATACAGTTTTGGATGTCATTCTTCAATTGCTCCCAATTCAGGAATATGTGGACAAGGTGCCAGCTATAAATTAGGTTTAATGAGTTCCTGCAGCGTGGATCACCCGGCACTGCTAAAGGAACCTTAGTGACGAGGTTAGATTATTTCGGTTATCGAAATGACGGACTCCATTGCCACAAAAATTCGCTCCCGCGAAATTCACTCTGGATAGGTTCAGATAAACCTTTCAATAGCTGGTCTACATTTACTGACGGGTCCAAAATGGGGACGGACACAGGTACAGGGATCTTAATTAAACAAATGTCAGAAATTTATATACGCTTCCAGCAGAATGCAATATTTTCAGGCTGAGGTTCGGGACGTCGTTAAGGCCACCGAACTAGTCAGGACTTATATACTCAAGGAGCTCAAGAGTTACAATTTATGTAGGAAATCAAGCAAAACTAAAGGTTCTGTGAGGACAAGTTTTTAGGTCACATTTGCCAACGAAGTTGCGAATGAATTGCAAATATAAGGTTCAGCTTATGAGGCTACAACGTAAAAGAAGTCGGTGCGACACCCATTAGGCTTGTTTGATTCACTCGTAAATAGTAGTCAAATGCATTTTAACCAAAACTCAATCCTATGACAGCTACTACGACGCATAACCCCTTTTGACATAGAATTAGCAGATGCGATAGGGATATCTCTGATTTCTGTAGGATAAAGGAAGGAGCTGAGAAAACAACGAATAATTTTTTTGCCTAAGGTCTTGCCTGCAGATGTCATCATTAACGACATCGACTGAACAAGGCGACATCTTTAAAGGGATATTTAATCTACGAGCATTTATTTTATTTTTTTTACTTCGCATTTATTTCTTTCCTTCCCTATCTTTTCTTGATTCTTCTTCTTTCCTTTTTCTTTTCCCTTGTTTGCTTGTTCTTTTTAATATGCCAATGAGTCGTTGGGTGCACGCATGGAACTCTGAACACAATGATTCGCCACCCTTTCAACCTAACCTAACCTAACTTTATTATTTTAATAACTCTGCATTTTACACATAACAAAAGTGCTTAAATAAAACACTAACAATTATAAATCTAAGCTGAAATGCAATAATAAAGATGAAACACTTATAGAATTTGAAGTATTCCTTAATTGCCTTTTACATATATTTAATTGTCATATTTTACGATTTTTAATAGTTATTCTACTTCATAAAATGTTCAGACTTTTACCTTTAAATCAAACTAACTCGCGAATTTCAATACATGGAATACTTATACTATATTCTTATGTTTTTTGTTTACAGAAAGCGCTGAAAGTAAGTCGATTGTGATGTTAAATGTTTCTGTGAATGCCAAATAATGAATTTACAGATTAACGTTTCGAATATTTCTGGCCATTTGAATGCTATATTAGTTGACATAACATTACAATGCTACCATTACTTATTACGAAAGGAAATATATTATATGCCATAAGTATGATTATCCAGAATTTTTGATTCTATGAATCAATAATGGTCTTCAATACATAACGAAATAAATTTTCGCTGTAAGTAAATGATGTAACATATGTTGTAGTGTTATTATTAATGATCCTTATAAATTTTAAAATTCTGAGCTCTCACTTTCTGACATCCTTAACCGAGCGCTCCAATATAAACATTGCTGCCATTTTGATCACGGATCGACACCCTCTAGGCAATGCTTGATCTCCGTGTTGAATTGATCGTGGTATCACAATGAGCATAAATACTTGCCTAAGTTGACCTTCCATCTTACCTAACCTAATATAATCTTCTATACATTTGTAGTTTATTTGTATCCAAACAGAACTGTTATAACAGCAGAGTTTGCTTCAGAATGCCGGTCATTTTTAGAAATGCCACAGATTCTATTTATTCTCTATAAGTAAAATTAAATATATTTTACGTAATCATAAATTTGTAGTTGCCGAAAAATGTTTTTGTTTTTACAAGTAAAATTCTAGTGTTGGTTGGTAACTGATAACTCAAGTGGATTTCGGTTGTCATCCATAATGGAATCATAATGCAAATAAAATTTTTATTATCTTATTATAATTGCCTACAAACTTTATTTTATTATTATTTATTTATTTGAGTGTTTGAAAGTAAATTAAATTTATTCTGTTATATGTATATCACTATTTCAGATGATAGAAATTGTATTTAATAAAACAGACTTTCTACACGGATACATCGAAATCATATATTTCAACAAAATTAATGTTGGAAAGGATGTTTTCATCCCGATAACTTTTTAAAAAAAATAAAGTTTAAATTAAAAAAATATGTACTAGAAATCAAAAATTAACGATCAATTTCACCAAACACAACATCAAGGGTACCAATGATGGCAACAATATCGGCCAACATATGTTGTCTGCCAACATGGTTTAAGGCAGCTAAATGAGCGAAACCAGGTGCCTTTATTTTGCAACGGTATGGTCGACTAGAACCATCAGAAACTAAATATACTCCAAACTCTCCTTTAGGTGCTTCAATCGCTGTGTAAGTAGCACCGGGTGGTACTTGATAGCCTTGAGTAAAAAGTTTAAAGTGGTGAATAAGAGCTTCCATTGAAGTCTTCATTTCGGCACGCGATGGAGGAGTTACTTTAGCATCGTCCGTTTTAATTTCTCCAGCTGGCATTTGATTAAGGCATTGATCAATAATACGCAGTGACTGACGCATTTCTTCAACACGGCACAAGTAACGGTCGTAGCAATCACCTTTAGTACCAATTGGAACGTCAAATTCCACCAAATCGTAGGCATCGTAAGGCTGTTGTTTACGCAAATCCCACTTGATGCCAGAACCTCTTAACATTACGCCGCTAAAGCCATAGTTTAAAGCTTCTTCAGCTGTAACAACACCGATATCAGCTGTACGTTGTACCCAAATACGATTTGTGGTAAGTACATCTTCGACTTCGTCTAAACGTTCAGAAAATTTAGACGCGAATTCATAAATATCGTCCAGCAAACCCATTGGAATGTCCTTATAGATTTAAAACGAATTTCTTTATTAATTTTTACATGAAATTTTTAAAATATATAAATTTGTACTTACCAAGGAGACTCCACCAGGACGAATATAAGCGGCATGCATACGAGCTCCAGAGACTCTCTCATAAAATTCCATCATTTTTTCACGTTCTTCAAACAGCCAGAAGAATGGTGTTAAAGCGCCAACGTCAAGAGCATGTGTACCAACGGCCATAATGTGATTAAGAATACGTGTAATTTCAGCAAATAGAGCTAAAAACCAAACCAAATTTACTTTAATATACTATCAAATAAATGGATACGAGTATCATAAGATTTGCTTTTCATATTTATATAAGCCCGCTTTTGAAAAGTTTATCATATAATTTATACCTCATTAATGTTTAAGATTGAAAACAAACAAATATGTCTACGTAGGAGAGAGAGAGATGACAGAATAGAGGAAGAGAAGCGACATAATGTATAAGAATCGGTGTCTCTCATGTTTGTACAGTGAAGCGTTAGCAGAAGTTGAGGTTATCAGTTACAGTGAATATGATTTGAATTGAATGAGTTGAATTTTGTTTTAAATTAAATAATTATGTGAAATAAATATTGTTTTGCATTAAATATTTTTATGAATTAAAAAAATGAGATATGAACAACTTAATATTTTACACGTATATATTTATATAACATTTCAGATATTGTTATATCTCATCAGTCTGTTATACTGCACTGAATAGAAATAAGGAATTGTAAAGATTCCGCCATGCAAAACCTAGCATGACTGCGATTGTTGATAAGTCTATATCATTGTGAGGCGGCCTCATTCGAACCAATAGCGCAAATCACCAGATCTCAGCAGGATGTGGGCTTATTCAAAAACTCTAGATTATAAGAAACTGGGTTTGCGGCTTAGCGGTTAACCCACATGAGCTATTCACTCCGTTGGGTCAGGACAAGTTCAGAACGTGCATTCATAATTCAATACATCTTTCTTCTTTTAGAGCCAGAAATGGGCCCTTGCCGCAATCTACATGCCGATAAAAGCTGCTGATACAAAAGCTCGTCGGGTATGCAAGTAGGAGCAATAAGCACTTGATAATCGGCTGTGACAATAACACACATCATGCCCAATAGAGAAGCAGCGACAAGAATGTAAGAGGTGAGCCGAACTAAGGGTGAAAAGATCGACTATTAAGAGGTTTTCGAAAAGGGCCAAATAGTCACGCAGGTAAGCGGATTGGAATAGCTATCGGAATAAGTATAAAGGCGACATACAGAAGGCAAAAACGATATTGTAGGTACAAAACTGCGAATCCATGAAATCCGTAAATAAATTACCAAGGTTCGCTACCCACAAGATTATCTACGTAATCGGAGCGTGACACCATGGATTTATTTATAAAAACTCACTTTCCGAACTGTATAGATGTTGATAGGAAGACAATTGTTGAGAGGGATTTTTTACTCGCCGTTGCGAATGGATTTGGATCAGAGCTGGGTATGCGAACCACATAAGTTACCCGGTTCGAATGGAGTTTTTCCAACCATGCTGCAGAACTTATCTGACAGTGATATTTTTAAGTGATATTTTTAGAGTGCGTTTGCTTATATGCTACATACCTAGAAAATGGAATTAGGTCATGGTAGTTTTTATTCCGAAAGCGGAAAACCACAGGATTTCCACCCAATAAACCTATCAACTTTTCTATTGAAAGCATTAGAGATTTTGATTGGCTTTCATCGTACGAGCACAATTGGTACACAACTCATAAGTGGAGCTCAACCCGCCTACCTCACGGGTAAATCTCTTAAGAGCGCTCTTCTTTATAAAAACAGGGCCTGCAGTTTAGTGAATATGAGCTGGTAGCTTTCTTGGATATCGCAAGAGTTTTTAATAATATTGCGAAAGAAGCAATAAAGAAGTTTAACACTTTTAGTCGAATGAAGAAGTTTGACGCTCAGCAGTAGAGTTACCGGATCAACATGGGGGAAAAAGAGCTAGGAAACTAATTACCCGGGGAACACCACAAAGGGGAGTTCTGTCTCTACTTTTGTGGTTACTTGTAGCCAATGTCGTGTTAAAGCAATTTGGTAGCAAAGGAGGGAAGATTTTAGTCTATGCTGGCAATGTAGTAGTCCTAATCATGGGGAAACTTCTGCCAAGATTAGTGAGCACTGGCAGATTTTGTCCTAATAGGCTCGTATTAAGGGTCTGGGTCCGCACAAGGCGGATATGATCTTATGCACTAGGAGATATAAGTTTAGTTCAAACCGCCAGTTCTCAATCGAATGACGCTGAGATCTTCAGGTAGGGCAAAACACTTGTCAGAGGCTGAATATTCGGGATAGGATTTTCAATGCATACTACGTATGTAGAGATTTCATTAGTAACTATTGATACACGCTGTGAAGAAATGCATTGGAGACAAGGAGCAATAACAACATGTACAACAATCTGCCACTGTTGGCATCAAATTGCCAGTAGAAGTACACCTCATACAGTTTTGGATGTCATTCTTCAATTGCTCCCAATTCAGGAATATGTGGACAAGGTGCCAGCTATAAATTAGGTTTAATGAGTTCCTGCAGCGTGGATCACCCGGCACTGCTAAAGGAACCTTAGTGACGAGGTTAGATTATTTCGGTTATCGAAATGACGGACTCCATTGCCACAAAAATTCGCTCCCGCGAAATTCACTCTGGATAGGTTCAGATAAACCTTTCAATAGCTGGTCTACATTTACTGACGGGTCCAAAATGGGGACGGACACAGGTACAGGGATCTTAATTAAACAAATGTCAGAAATTTATATACGCTTCCAGCAGAATGCAATATTTTCAGGCTGAGGTTCGGGACGTCGTTAAGGCCACCGAACTAGTCAGGACTTATATACTCAAGGAGCTCAAGAGTTACAATTTATGTAGGAAATCAAGCAAAACTAAAGGTTCTGTGAGGACAAGTTTTTAGGTCACATTTGCCAACGAAGTTGCGAATGAATTGCAAATATAAGGTTCAGCTTATGAGGCTACAACGTAAAAGAAGTCGGTGCGACACCCATTAGGCTTGTTTGATTCACTCGTAAATAGTAGTCAAATGCATTTTAACCAAAACTCAATCCTATGACAGCTACTACGACGCATAACCCCTTTTGACATAGAATTAGCAGATGCGATAGGGATATCTCTGATTTCTGTAGGATAAAGGAAGGAGCTGAGAAAACAACGAATAATTTTTTATGCCTAAGGTCTTGCCTGCAGATGTCATCATTAACGACATCGACTGAACAAGGCGACATCTTTAAAGGGATATTTAATCTACGAGCATTTATTTTATTTTTTTTACTTCGCATTTATTTCTTTCCTTCCCTATCTTTTCTTGATTCTTCTTCTTTCCTTTTTCTTTTCCCTTGTTTGCTTGTTCTTTTTAATATGCCAATGAGTCGTTGGGTGCACGCATGGAACTCTGAACACAATGATTCGCCACCCTTTCAACCTAACCTAACCTAACTTTATTATTTTAATAACTCTGCATTTTACACATAACAAAAGTGCTTAAATAAAACACTAACAATTATAAATCTAAGCTGAAATGCAATAATAAAGATGAAACACTTATAGAATTTGAAGTATTCCTTAATTGCCTTTTACATATATTTAATTGTCATATTTTACGATTTTTAATAGTTATTCTACTTCATAAAATGTTCAGACTTTTACCTTTAAATCAAACTAACTCGCGAATTTCAATACATGGAATACTTATACTATATTCTTATGTTTTTTGTTTACAGAAAGCGCTGAAAGTAAGTCGATTGTGATGTTAAATGTTTCTGTGAATGCCAAATAATGAATTTACAGATTAACGTTTCGAATATTTCTGGCCATTTGAATGCTATATTAGTTGACATAACATTACAATGCTACCATTACTTATTACGAAAGGAAATATATTATATGCCATAAGTATGATTATCCAGAATTTTTGATTCTATGAATCAATAATGGTCTTCAATACATAACGAAATAAATTTTCGCTGTAAGTAAATGATGTAACATATGTTGTAGTGTTATTATTAATGATCCTTATAAATTTTAAAATTAAACTATCACAGCTTTCTTTTTATTTTAGAAATCAATGACATTCGCATAATACCAAGTCTATAAAGATATATATATAACAAGACAAACACTTACTGCGAATATACTTGGCTCTCAATGGTACATCGATATTAAGAAGCTTCTCTACCGCCAAAGAATAACATTGTTCATTGCACATCATTGACACGTAATCCAACCGATCGAAATATGGTAGTGCCTGGGTGTATGTTTTGTATTCGATAAGCTTTTCTGTTCCACGATGAAGTAATCCAATATGGGGATCGCAACGCATTACAGTCTAACAAATTAGTTAATTGCATTTACATATTTTAAAAATGGAACATGTTTTTAAGTTTAACTCACCTCACCATCCAATTCCATAACAAGACGCAATACACCGTGGGCAGCAGGATGCTGAGGTCCGAAGTTGAGGGTTAAATTCCTTACCGTCTTTTCAACGGGTGTAATTTGGTCTGTTAATGAAATAGTATATTTTATAACATATTTAAGGGGTTGTATAATTTGATTACTGACGATTCCATGGTGGCAATTTCCACTGAGATGTTACATCATCAGGATACATAACAGCGCCTGAAAACTGTTTCATAAATTCAGGGTCAGGATACCATTTTGCTGCACCACGTGTGTTTGATTTGTTAGTGCTTCAACGATTCAATATTAAAGGAGAATATGTGTTAATATTTTCACAGTAATATGCGATATGAATATGTATATATGTAGATCGGTAAAGTTAAAAAAATATTTATATAGAATAGAATTACATGTTTTATGTTCTCTTATTCTAGTGTTCTACCGAATATGAAAATGCAAGTGACCCTATTTTCGCCAAAAGTCGCCGTGGTCTAGTAGGTAGTGTGTTCGCTTATTAGACATAAAGCTCGGGTTCAATCCCCAGGTCAGACATCAAAACGAAATATGAAAAAATATTTCTTCGGCGAGTCCATTCGGATTCCATGTTAAACTGTAGGTCCCGCCACTCACGTATACAATTAACGCACACAACGTGAGTGGTGTGAGAAGCTAGGCCGTAATCCTGACTGAAGGGTTGTAAAGGCCAATTATGTAGGTATGTAAGTGACCCTATTTATTATTCTTTGCCTAGATTGTAAATCTTCTTGACACGTTGACTGCCACGGCAATCTTGACTTCTTGTTCTGTTCCCAGAAGCCATTCATCGATACTAGCACTGATATAATACGGTTTTATTCGTAGCTACACAAAAATGGTAGGTTTGTGAGTACGAGATAACTCGTAGTTGGCAATCAATGTGTTAATAAAGTGAAAAACAGATATTTGTTTGCTTTCAATGCAGAAATACTGTAAATTTGATAATTGTCTAAAAACTAGTGGAATTGCAAAATATGATTGAATATACATATAAAGGAAAGTCCACTGACACAGTATTTTTACGCACAGTGCTACTGAAATTCGACAACGTTCCATAAGAAATGCATGGTAATATAATAATTCTCTATAAACATTATCTTTCGGTGAACAACATGCAAACGTTAACTGATATTTATTACTTGAATTGCGATGTAATAGTTTGAAATTTCGCATTTCAGACAACCCCTACACAATGCCAAAGCAGAATAGGAGAAAAGGGGATTGTAAAAGTCGGTACTGATTGCGATTTTTTGTTCTAAAATGTTTCGTCGTTTAAAATTATAGTTACTATATTTTCATAGACTTTATTATAAAACAATTCAAGATTCAATCTATAATTTACGTACATCTGAATAATTGTTTACATAATATATGCTAAATCATAATAAATTCGAATTTTTATAATAACAATTATTATGTAAGACTTATATACACGGTGGCGTGGATAGTGACTCTGTACGGGAGCTTTTTTAGAGATTTGTAAAGATTGGAACTCATTAATTAAAAACTTACCTGCCCACATTAACACTAATAGCAGCCAAAGCCTGGGGTTTTAATAAATGAAACCCAGTCACAGCAGACCGCTTAATGAATTCATTCATAGTACTCAGAGCCATGATTTCAAACGGCACTACTTAGAATTTCTATTAACGTACTCTGCAAATTTAATACAAATTAACAGACGTTTTACAAACAACTCATATAATAATATCAAAATAATTTTAATATTTCTAGCAATTCAAAAGAAAAGATTATATACTTTTTAACAAAACAAAACTAAAAAATTACCAGTGCACGACTCTGAAAATTACTGAAAATAAAAAACATATGAAGACTGACATTGTCAAATTAACAACACAACATAATATGTCAATGTGGTTGGTAAAGCGGTGTAAATGTACAATAAGAATATGTATGAAAAAAATAGTGTCATCAACTTAGTCATTTTGTAACTGGACTGTTTCTAATTTAAGTTACTGTTTCAGTCAGTTCGTTTTGAGTAGCACTTTTATTTTATATCATAATGAATTTCAAATTGATGTCCTGGTAAAAACTCTTCACGCAATGACACGTTTTTTAATGTAACAAACAAATATATTATTATATTTCCATCCTGAAATGTTATTTTACCTATCATTCGAACATATTCGTTATATTGAAGGTTTTTATTTAAAACAAAATAATTAGCTTACAGATTTTGTAAATTGAATTTATTTATTATATATTAATACTATGGAGGGGTGGTTACAATATATTCTTATAAAATAATACTTTTGTTCATTTGCACTTTAAAATTAAAAATAGTTTATTAAGAATTTTAATTTAAAAAGTGTACTTTAACTAATAATTATTTACAACCATTTTTTATGTTTATGTTGGTAATACCATTGGTTACACCTGCCGCATTACATTTTACGACGGAGAACGAATATTTTTCTACCGATTAGCCACATTCATTAAATCGTTTTTAAATTCTAATAAGAAAAATATTAACCTCAGTACTTTCTTCTTCTAAGAAAAGCAAATAATATTCCATAAAACATACATTTTTATAAGTATATGTGAGTATGTTATTTTAAATACGACTAAAAAATGAGAATAACGAGCGTATTTTTATTTGTTTCTTTTTATTGTGCACAGTATAAAAAATAATATTTCTAAAATTTGTTTTAGGAATGTAAATTTTAGATTTGTTTTTATAATATTTTATTAATATTTTTCTTTTTGGATTTTCAAACAATTGCTTTCTTATTGTTTAACTGCCCTTTTTGTCACAAAATAATAATAATAAATGGCGTTTCACTATAAAGTAGGTTTGTCCGTTCTTTAAATTTTTTAGAGTTAAAAAATTAAAATTAAATTAGATTTAAAAAAGTTTCCATTTTCCCACCTACCTAATCTTCTATTCTACGTTGAATTAAATGCTAGCTGTATTGATTAATATATAAAATTTGTAAATATTTTACTGTAAACAAGTGAAAGTATATTCATTTTTATTAATAAAATCATATTATAAATAACAAGAAATTGTTTTGTTTACTTAGCTTTCCACTTAAACAACTGGTGTAAAAATTTACTAAAGATTTTTGGTGTTTTATCTTTTTTCATACGACTGCCTAATTTTCATTTGTATTTTCTCTCTCATTAGGTTAGGATATATATTATTTGACTGATATATATATCAGTAATAGCATATCAGATGAGAAATTGAAGGAGAACCCAACTTCCACTGTTGAAAAGTTAAGCGCTGCAATTGAAGAATGTGAAAGTCCAATAAAATATGTTAATAGAGCTCATGATTTAGATACTCAACTTTTTAAAGAAAGAGATTTGTTTGTATCAGGAGGTGGTAGAGGTGAATATTTACAAACTCTCGAAACCATTTTACCCACCAATAATAATAATAATAATAATAATTAATAATTACATTACGTTTTATAGTGTAGTATAGTGACGGTGAAATGACCGGTCATTTCATTATCATTCTTGACCATTATTCTTCTGGTAGAGTTGGCAGCATTGTTAGTATTTACTTTTGGCAACACCTATTGTCTATAAATGTCAAAAACAATGAAAGTGTTTATTATATGTAGAACAGGGCCCTAATAAAAAGTCAGTAGTACTAAAGTTTAATCGTGGTTTTTTAACAGAAAAACTTAATTAAATTAGTTTAGTTGAATGTATTCGTATAAAAACGTGTTCATTAATAATAATTTTGAACAAACTTCAAGTTTTTGTACGTGAAAAACGTCGAGTTTCAGTAGTTTAATTAAAATTGTGTAGTCAGCCATGTTTGAAGATGCCGACAATATTGCAGACATATTCCGTGGAGGTTTTGCATATTACGTGCTATTGGCTGTGCCAATATTATTAATATTTTCCTCGAATCCAGTGCTAGCGTCAAGCGAGTTTCATGTTCAAAGAATGTCCCAATTTGATGTGAATGGCCTTCATTTTGGTGAGTACCCTGTATTTTATATGTAGTACCTTCATTTTTTTTTGATCACGAAAAAGCCGGTAAAATAGGGCCACGTTGAATCATTTATCTAATGGCAGTGTTAATAAGAATTCGTTTATCTTACTAAAGTGCTTAATTTACACTAAGCGATAACCCTATTTAATCACACATAGTTCAGAAGATTTACGTTGTGAATGAACCTTGAGTTAATAAAAACATTTTTTATTGTGTCACGTGTTGTCGAGTGTTACTCAGTTGTTTGTTTTCTTTATAGGATGCCGTTCTTCTGCACTGTCATTAGAAGCCAAATCCTTGTATACTTGGAGCACGGGTAGACATTGTGTAGTTGCAAAGTAAGTATAAAAATAGTATATTACAGCCAGATGAATGTTTAAAACCAAATGTAAATTTCATTTCTGGTTGTAATCAGCCGATATTAAAAGTTTCACAAACGAATTTAAATGCAGAAAAAGAAATAAAAAAAATATTGCTGTTGTACATTTCAATTTAAGATTTATTTAAACAAATGTATAAATCTATATAAATCAAACAACTATTTATTCTTATACGACTATTTATTTTTATACAATGCCCTCAAATGTATGAAAGAGTAACAACGTTGGAATGCGAATAACATTTCAATGCACAGTAAATAATATCCATTATTAAAACGGATAAAATTATTGGTTCAAAAATATCTATTCAATTAAAAAAATAAAACTTGTGTTGCAAAATATTTCCAAAATATTTATTTATTTATTACAATAAATTACACATATATAATAACAATTACTAGCGGAGTGACCATATACTCTCGTTAGCCTTTTTATAATTTACATAGCACAACAAGATATAAATCTTATAAGTGACAGTGCTATGTTTAGAATTGATATATAAAAAATTAACATTAATTAAATATAAACAAAAAAAAAAATTGGATAAAAAATACAAAATTAAGGAATTTAAAAAACTAATAGTACTGTAGAAATAAATAAAAGAGTTGAAATACAATAAAGTAAAACAATTATAAAAAGGCTACTACGGTCGAACTTCCATAACTCGAATCTCCATTATCCAAAAAAAAACTTCGACTTACGGAGACTTCGAGTTACAGAATTTTTTTTCTTTAAGAGTTAATTGCAGGCATGTGTTTTTATTATGTATTTTTTATTTAGAACAAGCAGTAACTGAAAACTGCATACCTTAGCATACTATATAATGTAATCAACAAGTTGAAATGCATAGAAATATTCTGAAATAAGTGAATGAAAATTTACTTCTATTTTTGTTATTTTCAGTATAAAATATCTCTAATTTATTCAAAGCTGTATAGTGTTCCTCAGTTGTACGGTCATTAGTTTGCAAAAATAAATTCTATGTTCGCAAAGAGCTTTAACCCTTTTACCATATGGTCGAAATCCAGATTCTTTATTTTTAAAAATCTTTGAGACTGTAGTGGCTGGTATACCATATTTATCAGCTGCTTCTCTTTTGTTTAACCCACCTTCGACTTCTTTTATAAGTTTATATTTTTCTTCAATAGACAAACATTTTAAAACACGTTTAGATGCCATGATACTAAAAAAAAGATATTTACACGAGAAAAGAGGAACAATAAAGTACCATAAAAAGGGATTTCCCCATAAAAAGACAGCGAAATATGAAAACCAGTTTAACCAGCAAAAGAAAGAAAAACAAACAAACAAAAATCAACGAACCAACCAAATAAACAAAATAATTCGAGTTATAGAATTCATTTATATGTGTTTCGTTCGAGTTATAGAGAACTTAGAGTTATGGAAGTTCGAGTTACGGAAAAGTAATTGTATGATATTTGTTATCTTAAGGCTGTTGCCAATCTAATTTGTTCGATTTAGAGAAGTTCGAGTTATGGAAGTTTGACTGTATTTGTAAAAATCAGTTTAAAAAAGAATAAATAAAGAATACATCAGTTAAAAGAATAAAAATTTAATAAAGGGTCCTATTATGAGTTTTGATCGATCTTCGACTGTGCTCGAAAGTGCTTATCGAACGAATTTGCAATTGGTATTATGACGTCCATCCGATGTGAATTCCGCTTATTTGAGTTTTCACAATAATATCAGCTGATACACATTGTGTGGGTTACAATTTAAATAAACAAAAAATAATATTTAAATTTTTTTTTGGAATGTTCTAAAAAAAAATAACAGAAAAAAGAAGTGTAATAAAGTAATATGGATACGACGGAGATGTGGTTTGACGATTCTTCAGATGAGGATGAAAACTTATTGGAACTAGCCAGAAGTAGAAAAAATTTGAGAGATGCTTCCAATCCCTTACGGGTGGTCTCAAACAATTTAGTTCCATTGCAATTTCTTCCAATTTTTTTGCCGCTTGAATTTTTGAAATACCTTTGGATTCTCCTCCATTAGTGACACAAGTTTTTCCAACTGCTGTTTCGTACTTACAACCTTACTCCTTAATAAAATTAACAGAAATAATTGTTCATATCTAATATTTTGTGAAAAAAATGTTAAAAACTCACATTTTAATAAATTTTTGCACAATTCAATTCGGCAGCGAAAGCAAAAATGTCTTCGATAAAAAAGTAGATACACAACGACATTTTCGACATTGTTGCCAGATCATAATAAGAATTTGGTATTCGATACTCGATGTTCGATAGTCAGCGAAGATCGAATGCATCTCATAATAGGGCCCATAGATATAAACCAAAATTTATAAATATGAGTTTAAAGGAAGCTAATGTAAACATTTTAATTATGAAAATAATTTCGGAACGCGTTTGCTTTGCCTAGATTTTGGATGTTATTTGCTAGGGAATTCCAAAGGCTAACAGAAGAGTCCTGAATAGTTGCTGAATAATCTTCATACCCCGGTGGGATCTAGCAAACTTAATTCGACAAAATAAATATTTCGGCTGTTTCGTGTAAATTAGTTTATGAAGTAGAAGGCGTTTATTTTCAAGAGATTATCAAATTTTAACCTATTGAACCTATTTGACTTTGATTTGTTTATAAATATGTATATAAATATAGAATTAAAGATTTTAAAATCACCTTTCAGAAAATGTAATTCTTAAGGTGTTGTCATTATTTTTTATTTTAATAGTGATTAGCGTAGTACATATGTGTACAAAAATTGTTTTTTTTATAAAACAGGAATAAATTAATATAATAATTGTAAAAACATCAATTATTTTTACGAATAATCGCCTAAAAGCCATAAAATTGTTTACGTAAAATGGGGTACCTAGATTTATATTGTCCACTGTTTTAACAAACAAAAGAAGAGAGGAATTTAAATATAAGTTACAATATTGTGTTTTGTTTGCACAACTATGTATTTTTAATAATTAAAAGTAAAAAAATGTATTTAATTGTAATATTAAACGTTTAAAGTTGTTATAATTCTAAAAATATTATGTGATCATATTTAAGAACTTATTTTTTAACTTTTTAACTGTTAACTTGTTAACTTTAAATGTTGAAATATTACAACTGATCTTTCATTAATTATTTTTCAAATTTACATACATACGTATATATATCTGAAGTACAAAATACATATATATCTGAATTAATTTTCTCTAATCTGCTATTTTCAGATTCCAAGATATGACGGCGGATCAATTAAGAGAAGTTAGACAAAAAGCTGGAGGCTTGGTATTGCTCTTGCCAAAAGATCCTGCAAATATGAGTACGGATGAAAAAGAGGTAAGAATTATATAATGAATATTATTCTTAAAAAAGTGAAATAATTTTAAGTTAAAGACGATATACCAAGACATATTGGAATATAAATATAACATACAGTGAAACACGCCAAAATTACATTCAGTCATTATATATCTAAACCCCTATAATAATACTGCATAATTTCCTCCTCTACTCCTTCACAAAAGAACATAGTTATTTGTTTTAAGTTTATATAAGAGAATTGTTTTGATTTTTATTGAAAATTTCACAATTTTGAGCACAGGTTGGTATTTCATACGTTCCTTACAGAAAAAAATATAAATATTATAGCAAATTAATATATATTGTGATTTATTTGAAATTTAGTTAAAATAATTCATTAAACAATATAAAAACAAGTTCTAAGGGAAAAACAAATAAAAATAAAGCAACTCGCAAGTTTAATTCACTTGTGTACCCTTGCGCTTTTAATATTTTTTTCGAACGTCCCCGGCCACAGACTAACCCACCCTCACCCGACCACACACTAACCCACCCTCACCCGACCGCGGAGGGCTCGTCCCCATTACGTAGGGACACGTACACACTACCGTCCGGACTGTAGCGGGTAAGGGAAAAGTAATGGCAACAAGAACATAACTCAGCTACAGAACTTAATCACAAGCTGAATAAACTAACAATAAACATGAACTACCTATGACAAGAACGAAAATACATTTTTATATAGTAATTTACAAATTAATGCCAGCATATAAGCTAAGTTTTATATTACAAACACTACAATTAAAATCAATCAAATCTTAATATACTTTAAAATCATTACATAATCTACGAAAAGGAAAATTGCATCCATAGTTCGTTCTATAGAAATCCAAAGAAAGAAAATCTTGCAGGAATACTGAAATTCAGGTTACGAAGCAAAAACTCAGAATCGATATCACCTCTAACCAGATTAAAAACAAAACAAACACCTAAAATAGACCTTCTATGTTCCAAAGTTGGAAGTTTTATCAAACCTAATCTAGTCTCATATGACGGAAATCCATTGGCATAATCCCATCCTAAGCCACGTAAACAGAATAATAAAAACTGCCTCTGCACAGACTCTATTGAATCACTATGACAACGATAGTATGGATTCCAAATAATAGACGCATACTCCAAAATAGGTCGAACAAGTGAAGTGTATAGCAGTATAGTTATATAAGGATCAATGAATTCCCTAGCTCATCTTTTCACAAAACCAAGAACAGCCCGAGCCTTGCCAATCATCATACTAATATGATCAATAAAAGACAGTTTCATATCCAATAATACTCCCAAATCAAGGTATGTAGACACATTTTCCAAAGGGCAAGAATTAATCACATAAGTGGGCGAAATCACGCCCCCGCGAGAGAAAACCATGCATTTACATTTTTTTAAGTTAAGATCCATTAAATTAACTCTGCACCAAGTTACAAACAAATCAATATTCCGCTGAAGAACAGCCTGACCATGATCATCATCAAAGTATAAAATAATTTAACATCATCAGCATACATTAGAATATTACAATCAGAAATAGCACAAGGAAGATCATTAAGAAACAATAAAAACAGTAAAGAACCCAAATGGCTACCATGCGGAACACCAGAAGTAACATACAGTAGAGCGGGTCGCTCTCTATGGACAAAAAAAAAGTTGAGTCAGTCACCCCCTAGGATTAAAGGTATATGAATAACATTTCCAAAAATATAAAAATTATTTTTTTGCCACGCCTAGAAATACCGCCCTTTTTGTTTTTTATCAGGGACCGTAACTGTTATAACTTTTATCGTAAAAGTCAGGAAATAAAAGTTATTTTTTGACTTTTATTTTTTTGAGCAGAAATAAAAGTTATGTTTTGACTTTTATTTTTTCGAGCAGAAATAGCAGTTATTTTTGACTTTTATTTTTAAGAGCAGTAATAAAAGTTATTTTTGACTTTTATTTTTAAAAGCAGAAATAAAAGTTATTTTTTGACTTTTATTTTTTCGAGCAAAAATAAAAGTTATTTTTGACTTTTATTTTTTCGAGCAGAAATAAAAGTTATTTTTCAACTTTTATTTTTTCGAGCAGAAATAAAAGTTATTTTTTGACTTTTATTTTTTCGAGCAAAAATAAAAGTTATTTTGGTTTCTTCAAACCAAAGATTAGTGTTTAATATACCAAAAACTTAATTCTAATAATTTTCTGCCATAAATAACAATAATTTTTTAAAGAATTTTTTAATAAATATTATGAATTCATCATGAATTGAAACAAAAATAACTTTTATTTCTGCTCGAAAAAATAAAAGTTGAAAAATAACTTTTATTTCTGCTCGAAAAAATAAAAGTTAAAAAATAACTTTTATTTCTGCTCGAAAAAATAAAAGTCAAAAATAACTGTTATTTTTGCTCGAAAAAATAAAAGTCAAAAAATAACTTTTATTTTTGCTCGAAAAAATAGAAGTCAAAAAATAACTTTTATTTCTGCTCGAAAAAATAAAAGTAAAAAATAAGTGTTAATTTTGCTCGAAAAAATAAAAATCAAAAAATAACTGTTATTTTTTGATTAAAAAATAAAAATCATGTTTTTAAAAAGCATCGCCTTTTATAAAAATTTGGTCCAAGACAATCAAAATGGTATACTTGGTTTTGTTCTCCGACATTTCCTTGTGGTTGCTTTTTTTAATCAAAAATTCAAAAATAACAGTTATTTTCGGTCCCTGTTTTTTATATACTACGTGGCCATTTTAGGCCCGATTGTAACATATCGTATATCGGTGTTTGTAGCTTGACGGCAGCTACATTTCACCCTAAAGGCTAGTACTCTGTTCAAATTTGTGAAAAATGTTGAGCAACATTAATTATTTCATACGGAAAATTTGACGTGTAGCCAATGTTGCCTATCACGCGAATTTACATAATTTGACGTTTTTATTTATTGAAAGTACGATACATGGTTTTACTTTTGTAAACAAAACACATATGTTTTGCTTTTTTTATTTTTACTATTTTTAATTTTAACTATCAAAGGTGTTTTGTTTTTTATTTTCTATATAGTTTATTACTTATTTTTTAAAAAAATAAATATTTTACGGCTGATATTAGTTGCCGCTTTTCTGCCTAACTAAATTTCATCTTTTTGTTTTCTTGGTCGCTTTCCATTTTTAAGTACATTTTTTTTTTCAAAAGGAAAACAATTTTAGCACATACACATAAATTTTAAAGTCAGCTGTTATTGAAAATTCCACGTGAAACAATTGGCACTTGAATTATTTCGCTGTGAAAAAATAATGTTGCCAGAAACATTTCATATGTTTTTCACAAATTGAACAGAGTACTACTTCTGCAACATTTTTTCATAAAAATTTCATGTGATTTTTTTTAACATGTATTTTGACAGCATTCCACTTGAAATTTTGAACAGAGTACTAGCCTTAAGACGATTTTTTAATTAGACGTCATATTCTATGCGCGACTTCTGATATCTCGGATCCTTACCCAAAATCAGTAATTGCGGCTGTGCAGAAATAAGGAGCATTTAATTATATAAAATATTCGCTTTTAAAATGCTCACTTTTATGCATTAACAGCTATTTTACCGATATTTTAAAATGTTCAACTTCAGTCCACAAGTTCTCAAGTAAATTTAGATCAGGGGATTTAGCTGGGTAGTTTATAATATTTATGTTTTGTTCCTCTCAGCAGATTTTAACAATCAATGATCCATAAAATTGGTCCAATGCCATGCCAAAAATAAGCACCTTACATCATAATGTTGCCGCCACCATATTTAATTGTTTTGATGGTAACTAAGATGTTGGTTAACTATATTGTTTTCCATCTGATCCCCGCCGACAAAATTTGGTGTCGTCGCCTTATAAGATATTTTTCCAAACTCTTTTATCATTTAAAATACACCAATATATTTAAAAAGGAAAGAAAACCAGATATTAAAAATACATCGTTAAGGTAACAACATAAAAAAGCTTCAATTATGTGTTCAAATGCGATCCACCGGAAAAGCAACACTCACTAAATAATGACTTATTTTGAATAAAATTGAATAGAATAAAAAAGAGATACAGAAGGAATCAAGTGTAAAAGAGATATAATATAAAAAAACAGTTTTTTATTGTTCTAAGTAGATTTAATGTTGGTGAAGCAAATATACAATTGAACTTTGGTGTCGTCGTAAATAAGAGCAAATTACGCATCCAGGCAACAATTTGCAAAAATGCTATAACTCGAGAATGCTTTCATCAATCTTTCTAAGGTACACGACCACCGATAGGCCCTTGCGAGACCTATAACTAATGGAACAACTTTTTATCAACTGGCCGGGTTACTCTCGAAAAGGGAAAAACACTTTCCCCTTAAATTAGGCCCGCCAATTTCACATTACTATATCTCTACGCCCTATCTATTCCATCCCCCAAAATGTCTGACCCTTTTTTTCAAATTTTTATTTGCATCGTACAGTATAATTATTCCAGATATTTTTAATTTTTTAAATTGGTTAAATGATTCCTAAAATTATAAATTGATGTGAGGAATTCTTTTAGTAAAGCCATTGGGAATCCATTTGTAGTACAAGTTTTTTGTGGTCATGATAATTGTATGTATGAATATATGAAACTGACTCTGATGTTGACCCGTTTTTGACAGTCAAAATTTATTATGTTGATTTTATTTAATAAATTAAATGTTTTCTCTTTATTCTTAGCACCTTACATCATTAGAGCAGGCTGCTATGGAACAAGCAATATCAATACCTGTATACTTTTCTGCTTATAATAAAAAATTAGAAGACATTATATCCGATATTTCCCGCACTTCTGCCGAAACAGCTGATCAACAACTTGAGTCTGGAAAACAGAAACAAAAACAACGTGATTCTGCTTTAAACGAAATTTTTAATTCTATTTCTGCTAATGGCTATCAAATAACTGTAACTGGAGCTAGTCATGCTAATAGCAAAAATAGTAAAATTCCTATTATTCAGGGTGAATTAGCGCCTACCAAAGTTACGAAATATGCTGAGGGTTCTGCGGACCCTAATTACAAGTTGCCATTAGTTATTATAACTGCAAATCTGAACACTTTTGGCATATATAATGATTACCCATTAAATGCTGATGCTGCTGTTCTAATGGCTCTTGCTGATGTGTTTAGTAAATTGCATGATACATCAAATGCCGCTCTTAAATATCGTATATTGTTTTTGTTAACGGAATCTGGTCCACTGCTTAACTATCAGGGTGTAAAGAAGTGGCTTGATGAAAATGTACAGCTACAGGTATGTATCGTAAATTGTGTGTTTGTTTAAATAAATTTACCGTAAAATAGATCTCAAAGCGTGTTTGAAATTGCGAATTTTCATATTTTATCAAAAAATATTTTCGAGAGCTTTTCTGTATATATGTACATACACTATTGAACTTAAAAATGATTAATTTTATGTAATTTGTACGCTCTGCCAGGTCTCAGTTTTAAACATTTATCTAAATTTAAATAAAGTAGTTTAAAAACGTATTTATAGTTTAACATCAAAATTATTGAAAATCTTATAAGTAAAAGTAGTTTGGTAGTAGGTGGAATTAGAAATTATTTAAAGTTGAGTCGGAATTGTTTTTATTTAATATTGATGGATTAATTTTTTTTGCTCTCGAGGCATTTAATTGATATAAAATAATAAAATGTAAGCAGGAAGTTGGATTGAAACACAGAACGATTTTAACATGCATATTGAGATATATGAAAATACATAGTTAATATTATAACAAAGAGCTTTTTCTAAATTTCTAGAATGTTGACTTTGTGCTATGTTTAGACGCCATTACACAATCTCTAAATGGCGAAAATAGTAATTTGTATATGCACGTATCAAAGCCGCCAAAGGAAAATACTCCAATGAATGTATTCTTTAAGCATTTGAAAAATGTTGCTGCCAAATACAGTAATCTGACTGTGGAAGGAGTTCACAAAAAAATTAATTTAGCTGAACAGCAGTTAGCATGGCAGCATGAACGATTTAGTATCAAACGTCTGTCTTCCTTTACATTATCTGCACTTAAATCATCGAAGCATCCAGCGCGAACAACGATATTTAAAGATAACGAAGACAGTATTTTAGCACAAACACAACTTAAATGTAAAATAATAGCTGAGGCTTTAGCTCGCTATGTTTATACTAATTCGGCCACAGATGAAATTGATGACTTTGAAATATTTTCGGGAGCAATGGTAAGCTATACTTTATAAACAACAACAACATTTTTATTTTATCGAATAATATGAATTTAAACCTTTTACCGACTATTTTAAACTAGCAAATTTCCAATAAACTCATCAAATCGTATTTAAATTTGAAATCAGCTTTACAAAACAACGACTTAAAAAATGCCTTTGAAAAGTACCTTAAAAACGTTAAAATTATTTACGAGAAGCCAGATGCCCGCGAACCAGATTTTATGTTATATGAAGGTTCTGACGCAACTCTCAACGTTTATCGTGTCAAGCCTGCAGTGTTCGATTTGTTCCTAACAATTATTATCTGTAGTTATTTATGTTCAGTTTACTTTGTCATACAAGTATTCCCGAACATGTATCAAATTATTTGCAAAATGTCTTTAAAATCAGCGGAGACGTCACCAATTCACAACAATTATGTAGACCGTAATAAAACGAAGAATCATTAATTCTTACAAATAGCAATCATTGTTGTATTATTTACTTTTGTATAAAATGTAAAAACAAATATAAATTTTCAAACAATTTAAGTGTACACAAAAGTCATTTATATATAATATATGTATATATATATATATATATATATATATCATACTCTTTTAAATTACTAGTAAATTTAAATAGATTAATATCAACGTAAATTCAATGTAATTAGCTACTGTGTAACTCGAGGTGTTTAAGGAGAATTTAATCTTCAATATTATACATATATTCTAGCAAAAACAACAACAAAAAAAGTGATTTTTTCAATATTTAAAACTTCTACGCAAGTAAGTACCCATTTTATACTCTTTTTAAGTCATTAAAATTCTTTTATCTGATACTAATTGCTGAGAACTTTTTTTTTACATAATTTCGTATTAATGTTCACATTCATAACTTAAATTTCTTTAATAAGGGTTTATAAAATATAAATATTATTTCCAATAGCTTTTTTCTGTTTTGTTTTTATTTAATTTTTATAAAAATATTCATTGAATATTTTTAATAAATCCTCAATCATTTGAAGGAGAATGATCAATACTTTTGTCATTCTTAACAGGACTACTTTTAAGTGTTGGCAATTTAATCAAAGCAAAGTCTACTGTGGTAAGACAATAAATCATAGCGGTTTCTACATGGACCACGAAGACAGAAAATTAAAAATTGTTTTTGCTCGGATTCAATACTATTTAGTATATGAAGGATCCCATATAATAGAACCGTACTCCAGAATAGGTCGAACATGTGATATAAATAATAATTTTGTTAAATAAGGATCAGGAAATTTCTTAGTCCAGCGTTTCATGTATCCAAGTATGCCATAGGATTTATTAAGCATCATTAAAATGTTTTGAAATTCGGCAACCAGGTATGTTGGACCACCCACGGTTTGTTGAATTTCAATTTGGAAAAGTATTCCTGTAGATGCACATACGTATATCCCCACTATCGTCTCTTCCTTAGACATCTCCTATCCCTTGTCCACTTTTTCGTTCCTTAATTGCTGCTTGACTGTAAACACATGATTAAGTTCGATGGAGACAGGTTCTCGGTTTCAACCATGCGTGTATCTTGTGCAATAACAAAAGTCTCCGCCTGAAATACGATGGTATAGTTAGGTCAGTGCCAGTTTATCGGAATAGACCCCAGATCCAGTTCTGCATTACATTTTTGAGCCATCGATTAATATTGTTATAACACCCTTCCCGTGTGGGGGTGTGAGTCTTGTATGTTCGTCCCAAAACAGTCTCCGGTACCATTTAGTCATGTCTTACACCTGCGTGATTCGGTTCTACTTCATGCAGTATTGAAGCGTACATGGCCTAAACATATCTGAGATCTTAAGTTTCAGTGCAGTTCCACCACATTGCGAAGGATGATACCAAATGCTTGTAAAGACAAGATGACCTCGAGGCCAGCTTGAGTTTGAGCGTCCGTGATGCCCAAGCATGCCAACCTCTATACTTTATTTATTCACCTTAGCGAGATGGTCTTTCATATAGCCTTCCCGTAGGAGAGTATAGGTCATACAGCCGCTGTGTACACCCAGTGGATGATACGAGGTTGCATGGCACACCTGCTCATCTTCATCTTTCACTACGTGTTCCTCTTCAAGGATAGTTTGGAGTTCAGAATAGTATCCAAGCACTTTGTCTTCTTTGAGAGTCTCAGAGCCGTTCCGTTTATTTGCAGAATAGTGAAGTTCGGGACCTTGTATTTCCGAGTGAACAAGATAAATTCAGCTTTGTCTGGGTGCACATCCAAGCCGTTCTTCTCTGCCCAGCGCTGATCGTTGGAAGATGTAGGCTGAATGATGATTTTATCGCCTGAAGAGTATTCGGTGGTGATCCGAAAAGGATTGTAGATACCCGCCAGTTTGTGACCCTAACTACTACATTCCTTTTCTTATTACAGAATGCTCTATTGCATATAATAAATTTATAGTAAAAAATGAAATCGATAAAGGACTCACCTCTTCTGCTGATGTCCGTGCTCCCCTTCATACGGTGTGGTGGGCGCTGGCATCGTATCCTGTCAAAACCTGCTGCTCAGTGCATCAGGTACTTGAAGGCAGGTTGTGGCGGCTCCTCGTAATCGTATGGCAGATATGCGAATGCGATTAGGAAGCTACTGCTCCCAGCGCGATCGCATACTGCCACGGAGAGGTCCGGATCGCAGGGCCTTAACTTGCCATTTGCTGGTGGGACAAGAAGTGTGTAGAAGTGACACTCTAATCCCTGAACTATATGTCATACGAGCCAGTTCTCTTGAATGGTGCAGAATAATCTGAACCACCTTCAGACGTAGCGGTCTCACTACTGTTTTTCAATGGCAGGATCAGCCATATCTGTTCCACCCCATACCTGGTTTTGTCGTCCAAGGGGAGCAGAAGCTGCAGAGATTCCGGACCTATTTTGATCTAGAGATACTTTCCAGCATCTTTGTCTTTTGCACACAATCGTCCAATAGGACGTTTTTAGCCCCAAATTTTGTAGTTTGATCAGGCAGAGAGTGGTTTCGTTCTATAAAATTGGAGGGAGAACCTATGCGTTAGCGATCGTTCTGACGGGGGCTTCCTTTAGTGGCACCATGTCGGACTGGGCACACGGAAACAACTGTTCTTGGCTGAGGACGCAGTTTGTGAAAAACTTGAGAGCTTCTAGGTTACTGCATTCTACTACCTTCAATCCTTTTTGCCATTTAGCGCCATCAAACTGACTGATTGCCAATAATTCTCTCCTCTAAAATGAGCCAATTACTATTTGGTAGCTTCCGTTCTGGATGCTGACGGTCAATAATGGTCACCTGGAGCTCACCTGGCGAGTTTAAGCTTGCTGAAGGTTTCAGTTGCTTGTTCTTCACCACCGAAATGGTATCATCCCAACGCTGTCGCTTCGGCCTCTTGGACGATTAGCTTTTCGACGGTTTAGCATCTGCAGTACGAGCTTCTGGACCGCCAGTTCTTCGGTTCACAATCGTTGCCGCTGAGGCTGGTGGGCAATACCCTTTGAAGCCGGCTGCTTTTGGCCTTGCTGCAGATGCCACATCTTTCGCGAAGCACATCGTCTGGCCGCCACGTTGTCTTCATTGAAGATGATGTCTGTTCGTCGGCGGTATTAGGTTTTACCAAAGTTCACTTGAGCACGCATAACGGCCCGTTGTGACGCCACGGGTAGGCGGTGTTCCTGTAATGACCGAATTTCACCAAACTAAGGAAGAAGGGCTGCACATTAAAAGCACGACTACACTACGCTGGAGAACCAGTCTGAAAGTTTAATAAACGAAGCTATATCTTTGGCATCAGTAGACGACAACTAAGCATGGCCACTGAGATCGAGATGTCACTACGTTCAAGTTCGAGTAATTGGTTGGCGATCCATCGAGCGCCAAGTGAGTCTGGCAGTGGAGCAAGATTCTTCATTGACTCAGGATAGGTTGGCGTCCCGAAAAAATTTCCGCTCAATCACAAATTTAACCGAGGTAAGTGGAATACCCAATCTATGGACAGGGAGTGTATAGGCTCTAGCGAGCTAGTTGGCCCTGCAGTTGCCCAGAATGTGGCTGTGCCCAGGAACCAAGACAAATGAGATACTGGAGCGCCCAGAGAGAACGTCGAGACAGCGGCGATACTTCCTAACGAGCCTATACTTAGTCACAACACCGAATAGAGATGTTATAGCAGACTGACTATCAGAGAAGATTAAGATCCGGGTGAAAGGAGCACCCTTGATGAGGATCCATTTAGCGGCCCGGTAGATGACCATTTCCTCCGCTTGGAACACGCTACAGTAATCCGACAACCGGAGGGAATGTCCAGATCCAGTTTCCCAGAGTAGACACCACGACCAACCCCATTATCGAGTTTCAGTGTATACATCCACTCCCGCCAGCCAGTAAAACATTGGAAACAAGGCTTTTGTAGGGACAGTATGTAGAGCACCGATGATAGGGAAAAGGCGATTGGAAGGGGATTGGTAGTACTTAGTTTTTACTCACCGACTACCTGTCTGAAACGACTAGGTTTCTTGGCGTAGGCACACGCCTCAGCATGGCTAAGTCGGATCATTATAACTAAGCCCTCGCACCGCAACAAGGAGACTACCTCGAGAGGTGGGAAGGTCATACATATACCCATGTCTGGCCAGATTTGTATGACGTCACTACAAGTGAGTTCTTTATCCCATCGGCCGATGAATGACGTTTTTGTGGAACCAATTGTTTGTAACTCTGTAGCGGAACATCAGCTTCATGTAGGAATTCAATCCCGTTGTACTAGCTTTCGTAAGTGGATCGTCTTTGTTGTTACCTTTAATGTCGCTGTGTCCAGGGACCCAAATGAGGGAAACCGTGGAATGCCTCGCTATCTCTTCCAGAGACTCTCGGCATTCTAGGGCAATCTTAGATGTGATGTACACATTCTCTAGGACCGCTTTATTATCGGTAAATATGCCTATATTTCTCTCTCTCTCTCTCTGGCAACAATTAACATCAGTAACCGCCTTAGTGGTTCTGAATTGTGTATTCAAGTTCCAGTTTAGTTTGCTGTCCAATTTGATCTCAAGGTATTTGCCGCTACTGGATAGAGTGAGAGCTACTCCATTGATACTAGGGGTGGTTATGGTTATTCCCAGTACATATTCGTTGCATCATTTCGATAGATTCGAAGATTCCAGAATTTTCGAAAGTAATTTTGGATCTTTGCCTGTAGTCGCTACTACCACTTTCCATGGCCTTCAGTATATTGTTGTTTCGAAGCATTTTAGTCGCCAAAACTAAATTCAATACGCCTGTATCTTAGTAGTCTTTTTACAAAAACCTTGATCGCAGAATCAATATCCAGTTGTCTCATGGACTAGGGTTTAACATTATAAAAAGCTTCTTCTACATCGAGGAAAGTATCTAAAGCATATTACTTGTAGTGTAGGGGTTTATCTATGACCCCAACTAATGAGTGCAGCGCAATTTCGGTAGATTTACCATTCGTGTAGGCATGTTGTGCTGCTGAAAGAATATCTGGACCGAGAGATGAACTAATTAAACAACGATGATTCTTAGGCTGATGAGCTTATAATATTTAGCCTTAGGGTGTAATCTGTAAATCCGCCAGTATATTGCCATTAAGACCCGGAGATTTAAAGGGATGCAAGCTTTCCGCTGTACATTTAATGCTATGTTCTGAGATCGGTATATTCGATGTATCATATATATATGTTTGAGCCCTCTAGGGTTGGTAAAGTGAGCTCTTGCCAACAAAGGATTTGAGTTTCGGAGAGTACACTCCGGGAGTATCTACTATTGGTAGTCCAGAATCTATAAGATTTCCGAATATAAAATGGTATTGTAGGAATTTTTGATAAAATCTTGCATAGTCGACTTGTATCGGAAGAACTTTCTACATTGCTGCAGAAATCCTTCCAGGATTGTCTTTTAGCCTTTCATTATTTTTTTAATCCAATATATATATTATGGATTATTATATCGGGAGGGCCGTCATACATACATACATAATTGGCCATTACAACCCTTCAGTCAGGATTACGGCCTAGCTTCTCAACACCACGTATAGCGTTTGAATCTAGTTTTCGAACATGGTGATATTAAATTAAATTTTTGTTTTTAATTTATTTACTTTTTTTTTTTTTTTTTGAATTTGTTTTTAATTTTTGAATTTTGTTTTTTTTTTTATTGAATTTACTTTTATTTTTTGTTTTTAATTTAGTCAAACGTATATTTTCTTACAGCAATGAATTTTATAATAATACTGTTATGTTTTTACCCTTTTAAAAACGTTTAAAATATGAGTTCGTAGATTGCAAATAAAATAAAAATAAATTTGTGTTTAATTTTATTTCGCACAATTCCGTGTGCCACCTTTGGCAACTTGATTTAAACAACAACAATTTACTTTAATTGTTATTCTTATTTACATTCGTTAGTTAGATCTTAGTAACGGAGATCTTCACGTTTATTCTCTTCACACAAGAATGATTGAATTGCCTTTTATATCGCTGGGTAAATAGTCTGCTGAATGCTCTCGAAAAAAATAAAAATAAATATAAAAAAATTAAATGAACATCATTTAGTTGCTAAAAACTTAAACACTTCGATTATTTACCTTTTACACCTGCATATTTGAAATGTTTTAAACATTTATTAATTTTAAATATCTTGTCGACAGTCCTTTATTTTTTTAGGCTTTTAATGCGCTTGGGTAGACTTTCCACCAAATTTTCTATATTTTTTTTTTGTATTTTTCTCCATTCATCCTGTATCCTAGTCTAAATTGGTTGGACCCCTTTCATATGCTGCCAGTCATCGTTTTCTTAATAATTGTCCATAAATTTTCTATTGGATTCAAATCCAATTGTGGTGGCCATTTAATCAATTGAAAATGTTGATGGGGCAACCAATTTTGACGGTGTTTTTCAGATCGCCGTCCTGCTGGGAAAACAGTTCTTCTTCAGAATACGCACTTTCTTCAATGAATTCTGGCAATTTCGTTTGAAGGATACTGAGATAGTTTTCTCATTATGTATACCCTTTATTTTCACCAACGGATCAACACTCCACCAAGTAAAAGATCCCCAAACCTTACGGCCGGTGCCAATAATACTCTTTTCCATCTGATTGAAATCGGTTAATTTTTGTTTCTTCCGACCAGATCATGCGTTTCAATTAGTCAACTGTCCAATTTACAATAAGTTTTGCAAAATTCTAAACGAGCCTTGCCGTTTTTATGCGATAGAGCCGGCTTTTGTTGCTTAATGGCGGATATCAGCCCCATTCTGCGAAGTGCTCGGGCTGTCCACTCGCTGACATTTTTTATTTATGTCCTTTGCAGCTAGCTTTGGTGTTTTTGTGTTTGACATCAAACACGTTTATTTAAATTATATTCTTTTTGATAAGATTTTCTGAATTTTTATTTTGAATACACTGAAATAATGAAAATTAGAAGAAAAAACCGCAGCAAGAATAATCATATTCCACACTATTAAAATTTTACAAGAAAATTAAAAACATGCATCCATTTTTGCTCACCACTGCATATATATCCAACTGTAAAGAAAGGTTTCCGGTAAACTGGTGTCTTCAGACAAATTAATTTGAGCATTGAAAAGTTTTTATTTTATGCTCATCTTTCTCTCTTTACCCCGCTTAACTGCGTTACACGCTCAGAAATTTGATCTTAAAAATTGAAATAACAATGTAAACCTTACTGTTATAGTATTTTCACACCAAAAGTTAAAACCTGATTTTAGCATTAAAACCATAATCAGCTGATTTTGCGTTCACACTGCAAGTTTTCTTCAATCTGGTTTTAACATTCATACATTTATCACTGTGCAACAGCTGATTTTGTGGCAGCAAAACTAACAGGCATGTTGAACAGACTGATGGCAAATATCGGCGGACCAACGCAGTCGAAAAGAAAATTTATTATGGCGACGACAAACTCGATTTTACTCTATGGCAGCGAGATATGGGGATATGCGCTGGAGTTCAGATCTAAGCGAAAAATAGTAGCAGCGGTGCAGCGAACATCGGCACTAAGAGTTGCCTCGGCCTATCGCCCGCTCTCAGGCACCGCAGTCGTTATCACCGGTGAGATACCTATCGACTTGCTGGCATTTGAGCGAAGAAGATTATGGAAAGAGAAGAGGGAAAACCATGTCATTAGTACGACAGATGTCAGATCACAAACAATACGGCGATGGCAAAGTAGATGGAGCGACGAAACAAGTGGAAGATGGACTGCTAGACTTATTCCATCTATAGAAGCATGGATACAGAGAAATTTTGGAGAAACTAACTACTTCCTGACACAGTTTCTTTCGGGTCACGGTTATTTCCGGCAATATCTACACCGCATGGCAATATCTACACCTGGTTGCATTTATTGCGAGGAAATAAATGACGACGCTGAACATACATTCTTCCATTGCATCAAATGGCAAGACGAGAAGAATATGCTCATGGTGCAGATTGGTGAATTCACACCCGACAACATTGTGGACGCAATGCTCGAGAGCGAGGCGAAATGGAGCGCTGTGAGGAAATCCGTTGAGCGTGTACTCCGCAGGAAGAAGGTCGACCTTGGCACAGTGCGACAAAATGATACACGAGAAGGCGAGCCAATATCTTGAGGCTGGCTTCAAATATGGCGTACCCATACGTGGGAGAGTAGATAACGGTCCTTTACAGGACGTCGTTCTGGGCCCTTCCCGAAGTAATGCAGTTAGCCGTCCCGGGAAGGGAGTATCCCCAGAAGAGGAGGAGAGATTGTTTTAGTGAAAGCACCACTGGACGCAGCTGACGACAGTCACTGTAAGTGACCAACTTTTGCGTTAAAACCACTCAGTGTGAAAACACTATTAAATGCATTACCTGTTTTTTGCACCATAACTCTACTACACGATATGGATTTACTTACACGTGGATTTCCAAATTTTTAAACATTGGTATATGTACTTGAATTTTTTGGCAGTATCTTCAAATTTCCAAAACGAATATAATTCGGCTTCTACAAGTTGTCTAGTTAAATACACAATTTACTTATAAATTGTTCTTGTAGCATCGTATTGGCCATGGGCTGAATGAAAATGAAAAGTTTTTATTAGAGGCTCTCTTAAAATATCACCTCTCAAAAAATTTAACGACGAAAATAGGTATAGAGCAAGAGGAGGAAACATCTAAAAACTTGCAAATTCTTGATTTAGAAAATGAATTTAAGCAATTGCATTACGAATTAGAATTATTCGAAATGAACGCTGGAGGAAAAGTTTCATCTTAGAGCTTAGCTTTACGAAATAATATTTTTGAAAATCCGTATGCAAAAAAATATTCAGAAATTATAAGGGTGCCCTGGTAGTCTAGTGGGTAGTGTGCTAGACTATTAGCGTGAGGGTCATGGGTTCGATTCCCACCAGAGACTCTGGTCTGTGACACTACACCGAGCATATGGTCAAGTTACTCCGCTCGTATATAATTAGAATATAATTTGTAATTGTATTGTAATTAATTAATAAATAAATAGAAATTATAAAAAAATCATTTCCTTAAAGGTGGAAGTAAAAAATTTGAAGAGTTTGCAAGTTAAATTGCAAGTGAGAAACGTACTACTAAAGAATTAATAACTGATTGCGACGCTAAAATAGCAGAACCTAGAAAACCAGCTAAAGAAAGCATCAAAAAATTACTAAAGGAAAGCAAACAACATACAATCTAAGATGTAAAGAAGCCCCAACTGGCAGGTAGAGCTGCTATAGTAAAGCCACACAGCATATATGATGTTATTAAACTAGGCAATGGGGAACGCCACAAACAGACTTGATGATGATGATGCTATATTCGAGACGAAGCCAATGTATGAAGGGCATGTATTCAACATGAACAGTTGTTGCGCGACAGTTTTGCAAATAGTTAAATATTTTCTATAATTCCTTCCTTTGTAGTATGTTTTTTCTTTCATAAATCGACATAGTATACACTGGCTCCAATAAGTCTCCGTACGCCAAGCAGGCGAAGACAATTTTCACAATATTTCATAACCTACTTATCAGATTTGAATAAAGTAAAATTGTTTTAAAAGCTCGATTTGTGCTTAAAATAACTAAATAGATATATTTTGTTTAAAATGTTTAATTTATTCTTTATATAAAAACTCCAAAAATAATACAAAATACTAACTTAAAAGGTCTCCGTACAGTTAAAGGTAAAGCCCCTCTTTGGCCTGACGATTTTTTGAAATTTGATTTGTTTTTGCAAAAATCCAGAATTCTACGTTAAAAATTACCGTTAAAATTAATGCAAATAACAAAAATCACAAAATATTCGTATTGACGTCAAAGAGCAGATTGTGAGAATGCGTAACGTTTTCGCGAAAATGCTTACAATATCCAAGACCAAGACCATTAGTTCAATATGTGACAGAAACTTAATATGCTTTTAATATCGCATGGATAGCTTGATTAAAAGAAAGCCTATTTTGTAAAACAATAAAATGAAAACACAATATTAAATGTAAAAATCTTAAAGAATGTTATACCAAAGAAAATAAAGTATAAAGAATGTGCATTTGGGTATATTTTGGAATATTTCTCAAAAATATTCTATGACGCGGGGGGAAAGATAGAAGGGAAGGGTAAAGAAACCAAGAGCGTAACAATGCGTTGTTCTCATCGTGCGTTTTTGTTGTTTGACTAATTTTTTATTTATATATCTGAAACAGTATTGCCACGAAAAAAAATTTTGTAACCAACATTTGTGAAAAAAATCACCAAATAAGAAAAAATATAACCAAAATTAAATTCGTAGACTTTTGTTTTATTTTTTCTTTCAAGTTTAAATTATAATTAATAAAAAAAGAAACAAAAAATAGCTTTTTTTATAAGGAAAAAATAACCAAAACCAAAAAAATCTACACATCTACACATTGATCAAAAAAATAACCGATTTTGGTTAGAAATAATCAAAAACGGCAACACTGTTCTCGGCACAAAGAGAACATGATAAAAATTATGAGAGGCATGTGTTAACCCAGAGGAAAATTGTTAGTAATATTTTCAAGTCTACTTATTAACCCAATAATATGTATATGTGAGCGAAAAATATAGAAAAATTGTACTGCGCTAATAACTTAAAAACACCGTATTTAACTTGGCAAGTATTCTTCCAAAAATCGAAATCATTTCTCATTGATATTAGTGAATCATACTATAATATTTCTTTGGGTGTAAAATTGAAGTCAGAAAAAAGCGACATGAACATTCTTCTTTAGAAGCTGACAAGCAAAGCAACTGCATGCATTTTTACGCTCTCATGATGGGAGCAACACATTGTTACGCTCTTTGTTTGTGTTTATTTTCCTTCTGTCTTCCACCCTCCTCATCCAGAAATGATTTTAGTGAGAGCGGGTCGTAATGTTTGGTGAGAGCGGGTCATGATGTTACAACCAGCCATAAAAAATTTTATTTCTACATAATGCGCATTCTTTATATCCAAATTCTTTGTAATAAGTAAGATAATTTCTGGTAAATGGTTATATTTACTGACAAGAGCCTATTTAATATTTTTGGATCAGATTGCAGACGATTTGTGGGATGTCGTTAAAAGACTGCGTTTCTTAAAAGCAACCGTCAAAAATGGACATGGCTTAGTGGTACCACCACCATAGCAATGGGGTGCAATAGTCACTGTGAGTGCCTCAAATCTTATGTTTGGGCAAATAATGAGGAACAAATTTCATTATTTAAATGTTTTAAAACAACATTTAAGTGTGAGCGCATCAAATTGAAACATACAATACGATTTTCAATCTTTTCGCAATAATAATCCGAATCGCTTATTCCAATATTCTGGAATAATGATTTCTATTGGACAATGTCATAAAAGTAATATCTTATCACTTAGACTCTTAATTCAAACTTTATAAAATGGGGGTGATGGAATATTAAAAAAAACACACACATTTGCAGCATACAGTAAAGAATAAGCAAATGCTCCAAGGTACCATTGTCGCAAAAGTTTGGAATATTGAGCCAGAAATCACATAAAGGCTGGATTTTTTTGGAACGTTTAGAACAAGTTTAGTGAACTATAACCGAAAAAGTACTTTTTTGCATCAAATGGTACATACATACATGATTGGTTATTATAACCCTACAATCGGGATTATGACCTAGCCAGCCACTTATTTTACGTGTGTTAATTTTAAACACGCATGGCGGGACCTACTGTTTAAAGTCGACTCCGAACGACAGATTTTTGAGAAACTTTATCGTGGTAATTTCATTTACTCTCAGAGTTTTTGCCAGAAGGAAGTCGCGGGAGAAATATTTTTTCATATTTCGTTTTGATGGAGATTTCTGACATGGGGTTTAAAACATTTAATACATATGTATACAGTACAAAACAAACTGATTCGGAACGTAATAAAACGTTAAAGTCCGTTTAAATTAACGTAATGTAACATACGTTCGGTTTTAGCTTATGAAGGGCAATGCAAATGCATACCGAAATTACATTGCGGTTCCACAAGCGTTTTCGCTTCTTTTCGTATTCTAAAAACGAACGTACGTTCAGAGGACGTTTGGCTAACTGGACCTAAAGCCTAGTTCTACCTTTAACATTACGTTGAACAATGTTGCTAATGCATTAATAGCTGAAAAGCGCAAGCCATAATATATGTATGTAATAATAAAAAAGTACTGAAATCGTCGCGAGAGTACTGCGGTATTTTTGAAATTAAAAAGTACTGGAAAAAGTACAAAAGTACTGAATTTTTCAACACTGGTATTTCTAATTTTTTCGCACTTTAGGGGGGGAATTTGTCGTTTATAATAGTTAAATATTCTCTCTTATTCGTTATTTCCTCAATAAATTTCAAACTTCACACACTTGGTGCTGACGCAGCTCCCCACAGTTTTGTACTACCACGACTATGCGTAACCGTTTCTTGAGATCGAGTTCTTCATTTCTTTTTCCTCCATACTAAAGTACATCCGTACGAGTAAAAATTATATACATATGTATTTTGACTAATGTGAAAAAGAGACATTTATTGTAAAATCCATTTGTCATGCTTTAGTATAGAGGAAGGAAAATGGTGAACCCACTCCAAAAAACGTGTGTGACAATAGAATAATAATTTAAAACAGTTAATAATATAACTATTAAATTATATTATAATTATTTAATTATATGTTTAAGGGTGTTGATGCTAGTATCGCGTGTGTTTATATGGTAGGGTTGGTTGGGCTGCCGCCAGGTCTGTTTAAAGTCCATACCATTGGTAGTTTTTTGTTTTCTCTTTTAAAGGTTATTTTGCTTTATTTGTTGTTTCTACTAGTTCATTGCAATATTATGAGAGAACACGGATATCAGTGTTTATGATAATTGAATAGTGGTAGCATCACGTAAAGAAAACAAGAAATTATAGAAATGTACCGTTGGCATTGTTGGCTTTATTAAGGAATTGCCAACTTCGTTGAACTTTGGAATAATTTTTATACGGTTTTAAGCGTTGATGTTAGTGTCAAAAATAGTAACAACGATGGAAAATTACGCATACACATGTATAAATAAATATATATGTACATATATATTGGTTAAAACTTAGGATATATTAAGAAAATATTATGTAGTTTATTATTATTAAAACAATTAATAATAGATAAAAAATTAAAATTTATTTTAATTTATTATTCATAGAAGTCTATATTTTTTTATTGCGGGTCGTTTCATACAATCACTAAGTGACATTAATTGAGATAAAAAATGTTATATTTTGATTAACAAAAGTAAAGTCAGTCTATCAATAACCATAATAAAAAGCAGTGTGAACATTAAAATTCTATACTATAAAGGAATACACATATACATATTTGTATATCCAAAAGTATTTGTGTTAATTAATTACACATTACTCCTGAAACCTATTGTTTTTTTTCTGTTAACAATACTTTTGCCTTAAAAAATTTCAAGATTTTCATCTTCTCAAATTCTACTTATATTTTAGCTTTTTATTTGGGAATCATGAGGCTCTGTTCCATTTTTTTTATTTGTTTGTTTCCATATGTAATAAAAATTCCATATTAAATGAAATTGTTTTATCTGGCAATACCGGCAATATAATTACCGCTATCATTACGACGTTTAATAGAGCTTGGCAACACCATACAATTCCCAATTAAACCTATGGTTGTGTTTATGTATGAACAAGTGCAAAAAAAAAGTCTTAAATCAACCCTTATGAAATTAACGGTTATATAACGCCAACAAAGTGACAAACATGCGCTTTAAAATATTTTAGTAGATGTTCGTACATGTTATAGCGATATACATACATATATTTGGGTGCATGTACGTATGTATGTATATATAGTATGTTCGTCTGCATATGTATATGTGTTATATTTGACGTAGAGTAAATTTTTTTGTTGGTAGTTAAAATAAGTGTCCTGCACTTTACAAAATGAACATGCGCATGTCCCTTCTTTATTTTTTTTTTTGACTTTGTACTCAATTTACCCTAACTGGAATTTATTTTATTATGTTTAATAAACAAAACAAGATTAGAAAATACGAAATACAACAAAATGAAAAAAATTTCTAAACAAAAAATTAAAAAAGAAACTTTAAAGTTCATAGAAATATAACACAGCATAAAACGCAGTTTCGTTTAAAGCATATAATTTCAAATAAGTTAAAAATAATACCGATTAATTCAAAAGAAAGAAGGAAAAAAAAAGAAATGTGAGAAAGTGTGAATTCATTGTCAGTGCTAAACCAAGTAATAAATCAAAAAAAGTTATTGAAAATTTCAACAGATAATCGCAAAAGAAATGTATTAGAGTATTTTTATAGAGAAAAATTATTAAAGACTTGCAAACAAATTTTCATGATTTGTGCAATTGAGTTGTTGTTTTTTTTTTTTTTTGGAATGGAATGCAAACAAATTTTTCCGTTTTCAGACGTATACATAAATACATACATATGTATTTAAGTCATATTGGTGGCTGTAACTGTGTATTACAAAAAGTTTTGATTTCCCATAATAAAACGATTAAAAACGATGTAAACAAATTTGAAATTTTTTTAATAAAATTCTATTTAAAATACTACATATGCATACATTTGATTTCTCAAAACGTTTTTTGCGATTCCGAAAATATTTGTTTACGAGAAGTGTTTCCATTTATTAGTACGGAAATATCGCTTAGAGAATTAAAATTTTTTGATCAAGCAATTTGATCAAAATAATAATATAAATGTTATGGGGTTTAATAATATTATGGGTTTAAACAAACGCCAAAAAAAATCGTATTGAGAGCTCAGCTCCGTATAAACATTGTGGTAAACATACTTCTCGTGGGCTTATACTAATGCACTATATTGCTTATTGGGTTTCTGTAGCAATTACTTCTATGTTACGTACATATGTTTGCATGTGTTGTATTTATGTATTTGTGAATAAATACAAGTGACGTTTTACGTGCGTAGTTGTTTATTCATTAATAATGGTGGTTGAGTTTCACAAGACAACCCTTGCCTAACGTACCATGTTCCTCATCCCTTATATCAACGAAAATTTCCAACAGGAATTTTAAACAGAAAGGAAAACTTGAAATAAATTTCAAAATTAAAAGAAAAAAAAACATTTACAAATTAACAAAAAACCATTTTTTCTGGTTTAATCAAAATAACTTGTGCTGCTTATTAGAATATGCTGTGAACTGCATCAAATCAAATAAAATCAAATCAGAAAAAAAAAATGTTATTCTTATTATTTAAAATTTTGGGAAACAATTTGCGTAATAAAAACAACATCTTTCCAATCGGATGAATTTATTTCCAATTTATTTGTCTATTTAGAGAAATAAGGAAAGTGAGATTCTTACTAACTAAAAACAGAAAAAAATATAGGTATACTTATGTATATATGTATGTGTACGTTAACTAATAACAAAAAAAGGAAAAAAAAAAATAAAAGAAGCAAAGAATGTAATCTAAAACAATGTTAAGTTTACTAAAAAAAAAAAAAAATAGTGGATTCCTTTAAATTTTACAATTAGATCTCGAAAACACCTTATTTGATTCATTTATGTTAGACCTCAAAAGTATACAATTAATTTGGAAATCTCTAAGACAACAAGTAAGTCATTTCTAACAGGCAGGAATTGAAGAATTTGCAGAAAACAATCTGGACTTAAAAAAAAAACAATTAAAATACTGTAGTTGAAGTTGAAGGGAAATGTCTTTCTGTCGAGTATATATAAATGCGGTTAATAATAATAATTATTTAAATGTCAACTAAAATAAATTCCTTCTGAAAGCTACACTTTCCATCGTAAATATTTTTTGTGTTTTGCAATTGAAGAAGCATTTAGTACATAATATATAGATTTCAATAAATTGTGTTTAATAGTTTCGAAAATAATTATTTATAATTTTTATTTTGTGTTGCAGTTGTTGGAAAAAAAAAACGCAAATAATTGCCGTTCTTATGAAATCGCCAAGCAATCGTTATCTTAAACCATAGTGCTCTTATTAATCTGGGACATAGTTAAACCAACAATAATAACACTTTAAAACAGCATATATATATATGTATATATGAAAATATATATCTATATATTAATTTGTTTGTTTACAAAAAAATATTAAAGAAAATTCGTATACTTAATGCTCAATCACTTGTCAAACTCGAATGGGACGCTGAGCATGGAGTCAATTAGTGAGATAATTGACCATCAGACTTTGAGCCGGCAACTGGTGGAGGACACCAGTGATCTGATGGTACAACATACATTAGTCGGCCGTACACCGTCGCCAGCATCATCGGTGACAGTGCTTTCAACTCACGATGGCGTTATCGATGAACATGAGGTGGCAACAACGTCCAGTGTTATTTTGAATTCAGATTCCGGGGAACATAGCAATATGGCAATGGTGCACAGTATAATAGATCACCATAGTCCGACGTATCAAGCGCAGAGACTTCATCAGCAACATCAATCTCACCAGCAGGAACATCATCACATACAGCATCATCATCATAATCACCAGCAGCAGCACCATTTAAGTTGTTTGCCTCAGCGTTTACATCTGGAAAGCCCCGTGCATTTTGTGGCCGGAGATAATACTTTGGATGCATTATCCGTGGGCTCAAACTGCTCAAATACGATAGGACATATCATTGCCGTTGAGCAAGAACACAAACTAGTAATAGTTAATGGCAATAGTAACGGTAGTAGCAGTAACAATAATAATAACAATAATAATAATCATAAAAACGGCATCACCAGCAATAATAACAATAACATAAGTAGCAATCACAATAAAAATAATTGTGACTTGGGAGTAGTTTTAGATGACCTGACAGCTGACGATCACACGACCTTGGATTCATCGGATCAACCGAACTATGAGCCGCAAGATGATTGTGGAGAATCGGAAACACATCAAACCACGTCGGTCCATCATATGCAACATCAACACCATCACCATCGCCATTCCCAGCAGCAGCAGCAGCATCATCAGCAGCACCAACAACGTTGTCGTACGAACCCCCACAATAACTCACCGCTTCAGTCTGTTCAAACAGAGCCATTAACTGTAATAGTTCAAAATCATGAAGACTCACGGGACTCTACTACACAGATATTAAGTCCTCCCGAGCTAAGCGTAGTGGGTGTGGGAGAGAATTCATTAGGCACTAGTTCCTATCAGACTCTAACTTCTGTAGTAAATGATGAACCCCTGTCCCCACCTGGTTTTAGTCCATCGTCCGCATATGCCACATTAACACCTTTACAACCACTACCACCTATTTCTACAATGTCCGAAAAATTTGCGTATGGTGGACACATTAGCGGAGGATCTGTAATAAGTGCCTCCAATAATAACGATGCTACAAGTGACGATGGCGCTAACGGCAACAGTACTTCAAATGGATCAAGTGGCGTTGTGGGTCCGTACGTAGTAATGCCAAGTTCACATCACAGTCACAATCAACATCAAAATTCTCAGCATTCTCACACTCACCAACATCACTCTAATCCGTTAAGTACACTGAGCTTAAGCGGTCTGAGCGGAGGTGAGCCCTCACCATATTCTTCATACGACAAACTGCCTTCAATGGGAATGTCGATGACACCACCACACAACTACGATAGCTCTCCATCGCATACACTTTCAGGACTTGTGGTATCATGTGATTTACCGGCAACCTCTCCCGGTGGTTGTGGGCCGTTGTCCCCGCAATCATCCTATAGTCACTCAACCGATTTACAATCTCCGAAACCTTCGCAGTCAAATTTGCTACATTGCAAAGATAATTCCTCCAACACGAAATCGAATGTCATAACAAGTAACAGTAACAATGGCGTAACAGGATCCGCATCACAACGGCACGTAGTATGCCTTTCTTCTGTGGATATAAATGACACAAGTATCGTGGGAGAAAATGTTATAGTTACCGACTATGAGTCCTCTTACAGTTCACAGCAAAGAGACTTAGTTGTATCAACCACACCATCTACTGCATCAGCAACGAACATTAATGTCCACAATGGCTCACATTTACAATTACAACCCCCTAGTCCTGGAGCACTTAGTCCACACTCAGTATCGACAAGTTCATTAAACTCACCTGGTACGGTTGTTACTTTACCACATATGACTAATAATAAAGGGTTAATAGATATTTCTGTGCTCCAAGGCAGTCGGCAGCAACAGCATGTGGTATCACTGACACCATCACCACCACCACAAGGCGGATGTTTAACTGATGCACCTCAAACTCTGTTAGTAGGTGGAAATCATGACCATGATGATCCTACCTCGTTAAATGGGCGACGACTAATGATTAACGGTAATTTGGATACTCAACTATTAATCCAAACAACTCAACAACAGCATCATCAAGATTCGAAAGGACACCCTATAACTAGTGAATGTTCTAATAATTCTTCGCAGCAAACTCAAATTGTTATTCAATCTCAACAGCAACAATCGCAAAATGAAATTTCATCACGTAATAAACACACCATGGTTGCTAATTCAAATTCCAATAGCACCACAAGTTCAAGTTGTGGCGATATGGAGGAAATCAATACCAAAGAGCTAGCCCAACGCATTTCAGCTGAATTAAAGCGATATAGCATACCCCAAGCAATTTTCGCTCAACGGGTTCTTTGTCGTTCTCAAGGTACATTATCTGATCTCCTCCGCAACCCTAAGCCTTGGTCAAAACTTAAGTCGGGTCGGGAAACGTTTCGGCGAATGTTCAAATGGTTACAGGAGCCAGAATTTCAGCGTATGTCTGCTTTACGTATGGCAGCAGCCCAGCTACCGCAACGTAGCTCCTGCACAAATAGTGGCAACAGCTCAATTAACCATCACGTAGTTAATAATAGTTCTTCTCATGGTAAGTAGAAAGAAGGACTCTCACTGCATGAGTAGACTAACTCCCTTCTTAGAAGATTTCGATTTGGATTTTGCAGGTTCGACCTCACTTAGTGGTCCTTCAACAGTTAACATACCAACTGGAACAGTTGTAACAGCGAGTGTGTCTTGTCACCGTAAAGAGGAACCACAAATGGAACACATGCCACAACCGAAGAAACCTCGACTTGTTTTTACCGATTTACAGAGGCGCACCTTGCAGGCTATTTTTAAGGTATGACTTTTTAAAAAATAATATATTTACTTTTCTTTTCATTAAATTCAAATAAAGGGGGCGGGGGTTTCTGAAAGATAAAATACTATTCAATTCAGTTGTTAACCTAGTCAGAACGATTATCAGATTTATCAATCCCCTATACGATCTACCTATAGGGATCCCTTTAGCCACAATAAAGCTGGAAACTAAGAATAAATTCCATTAACTTGGGTAACATTTCCTAGATAGAATTGAATACACGCTCGATCACTAGGTTAAGGTGACCGGATCAGACCATTTTTCTTTCTTTCATTCACTAGTTATTTAGAAGGTACGAGTCGGCGGAGACGAATTAATGTGCTAAAGTCCAGCTATTGCACTAACTCGTCTGAGAATACCCACACGTCTCGAATCCCCAGAAAATCGGCAAAGAATTTGAAGACATCATTAGATACAGAAGAGGCACCGCAGCCATTGCAATTTAATGCATCTATCAGCATCAATGCAATCATCTCCAATGTCTGTACTCACCGCCTACCCAGATGGCCTATAACTCTATGAAATATGTCTCTCAAAGACATCAAAATAAGTGACATCTGCTGGCACAAGATGTCCCCTAAAGAAAAACTACAAATTTTGATATGAAAAATTTTCTAAAACTTTTAACTTAAATCCAGATTTAATTAATATCTAAATTGATTTCAATGTGGTAAATATAGACTTCCTGAAAAGACGTCCTTTCTGATTGTCAATATCAGCAAGTAATCAGACTTCATACGCTTTAGGCGAAACAATGTCTGTATGTGTTGCCGTTAACTAAATAGAGGATTTCAACGGGCAGATAAATTGGTTTTTCATTATTATGAATGGACAATAAGATAGAAGTGAGCGTTAAACTAAAGGGAGGATCATCCTGCCTTAACTTAACTTTTAAAGTTAAGTTTTTGTTAGAACTTGCCATTTAATATATAAAATTCTCGTGTCACGGTGTTAGTGGTTAAACTCCTCCGAAATGGATCGACCGATTTTCATGATATTTTGTGTGCATATTGGGTAGGTCTGAGAATCGGACAACATCTATTTTTCATATCCCTAAATGTTAAGAAGGCGTGGCAAAGCGTTAAAATTGAATATTTAGGTACATATTGATCGTACACGAATAAAATTTGGTGGGTAAGTTCGTGGAGTCGATATCGACAATCCCACCAAAAATAGGCGTGACAACCCTCCCCCTTAAAGTGATACCTATAACTCTTAAACTACTGAACCGATTTTAGCCACTTTTTTTTTGTTTCGAAAGCTTATCAGGTTTAGATGGTTTAAAAAAAATCGATATAGCAACAAGTAGGCGTGGCAAACTTTTAAAATTGAATATTTAGGGACATAGTAATCGTAGACGAATGCAATTTAATGGGTAAGTTTGTAGAGTCGATATCGACAAACTCACCAAAAATGGTCGTGGCAACCCACCCTTTTAACAGATACTTATAAGTCGGCTAATTCGATAGTTTATAACTACATATGTACATATATAACTTCGTCAGCGACCTGTTTTGGGCAATAAAAAAATGAATTTTGGGCGTCAGCTAGTATTATATATTATTTTCAATATGGCAACTTCAAATATGAACAAAATGAGAAACACAACAACAAAAAAGAAGCCCTTCGATGCCAATGCGTTTAAAAAAAAACTTGTTTAATTGAGCAGTTTTATCGACTTTTCTCCGGCACTGCCATATTTTTGAAAAAAGTTAACTTTATTCTATTTGTAAGTTGTAATAACAAAAAGAATTTAAAGGTAACTTTTCAGTTGCCTTAAGCTAAAGGTACCTTTAACTAAACCCAAGTTTAACGGCAACTTCTAATAATGGCCCATATTATTATAGTTCTGTAATTAAGTTTAAAATTTTTAATAACAATCTGAGTGGTTGATTAATTAGAGTAAACATATTAAATAGAGAGAAAATATATTCTAAGGTTATTTAAAATTGCTGTATTTTAATGCGATCCTGGATTGTCTTAATTTAATGCCCTCCTGTTTCTAGGGAGACACTTTCAACATTTATTCATTATTTTAAATGTTATCCACGATTCTTTGTTCGATTTTCATGTAATCTTAAAACATTCAGTCATATTTGAGGTTAAATTGTTATCTCTAAAAAAAATATCCTGGGGATTAGTAAAAAAAATTGTATCCTAGTTTTGAAGAAAATTCTGCTTTTTGGGAATAAATCTCCGAACTTGGAAACACTGCATCTACTAGCCAATATCGAGATGATTTCTTTAATCTCTCACATTCACACTGCAAAAGTGGTAAACGTACTTCTTTTCATATATTATTTATTGAATCTTTCCTTTCAGAATTTACAATAAGTATTCAAATGCGAACCTAAAGTAATACAAAAGTAAAAGTTGTTATGGCCATTGCAATGTACAACTAAAAGGGCTCATCAAAAGTAAATTTATCTGATCAGATCATTTGTTTAAACCCTCTTGAGAAGTCTGTGACCCTCGAATGCAACTAAGTCTCTTACAAGACGGTTGGGATGTTCTGTAATCCTAGAGACGTAGTTGCCACTTGCTATTTTTATTTCCTCTCGAACTAGGGGCACCTTCAGATCTATGTGGATGTTACTGTTTCTCATATACCAAGGAGCACCTGTTATTATTCCAAGAAGTGTAGATTGACGGCTTTGCAGCTTCTCTACATTGAATGGTGAGGCTGTTCCCCACAGTTGGATACCATAAAGCCAAATAGGTTTCAATACTGACTTATACAAAAGCAGTTTTAGTTCTAAGTCAAGGGTTGACTTAGGTCCAATAAGCCAGTAAAGCTGTGCTGTTCTGAGTTTCATCTGGGTAATTTTGGCAGCTATACGGTGAGTCCAGGTATTTTCCAATTCACTAACGTGAGATTGAAGTCTTTGTGATGCAACTGTAGAATGTCTATGAATACATAAAAACGCCGTATCATCCGCAAAAGTAGACATGTGAGTCACTACACTTGTAGGCATATCTGCAGTGAACAATAAGTATAGGAACGGCCCTAGTAAACTTCCTTGAGGTATTCTAGGAAATATCTATTCCATAAATATCTTTTCAGCAATTTATGCACATTCGTTGGTAAAAAGTGCGTGATCTTAAATAGAAGTCGTTCGTGCCAGACCTTATCGAAGACTTGATATATAGCAATAAATAGCGCAGAGCAATACTCCTTGTTCTCAAAAGCACGTCTAATTAAATTGGTAATTCTGTGCACTTGCTGAATCGTGCTATGTTTTCGCCTAAATTCCAACAGATGGTCGGTAACTATGACGTTGGCATTGCGTATTAAATTATTAAGCAGCATTTTTTCGAACGTGTTCTTATTCGTTTATGGAACGCTTTTCGAATACTTTAACGATAAAATATTATTTAAATTGGAAACTAATTAAACATATTTTATCAATTTGTACCGGTTATGCGTTATTTTTTGTAGGACCACAAAATTGATTTCTATTTCGAATCATTTGGTATTACCGAGTTGAATAGTTTTTACAAACTCATTTATGCAATTGTTTATTTATTGTTCTAAATAATGCAATACAAAGAATATAATAAAAATAAATATGTGTTTAGTTTCAAACTCCTTATTGTTCGCACATTTTTTTGTATGCCACTATTTACAACTTGATGTATCCAATAATAATTTGCTTGTTCGTTATACTTCTCTGCTAGCACCCTTTGCGTAAGCAACAACACTTGTTCGTTAGATCTGTATAGCGGAGATCTTCAAACCACGACTGTTCTCTTCACACAAGACTGACAGAATTCTTACTACTGGTTGTCTGCTTTATCTTGCCTTTTTATATGCTCGCGTAAACAGTCTGATGAAGGTTCTTGAAGTAGAACGTTCGGGGCTTCGCTTTCTCGAGAACTCTGTTGCGACTTCATTGTTGTTTGTCTACTATGCTTACGTTGTTTGTTGTCGCTTTCTTTCTTACTTGTCTTGCAAACAAGTTCATTGTATGTGTGTAGCTTTTGTTTATCGTTTTAATGTTAAACGATGGTACACCGTTTCCATTTTCGTAATAATATTCTCATGACACTACAAGGTGTCAGGAAATTATCAGTATTTAAAGACCGAAACTATATAGCAGACCTTATCATGCATTTTATGCTGCAAGTATGATCATTTAATGATGAAAAAAAAATAGATTTCAGCTTAAAAAAGGCAAATTAAAAGTAATCTTTAATAACCGTATCAAATTAGAGACTACTGACCCTCTCTAGAAATTTATGTAGTGTCTCATCTGATAAATATTAAGAAGATTTTGATTATTTTAACATTTTGATTTGTTGTTTTTTAGGAAACAAAACGACCTTCAAAGGAAATGCAAGTGACCATTGCAAGACAGCTGGGCTTAGAACCAACAACAGTTGGAAACTTTTTCATGAATGCTCGGCGGCGTTCTATGGACAAATGGCGAGACGATGATGGCAATAGCCATAATAACAGCAAATGTTCTTCATATCAATCGAACGCCAATAGCAACAACCAAAATAACCACAACCTCCAAATTCACTCAGGACATCACCAGAGTAATTCCCAGAATAGTAGTCAATTTATGAATAGTAATAATAATCGCAATAACATTGGCAATGTGCATCTACACCTGACTTCCTCCCACCATCATCCGCATCATCATCATTCATCATCATTGGATCTGGAAGATGATGGCGATATGGACTTAGATTTAGTGCACGATGACTTTGAGTTGAGTGACAACAATATCGATGATGATAATCAACACCATAAGGATGACATGTTGTGACATAATACAGATTTTAAACAGGTTATAAAAACCGAATTTGATTTTGAACCGATTGAGTCACAGCCCCCAAAGGAGCTGCAATGCAAAAGTGCCCTTAAATCATCTCATGACGTTAGTAATGATAACCATGAGATTGGTGATGATTCAACTGTAAAACTTAAACTAGATTTATCATCTGATAACGACTCGAACACACATAATTCATTTATTTCTCCCTGCGCAATGGCCAACAATTCTGGCGATGGCCACCCAGCAGTTCAAGACAACCTCATTCAGGAAGATTTCGAGGAAGATGTTCCTGATCTAAACGAGACCGAACAGTTGTTGCGAGTACCGGCGAAAAAGGGTATTGTGTTTGTCCGCAAGATACCATCTGCACTTTTGCAGTCCGTCATGCAAGACAATTTTGCTTCACGCCAAACATCATTGTTAACAACATCAGATGCCGACAATGAAAGCGGTCACGCTGAATTGAACGAATGTTCAGAAACAGCTATTGTTGATGAGAGTAGAAATCAAATACCGTTTGTAAAAACAATAATTGTGCAACAAAAGCATCGACAAAACCAATATGCATGCCCATCACCAACATCATTGTCCCTTACGCAACCCGATGAAAACAAAAATAGCATTTTACTATTAAAGGCACCCGCTACATACGTGCCATTGCCAGCAACAGCAATAACAACCTCAAAACAACATGAACATCAGCACTATCAGCCACAGCTGCAACAACTTCAACAACAATTACAAACAGATATAGTGTACTCTGAACATTCTGCACAACGGGGACTATACCAACAACAACAACAACAACAAAATGTAGGTGATTATCATCATTATCAACAACATGATCAGCGAAAGGCATTAACAAAACTATTCTTACCCAATAAGATCCATGTCAAGCCCATACTACACCAAAAACAATTACAAATATCAACTGCTAATACTACAACAACAAATAACATTTGCAATGAATCATTATCGCATGTTGGCGTCAGAAATGGATCCAAAAATATTGTCAGCAAAATTAAAGTCTTGAATTTGCGTAAACGTTTTACGGCATCAGCTGCAAACCACTGAAATATCGTTAAATGTTGTACCGTTCGCATGTCTGTTCAGTTAGTCGGTTCCATTTTCTGAAATTATGGGCTAAAAAGGTAATAATCTTGCATAACAATTTACACATACCATGTAGCAAAGTCATGAAAAATACAATTTTAAAAAGATTCGACTTTCTTAGATAGTAAACATACATACGGTACATATATACACTAGTCACAAAAGTCTGTGTACATTTACTTACTAGGGCCATTATTACAACTTGCCATTAACTAAAGACAAGATTTTAAAGGGCAGAGAACTTAGTTTTAATTGTTATGAGTACACAATAAGATAGATGTTAGCGTTAAGCTAAAGGAAGGATCATCCTACCTTTAACTTTTAAAGTTCACTTTATGTTTGAATTGACCATATTATTTATATTATTTTCAATATGGCAACTTCAAAAGTAAACATGAAAAATAAACACGTTAATATATTAATAGTTTTTCAAATCAAAATGGAAGATCATCCTACCTTTAACTTTTAAAGTTCACTTTATCTTTGAACTTGCCATATTATTTATATTATTTTCAACAAACAAACACGTTAATATATTAATAGTTTTTCAAATCAAAATGGATATTAGAGTACATATTCATTATATTTATTTCAAAACAAGAAACACTAAAATAAGAAAACTAAAATCTCAACACACAAATTTTATAAACAAATAAAAAGGCATGTCATTGCCACTGCGTTTTTAAAGCACTTGTTTAATTGACAGTGCTATCGACATTGCTCCCGCACTGCTATATTTTTGAAAAAAATAACTTTATTTTATCTGTAGGTCGTAAAAACTATAAGAAGTTAAAGGTGACATTAAAGTTCACTTTAGCTATAGTTACCTTTAACTTAACCCAACTTTAATGGCAAGTTGTAATAATGGCCCTTAGTAAATTATAACAAAACAAAAAAAGCTGAAAACATACATATTTTGAACTGAAATGGTTTTGTTTTTATTGTATATCTTTTAGTCTCTTAAAGTAATATAAAAGGTTAATTAAATAAAGTTGAGATTATTTATTAATTACAATAATAGTAAAAAAAAAGTATATCATATTTATAATAAAACCAAGGGGAAAAAACATTTTAAAAATTAGAGAAAAATAGCTAAGCAAAGTGCTTAAAAACTGCAGTTTTGAAATGGTTTGCATTGTTCATCATTTGTATTTGAGTGGTAGTTGGCTCCAGAGACGAATGGAACGAATGAAAGAAAGTGTTGTTGAGAGATCTCCTTGTTATATTTTATGGAGTTAATCCTGTTTCCTCTATTCGATCTAGAAAATATAAATCTCTCATATAGATAAGGGGGCTGTCGATTATCAATAATAGCATTCAAATACATACATAATTGGCCATTAAAATCCTTCAGTCAGCATTACGTGTATGTTCAGTCATGTTGTGTATGTTAATTTCATACACGAGTGGCGGGACCTTCAGTTTAAAGTCGACTCCGAACGACAGATTTTTGAGAAACTTTTCATGGCAATTTTATTTACTTTCAGAGTTTTTGCTAGAAATCTGCGACTTCCTCGCCAAAAAAATATTTTTTTTGTCATATTTCATTTTGATGGCTGGCCTGGGGCTCGAACCCGGGCTTTACGTCTAATAAGCGAACACACTACCTACTAGACTACGGCGACTACATATTAATATGTAACATATTAAATTAATTACTTGTAAGGATCATTAGTACAAATTTTTTGGAAAAGTGATGAATTCAGTTTGTATTAGGTGAAGTCTATGTTTTGGCAATTGCAATTGCAATCCAATTTGCACATATTTTGTTGGCAGCGAAATATGTGGAGATCGAACCAAACAATTTGTTTTAAGTTCACTTTTCCTAACGCAAAATTTTAAAAATATTTTAATCGATTCTGAATGAAGTACGTACATTAACGGTTTTTTTTGCTTTTTTAGTGCAATCAGTGAATTGATATAATATAAAATATATTTTAAAAATAGTAAATATAGTTTGTTACATTCGTTAGTTAATTCATTGTAAATTAATTCCTCTGATTTTAATTTATCTCGTGAGGAAGAAAATTTAAAATATTCTAGTAGTACTTGCCAGTTTTATAAAAATTCGCTCAACACATCTTTGGTGTGATAGCCATCTAGTGATAGATGTTGTTAAGATTTTTCTTTTCTCCTCATTAAGCATGATCTGAAATTCTTCCAACTCGGTACATCTTTTTGAGCTTCCCGATAAATATGTTGCAATCTGCGTTATAAGTTCCTCTGGTGCCCTTGGCAATGAAAGACAAGCTTTATTTGCAATATTGCAACTGAGTGGCAGATGCATTTTATTTTTATTACTTCCGGGTTTTCTTCCATCAAACGAGAGGAAAATGAGTTGTGTTGACCTACCATAACGTGCTCCATCGCAACACATTTCAATTATATTTGAAAATCGAATTGAGTTATGTATCTGCACTGCAGTCAGGTCCAACAGCTAAAAGGTCCAAAATTTGTATAATTACTTGCTCCTGCTAAACGTCATAAAATCTTTCTAGCACACACATTGTCTTATTGGATCCAATATCCGTACTTTCATCTATAAGAACAGAAAATTTAGCATTCTGTAACTTTTTAACCGATCTTAATTTTTTTGTTCTTCAGCCAATACGTTTTTAATTATTTTAGTGCATTTCGTTCTGCCTAATTTACTCTTCTTAATAATATTTGAATCAGGCACAATTTCTTCCCGAAGTGCTAGCAGATGATCCACAACCTGCAATGCTACATTATGTTCAGCAAAAAAATGCGCTGAGTCGAATTTCAAAATTCTCAACAGGATCAGCACCTGTATTCTGTTTTGTGAAAAAAATGTTGACTGGTGTTGTTGTGCTTGCTGCCGCAACATTGGTTTGATGTATTTTTGTCAGAACATGTTTCTTAAGTTCCGACATTCAACAATTCATAACTTTTCCACAGTCTTTACATTTGCATTTAAATTTGTCATCTTTGATTTTTTCCATCCAACCTTCAAATTCCTTTTCCTCAAGCCAGCTTTGACAGAGTTTTTGCTTCCGATATTTCTTTGGCTGAACATCACTTTCCTCAGAAGAACTAACTAGCTCAGATAGTTGTCTACAAACACATTTAATATAAGTTGCACACTTCTTCTAAACTTAAGTATATATTTTTACCTAAAGAAATTCGGGCAATTCACACAACTTTGTATCGTGTATGTTGTATTGAATACATTTGTTTGTTTGTGAACGCTCAGTGCTATGCTGTATTGTGTATTTCGTGGCATTCAAACAATTTGATAGCACGAAACCAACAGAACTTTCTAAAGACATATGAAAACATATACACATTTTTTTCATTCACACAATTTGATAGCACGAAACCAATACAACTTTTAAAAACATATGTGGGCAATTCACACAACTTTGTATCGTGTATGTTGTACTGAATACATTTGTTTCTTTGTGAACGCTCAATGCTATGCTGTATTGTGTATTTCGTGGCATTCAAACAATTTGATAGCCCGAAACCAACAGAACTTTCTAAAGACATATGAAAACATATACACATTTTTTTCATTCACACAATTTGATAGGACGAAACCAATACAACTTTTAAAAGCATATGGAAAAAATGTGTATAAGTGTATCAGATTTTTATATGAAAATTATCAACAACAATCATACACTGTTGTATGCTCTTCCAACAATACAATGCATACAACGATACAACGGATTGTGTGAATTGACCAATAGTTTTTAATTAATCAAGGAATTTGTTAGCGTTCTTATAATATGATTTTTTTTTTTGCATATTTCTAACAAAATTCAAAAGAAAAACGTCCACAACTGCTAATATTACCATATCAGCCCAAATATAATTTAAAAAATGCAACATTGAACTATTGGTGGCAGTTAAGTGTGGCCAATTAAAATTATGAGTTTTCTATACAAAAGCCTCATATACATATAAAAAGTACCTATATTTGGATTAAAAAACAAAATCTTTCCCTTTTTCCCTACGCTAACATATTTTTATAAAAAAACCTATTAGTAGGGATTTTCCCCTACTATTGGCAACACTTCCCAAGAAGGTTGCCTGCTTTGCCTTGCCTTTTATATTGCAGAGTAAACAGTTTAATGAATGTTCTTGAAGGCGAATGTTCATGGCTTCGCCTTCTCGAGATCTCTATAAATATAAACATCTTTATTTGATTACTGTTGTTTATGTATTTTGTTTACATTCGTTCTTGTAGTTTTGTTTACTTGTTTACCATTTTTATGCTGGTGTATGGTACGCAGTGCGATAATTTGGAAACAAATTCATTGTTTTGTTTTTGTAGTTTTTGTTTATAATTTTAATGTTAAACGATGTAAAAGCAAAACACCAGTATCTTGATTTTTCATTTTCGTAACACTGCTGTCCACTTAAGCCTGTACATCCCGAATACGCTCATTATCTCTTCTTCCAGATTTCACCAGACACTATGTGTACGACCTTCATTTTTGCTCGGCCTAGCTAGTTTGTAGCTTGGGAGATAATCCCTTATTCCGCTTTGGGTTGTAGAGTAGAAATAGTTATCCCTCATGGAAGCTACCAGCATTTTTTGCACGATCATAGCCGGCTTTCATTCTATCACTGACCATTTTTATTCGTGTGCGTACATATTCATGAAGTTCACTTAGACTTTCCTGTTTTCCAGCGCCTCTCTGTGGGACACTTAACACCAAACTCTAAGCCACCAGGCAGTTTTATCTCAGCCTCAAAAATAACCTTGGCGGGTTATCAAGATGTTGAATTATAGACCGCAGATCGGTACGCCAGTAGAAACCTCGGAATGTGTTCGTCCCAATCTTTCTGTTGCTTGCTCACTACTTTTCGCAAGTATTCCTCCAGGTTTCGATTAAACCGTTCTACCATTCCGTCAGACTGTGGGTGAAGCTGCGACCTTCGAGGACGTGGATACGCCATCTGCTGTAACAAGATGCTCCAAATATTTTACTTGTTTTTGGAAGAATGCACATTTCATTACGCTTAGTTTTAGTCCAGCCTCTGATATTCGTTGCAGAACTTCTGTCAGGTTCTTGAGGTGTTCGTTGAAAGTTCTGCCCATCACTATTATGTTATCGAGGTACACCAGGCAAGTCTTCCAATGCAGCCTCTTTAGTACACGTTCCATAGCTCGAATGCGGCCGGAGCAATATAGGCATAACATTAAACTGCTATAAGCCGCCGTTCGCACTGAATTCAGTTTTTTCCTTGTCCTTGTCTGCAATCTCCACCTGCCAATACCCGATTTGTAGATGCAATGTAGAAAACCACTTCGTTCTGCCTAGCGTGTCGTCAATTCGCGGTACCGGGTAACTATCCTTTTTAGTGACATCATTCAGCTTCCTGTAATCTACGCAGAATCTTGTACTGTCATCTTTCTTTTTGACTAAGACTACAGGTGAGCTCCCCGGACCAGACGACGGTTCAATTACACCGCTCCTTTGGTCCTTGGCTGACATTTCGGCAGGTTTCGGTTTCCACACGCACCCATATCAATGATTCAATCTGAGGTGAAACATTTATGCTTGGTCTTTTGTCCGTTTTCTTCCAAAACTTGATGAAATCTCTTTAAATTTATTTAAAAGGAATTCTTCTTCCTCCACGATTTCCATTTTTCGTACTTTGCTTACTTGTTGTCTAGAAGTCGTGCGAGCGGTTCCCTGGATTAGTGCGAAGGCCATCTCTGCAAAGGTTGTTTTCTGTGTAGAATATACTGCTAATTTGATGTCAGAGTCGCGTATACTATTGACAAACTCTTCCGTTTTAAAATTATCTATCAGCGGATGGTTTTCTCCTGGGTATGTAAGCTGCACTAATCTCTCGACCTCCATTGCAAAGACGTGAAGTGACTTATTAACCTTTTGCGCACGGCTCCATGCGGTACAGTTCTCGTCTGCGCTTGTCACCGAATTTTACGCTGTAACGCCACCATTAAGTAGTTGTAGTTGTCTCTGCTGGCTACTGTCTCGAATTGGAATTTAAATACGGATGGGGGTGAGCTACCATCAAAGCAAGTTGTTCTTATCCTGCCGGTACTTTCTGATACGATTAGCACTGGTTCCGGTAGTTGGCTATGGGGGTTGTTGATATTCTCCTTCATTATAACGAGTTTTCCGTCAACGTAAAATTATTCACTTTCGTGTCAACAATCTTTTCTAAATTTGACAACTTTTCCTCGACACTAGTAATTCTTTTTGTTGTCGCTTCAAGTTTCTTTTCCATTTTTGACAAAATTTTTTGTTCTCTATTCTAAATTTTTGTCTGCGCATCAGCAAATAGCTTTTTGTTTGCACTTTTTCTATCATAGCGACGAATTTATGTCAATACCGCTGGGGGTTGCAGAGGCCTGTAACTCTCGTTCCTCCACATGTTCGAACTCGTAAGTTTCGAAATCAATACGATGCTGCTAAAGTTCTTCCCTTAATCGCCTTTGGAGTTCATTCTTCCTACCCGTTGCTGGCAACTCTAATTTACCCAACTCTCGTTTGAGCCGTTCCACTCTTAGTTTGGAGAGTTTAATTTAAATTTTTTTATATTTATTTATTTATTTTTTAATTTTTCAATCTCCCTTCTGATACCAATTGTGACGTTTTTACCTTTTAAAAACGTTTAAAATATGACCTCGTAGATTGCAAATAAAATAAAAATTAATTTGTTTTCAATTTTAATTGAAATTCTTTATTATTCGCACAATTCTGTGTGCCACTGTTCACAACTATATGTAAACAACAACAATTGCTTTGCTTGTTATTCCTCTGTTTACCCCCTTTGCATAAACAATAACAATTACTAGACAATTGTTCGACTGATCTTTTTAACGGTGATTTTCAAACCACGATTACTCTTTTACACACCGCGTCTTCACGCAAGACTGACTGAACTTTTACTAACTCTGTTGCCTGCTTTGTCTTGCCTTTTATATGGCAACGTAAACAGTCTGATGAATGTTATTGAAGGCGAATATTCGTGGCTTCGCCTTCTCGAAATCTCTATAAATGTAAACATCGTTGTTTCATTATTGTTGTTTGTGTATTTTGTTTACTTTTATTCTTGTAATGTTTGCTGTTGTATTTTTGTTTACTTGTTTACCATTTTTAATGCTCGTGTTTGTTGGTATATTTTTGTTTACTTGTTTACAATTTTTTATGCTGGTTTCTATTGTTATATTACGCAGTGCGATAATTTGTAAACAAGTTCATTGTTTTGTTTTTGTAGCTTTTATTTATAATTTTAATGTTAAACGATGTAAAAGTAAAACACCAGTATCTAGATTGCTTTCATTTTTGTAACAATATTATCGGTTGTTGATGTTAGCAATACTTGTAAGAATTTCTGATCTACAGTATGAGAAATTTATGAATAATTTCAAAAACTTCGAGTAATTTCACAAACAGCTTATATTTGATTTAGAAATAAGTAGGTAGGTAGGTAGAGGTGGCCCAAAGATTTCTGATAGACGCACTTAGCCAACATGGAGCCCATTGTGATGCCACATTTTTCGTCAATTATTCGCTAGTCCTGGAACCACTTAGAGCTTAAAATGAAGCGACTTAAACTGTCGATGTCAATGTTCGATAAATCACTTAGATCATCGATGTAGTAGGCACCAAGATGACCCTTTCTCCCTTGACATAGTCTCGGGCATGTTCCCAGCAGGTGAAGAACGGTCTGATCTTCCTCCCTAGTTAAGTCTAGCAGATAGTGTGTTGGCTTATTAGACGTGAAACCATGGTTCAAACCCCAGGTTAGATATCCCCAACAAAACGTAATATGAAAGAAATATTTCTTCGACGACTGTCTCTCAGCAGATTTCTAACAAAAACTTTGAGAGTAAATAAACCTGCCATGAAAACGTTTGTGAAAAGAAAGGAGGAGAAAAAAGGAGGAAAAAACAAAAAGTGTTCGGCAAATTTCTGATGGCATAATTTTGTTTTGTTTTGGTAGCTAAAATAGTACCTCCATTATCAATTCTATTAAATAATCTACGAATTTAAGTAAGTATACCAGAGCAGAGTAAAAATATGCGGACCATATAAGGCTCTAAAAAGGTTAGCTAATGCACGCAATAGAATCTCAGAGCACTTCTTCGTGAAAAGTGCTAGAAAGTGTAGTCTTTTTTATTTTACATATGAATAGCTATCTTGCTGTCACTTTGTTTGGCAACAAGCCAAATGCTATTATGCCTGTCACAAACTTTTATCAATCAATATCGAGGTTTTCTCTACAAGTTAGATTGAATAAAGTAGTTTGATATGATGATTTCATAACAGTCTTAGTTAAACTTGGATTTAGTTAAAGGTACTGTTAGCTAAAGGGAACTGTAAAGTTAGCTTTAAATTATTTTCGTTATTACAACTTACAGATAGAATAAAGTTAACTTTTTCAAAAATATGGCACTGCCGGAGCAATGTCGATAGTACTGCTCAATTAAACAAGTTTCTTTTAAACGCATGGGCAACGAAGGGCCTCTTTTTTTGTTGTTGTATATGCTCATTGTGAGAAGCTAGGCGGTAATCTTGACTGAAGGGTTGTAATGGCCAATTATGTATGTATATGATCATTCTGTTTATATTTGAAGTTGCCATATTGAAAATAATATAAATAATATGGCAAGTTCAAAGATAAAGTGAACTTTAAAAGTTAAAGGATGGGATGATCTTCCCTTTTGCTTAACGCTCACTTTTATCTTATTGTGTACTCATAGTGAAAAACAATTTATCTGGCCGTTAAAATCCGCGCTTTAGTTAACGTCAAGTTGTAATAATGGCCCTTAAAGATTTATTCTCCTTCGGTCTGATTCTAATACATATTTTGTTTTTTTCTTTTTCCAAACATTAACTTACTTTTCAGTTTGTATTCTATTATATTGTATTTATAATAATTTCTAACATTTAATGTACATATTTATAATGAAATTAATATTTTATATCTATTTTAATTGCAGGTATAAAATATGCCCAATGATTTCTTTAAAAATGAAGTTGACAATATAATTTTTCACATTGAAACACTGCTACGTATGACTATGGTCGGATTATCCTTTAAAGGAAATAAAATTTTAATAAAAGTATACAGTCGAAAAACGTCAGGCAATTCACCTTTAATTGCCTGTAACTTTTAGAATTCTTTTGCAAAGTTAAATACTAGATAATAGTGACATATTTTTATATTGCCTTGTAATTAATTTAAATCAACACTATTGATATATTTTTATATTAAATAAAAGTATAACAATTATATATAATATACATATATATATATATATATATATATATATATAAATATATACTATATATATATAAATATATACTATATATTGTATACATAATCTATTAAAGAACTCACAATTGGTATGATGTTATATACTCATTTCATAGATCATATCAATTCTACAATAATACTTGAAAACAAAAGGAAAATATTTTCAAAAATGTTCTAAGCATATGCTCACTGTTTAATATGTGAATAGTATAGTATGTATGTTAATATATGTAAAAAAAAACACTAATAATAATAATAATATTAATATTATTTAATAATCACGAACTGCATTCGTAGTAGTTAATAAATCAACTGTCACGTATATGGACGGATTAACGTATTAAAATTAACGTAAAGAAAAAACTTCATTAATTATCTTTATTTTGCGTTGTTCACACTAAATTCGTAAATCTAAATTCTAAATCTTTTCATCTTTTTCTTTCAATAGTTACAATATTTTATAGCTATGCGCTATGGACAAAATATTAATTTCTTAATTTTGAATTGAATGACAGTTAAAAATAGCTAATATGTATAAAATTTTGTACCTCATTAGAGTATAAACTATTTTGATTATCTATGTATTTAATAGAACTTTGTTCTAAGAGTCCAATTGTCCCCGTGTTGGATTTTCGTTACTGCTTAACTTTATAATGCACACTCATGATCATAATAATAGAAACATTATAACTGAAACATTTTCACAGTTATTTTTTTAAATTAAATTTCGTACTTAATTGTTAATATTGTTCTTGATAAGGCAACATGAAATTTTATGATCTCTTTGGTTATACTAGTGTTGGTGAAATCTACTACTACTCTTAATAAATAATTCATTTTGTTACTTCTTGTTTTGAATTCAAATATAAAAATTCAACTTTGTATGTTAATTAAATTAATTTTTTTTTCTAATATTGAGTTAGTTTTAAATTACTTTTAAATAAGAACATTACTTTACTGTTCCTGTCTTTCGGAACAAGAACAGCTTTCAGCATTGTATAGCAAAAAGTCCGAACAACATTAATACTTAGACTTTGTAAACAAATACATAGTAAAAACGATTGCTATACAAGATCACTTTTTAAATGACTACCTTTGGAGTGCAGCATACCATCGGAAAGGCAAAAATTACAAACAAAAAAAGAGTACATATTGCCAAATAGAAGCAGTTATACTATGTTCAGACATGCACTTTTATTGCATAAATCGCAATAAACGCCATTATTGAGCTCAATATTTCATATAAAGTTTCAATTAATTATTGCGCAATAAATACGCAAATTGTTATAATATTGAGTAAAACATAAAATGCAGCACTGTCATAAGTACGTTCAGTGAGCATATTACAATTATCCAAACACTTTCTAATGACAAAAAAAAATACAAACAATGTTGTTGAAACAACCAGCTGTCAAATGAATATTGAATAAGCAGCTGAACTGCGTATATGTTATTATGTCTGAACACTTGAAATATTGTTCTCAAATAACCGAATATTGACTCAATAAAAATGCATATCTGAACATTGCATTAGATATAAAAAAATACCTAATATTCTTAGTAATTAATATCAGTTTAATAACAGAGGATTGATTTGACCGTCAATACAAAATGAAGGGCTATTTCAATTGAAAATTATTGCTGATTTTTCTGTCTGTTTTTTTTTTTGTTAATTGTTTAAAAAAATTTAACACAATAATAAATCTATTAATTTGATCGTGAGGGTAGTATATACAATATGTACAATTTGTAGAGTGATGAGTATTGTATGTACAGTCAGACATATATACATATACATATATATATATATATATATATTTAGAATACTATAATAATGTAATTAGAACTAAATTGTAATAAATTCTCAATATATCGTTAATATTACTCTAAACAAATAAATTAATTAAATGAAACTCGAAAGGAAATAAAAATCAAGCATACACTCTAAAAACATTTATGCTTAAATTTAGCACATCCAAAATAAAAAGCTTTATTAGAAAAATTACTTCTAAACATCAAAGTATGACAATTGTAATAAATAAAAAAAAAGTAAAAATGAATAATAACTAATAATAACTATAATAATAATAAATAACAATTATTATTCATCAAATATAAATTATGTGTATTGTAAATAATAGTGAGACTTGTAAATGAAACTCAATTATACATACTTATGTTAAAAACTGATAAACATTTTCGGCCAACACGTTCCGGATTCACAAGGACTAGATAGCCATTCTACAAAAAACAAGAAAAACCAAAACAGTATCGATTAAAAGGCAATAACGTCCCCAACCCACAAAATTAATGCTAACCAATAAATTAAATGCAATATTAATATTTGTTTTTCTTTAAGGTATTGATTATTTATGGAAAATATATACATACATACATATGTAATAAAAGATTTGTTATATCAATTATTTTTTTCTTCCTAATATCTAACTTTCTGAGATGACTTTGTTAACGTTTAAAAAATGTCTACTAAGAATTTTTTTAAACTTATACCTTCCAATAGTGAAACTAATTTATGTCAATTTCATGTATTCATTAATTTTCATTTATTAAGATATAATTAAATTTTAATTATTACATATTACTGAAGCCCAGGGACTATCAGAAAGTATAATATCTATAAAACGAACATCACAGAAAATTAAATGTAGGACTCAATACAACAGCGCAATGCACTTCCCCCCAGATGTCAGATTCCAAATTACTGCATCATCATCCTAGGACCTGCTACAGTAGTTCAATAAAAAAAAATAAAAATTACATCGCGGAAGTCAAAAGTGTTTAAATATACCATTTATACAGTGCTGTGAAAAATAATAAGAACACCAATGTGACACTTAGGGCCATTATTACAACTTGCCTTTAGTTAAAGGCAGGATTTTAATGGGCAGATAATTTGTTTTTCATTATTATAAATGGACAATTAAGTAGAAGCGAGCGTTAAGCCAAAGAGAAGATCATCTTACCTGTAACTTTTAAAGTTTAGTTTATGTCTGAAATTGCCATACATACTATGTACCAGAGACCAGCAATAAACGATGAATAGATTCGAGGCATACTCAAAATTTCTCATACTTATACGCATTCATACTTATTTTAATATCATACTCATACTACTCATATTCAAAGTTTGAAATACTCATCGTACTCACACTTAACAATACGCATGATGTTATTGGGGCAATTCACACAACTTTGTATCGTGTATGTTGTTGAATACATTTGTTTATTTGTGAACGTTCAATGCTATGCTGTATTGTGTATTTCGTGGCTTTCAAACAGTTTGATAGCCCGAAACCAACACAACATATGAAAACATATACACATTTTTTTCATTCACACAATTTGATAGCACGAAACCAATACAACTTCCAAAAACATATGAAAAAAATGTGTATAAGTGTATCAGATTTTTATATGAAAATTATCAACAACAATCATACACTGTAGTATGTTCTTCCAACAATACAATGAATACAACGATACAACGGTTTGTGTGAATTGACCAATTGATTTCGACTCTCCATGATTCATCGTATACACGAATCACAAAATAAGTATGATTCGCGTACGAACACTACATTACTCACAAGACGGTTGTGTGTTTGTTCTGTTTGCTGTCTTTGGCTTTTTTGTTTATGTATCTTTCTTCTTTTATTTTGGAAATGCAACAACAACTAAGACTGTAAATATTGAAGAATGAATCGAATCACTCGAATCATTTATGAGTATTATAAATATTTTTCTAAATTTATGAATCTGAATAAGTAGGCATATGAATCAAACATATTTCGAATGTTATGTGTTTGATGGCAACGTTGTACTCATACTCATTGCAACCTGTACTTATAAATCAAAGTTGTAGTGAGTACGAATGAAGCAGAGTAGTTGAATTTTAATACTGTTGACTCACTCATACCCAAAATTTCATGAGTACTTATGAGTAGCGAAAAAGCGATTCATTGCTGATCTCTGATATGTACCTACAAAATGAGCAAACTCAATAAAATTAGATGCTTGTTGTTGCCATTGCGTTTAAAAAAAACTTGTTTCATTTGGCAAATGTTCACAACAACATTGCTCCTGCACTGCCATGTTTTTAAAAAAGTTAACTTTATTTTGTCTGTAGCATGTAATAACGAAAAGAAGTTAAACGTGACTTTAAAGTTCACTCTAGCTAAAGCTACCTTAACTAAACCCAAGTTTAACGGCAAGTTGTAATAATAGCCCTTGGAGATTTGATGAGAAATTAAGTAGATCGTTGTTAAGAATCTTCAGATTTCATTGTGGTTTTATGATTTTTTTACTTGGATTTTGTGGTGCAGATCGACCTATCCACTAGACTACCAAAGCACCTAATATGCAACACTCGTAGACCTATTCACTACTCATTAAGATGTATTAATATCTGTAGAATGTTTACGAATTTTTTTTTTTTTTTTTGCAAAATTCGAAACTTTTTTAATATCAATTACTATTGGTCCAGTTTAAAAATCAAATGTAAGGTATTTTACTAAGTTAGTCTTTTTAAGTTACTTCAAATCAGTGGTGTTGTCGAGCCGGAACGCTCTGGAACGTCGTTCCGGTACTTCATTTTTGGACAGGAACGCGTTCCGGAATATTGTTTGAGTATCTACTAAGCGTATTTTATAATTTGTTAACTAATTTTTATTAAACGTTTCTATTATTGTAATAAATATATATACATATATATACATATACACAACATGGGTTTCGTAATGATTTTCGTTTCCTTTCCTTTTTATGCTATATACAGGGCCGATCCTGGCAACGGACGAAAATTGGGGGAAATCTCCCTCCCCCCGTCGTCAAATTTGGGACATGAGACCGCATATAGCGGCCCCCTACCCAGGATTGGCCCTGTCTATATAATTATAAATTAGCACAACACCACTGCTTTAAATTCTTATAGTGCTAAATCACTCAGTTTTAAATTTTTATTTCATTTGATTGACATATTTTTAAAATTTTAGAGGGTGCCCTGGTAGTCTAGTGGGTAGTGTGCTAGACTATTAGCGTGAGGGTCGTGGGTTCGATTCCCACCAGAGACTCTGGTCTGTGACACTACACCGAGCATATGGTCCTGTTACTCCGCTCGTATAAAATTAGAACATAATTTGTAATTGTATTGTAATTAATAAATAAATAAATAAAAATAAAACTTTCATTGTGATACCACCCTAGGGAAAACCATGCCGAGTCAAAAATAAATCTTGCTATTGCAGCAATCTTTATATTTGAGCGCTAGGTCAACGAGTCAGAAACCTCCGTCTCTTTATGCCAAGAGTAGGGCGCTAACACATGAGCTGAAAGATAGTCTCTTTCTTCTTCTCCAGCAAAATCTAGAAATATTGAACTTACTTTGGTGCTATCAATCGAAGTGAGGCTTCTCGTGAAACGAGAAACGAGATTATACGAGAGGTATCGTATAATCGAACCTAGTATATCTATGTTTTAGAATAGCAGCATTGTCCATAGTCCAGATTGGATCAGAATTTGACCGCATTGAGTCTTACAGCCACCAACTCAGCCCTCTGTCTCAGTAGGAGGTCGGAGAGGAACCAATTATGTAAGTGTAGTGGAACAGACCGCACTGGTAATCAGAACAGCTGACTGCCTGCATACTCTGTCCATCAGTTGACCGTGGCATTGTGTCTTTGTACCAAACATGTACACCGTAGAGCCAGATTGACTGCACCACTGCCCGATAGAGCCAATTTGTGATGGTTGTAGGTGTAGAGCGCTATTGTGGGTCTCCTAACCCTATCAATAATATTATCCTTCCATGAGAGCTTGGGACCAAGAATGATCCCCAGATATTTAACTCTCTTATACAAAAAAAAGTTGAACCCAATTTAGGATCGGTAAGTTAAAAATCGCCTGGTAAAAAGCATCAATTCCGTTTTGCGATGAACGCCATTCAGTTACAAGCTTTAGAGCCTTGTTCCATCGCAGACAGAGAGAGTGTGCGGATCGAACCTTTATACCATAATAGCCAGATCGTGCGCATAGCCATAGTCCTTAAATCGTGTCGTTGCAGTTCCTCTACAACGATATTCCACAGCACGGGTGACAGAACACCACCCTTTGGTGTGCGTCTCTTCACTTCCCTTGCCATATGAACCTTACCTTGAGATGCATTAATTATACTCCTGGTTAAAAGTTCAAAAGAATAGGCTTTCTAACATTGCGCCATGGCAACAGCCTTCGAATGGATATTATTGAAGGCACCCTCCACTTCAAAAAAAGCTGCTAGTGAGAAAAGTTTATAAGCCAGAGGGGGAAAGTGGTTCGACCTTATCTCGGGGACAAGAATCCTTTCCATTGTTTTTAAGTACGAATTGACTGATAGGTCTGACCTAACTCATAGCAGGTACATACGAGTACTGAAGACAGGCATAAAAGATCCGCTGCAGCCGGTTTATCACCATATAAAATGTTCCCTGTAGGTCCATAGGTATAATTTCATTAGTACCGAGTGATTTGAACTGTTTGAATGAGACAATGGCCCACCGAAAGGTGTCCACACTCAAATTTAAGGTAATCCTTTGTGTAGATGTCCCCGAACGAATTGAAGAACATGAGTTCGTCATCTGCATTCAATATCGACAATTCAAATATCTGCCGGAAGCATGACACTTAACCTAAGTCTATGTGGGATTTGATCTTTGGGAATAACACGAAGTTGTGTCTCCGTCCACAATTCCCCAAGCCCAGCAATGGCGAGCTTGTAGAGGTCCATGATCGTTGGTCCTTAAAAGCTTTTAATTTATCAGTTCGCATCATGGACACGTAGGAGGGACCAATACACAATGGCGCAAATCAAGGAGTCCTTGGTGATATCTAATAGTGAATATGAAAATAGGTTCCAAGACCTGCCTGACCTGGACGACTCAGTGGCAGATGAGAGTGAGTTTAAAGAGTACTCGGTAGAAGTTCCTCCAATAGTTGTTGATTCTAATCATAGTTTTTCCAATGTTATCTAGATCCTTGGGAATAACTGCAAATACGAGAGAATGTCTGTTGGCACTAAAGTTAGGCCGAATAGCCTTTTAATATACGAGGGCGCCATAAAACACTTAAAAGAAAGAACTTTCTACACATATCTAGTGAAAGACCAGAACAAGTTCAATCCACTGTTCATTTAATATTGAATCAACTAATATTAAAGAGGTTATAACCGCAAGGACTTCTGCAGATGATGCTATTTATATGCTGGAGTTTAACAGGAACCAAATTTCGCAGCGAGAAGTTTTTTGAATAACATTTTTTCTCAGTATTGCAATCTATTGGAGAAATCCAATACGTCGTTCAACAACAAAAAATAGTCTAAAGGCGTTAAATCGCAAGATTTAGGCGGCCAATTGACCGGTCCCGAACGTGAAATAAAATGTTTACCGACCTCGCCTCTCAATAAGTCAATTGTTACGCGTGCTGTGTGGCATGTGGCACCTTCTTGTTGAAACCACATGTCATGCAAGTCAAGCTCTTACATTTTGGGCAAAAAAAAGTTGGATATCATCTCACGGTAGCGCTTACCATTCACAGTTACGTTACGATTCGCAGCATCTTTGAAGAAGTATGGTCCAATGATCGCACCAGCCCATTAACCGCACCAAACTGTGACTTTTTCTGGATGCATTAGTAGCTTTTGCAATGCTTCTGGCTGATCTTCACACATACACATGCACTTATACGCTTTATTTTTAAGTGAAATAATAGAAGTAGAGTCCTATATTATCCAACATTTTGTAATTTTTATCACACTTACTGTATTAATACCGATCTGAAGTAATATGTAATTAAACACCGAAAATAAACAATGAATGCTGAAAATTCATCACCGCATTTGAAAATTGGAGTAATTTAGTTGTAAATTTATTATTTTGTTTTTGCCAAAAGTAGTTAATATATTATCGGAGAACAACTAACTACATACGTAGAATATTCGTGCCAGAATGGGATATCAACTGAAAGTAGATAAAGGGTGTTTTTTATAGAGGTATAGAACTTTAAGTTGGCATTACTTTTCAAGATGGCGACCGATTTAACAGCTGTCAAGTGATTTATTCTCAGTTTGGTCTGGCAATTCATCATGAATAGACTCACGCCTGGGCAACGCTTGCAAATAGTACAATTTTATTTCGATTTATTGAATGACACGTTTGGTGACCGCCTAATTTCACGTTTTGGACCTGTGAATTGGCCTCCAAGATCTTGTGATTTAACACCGCTAGACTACTTTCTGTGGGGCTATGTAAAGTCATTGGTCTATGCGGTAAAGCCACAAACGCTTGACCATTTGGAAGACAACATTCGCCGTGTCATTGCCGATATACGGCCACAAATGTTGGAAAAAGTCATCGAAAATTGGACGTCCAGATTAGACTACATCCGCGCCAGCCGTGGCGGTCATATGCCAGAAATCATATTTAAAATGTAATGCCACAAGATTATCTTTCGGATAAATAAAATTCATGTCAATCGAATAATCCATCGTTGTTTTATTGCAACTTAAAGTTCTGTACCTCTATAAAAAACACCCTATATTAATAAGCCTTAAATATTTGAATGATCTGACGTTCTTCGAGGATTGAATAGAGCTTTGGCCCAAGTGAGCAAATCATTTTAAAGCGAACATCATATGCTCTGATAGACAAATAAATATTTTTCAAGAAAACTAAATTGAACAATCTTCGTGCAGTGTACAGTGGGAAGCAAAAGAATACATCTCGATGTTCTATTTACTTCAATTTGCATAAAAATATGAATATTAAACAGATACACTTTTATTTTTGTTCTTAGTTCTCTATGGACATTTCTTAACTTAATTGGAAACAGTTTGGTCATGAAACTAAAATATATAAGTCACGTGTAGATTAGATCTAATCGAATAGATCAAATTTAAAAAAAAACGTTCAGTTTGTTTTTGTTTTATTTTTTTTTTTTAGAAGAAATTGTTACAATATTTAAGAAAATTATGAGGATGCTATTAAAAAATATTGAAGATAATTGGTATGAAAAATGACAAAAGCTCAAAATAAGCCAATCGTTCCTATTTGGGGTTCTATTAAGCAAAAAAAAAACATTATTTACAGAAATAGCTTAGACGTCGACAAAAGTTATTTACCATTACTCATGTACTTACTTACTTAATTGGCCATAACAACCCGTTTAACGGATTTCGGCCTGCCGCAACACATCCTTCCAGGCGCCTTTGCTTCTTGCGCGCCTACGCCAGTTGGTCACATCAATCGATGACAGGGCTTCCTCGATTTGGTCCTTCCAACGGATACAAGGTTGTCCTCTTCGCCGACTTCCGCAGATTCCCGCATCAAATACCCGTCTCGCAGGAGCATACTGCTCCATTCGAACGACATGGCCGAGCCAGCGCAGCCGCTGGATATTAATACGCTGTACAACGTCTACGTCGTTGAGGAGCTCATACAGCTCACTGTTGGATCGGATACGGAAATCACCACCAACTCGCACTGGACCGAAGATCTTGCGTAGGACTTTTCTCTCGAACACTCTCAAGGCTGCTGCATCTGTACTTAATAGGGTCCAAGAATATGGATATAAAGAATGCGCATTATGTAGAAATAAAATTTCTTATAGCGGGTTGTAACATCGTGACCCGCTCTCACCAAACATTACAACCCGCTCTCACTAAAATCATTTCTGGATGAGGAGGGTGGAAGACAGAAGGAAAATAAACACAAACAAAGAGCGTAACAATGTGTTGCTCTCATCATAAGAGCTTAAAAATGCATTCAGTTGCTTTGCTTGTCAGCTTCTAAAGAAGAATGTTCATGTCGCTTTTTTCAGACTTCAAATTTACACCCAAAGAAATATTATAGTATGATTCACTAATATCAATGAGAAATGATTTCGATTTTTGGAAGAATACTTGCCAAGTAAAATACGGTGTTTTTAGGTTTTTAGCGCAGTACAATTTTTCTATATTTTTCGCTCACATATACATATTATTGGGTTAATAAGTAGACTTGAAAATATTACTAACAATTTTCCTCTGGGTTAACACATGCCTCTCATAATTTTTATCATGTTCTCTTTGTGTCGACGTCTGAGAATAAGTGGTTTGAGAACAGTGTTGCCTTTTTTGGTTATTTCTAACCAATATTGGTTATTTTTTTGATCAATGTGTAGTTTTTGGTTTTGTTTATTTTTTTCTTATAAAAAAAGCTATTGTTTGTTTCTTTTTTTATTAATTATAATTTAAACTTGAAAAAAAAATAAAACAAAAGTCTACGAATTTAATTTTGGCTATATTTTTTCTTATTTAGTGATTTTTTTCACAAATGTTGGTTACAAAATTTTTCTTCGTAGCAACACTGTTTCAGAAATATAAATAAAAAATTAGTCAAATAACAAAAACGCACGATGAGAGCAACGCATTGGTACGCTCTTGGTTTCTGTATCCTTCCCTTCTATTTTCCCCCCGCGCCATGAAATATTTTTGAAAAATATTGCAAAATATGTTGAAATGCACATTCTTTATACTTTATTTTCTTTGGTCTTGTAGAGTGTTAGTTTTGTCGCACGAGAGAGGTCTCTGCTACTCAATTGCCTATTGAGACCATAATAACACCTGTTGGCAAGAGTGATCCTGCGTTTGATCTCCGGACTGACATCATTTCTGATGGTAATGGCGGAGCCAAGATAGATGAATTCCTTGACGCTATCAAAAGTATAGTTATCGGCCGAAATCTGAGAATCAATACGCCGCGCGTCTCTACTTGTCGATAACATATACTTTGTTTTGCCCTCATTTACTGCCAGACCCATCTTACTAGACTCCCGTTCAATAGCACTAAAGGCAGCAGTAACATCTCGCTTGGTACGCCCTATAATGTCAATGTCGTCAGCGTACGCAAGCAACTGGACACTTTTTTGAACCGCCTTTCGCAGAACACTCTCCATGATGAAGTTGAAGAGGTCACATGATAAGGGGTCGCCTTGTCTGAAACCTCGCACGGTACCAAAATGTTCGGAGAGGTCCTTTCCTACCTTGACGGAACTGCAGGAATTGCTCAACGTCATTCTGCATAACCTTATCAGCTTCGCAGGTATACCGAGCTCAGACATTGTGGCAAAAACACGATCCCTTATGGGGCTATCGAAGGCTGCCTTTTAGTCGACAAAAAGATGGTGTGTGTCGACTTGTTTCTCGTGGGTCTTTTCCAGGATTTGGCGTAGTGTGAAAATCTGGTCGATGGTGGACTTGCCAGGTCTGAAGCCGCACTGATAAGGTCCAATCAGTGTTTTTACGAGTGGCTTCAGCCGTTCACACAATATGCCTGTATGAACCTTATATCCCTGTAATTGGCGCATATCGTAGGGTCTCCCTTTTTCAGGACAGGACAGAGGACACTGAGGTTCCAATCGTTGGGCATACTTTCCTCTAGCCATATTTTGTAGATACGCTGGTGCATGCGCCCTACCAACTCATTACATCCGGTCTTAAACAATTCAGACATTCTAGCACCCGCTAGATGTTAACTAATGCGTACAGCGAAGTCCAATCCCCTGGATGTTAAATTTGGGTTGTGCGTAGGGCTTGGAACCCACCACGTAAAAATCCCCCTCCAATGAAAACAAGAAATACAGAATCCTCCGATAAGATCCCCTTAAGAGTTGACGACCATTACCCATGTCTTATTATAAAAGGAATGAGAATTTTCCAGAAATATTCCTGGCAATAAACGAAAGTGTGTGCCGATAGACAGTGAATGTAAATAAGTCGTTTTCAAGCCGGAAACGCCGTTAACGTAACGTTAAACAAAATATGAAACATAGTGACAATATAATTTGGCACGCCTTACTTTGTAAAGTGCTGATCTAATGCTAAGAATAAAAATTCTGAATGAACAGTTAGGTGAGCAGAACTTTCCTCAATCCGGCTAAGAGTTATTGGTCATTAGTGAAGTGAACGATAAGATAAAAGCTCGATCTGATCAAACTTCTGATGAAATAGTATAGAATTTATTTAAAAATAATGGTTCTTGGAAGAAATACTCGAAGTAAATATGAAATCCAGTGTTTAATACTATTTGTACCAGAGATCAGCAATGAGTATTTAAAAAGATGAGTAGATTCGAATCATACTCATTATTTCTGATACTTATACGCATTCATACTTATTTTAATATCATACTTATGCTACTCATATTAAAAGTTTGAAATACTCATCGTGCTCATACTTAACAATACGCATGATGTTGTTGATTTCGACTCTCATTTGCTCAACATTTACAAGAATCACAAAATAAGTATGATTCGCGTACGAACTCACCAGAAAGTTGTGTGTTTGCTTTGCTTGCTGTCTTTGTCTTTCTACTTTTTTTGTAAATGCAACAACAACAAAGACTGTAAGCTTTGATGAATGACTCTAATCGTTTATGAGTATTATAAGTATTTTTCTAAATTTATGAATCTGAATGAGTAGACGTATGTATGAATCAAACATATTTCGAATGTTATGGGTTTGATGTCAAAGTTGTACTCATACTCATTGCAACCTGTACTTATAAATCAATGTTGACGTGAGTACGAGAGAGTAGTTGAATTTCAATACTTTTGACACACTCATACTCAAAATTTCATGAGTACTTATGAGTAGCGAAAAAACGATTCATTGTTGATCTCTGATTCATGCACACCATGCACAATATATATACATGTAGTCACTTCTACTTTCTACTGTACGTATATATGTATATACACACTCATATATATCATACTGAATAATACATACCTTTAAACCTTACACACGACAACTTACGTACATACTTCCAGAAGGAATATCTTGAGGTGAACCTGATAGTAAAACTTTGCTAATACAGTTATTTCATTTATTTATTAATTGGAAGACATATATAAAATATAGTATTAAAAAATAATAATTAAAAAAAAAGCAAAATATTGTATATCTTTATAAAATTAAATGTAAATGGACAATAAAATAAATGAGGGAACTTAAATAGTCATTATCTTAATGGAAGCACTAAATAGAGTTACCATATCATGTTCTTAGTATAAATGTATGTATGTATAAATAATATCATCATATCATGATATATAATATATGTATATATACATATATGTATGTGTATATATGTATAAAAAAATATTTAATAACTAATGTTTTTTGAGTAGTACCTTAAATAAGAAAAACTTAATATTAGATTGTAAGTAATATATTACTCCCATGGAAGCATCATTATATCTATTTAATACACAAGATATGAATTGTTTTTAAGGTATCTCTTAATTTTGTCAGAAAAAGAAATTAGATTTTATGTATAAATTTGTACCTCTTAGCACCTTATTGAATCAGGTGCTGGATGTTTGATAGTCTTAATATTTATTTGATGATAATAACTGAAATGTAAGTAGGCAGCTGTCGGTAATAAATTGTATGTTTGCACAAGGTCAGCCCAAAAGTTAGCCAATCTAATACATTTTTGTCTGCCGTTAAAAAATATTTGTCCACGATCCAAGGTTTTCTGAATTTTCTAGAGCCATAAGAAATGAATGACCTCAGTGAAATTAAAAAATTGGCCACGAATCTGAAACGTTTTAGTTTAATCAAGTCGATTAAAATTCTACTCCGAGCGAATTCGTTCTTTACTTTATGATTAAAATATTGGAAAGCAAAGTTATGAGCTGCCTAAATAAACACCGTAATCACCAACAACTTAAGGTGTTCATACTAGAAACGTTCGGCTAAAGGTTTTGGGAAATATGTATGTATGTAGTTAAAATGAAGAGAATTTCCAGAATTATTATACATTACATATAGACCGTTAGTTTGTAGAGCAAATACGCTACTTCCATCGTTTACTTGGAAAAGACTGAGGAAATATGTTTAAATAAGACCTTTAGTGGTGACGTTTCATCGTATGAAACCTAGTTACTTGTTATTGGTAGCCATGAATGAAGTATGAGACAAAGTAACAGTCAAATCAATATACTGGATTGGGTCTAAAGACGTCAAAGACAATTCCATCTACAGCCAATAGATTTGTCAACAATGAAATGTTAGAAAAGAAGAAGCTGGACAGTTCTGGCTACAGACGACCATCTGCATATGTTGAGAAACAAAGAGATTTGTAACAGGATTGTTGTGTTGTCTTTGTTAGGTCGGCTAGTTTTGAATTTATCCTTATAATATCTAAGAAATTTATTATCTTTATTATTTTTAAACACCCTCTATATATCTGATAAATATTTCCAGTAGCGAGCAGATGCAAAACTGAATTATAGGACTGTCAATTGCGTCTTTCGAGTGTAACAAAATTTCATAATTACAATTCGAATTTGTTTTTAATTGGTCAATTCACACAAGCCGTTGTATCGTTGTATTGAGTGTATTGTTGAACGAATATACAACAGTGTATGTTTGTTGTTGATAATTTTCAAGTAAAAATCCGATACACTTATACACATTTTTTTCATATGTTCTTCAAAGTCGTATTGGTTTCGTGCTATCAAATTGTGTGAATGAAAAAAATGTGTACATATATGTATGTTTCATATGTTTTTAAAAAGTTGTGTTGGTTTCGTGCTCTCAAATTGTTTGCATGCCAAAAATTATAAAGAAGAATAAGAAGATATTTACAATACGGAATACACAATACCGCATAGCATTGAGCGTTCACAAACAACCAAGTATGTATATTCAATACAACATACACGATACAGAGTCGTGTTAATTGACCAATGAAAAAAATGTGTATAAGTGTATCGGATTTTTACATGAAAATTATCAACAACAAGCATACACTGTTGTAAATTCGTCCAACAATACACTCAAACGATGCAAACGATACAACGACTTGTGTGAATTTACCAAATAATCAATTAATTGTGTCTTTCGAGTGTAACAAAATTACATAATTACAATTCGAATTTGTTTTTAATATAATATTAGTAAAAATGAATTGTAATAATTTTTAACAGTATAAATAAGTTACTTATTCCTTGTTAAAAAAAAAAGACATGGTTAAAATCACCAAAATGGTATAACAACAGATGCTTGTATTGCCAAATTGCATACTGATGTCTCTAGCCGAATTTACATAGTACATATTTCGTGTCAAGTGAATAATCCAAATTTGCTTTGCTGGAAGATCGGCAAAGGAACTGCTAATCGGAAAAGTAAACAGCAAAAAGCAGCATCTGGGTTTTTATTTAATACATCTCGTACGCAGTCCTCGAAAGCAAATAAGTATATAGCCCTGATATTACCTACTAGCAGATAAGCATGATGGCAGATAATGTGAAAGTTAAATGTGAGTTAAGTTAATTTAGATTAGCACACATCATCAAGTTCATCCTATAAATTTTGGAATAAGAGCGGCAATTCTTAATAATGACTACGCAATAACATATTTGGCCAATTCACACGACTTTGTATCATGTATGTTGTATTGAATACACTTTTTGTTTGTGAACGCTCAATGCTATGCTGTATTGTGTATTTCGTATTCGAAATGTCAAAAAACGATAAGAAGAAGAACAACAATATTCATAATTTGATTTTCAAGCAACAAAATGAAAAATATTACGGAAAAAAAGTAAATTAATTAATTATCAGTGCAAACAATTATAATTTTGAAATATTAATTGTTGACACAAGTTACACAGGAAATATTTTTTACTTTTATTCTTCTTGATTACTGGCACTTACATAAACCACCAAACCAATACAACTTTTAAAAACAATACCAATACAATTTTTACAACAAGCATACACTGTTGTATATTCGTCCAACAATACAATTAATACAACGATACAAGAGCTTGTGTGAATTGCTCTAATATTATTTTGAGAAGAATTTTATAAGAAATAAATTTTACCATTTTAAGAATATGTTGAGCAACAAGAAATGCTCATTTTTGCTCGTAACTGTAAATGTTTGTACATAAAGTGATGTTGTATGCCGCTCATTAGGATGTTACATATTTCAAAAATATTCGGTTAAAATCAATCAGTTATGATACATGTTATGGCTTTCAAGTTGTTGAGTTTTATTAATTTACTTTGTAGGATTTTGTAAAAAAAAAAAAAATATTTAATATCGATTTGCAATAATTTTCGTATATATGTATGTATATACCTACTATACGTGATAAAAAAAAAATAACCTTTTACTGAGGTAGAGGGATTTAATTTAAATGTGTATAAAGATTTATCTTAAAAGATATGATGATTTCTAACGACATAGATGAATAGAGTTCATTTAATAACTTTGTACTAGAGTAAAACCTTAAAAAACTAAATATATGTATGTATGTATGTATATTGTGTTTATGAACTCCTTTTAATACATTACAGTACAAAGTTTGTACTTACGAATAAAATGATTGTATTGTAACAGATGAGTAGTAAATGCATGAAAATACTACATTTTAAAAAACTATTTAACTGATGGAAAAATAAAATAAAATTCGTAATTAAGTTATGCCACATATTTGACTAAATATTCTGTCTGTTTGTATACAAGTTTTAGTCTTAAAATATATTTTAATTTGGTACTCCTGATAGAGGAATTAAAAATGCAATAGAGGGGGGGAGGCAAAGAGAGTCTTTACTTTACTGTATCATTTGAAGATAACGATTTTCCTCAAGTAAAGAGCTAAGCGATGTTGTCATATCGTTAATGACCATATTTGATGAGGGATGTGTTGAACTGGTTACATCTGGTTGAAGTTGGCCAGTTGGTAAGCGATTTGCGGTTGGTGGTAGCATTGCAAATTCGCCATTAGTAGAGGTCTGATTTGGATTGTTTTTGGTTTGAAGCCAGCTTTGGCAGTTTTGTACATATTCAAGGGTACGTTGATAGGCATCGGTGCACATTGTAGTACTGCTGCTAGTTGTGTTACTGGCATTGATCGTATTGCAATTGCTGTTGGAATTGTAGCAAGTGGCAGAGGTAGGTATGTAGTGGGTATATGGTCTGGTATTTTGTGTGTAACTAATGTCCATATTATTATTGTTGCAAGTTTGAGAATTAATAATGGCGGGCGACATTTGAGATTGTGTAATATCTTGGCATTGTATCTCATTTTGCAATGCTTCAGATTGTTTGGTCTTCAATTGCGGTGGTATTTGGGTTTCGGTGGCATTATTTGTGTAGTAGTTTGATTTTGTTTCTTTAATACTAATATCTGGTAAGCTGGTCATGGAACTATCAGCAGCAGCTGTAATATTTTGTGAAAAGGTTTTACTAAGCTCCTGCATTGGCTTCGAATGTGTTGGCTGTTGCGTACAAAAGTAGTTGCTGTTAGTCTTCATTGCTGTGCAATTGGTATTGTCAGCTGTCTTTTGGTAATAATCATAGTAGATGGGATATTGCCTGCGTTGAACATCAGCCTGTGAACGCTGATCGTAATTACGTTGGGAGTAAGGACTGCCAAGGGCAGACATAGTATGACCAGACTGGGGTGACATAACCTGAGTAATGGTAGAGGGACTTTCTGGACTATTGGGATATAAATTAGGTGATGGGATTGGTGGATGACACATTGCGTGTGTAGATTCCTTTTCTGAGGTATTATTGTTGTTGTTATGGCTGCTAGTGTTGTTGGCTGTTTTATCTGCCACTTGATTTAGATATTGTAACATTTCATCTGGCAGCACCAATTTATTCTCAATAAGCTCATCTTCTTCGACCTCATCCAAGTTAACCTTTTCGTTAGGATGGTGATCTAAAGAAGTTTCGGTGGTTCCTTTTGAGTTCACTTCGTAAGCAGTGACGGGAGTACCCGTATTAGTTGGTGACTTATTAACCTTTTTTATACCGGCCGAGACGGGAACGGAGACGGGATTTTGGAAAGTGCTTGTGTGGACATTCGGTGAAGAAATTAAGCGATCGGAAAATTGTGGCACAGGTTCTGATTGACGTCTACCAGGGACATTTATTGTACTGTTATTCACTTCATTAGATGCCATCATGTGGCTACCAATCTGAGCAGCAGCAATTGCATTTGGTATTGAAAATCGTCCACTCTCATGTGGATGTTTAAGGCATGCAGATGATGATGAGTTTTGTAAACGTGGTAAATGTGTAGAAATCAAATGCGAAGATGGCGGAGGTGGTAAACTATTGTTATTTGCTGAGTTTATATTATTACTATTTAAGGATGAATTGTTTCCATCAGACATAATGTTTGAAACATTTCTGTTGGGTCCGTTCATGTTCGCCAAACCTACAGAACTTGCACAACCCGCAGTAATGTTGGACAATTGGCTGGAACGCCTTGAACACCCGGGTGATATAGGATCATATAAAGAACCAGCATTGTAAGAACACGGACGCATTGTAGAAATTGAAGAGAGTTGAGAACACTGACTGCTGCGCCTACTTTGCATGCTACAGTAATAAGTGCTGGCATTCGAATTTTGGCTATCGCGACGCGTATTGTTATTTGTATTTATTCCATAGTTACCAACTATTGTACCGCCGTTGTTGTTAGTCGTATACAAACGTGTTTGCAATTCTGTTTGCAAATTTGTTGAACTCGGAGATGTATGTTTTGTGCTGTCATTATTAAATTTGACTGTAGCTCCAGTAGTACAGGGTTCCATCTTTAAATCAGTTATGCGTTGATTTAGCTCCCCAATACCTAATGTGCGATTAATTTCTGGTATATTGGATAATACAGGCGAATTGAGATTAATGCCTTTAGCTTGAAGACGTGAACGAAAACGTTGACGCATACCACTGGCAGACATAGAAGAAGCCCCGCCTCCACTTGTAACCATGCTGTTGTTAGGACTATTACTAAGACTGACCATAGCTCTAAGAACGATTGGCAAGTCGGCAGCATCAACATCGTCATCATAAAGCCAAGCTTCTTCATCATTCCCTATGATATTATTATAATCGTCGTGATTATTATATGCTCCCGAACCATCATTTATGTCGCCACCAGCGGCTCTTCCAAAGCGGATGCCATTTGCCGACTTGAATTGCATTTGATTATGAATCGTTTGTTGGCTTCTACCCTTTTGAGAGGTAGTCGGGCTGTGTACTGAAGGTTGTGGTGGAGAATTAACATCTGATTCTGATTTAATGCTTGGACTTGATAGGCCAGCAGCTTTATGAGAACGGTACTCGTCAGGAGAGTCAACTTTGCCCAAATTGCTGCCATTTATTCCACCACCATTTGGATTATCATTATCATGGATAGAGCCTTTGTGTTTTTTATTTGCATAGAATTCAGCACCATGTACGGTTTTTACATGTTTCCTCAGAGAACTGGGATCCGTATAACGTTTAATGCAACCGGGTGCCTTGCAAACATAAGGTTTCTGAAAACAGAGAGCATTAAGATTTACGGAAATGTTTTTAAATTACAATTACAATTTTAAAATATAAATTTAATTAAGGCAAACAAACAAAAAGAAAATGATCAATTATTATAAAATTTTATACCTCGTTGCTGTGGGTACGATTTTGATGCTTCGCTCTATCACTTGCATTGCTGAAGGCTTTGCTACATCCCGGGTATTCGCATGTGTACGGTTTTTCTCCAGTATGAGACCGTAAATGAGTTTTCAAATTTTCAAGTCTAGAATACGCTTTACAACATCCTTCAAACTGTGAGATAATATGTATGGTATGTATGTATGTAAACATTGTTAAAAGAATTTTATAACGATATTTGTACGAGGAAGTTTAACATGTGGAAACTTAAATCTTACCGTGCATTTATGAGGTTTTTCTCCAGTATGACGGCGCATATGTACAACGAGCATATATTGAGCCTTAAAAGGTTTCTCACCACGTGAACAATCTTCCCAGCGACAAATAAAAGCTTTCTTGTTATTTTGTATGTGATCGTTGTTTATATGCTTTACTAGTTCATCCTGTGTCATAAATTCAATGCCACAATCTTGCCAGTGACAATTTGTTTCTATGAAATCTCCTGGTTCATCTTTTATGTCTGTTGTATCAACAACTGTGCACTCATAGTCACTGTGTGGTGTGGTTGTTGTGGGTGGACCACACTGTACATGATTGTTATTGCTGCTACTGTGTTGATTCTGAGTCGCAGGAGAAGTAGTGCTCGGGGCCGTAGCACTGTTATTAGAAGTGGAGACTTTGTTGCGCTGATGTCTTCTTGCTGTTACTGACTGGGTGGATGCACTATCAGCTTCCTGTTGAGTTATATCATTGTGCGATGTTGATGACGGCTGCTCTCCCTTTGAACGCTCCGTACACATTTCTTCATAATGCTACACATCAGAATAATACATTTAATATTTAAGTATTCCAGAAACCGACTAAGGAGCAACCTGTACTTACCATTTGCTTGGTGGTGCTGTTAACTACATTATTTTGATTGTTATTAATGTTTGTGGGATGAGTATTAGAAGTGTGACCATTTAGAGGTCCATGAAAGGAAGAATTATTTCCAGAAATATTACCAGGAGCGCCGTTAGCTGCTGCAGCGACATTGTAAGCAGCTGCAGCCGCAACAGCAGATTGAAGCGTATGAACATGCCCCATGGACAGCATATTAGCTGCAGCTGCTTGATGTGTGGGAAGTGGATGCAGAAGACCGGCACTGGCTCTAAGCAAATGGGCTTGTAATTGCTGCAAATGTGGTGTCATTGCACTATGCATTGGACTCATCGCTCCAGCTGATAGATGACCATAAGACCCGCTAGCCGCACTGCTGGCACGTGACCCGTTCATAATAGTCGCCAAGGAATTCGGTGAAAAGCGTATCATTGAACTTATGTCAAACGAGTCAGAATAGGGCGAAGACGAAAGAGCTCTTTTCCGGCTAATGCTAGCTCTAATACTGCCAGTACGGGAGGTGCTTAGTCTCGAATTATCAATACTAAAATGGAAATCGGTGCTCGCTAAAGAATTAGCAGCTGCAGCAGCAGCTGCGGCAGGATGCAAATCACCTAAGGAGCCCACTCCACGTGCTCCCAAATAGTCGCCAGAGTTCAAGCCTAGACCTGTTAAGTGAAATGCGGTAGCACAATTCGAGTAAGGATCTATAAACGTATTAAAATATGTTGATTTTATTCATAATACCAAATAAGTTTTCATCAATATATATAAGTATGTACATATAAGTTAGGAGGCATTGTAATGTAGTAATTATGAATGATTTTTTTAATAGATATGTATGTAGATACCTTTAAATATAAATACATATATTCATATAAATTTATCTAAACTTGGCATAACTTCTAGTTCTAACTCAGAAATAATGAAAAAAATTTATTTATTTAACTTAAGATCGTTGTCTTATTTTTTCAAACTTTAAAGTGGGCGTCACTAATCAATGAACATCTTAGAGTCAAGTAAAGTACATAATCATAATTATCGCAATTAATTTTCCAATGAACTTACCGTGGAAAGAGGAGGTAGGGCTTACTCGTTGTAGGGAATATAAATGTTCTATATAGCCGGGAATTCGATAAGCTGGATGAAAATCGTGAGGCTGCGTTGGGGCTGTATGTGGAGGCGGTGGCGGTGGTGGACCATGCAAACCCGTATGCCCAGCATGATGATGTACTGCGTGGGCAATATGCGCATTGTGAGATGATATCATTGGACTTTGACCATTAGTTTGCTGCGCTGGTGTTGTGTTACTATCAATTTCTGATGTATGCGCTGTGGGCATATTATCCAAACCATTACCATTTACGCCATTTAGACCTGTCGTCTGTGCAGGTGACGGTGGTAAAACTGTTGCGGCAGCAACTGCTGCTGCTCTTCTAGAAGCTAAATATTGCAAATCTGAATACCTAAAAAGAAAACAATATAATTGATTAGTGTCGTCATATTTTATAACTGAGACATTATGATACTAATTAAAATGAAATTAATTTTAGAATTTTTCTTTAAATCATATTATACGAGTATACACCCATACCTCACTTTGCGTCATGGTATACGAAGCGACGCATAGTGAATTATGATTTTCTATAGCAAATCATGTAAAGATCGAAGATAGGTTCCAGGATTACGAATATACTACTTTTTAAAAAAGAAAATTGAACAAAGTAAACATTTAAAAAACAAAAATAATTAAAAATTTTATTACATATGTACATACAAAAAACAAATCCAATTAAATTCGTGCTATTTTTAGCAAAAAAAAATTGAATTTCAAAAAAAATTAGACACTCGAACCCAAAAAAACGCACAGTTGAAAATTAGTACTAATTCAGCAGCGATGCAACTTCGAAAAAACGCAAAACGAAACGACGCAAAGCCAGGTATGAGTCAGAGATCAGCAATGAGTATTGACTAGATTTGAATCATACTCATAATTTCTGTTACTTATACGCATTCATACTGATTTTAATATCACAACTTATACTACTCATATTCAAAGTTTGAAGTACTCATCGTAGCTTTGCTTGCTGTCTTTGTCTTCTTCTTTTTTTGTAAATGCAACAACAACTAAGACTGTAAATATTGATGAATGATTCGAATCACTCGAATCGTTTATCAGTATTATAAGTATTTATCTAAATTTATGAATCTGAATGAGTAGACGTATGAATCAAACATATTTCGAATGTTATGAGTTTGATGTCAACGTTGTACTCTTACTCATTGCAACCTGTACTTATAAATCAATGTTGCAGTGAGTACGAATGAATCGGAATAGTAGAATATCAATACTGTCAACTCACTCATACTCAGAATCTCATGAGTATTTATGAGTAGTGAAAAAACGCTTCTTAGCTGATTTGTGTATAGCATATATTGCAAAATTTTCATATTGGTATACGAATTATCAAGCCTGCAAATACTGAATGAGGTAGAAAACCATTGATTTTATGGACAATAGGATCACAAACCGAAACTAACTTAACTTAACATTTCGAATTGCAGACATACATATGTATGTGGTCTGGCTGTATTTAATTCAGAAAACTTCCATTTTACTATTTTACGATAAAATCTCACAAACAAAAACCCAAAACTGTTAAGAAAAACTAAAAACGTATCAGTTTTAAATCAGATCTTTTGTATTTTGTTTAATTCAAAAAGTAGTAAGGACGATTTCTTAATTAGTCGTTGATTTCCCACAACAGCAGTAAAATTATATAAATAAATATAATAGCCGTAGTCTAATAGGTAGTGTGTTCGCTTATTAGACGGAAAGCCCGGGTTCGAGCCCCAGGCCAGACATCAAAACGAAATATGAAAAAAAATATTTCTTCGGCAACTACCTTTCAGCAGATTTCTGGCAAAAACTCGGAGAGTAAATAAACCTGCCATGAAAAAGTTTCTCAAAATCTGTCGTTGGGAGTCGACGTTAAACTGTAGGTCCCGCCACTCAAGTATAAAATTAAGGCACACAACATGGGTGGTGTGAGAAGCTAGGCCGTAATCCTGACTGAAGGGTTGTAATGGCCAATTATGTATGTATGTAGTGAAAAAATTAAGAAATAATTTCCGCTTCCTTAATCTTATCGCATATTCTCTGTTGTAATAAGCCATTATTTCAGTAAAGGTCAGCAATTGTAAGATATTAAGATCCCTATGTTCATTCATCAGGCAACAATTATAACATTCTTGAACAGACAATCAATATTGCTTTTTTTTTAGTTTAAAATTTTAATGTTTACTTTATGTGACTTGATTGCGCAGGCTTAATTATCAATTTGACTCAATAAAAACAATTGGTCAATTCACACAAACCATTGTATCGTTGTATTCATTGTATTGTTGGAAGAACACTGTTGTAGTATGATTGTTGTTGATAATTTTCATATAAAAATCCGATACACTTATACACATTTTTTCATATGTTTTTGGAAGTTGTATTGGTTTCGTGCTATCAAATTGTGTGAATGAAAAAAATGTGTGTATGTTTTTAAAAAGTTGTGTTGCTTTCGGGCTATCAAATTGTTTGAATTCCACGAAATACACAATACAGCATAGCATTGAGCGTTCACAAACAAACAAATGTATTCAATACAACATATACGATACTAAGTTGTGTGAATTGCCCAAATAAAATCGTTTAATTGTGCCCGCGGTTTTGAGATCTGAAAGAAGACAATACGTATTAAATATTTTACAAATCAGAATTTGTGATGAAAGCGCAGAACTTTCAACGTTTTATATAAGAAATTCTATTTTTATATACATATGTATTCCTCTTCGTTATTTATCCTATATGAATACATATTGGCTTGTTGTATGGAGTGTAGTAATAAGGCATACATACATAATCGGTCGCTATAACCCTTCAATCAGGATTATGACCTAACTTCTCACACCATTTATTTTGTGTGTGTTAATTTTATACATGAGTGGCGGGACCAACAGATTTTTGAGAAACTTTACCGTAGCAATTTTATTTCTTCTCAGCATTTTTGCCAGAAGGAAGTCGCCGAAGAAATATTTTTTTATACATATTTCGTTTTGATGCAAATGTCAGCCATAGTCTATCTACTAGACTATTTATTTATTTATATTTCATACACATACAGGACGAAAACAGCTGATTCGGAACGTAACAAAACCTAAAAGCTCCGTTTAGCCAAACGTCGATGGAACGTAATGTAACATACGTTCATTTTTAGCATATGAACAGCAATGCTGATACTTACCGAAATTACATTACGGTTCGGCAAGCGTTTTGAGTTCTTTTTGTATTCTAAAACGCACATACGTTCCGTGGACGTTTGGCTAACCGGCGCTAAAGACTAATTCTACCTTTAGCATTGCGTTGAACATGTTGCTAATGCATTAATAGTTGAAAAGCGCAAGACATAATATATGTATGTAATAATAAAAAAGTACTAAAAGCGTCGCGGGGGTACGGCGGTATTATTGAAATGAAAAAGTACTGAAAAAAGTACAAAAGTACTGAATTTTTCAACACTGTTCCGTGACCAAAAACTAAGGCGTACATGTATATATCTACATCTATGTATGTATATAACCTTTTATTCGATATATGAAAATTTAGATATATTCGAATACATAGCCCTTATAATACTTCTTTATGATCCATGACAACGCTTAGAGAGGTGCTATTTTCAACCGTTTGTTTTATTCTATGTTTAGCAAAAAAAAAAAAAAAAAAAAAAAAAAAAAAAAAAAAAAAATTTTTAAATTCAACGATTGACAGACTGACTATACGGATCTTCTTTTAAAATGAACAAGTAATCTCGATGCCGCTGAATTCAACACAAAAGGGCGTACACCAGTTTCAATGTGTACACATACCTACAAAATGCACGATCATGTATGAGTGTGTTGCCCGTACATTGTGCGTATTATTGTATACAATTGGAGAATTTCTGTTTGTTGGTATGTGCGTCGGTTTGTCTGACTGTCGGTAAATGCCTGTGCAAATAAAGCTACCAACAGAACGTGGTGTATTTTAGTGGGCACAACGATCGCGTTTTGGCAACTACATCCGTCTGTTTATTTGCTTTAAGTTTGTTTTTATTGCCTTCACTTATTGCAGTTCTGGCATGAAATTTCAGAGAACTTTTGTATTTCTAGTGCATTTTTGCCTATCGTAAAAATTAGTTGCCTTTTTAAATGAAGGGAAGAAAAACAAATTATTTACACGTTTTAAAGAAATTCCGTTGAAGTAAATTGGATACGTCTAGGCTCACTTTTTGTTTTTGTTTTTGTTTGTACTGATTTCATTAAAGTAATATACGCATCCGTAGCTTGAAATGTTATTTGTATAAAAATTTTATTTTTCATTAGAATGAGAATTTGTCTACTTTACTTCGGTGACACTTTATATATGAAACGCACTGTATTGTGTGGTGTATGTATATTCAAAACATACTCATTTATTATTGTCTTCATTTCGCAGAAAAAGGCTAAAATAATAAGAATTTTTAGTGGCAAACGCAAATTAATGCATTGTGTTTGGCTTTTTATTGCAGATATTATTGTCGTATTCCTTTTTGTTCCTCCTATACCCTACATTACTATACTACCGTCATGTGTTTATGTGGATGATACGGAAGTTACGGTTATCATTATTAAATTGTTAATAAATTATTTCGATTACGATGTTTGTATGGTGAAATAGAAAACATTTTGCATTAGGAAAATGTATTCAAGCCTCTAAATCTCTGTTGCAATGAAAATATGTTTTCTTTTCAATTAAGGGAGGGCATCTTATAGTCGTGACTAGCCATAGATGTGAATAATTTTGTTTGAATTTTTCTAAAAATCATATTATTCGTATCCATCTAAAGGCGAATGATTTAATAAAGTCATTTTATTGGAATGTTTTTGCAGTCATTTTTATTATTTTGCTTGTATAATAATATTATCCTTTTTCCACTAGAATTATACAGTGTACAGAATTAATTAATTCTTTATGTGAATTGCCACAATTGATAATCATCTGATTTATCTTTATTAGCAATAGTGGCATAAATAAAATATTTAACCTATTTCACGTATTTAAGGTTCTATTAAATTATAAAAAAAATTCAAAAAATAAAATTTATATGCTAAATACTAAAGCAACTGATTTAAAATTTTTTAAATTTTCATACATATCTTGGCAATAGATTTTAATTATTCCAAAAAATTTAATTTTTTCAATTATAATTCCAGTCGCCGTAGTCTAATAGGTAGTGCGCTCGCTTATTAGACGTAAAGCCCGGTTTCAAGCCCCAAGCCAGACATCAAATCGAAATATGAAAAAAAAAATATTTCTTCGGCGACTTCCTCTCAGCAGATTTCTGGCAAAAACTCGGAAAGTAAATAATAAAGTTTCTCAAAAATCTGTCGTTTTGTACACTCAAGTATAAAATTAACGCACACAACATGAGTGATGTGAGAAGCTAGGCCGTAATCCTGACTGAATGGTTGTAATGTCCAATTATGTATGTGTTAATAATTGACTCCAACCTTTCAATTATTGTTATCAATCATTTTAATTGAATTTAAAACAAAATTAACTTGAAGAATATTTATTTTCGTTTCAATTATTGTGTTTTAACTATTTGATGGATATGGACGGTTAGTTCAACTAAATGGGATCCTGATAAGTTTTGATATTAAACTTACCCAATGTGGTACAAAAAAATGAATTACTTTTTTGGTTAGACAGTTTTAATGAGTTCTATTTAAGGTACTAATAGCATAAGATTTTAAATTTGTTCAAAGAAATGTGTACATTGCTATAGGTATCAAATAATTCAATGTATGTATTTATTCCTCTCGTTACTTTATAAGAAGCTGCAAAAGAGCATGGTACTGTCGATATCTTATACTATAAGATATAAAAATTTTGTATAATTGATTGATCTTAATTATCTCGATAAATTCATATATAATGTATATAAACAATTTGATAAATACCATCAACTGCATTCTATATAACAAATTTAATTGTACGACTCGTATGAACAGATTAATACTTAAGATAACATACACTTACTCAATAAAGTCTACGTTCACCTAATGTATTTTTAGAAAATATATAAAAACCCACAATAAGTATTAAATTTATATCAAAATTTCTTCATAGATTTTTTATTTTACCTTTTTTTATTTTTAAACTAAAATATCATAAATATCACAATAGTAAAATATACGCACCACAAAGTCTGCATTCACTGTTAAAATAAATAAAGAAAACTTTGATGAATATGCTTAAATCTTAAAATTAATATTTTGTTGGATATCCACGTTGTTTTATGATTTCATTCAATCTATTTGGCATCGAATTCACCAACTTTTTTGTTTCCTCAGCGCTTAATTTCTCCCACTCTTCCCGTATAACATTTCGCAAGGTCTCTTTACTTCTAGTTACATGCTGGCGAATTTTTTCTCTAATAAATCCCACAGATGCTCAATAGGATTGTGATCTGGAGATTTGGGGGCGTCTTGAGCTGTCTTGGAGCATTATTCAGGAGCCAAAGTCGAACGACCTCCGCAGTGTGCTTTATGTAGTTATCCGGTTGGAACCAAAACGTAGATGGTAGGTTGAGTTTTGCCGCACTTTGTTTTAAATTATTTCTTAATATGTTTAGGTATCCATATTTATCCATGGTGGTGGTCAGGACCTAGTTTCTCACACCACTTATGTTGTGTGTGTTAATTTTATACATGAGTGGCAGGACCTACAGTTTAAAGTCGATTCCGAATGACAGATTTTTGAGAAATTTTTCGTGGCAGTTTAATTTACTCTCAGAGTGTTTGCGAGACATTTGCTGAGAGGCAGCCGCCGAAGAAAGCCAATATGGTATGGTAGTTGATGGTATTATTTGTGGAATGTAACAGCGTTCAGATGTCCGCATTGGCTTCTCTGGGTGAATCGCATCTGAAATGTCCAATTTTTAATGACGCTGGCGCATAAATAAAGCTAAATTTGAGCGATGACATGAGTTATGTAGTCTCTAAAAGCCGCCTATTTTTTTATTTTATTTATTTATTTAATGTCAACAGATAATATCCTTACTGACTACATACAATATATACAATAACAGTTTTATAACAATGCAACAAAACTTTAGTTAACAATTTACAAATATTGTTAGGGTTTTTAAGATATCTTTACCCTTCGAGAAATCATTCCTTTTCTAAAGGAATCATTATTTTCATAGTCTGATCTGTAGTATTTTGGTGAGAGCAGTTCAAAATTACTTGTAGGCCGCACAGGAACATTGAATTTCAATCGACTGAGCAGGAACTCTGAATCAACATCGCCTTGTATTAATCCCAGAATAAAAAGAGTACTCATCAAGGAACGACGACTTTTAACAGTTGACAGTTTAATCAGTGCTAGTCTACTCCGATACAAAGACCTGGTAAACAAGAAATTAAAAATTGTTTTTGCACTGACTCAATGCTATTGATATGAACTGCATAACAAGGGTCCCATATAATAGAACCATACTCCAGGATGGGAGGGTTGATTGTTTTGTACGATATTAAATATACGTCAATGATTAAATAATTCATTTCTATTATAGTTTCTCTCACTTAAAAAATTTGTTTTAATAAAATTTGTCAAATCCTTTGGATAGTAAGTTTAACTAACTACCAGAAGTTTAAAGTTAATTTAAACGTCGATCCCGATGTCAAAAAATGGCTCTCAAACAATTGGAAATTTTGGTGTTGGCAACAAACAATGAAATATGATATACATATACATACATATGTATATGTACATATGTACATGTAAAATTTGAAATTATTATTATATTTGTCGTGCAATATTGTACGGTAATTAATAGTGATATTTAAGGCTCAAGAGATTTAATACAATTAAAACGGATCCCATATGTACGTACTCGTACATATTTATTCCGAAGAAGGTAAGTGGATAGTTAAACAAAAGTGTACCTATATATATATGTATGAAGATATGAAGATTTTAAACTTAATTACTTAATTATATTCTCTTCAGAAAGTTATTGAAATATTAAATTTCGTTTTTTACTTCAAGGCAATAAGTTCCACTATCATCAGGCGGGCAAGCCAACCAGCTACACAAACCATAATAATCACCGTTGCTTTTAAATGTTGATGTTCACTTTTGTATAAGTGAGCTGAGGTTTTGTTGCATATGCCTCCTAGTAGTCATACCTGTTGTTTAACCTTCTCTCCTCAGCGTTTTATGGGCTTAAGAATTCTGTAGACACACTACGTCTGTTTTCGTTATTATTTCTTTCGTTTTTATTTAGTTGTCGTTGTCGTTGTTGCTGTTTTTTTTGTTATCCTCTTATATTTTTAACAGCGAATATGAAAAAAAAAACACTTTAAATATCTTCATTATGCTGTTGCTGCTTGAATAAGAGACAATAACAACTATTTCATGTGCACAAAAGATTTAAGGTCTTAATAACTTGCCTAAATGAAGAAAAGTGTTGCCAGATTAATGGAAGCTTCAATTGGAAGACTCGGAAATTCTTCAATTTTTTTCAACCTTTAGGAGTCTTTAATGTACTCCTTTGCTTAAGTCCAAAAACATCATTATTTTCATTCAAAAAGATTTCTGCCTATATATGTATAGCCAATCAAATTTCATAGCATAAAGCATCAGTCTGGCATCGTTTTTCTTGTATTTTTTTCCAGGACCATGTAGGCTCGCAGGCAGGTAAACATGTCATTCCCTGAAACTTTGAATAAGATCTCGCCATTCTCCCAACACAGCATGTAAACATTATTTAACTTTCTTTCCATTATTCTGCCATAGCATTCGTTTCGAGTTCAATGCAATACGGCCGGCCGACTCTCTTAGAAGCTAAATGTATTCAAGAAGATAATGTTGATACATTTTTATACCTGAATAAAAACAAAACCAAAAAAAAGAATACAAAACTTCTACAGCATAAAACGAAAAACAAACGATCGAATGAGAAAATAAAACAGGTTTTGGGATAAAAATTACAACAACAACAACAACAAAAAGAAGAGATTGATGACGACGCTGTTAATTGCTGAAATGATTTCGACTGTTTACATACGTAAATGTGGTACGTAGGAATGAATCTATACACACACACAAACACATCCATACATATATATATATATATAGAAATTTGTAGTTGTGTTAAAGATTATAAAAATGCGAAACCCAAAAGGCAACAAAAAAAACGAAGAAAAATATTCAGGTAAGGGTATCTACGTTCATGCAGCAAATATCATTCTTATGAGGAATATCTTAAATAATCTCTTTTTCTCAGTGTTTATTGGGATATATTTGACTTATTGGGCATGTATGTATGAAACTGTGTATATGTGTGTGTACCTTTATTACAGACATACATACATACTTATAGGTCGGTTTGTAGGCCTGGCTATTGTTTGTTTTAGCTGCTGCTATTGTGTTATTGTTGTAGTTGCTTGATTGAATGGTTGGACATTCATGATAATTTAGAAGATGATTAAGTCGTTTACGTTCAAAAATTCAATGTGATTATTGTTGAGATCTCAATCAGTGAATTATACGGTAAAATATCAAAGACTACAAATACATTCACATTTACATGTACGCACACGCATTCAGTTATAAAGATAAACTGTGTATATATATGTATGTATGGATATGTTTTTATGTATCTCAAAAATCTCGTTTATTCAGTTACATAAATGTATACATACATAAATACATACATATCTATGTCCGTCTTCACATGTATGTACATATTTATGTTTGGTAACAAAACTAAATTCAATAAAAAAAGAATATGTATGTATGTATGTATGTGTATATTATTAAGCAACTGTTTTAATGCTTTCCAAAGTTTATGACTTAATTAAAGTGGAAAAATGCTAGTTTGTATTACATGCAAAGGTGGGAGTACACATACCTACATACATACATAGAAAATAGAGAGCGAGACAGATCATCAGATGAGTTTGAAAGGACCCCATTTTCACAAACATAAATTGTTTCTTATCCCAATTGCTAACAGTCTGTGGTAGATCGATGGCCAATTGCAATTCGAGTTAACATTACAGCTTTTTTAAAACCACCAATTGTTTTTGAGCATCATCATCATCATCATCATCAAAGTCTTGGGGATCCACAATACGGTCGAAACATCACCACACCACACAAGCAATACACACACAGGCATACACCCATACATACATACATACATATGAATGCATCTACATTTAGGCACAAATGCATATGTGTGAACATTGTTTGGATCTTTAGATTCCCATTGAATGGGTATCGACAAATGGCAGTTAGTCAGCCTGATTGGTAGGTAGAAATATTATAGTTTTGCTTGGGGATGGCTGGTTGCCTTCGATTGCTTGCTTGCTGGCTGTCTGACTGGCTATACAATTTTTGTTTTGTTTTTTGTTTTTTTTCACTCTTTTTTATTTCTTGAAGAAGCTTTCTCATACATGTTAGTGAGTTTCTTTTTAAGACACATGTTCTGTTTTATTTTATAATTGACTACTTAAAATGGCATGAATTGTTATCTCTTACTCTTAATACCTTTCGTATACAAACAGTTCAGAGCAAAGAACATAAGAAGTGCTACACACTACAGTCAGTCTGTCATTTTCTTTTTTTTTTTTTTGACTCTTTTCTATACAAACAACTTATCAAACAATTTTCTAGTCCTTGGAAATATACTTCGCCGGTCACATACATACATACTTATTCGTCTCGATAAACACAGTACCTGTTGATATTTATTTAGTATTGAAACTGTTAAACTGAACGAAATTAAATTGGGAAAACAAAGACATATTTTTGATAACGTTTATGCTTTATTCCTAACAAAAATAAGTTCATATGTCTGGCAGGTGCTTAGGTCCAATGGCATTACATACATATTTGTTTGGTTGAAACGTAATTTATTTATTTACAATACATGGTCGGTATGACGTAACAGGACAAAGTCTTTGGTGGGGATCGAACCCATGACCCCTACACTAACAGACTGAACTGAAACTGGCAAAGTTCGAAGGCGTACTAACACAAGCGAACAAAAATGATGGTGTAGCATTGTGAATGTATACCGCTATTTTAAAAGTGTAGACTGTTAATCCGGTCTTCAAAATTTCAAGAGGCAGCTTTGTGGCCAGGGTCTATTTCTTATGTTAGGGACAGCTGATTCACCAAATTTCTGGAGGATAGGGTGCTAAGAGTGTGATTCTGGAACACAAAATAAATATGTGCCAAAGTTATTTACGTTATGATGTAGTAAATAAAGATTCCAGATTTGAAAGTTACTGCGGTAAATCAGCAGAATGGTAACTAACTCAACAACCAAAACTAAAATAGGTACATATAAATAAGAAATGAGCGAGGAAGGCAAAAAGAATAAAGAAGAGAATAATGTCTGATCCCCATCGTTAAGACTTGAGAAAAGGAGTGATGTTCTATTGGAGCTGATGACACTGAATGGAAGCGAAGCTGCGAATATAGGTAGAAAATGTAATTGAAAAAAAAGATCTAAAAATTGGATTGAAACGGAGACAGAAAGTGAATGACTGGAAGTTACAGAAAGACATGCGGCACCTCACAACAGTTAGATCCAACCGATGGAATGCAAATAATTTCTTTTTTTTTCAGGATATTATAAGAAGAAGTTAAGTAAAGTAAAATCAATAAAATTCAGAAAAATGTATGAAATCTTTATTTGAATCGATAGTACGGTCCATATATTTAATGTTTAAAGATTATTTCATGCAAATTTTGACCGCGACTGCGCCTCAAATGGTCCATCCGCTTAGTCCAATTTTGGCATACTCTTTCCAACATTTCGGCCGGTATCTCGCGAATAAATGCTTCAATGTTGTCTTCCAATGCGTCAATTGAAGCGGGTTTGTCTGTATAGACATGAGCTTTAACATAGCCCCACACAAAATAGTCTAAAGGCATTAAATCGCACGATCTAGGCGGCCAATTGACCGGTCCCGAACGTGAAATAAAATGTTCTCCGAACTCGCCTCTCAATAAGTCCATTGTTACGCATGCAGTGTGGCATGTGGCACCGTCTTGTTGAAACAACATGTATGCAAGTCAAGCTCTTGCATTTTGGGCAAAAAAAAGTTGGATATCATCTCAAGGTAGCGCTCACCATTCACATTTACGTTACGATTCGCAGCATCTTTGAAGAAGTACGGTCCAATGATGCCACCAGCCCATAAACCGCACCAAACAAACTGCTTAATTACTTATCCCGAATAGCCGCTTCAGTGGGTCGATTAAACTGACCATAAAATGGAAGAAGCGCGCGATGAACTTTCTTAACAGAGCACGCATTTTGATAATAAAATTCAATGATTTGCAAGCGTTGTTCGTTTGTAAGACGATTCATGGTTAAATTATAGACCAAACTGAAGATGTTTGACAGTGAAACAAAACACGAAACGTGCATGAGCTGTTTGCCAAAAAAATAAAAGCTAAAAAATCATCCTTTATTTAAGAAAAAGGCTAATCAGGTGAAATATTGGTGTGGGCGTATGAGAACACAGTAATTAGGCAAGGCGTGACAGGATATTTATACAACGCTGTTCCGCAACAGGCAATTGTAATTGGAAGCCAAAGAACCAATGATATTTGGGGTAGTGTTTCGGAGCAATATACGCGTAGCGTCCTCTAGACGACACAATTTTAGATAGGCAGCTGAGGATGTGTATTGTCTTCTCATAGAAAGCCAACATCTAACTGGCAAAGAAAAGTTTGGATGCAGAATCTTTTATAGAGACTATATACTATATAGTAGTCGCCATAGTCTAGTAGGTAGTGTGTTCGCTTATTAGACGTAAAGCCCGGGTTCGAGCCCCAGGCCAGACATCAAAACGAAATATGAACAAAAAAATATTTCTTCGGCGACTTTCTCTCAGCAGATTTCTGGCAAAAACGCTGAGAGTAATAAACCTGCAATGAAAAAGTTTCTCAAACATATGTCGTTCGGAGTCGACGTTAAATTGTAGGTCCCGCCACTCAAGTATAAAATTAAGGCACACAACATGAGTGGTGTGAGAAGCTAGGCCGTAATCCTGACTGAAGGGTTGTAATGGCCAATTATGTATGTATGTATGTATGTATATACTATATATTCATATATAAATAGGAACGAGTAATTAAGATATATACGAAACGAGATGTTTCACTGATCCTTACGTACGCACGACTGAATAATCTAAAACTGAATTGTAAATAAAACTCAATTAATCAGATTTAGATCACGTTTACAAATGCCAGCAAATGATTTTAGCATATCGGTAGATGGTAATATAGTTTTAGGGACAGATTAATTCAAAAATATCACCAGCTATTGGCATTCTGTTTAAAATTAAAAACAAATTTAATCTAAAAATTAAACTAATGATCTACCAGAGTCTTGTGTTTTACCTGAAAATAATATTTGCTCATAAAAACACACTTGATTTACCTATGCTGCATTTAATGCACAATAAAGCGTTACAAACTTTTTATAATTTCACCATTACGATACCCAACATTATCAATTTATGTTAATATTTCCAAGCCAATCATGCCTTTTTTATGCTATATAGTAAGTACATATCTAAATGCCTGGTCATGACAACCCTACAATGAGATAGGTAGGTTGGAGTGGTAGCTTTGATACAAAAACCTCACTTCAGCACGCATAACGGTCCCTGTAATAAAATCTTAACCATGATTAAACGGTGGTTGAGAGTTAATCTAGGAGTGTTAATGGGGCATAGTTCCGTTAGATAATTGGTGTAATTTATGCAGAGAGAACTCGCATGTATTATTTCATTTAGACGACAAACGAATGCACTTGAGTAGCTAATTTTTTTGGGCTTCCCAACTTTAGACACAGGATCAACATATAGAACTGAAAGAAAAGCAGACGAGACAGTTGATCATATTATATGTCCTGTCCTTGTCAGCAAATACGTTAGCAGAAATTAATGGATAGTAGTAGTAGTATTTATAGTATATGTTCGAGAAATATTGCAGCACTTTTAAGCTTTTAGTGAAAAAAAAACAGAGGCTATATGATTCACAACATCCACAAAAGTACTATCGGAGCAAAAATTAAAATATTGAATATAATTTTCAATCCTAAAATGAAACTTGAAGAGCATCTTCAATATATAATAAACAAGATTAATGTTCTCACCAGAATGCTTTTTATATGTATACCTTTTATACCGAAATTCTGCTGAAAGTATTGAAAATAAATGACTAATATTTAAATTAGTCTTTCAGACATTAATAGTTTAACGCACATTGGCATTTTCAACACCCAATACAATTTTTTAAATTATGCTTTGAGTGGCATTAGCTAATAAGGTTGGCTGTGAACCTGTAACATGTCTAATTAAAAACTTGCTTCATTTCTAAGTGCACTCATTAATGAGTGACGAACAGAATTAGCATAATATTGATTAGAAGACTTTCTCAAAACCATTGCATTGCTGCCCGAAAGCAATTTCTTCTATTCTATCTACGTAGTCTTCAATGAAACCAATATATGGGGTTTTCTACAAAGTAATTTTTCTAGAAAGTAAAAGAAAACTTGTAAAGACAATGAACTAGAAAGTTTGATAATAAATGCAGCAAAACCCAATTCTATGGCAATAAAGAGTAATCAGCCAATTTCATTAAACAGCATTCCAATCGAACTGAATTTTGCTATCTTGTAATTAAATCTAATGGTGGTGTAATTATCGACGCAGATATGGCCATACATAAGACAAAAGTCGCATTTTCAGACAATTTGCAGAAGTCGAGGGAATGTACTTTCACATGGCTGAACGTACTTTTACAACTGCTGAATGTCAATCAAATGCTTGGTGTCCAATTATAGTAACGAATGAAAATCTGATACATATCACTAATCACATTGCGATACTAATACTACGCAAATCAATTGCCAATGCCAAAAATTTTAAACTCAAGTTTATGTTAAATAAAATGGAAAAACTTTGTTCAATCTCTATGGTCCTCTTAGGGACTATAGGTTCATATCCGCAGCCTGCAGCACTTTGATAGATACTGACAGCACCAAAAACTTACTTTTAGTCTAAGCTCCACATTTACTACACAATTGCGAGGGCGAGTATTTTCATATTTCTTGTTGCCAAAAAAATGTTAACTGCTGACATTAAATACTTGTAGGCAAAAAATTTGACTATGTTAGCTAAATTTTTAGAAGGCCTCATATACTTAGGAGACTGCAGTTGTCTACAATTCTTAACATATTAGAACTCGTTGGATTACTTAATGAATTGTAATTTTATTCCTTACTAAATTAATGCTAAAGATGAAATCGTTAAAATAGACCCGGGGAAGTATAATAAAACTAACAATTACGCACCATCCATAGCCTTTATATCACTCAATTATTTTATTTATTATTTTCAATATTTTGTTAGGTTAGAGGACGAATTCAACCATTTTGTTTACTAAGTTGAATTTTTATGTCTGGGTTAGGATGAGACGACTCTATGACATTAACATTATTATTATGAAAGTAAACTTTAATAAGGTTGGGAGAGTATTTGGGGTCTTTATTTTGCTAAGTAAACCAGTGTAGCGGCATCAAAGGATTCCAAATTCTTGTTGTTTTTCGTCATTTATGATGATGTATGTATGTTACAGTAGTTGCATAATATTCTTTAACATTATTATGTTATATTAACGTGTGCTCATGATTTTTTCTGTTATTTTTCGATACAAAAGGTTTTTTGTGCTCTTGTAGCGTCTAATATCACACTCCCGTGATTTTGCTTTGGTTAAGATGGAAATACTAGCAATAAAGGAATTTTGTTACAGTTGATTGTTTGAAAAATTGAATGCACTTAAAACAAAAGATATTACTTCTCAAATAACTAATAATATTAATAACTCGGCAGATTTGTTTTTAAGAAATTACACAATGAAAAAGAAATGGAATTACCGTTATTCCTAAAGGCTTGTTGTGAAGAAGATTGTTCATATAGAATAAGAGATATGAGTGTTGCAAATGTTTGGAATCCTAATTTTTACATCAAGTACGACGTAAACGACAGCAATCAACCGACTACAATCTGTGCTAAGTTTACTTTTCTTACTGCCATTATTGTCATCTCAAAAAAGCAATTGGGCAATTCACACAAGCCATTGTATCGTTGTATTAATTGTATTGTTGGTAGTAGTCGCCGTGGTCTAGTAGGTAGTGTGTTGGCTTATTAGACGAAAGGCCCGAGTTCGAATCCCAGGCCAGACATCAAAAACGAAATACAAAAAGTATTTCTTCGGCGACTTCCTCTCAGCAGATTTCTGGCAAAAACTCTAAGAGTAAAAATTGCCATGACAAGCTTCTCAAAAAAATCTGTCGTTCGGAGTCGACTTTAAACTGTAGGTCCCGCCACTCATGTATAAAATTAACGCACACAACATGAGTGGTGTTGAGAAGCTAGGCCGTAATCCTGACTGAAGGGTTGTAGTGGCCAATTATGTATGTATGTATGGACGAATATACAATAGTGTATGCTTGTTGTTGATAATTTTCATATAAAAATCCGATACACTTATACACATTTTTTTCATATGTTTTTGGAAGTTGTATTGGTTTCGTGCTATCGGTTTATGTAAATGTTAGTAATCAAGCAGAAGAATAAAAATAAAAATAAATCAAGCAGAAGAATAGTCAACAATTAACATTTCAAAATTGTAATTGTTCGCACAGATAACTTTTTACTTTTTTTACTTTTTTCCGTTATATTTTTTATTTTGTTGCTTGAAAATCAAATTATGAATACTGGTATTCTTCTTCTTATCGTTTTTCTACGTTTGGAATACGAAATACACAATACAGCATAGCATTGAGCGTTCACAAACAAAAAGTGTATTCAATACAACATACACGATACAAAGTCGTGTAAATTGGTCAATTGTACCTACAAAATTGTAAGTAAATCTGAAATTAAGTAACACAACCGAGATTGGAAAGTAATTTGTAATTAAAGAGCTCGAATACTGCTTAATTTGCCCTACTACTATACTAAATGAATGTGCATATACTCATTTTTGTTATTAATATTAATTAATTTTATTATTTCATATTACATACAGTTATGTTGAAAGTAATAGCATCATACTTAAAAAGAATGTTGTATGCATTTTAAGTAATTTTCAGCGGTTGTTCATCGCCAACTTATACTAAATTTTAAAGGCTTTCGAAAAATATTTAATCGGTTTGAGAATAGAATCGCTTATTCCTTCTACTTATTAATATACATTAGGTATCTGCTAAGCCAGGTCAGAGATCTCGAAATTTGGATATTACTTTGGCGACTTCCTCCCAGCTGATTTCTGCAATGTAAAGTTTCTTAAAAATTTGTAGTTCAGAGTCGACTTTTAAACTGTAGGTCCCGCTACTCATGTATAAAATTAACGCACACAACATGAGTGGTGTTGAGAAGTTAGGTTGTAATCATCACTAAAGGGTTGTAATTAAGTCAGATCAAGTAATTCAAATATTAGGTTGTAATATCAATCACTTTCTACTAATTTTAGACGAAAGATATTTTTAGATTCCTATGAATTTGGATTTTTAATAAACCATGGCGCGTCTACTATTCTTTCTAATATTACAATATTTCGATATTTGATGTTTGGCTTTTCCCTTGTTAATATGGGTGCATAAGACTTATGATTTTTATTCGTCGCGATAAAACAATAAAAAACACAGTTTTGTTTACATAAACCATCAATTGTCATAAAAATATGAGAGCATCACTTAAGACAGTACTGAAAAACGATGTCAAAATAAAATATTTGTATGGAAAAAATGTCACGTTCTTGCTCTTAAACGGCATTGCAGTAAGAGAGCATTAAGCACCAGCGAAATGTCTAATGTGTCACGGTTAATGTAGTTCGTGACTAACGACGATTTTAAACTAAGACTGCTAGTATTTTTGGTCACCAGAAAAATATCAATACATTAATAATTTAATAAGAAACTATATGCAGGGTCTCTCATTAAGGGATTTCTATCTTTAAATTTATATGAAACGAAGTGTGTGAAATATCACAGAAATTTTGTATTCTTTTGAAAGCCCTATCGATGTCATCATGTGTGGAATATGAAATCGTTCTGGGTAGAGAGCAAACAAAATGTCCAATTTCCCATGACTCTGGCGCATAAATCAGACTGAACTTGACCGATTGTATGGATTATGTTAGTTTTGAGGATCGTTATGGTTTATTCCAATACATCTGTCACTTAATATCCCAAAATAAAAAGTCTAACGGGATCAAAACGCAAGAAGTTGGTAATTATTAGGGACATCGATTATTCGATATTTTTCAAAGGGTTTGACGGTTTTACGCTAACCGGGGTTTCCTGCAAAATATTAAAACCTAAAATAAAAAAATATAAGAAGTTTTTTTTTTATAAAAATTTGTAATTAAACAAAAACGATTAATTGAAATATATGTACATATGTACATACATATAACAAAAAAATTACGCATATTCATATAATAAAAAAATAAGTTCACTGGCGAATTACTATGCGAATGAATAGAAAATTTCTATTAAAAAGGAAATCAAAGCTTTGGAATATGGTTTTCCCTCTGACTAACTTTTACTGAGTTAATGAATCTGTCTTTTATAAAAAATAAAATTCTTTTTTATTAAAAATAAAAAAAAATAATCTTTTTACGATTTAAATGCTTTGGAGTATATTTGCTTTTTTCTTTGGTTTTTATAAAACTGGACATAGAATATGATCCTTCATTCTCTTTGTTTGCATTAGTAGAGCATTGAGTATGTTTTTAAGCTTTTTTGGATCATTTGAGATATTTCTCTAAATACCGAAAATCCTCAATAATTGTTACCATATACATACATACATATATTTTAGAAGTGTTTTTTAATTTCGATGTTTTTTTAAATTATATTCATAATCATCATTGAATAGCTCTTCAGATTTAGATTCCCAATCTCCTATATCATTAAACAAGTTTCTTGTGCTCAAGTATAATACTAAAGTATTCGATTTCCTAATACGATGTTCCGTTATGCGTTTTTGTATGCAAATCCTGTGACAGGGGATTTTTAATCTTTAAAACGTTTTTAAACATAAATAGAAATATCCCATCAGCTTCAATTACAGTTGTAGACAAATTTTTTTAACAGATCATTTAAAGCTATTTCTAATGACTAAGTTGATAATTGTATTTCATAAATGCATACATACATAATTGACCATTACAACCCTTCAATCAGGATTACGGCCTAGCTTCTCAACACCACTCATGTTGTGTGTGCTAATTTTATACATGAGTGGCGGGACCTACAGTTTAAAGTCGACTCCGAACGACAGATTTTTGAGAAACTCTTCATGGCAATTTTATTTACTCTCAGAGTTTTTGCCAGAAATCTGCTGAGAGGAAGTCGCCGAAGAAATATTTTTTCATATTTTGTTTTGATGTCTGACCGGGGGTTTTGAACCGCGGCTTCGCGTCTAGTAAGCCAACACACTACCTATTGTATTTCATTTTCACTAAATTGTGCAAGTCCTAGGTCCATGAGGGTATGGTTTACCCATTTCTAATTTGTTAAAAATTGTGAAATCATTTTTTGTCATAGAATTCTATCTATGCTTCATACAACGTATGAGCCTTAGCTTTGAAGTATCTTCACCAGAATATTTGTTAAGCAAAAACGGTTATTCGATGGAAAAATACCGGTTTCTTCGATATTCGAAAAATTAAGTTTTCAAAAAAACTGAAATCGACAGATCAAAAGAAAGAAACCGGGGAAAATCGGTTCGTATAGGACCTATAGTGCTCACCGTTGATAGTGATTGCCTGACTGACATCGTTCTCAAAGAAATATTGACAGATAACACTGCCAGCGAAAAACTACACCAATTACCCAAATTAATGTCAGTAGCCAACTGCTGTAGCGCCTATTCAGCGAACGCTGTTGCTTATAGTCGCTTACCTTTAGTTCCTGGGACAGTTGAATTTTGTACTTACGCAGGCGCAAGTCACGACGCAAAATTCACCAAGTTGTGGTCTGCGAAAGGTCTCATGAGCGAATCGAAATCAACTGACATGCATTTCTCCGACATACATACATAGGTGTTCGTCGATCGTTTACTGAACATTGCCAATAGTCCTCTCGATCGGTCGATTATGTTGAATACAGAATGATTGAAAAAAACAATTTTATTATATGTACGTACGTGTTATCGAATGCTATTTCCATTCATGGCGATTTGGCAAACCTTATATTCGTACATACATATGTAACATGTGATATAATATTAAGATAATCTTGCTTCAAGTATTTCCGGTATGAGTTCCAATGTAAACTGACTCTTATGGTAATTGCTTCCGCTTATTAAGAAAAAAATCTTTAAACATATTTCAGCCCTTATCGGTTTTCCAAAAATTGGTTTAAGACTAACGTCTTAGGGAGGGATTCCTCATTTTAAGTGTTGAAAACCGCAGCATTTAAAACGTTGTTCTGATTTACTATTTTAAATACTATCAAGATATTTTCGAAAGCATCTTCTAGAAATGTTTCAGTGCACATACGTGCGTGCGTATGTGCCTGTGTTTCTATAAGACTTGGGTGATGAAAGAAACGAAAAAACAAGAAGAAAAATAATAAAGAATTAATGCTTAATGAAGTTGTTTCGAGAATACGCGTGAAATCAGACAAAGCATTGAAACGAACATGCGTACGAAGAACTATTAACCCATCTTCAAAACAATGTGCTCCACAAATACATACACAAACTAGCTAAGTAAGAGTAAGAAATTAAATTGAACAAAACAAAAAATAAAATAAAAGGAAAGGAAAGGAAAAAGAACAATAATGTATGATCATATACAAAAGCCTGCATGAACAACGTCAGCAGCAAACGAATTTTAAACATAAAGATGTAAGAATACGTATGTACGTATGTATGTATGTATGTACATACATAGATGGGTAAAATGGATGTGTATTGTAAATTTGCTGATGTTTTTATTTTAGAGGAAATTTATTGAAATAAATAATGATCAGAATGCATCTCTTTCTAAGGCTTGATGTAATACAAAAAAAAAAAAAGTGTTAAACAGATAGTGGTACATTGTTAAACGAAACAATTAAAAGTAACATCAATGCATGTATGTATGTATATATACATGTATAGGCATGTGCATGTATGTACGTATATGCATGTACATATGGATGTAATCTCTACGACAGATCTTTATTACGTGTTCTTAAAAAGCTTCTCACACTTCTTTTTCTAAAATATGTATGTATGTATGTCTGTGCATGTAGGCACGTACGTACACATGTACAACAATAATAATTTTTGCACTTATTGCACATCGACAATTCATAAGGACAGTTTTTAAGAATCCTTAAATATGAAAATGTATAAATTAAAATACATACATAAACATTCAAAATGTAAATACATATGTATGTACATACTATGTAGTTGGCAAAGAAACATATTCAAAACTAGGTACAGTATATATTCGGACATGCCAATTGACAGAATATTAGATCAAATTTTGTTTTAAACTACATACATACATACTAACACCACTCATGTTGTTTGCGTTAATTTTATATGTGAGTGGCGGGACCTACAGTTTAACGTCGACTCCGAACGATAGATTTTTGAGAAGCTTTTCATGGCAATTTTATTTACTTTCAGAGTTTTCGCCAAAAATCTACTGAGGGGAAGTCGCCGAAGAAATTTTTTTTTTCATATTTTCATTTTGATGTCTGACCTGGGGTTTGAACTCGGGCCTTACGTCTAATAAGCCATCACACTGCCTACTAGACTACGGCGACTTTTTATTTGATTTTGTTTTAAACTATTTTAAAGGAAAATAAAGGAATTACTATGTTTTTTCATACATATCACTAAACAAAATGTTTTGTTTTTACACAACAGTTCACATAGTACATACATACATACATATGTGCATACAAATAAAATATATTTTAATACATTTTTATTTATTAATTTAGATTTTTATTTGGATTCTGTGGAACGATTACAAAACAAATATTCTTTTTTTTTTAATCACTATAGACATGATTAAATAATATGTATGTATGTATGTATGTATTATATTGTCATGGATATTCAAATCGAGAATTGTGTTAATAATTTAAGAGTGACATCTCCATTGGTCGTCGTCTGTCGTTCTTTGTCTTCAGTTCAGTTTGTTTTTATTGATGGTCAAATTTATGAGAATGATAATTTTGAATTCCTCTCTGAATATGACTACATATGTATGTATGTATGTAAGAATGTGTTCAATTTCATTAGGGTATTCTACGAAATACAAGAAGACTCTGACAGAGATGTATACCATATTCAATGTAAAGATAAATTTTAAACTTCATTAACACAAAAAGAAAATAATTTTATCAGTTTCTTAGTGTGTATTCTTATGTATGCAAACCGTAAGATGACTGTATTTGGTCTATTTCAATCGACCGTCTATCCGTCGCTGCCGACAACTGACGCATTTTGCAGGTTAATCAAGAAAAGTGTAAAACTGAAGACGCACCAAAGAAGGTACCCTAACTAGGACAGTTTCGGTTGTACGTGAATACCGGATTCGAAAGCTAAAAATGAAATATTTAAACATATTAAATTCTGATTGCTTTAATTCTGCAACTTAATTTGAAAGCAAAAATTTGCATTCATCAATGCAAATGCAAATGTTAACTTTACTCTTGGAGAAAATTCCCGAAAAGTTAGTGAAAATGAGGTCATTGGAATCATAGAAATAAACTGGAGGTTTTTAAACTATGAAACAATATGACGACTATTTTACTTTTCTAAGGCGGCATTCCCTTAAATAATACAATTCTTTAGGTTTTTTTTATTTTCTTTTTTTTTTTTGAAATGTGTTGATGGTTGTGTTAATGTTGTTCTTTTTCTATATTCAGAGATACATATGTATATACCTACATACATATCTATACATAAATTTTGTTGTTGTTATTTTTGTGTTATTCTTTATTTTTTGTTGTTAAAAAAAAACTGTTTTTAACGTTAAAATTTACGAGTGTGTGTGTGTATGTGTGTAAGTGTGTGTTAATGTTTAAAAATGCAACTAAATGAAACTCATCTGTATGACGACGAAGTAGGGATGATAATAAAGATGACGATGTCGTGTTGGGAAAAAGGTACCTGCTTCTCGACATAAAAATTTGTTTAGAGTTTTTCCTTTTTTTTATGTTGTTTTTGTTGTTCTAGTGTTGTGTTATTTTATTTTGCTGTAATTTATAAATATTTTTTGAAAAAGACATACTGCTGACAATTCTATGAAATTTATTAAGGAAAAAAAAGAAAGAACGAACGAAAGAAAAAACACATCTAATACTATGAAAGGAAAATCGTATTTTTATAAACAATGTGTGTATGAATGTGAATAAAAATGCATAAATATGTATGTACATCTGATCCTCTTTGCACAAGTTTTATAAACGCAATACAGTGGCCTCAGGATATAGTGGACTCTTTGTACCAAAATTCGAACTATTGGGTATAGTTTCTCTGTTTCTCTTTTTTGACTGCGATTGACGAAAATTCGCCGAGTTATACATACGTATTTAAAACAAAAGGGCCTTCCTCTTCCAACAGAAACTATTTTCAAATGATGGGTGTATTTTTGTCGTATTTACGCCACCAGATGTAACGCCATATCCAATCCAAAAGTTTAAAAGTTACACAATAGTAAGTCACATGAGTACACATATTATTATTTTGAGGTACAAAGAATTATTATGTTTATTTTTGTACATACATCTATCGTGACTTTCTTAATAATGTAAACAAGCCTGTGCATGAATTAGTTACTAAATCCCGAGTCCACTACACATTCAAAATTAATAAACTAAAGCTGTAACATTTGTCCGGGCAAACATTTTTTATTCATACGTACATAGTTTGACAGCTCTCTTCTTCAGAAACAGAAAATATTTTGTACATTATTATGTTATATTTTTCATACGAAATTGAATTGATTTACAGTATAAGTCACGTAAAATTCTTAAATTTTATTAAAGAGCGTAGAAGAAAAATATGTCCGAACAAATATTTTATTTGAACAACATGGTCAGGTTTTTTTCTTTTTTTTTTCAAAACATTTGGAATCAATCTGTTTATAATTATGATAAAAAGTGCTGCAAAGAGAGGATTCGTTGTACTGCTTACATATACAGACATACATACATATGTAGTACCTACAATCTACAGCTTAACACGTGTGTATCTGTCCATATAAATGCGACTTTTTTTTTTTTTGACTGGTAATCCACTACTGAAGTAATACGAATTAAGTGGCAGACATTTCTGCATATACATATGTATGTATGTATGTACGTATGTACATAGTAAGCGCTGTTAATGCATGATGAGTAAAAAAATAACATAAAAACAGAAAACTGAACAAAAAATATTAAATAAATAAATAAATAAATAAGAAGCAAAGAAAGGTAAAGATTGACAAACAGCCCAACTTAAGGTTGGACAGACTATTTGACTGACAATTAGTCTATCTATAGCATGATTTTGTAGAAGCGACGGTTGATTGTGTCAGCTAATAACTTGACACATTGTATGTACACTTGGACATTTGTACGCACATACTACGTCTTCTCAATAATTTAACGAATGAATGTATGCAAACATGTTTAATATATGTACATACATATCCTAATACATACATTCATGTGTATGTATGTATGTATGTACATAAATAAATATGCCTACATGTTTATACATAAATGAAAACATTTTTTTTTTGTTGACTACCATCCAACAACTAGGTACTGTTAAAAACATAAAGTTTGTATTTTTAGTGTTTGTGTTTATGTTCGAGTACGCTTTCGAACAAAAGAACGGGGAAAAAATTTATTTTAGTCTCTTATTCAATAAGTGGCCGGAAGCTTTTCATAAGAATATATATGACGATTCATCATCTAAAGTGCAAAAAGCTTAATTATTATAATTGTTAATGCACTTCTTCTAAATATGAGTATAAATACTTACTTACATATGTTTGTAATGTACACGCACACCTACATACACATCCATACGAAGTTATGTTTATATAAACAATAATAATATATAGTAGATATATACATACATATCTATACATGAATATGTTTATCGACTCCTCCTATAACACGGCAATTGCAATTACAACAAGAGCTACATTTACATATGTATGTATGTATGTATGTATTAAATATTAATTGTAATTCTTATTAACATATAAATTCTTATTGTACTTTAAAATATATTCGTATTTAAATACGCATCTATATACATATGCATAATCTTATTCGTTACTTTAAGAAATGTAGGACTACCACGAAGCATCTCCATCCCTTCTTATAATTAAAAAAAAATTTTTTTTCTTTCAGATGCATTAAAAAAGTTTTTGCAGCCAAGCAGGTGATCCTCGTCTATTGTGGCATTTTTTTTTTTTGGATGGTAGGTTTCCATCTGTTTTAAATATGATGATATGAACACGTATTAGTGTAGTAGTAAGGAACTTTGCTGCTGAGTATTACACTCTTTCTCAAGAAGTAGAGAATCCTTTCCTTTAATGACTGTTGTTGGTGTTATCCGCTTCGGACCACTGGTGTAGATTATTTAGGAGGGTCTGAAGCCTCTAAGCTTCTAAATCCGAAAATCATGATGAAAAATTTTTTATTTTTTTTCATAAGTTTTACTACATTTATAACCGTAGAATTACTATTACAACAACATTATGCAATTACGTATATATAAAACTATATGACACTGTAGATGATGTAGTTCTTTCGAATATAAATGCTTAATTATTTCCCCACACAGCGATTTATTAAAAATTAAATGAAATAATCACTATCAAACACTTTTAAATTGTTTTACTTGTACTATTGGCGTAATATATAGTTTTGCACAAAAAAATTTATTCAAATTACGTTGACTTTATCTCCAACAAACGCTTTGACTAATTTGTATTTTAGAGAAGTACAAGTTATAAAAGTTAAAACGTAAAATTAGTAATTTATAAAAATATTTTCTTTTTTTTCTATATATAAAACCAATGTAGTGATTGAATTCAAACAAAATCTCCATTTAAGAATAGTTTTCTTTAGGATATACGTACAAATAATATGTATAATAAATAATAATGAGTTATATAGTACAAATGATATTCGACTTTTTCTTAATTGTTTGTATTAACTCATAAGATAAGTCATAAGACGCAATTGACATATATTTGTGAATACCAAAGTGATGGATAACCAATTGAAGACTGTCCATAGATCCGCAAGTATGCGAGAAACTGTAGATACACATCAAATTAATTTTTCCCTGAACGAAATAATCCCAACTTTATTAAAAAAACACATTTCAAAGATTCAAATAAAATTAGTACACTTAATTCTGTTTTTACACGGTAGATATGTTTCAGAAAAAACCGTGCAAACACATGAAATATGTACATTGAAAAGAAGGGGATTCGTTCCATACCATTCAACTTTGTAAAAAAAAAGTAAAAACAAAATAATTCGTAGAAAAAAAAAAACAATTTTAGTTTCGAAAGAAAGGAAAGGTCCTTTTCAGTTTAGGATTTGTAGAATTCGAAATTTTTCTTAACGCACTAAAACTCTTATTGATTTAAGCTTTTTTTTTTGTTGCTTAGTCAGCTTGTTTAAGAATACGTCCAGTGTTATTCAAATTAAATAAAAGTTTAAAATATACACATACGTACACGCATAAGCTGATATGAAAATAAATTAAAAAGGAAATTCCCTAATTATTTTATAAACAACGGGTAGAAAAATCATTTCAGAAAGATTGCGGTTAATACATACAAATATTTTTTTCTTTAAAATTTAAAATCAGAAATCAGAATCAAATTTTTTTCTAGACCCTGTTATTACAAAACCGTGTAAAAACAGAATTGGGTGTATTTTAAAATCTCTTATTGTCTCGATTGAAAGCTATTGGATGTAAATTGAGATCTTTAATTAATTACTTTTTTCTGCTCGAAAAACATAAAGATGCCATTTTTAAGAATATAATCATAATGGTCTAGTAGGTAGTGTGTTGGCTTATTAGACGAAAGGCCCGAGTTCGAATCCCAGGCCAGACATCAAAACGAAAATATGAAAATATTTCTTCGGCGACTTCCTCTCAGCAGATTTCTGGCAAAAACTCTGAGAGTAAAAATTGCCATGAAAAGCTTCTCAAAAAATCTGTCGTTCGGAGTCGACTTTAAACTGTAAGTCCCGCCACTCATGTATAAAATTAACGCACACAACATGAATGGTGTTGAGAAGCAAGGCCGTAATCCTGACTGAAGGGTTGTAATAACCAATTATGTATGTATGTATGTAATTATAAATACATTTCAGTATACATATATTCAATGATTTCCTCAAACAATATTTAATAAGTTTGATCTCTTACTCATTCAATCATACGGTTTTCGAAGTATCTCTAATGGAAACTAAAATAATGTAATCTTTGCCCTCGTTATAATTGCGGATTATAAGAAAACCTTCCGATTCTACACCATCCAGTTTTAAAAACCGAACATATAATAACAATTTTGTCGTTTTATAATGGTTTTTCGCGAAAAGTTTCAATAGTCTACAATATAATAAATAAGCATAAATAATTAACTAAAGATTCATGAATGTGGCTTTCGAATACAGTAGGTGGTTAACATTTTTGGCCAATTCACACAACTTTGTATCGTGTATATTGTATTGAATACACTTTTTGTTTGTGAACGCTCAATTTTAATGTTGTACTGTGTATTTCGTATTCCAAACGTCAAAAAATGATAAGAAGAAGAAGACCAGCTTTCATAATTTGATTTTCAAGCAATAAAATGAAAAATATTACGGAAAAAAGTAAATTAATTAATTATCTGTGCGAACAATTATAATTTTGAAATGTTAATTGTTGACTCATATTTTGTATTTTTATTCTTCTGCTTGATTATTAACAACTTCCAAAAACATGTGAAAAAAATATCTTTAAGTGTATCGGATTTTTGGATGAAAATTATCAACAACAAGCATACACTGTTGTATATTCGTCCAACAATACAATGAATACAACGATACAAGGGCTTGTGTGAATTGCCCATTTAATTTAGCTTTCTAAGGATACATAAGTAGATATTACAATTTAACGTTAGTCGGATAATTCAATTAAGATCAGTTTATATTTGAACCTAACTATTAAACAAACTTAGGTGCATGCAGGTCAATTATAATGCCGCGTTTCATTGGCATTGAATACTTCGCTTAAATGCTTGGCATTAGTCGACAGACAACTCCGACGGATGTTGTGTATTACAATAAGTGTGTAGTAAAGTTTAGCAAAACGTTGAATCAAATCAATAAGCTGCCATCGTAATTCCATCCCATATTTTTTAAGAGAATTTTATTTTTACTATATTTTATAATTTATTATAATATAAAAATTCAAAGAATTTTCACATTTTTTAATGGCTTTGGACAAAAGAAGTTCACATGTTTCCATTCTTCTGGATCCGAAACAAATTTATTAAGTGAATATTAGATCGATATACATAAATATAACTAAGAAGATACTATAGCATTTACATATCGACGCCTCCGTTCTATAACATTCTAAGTCGAAAGAGTGTGTTTTGAGTTATGAGCTCTCAAAGTTTTCAGGCGCCATACGACTATATGTGTATTCTAAGTAGATTTTTCCCTATAACTTCGGAACGGATCGACGCGTCTTAATTAAATTTTGATAGTATTTAAGTTAGAGAACGTAGAATTTAAAAATGCAAGAACATTAAAAACGTTCTAAGTACAATGGAGGCGTCGATATATACATACATACATATGTAAACATCTATGTTTGCATATATTCGATTTCTATTTTCAATATTAATTCCCTAATCTTATATTAAAATATACGGATAAATAATAAATTTAAATACATAACTATATTTCGAGGATAAACACAATTGTATGTATGTATGTATGTACTTACGTACATATGATGAATATTTTGTTATTGAAAATTCGAAAAACTCATTCGGAGAAAAATTTAAAGTGTGTAGAAAAAAAACATTGCGGGCATGGAAGGCGCTATATAATGTACATTCATTTAATGTAGTGGACTGAAGACATCGATAACAAATTTTTATTGCCATTAATTAAAAGAAAAAATTGTGCCTATGTGTATGGTATGTATGTATTTATGCATGTACATTGTTTATTAGTTTGATTAAAGAAATAGAACCAATTTGATTACAAACCCATCGTGAATAGTGTAGTATGCATAGTGATAAAGTTTATATTTAAATATTATGAATGTGTGATTGGATCAATCAGTCAACGACAGTTGAAAGCCTCTGAAATAATTTTGCTTAGGGCTTTACGGCAGTTGTTTTCTGATCGATTGAAAATTTTAGAAAATAGAAATTCTTTAACACTCACGCTAAAGGAAAATATGGCGGCAGGGCGTAGGCATCCATGTTTGGTTGGTGGTAGTTGATGAAGTAAAAATTCCTTAAAATGTTATTTATAAATATCACAAAATCTCACATATATACATATGTATGTGCATGTATACACTTAAACATGCATGGATATTATTTCATATATTTTTTTTTTATTATTTTTATTCAATTTTTTACAATTTGTTTTAATTTCCAATTTTTGTTTTTTTCTTTGAGTTTAAGAATTCTACTTTCAATAACATGGTCTTTATTTTTTAACTAAATCTGATAAACTATTATTAAAAAAAATATTCGTCTTAAATCCTATACGATATAATAATTAAACATTTGTTTGGCACATCATAATGATCACTCTTACGTTTGACTAACCGTCGGCAAATGAAAAGATTTTAATTTAATTTATTCCTTCTTATTTAGATATGTATGTATGTATGTATGTTTGCACATATACATATTTTATTCATATTAGAAATATTTTTTATTTTGTTATTAACAATTATTATGTTATTAACAGACAGGTTAATAAGACACCGTATGAAAATTCACAATTGAAAAAGATACATTTTTGTTATCTATGTATGCGCGGCGTATGCGTATTCCTTAGATTACTTTTTTTCAGTTGTTTTGTTTTCCATATTACACTGTTTTTCTTTTTCTTTGCTGAAAGTGTAACGAGCAGTAAACGCGTGCGCTTAGTAAGTAAGTTATTTTCGTACTAAAGTGTTAATCAAGGATGCATAAGAGCAAACAACTTGCAATGGTTTGCTTAAAGTAGCTAGAGCAGAGAACAAACAACATAAATATCTGTATATATACATACATATCTTCATACATACTTACATACGTACATTTAACAATAAACATGCAAACACAGATGCACATAAGAACATTTCCATTAACTTAAAAAACCCACACTCTTACTACCAGTAAGCAAGTCGGACAGTACGACCGACCGTCGTTGAGTCATCCAGTCACTCGTTGATCGATCAATGGCAACGTCAAACCATTTAGTTTGTTGTTCAAACATTGTGCATATACACATAAACACACATCTACATGTCTATACACAATCACACAAACGTGCCATCGAACCTTTCAACCGTTTCTTCAAACCATTTAATCTCTCAATTAAATTGGGAGAAACCAACTAACCAGCTATTCAGCCAGCAATCCAACAAAAAGTAACAACTTAATGATCGTATTAATACACCAATAATAAGAGGTAAACAGAACCGTGCGATCGTACATACAACATTGAACGATTCGTGACCAACTATCTATTCAACCGCACACCCAAACAACAGTGTTGTGCCAAGATTAAAAAAGAGAAACAAATCGAATTTCGAAGACCAAAGCAAATTTTTTCCAAAATCTGAATTTATTTTGAAAATTCTAAAAAAATCATGTATATTTAAAGCTTTTAAAATGAATAGATCTTTAGAAGATGCTTATTTTTCTTCTATGGAAACAAAATTTGAGGGCCGGGTCTTATACCGTGGTAGTTATATACATACATACATAAGTGGCAAGGATGGATGGAAATCTTATACGCTTTAAAATGTGGAATTTTTTATGAATTTTATTCATATTTTTTATTCCATACGGTTTTATTTCATGGGTATATACATACTTACATACATATCTTCATCATGAACTCTTCCGATAAAATAACGTCATTCTAGGACAAAGAACTATTATTGCAAAACATGTTTTATTTTGTTTTAATAAGTCCCGAAAAAAATATATTAGGTCTATTAGGCCCACCATGTTATTCGAAAGAAAGCTCAAGTCTGGTCCATAATACCCCATTAGGTCACGTTCGTGCAGCATGAAAAGCACTCAAAATATCACTTTATATTGACTCAAAAATTTTAAGCTGCCACTCCTACTTGTTGTATACAAAGAAAATTTGCTTGTAAGAAATATTGTGTAATAGGGGTGTAAATGACAAATATTTTCGTATTGAAAATAACAGATTAATAGGATTATTATTATATATTTGTGTTATATATGTACATATTTGTCTAACCTAACCAGTGACATCCTTTGTTTACTAAATATTGTGCATCAGGAGGCTTAACTGAAATCGATACCTTGCCCATTAAGGCTTCAAACAAGCTAATAAACCCAAAGGAAAACTCTTTTATTGCTTAAAGTTGGATACCAGGAAATGTATGTATTTACTGATTCCTCACAACCAGTGTCTTTATTCTCATTCGAAACCTTCTGAGGTTTTGATGAACTCATGGCCACCATTGTCGACAAATCGGGTTAATGACAAAACCACTTCGACTTCTTTACAAGTACAGCAAAGGTAAGCATGAGGAAAACCAAACCCTCTCGGTAAATTTAAAAGAGAACGACCAGTGAGCACCATCAAATGGTATTTTCTGATCATAACCAAACAATGTTATCTTTTCCATTTGATCTGGACTTTCATTCATCACTTATAATTAAACTCAACTTTAACTCTTCGTTACTCTTCGTTGAATCGACGAACACTTTAACCCTGGAAAGTTACTGGTCGTCGAATCGACGAAGCTCATTTACACTTTATCATATATCTCTTTTATGTTTGACCAAATTTCGGTCTTTTTATCAACGAGATTAGTTGATAACGAAAGCTTGCAGTGTTTTTTTTAATCCTGGATGGTAATTTTTGTACAGTAAGGTTACTCTTCGTTGAATCGACGAACAATAAAAAAAAATGTACGTCTACTTACTGCAAGTTTTCATCATCAAATTACGTTGTTGAAAAAAGAGCGAAATTTGATATGATAAAGAGTAAATGAGCTTCGTCGATTCGATGGACAGTAAGCATCCAGGGTTAAACGAGAACAGCGAGATGATCGTCATGTGAGTGATATTCGTTACAGTCAATATGGTACATGTGTTTGCTAGTCTATTCATGGGTCCTGGCGAGGATCACAATACAAAATATGGCCATCTTTAGGTAAATATGTAGATATATATATATGTTGCGCAGATTCCATCCAAGGCTGCCAGACTATCCGTATGGATCCGAATCAGCTAGGTTACAGATATTTTGCCTTGAAGGACACTACAGTCATCCTTTAGTCTGAAGCTGATCTTTTTTCATATTTCATTCTTGTTGAAACTCCCATCTAGCTTATGTCGTTTAGATTTAGATGAGTTAGGTTTATTGGAGTATATATCTACAGTCGATCAAAGGGGCGTTGCAAAGTTGAATGGAAAATATTTTCTCGAATCGATTATTGGACAAATATTGACTACCTTACCTTCACTTTCTTTGGCACTATAAGCATTCAAGCCAAAACTCGACTTTCGGACTAAACAGACTTTGAGATCCTAAACATAATAAAACAAAATTAAAAGGAAGCTTTTATATACACATTTTACTTAAATATGTATGTGTTTAATTTTTTATTTACCATCTCAATTAGTAAACATTTTGTATTTCGACTGTGAATAAAATATGTATTAAGTAGCAGTCTGCAGATATTTATGTATGCTCTATTCTTAGATTTGATTACATAATGGACAATGTGTGTATATAGTAGGTAATGTACTAGCTTATTAGATGAGAGCCCATGGTTCAACCTCGGGATCAGACATCTCGAACAAAACGAATTATGAAAAAGATATTTCTTTCGGCGACTTCCTTTTGGCAGTCTTCTAGCAAAAACTCTTTGAGTAAATGAAATTGCCATGAAAAGTTTTTCAAATATGTCGTTCGGAATTCACATTAAACTGTTCTCCCACCAGTCATGGATAAAATTAATACACACAACTTGAGTGGTGTGAAAAGCTACGTTGGAATCGTAACTAGAGGATTGTAATGAACAATTAAGTAAGTAAGTAAGCACATATCTGTCATACGACTCTATACATTTGTAAATATTGTGAATTCTTAGGAATGAACAAAAAAAAAATATTCGATCAATCTCTAAGCCTACATTATGTACGTTTATGTTTAATTGTAAGAAATAATAAAACATTTTATTTTGAATTACTCACCTCCATAATAAAAAAAAGTATTTTGCCATCTTGCTTGTGTTTTAGGATCATTAGCTTATTGAAAGATAAAGTCTACCAAGCCAAATGCTAACACAATTATTTTGGAATCCATTTTAAGGAAGTGTATAGATTTCTACCATAATTTTTGAACGTATGAATAAAGAACTTAAATTAAAATTGTTTGTAAAAATTGGCACCACGCCCTCTGTTAACGTTTTGTATTTGTGAATTCAAATTTGGACTAACGATTTATTTTTTTCTTTCAATATCCAATCTTTCTTCACGGAAAAAGTTCTTAATCCCATGTACTATTTAAGCTTCATAAAACAAAACTCCAAGAAACTGTCAGTTTTTACTTATATTTTGACCGATTTCTTTCTAATACCGTTCTAGTTTTCCATTTAAGATTGTTCTGATCTAATTCTTGGACAATAGCTTCCAATGGATTCCACTTTTGCATCATTCTTATGCTGCTAACGGATTTCTTTAGCTGATTAGTTTTCGTTTTTAATTTTATTCGTTTACCGAATTAAAATACTTATGTAAATATGTGATATAATGTTCATTTACATATTTTTGTAAATTTGTTATACATATTTATTTTAATATGCTTTAAATAAGTACACTTTCTATTGTAAATATTTATTTTAACTGTCATCTTGTGCTTATTGGTGATCAGTGGTTCTAAGAAAGCATCGAAAATGCCTTAGCTAACGTTGTGTGATACATATATACAATATACAGTATTGGCCAAAACTTAAGCACCCCCTCAGTACATTTTTTTATATGACAATTTTTTTAAGAAAACAAAGTTATTAACATTTTTTTATTTTATTTATTTATATCTTTATTATTGAAAAACACAAACTTAAGGAATTAAGAACATAATAAAAAAAATTAAAATTCCAAAAATAAAAACTAAAAGAAATATATAGGTGGACAAAATTAAAGCACTCTCAATTTAAGGTACAAAAATTCTTTATTCTGAATAACACACGCACATCTTTTAGGCATAGAGGATATTAAATTATTAATTATTTCAGGCGATATTGCTTCCCAGGCTATTTTTGCGGCTTCAAAGAAGAAAAAAAAAATTATCATTTTAAAAAATGTACTGAGGGAGTGCTAAGGTTTTGGCCGATACTGTAGATTTAATGTTTTAATGTTTGTGCCTTCCCTGGTTTACTAATTTTGACTTTGTTGTTATTCTTGTAAATGTTGGTAACAAAGCGATTTATAGTAGCAAGTAAACTTCACTATCATTTACAGAGATTCAAATGACTCTCACACAGAGATTTAATTGAACAGTTAATATTTAGGCAAAACTATTCCTATTAATCCTTATAAACGGACGAAAACAAACTAATCAAAACAAATAGACAACGGTAAGCCGAAATTGCAGACATACATAATTGATTATTACAACCCTTCAGTCAGGATTACGACTTAGCTTCTCACACCACTTATGTTGTGTGTGTTAATTTTTTCCATAAGTGTCGTGAGTTTTGCAGGAAATCTGCTGACATACAGTCGCATATTTTCATATTTCATTTTGTTTTAGATGTCTGACCTGGACTCTAAATCGTGGCCTACTAAGCCAACATACTATCTATCAGACTACGGCGACTACCGAAATTACACAAACGAATTCGGAGAAATTTGCGAGAAAAGAAATCCTACAAAAACAATGCATAGAAAGATCGTGAAGTTGGCATACATATATAAATAAACTATTATAAATAGAGGGAAGAACAACGCTGCCACACAGTCCTGATTCGTCAGTCGGTGTTGAGACGTGATTCTGTAACCGAAAGTTGTATCAAAAAGTGCATATTAATCATAGTGATCGGTAAATCTAGTAGAAAAAATTAACATTAAATTAATATTAATTTTAAGAATTTTTGCTTGTTACGGCATACTATGTACAGAACTCTAATGATTCTCCTTTATTTTCTGGAGTACTTTTTCTTCTTAATGGATAGATAATATAGATAACATTGATCATCCTTATGTAATACTTTCATTTGTTAGTTATTAGTCTGATCAATATAATAGACCATTTAGATTCCAGTCTACGGGCGTCTGGTCCTCTGTGTACGACTATGCGTTATTTAGTAGGAGAGTTTAAAAGAGGCCGCAGCTGTTGCCAAGATGAACACCGTAGCGATGAATATAATGAACAATTCATATTAAAAAAGGTTAAGAGAATCGTTAACTGAAAGTCGGTGAACTGGCTGAAATGAAATGATAGGTGAAATAAGGAGTGTTATTTTAAAACACACTCTCTTGCAGAAGATTTATAAATAAGGTTTGGTAACAAAGAGAGCCAAACAATGAAATGCTCCATGGCCTTTATCAGAAGATACAAAAAATATAATTACTATTTAATAGAAGGCAAAAAAATTCGATGTGGCCTAAACAATATTTAGATGTGCACTTGTGATAAATGTAGCAGGTCTTTCATTAATAACGGATTGAAGAATCCTATTTGTTTTAACTGAGACTAACATACATACATACATACATAATTGGCCATTACAACCCTTCAGTCAGGATTTCGGCCTAACTTCTAACACCACTCATGTTGTGTACCTTAATTTTATACATGAGTGGCGGGACCAGCGTTGCCATTTGCCAAGTTTTCCCTTTCTTCCAAGTTTTTTAGGATGCGAAAAAGTTTTCATTAAATTTGTTTTCTAACAAAACAAGTTTTTTCGACAAAATTAATTTAAAATTTTTTTTCAATAAATTTAATGATAATAACACGCAATAATTACATTTTTAAAGGAAATGTTATGTATTTTATTAGTCCCGGGCAAAATTAGCAAAAAACAGCAATAGAGGGTACCGGTCTCCCGTGTTTCCTTTAAACATTTTGGAACTTTTGTAGAAAACAAGTTTTTTTTGGTAAAAAAAGTTTTTTCCCCAGAAATAAAAAGTTTTTTTCAAAAAAAATCTGGCAACGCTGGGCGGGACCTACAGTTTAACGTCGACTCCGAACGACAGATTTTGAGAAACTTTTTATGTAAATTTTATTTACTCTCAGAGTTTTTGCCAGAAATCTGCTGAGAGAAAATCGCCGAAGAAATATTTTTTTTGTTCATATTTCATTTTGATGTCTGGCCTGGGGCTCGAACCCGGGCTTTGCGTCTAATACGCGAACACGCAACCTACTAAGACTCTATTTAATTCACCTATCATTGCATTGAAATTGGAATGGGAAGTAAGTTGCAGAAAGTGTAATAAAGCGGATGCACATACAACACCGACACTCGCAGTCTGTTCGACTACTTGGCACTCAAATTTTCCGGAGCCTAAATCAGAATTACTCGTTTTTATAGTCGGCCACTTTAATGAACTCCACCATACCACATACATATATTAAATGAATAAATTTAATTAATATTTTTGCAAACATGTAACTCAGTTAGTTCTTTATCTGCTACTCTACTTCGAGGTCTAAGAAATATTTTACAATTACACATGTTCGTAGATTCTGCGTTGTACTGACTTCAAACCAATTGATCAAATACGCTGGTTTAGCATCTACTTCGGCTTTCTAAAAAAATGAGCAATTGAATATGTTTCTTACGCTGAGTTTAAACAATTTTAATAAAACACAATATTAGAGCACTAGATTCTCGTCAATAGCTTTTCATACCGTAACACGTAGCCTGAGATGATTGTAAAAGAGATCAAGCACTCGATGGAGATAAGCCTGGCGGGCCGAGGTTTGTCAAGGCCTCTTTACATTAGGGTCCTGAAGAACCGAATAATTATATGTACAGTGAGTGCCAAAAGTGAGTAAACACCACTGAAATAATTCATTTTCTTAGGATAGCGAGAAAAGTAAATGAGAATAGTCGAATAAATTTCCAAAAATAAAAACGTTTATTTATTAAAACAACAATTCATGATAAAGGACATTTTTTTTATACTTAAGAACATAATAGAAAATTTAAAATTATAGTGGGTATTGACTCACTTATAACGCTCACTGTATATAATAGTTAGTTTCAGCAGAATGTACATACATAACGCTACGTTTGGCAATCGTTATTTTTTTTATTAATCCGAATGTACATAACTGACGGATATTTACATTCTTGAAATTTTAATTGAAAACCATGTATATCAGTAACTATGTATAGCATCAAATCGTAGTGATCCGATAAATAATTAATTTAGCAAAAATAAATTTTAAAGAAATAATTTACTATTCATTCCATATATCTTAAGTTTAAAAACATTCAAAATATGTATATTTTATTTGTATAAAACAAAATGCTAAATATAAAACAACCACTTTCGGTGCCTACTATTTTGGTCAATTACTGTCTTAATTAAGTCATAAAAAATTTTTATGTTTTATTTATTCGTTAAGATATGACTCTATTAAAAAAAAAACCAATTTTTGTACCATCAGTTCTATTAAGATATCAAACTGAGCCCTCAAACAGCATTGCTGCCTGCCTATTGTCTTTATTATTGCCTTTTCTGTTTATACTCGTTTATGTTCGATGCGGTTGCGAATCTCTTCTTGTTGAATATTTTTGTCTCTTTCTTACACTAATTCGAGCGTGTCTTAATGAAGACTTTTGTAGAAAACGTTGAGTTGTTACGTAGACGGCCATCTGTATAATTTACACCAAACCGTCCCTTGACGCGCTAGATCATATTTGTCTATATTAAAAGGTTAAGCCAGTAAGTAAAATAGTTGTAGATGGTCGATCTTGTTGGCATTTATTTCTCGTGTATTTTTTTATTTTCTAATTAAAAAATATCTTAAAAATACGATTTCATGTTATTTGTAACATTTTCGCTAGATTTAAAGTACATGAAAGTTTTAGTTGAAAGGAAGTTATTCAAGGTCTCAGGTTGAACGTTTTGTTGGTATGTTTTGGAATGCATGTGGAACATGACTGATCTAACAAACGAACGAACGAACAATCATACAGAAGAGTGAGAATTGCTCCGCGTGCAAACAACTGCTTGGTCTCTCTTTCTTTCATACAAAACATGTTATAAAGTCATCAGCAACATGGCCCATTGGCAGACATGTTGTGGGTGCGCCATTTGTTGAAGGCAATGCACATATTGTTTTTCCATAATATTTTGCTTGTTTTGTCTGTTTGCTTGTTAAACAAGTTCTTCTCTTCCACCTATTACACGTACACACATGTGCAGATGCTGGTAATACAAGAATGAACAAACAAATGTAAGCAAGCAAACTAATTCAAAGTAGAGACAAATAATGTGTTTAGAAAAGGATGACGGCATTAACCACCAAACTCAACTAACAAATCTTAAATGCGAATCTTTCATTTCAAGTTCGATATTTAACACTATACGTACCGTTATTCGATAAAGATTTTTGTTTTTTTTGCCCAACAATTTGAAATAAGAAATTAGGGAAATTAAATTTAAAATTGTTTTTAACACAGAAGGTATTCGATTTTCAAGTATTTCTTATACTTAAATATATATATTGTATTTGCCTAATTTAACAAATTAATTAACTCATGATTCTGAGCAAACATCAAACATCGATATAAAGCATCAGAGTAGAGAGTTACTTCTTACAACACATGTTGTCTGAGAATCGATTTGAAACATCATGGATATAAAGTATCGATTCCATTACTAAAGCGACTTTATTTGTAATAAAATACCCGGTTATGTTCAATTTTTGTTTAGATATTTACTTTTTACAACACATCTTGTAATGAAGTGTTTTCTGAGAAACGATTTGACAGCTAAGGACATGTTTTGTTTACATTGACTGAAGCAACTCTGCGAATACATACACACAACATATGTATGTTCAACGCTGTGTAGCTAAAACACTCTTATCTATGTTTTCATCAAATAAAATTCCTTTAAGGAGATAATGAAATTGATCGCATTATGCTTAAGAAAATAGCAGTGTATTCATAAGAGCATAATAAACACACTTGCGATGAACGTGAGAAATAATTTTTTAAGCTTTTTTTAATTTTTAATTCTATAAAACTAGTACCAGAATAGGAAAATCGGCCACTTTAATCCAACAAAAAAATAAAAAGAAACATAGCAAGAGCAGAAGCTATAGTCCAAGGTGCAAATACAAGGAAGCTCAACAGAATGATTGTAAATATTATCAGGCGACACCAAAGATCAACCGAATACTACATAAACTCAATGCCTGGATATTATTAAACAAAAACTATCGGTGGCGTCCACAAGGCTTTTAAGGTACCGGAAATTTAGAGCCAGGAAGACTAATAATTCCTTTAAGATCTGAGAAAGCCTTTTATAGAACCCTAACACTACATCGCCCAATTGTCTCTTAGCTCAGCGGATTTTTTCATTTTGCAGTGAACAAGTCTCCACGAGTATCAGTTACAACTCCAACGCAGACTAGATCAAATTAGAAGAAAGACGTCTCCAAAAACGTTCGCTCATGTATTTCCAACAGATTGGGATAACGGAAATGGAAAGGAATACTAGGTAACCCGGTCCAGACAAACTTCACACTCAAACTCATCTGTGTGCATTGTAAAATAACGGAGATCATAAATAAATCCATTTTTTTAACGGCTCGCCCGTCTGGAAAGAAGGAGCTGTGAAGCAATGTAACTCCAAGATCCTAGGTGTAACATAAGGTATTATTACTAGTGCCCTAAGGATGACAACAGCAACCAGAAATCTTTACTCAACCAGCAGCTGGTTGAATTCTGCGAACTGATGATGTAGACAACTTAATGAACATGCTAGGGTCATATAAAGTTTTTCCTAGCTACTGATTGATGCTATGGTCCCCTACCCTATTCAATACCCAGTAGAACGTATTGAAAGCCAGATCCTCCTCCAAGTTCTTTGTAAGTAATCACCGCAGGCGAATGAGAAAGATGGTGTGGTGCGTAATCACAGCGATTAAACGACTGCAGTAGAGTACTACCTGAGTACAGATAGAGATACTCGGACAACTCTGCTGACATAAATTCCCTGCCAAAGGTCCCTTAGACGACTAAATTTGCTTATAAATGTTGCCCGGATTAAACGGATTTTTCCATAGTTTGTGGGATCATACCCGGAAATTTTGTTACGGACGAACTAGTCAGAACGGGTATCAGACGGATAAAACTTTTATGTGATCCACTCATAGGCATCCCCTTGTTAACTAATACACTGGAAATAAGGAATCAATTCAGTCTTTAACTAACGTGTTCTGGGTAGAAAGAAGGCCTTATTTCACCTACAGGTTGAGGTAGTGAAACTTATCACAGGCAGTGCTATGATTTCAGAACTGCACGAGGCACTGTGTAATAAGAAAACGCTCTCTATCGTGATTTTCGCTTAAGTTACGAGATGGTGTAGGAGCTTAATGTATCACTGTGCAAGTAGGCAAGAGTACTATGAAACCCATTCTCGATATCTCTAACAGAACAGAATTTGAAATTACAACAATTATATAAGGCAGTCTGGGTGTTTTGGGAAGACGGACATAATGAACTGGCTTAATGTGGTGACGCCATATAGCCTAACCTAAATATACGATATATTTTATAATAAGTGTCACGGTTATCAGTCCAGTACATATACATTTTGATCCAATCATCTGGTCTAATACTGCACTTGCATTAACGTGAATTTGAATATTCTAGGTCTTGTGGTTTTCTAAATATTAAATATTTCGCCATGGGGGCCAAAATTACTCAGAAGATTTAAGTCCGGTACGCCGTAGTCTAGTAGGTATATTGTTCGCTTATTAGACGTAAAACCCGGATTCGAGCCCCAGGTCTGACATCAAAGCAAAAATATGCAAAAATATTTCTTCGGTGGCTTCCTCTCAGCAGTTTTCTGGCAAAAAACTCGTGAGAGTAAATAAAATTGCCATGAAGAGTTTCTCAAAAATCTGCAATGCGGAGTTGACTTTGAATTGTAGGCCCCGCCACTCATGTATAAAATTAATGCACGCAACATAAGTGGTGTGAGAAGCTAGGTCGTAATCCTGACTGAAGGACCAATTATGTATGTATGTATGTATTAGAAATTCTTCTGATTTTTACAGAATTTAAAAAGCTGGACAAAACAAAAAAAAGCTGGACATAAAAAATACTGAGAAAATGTTAATTTTGGTTTTGTGTTAATAATTTTTATTAAAATATCCATTGTATGTATGTATTATTAAAGACATCAGCTGTTCAAGTGTTGAGACATTTTGTCAGTGATGATAGAAGGAAATCATAACTTAATATAACAAATATTCAATCAGTGTTGGCTAACATGATTTGACAAAGATAACATCAAAATTATTGCCCATGTTATTGCAGTGTACTAAAAAAATTTCTATTTAGCTGGACAAATTAAATTTTAGCTTAAAAGCATCAAAAAAGCTGGACAATCCAGCCAAGTCCAGCCAGGCTGGCAACCCTATGTGTAACACATATCATATATGCAAATTAAATAATTGGCTGAGTTATTGGCCGTAACCACAAATTTAAAAGCATTTGTTTGTGGTAAATCAAGCAATTACGTGTAAATGCATTCAAGTTATAATGCAGCAAACAAAAGAAGAAAATAAAAAGAAACAAGAAACGCATAAAATCATTCAGCTGAATTGCCATAACAAAATAACACACAGTGTATGAAGATGTTGAGGAGGTGTGATTTTACACAATGTGTGGAAGGTAGGGGTTTCAATGATCAGCACAAACATCCAATAAAGTATAAAAAAAAGAATTATTAAAATATATGTACATAATAACGTTATAAAACAAATAAATTAATACTCTAAGGGCCATTATTACAACTTGCCGTTAAACTTGGGCTTAGTTAAATGTACCTTTAGCTAAAGTGAACTTTAAAGTTACCTTTAATTTATTTTTGTTATTACAACTTACAGATAAAATAGAGTTAACTGTTTTCAAAAATATGGCAGTGCCCGAACAATGTCGATAAGACTGCTCAATTAAACATGTTTTTTTTTAACGCAGTGGCAACGAAGCGCCTCTTTGTTTTGTTGTTGTGTTTCCTCATTTTGTTTATATTTGAAGTTGCCATATTGAAAATAATATATAATATGGCAAGTTCTAACATAAACTTAACTTTAAAAGTTAATGGTAGGATGATCCTCCCTTTAGCTTAACACTAACATCTACCTTATTGTGCACTTATAATAATGAAAAACAATTTATCTGCCTGTAAAAATCCTTCCTTTAGTTAACGGCAAGTTCTAATAATGACACTAACTGTATTATCTACAAATTTTATAAAATAACGGTGCTTTTTTTTTTTGTTGTTGTCCTAAACAGTATATATTACTTTTCTATCACGTGTGAAAGCTCTACCAAATTAGCTGACTTTACAAAGAAAATACAATAATTTTGAGTGCTCAGGTTTTGTGCGGGATAGTGTTCTAATATGAAAGTGAGAGGTTTGAGAGTTTGATTCCCGCCAAAAATGCTCATCTGTTACATTTGGTTAAGTTTACGGGTTATTAAAACATGAAGAACATGTAATAATGGTCAGTAATTACATATAACCAAATAATCCAGCAGTCATTTTACGCAGTCTGTTTCCTCCTCTCCACAAACTACTTTACGAATTTCAATGTAGTACAATTTATGAGTAAGGCCCAAGGGATCATAGTGAAAATAAAATTGGTTTCAACTTTTTCAATTTTTTAACATAGCAATACATCCTATATAAATATATTTACATATGCATATGGTATCGATATCCTGCAGCTAAATCTGGCGTAATGCGTTAATTAATTCATAAAGTTTTACCTTTGCTTAGTAACATTCTCTTTTTGGACAATTAATATCCTGAAAATCGATAAAAATTACCTCCTTTAAGAAATATATAATACCTGATAAGCCTCGACTCAAAAACTCGAGTATATTGCGTTAAAACATCACCAACAAACGCAGCCGAAATCTACAGCTTTCTTTTTAACAAATTTTCGGTCAACGTACTATTAATAGCAAAGTTTTGAAAGGAATACTATTTTGAGGATTTTCTTTACCGTGCGAAAGTCTGAGATTGACGAAAATGGATCGCTTAACTATAACACAACGCAAAAAATTATCAAAACCTACTACAAAAATGGTGATTCTGCCACAGCCACGTATAGTGCTTTAAGAGGAGATTATGGTTTACATAATCGTCCAACTACGCAAGCAATTGGCAAAATTGTGAAGAAATTTGAAGAGACTGGAGTGGTTACAAATATTGAAAGGCCCGTGCATCATCGTTTCGCTCGTTCCGCTGAAAATATCGCTATTGTAAGTGAACGACCCGAATGTGTCGATTCCTCGTCGTTCTCAGGAATTAGAACTGTCTTACGGCACATTATGGCGTATTGCATCTAGAGCTATACCTACATCCATATAAAGTCCAGCTCACGCAACAACTGAAGCCAGCTGACCATTCACAACGTCGTAGATACGTGGAATGAGTGCTTGAACAACAGGCCGTGGACGGCAATTTTTCGAACAAAATTTTCTTCAGCGATGAAGCACATTTCACACTCGGTGGGTATGTTAATAAACAAAATTGTCGTATTTGGGGTTCTGAGAATCCTCAATTAATTGAAGAGAGGCCATTACATCCAGAAAAAGTCACTGTTTGGTGCGCTCTTTGGTCCGAAGGTGTGATTGGACCTTACTTCTTCGAAAACGACGCTCATATGATAACCGACTTTTTGCCTGCTATTGAAAAATACGACTTGGAGAATATGTGGTTTCAACAAGACGGTGCCACAAACCACACAACTCGAGCGAATATGGCTTTATTGCAAGAGACATTTCCTGGCCACGTAATTTCTCGTCGTGGCGATATCAACTGCGATATCATACGATTTGACACCATTATACTTTTTTTGTGGGGCTACGCGAAAGACCGTGTCTATGTAGATAAACATTGAACTCTTGAGCACTTAAAAACCAACATTCGTCAAGTTATGGCTGAGATATCGCACAATATGTGTCAAAAAGTGGTAGAAAATTACCTCAAAAGAATCAATGCTTGCAACACTTCGCGTGGAGGTCATTTAAATGATGTAGTGTTTCACACATAATGTCAACGTTCAAACTTTACAATAAAAAAGAAATATCATGAAAAAAATATTTTATATGTGTTTTATATACGTTTACTTTTGAAATCACGAAAAGGATAACCCGATACATTACATTATGTCTTTGCAGGAAGAGCAGTCACCTGCATAACCGCAAACTTAATTAAAGCAATGAAAAGAAATATAATACTACTCAAGCAACCTCTCTTCCATACCTTACGAGGCAGACAAAACGAGGTCTGTTTTGTCATCATTATAATGGAAGGCCATGAATGAATGGGCTCTGGAGCAGTTGGCAACTGAACCCAATTTACATCAAAAAATTATCTTCAGCGAATAGGCCCAATTCTGGGTGATAAGGATCGTGAACAAATAAGATTATATAAAATGAGATGATGCCAATCCACATGAGACATAAGAGCGTTCAATGCATTCCGAAAAAATCACTGTTTGGTGTGGGTTATCAGTCCATATTCTTTCAGAACAACGTTGACCACACTATCATTGTCAAGGGCTACAGGTCGATGTTCATCAACTTCTATTGGCCTGAATTGGTTGATGGATAGAAGAAGCGACATGTGGTTTTAACAGGACGGCAATACGCTACTCAGAGCTTATGCTATATAGGATATTCAGATGGAGCTATTTGCATACAATTGATGTGAATTGGCCACCGAGATCGAACGATTTGAAACCATTAAACTTTTTCTTGCGATGTTTTCTGAAGTCGCAGTTAGTTGTGTGCGATTAAGCCACCAACCACAGATATTCTCAAATCTAATCCAGCCAGATTTATGCGTCAGAGTCATAAAAATTGAACATTTCGTATGAGTTCTACAAAAAGAAGCTGTGATGGTTATTTGACCGATGTTATATTCCATAACAAAATCTCAAAAAATCTGTCGTTCGGAGTCGACGTTAAACTGTAGGTCCCGCCACTCATGTATAAAATTAACGCACACAACATGAGTGGTGTTGAGAAGCTAGGCCGTAATCCTGACTGAAGGGTTCTAATGGCCAATTATGTAAGTTATGTATGTATATTCCATACCTATTGACATCAATAGGTCTTTCAAACAAATAAAAAATTTCGGTGATATACAACTCATTTTGTTTCATTTAAATTTAAAGATAGGAATCGCTTAATAAAACACTGTATAATGAAATAAATAATGAAGTACTTACTCTTTAAATCTTTTAATATCTCTTTTGCCACTACCAAACGCAAATGATTCTCAATTTTCAATGCAATATTTTTATAAGTAGTTGAAACCCTAATTTAAACGATCGTGGTTGATTTTGCGGTTTTGAAATAGTTAGCAGGCATTATCACATGGTATTGCGGAAAAAAAATTAAATGAAATTAATATGTGCATATAAAGTCTAATATTTTGATTTCTGGTTAAGTATTTTTTGTTCTTCTTATTCACTTCCATTAAAATGGCTATTAATGTTTCAATATCTGTCCGCATATACAGTGGCGCACAGCTTATTTCGTGTGCCCACATCTCCATAGCATATTAATCCTAATTATTATTTTTTTTTTATAATGACAAACAGGATAAATTATTATTATTTTTTTGAATTAGACTACTTATGATGAAAAACAAAAATCAATTTTAATAAATTCATTCATAAATCCTGTGCAATTGAGCACAGGAAGTAAGATGCGATGGACTGTATGTATGTATATATAAATATATGTATATGCGACTTCGATAATACCCTAAATATACTGCAAACTACACTAAAAAATGGTTCGAAGATATCAACATCAATGTATTACGCTGGCTCGCACAATTCACAGATTCACATCCGATTGAGATCTCGAAGAATATACATACACTCCCCGAAATATTTATAAGACCAAACGTATTTCTCGAAAAACTTAAAATCTTTTAGACCAATTCGTACCATTTTTGGGTTAAATATAACTAACTATAATATAAATCTTTTTGTGTAAAAAAAAATATTTTTTTCTTTGTTTAATAAAAGGATAGCACAAAATGAATTTCATTTTCAAACGAAAAAATTATAAGACCAAATTTAAATAATATTCACCTAAAGCTAAAATAACAATGATGAAAAACAACTACTGAGTAATTTTTGTATTTATTAGTAATTAGTGTGTCCACAGTGATTAATAATGACTTCCTGAGGTCGACGGGGCATAGAATTTATTAAATTTTCAATGCAATTTTGACCAATCCTACTCCCTTCTCTTATGATGGCACTTTTTAAACATTTTACATCCTTATACTGAGTGTTATTATTGAAAACTTGGTCCGATAGTATTGCCCATAATTGTTTTACCGGATTTAGATCTGGACTACATGCCGGCCAATTCAAAACTGGTATGTTTCTGGAGGACAGAAATGATTTTGTTGCTTTTGATTTATGGATTGCGGCGTTATCCTGCTGAAATATCCAATTGTCGCCTAACGAATCATCCCCAAAATTAATTAAAACGTCATAATTCAATATACTTCTCGCTATTCATTTTAGTTGATATAAAACAAATAGGAGTCCTTCCCGTAGTCGAAATCTCAGCCCAAACCATTACGGTGCATCCACCGAAATTTCGCGACATTCGTTGATTTTTTTTTTTACGTGAATCCATCCAATATTTTTGGGAACCATCTGGACCATCTAAATCAACTTTTTTTTTCATCAGAAAAAATAACTGATAACGTTGAATAACTTCAACGAATGTCGCGAAATTTCGGTGGATGCAAATAACGGTAAATTTTTGAATTGATTTCATTAAAAGAGTGTGAATAATTAAAAAGGGCCTAAGAGAAAAATTATGAACAAAAAACTGGGAAATATGTTTTTAGTTTTACTCCAGTATTTTTTAATAGGCAACATTGGTCCATAATGTATAAAATTTACATTAAACTTTTTATATGTGTCAAGAGCCGATGAGTGAGTGTAAAAGATGGTGTCGGAAGGAGAAAAAATATATTAGCATACCACGTCCAGCTATTGTTGAATGTTATAATAAGCATACGGGCGGTATTGACCTTGCTGATATGCTCTTGGAATTATATAAAATTAATCACCGATAAAAAAAAATGGTATATGCGTATAGTATAGTGGTGCATAAAACTCCTGTAGAACTAACCACATGACGCTCTTAAACTTTCAGTTAGATATTGCTAAGGAATTATTAAATTCTACTAATGACGTAACTTTAACACGAAAGAGTGGCCGCCCTTCAATAATGTAGACAACAACTGAAAAAGTCTCACAACCATCAGATTCGTTACCATCAACATCTACCAAAAGAAAATACGTAGCTGATCCACCAAAAGCCGTACGTTTTGATGACAAACGTCATTGGATAGAATGGGGAGTAAAAGGCCGCTGTAGACAATGCAAAACCAGAATTCCAAGATCCAAATGTACTAAGTGTAATGTACATTTGTGCTCAAGTTCACAAAAAAGCTGTTTTTTTTTTATATCGTACTAAATTAGAATGAAAATAATTAAAAAATTACGAATATATAAAAATAATTCCTTCATTAAACATTTTCCACTACTGCCCAATGTTGCCTGTAGGCAACATTTTATAACGGTAAAACCAGAATACGTAGGACTTTGAATTTAATATCACTTCATATTCATGCCATGACTAACAAACACATGTGCGTAAAACAATTTTAGCTCTGGCCAAACAAATTCGAGCATGAAAGGGTTAAGCAGTAAACTATTTGCCACTGTATATAGAGTTTTTCGATAAGTAAGATAATAGAATAGGTTATACCAGTAAAATTTTATGAACATTTATAACCGATATACACTTTAAGTTTAAGATTTACAGTGGCAGACGAACTAGAGCTAATGTTTTGAAGTGTAACAAACATCAATATCTATGGTGCTGGAGAGTTTCTTTATTTGCCTTTATAAATTTTATGCAGGGAATCAAATGCTCAGATTTAAAGAAAACTCGTAAATCAATTACAACTAAAATCGGTCGCCAAGAAAATAAATGAAATATCTCAAAATTTTTGATAAATTGTATGTATGTATGTATGAATGTATATTTTCTAACTATTTGAAGAATATTGTTTCCAGTGGTTTTAAGTGTGTATCGAAAATAAATATTGTGGATATTTTATTATTATTTACTGCTTTTTGTTCCTTAAAGAAATAAAGAAATGTCAAAAATCAACAACAACAAGAAGATGCGAATTCTTGTTACTTTTCTTTGATTGGTGTTAACTTTATTACTCACATCTCTTAAGGATGACAGAAGATCCACTTGCCGTTACCAACAAAAAGCGACCTCTGCGGTCATGTATAATTTTCAAAATTTTTGTTGGATCTTGATTTTTTATCGGAAACTGTTTACTCTAATTGATAACTCGCATCCCCAGGTACGCTGTACGGTACGTACAGAAGAAGCTATTGACCGAATGAGTCCATCAGTCAATGGTGATCGGTATAGAGCCATGATTTTTCCTTCCTGAATTGAATAACCATGATGTCCAGGAGATGTGGTTTCAACAAGACGGCGCAACATGTCACACAGCTCGTGCCACAATAGATTATTGAAAGACACGTTTGGTGACCGCCTAATTTCACGTTTTGGACCTGTGAATTGGCCTCCAAGATCTTGTGATTTAACACCGCTAGACTACTTTCTGTGGGGCTATGTAAAGTCATTGGTCTATGCGGTAAAGCCACAAACGCTTGACCGCATAGACAACATTCGCCGTGTTATTGACGATATACGGCCACAAATGTTGGAAAAAGTCATCGAAAATTGGACGTCCAGATTGGACTACATCCGCGCTAGCCGTGGCGGTCATATGCCAGAAATCATATTTAAAATGTAATGCCACAAGATTATCTTTCGAATAAATAAAATTCATGTCAATCGAATAATCCATCGTTGTTTTATTGCAACTTAAAGTTCTATACCTCTATAAAAAAACACCCTTTATTTCTGTGGGGATATATTTGGCACTAGGTGTGAACAGTTTGGAATTTATTGAAAAACAATGAATTAGAGAAACTATTTAAACATTCTAAAGAACAAATGATGAATTTGTTTGGAGGAATTAGGAAATTCTTATGGTCATTACTTAAAACATTTCAATGAACTCAATCATACGGCTGCTAATGTGAACCTATGATTTGCATACCAAAGTCTCTCTCTTGCACAAAGTTCCGATATGACTCCATGGGACTATTTAGGATATCATTAGGAAGAACTGTATATATGTGTATAAAATTTGACACGATTGTTGTACGATTTAAATAATAACTACGTAAATTTGTATCCGATTTGTATCAATCTGTTCACAAAAGAATACACCTTTAGAATGTCAGCACTTATTTTATATTTCCTAATTAAATTACAATTAATAATGGTCAAACAATTACAATTAATAATGGGCAAATTTGAATAAACAAGAAATAAATCATATTTTCAAAGTTTACCCGATTAAAATAATATCGTTTAAAAGATTTATTAACAAGTTTGGAGGGTTCGGGAAATATAAAAAAAATTTTTTGAGTTCTACTCAACATAGTGAATAACTTAGACTATGTAGTTACTCGGGTTTATTAATATTCTATTTTTTGTCATACAGTGTTATTAAGAGAAATAAAATTGTCTTTGCAAAATCAGCATCCAATCTGGGTATTGTTTTTAATGCCAGATTATAGTATAGTTGTAAGTATCGTTGTTGGTATATGGAATTTATAGTATGCTTCGAAAATTATAGGCTGTCATAGATTCAACTCATTTTGCCATTCGAATGCCACTTGCTAAACTGTACTTAATTCCTGTATTTCTATATGGGCGTGACATTTTAGCAAACTGCGATTATAATAACAACCGAAAACTCAACAGTATACAACAACATAAAGAGATATGTCTTTCATAAAGGACGCCGTAATCACATTTCTAATTTTTCGTACCAGATATTTAGTGTAAAATTTGATAATCTCTTGAAAATTAAATGCCTTATTATATTACATAAAATCATTAACACGAAACAGCCGAGATATTTATTAAGCCGAATTAAGTTTGCTATATCTTACCGGGTTAAGAAGATCATTCAATGACAACAAATATACCAAATGAATCTGTTTTGGTATGGAAAAAATGATCCAAAATCGAATTTTAACTGTTAATTTTTAACAAAAAAAATAAGTTCAGATGATTACGATTGATCTTTATTCCAGAAGTGTTTTACATTGCTTCGTTACCGATAATTTCGGAGTATGAAAGGACAAGAAAAGGTTAACGACTGTTATTATTTGGCAATGTTTCCCGCAATTAGGCTAAGTTTTTGCGTTGATTGTAGTCGCCGTAGTCTAGTAGGTAGTTTGTTCGCTTATTAGACGTAAAGCCCGGGTTCGAGCCCAGGCCAGACGTCAAGACCACATATGAAAAAAAAATATTTCTTCGGCGACTTCCTCTCTGCAGATTTCTGGCAAAAACTCTGAGAGGAAATAAATCTGCCATGAAAAAGTTTCTCAAAATCTGTCGTTCGGAGTCGACGTTAAACTGTAGGTCCCGCCACTCAAGTATAAAATTAAGGCACACAACATGAGTGGTGTGAGAAGCTAGACCGTAATCCTGACTGAAGGGTTGTAATGGCCAATTACGTATGTATGTATTTTGCGTTGATTCATAGCGGCAGATGAGACATCGATACACCATTTCACATTTGAGATAAAGGAAGAGGAAAGTATATGGACTAGATTAGGTCTAAGCACTGTTCCATCTTCAACATTGTCTGTTTCACGAGATACTCATGGAGTATTTTTTTCTGATTAGCTTCAAAAGATTAAAATATCAAGGGCGATTACTAATCTAACTTATTGAAATGTGCAAGCGAATCAGTTAAGGTAAGAGAGAGTCCTTTGGCGAAAAATAAAATATTGATTCACCACTTTTATACTTTACTTTACTTTATAATTATATAATAGGTAAAGTCCACTGGTGAGGGCTGTATTACAAAGTCATGAACTTCTTACTATAAACACAGTATCATTATGAAAAAATGCATCGAGCTGATTTGACAAAGCGTCACATGTAACTCTAAATAAAAAAGGACATTGGATACGTCTGAAATGTTTATGGTACGTTGAAGGATTGTGCGTACTTTCATCAAATGAAATGAGCATTATTTTCAGTTTTCCTAATCGGTTCAAAAGTTTTACTAAAAATTAACAATTATAAATAATAATACGTATTCTTATAATTATTTAAAATAAATAAATAAGTGAAATTTATATCTGTAAATAAATTCATCAATTTTAATAACTATATTCATTATTTTATTATTATCATTTTTTTTATAATTCTTTAGTGTAACAGTGTATTAAAGGCTCTAATGGGAAGTGCACCCACATCCCTTATACTATGTTCAGACATGCACTTTTAATGCGTAAATCGCAATAATCAACATTTTATATAAAGTTTCAATTAATTATTGCGCAATAAATACGGAAATTGTTATAATATTGAGTAAAACTTAAAATATAGCACTGTCATAAGTATGTTCAGTGGGCATATTACAATTATCAGAACACTTTCTGTTGATATTTAACAACTCAAATGTCAACAATGACAAACAAAACAAAATAGAAACAATGTTGGTGAAACAACCAATTGTTTTGTTTACCAGCTGTCAAAGGAATATTGAATAAGCAGCTGAACTGCGTATATTATTGTCTGTTCTCGACTAACCGAATATTGACTCAATAAAAGTGCATGTCTGAACATTGTATTATGCTTAGAAAATAACTTACTATCTAAAAGATTATTAAGGCAACCTGATTTAAGATGTTTAGAACATATAGTAAGTAGTCTCTTACGTTTCAGATCTTTTATAATATTATAATTTATTGTATAACTTTTTTAATACTTAATATTTTTCGTTTAGAAATCTTTGTAAAAAAATTTCACAAATAATAACGTCATCATCTCTGTCAACGCCATTCACAATAACTACAAAATTATTAAGAAGAAATAAAAAAATCACTCTCCACATCTTCTTACATGTGGCAGTTTAGTGCTGCATCTCCAATATCACGTTCCTTTTTCCTTTGATTTTTTTTTATTTGTTATTTTTCTTCTTTTATGTATTAATTAAGATGATGACTTACTTATCACAATCCCAAACTGAATTAAATCAATCCTCGTATAAACAATGTATAAAATTCATCGTATAATGAAATTCTGCATTCGATGCTTGTTTGGCCTGTAGGATGTCTGAAAGACTTGCTGGATTGACATTATTTTTGAGCGTTGCAATACTGAATTCTAAGAAATCCGCATGAAAACAAACACTTTAACTTCTATTTTCGTCATACAGTGCTAAATATATTTGCTTTTGTTTCTAGCAGAATATGAAGGCAGCTCATATAACGGGAGAAATGGAATTTTGAATAAATGCTTTGTCCTTTTGCATTGAATATTAATATTAACTATAAACATACATACATATGTATTTACACCAGACCTGAAAGACCTGAAATTATATAATTTGTCTACATTTTCAAAGTTATACTAGTTTTTTAATAGAAAATCTTCCATCTAAGAAATCAAAATTGTATATCCATGTATAAAATTTGTATGTACACACACATATGGATATACAAGCGGCCCCAAATTAATATAAAAATAAAATACAAATTTTTAAGTTCGCAAAAGATAAAAATTCGTATTGGGTCTTATGGCTAATGTGTTTTTTAACAAATATATTAGAAAACATCGATGAAAATACCAACAATATCAATGTTTTTTCGATGTTTTACTTTCCTATCACTAATTAACTAAATATAAAGCGTAAAGCCTTTTAGCACATTTAAGAACCTAGAGATAATACTTTATATACCGTGGCTCAAACGTACATATAATTGAACACTAGGTATGAGATTATTTAATTCAATTTTCCAATTCAACGAAATTATTTGAATATTTTAATGCGGATTTATAAATAATTAAAAAAGCTTTTAAGCAATGTGTTTATTTATTATGTAAAAATATTTTTAAAACAAAAAAGGAAAATAATATTAACGAACTTCATGTCAAATAAGATGTACTATTTTAACACTTTTGCTGTTTTTACTGTTTCCAAATGTAGAGGCATCGACTGCACGAGATGGGCATAAAATTCTGGGTTTATGTTGGTCCATTCTCACCTAATACCTTGTCTCAATTGTTCTATTGTGCTGATACTAGATTAATAGAGCTTTCGAGCAAATTTTTCTCAAACATGCTCAATGAACAACTCAAATATTATAATTCCCCGCTTAACAGCACTAAAACTTATGCAATCTTGATTTTTCCTTAAACATTTACTGAAACTACTTCGGTATATGACTCCCACTTTTAAGTATTCCCCACTTAAAAATTCAAAAATTGTACTCCATACTCTAAATTTATTTTAAAAACATTCGTTTACATGCACCCGCTTTGTGACAACTTTCGTTCCGAATTTAGTCCTGTTCACTGCCTACCTCATTCGTGCGATTAAACGCACGAATTTATCTTTATGGAGAGAGGGTTACGCTGATAAAATAGCAACTGAGCCATTGAAAGCCAATATTCATCATTAATGCGATACGGCAGACTTATTGTAAAAAGTAGTAAGAAATTGACCAGCAAAATGCAATTCCGTAGATTGTTCCTTATGATTTCATTCTTTTTAATGCTGCACTCTGTCCCATCCAAAAGATGTAAACAACTGAGGCAACGTAGTCTCAGATAATTGATTCCTGATAGAAGACTTACATTCGACCACACCAAGTTGTAAAATATAATCAAGCCGGCATTCGATCGAATATAAAGCCAGTACTGCCAATAAGATAAATAGAATTCTATAAGCTTGAATGACACGTGGCTATTTGCTCTCCGGTGTAGGATTTCGATACAAGAAAGCACTATCCTGCAAGCACTTTTTAAAAGTGCTTATATCGAGGAATACTGTATAATAAATTCTCCCTATACAACATTAAAGCAATTGGATCAAATCATGTGTATAATAGTATTATAATGCCAATAAATACATATCTGATTTTTCAAGATACACATACATATATCCTATTGATTTGCCAACATAACGTGACCACATGGGATAACAATTGTCTGCCATGCACCAAGTTATGTATTAGTACCATATTCTCTTATTTACTTGGGCAATTCACAAAAGCCCTTGCCCTTGTACCATCGTATTTAGTGTATTGTTGGACGAAAATACAATAGTGAATGCTTGATAACTTTCATATATAAAATCAAAATGGTTTCGTGCTATCAGTTCATACAAGAAGAAGTATAAAAATACAAAATATTTTCCATGTAACTTGAATCAACAATTACATTTCAAAATTATATTGTTCGCACAATAATTAATTAATTTACTTTTTTTTTGTAATATTTTTCATTTTGTTGCATGTGCTACATAAACAATACAACATACAACAATACATAATACAATACAACAATACAACATACAACATACAACAATACAACTTTTAAAAACATATGAAACAAATGTGTATAAGTGTATCGAATTTTTATATGAAAATTATCAATAACAAGCGCGCCATACAACTATACAAGGGCTTGTGTGAATTGCCCAAATAATGCGACTAAGCAAATGTTTGGTTTTATTTATTTTTCGGGTGATTTATTTTGCTTGTTATTTGGTTTTTCCGAATGGATGTTGATTTTGTACGATAGCGGTATCACCGGACAGTACTTATTCAGAAGTGATGAAAAACGAAATAATACACCATGCGATGACGTAGCCGCGGGCAACTTTTAAATGAAATAATCTCTAAAAAACATTCACTGCCAAAATAATTTTTCTTTTGAATAATTCAATTAAATTAATTTAGATTTCTTAAAATGACATTTCAAATAAAATAAAGGTGGATGATGGCGACTCAATTTCGAACCCATTTGTATGATTGTTTTTATGTTATAATTTGTTAAATAATATACTTTTAATTTTATACTGTATTATTAGACAAAAATGTATAATTCAATGTACATAATAAGAAAGAAAAAAACTTGTTAGTGTTAGTGCATTTTTCTGAATGATATCGGCTGTATTATGAAATACTAGACATGTTGCATTGTTTCCATACAAATATTGTAAAAATTTGTATTTGTTTATTATTATGAGGTAGAGCGAACATTCATGATGATATTGTAACTGATTGAACAAATACGCGTTTGACACAATTCTAAGTCAAATAATAATAATAATTCAGGAAACGAATTTCACTAGACTTTTAAAGATGAGGATTATACCGAATGCCGCTCATAAAGACATGTAATAAGGCAAAACTTTTGTTTAGGTGCGTCCTTTTTTAGTGTATACATATATAAAATCAAAGATACATTTTATTAAATGGAAACCCAAAAAAAAACGATTAAGATACCCTGACATATAAGTAAATAAAAAATTGTGATCCCTATACTTTCGTTGCCACGAAAACAAAACAAACAATCCAGTTTAACTTGAAAACTGTGTTTTTTTTCTCTCCTCTTGTCGTCTCTTCTTTTTTTTTTTTTTGTTTTTTTTAATAAAACGATCTTTATGTTGTCTTCAGAAAAAATCTAAAACTTCAACAACCATGGCAACAACAATATAAAACAATAACAATAGCAACAACGTCAAGAAAGAAGCGTACAAATGCATTTCATGAAAAAAAAAAAAATAAAAACAAAAACAAAACAAAAACATTAAATATGAAGAACAAAATTGAGTAGAACTTGTTCTCTGATTTCGTTCGTCGTTGATGAAGACATTATAATTTTATAAGTTAGGGACTTGATTGTTCTTCTTAATTTTCATATTGTTGTATTGAACCGATTTTATGGTCATGTGTATAGTATGAGTGTGTGTTTGTAGGCAATTAGCAACGTTGGCGATTATTTTCTTTCTGTTTAATTGTGTGTTTTTTTTTTCTGATAAAGACTACAGAGACACACATTTTGAAGGCAACAAAATTCAACTCAATTTTATATTATTTTTTATAGGTTTGGTTGAAAAGTTAGAACTATGTAGTTTCGATCCCTGGACGAATATTAAAAAAATAGTCTCAAATATTATGCGCGTATTTGCATTGGGTTACTTTATGGAGCGAAATTTTTACCATTATTTTAGACGTACGTTGTTTTAATTACTACGGTAGTAAATTTATTACTTCTCGAAGATGAAATCCAAATCAATTAACATATATTTAAAGGAAATACATATATGTGATATAAAGACAGCGCTTGTATACTGTATGTATTGTTTTGTAATTTTCGATTTAGCAGCACAAAGTTAGCAATTTGAATTACAGCAAAAATGTTTACACTTTTTAATCGGACAGTATATCGTATGAAATAGTAGGTATTTCAGAAATTAAGTTTTAATTTTGAATACTTTACAAATGAAATACAAACAGTTTATATTAAAAATGTAGAAAGTTTAGTTATAAAAACACATTTATACTGTTTTGTTTTTCAAAGTACATACATACTTCTTTATTTATAAATATGTTGTTATTAACACGTTTACTGCCAACTACGAGTTATCTCGTACTCACTATACCTGCCATTTTTGTGTAGCTACGAATAAAACCGTATTATATCAGTGCCAGTATCGATAGATGGCTTCTAGGAAATGAACATAAAGTCAATGTTGGCTTGCGTGCCCAGTTTTCTGAAAATTGCCGTGGCAGTTATACATACATAGTTATACCTACATAATTGGCCATTACAACATCATGACTACGGCCTAGTTTCTCACACCACTCATGTTGTGTGCGTTAATTTTATACGCGAGTGGCGAGACCTACAGTTTAAAGTCGATTCCATACGACAGATTTTTGAGTTAACTTTTCATGGCAATTTTATTTACTCTCAGAGTTTTTGCCAGAAATCCGTTGAGACGAAGTCGCCGAAAAAATATTTTTTTATATTTCGTTTTTGATGATTTGATTCAAAGATTTGAACCGTGGCTTCGCGTCTAATAAGCCAACACACTACCTACTAGACTACGGCAACTTCCTTCATTCTTTATACAGAATGCTTAGAGAGCAAGATAATACGGTTGTATTCTATGCCGTTATATATAAATCGTTTTCAGTTCTTTTCATAGTTTGTTTAGGTGTGTTATATCCAGAAAAATAGTTTTACATGAAGCGCACATCCAGTCTAAAAGAATTTTGGCGGTGATATCTGAATTTTTGTTGTTGTTTGCGACCTATCTACCCTTACTGCGATGAACATAGCATGTATTTTCATGAATTAACCGGTTCTTACAAATTTGATCTGGTTTTTCTATGTATAGCATGGCAGAAGCGTATACGGAAATAATAGAATGCATTCTTCTCTGTACTAAAATAGGTTAGTTTTTAGGATTCAGAGCTTAAATTTATTTATCTTTTTACACCAACTTGCAAATTTAATAGAATAAAGCCTTGTTTTTGTATAAAGAATGTAAATGTGAAAGCAAAAAAGAAAGCATTTCAGTTAAAGTTTACGAAACTTTGCTTAAACAATTATTTTTGGTCTCTGATACATAATTATAAATCTTATTTGAAATGATATGATAATAAAAACTCTTATTTTTTAATAATTAATACTTAATTAAAACAAATTTCATTACATTTTATCTATAGCCATTTCGGGTTTGCAGAGCTCTTAAGAGCTCTGCCCTTAAATTAAAATTATTATAAAATATGTGAAGTACATTGACCTCTACTATTCCTTAAGATCGTGTCTCCATATGAAATCAAATTTGTATTTTTTAAAATGTCAATAAAAAGTTTAACTAACTGTAAATAAAACGGTGTTTTAATAAATACAAAAATTAAATATATGTAATAGCAATATTAATCAAATACATAACAAAATGCTTGAACTAGCTACGATCCTAAGACCGAATTTATATGTGCACATAATCGAAAGAAATTCAACGGAATCAAAACGATATTAACCAATGGAGAGTATTTCGATTCGAAATTAATAAATGTAGAAAATTTTCGATTCGAATGCAGATTCCTTTGCTTTTTTCAATTTTTAAAATACAAAGAATTAAAAAATCACCCGTTATTAAATTGTTGCTTTCCGTAGAGTTTGTTAAGATTAAAATAAGTATATATTTTAATGTAGACATACATATTTATTAACCTTAAATAGATAAATTGTTAATAAAATTGTTAATAATAATATACCTGCACAATACTAGAAGTATATAGATTACTAAGTAATATACGGTGTAAATAACGGGGTTTTTTTTTTTATTAAAAGCATTTTATTTTTGTAATCAGCAAACGCAAAGCATTAACTTGAATTTTTTATTTTCTCTAAATCGAGAATAAGCAAAGCTCGAGATAATTTTTAAGGAAGTAATTTAAATTTTTAGTTGTTTAGTTTTTGTGATGTAATATATTACAATCTCGTAATACTCGAGAATTAAAATTAAGTCAAAACTAAAAAATCTTTTTCGATATTAAATGAAGCTACGGAGCTTGAAATTTCAATGTATTATTATCGCACAAGTTAATTATTTCCAGACGATACAAAAGTCATTATGACGCATAGATTTTATTGCATTTTTGTTTATTGGGTTATTTCTCACACAAGACTACATGTGCTCTTTTATATACATATACTGTTGTATTGTAAATTAACGAATCCACAGGTTAAAAAAAAGACGGAAAAAATAAAAGGCAAACTTCACTCAGGTAGTTAGTTGCAAATGAAAATTTTGTTACCGTTTTTCATGTTGGTGCGTGTGTGCGCCTCGATTGTATTCACCTTTATATCTCAATTTTAATTATTATATATAAATACATATATAATATATACATGTATGTATATGTATTTATATACACTTACATGTACACTAACACACGTACATATATAAGAATATTCATATATTTCTATGTATACAGCATCGATGTATATGCTCTCATATACTTATATATATACATATAAGTATAGAGTTGCGTATATGTACATACATACATACTTACATATACTGTATAGGTGTTGTCGTTTTTCATTGTTGTTGCTTCTTATCCATTAGTGTAGAATTTTATATGGTGTTCTAAAAACAGTCATTATGTTAGAAATTTAACATGTTAATCGAGAGATATTTCAAAATCATCAATATCGCAATATCTTGTCATTCAACTGCTGTGTAACAAATTCTGATAACTTTGTTTTTTTTTTATTAGATATTGAGTGGATTTTGTGTTTTTTATTAAAATTCAAAAGGTTCTATTATTCTTATCAAATAATAAGTTATTTAACAATGAATGAATTATGTGTTGATAAATGAAATCTATTAACAGTACATTTTAATATAGGTTAGGTTAGGTTAGGTTAGAGGACGTGTACTTGTCAACTGTGACAAGTACAGTACCCGGAGGTCGAATTGACCCATTGTACAACGTCCTAGCTTCTCACACCACTCGTGTTGTGTGCGTTAATTTTATACATTTTAATATAGGTTTGCAAGGTTTTGATTCAATATGTGTTGCAACAAACAGTACGACAATACTGGTAAATACATATGCGAAGAAAAGACATAAAGGCTAGGTTTAGCAAACATTTCATTTAGAATTAGGCATATAAAATTGATAGCATTATGCTGAACATGTTGTTAACCCATTGAAAAGCATGGTTAGCGCTTAAGTACTGATAGCGTTGCGGAGGTACTGTGGTATTTTTGAAATGGAAAGTACTGAATTTTCCAACACTGTCATCAACATTCAAAATGAGTTCGGTGTTTGCATTAACGGTATAATGTTTTTATATTTATGAAAATGGCTTCTAGCATTCCATAATTCCGACATACATACATATTTTTGAATGCCACAATGAAATTACACAACAATTTTTCCACTTTAACTGATTTTTTTTAGTTTTAAATGTTGTCTATATGTTATGTTTCATTGCAGGCATTCAAATGAACCAATTTTGTTGCTTAATTGGACCGTCGCACAGAGGGGCATTTTGCCTGAAAACCTGGCCAAAATTAATAGAAGTGTTTTATGAGTTAATGGCTGGAATTTTTTGATAATGTTAGTAATAATTAGGCCCAAGGATGAACCCAACTGATTTTGGTTCAAATCAGTCCGTGATTTCGCCTAGCCCCCATACAAATTCCCCTCGAAATTGCACTTATTTACACATAATTATGGTAATTATGCAACAATCATGATAAAATTTAGCATGGATTAGTTCTGTGCACTAAGAAATCATGGTCTAAAGTTTGGTGAAAATCGAATCACATTTGACCCTAGTCCCCATATAAAGTCCGCTTTAGAAATTCACGTTTGCGCTAATAAATGGCTAAAGAACATCGGTATCGTATTGAAATTCGGTATGAACGTGTATTTTGTAAATCTAAATAATATTACCAAATTTTGTTATTGTCGGTCCATAATTTCCCCTAGGTCCAAAATAGGGCTCCTTAAGAAAATATGTTTAGCAATTATAGTACAACAAATCGTAACGATAGAGGTGTTCGATAAGGATTTAGTACCGGCGACTATAAATAACTGATAATTCACTATTCTGAAACTCCGGTTCTACAATTGTACCGGAAGCTTAGAGCCGTTGTCTGCAGTAATTGGAATTTCGTCCTATTCAAAGGTATATTTAGTTCTCTGTAGAATATCCAGATAACCAATAGCGGTAATTTTTCTCTAAATATATAAAACTGGACTAACGCCAGTCGGTCACAAACCATTCCAGTTGCTGTGTTTTCTGACTCATACAATTCGTTTTGAGGGCTGCGTACATACAATTTTTAATTGGAACCAAACAAATGAAATGGTTTCGTGCGACCATAGCACATTCTTTTGGTTTTTATGACAAAGAAATTGCTCAAACAAGCAAATTTAATCTTTTCCATATATTCCGTTTGTTGCAGACTTTGGTCCATAAGCCCATGTTGCTCAAGTATTTTTCTTATTATACGATTTGTAACAGGACTACAGTGTTCTCTTTTCGGGTACTTCATGGTCCTTATAGATAAACTCTTTCTTTTCGAAATTATATACATTTTACTCATCTAATTTCATTTGTATGAACGCAATGACTCATTTTTATATACCTATAAAAGGTACACTTCACTACAAAAGTGACAAACACACACTCTTTTTAAATATTATTTGGAGCATTTCCATTTTCCAATGTGTGTGACTTGTTTCTAAGGAAAAATAAACTACCGCTATTATTTCCTTCAACACTGTTTATACACATGTGTGTCAACATACAGAGGAATCAAATTTATGTAAACAATTTTATGAATTTGAAGTAAAAAAAATCGTAAAAATAATTGTTTTTTTTAATATTTATTAATTTATTTATATTTTATAATAAACAAAATGATTATGATGACTCTATATTTTTTGCGTTGCAAAATTGTAAGTACTACTAAGAAGAAAAGAGAGCAAATTTTAATTTCAAAAGCCCAATTTATTAAAATGTTGCACTTAATATTTAGTAGAATATCCGTTAAGGTCAAGCAAACTATTTAATCTATGTGGCATTGATTATATCAGTTTTTTTGTGTTTTCTGTTGATACTTTTCCAAATGATTCCCTAACTGCTCCCTTTTGGTCATATCGAAGCTTTGTGAAGGAGTATTAAGCCTGATGAGACTTCACACATCTTCACATTACCAGCAGTATGCTTAGGCTCATTGATCTGTTGAAAGTAATAGTCATTACGAATTCTTAATTCTTCCGCGCTTAAGTTGAATTTATTCATTACTTCCGCAATAAATTACACATCCCCACATCATTTGGTCAATTCACACAAGCCGTTGTATCGTTGTATTCATTGTATTGTTGGAAGAATATACAACAGTGTATGCTTGTTGTTGATAATTTTCATATACAAATCCGATACCCTTATACACATTTTTTCATATGTTTTTAAAATGTTGTGTTGGTTTCGAGCTATCAAATTATTTGAATGCCACGAGATACACAATATTCAATACTACATACACGATACAAAGTTGTGTGAAGTTGTGTGAAAGTTTCTCAAAAATCTGTCGTTCGGAGTCGACTTTAAACTGTAGGCCGCACCACTCACGTATATAAATTAACACACACAACATAAGTGGAGTGTGAAGCTTGGACGTAATCCTGACTGAAGGGTTGTAATGACCAATTATGTATATACATATATATGTATGGAAGAAAAAAATTAAGAGTTCACTCCAAAAAAAGGACAAACAAAAGAGAACTAAGAAAGCAAACAATATGGTAAACATTTTAGAATTTGAGAAACAGTAGTATGAAAATGTCCAACTATTGTGTAAATAAATACTTTAAGGTTCGTTTTTCTATTCTTTACTTTCTTTCTGAAAAGAATTAATTGAGACCAAAACATGATTTTTCGCAATTACAATTATGCACATTAGATTGAAAGATTTAATGCAACCGATTTTCCATTTGTTACATCTCTATACTGCGTATTTTCAAAAATATCTTATTTTACTACTCAATATAACGGGAAATAGGCATACAATTCAAAAATTTAGTATATATTTTGAAATAGTAACATACATAGTAACAAAGTGTGTCGAAGTTCAAAATCACCAGGAATTAGTAACTATCAATTCAAGAGCTGTATCCATGCCTGTTTTTTAATTGGCCAATTCACACAGCATTGTATCGTGTATGTTGTATTGAATACACTTTTTGTTTGTGAACGCTCAATGCTATGCTGTATTGTGTATTTCGTATTCCAAACGATAAGAAGAAGAATACCAGTATTCACAATTTGATTTTCAAGCAACAAAATGAAATATATTACGGAAAAAAGTAAATTAATTAATTATCTGTGCGAACAATTATAATTTTGAAATGTTAATTGTTGACTCATATTTTGTATTTTTATTCTTCTTCTTGATTACTGACATTTACATAAACCGATAGCACGAAGCCAATACAACTTCCAGAAACATATGAAAAAATTTGCATACACTGTTGTATATTTGTCCAACAACACACGCAATACAACGATACAAGGGCTTGTGTGAATTGCCTAAATATTTGTTTCTATTTTTGGGTTTGATAATTAACATTCACATTTTCACTTATCGACCTTAGCTCAGTACATGCAAAAATCACAAGTGATTCAACAATTGTGCGTTTAGAAGCACATGGGCAAATACATATATGTATATGTAAGTGTGTACATGTGTTTTATTGTAGACTCTATTGTATATCCTTGGGAGACATTGTATTATATTGAATCTATCGCACAATAGAAAAACATGCATAAAGAAAAGGAGTTTCCACATCATACTCCACTGAGCAACTTCAGAATATTACTTTGAAAGTAAAAATATGCGTTGAACTGTTATCAATAATTTTGTAAAAATGTAACACATTGTGTGTGCTTAAAAATTTTGATGACATACATACCTACGTTCTAAATATAATATTTGTTATTATTGTAAAAAGTTAATACAGTTTTCAATAAATTTTAGTGAAGAAAATTTCTCTTATCTCTAACACTGAGTGCAAATAAAATAGATAAAGTATAATATTTTTGGAAATGTGAAGCCGAGTGCATTCTCTAACATACATATGTACGTACATTCTGTATATACATACATACAATTTGTGGAAAATTTTTAACAGAAAATGTCCCACCGGGACAAAATGTAGATAGTTTTGTATATGTATGTCAGCCAGGATATTTCTAGTGTTGTACATTTGTATGTATTGATTTTTAGTAGAAAACATGGAACGATAGAACAAAATGAATTAATTTTCTAAAAGATATTTAAGAGTTTTTTTTCGGTACTGAAATATCTTAATTTATCTGTTGATTTAATCTTATTCATCGCCTAACTCGTTTTGCTAAAGCCGTACGTATCCTTATCCGACGGTAGTGTTAAATTCAATAATTCAGTAAAAATATCAAATCCGGTTAAATGTGTATATAAAAAAGAAAAAAAAAAATGGGTTTGGTTATAACTTTTATAACAAGTTTTTTCCACACCAGAGTAATGATTTTGATGAGGAAGCATCATCATAAACTTTTAAAATCTTTTTCTGTACAGAATATTTTTTTTTAAATTGAATCTTACTATATTGCTCATGCTTAGTTCTTCATAAAAAAATTCAAAATGTGTGACGTTTACTTATAAAGAAGGATCAAAAGTAAAAAAGTTTTTGTTATTCTCTATTAACTAGCTGTCTAACGCTTATCTATAGTATGAAAAGACTATTCTCTGTACAATTGGATGACTCCTAATGTTTTCCATTCTTCCATTCCATTCGTGAGCAAAATTCATAGAATTAATCAGTGGCTCTAATCACACGAGAACAATTTTTAGTCGCATAATATTTGTTCTTTTTAAAGCACACGGGATATACATATACACAGCTTTGTATGCATTAATGTTTTTGCATTCATTTGATAATTAAAAACGTGCATGTATTAGTTTTGTGCTGGTAATGCGGGGTTGTATCTGGTTGAAACTTTACTCCACCGAAAAACCATTCTCTACTCCTCTCTTACCTATAAATTATCATTTTACGTCAGCATAATTGTTCTCGTGTGATAAGAGCCAGTCTCATGAAAATGTTGCGGTGTTATCTTATTGTCTGTGTTTACTTACTAACAAATACAACGAACTTGTTACAAGTAAATCAACAACATCAGTATGAAAAAAACGGGGATGGACAAGTAAGCGAGATCGCAACAACAAGCAATGTCAACAAAATACACAAACAACATTAAATCGCAATAGAGTTCTCGAGAAGGCGAAAACACGAACATTCTACCTCAAGAACCTTCTTCAGACTGTTTACGTGAGCATATAAAAAGGCAAGACAAAGCAGGCAACGAGTAGTAAGAATTCAGGCAGTCTTGTGTGAAGACGCGTTGCGTGTGAAGATAACAGTCGTGGTTTGAAGATTGCCGTTGAAAAGATCGCGTTGTATGCAAAGCATAGTAGCCAATAGCAATTATTGTTGTATTCGTCAAGTTGTATACGGTGGCAAACAAAGGTAGTATGAACAATAAAGAGTTTAATTGAAACTAAGCACACATTTGGTTTTATTTTGTTTGCAATCAACGAACTCTTGTTCCAAACATTTTTAGAAAGGTTAGAACGTAACAATATATAACTTGTTTGTTGGGTAACAGTGTCTTCTCACATCAGACAAATTAGCTAAGCCATAAGCTATTAAGCTATAAAATGTCTAATGCATCCAAGAAGGTTGAAGGTTTGTTACTCTGTCACATTTGCTGTCAACCTTTACTGCAGTTAAAGTATGTATCTAAGACATAAACCAGCATTGTCTCGAAGGCTGTCTACTCTCTAAATGGTTTTAGCATGAAATATTGTATATAGTAATAGATTGTTACAGTTGCCAAATCATGTTTCTCAAGCAAATGTATAAATATGTTCTTAACAAAATTTATTACAATAGCTAAGTCTCTTAAAAATCTTGTAACATATGAGCACAAATTGAATTAATCCAATTATTATATACATAATTATAAAAACTTCTGCTGGAAGGTAAAAATATAATTTTATAACCTCGGTGTAAGAGATATGTAGTAATTTTGCCCTTTGATTACTAAAAGTCAAATGTGGCAAATTTGCAATGCAACAGATGGCACTAACAAGTCAGATATATCATCAGTGCAGATACAAACCAAGGTATACACAAATAGATGAGACAATGCTGCCAAGTTTATAATAAAAGTGTTTACATTGAGAGCACAACAGAAAAATCCATGACAACAACCTAAGCTGTTTCTGCCCAACTTGGACTGTTTTTTATCTTTGGAAGCAGCTAAAAGCAAATTAGTGATGCCAATACAACATAAAATAATATTTATTTATTTATTTTATTACACAGTCTTCTTAAGACCGCGATCGCGTACGCATGTACAATATTTTTGCTTAAAAAGTGTAAACAAATTGAAAAGGAAAAGAAAAGAAAAAAAAAAAAAAACCAAAAACAAATATATTCTTCATAAATAAATTACTAAAATTGTCTTGTTACAAGAACAATAAATACAAAAATTTTTGTGAACACAAACAATTCTCATTGCCCTCATCATGTCTGCGGGCACTGATGATAGTGATGATGATATTAGCTGGCAGGCAACTGCTTTGCCTACGTTGAAACGCCGTCAAACTAAATCGCCTAATATATTTCAAAATAAAAGAATATATATTGATAACAACAATTCAACTACACAAAATAATAAAAAAAACAATGTTAACGGTGCTTGCATTCCAAACATAAACAACAACGTTGCTGGTACTTCAAAACAAGCAAGTAGTAACCGTTTTGCTGCACTTGATAACGAAAATGATGAAATATACTCTTCTAATGAAGAGAATGATAATACTGATACAGAACAGAATGATAATAATGTTAATGTACCAAAACCTCCCCCTATATTTATACCTTTTGTTGCTGACGTTAGTAAAATGATTGAATCTTTTTCTAAAATAATTCCTTCCAATGATTTTAATTACAAGTCTCTAAGAGATGGCCAAATTAGGTTAATGATAAAAAATATTAAATCCTACAGATTGATTGTTACTTTTCTAAATAATAAAAAACTTAAATTTCATACTTACCAAGTTAAACAAGAACGATCGTATAGAGTAGTAGTAAAAAATCTACACCATTCAACCCCCATCGACGATATCAAAAAAGATATTGAAATTTACGGACACAAAGTCAGAAACATCACTAATCTACAAAGCAGGATCACAAAAGTCCCACTTCCAATATTTTACATTGACCTGGAACCAGCTACAAACAACAAAAGTATATACGATATCAAACATATTAATAATGCCATTGTAAATATTGAACCTCCTAGAAAGACAAATGATATTGTGCAATGCCACCGGTGTCAAGAGTTTGGTCATACCAAAAAATATTGTCGCAAACAGGAAAATTGCGTAAAATGTGGGTTAGGCCATCTTACCTCTGATTGCTCTAAAAACAATGAAACTCCTCCACGTTGTGTTAACTGCTTGCAAAATCATCCAGCTAACTATAAAGGTTGTATTGTATATAAACAAATGTTGAAAAGAAGATTGCAAAACAATAATTTATATAGAAGAGATCGAAACAACCAATATGCCTTCAACAATGAAAATTTCCCTAATATAACCCAAAACACAATTCCAAATTTGCACCAAATAAATAATAATAATAGTTCATACTCTGATGTTTTACAGGGTAAACAGCTAAACAATCCCTTTGAAAAAATAGAAAAACTAATAGAGAATCAAATAGAGTTGACAAACAAGCTTATAGGCATGATGTCTCTTCTAATAGCAAAATTATGCAGCTAAACCTAAGGATAGCAATATGGAATGCCAATGGGCTTTCCAATCATACCCAAGAAATAGAATTATTTCTTAAAACTAATTTTATTGACATCCTTCTCGTATCCGAAACTCATTTTACTTCCAGATCCTTTTTCCGAATAAAAGACTATGATTTAATATGCGCGAACCATCCAGACGATAGAGCACATGCAGGATCAGCGATATTAATAAAATCTTCTATACAATATGAAATTTTTAATGAAATAAGAAAACCCTACCTTCAAGCCGCGGGTGTTAAAATCATTTGTGACTCAATTAATATAACAGTATGTGCTATTTATTTTCCACCACGTTTTTCAGTAAAATGTCAAGAATTTGAAGAATTTTTCAAATCTCTTGGACCAAGATTTATAGTTGGAGGTGATTTCAACTCTAAACATCATTGGTGGGGCTCTAGATTGATAAACCCTAAAGGTAGAGAACTCTATAAATGCATAACTAATAACAACTATTCTATTCTTTCTACTGGAAGTCCCACGTATTGGCCTACAGATTTGTCAAAGATACCTGACTTATTGGATTTTGTTGTATATACCGGTATAAATAATAATCTTCTCCAAATAACAGATTGTGATGATCTTAGCTCTGACCATACACCACTTATAATAAACTTTAATACATTTTTACATTACCAATCAAAAAAATATAAAATTCTTAACAATAGAACTGATATGAACTGTTTCACAAGTTGGATAGAAAGAAATGTTAATCTAAATATATCATTAAAATCAACTTCCGAGTTAGATGATGTCGTCGAAACTTTCAATAATCTTATTCACGAAGCAGGATATTTATCAACACCAAACATAACAAATCATCATCAAAGTAATTTTTTTGTAAATACCGAAATAAGAGCTATGATTAGGAACAAAAGAAGGTTAAGGAGGGTATGGCAGGCAACCAGAAATCCCAATGACAAACGAAACCTAAATAAAGCAACTAAGGATCTTAAATGCCGATTGCAAGAAATAAAAAATGATCAAATTGGAAATTTTCTAAAAAATCTTAATATTGATAATAATGACGAGTATTGTTTATGGCATGCTACAAAATATTTGAAAAGACCCACCAAGAGAAATATACCAATCAAAGATGAGAATGGTTTATGGTGTAGAACCGATAAAACTAAATCAGAAGCATTTGCTTTGCATTTATATAAAACTTTTCAGCCTCATGATATAAATAATGGTCCTGATACAGACGATATAAATAATTTTTTAGATAGTCCTTGTCCGATGGATTGGCCAATTAAACACATCTCGCCACAGGAAGTTCAAGAAGAAATTAATAACCTTAATCACAAAAAATCTCCAGGTTACGACTCTATTGACGGAAAAGTTGTCCAAGCTCTATCAAGGATAGCTATTTTACTATTAACCTTTATATTTAATTCAATTTTAAGACTAAACCATTTTCCTACACAATGGAAATGTGCCGAAGTAGTAATGGTACCTAAACCAAAAAAACCTGAGAATGTTGTTACATCGTATCGCCCAATAAGTTTGCTAGTCACTTTCTCCAAAATATTTGAGAAAATATTTATGAGAAGAATGTTACCAGTATTAGAAAAGCTTAATATAATACCCGATTACCAATTTGGATTCAGACATAAGCATGGCACACCGGAACAATGCCATCGTATAGTCTCTTATATACGAAATTCTTTAGAAAACAAAGAATATTGTTCAGGTGTATTCTTAGATGTACAGCAAGCCTTTGACAAGGTTTGGCATACTGGGTTACTTTTTAAACTTAAGAAGCTACTTCCAACACATTTTTATCTAATAATAAAATCATATCTCAGTGATAGACATTATTACGTAAAGGTAAATAGAGCTTATTCGAAAATATACCATATTCAAGCTGGCGTTCCCCAGGGCAGTGTCTTAGGACCAACCTTATATACAATATTCACATCTGACATGCCAGTTATAAATAATATTTTGGTTGCAACATACGCTGATGATACGGCAATACTAGCTTCTAGCGCCGATCCTAACGCTGCCTCAATACAACTACAAAAACAACTAAACGAAATTGAAATGTGGTTAAATAAGTGGAAAATAATAGTATATACCGAAAAATCTACTCATGTAACATTTGCCCTGCGTCGTGGAAACTGCCCAAATGTATCTCTTAATAATTGCGTCATTCCGCAAAATGATAACGTGAAATACTTAGGATTGCATATTGATCGTAGACTCACATGGCAAACACATATTAAAGCTAAAAACAACATTTAAATATAAAAAGCAAACGTCTCTATTGGTTATTGGGTTCCAAGTCCAAACTGAGTCTTGAAAATAAACTAATAATCTATAAAACAATATTAAAACCGGTGTGGACTTACGGCATACAATTATGGGGAACCGCCAGTAATTCTAATATCGAAATCCTACAAAGATATCAATCAAAAACTTTAAGATCAATTGTCAACGCTCCATGGTTTATATCTAACAAAGCTATGTATGATGATCTATCAATCCCAATGGTTAAAGAGGAAATTTCCAGATTAAGTGAAAATTACCTACAAAGGTTAAGTAATCATTGCAGTCTGCTGGCTATAACACTTCTAGATGACACAAACGAAGTAAGACGACTGAAGAGGAATCATATATTGGACTTGCCATATGGACACTAATTAAATATAAATATATATAAATATAATATAAATATATTATTAACTAAAATGTAAATAAGTTTATAAAAATTGTATTTTAAGACAATATTGTTGTTCTCATTGGAGTCCAACAATCAATGTTACTGTATTTAACTTTATATAATTTACTTATTATCCTTTGGGATAGATTGTAAATAAAAATGAATTATAAAAAAAAAAAAAAAAAAAAAAAAAAAAAAATTTATTTTATTAATTACAATACAATTACAAATTATATTCTAATTATATACGAGCGGAGTAACTTGACCATATGCTCGGTGTAGTGTCACAGACCAGGGTATCTGCTGGGAATCGAACCCACGACCCTCACGCTTATAAAATGATAAAAAATAAAAATACTTATTGAAAATTACTTTTGAAACAATCAAAAAATAAAAAACAATCCATGTATTTACGAAAAGTAAAATATTTTGTATGCGTACGTAAAAACTTCGATATTGACACCACTGAAAAGTATTCATAATTTAAATTGTTGTTCATTTTTTATCAGCTGTTTCTACTCTGTGTTCATGGAAATTAAGCAGTCGGCATACGGAAGAAAAAACAGTTGGCAGAATTTTCTGTCGAACAGCTGAGTTGCTGTCTGTCGTCCTTCTCAATCACAGAATTTTTTGGTTTGAAAAAGAATAAATAGAAAAATATTGGGTGGGCCATCTATCGGTATTAATTTGAACCATGGATTATTTCAAATCTGGTAACGCTTCTGTCGTTCTATTCTGCCACAAAAATTCAGTAAATTATCTCCACTGAACGTAATGAATTGATTTACGCTTGCGCAGCTTTGGGATTTATTGGAAATTTATTTCCAAGACAAAGACAATGGGTTAAAATTACATGAAAATGACGTACAAAATTTGGTCGCAGAGAAGGACCAACAGCGCCTGGTGTACGCAAGTTTATTGCTAAAGTTCGTGAAACTGTTTTCATTGGAGATGCGCCAAGATGAACCAGTTTACGTCGAATTTTGCGAAAAGATCTTGGTATTACTCCTTCCAATGTTCAATTGATTCAAGAGTTGAACCCGCCTGAGCATCCGCTCCGTTTTCGCTTTGCTAGATGGTTCAACGGGAAACTGCACGATGATGTCGATTTTTACAAACAAAAAAAAATCATCTTTTCGTATGAAGCTCATTTTCATCTTAGTGGGTACATTGGCTGCCGTATTTGGGCCTCAGAAAAACGAGGTCTTACAGAAGCCAATGCAACCATTACGAATGACTAAACAGTCGTGCGGCTTGTGGGGCGTAGGAATGACTGGAGCATATTTCTTTGAAAATGAGTACGGCACAACTATTATGGTCAATGAAGACACCTATCGCACCATGATAACAATTTTACTTTACAACAAAAAAATAAATTTAGCAAAATTTCAAACCACATTTTTTTTGTTACACTTTTAAATGGCCCGCCCTTTATAAACTGCCAGTGTTACCAATTAAAATTAAAAGCACATTTTACATAAACGAACTACTCTCACTGAATTATATTTTTATATAATAGTCTGAAAAATCAACACTAAAATGGAAAACATTACTGTGATTGCTTAATACGCTGAACAGTTCTTCAAGCTAAAATTTGAAGCTAAAAATGGAAAAAATCTCTACTATCATACCTATTGGAGTCGGATTTGTTTGTGAATCTACTAAAATATTTAGCATTGCCACATTTATGTTCGTGTTCCGGTATGTGTCTTTAATAAGTATTCTTTTTTTGTAGATGGTACATTTCTCACACTTAAAACCCGTAAATTAAACTACATAACATACATTTATTTATATTTGGCCAATTCACACGACTTTGTATCATGTATGTTGTATTGAATACACTTTTTGTTTGTGAACGCTCAATGCTAATGCTGTATTGTGTATTTCGTATACATTAATAGCACGCATTTATATACATTAATAGCACGAAACCAATACAACTTTTAAAAACATATGAAAAAAAAATGTGTATATGTAAGTGTATCGGATCTTTATATGAAAATTATCACCAAAAAGCATACACTGTTGTATATTCGCCCTACAATACAATGAATACAACGATACAAGGGCTTGTGTGAATTGCCCAATTATATTCTTTATATTATTATACATATTACATTATTACTATTATTATATGCAGTCAAAGAAATAAGTCTACATACTCCAGTGTATTCCCGCTGATTTTTATTAAATTAAAAAATATGTTCTAGCGCTGTTTAATACTATGTTCACGTATGCACCTTTATTGCGTAAATCGCAATTAACGCCAATATTGATCTCAATACTTCATATAAAATCTCAATTAATTATTGATCAATTAAATGCTAATTGTTATAATATTGATTAAGACTTTGAATACAGCACTGTCATAAGTCTGTTTTGTGAGCACATTATAAGTAACCGAACACTTCCTGTTGATATTTGACAACTCAAATGTCAACAACTACAAAAAAAAAATGGCAACTTGCAAACAAACACAAACAAAAATTACAAAAACAAGCGACCAAAATAAAAACAATGTTGTTGTTTATCAGCTGTTTAATGAATATTGCGTATATTTGTTATACCTAAACGGGTAAAATATTGTTATCAATTAAACGACTATTGTTCTCAATTAAGTTGTATACGTGAACTTAGTATAAGGCATTTGCAATCAAGAATGTTTGAAGTGCAAAACGAATATAAAAAAATATAACATAGAAATTATCGGAAAAAAGTAAAAAAATCTTTGACTGTATATTCTATTAGTATATATGTATGTATGCTATATTAACAATGTTTTCTCGATATACATACATATATCGACGCCTGCATTCTTGCATTTCTAAATCCTACGTTCTCTAACTTAAATACTGTCAAAATTTGGTTAAGATGCACCGATCCGTTCCGAAGTTATAGGGAAAAATCTACTTAGAATACACATATAGTCGTATGTCGCGTGAAAACGTTGAGAGCTCATAACTCAAAACACATTTTTTCGACTTCGAATGTTATAGAACGGAGGCGTCGATATATATTCAAGAATGAAATTTTTTTTTTGCTGTAGGATACGAAATTTTGGTAATTTGAATAAAAATAATGCAAAATAAAGATTGGATGGAAATGAAATTATGAATTTTTACTGACAAAGCAGGACTTCGGAGTTACTAAAAGACATATCGTGTACTAAATCGTCGTAAACGTACTCGGGGAATATCAGTGCTAAGTCAAGTCGTTTAGTAAGTTTCTCAAAAACCAACAGTACTGTATCGAATGCCCTCAGATATGGTACTTTCGTCTACACCGACGAATATTGGCTATGCCTAAGCAGTTCCTATATTAACTGCGGATGAAGTTGCTGAAAAAAGGCTGAGAGAGCCAATGCTATATCGAAATTTGGATAAGAATTGTCAATTAACTTTCGACTCAGAATTGCTTTGAGATGTTGTCGAGTTGTCCAACCTCAAATTAAATTGATCCACAATTTAGGAATGAGAATAACTCTCCAACCGACCATTGAAGTCACATAGTCTAGTAGGTAGTGTGTTGGCTTTTTAGACGTGAGGCCACGGTTCAAAACCCAGGTCAGGTATTCAGCGACTACCTCTCAGCAGATCAGCTCAAAGAGTATTGGGGATGGCTTGAAATGGAATATCTATACATCAAGCTTAAAACTTCTAAGAAGGAGGTTGAAGGTGTTTTGTGGTGGCATTGAAGGCGGTTCTAAATTCACGTTTGAGCAATCCGAATGGCGGTTGGACCATATCAAAAGTACTCTTTATTTCCAAGTCGTAAAAAGGTTCCTACGCTACACCTTGATTTTAAAGCTATACGCCTACCTTCATTCCTCTTGAAGACAGAGGATATAACGATTGATCTCTATCTTCGGGCAAATCAGCTGAGACAGCTCTTCTTTCTGGGATAACGAGGGGGCCTTTGACAATATCTGCCCAGATGAAATTATAGGGGCGCTGTCTAATCTGAGAGTCGATATGGAATTCTATAAATGGATTAGGAATCTATTTATACAGAGATACATATACGAAAGTTGATATTACATCAACTTTGAACAACAATAGGAGCTACCATAAGGGCAAGCGTTCTGCTCAGTATTATGGAACCTAACCCTTTGCTGATTACACTGGAATTTCATGGCTGTGAGGTTGAGTGTGGGTAGAATTTATGTATGCCTAACGAATCCTACATCACTTGGCCGAATGAAGAAGGGCTCATTGTAAATCTCGGGAAGATGTTTTACGTTTTGGACAACAATATGAGTTCAAACAGAAAGTTGAGGAGGGTGTGAAACGAACTACAGGCGTTTAAGGTACAGAAATTGGATATTTATCAAAGGATTTAGTAGTTCATGATGACATGGGCATCCCTGCGTCTAATGTATAATTATAGAGACGATGATTTTGGAATGACGGAAGTTGGTTCCAAGTCGTTTGATATTTTTATATTTTGTTACACGGAGTGATCCAAAATAGAAAGAAGAGTTGGTTTTGTAGTAATTCCACTTCCATATCAATGCAGCAGGCAAAAATTTTTGCTAAAACAGTTGCAGTGTGATTTTATATATTTTTGTGCAACAAATATAAGGAGTGGTACTGATACATTGAAAGATGGCAACGATTAAATTTAGAAAAAAAGAAAGGAATTTCATTAAAATTAACCACGTCTACTGCCCAACACTCATAGAATGAAATTCCATTTTATCGAATTGAATTGTTCAGATCTTCAAATTTGATGCAAACTTTTTTCAGAACAAAAGAAAGCTGCATGTCAAGCTTCATCAAAATTGGCGACGCCCATCGCACACAAAACGATGCATATCTTTTGTATATCTTTGTTCAGCGATTGTTAAATGTTGGTGGATTTTTTTACAAAATTTATAGAATAGACTCTCTTCCATCTTTTGCTTCTAGTAAAATGAGCCAACTTCTTTTCAAACGCTTAATTTAATATGACCGTCTTTAATAGCTCATATCCCCTAAACTTATATATATATGTATATATATGTTCCTCTTACTCCTCTAGGGAGCATAGGCCCGCCCTAAACTTATACGAAAACAAAATAATTTTAATAATCTGATGCTGTATTTCAATAAAAATAGTACTAAAATGTTATCGATAAAAATATTTTAGACGGATTCTTTACCCATTTGCATGAAAATTTCCATACGGTTGTGTGTCACAAAAAATTACACTATGTGCTAGTTTGTCGTTGAAGTCTTTAAATTCCCGTTCGTTAGGATAAGAACTGCATTAGATTTTCGCTCTTCGATTACAGCTTTCCCTAACTAAGAACTACAATCGTTTTTAGCACAACGAAATTCCGCGGAGGCAATGCAGCGGCAAGACATTGCAACTGGAAAATCCGATTTTAACAGAACATTTAATAGTGAAGTTGGTTGCAAAAGACAACTAAATGCATAACATGGGACATTTAAAATATACTTGTTTTTATAGTTTTGACGTATGTTTCTCTTGGCGCTCTTGTTTGGGGATGCAAGTTGACGAGATGGCTGACCAATTTAATTTTAGAATCAAATGGGTCGTAGGGCGCTAAAACAGGCGGGAGAACATAGGGGGATGACCTTGCCAGGGCTGGTATTATCTTACAACTTCCATCGGATTTGAATGTCAAACTTCGACGTAAGGGAAAAATACATAAGTGGCTGAGATTGACAGCCAAACGAGATTGAAGAGGAACAACGTGTGCCTGTAACTGATATCTCAAATATCGTCTTTGTAAGTATCACAAGTAGAGATTAGTGTAACTGTGGTCACTTGGTGAAACAATAGTGTATGATATTTAATTGAATTCCTTTCTTGCCTAACCTAACCGAGGATATATCTGATGTCTCAGATTTGAAGAGTAAAAACTAGTTTTGTCTTTGTAACAATCTCAAGTTGGTTGTTGCGTAGAGATCAGTTTATTTGGGGCCACTTATTATCCCAATAAGGTCTAAGTATTTCGAATTTAATTCCAGTCCTTTCTTGCCTAACCTAATTTAAGAGAAGCCATAACCTAAGAGTAACTGAAGAAGCGTACTTCAAAATTTTTCTCAACTTGGAGAAGTTGCTTTTAAAATATAGGCATATATAGAATATTTTCTGTTTTACACTGTTTAATGCTATTTTGATCATTTAAGTAGATTGTCAAAATTTCAAAACATGAATAACTCAGAAATCAGAGTAAGCCTTTCAACAGATTTTTGGTGCTGAATAAACGGGTTATAGGATTAGTATGTGGGTAAGAGGTGCACAACCTTTTTAGTTTTAACTGTCTATATATGTAAATAATAAATGTTATAGAGATTTTAAATTTTGTTTGTATTTTCTCCAACGTTATAAAATGTATTTTATTCTTATTGTTTTACAATATACATATGTAATTTGTTCACAAAAGTTCACAATTTGTTTTAAGTTGATTAATGGTTTATTTTATCATTTTATTTTAATTTTCAAATATTTTGTATTATATCAAAATATATTCAATAACTTTGTTCGCTGTAGTGCACTCGTGTAGGATTGTTGGATATTTGTATCGTGTTGTTTGGTGATCGATAAGCAACTTTTTTATTTGATGATCGGTAGTCAACTGTTCGGCAAGGATCAAAACAAACATGCAGGAGATGTTTATGATAAGTGTGTATGTTGATGTGTATAATGAATGTTGATGTGTATGGTGATGTTATTATTGTTTGTCAGAGATGTTTGTGTCGTTAGATTGGAAGTCAGGGTTGGGAATGTGTAAGTTTGTTCACTCGTGTGAACATCCTCCCGGGCCGCCAACCTGTGGATAAAAATAAATTATTTGTAGTTGTTCAAAAAAAAGGTATGGGTATTAATTTTTCACTCAGGATGTCGGGGTCTTCCCATGGGTCCAAACATCAGTTTCTGACCCCCAAATGGGGCATAACTTTCTGTCGCGTGGGATCTGAAATAAATCCTCGGGTAAGAACTAATTGTGGATGTTCTGGGTAAGAATTTGGGTGTGTAAGAAGTGTTTGGGTGAGTAGTGGGTGATTAATAAGGGTGTAAGGGTGAATAAATTTGATCTTTTTAGACTCGTAGACATTTGACAATATTCCTAAAGCCTTGGACCATTCAGAAAATCTTTCTAAAATGTCCTGGGTCGGGTGAGTGAAGTTCAGAGATTGTTTTCGGTCTACATTTTCAGCTTCAGCTTGAGTTTCGGAGGGTAAATGTGTTGTTGGCCACTTTGTAAGATCTTCCTTCAACCAAGTTGGTCAATTCTACCATAGCTTGTCGTCCTTGAGATCGTCGGCGTTGCAACCACGACTGGCAACATCGGCTGGGTTGTCACGAGAGGCCACGTGACTCCAGTTCTTGGTTCCTACCGCATCGGCTATTGCAGACACACGGTTTGCCACAAAGGTGTTCCAGGTAGTCGGGGGTTTGTTGAGCTATGCCAAAACTATTGTAGAGTCCGTCCAGAAATGCATCGGGTATTGGGTTAATATTCACTGGGTAATCAAATTGTGTGTAATTTTTGCCAACAACACTGCACCACCAAGTTTTAATTTAGGCGAAGAAATGACTTTGACAGGTGTATCTCTCGTCTCAGCGAAGAGCAGGGTTACGGACCTAGGTCCGCTTATGGGTATAACTCGTGCGTATATACACACAAATTCATGATTTCTGCTGAAGGTGAAAAATGTATCCATCTAGGAACCCTATATTATATCTATATATAGGATATTGTCATTATTACAAAACTCTTAATAAGGGTGAGTGGGTTATTCAATGCCCGAAATGGGTGGGTGGTCAATTTCGGGTGGATACTGTCAGTGGGTTTGGGTAAGTAGTTAGTTAAGTACCGAGGTTAATATTCTGGGTGAGTAATGAGTTATGAGCAAGGGTGAAACATATAAGACCTTCTGAAGCAGTTTAACCAATGTGTGGGTAGGACTACGACCTTGGTTATAGGTCGAGTCAGTGTTCCGGTTGATGTCTGCAATTCGACTACCCTGGGCAGTCCATCGGAACCTGGGTGAGTTTGGTTGGTTGGAAACAACATCATTTAAACCTGAGATTTCAGCAACTATGGGTTGGGTGGGTAATACTATGTTCACGTATGCAAATTAATTGAGAACAATAGTCGGTTAATTGATAACAATACTTTAACCGTTCAGGTATAATAAATATATGCAATATTCATTTAACAGCTGATAAACAACAACATTGTTTTTATTTTGGTCGCGTGTTTTTGTATTTTTTGTTTGTGTTTGTATGCAAGTTGCCATTTTTTTGTCGTTGTTGACATTTGAGTTGTGAAATATCAACAGGAAGTGTTCTGTAACTTATAATGTGCTCACTAAACAGACTTATGACAGTGCTGTATTTAAAGTTTTAATTAATATTATAACAATTAGTATTTAATTGAGCAATAATTAATTGAGATTTTATATGAAGTATTGAGATCAATATTGGCGTTAATTGCGATTTACGCAATAAAGGTGCATACGTGAACTTAGTATAAGTGTAATTTGCGCCTTAGCCTATTAGAAATGAATGAAAAATGTAACGCTGGGTCAGTAAGCGCTCTCGCAGGGAATTTTTATCGTGTATTTTAATATTCAAAGCAGCTGTGCCTAATAATTTAGCTCTGTCATCCTACTGGGTCTTGCTTGATTGGGTTTGGGTAGAGAAAGACTGTATTGCATTTGACGTAGAGGGTTTATCGTCATTTTGCGGGTTAGTGTTTGGGTTGGGTTTGTATAATAGGGTGTCATGTCTGCCGACACAGTATCTGCACGTAAATGCACTTCGACATTCTGATACTATATGGCTAATGGCCAGACAATTGTAGCAAATGCCATTCCTTCTTACAAATTCAATTCTTTCATTTACTCCCAGGGAAGTAAATTGTTCATTTCAAAGTTCTAATCTGAAAATTCAAAAACTTGTTTAAATGTGCGATATTTTTTTTAGACTCTGAGATATCGTTTAATGAAAATTAGTACTTTAGCATTATCGTTCAAATTGTACTGAAAGTACTGTATTAAGTGTTAATTTTCATTCAACGATATCTCCGCTACAAAGCGATATCGCAAAAGTCCAAAGATGCTTTTGAATGGCATGATGTACCAATTCAGACTTACCGCACCAAAAAAATTAAATCTGACTTCTGGATTAAAATTGCTGCAGGCCTGTGTTGTTGATCATTTTGTATTTTAATTATTAAATCTTTCCACTATCAGTCTCATCCATTGCCTAATGTATAATAACGTCATACTTTTCAAACGCTTTGAATTAAACCAACTTATAATATTTTGTTGCAAAAATGTGCCATAAAAAATTGAATTCTATGAAGGAAAAGGTGTCGGGTTTACCATAACTCAAGTTCTCATATTTTATTTCTTTACGGCACCATTCCATGAAAACTATTAATTTGAAATGTTTTTTATACCAAGTTTTCCTGCTTCTTCATATTTTATTTTCATTTTTTTTTGTTTCTAATGATTATCCTACACAAAAAAGAGAATTCTGTGTTACATACATACAGAATCGGCGTCATAAAATTTTGTATGTTTGTTAGTGAGATTATGTACGTTTATGTATGTCGCTTATAATGAATAAAAAAAAAATATGTGTACACACTTATGGAAAAAAACCACCTCGCACCCCAAAACAAATGATGCTCACTAGCTAATGGCAACATTTTTTATATCGAATATCCTCCACCACAAACACCAATCTTGAATGGTAAAACATTATGTGCACCATAAGTTTTTTTAAGTTGTAGTTGTTTGAGATATGTTTTTACTACATTAGCTGGAGTCTTCAACATCGATTTATAATTGTTGCAATTACTGCAAAATTTCTCACGTGAATCTAATCACTAGTCAAACTTTTTTTTTTTTTGTAAACAAAATATTTTACTTTTAGTCATCGAAAAATTATATGGAACATACATATGTATTGCGCATTACTCATGCAAAGAATATACATATGTATACATATGTATACTACTTACTATCATTGCTTTTCACGAAGGCTAGTTTCAATAGTTAAGAATAATTGGTCAATTCACACAAGCCTTCGTATCGTTGTATTCATTGTATTGTTGGAAGAACATACAACAGTGTATGATTGTTGTTGGTAACTTTCATGTAAAAATCCGATACACTTATACACATTTTTTTCATATGTTTTTAAAAGTTGTATTGGTTTCGTGCTATCAAATTGTGTGAATGAAAAAAATTTGTATATGTTTTCATATGTTGTGTTGGTTTCGGGCTATCAAATTGTTTGAATGCCACGATATACACAATACAGCATAGCATTGAGCGTTCACAAACAAACAAATGTATTCAATACAACATACACGATACAAAGTTGTGTGAATTGCCCAAATGTACTACGTACATACATACGTGTAGTGTGGATATTTTGTATGTTATACAGTGTTTTATTTATTAACGCTGACGTATTACGCGACAAATCGAATATTAAGTTCTTTTATTTTCTTTTTGTTTATTTACTTAAATAAACCCTTTATTTACCTACAACCAATTTTAATACACGACTTTTAATTTACAAAGACCTCGCAAATTATTCCCAATTTAAAATACGGCAATTATTATATGTCGCAATTTTTACTACAGTGACCTATTTTTACTGTAATTATTTTATGTTATCGTAAAGTTAGTGATGACTTTTTTAATTTTATCTTTCATAGTTTGTAGCTATTGTATATACTTCTTGGTTACTGTAACTTCTATGATGTTTTATTATTTGGCCAATTCACAGGACCTTGTATCGTGTATGTTGTATTGAATACACTTTTTGTTTGTGAACGCTCAATGCTATGCTGTATTGTGTAGTATTTCGTATTCCAAACTTCAAAAAACGATAAGAAGGAGAAAACCAGTATTCATAATTTGATTTTCAAGCAATAAAATGAAAAATATTAAAGAAAAAAGTTAATTAATTAATTACACTGTGCGAGCAATTATAATTTTTAAATGTTAATTGTTGGCTCAAGTTACATGGAAAATATTTTGTATTTTTCTTCTTCTTCCACTAATACACTGATAAGACGAAACCAATACAACTTCCAAAAACATATGAAAAATGTGTATAAGTGTATCGGATTTTTATCCGAAAATTATCAACGACAAGCATACACTGTTGTATATTCGTCCAACGATACAATGAATACAACAATACAAGGGCTTGTGTGAATTGCCCAATTATTTTTCTTCTTTTTTCAAGAATAAACACTACAGTGAATAAATAAACATTCAGCGCCTTGAATCAAATATCATGGACTGTTGTTTGTCACCTATGACTGGAAAGTTTTTAATAAGTTGTATATAGCTTAAACGTATAATATCGACTTTTCCAACTAATGGAAATCTTCTTCTTTAATTGGCCATTAACAACCCGATTAACGGATTTCGGCCTGCCGCATCCTTCCAGGCGCCTTTGCTTGTTGCGCGCCTACGCCAGTTGGTCACACCCATTGATGACAGAGCTTCCTCGATTTGGTCCTTCCAACTCATACAAGGTCGCCCTCTTCGCCGACTTCCGCAGATCCCCGCATCACATACTCGCCTCGCCTGAGCTTCCTCCTTCATTCGAACGACATGGCCGAGCCAGCGCAGCCGATGGATATTAATACGCTGAACAATGTCTATGTCGTTGAGAAGCTCATACAGCTCACTGTTGTATCGAATGCGGAAATCATCGCCAATTCGTGCTGGACCGAAGATCTTGCGTAGGACTTTTCTCTCGAATACTCTCCAATAAGGTCCATGCTTTAATGGAAATATTTCCTAAAAAATTTACAAGCGAGGCCTGCGCCGGTGTTTGAAGTTGTTTTGGACAAATTTTTGAGAAACTTCTTCATGGCAATTTTATTCACTCATAAAGTTTTTGCCAGAAATCTGCTGAGAGGAAGTCGCTGAGGAAATATTTTTTTCATATTTCGTTTTGATGTCTGCCTGGGATACGAACCCGGGCTTCACGTCTAACAAGCGAAAACACTACCTATTAGACTACGGCGACTATTGATCCATTTTACCTTCTATAACATGAATATTCCCTACTCCCGCACTGGAAACTAATTGCCACTCGAGTACATTTCCCATGATTGACCGTAGCGTGAGTGTTGTCAGGCAAAAATTCGGTGTTAGGCTTACGCCAAACTCTCTGCTTTCTATCTGACCCATGCATGTTAAGTTTACTCATAAGAGTAAATTTTACCTGCATGACTACGTATTGCCATGGCCCGGCCTCTGTACTTCTTTAAAAAAAAACTATTTTTTTTAAATAAAACAAGTTTGGAGTGTTTGAGAAATACAACAAAAGTATTTTTGAATTCTACTAATGGGTGTATTTAATTTTTTCCTTATTGTTGCATAGTGTAATTAGTTACTCTTCTGTAGAAAATAAAACTAAAAAGATTTTTATTCTATTACAACTGCAACAACCAGTTCAATACTCATTTGGGACATGTTTATGTTCATCTTTATCAAATGCGTTGGTGTTGGTAATCAAACATAGTAAAATTTGTTCGTTCTAACATTTAAAATCCAAAAGAAATACTCCGGTTTGTCAGAAATATTTTCTGTTTTATGGCGACTATTTTGAGAAATGTTTTAAAACGTGTCAATTTGCTCTAATTTGAGTTCTTCTAGTTATTGAACATCAGAAAAGTTTTTTTTTTATTATTGTTTGTATTTATGTGTAGATATTTAATCTATTCTTCTTGATTCGAAGAGGGTTGATTAAATAGGAAAAAATGGGCCGTTGTCCTTTGATCAAATATTTTAAAAAATTTTTTGTTTTGTTTTTTAATGTAGTACTTCTATGTATGTATTTTCTTTGGCATCTACGATGTATGTGTGTATGTATTTGGGTGCTTTCTAAGCGTATATATACATACATATGTATGTATGTGTGTGTGAGTTCATTTATAATTACTATCTGGAGGGTTATTTTATAATATTGATTTCCATATTGATTTGTAACACATTAAATAGTCTCGCACAGATGCTGTTTATCTTTTATAAACACATTATCCTGCTGTTTCTAATACAAATTTGGAAAGAATTTGGTTTTTTCATTACCGAACAACATCCCTGATGCAAGGACTGACTACATAATCCCTCTTTTTTTCCTTTAACCCTTTTCGATTTTTTATTTTATATGAATTTGTTTTTTTTTTCTTTTTTAGTATTAAAAATGTATTGATACTGTACTGATTAGTTGTATTGGCATTAGAAAGATGTACTGTGCGTAGAAAGTTGTAGCTGAAATGGGTGAGTTGGTTGTGTATTGAATCCCTCTTGGCGCGTGCCAAATTCACGATTTAACATTCTATGTAAAAAAGAAAGAAATTAACTTGATTCCTGTGTGATAAAAAGTACAGTTTATCACGTCTTAACATTTGTTATAAATTCGTTAAAGAATTTGTATATTGACAGATATGTATGTATGTATATATGTACATATGTATGTATATAAGTAATTTGGTACGGAGGTGGGATACTGGCTGGTGGGATATAGCGAAAAGTATATCAAACTAATACGGATATGTTGGTACAAACCTATGATTCAGTGCACAGATAAAAACGAACGGGTAATAAATTTACAGTGAAAGGTAAATATAAGGAAAAGAAACATATTAATATAATAAAATATATACAGTGGTGGTCTTGCAATTAGCACACCCACCTACACGACTTTTAGCAGTAATAAACAAAGCTGAAATATTTTTCCAAAATTTATTTAAGAGCCAGTTGGATATTCTATGTGGTAAACTTAAGCAATGTATAGAATAAAGGAAAGTTGAATAAAAGAATTTAACAACAATAAATTACACTTTAAATTATAAAACCAAAAAAATTCCTTGGTCACGCAATTAGCACACCCCCATTACCAGTGGACAAAAACATTATTTCGATTCGATTCTTTTTAGTATTTTGCGGAGGCACTCCTTCTCTTTAATACCAATTATAAACTTCCAGGCAGACTTTCAAAAAGTCTCTGACATCTTGTCTATTGTATGTCATTCCTTGCCACTCGAATCACTTTTCGCAGGTCTTGAAAATTTGTAGTCATTTCCTTTTAACTAGTGTCTCAAGATTATTTCATGAATTGCTTTGTTCTGGTCATTATATAATATCCTCTTTACCTTATCGGTCCACTAAATATTTTATCCAATTGTAGGGTGTGTTGGATACTGAAGACGAATTAAAAATGTTAAATATTAAATATTAAATATAAGTGTTAAATATTATTTAAAAAACAGGAAAATAAGAAAAAATGCCAGGTTATTAGGTATCCAGCAATAAAAACGCAACTAAAAAACTTGACGAAACTGCTAAAAGACAAAATACAGAAACATTAAAATACAACAACTGCAAAAAAACTTCAGGCTATTCTCTTTGAAGAACAATCAAATGTATAAAACGTCCAATACTTCATAATCCCCTAATCAAATCAAATTACACTCAAATGTGGGCTTAGAGCGATATGGAAAAAGCAGAAGTTCTTGCGCAACTTCTTGAGAAAACCCTTAAATCAGTTAACAATGCGGCTAGCCTTACTCTCATCCCAACAGTTTAAGAGTCTGATGAAACTACACCTTTTACTGCAGATGAGATAACTGAACAAATTGAAAGACTAAAGCTGGATTCACAAATCCGAAACAAATTTTTTTATATGTAGTGTAACGTTTCTCTTTTTGAGAGAGAGAGAGAGCGAAAGAGAGTAAGCTTGCTTCGGAACAATTTTAGCTCGAATTGGTTTAATTTTAATATTTGTTCCGAAACAATCGAACTATGCTGCCAGCTACTTTAATTTTTAAGTAAAGTTGAACTGAGCTGCCACATCATATTATATGTACATTTGAGCTTTCTTCAAATTAATGGTTATTAAAAGAAGCACTTTACGTTTATCCATTTCTTTTCACTGAACAATCACACACGAGAACAATTATGATGGCACAAAATGGCAGCTTGTAGGCAATGGAGGAGAGTGGTTTTTTGCTGGCATAATTTTTCAACCAGCTTCTACCCCGCACATACACAAAACCAATGCACATACATTTATAAAACAGCAGGTTCAGAAAAATAAGTAAGCAAAAACTAATACACACAGAGCAGAGTACATGTATACAATTTTATGCCAGATGAAATGGTCTCGTGTGTGACTGAAAGAACAAAAATTGTGCGGCTTAAAAAATAGTCTCGTGTGTGAAAGCACACTAAGATTTGTTTTAATTTACAATTTCTTTGTAACACAATAAAAAATATGATCACACTCAAGCGAAGAAAACAAATGAATTGCAATCATCTGCTACTGTACTGCCTAATTGCAAAACTAACAAGCATCGTTTGCAAATATATTTCATATGGCAACCTTGTTTTTACAGATCAATTGTTCGAAGTGGGTGAATTGTTTTGGAACAAACTCTAAAAAACTAAACTTGTTTCGGAACAAAATGCTTGTTATGGGTGAATCCAGCTTAAAAATAAAAAAAGTCCCGGATTTGGTTTTGTTAATGCTGACTACCGAAAAACATTTCAACTAACACCTTGCTAAAACTAAAATCAATAATAGACGCCTGTTTAGATCTTAAGTATATAAATTTAAGTATATCAATAATTTAATACCACACTTGGGCAGAGTATAAGTAATTTTTCTTCTTTTCGCTTTAATAGAATAATAGTTTGAACACAATGTTTGAAATTAAAATTTACACCTATTAAATTGGATTTCTGACGGAAGTTGATTCAACGAACGAATAGTGTTTATGTTAAAGTTTAATTAATTTTGAGCTTTTAATAACAAAAAAAAGACATTTAGGGCCATTATTACAACTTGCCGTTAACTAAAGGCAGGATTTTAACAGGCAGATAAATTGTTTTCCATTATTATGAGTATCCAATAGGATAGAAGAGATCGTTAAGCTAAAGGGAGGATCATCCTACCATTAACTTTTAAAGTTAAGTTTATGTTAGAACTTGCCATATTATATATTATTTTCATTATGGCAACTTTAAATTTAAACAAAATGAGCATATACAAAAAAAAAAGCAAAGCCCGCGGTTGCCACTGCGTTAAAAAAAACTTGTATAATTGAGCAGTTTTATCGACATTGCTCCGGCACTGCCATATTTTTGAAAAAGTTAACTGAATTTTATCTGTAAGTTTTAATAACGAAAATAAGTTAAAGATAACTTTCCAGTTGCCTTTAACTAACCCCAAGTTTAACGACAAGTTGTAATAATGGCCCTAAATATTGTTAATGTTGCCCGATAAAAACAAAAAGAACTAAAGAAAGTTATTATCTGAAGTTTTTGTTTTTGTGTTTATTTTTTGTTGCATGAAAGTTCAAAAAATTTGATTGAGACGTTAAAGCGTACTTTTAGGCTTAAGCCAAAAAATGCAAAATTTACATGCAGCAAAATTTAGTGCAGTGGCGCAGTAAAAATGTTTTATTCATTTTTCATGCAGCATTGCAGCATGGAAAAAATTTGCAAATTTTTGAAATTATTTTTTTTTAAATCTTACAATGCGTGAATAAAAAAAAATAAAATTACGATTAAATTTTTTTTTTAACTTCAGTGTTTGCAGTTTTTTTGGATTTATTAAACATAATTAATTACCATATTCCTGTATTTGAAAGCAACACGTTCATATTAAAGTTATATATGCCTGAAAGTATTTGACAATTGCAGGCGAATAAACGAAATGGAATGCTGCATGAAACATTTACTGCACAAAATTTTACTGCATGAATGTAAATTTTGCATTTTTTGGCTTAAGCCTAAAAGTCTCTATCAAATTTTTTGAACAAACCTACTTCATGCAACAGAAATAAAAGAAAAACAAAAACAAAAACTTCAGATAAATAACTTTCTTTAGTTCTGTTTGTTTTTATTGGGCAATATATTAACAAACAATATTTTACGATCATATTTTTATTGGCCTACATATATTTTGTTATTAAAAACAAGGCTAATTCAAATTTTATTTCATTTGAATTTGTATTTGCACATAATTTATTTGGCATTCCATAAACAGTACTATTCAATAAGATAATACGTTTGTTGTATAGGATTTGATCAATAAAATAAATAAAAATACAAATTAAAAAATACCGAGTTTTTGCCTAACAACAGGCTATTTCCAAGTATGGAGGACTGCCGGTACTGGTGGATGCGATGTATTTCCGGTGCAGGAGTAAAGTATGTTCATTATATAGACATTAAAATGGATTCATTCCAATATTTGGACTTTTTAAAACAAAATATAAAAAGCAAGTATAAAGTAAATATATTGGACACATTTGTTTCTACCAGAAAAACGATCCGACGAAGCACGATGCGAAACTGTGGCTTATGTATAATTGTTCAAAACTAACTCCAAATACCGGCACAGGCCCCTGATCTAAACGTTATTGAGCATGTTTCGGAAAAACTTGCCTGTAAGCTCTATAAATCTAGTATCAGCACAGTGAAGCAGTTGAAACAAGGTATTTGACAAGAATGAAACAACATATCCCCGGAATTTTAAGCCCATCTTGTGCAGTCGATGCCTCTTGGAAAAAGTCAAAAAAGCAAAAGGTTATGGTTATGTCCAATTATGTTGTCAGGTTATATAATGGGATAGCGTTTATTATATAGTATGGAAGATAGAGATGATCTGCCATTTATTATTTTTTTGTGGGCATTTTTGTTAGATATGTTTTGATTTTCAGACAAAGATTTATATTCCTCTGAATAATGGATTTTCTGACATAGTGTAATCAGGCAAGATTTAACGAATTTTATTTCCTCGTGAGTTAAATTATTTTTAGTAATATGTGGTGTGTTCGGCCTAAGGTTCTTTTTACAATTATTGAAGAATCGAAATATGTAGCATACCACACGCAAAGCTCTATTGTATGATGAGAATCTAGTTCAAATGCCATCAGTGTCTGAACCTCATTAGGGTTTCGTTTAGGCCATTCAGATGAGGGTTTGTTTGACCATGGTGGTCCATGCCATCAAAGAGAATTATGAGCGAGATCTAGTGGTATACTACCACGAATTCTAAGATCTGATGGGTTATCGTTTGTTGTCACATGTTGCCATCCAGCATCTGGAATTAAGCGATGAATTTAAGCAATTCTGTTGGCTATTCATTTTTTTTTTTTTTTTTTTTTTTTACGCCGAGGAGGGGTGAATGTTGCTAACCGCACCATAGAGGAAGTCGTCACATCCTCCGTGTGTGGGGCCCTCACCCACTAAATTCCCCCCTCGTCTCGTGGACTTGTTGCTCCCACTCCGGAACTACGGTGGTATTACTTCGGAGTGGAGTCTGTTTGGCCATTTGGCCCCTGCGTGTTCATATCCGCGTCCGGATTGCGTGTCGAAAGTTGAGGAGACATTTACGTGTCTCCACTATTCCTTTAGACCAGGATCCCGTGTCGGTTTCCTTCGACACATGTGTCCGTATCAATTATACCGGCGTGCCTGCCTGTTCTGCAGCCTCAAGGTCTCTCTTTTTCAGCCTTAGAATGCGCTCAACGTAATTCGCCACTGAGGCCCAATTTTCTCTCTCTCTCTCTCAGTACAGAGCGATAGCTCTGCCAGCGTGCACATTCGAAAACAGTGTGCTCTGCATCATCAATTACTTCCCCTTCTTCGTAAAGACAGTAAGGGGAAGCGGTCTTGCCCATTCTGTGCAGATATTTCCTAAAATATCCGTGACCCGATAGCATGACATCCAGCGTTTTGGCCCAAATTTCGCTCCCATAGAGCATAATGCTGTTTCCGACCTCCATCAGGAGTCTCCTTCTCGTTGGAAGCGGTCCTCCAATATTCGCCATTAATCTGCTGAGCTGTCCAACGATCTTCTGGGCTTTGTTAGCCGAGTACTGAATCTGATACGAAAATGTCAGTCTGGGATCCAGCCTTATTCCCAGGTATTTTACCGAGCTCTTGGTCCTGATTACCTCGTTTCCAATACCCATGTCCACGTGCAAAGGGATACGACGACCAGTGATCAGTAGTAATTCCGTTTTATGCATGGCCAGGTCTAGGCCGTGGGAATCCAACCATGTTTTTGTTCTTAGTATGACACGTCTAAGTTTTCGCTGTGCCTCTTCCGTATTCCTGGCCGTAATAACAGCTGCAATATCATCCGCTCTCTCAGAATTCCATCGTAGTTTACGTTCCATAGGTCGGGGCCTAGGATAGATCCTTGTGCCGCACCTGATGTTATAAGCATCACCTTTGGTCCCGAGCTCCATCTAAGACTGTTGAACGCGTCTTTAACGTCCAAAGTCGCAAGCAGTAGCACAGGCCTCGAAAAGTGTTTTCCTAGCTGTGTGACCATGGCCACTTCAGTCACGTCTCTCAAGGCGCCAGTTGTAGACCGACCGGGTCGAAAACCATATTGTCTATCCGATAGTCCGCCACTATTCTCAATAGCAGCTGTAAGCCTTGGCTTCAAAAGCCTCTCGAGCAGCTTCCCTGAAGTATCCAGCATGCACAGTGGCCTGTAGGCGGATGGGTCCTCTGGGTCGCCCTTTCCCTTGCTTATTAAGACTAGCCGTTGTTTCTTCCATATTTCGGGGAAAATACACTCTTTTAGGCACGCGTTGTACATTCCCAGTAGGAGTTCCGGTGTTTGACTGGCAATCTCCCGCATAACCTCAGGCGGGATGCCATCGGGCCCTGGTGCCCTACCGGGTTTTAGTCCGGCTGCAGCCTCTTTCAACTCCTCTGCGAAAAATGGTAAAAATTCCGTATTGAGCGTATTCTGTCGTCGTTCGTTCACCGGTTCATGAGTAGGGAATAGTGTATCCACTATATTTCTCATTACTCGCCCGTGTTGGCTATTCATAGCCAACCTAGAACTATTAGTGAGTCAGTGCCTAAATGTATTTCAGAGTTAAAAAAATTCAAGGATGTTACAACTTAGCGGGAAAGATTTGCCAATAAAACGGCTCCATTAAGTTCCAACCGTGGGAGATTGACTGTTTGAATAGGGGTAGCCCCCAATTTTGCTATTAACAAATTTGAAAATGCGTTATGTATTTTTGTCCGACATCTATCGTTCATGCAAATCCATGAACTTGAATTATATCTTCAGGCATATATTTGGTCCACCGATTAGTTGCCCTTATGATTAAAGGTGCAAGCCAACCAGCTGGATCGAAAAGTTTTGCAACAGACGAGATAATTTTTCTTTTAGTTATTTTCGATGTTTGTTCTATTGAAGAAAAAATGTGGGAAAATGTGTCTGTGGGAGGGTTCCATTTTATACCAAGAGTTGTGCTGGATTCATGAAAACGGAGAAAATCTAAATCATAAAAATCTTCCTTTGGTAATGGAAGAGTATTTCAGAGTTATTTGCAGTGAACTTTTTTAGAGAGAGTCCTGCGGATATCAAGACTTGTATTAGGTAAGTTTGAGCGGATAGAGTCTCCTCTATAATAAAACCTCAAGAAAGAATGTCATCCACATAAGTTTCCTTACATAAAATGGTTGAAGCTTTGGGATATTAGAACTCAAAATCACTTCCCAGTTGAAGGAGGATGCATATTGCGATATAAGGAGGGTAATTTAAGTCAAAGGTTACCGTTTTCAGCTGATTATCTTTTATAGAGCAATTCTTTTGGGGTTGAAATAGAAACATTTTGTATATCAGCCACTGAATACAAATTTGTATTTTCTCCAATTTAGAATGATAGTTATCAAGTCACTTTCTAGAGTATGGTCTCTGTGCAAAACATCGTTGAGAGAAAAACTGGACTTTGTTTTTTTAGATGCGTTAAATACAACTCCTTTGGAGAGCAGTTTGGTTTGGTACGAGATGTAGTAGCCATTTTCCTAATAATGGAATTGAAAAAATTAAACGATTAGGGCTTAAGTAAATATGAGCAAAGATTTATTTCAATATACGATTTACACAGTAATTTTTTTAGTTTAGTAATAACAAAAAATTGTTTAAATTTCAAATATTTCTTATTATTAAATTTTAAAAGTATTTTTTAATTATTTAATTTTAAATACGTTTTATTATTAATTTTCAAATTTATTTTCAAAATATTTTATTATCAAAATTTAATTTAATTTCTGTAATATATAATATAATATGAATATAATAATACAAAATTTTTGTAAAGTTCCCCTTAATGGGTTAATTTGTTTCTATGTGTTGTGGTCATAGGTCGGCACCAATTGCCCCCGGGGCCGAACATCTTCGGTTTTTTACACACATAGGACACGAACATCAACCAAGTTAGTGAAAAAGAGAGTAAAACGTATTAAGTCAGCTTCTAAAGATGAAGTTTTATGTCGCTTTTTTTCAGGTTTCAATGATACACCCAAAGAAATATTACAGTATGATTCACTAATAACAATGAGAAATGATCTCCATTTTTGGAAGAATATTTGTCGAGATAAATACGCAGTCTTTAGTGATTTGGCGCTGTAAATTTTTTTTCTATATTTTCCACTACATATACATATAATTAGGTTACACTTGAAAATATTACTAACAATTTTCCTCTGGGTTATACACATGCTTCTCACAACTACAATCACATTTTAATCATGTTCTCTTTGTGACGACCTCTGGTTATAACCTTCGTAATGGAAGTAAACACCAGGGGTGTAAAGGAAAGAAAACAAATTTTTATTTCTTCAATTTAAGTTTTTTTAAAATTAAAACAAGTAGGAAATATTCATAAATATATGTAGTTATTGATAAATTATTATTAAAATTGAGAAAACAATAATTTTTATTTGATATACATACACATGTATATTTTAATATCATTCCTTTATTTCCCTGTGTGGTGGTTTTTCCATTAAGTTCTTGTTTTCCTTTGTTTAATTTCTTTTGTTATTGTTTTAATTTTTGATCAATCCGCTATTCTTTCTTTGAAATCTGTAACAAAGAGAAATTGCAATTTCACTTTATCTGTGAATTATTAAAATTTGAATATAACATACAGTGGTGGCCTTATAATTAGAAACGACTTGGCAACATGTATGTTTGTTAATTTATTTTCAAAACTTTTGTTACTCACTTTAAAATTAATAGCTAAAAAAGCAATTAAACAAATTAGCTTTATGTTTCTAATCTTGGATTGGTCACTCCAGAGAACTCTGTTCCAGAAACGCGGATCTTTTTTAAGCATTTCCGTTGCAAACTGTAACCGGTTTTTAATAATTTTTTTAGACATGCGGTTTTTTCTGCGCAATGCACCCACGAAGTCCCGAATCCTGCAAACGCCTCCTTATTGTCCGTGTGGATATTTCTGACGTTATTTTTTGAGAGTATGCCCTTCAATTACACTTTTCAGCATGACAATGACCCAAAGCACACTTCAAGGTTAGTGAAGTGTTGGCTTTCGGGTCAAAATATTGACGTTCTGGACTGGCCACCCCAAAATCCTGATCCCAACCCAATTGAAAATGTATGCGCAATTGTTAATAGAGATCTTAAGGACAAAAACCTTCGGAATAACGATAAATGCTTTCAGCTGGTGCAACAAAGTTGGCAAAACATATCAGTACAAACATGCCAACGTTTGATACAAAGTTTGCCGAAAAGACTTGCAGATGTTGTTCAAAACAAGGTCCGTCCGACAAAATATTAAAGAATATGCCCATTAAATGTGAATATATTAAGATATTTTTAAGCTGTTTGTAAAAATATTTTTTGTTTCTAATTATATGACCAACCTGAAATTGGTATTTTTTGATTTTAGCTAATTTTTTTAAAATGATAATAATGGTGTGAATTTTTTTATTTTTAACATAAAGCTAATTTGTTTAGTTGCTTTTTTAGCTATTAATTTTAAAGTGAGTAACAAAAGTTTTGAAAATAAATTAACAAACATACATGTTGCCAAGTCGTTTCTAATTATAAGGCCACCACTGTACATATGTACATAAATCATACACGTTTCTCTCATGCGTGACTAAGAGAGTTTTTATTTCTGCTCTTAAAAAAAAAGTCAAAAATCACTGTTATTTTTGCTCGAAAAAAATAAAAATCAAAAAATAATTATTATTTTTTTTTCTAAAAAAAAAAAATCTGGTTTTTAAAAAGCATCGCATTTTATAAATTTTATTTGATCTCCGACATTTCCTTGCGGTTGCTTTTTTTAATCAAAAATTCATAACTAAAAGCCATTTTCGGTCCCTGATAATATGTGCATATACATCAGCGTTGCCAGGTGCCAAGTTTTCCCTTTTGAGATCGCATAAAGTTTTCATTAAATTTGTTTTCTAACAAAACAAGTTTTTTTCATCAAATTCCAATTTCCACTTTTTTCAATAAATTTATTAATAACTCGAAATAGTTACTCCAGGGCAAGATAACAAAGAAACACCAACAGGGAAAGTAACAGTGTCAATGGACTCCAGTACTTTCTTTTTAAAATTTTGGTACCTTAGTAGAAAAAAAGTTTTTCTTGCTTAAAACAAGGTTTTTTTTCCAGAAATAAAAAGTTTTTTAAAAAAAATTAGTGGCAACGCTGATATACTTACATACATATGTGTACGTAATTAAACGGTTTTCTTCTTGGGGGAATCTACGCTTTTGTGATAAAATAAAGAGTCCTCGGAAACTTTTCCTTATTTTTCTCTTGTTCTGTAAAAAACATTTAAATTTTTTTGTTTTATAATAAAACAGAAATAAACTAATACATATATGTAATAAGTGTGAGAACTTTAATTATTTATACGAACTTTTGCTACAAATACATGAAATTGCTAAAATGTATTAGGTTACTAAAACTTTTAATGTCCACTGTATGTAAAAAGAGGGGGAAAACGGTTCTTATAAACGGGGAAAAAGAGAAAAAAATGGTTCTTATTTACTTTTTGTATTAGCGGTATATACCTACTTTTTATAAAGGGTAATTTTTTGGCTATTATCTTTTTGGCAACACTGGTTTAAACAGCTCATGCACGTTTCGTGTTTTGTTTCACTGTCAAACAATTTCAGTTTGGTCTATAATTTAACCATGAATCGTCTTACAAACGAACAACGCTTGCAAATCAGTGAATTTTATTATCAAAATGCGTGCTCTGTTAAGAAAGTTCATCGCGCGCTTCTTTCATTTTATGGTCAGTTTAAGCGACCCACTGAAGCGGCTATTCGGGATAAGTAATTAAGCAGAATTGTCGATTTTGGAGTGAAGATCAGCCAGAAGCATTGCAAAAGCTACCAATGCATTCAGAAAAAGTCACAGTTTGGTTTATGGGCTGGTGGCTGCGAATCGTAACGTAAATGTGAATGGTGAGCGCTACCGTGAGATGATATCCAACTTTTTTTTGGCTCAAAATGCAAGAGCTTGACTTACATGAGATGTGGTTTCAACAAGACACAGCACGCGTAACAATGGACTTATTGAGAGGCGAGCTCGGTGAACATTTTATTTCACGTTCGGGACCGGTCAATTGGCCACCTAGATCGTGCAATTTAACGCCTTTAGACTAATTTTTGTGAGCCTATGTTAAAGCTCATATCTATACAGACAAGCCCGCTTCAATTGACGCATTGGAAGACAATATTGAAGCATTTATTCGTGAGATACCGGCCGAAATGTTGGAAAGAGTATGCCATAATTGGACTAAGCGGATGGACCATTTGAGGCGCAGTCGCGGTCAACATATGCATGAAATAATCTTCAAACATTAAATTATATGGACCGTACTATCGATTCAAATAAAGATTTCATGCATTTTTCTGAATTTTACGTGTTTTTTTTTTTTAATTTTCCTATAGCTCTTAAAATATCACCCCTTATATGTTATGCATTTGTAACCCAATGTAAATAAATTTTTAGGCATATGTATTTATATATGTACATATGTATATGTATATGCTTTTTTAAGCTAATTTTTAACACAAATTTTTTGAGCACTCTTTTTGGGATTTCATATTTAACATACATATATATTTTTTCTTTTTTAGCGGGTTAAACCTTATGTTTCACCTATTAGCATTCTTTAAGTTTAACACTTTTTAATGCACTTTCCAGTTTATCTTTTTTTTAAGAAATATTTATACATATATCATACGCCTACTCATTCAGATTCATAAATTAACCATTAACAAAACTAGTACATTCAATGCCAAATGGGTTAAATGGAGTGCTTGAATTTAAGGAATATCTTAATAAATATTGTGCATAACTTTTTAATATGTTTGACCTTTGACTTTTAAATGTACTCCTAGTATTTCGGTGTAAAAATATGAGGTCGGCAGAAAGTTTCCCTTATTTTTCTTATTGCTTGCCACTCCTTTCGAAGGAAATAGATACCGATCAGAGATCAGCAATGAGTATTCAAAAAGATGAGTAGATTCGAATCATACTTATAATTTCTGATACTTATACGCATTCATACTTATTTTAATATCATAGTCATACTACTCATATTCATACTACACATATTCATCGTTCTCATACTTAACAATACGCATGATGTTGATTTCGAGTCTTCTTTACTTATCATTTACAAGAATCACAAAATAAGTATGAACACTACAATACTCACTAGAAGGTTGTGTGTTTGCTTTACTTGCTGTCTTTGTCTTTTTCTTTCTCCTTTTTTTGTACATGCAACAACAACTAAGACTGTAAATTTTGATGAATGATTCGAATCACTCGAATCTTTTATGAGTATTATAAGTATTTTTCTAAATTTATGAATCTGAATGAGTAGGCGTATGAATCAAACATACATATTTCGAATGTTATGAGTTTGATTTCAACGTTGTACACATACTTATTGCAACCTGTACTAATAAATCAATATTGTAGTGAGTACGAATGAATCAGAGTAGTTGAATTTCAATACTGTTGACTCACTTATACTCAAAATTTCATGAGTACTTATGAGTAGCGAAAAAAATGATCTCTGATGCCGATGATGCAACCAGTGTGCAAACAGCACCAAATAGTCAACTTTAATGAATATAATCGAGATGTTAAAGGATTGTGGCCTGTACCCATCATTGAATAAGAAACAATAAGCACAATTCTTTAATAATATATAGCCAAAGAACAAGGGGCAATTACTGCAGCCACTATTCACCCATTTCGAAAAATTTTAGCCAGACGACACTTTTAATACAAGATTTACATTTTACATGATTTACATATATGAACTCTCAACATTATATATAAAATGTAATCTATTGACAGTTAAACTAAACCAAGCTCTCAAGAAGAGAGCTGTCAAAGTACATACATACATATAAAAAATGTTTAGCCGGAGAAATATTTTGTCTGAACAACATGGATGAATACAGCATTAGGTATACATATATACACCAGAGATCAGCAGTGAGTATTCTAAAAGATGAGTAGATTCGAATCATTCTCATAATTTCTGATACTTTTCCGAATACTCATACTACCCATATTCAAAGTTTGAAGTACTCACCGTACTCATATTTAACAAAACGCATGATGTTGTTGATTTCGACTCTCCTTTACTCAACATTTACAATAATCACAAAATAGGTATGATTCGCATGCGAACATTACAATACTCACTAGAAGGTTGTGTGTTTGCTTTGCTTGCTGTCTTTGTCTTTTTCTTTCTCCTTTTTTTTTTGTAAATGCAACAACAACTAAAACTAAATGTTGATGAATGATTTGACTTACTCGAATCATTTATGGATATTATAAGAACATATTTTTCTAAATTTATGAAATGAAAACCTGTACTTAGAAATCAATATTGTGGTGAGTACGAATGAATCAGAGTAGTTGAATTTCAATACCGTTGACTCACTCATACTCAAAATTTCATGAGTACTTATGAATATGCTAATCTCTGGTATACACATTTCTTCGTCTTGTAGAATTGCTTGATTGGCAGTGAAATGGATTTTTTACGTACAGAGCTATCTTTTTTTTTTTGTTTTCAAAGTAAATTTGCACAATCGTTTAACGATTTATGATGACTTGCAGAACTTTACTGAACAAAAATGTCAACGTTTGACAGTGTTAACTGTCAAACCATAATTATTAATATATGTACATATATAGTTGTCATAAGCTCGAAAAAATAAGGTCGATCATTAATGGCAACCGATCTTTATCTCAGATGCCATTTAAAACAAAAGATATACAGATGACACCTGATAGTCAACATTTGAAAATTTCACTTGTAAAAAATTAATACCTCGGCAACTACAAAGTTTTCGGTTGTCAGCTGGCAACACAATTGCAGTTCGGTAGTCATCCAAAATAGACCCGTTAGCAAATAGAAAATTTTACAATATATGTACAGTGCTATTATTATAATCCCCGAAAGTCCTCTAACCAGCTGCACACATACAGTTACATGCAAAGAACATTAATTTTGTATTCCATTAGAGAAATACTATTCACCAAATAATATTTTTTTTTTACATGAAATAAAAAATCTGTACAATTAAAACCACCACTAAAAAAACGGTACATACATATGTATGTACATAAAAAGAAAATCATAAAAAAATGTTAAGGGTGATCTAGAGTCAAAATATTATAAAAAATGTGTACAAGTGCATAAAAAATGAGAAACAAAACATTCATACATACATACATACGTATATACATATGTGCATACATGTGTATGCATGCCTGAGCAGGGAGGATTATTGTGTTAAAACAAAGAAATAAATTTGATTAATTAAATTGACAGAATAGATGGTGAAACATTTTCAATTTTTTACGGTTGTGTCACATATGTTGGCTGGCTTTTACACACACAGTTAGGAAATTGAAAATTCGCAGTCGCATACAATATTTTCTTTTTTGGGAAAAAATGAAAATGTAATAGTAGGATAAAATGGCAACTGTTTTAATTTTTTTTTTGCCAACACCACCCCCTTTAAAAGAAACCGCTTTGGGTCACTTCACTGTGTCCTCATACAATTAAAAAAAAATCAAAAAAAAACTAAAAAATTTAGAAATTCTACATAACTTTATAAATAGTTTTCTATATTAATTTTATATACTATTATTTAAATTCTGTATACTTCGAATTGAAATAACTTCCACGGTTCATTTTTAGACATAAATGTACAGTGGGTATAACAATATTCACAATTGGCAATTGAGCACACGAAATAAGCTGTGAGGTCCACTATATATTTACACTGTAGGACAAAGTGAAGTGCGGTTGTAAATATATAAGATTAAGATTTCTTTTTCTAAGGGTTTTAACGTTGTTCTCAATTTTGAATAGATTTCATAACCTTGTAATCAAATATATGGACTATGAGTCACGTTGATTTTTTGAATACCTTACTTTCCTAGCGCTACTTTATGGCGCAGAAGCATGGACGCTATTAAGCACCCTTACATCAACCTGTAGAGAATTCGAGAGAAAAGTCCTACGTCAGACTTTCGGTGGCTGTATAAGCTTCTCAACGATATGGACGTTAGAAGCTCCTTATCATTTAGCGGCTGCACTGGCGTTAAGGCAGGGCAAAATTCGAAACTGGGTTCGTGAATCGCAAATTAAGTAAGTACCTAAATTTTTTTAAAATGATTTTTTTTGCTGACATATCAGTCCTAGTATGTTAATTTTTATAAATCCCTAAGATCACATTTGTTGGCACATTTTCACATTTTGATAGCAAGATGTTTAATGCGATACCTAAAATACGATTCCACAAATTCAATGCAAGTTCAATGGATTACATACATAATTGATCATTACCCTTCAGTCAGGATTACAACCACACCACTTATGTTGTGTGTGTTAATTTTATACATGAGTGGCGGGACAGATTTTTTGAGAAACTTTTCATGGCAATTTTATGCCAGAAATCTGTTGAGAGAAACTCTCCGAAGAAGTATTGTTTTTAATATTTCGTTTTGTTGGAGATGTCTGACCTGGGGTTTGAACCGTGGCCTCACGTCTAATAAGCCAACACACTACCTACTAGACTACAGCAACTTCTTCAATGGATTTGTTTTCGGAATATTCGGCTCTTACTCCTACGATTTTATCGTAGAAGAAATCTGAAGTATAAGGATGAGTAAATATATTGATAGGCTAAAATTTAAAAAATAAATCTCGCTCATTGTGTATGCCAGTAAGTAGTCACATTAAGATTTGTAACTTTGGTCGTGACAACGCTTTTTTCAGCATACAAGAGAATATTCAATTAGCGTCTTGGCACTATTTCTTAGCTAGAAAAGGAGTTGAAACTTTGGAGGATAAATAATCAAATACTGCCTCAGGAATAGCGTATTCAATTCCTTGAAATACATTTGAAGATACGTCTGACTAGGAAATTCTTTATAGAAGCAAAATTAACACAAATAAGTTCAAACTCTTTGGAATATATTGGCTTATTGGACCTTGATACTACAGAATTTCAAACACATTCAAGTATTGAATTGTCAACAGTCGAAATAAAAATTGGAAAGTATTCCGAGAATACTTGAAGAAGTCCGCGTAGTCAAGCGTAACATTTGAAGTATAACATTTTGGATTTTGACAACTACGTTCGTCTAGAAAAGGGGGATGATATCAAAAATATCAAATACTATCAAATGCAACTTGACGTTAAACTTGTGGTTAGTTAAGGGTACCTTTAGCTAAAGGAAACTGTAAAGTCACCTTTAACTTATTTTCGCTATTACAACTTACAGATTAAATAAAGTTAACTGTTTTCAAAAATATGGCAGTGCTGGAGCAATGTCGATAACACTGTTCAATTATACAAGTTTTTTTAACGCAGTGGCAACCGCGGGCTTAGTTTTTTTGTTGTATATGCTCATTTTGTTTAAATTTGAAGTTGCCATATTGAAAATAATATATAATATGGCAAATTCTAACATATACTTAACTTTAAAAGTTAAAGGTTGGATGGTCCTCCCTTTAGCTTAACGCTCACTTCTATCTTATTGGGTACTCATAATATCTGGCAGTTAAAATCCTCTCTTTAGTTAACGGCAAGTTGTACTAACGGCCCTAAGCCTATTATTTCTCCTCATATTGATCTGGACTTTACAGCGTTACTTTTAGATTTGATCACTTTTTGCTTGTTCAATATTAAATTGAAGATCGAATAATAGAACTCATTGTATAAAAATTTTTTAATAAAAATACTTTCTTTTCATTTAAATTGTAATCTTATTTCATTTAAGTGGGGGTAGCAAAGAACGAACGATAATTACTACAAAGAAAAATTATGGAAAAAATAGCAAATACGTCATAACATACTTACAATTTATCGATTAGTTTTTCATTTTAGTGTAATATTATTGAATGATCAAATATGTACTTAATATGATATCAAATACAAAAGTTTTCCTTTTTTCAATGCTTGTCCAAGAATAATTTACGACAAATAAACCATGCAATTACTGCGTTGCTCCAGTACTCATAACGTATGGTAAAACTATTCATACTGTTTTATATTTTTTTAGAATGTGTACTTAAGCTTTGTGTTTTGGACAATGATAAAATTTTAAAATGTGTTCCGCATTACATAGGCACTTGTTTTCCGAAGTCGCCGTAGTCTATTAGGTAGTGTGTTGGCTTATTAGACGCTAAGCCACGCTTCAAATCCCCGGTCAGACATCAAAACGAAATATGAAATATATTTATTCGGCGACTTTCTCTCAGCAGATTTCTGGCAAAATCTCTGATAGTAAATAAAATTGCCATGAATAGTTTCTCAAACATCTGCCGTTCGGAGTCGACTTTAAACTGTAGGCCCCGCCACTCATGTATAAAATTAATACACATAACATGAGTGGTTTTGAGAAGATAGACCGTAATCCTGACTGAAGGGTTGTAATGACCAATTATGTATGTACATATGTATGTATATTTATAAGTCTAAAGCTATAACTAAACTTGAGTTAATGTCTAAATTATTTGAATTGATTTCGGACAACTTTTTTGTTTTCGATGACAGGATTTTTTACATGTTATGTAGTTCCAAGATAATTATAAAAATATGTAATAGCTAGAATTAATTGCCAAGTGAAAAAGCAAGCAAATATATTACTTTTTACATTTAGTGATCTGCAAACATTCTCTTAATTAATCAATGTTTCAATAGTATATTTTAAAAGTATATCAATCAACAATATCACAATAAAAATATTTTTTACTATTTAACGCTATTCGTTTGCAATACAACAATTTATTTAAATGCATAAAATAATTTCACTTTCTGAAAATTAAATTTTTAACAGGCCTTGTTTTTAAGTAAGACTATTGTATTAAGGAAGCATTAAAGTTTTGTAAAATAAATTATGTTTCAAATGAAATTTGTTTATAAGTATAAAAAAATATTAGACGATGAATAAAAAAAAAAACAAACCAAGTTGAAATACTAAGAAAAAGTGAATGAAATGATGTTTACAGAAAAAATACACCCCCATTCTCATTCAGAGTATTCGAAACATATTACGAAGGTATTGGCCGGTACAACTAAACACGCTATATTATACAGATATTTAGTAATAATATATTATACACATATATATATATATTTTTTTAATATATTGATGATTGAAATACCCATACGTACATAGAGTTTCGTATGTAATATCAGACAAAACTAAAGCACGGATTCTTAGATGATGTATGAAAAAGTTCACTTATATCATAAGTATTTTCGGATTTAGTAAGGATCAGAGATCAGCAATGAATCGTTTTTTCGCTACTCATAAGTACTCATGAAATTTTGAGTATGAGTGAGTCAACAATATTGAAATTTAACTACTCTGATTCATTCCTACTCACTACAACATTGATTTATAACTACAGGTTGCAATGAGTATGAGTACAACATTGACATTAAACTCATAACATTCGAAATATGTTTGATTCAATCGCCTTCTCATTCTCATGCCATATTTGTTGTTGCATTTACAAAAAAGAAGAAAGACAAAGACACCAAGCAAAGCAAACACACAACCTTCTAGTGAGTATTGTAGTGCTCGTACGCTAATCATACTTATTTTGTGATTCGTGTAAATGATGAGTAAATACATACATACATAATTGGCCATTACAATCCTTCAGTCAGGATTACGGCCTAGCTTCTCAACACCACTCATGTTGTGTGCGTTAATTTTATACATGAGTGGCGGGACCTACAGTTTTAAGTCGACTACGAACGACAGATTGTTTGAGAAGCTTTTTCATGGCAATATTTACTCTCAGAGTTTTTGCCAGAAATCTGCTGAGAGGAAGTCGCCGAAGAAATATTTTTTCATATTTCATTTTAATGTCTGACCTGGGATTCGAATTCGGGCCTTTCGTCTAATAAGCCAACACACTACCTACTAGACCACGGCGACACGGCGAATGATGAGTAAAGGAGAGTAGAAATCAACAACATCATACGTATTGTTAAGTATGAGTATGATGAGTACTTCAAACTTTGAATATGAGTAGTATGAGTATGATATTAAAATAAGTATGAATGCGTATAAGTATTAGAAATTATGAGTATGATTCGAATCTACTCATCTTTTTGAATACTCATTGCTGATTTCTAATAAGGATGCACACAAAACTTTTAATAAAGCGAGAAATATTGTTGTGCATTTAGCTTTGTTTAGTCAATAATGAGTAAAAAATGCAGCGCCAAAATTCATACAAGTAATCTTGAATATTTACAGTGTTTTAATTTTTGTTTCCTATTTTAGGATTACTTTGGAATATTTAAAAGTATTATATTCCTAAAAAATTACGTAAAAATGGCTCAAAGTAAACATTCAGTGAAGTTAAAAGATAAAGGACACAAAAACTCGGAGTTTCTAACCTACTGTACACAGAGGTCGACCATATAAAACAAGCAAACTCTAAGGCCAAGCTTAAGTTCGCCTTTTGTGTTCGCAAGATCTTTCTATAGCTATTACCTAGTTCATTTTATGAACAGAGATTTTTTGCAAAATGTCATGTTTCCATATGCAGACAAGAAAATGGAAATTAAAGTCGATAAAATAATCATTTAAAACCGATATCAATATGTGTGAAAGGGTAGTTTATGGAAAATAAGATTATGAAGTCGCCGTAGTCTAGTAGATAGTGTGTTGGCTTATTAGACGTGAGGCCAGAGTTCAAACCCCAGGTCAGACATCAAAACGAAAAGATGAAAAATATTTCTTCTCAGCAGATTTCTGGCAAAAACTCTGAGAGTAAATGAACCTGCCATGAAAATGTTTCTCAAAAATCTGTCGTTCGGAAACGACGTTAAACAGTAGGTTCCACCACTCATGCATAAAAGGAACATACACAACATGAGTGAAATGTTATTGAGTAAAGTTTAATTCACAAGCATTTAGGGAAAATAATTGTATTGTATACATATATGGGTCTTTTGTTAGGTTCTTCCTATTTTGTTAAAATGTTCAGGGTGGAGCGTATCCGAATGTCAAAATTTCCATTATCCTGGCAAATAAATGAGGTTGGATTTGACGGATGATAGTTTTTATGTTGGCTTTAAGGACCGTTGGTTTTGTGACTTGTTCGCATACACTTACGACTTAAGAAAAGCTCTTAAGGAAAATTCTAACAGGATCAAATCGCACGATATCGGTGGTCGGTTTACATAACTTGGTGTGATGAGCATGTTCTCAAATCATTTGTGCGGAATATCTACAGTGTCATAAGCTGTGGAGCACGTAGCGACGTCCTGCCCTTGGTGTCCACGTCAGCCAATTCAGGCCAAAAGAAGTTGGTAATCATCGACCTATAATGCTAGCCGCTGACACTGATGGCCGATGACGCCAACAGCTCAAAATACACAATAAAGAATGATTTTTCAGGATGCACTGAACGCTCTTGATTGGCATTGTCCCAAATAGGACAATATTGATTGTTAATGTATCTGCATATAGAAAAATGGGTCTCATCGCTGAAGATGATTTTTCGATGAAAATTATTGTCAGTTGCTAACTGCTGCAGATTCAATTCAGCGAACACACGTCGTTGTCTTTGGTCGTCTCGTTCAGTTCCCAGTTCAATTGAATAATTATGCAGGCTCACATTAAGACTCAAAATTCGCCAAACTGTGTTCTGCAAAAGATCGAGTTTGGCTAAAAAATTAGCAAAACGCGTGATACGTTGACCACATAGAACGCCCATTTTGACAAAACTAATTTATTATTATTCACCTGATCTTGAATGCTATATCCGTCCTTGGTGATTTTATAAAAGCAGACTGATGATGATGAGAAACTAGGCCCTTAATCCTGACTGAAGGGTTGTAATGACCAATTGTGTATACATATATGACTGAATAAATGACAACTAATTTGAGAGACGTAGCTTTAACAAGACGAAGGTTAATAAACGATCAAATTTCGGAAGTGCCTGTTGGCAGACCTGATAGAAGGTATGCCCTTGGTATAATGTGCCTTTAAAACACATTGAATTTAGTGGGACTGAAGTAGCGAGTGGAATGCTTATTACAAGTCATGCGATCTTCAAACTTTGCATTTTTTTTTAGCGAGTAATGCTCCTAGGCAGAGATTAGGAGAGACATAAATACATATATAAAATATTATAAATATGAATTCCCAATTAATGTGAAGTAGGTAAAAAGTATTTTCACTAATGAATGTATGTCTTAGTATAATTTATATGAATTTTACATATAAATAGTTTCTAGTTTAATTAAATGTATTGGAACATAAATTCAATTTCAAATAGACTGTATCTGGAGTGCAACATTTTATTACTAATTTGAATGTACTTTATGAATTATCATTAAATTAAAAAACTATCAGACAGATAGACTTGATTAATTTTAACTTCCTTTCTTGCCTCAATTATTATTAAATTTATAACAATTATAATTTCAAAAGTACTTTTAATATTGTACATGTCACATAAACCATTAAAAGCCTATGTATACCTGCTGCTGTATAGAGTGAGAATATAAAAATCGATATTCAATATTTTATCCCTGTATATTTAAATTCGTTGAAATCAGTAAGAAGATTTTTTAAGGACGCATTGTGTATATGAACAAAATAAAAAATGAGGATGTGGATGTGGATACAGAAAAGAAAGCAAAAAAAAAAAAATAAATAAAAAACTAACAACAATGACAGCATTGTAAAAAAAATCCACCCCTGAAATATTTTACTTGAGTATATTTGCGGCAATTGTAAGCCTGAATCTGTATGTCACACAACTCTTAGATGCTAAACTCAGGGCCTCCCCTGACTCTCAAGACGTTGGTGGTAGTGACGGTAACTTTAGCGGAATAATAAAAAAATAAAACAAAAAAAAAACAAAAAAAATAAAAAATTTAAATCAGCAACGGTAAATATGTATCTACATATATTCACAAAGGCATTCATACAGACACACACACACAGCCTTAATACATCACACGAATTTATATACTTTCTTAAATAATTTTATGTGTGAATGTATATGCGTAGGTAGTCTACCACACTTGGATGAGAAACGGCACTGTGTGATGCATGATGTGGGGTGGCAAGTAAAACAGAAATCAGCTGGGTCGTTAGAGATAAATGCCAAGTAGACACTTTGCCTTCGAAACTGAAAAAAATATGTATTATTAGAAAAATATTTAAAAAAAATCCAGGTACTATGTAAACTACTTACATACATATGTACATATATTGGACTTTTATACAAAATCTGATTTTTTTTAATACGAATAGTACTACTTTTTCTAACACATCTGTAATATTCATAATGACTTGAATATTTTATACATACAATGTGTATATAATGCATTTGACACATATGGGTATAATTGGTTTTTCATATAATAAGAATTCGCATTTCCCATTTTTATTCTTAAACTAGGCGAAACCTAGTTCCCCGGAACTACTTTACTAGATTTCTAACCGAGTAAAATTTTGTCCAAATACAACTGGACCTAAACCATTTTTTATTGGCAGTTGAACTGTTGTTTTTGTTGAATTTTAAAAACCGAGCAATTACAAAATTCTACTGCTATGAGATGTGCAATATTTTTTGACTGGGAACTGGACTTTCGAAGTCAATTTAAACCAATATACATATGCAGCATATACATACATATGTATATCATCATAGATTAACAAAATTAAAATTTTGCTAAAAAGAAATTCTCTTAAATGGAAAAACATTGGTTGCATTATTTGCTACATTTCCTGCTAATCAGCAGCAATTATGTTACTTCATTACATAATTAATAAAAAATAAATTTGCTATTTAATTTAGTAAAATTAAATTGATGTTTGAAATTATCATTTAAAAAGCCCATTCTTTGGATGCTTCATTTGATTACCTTTTCACAATTTGAAAAATATATTTATCTGCGATTTCTTAAACCTAAATTTAGGCAAACACTCGTAATTAACTATCATCTCATGAGGTCCCGCTCAACTGGTTATTTATTATCAGTTTCGTAAGAGTAATATTTTGTTACTATAATTGACAAGTTTTTTAGAGTGGGTTAACAACGTAAAGCCACGTAGCCAGTTGGATTTTGTTAACCTACTCTAAAATGCTTGTTCAAGCATGTTGTTGCTTATAATTCGCTATAAACATACATAATTGGCCATTTCAACCCTTCAGTTAGGATTACGACCTAGTTTCTCACACCACTTATGTTGTGTGTGTTAATTTTATACATGAGTTGAGGGACATACAGTTTAAAGTCGACTCCGAACAACAGATTTTTGAGAAGCTCTTCATGGCAATTTTATTTACTCTCCGAGTTTTTTCCAGAAATCTGCTGAGAGGAAGTCGCCGAAGAAATATTTTTTTTTTCATATTTCGTGTTGATGTCTGACCTGGGATACGAACCCGGGCTTTACCTACGACTACGGCGATTATAATGCATATACATACGTATATAATGCATTATATATTTATCATTCTACAATTATGGGTGAACAGTGCAGATTTTTTACGAAACATTTACTGATCATTCACAAACTAAAATTCGTTCCAAATACTGTGTGTGTACTTGATTTTTAACCCATGTTTTCAATATTATTTTGTTTTTACCAAGTTTTTTTTTCGCTTTCTGTTTCGTATTGCAAATCGGTGGATTATACGGGAAAAAGATGGATATATATACATAAAATAGCCAAATTTCTTTGCCCGTTTAACGTATTTATATTTCTTTTCTAACAAACGGCCTAAGGGTCTTAAAGGACGTGAAGTATGAAAATACAATCAGCATCATACACTCACAAATTTAAACTTACAACCCACACTCCCTCACACCAACCAAACATTCAGACCCATATAAATAATAAAGTCTGTGTACTTGTGTACACATTAAATATCCATATACATACATATACACATATCCATATATTAAAAATAATGATTTTTGGTGGTTCTTGGTAACACAGTCAGTCAGTCGTTGCTGTTGTATGAACGTTGCATATATTTTTTTATTTAGAATTTTAACTCGTGAAAATAATTTTCAATGCTTACGTTCCTTACGCTGATGTTTTTTTTTTTTTGTTCGTTTTGCTATTTGAGTGGATCTTTTTTTTTGTTTTTTTTGCTTTTTGATGGTGAAGTGGAGACACATTGTCATCGTCTGACGGTGGTAGAGGTGAAGTTGTAATAAAAAATGTGTACAACAAACATTCAGAGAAAAACAACCGAAAAAACCGACAAAAAAAAAACTGAGAGGGTGACTTTATAAATTAAGCGTTCTTATACAATTTTCATTTTTTAAGGGTACTTTTTTTCTGAGTTGGATTTTTAATTTAAGAAAAAAAAAAACAAAAAAAAAACGAAAAAAGGGAAAAATGTATGTACTGTACTTAAATGTGTGTGTATACCTAGTCGTCGATTTAATAACATTACCCAGAATAGCGTAAATTTTCATTAAAAAAATTGTGGGGTGGTTTTTTTATATTTTATCATTTGTTTTAGATTCGTATTCGTTGCAAATTTTTCTCGTTTAATTTATTTTCCTTTTTTATGAAACCTTATCAATATAAAATTTCTTTTTCAGTTCGTTTTCTTCTATACATACATACATATTTCTGTTTTTAATGCTTAAAAGGCATTGTAAAACGGGTTGATACGAATGATAATATATATTGTATATGTATAATATCTGCATATATGTATGTATGTACGTACGTATATTTGTATATAGTACGGTATTTGCGATATTTTTGGAAATGTTATAGAGAAATCAGAGAAAAATAATAATAAGGGAGTCGAATTTTTCACGCATATTTTTCCTTTAATTGCGAGGAGAACAAGTTCCTCGACATGTTTTTTTTATTTTATTGAATAGTTATATTAAAAGTGTTTCAAAAAATGAAACCTAAGAAATTTGTTAGCCGACAGGTGAGCTTAAATGTCCCGAGAGAACCTGTGTAAGAACCATTCTACATTTACTGACAACGGTGTCATCCTCTTCTATATCATTGCAGTCTCTACATAAGATGCAATGTGAAATGTCTTGTTTTATCGCATGACCAGTAATCAACACATTTATTTCTGTTTTGTTTTATTACCTCTTATTTTAATATATAAAGTAGAAGTCCGACCGGCTCGGTGCCGGACTAACGAAAATTCCGGTCTATCGGACGGAAATTATAAGAACAATTAGGTTTATAATTAAACTACAAATACATACAACAAAGCTTATTTTACGTTATCATATAATGTATGTATGTACACGTACTTCTTCTTAGATTTAAAAAAGTCACGAATGTTTTTTTGTTTTCTTGACTTTTGGCGTTTAGTATAAAATTTATTTCTAATGATATGTAAATCAATAATTTCTGAAGCACTGTAGCTAGTTCTAGCCTCAGCAAAAGAGATAAACCTATTTAGTGATTCTGCAGCTTCTGCCCAGCTGATTTTTTCATTTTCTTCCGTTTCGGCATCTGAGTCACTTTCTTCAAGATTTTGAGTAGGCTGAGGGTTTACTACTTTTTCAAGCCGTTTGATGATTTCTAGTTTCTGATTGAGAGTCAGTTAGGTTAGGTTAGAGGACGTGTACTTGTCAATTAAGCCAAGTACAGTACCCGGAGGTCGAATTGACCCATTGTACAACTTCCTTAAGGAGGAAGGATAAGAGAGGGAATAGGATATAAAGGAGAGGAGATAGGAAAGGGAAAATATTGAGTCAGTGATTGAGTCAGTGATTGAGAGTCAGTGATTGAGAGTCAGTGTTACGTATTTTCTTTTCTCTCCTTTTGAATTCGAAGGCTGTACAGTTAGAACGAAAATCACTTTTTTTTAAACAGTTTCAAAAGTTACGTTTACTCCGATGTGAAATGACACAAAACAACAACGCCCAAAAATTGACGAAGACGCTTCGTGATTGATTAACGGAGCTGCACTGCATCTGAATTTGTTGTGACAGCTGAGACTAGCCGGCCGCTAATTGTTTCCGAACAATACCGAGCACTTCCGGATGATCCCGAACTACACCGAAAACTTCCGAATAGCTCTCGAGCGTTTTTTTTTGCTTTAAAGACACACTTTTGGAGAAAACCAAAATTTGTACAATTTTCCGGAGCGATGCCTGACTGTTGAATGCCGGAGTAATGGACTTCTACTGTACATATATTTTCAATTTAATTTTTTTAAATTTAATTTACATCATTTATTGGTTAATCTCTTTGGTTTATTCTTTTACTTTATCATCTTTAAATATTTTAATATTTTTTTCCGACTTTCTTATTTTTAATTGTATACGTTGTTTTTAGTTAACAATCGAGGTCATTTCTCTAGGTACAATCAACCCTCCTATAACGCGGTGAGTGCGTACCGCGTTCTATGGAAACCGCGCTATAAGAAACTCAGATTTAACCGTACAAATCAGCCTACTTCGTAGCGTGTTCTATGGAAACCATCTACCGCATTGTATGGAAACCGCTCTGTAAGAAACTCGGAATTAGTACAAATCACATCATTCGTACCGCGTTATATGGGGAAATACAAAAGACGCGATAAATTACAAATCATTTTTTATTGAATTAAAGAGTTCATATAAGGATTGATAAAAAAAATTAAACAAAAACTAAACGAAAGAACTGTTTTCCAACAAAAATAAGAAAGACTTTTGTAAAATTATATAATTTTTTACATTGATCCTCACTGTCAGATATGAGTCGCCTAAGTCGTCTTCTTTTAGTGGGCAAAATGGCTTCCTCACTTGGTTCATCTTCACATTGGTTTTCGATTGAAGTTTCTCTGTAGGGAGCTAAGCTCTCTTTTTAACTGATAAGGTGAATAACCTCCTTCACTGATAATTCTAGCCAGTTCCAGCTTCTAATTTTCGGCAGCCTCAGCAGATGCAGTTCTCCTTGAAACTTAATACTGCGCATAAGAGTGCCCAATATTCCTTAAATGTTCGTAGATTTTAAGTGAATTCTACTTGATAAGATTTCCACTGATAGGAATCTTTTTGGCTGTACAGTCTTCCAATCAGATCATTAACGGCCGTTCCATTTTAACGATATTAGAATTTCGTTTCGCACCTAACGGAAAGCCATTTGCCGCGGTTTTCCTCGAATTATTTTTATTTTTCCTTAAAGTTCGAATTCAAATACAGTGACTACCACAACTGTTCACAAAAACTTGATTTTTTGAATTTTTGCTCATTATAAATTTCTTATGAATGATTAGTTTTTGAGTTGCATATTTTTATATTAGCTAGGGGCCTAATAAATTATATTTACCAGCTCTGATAAATACAACACTGATATGGTACCGTTATTTATGTTTTTTGGATTAAGTTTTTGTGAACACTTTTGTAACTCATTAATATTAGCGTGTTTTTGCCGGCAATATTTCATTTTAAGTGAATAAAAAAATATATTATATTAATTTATAATAATAAAATATTAAAAGGTAACTAAAAGTAACTTCTGTTTGGTAAATGGGTGTTTAATAAACTATTTTTGTAGATAAAATTATGCCTAAAATAATTTCAGCAGAAATTAGAAAAATAATTGAAAATGAAATATTAAATGGCAAATCAGTACGCGAAATTACTGAAAAATATAGTATTTCTATTGGATTTGTATCCAATCTCCGAAAAAAACTTGGCGTCTTCACAAAAAAAATAATGGTGGTCGAAAACAAAAATTAAATTGCCACACGAAGAGATTGGTGGGACGTCTTGTTTTATCAGGAGCTGTTGATAACGCTGTACAGGCCAATAAGAATATTAGGGAGTCCCTTCAAATAAATGTATCCAATCAAACTGTACGTAGATGCCTCAAGGAGTGCGGTATGAAGGCTAAAACCAAAATTAAGAAGCCACTTTTATCAGCAAAACACAGGGCTCATCGTTTAAAGTTTGCAAAAGATCATGTCAATTGGACTCCTGAGCAGTGGAAATTTGTAACATGGTCTGACGAAACAAAAATAAATAGATTATGTTCCGATGGTCGCATTTGGTCCTGGTATGACCCCAAAATAGGCATTAGATCAAATAATATACAAAACACATTAAAATATGGAGGAGGATCCCTCATGATATGGGGTTGTTTTCAGGGTGAAAAATTAGGAATACTAAGGCAAATAAAAGGTATAATGAAAGCAGAGCATTATATAGACATTTTAAGGGACTCATATCTGCCTAGTCTGGACATTTTTGGTTGTGAACCAGGCGATACAATATTTATGCAAGATAATGACCCAAAACACAAGGCCAAGGTGACCATGAAATGGCTAAAGGATCATAATATTAGGTGCTTAGATTGGCCTCCACAATCCCCGGATTTAAATCCAATCGAAAATTTATGGAATATTTAAAAAAAAAAATTATTATGAGAAATCCAGTGCCACAAAACCTTGAAGAGCTATGGGCGGCGGTTAATGAGGAATGGAGCAAAATAGAATCATCTATTTTAACAAATTTAATTAATAGTATGCCAAAAAGGATGCAGCTAGTCATAAAAGCAAAAGGTGGTCATATTAAATATTAAAATATCCTTTAAAATGTACATACTTGTTTAAGTTACAAAAGTGTTCATAAAATATTGTATATGTTTCTTACTATATTTTGAAGCAAATGTTATTTAGTTTAATTTTTTATTATTTATTTTATTATTTAACATGTAACAAGTTTAAAACACAATGAATAAAATTTTTCTTTTTTCTTTATTTAAAAAAAAGAAGAATTTTGTATTTTTATGAACAGTTGTGGAAGTCACTGTATGTTGATTTTGCAACAGACGATATTGTTCATCCATTTCAGAACGTAGTAGTTTTTTGTATATTTTAACGCTTATACTATGTTCGGACATGCACTTTTATTGCGTAAATCGCAATAAACGCCATTATTGATTCATTCATATAAAGTTTCAATTAATTATTGCCCAATAAATACGGAAATTGTTATAATATTGAGTAAAACTTAAAATACACTGTCATAAGTAAGTTCAGTGAGCATATTACAATTTTCCGAACACTTTCTGTTGATATTTGACAACTTTAATGTCAACAACGACAAACAAAAAAGAAAAAACAACAAAAAAAAAAACAAAATAAAAACAATGTTGTTGAAACAACCAGCAGTTTTGTTTACCAGCTGTCAAATGAGTATTGCTTATATTATATCTGAACACTTAAAATATTGCACTCAAATAACAGAATATTGACTCAATAAAAGTGTACATTTAGTATGCATACTAGTTATTTTAATATATATTTGTTTTTATTTGTTTTTCGCTTCTTTTCCACCGTTTCTTGTTAAATTAATTCAAAGTACTTGATATATATAATATTGCCAACTTCCCCTTTTTATGTCCTAGGGACGCAGGGGCACAAAAAAAAGTGCATGTCTGAACATTGTATTAATCTGCTTAACAAAATTTAAATTCATGAACTGATAGCACTAGGTATTAAAGTAAGCATTGTATGCCGGTTTCCGGAATTTGTATCAATGTTATCTGATAATTCAGCTCCAACTCAACTGCTACTCAGTCTCGTTCCGAAATCCTAAGATACCAATATCATTTAATTTAATGGTAATATTTATGTGACAATAACGCTTCTTGACTTGTATGCAGTATTCAACAAATATTTGATATATATATTCTGTGGGCTTGGCAATCGCATTGCTTTTTTTTCCCAACCCCGTATAGCTGGTGCGGAATACGTTAACTTTGCCATTAGCAGTTCTTGAATAGTTTTGGTCTTGCAGGCATATAAGATTACATATTACAGTTTAGTGAACTTTTGTTTTTTCCTTATGGTACGTACATAGTAATAAAAGAACAAAAGGAAAGCACTTAGAATTTATCTGAATACGAGTCCACAATCTGGTTTTTTTTTTGTGCCTCTTACAGTACCACATTTCTTTAGTCGGGCTGATCTATGTTGTTACAATCTTCGAAACATCTCCAGTACAGATAATATTCCGGCGTGTCACAATAACAGTCAGTTGGTTCACAAAAACCGAAACGTCCGAAATCAAAACCGTTAAAAACCTCAGAAAAATTTTTATTTTGAAATCGTTTCAAATCCCATGTTGTAAATGATAATTTGATATCATTGACATATAATAAACACTGACGTATTCGTGAGAGTGTTATCGCGAAACCGGTGGATAATAATTTCCGAAAACTTTACTAACAAAGCCTTATGTTATACTGATTGTCTTTACTTACTTATACAAGTATTTTATTACAACCCGATTGTGCCATAGGCCGACTATTACATAGAATTTTATATGCTTCGTTATTGAGTAAATCTTCTACAGTTTCTAATATCTAGCTTCTAGAGATTCTCCTCAATCTAATCTTTCTCTCTCTCTGGAAATTTGTGGGTGCCTTGTTGTGAATTCCTTCAGTATGGGTTTATTGTAAAAACTTTTATTAATAGAGTACAATCACTCATTTACACGATATGTCCTAGCAAACGTCGCCTCTGCCGATGTTCCGCTTAGGAATATTTGCACCGTCGCAGCCTGTATTGCCAGCACCTCCACCCAAAAGACGCTACAGTAATCTAGTCATATAGACTGAGCTATTTCGATTGATTGCTACAACGGTCTCGTACAATTTGGAGCCATCAGTGTAAATTTGCACGACATCCATTACGATGTGCACCACACTATTTTCCCAGACCTCCTTGTACGAAATGGATGCCCCGAATATTATTGTAAACGCGAAAGTCCCAACTACTTTAATGATCCTTGAGTGGCTAACATTCGTCCAGAGAAGGCTACTAATCTTACAATAAAGCCCTTACAATAAAGATCACGTGGAAAGATTCATAAAATTATCTGCAGTGCCAACGTAGGTGTAGTGCGCAAGGCACCACTAATAATTATACAGGCAGTCCTTGCAATCGCCGTATCAAATTGAAATTAGTTCTCCTGTCGAAGAATTACTACCATAGTAGGCATACGTGGGTCAAGATAAGTCTAACCACTGCTGTGTAGATTCAGGGGGTGCCAGGACTCATTTTTATCCCACCAATTTGTTACAAGCATAGAGGGCACTGGGAGCCTTTTTCAATCAGTTAATGAGTTTCGGTTTTCAAGACACCTTATTATCCAGAACAAGTCATAGAAAACGCACCTCATCCTGGAGCTTCAGTTCCGTCTTGTGCAATTCTTGTGGACGAAAACTAGGCTACCCGTGAAGAATAGTACTTCCATTTTTCCTGGGTTAACGCCCCATCTGTAACCAGATGCCCACACGTTGATTTTCATTAAAGTTAGTTGAATCCCATATCTAATTGTGTCGACAAATCTGTCCTACATTGTAAGGACAAAGTCATTATCATAAACTTAAGAGAGGAGAGTTGTCGTCCCCATACCTCGGGTAATGTCCGAGCTCCCTAGCATTGGGCATACTTTGATATCGTGGCGACTAGACTACTATGTTTGATCTGAATACTGGCAAGAAACACCTTCCTTAGTAATTCGATGTGTCCCAGTTTCGGACGTTGTAAGAGGGCTGAATATATTCCGTCTGATATCGGAGATTTAAACGGTTTAATTTTATTTATTGTCATTTATTGTCTCCTTGCGATCCGCATTCAGGAACAATTGCATGTATATCCGAGTCGTGTCCCGGTGGGAAGTGTGCATCCACAAAGAGTTCCAAAGTTTCCCTTTCAAAATAGGTCCATTAGAATTTATCCACAAATTCCTCTTGGCACGTTTCAAAATTCTTTTATAGTTACTTAGGAACACTTTGTAGCGCTTTCAATACCCCGTGTTATCGGATTTGATTGCAACGTTGAAAAATTTTCGTCACTCCTGATCTGTTTTGAACATACATTCTCAAAAGCCTCTATCATTAGCTTTGTAATTCAGCACAGTAGTTTCAAGTGGCAAAACCCCTTCAATTCCTAATCGCCCTTGTACTAGTTATTAATAAAAGAAAATTCAATAAATCTGTGGTCAGAATAAGAGCGAGTATCCAGTCCCTGATGTTATTATAAATATAACAAAATCGTGCGTGTTACCCACATTGCGTACCATTAAATCAATCAAGATTATAAAATCAAAGATAGACTCACCTCGCTCATTGACGTCCGTCCTTCCCCATATACACAAGAGTATTAGCATCAAAACCAATCAACAGATATTTCGCCTCTTCACTAGAAATCCAAGACTGCCTACGATTGATCTCTGTTCTTCTGTGATTAGGTCTTTATTGCTGAAAGTTAGAAGCAAATATGCCATTAACTTATCCTTGACAGGTATACACGGTTTGGGCCTACCTAAAATTTTTGCTGTAGTTTTGGAACCCTATGGTTCTTGGATTAGGGCGATGTCTTCTTCTCTGCTTGACAGTTTGAAAAGTAGTGCAGCCGATGCTGTCTAAGAGTAGAGAGATATTTGGAATATTTGGACAACTCATAGCATGCTTTTCTCATTTCCCCTCCTCCATAATTTCAAGGCTTTCTTACAACAACGATAGTCTCCAAAACAGATGCTTTATCCGATCCTGTGGAAGAAAAAGAACTGGCTGAGAAACGGGTAAGGATGCGTGTCGAGTTTGTTGGTAGATTGTTATATTCCTCTAGGTTTTGCCAGAAATCTGCTGAGAGGAAGTCGACCAAGAAATATTTCTTCATATTTTCCTTTTTGGAGATGTCTGACCTGGGGTTACATCTAATAAGCCAACACACTACCTACTAGACCGCGGAGACTTCAATTTTCCAATTGTCAATACAATTCAATCAAATGTAAAAAAATGGCTGTTGGTTCTTTGTTTATGACAAATAAAAAAGTTTATGACAAATAATTTCAGAGGACAAACATTTCCTTAATTGGAGGTAAAAAAAAAATCAACTATCGCCCTGATTTCTCACAACAAGTTGTGTGCATTAGTTTTATCTATTTAACCTCGAATTCGAACGATAGATATAAGAAGCTTTTTCATGGTTACTAGTATCCTCTTAGAGCTATTGCTAGAATACAGTTGATATGGGGCACAATGAAAGACATATTTTGTTTTCATATTTTATTTTCTCTAGCAGTGGTATGTACCAGAGATCAGCAATTAATCGTTTTTTCGCTACTCATAAGTACTCATGAAATTTTGAGTATGAGTGAGTCAACGGTATTGAAATTCAACTACTCTGATGCATTCGTACTCACTACAACATTGATTTATAAGTACAGGTTGGAATGAGTATGAGTACAACGTTGACATCAAACTCATAACATTCGAAATATGTTCGATTCATACGAATACTCATTCAGATTCATAAATTTAGAAAAATACTTCTAATAATACTCATAAATGATTCGAGTGATTCGATTCATTCACCAAAACTTACAGCCTTAGTTGTTGTTGCATTTCCAAAAAAAGAAGAAAGAAAAAGACAAAGGCAAAGACCGCAAGCTAAATAAACACACAACCTTGTAGTGAGTATTGTAGTGTTCCTACGCGAATCATACTTATTTTGTGATTCTTGTAAATGTTGAGTAAAGGAGAGTAGAAATCAACAACATCATGCGTGTTATTAAGTATGAGTACGATGAGTACTTCAAACTTTGAATACGGGTAGTATGAGTATGATATTAAAATAAGTATGAATGCGTATAAGTATCAGAAATTATGAGTATGATTCGAATCTACTCATCCTTTAGAATACTCATTGCTGATCTCTGGTGTGTACCCTAGAGCACTATAGTCTAGTAGATACTTGAAATTAACGGATAAAACAAGACTTATTTTTATTCATTTTAACTGGTTTCGAACAGTTTTTTATTTTTTTTTTCAATTTATGCTGAAATGCATACGAAATAAAACAAGTTTCGTAAAGTTGGAGCGAGAGATATCAATGAAAAATACATATATTTTTTTATTGTATTTGCTTACTTTGTTTATGTTTGAAGTTGCCATATTGAAAACAATATATAATATGGCAAGTTCAAACATAAACTTAACTTTAAAAGTTAAAGGTAGGATGATCCTCTCTTTAGCTTAACGCTCACTTCTATGCTATTGGGTACTCATAATAATGAAAAACAATTTATCTGTCCGTTAAAATGCTCCCTTTAGTTAACGGCAAGTTGTAATAATGGCCCTAAGGGTTACAAGAAACGTATCAAGCTAATGTTCGCTTTAGAATATAACATTAAGGAATTTGGCCAAAAAAGGATATGGATTAAAAGTCTAACATACAAGAAAAACTAAGAAAATGTTTAGGGCGTACCAAACGAGATGTTACTGCTGCCTTTAGTGCTATTGAACGGGAGTCTAATAAGATGGGTCTGGCAGTAAATGACGGCAAAGCGAAGTATATTTTATCGACCATTAGAGACGTGCGGCGTATTGATTCTCAGATTACGGCCGATAACTATACTTTTGATATAATCAAGGAGTTTATTTACCTTGGCTCCGCCGTTACCACCAAAATTGATGTAAGTCTGGAGATCAAGAGCAGAACCACTCTTGCCAAATGGTGCTACTATGGTCTCTATAGGCAATTGAGTAGCAGAGACCTTTCTCGTACGACAAAACTAATACTCTACACGACGCTCATCCTACCCGTTCTTCTTTATGGCGCAGAGGCATCCCTATTAAGCACTAATGCAGCAGCCTTGAGAGTATTCGAGAGAAAAGTCCTACTTAGGATCTTCGGTCCAGTGCGAGTTATCGATGATTTCCGCATCCGATCCAACAGTGAGCTGTATGACCTGCTCAACGACATTGACGTTGTGAAGCGTATTAACATCCAGCAGCTGCGCTGGCTCGGTCATGTCATTCGAATGGAGGAGGATGCTCCGGCGAGACGGGTATTTGATGCGGGCATCCGCGGAAATCGGAGAAGAGGACGACCTTGCCTGCGTTGGAAGGCCCAAATCGAGGCGCGCAAGAAGCAGAGGCGCCTGGAAGGATGTTTTGCGGGATAACGAAATCCGTTAATCGGGTTGTTAATGGCCAATTAAGTAAGTAAGTCGAAAATGTTTAGAGTAAATTTGAATGAAAGACACAAATCCTGGTCTAAAAATTAACTGTAAACTCTTACCGTACAATTCACTTCCTAAACAATGGGAAACGCCAAAGTCTCACACATAAGAAGAATTCAAAGGCATTGGAACATGATACTACGAATGGTGACAACAGCAATTTAGAATTTAAAAAACGCGAATATATGTACATATTGCATTCGATGGGCTAGAGTTAAAATAAAAATTGGAAAGAAATTGTTAAAAAAAATAAAATTTTTAACACCCCGAAATTCTTTAGCATGTAACAATTTGGACTTCTATAGTCACATTCGTAATAATAAATGAATAACAGATAAAAAACCAAACATTTGCAAATACAAACAAATTTTATTTTGTTACTAGTTTTGCGATCTTAATTAATTCTTAGCCTTAATTTTTGTCTTCTTTAAAGAATTCTAAAGATTTTCTTGGTAGTAAAACGATAAATTGAAGATTCGATAAATAATCGAATTAGTAGAAATGATCAAGTGATGCATTGAATTTTGTGATTTAGTATTATTATTTTTAAAATATATAGAAATCTACATACATATATTTAATATCTAATTATGATATTCGATTAAGATTAGAATTTGATTAATATTTACTTTAATAATATTTAAATAATATGTATTAGCAGAACAATGAAAAGTAATAAAGTATAAATGAAGCTTCCTTACTTAGAATATTGAATTCAACCTTTTATTTGAATTTCAATGACTAAAATTACATGAATTTTATTACCACCACTAACTCTGCATATTTATACTATATATATGGGTACATACATACATATATACATATATAATAGGTCTATGTATGTTAATAATAAATTTGTGTATGTATGTAAGTATTTACTCATTTAGAAAACATCCTTGCACTGTGGTTTTAATGTTAATTTCGGATATCAAAGTTATTTTTAAACCAGACTGGTGGTATAATAATCAAATAATGATTGATATAATACGAGTATTTGATTTTCAATGTATCTGTTCACCCTGGTCAATCTACCTTTAAGTTTAGATATAAGTTTAGTTTTAGTGTATAAAACACCCCTGTACTTATGTTTATATTATTTTGAATTATCTATAAATCGAATAGAATTGTCGCTATTCACGATCAACCCCCAACCCGAAAGGTACGTTAATGTACACACACACTAAATAAAAATAATTTAATTAATAATTGTATTTGAATTTATCTCTTTCATCTCGTTTGAACATTTTCTTTTAATATACATACATATGTAGCTCCCGCACACCTCCACAGTACCGGTTTTATAAACTAAGGCATACAGGTATTCAGGACTATGCAAATACATGGTATACAATATATCTAAAAATGATTATTTTTGCATATAAGAAACTGCAGTCAACCCAAAGTCACTGTAGCCTTTTCATTTATGACTCAAATATGCTTAGAAATAACAACCTAACCAGTAATCACATTTATGCATATTGCTTACGTTGTTAAGTAGATAAGATATCTTACCATTCCTTATAGTAAGTATGTATGCATATGTATGTACATATATGCATACGAGAAAAATTTGTTACACTTACAAAAATTTTATTTAAACTAATTTATAAATTAATGTGACCTTAATGAATTTTGGTGATCTAACTAGTTAAAACTGTGGTGCAGCAATGTGAAATAAAAACAGATTTATTTATTTATTTAATATTAATCATATCACAACAAGATATTTAGGTAATTCACACAACTTTGTATTGTGTATGTTGTATTGAATACATTCGTTTGTTCGTGAACGCTCAATGCTATGCTGTATTGTGTATTTCGTGGCATTCAAACAATTTGATAGCCCGAAACCAAACAACCTTTTAAAAACATATGAAAACATTCACATTTTATTTCATTCACACAATTTGATAGAACGAAACCAATACTACTTTTAACAAGATATGGAAAAAATGTGTATAAGTGTATCGGATTTTTATATGAAAATTATCAACAACAATCATACACTGTTGTATGTTCTTCCAACATTAAATTTTTTCCTCTCCTGATAAGAAAGACATACAGAAACGAATAGTTAGACAAATTATTTTTAAGTTATATTTCAAAATAGAAGGTCGCCGTGGTCTAGTAGGTAGTGTGTCGGCTTATTAGACGAAAGGACCAAGTTCAAATCCCAGGTCAGACATCAAAACGAAAATATGAAAATATTTCTTCGGCGTCTTCCTCTCAGCAGATTTCTGGTAAAAACTCTGAGAGTAAATAAAATTGACTTGAATAGTTTCTCAAAAAATCTGTCGTCCGGAGTCGACGTTATGCTGCAGGTCCCGCTACTCATGTATAAAATTAACGCACACCACACGAGTGGTGTGCGAAGCTAGGACGTCGTACAATGGGTCAATCCGACCTCCGGGTACTGTACTTGTCACAGTTGACAAGTACACGTCCTCTAACCTAACCTAACCTATATAATTTTCATATATGAAGGTATTTTATTATACATATGTACATATATATGTATACAATACCATTGTATTTTCATGGAAAATTTATAAGAAAACAAACTTATTACTAGTGTGAAATTAAATCGAAACATATTACAATTGTTATGAATCTTACCCTAATTTCTGTATGTGTACTTTATTCATCCATTGAATTATTTATTTATAGAAACGTGCATAAATGAGATTGACTGAGGATGAGTTAATGAACGAATGTATTAATGAGTGACTGTGTATGAAAGAAAGTCTTTTGAAGCATTACAATGTTATTTTTTTGGTAGAATAGGAAATATGTATTTCGATTTGACTTAATTAAATGTGATTTTTGCATGTAATTGATGATATCGGAAAATCAACATGTTCTATTGGGGGAACATGAAATGCGTACTTATACTCCTATGTTTTATTTTTATAAATAAAAAATGTATTCATACTTATATATATATACATATGTATGTATATAAAATATTCTTTTATTTTATTTTTTTTTTTTTGGTACGGAATACATTATTAGAGTGCATTGAACCAATTGTACAAACTAATATTTGAAATAAGGATGCTTATATGTATTGGTAGTTAATATTCGATTCAAAGCGCAAATATGAGATTAATTAAAGTTATAAAAATTAAAAGGTTTGAGATAGAATGTGAAACTTTTTGACCATGGTTGTCAGATTTTTAGATCACCATCTTCGGAGAAATTTTTGTTAATAAAAAATCAAATTTCTTCTTTAACATATAAAAAGATTCATTTGTTTAAATAAATTTAAATTAAAAAAAAGTTGGAAAAGGACTCCTTAAGAAGTATATTAACTCCTTAATGAAGATATTGTATCATACTTTCTCGAGTTATACCGTTTTAGTCATTAAGAAATTACAAAAAAATTGTTGGATGGGCCAATATAGGAGCATTTGATAGGAACATTTGATAATAAAGTTCGGAAAGAATAAAGGAAATTTTGTTTGCTGTTTTTAATTATATTGAAAGAATGAATAATTAATTACATACCTACATACATACATAATTGGCCATTACAACCCTTCAGTCAGGATTACGGCCTAGCTTCTCCTACCATATTACTATTACCAAATTTAAATCCAATTTGTGTACAACAAAGAGTGGTCGAAGATTACATATAAATTCCTCCGTCTCTAACAATTGTTGATGTAGATTGTAACGTTGGCGTCCTGTCATCTACAAACTAATCACCTATAGTTCAAGGGACCGGTTGGGTGTCTGCGCTATTTGATGAGAAAGCAAATTCGCCATCACAAATCCGTTTGTTGGTATTCTCTTGGACTTGACGCTTCTCCTTGTTGTCAGTTTTTAGTCTATAAGAAAGATGGTGGCAAATCCACAACTTCTACTGAGTCTATGGAAGTAACGGCAGAAATTCGCTGTTTAAGATGACAATGTCTTTTCTGATGTCTTCTACATTTCCAGTAACCTAGACTACTTTCCAGTCCCTTTTGAGTAGCTTTAGGTTTTTGACCTTTAAAATCTCTTAGTTTGTTTTGGAACATGACGGAAAGCCTGAAATGTGACATACTTCGTACATTGTCCCACATCAATAAACTAGTCAGCAGGTTTTCTACTAAAACGATTTTTTATGTTTAGGATTGATTATTTAAATGAAATTCTATTAATTTAATTCAATACGTGCTTTAGTTTTGCCGGGCAAGGAATGCGATTATCAACATTTTTTATGTAAATTTTTGTTTTAAATGAAGAAGATTTATTAGTTTTTTTTTAATTTTAGTGAGCAGAGAGTGTAGTCTTAATAAATCATTAATATTTTATTGAACTACATTCTAGCAAACACAACTCCGTTCTTTAGTTTTGTCCGATACTGTATACTCATTATTAAAATTTATATATATATATTATATATGTATATATATATTATATATTATATATATATATATTTTTTTTTTGAAGTAATGAAAGCAAGAAATATTCATTAAAAGAAAGAAATAAATAATGATCAAAAGGTAAATATCTTTATTTTAATTGCAATCTTTGAACCTAGGAAAAGTAAACGTTTTCTATTTGTGTTATGGAAAAAATCCCAATTAGTATATCACTAAATCCATAAACTTTCTTTAAAACTCAAACTGAAAATACGCTTATAAGCAACGGATTACCATAGTATGCCAAGTTAACAACTCCTTTTTAGCCTATTGCTCATTTAATATACATACCAGAGATCAGCAATGAATCATTTTTTCGCTCATAAGTACTCATGAAATTTTGAGTATGAGTGAGTCAACAATATTGAAATTCAACTACTCTGATTCATTCGTACTCACTACAACATTGATTTATAAGTATAGGTTGCAATGAGTATGAGTACAACGTTGACATCGAACACATAACATTCGAAATATGTTTGATTCATACGCCTACTCATTCAGATTCATAAATTTAGAAAAATACTTATAATACTCATAAATGATTCGAGTGATTCGGATCATTCATTAAAATTTCCAGTCTTAGTTCTTGTTGCATTTACAAAAACAGAAGAAAGAAAACGACAAAGACAGCAAGCAAAGCAAACACTCAACCTTCTAGTGAATATTGTAGTGTTCGTACGCGAATCATACTTATTTTGTGACAATATCATGCATATTGTTAAATATGAATACGATGAGTACCTCAAATTTTGAATATGAGTAGAAGACGTTCCATGAAAATAAAATATTTATGAATGCGTATAAGCCTAAGAAATTATGAGTATGATTCGAATCTAGTCATCTTTTTGAATACTCATTGCTGATCTCTGATATAGACAGGGATTATGAGTAAATTTGACAGGACGTTGCAATGAAATTATGAATATTTTGCATAAGAAACTCCTATGGAGAATGATTTTATGATTATTATATACTATTGATTATTTTCGAGTACGAATATTATAAATTTAGAATTTATTAAAATAATAATACATATAAAGCATAATAATCAGCGTGTAGACGATATAATGGAGACACAATTTATTAGGAACGGGGTTTAAAATGTTCCAATAATTTGAATTATGGGCCACCTACATATATGATTAAGTACATACATACATACATAATTGGTCATTACAACCCTTTAGTCAGGATTATGACGTAGCTTCTCACACTACTTATGTTAATTTTATACATGTGTGGCAGGACCTACAGTTTAAAATCGACTCCGAACGACAGATTTTTGATAGGCAGTTGACGAAGAAAATTTTTTTTTTTATTTCGTTTTCATGTCTGATCTGGGTTTGAACTCGGGCATTACTTCTAATAAGCCGACACACTACCTACTAGACTACGGCCGCCTACATATGTGATTAAGTATTGAATAATATTCAATTCACTTATTAGAATTTCTCTCAGATTAAATTATTTTAAATTAACCTTTCTATTACCAATAAATACTTAAGGAATTCTCTGTATGTTTACATAAAACTCGTCCGTTTGATGGTGTTCTCACTTTACCTAGAAAACATTTCGTTATTTATGTTTTAATAATGGTATAAGAGAAATAATATACATTTTAGATCATAGTATACATATATTTAAATCCCTTTACAGGAAACTACACGCTTCTGGGATAAAAATACTCACACCGGATATAATTTACTTGGTATCCAAAGAGAATCATTTGCATATTAATTAAAATATTAATGAACATAACTTTTGTACGAATTATAATTTATCCGCACAACTAACTACGAAATTGTTTTGATCATATATGTAGAACGGTAGCAGAAAGGCATAAGCTGAATGCGAATAGACAGAAGTAACCCACATACTAATTGAAATTGACTCACTCCTATTTTTTTATGCGTGCTCCAACTCCGCCCAATGCCATTGTTTTAATCTACGACCCTTTTAATGGCCATTTGGTGACATTACCAATAATTACAACAACAATGTAACAGCATTAACGATATTTAACAAGCAACATTTAATCTGAAAAATGTTCACACTTCCGAGTGACACGTGAACATTCTTCAGCAAAGTGGAAAGTACAAAACACTGTTGATGAAACATTACGATTAGGATGAAACAACTAATTATTTGTACACGTTTTACGTACATAAATACATACATACGTACGTATATTGCTTTCAATATAAAGACACATACATACATTTATAGCCACTACATACACTCTTAAAATATTTATTAGATGCTTGGGACAAAATTAAACTTTAATCGTTTCATCTAAGAAAATCGAATAAAAAATTCTTGCAATATCTTAACAAATTAATATATATATTTACATTTATACATATATATTATTCAGTCAGGATTACGGTCTAGCTTCTCATACCACTCATGTTGTATGTGTTAATTTTATACATGAGTGGCGGGTGTAAAGTCGACTCCGAACAACAGATTTTTTGAGAAACTTTTCATTGCCATTTTATTTGCTCTCAGAAACCTGCTGAGAGGAAGTCGCCGAAGAAATATTTTTTCATATTTTGTGTGACCTTACGTCTAGTAAGCCAACATACTACCTACTAGGCTACGATATATATGTAAATATATATATACACACAAATACATTTTACATACATGTGAAGGCTATAGCTATGAACAACAGTGATCTTTCGAAATTTTCAGACTATCCAATTATGTTGGCACGAAAAGTAGGCTATATTATACTATTATTACATTACAAGGCTATACTATATATTGTTAATGCTTCAAGTGAATGTGACACAGTAAATAATGTGTTATAAAGTTAGTATCATTTATCGCAGATGTAGGAAGCAATCTGGGTCATAATAATATTATGTGAATTTGATATTAGAAATTTTAAATTCTGTGCAGATAATTAGGCTACTTAGCCTTAGAATATTGGAAGTATTACTAACGTAAGCGTTTCAATTCTGTAAAAATATACAACCTTCACATTTTGTATGTCTATAAAATAAATGTACATGCTGCTGTTGATTGAAGTGATTTGAGAAATCTAAACCTAAATACTACAAGGTATTATAAATAGTCGAAGTCGCCGTGGTCTAGTAGGTAGTGTGTTGGCTTATTAGACGAAAGGCCCTAGTTCGAATCCCAGGTCAGACTTCAAAATGAAATATGAAAAAATATTTCTTCGGCGACTTCCTCTCAGCAGATTTCTGGCAAAAACTCTGAGAGTAAAAATTGCCATGATAAAGCTTCTCAAAAAATCTGTCGTTCGGAGTCGACTTTAAACTGTAAGTCCCGCCACTCATGTATAAAATTAACGCACACAACATGAGTGGTGTTGAGAAGCTAGGCCGTAATCCTGACTGAAGGGTTGTAATGGCCAATTATGTATGTATGTAAAGTTCTATACCTCTATAAAAAACACCCTATAGTTATTGAAAAATATGTTTCCAAGATAAATAAATTAAAAATTTTAACTCACTGATGTGGTAACGGGAGGTAAACAGTTAACGATTACGTAAGTATACCAGCACTGTTGATGTTCAATTTCAACATATTTCTGGAAAGTTATGTGTTCACCATAATTATTTGAACTTAACAGGCCTTAAAAGTATAAGTTTCTATGAAATTTTGCTGAGTGTACACAATCATGTGATGTATTTTATCGAAATAAAAAAAATTGTTTCTTTTTTTTGTTGCTTACTACAATAACTTTGAAATTCTACTCTTATTCTACACGTGAGCGTAAGCCTGTTTCAGTAAATTTATACAATTCTTAAGACATCAGATTCCAATCATCAACACTTTGGTAAACTTAACAGAACTAAACTAATACGGATAATTTTAATAATTTTAAATTGAATTTTTAATTGATTTTTATCGAAACTTTCAATGGTAAATATAACCAATAAAAAAATTTTGAAAAAATACTTTCTCCAATTTACAGTGAGCGCCAAAAGTGAGTAAACACCACTGAAATAATTCATTTTCTTAGGATAGCGAGAAAAGTAAATGAGACTAGTCGAATAAATTTCCAAAAATAAAAACCTTTATTTATACTTAAGAACATAATAGAAAATTTAAAATTATAGTGGGTGTTGACTCACTTATAACGCTCACTGTATTATCGCCTGGCGTTCTATTTATCCAGTAGTTGTTTTAACCATGAGATGATATCTACTAATAGAATTTAACAAAGACAATTGCAAGTCGTACTCATATTTTGTATTGTTTATTATTTATTCTATTTTTGATTTTGCAAAGTTAGCAAATATGTATGTATGTGTATGATTCTACAATTAGAAATGGGATTGTATTGTTTAATTGTGTCTATTAGAAGGCAACGTATCATATCATAGCTTACTCCTTCTCCACAATCACTATTTATGTTTATGCGTGCGATAGGTCCAATAAACATAAATACGTACATATGTATGTATATGTATCTGTGGGATACCTTATGTTCAACAATGTCATTAAAAGAAATATGCTCTTTGTGCAACTAATGTTTATTACTCGTGTAAATATATTTACCTCCTTAATTCTTTTTCAAATTCTCTATCATTTTACTTTGTAGGGTGTCGTCGACCGTAGTAGTTGTTATTTGCAAAACTTATACTAAAGATATATGAGATATTAGGCTATAAATGACTGTTTAGAAAGCTTTCATAATTCTATTGCCATGAAAGTAGAAATTGCGAAATTATAAATACAATAAAATATTTTATGTATCATAAATAAAATTGTAAATAATATAACTAAATAAAATTATTTACATCACATTTTAAGAGTTTTTCTTAGCAAAAGTACTCATTCATTCATAAATAGCAAAACAATACTCAATTTTACGCAGAATGGTAGTAGTAACTGTTATTAAAACAGTTAATTTTCTGTTAATGACTTCCAGCCATATTGGTAATTATTCTCAGATATTGCCGCCACCTTTCAGGATAACACTCTTCCAACGTTTAGCCTGAAACTTGAACCATGACATGAAGCCATCTATAATTAAGTATATAAAACATAATTTTTTATTTCAATTTATTTATTCAGGTGTAAATACATACAGTACAACAAGACATCATCTTATTTAATAGTACTGCTAAGGATATAGGTATATCAAAGTTTGAGAAATTAAAAAAATAATAACCTTAAAAATAAATTAACATAATTGGGGTATTCACACGGTGTGCTATCAGGTCATATTGTCATAAAATACTAAAGTTTTATGATAGTTTAAAAAAATTGTTGTTGTGCTTCAAACAAAAAAGTCATAAAATAATAGTACCTTTTGTGATGTGTTTATTGTTTTGTCATATTTAAACAGTGTAAATCTAAGTCAAAAGGGAAAAAGTCGTCATCGAGCCGTTGATAATATTTAGAAGTTGGCGCCGTTGAATATTCGCAACATGTACGTGAAACATGCTATTAACTTCTGCAAAGTTCTATAACTTCGAGATTAAATACATTTTAATAATTTATTTATAAAAGTTATTAACTTTTTTAAAGTTGAATAAAAAAATTGATACATTAATATATAAAAGAAAATTTTGTTTGTATACTTTAGCTGGTTGGCGGCACTGAACGTATTTAAAATAACCGCCGTCAGAAATTATTACCAGCTTAGTAATCAATAACAGCTGTTTATGTTTATGTTTTTAAATATGACTTGTTTTTGGCATTTTTAATTAAAAATATTTGTAATTTTTTATAATTGTATTTTTGTTTCATCAGCTGACTCAAATTTGAAATAGCACACTAACTTATGAGGGTTGCTCACAGGAGTCATATTTTTCGTGTTATTATTTTATGATAATATGACTTTATGACGACCGTGTGAATACCCCAATTAAATATAATTAAAAACAAAAATTTACAATTATATTAATACATACATATGATAATGAATTACATTTGTACATTATTGTTCATTCAAAAATGTAATTATAGCAGTCTTGAAATGCTTAGCATTGCTTAAGGTATGTCAGATATGTCAAATATTTGCCCCAAATTTTGTTTTCCCTTGTTTGCCCAAAATATTTTCCTTTTTTTTTATTCATTTATTTCATCCCGTCATAAAACCATATATACAAGCTTGTGGTGTAAAAGTTTAGTGTAATAATTACGAAGTTTCAATTTATGCTATTTATTGTCCACCTAGACACAGTTTAAGTGCACAAAATTATGAAACGTTTTTCAAGACCCTTGGTGGCAAGTTTATTGTAGGTGGCGACTATAATGCCAAGCATCCATGGTGGCGTTCTAGATTATCCAATCCTAAAGGGAAAGAACTTTTTAAGTGCATCTCTAAATTAGGGTACAAAACATTATCCACGGGAAGACCGACGTATTGGCCAACCGACCCAAATAAAATTCCAGACTTACTAGATTTTTTTGTTTACTCAGGCATACCGGATACTCTTCTTGATGTCAAAGATTCAGACGACCTTAATTCTGATCATTCTCCTGTACTTTTAAACTACAGCACCCTTTTGGCAACTATTGAAGAAAAAGTGAAAATTATTACTTATAAAACTGACATAAACACTTTTCAGCGTTGGATGGATCAGAATTTAGAGCTAAACATATCTTTAAAGACTGGAGATGAAATTGATAAAGCTGTAAATGCTGCTCACTTATCTACTCCAACAATGCAGCCGCAAAGAGGCCAAAAAGTGATTATATCTACGGAAATAAGACAACTTATACGAGAACGCCGGAGACTTAGAAGAATTTGGCAGCAAAGTAGAAATCCTACGGATAAAACTAACTTTAATAGAGCATCAAATCATTTAAAAAAGAGGATAGCAGAATTTAGAAATGAGCAAGTATCTATATTTTTGAAAAATTTGGACACATCAAAAGATACTGATTACAGTCTTTATAAAGCAACAAAATACTTAAAGCACCCTGCAAAAAGAAATGTCCCTGTTATGAAATTAGATGGCACCTGGTGCAGAAACAGTAAGAGCAAAGCAGAAGCCTTTTCTCAATACTTGGAACAAATTTATCAGTCTTTTCCATCAACAAATACCGTACATGAAAGTAACGTATTTACATTTTTGGAATCTCCATACCAAATGGATTTTCCAATAAAACCTATCTCTCCGAGGGAAGTACAAAATGTTATTTCCAAACTTAAAAATAAAAAGTCTCCGGGACACGATAGAATCGACTCGATAGTTGCAAAATCACTTTCAAAGAAAGGTATTCTATTTTTAACTTTAATTTATAACTCTATTATGAGATTATCATATTTTCCCGCCATTTGGAAAAGAGCCGAAATTATAATGATCCAAAAGCCGAATAAACCAGAGAATCAGATTACATCCTATAGACCAATAAGTCTATTAACTACATTTTCAAAGATATTTGAAAAGTTGTATGTATCAAGGCTATTACCTATTTTAGAAAAAGAAAATATAATACCTGACCACCAGTTTGGATTTCGTCGACAATATGGTACTCCAGAACAATGTCATAGAATAGTAAAGGTAATATCCGATTCACTAGAACAAAAAATGTATTGCTCTTCAGCATTTCTTGACATAAAGCAGGCATTCGACAGAGTGTGGCACGAAGGACTGCTATTTAAACTTAAAAAAATTCTACCTGCCCCACACTTCTCATTGCTAAAGTCATATATTCGCAATCGAACTTTTTATGTGAAAGAAAATGACGAGACATCAAATATTTTTAATATATACAGCGGAGTCCCACAAGGCAGTGTTTTAGGTCCAATATTATATACCATATACACTTCCGATATGCCTACTTCAGATAATGTCGTAGTTGCTACTTATGCAGATGACACCGCTATAATCTCCACCAATAAATGCCACATTGAAGCTTCTTCTGTAATGCAAAGAGAGCTAAACACACTGCAGCAATGGTTAAATAAATGGAAAATAACTATAAATGTAGAAAAATGTAATCATGTTACATTTAGTTTACGAAAAGAAGAATGCCATCCAATATTTATAAATAATTTACAAATACCAAAGTCTAACTGCGTAAAGTATTTGGGAATGTATATAGACAAACGCCTCACATGGAAAGACCACATCACAAATAAAAGAAAACATCTAAATATAAAAACAAAGAAAATGAACTGGTTACTTGGAAGCAGTTCTCAACTTAGTCTAGAGAACAAAATAACATTATATAAAGTTATTTTAAAACCTGTATGGACATATGGCATCGAGCTCTGGGGGACGGCCAGTAATTCAAATATTGAAATATTGCAACGATATCAGTCCAAAACCTTAAGGAATATTTCTGGAGCTCCATGGTTTATGACCAACATTCAAATTCACAGGGATCTAAATGTACCTTTTGTTTTAAGTGAAATTAATAGATTTAGTTCTAAGTATTTAAACAGATTAAGCAACCACCAAAACCCTTTAGCGATAGCGTTATTAGATGAAACAGATGAAATTAGAAGACTGAATAGGTTTCATGTATTAGATCTCCAATATAGAAAATGAAGAACTTTTTACCTTAAATAATCTTTTTTATATCTAACAAACATATATATGTATATATAGTTTATTAAACTTACTGTAGTTTAATAACATATGTGATATTCCTATTGCTTTATCAAATTTGCTAAATATTGTAAAATAGATTGTAAATAAAAGTAAATGCAAAAAAAAAAAAAAAGAAAAAAAAAAAAAAAATTTATTTCATATCACATACAACAAGAAATTAATCTTTTAAATTACAGTATGTGATTATATGATGATTACAAAAAATAGAAAAGATATACAATAAACTAAAAGAGAAAGTAAAAAAAAAAAAATATTAACAAGTACAAACAAGAATAAAAATATATGCATGCAGTATATATGTAATAATTTAACATTAAAATTTTGAAAAAATCATTTTTTAAATTCCAAAGCGTTGACATTGATTTGTAGTGCGTTTGGTAACGAGTTCCACAGCCGTATTGTATTCGTAAAGGACTGCCACTCAGATATTAAAGTCTGATATCTTAACTGAATGATCTGTTTTCCTCTGTTCGATCTTGCAAATTGAATTCGATTAAATAAATAAGATGTTTCTTGAGTGTAAATAACTGTGTGAAGCAAAATTAATGCCTTGATTTTAAGTAAATCAATTAACTCAACACCATATAATGATTTGGAATACTGAGAAGTACCATCATATCTTGTTATGCCTTAAACATATCTAAGAATTATACGCTACAGTCAATCTAGTTTTACTTATTGAATCACAATAAGCAAAAATTTCGCAGCCATATAACAACTTGGGCATTAAGTACGTTTTCGCAAGAAGCACACGAATATTAAGAGGTGTAACATGTTGTAGGGCATATAGCGTTCGAAGCATAGAAAAATTGTTCCGGAGACAGCATTTATGTGGGTATTCCATTGAAGAGATTTGTTAAAAATTATACCAAGGTTTTTTGCTGATTCTACTATTGAAATGATCTGATTTCCTAAAGGCTATAGTTAGGCCCTTTGACTTTATAGGATTCAGGTATAAGCCATTTGACGTTGCCCAGTAATGTATTTTGGCAAGGTCCTCATTAAGTTTTGCACAACAGTCATCAATTGAGTCCCTTTTACAATTTATATATATTTGTACATCATCTGCGCAAATGTGGATATCACTATACAAGAGACAATTAGGTAAATCATTTATGTACAAAGTAAACAGTAGTGGACCAAGAATAGAGCCCTGCGGTACTCCTATAGACACGGGCATGGGAGTAGATACGGTTTCGTCAGCAGAGACAGACTGGTATCTATCAGCGAAATAGGTTTTTATTAGCGATGATGCACTCGAAAAAAAAAATAAAAATTGTTGTATATCTTTTTACAAAGTATATCATGGTTTACAGAGTCGAACGCTTTTGAATGGTCCAGAAATACCAAAAGTGTGATACCACCATTATCGATATTGGATCTTATATCCTCAGATACACTTAACAGCGAGGAAACACAGCTATGACCGGTTCTAAATTCAGATTGTTTGCTAAAGAGCAGCTGATGGTCATTTAAATACGTACTAATTTGGTTGTGTAACAGTCGTTCCAATACTTTAGATAAAAATGGAAGTATCGATGTGGGGCGATACTCATTTGAAGATTTAGGCACGGGAATGACCTTAGCATGTTTCCAACAGTTAGGAAAGCGGCTGGTAGTAATAACAGTGTTAAATAAATGCGTAATATAGCGTGATATCCTAGGTAATAAAAGTCTTATGAATTTAAGATAAATTTGGTCAAACCCAACTGCATTTGAAGTGACTGATTTACAGCATAAAACGACGTCATCTTCAAAGGCTCGAGAAAACTCGAAACGGTGTAAGGAGGAAATTCCAGGGGGATGTTCCGGTATTTCAGAGACAAGAGCTGATTGAACCTCATTTAAAGGCATTGGAGATGGGATGTTTAGAAAAGATTTATTAAGTTCATTTGCGTCAATGCCGCAAACTGGGGTAGCTTTGTTTCCAATGCCAGTCCCACGAATTGTTCGCCATTTACTCCTTGAATCTACAGTTGATCTAAAACGGTTCTCATAATAAGAACTTTTTGCGTCATAAATAGTTTTGTTGACGAATCTACGGGCCCTGCAGTATTCTTCGTATAGTTCAGAAGTTCTAAACCTTTTCCAACATCTATAAATATTATCACGAGTTCTAATTTTAATCTATCTAATTGATGTTTGATAGTTAAATTAAACCAGATTTTCCTAGAGCTATTACGTCGGTTTGTTCTCAAGGGTATGGAAATATCATACAAATATGGCTGAAACAACAAAATTTTTGTTTTGTGGTCACACTATGCGCATTTATTTTCCCATAGCGGCAAACATAAATAAAAAGAAAAAAAAAACGACTATGGGTTCAGTGCAGAAAAATTATTAAAAGAACTGCGTTTGGAAACCCCCGATTTATAAAAAAATTTTCTGCTCATAAATGCAGGGGATTTTGACGATTTGGTAAGTTGCTATACTAAACATTGATCACTAATATATTTGTATTCTTTTTTAGCTAATTTAGTGACATCTCTTATACAACTAAATTCCGTGAGCCAATTTCTCCAACTGAACGTCTTGCGGTAACATTGCGCTAGATCTCTTCGGTATATGCTTCAGATTTCTTCAGTATATGTTTAGAATCCCTCATAATACTATTTTCAGGGATTGTAAGCCAAGTATGTGATGCTATTTATAAAGTTAGGCATTAAAAAGGTTAGAATCTATGGTATAGTTACTAACTCTGCTTCCAGTGAAGCAAAATTAATATTTTTAAAATCTCTATATTTAATAACTTGTCCGAAATCATATGATAGGAAAAGAAGATTGTGTTTAGAAAAAGCAGAGGCAGAGAGTTGGTCAAATAAAAGCATTCGATTTGGATTATCAACAAAACACAAGTCAATTAATGTACTAGCACCTGATATGTAGTGCGTATCTATCTGAAAGAATGTTAGCATTGAAGTCGGCTATTAAAATGGTATCCGTATAACCTAAGGTGAGTGAGGGCAATTTATCCAGTAAGGGCCAAAATCAATTCTATTGTTTGGTCGGTAAATCACACCCAGTAAAAGTTTCTGATGGTTACTAAAGAACTCAAGAAATAAAAATTCTACATTATTGGAGCTAGTATCAAGTTCCCCATTATTAGTAATTATTGCCGTTCTACAATTAAAATTAATTTCTTTATCAGCCATATTGTCCACCTGCAAAGACTGTAATCCTACTCTTTTACAAGAAATCAATGACCTTACATGTATGTATATATTGGCACACCTCCGGCATTCGATACTCTATCAGAACGAAAAATACGATATCCTAGCAAATGATAAAAACAGTCACTAACATCAATACGAAACCAAGTTTCTGAGATACAAATTACATCCATTTCTGATCCTTCAAAGATAAATCGAAATTCGTCAATTTTCATGTGAAGGCTCTGGGCATTTATATGGCATATGTTAAAACCTGATGCTGTCTTAGAAAGTATTCTCACCATGGTATAAAAATTTTCTCTAGAATGAACTACCCCATTTTCACCAAATTGTGACATCAATGTCAAAGAAAAATTTTAATTAAGCAATGCAAGCGCAAATGGAAAGTACAATACAATAATAAAAATTGAGGTTTGAGAAAAGATATTTGAAAATTACAACATGAAAAATGTTAAAATAGATATTATCTAAACTATAGTAAATAAAGAGCGAAACATATATCCTTAAAACAATAATAACCATTTCTAAGAAATTACTAATTCGCCTCAGTTGAGCGAAACAGCCTGTACAGAATTTTAGTATCATGTATGAGTATATGATCATTCTCACCAATCTACATTATATAATGAATGCTGAAGATATAGCATGAATTCTTTTCAAACGACGTGCGTATTGAAAGATGCGATGATTCTCCAGAGTAAGATTTTCGTTAACATAAAAAGGAACCGAACTATCATAACCAATAGTATTCAAACATAAAACATCCTTCTTCGACTTCAAGTAATTGATTATGGATTTCAGTACAAAGTTTCTGTCGTAAGGACTTTTAAACTTAATCATGATGTCAGGATCTTTAGTTACGGTGTCTTGTTTATCTGTCCTTCTTAAATAATTATTTTTAGCATTAACGCGAAATAAAGCTTTAACGTCAGGAGCAGTAATATTTGAAACTTGACATAGTTTGAAATAAATCTCAACAAGGTTCTCATTCTTTACAAAAGGAATGCCATTGACACGTATGTCATTCGCAACAATTGAGTTTTCCTGTTGACATGCATGTGGGGACTTCACAGTGTCAGAGAATTGTCTGTAGAGGTACACCATAAGGCGGTATTCTATCTCCACTTTTCTGGAATCTCGCAGTCAACTCACTCCTGAAAAGACTTGAATCCTCTGGTAATAACGCTATAGCTTACCCTGACGATATTACCATTGCTGCGTCTGAAATATATCAGACGCTGTCTGACAAGCTGAACTTAGCGCTTTCAATTGTACTGAACTGGTGTAGGTATTTTGGACTATCTGTTAATCCCTCCAAGACCGATACAATTCTTTTCACTAGGAGATATAAGGTACCGACCTTCACTCTTCCTGGTATAAACGGGAGCAGACTTACGTTAAGTCCCGAGGTTAAATACCTGGGCCTGATCCTCAATCCCAAACTTAACTGGAGGGCCAATCTGGCTACTAGGGCGCACAAAGCGTCCTGTGCTGCTCACTGCTGCAGTAGAGAAGTTGGATCCAAATGGGGTCTCAGCCCAAGGGTCATGCGCTGGATCTGCAGTCATCGAACCCAACCTCCTGTACAATTTTGCATTCAGGCGAATTGCTCTGGACAAGCTGCTCATTGTCAGAGTGCTTGATGTTGTCAGAAGATCCGCAGCTATTCGAACCACTGGTGCTCTCGCACTACCTCTACAAAGGCCTTGTTCGCAGTGCTTAACTGGCTTTCTACTGAGCTCCTCGCTAAACAGGTGGCTAAGTTCACTGCGACAAGACTGAAAGCCCTGTCTCGTTGGCGCGTCGTCCCCTCTGGTCACTCCTCTATTTTGGGGATTGATCCTGTGGCCCCACTGGATATCGATTATCTCCCTGTGGAATACTGTTTTCGCAGGGGTTTCAACTACCTGATTCCGAACAGGAGTGATGGACATCTGACACGATCGTCCCCCCGGAAATCCTGCATGTGTATACCGATGGCTCCAAACTCGATGGCGGGGTGGGTTGCAGCGTGTTTCAGGCGAAAGTAATGGCTATCTTCCGGGCCGCTCAATGAATCCTCGCCGACAGTGTTCCTTTTACCCGCATCCCGATCTTTTCTGATAGTCAGGCTGCCATAAGATCTCTGTCAAACATTGTGAATAACTCCAGGATCGTCAGGGAATGTCACCGCTGTCTCAACATTCACTCTGGGCGCTTCACTGTCAATCTCATCTGGGTGCCCGGGCACTGTGGCATTCCGGGAAACTGTAGAGCCGGGGATGGAGCACTACTTCCGAAATTCTCTTCAATCGACTTAGGAATGTCTAGCTGACCATCGCGCTGAAATTCATTCGAGACGTCAACCTACCCTGGGTCAATGAGGAGTTCTGCTCCACCGCTGGGCTCACTTGGGCCTCAATGGTTGCACACCAACCAGTTACTTGGACTTGGTCGTAACATCATCTCGATCGCAGTGGCCATGCTTACAGATCATTGCGTCATGGGAAAACACGCGGAAAGGATGCAGCTCCCATTTAACGCCTTCTGCTGTGGGTGCAGATCTGCTGAGGAAGAGGAAACTGTTATCCCCTTTCTTTGTCAATGCCCATCACTTGCGAGGTGCAGATATACCTGGCGCTTCAATACTTGCTAGTTTGACGGAGCTATCGTCCATTGATGTCAAGGATACAGTTTCGTTTATCAAATCTTCGGGCTGGTTTTCCAGCGTGAAGTACTCGTGCTTTCAATGTGCAGCCCTTTCACTGACCAGCTTCTTCCTGGTTTGGAGGAACTTGTTCAGTACAAGTGAGCTTTTGGTATCAGAGCTACCATTCTGACCTAACCTAACCTAGGGCAACACCAACTTATGGTATTAACACTAATTTCGCGGCTTGTCTCTCTTTCGCTTTCGTTGTAATGGCCAATTATGTATGTATGCATGTATTTTGAAGAACAATAAATTGATATTATAAACGGCCACCATAAAGCTCTTATTCCAAAACAATTCATGGAACAATCTTGAAACACAAGTTGAACAAAAAAACTACAAAAATTTCAAGACCTGTGGAAAGTTTTCTTACAATATGCAGACTTCTTGAAGGTCTTTCTCTAATATTGAAATTGGTTGCACGGTGCGACAGTGACCGCGTAACTACATAGTCTAAGCTATTCAGTAGGTTTAGTAGAACTGAAAAATACTTTATTTTTATATACTTTTATTTTTCTCGAACCCTCCGAATTTGTTTTATTTGACGAAAATGGTTTTTTTTTATCTTTTCACACAAAATTATTGATTAACCAAATATGTTTGAACCTATTTTACAAATCCAACATTTTCTAAAAAGGGGAGAGATTAGCCTTTAAAACGGTATACATAAACGTTTTGTTCAAACTTATATGTTATGAGTTTTGATAGGATAAACTTGGAAAATATTATTTTTTTCTTGTTTTTTTCAAATTTAGCTATTCTTAATTGAAAAATATAATTAAATAATATTAAAGAAGTAAAGGAATTCTGAAAGTGCATTATCTTGTGAAGAGATTGCCACTTCGTTTGATCAAATCGACAAAAATTACCGTAGTTATTATTTAAATAATATAACAGTCGTGTTATATTTTTTATATATGTCATCTTATCAAATAAACTTTTAGTTCAAAAATTTTAACAAAATGATTGGTTACGACTACCAGAAGTCGGCTAAGATTTGTATTTTTTGCAAATATTATTATTTCTTTTTGCGCAAACATTGTCCAACTTCAGGTAGTCGCTCAAACATGAAATTGACACATTTTGCGATAAACAATCAAGATTCATCAAAAATTCTGAACATTTTTGAACAAAAAGTTCATTTGAAAATAATATACATATAAAGGGTGATTTTTTAATATTATCATTTTGGCAACACTGGTTTAAACAGCTCACGCACGTTTCGTGTTTTGTTTCACTGTCAAACATCTTCAGTTTGGTCTATAATTTAACCATGAATCGTCTTACAAACGAAAAACGCTTGCAAATCATTGAATTTTATTATCAAAATGCGTGCTCTGTTAAGAAAGTTCATCGCGCGCTTCTTCCATTTTATGGTCAGTTTAATCGACCCACTGAAGCGGCTATTCGGGCTATTGTGACTAAATTTCTCACCAAATTTACATTGTTGGACATTTTTCATATCTGATTGTTGAAGTGATCGGACGTGTTTATGTTTGTGCTCCTGCAAGATTTTTGTGTAGTATCTGTGTTTTTGAAGTTTTGCATCCTGAAAATATTTTCTATAGTTGCATTTTGGGCAATAAATCGTGACATAAAAATAGTTAAAATAACATAAAAATACCGATTTGAAATTTATCAAAGTGAAATAACGCATAGCAACAGAGTCTAACTCTTCATGCAATATTTATTTATAATTTACAAAAACAAATATAAAACGGACAATCTTATTCTTGGTGACTCATCCTCAGAATTAAAACAAAATTAAGTAACTGAAATTGAACAACAACAAACTTACACAGTATCTTTAATCCTAACACCTACATAGCAACATTATCCTAAACAAAATAAAACAAAAACAAAAGTAAACAAATTAAAAACAACCAGCTGTTTTACACTAATTACCGGTTTATTAAGTGCTGCCAAATTTATCTAAAGTATTGACAGTCAATTTATATGTTAAACATTGTTACTTTTTGTAATCACTACTATTTATTGCAACTGCCTTGGTTTGTGAATTTGCTAAAGGTCGTATATTGCGGTTTATACTTTTAAATTAATATAATGGAGTGTTCAAAAGCAAATTGTTCCACTACTGGGAATGTTAGGATGGTCTCATGCTGGCTATGTATGAGCCTCTATCATATAACTTGTAGTGGTCTTAAGGCTCGTGATGCTGATGCGTTAGCTGATCCACAGAAGTTCCTTCAATGGACTTGTCCTGATTGTAGAAAAGTCAATATCGAATTCTACAAACTGTTTAAGGACTCTAAGGTTAAATTTAACACAATTAGTAATGATCTCATGGAATTGCAAAAGAAGTTTACAGAGTTTGGTGAGTTATTTGCTAAATATCCTAATTTGGATAAATTTGTTAGTAACCAACATTCTGCATCACCTAAACGTAAAAGGGATGGTCTGAGATCTGCTCAAAATGTTTCTCCATTACTACCACCTGCTGCTGATCCGAATGAGAATGTTGTAATGACTCCATCTTGTGAATTGCAACCGTCATATTCTTTGAATAATAATTGTACATCACCGTCCACAAATTTAATTTCACCTTTACCTCGCGCTGCTGATATTTCGTCCGTTACTGAAAATCCTACTAACTCACAACCTACTTCAAGTTACTCGAAAGCTGCTGCAAAAGTCACTGATATTAATAACACCTTGATAACCACACCTAAGCCGTTAAGAGTCATACCACCTGCTAGAAGCATTTTTATCTCACGTTTAGCTTCTGACACTGCCATAAAGGACATTGAATTTTATATAAGATCTAAAATAGGTGACGGGATTAATTTATCGATTCATAAATTTGCATACTCGCAACCGAGAACAATAGCGTCTTTTAAAATTACAGTTCCGGACGAATACTTTGAAAAAATACAAGATTTTAATTTTTGGCCTGCAAAAACATATGTCCGGGAATATGTTTCTTCGGAAAGACAAAGGAATAATATTGTACGTCTACCTACACCGCAGATTACAAAAAACTAAATATTCACTGTGATAGTTTATCAATAGTATATCAAAATGTTCGTGGATTGAATACTAAATTGTCCAAACTCTTCGTTAATAGTCATGATTTTATGTATGATGTAATTGTCTTTACGGAAACTTGGCTTAATGACGGTGTTTTTAATGCAGAAATTCTTTGTAACAAATATCAAATTTATAGATACAATCGTAATACACGCAGAGGAGGTGGTGTATTAATTGCTGTCTCTTCATTATATCCATCAGAACAGTTTGTAACTGACACTTCCAATATTGAATTTGTTGCTGTTGTTGTAAAATTAAAAACGTCTAAAGTCTACTTCTCGTGTTCTTATGTTCCCCCTGATTCTGACTATGCTGTTTACTCTGATCATGTTGACGCAATAACATCTGTTGTCCAATGTGCCAAAAAAGACGATTCTGTTTTTGTTATGGGTGATTTTAATCTACCCTCAATTATATGGAAACATGTACCTGATGTGCCTTATTTAATTCCGATTAAAACTAAGACTTGCCATGACGTATTCCTAAACGATATTTTTGGACTATCACTGTATCAAATAAACTCACTTTGTAATGACTTTGGAAAAATACTGGATCTTATATTTGTTAATGATGTTAATCACTGTAGTGTTTTACGTTCTGAACCGGTAACTTTGCCTGAGGATCGATATCATCCGACCTTAAAAACTAATTTTTCCCTTCCAACGAATTTCAAAGATAAGCCTTCGAAAATAAGTAAAGTTTACTGTTTTAATCGAACCAATTACCATTTATTTAATGACATGATGAAAAATACTTGTTGGAATGAAACCTTATCTATTCCTGTTAACAATGATTCTGATATTGACTTGATGATTTCTAACTTTTATAAGAAAGTGCATTCAATAATTGAAAATTGTGTTCCCTTAAAACCTTCATATACTCTGGTTGGTCCACCATGGAATTCGAAACAACTGTCACGACTGAAAAATCAAAAGAACAAGTATTACAAGAAATACAAAAGGTCTGGCTCGATTATTGATTATGGAAGATATTCTATTTGCCGGTCTGAATATAACATTCTAAATCACTTATTATATAAAACATATATGGACAAAATGAAAAATAATTTTATTAAGAATCCTAGATCTTTCTTTACGTTTGTAAATTCCAAGAGAAAATCAACTGGTTATCCATCCTTTATGAAATTTGCTGATAAAGAATCCGGAAGTGTTGATGTCATATGTGATATGTTTGCTGATTTCTTCGCCAGTACTTATTCTAACTCCGCTTACATGGATACAAATAATTACCCTTTCCCGTTGACATTGGCTCCAGTAATATCTATTCCAACTTTTAGTGACTGCGATATTTTAGTAAACCTGAAAAGGTTAAAGATGTCTTTTCGTCCTGGTCCTGATGGGGTTCCAAGTTGTATTTTAAATCGATGTGCAGAATCATTCATCACACCATTAGTCATATTGTTTAATACCTCGATTAATTATGGATATTTTCCTATGTTTTGGAAGGACTCGTATATTATACCGCTTTTTAAATCTGGCAATAAGTCTGATGTTACAAATTATAGGGGCATTGCAAAACTGAGTGCTATTCCAAAAATGTTCGAGAAACTGGTTGCCGATTTTTTGAACCATCATACTTCATCGTTACTATCACCTCATCAACATGGTTTCCGAAAGGGCTGCTCAACAACGACTAATGTGCTTCAGTTAACATCCATGGTAAATGTGGCCTTTTCTCAACAGAAGCAAACTGATGTAATTTTTACGGATTTTAGCAAAGCGTTCGATAAAGTGAATCACAAACTACTGTTAACTAAATTGGATTTAATGGGTGTAAACCATAGGAGCTTAAGATGGCTAGAGTCGTATTTGACTGGTAGAAAGCAGACTGTATGTGTGAACAATAGCTTATCTAAATATATTTATGTGCTATCTGGTGTTCCTCAAGGCAGCCATCTTGGTCCACTTCTTTTTTCGCTGTTTATAAACGATCTTCCCAACATAATTAATTTTGCCAATATCTTAATGTATGCTGACGATGTAAAACTTTTTCTCTCCTTTAATAATTTCATTGAGCATATTTATCTTCAAAGTGATCTCAATAATTTCTATTTGTGGTGCGAGTACAACATGATGGAGCTGAATATTAAAAAATGCAAATGTATGCGGTTCTCAAGAAGTAATTTTGTCGCGGTTAATTACTTGCTTGGAGGTCATCAACTGGAAATAGTGGACTCTTTTATTGATCTTGGGATCCTATTAGACACAAAATTAAACTTTAATGATCATATCACTTTGACTGTAAATAAGGCAAGAAGCACTCTTGGCTTCATAAAACGTTGGGCAAAGGAATTTACTGATCCATATATTACTAAACAGCTATACATATCGCTTGTCAGACCTATTTTGGAGTATGGTTCTATCGTTTGGGATCCTCACTATAATGTTTACAGCGAACACATTGAATCTGTTCAGAAACAATTTCTACTCTTCTGCTTGCGTGGCCTTGGATGGAATTATTCGGACATGCCTTCATATACTAGCAGACTGGCTTTAATAAAACTGCCTACCCTTAAGAGTCGTCGAACGATGTTAAATATATCTTTTATGACTAACCTGATCAATGGTAATATTTGCTGTGAATTTCTGTTAAGATCTGTTAAATTCAATGTTCCTCGTCGTAACTTCCGCTGTTATAATCTTATTTATATTCAATTCTGCAGAACTAATTATGCTGTTGCTGATCCATTAACTAGAATTTGCCGTCAATTTAATTATTTGTCAGACTTTGTTGATTTTTCTTTAAATTCTTGCGTTATAAAACGGAATATTATTGTTTTTCTTAATTCTTAACTTTTCCTAATTTTTATTGTAATAGTTACGTTATTTTTGTAGAAACTGTTTGTAATTGTATTTAATTTTATTCGTACCAATTTTTGTTATTAGTCAGTAAGGAATTTGTCCATTGACTTGAATAAATAAATAAATAAATAAATAAATAAATAAATAAACCACCAACACGCTAACGTAGAGTCCGAACTGAAGAAAATATCGCAGCTTTATCGGCCAGTGTTAATGATGACCATCAATAATCGATTCGTCGCCGTTCGCAGCAATTGAGCCTCTGTTACTCAACAACGTGGAAAATTTTGCGGAAGGATTTAGGTGTGAAGCCTTTCAAAATACAGCTGAATTGAAGCCGAACGACCTACCGCAACGCAGAATTTTTGGTGAATGGGCTCTTGGAAAGTTGGCTGAAGATCCACTTCTCTATCGAAAAATTGTGTTCAGCGACGAAGCTCATTTTTGGCTCAATGGATATGTAAATAAGCAGAATTGTCGATTTTGGAGTGAAGATCAGCCAGAAACATTGCAAAAGCTACCAATGCATCCAGAATAAGTCACAGTTTGGTGCGGTACATTGGACCGGACTGATGCTGCGAATCGTAACGTAAATGTGAGCGCTACCGTGAGATGATATCCAACTTTTTTTTGCCCAAAATGCAAGAGCTTGACTTTTATGACATGTGGTTTCAACAAGACGGTGCCACATGCCACACAGCACGCGTAACAATGGACTTATTGAAAGGCGAATTCGGTGAACATTTTATTTCACGTTCGGGACCGGTCAATTGGCCGCCTAGATCATGTGATTTAACGCCTTTAGGCTATTTTTTGTGGGGCTATGTTAAAGCTAATGTCTATACAAACAAGCCCGCTTCAATTGACGCATTGGAAGACAACATTGAAGCATTTATTCGTGAGATACCGGCCAAAATGTTGGAAAGAGTATGCCAAAATTGGACCAAGCGGATGGACCATTTGAGGCGCAGTCGCGGTCAACATTTGTATGAAATAATCTTCAAACATTAAATTATATGGATGGATCGATTCAAATAAAGATTTCATGCATTTTTCTGAATTTTATGTGTTTTTTACTTTTTAATTTTCCTATAGCTCTTAAAAAATCACCCTTTTATATCTGTGGCAATACATAATAATAGCTTAAGTCGACATAAGTGCTTTTTCATTTTATTACATATTCTTATTCTCTTATTCAAGATCTATCACTCAGCTAAATTTCATGTATAAAATGTCATTATTAATAAAACTACGTATTTATATTTTATAAACTCAATTACCAAACACAGTTTATTTTAGACAAAAACCTTAATATCTCAAAACGCGAAATTTCGACTTAAGCTATTATTATTATTTAATGACAGAGATCTATGTATATATATGAAAAATATAACTCGACTGTTAGACTCTTTAAATAATAACTACGGTAATTTTTGTCCGATTTGATCAAACGAGATGTCAATCTCTTCACAAGATAATGCACTTTCAGAATGCCATCACTTATTTCATATTTTTTAATTAAAGTTTGCTACTATGAACGGACGAACTTAAAAAAAATTCGCATTTATCAAGTTTACCTCATCAAACCCCATAGCATATTAAGTCAAATAGTATATGTATGTATATCGATTCGAAGGCCCATCTTTCTCCTTTCTAATAAGGTTTAAGTTTTGGACATCAGTTCAGAAATGTTTGTGTAATCAAGAAATTTGTGCGTAAAGTCCAAAAAAACAGTTTTTGTCAAATAAAAGAAGTTTGGAGGGTTCGAGAAAAATAAAAAAAGTATTTTTGAGTTCTACTCAACTGACTGAACAACTTAGATTAGGTAGTTTTACTCGGGTGTATTTAATTTTTTGTAATTTGTCGCATAGTGTTATTTAAGAGAGAAGGAAACTATTAAAAAGAATTTAACCCATATGATGATTTTGTCTACCTTTAATGGCGTTGTGCTAATTACGTGACCAAGGCATTTTTGCTTTTGTAAATTAAAGTGTTATTTATTGCTAAATTCTTTTATTGAAGTTCGCTTTACTTCATAAAGTACTTAAGTATACCACACAGAATATTTAACTGCCCTTAAATAAATTTTGAAAAAAATATTTCTTTTTTGTTTGTTACTGGAAAACGGGTGTGCTAATTATTAGACCACCACTGTATGTATGTAAATACGTGTAAAAAAATTTCGTTCTTTGGCCAGTTACCAACTGTGTGTATTAATCCCGTTATTATTATGTATAATGAAACCAAGAGCTAGAAAATATTATTAAAATGTACGTTAATAAGATATTTTTGTCTAAACCAAATTAATTTGTTAAGGGCAAACCATAATAAATTTTTATTTACACAGCAAACATCTCTCAGTACATGTACGTGATGACATGTACGGCATTATATGTATATGCACGTATTCACTCGAATACTTTCAGCAGGAAAAGGTTTATAAGTGTACACAAATGTTACCGAATCTCAGAGAAATTCTCTCTTCATTTTTAACTTAGTAGCACAATGATACACAATTAGAAAAATTGTCTCTGCAGAGATAGGATATTAAATTAGTTCGTTTCTAATATAATTATTTCGTTTAGATTGATTTAATTACAAATATTTTTACGATCGATATTATAGAAATACATATGTACGTACATACAATAATTTACTTGTCATAATTTTCTCAAGGAGACTATGTCGTGTAAGGCTCAAATGAAAATTCCAGATTAATTTTATAGCCACATTTTATGTTATATTTGCAATATGTATGTATGTATGTATGTGAATGTGGTCATAAATGAGGAAGTGCATAAAAAGGGCACGCATTGATGGTTAATTTCTTGTCTTCAACATTAATGTTAACATGGAATATTTAATTTAGTACTTCACCAATTTCCCCCTTCCTTCAGATTTACTAATTATTAATGAATGTATTATCTATACCTATCTACTTGCAAGATGTTCAATTGATTACAAATATCATTATTATTGGTCAGTTCGTTTGATTTTGTTTGCTACCGCGTTATTTTATTCCCATTCCCACAAAACAAATCAATTTCGCAATAATGGAATTAAAAGACATCGATGAGGAAGGATATTTGGTGTCCAATGCAATATTCTAAACAAACGAATGTAATTTGCTAAGTATAACAAAAGGTAAAAATACTATTTACTTGGGCTACTTTGGCAAGACAGTGTGTGTTTAGATGGAAATTACCCGTATAAATCGGAGTTTTTTAAAAGATTGATTAATAATGTGATTTTGAGGTTGTGAACAAATTAAGCAAACATTGTTTTGTTTATTATTTGCATTATTCATAACATAAATGTTGGTTTAGGTATTTAAAGATATCGCCACAGTCAAGTAGGAACTGTGTTTGTTTAAAATATGAAAGCTCTCGGTTCAAAACCCATCACAGATATCTCGAACAAAATCGAAAAACGAAAAAATATTTCTTTCGGCGACTTCTTCGCAGTAGTCTTCTAAGAAAACCGTTAAGCAGACAACGCAAAACATTAAATGAAATCATACAGTTCCATATTGTTACATTTTTAACTTTTTAAAAACGTTTAAAATATGAGTTCGTTGATTGCAAACAAAATAAAAATAAATTTTGTATTTATTTTTAGATAAATTCTTTATTGTTCGCACAATTTTATGTGCCACTGTTCACAACTTTATGTTACAACAACAATTTGCTTAGTTCGTTATTCGTCTTTACACTAACAATTGTCTTTACAACGGCGATCTTCAAACCATGACTGGTTTCTTCACATGCAACGCGTCTTCACACAAGACTGACTGAATTCTAACTACTGGTTGCCTGCTTTGTCTTGCCTTTTTATATGCTCACGTAAACAGTTTGACGAAGGTTCTTGATGTCAAAAGTTCGTGGTTTCGTTTTCTCGAGAACTCTATCGCGACTTCATTGTTGTTTGTGTATTTTGTTTACATTGCTTATTGTTGCGTTCTCGCTTACTTGTCTATCCCCTTTTCTTTCATACTGATGTTGTTGGTTTACTTGCAACAAGTTCGTTGTATTTGCTTGTGTAGCTTTTGCTCATTTTAATATTAAACGATGTTATATCGTTTCCATTTTCCTAACAATATTGTGTTCAACACTTTGCTCTGAAACTATGATCTTGGCTAGCTTTGATGTGTTCTTTATTAGTAGAAACATTAGATTTATTCATCAGAAAGTGGAGAAAACTCAAGATCAGACACCTCAATGTTAGCTGAAGGCATAGTCGAAACATCAGCAATATCTCACATCCACGGACAGTGCGAAGATTATTAATTTAAAAAAAATTTCGCAGTAAGAGACCAATCAAATTGATTTCCTAATCTGTATATACATATTCTTTCGGCACTGAGTTTTTTACGTCGTACATAAACCTTAACTTTTAATGTTCGATTGAATTACACAGAGCAAATGTATAATGAAGATTTAATATTATTAAAGTATATGTGTTGAAGTCACCGTGGTCTAGTAGGTAGTGTGTTGGCTTACTAGACGAGAGACCTCCGTTCAAACTTTTGTTGAAATCATATCTGGAAATAAGCATTTACTAGCAAACGGTTATGCAGGCAGAGTTCCTCGCAGAAAACCTTTGATGTGTAAAAAAAATAGGAAACTTCGCGTTGAATTTGCACACAAGCACTTAACCTAACCTAACCTAGTTCAGTTTGTTCTGAAATGATGGTCGAGGAAAGGTTTGGCTCAAAAGGAATGCCAGACTTGACCCAAAGAATATTGTTCCAACTGGAAAACAAGGTGGTGGCAACGTAATGGCTTGGGGAGCCATAGCAACGTCTGGAGTTGGCCGGTTAGCGTCTATAGATGGTATTATAAAACGATACTATTATAAACAGCCATTAGAATGTAATTTACAGACGTCTTGTGATACATGAGGTCTTGGCCAGCATTGGATTTTCCAACAGGAAAACGATTCCAAACATACAGCACATATTGTTAGAGATTGGTTGATAGATAGAGATTTGAGATATTTTGAAAAGAAAAATCCACTCTGCTGACGTAACGAACAACTTTTACAAAGGATCTGGTCTCAAATAACTCTGTTTCAAATATGACTGAAAATCTGATCGCATCAATGCCAACACCTCTGCAGGCAGTAATTGATGCGATTGGTTGGCCGACAAAATATTGATTTTGTAAAAAACTTTTCTGAGATTATTTATTTCACATTTTGAAAAACGAATTATTGTACTGTATGAACCCTCCACCTGGGCAACAATCTTGTCGCGATGTGGGGGCTTAAGTGTACTTCGATTCCCTCTGGGACCCAGAGTGAGTTGGAGTGCATGACTAAAGGCTACCCTTATATCGTGGGAAGACTCTGTTCGGATCGACGTCATGCTTGGTCTTTTCGAACCGTCGTATCACTTATATTTTTTCTCATACCCCTTGGCACTGGGGCTGTAGCTTTCTGGACCGAGTTGCGTATGCACGGTAGCACCGGGGTAAAACCTGCAGTGTGAACGGCTCCAGGCTAGAAGCTGCCCGTCCCGTGGCAGGCCTCAAAGTACGTTCCTTGTCCGTCACCGTTAAGTTGGTGGTGTAGATTCGGTTGAGGAGATTCCCGATTTGTACCCGGTCTGGCTATGACAACCCACGCATGGGCTACCTGCTGGCATAGATAACCACGGGACCGTTTATGGGTAACTACAGATCGCGGGCAAGGATAGCGGCTTTGAGTGGGGATCCTTTAGCCATGAACAATAACAAACAAAAAACCAAGGCATCCACTCTTGCCGGTGGACGCACAACACTGTCCAGGCAGGCTCCTGCTAAAAAAGCATTTGCCCCCGTCAGAGGTGTCAAGGTCCCTGCGACTTTGGCAATACCTCGCTTGGCAGACAAGGAACCGGTAACATAACTGGTCTGTAGTGCTGCCACATCTTTGGCCTTGGTTGACGCACCTTCCCCCAAAGCACCATCCAACTCCAGATCTGCTGTGAATGTGCCCATGCACTCTTCGGATGCCGTCAAGACATTGGTACACAAGTCTGGAGCGCAGGCCTTCGACACCGATCTACCTTCTGGTATCAAGAACACCCTGAGTGCAAGCATCAGGGCGTATAGAACCCGCAGGTCGGCTATGGGCATAATTGCTAGAATAGGCTCTGTCGACCCAGCTCTTCTTTCGTAAGATGATAAGAGCCGTTTGGCGTGGACTAAATGATCGACCCCCGCCTCTCCGATCAGGGCAGAAACGGCCGCCAAGAAACAACGATCAGCACCAAGCGCACCAAGTTTGCCAATCCCAGAATCCCCCTACAAGGACTCGCTCATCCACGAAGCCTAGACGCCCCGAACCCAGTAGGACCACCAGAACTCTCAGCGAGGTAATAAAGGATGGCCTTACATGGGCCGAGACAAGTCGTCTGCACAAAATGCATCCAACATCCTGACGGTAGCTGGACTGAGGCCAAGTGTAGTGGGCTATTAGATCCTTTTAATCATTCAAGTCCCCAGGACCGGATGGTGACATTTAACATTAGCCGCTTGCCATATATGACGCTAGTCTTAGGCTCCTTTATATCCCATGCGGCTGGATAATATCTAGGGTGATCTTCATACCCAAGGCTGGGAAGCCGTACCACACTAAGGCGAGCGACTATAGACCAATCAGTCTAAAAACAGATCTTGATTTGTAAAGCAAGAGGCTGAAATTTGGTCACATAACAGTACATCAGTAACAAATACGAGATCGATTAGACAGCTGAAAGTTAAGTGGAAGGGAGTTGGAAAGGACACATTAAAAGGATTAAGATGGAGAGACGACATTGAAACACTTAACGTATTATTGAGTAATTGATTATTATTAAAATCACCAATAATAATAATGTCGTCATATTGAATGGAAATTTCCTTAAGAATAGAAATAAAGGGGTCAAAATTTATATTAGAATTCGGTTTATAAACACTACCTAATAAAACCTTCTTCTTATGGGTGAATGAAATATCAAGAGATAAATATTCCATTTGACTACCACACTAAGGGGCATTTACCCTCAAAAGCTGGCCAAAAAGGCAAAAATGAATTTTAAGAAACTGAATATGCAATTCGATAGATAACAAAATATATAGTGAATTGCATTATATAGTGAATTTTCACAACTTTAAGTTGAGATTTGTAGATTTGAGACGATGTCAAAGTCAGGAAAGTGAAGAAAATTAAATGCATTTTTGGTGTTTTTTTGAAATTTTAATAGGTTCATATGATATTTTTTTGTGGCTAAACGAATAGAGATTTTATATTGATTTTTTTTACTTGAAAGGTATGAGCAACTGCTACTTTCAGTTTTTTATATATATATATATCTCATATATTAATGTTAAAATTATTCGTTCAAAATTTAAAAATAATAAAAATTTCACATTTTTTTACCCTTCCCAAAAAAATGATAAGGATTTTAAAGGTGAAAGTAGTTTTTAGTAGTTTAATGTTATACACCACAAGAAAATATGAACTCTCTACATTCAGGAACAGAAAAAAAAAGTTTGCGCAAATTTGCGCAATTATTTTTGGCGATTTTTTGAAAATTTTACTTTTTTAAAGAAAATTAAAAATTAATTTTTAAAACTGAAAGTAGCAAGTACTCAAAAATTGTTATATACCGCAATAAAGAATGAAATCTCTATTTTCATTCTTTTTACCTGTAAACTGGTAAAAAAAAATAATAAAATGACCCTTTTATAAGCTGCAGTACACAAAAATCGCGAAGGAATAGAAAAGCATTTTCATGAGATACTATTAAATTACTCCTTCCTGACATTGATGATGAAAATGATAACGATTTTAACGAATGTATGTAGTTAGATTCACTTTTTAAGTATTTTTAAGTTACATAAGTATTAAATAATGTAAAATAAATATTATAAATAAATATTAATTATCATAGAACTTTAAAAACTTAATTACATATATCGACTATTATAACAATATGAGATGTATGTTTGATTTTCTTAATGGGCCGTATGTGGTACCTAGGGGCACTTATGATCCGATCATAATAAAATCAGGTAAAATGATTCATATTCATATTAAACATGTTCACGTCGAATTTCATCGAGGTAATAAAATTTTTAAGCCAATTATAATTGCTAAACATATTTTCTTAAGGGGCCCTATTTCAGACTTAGGGGCAATTATGGACCAACCATAACAAAATTTGGTAATATGATTTAGATTTACAAAATACACGTTCATACCGAATTTCATCACGATACCGATGTTTTTAAGCCATTTATAAGCTCAAGCGTGAATTTCTAAACGGGACTTTATATGGGGGCTAGGGTCAAATGTGATCCGATTTTCACTAAACTTTACACAATGATTTCTTAGTACTCAGAACTAATCCGTACTAAATTTTATCATGATTGTTGCATAATTACCATAATTATGTGTAAATAAGTGAAATTTCGGGGTGAATTTGTATGGGGGTTAGGCGAAATCACGGACCGATTTGAACAAAAATCAGTTGGGTTCATCCTTGGGCCTAATTATCACTAACACTATCAAAAAATTCCAGCCATTAACTCATAAAACACTTCTATTAATTTTGGCCAGGTTTTCAGGCAAAATTCCCCTCTGTGTACCAATTTCAGTTAATACCTTTAGTTTGCACGGAGTACCACTTCGAACATAAATTGCAACTCCGCCTCCAAGTTGAACATCATCAGATTTGTCATTATCAGGAAACAAGTTAAATGGCGTGCTCAGGAAATAACTGGTTCAAGCTATCAATGTCTTCAATTAGGATTGTGTCTTCGTTCATTTGTTTCCTGATGTAAACGCAACCCCTCTTAGTGAATGGTAAAGGAAAAAGTTTTCTTTCTTCAAGTGAATTGTAGCACATAGGGTTTTAAAGTTGCTTTGTGTTAGATTCTCGTAACCGTAAAATTTACGTCCGAGTTGTAACCGTTGTTCCTGAGCCGGAAAGTAAAACCCTTGTGCTGTTTTCTATAGTTGGCCAATGATTTTAAAAAGAAGTTTTTGTCGTAAGCAGACCAAAGTTTCACAATTATAACGGCATTTTTCGAGGTCTCGTTATGTTTATTGTTGTGGTTCCTCAAGTGGTAGATGGATTTTAGGTAAGGATGGGATTGCCTATGATGTTACAAATTCTTTGAAAAATCTTTGGTAGATTTTTCTCTTGAGTGAACGGAATTTCATTAATCCTGAGCTCGGTTGAAACAGGATAGTTCTCTTGTTGCCGCAATTTTATTTTCAGGTTCATTATTTCCACGCGCATACTTTCCATTTCAGAAGATTTATTTTCGAGAATAGTTACTCTCTTATTTATCTCAACCAATTTATTCTCGAGGATATTTTATTTCTTACGCAGATCTTTAACAAGATCTTCTTTAAATTCTCTGAATTTTTGATCTATAGTGTTCAGAATCTGATCGGCGAATTTGTCCAGCCTTTTGTCCATACAATTTAGTAGTTTAAAAGGTGAATCAAGTATTGATGGTCGTGAAGAACTTTGTTGACTATCCGCAATACGTTTGTTGACAGGTGTTTTTGACAATCCACCTGAGGTTGATGCAATAATTTACGAATTTTCGTCAGTAGGCATGATTGTAGTGTTTTTGAAAGTTATTAGATTTAGGTTTACGTTTTATTTATTTTCTTATCCTTCCTTCGGTTATACATTGAATATAAGTGAAATTAAAATTAAAACTTTTGAATTTAACTGCCGATGCTTGTGATAAACTTGCGATAACTTGGCAGCACTTATTAAACTAGTATTTAATTGGTTATTCGTAATTTATTTACTTTTGTTATGTTTTTATTTTGTTTTTGTTTTTGTATTGGATAATGTTACTGTGCAGTTGTTAAGATAAAAACGCGGACACTACTAATTAAAGATACTGTGTTGTTTCATTGTTGTTTATTTTAAAAAGGATATATGAGCTGTTCAGTGCACAAAGTGATTAACTCCACTTTTGGAAAAATCTTAAATTTAAGTGTCAAGAAACTTAGGGTCCGAACAGAGTGGGCGCTGATGCCGAGCGGAGCTTATTGGCGCTTAATTTCATGCGAGAAGAAAATTTGTATATAACACAGTGAATGCGAGAATCAGCGCTGAAATTCTGTTTATTGCTTTTATGTCATTTAGTCTTATTGTTCATTTGTGTTTATAAAATTGCAATTACACTAAAAAGCAGGGACCGAAAATAACTGTTATTTTTGAATTTTTGACTAAAAAAAGCAACCGCAAGGAAATGTCGGAGAACAAAACCAAGTATGCCATTTTGATTGTCTTGGGCCAAATTTTTATAAAATGCGATGCTTTTTAAAGACATGATTTTTATTTTTTAGAAAAAAAATAACTGTTATTTTTTGATTTTTATTTTTTCGAGCAAAAATAACACTTATCTTTGACTTTTATTTTTTCGAGCAGGAATAAAAGTTATTTTTTAACTTTTATTTTTTCGAGCACAAATAAAAGTTATTTTTTGACTTTTATTTTTTCGAGCAAAAATAACAGTTATTTTTGACTTTTATTTTTTCGAGCAGAAATAAAAGTTATTTTTTAACTTTTATTTTTTCGAGCAGAAATAAAAGTTATTTTTCAACTTTTATTTTTTCGAGCAGAAATAAAAGTTATTTTTGTTTCAATTCATGATGAATTCATAATATTTATTAAAAATTTTTTAAAAAAATTAAAGTAATTTATGTCAGAAAATTATTAGAATTAAGTTTTGGGTATATTAAACACTAATCTTTGGTTTGAAATAACCAAAATAACTTTTATTTCTGCTCGAAAAAGCAAAAGTTAAAAAATAACTTTTATTCCTGCTCGAAAAAATAAAAGTTGAAAAATAACTTTTATTTCTGCTCGAAAAAATAAAAATCCAAAAATAACTTTTATTTCTGCTCTTAAAAATAAAAGTCAAAAAATAACTTTTATTTCTGCTCGGAAAAATAAAAGTCAAAAATAACTGCTATTTCTGCTCGAACAAATAAAAGTCAAAAAATAACTTTTATTTCTGCTCGAAAAAATAAAAGTTAAAAAATAACTTTTATTTTCTGACTTTTACGATAAAAGTTATAACAGTTACGGTCCCTGCTAAAAAGGGAAAGAATTTGGTGAATTTCATCATTTATATAATGATTTCAGAAAATCTCCAGCTAAATTTCAACAATATACCCGAATGCACACTAAAAAGTAAACATCAACAATGCAAAAAAGCGCGTAAAACGCTTTGAAACTGTTTTCTCGCACTCATCGGCTTTGATCTCTGCTTTTGTCGGCGTTCACTATGTTATACACAAGCTTATTTGTATTGACTCGTATGTAATAAGTTTTATCGCACTGACAATCTTTATCACACTGATAATCTCGGCTCCGCTTTCAGCGCTTACTCTGAACGCGCCCTTAGGATAGTCATAACTTTTTATATGTATTATAACTTTCCTGAATAGTAAAGACTGTCGCCGTAGTCTAGTAGGTAGCGTGTTCGCTGATTAGACGTAAAGCCCGGGTTCGAGCCCCAGGCCAGACATCAAAACGAAATATGACACAAACAAAAAAAAATATTTCTTCGGCGACTTCCTCTCAGCAGATTTCTGGCAAAAACTCAAAGTAAAAATTGCCATGAAAAGCTTCTCAAAAAACTTCTCTCGTTCGGAGTCGACTTTAAACTGTAGGTCCCGCCACTCATGTATAAAATTAACGCACACAACATGAGTGGTGTTGAGAAGCTAGGCCGTAATCCTGACTGAAGGGTTGTAATGGCCAATTATGTATGGATGTAAATCGATTAACTTCACCAGTCACATGAAATTTACAACATTACTGACATTATTTTTTTTGGCTATTCTTTCTTATTAATTTTATATACCATTAGATGAAAGCTATATATGTATTTATGTATTCTACAATTGGGTAATTCACACAACTTTGTATTGTATATGTTGTATTGAATACATTCGTTTGTTTGTGAACGCTCAATGCTATGCTGTATTGTGTATTTCGTGGCATTCAAACAATTTGATAGCCCAAAACCAACACAACATATGAAAACATATACACATTTTTTTCATTCACACAATTTGATAGCACGAAACCAATACAACTTTTAAAAACGTATGGGAAAAATGTGTATAAGTGTATCGGATTTTTATATGAAAATTATCAACAACAATCATACACTGTTGTATGTTCTTCCAACAATACAATGAATACAACGATATAACGGCTTGTGTGAATTGACCAATGGAAAAAATGTGTATAAGTGTATCGGATTTTTATATGAAAATTATCAACAATAATCATACACTGTTGTATGTTCTTCCAACAATACAATGAATACAACGATACAACGGCTTGAGTGAATTGACCAAATATATATTTGAATTTATATTGCAAAGGCAATTTAAAAAAACAAAAATATATTATTTCATCGTATTTCTCAACTTTTTGTTTTATGGAGTTAATCAATTTGTGCACTGAGCGGCTCATATTGCGAGAAAAAATGCATGCAAGATAATTTTGTTCCTTAGTTGTCTATTTGTTGTTGTTCGATTACTGTTATTTTCAATTTTGTGGATATGAGTCACCCAAAAATTAATCCTTTGCACTCGGCAATGTGATATTATACAGTATAATTTTAGATACAAGTAAGAAATTGTAACAAAATTTGTTTTATATGAATTTGTGGACATTGAAGAAAAAATATTTACAAAAAAATTCAAAAAAGTTGTTATAATTACTTAGCATTGGTACAGTTCCTTTATCCTTTCACGCAAGAAGTGTAATATTATTTTTTCTATATGCCACTGTATTTTTTGATGAAAATTTCGTTTCTTACGTTACGGGTAAAAAAAGTACTTTGGGAATAACTAACGGTAAATTACGAAAACACAACACTGTCTTATTACTGCAGAGATCTTTTCTATTCGACGCTTCAGTACGAACTAAGATCTTGTACATTTGTTCTCTCGATTATCGGATTTCTTAATTATCGTAACAGAAAACTTCAAGAGAACACGTGTTGCGTTGCGGTGGAATAATTTCATTGTCCGTAATCGCTAACAAACTATCATGTAACCTCAGAGAGGACAACCGAGTGATATGCTAGACTTACGTTGTGCCTTCAGAGGGGACAGCCGAGTGCAAAGGATTAAGAATATAATTGTCCGTTGAATAAGATATTTGGTTTTGTAAATTTTAATTATTTCACTTAGAGTCATTATTACAACTTCCCATTAACTAAAGAAAAGATTTTAACGGACAGATAAATTGTTTTTCATTATTATGAGTACCTAATAACATAGAACTGAGCGTTAAGCTAAAGGAAGGCTCATCCCATCTTTAACGTTTAAAGTTAAGTTTATGTTAGAACTTGCCACATTATATATGTATTATTTTCAATATGGCAACTTCAAATTTAAAGAAAATGAACATATACAATAACAAAAACGGAGCCTGTCGTTGCCCGGCACTGCCATACTTTTGAAAACAGTTAACTTTATTTTATCTGTAAGTTGTAAGAACGAAAATAAGTTAAAGATAACTTTACGGTTCCCTTTAGCTAAAGCTACCTTTAATTAAACTCAAGTTTAACGGCAAATGGCCCTTAGATTTTTGTTCCGTTGCTATGCATTATTTAAAGTTGAATTGTTATTGTTCATTGTAGAATTATTTTATTTTTCTATTTGTCGTAGAAAGTTTAAAGTATTTAGTACTTATGTTATGAATGTCTGCATTAGGGGATATTTAAAATTCAAAAACACATACATAGTTAATGGCACTGCACAAAAACTATTTATATTCCTTTATTTTATTTTGTTGGTAAAGAAAGAAATTAAAGAGAAAATATAGCATCAGGCACTTTCCTGCAGGAGTTCAAACATTAACGCGTCTATTCACTTCAAGAATTAATTTTCATAATTTTATAAGAATAATCCTTTTCGTGGGAGTTCTCAAACGTGGTGAAGAAAGCAGACGTCAGCAAAGTTGGAAATGTCAAATCAAAAATGTATCAAAAACATAAAATTAATATTGATTCGGTCTAAAAATATTGCTCTTAACTATATGGACTGCAATCGGCTTGGGATCACTTACTAAGTCGCCTTCATTAATTACAAACTTTCAGTCCATATAAAAACTTTCTAACAAATTTTGAATACATACATATGTACATAATTGGTCAGGATTACGATTTTAGTTTTACGTTGGCGAATCCACATTCTAAAACAGTTCCTCCATTGCCAATCGTAGACAAATTAGTTATAACTCCTCATTATACGAGTATCCACTAACTAGGAGGTTCACTTAACTGTTGCTTGCGCTTACCGTACCTGTTTTTGAATTATTTCCATTATTCAAGGCATCATTATATAATACATGGACTGAGGATTGGCGTGTACCTCTGAGAATAATTAAAAACATGAAAACCAATGAGCGTTTAACGAAGTAGGATACAGAGTACCCTCTATAATTTGCGGTGCGATTGGCACAAAAGTTAATGCATTTTTCCTCAGAATTTTCGCCTTTGGCATATAAATTATTGTTTCTGTCATAGTCACCGCTCACAACGCATACCGATAATTCAAACTTCAGGAATTCTTGGTCAAAACCGGCGTCAATCCTTTATCTTTATGACTTGTAGGCTTTTAGAATTTTAAAATTCGATAATTATGAACACTTCTTTTATATTCATTTTTCATTTTAAGTTTTTCTCGATGTTAGAAATTAATTTCTTGAATGGAGTATTTGCATTTTTCAACCTAAGATGAGATAGACTTCGTTTACTTCACTTTTTATACGTTAATTTATCAACTTTATATTACAGGTTTTTTTGCAACCACCTTAGTTTCTTACTTTATTGCTGCGTGCCCTGGTAGTCTAGTGGGTAGAGTGCTAGGCTACTTACAGTGAGGTTTGGGGTTCGAATCAGAGATCAGCAACGAATCGCTTTTTCGCTACTCATAAGTACTCATGAAATTTTGAGTATGAGTGAGTTAACAGTATTAAAATTCAACTACTCTGATTCATTCCTACTCACTGCAAAGTTGATTTATAAGTACAACGTTGACATCAAACTAATACCATGCGAAATATGTTTGATTCATACGCCTACTCATTCAGATTCATAAATTTAGAAAAAATGATTCGAGTGATTCGAATCATTCATCAGAATTTATAGTCTTAGTTGTTGTTGCATCTACAAAAAAGACGAAAGAAAAGGGCAAACACAGCAGGCAAAGCAAACACACAACCTTCTAGTGAGTATTGTAGTGTTATTACGCGAATCATACTTATTTTGTGATTCTTGTAAATGTTGAGTAAAGGAGAGTCGAAAGTATGAGTACGATCAGTACATCAAACTTTGAATATGAGTAGTATGAGTGTTTTTTCTTAATGTTTTTTAAGGAATTAATTAAATTAATTAATTTATAATTTAAAATTTATTGTTGGACACTTGAACAATGACCGCGAAGACCAAACAGTTTACGAATTAAAAATACCGATCGATTGTAAGGATAATTATCAACTAATTTTATTTTAAAACATTTTCTTAATTCTAGTATGTATATACTTAATTCTAACAGTTAAGAGAAGTTATAAAGAATTCAGCAACTCCGTTTATTATTAATATTTATCTTATTCTCTGTGTTCATTAACCTTAAACTACGTAATATTAGGGCGGTACTAATCTATGATTTTAACAAGTTATTATTGTAGAATTCAATTATTATTAATTATTAGGCATATATTATAATATATTATGAAATAATGATGAGTTGATGTTATGGCGCAACAATGAGTATGATATTAAAATAGGTATGAATGCGTATAAGTATCAGAAGTTATGAGTATGATTCGAATCTACTCATCTTTTTGTATATTCATTGCTGATCTATAGTTCGAATCCCACCAGGCACTGTAGTTACACTGCACTGAACGAAAGGTCGAAGTTATTCCATAAATATAATTGTAATCATAGCTGTCAGATAAATGAAGCATCAAGTCGTCAAATATTGGGGAAAAACCGTCAAAAAATAAGTAAATAAATTGAAATAAATTATTTTTGTTGTAGTAAAACATATATTTTAGTTCAAAAATAAAACATGAAAACAAAAATATATATAATATGTGCTTATCGCCCCATTTTTAAAACGGTAAGATATTGATCAGCTGTGCGGTATACCATATCGATTCCAATAAATACAAAAAATCCATGTTTTTAAGAGAAAAAAGTTGAGAACGGGGTTAATACAATGAATGTATAATGTATTTGAAAACTGTATGTATTAGAATTAAACATTTTAATCAAATCAGGTTTAATCAATATTAAAGTTGAAGCAGTTACAATTGCTAAATTTTAAATAATCTATTTACGCTTTTACACATTGCTTCTAAGCGATATACTATTTTTTTTAGTTTTAAGCAATTAACTTTTAAGGAATTTAGTTTATTTTAAATTAACTTGGCTTGATACTCTCTCTATAATAAGCTGAATAATGTGATAATACTAATATTTCTTAATAAGGGTACTGCCTCAACTTTCAATTTGGATAAAATTCAAAGATCGCAAAATAATATTTTACACATGATTACTTCTGCCTCATGGTATATTAGGAATTCAAATTTACACAAGGACCTTAAGGTACCGTTGGTTAAAAGAGAAATTAATAGACATGCAGAAAAATATTTAAGAACGTTTAAATCCCATCATAACTCGCTAGTGCATGGCATGCAAAATAATAATTTATATACTCGACTAAGAAGGAGGGACACTTTCGCTCTTATCCAAAGGGGGGATGATGTATGCCGTCTAGGGGAATATGAAATTATTTCAAATTAAATTATGTTATCTAGCACTGGTTAAACTTATTTTAATTAGTGCTTATTGTTAGTTCATAAGCCAATGCAGCCGTATGGTGCGATTAATGAGAATGCTGGATATAAATCGAGAAAAGTTACTACAAACATTAAAAGCAATAAGTTTCGATAAAAGTAATATTTACAGCCATAACCTAGCTCTCGAAAAATTGACGGATTAACTGGTTCCACCTTTCCGAGAGTAACGCCAACAGATCACCAATATAACGGGCCCTACGGAAACCGTACTGCTAATTAGGTTGTTGGACTCTCGAAATTTTACAAGATGATAGCTTATATGTATATGTATGTATGGATGAGCGAGCATCGAAGAATAATGTTTCAGTACCAATATGATATCCTACCGTTAAGAGTTTTTAATGTAATTCTTTATTAAATTTAAAAGATTATTCAAAAACGATATACGTACATACATACATAATTGGTCATTACAACCCTTTAGTCAGGATTACGTCCAAGTTTCTTATGTTGTGTATGTTAATTTTATACATGAGTGGTGGGACCTACAGTTTAAAGTCGACTCCGAATGACAGATTTTTGAGAAACTTTTCATGCCAATTTTATTTACTCTCAGAGTTTTTGCCAGAAATCTGCTGAGAGGAAGTCAACGAAGAAATATTTCGTCATATTTCGATTAGTTGGAGATGCCTGACCTGGGGTATGAACCGAGGCCTCACGTCTAGTAAGCCAACACATTACCTACTAGACCAGGGCGACTTCAAAACCGATATACATTCGATAAAACCGTACCAGTAAGAGCATATGCAAATGATACATGCAGCAATAATGACAGGCGGGAAGAATGGAAAAAATATTTCAACTTTTAAAGTTAATAATATAAACATATCGTTAGTATAATTCGCAAAGACGCTAAGTCCATTTTTTCCAAAATTAAGATTTTAATGCAAAACGGTAACATTATACAAAATACATATTTTACAACAACAAAAAATGTCATTATGTAGTTTAAAGTTGTTGTAATTTTGTGGTTGGCAAAAACGATAAGTCCACAAAATTACGAAAAATATTATAAACATGTGCTAATTTTTTGATTTGATTTGATTTTTTTGAATTGATTTTTGATCTAGGTCATTTAAAGAGAGCTATTTTGTAAAAATAATTGCATTTAAAAAGTTTACAAATTTTAAAAACTGAAAATGCTACAATGTTTTTTGTGTCTCCTGTAAAATTTGAAAAAAGGGACTTAACACATTTGCGAATTAGATTAACGATATATACATTCATTACATTAGATTAATACTATATATTGCATTGGATGCGTTAAATTATATAAATATCTCGAAAATAAAATTGATTGATTGAAAAATGTTTGAAATCTATGGACCTTGACTGATGCAAATGAAAATATGTCCCACATAACTAAAAGACGATTTTTAGATAAGTTTTGAGATTCGAAGACTACATTAATAGAATAAAAGTAATCAAAATGAAAACACTATTAGAAATGTTTAGAATACACTGCTTAGTTTGCATATAGCGGATCAATCTGGCATCCGCATTTTTGTAATCTGGAGTCAATTTACAGGCGATTCAGAATTGTAGCGTGTATTGTAAAGGAAACCGATAAATTTATAAAATTCGATATATGAGGCTTTCTAAATCTGTAGAACTTGGTAGTTAAAAATATTTTTTTTTTGTCAGCTAAATATGTATGTACATATGTATGTGCTTTTAGTTTACAGATTTATGTGCATACTCGTGCATACTTTTGTAGATTTAAATGTGTACATACAAACATATGTATGCATGTATGGAAATAAAAAACTTACTCGTACATATATTAAGTTTTTAATCAAATGTATCATAATAAAACAGGAAATACAAATGCGTAAATTTATTTAATTTTTTTTTTTTTTTTTTTTTGTTACTTATTTTTCGATCGCTTTTATTGTAGTAGTGTTTGTTGGATTTCTTTTCTTCCAATCATTTGTTTCAAACTAATCTACAATTATACCGCGAAAACATTTTTCTTAGAATACTTAAAGATCGTGTGTACTTTCTTGTTTTAATCCCTAACAATGAGAAGAAGAGGAGGAAAAAGAAGAGCAAGACCTAAATGAAGCACATAAATATAATACAATCAATAGCGAGATTTTCAGACGTTTTTATTTATAATTTACAATTTCAATTCACTGCAGTCACCATATTGTTTTATTTCCATTTATTGTTGCCGTTTTGGTTTTTGTTTCTTTTTGTAGAAACAAAAAAAAAAAAACAAAAACAAAAAAAAATAAATAAAAAAAGGTTTAATTTTGAAGGGTTCATTATGATTCATAAAGCCTCATTGAAATTCAAGGTTTTCTTTAATACAATTCTTTTATTTATTATTATATTTCGTTTTGTATTTGTATTCTTGTTGTTTCCTTTGCCTAAAAGTTTAAACGTAAATTCATCTTTTGACAGTGACAATGTTTATACTCGCAACATAAAGAACTTGCATGTATGGTATGCTCCGTTTATACCACCGCCATCACCACCGTCATTACCAACGTCGTCGTTGTCGTTGTCGTCAACGTCAACATCAAAATCAAGAGCAGCACCATCAGCCAGTAACAATATTGAGAACAATATCAACAATAAAGGAATCATTGTCCTCATCATCAGCACTAACATAAGCAGTAACAACAACGTATTCGTAACTATTTCAACATCGTTCAGAAGTTGCGCGTTCAGAATCCTGTCTTAAACTTTAACGTACTGGTAAGCAGTCTTCACATATGCGAAGAAGCCTGCCTGAATGCCTGCCTGTTTGCTTGCTTGCTTACTTGCTTTCTTGCTGATATTTGCCATTGTATGTAAAGGATTGTCTTAGGATAAAAGTTATCATTTATACATCCATTGTTTATGCGTGTCTTTTTAATAGTTTACCAGCGCTTTACTTCTTATGATATACCTTCTTAATACAACAACGAAGGCTTACTTGTTGTTGGTATTCTTTATCATCGTATTGTATAAATATATACATACATACATATATATGTACATATATATGTATTTAATGTGTTGCTTATGCTCGTACAAAATACAATATTGAAGTGAATGAGACAAATATTTTCAAAATCAATAGGACAGTTTTTCATATCGTATCGTATTGTATGCATTCCGTGGGTGCTTTTATGTATAATCCAGTGCGAATTAGAAATGTAGAATTAGTTTTTCGATATTCATATGCTTGATATATTGTAGAAGAAGGAAATTCAATTTCAGAAATTAGAAATCTGCTAGGATCTGATGTTAAAATCTATCTTAAAAAATGTTTTCTCGTCTGTTATTTATCTTTATATCCTAGTCACTATTCAATTCAATTTTAATCCTGAATTACTTAATCATTCCTTTCTTAAGCGATCAAAAAAAAAATTGATATCGATATGTTGAATTCTTGTCAAAAATGAAGTTTGTCGTAAGCCTTATAAAATTACTCCGCAAAATGTTGTGATAAAATTATAAATTTTTCAAATTTTAAACACAGTATCACTACAAACCAATACGACACTGATCAAGCGATTTGTTGGTGACACCCCATGAATATCTGAAGAGTGTAATTGTTTTCTGTGTTTTTTTTATTTTTTTCATTCCTTCTGCCTTTTTAATACACATCTATGCACATGACATCAAGGAATGTCAAATAGGAAGTCGCCGTAGTCTAGGTCTAGTCTAGGTAGTGTGTTGGCTTATTCGACGTAAAGGTCACGGTTCAAACCCCAGCTCAGACATCAAAACGAAAACATGAAAAAATATTTCTTTGGCGACTTCCTCTACGCAGATTGCAGGCAAAAACTCTGAGAGTAAATAAAATTGCCATGAAAAGTTTCTCAAAAATCTGTCGTTCGGAGTCGACTTTACCGCCACTCATATATAAAATTAACACACACAACATAAGTGGTGTGAGAAACTACGTCCATAATCCTGACTGAAGGGTTGTAATGACCAATTATGAATGTATATACATATAAATATGTATTAATCGTTAAAACAAAAAAAAACGTTACTGTGCAATATTTTTGGACATTCAACAGGCATTTGAATAAGACAGACCCTGGTTTAGTACATCAGTGTTTTAACTTTAAACGTATTGACAAATGTTCTAAAGCATATGATATCTTCGCTTGAGTTCTTCAAGAAAGTATTTTACGGTGATATTTAAGGATATATATGTATGTAATATCCTACATACAGTCACTCAAACAACTGTCTAGTGTTAACAAATTTCATTCACTTTAAAGTTTGGTAGCAGATCCGAAATGGAATAATGCTAATTAGTCATGTTTGCTTATTTTTGATAACGGAGAATAGTGAGAAGCTAGGCCGTAATCCTGACTGAAGGGTTGTAATGGTCAATTATGTATGAATATTAAAAATATGTTGAATTGTAGTTGCACATAAAACTTCAATAAGCAAATGGACCAAATATCAAAGTAACTGAGAGTACACCTTCGATTATGTACCTAAATTTGTTAAATTTATACATCATTTATTCCAGTCAGTATACCACAGATGATGATTCAGACGAATACAGTGAAAACGAACACTCTAAATGATCTCCAAGACTCGCATTGTATTTTAAAAACTGATGTATTAAAGATTAAGGAAATTGCTAATTGCTTACTATCGGCGGTACAGTTATTCCTATCAGTTGCTGCGCAAAATTTCTAGGGGTTCATATATACGAGTAAGTAAATATAATTCGGAATGATATAAAAATGAAAATGATTATACTAGATGCGAAGATCTAAACCTTAGTTTAGAATTGAAATGGGATTAGAATGTACAAAGTTAATATTAAGCCTAAAATAGTTTATGGATTTCATTTATGGAAATGTACCTACAATTTCATAATATCTGACTTTCCAACAGGGATTCCCGAACTTTGACGGCCATTTTGTTGCAGCTACATCTGTCCGAATTGATCCACTTTTCTTGTGGATTTTTTTTCAAGCCTCAGGTGATTCTGGCCCATAAGTCATAGTCATAAAATTAAGTCGTGGCGGATATTTGAACGATGTTATATTACATATATCGACGCCTCCATTCTATAACGTTCTAGGTGTACTTAGAACGTTTTTAATGTTCTTGCATTTTTAAATTCAAAACGTTCTCTAACTTAAATACTGTCAAAATTTGGTTAAGATTTGGAGTTGTATGGCGCGTGAAAACTTTGAGAGCTCATAACTCAAAACGCACTTTTTCGACTTAGAATGTTATAGAACGGAGGCATCGATATAATAGTATTCATAGGACTTTTAAACGAATTGTAGAATATCTCACACTCACTTTGTTTTCTTTAATTTAAACATAGCCATCAAATATTTGACGCAATAAATCGATTGTGGCATAAGATGTTTGACAAGTTGCACCACTCTGTTGAAACCAAATATTGATCACATCAATACCATAAATTGGTATTGACCAAAAAAAATTGGTTATCATGCTGCGATAGGTCTTCCCATTGATCGTAATGGTTGCGCCGTCCTCGTTTTCAAAGAAATATGGGCCAATAATGCCTCCGCTCCACAAGCCGCACCAAACAGTCATTGAACCCCAAACACGTCAATTTTGTTTATGGTATGGTGCATCATCATGCAGTATCTCGTTGGCCCAATAAATCCCAACATTACTCAAGCGTAAATCGATTCATTACGTTCAGTGGAGACAGATTTAGGTTTATGTTAGAGGATGAGTACTTGCCAATTGAGACAATTATAGTACCCGGAGGTCCAGTTGACCCATTGTACAAACGTCCAAAAGGAGAGAGGATAATAAGGGAGATAGGGGAAAAAGACAGGAAGTAGGATATGGATAATAAGGAAGCGGAGTCTTCCTGTAACTTGGAGTAAAGTCCAAGACGGAATTCTCAACAGAAAACCCCAGCACCTGTACCTCCATCTCCTCATCAACTTGAAGTGAAATTCAGGACGGTCTCATTGTTGTTTTCAACAATGATCACCTGAATCCAGTTTCATCACAGTTCATAATGTTCAAGTTCTTGTGTATTCGTTCGCCTTCCATGTAAATACCACGTATTTTGCTTTTTTGCTTTTGGTGTCGGTAATCACTTCTCTCGATTTATATCGAGCTTTCTCAAACATCGCACTATTAGAGTGGTTATAGATGGCGTCTTTTCCGACGAGTTCAGGATAAATTCAGGGGTACCGCAGAGCTCTGTTCTTTCTCCTACTCTTTTTCTTATTTTTCTTAATGATCTTCTGCCTATTACTTCGAATCCTATTTACTCTTTTGCGGATGACAGCAACATTTGTCATTCATATTCATTTGATCGGAAGCCGAGCCTTCTGGAGATTGGGGCAAGGAGGTCGAACATGAATGAAGCACTCACGAGTGACCTGATAACAATCTCCGAGTGGGGCGTGAGAATTAGTTGCTCATTGGAACGATCACATTTTTCGAGTGTCGAAGGAAGCATTCAAGTGCCTTGGTTTTTTAAAACGGTGCAGAAAATACTTCACTCCATCCAACCTTCTTACTATTTACAAGACCTTTATCCGACCTCGCATGGAGTACAACTCTCATGTATGGGCCGGTGCTTCAAAGTCTATTTTGAAACTTCTCGACCGCGTACAGGAGAGGGTGAAGGTGCTTATTAATGACAGTAGGGTATCCAACTCTATTGATTCGTTAGAGCATTGTCGCAATGTGGCGTGTGTTTCATTGTTCTATCGGTACAATAATGGGAGGTGTTCTCGAGAGATAAGGGGCTTGGTTCCCACTAATCACATATTTTTACGGGGTACTCGTACTTCTCGCAGAGCACATCCTTTTGTGGTTGATTGTCCAGTGAACCGCACAATGCATTACAGGGAAAATTCATTTATTGCCCGCACTGGCCGCTTGTGGAATGATCTTCCTGCGGAAGTTTTTCCCGTCAGTTACGATATTGGTAAATTTAAATCAAATGTCCACAAACACTACTCCTTCTTTCCACCTTCCTATAACCTATTTTCCTAAACCTGCACAATGCACTGCATGAGTAGGGGCCATCCCCTAAGTGCTGGTTTTACTATATGAGGGGGAAGGGAGTTCGATCATGACACAGCCCCCGCCAGCTTGACAAGGATTGGTAGAAAACCTATTACTCACTGAAGCACTCAGGTGTCAGTGAGGCTCCGTTATAATACAGTCGGATTAGACCCCTGACTGCAAACCATCTGCTGAGCACGGATCGCTTAACACTCCAGATTAGGGGTATAGAAATTATACGTGATCGCCTAAGAGACATCAATTCGAAAACAGTCCTCTCACGATATTAGGGTAACCTTTAGTTATGCACCACATCCCCAAACAGGTTGAATATAGGTACACTTAAGCCCCTACATCGCGACAAGATTGTTACCCAAGTGGGGATTATTTTATTTATTTATTAATTACAATACAATTACAAATTATATTCTAATTATATACGAGCGGAGTAACTTGACCATATGCTCGGTGTAGTGTCACAGACCAGAGTCTCTGGTGGGAATCGAACCCACGACCCTCACGCTAATAGTCTAGCACACTACCCACTAGACTACCAGGGCATCCCAATTGCAGATAATATACTGAATTTTGTGACAGAATTGAATAACATAAGTATTGACAGATTCGAAAAAATGGATGGTTCAAATTTAAACCGATAGATTGCCCAGCCGATATTTTACTTGTTGCCAACTATGTATTTCTAATTTGCTTTACAGAAGGTCACTGCAAATTTCTAGTTTCGAAATGATTTTAATTTTAATATTTACGGATATTATATGAACAAAAAGGTTGCACCAAAAGACTGTCGAATGGACATTGTCATGTGTAGCGTTACGACAACCACCAGCAGATTAAATTAATATGAATATGAAAATATCATTTCTACTGTGATTTCATATTCATTAAGTATCATTCATAAATGTATTCACATACATACATACATATATTATGTGATATAAACACTCAGATATTTGTAAGCCCACTCTAAAGAAATTCATTCTTTAATTTATATTAAATTTTATTCATATAAAACAATATCTTTTCCGGTTATTATTTGACGTGTCGAATAACCGGGTACTCAAAATACATAACAAGTTATGTTATTAATAATGAAGAATTTTCTTTCAGGCTTGCTTAATGAATGAAAATAAAAATCCCTTGATATTAAAGAACAGAAATGATAGTCATTGTTTTTATAACACAATAGAAATCGAATAGAATAGAAAATAAAAATAATAAAAAGAAAAAACAAAAAAAAAACAAAAAAAAGAGAAAAAACAACGAAGCAAACCTGGTGAAATAAAAATGAAATCATTCTTTAAAGAATACATTGTAATTGTTTGCAAAATCAAATCTCGACTATTGTTTAATTTCCTGTGTTCTTCTGTTTGTTTTCCAGTGAGCTAGAGGATAGTGTTTTTCTCATGCGTGTGTATGTGTGTGTGTGTACAAACGCATATGCCAGCACAGCACAGCACATACAAACGTGCTCGTCATTATACATTGTCGATGTATGAAAAGGTGTTTTGTTGACCAAAATAGGGGTAACATCTACAAAAACAAAGACCAATAGCGTGAAAAAAAACTCTGAAAAACAAATTTAACGTAAAAAAATAAGAGAGAATTAAAAACAAAAAAAAACTTTCCTCCGCATTATTTTTATAGATCCCATTATTACAAAACATCGGACGGATACTGTGTCTCTTTACAAGCAGTGATGTTTTGTCATTTCGATCTAGAAATACGAGTTATAACAAGTAATTAAAACTGTAGGATTGTTTTGTCTTATTATCATATATGTATATACATATATAGGCGTCTTACATGGTAGTATTGACAAATAAACGATGAGATTTTTATAAAATTTAATTGTAACCATAGTTGCTTCGTTGTTGTAACTCCCGTACTTTTTACTTCTATCTGAATTAGCTCTCAAAATAAAAAGAAAAAATTGGAAATAACTTGTATGTTATTTTAAAACAAAATCTCTCTCTCTCTCTCAGAAGATTGGGATTTAGGGATTGAAACAAATTGGACCAATCTTCTGCAGAGAATTTGTTATTATAATTACTCGTTCGTAACTCATTAGTAATTATAATTGGTAATAATCTTGTAAAGTCGCCGTAGTCTAGTAGGTAGTGTGTTGGCTTAATAGACGTAAAGCCACGGTTCATACCCCAGATCAGACATCAAAACGAAAAGATAAAAAGTATTTCTTCGGCGGCTCCCTCTCAGCAGATTTCTGGCAAAAACTCTGAGAGTAAATAAACGAACCTGTCATGAAAAAGTTTCTCAAAAATCTGTAGTTCCGAGTCGACGTTAAACTGTAGGTCCCGCTCATGTATAAAATTAACGCACACAACATGAGTGGTGTGAGAAACTAGGTCGGTTGACTAAAGGGTTGTAATAACCAATTATGTATATACATATGTATGTATGTATTATGAGGATGAGTGCCCCAGGAAGAACCCTTTTATTTTCTTTAATATTTTAGATATACATAAGTATGTTGATACAAGTTTATTTACAAATAAGTATGTAGGTCACAATTCAGTTAAGGGCCATTATTACAACTTGCCGTTAACTAAAGGGTGGATTTTAACGGGCAGGTTAATTGTTATTCATTATTATAAGTGGACAATAAGATAGAAGTGAGCATTAAGCTAAAGGGTGGTTCATCCTACCTTTAACTTTTAAAGTTAAGTCAAAGTTAGAACTTGCCATATTATATATTATTTTCAATATGGCAACCTCAAATATAAACAAAATGAGCATATACAACAACAAGAAAAACGAAGCTCGTCGTTGCCACTGCGTTAAAAAAAAACTTGTTTAATTGAACATGTGTTATGAACATTGCCATATTTTTGAAAACAGTCCACTTTATTTTATCTGTAAGTTGTAATAAGGAACTAAAGATACCTTTAATTAAACCCAAGTTTAACGGCACGTTGTAATAAGATAATATAATATAAAATAAAGCCCTAAGAGTTATAAAAGGAAGTGATTGTTGATTCAAAATTCAAGTACAAGAAAGTATAAAATTATATACCAATTTTTATTTGTACACATATGTACATACATAATTGGTCATTACAACCCTTCTTATTTGTACAATATTCTTTAATGGAGATTCGGATGTATTGAAATGTGTTTGTAAAGGAATTTGCCACATGTAGATTTCTAGTTTCCTTTAAATGTTTGGTTAATGTGAGAGTGATGAAAATCAGAACACTTTTTAAAGAGTACATGTCAGCCTTTTAAGTAACACTTTAACAAAACATGAATTTCAAATATTTCTTATTATTCTTTAAATATTTTTTATGTTGTGCTGACACAGTACATACATAGTTGTACATAAACTAAGTTTAATAGGGTCGAGCTGTGATAAATGGTCAAGGCCCTCAAAGACAGATATTTAAACAAAAGCCTTTGCTGAAAATATTTGAAGGTTAAATATAATAAAATTTTAGACACTTTCAAGTGTTATAGGGTTTGCTGATACCACGATGTCCACAAACAGTTAGTGGCTTATAATTAACACAATCTCGACTAAGCAGAAAATATAAATATTGTATATGTTAGCTTGTAGCATCTTAAGATCTGTTCGTTAATGTCGTAGATTTGCGTTTTTCCATTCTCACTTCCTAGGGCGGGGTGTGTATATTTACACTTTTGTGGCGCAGTCAATATACTTCAAAATAATCTCCTTAGCACCGACCCATTTTCAGTCGGATATAAGTGAGACGTAAATAGTTTCAGCTTAGGTTTTCGGTTGCTTTGTAATTTAATCATTTCTCATTTAATCTCATCTCATAGTACTCTTTCGCAAAATAGAAATTTAAAAAATTCTCTAAAATTATTATAAAAATAACGCATCGAATAATCGAATATTTTGTATCACTAAAACGTATTTTCACAACTTTATGGATTCAAATCAATCATCATGTGCGTAGCATTGTTCTGTTTCTGTCACTGTTTAGAATGATTTTTATTTATAATGGTTTTTGGTATAGCCGTGGAAGACATTGCTGGATTTACAATAACACAATACGAAAAAAAAAACTAACGGTGGTTGAATGCGTACTGATTCACGTTTCGTCTACCTGTTTAAAAAGTAAATATTTTGTTCTAATTGACAAATCTTGATTAATTTACTTTGTAATGTGAAATATGGCTAAAGAAAGAAATGCACTCTCGTAGTTGACAACAAATCATGAACACCACCACGAAGTACAGGTAGAACATAAAGACTATGAATATATTTCCGTATGTACATATGTGTGTGTATACATATATGTAAGTATATTCTATATAATTTCAAATGATATTGTAAATATATTTTCATTTACAAATCAATTATTATTATTTATTTATTTTTTATTTGTTTTTATTTGTTTTTATTATTATAATTTTTAATTTTAAATTAGTACAATAAAAAAGCAAACTATAGTAGAACTGGTGAGCAATTTTTAAGTGCAAGAATTCACAGTTACAAATTATTCGTGAGATAATTCTGTTTTTATTTTGGCAACGTTTTAGTTATTACCTTCATAGAGTACTTCCAAAGAATGTTATCATGCTCTCATTAAAATACATTTCTGATACAAAAACTAACACTCTACAAGACACTCATCCTACCCGTTCTTCTTTATGGCGCTGAGGCATGGACCCTATTAAGTACTGATGCAGCGGCCTTGAGAGTGTTCGAGAGAAAAGTCCTACGTAAAATCTTCAGTCCAGTGCGTGTTGGCGATGATTTCCGTATCCGATTCAACAGTGAGCTGTATGAGCTCCTCAACGACATTGACGTTGTACAGCGTATTAACATCCAGCGGCTGCGCTGGCTCGGCCATGTCGTTCGAATGGATGAGGATGCTCCGGCGAGACGAGTATTTGATGCGGAAGTCGGCGAAGAGGACGACCTTGTATCCGTTGGAAGGACGAAATCGAGGAAGCCCTGTCATCGATTGGTGTGACCAACTGGCGTAGGCGCGCAAGAAGCAGAGGCGCCTGGAAGGATGTGTTGCGGCAGGCCGAAATCCGTTAAACGGGTTGTTATGGCCAATTAAGTAATTAAGTAAGTAAGATACAAAATCTTAATCGAAAAGCAATTTTTTGACAACGTTTTTACAGTAGTATTCTAAATTAATAGAAAAACTTCTCGATGTAAAAGAAAATTTATGTATGTTTTGTACACCTTTGATTTGTTTTATGTATAGGGTTATCCATTTCGTGGTTTCAAAAGTAAACGTAAATAAAACACATATAAATTATTTTTTTCATGATATTTCTTTTTTATTGTAAAGTTTGAACGTTGACATTATGTGTCATTTAAATGACCTCCACGCGAAGTGTTTCAAGAATTGATTCTTTTGAAGTAATTTTCGACCACTTTTTGACACATATTGGGCGGTATCTCAGCCAGTAAGGTCCAATCACACCTTCGGACCAAAGAGCGCACCAAACAGTGACTTTTTCTGGATGTAATGGCCTCTCTTCAATTATTCGAGGATTCTCAGAACTCCAAATACGACAATTTTGTTTATTAACATACCCACCGAGTGTGAAATGTGCTTCATCGCCAGCGTTGCCAGAATTTTTTTGAAAAAAACTTTTTATTTCTGGGGAAAAAACTTTTTTTACCAAAAAAAACTTGTTTTCTACAAAAGTTCCAAAATGTTTAAAGGAAACACGGGAGACCGGTGTCCTCTATTGATGTTTTTTGCTACTTTTGCCCGGGGCTAATAAAATACATAACATTTCCTTTAAAAATGTAATTATTGCGTGTTATTATCATTAAATTTATTGAAAAAAAATTTTAAATTAATTTTGTCGAAAAAACTTGTTTTGTTAGAAAACAAATTTAATGAAAACTTTTTCGCATCCTAAAAAACTTGGAAAAAAAGGGAAAACTTGGCAAATGGCAACGCTGTTCATCGCTGAAGAAAATTTTGTTCGAAAAATTGCCGTCCACCGCCAATCACCATTTTTGTAGTAGGTTTTGATAATTTTTATGCGTTGTGTGATAGTTAAGCGATCCATTTTCGTCAAAGTCCGACTTTCTATTGAAAAGAAAAAAATTGGTTTCACAACTTAGTTTGACAGATGTCGAATTCCAGTCCCATACTTTTGAAACCACGAAATGGATAGCTCTTTAATTGACTCGTTGACCGTTGCAATTGAGGCAAGTTTAGTCTTTATTTCATAGTGCATATACAGACTTGAGTGAACGACTGATGTTAAGCAAACTACAAAAGCCAGAAGTAAAAAATTATAGTACAAGTTCAAAACTGTAGTTCGAGGTGGTCTTATAATACGACCTTCCTCCAGTAACAAAGAAAGATTAAATATTTTTTGAAATTAATTCACATACATATGTAGATAATTGACCATTGCAACCTTTCACTCAGGATTACGGCCTAGCTTCTCACAGCGTGCGTTAATTTTATACATGAGTGGCGAGACCTACAGTTTAACGTCGACTCCGAACAACAGATTTTTGAGTAACTTTTTCATGGGAGTTTTTTTTTTTCTTTCAGAGTTTTAGCCAGAAATCTGCTGAAAGGAAGTAGCCGAAGAAATATTTTTTTCTTGTTTCGTTTTTGATGACTGACCTGGGGCTTGACCCGTAGCCTCGGGTCTAATAAGTCAACCCACTACCTACTAGACTACGGCGACTACAAAACTTTAACACCATCGCCATTTGATGGTAGATATGATCACATATTAATATACATATATGAAAAAACAAATTGAAGACTTGAAACGATTAGGTATGAAACTTTTCTCTAGATCTCAAAAACATTCAAAGGATATAAACTTTTGGAAACAGCGAGATAAAAAAATGTTCATAAAATTATCAATATTTTTATATGTATTTTTAAATTTCAAAGCCATTAAATATTGTATTATATATTATTATTCTTTTTTTTTTCGAAGAAAGAAACAAAGAAAGAAAGAAAGCTCGTTGTAGGATGATAGACAAAAGTTCCAAGTAGGAATCGGTTTCACAAAATAAATATTGTGGTCCAACACTAGGGGCCATTATTACGACTTGCCGTTAACTAAAGGGAGGATTTTAACGGGCTGATAAATTGTTTTTCATTATTATAAGTACCCAATAAGATAGAAGCGAGGGTTAAGCTAAAGGGAGGATCATCCTGCCGGCAACTTTTAAAGTTAAGTTTATGTTTGAACTTGCCATATTATATATTATTTTCAATATGGCAACTTCAAATTTAAACAAAATGAGGAAATGCAAACGCCGTTGCCACTGCGTTAAAAAAACTTGTTTAATTGAGCAGTTTTACCGACATTGCACTAATATACTTTTAAAAACAGTTAACTTTATTTTATCTGTAAGTTGTAATATCGAAAATAAGTTAAAGATAACTTTACAGTTGCCTTTAGCTAAAGGTATCTAACCCAAGTTCAACGGGAAGTTGTAACAATGGGCCTAAGTTGTATTAATGTGTCGTGCAGTTAATGAAATTCTAAATTACGATCGATTAATGTTTCAATCGAAGTAAACTCTTTCAATTACAAATCAGTTTTAAGAAATCTAATACTATGTTCCCACGAGCCTTCGAATTACTTCGCTCTCTGTTTTGAATTACTTATATTATCATTATGTACACAGGGCAACTTTGTAATTCTTTCTCACATTTCTTCTTTTCTTTTTCTTTTTATTGCTAAATTATTATGTAATATTTTTAAATTATAAAGTTCATACAGCTTTTTCAAAAGCTACAAATACTTTTCTTGTAGATTCAACAGGTTTTCTACACACATAGTGGCTTCCTCTGCTAATTTTACGAATAACTTTCTAAGTAATAATTTTTTTAAATGTTATTTTTGGATTCCATTTATTGTTTACAATATTTATTTGTTTATATTTGCTGTGCTTTGACAGCTGGTGATGCCAAAAATACGATAAAATTTAGAGATTACATAATTGTATGTAATTCGCTCACAAAAATTTGTATAGCGAATTCAGTACCTAATTGAATTTTGAATTACGAATGAGAGAGCGAATTGCGAAAAGTTGCTGCCGTGCGAACATAACATAAGTAATATTTTCATACAGATATAATACACTGAATCAAATTAATTTCAAATTATGGTTAATATCCTTCAAAATGAAGCCCCTAGTATACAATATACATACATATATTTATTAGAGCGACTCAAGTTATATGGAATCAAAATTCGAGCAAGGTGAACCCCCTCAAAATGAACATTGGTATTTTTTGTGATGACACATAAAATATTTCGGCTCTAGCTTTGACCTCTCGTGAGCCATTTTGAAAAAAGGCCTATTTTTGCATGGTTTTTAATTTGAGAATCTGTTTCCTTACCAACATAGACAATATGGGTATCATAAGAAAGGCTTTTTTTCGTGCTAGTCAACGTTTTTTGAGGACAGTTTTGTAAATATAAACAATAAAATTTAAAAGTCCAAGGTTCATTTTTAAGAGGGTACATCGAGCACTTTTTTCGGTGAGTCGCTCTAATATTTATATACATATCCCTTACAAAATTTTTAAATTTATGTTGTATTTATATTAAACTTTTATTTAATTTTATATTCATTTATTTATGGTGTAAACGGAAACGTTTAAAACAAAAGGTCTTCTTGAAAACTGGACAAATATAACATTTATCATTATGTTAGAGTGTTTTTTTTATAAATTTCGCTCATTCAAAATTTTAATCTTTTTGGCATTAAATCTTTTGTTATGAGTACCCAATATGTTATATTAATTTTTAAAGAACAAGCATTTATCTTTAGGTAGGTAGTTTGTTTGTTGGTCAACGGTGTTCCGTATTTACCCTTGTTGATTAGTAGTAATTAAGGTTATCACTTTCGTATTTAACGCTTTTCTCGACTTATCATAAATATTACCCTTAAGAGTAGAGGGTTACTCTAATTAAAAGGATACTGATCATAAACTTTGCAATAAAAACTGCTGCTATATATCAATAATATATCAGTAATAAATGTTAGCAGTTGGCTTTTAAAAGAAACAGCACTATCGAACAAATTCGCAGGTTAATTTAATCAAACAAGAAAAGCTTTCGAAGGAAAAATATATCAGTCCTTCCCATTTATCAAGGTTTCTCAAAAGATCGATAAGGTTCGACGCAAAACTTTAGTACTTAAAGTTCTTGAAAATTACTTAACAATCGAAGGTTTATGGAGCTGATTGTGTAAGTACTCCTCAATCTATTGCAGACTTTGAGAAACGTGGTAGTATTTCGTTAGCAGTTCTACGATACATGAGAAAAATTAGAAGCAAATAATTTATCAACTGATAATCTAAGATCAATCGAGAACTTGTGATTAATTGCCGTACTAATAATTTTTACTTTTATACAAACCTAAGTATTCAAGTCGCCGTAGTCTAGTAGGTAGCAGAGATCAGCAATGAATCGTTTTTTCGCTACTCATAAGTGCTCATGAAATTTTGAGTATGAGTGAATCAACAGTATTGAAATTTAACTACTCTGATGCATTCGTACTCAATACAACATTGATTTATAAGTACAGGTTGCAATGAGTACGAGTACAACGTTGACATCAAACTCATAACATTCGAAATATGTTTGATTCATACGCCTACTCATTCAGATTTATAAATTTAGAAAAATACTTCTAATAATACTCATAAATGATTCGAGTAATTCGAATCATTCATCAAAATTTACAGTCTTAGTTGTTGTTGCATTTACAAAAACAGAAGAAAGAAAAAGACAAAGACAGCAAGCAAGGCAAACACACAACCTTCTAGTGAGTATTGTAGTGTTCGTACGCGAATCATATTTTAAATGTTGAGTAAAGGAGAGTCGAAATCAACAACATATGCGTATTATTAAGTATGAGTACGATGAGTACTTCAAACTTTAAATATGAGTATTATGAGTATGATATTAAAATAAGTATAAATGTGTATAAGTATCAGAAATTATGGGCATGCATCGAATCTACTCATCTTTTTGAATACCCACAGCTGATCTCTGGTATATAGTGCGTTGGCTTATTAGACGTAAAGTCAATGTCAGACATTAAAACGAAACAAGAAAAAAATAATTTTTTCGGCGACTTCTGGCAGATTTCTGGCAAGAACTTTGGGAGTAAATAAACCTGCCATGAAAAAGTTTCTCAAAAATCTGTCGTTCGGTGTCGGCATTAAACTGTAGGTCCCGCTACTAACGTATAAAATTAACGCACTCAACATAAACGGTGTGGAAAGCAAGGTCGTAATCCTACTTGAAGTTTTGTAATGACCAATTATAAAAAAGTATTCAAAAACACTTGTGGCTCCACTAAAAGTCCACAAACACAAAGTTTTAATATTCCTTGTGAATTTTTCAAGGATTATTTCACTTAAAAATGTTAAATTTTTAGTTCAAAATTTAATTAATTATTTATTATCTCATTTTCATTTTTTTCATTTTTCCGTTTCACCAATATAACTGATTTTCTACGTCCACCCATTACTTCTTACCCGATAATAATATAATAACAGTTATATAGATGTTTCGAACAACACAACAAATCATGATGAGATAGTATAGAGTACGTGCATTTATTTATATGAAACCATTGTATTGTGATTTAAGTCACCCCCAGTTTTCAATTGGATTTGTTTAGGAACGCGCACAAAATCAGAATAAGCGACGATAATGGCTACTATGGTGTTATTCAATTATTATTAATTAGCAATTTATTTATTAAGTAAAGTGATAAATTTAAAAAAGAAATACTTCATTGCGTCACACTCATCTTCGCCACATAAGTAAACTTATTAAGTGTATAATTTTATTGCACTGGAAAATTTTCAGAGATTTTAAGATTTCATTTATAATTTTGTTCCATAGTTGTTGAATCAATCAATCGTTCTCTTAGCGTTCATTACTTGTAATTTAAAATTTTCACATTTTTAAACGTATTAAATACATACATAAGTATTTGAATTGACTTGACTTGACAATATGATACACAGTAAGAAAATTTGTAAGGATAGCACAGGGTCATACTACATTATGGAACCAACAATGATAAAGAAAAACTGTTTATAAATTTGCATGTGTGAGTAAAGAATATCATTTGCTTTTGCACGAAGGCATATATTATGTACAAGAACTTTAAAATGAAATATTGATTGAACATTTTCTTAGTAAAAGGGGAATATATTGTATTTAAAGCGTCTAATCAAAGATTTCAAACTAGAAGCATCTTCTTCCGCCTAGCCATACATACATAATTGGCCATTACAACCCTTCAGTCAGGATTACGGTCTAGCTTCTTCCGCCTAGTCATACTGAGGTCAAAGTCGCTATGATGCGACTTAAGAACAATAAAGGTGCAAGCCCTGATGGCTTGCCCGCTAAATTATTTAAGACCTGAGATAGGAATGGAAGCTTTTGATACCGCGTGAGATATCAAACAAGGCTATCCCTTATCATGCGACCTCTTCAACTTCGTCATGGAGAGTGTTTTGCAAAACGGGGGTGCATCGTAATGACACTATTTTCCACAAAAGTGTCCAGTTGCTTGCATATTCTGACGACATTGACATCATAGGGCATACCATGCGAGGTGCTACTGCTGCCTTTAGTACTTTTGAACGGTAATCAAGATGGCTCTGGCAGTAAATGAGAGCAAAACGAAGTATATGTTGATGACATATACTGCGGCGTATTGAATCCCAGTTCACAGCCGATAACTATTTATATTTATTTATTTATATTTATTTATATTGACTCCGCCTTTACCAGCAAAATAATGTCAGTCTAGAGATCAAGCGCAAAGCCACTCTTATCAACAGGTGATATTATGGACTCAATAGGCAATACAATAGCAAAGACTCCTCTCGTTCTACGAAACTTACATATACTCCACAAGTCGCTAATCCTCCCCGTTCACGTTAGCTATCCTACTTTTAAGTTTATATATGTATGTACATAAGTTTAGTTTAACTGTACGAACCACCCCTGTGCTTAGGTTTTAAATATTGTGAATTGTAAGGAATGGATAAGAAAAAGATCACTACCCGACCTACCTCCAACTCGCAAGCTACGTTTATGTACACAGAATAAATATAATTATAAGTGAAACAAATAATTTTGTAATTTATGTATGTATGTATATAGATGTAGGGGTAATCTCGCAAAGTATTTATTTGCGTACACTCCCCTACGTCTTTATAGCGGAGAAGCAGCAGCCTTGGGAGTATTCGAGAGAAAAGTTTTAGAAAATATCTTTGACTCAGTGCGAATTGGCGATGATTTCCGCATCCCATCCTTAACAACATGGACTTTGTGCAGCGCATTATCATTCAACGGCTGCGCTGGCTCGACAATGTCGTTCGGATGAAAGAGAATATTCCAGCGAGACGGATATTTAATGCGGGGATTTGCGGAAGTCGGTGTACCTTGTAGCGAAGGTGTACAAGAAGCAGAGGCGTCAGGAACGATGTGCAGTAGAAGGGCCATATGCGATAAATGGATTGTTAATGGCCAATTAAGTAAGAAATAGTTGATTAACATGAAGTTACAATTTCCTAACAAACAAATTTATTTGAAATTCAAAATATTTTTCATGGAGCACATTTAATTTTCTCAATGCATTTGAAAAAAATAAGAGCAACACACCCAATAAGTAGATTCAGTGCTGATAAAGTAGAATCACCAGAACACTAGCTTGATAGCTGTGGGGCCTTAATGCATTTGAAAGTTAAACTCTCTGTTGCTTATCACGTTTTAGTAAATGAGTTATCCTTACTGACACTGAACAACATCCTGATGTTTGGCAGGACAACAAAATTGCTGAATGCAATGTATGGTAGTTACGTTTTAGAACCTTTTTCGAAGATGAAATTAACAACATCCTCCTAAATCACTTGGATCTCTAACGTATTAGAAAAGGCCTGCAGTAAAGTCGCTCTAAATGACTAGCTTTTATTTTTATTTCAACAACAAAACATTTAACTAGTTGGTGAGAGAATGTACTAATAAAGGAAGTACATACATACACTCGTAGTATTGTAAGTATTGTATAATTTTACATAGATTTGCATTCCAAAAGTCCCATAAACTTACGATAGCAACTTCGTATTAGCCAATTTACACTGAAGATAACATTGCGAAACTTTCTTTTGTAAAAGGTTTCCAAACACTACAACAGGCAACGTTTTTTAATAATTCACTTGTTGTCTAGTGGTAGAGCGAGAAATAAATACAATAAAACCTATTTTTTTTAACCAGGTTATATAAACTCTTATAGAATTTTTAATATTTCGTTTCGTTTCGATATTATGAGAGCTTAATTTTTTTTAAAGGTGTTGGTTGAAATATTTTTATATATTTTATATATATGTACATATACTTATACATTTATATGTATGAATATGTATATATCAATAAATGTGCATTGCTTTACAGTTTTGTATAATGCCCTCCTTAAATAATAATTTAAGTTTAAATTAAACTACATAATTGCATTAATTTATACATTGTATAGGTTTTTACATGCCTTCATGATTACAAACATACATACATATGTATCTGACCACATTGAATAGTTCCAAACCGACAGCCACAGTCACACGTTCGTTCTTATTATGAATAAAAGCGTTGTGAGAATGCATTTAACGGCAGTTTCTTTTCAATATACATACATACATATGTATGTATGTATCCCACTGGCTGATATGTTCATAAGGCAAATTTGGATCAAATTCCGCCGTTGATTATACTCTCACATCTGATGATGCTATGTACATACATACATATGTTGTGATTTATACATCCACTCAAAATTTAAAATAATTATATTAATGATTATAATTTATTTATTTACATTTCATTTCTTTATGTTCGTTTTTGTTGAATCAGTGTCACTAATAAACAAAAACATTGCAGATAATAACATACATTCTATACATCATCACCATCACCACCACCACCACCACCACCATCAGCACCACTATACTAATACCACCACTATCATCTCGAAATTATTCAAGTCCCGCATTTCTTATTGTTATAAAGAATCATTCAATTTAATTTCCGTTTTGCTTTGATTTAATTTCCATTTAAGCGGGAGCACTCTTTTAAAACTTAAAATAAAAACATCATTAGTGCGACAGTAGTCACAAACACATTCATTACCATAAAAAAAAATACATGTATGTATGTATGCGAGTACAGTACAGTACGTACAGTTTTTAATGCATTAAAAGGTAACCTACTCAAACATATTCTTCAGAAAACATATTCTTATTCATAAATTTCAAGAAAATATTGTATGAGACTATTCCTAACTTCCAATGGGCTATTTAGCTTTGTTAAAATATTGTTATATAGTTTTGTTTAAATATTAAATCTTAATTACCAAACCATACATGCAGATCTAGGTAAATAAAAAATGAATTCATTTGAAACCTGCTTTTGGAACGCGAGCAGTTGAAGTCACTATACGATGGATGTTCTAAATTTCATAAATACAGAATAAATTGACGTGATGCTGGAACATATCAATGTTGATGTGATGCTCTAATCATAGTTAATTATTTGAGTACTTAGAGGTTTATACATTTTCTAATTAAAAACAAAAAATTTTTAAATTTATTTAAAAAATTAATTTTTTAATCAATAATTACAAGCAGTGTTTTATTTCTAAATTGTATGAAAGAAAAATTTCTCGAATCTTTCCGTGCATAACGCTGTGGTTTATATTGACAACGATGGCGTTTTACAGAGAAGAGTTTGATTAAAAGAAATCCATATTTTTTTTAGCAGAAGGTAATGTAAAATCTATTTAAGTCACCTACATATTGTTAAAATTGAAAACAGATGAACATTTTTATGCAATTCAGTAGCTTGCGTGTGAAAGATACTTTCACTGATAACATTTTAGTGCTGTTTTAATTGAAATATAGCACTACCTTCTGAAGCCACCGTGGTCTAGTAGGTAGTGTGTTGGCTTATTAGACGTAAGGCTCGAGTTCAAACCCCAGGTCAGACATCAAAATGAAATAAAAAAAAAAATATATTTCTTCGACGACTTCCTCTCAGAAGATTGCTGTCAGAAACTTTAAGAGTAAATAAAATTGCCATGAAAAGTTTCTCAAAAATCTGTCGTTCGGAGTCGACTTTAAACTGTAGGTCCCGCCGCTCAAGAATAAATTTAAGGCACACAACATGAGTGGTGTGAGAAGCTAGGCCGTAATCCTTGACTGGAGGGTTGTAACGGCCAATTATGTATACATGTATGTACATATATCGCCATCTTATTAATTTCAAAAAATATTATCCATGAATAAAGAAAGTAGCGCTTTCTACCTCCATTTTCCTACTAGTATCAAATGACAGATGAAAGTATATTCTTTAAATATTGCCAAAATATAACCAACGATTTTCAGCATCGCTTAAGAAATTTATAAATTTTCTGAAAAAAATCGCAAATATTTTTCAAGAGCAGAATGTTATACGAGTTGTATTTGTAAAACCAATTTCGATAGAACAGGTTGTTGTGAATTGAGCATTTCGTCGATGCACGCTCGATTTAAATTAACGGAATGCATACTTCATGTATTTTATAATATGCGTTTTAAAGAATGTTATGCACTCGCGGCAAAAAGTAACAGATGAACAGACGATTTCGATGAAACTTGGCGCCTTTAGTTTATTTTGGAAAGCATATGCATCAAGTGTGAAGGCTGTGAAGATAATTTTTATGAAATTATTTTTCTTCTTAATTTAGTAAATAGAATATTCGGTACCAATTTTCAATGTTCTACGATCATAGCTATTTTTTATAAAAAAAAATATATGATGTGGAAGCACTGTGTACAAATTGATAATCGAAAAATTTCGGTATCATCCCGAAAGATAACATTTATAAACTGTTGGTCACTGCATCCACCACATGACCAATTTAACATAACATAATTTTTATTTATTGGCCAATTCACACGACTTTCTATCGTGTAAGTTGTATTGAATACACTTTTTGTTTGTGAACGCTCAATGCTATGCTGTATTGTGTAGTATTTCGTATTCCAAACTTCAAAAAAACGATAAGAAGGAGAAGACCAGTATTCATAATTTGATTTTCAAGCAATAAAATGAAAAATATTAAAGAAAAAAATAAATTAATTAATTATCTGTGCGAACAATTATAATTTTGAAATGTTAATTGTTGACTCAAGTATTTTGTATTTGTATTCTTCTTCTCGATTATTAGCATTTACATAAACTGAAAGCACGAAACCAATACAACTTTTAAAAACATATGGAAAAAATGTGTATAAGTGTATCAGATTTTTATATGAAAATTATCAACAACAATCATACACTGTTGTATATTCGTCCAACAATACAATGAATACGACGATACAAGGACTTGTGTGAATTGCCCGTATATTATATATTTATACATATATTTTTTAAGGTACATAACCAATATTTGGGCAATTCACACAACTTTGTATCGTGTATGTTGTATTGAAAACATTGGCTTGTTTGTAAACGCTCAATGCAATGCCGTATTGTGTATTTCGTGGCATTCAAACAATTTGATAGCCCGAAACCAACACAACTTTTTAAAAACATATGAAAACATACACATTTTATTTCATTCACACAATTTGATAGCACGAAAACAATTGGTCAATTCACACAAGCCGTTGTATCGTTGTATTCATTGTATTGTTGGAAGAACATACAACAGTGTATGATTGTTGTTGATAATTTTCATATAAAAATCTGATACATTTATACACATTTTTTCCATATGTTTTTAAAAGTTGTATTGGTTTCGTGCTATCAAATTGTGTGAATGAAAAAAATGTGTATATGTTTTCATATGTTGTGTTGGTTTCGGGCTATCAAATTATTTGAATGCCACGAAATACACAATACAGCATAGCATTGAGCGTTCACAAAGAAACAAATGTATTCAATACAACATACACGATACAAAGTTGTGTGAATTGCCCCAATACAACTTTGAAAAACATATGGAAAAAATGTGTATAAGTGTATCGAATTTTTACATGAAAATTATCAACAACAATCATACACTGTTGTATGTACAATGTATACAACGATACAACGGCTAGTGTGAATTGACCAATTGTTTATTTAATAAACAGAACGTTAAAAGAAAACACTTGATGTATAATTCTAATATTATAATGGAGGGGATAATAATGAAGTGGATAAAAATATGCAAGACGGTAACGGCCAGTTATGGTCTCATAACAATATTCGATACCATCACATTTGTCATATTCTTTAGTAAAAGAAGATAAAAATCCGTTATGTGTAGAATAATATGCATCCTCCTTCATACTGGTGTCCGCTAACAATGTAGTGATCCCACTGACGTTCCTGTGAGCGAAAACAAAGCAAATCCCTATATCCACCTGGTGACCATAATGAATGACACTCTTAACTATTTCAATATGAAAGTATGGTCCGATAAAAAAAAATTTTATCAGTTATAGTGTTTTCACACCGAGTGGTTTTAACGCAAAAGTTGGTTTTAACGTTAAAATCAAAAATAAAAGCTGCTTTTACCATACAAAATTATTGTGTTAAAATCAACTTAAAACCTTTTTCGAATTGGTTTTAAGTTGATTTTATGAAATACAACCTTGTTTTATGTACTAAATCAGAGCTACCAGCTCTGAAATGGTAAAAACAGCTGATAAAAATTAAATAAAAACAAAATAAAAACAAAACAAATGTAAAAATATAGAAAGCCGGTTGTATAAAAATGTAAAATTTCAAATAATGAATGCTACAACAATAATAAATAACAATATTTTAACAATAATATTAATATTATTTCTTAATTTTTCATATTTTTTGTTTTTTCTTAAACAAAAACATTTCTGTTCCGTCATGAATGTATGAAAGTTAAAACCTGATTTAAGAAAATTTGCAGTGTGAACGCAAAATCAGCTGATTATGGTTTTAATGCTAAAATCAGGTTTTAACTTTTGGTGTGAAAACACTATTCCATAAATAATGTCATAGATGTAGAAACATGAACGAGAACGGAAAATTTCTCACTTCAGTTTATTCAAGTATATTTGTATATTGGTAAGTCTTTATCTCTTGTCAATGATATACATAAGGTTATACGGATCTTTCCCTGTCACAGTACAGGAACTCAAATGGGCACCATATACTTTTAGGAGAGAAACGTCTATAAATATTCGCAGTTTGGCAAATGTATACTACGTATACCTATAGACTATATTATATATATGTATGTACTAGCTGACCCGGCTCACTTCGTACCGCCCAAAATTGATTTTTTTTATTGCCCAAAACAGGTCACATTATTCATATATTTATTTTAATAATTTATTGTAATAGCGCTGACGAAGTTGTAGTTGTACTCGCTGCAAAACAAAAACTAACAGGCATATATGTTATATAGGTACATATGTAGTTATAAACAATCGAATTAGCCGACTTATAGGTATCACTTAAAGGGGAGGGTTGCCACGCCCATTTTTGGGGAGTTTGTCGATATCGACTCTACGAACTTACCCACCAAATTGCATTCGTCTACGATTACTATGTCCCTAAATATTCAATTTTAACCTTTGCCACGCCTACTTTTTGCTATATCGATTTTTTTGTAAACCATCTAAACCTGATAAGCTTTCGAACAAAAAACTAATGGTTAAAATCAGTTCAGTAGTTTAAGAGTTATAGGTATCACTTGAAGGGGGAAGGTTGTCACGCATATTTTTGGTGAGTTTGTCGATATCGACTCTACGAACTTAACCACCAAATTGCATTCGTATACGATGAGTATGTACCTAAATATTCAATTTTAACGATTTGCCACGCCCTCTTAACATTTAGGGATATGAAAAATAGATGTTGTCCGATTCTCAGAAATACCCGTTATGCACACAAAATTTCATGAAAATCAGTCGATCCATTTCGGAGGAGTTTAACCACTAACACCGTGACACAAGAATTTTATATATTAGATATATATATACATATATATATTTATAATTATAATAGGTCTTTTGTCATGTTAGTCTTAAATCATTTATATATACATTTAGTGTATTGCAGTTTCTTTATTTCAATTTCAATTTCGTCCATTGCCCACCAGCAGAATTGTTTAATATTAAACTTCTTTCTATACAAAATAAAACCAACGAATGAAGAGCCAATTGAGAAATATATACATATTTATACACTGGTGTAGGATATAGCATACAAACGTTAGCATCAATAACCATCAGCTTAACGTTAAGTACTTCCGTAGCAAAGATCTTAATTAAATCACAACACAAAACTTAATTGAAAACAATTAAATGCTAGAAGTTCGCAGAGCCCAATAGAAACAGAAAGAATATGTATGTATGTACGAGTATGAATGGCAAATAATAAGTCTTTTCTGATGAAAGCACCAGTCGAGCCCAAACCGACATCATTCTGGCATAACAAAAGAAACAATTAAATTTTATTAGATGTTTTTATTATACGAGAGTCATTTGCTGTGAACTTTAAACTGTTGTCAAATCACGCTGAAGTTAGTAATAGGGGTATAATTTCACTTACAGATACGGCAGGCAACCTACCCCAAATTGAAAAACATTTTTTTTTCTCTAACCTGCAAACAATTCTACACTTTATTGTTAAGTAATTAAATGCTCTGAGTAAATAGAATAAAAAATGAAAATGAAAATGAAAAAAATAATGGCTAAGGAAAATTTCTTGTGTAAGTTTTTGAAGTATTTTTGTAAGAATCAAATGCGTATCGAATGCTACATACATACCTTTGCTTTTCCATATTTTCCGATCTCATTGAAAGTAACTTATAATTGCTTACAACTGCAATGCCAAAGTCTCGGTAGATAGAGTCCTAGTCTGCGAGGGTGAGAGTGATGGAATCGATTGCTATCAGAGGAAGACTCTAATCCCTTCGCATGGTGCTTCCTCATAACATCCGCATATCCGTCAGTCCTAGTCTATTAGGGTGAAAGTCGTGGAATCGATTGCTATCAGAGAAAGACTGTAATCTATTCGCATGGTAGTCACCTTGTTGCGGTGCAAAGGCTCAGTTACAATGATCCAACTTGGCCATGCTGATGGGTTTTCCTAGCACAAGAAATCTAGTCAGTGAGGTGACAGTTCTAAAACCTGGCAGTAGGTATAAAATGCAACAAGCCCCTATTCATGATATCGACCCCAAATCACAGCCCCCAGCATCCGACAAAAGAGGGTGTTGAAGCCTCCGGTGAGCAGATCACTTAGGTGGAGGCCACAGACCTGGGTGACTGGGCCCTCGTCCACCCAAATTTTGACTATGGGCCGAAAAGTTTATTTTACTGAGCCATTAAGGGCATATTTAACTTGCTTTCACGTGCTGTAGTCATTCTCTGCTTGCCAAGGAGAATTAATTTGCTTGAAGACACTATATAACCGTCAGAAAATTTAGACAAAACGCGTACCGGAAAACCTCCTATGTGGTTCGTGCATAGGTAGGAGCATGACTACGATGACGATTCGTCCACCCAAACGAGATCCCAGTAGCACGCCAATGCAACCTGACTGAAGGGTTGCAATGACCAATTATGTATGTATGTATGCCTACTTTTCAGTAAAATAATTAACGTTCTTTTCTTACCGCAGATCTGCAATCCCGACCACACCGTGGCAATATGCAAACTTCGCTGGGAGCAGTAGCTTCCTGATAACATCCGCATCTCCATCATCATCTGTCTTCAAGCACCTGGCACACAGGAACTGGCAGGAGGTCTTGATACGAAGTGATGCCAATGCTCACCGAAGCTTATGGGGAAGCACAGACATAAACGGACGAGGTGAATCCTTTTTTAACTTTAGACTTATTATATGCAATAGCAATACATTATTTAATAAGAAAAGGGAACAGGTGCTAGATCTGACGTTACACACGTCACCGTGGTACTCATCGGAGCTAATGCATCTTAGGAAGTAAACCACAAGACTTTTCAGTAGGACTAGGCTATATATAAGCTGAGTTTTAATTCCTAAAAAGACAAATAGTTAAATCTAAAACCCTACAAACCTCCGGGAAACGGATGGCATTTACCCGATAATGCTACAACGACAGGAGACTAAATCATCTCCCGCATCGAGTAGATTTTCAGGGGATGTATACTTTTGGGTTACATACCTGAAGAGTTGAAAGTTGTTAGGATAGTTTTCATTCCAAAGGCGGGAAAAGCGAGCCACATAACACCGAAGAACTACAGAACTTTCTAGAGATAGACGGAGCGTTTAATAATGTAAGCACGGAAGCAATACAAATCAGTCTGGTGAACATTGGCTCGGGTAACATGATGAACAGATGGCTTAAAGAACATCAAATCTTCATTAGGATTATCCTATGTCTGGAAACAAGTAACTAGGGGCACACCACAGGGGGTAACATCACCACTGCTTAAAACCTATGGTAGCATATCTTGACTACATGGTGTTACTGATCACATTTTCCAACGATCAGCGATCTTATGGAATCGGCACTAGCACAAAGTTCTTAGGTATCATTCTAGACTCTAAAATTTCCCTTATGAGAAATATAGAATAAAGGATGAAAAAGGCGATGAATGCCCTGTATAAGGACGTTTGACTGCAGCCTCGTATCACCTATTGTTTGCACACGACGGCTGTACGGCCTATAATGTCCCACGGGGTATTAGTCTATCTCGCTACTCTGAACAAGGTACAGAGGTTTGTCCGCATGGGGATCACGGGTGCTCTGAAGTTCACTGCGCAGGCTAGCCTCGAGGTCATCTTGTCTCTACAATCATTGGACATTTTCCTCCGAAATGTGGCCGCTAGGACTGCACTGAGGCTTAAGTTCTCAGATATGTTTAGGCCTTGTTCGGTGGGCCACTGCATAGAGTACCGAAGACTGTTTTCGGAACAACATACAAGACTTACATTCCCAATCGATCATCGGTGACGTTGATATCGATCTTCACCGAGCGCCCCATAATGGAATGCGGAACTGGATCTATGGTCTTTTCCGACAAACTGACACTGAACAGATCATACAGATTAGCTAACCAGGCCAGTGTAGTTCAGGCGGAGATTTTCGCTCTTGAAGAAGCTGCACGCATGGTTGAAATCGGGAACCTACCTCGTTAGAACATGATCATATGTGTGGAAAGTCAAGCTGCAATAAAAGCTCTGTCAACCTATCTCGTCAAATCAGAGGGCGTCAGGAGCTACATTCCAAACCGAAGTGGGACTTGAGCACAAAATCCAGAACTAATAAAAAAGTTTACTGGATGTGTGGTCAAACCTTTTCTTTTATACGGGGGGAAGGGTGCGCAAAGAAAAATATATTTATAAAAATGACATTCTACAAGCAGCTATTGAAACTCAGAATGATGTTCGGAACAGAATCATCTGGTGTGAGTTGCTTCCAACCTTCTACTTTAATCCTATACTGTCAGCAATTGAACGTTCTGAAAGAATCTATCGCTCACAGGAATCCGTAAGAGAAGAATAGTTGTTCTACCAGAGAACAGGGTAGTGGTTCATGAAGTCGTAGGCCCGAGTTCAAACCCCAGGTCAGACATCAAAACAAAATATGAAAAAAAAATGTTAATTCGGCGACTTCCTCTCAGCAGATTTCTGGCAAAAACTCTGAGAGTAAATAAAATTGCTATGAAAATTGTCTCAAAAATCTGTCGTTCGAAGTCTACTTTAAACTGTAGGTCCCCCACTCATGTATAAAATTAATACATACAACATGAGTGAGAAGCTAGGCCGTAATCCTGACTGAAGGGTTGTAATGGCCAATTATGTATATATAACAATTATTGTCTGTCTCTGCCGAATAATTTTGTTGGCAAAATGCCCATGTTTCCTAGATTTCCGCAATGAAGTCGGTGCACTGTTTTATATTGTTTTTTTATAGTTATTTATTTATTTATTATAATTAACATGACACAACTATCTATAGTAATATTATAATCTTATAATAATATAGGGTGCCCTGGTAGTCTAGTAGGTAGTGTTCTAGACTTTTAGCGTGAGGGTCGTGGGTTCGATTCCCACCAGAGACTCTGGTCTGTGACACTACACCGAGCACATGGTCTTGTTACTCCGCTCGTATAAAATTAGAATATAATTTGTAATTGTATTGTAATTAATAAATAAATAATAATATCTTATAATAATATTATACTTAAGTAATGTGACTATACGATCTATTGAACTTCCCACCTATTTATATCTTATTGCCCTAACAAGCTTCAGGGTGCTGGTCGGTCTCAACTATGACATCTATAACCTGATATGCACCCAAGCGATTACTGATAGGATGCATTAATGCCTCACAGGCTTCAAGAATGTGTTGCGATGATTCAATCTTATCGTAACGGAGTCAACATGTTGGGCTTAAGACAACCCCCATTCTGAGTAATTGTAATGTGAGTCCATAATGCCCTGTTAAAACACCGATTACCAAACTCAGGTTATTACGGAATAGTCTCAAGCATGACTCAGATCTCCTCTCACTGGAATTTTTAACAAACGTTTTAATTGCCTCAAACCTACTCGGATTGAGATTCATCAGACCATCCAATACTATCTTCAATTTAACATCTTAAGAGCCGAGTGCTAGATAGTATTTCTATTTCCTATATTTTATACCTCCAATCTTCTTCAAATGGCATTGACTTTTGATTTGAAGGCACCCGTGAGTTCTATGGCCTTGGAATATTTAAAAATAGTTCCTCTTTTAAAATGGCATGCAATTTCTAGATTACTTCACTTATTTTAGTTACTATCTCTCCCAAAACCATAGTCTAGTGGATCTGTCCAGGGAACAATTAAGGTGGGAGCTGTCAGCCAATTCATTTCTTAGGTCCCGAAATTCCTATTATATATCATGTTAGGCTTGTCTTCTTTTAACCTAGCTATGGTTCTTTTAACCTAGCTAGTGTTGGAAGCTACGGTTTCCAACACTATTGTTTTCACCACCACGTGCGGCACACTTAACTCCAGCAGACCGCCGTTGCAGGACAGATTCTTCTGTTATGCTAACACACGTTAATCTCTGCATCTTATCCGAATCGATTTGAGCTGAATGGATTTGCTCCATAAGCTATTGGTCTAACCATCATAGTATACATCCAATGAATAAATCCAAGCTAAACACAGTAAATAAATGTACATACATATGTATACTCCATGTGACATGTGAAGTTAAAACATTGAAATTGAAAGTTATATTGCATTATTGAGCTTAACAAGTGGCAACACTGTCGCATCCTTTACAACGAATTATTATTACATCCGAATGCCAAGTTTATAAAATATTTTTTTTTTTGCCTTATGCGAAGGGTGTTAAAAGTTTAAAATACTCCGCTGGACAATATAAACACAAAGATTCATTATAGCGTTTCGCCCTAAACGTTTCTGTATTTTATTGTTGTCCCCCGTAGCAACACCAACTTTTGGCATGTTGTTGCTCTTGGCTTCAATTTTGTGTTGAAGTTCGACTGTGTGCTTGACCGTGTGTTGGGATGAAATGTTGGTGTCAAACAAATGGTCCATCCCATATTGTAGTTTTTGTTATTTTTTGTTTGTTGTTTAAATATCGCTTTATTTTCGTTTTCCTTCCTTTTTTTTTTTATAGGTACATATGTATGTATGTATGTATGTACGTATGGAGCTACGAAGGCTGTTGCAAAGTACCTGTGCGGTTCAGATTTTAAAACGAAATTTCGCATGATTTAACGACTTGTTGAACATAACGATTTTCTTGTATATTTTTATTCCTGAAATATTAAGAGGCGTACCACGTATTACTTTGGCTGTACGTTAGTATGTTTGTTTTTCTTCTGTTTTTTTTTTGTTATGTTACTGGTGTTCCTATATTATGTTTGTTGCTGTTCTTGTTGTATTGCGTGTTTGTTATCGCTACACTTTTATCACCTTGTAATAAACTCTGGCGCGTGCTATGAGTAGACAACACACTGACACATATTCAGCAGAGACGCGATCCGACAGACAAGAATTGGCCATATGTACACACATAAAAATTATATGTTTATATATATATACATACATATATATATGTATGTATGTATATATGTCTGAACTCTGTGTTTTTAACATGTAGAATATGTGGTAAGCATTCATTCAATCATACATCCGTACATACATACATACATACATATATGTATGTAAGATGCTTATACATAAATGTATGTATGTAGGTATGTATGTATATTCACACGTGTACAAAGAATATGGTTCTAAATAAACTGCAACATCATTAGCGTGACATGACGAGGATATTTCAGATAACTTTGACATTCAGCGTTTTAATTGTGGCAATAATCACCCATGATTATCTCATCATAAAATATCGGAATCGTTCTGCCTCTTTTAACAGAATAAATTTAAGAAAAACTTAAAACAACACGGATTGACATACGTAGAACAGAATATAAAAAAAATGTTTTTTAAAGAAATCTAAAGTCCCCAATAGCGATAAAATAAATCAATTTCAATAAATAAGAAACATGCCGATGACTATTCATTATTGATATAAATACTGTTATAACTACCAGAAAGCATGGTTCGGGTTTGATCATGCAGAGCTATTTAAGAGATCGTGTGCTTATTTACGATACAAACGAAGGACGTAAGAGAAAACAGATTACATCTGGTGCTCAAAAATCAATTCGTGGCCCTGACCTATAGAACATAACCTATGATGATATCTTTCGCACTGAGATGCCAGACGGTATACATCTTGTTAGATATGCGATGACGTTGCGGCCATAATTGTGGTTCGAAATGTCGAAGAGGCTAGAAGAAAAGTCAATCAGGTGAAAATAAGAACAAAGTCGTGGATAGAGGACAGAGGACTCAAACTCGCAACCGCGTTTATACTGTCGAAAACTTCTGCGATGTACTTCTGAACTGCGAACAAAATTGAAATAGCATAGCCAGTTACTCCGAAGCCTTACTGAAATCTAAGAAACTTGACTTGGATGAGAGAATTAGAATGCATGTTTAAACACCTTCTGAGATTTTGTTGCGCAATCCCGACGCGGATATGGATATAAAGCGTCCAATTGGCCAGAGGGACTCCACTTCGAAGTAATACTACAGTAGTTCCGGAGTGGGCACAAAGAGTCCAAAAGAGGAGGGGGAGATTTAGTGGGTGAGGGCCCCACACATTGGGGATAGAGACGAGTTCCCCCATGGTGTGGTTAGGTATATTTACTCCTCCTGAGCGGAAAAATAATGGTTCGGGTTTGTAGTTATAAAAACCTGAATTTTATTCAAAATATACTCAGAGATAGAGAGTAGTAGTTTTTGTGAGATATTTTCGCTGGCGACGGTAAGGAAAAGTAGCTTCGTTTGTTTTCTCTGAATATGGATGCATACATGTTTCAAGTAAGAGCTTTGTCGCTTATAAAAACAACCAATGACCCACACACCTTGTTAGATATTGTACTGGTTCATATCCGGTTCGAAGGACCAAAATGTGGGCGTGAACGGGGAAATAATAAGATAAAACATTTTCGGGTTGGGGGTGTTGATCGAGTAGTGATCTCTTTTCATTTACATTCTTATGAATTCACAATAATTAAAACGTAAGTACAGCGGTGCTTTGTACACTTAAACTAAACTTATATCTGAACTTAAAAGTAAGGTGGCCAGCGTGAACATCCCGCCCCCCTTGCAACATTGCAACAAGAGGACCGAAAAGTCACCTGACCAGAGATCAAAAAATTAACAATTCAGGGTGCATAAATCCATAATACGAGTTTTGTGCATATAAGTAAAGAGCGATAAAATTTAAAAAAATAGTTTGCTAGCCGTAAGTAGGTTCTAACAAGAGCCTGGTAGTGGGTTGTGCTCTTCTTCTTGGGCTGGGATCAGCAATAATCATGTCGAGGTTGTCGTTAGTAGGGCGTTCGACAGATAGTCGATACGGGGTATTAGATGATCTGTAAATGAAAACAACGAACACAGAACAGAAAACGAGAGAACGAATTAATACTGCTCTAGATTAGAAAGCGGTACAAGCTTCACAATTGGCCGTATTAGAACGACATTTGCAGTTCGAATTTCGGCTACTCGCACTTCGAATCAGGGACAAAATAAATCCGTTTGATTCGGCTAAATTTTCGATCGTTATTGGGTTAATTGTAATAACAAATGACGATATGATCGACAGCAACAAAATTTCTTCGATGAGTTTTTGATCATAGGGTATCAATTTAATGTAGACATTCCACGTAATTCTAAATATCAGTGCCTACTTGGTCCCCAATAAGCGATACTTGATATGCCACAAAAGTTGGCCAATGGCACGGGGGTTTTTGAAGCCAGGACAGAACGATAGTCGAACCTGTCCCACAGAGGCTTCCAATCTGGTAAGATTCATCTTCTTATAAAGTGAAAATACCATTTTTCGACAACAGAGTTGCATCCCAGAGCTCTAAACGGGGTAAAGTTTACACTTCTACAGGCAATACTATATGTATGATATCGCGATAAAAATTAATAATATATTCTATCTGCTTGAACAGGACAAATTGACAACTAAATTTACATATCATACGGTAATCAGAAATTACACAAACAAATACTTGGGAACGTGCTCGAAAGGAACAAAATAAGTATCAAAAATGCGACAACAATACTTAGAAAAAGATTGCAAAGTTACCAGACACAGAAATATAAAAGGGTATAAATGGAGCGAAAATCGATACTGTCACGCGGTCGTGAATACTCAGCCAGTATTGAGGCGTGTGTGTGTAACCAAGGATTACTTCAAAAAGCGCGTGTTAAGCATTCTGATATCGAATATCGAATAGTTTGCTATTTGTTAAAAGCAATTGCGAATAAAATTGGTAGCGTAGTATTATCAGTTAGAGTGTGTTATTACTCATATAAATAATGGATTTATTTAAATAAAGAAACGATCAACAACCACAAATAAATAAGTTATTTTATTTTAATTGCCATCATTTTATCTACGATAAATAAACACATCCATACATACATACATAACTGATTATTACAACCCTTCAGTCAGGATTACGACCTAGCTTCTCTCTCTAGCTTGTGTGTGTTAATTTTATACATGAGTGGCATGACCTACAGTTTAAAGTAGATTTTTGAGAATATTTTCATTGCAATAATTTTATTTGCTTTCAGAGTTTTTGCCAGAAATCTGCTGAGAGAAAGTCGCCGAAGAAATATTTTTCAAATTTCGTTTTGATGTCTGACCTGGAGTTTAATCTTGGCCTTACGTCTAATAAGTCAACAAACTACCTACTAGACTACGGCGACTTCATAATTTTTGATAATCTAATAAAAAAAAAACAATATAACGAATAAAAAAAGTAATAAAGAGCAATGTAGGTTCTTCAGAATGTTCGAATTCGAATTTTCAAAATTCAGAAAACCCCCAGACCCTTAGATTGAATAAAATCAAGAACGAACACTATGATACATTCCTGTTTCGAAAGAGCTATGAAGGGTAAAGGCGAAGAACTCTTTGGCAGTATACCAAAAATGTCTTCACTTTCACAGGAAAGTTGTTCTTAGCAACGACAGATAACAATGAGATCTGCTACTGAAGACCAATCTCTAGAGCACGGCAACCAAAATTATAAACGGAAATCGAGTAAAAAGAAAATGCTATGTGACCGCCCTATAAAGGAGAAGAAATGCTAAGATATATTGCATCACAATTTTAATATTACTTTGATATTAATTGATCAATTAAGGATTTAATGTTCATTTTGTAAAGAAAAATATGCCGGCAAAATTGTTAACTAATTTTAGGCTTTTACATTGCCGAATTATTTTTGTCGCAATATTAGATTCAACATTTAAAGCTTCTAAAATAGAAAATCTATTTTTTGGCTACAACTAGGTTTATTAATATTATCCACAGTACATAACTTCGAGAAGTCAAACTTTAAATCGCCCCTGGAACATGTTTTTTTTTAACATAATTTTTAAAAATTTTCTTTTAATTTTGTGACAACAAAACAATAATTTTATTTAAACGACTTAATAATAATCAGCACTTATTTTTCATAATAGACAATAATTCCGGTCGATAAGGTGACAATCAATAGCAGAGAACATGTGGAAGATATGTTAAACATTCCATTAAAAAGAAGAGATATGCTCAATCCAGAATCGATGACACTCAGAAAAAACACAGAAAAGAAAGGAGTTGAAAATAAATCACAGGAAAACCGCGAAAGCAACAAACGCTTTCGAAGATAAAGCACCTAAATTTTAAGCAAATCAGATCTAATCTAAGTAAACAAGATCATTAAAATATAATCAAAAAATTCAACAAATACAACCGCTGAAAGGCTATATTATAACGCCGAAAGAATTATATCAACCATTCAACATAATAAAGCGATCTGAAACCCGGAATTGCAGAAAACACTGATGCTCTTCGGAGAATACTGGAACCCGCCAAAGTCTTAATGTACCAATATGGAATTTGAAGCAAAAAGAAGTAAAGGAATCACCATCAAGATGTGTAATGGCACAAAGAATACTATCAGCAGTCAAATGCAGATCTCTTAAATGCGCATTCCATAACAGGAAACTAGTGTTCAGACCTGGGAGTCAATGGATAAATAGAGCGGGGTGAGAGCGTGAGTTTAATGTTTGTAAATTCAATATATTTTGTAGATATGTATTTATAAATGTAAATAATTTTAATTTCAGAAAGGGTTAATGATAATAGTTTCAAGAGCAAAGGAGAATCGAATTTACAAAATGCTTTTATACTTTAGGAAAATTTAAAATTTATGTATATATATATAGAGATATAAATTATCCATACGGTAAAGTTATTTTTAGAACTTATAAATAGTGTTAGTAAACGTACATACATATATATTTAAAAATTCAGTTATTATTATTCAGAAAAAGTATAAAATTTATTTAGAAAAGTTTATATTGATGAAAAGATTTCAAACTCAGTATTATTGAAAACGCTTATTGAAAGCTTAAAGAAAATTATGGAAAATTAAAAAGTACGGGCCGTCCAAAGGTACTGACTGCGAAACTTGGCTAATCTCGCGAAAGGCCTCGAATTCCATGAAAAGTGCGGAAACCATAAAAGAGGAATTGAACTTACAGGCTTCAAAAAGCACAATTCTAAGAGCTATCAAAATAAAAAATTTTAAAAAATTCCCTGTCTGACTAAGCAACATAAGATTAAGCCAAAGGAGTTGGCGAAAAATAACATGACAACTAATTGCCATCAGTTAAACATTTTTTTTAAAAAGGTTATACGATATTCCATATATTTTTGGATTTGTAGGTAAGACCAAATGGTCTCAATTGCTATTTGCGAGATTTAAGAAAGGAGCCCTTGTTTTTCACAAACGGTATTTCGGCGAGGACAGTTGGATGGTTTGGGCTGGAACTCTACTTTCCTTTCACTCGAATGAATAGTTTAGAGCACCAGGGCATTGTTTCTGAATGTTTGCTGCCGCATTTGGCTCAAAATGCTGGCAAAGCTTTCACCTTTCAGCAAGATAACGCAGCAATTCATGTCAGCAATTCAAATCAGACAGTGGTTTGAGGAGCACAATATCAAAGTACATGACTGGCCAGCACGGTCCCCCGATATAAACACCATGGACAATTTGTGGGGATTGCTTGTGCGTAATGTTTATGCAGATAAGTGTCAATCTGCACCAATTGGCGCGAAATCCGTTCCAACGTTCTGGAAAGTTTAGTAAGATCGATGCCATTCCGTTTCTTAAGACATTAGTTTCGGATAAAAAAATCACTGACCTTATCATTTCAACGCATTGCATTTTACTTAAATTTAAATAACAATAATATAACGGTACACCTCTAAGCGGAAGATCGGCTTCTAGTTCACTTATTTGCACGTAGATTTTTTTTAATAAGGTGTTCATATATAATATTCTATAGTTTGCATGAATTGAGCAAATATTGAGGTGACCTTATCATTTTGAAGCACACCTTAGTAACTAAAGAAGTTCCCTTTTTCTATAATTCAACATATGTAATTTAATTTTTCTAAATTTTTCTCTTTTGCATCAGTGTAGTGTGCATGCGAGGAATTAATTTAAAATTTATAATCTTTTGGAATATTAAAGTTCACTTTTTTAAATTATAAGTTTTTTATAAGTATATGCTACATATGTATGTATGTATGTATGTATATTGTGAGTATTTCATTGCTCAGCTTTCATTGTGTCGTTTTGTTTTGGTTTTGATCAATAAAAGTCATAAATGGAAGATATTTATTATTTAAAAGTGTACGGGTATTAATTTGTAAAAACTAAAGATATTAATACTTTTTTTTTTAAAACAAAATCCCATTGCTTGACGTCTTAGCGTGTTCCTCAACCATAAAAAACTGATTATAATTCTTTTTATTCTGATTTTCTTTGTTTTTTATGAATTTTTATTGTCAAAAACTCTATCATTCGTTGTTAACTTATGAATATTTATTGTCCAACGTGTAAACAAACACACTCTAGGGAGACAGGTAGACAGATACAGAAATTAAACAACAATAACTTCACACCACACACCATCCCGTTCCATAACATTCATTCAGTATCAGATACAGGGCATCATGCTTGTAACAAGGCTTTATGTGATAAACACTTTCTAGATACACTTGGGTGTATAGTTCGATTTATTTTATTAGTTTTGTTGTTCTTTTTTGTTTTTTTTTGTCATTTTTTTTTTTTTTTTTTTTCTTTTTCTTTTTCTTTACAAAATACGACTTTAAGATTTTATTTTTAGTGAATGAATATGAATAAATGAATGAATGAATTAAAACTGTGATGTTGTCTCAAAATAGGAACTATGTTTATGCATAATTATCGGAATTAACATCGAATATTCAAGGTATGGAGCGAGAAGTTGTTATTTAAATCGTCTTTTATTTTAATCTTTAAGTCTAGTTCCGTTATAAAGGTCATAAAATACAAAAAAAAAGAGTTTCACTGAAAGTAAAGATGGTAAATACCATCAATAAGAATACACTACACCCCATTTATTTTATTTTTTTTATTGTTATGACCAGCGTTGCCATTTGTCAAGTTTTCTAAATTTTTTAAAGTGTTTTCAATAAATTTAAATTTTTCTAATGCAATTCAATAATAACAACTTGAAATATTTAAAGTTTTAAATAATTTTATTAGTACCGGATAAAGGTAGCAGAAGAAATAAGAACAGTGGCTGTAACAGAGGCACCTAACTCCGGTGCCTTAATTTTCTCTGTTGAAAATGTAGATTTTGGAATTGGAGCCGTTACTCCTTAATTTCAGGATAACTAGTATTTCATTCAAATGTGGATAGAATTTTTCTTCAATTTTTTTTCGACCGCAACAAACACTCAAGAGGTGGTGTGCAGTGCATTATGTTGGAATACCAGAAAGTTAGTTATTGGGGAAGGCAAAGAGGAACTTGTGTGCGGCAAATTATTATTGTGATGCCAAGTTTTAATCTTCATCACTTTTTTTGTAATTGTAATTCGTAAACTAAACAAAGTGGGACTGAATCGAAGCCACAACTCCAAAAATCCCACATAATGGAAAAAAATTTTCTTCAAAAATATTTTTTTTTTCAAATATATTTTTTAATTTAAAAAAACCTTACAATGTTGACCACAGAAAATTCTAACGGAACTTCGCAACAGCACATTGCCATATTACACAGATTTTAAATTAAGAAATGCTATGTACTCCGCCTGAGTGTTGCAAGTTGCAACATTTAAAGCTATGAATATTTTTAAATCTGATTGGTTCGAACTAATAAATATTTATTATATTTCCAACTGATTAAAAAAATAAAATTATAGTTCAAGTCGCCGCAGTCTAGTAGGTAGTGTTTTGGCTTATTAGACGTAAGGCCACGGTTCAAACCCCAGGTCAGACATCAAAATAAAATATGAAAAAATATATTTCTGCGGCGACTTCCTCTCAGCAGATTTCTAGCAAAAACGCGTTTTCAAAAATCTATCGTTCGGATTCGACTTTAAACTGTAGGCCCCGTCATTCACGCACACAACACAAGTGGTGTGAGAAGCTAGGTCGTAACGACCAATTATGTGTGTTATTTGTATATTCACAGAAAATATATTTAACAGTCGATATAAAAGAGAAGTAGAGAAATGTCAATTTTATACGCATTGATACAAATTGTATTGCCTGCTCTGAGATGGTGTAGTCCTGGCGTATGTTAAAACTATTAACGATTGAGAGTTCTTGCCATCCAATCGAAGTTGGGACTGTAGCTGAAACGAAGTTATAGAAACACATATTAGGAGAAAATTAAAATTTTTAGTTCAACAGAATTCATAATTGAACACTTGGCTTGGGAAATAAGAACAAAATGTAGTTGGCAGTTCTTTACACAATGGGACGTATAATACTTCCAATGGAATGTATTTTCAAGCACATCCGTCAGTAGATGATATTTTTAGTTTGAAACCCATAGCAAATTAAATAAATAAATCAGTTTTTATCTATTTAGATTTTCTTATAAATATTAAAGTCGACTTATACGGTGTTCAAATATGCATCTTTATTGCGTAAATCGCAATAAACGCACAATATTTCATATAAAGTTTCAATTAATTATTGCGCAATAAATACGAAAATTATTATAATATTGAGTAAAACTTAAAATGCAGCACTTTCTTAAGTACTATGTTCAGTGCGCATATTACAATTAGCCGAACACTTTCTGTTGATATTTGACAACTCAAATGTCAACCACGACAAGCAAAAAAAACGAAACGAAACAAAATAAAAACAATATTGTTGAAACAACCAGCTGTTTTGTTTACCAGTTAAATGAATATTGAATAAGCAGCTGAACTGCGTATATTGTTATGTCTGAACAGTTAAAATATTGTACTCAATAAACCGAATATTGACTCAATAAAAGTGCATATCTGAACATAGTAAATGGCCTATTAAATAAGAACGTATAAACATTAGCTATAAACCTATATACATATATGTATATTCGTGTATTATTGGGCTGACAATTTCATTTAGAATAGTATTTTCTTTCGATTATATTAATTGGTGACCTATTTTTTACCAGAATTAAGAACAAAACAGTTTTTCTCTTACAAAGCAACTTTCCGTCAGATTTTTTTTCTGCTTAATTCATAAGTATTATTTACATGTTTCAAAAGTGTGGACGCAACAAACATTAGCTCTAATATTTTGTATATACTCATATAAACATATATATATATATATGTATGTACAACATCTATTGTGTTATGAGGGAATAATAAAAAAAATATCAATAAAATATAAATGTAAAATCTAATGGAGATCATATTAACTAATTCAACAATAGGAACTAACACTAAAATCATTGACAAAAACGATAAGCAAAACTACACTAAACAAAAGAAAAATATAGAAAATTTATAGACACATACATATAAACATACAAACGTGCATACAAAGCAAAGTTATCAAGGCAACATATACCTCTACTGCTCCACCAACACGTATTTTCAACGTGCACTTGAAGAAATATTGTGTTATACATGCATATACAGAGTCAATAACCAATACATAAAAATAGAAAATAAATTTTTATACATATGTATGTAGGTATCTTGCTTTCGTACTACAGTATTCCCCGGACGTAAGCATTTTCAAATATGCTTGCAGGATAGTGCTTATAAGCGGGGAATTCTTGTATCGAAATCCTGAGAGTGAATAACCTCGCGTCATTCAAGCAGATAGAATTCTATTTACCTCTTTGACAGCACTGGCTAGGTATTTGCGGTGAACGAAGTTGTAACTTTCTGGGCCTCCGTGTCACTTTGGGATCACTGCGAACTAATTTCTGAAGAAATTTTAAGTCATGGGCTTATGGTGATAAAATAGCAACTCTTGAGCCATTGTAAGCCAATCTTCACCATTAAAGCAATACGACAGGTTTATTGGGAAAAGTAGTAAGAAGTTGAACAGCGCAATGCTGTTCCATGAATTGTTCCTTATGGTATCATTCTTTTCAAGGCAGGGTGACAGAATACATCCTCTGTCTAATCCAGACGACGTAACCAACTGAGGCAACGTAATCTCAGATAATTGATTTCTAACAGAAAACCTACAATCCGCCAATGTTCATACATACATAATTGGCCATTAAAACCCTTCAGTCAGGATTACGGCCTAGCTTCTCACACCACTCATGTTGTGTGCGTTAATTTTATACGCGAGTGGCGGGACCTACAGTTCAACGTCGACTCCAAACGACAGATTTTTGCGGAACTTTTCATGACAATTTTATTTACTCTCAGAGTTTTTGCTAGAAATCTGCTGAGAGGAAGTCGCCGAAGAAATATTTTTTTTTCATATTTCGTTTTGATGTCTGCCCTGGGGTTTGAACTCGGACCTTACGTCTAATAAGCCAACACACTACCTACTAGACCACGGCGAATTCAATTTTATTGGATTCGCTGTTATATATTCCAGAATCTTATCTGCGGACTTTGATTATCACCTAACATCAGCATATTTCTTAAGGAATATTATACTTTGAGTGGAGTGGAAAGATTTTACAAAAAATTTCAAATCAGAAAAGAACAAGCTAATAATACTTTGTACGGTAAACTTTCAGCGCATTGCCTTATCGAAATAATAAGCCGTTCCAGCGAACTTCAATTAATACTAACGTCTTAACAGTAGGCTGCTTATGTTTAGTTGGTGTCAAGTCAAATCTTACGGACATGAGCCTCTAAGGCTCATTTATAATAACTACGAGTTTCTTCTTACGTAAAATATTTTAGCATATTTTTTATAACAAACATTTCTACTCCGTACAAAATCTAATTGCAATTGATCTTGTTAGCTATTGTTTTACAATATACGAAGCATGTATGTACATATATGAAAAGTTACTTTGTATATAAACGATAAGCATTTTTATAAATAGAAGATGCCTTATGAAGATATAAAGAATGATTTATTAAGTCAAAAACTTTCGAAAAATCTCAACTACTTTATATGAGCCTCTGATGGTCGTATCAATAGTCAACGTTACATTTTTATATTTCGATCTTTAACAGATGGAAATATTTAACAATTCTCAATATTATTTTCACTGAATTTTCCAAAACATATATATATGTACATATATAAAATAAAAATCATGACATTTAGTTGCGGCATACTAGATATTTCTCATGTTACATGAGCCTCAAAAGCTTGTGTGAGTAAGATTAGGTTTAAAGTTGCACGCGATATGCTCGAACAATGACTGCTCTGGGAATTGCAATCAAGAGCCGCTTCCTTGGCCAATACATCTGAATATCCTGCCACGAATTTGAACATAAATAAGCACTTCATTTGATATCTTGAAAATGTTTTCGTTTCGAAAGGTTACTGACTAGAACATGCGGTAGTTAATATTTATTAACTTGTATTCCGAAACTAGTTAACGTGTTTTTAATACGTTTAGAAAGTTTTCTAAAACAGCTTCAAGATCTTTTTCTTTTTTTTTTTTTTTATTCGAACGTCCCCGGCCTCACACTAACCTACCCTCACCCGACCGCGGAGGGCTCGTCCCCAATACGTAGGGACACGTACACGGACTGTAGCGAGGAAGGGAAAAGTAATGGCAACGAGAAATATGTATGTATGTATATCATCATCAAAACTTTATATTGAGAATTTGCAATCGCAATGAAAGTGTTAAGCGGATTTCACAAACGGAATGTCTAAGTCATCGATAACTGTTTTCCATATCAATGAAGTTAATGCATGCGTACATTCAAGTGAATAATTTTCTCCCCGCGATATTAATTTCATTCATAGTGTGAACGTGTTAAATTTATAGCATAAACTCTTTGTTAAAAAAAAGGACTTCATTAAGATAAAATCCATAAAATTAAACCAGAATTTAATGTCTTACAGTTTTAATGGTTTGATAGTGTTAAATACTACTTACAATACACATACAATTAATTTTATCTATATGTATTTTATAATATCAATGAGTATATGATGTACTAATGTTCGTACAAATAATTTGTTTATCTAATAACAAACAAGAATTGAAAATTCTATAATTAGTAGGCAAATATTAATTAATTTCACATGTCTAATTTGAGATGCTTTCACTAATTTATTTGACAAATTCTCATTATTATTCTTATTTGTATTTATATTTGTATTTCTAATTGATTGTACTGCTTTATTTTTGTGAGTGTAGAGAAAGAAGAAATCAACACTTTTTTTAGTTTTAGTATGTTCCCACTAATGAATGGGCGAATGAATGAGTGACTGGATGAGCGACTAAATCAGTTATTGTTTGTTGCTTTGATTCAGATGCTTTATAAAGTTAATGGGTTGAAGTCCCAAAAAAATTTTAAAAACAATAACAAATCTTCAATTGCATAGAATTTTTAGATTTATATCATGCAGGCCTACTTCGAATCTTAGTCAAGTTTTTTTTTTTTGTTCGTCTTTCGGACTGACTGTAACTGTATGGAGGTTTCTGTGAGTATAAACAAACAATAGACATACGGTAGATTCGTGTTTGTAGATGTATTCTACGATACAATACAATACCTCTATAGCTGTTACGAAAGAATTAGGTAAAACGAAATGTTGTTCAATACCACCCCAGAAATATTATAACAAGCAGTTTTTAATACATATTTAAAAGTGTGACCAGTAGATGTTACAACAAAGACGACATTTCTAGAGACACTTTAATTTAGTTAAAATTAATATTATAAAGTAACTAAAATATAACATTTCAATTGCGTCCAATGCAACAATTATTATTTTTTTTTTTATAGATTTTTATGTTGCATGAAGTCGCCGTAGTCTATTAGGTAGTGTGTTGGCCTATTAGACGCGAAGCCACGGTTCAAATCCCCTGTCAGACATCAAAACGAAAACATGACAAAATGTTTGTTCGGCGACTTCCTCTCAGCAGATTGAAAAGTTTCTCAAAAATCTGTTGTTCGGAGTCTACTTTAAACTGTAGGTCACGCCACTCATGTATAAAATTAACACACACAACATGAGTGGCGTTGAAAAGCTAGGCCGTAATCCTGACTGAAGGGTTGTAATGGCCAATTATGTATGTATGTATGTCGCTTGAATTCAATACATTTAATTCCAATATTCCTTTGACTCAGTACAAAAAAAAAATACCAAGTCATTCCCACACCTTGGTCCACTGAGCTTTTCACATTGCACTAATCATTGTATCAATTATGGAAATAGATTTTTTTATTTGAATAAAACTATTCTTCCTAGCTTTAATATCTCACTTTATTAATAAGACCAAATTTGCCGTCTTTTCAATTAATAAAACTCACACCGATTGCTCTTTAGGTCGCAAAATGAGAATTTTTCTTTTAAAAAAATTGAAACGTCATGATCATCATTATGCATGATTATACAACATCAACAACAAGCAATACAAAAAATGATAAGTTGTAAAGTATTATGTTTGTACCATCATCCCAAAAATTGCTGGAACTGACCCTCAAAGTTAGTAGCACAGTATGTAATTTTTTTCTTAAATTTTTTTATATGAATTCGACTTACGACTTACGACCGATGACCACAAACGTATGTCTGTCGTAAGTTAGGGAATACCTGTACATCCCTTTTACTATTCGAAGTGTTTCTATCATATGCATTTTAAAATCATTTAAAAACTTTGGTCGTCAAACACCAAAATAGCCATAATAATAACTATAATTAAATAAATATAACCTAACTACATTTCAAATAAAAAAAACCACTTTCGTAGTACCAATCGCTACCTAGGCGAGAACTAACATCAGAAAAAAATAGTTAGTTCATCTAACGAAATGATCTTCGAGATGATTACAATCAAAAAATTCAAAACAATAAGTCGAGAAGAAAAAATTTAACGCTCTAGAAATTAACTCAATTGGATAGCAAGTGAAGCTATTTGGTTCAATTCTATCTGTAGTGCACGAATCTAAACCTGACAGAGTATAAAAGGCACATCATTTCATAATACATATCCGGCAACAGAAGCAAAAACGATAAATATTTGAATTAGTAGGAGCAATAAAACCCCCTCCAAGCAAGGCAAAAAGTTAGGTTATATTCGCCACTAGTATGTAAAATAACCCAAAAGGGTAATGGTATAATTTTTCAGAATCAGTTAGTTAAGGATATGTGTATAGACATAGCAATAAACAAACTTTTCGACCTACTGTATATATATTAATATGCACAGACGTAAATATACGATATGGTATTAAGAATATATCATAATAGGTGCTGCACATTTTTGTGGTATAGCGAGAGAACCGAATGGAAAGATAGTCTGTGATCGACAAACTACGAAAAATGATAAATAGAAAAGAGGTGATGCTGCTGTGAAAGAAGGCAAGGTAGATGGATTTACTTACTTACTTGGTCATTACTTTTTAGTCAGGATTACGACCTAGCTTCTCATAGCACACAAGTTGTGTATGTTAATTTAATGGCAGAATTCTAACAACAAATTTCTGAGAAACTTTTCGCGCCAATTTTATTTACTTACGTTCACGGTTTTTGCCAGAACTCTGCTGAGAGAGAGTCGCCGAGAGAAATATTTTTTTATATTTCATTTTGTTGATAACTAACAGGCCAACACACAACCTACTAGACTATGGAGACTGTAGATTTACTGCAGCAGATCAAGAAGCACCTATTCAAAAAACGGTAATGACCTTTAGAGAAATAGCATATTACAGATGTGATGCAATGTTAGCAATGGTAAAAAGAGAAGGACGCAAGAAAGAACCACACTTAATCTATGTGAACAGCATATAAGACATTTCTGAAAACTAACACAAGTTCCTAAAATATATACAAAATAGCAGATTGTTATCCTATCCCCCTTCCTATGCAATCAGCTCCCAAGTTCTTGACTCTAATTGATATTTCCTTGTATAAACTTTGATCCTTTCTCTCTCATAATACTACAAAAATTGGGGTATGACAATTACTGGTATCTTATTATGCTCAAATAACTTTTTTTTATCTTATTTTTCTTATTGCTTCTTGTTTTTTCTCTACCATCACGACATCACTTTAATTGAGTTTTTCACTTTTTATTTAATTTATACAACTGTTTCAAATTAATTAACAAGTGTAAACGGTTTTCTTTTTTCTCACTGTTTGCATTTGTTTTATGTTTTTTTGTTGTTGTTGTGTTTTTTGTCCTGTTGCTCTTACACTAATCTGATTGTTATTCATGGGTATACAAAACGAAGTATATTTACCACCTTAAAACGCTGTGGGACTCAAAAGAACCAAAAACTTTATACAAAAAGATTCTCACCCTGTCGTAACAAAACGAATCCTTAATTATGGAAAATCTTTAATTGAGAATTAAAAGATGACGCCCTCTTTTAATAAGATTAGAATTATTTTTTTGGTGGCAAAAGAATCAAAATTTCATAACAATCTTTTAAAATTTAATGGGTTAAAAACTTTCTTTCATTTTCTTCTATGGAGCATCATAGAATTGTGATGCCACATCGCAAATTTTATATTTGTGATATTCAAGGGCAATAAAATTTATGAGCCACATAAAATGTTATGCTCTTTAAACGAATTAATATTTACATATTTTACAGAGATCAGCAATGAGTATTCAAAAAGATGAGTAGATTCGAATAATTTCTGATACTAATGCGCATTTATACTTATTTTGATATCACACTCATACTAATCATATTCAAAGTTTGAAGTACTCATCGTACTCATACTTTCGACTCTCCTTTACTCAACATTTACAAGAATCACAAAATAAGTATGATTCGCGTACGAACGCTACAATACTCACCAGAAGGTTGTGTGTTTGCTTTGCTTGCCGTCTTTGTCTTTTTCTTTCTTCTTCTGTTTTTGTAAATGCAACAACAACTAAGACTGTAAATTTTGATGAATGTTTTGAATCACTTGAATCATTTATGAGTATTATTTGAAGTATTTTTCTAAATTTATGAATCTGAATGAGTAGGCGTATGAATCAAACATACATATTTCGAATGTTATGAGTTTGATGTCAACGTTGTACTCATACTCATTGCAACCTGTACTTATAAATCAATGTTGTAGTGAGTACGAACGAATCAGACTAGTTGAATTTCAATACTGTTGACTCACTAATACTCAAAATTTCATGAGTACTTATAAGTAGCGAAAAAACGATTTACTGCTGATCTCTAATACGCAACTGTGTAAGTTGTGAGAGAGTATAAGTCGTAATTTTAACCAAAGGAATGTTGTATAGCTGCGATATATCGGCTTTATATTTTTTAAATCTCGCAATGAGATTTTTAAATTTATAAATTACATTTGAAAATTATAAATTAGTCTCAGAACTCAAATAAATAGATATTGAAGAGAGCAATATAATTAATCGGTCTATTATATTACTTGTCTATAAAACAGATATAGTAGCCTAGTAGATACTGTGTTAGCTTATTAGGCATAAGCCCACGGTTCAGACCGCAGCCTAGACATATCCATCGGCGACTGCCTCTCAGCAGATTTCTGGCAAAAACACTGAGAATAAAATAATCCACACGAAAAAGTTTCTCAAATCTTTAGGGTAGGAGACGATGTTAAACTGTATGTCTCACCGCTCATGAACAAAATTAACACACACAACATTGGTGGTGTGTTAAGTTTGGTACCAACAATGTAAAAAGTTTTTGGAAAACGCTTGACGTCTAAACTAGTGCAATTATTAAATGGCAGCAGGATTTTCTAATTTAGCTTCAGGAAGAAATACAGCAGTATTGAACAAAGCCACAGATTAGTGCTATTAAAAAGAAAAGTTTTCGAGAAAAAAAAAGGCTATTCTTCCCAAATGATCGATGTTTTTCACGCTTTGCATGCAAGCCTAATGAATTAAAATGAATGAAGATAAATGAATTAATATTGTGGAGCTATTGGAACCGAATGAAGGTTTGTTATAAACAACGGTAGCTTTAAGGGTTTAGGTTAAGCCTATAGACGATAAAAGTGAATACAAAAATTTGCTCGCATAACATTTAGGTCACGGAGGGAAACATGCACTCCATCTAATAAATAGTGACGGAGTCGCTCATATGAAATATCTTTCTCTCTTTTTTTAGTTATGGAAAACTTCCTCAAAGATTATAAAACAAGAATGATTTACAAATGATTTCAGCACCACTTATGTATCAGAGATGTGAACATAAAGATCTCGACGTCCCAACAATCAATACTTAACGAATTCGCTTTCCTTTCAAATCCTCTAGTACGTAACCTTAAACTTTTTTGGCCACATTCGTATAAAAAAAGAGAGATTCATATCCGCCTCAAAAAAAAAAAAGTCTACGCTTGCAATTAATATCGGATATGAAAGTTGAAGTAAAGCTGTGCGTTCCACCATGGACAAAAATTAACGCACTCAACTAGGTTGGTGTGTGCAGCTAGTCCGTAATCCCGACTGAAATATTATAATGACTAATAATATATATATACATTGGCCGGGACTAAATCAATTTTTTTATGCCAATTTAATGAATTATCTTTAACACAAATTGAATTAAAAGTTGGATAGTTTCTGCGTTCAGTTTCAATTTTTTTAAATGAGAAGCATAGTTCCGATGAATGAATTAAACAGAAAATGATCTGAAACACTCATCGAATAGCGAAACACAAATCATGCTAACTTCATTCTAGAAGTGAATTATCTTTTAAACTCTAAATTGTTGGGTGAACACGACTTGCAAGGGCCTTGAACAATTTTTTGGATGCGTTACGTAATACAACTCCGTTTCTATAGTTCCAAGTGATGTCCATTTAGGTTAGCGTCACTAAATGTAAGCAGGTGATGTTATCTAAAATAGAAAAGCGTTAATGTACACAATTAAGAAGAATTTTCCAGCCCAAGCTACTCGTACTCTCTTATCCTTTTATTCTAACAATATTCACTGCCGCCGGAGATATCATCATCTTCCGTGTCGCAACTTCTGCAGACATCAAGCAGTAGGGCACCTCCATTTAACGAGCAATCTTAAATACTTACAATGAAATATTTTTCTGTACAACATGCATTTTGACATACATACATACATAATTGGTCATTACAACCCTTTAGTCAGGATTACGACATAGCTTCTCACACCACTTATGTTGTGTGTATTAATTTTATACATGTGTGGCGGGAACTCCAGCTTAAAGAGAAACTCCACATGACAATTTTATATGCTCTCAGAGTTTTTGCCAGAAATCTGCTGAGAGAAAGCCGCCAAAGGAATATTTTTTTTTATATTTTCGTTTTGATTCCGTGAACGGTGACCTTTACGTGTAATATGCCTACTAGACTACGGCGTCTTCATTTTGACATACATACATACATAAGTCTTTTAAAATTGTGTATTAACATAATAATATTAATTATGAAATTGATTTCAAGGTAAACTTTTCTTATTATTACGGTTATTTACTATTTTATTTAATTGCCCTGATAAGTACCATTTTCTATTTATATTCCAATAGATTATTACGAGTGCCAGTTTCGAGTATGTCTGGCACCACCGTAAATAAATATGGCATTAATTAATGACACCGCAAATGCCGCAAAACAAAGCAGAAGGAAGCGAAAAGAAAGCAAACGAAAAAATTTATCGCAATAATCACATCTAAATCTTAAACGTTAAGTTGTCAAGAATCCCCATTTAATTGTGTTTAATTGCCGTTTAAATGAAGATAAACAAAGAAAATCTTCAAGGGTGGATGATTCGTTGAAATGCTTCACATTGAAATAAAAAAAAAAACTTCCAAACAACACCGACACAATTACAAATACAAGTACAAGTACAAATATAAACAATAATGAGAATCCTTCACACAACCTATGTTAATTGTGTGTATGTGTGCGTGTGACTGTGTGTTAGTGGTGTCAGTTGTGCTTGTAATTAAGGCTTGCTGTTAAATTTATTGTTTTTGTTTCTGATTTTGGCGAAAGGAAAGACAGAAAAAAAGTACCAAAGTGACCAAGTTGAAGTGGGGATTCGTGGTTAGCAGAGATTTCTTTTTGGCAGTACATCTTGCTACTCATCACAACAAATCGGTCAATTAACAATTCGAATTTTTTTACTTCAATAGAAATGCGATATTGCAAATATTCTTAGGAAGAAAAATACTTTGCCAAACTCCAAACTCATTTCTCTACAAAATATTACTAAAAATGCGGTATTGATTGGTAATAAGTAAAGAGTAACAAGTTATTAGTATCAATTTAAAATTAGTAATCTCATGTTTTTATCGGTACCGATAGCCCTTCCATACTCATACTAACTGGAAAGGTCTGAAGAAGTTCCCGTGCAAACAATAATTAAAAAGGATCAGAGAATTGCAAAACCCCTAGAAAAGGCACCTGAGCAGCAACAAGTAAAATCGATCAAGGACTGAATTTGACCCTATGACCCTAAAAATAAAAATTTTATATTATTTGCGATAAGTTTTGCTGTTAACCATGAAGTAATATTTCATCACAAACAAATTTCGACCACATGCAAAAAAGTTTTAAGTTATTGCCTCACCACCAGATATCAGCAATGAGTAGATTTCAATCATACGCATAATTTCTGATACTTATACGCGTTCATACTTATTTTAATATGATAATAATACTACTCATATTCAAAGTTTGAAGTACTCATCGCACTCATACTTAACAATACGCATGATGTTGTTGATTTCGACTCTCCACGACTCAACATTTACAAGAATCACAAAATAAGTATGATTCGAGTACAAGCACTACAATACTCACTAGAAGGTTGTGTGTTTGCTCTGCTTGTTGTCTTTGTCTTTCTTCTATTTTTGTAAATGCAACAACAACTAAGACTGTAAATTTTGATGAATGATTCGAATCACTCGAACCATTTATGAGTATTATAAGTATTTTTCTAAATTTAGAAATCTGAATGAGTAGACGTATGAATCAATCAAACATATTTCGAATGTTATGAGTTTGATGTCAACGTTGTACTCATACTCATTGCAACCTATACTTATAAATCAATGTTGTATTGAGTTCGAATGCATCAGAGTAGTTGAATTTCAATACTGTTGACTCACTCATACTCAAAATTTCATGAGTGCTTATGAGTAGCGATCTCTGCTCAAAACAAAATCTCACACTACCATTTGATTTGAACGAGAAAGAGAAGCTCTCATTAGAATAATTTGAACATGTATAATTCAAAGTTGAGATGATTCCGTTCATGGCTTTAAAAAATTCGGGGTTTTCACGTAAAATCTGTACATTGGGAAATGGTCATTATATAAATTTATATTTCATCAGTGTTTAATAATAAACACCTCAAATTCTAAGAAAATTCTTTTATACAGAAAATAGAAGATTGACGAGCTAAAAATTAAATTCTTTGATTGTCAACAAAGGTATATGAAATGTTATTATTTATTTATTACAATACAATTACAAATTATATTTAATTATGCTCGTTGTAGTGTTACAGACCAGAGTCTCATGCTAATAGTCTAGCACACTACCCACTACACCATCAGGACACCCATCTGAAATGTTTTTTCTTTCAATAACATCTATGGGTATTACAACATCCAAATTAATAAAGATAACAATTGGGCAATATATGAACGTGAACCTGTGGAAGTTTAAAGTTGCCTACAATACAAACTCCAAACTATCGTAACTCCATCGTTGCAGACACATTTTTATAAATGAACGGTAAAACACTATCGTATTTCAACATATACTTAGAAGGGATTAAGTGAAACTCACGAGCCAAAAACCATTAAAAAAGAATTTACATATTAGAAAACTATTTCTAATATGCCTTAAGTCCTTAATTTTTTTATTTTTGTTCTTGGTAAGCATTTCATTTTGTCTTCAATTATTATATCTTTTTTTGTTTGTTTTGTAATTTGGTAGCAATACTAAAAACTAATTTTGTTTGTTACTATTTATCGTAATTACATTGAAATATAAACTAAAATCGTTTCAAAAAAGTTATTGAACCGAAAGATTTTACTTTTGTGTGTGACTTCAGCAGATCAACAACTAATGACCCAATGAGAAAAATTACAAGGATACGTTAAACTGCAAGTAACCTTTTTACATGACAAAACAAAGTTTGCTATGTCAGCGTGCGTGTCTATCTGAGATGTTAACTTACAAACATCAATACATATGTTAAAGTAAGCCAATAAGCATACTCGTATGTATGTATGTGTACTTTTAAAGAGACTATCGACAAAGCAAAGAACATACATATAAAATGATAAGTAATAATTGATAGACATAGTCAGCGGTCAGAAACAAGACCACCACCAACAACAACAGAAAATCTGTATTAAAATTCAAAGAAATAAGAGTTTCAATCATAGTGTTTCAATAATAACTTTTGCTTTTACTCGTGGCCACCTGAAATATAAAGGTGACAATGAGCAACTTTCAGTATTCAGTATAGGAAAGATGATCAAAAATTAAACAATATACATACATAAATAGAACGATTGTTAATATTTAGTAGTCGCCGTAGTCTGTTCACTTATTAGACGTAAAACCACGGTTCTAATCCCCGATCAGACATCAAAACGATATATGAAAAAATATTTCTTCAAAAAAATCTGTCGTTCGGATTCCACTTTAACGTAAAAAATTAACGCACACAACATGAGTGGTGTGAGAAGCTAGGACCGCAAAGACCGGGGAGCGTATGCATGTCTTCGGCGACTTCCTCTCTCAGCAGATTTTCTGCAAAAACTCTAAGAGTAAATAAAATTGCCATGATAAGCATCTCAAAAAAATCTGTCGTTTGGAGTCGACTTTAACGTAAAAAATTAACGCACCACTCATGTTGGTGTGAGAAACTAGGCCGTATTCCTGACTGAAGGGTTGTAATGGCCAATTATGTATGTATGTATTAATAAAATAATTTTAAAATTTTGATACTTTGGTCATTAATGCATTCATATTTCAGAAGATGTCTCCTATTCATGCGTGGCATTATATTGGAATACCGGAAAGATTCTTATAGCAAAAAAGAAAGAAAATATTAAAGTTCAATTGTTATTGTAAACCTTCTGTAGTGTAGCGTTCTATCTTACAGGTGACGAAATGTTTCATTCATACATACATATGTATAGCCTTTGTATAAGTATCAAATATTTTTGCTCTCCCTGCTGTTGCTGTTGTCTACATTGATTTTATTTTATTTTTTTTTTTCGACACGAATGAATGAAACAAGTTGTTTTTGTCTTGCAACAAATCAACAAACAACTATCACCGCAGTAACCAATCGACCAGCCAGCCAGACAGTCAAACTTCTGTTGTAAAAGTCCTTTAACTTTGACAAATACCCGTAGACATCATCATCATACACATGCTAACATTTATAAAAGCAGTTTTAACAGCGATAAGTTGCCGGTTGCTGTGAACATTAAATACAATTTTACAAAGTAAACTAAAGCAAATCTTGAAATTCGACTTTACTTTCCACAACCATCACAACCACTACCACTACCATCACCCATCACCTTAAATGCCAAAAGGTTAACAGATAATAGAAAAAGTTTGTGCGTTTTCTTTTGAAAACTGACCTAAATTGATTATAAACGTTTACTTCAGAATAATCAGAACAAAACTAATCGTTTTGTCCCTTTATACAAACCAAAAAAAAAAAGTCTGTATAAAGGGCCTAAATACCACAATTGCAAACAGTAATTTCACATAAAAAAATATTTTTAATCTTTAAATTTCTGTACTTTAGCCCGCCCGAAATACCAAACATTTTCATCTGTTTCGTTAACTCTAATTTTAGAAATAAATTTTGGTGCAGGTATTGCAATGTATGTAGTTTAAAGAGAGTATATAATTGTATATTTCCGACTCAACATTTAGGGAATTCCAATTATAAATGCGTTCTATTGAACAGTATTCAACAGTGACTATTAAAGCCGAAGGCGAGAGAACTAATTTGGCCAAACAAACTCAGTATATTTTAAATCTCTTTACATACATAATTGGTCATTACAACCCTTTAGTCAGGATTACGACCTAGCTTCTATCACCACTTATGTTGTGTGCGTTAATTTTGAACATGTGCAGCGGGACCTACAGTTTAAAGTCGACTCCGAACGACAGATTTTTTGAGAAACTTTTCATGACAATTTTATTTGCTCTCAGAGTTTTTGCCAGAAATCTGCTGAGAGGAAGTCGCCGAAGAAAAAAAATCTGTCGTTCGGAGTCGACGTTAAACTGTAGTTCCCGCCACTCACGTATAAAATTAACGCACATAACATGAGTGGTGTGAGAAGCTAGGCGGAAATCCTGACTGAAGGGTTGTAATGGCCAATTATGTATGTATGTATGTATGCACATATGTAATTCATTCATAATTCAATGTTGTCTTCTAAGCCGACTTCCCCGCATCAAATACCCGTCTCCCCAGAACATATTTTTCCATCCTAACGACATAGCCGAGCCACTGTATCCGCTGTATGTTAATGCGTTGAACAAAGTCCATAATGCTGAGAACCTTAAACGGATCATTATTGGACCGGATGCGCAGATAGTCGCCAACTCACAGTGAACCGAAAGTCTGGCGTACAAACTTTCTCTCGAATACGATCAAGGCCACTACATCGATGTGTGACAACGTTCTTGCTTTCGCGTCGTAGAGAAGAGCCGGCAGGATAAGCCACTTGTAAAGCATTTGTTTCGTCACACGAGAGGGATTTCTGCTACTGAATTGCTCATTGATACATCGGTTGGCAAACATGATTTTACGCTTGATTTTCAGACTGCCATAACTTTTGTTGGTTTGGAGCAACCAAGATAAACATGTACATTGACAAAATCGAAAGCATAATTATATGTCGTAATCTGGAATCCGATATGGCACACGTCTCTACTTTTCGACCACACATACGCCGCTTGTCCCTATTTGTCGACAACATATACTTTGTTTTGGCCCCATTTACTGTCAGACCCGTCTTGATTGGTTCCCTTTAAAAAGCGTTAAAGGCGGCAGTAATACCTCGGCTTGGTGCTCCCTATGATGTTAATGTCGTCGGCGTATGCAAGCAACGGGACATTTTTGTTTAAAATAGTGTAACTTCGATGCACTCCCATGATTATGAGTAAGTCAACAGTGTTGAAATTCAACTACTCTGATTCATTCGTTCTCACTACAACATTGATTTATAAGTACAGGTTGCAATGAGTATGAGTACAACGTTGACATCAAACTAATACCATGCGAAATATGTTTGATTCATACGAATACTCATTCAGATTCATAAATTTAGAAACATACTCATAATACTTATAAATGATTCGTGTTATTCGAATCATTCTTCAAAACTTACAGTCTTAGTTGTTGTTGCATTTACAAAAACAGATGAAAGAAAAAGCCAAAGTCAGCAAGCAAAGCAAACACACAACCTTCTAGCGAGTATTGTAGTGTTCGTACGCGAATAATACTTATTTTGTGATTCTTGTAAATGTTGAGTAAAGTAGAGTCGAAATCAACAACATCATGCGTCAATAAGTATGAGTACTTCAAACTTTGAATATGAGTAGTATGAGTATGATATTAAAATAACTATGAATGCGTATATGTATCACAAATTATGAGTATGATTCTTATCTACACCTCTTTTTGAATACTCATTGCTGATCTCTGATTCGTACCATGATTCATTTGTTTGGTATTGATCTGCATCCTTTCATAAGTTTTATAGATGATAGATATGTATGTATGTATTTAATATATCAATGGTATTTTGTATTAATTAACAACTTTCTTAAAATCATTGTAAAGTAAAGACTAGTACATTTTAGTGAGCAGAGCAATAGATGTGTACATAAGAAAGTCTCTATTACGTACCTACTAGTAATTGCCCGAATTTTTAGTGTTGCTTGTAACCGAAGACGCATTGATACAGTCAGACAGTCAGAAATACATACATACATATGTATGTATGAGCATTATAAAGAAACGTGTATGTATGGATTTGTATATATTTCAATAAATTTAGTTACTACACTATAAGTTATGAATTTTCTACCTTAGCTGATCACGTCTAATTATATTAATTATTAAAAGCATATCACTGTTATCGATAATATCGTTTAAAGTAAATATTTGTTTGATTTTTATTTTATGTCTTGTTATTAAAAGACAAATAATAAAGAAAACATCGTCTTTACTTTTTTCTTCGAATTTAAATTTTATTTACGTATTCAAATCTATGCTCACGAGCTCTTTCTTAATGTTATGTTGTCGTCGTGATAGGGGAGCGTATGCATGTATGGATATACATATGTACATATGTGTGTTCCGGTGCGAGTAAGTGATATTCGATTGCTATGATATGCTATTCCTTTTAGGTTGAAAAATAATTTGTTCATGATTTATTTAAGCAATTAATACATTCGAAACAAACATTAAATAAATAACTAACGAAACGAAACGAAATCATAAACACTAGTGACTAGTCTCCTCTCATTTGAATAAGTCTTGTACATACATTTTGGCTACGAAGAAAAGAAATAATAATAAGCAGAAGCATTAAGTACTACGTACATGCATACATATGGACTACATACATACATACATATTTACGTTTTACTAAATGGTTCTGTATGTTTTATGTCGGGAACACGTTCGTTTATTATGTCGTTCGTATATCATGGGCAAAGGTTTAGATATATGTATGTACATACATACATATATTTATGTATGTATGTTTGCCTTTGACTGAATGTATATATGTAATAAACTGTGTATTTCAATGTGTTAATTGATTAATAAGTTATTTATTATTTAACGATGATTTTTGTTTGTCTTTTAGAGTAATGAGTTCACAAAACAATATTCACATGCACTAACACATACATTATATACATACATACATGTACAACACGTATCTACATTCATACATACATATGTATGTGTTGTAGAATTTTGTTGTATTATGAGCGATCATTTGTAGCTCAGAAAAAGAAATATTTCAAATACGCCTAATGAATAAATGTTATTCTTACTGTTGTTGTCGTTGTCATTGTTGTTTTGAATTTTTAGGAATTTTATTTTAAATAAATACAGGTGTTCAAACACAGCGTTATTTCTTGCTTTGTTTTTTTTTCTTCTTTTATTCAATAATTTTAGTTAATAAGTAACTGTTGCTTATTACAAATCATAAAAACAACAACAACTAGCATACATATATTCATTAAACAAACTTTAAATGTATTAAATCTATTTTTTCAAGGATGTAGAATATCTTTATTTGTACAGAAACAGAAACTTTTCCGTCGCATCACATTTATTTCAAAAAAATGTTCAGATAAAATATTTTTAATTACTTTTACTCCAATTACATGACATAATTACATGGTATAAAATTACAACGAAAAGACTTAACTTGATTAACAAATGGAGTTAAACACTGTAAATCAATGTCATTTAAAAGATGTAAACAGACGTCATCTAGTCAGACATCTCGAACAAAAGGAAATATGTATAAAAAAAATATTAATGCTTGCACACAAAACTTTCTCAAAAATCTGTAATAATCTGTACACTGTAAAGTACTCGACGAAATCAGAGTTTAGTAATCGGGTACCTTTACAAGCATATCATCTTAAATTTAAGTTAAAAAATTAAGCAATTAGTGCATCCTATTAAGTAAATAACATACATAATTGGTCATTACAACCCTTCAGTTAGGATTATGTACCTAGTTTCTCAAATCACTTATGTTGTGTGTGTTAATTTGATACATAAGCGGCAAGACCTACAGTTTAAAGTCGACTCCGAACGGCAGATTTTTTTAAGGAACTTTTATTTATTTACTCTCAGAGTTTTTGCCAGAAATCTGCTGAGAGGATGTCACCAAAGAAATATTTTCATATTTTCGTTTTGATGTCTGATCTGGGGTTTGAAACGTGGCCTTGCGTCTAATAAGCCAACACACTACCTACTAGACTACGGCGACTTCTATTAAGTAAATAAACGTTATATTAATGTTATATTAGTCTTTCAATCATGTTCTGAGATATTCTGAAATAAAAACTTCAGCATAGATAGACTTTCTTGCCCGTTGCGACATTCCTTTAGCCTTCTAGCCTTATGGCGTAGTTTACTTGTCACTTACATGCACAGTGGCTCAAACGTATAATTGGACACTTGGTATGAGATTATTCAAATGCCCATTTTTCCACTTCAATGGAAATATTTAAAAAAATATTGTCTACAATTTACACACATAATTGGTCATTACAACCCTTTAGTCAGGATTACGACCTAGCTTTTTACACCATTTATGTTGTGTGTGTTAATTTTATACATGAGTGGCGGCACATACAGTTTAAAGTCGGCTGCGAACTCACTTGAGCATAAAAATAATCGAAAAAATTGGTCAGCTCAGGAACTGCACTCCTTCCGACATACTTTTTCGAAAATTGTCCAACGTCTTCGTTATTTCTTTCTATTAGTTCGATTTGGTTATTCGAACTTCGTCGCATATAGTACATTTTGAATGCAACAATAGTGCCCTCATCCATTTGTTGAATAAGAGCTCTCCTCGTATTTGGTGGTAAAAATGTAATTTAAAAATTTTCGCTCATATCGAAAATGAAGTTTGAATTATTATCGATTATAAGCGGCGCTCTATGAGACAAATTATCGCTTTTTCTCAATTTATGACGTTATTGTGATCTGAATGGCAATCAGATCTTATGAAAGGTTATTCATAGTTTTCGACCTTTCGAACTTGTTCTTCTATATAATAAAATGGCTTTATATTAAAGTTTCCTGCAGAATCTCCAACAGTAAAAATATAAACCTACAGCCATGGACATTAAATTAGCACAAAATCCATCTTAAATCCAAAATCCTAATTAGACCAATTGTTTTGGTCTGCAATGTTGCGCGATGACATCTAGTTGTTGTTTTGCATAAAATATTACTGTTATCGTATATATTTTTTGTTTTGATTGCTAATTTGTATCGGTAGCTAAATTCGAGCTGGACAGTAAATTAGCACAACGTGCCTAAAAGTGTTTTAGGTACAAGTTTTGTTCGAGTATTTTTATTCTTACGGTATATTCTTTTAATTTTGTGGCATTTAAAGTAATTTTTGAAAAATATCGAACGTGGATAAGATTGCTCGCCAGAGGAGAAGCGCAGTATCGTTAAATTGTGCGTCAAAGTTAAAGAAGGGACCTTTCATGTCGTCACGCGATATTTTGAACCATATTAACTCCCAATTTAGGTTCAATTTATCGGACAGTCTCATACGACGACGTCTTAATCACGGAAAACTCTTTGGACGCTCTTGCCGAAAGAAGGCACTTCTGCCAAAAGACAAATATAGTCAAGCGTATAACGTTTGCTCGCACCCGCAGGAAAAGACCTCCCATTTTGGTAAAAATATTTTGGAGTGATGAAACAAAGGTAAATCGTATGGGACCGGATGGTAGAGTGGTTGTTCATCGGCCAAAATGTCAGACATTAAATCCACGCTATGCTTAAAGGCGTGGGGAGCATCTCCAAGGCACGGTGCAAGTCCCATTGTGAAAATTAATGAAAAAATGGACCGTTATCAGTATTTGGACAATCTAAAGCACAAAATGGAACCATAAGCTTTTAAATACATGCCAGTTTTATTCATATTTTTGCAAAATAGTGACCCCAAACACACATCTTAGCTGACAAAGGATTGATTTTATAAAGAGCACATTTCCGCCACTAAAAACTTGCCGATGGATATAACCTCATGAATTCTTTGTTTTAATTTTTTCGAAAACTCATTGTCTGCACTATCAGATTTTTCTACAACATACTACGTTGTACACATTTGATGTGCTCTTCTTTAACTTCTTCTTTTTAACACCCTATACGGGTGTTAAAACAAATGATTTGGTTGAATTTAAATTTAAGATTTTTGTAAAGCAAATAATTTGTATATGAAACTGATGAATGATGCTGACCTGAAAAAAAATTTGCAATTTATTTTTTTAATTTAAATAAAACTGTGACCAAAAAAAATGTCTTTTCATTTTTAAATGATCAAAATAAAAGAGTTCTCTAAATATCATCAAGTTTTTTAATAATTGCTCTTATTTCATATATCATATACAATATCATATTTCTTTCGTCGACCCCCTCTCAGCAGTATTCTGGCAAAAACTCTGAGAGTAAACTGCCATTATACAGTGTAGGTCCCGCCACTAGTGAATAAAATTAGCACAGTGCGGAAAGCCAGTCCTGACTAAATGGTTATAAAAAAATAATACCGTATATATGTATATGTAAATAATTTAATCAATCAATTATATTGTTTATATATGTATCTTACAACCAATTAAAATTATAAATACTCTTAATGAAGACTCATTACTTACAGTCATATACACAAAAGTTACATTTTTATTATTTTGTTTATAAATTGTCGGTAAATGGTTATAATATATATATAACTTACTTTGTATTTTATAATTTATTTTATATTATAAAAACCCAAAGTTTTATTATGAGCTTGATTGCTCTTTAGTTAATGAATTCCAACTTAGAACTAACTTTTACAAATAATAATTTTTTAATTGAAACTTATTTTGACGCTTGCCAAACTGCTTAATTTGCATATTCCCATGACTTTTAGGTGCGCGTGTGCACAGTTGTTTAAACATTAGGGAGGGATGTTAACTTATATAATCCAGTAATATGGATTGGGTCCGGCACAATATAGCATGTTGAAAGGTGATATTTAAGAAAAAAAGGCTATTAGGAATCGTCTTAAGAGGGATTCGTGGAAACTTTTCTGTGGCAACTTAGTAACTATCAACCAAACCTCTGGGATTAGGGGGATTCTGGGAACTATATCTTTTATGCCTGAGTTGCTGTAAATGGAGACTCCTCAGGCAGATTTTCTTTGTCACTATTGGGGTAAACCTAGGCTTTTAGAAAAAGAGGACAACAACCAAAAAAACCCGGACATTTTTAGAAAATAGTAGGACATTAAGAAGTAAACTTAATTTTTAGCATGTTTAAATTAATTTTATTTATTATCAATAAAATACCTCATAAAAGAACAGGTTATCAGTAAATTGTACAAATACACATTTATGCACATACGGTAAATGACATATACTAGTTTTAAAAACCTACATTAACCGATTTTTATGAATAATATATGTATATCAGCATTTCCAATATCATATAGAACTAGTAATAAATAATTATAAAAGTCTTGACACTTCATTTGAAAATAAGTTATGAAGCCAACTATATAAACCAACATTTAAGTAGACATGGTCATCTCATCGCTTAGTTGCCGTATCTGAGGAGATGTCTCCTAAAATTTATGTGTAGCCTACAAACAAAATTATTTTACGTGTAGCAAAAAGTAGGAATTTCCTAGACCCTATTTTTTCAAGTGGAAGATATCCAGTTTATGTTTGATATCAGCTGATATTACACGTGAATTTATAGCGCTCGCAAAATAAAATTAAATCTTTTTCAATTAAAGTTACCAATTGCTTTATTAACTATTATATTGTCGTTATCTTGTTATAATGAAAAGAAAAAAGGTTTTTGGTAATAATCCCAAATTTAAGATACAAAAACATTCGGATCGACCCTCAACAAGTCGTGCGACTATGGCTAACCGGTTTCAATCCCTTGACGTCGATGCGGATGGTATTAGCGATTTGGAAGAGGAGATTAAAACTCCTATTGAAAAGATTCCTCCAATAGTGGTTGATGTTTCCACTAGTTTTTCATCTGTCCATAAACTTATGGGTTCTCAGTATAAGTTTCAACGAATGTCAATCGGAACTAAAGTTATATCAAGCTCACTTTCTCTTTATGAAGATGCCTTGAAATTGCTTAAAATCTCAGGAGTTAAGTTCTACACTCACCAACTTAAGGATCATAAAAAGTTTAAGCTTGTGTTATTTGGCCTCCCCCAACTTGATTTGAAAACTATTACTGATGAGTTAAAATTTGCCCACAATATTGAATTATTAAGCATAAAAGAAATAAAAACAAAGTACTCTAGCTATGATGATGCAGTATATATGATTGAATTTAATAGAGATCAAGTGTCGAAAAAGGAAATTCAAAAAATTAGATTCTTCTATAATATCGCTGTTAAATGGAGAAACCCATATAAAGGCAATAAAGGGCCCACTCAATGCGGCAAATGTTCTATGTTTGGCCACGGCGCTAGTAACTGCTTCCGATCTCCTGTTTGTCCGGCTTGTGCTGGAAATCACGATCTCTCGGTATGTACCCTTAGTAAATCGCCTAACGAGGGACCTGTAATACATAAGTGTTTGAATTGCGTAAGCAAAAACTATAAAAATGTTAACCACAAAGCGGATGATATTAGATGCCCTTGCAGACAAGATTACCTTGATGTTCGCAAAAGGATTACTTCAAATTCAGCTCGCAAATCAGCAAAACGAAGAAATGTTCAAATTGATTTTAACTTACAACAAGAAAATTTTCCCAAATTAACTTCAACTTTTACACCATATGGTCAGTCAGCTGGTCATCAGAAAGTGTTATACTCGAACATGTCAAAGTATAACAGTCATGAAGAAAATAGTGATGATATATCAAATGATAAATTATTAGATATTTATTTTGAAGCAATCGATGCTCTCCAAAATTGTAAGAATAAATATGATAAATTAAGAGTGTTAGGAAATATGTTAAGACATGCCATATAATATCATTAACTTAAGTAAGATTCGAGTTATGCACTGGAATGCCCAAGGCATAACGACAAATTCAGCCATAGCTGAATTAGAGATTTTTGTTCAAAAGAATAATGTAGATATAATTTTGTTAAATGAAACTTTTCTGAAAAATAATCATAAATTTTATATAAATGGATTTAAAGTTTATAGAAGGGACCACGTATCACATGGCGGAGGTATATTGATTGCTGTACGAGATTGTATAAGACATAAGATCTTAGATCCAGATGAAACGTCTTGAATTGAAAATCTGTCAATATCTTTGGATTTAAATGGTAGATCAATAACAATAACATCGGTATATGCTCCAAGATATTCTGACCAATTTAAATATGACCTTGACATCTTAACTAATAAACCAAACGAATTTTTCATATTTGGAGATTTAAATGCTCAACATTTAAGTTGGAACTGTTATTCCAATAATATTGCTGGAAATGTTCTTTTTAACCACCAAAATCAATCCAACTACTATGTCTATTATCCACTTAATTTTACACGTTATAGCCAATCCTCCACTCCTTCCTTACCATCTACCATTGATGTTCTTCTCTCAAACTCCAATTTGCCGTTCTCGAATTTGGAAACTTATCCAAATGTATTACAATCGGATCATGTCCCCATTATATGTAATATATATGGGAATGTGCAAGGTTCACATTCTAAAATCCCGCTATATCACAAAGCGAATTGGACTCAGATTAGAAGATGGGTTAAAAGAGAGATTATGTCTCATAATCTCCTTGCTGTTCAAATAACTTTTGATAACATAGAATTATACTTGAACCAAATAATGGTTATTATTAGAGATGCTACAGATCAGATTCCAGTGGGAAAACACAAAGGATGGCAAAGACGCTTATCTGTTTTAACATTAAGACTGATTAAAGAGCGTAGAAAATATCAACGTAAATTGCAAAGATGTAGTAATAATCTTGCAAGACAGTCATTTATAGCGATTATAGGACAATTGAGATTACTGATTGATCATCATCTTACTAAAGATAGAAATGCTCAATGGGGCACTTTCTTATCGAAATTACCTCCGGGAAGCAAAAAATTTTGGATGATAACAAAATCACTTAAGAATAAAAGTTCCACAATACCAAATCTGACTGTTGACAATAGAGAAATTAGTAATAATGATTCCAAAGTAAATGCAATCGCAAACGTATTTGAACAATGTCATAAATTGACTTTGAATAATACATCCACAATGGATAACAAAGTTCAGAACTACATTAATATTATTAATATTCATAATATAAGACCCGAGGAGGTATTTTTGACTGATAGCAATGAACTAATTAACATCACTAACAAATTTAGGAATAATAAATCTCCGGGTTTAGACATGTTGCAAACTGTAGTCCTGAAAAATATGCCTCGAATTATTTTTGAAGTCCTTGCAAAGGTGTTTAATTTTTGTCTGTTAAATGGCTATTTCCCAAAAATATTTAAAAAAGCCAAAATAATCCCTGTGCCCAAAAAGGGAAAGAATCCTAAATTACCGAATAGCTATAGACCTATTAGCATTCTTAGTGTCTTGGATAAACTGTTCGAAAAGGTAATACTTCATCGCTTACTATCGCATTCTGAGATAAATAACATTATAAACAAGGAACAATTTGGATTCAGGAAAGAACATTCGACTGTTCATCAAATAAAAAGAGTTATGAATTTTATAGAAAATAACAAATCCAACAGAAAAAGCACTGGAGTGGTATTCCTGGATATTGAAAAGGCGTTTGATACCGTTTGGCACGACGGATTAATATTCAAGCTCAATAATTTTAGATTTCCATTGTACATTCAGAAAATCATTAAACATTTTCTATCAGATAGATCATTTGTAGTATGTATTGATAAAAGTTGCTCTTCACCAAGAAAAATTCCAGCAGGTTTACCACAAGGCTCGGTGCTTTCTCCAACGTTATATGCTATTTACACCTCAGATATTGTTATCAAAAGAAATAACGAAGCTGCATTTTATGCTGACGACAGTGCTTTCGTTTGCAGCGGTAAACTCTCTAATGCGATCATTAAAAGACTAAAAGAGTCATTATCATGCGCTGAAAAGTATTTTCTAAAATGGAAAATTAAGATCAATCAGGAAAAGACTCAGGCAATAATTTTTCCATTTAATAAATCTCCAAAGCGAATTCCCAGTCTTCCTCTGACAGTAAATGATACTACGATTGAAATTCGGGACTCAATCAAATACTTAGGAGTATACTTGGACAAAAAGTTAACTTTTAAAAACCATGTTGATCACGTAGTTGAAAAAGCCATAAAGTGTGGTAGAGCTCTGTTCCCTCTATTAAACAGAAAATCCATTTTGAACCTACAGAACAAACTGTTACTTTATAAAATGTGTATAAGGCCAATTATGACTTATGGTTGCCAAGCTTGGTTCCCTAAGACAGCTAAAACGCATATTAGAAAACTTCAGATTATACAGAATAAAAACCTTAAGATTATACATAACTTAAATTTTAGATACTCCACAAATAGTTTACATGTCAACTATGGTCATAAGAAAATCAGTGATGTAATGAGAAACCAGACATTGGCTTTCGTCACTCGATGTCAGCAATCAAATTATGATATAATTAGAAATTTATCTTAAGGACAGCACCTTCAACTTTTTAGTTTAAAAGTTCGTTTGTGTGCTGTTTTTATTATCTAATAAATTTTGTAAAATGAACATTTTAATACATTCATATATAGATTAATTAATCATTCATAGGGTTTTTAAATCCTCATTTTTCATCCCTAATCTGTGATATACTTACATATTTACATAGTTAAGAATAATATACCTAAAACAAATTGATACAATTGTTGCAATACTAATGTAAAATCTCATAAAATGTTATCTAACTCTAAATAAGTAAATTGAATAAAGGACATATTAATATAAAAAAAAAAAAAAAAAAAAAAAAAAAAAAAAAAAAAAAAAAGTGGAAGATATCCAAAAAACCGTCGCTAGCTCCAACAAAATGTACACAAAGTTGGTGCATAGCTGTAGCAGATATCTCGACGAGGTGGCAGAACGGTCGATATCTATATTGTATGGGCACAGGGGCACAGCGATGTTTTGGATAATTGTAGAACGGATGAACTAGCCCGAAACGGTAGAGATAAGGAGAAGACTGGTCTATGGGGTACATGTATACGATCTAAACGAATTGTCGTTTAGATTGACATTGGCAGTCGTTTCATCAGAAGCTTCGAATGGGAAAAACTGTTGAATCAGATTGGGTCTCACGTGGCCTATCTCTATCAGAGATCAACAATGAATCGTTTTTTCGCTACTCATAAGTACTCATGAATTTTTGAGTATGACTGAGTCAACAGTATTGAAATACAACTACTCTGATTCATTCGTGTTCAATACAACATTGATTTTTAAGTACAGGTTGCATTGAGTATGACATCAAACTCATAACATTCGAAATATGTTTGATTCATACGCCTACTCATTCAGATTCATAAATTTAGAAAAATGCTTTTAATACCTCATAAATAATTCATTCATAAATACGAATCATTCATTAAAATTTACAGTTGTTGTTGCATTTACTAAAAAAGAAGAAAGACAAAGACAGAAAGCAAAGCAAACACACAAACTTCTAGTGAGTAGTGTTCGCTATTTCGGGATTCGTGTAAATGTTGAGTAAAGGAGAGTCGAAATCATCAACATCATGCGTATTGTTAAGTATGAGTACGATGAGTATTTCAAACTTTGAATGTGAGTAGTATGAGTATGATATTAAAATAAGTATCAGAAATTATGAGTATGATTCGAATTTTCTCATCTTTTTCAATACCCATTGCTGATCTCTAATGTCTATATGACTTCTTTTTGGATATACAGTCACCTGTAGGTACCTGTCGTGGTTGCCACATGAATCAACAGTGAAAAATCGAATACGCCAAATTCTAATTTGTAATTCACTGGTAAACCAGAACGAAATCAAAACATTTCTGAATCAAATATTTACGTGCGATAAAAAACAAATTCCTCATGATAATAATATGAGGCAAGGCGACGCTTCGCAGACGGTGGCAAAGCTTCTACAATCTGGACACCGATTTATTCTGATCTGCAATAACAACAGTAAATGCGTTTAGGTAAACAATTCGTCTAAAACGGATTGATCAATAGAAAGGGTGTTGTGCTCCACCACAACGACGCCAGACCAGACCACAATGTACGCCAGATATTTGATGACCCTGCAGAAAAAACGGTATCCTGGTTAGTTAGTAGAAATATTCGTTAAGAAATAACCCTGTTACTGACGTCCGCAAGAGGATTTTGAAATTTAAACAAACAACGTCCTTCTCCATTTCTTAAAAGAACTGAATGACAAATATGCTCATACATATATAGACTAGATGCATTTATACTCAAAATTAATAATTAATTGATCAATTCACACAAGCCGTTGTATCGTTGTATTCATTGTATTGTTGGAAGAACATACAACAGTGTATGATTGTTGTTGATAATTTTCATATAAAAATCTGATACACTTATACACATTTTTTCCATATGTTTTTAAAAGTTGTATTGGTTTCGTGCTATCAAATTGTGTGAATGAAAAAAATGTGTATATGTTTTCATATGTTGTGTTGGTTTCCGGCTATCAAATTGTTTGAATGCCGGAATACGAATCCTTTGCTCTTGTTTTGGATATACAATCGTGGACATATTTATAATTAAAATTGATCCATTTAAAAGCTCTTAGCAGCTAAAAGTTGAGTTATCATTATAATATGGCTTTAATAATAACATGTAGAACTATTAAACGACGACTTAATGAAGATTTCTTACATGTATGCATCGCTTAGCGAAAACCTTTCGTGTTCGAAAGAAAAATTGTAAACCAGATTGGATTTTTCCAATCAAAACATGAAGAATTTTGTCGATGGGGATCAAATGGAAAATGGTAAGTATGACTTCCAACTAACCAACTATACGATCAAAACCATTAATTATGAAGGCCAGTACATCATGGTATGGGGCGCATCTTCTTGTTGGTATTGGATCAATTTAAGTGCTCTGTTCAAGAATGGATGTACATGTTTACAAATACATTAGGCAAACTACAATGATACCATAGGCAAAGAAAAATTCGCCGTTAATGTGACACATTCATAAGTGACAATAACCCTAGGCACACTTCACGACTTGTGAGAAACTGTTTAGAGCAACAATACGTAAATGCTTTAAAGTGGCTAGCTTAATCCCCTGATCTCAGTCCAATTGAGAACTTATAAACTGAAATTGAAGTAAAAATCACAAAAATTCTGTTAAAGAATTGCAAAACATGGAAATGTGTTGGACGCAGTGTTGAAAAATTCAGTAGTTTTGTATTTTTTCATTTCAAAAATAACGCAGTACCCTTTCGACTCTTTCAGTACTTTTTTATTATTACATATTTTACGGGGTGCGTTTTTCAACTATTAATGCATTAGCAACGTATTGCTAAAGGTAGAATTAGCCTTCAGCCCCGGTTAGCCAAACGTCCACGAAACGTACGTTCGTTTTTAGAATACGAAAAGCAATGAAAATGCTTGCCGAACAGTAATGTAATTTCGGTAAGCATTTGCATTGCTCTTCGTATGCTAAAAATGAACGTACACATGTTACAATACGTTTCATCGACGTTTGACTAAACGGGGCTTTTACGGTTTGGTACTTTCCGAATCAGCTGTTTTTATCCTGCATGTGTATTAAATATAAATAAATAAATAGTCTAGCACCCCATGGCAGACATCTCTATCAAAACAAAATATGAAAAAATATTTCTTCGGCGACTTTCTTCTGGCAAAAACTCTGAGATAAAGTTTCTGAGTCGACTTTAAACAGTAGATCCCGCCACTCATGTATAAAATTAACACACAAAAAATAAATATTGTGAGAAGTTAGTTAGTTATAATGACCAATTATGTAAGTATTTATGTACGTATCTTTTACAAAAGTACCATTTGATGCAAAAAAGTACTTTTTCAATTATAGTTCAGAACCATTTCAAAATTTCAGTTTTGTAACACTGGTTGGAAGGCTATGTAGAAATGTTATTAAAAATTAATGGTGCCTCACGTAATATTTGCAATAAAAATGATATGAAATAGTAAATGTTTTAATTATATCTCCAAACCAATAAAACATCTTTCTAATACTTCTATATTTTTTTTTTTTAATTCTAAATTGTTTACTCAACAACTACATACATATATTGGAGACTGTTTAAGGTAAAACATAAATTTTGTGATTTTCTTAAATTTTAAAAATAAAATGAATAATTTACTATTATAACGTATAGTAATGTATATGTGCATATACATACCATGTATAAATGTATATGCATACATACATACATACATCTGCTTCTATAAGTGTTTGATGTTTTGTTAAATTTTGTCAATGCTCAAAAAACAAAAACTAAAAATAATGAATCATTGTTAACAGTAGCCAAACCACAAGAAGATCAGTCAAACGATCGTTGAATAAATTAAGGTGATATAAATATATATAAAAAAAATACGAAGAACAAGCCAAGAACTAAAAGAGTTTCTCAAAAGTCACGCCCAAGAGAGGAAAAATGCACAGTTTAAACCATTTGCACACACACACACACACACTCATACACTTTCGTAAAACATTTAGTAGTCATATAAACGTTTGTCTTACTTTCCTGCGAATTTTCATTTAAATTAAACGACTAGAAATGTCAAGAGTAGGCTTATTATGTAGTAAGCCAAAGACGAGAATATTTCCACTTTAGATATGGACGGATTAATGGCTCAAATAGAATCTGAGAATCATTGGCAGGCACACTAAAATGATTCAAAACTCATACATACATATATACATATATACTAAAAACGTATGAGTATTTGTACAAACAGCGAAGATGATTACGTAAGTATATGATGATTTTGTTTGGAAGAACACTGAATGTACTACTTCACAAAAATCCTGAAATTCATGTACAGATATCCCTCTAGTACCGCCGTATAAACGGATATATTTTTTGCAATCAAAAGGAAGAAAAGGAAGCGCGACTAATAACGTAAAACTATGATTAAGAAAATAATTTAAATAACTGCTTTCTGAATGGTATCTCAAAAATATTTAAGTAAAGGAGTGTTTATATGAAATTTTCAATCGCCTAAAATCTCTTGTATTCAGTTGATATGCATCGGAATCTGTCGACAGTTAATAGCGATGGTTCTTAACAAGTTGCACATACATACTTATGTTTATAGTATAGACAAAAATCGTTCTGTACATACATCTTATATATAAAAATGAATGTGTGTTTGATTGTATGTTTGTATGTTTGAAGTTTATAGACTATTAAACGGCTGAACCGATTTTCTTGAAATTTTCACAGTATCTTCCTGTATGTCTGGAAGGAGTTATAGGCTACTTTTTATGTTGATATTCCAAATGAGCGAGGGGCCAAGCCCACGTATGCTACATACTACATACTTAATATTTAATTGCATTTGAAATATATTACTCATACGCATAGTAGTTACCCCTACAAGTATGCTATCTGTGATTCTTGATGTATAAAACCAAAGAAAATAAAGTTAAAAGAACGACGCGGGGGGAAAGATAGAAGGGAAAGAAAAAAATTTTGTAACCAACATTTGTGAAAAAATTCACCAAATAAGAAAAAATATAACCAAAATTAAATTCGTAGACTTTTGTTTTATTTATTTTTTTTTTCAAGCTTAAATTATCTTCTTATATATAAAAATGAATGTACTTTATGGAATCGTAAACTATGCATTTAATCTTTAGCAAAGTTGTTGCGCATGAGCCGACGAAGGTTTCTAAGTTGGTATAACCAATTTCCGACAGGTGGCGCCACTGAAAATTCTTCGAAATTAATTAAATCGTAAACTGTGCATTTGATCCTGTGTTGAAAAGAAAAGAAAAGAGCATTACTAGCCTCAGAATCAGCATTGAGACTGAAAAATCTTCGAGTACATGCCGCACAGATCCGTTCGCATGAATCACTTGAACAATGAATCACTTGATCGAATGCGTACTACTCAGGCCCGTTCGTCTGAATCATCTGGACAACGGGAAACAAAATCAATAAAATGATTCAAACTTAATTGGATATTTGTCTAATGTCTTTCCTTCAAATTTATTTTAGTTTGTAGTGCAGCAAAGCGCGCAGGGTACAGCTAGTACATACATAATTACAGCCATTACAACCCTTCAGTCAGGATTACGGCCTAGCTTCTCAACACCACTCATGTTGTGTGCGTTCATTTTATACATGAGTGGCGGGACCTACAGTCGACTCCGAACGACAGATTTTTTGAGAAGCTTATCATGGCAATTTTTAATCTCAGAGTTTTTGCCAGAAATCTGCTGAGAGGAAGTCGCCGAAGAAATATTTTCATATTTTCGTTTTGATGTCTGACCTGGGATTCGAACTCGGGCCTTTCGTCTAATAAGCCAACACACTACCTACTAGACCACGGCGACTTCAAGAAATCGTTCTGTGTTTTATTTAAATCAGACATTTTTGTGTCCAAAAATTGTAAATAAGTTTATGTTAAAATAGATTAAATAAAGGCCCTCTTGCAATAATAAAAAAATGATGATTTCTAAATTATTTGGCCAATTCTCACGAGTTTGTATCGTGTATATTGTATTGAATACACTTTTTGTTTGTGAATGCCCTTCTTCGTGATTACTGGCATTTACATAAACTGATAGCATGAAACCAATACAACTTCCAAGAGCATATGAAAAAAATGTGTATAAGTTTATCGGATTTTAATATGAAAATTATCAACAACAAGCCTACACTGTCGTATATTCGTCCAACAATACAATGAATACAATGAATTGCCCAATTAATTTAAGGTGTATATGTGTGTGTATTATGTACAGTATATTATGTTATATTGACACAAATAGTTTATTATATATTTTCAAATAAAGATATCGTCATGCTTCCACGGAAAAAATTGGCACAAAAGAACACAATCGAGTTTTTTTAACTTGTTAATGAGGGAAATTTTGATGATAATTTTTTCGATAGTATTCGATAGATGCAACATGTTTTGCCATTTCCGTTAAAGATCTTAAAGTTGAGATCGTGTGAAAAAATTAAAAAAATTTTTGAAGCCGCTTGAGTCCTTGTTTTTAAGTGAAAGATCCTCGACAGTAGGCGACTATTTCGGTTTCTATAATAGCTAAATCTTAGAATGTACCGTTATTAGATTTGTCGATGAGAACTTTCAAACTTGCTTCTATGACAATAATATGTCATTAGATTAGTTATCGATTTACACCAATTGTACACATTGCGTCCAAAACTATAAAAAAGTTAAGCTATTTTAAAAATTCGAAAAAATATAATATTATGTATAAAAGGTTTATATGACCAACAAAAAAATAATTCTTTTTCTAGATCTTCTTATAATTAATATTAATTTACTAAATATTCTTCTCCTGCTTATAATATTGCTGCTCTAAGATGAATTTCTTCAGAAAAATACTCATTTTGTTTGTGTGATTTCATACAAACACGTCTTAAAACGTTCGTCTTATAGAAACAAAGCATGAATTTTATTTCATAATGAAACGATTATAATTCTAACAGCTTAATTTCAAAAAGATTCTTAAGTTTTCGTTTTTTTCGGGTTATCCTCGCCCTAATAGGTATTGTGTATGAGAAATACATACGATCTAATAGGGATGGGTGTATTTCATATCAAAACACACGTGATGAGCTTTTAACGAAAAATAAAAAGTAAAGTGGTATAGGAGATAGTACTCGGTTGCTATTTATTTAGTACCAGACAACCACACAGAATACTGCCACCATTACTTAACGTGATGTTTCTCCTGTCGCATGGTGTATGGTTTAGCGTGTTATATTAATATTGTTATTGTAGTCATTGTTGCTCTTACTCCTTTCTTACTTTGGCAATATTTTTTTTTTTCACCTTGTATTTTGTTTATACGTACATATATATGTATATATAAATATATTTATGTATATATACATACGTATATATGTATATGTATATATGTATGTGTATTTTATTTATTTTAAATATGTATATTGCTCCACCCTTTACATTTTAACGAAGCAACAAAATTAAATAAAAGACAGTGTAGCAACGAAAATGAACAAAAACAACTAAAAGAACACGCACAGCATCATCCAATCCTTATGTGAGGAGGCTGCTGTTGCTGCCTCCACAGCCACTACTTCATACATCATGAGCAGACTACTGCGCACATAGCGTCGTCCTAAGAAGGAAAATTATAAATTTTAAAATGAGAAAAAGTAGAATGAAATAAAGGGCAAAAACACGACGGCGTTACAAAATTAATATAGAAAAAAAACAACAAAAAAAAACAAAAACAACAACAACAAGAACAACTAAATCTATAATAAGAGGAAAACGCGCTTTCTTTTAATTTTTTTTTTTTATTTTCGTTTCTTTTCTGGAAAATACATTTTCTTTTAATAATAATAGCAGTAACACCTAGCTTCTACCACAACTGCGACAATAACATGTTTATATTTGAATTAAAATTCGCGTCTGCGTTACAATAGACACAAACGAAATGTCTTAAATCAAAAAAACTTACAACATGTATTTGAATTCAAAATGTTTTCCATGAGGGTGTCACTCTACAGCTGTACTATATTTTAAAGTGCAAAATTATTAGCGACGTAAAAATACATACATACATACATATGTATGTATGTATGCACATGTACGAGGACAAGGATTAATTTTGAAAATATTTTTTCGCTCCTAAAATGCTAATTGATTTCCGATTATGTATGTACATTTAAAATATAGAGAAATACATATGCATACATACATGCATGAGCATTTTATGAGCTTTGTCAGAGTGACACATAAACTGTAATTCAAATCCATTTTTAATAAAATTTCCAAAATATTTTGTCATGCCGTTTTTTTCTCCCGATATAATGTTTAATTGAACTTTTGAAAACGTTTAGGACAATCAGTTGCTGCTATTTCTAAGCAAAACTCTTTTCAAGTAAATTTTGCTTAAATAAATTTGAAGAAAAGATGAGGAATTTTTATTTATTTTCGTTAACTTTTTAGTAAAAAAAAAGTTAGTCAATTCCGAGTATTTCGATTCGGAAGTCAATGTTGAAGTAATTTAGGGGACATTTGACGATTTGCAAGTATTTAACGGTAACTATTTAACATGTTGACTGCCAACTACGAGTTACATATCTCGTACTCACTAAACCATGCCATTTTTGTGTAGCTATGAATAAAACCGTATTTTTTCAGTGCTAGTATCGTTAAATGGCTTCTAGGAAAAGAAGAAAAAGACAATGTTGGCTTGCGTGGCCAGTTTTCTGAAAATTGCCGTGGCAGTCAAAGTGTTAATTTGATTGGGAAATTTTTCTTAGCATTCTTCAATATCGCTAAAACCGTTTCTGTTGATATTATTTCGCTTAAAAGAAACGTAAAATTCAAAAATTATGTATATTTGAAATTTTGTTGTCAATTTAAATTTTATAATAGGCGCCCTGCCCTGGTAGTCGTGGGTAATCGTGGGTTCGATTCTGTTACACTACTCCGAGCACATGGTCTAAGTTACTCAGCTCGTAATAAATAATTATATATAATTTGTAATTGTATTATCATTAATAAATAAATAAATTTTATAATATCATAAGTGCAATGCTTGAGTTCCAAATGAGAGATAATGTTACTTAAAAGTTTCATTTGAAAGATCTTAGTCCAACCAATATTTAAGCGCAGCTGACAAATGACTTCTGTCAGTGCTCTGAACTTTCCATTAAGAGTCGGAGGTTTCTAACCTCTTTGACGCAGTGCTGTAATATAAAGATTACTGCAATAGCAAGATTTATTTTGAACTCTTGTCTCTGACCCCCGGGTAAAATTAATTGTGCTATCACAATGGACCTAAATGCTGGCCTAAGTGCAGCCAATTCCTTCGGGGAGGTTTCCACCTAACCTAGCCTAACTTAACCTAAGTACCATGATCTAGGGCTACTCTCAGACATACATATTTGGTCATTGCAACCTTTCAGTCCGGCTTGCGACCTGGCTTCTCGCACTTATCTTGTGTTTGCTGATTTTATGAGTGAGTGGTGGGACCTACAGTTTTAAGTCGACTTCGAGCGGCAGATTTTTGAGAGAATTTTCATGACACGTTTATTTACGCTCAGAGTTTTTACAAGACATCTGCTAAAAGGAAAAAAAATCCACTCTAGCACGTTGATTTCATTAAAGTATTGGTGTCAATTGTGGTACCACCTCAGCAATAGTTGAAAAACATCCTCAATATGGTACTGAATGATCGTCGGCTGAAGATGCAGGAGCAGCAGATATTATAGACAGTATAAAATTTGTAAAAGTTCGGAATAAAGAAAGCGTCTTGTCTTACTTTTGTCATGGACGGAGTTTTGGCAACGATTAGTACCCACGAATTGGAATATCTAAGTCTATAAGGCTACCGAATCACTGCAGAGTCTTTCAGGCGGACTAAAATTCAGGCGATTCCTAAAATGCATAAACCTGATCGTACATATCGTAAATGACACTATAGGAGTGAATGTAAATAAAAACAGTTCCGTGACAATTTAAGTTCACGTTTCAGAACTTTAAATTTTTGTTCACGTTTTAGAATGGTAAGTGTAAAGAAAAGTGTTCATGTTTCTGGATATTCATGTTTTTACGACTTATTCACAGTACACTTATCCAAAACGCATTCTCTTGGAACCTGTGGGGCATTAATACATCCTAAGAGAAAATACTTGCTGCATATCAAGTGCTAGGCAGAAAATTGTCTTTGTTGATCTAGCTAGCCCGGTAGCATCATCCAGAAATTTATCAGGGCAATATGCTTTTAGCAGACATTTTAGGGCTAACCCACAAAGTTGGAGCGGAGTACAATATATTGTATAAGTTTTCGAAAAACAGCTTTTGAAACGAACAGTATGTTAACCCTAATCCTACTGACTTAAAAATGTAACAAATCTTACTGACGCTAAGGCTTCTATAGAAAATCGACGGGCTTCTTCTTACGCAGAAGAGATTTCCCAAAGTTAAAGTAAGCAAAAAAGGAAAATCAGACTTTTGCATATCAAAGGTTATATAAACGATAAACAATGTTCCAATCCACAAAAAAGAAGACGACTTAATCACAAACATAGATTTTGGTACTACTGTACCAAAAGTAATTCTTTTCAAAAATAAACAAGACATACAACAATGTTGTAAAATACAAAAATAAGAACAATACATAGTAAAATACAAGAACAACACCGCATAGAAAGACCGCAAAGTTGCCAGACATAAAATAAACTAGAATGGACATTGCTAGCATTCTGCTGAGAGCAAGTCGTCGAAGAAATATTTTTCATATTTCATTCATTCTGAGCCAGCACACTACCTTTTAGTCGGATGGGATCGGATGCATGCAAACAAGGTAAAGTTTCTGATTGCAGTCAACCTGATGGCCACCAGACCGAGCCTTGTCTTTCTGTATTAAAGCCGACACGCAGCCTCCTTGTGGCGCCGTCTGTATGGCATACTGGCACCCACTAGGCGTTAACTAATGCGTGCAGCGCTGTCCAATCTTCTAGACTTTAAATCTTTGTTGTGCGTAGGGCTTGGAACCTACCACGTAAAAACAGATTCGAATGAAAGCAAGAACACAAGCGTATAATGAGATTCCCTCAAAAGTTGACGACCACGGCAAGCTTATAAAGTACTATGATTTAAGAATTGGCATATGGAACGTCCGGAAACTCTTGAAAAGCCCACGGATACCGTCATGAAAAGCAGGACTGACATCATTCCCATCTAGAAAAGGACTTGCATCATGCGATATTTATTACAGCTGCCATGCGGAAAAGCACGAATTTGGGTGGAGGTTTTGTGGTTTGTAAGATACTTCGCCATTTCGCCTCTTGGTTCACGCCTGTGAACGAAAGGATAGCCACAATCTTCATCAAAGGTAAATTCTACAACATAAGCTAATTTGAGCTCACGCTCCGACTGAAGAAATTGACGATGCGGCTAAAGATGATTTCTACGAGAAAGTATCTTTGATCCCGCCGTTGGTCAGTTCAGCCTCCACACGATCACTATCTTCAACGGTATGAAGCTGATCGATTTCACCGCGGCGGGAAACATGTACCGACAGGTTTCAATACCTCGATATCCACAAAGCCAATTGGTTGTCCCCTGATCGAGCACCGGCCAACCCGATTGATCACATTGTGATTGACTGAAGGCACGTTTCCAATGTACTAAATATACGCACGTTCAAAATCCAAATATTGACTCGGACCACTACCTCGTAGCAGCCAAGATCCGATTGCGCATTAGTGCTTCGAGTCTGTGCGAACTAGTACATTGCAAAAGCTGGATTTCAAGAAGCTGAGATCACAAAGGAGGCGTTCTCCGCTCCGTTGTTCCCTATCTAATCTCAGCGAAATTGGTGGACTGTGGGCCAACATCTCTCAATCCTTGCGCACTACTGCGGAAACAGTTCTTGGGCCCACCCCAACGAAACCAATGGTACGATGAGGCCGCATATATGAAAACGTTGCAGTCCGCTATTGCATATGATGAAATAATGATTCTCGAAATTTATAATAAAGGATTCAGCGTCTAACAGTAGGATTTAAGCCGCACAACAGATTCGCAAGGAATAGTGAGAACACTTTTCTAATATTTTACGAGGCGACGACGACACCAATTCCGCCTCTAGAGATGATGATGTACCGAACCCAATCAATGATGATGGCGTGGAGATGCCGCCGCTTAGCCATTAAGAGGTCATGGAGGTAATGAGCCAACTTATTTACAAAATATGGCTGAAGGAAAGTATGTCCTACGATTGGAACCTGTACTATCTGTCTTGTACTAAAAAAGGGAGACTCCAAGATATGCGCCAACTACAGGGGTATAAGCCTTCTCCCTATCACATATAAGGTTCTTACGGGCGTATTGTGTGAACGACTGAAGCCATTCGTTAAAACACAGATGCAGCTTCAGACCTGGCAAGTCCTCCATTGACCAGATTTTTACATTACGTCATATCCTGGAGAAGATCCATGAAAAACAAGTTGACACCAACTTTTTGTTGACTATAAGGCAGCCTTCAATACCCCATTAAGGAATAGTGTTTTCGCCGCAATGTCTGAGCTCGGCATACCTACAAAGCTCGTAAGTCTATGCAGAATAATGTTGAGCAACTCCTGCAACTCCGTCAAGGTACGAATGAACCTCTCCGATCCTTTTGTTACCATGCGAGGTTGGAGACAAAGCGATCTCTTATTATGCGATCTCTTTAACTTCGTCCTGGAGAGTGTTCTGAGGAAGGTGGGAGTGTATCGCAATACGTCATTATTTTTTTTCTGTATATTGTTGTCATTAGAACCTGGTAAATCAATTATTTGAGTCATTTTTAATCGCCTGTCTATATCTGGTCTCTTAAGTACAATAATATTGGTGAGATTATGAACCATTTTTGATCCATTTCAATAGATTACGTAGCAGTTGAGCCACGGGTTCTTTTATCAGGGCAATTAATTCATTTTTTGATTAACTTTCGTATTCAGCCTTAGCTGATGGAATTTCTTAGAGGAATTTTAACCGCGTTTGTACTTTTATCGAGTCTAGTTAAAGTCCTTTTATTTTCTACCTATTACCTGCTAAAAGAAGAAACAAAAGAGTCCTTTTGAGATACTATTGAACAATAATCTGAGACTCGGAAGACGCTGTATTTTTATTTATTTCTTATTCAAAAAGTTTTACATCTTTTTGAAATATTTTTTGTTAATTTTAGTGCCATTATTACAGGTCGCCGTTAACTAAAAGTAGATATTAATGGGCAGATAAATTGTTTTTTATTATTATGAGTATCCAATAATATAGAAGTGAGCGTTAAGCTAAAGGGAGGATCATCCTACCTTTAACTTTTAAAGTTAAGTTTGCCATATTATATATTATTTTCAATATGGCAACTTCAAATTTAAACAAAATGAACATATACAACAACAAAAACGAAGCCTGTCGTTGCCACTGCGTAGAAAAAATTTGTTAATTTGAGAAGTTTTATCGACATTTCTTCCGCACTGTCATATTTTTTAACACAGTTAACTTTATCTTATCTGTAAGTTGTAATAACGAAAATGACTTAAAGGTAACTTTACAGTTCCCTTTAGCTAAAGGTACCTTTAACTAAACCCAAGTTTAACGGCAAATTGTAATAACGGCCCTTAATCAGCTGGCAATATTATCGAAACTCGAAAGATCAGAATTTATTGTGACATTGTTACAGAGCAGCCATTTCAATATAGTTTGGAACAAAGAAAGAAGGATTTACAAGAATACATTAGAATACAACATAAATGATAATGGCCTCAAGTAAATAGTCATAAAATTCAGAGAAATAAGAAACAATTCAAAGAAGATAATCAATTATCATAATCACATCATTCCAAATTAGAGGAACAAATCCGCCAAAATTAATAGCGCGAATAAAATTGCGAATCACGAAGCTATCGATATACTAATTCACAATATCAGGACGAATGCAGAAGTTTGCAAGGAGAATGAAGTATGATGCAAACAGTATGATAGAAAAATTATATTCATAATATGATAATATGGTATGATAATCTCGATAACATAATAATATGATAATCTTTATCGAATATTCCTTTCTTCAATGAACATTTAAGGAAAGCAAATGTTCAATAAGGAAATAAGGCGATTCAAAAGAGAGGAAATTGATAAGTATCCGAAAGTAATATTGAAAAATAGTTATGAGGCGTCACGCAAAGACAACTTGATTGTTAGTCAGAATTTTATGTAGATACATAAGATTTATATTTCAAAAGGTTTTCAAAATTCATATGTTAAATATATTGGAAATTGATTCACGTTGTTCTCTGCTATAAATTTTATATCTTGTGATGCCATTGAGAGCAATTTTAAACTATTGGTGGAACAGTTTCCGTATATATAGTTCATAGCCGTGGAAAAGGACATGAACGAGTTAATTTTGCGCAAGGCAGTGTTAGGCCCAAAAATTTTCTAAGCATTCCATATATTCATCCAAATACAATCGATATCTGTTTGAACCACGATAGTCTTCTGTTGAATATGACCTTCAAGGTATTACATGAACTTGTAAATTCAATGGCATCCACTATTAGTCCCCATTAGAATGTCATCATTCATAGGAAGGTTGTATTTTTAGCCTGTTGTTCGCAACCCAATAATTAATCCTCCCTAGACCACGGTTTATGCCATCAATATTAACAAGGAATATTATTTATCATACAACTGCTAAAAAATGAACGTTATCGACATACGTACACAGAGGGAAAAAAGGCGTTTTAAAATTATACACGTTTGGTACCAAATTGACACAAAAATGTTTATAATTTTTCAACAACATCTTTTGTTGATTTGATACACGACGTTAACAATTGGCAACCAAAGTATAATAAGCAATCCGACTCTCACATATGGACAATTTTTCTCTCACATCTACGAGTGCCTTGTGAAACTTTTTTTGAACACTTTGAAGGATCGTACGTAATTGCCGTTACCCACTAGTAACTGTAATTTTTTAAATAGTTTTATCGCACTTTTTACTTACTTTTTGCACAAAAGTACTAACTTTGCCCGTTTTATGTTCTTTTCTTATCCAATTTTTGCCTTCTAAAACTTTAGAAAGCTAAATCGTAAATATTTTCGCTTTAAAACAGACAAAAAAAAAACTATACACTATCGAAATGACAACGAAGCGTTGTCGATATAACAACAATGCGTTGTTTCAATGACAAAGATGCGTTGTCAAAATTACCACGGTGGTTGTCAAAATGATATCTGGGTGTTATTAAAATTTTATACACATCCGTTGTCGAAATGTTAACAAACGTGATAAGCTCACTTTTGACAACGAATTGTATCAATTTCGGTACTTTTCTACCGGTTTTTTCCCTCTGTGTATATTTCTTTCTTAATTCAGTATATCGTTAATGCTGAGCAGAGACAGAAGAATTAAGGTTCCAGTATTGATCTCTGTGAAATATCTCTGGAGGGCTACTGAATGTTATTCGTTTAACGTAACTGCTTACGATCTACCAGTGAAATAGTTACGTAAAAGTTTGATGATGAAAAAAGGAAAAATTGCTCAAATTTCGTTTCAAATACTCTAGTAATATGTATAGTTAATGTTAAAAATACAGTCACATCCTTGTCAAGAACAGTTTTGGGTAAGTCAAGTCGATCAAGTAGCTTAATGTCAAAAATGTTGATGATTTTTTTTAATTTATCGTCTAAATTACGATTTTTCTATATTTTACCTAACATCCTGGTCCATATAAAGGGTAATTTTTTAGCTATTATCTTTTTGGCAACACTGGTTTAAACAGCTCACGCACGCTTCGTGTTTTGTTTCACTGTCAAACATCTTCAGTTTGGTCTATAATTTAACCATGAATCGTCTTACAAACGAACAACGCTTGCAAATCCATTTAGTGGTCAGTTTAATCGACCCACTGAAGCGGCTATTCGGGATACGTAAATAAGCAGAATTGTCGATTTTGGAGTGAAGATCAGATTTGGAGAAGCACTGCAAAAGCTACCAATGCATCCAGAAAAAGTCACAGTTTGGTGCGGTTTATGGGCTGGTGGCATCATTGGACCGTACTTCTTCAAAGATGCTGCGATTCATAACGTAACTGTGAATGGTGAGCGCTACCGTGAGATGATATCCAACTTTTTTTTGCCCAAAATACAAGAGCTTGATTTGCATGACTTGTGGTTTCAACAAGACGGTGCCACATGCCACACAGCACGCGTAACAATGGACTTATTGAGAGGCGAGTTCGGTGAACATTTTATTTCACGTTCGGGACCGGTCAATTTGCCACCTAGATCGTGCTATTTAACGCCTTTAGACTATTTTTTGTGGGGCTATGTTAAAGCTCATTTCTATACAGACAAGCCCGCTTCAATTGACGTATTGGAAGACAACATTGAAGCATTTATTCGTGAGATACCGGCCGAAATGTTGGAAAGAGTATGCCAAAATTGGACTAAGCGGGTGGACCATTTGAGGCGCAGTCGCGGTCAACATTTGCATGAAATAATCTTCAAACATTAAATTATATGGACCATACTATCGATTCAAATAAAGATTTCATGCATTTTTCTGAATTTTATGTGTTTTTTTTTTAAATTTTCCTATAGCTCTTAAAAAATCACCCCATGCACACAGTGCTGGTTACGAATTTCACTTATATGTTTCTGATAATTTTTACATCTAATCGAAGATATGACAGATCCATGTCTTATATACATACCAGAGATCAGCAATTAATCGTTTCTTTGGCTACTCATAAGTACTCATGAAGTTTTGGATATGAGTGAGTCAACAGTATTGTAATTTATTTATTTATTTCACATGATGAGTGTGAGTACAACGTTGATATCAAACTCAAACCATTCGAAATATATTTGATTCATACGCCTACTCATTCAGATTCATAAATTTAGAAAATACTTCTAATAATACTCATAAATGATTCGAACGATTCGAATCATTCATCAAAGTCTACAGTCTTAGTTGTTGTTGCATTTACAAAAAAAGAAGAATGAAAAAGACAAAGACAGCAAGCAAAGCAAACACACAACCTTCTAGTGAGTATTGTAGTGTTCGTACGCGAATCATACTTATTTTGTGATTCGTGTAAATGTTGAGTAAAGGAGAGTCGAAATCAACAAAATTATGCGTATTGGTAAGCATGAGTACGGTGAGTACTTCAAACTTTGAATATGAGTAGTATGAGCATGATATTAAAATACTCATAATTTTGAATACTCATTGCTGATTTCTGATACTTACCTATCAGTCTGTAACAAAGCATCTCTTCCATCTTTTTGATTTTTCCTTTTAACTTTATATAGTTTTATTAAAAAAATTTCCCAGCCCAGCACGTGATTGGTGTGTAGCATGCCCCAAGAATAATAGGTTTGCCATCTATCGTTGCCTAACAACAGAGTATTTTGTGAACGTGTATTTGTTGTAGTTTCCTACGGTTTATGCATGAGAAAATGCATGTCCACATAAATGCTCAAAGCTTGTATAATAAGATTGGCGAATGTAGGTATTTATTTATGTTAGCGGATTTTGACATTATTGGCATTTTAGAACTTGGTTTCCCGTAGATGTTTAAGATCCAGTTTTTAGTTTACAGGGCTTTAAGCTTTTCGGGTCGGATAGGATAATCCTAGTTAATGATATTGAGACCAGGGCTAGGGGTGGTGGAATTGTAATATATATAATCGTAATGGTATACATTTGAAGTGAACATATGTTGGGGCCAGGTCTATACACTGGGTAATGTGTAATGACCAATTATCGTTTATTCAGGAAAACATGCGTCAGCTAGTGCGTTCCCGTCAAAACCAAGCTCATCAAACCCAAACAACAACTGAAATAAAAGCACAAATTTAGAGAGGGGATAGTGCCTACAGGTGACGGAAGAGGTTCAGAACTAATGATTTGAAAGCTATATATACATAAATCCGCGCAAATGGAAGTTACCAAGCGCATAAAAAATGCGGAAATATAGAAAGTTTTCCAATGAAATGTACAACAAATCTAAATGGAATGTAATACGTAAAATAGAAACTGGTCGAAAATTTCTTAAAACCGATAAACCAAATAAGCTTAATGACCAGTTTTGGTAACTTGTATGATGACCTTTGTTGTGTTCCACGAAAATACGTCTTTAGTTTTCGTTGCGTAGATAAGTTCGAAGTTTTGGAATGTATTTCAGCGGTAAAATCGAATGCAATTGGTTCTGATGATTTAAATCCTTTATTTATAAAAGCTTTGACACCTAGCCTTTTGCCATATTATATCCACTTATTCAATACAGTTCTGACTAAACCTACTTTTCCTAATGAATGGAAACTAGCTAAAATCCTTCCCGTTTCCCAAACTAACAATGAGTTCAGGCCAATTAATCATTATACCTAGACAAAACAATAATTATCTGGGAAGTCACAATTACTCAGCTCGGAATTCATGAAAGGTAAGAGTTGTACTACCGCTCTAATAAATGTAGTGGAGTACCTTAGGTCGGAATCAGAAATAGTTTTACTTTTCTAACAGATTTCAAAAAATTAATTTCAATGGCAATATTTCAGACCCGCTTAGTATTAGTAGAGGTGTTCCCCAGGGGTCAATACGGGGGCTCTGTTGTTTTGTATGTATACAAACGATGTACCTGATGTATTGGTTGACGGTAATGCTCATATGTATGCTGCTGATGTGCAGCTTTATACTTGTACTCGTAAGGAGAATATTAATTCTTGTTTGGATTATATTAATCGTGATTTAGTTAAAAATGGCAGGTGGTCTTTAGCTAACGGACTATGCATCAAACCTTCTAATTCTTAATGTATTATACTTTCAAGAACCAATAGATCATTTGTCATACCTGAACTGAGTATCAAATTGACTTTGTCAAGTCAGCAACCAATCTGGGTATTGTCTTTAATGACAAATTATCGTGGTCTGGCCATATAAGTGTCGTTGTTGACAGAATTTATAGCATGCTTCGAAACTTGTGGGCTGTCATAGATTTAACTCCTTTTAGCATTAATATGCAACTTGCTAAAACATATTTAATTCCTATACTTATATATGAGTGTGAAATCTTTGCAAACTACGATTACGATGGCAATCGAAAACTTAACTTAGCATATAACAACAAAGTAAGAATGGCGCCGGGACCATATTTCCCATTTAGCGTACTAGATATTTAGTATAGAATTTGATAATCTTTTGAAAATTAAATGCCTTCTTCTATTTCATAAAATAATTTACACGAAACATCCGAAATATTTATTTTGTCGAATTAAGTTTTCTAGATTCAACCGGGGTATGAGAATTATTCAGCAACCATACAACAACCCTTCTGTCTCAGCGACAGTTTTTTTATACACAAGTTTTTGGACTTCCCTACCAAATTACATTCAAAATTTAGGCAATGCAAATGCGTTGTAGTCGCTGTAGTCTAGTGGCTAGTGTCTTCGCTTATTAGACGTAAAGCCCGGGTTCGAGCCCCAGGCCAGACGTCTAAACAAAATATGATTTCTGGCAAAAACTCTGAGAGTAAATAAACCTGCCATGAAAAAGTTTCTCAAAATCTGTCGTTCGGAGTCGACGTTAAACTGCAGGTCCCGCCACTCATGTATAAAATTAACGCACACAACATGAGTGGTGTTGAGAAGCTAGGCCGTAATCCTGACTGAAGGGTTGTAATGGCCAATTATGTATGTATGTACTCCTACTATTTTCGACTGATTTTTGTAAATACATAGTACTATTTTTATATTTTTATTATGTTTTATCTGTTAACTTTATTAATTACTCGTTCCTATAGAATTATTAGTTTTTTATAGTAAATTTGTATTATATTTTTGTTTATATTTAAATTTTATATTTATATTAAATTTTTATTTTTACTTAATATTTTATTGCTTCTATACATAGCAGTTTAATTTTGACGATTTATACCCCTTTTTTTGACGATTTTTAGAAATTAAAAATTTACAAAATTTTCTTTACTTGAGTTACATTAAAAGCCTCCTTAAGCTTTGTGTTTGCTTTGTAATTGTTACTTTTGAAATTGCAGGTTAATAATAACAAGGTGTAAAGTATTCTATGATAATGCGATCTTCAAAAACAGGGCGCAAAACATCGACTGCAGCTTCGGCTGTGTGGCACGTAGCGCTGTCCTGTTGAAACCAAATGTTGCCAATATCCTCCTCTTCAATTTTTGTGAACAAAAATTCGTTCAGCATGGCCCGATAACGATCGCCATTGACTATAACGGCCACTCCTTGCTCATTTTCGAAAAAAAATGGCCCAATTATGCCTCTGGACCAAAATCCGCACCAAACAGTGACTCGTTTTGGGTGCGTCGGCTTTTCAATGTATGCGTGCGGGTTTTCTGTGCCCCAAATGCGACAATTTTGCTTGTTTACATACCCGCCAAGATCAAAATGAGCTTCATCTGAAAAGATAATTTTTTTTTGCCAAAATCGGCATCTTCTGTAAGTCGATCGCAGGCCCACTTAGCGAAGCGAAAACGCATTGGATTCGTTCAGCGGAAGGATAAAACTAATTATCTGTCAAATCAGACATGAACTTAGTGTTACCATTCACGAAATAAGCACTAGTTTAAGAAACAAAACGTTAGATAACGGACCCTTTATTAAAGTTTAAAATATATGTTTTACTACAATAAAAATAATTCTTTTAAAAAACCTTTGAATTTATTTACTTAGTTTTTTTGACGATTCTTTTTCCAATATTTGACGATTTGATGCTTCATTTATCTGGCATCTATGCTCATAACATTTACATATATCTTGTTGTGTTATGATAATTAAAATAAAATAAAAAATAAAAATAAAAATTAATAATTAATTATTTTTTTTTTTAAATTTTTTTTATTCTATCATTCTTACAATTTAAAAAATACAAAATTTTTAATATTTACAATGCTTGAGATCTAACTTAAAATAAAATATTGCAGCAATCAGAACTTTTTTATTAAATATTATCATCTTATTATTAATAACGCAATTTAGAGGAAAAGATAGAGCAAAAACCCCATTTTCATATAATTAGAAAAATTTGATGATGTAATCACTTCCATAAAAATTTCACTACTGAAATAATAGAAGAGATTATTGATTCAAATTTCTTATAACATTATGTTGTGAAGATCTGTTTCGATCTTCGAAACGCCGAGAGAGATTAGCGGTAATGGTATTAAACATATTTTCCTTAAATCGCCTGTGAAGAAGGGAAGTAGGGTATAATCTGGGTAGGTTATGTATAATTTTAAGATTCTTATTCTGAATAATTTGCAATTTTTTCAGATAAGTTTTTTCACAAAAATCTGCCCATATTTGGCATCCATAAGTCATGATTGGACGGATGCACATTTTGTAGAGTAAAAGTTTATTCTTAGTGTTCAGCTTAGATTTTCGATTCAGAAGCGGAAAAAGTGCTCTTGCACACTTTATAGCTCTATCACAAGCATGTAAAACATGTTCCTTGAATGACAAACGCTTATCCAGAATGATGTCAAGGTATTTGACGGATGCTTGTATTGGATATTTAGCGGAATAGAGGGAATCTCTTTGGTGACCTGTTAAAGGGAAAAATTATTACCTGTGTTTTTCCCTGATTGATTTGTATTTTCCACTTATTTAAGTACTTTTCAATATGTAAAAAATTTTTGTTCATTTTTTTGATGATAGCATTTGAAACTTTTCCGCATGAAACTAAAGCTGTGTCATCAGCGTATAAGGCCAAAGTTGAATTTCTTGGTAATTTGTAGTCCGATGTATATATGGAATATAGAATCGGTGACAAAACTGAGCCCTGTGGAACGCCAGCTAAAATTTTTCGAGGGGATGAGCGTGTTGCATCAATTTCCACCACAAATTCTCTATTATCTAAAAAGCTTTTAACGATTTTTTGAATATACATCGGATATCCGAAGTTTTTAAGCTTATACACGAGACCCTTGTGTCATATTGTGTCGAATGCTTTTTCTACGTCCAGAAATATAATGCCTGTACTTTTACGCTGCGATTTATTTAATTTTACAAGGTTAACAATTCTTTTAATTTGATGTGTCGTAGAAAACTCCTTTCGGCAGCCAAATTGTTCCTCTCTTAATATTGAGTTGGACTCCGTAAACTCACTTAATCTTCTTAAAATTATCTTTTCAGAAACCTTACCTAAGCAGTTCAACATACGAATGGGTCGGTAGATCATCGGTGATTTTGGATCTTTACCCTGTTTTAAAATGGGAATCACTTTTGCATTTTTGAAAATTTCGGGGAAATATCCGATTTTAATAATTAATTATGTATTAGAAAAGTCCGATGAATTCTAGATTGCTGCAGTGAACCTAAGCTCAGGGAAAACCGTACATACACAATACATACATTACTCGACGGCCGAAAATTTTAAGTTTAATCGCTCAGATAAAGACCTAATGGCCAGTGCTTATTATTGTTCTATAATAATGAAATGATTTTATTTTAAAACGTTTAGTGGGCGTATTTAATTATATTATTTTTGGGCGTACACTCGATTAACTGTTTTGCGAGTTAAAACAAGTATTTTCTATTGTTCCAAAACTGTTTCTTAATATTTATTATAGAATATCCTTCTGCAATGCCAAGCAATAAATATTGCAAAACAATTTATATTTTATGTAATAATTTAACAATTATCGTTTTGTCCCAGTACAACGACCAGTAAGTATGTATTACATATAAAATGTATCGCCAACTAGACGCATTTGACATTCTTATTAAGTTAAAAAATAAACAAAGAAAGAAATAAAATTATAAATAAATAGGTACGAAAAAAAAGAATAAAAATTATAAAAAAGGGAGAAAGAAAAATTATATTTAATAGGTACAATAATATCACATAGAGAAAAGGGTGTTTTCGAGTTTTGTTCCTTTTACGATTTTTTTTTTGATTTTTTTGGTATTTTTCTTCATTTCTTTCCTTTACCAACGCAAAAGAAAAGAAAACAGAAAGACAACAACAAGCAGCAGCAGCAATGAAAAAGCATCTCGCTATACAACAGATTCAAAAGCTGATTCAAATTCAAATTTCCCCCAGGTTTACATCTCTTTTGTTTACTGTAAATTAATGAGCTTTACTAAGAAGTCTTAACGAGAGAGCAAACTTTGAATTTATGTTTTGCATGACTTCGACAAGCGCGACAGCTGCGCAGTCGTAAGCGCTGACGACGCAGACGTCGTCAATAGCAACAGCAACGACTTCGCTGAATGGATTGGATGCTTTATGCGTTATGCTTGTTTAATTTTTGTTTTTAATTTGAATAAGATTGAGGGGAAATATTATGTGAGTGTATTTGGTCGCCTGATAGCAAATGAGCAGAGATGTTTACAATGTCTGAGTGTTATTTTTTTCATTATTTTTCTTTTGTTCTTTTTTTTTTCTTTTTGTTTCACCACCACCACCATCACCACCACTACTATAATGCTGCTATTAAAGCAGGTGGTAGAGTGAGAGGTTATTACTTTGTATTATTTTTACTCGGCGTTGTTTTTTTTTCTTTCATATTTTAAATTGTTTTTGTTTCTCCTACCAACACCCCCAACATGAGCAAAAATATGTATGTATGTATGTTGGCATGCAATTTAAAACAAAAGTAAGAAGAGAGAAGAAGGCTTTATTATTATTATTTATTATTAAAATGTGTATTATTTTTGTTTTTTTTTAATTTTATTAAATTAAATTCCCTAATGGTCTATACTAGGGAAGTTGAGCTTACCATTTAATGATTTAATGAACAGTTTAAAAAGTGAGTAGGTACATATCGGAATCGGCAAACAAATGAAACAATCAGCGATTATTAAATATAACAATTCGCAGATGATTGATGATTGACCGTATGGAAAATGTTGTCCTTGCATATGAAATCTGTACTTAGCACATACCTACTATGTATTATAAATTTATTGCAAAATTAAAAAAAACACAAAACCTAATTATTCTTATTTGAAATATGTATGAGAATTTTACATAGTTTTATACTTCAAAATACCTTGTATTTGCATTTAAGATCAAGGTATATATGTACATCTATTTGGACCTTAGCCAAAACTGGAAAGATGAAAATATTATGAAATTATGATATTTTTCATTAAGCATTTATAAATGTAAAACCTATGTAATAACAAATTTGATAGCGTTTGAAAACAGCTGTCGCTTCACTGCAGTCACTTTACTTCTGTAGTTTGCATATACCTTTTAGAATAGATTTGATTATTAGAGGACTCGATTTATGGCTTGCAATAGTTATACCATAAAAAGAATACTAGAAAGATCGATCTTACCGCACAATACAATCACAAAAACAAGAAATTAGGAAAAAAATCCTCTAAAGTTCGGTTGTATGCCCCATCCTGTTGGAACTTCTACCACTCCAGTCCTAATTCATTTAGTTGAAGTAGCAGAAAGTCGTTAAGCATTTTTCTGGTGTTATTCTTGTCCGGCCTTAACACCAACTCATACAGCAATGTTAAAAAATTCAGTACTTTAGTACTTTTTTCAGTACTTTTTCATTTCAAAAATACCGCAGTATCCCCGCCATTCTTTCAGTGTCTTTTTATTATTAAATATTTTATGTCTTGTTCTTTTAAGCTATTAATGTATTAGCAACGTACTGCTAAAAGTAGAATTAGTCTTTAGCCCTGATTAGCCAAACGTTCACGAAACGTATGTCCGTTTTTACAATACGAAGAGCAATGAGAACACTTGCCGAACCTTAATGTAATTTCGATAAGCATTTGCCAAATGGAACGTTTACGTTTTGTTACGTTCAGAATCAATAGTTTTTGTTTTGCATGTAAGGAACACGTATAAGTCGTTAGTTTTTCTGTACCGTAAAGTACGTGTATTAAATATAAATAAATATATACTCTAGTAGGTAGCGTGCTAGCCTACTAGATGTGCGTGCACTATTCAAACTCCATGTCAGACATTTCCAACAAATAAGAAATATGAAGAATATAATCCTTCGGCAACCTCATTCAGTCAAAAACTCCCAGAGTAAATAAAATTGCCATGAAAAAGTTTCTCAAAAAAATCTGTCGTTCGGAGTCGACTTTAAACTGTCGGTCCCGCCACTCATGTATAAAATCAACACACACACAAAATAAGTGGCTTGAGAAGCTAGGTCATAATCCTGATTGGTTGTAATGCATTTTCAAAGATACCATTTGATGCGAAAAAATACTATTTCAGTTATAGTTCAGTACCTTTAAAATGGTTTCAATTTTGCAACACTGTCATACAGTAACTTAAGGAGAGCATAATAGCTCTTCGTATGACACATTCGAATTTTCAATGCTCCAGAATCAATAATTGTGCTTGTTCATGTATCCAAAGAGATAAAAACATACCTTATCGCTCCTGTAGGGCAACGGGAAAATATATGTGTGTTCAAATTTACATGCATCAACATCATTTATTATTTATTACTTGTAATAAATGAATCGAACCGATACTCATCTCTTATTGATGTATGTACATACATATATTTTGTAGCTATTTACTTCACAAATATCAGAAATTATTGTAGAAATCGTAGCATCTTGCAATAGGGCTAATCCGCTATCTTACGTACGTGAAAATCTATTTTAAAATTTAAAAGAATTCTTCGTATTCATTTCACACAACTAAATATACCGAATTATGTAAAGAATTTTACGAATGGCTCTAGCTAGTGACACCGATTTATGTTGTGAGTTTTTGCAAAATCCATGTTTATGTACCTCAGGCAAATCAATCTATGCTACTGATGACAAAAACAAAATAGAATAGAATAATAAAATTGAAGACACAACTAGATCTGCCAGAAATGAAGAAAAAAAAGGATTAAGAAGTAGTGAAGAACTGTCTGTAAAATTATAGTAAAGGATTCCCGAAAACATATATTAAAAATTGCTAGAATCTATACCAGGCACTTTTAATAATACACTTTTAATTAATACACTTTTTTGTTGTTTCGAACCTAAACAATATTGTCTACAATTTATATACATAATTGGTCATTACAACCCTTTGGTCAGGATTAGAACCTAGTTTCTCACACCACTTATGTTGTGTGCGTTAATTTTTATACATGAGTGGTGGGACCTACAGTTTAAAGACGACTCCGAACGACAGATTTTTGAGAAAATTTTCATGGCAGAGTTTTTGCCAGAAATCATCTTTTCGTTTTGATGTCTGACCAGCGTTGCCAGTAAGGACAGGGAAAACTTGGCAAATGACAACGCTGTGTCTGACCTGGGGTTTGAAATCGGGCCTTACGTCTAATAAGCCAACACACTACCCACTAGACTACGGCCACTTCAGAGAAAAATCATGTAAAATCCCTTGAGTTCCAAGTCGTTAAAAATCATGACATCTAGTGATCCAAAAGAAGATTTAACCGGCTTGAAAATACTGTAAGGGAGTTTCTTATCAAATATAAAAGTAAAGGTGTTTCGATAAAAAAAAAATGTAAAACGTATGGTACAGTGATGTGGACTGCTCCTTTCTCGAATACTTCCAGCTAATCAGCTTCTTTCTTGAAGAAGTCAAATGTTATGATCACACAAGTCAATCCAATCGAATGGGATATGGATAATCTTACTCTAATTTATATTTTTGGGAAGCCATACAGCGCAATTATTTCACACTGATCGGAACAATACAGGTACATACTCATACATACATATATAACACAAACAAGGTTAGACAGAAACAGAACCAAATAGACAAAATGAAGCACACTGGCGGCAGTCACAACATCATAACTAACAAGGCAAAAAAATATTATTTATATGTACTTACATAGATACTCACATCACAGCATATACTACGAAATAATTATCATTCTAGAGCTAAACATTGTTTTTGGCCATAAGTACATACATATATACGCATACATACATACATCGGCCATGTACATAGTAGCTAAAGAGTATCAAAATTTACAAATAAAATAAACAAAACAAATAAAAATTAAAGAGAAATAATACATAAAAGTCAAGGATTCCCTCAACATGGCTTCATATTTTACTTTTAACGCCAGCTCTACTGCATGGACTTGTAACTACAATGAATTACATTGGCAGTGAGTGCAAAGGTTTCTTCTATTCCTGGTCAATGTTGATGCTTTTATTTACAGAATAAAAACAATCTCCACCATTAGCATATACATACATACATATACATATATATGTGTGTATGCGGTAGTGGTTACAATTGCTTTCTTGATTTTCAAACACTTTTCTCTTATTTATTGTTAGCATTGCAAAGCAATAGAAAATTTACAAAATATTGTCGTTTTTAAAATACAACTGAACAAATGTAAGGAAATATAACACTTCCATACATACATGTATTAAACATGATTTTTTTCCTGGACAAGTGTACCAAGTAAATCAAAGAATGTTTAAGGAAAAAGAGAAAATGGACAAAAAAGATCAATGAAATATGAAAAGGAAATAACAAATCACAGAAACTCAGTGACTCCTGTAAGACAAGCAATTTCAGACGATCGAAAATTTATATAAAAAGAAGGTAAAGGCTTCACCAAATGCTTTTCGTACGATTATCCGAATTTCCTTCTTGCTCAAAATCATGAATTGCATTGTCGATACCGTGTTGGAGAGCAAATATCTAATGAAAGGCTGAGATTTGCATAACATACCTACATCAAAGGCCCAAAGATCAGTGGAGATCGCTTTTCATGAAGTCACCCACTACATAGAATGGTCCCTATATGACAATGTATATTCTCTTGCGGTACGCATTGACATTGGGGGGAGCCTTCAATAATGTTCAAACCGATACAATAATCCAATCACGGTGCTGATTAGCTGGATTGACCATATGCTAAGGAATAGATGGATAACTTGCTGTGCTTGAAAAGAGTGAAGACTAAAAGCAAGCACACTTTATCCTCCCATGTGGATTACACTATTCACAATCTCTTGAGGACGAAAAACTTAAACCAGTCTGCTATACGGACGACGTGTTGATTCTCATAGATTTGAAATAGCTATCTTTAAAAATTCTTAGACTCGTTATTATTTATCAGATTTCTATTGAAATTATACGGAATCAATGACATACGGAATCTTCTGACTATCCTCTATGCCAATAGGATGGTTGTACACTCCAAACAATATCCAAGTCCATCTTTTATAATATATAAAACATTATGCAACGTTTAGGTGTTATAAGTGGGGATCCACAGAACGTGTGTTCTGCATTGTAATCTCCAGCTGGCAGAAAATATAATTCTAGAGATTTATAGAAGTTACGATATTTGTCCTCTGTAATCGAAAACCTTGAAGGAAAATAAATCAAAGATATTACAAATGTTTGATGAAACTCCTTAATGCAGATTTTCACACAGCTCCCCAAATAAATGATTTTTAAGTCTTAACTAAATGAAAATAACTGACCCCCTGCATGATTATTTATTTATTTTTCAAGGGTGAATACAGTACAACAAGAATAAAAATTATGATTATATTAAATGATTTTGAGTCTATTCTTACTTACTGAGTCGCAACATGGCAACCGTTTTACTACAAATAGCATAGGATAACTCCAAGATTCCTAACGTTATGTACTGTTTCAATAGTTGTATTATTAATATTTAAGCTGTGCTGTAGAGTTTACCTTGCCTATTATCAAAGTTTTCGATTTTATCGGATTGAGGCAAAAATCAATAATCGACGCCCATTGAAACACATTATGCAGATCACAATTTATTTTTTCTATACAATTTGTAATTTCAGGCGGTAAGCAACTAATATACAGCTGAACACCATCTGCGTACACTTGTACATTACAGAACTTCCACTTAGATGGCAGTAGAGTAAAGTGAATATAAGAGTATACCAAGTATTGAGCTCTTTGGCATACTTCTAGTTATTAAGAAATTGTTCGATTTATTACCATTATGATACACAAATTGATTGCTATCCCGTAAATGCGAAGAGATTAGCCTAACATCAGTATTCTAAATGTGGCACATGTATTTTAACTTCTGCCTCAGGGATCCTTACAATCATCATGGCTATCCAGAGTTAAATTGATTCCTTGACGTTAAGTGTGTCTCTGATACCAGCATAATACCAATTTGGTACTCATCAGTTGGTAATCGTTGCTTGTAGCAATGTGGACTGCATTTTCAGCATTTCCTGCATTAAGTTGCTATAAAAAGGTTTACTCACAGTACTAATTTTTCATTTATAGATTCAAGGCGACCGAAATTATATCCAGGGTTTCAGTTGATGATGATTTGGTCGACAGTGGTTTCTGGGTTGGACCCCAACTCGTCATTAGCATAAGATTTCTGACTGAAAGTTGGAAGACTAAGATAGCTACCAATATTAGTTTCATCTATTGGGGGGAAATAAACCGAGTTTATTTTACCAGAGTTTGTAAGAGCAGTGCATTGATCTTTTGACGGATGAGTACATAGGGCAGCCTCTATAATTAGCTGTGTAATTTCCGCCAAAGTTACTATATTTCTTTTTTTTGATATGCCTTTGAATTTGTTGCATTTGTTCGTTCCGGATGTCATATCATAAAATGTAAACATCGTGAATCTTGCAATAGGAGTATGATCGTGTGTCCGTACTCCTGACTATTAAGACAATGGACTGTTTCCGTTTCTTTATGAGGTTCTTCAATGGTTATTTTGCGATGTACTAGGTGCCTGACGTTATATGTATATGGGATGTTTTTAATTAAATGTTCTGTTTATTTTTATTTATTTATTTATTATAATTGACATAACACGACAAGATATAAATCGTAAGATATAAAACATATAAAGTATTAATATTAATTAAATATAACAAGTTAAGTAAAAAATACAAAATTAATATAAATATTAAGTTTAAATATAAAGAAAAATAGAAATAAATAAAAGAGTTGAAAGATAATAAATTATAAAAATGTAAAAATGGTACTATTTGGAGAAATCAGTGTAAAAAAGTACGAATAAAAATATAACCAATATCACCTAAAAATAAAATCATAGAATTTATAAATATGAAGTTATTTATTTATTTATTTATTAATTAATTACAATACAATTACAAATTATATTCTAATTATATACGAGCGGAGTAACTTGGCCATATGCTCGGTGTAGTGTCACAGACCAGAGTCTCTGGTGGGAATCGAACCCACGACCCTCACGCTAATAGTCTAGCACACTACCCACTAGACTACCAGGGCACCCAAATATGAAGTTAAAGGGAGCTAAATGTCGTAAAAAGTTTTAATTATGAAAATAATTTAAATAACTCCTTTTTGAAAGCATTTGCATTGCCTAGATTTTGAATATAATTTGGTAGGGAATTCCAAAGACTGTCGCTGAGACAGAAGCGTCTTGAATCGTTGCTGAATAATCTTCATACCCTGGTGGCATCTAGCAAACTCAATTCGGCAAAATAAATATTTCGGCTGTTTCGTGCAAATTATTTTATGAAGTAGAAGAAGGCATTTCATTTTCAAGAGATTATCAAATTCTATACTAAGTATCTGGTAAGCTAAATGAGAAATATGATCGCGGCGCCCTTTTGAAAGACATATCTAGCTACATATGTTGTTAAGTTTTCGATTGCCATCATAAGCGCAGTTTGCAAAGTTTTCACACCCATATAAAAGTATCGGAATTAAATATGTTTTAGCAAGTTGCATACGAATGGCAGAAGAAGTTAAATCTATGACAACCCATAAATTTCGAAGCATGCTATAAATTCTGTGTTCAGATACCGAAAATGGTGATATTAGCGTGCTATGTGTATATTCTGAGTCGTTCAGCAAGCGCAAACGAGTTGACGTTAGGAATCAAGTGTTAATAGAGATTTCTCGAATCGAGTTTTACTGACAAGCCAGCAATTATGGAGACTGTTTCATGCAGTATTTAGTACTTTTAAGGCGGGTGCCAGTAAATTCAATTCCGAAACTGTTAAATGAGAGAAATTCGTTATTCTTTCCTACCACTCGATAAGACATTTAAGCATTTCAATCATGACATCGAAACCCTCATTGTTCTTTCGCAATGTTTACCTTTCCGCGTATACCTTTCCATACAGTATACTTTTGAACGGTGCTCATATCTATCCTAACTTGTTTGTACGAGTTATTCAAGACGGCCCTTTAAATAAACAGCGAAAAATGATTAACCTTCGTTTGATTTATCGACAAAAGTGACCGAAGAAGATAATAACCAAGCCGACACTACTGATCGCAACCCTACGAAAAGAAAGAATTTTCAAATCTAAACATTGCCTACGCTGTTATTGATCAATTTCCGTTTAAGGTTTTTGAGTGATTTTCCTCAGTTTTGAAATTTTCGTTACAAATATTTCATTTGATTTTTTCAGCACATATACAATACGTACGTTCATAGTATACGAGTAGTGGCAACACTGTTCTGTTCTGCTAGAAGAGAATTATGAAATTATTTCCTTATTTATAATATTCTTCTGTTTATGCCTCGTTTTCGTCTTCTTATTGTTAAAAATTTCTTATTTTGTTGTTGGCGGTGTTGCTATTATTCTTCGTATGTTCCCTGAGCTCTTCGCAGATTTTTTGTTTTTTTTTTCATTTTGCCGTATTGTTGGTCCTCCGTGTCTTCTTGTCGTCTTCTTCTTTTTTGGATTTTTTATTATTGTTTTTGTATTAGTTATTGTTGCTCTTGTTGTAGCTGTTGTTATTACATTTCTTTGTTTTTTAAAAGGTTCATAAAAAAAGAGAGTTTAATCTTACTGATAATGAGCATTTTCGAAACGTTCACGTGAGCGTCAACGTCGACAATGTGTAAATAAAGTAAATGAGTGCAATGTAGTCATTATCACCCAACCGTCTTTCTAAATGAGTGTGTGTGCTTCTTCGTTAACGTTTATTTGAGAGTAACAGTTTGTGTGTGCATGAGTGTGATTTAACATACATGCATGGGAGTTACTATGTGTAGAGTGTTGCTTTTTTGCTTTACTGTTTGCATGTGAAATAAGGAATGAGAAAAAAATGGTTTCTTTAATTTTATACAATAGTATCAAAACGGCGGTGAACGATAAAACGTCGTAGCGCGCTTGCACGTTTGGTTCATACGTTCGTTTGTACGTACAAAAATATTTGTTACGTTCATTTTTTGTTTTGCGTTTATTATTGTCATTATATCACACCGTTTGCTGCACGTACGTTGTTTATGTTTTTTTTTGTTTGTTTTTATTATTGTACTCAGGCAGACTGACTGGCTTGCTACACCGAAGTCGGTCTAATTGTTATGCCACAGTATTTATCTGGATTGTTTTGTAGAGTAGAACAAACAAATCGTACGCAATTTATAATTGGCGCGGAAATCCATTACAACCGAGTATTTCTCTTTGCAAACGAGTTCCTCTTTCGTTTATTTTAAATACATATATTAGTGTTTCAAATCAAAATAAATAATATTTGTTTATTCCAAACAAAAAAAAAAAAAAAAAAAATGTGACGATTTAAGAAAAAAAAATAAAATAAAAAAAGTTAATAATAAATAAATAAATAATAATGAAGTTCGATTTGAATTGTGTGCCCTCGGATTACAAAAAAAGTAAAAGAATGTATTTCTTTTTCCCAAATGGATATGTATGGATAAAAGCATAAAAAATGAAAGAAAACAGATGAAAAAATACAAAAAGAACGAACAGTGGAACCTCCATTGAGAAATATTGTGAAACAAATAAAGAAATAAAGATTTTACTAAATAACCAAATATGAATGAATGTGTTCTGAAGTGGATATTGAACATTTTTCATGCGAACTGGATTTTTTTTTTTTTTACCCGTAATTCTTTTTGTGTGGTTCATTGGTTCAATGGTTCTTATTCTTATTGAACTGGACAATAACAGATGACAATTTAAGATTTTACATACAATACAATTGGATTGTTATTTGCAATTGGAAAATTCTAAATAGACAACAACAAACTTGTAATGTTTGTTTACCCTGTTAGCGTTTCCTTTTGGCTGTAGTGTGAGTGTGTATGTGTGTGGATAATTATAAAATTTTGAATCGATAGTAATTGAGAATTTGGAAAATTTTTGCATCTTAAAGGTTTTTAACAGCCGCCGGTCGATCACTCTAGAAAACATTAAAGAAACAAAGGCAATCAAAAGCTGAAACTCACAATAATTTCCAAAGAATCAGAACATTGAATACCAAAAAATAAGAACAACAAAAAAAAAAAAGAAAACATCTCTCTTCGATGAGTTTAACAGTGGGCATGTGTGGGTTGTTATTTAATGAGTGTGAGATGTAGACGATTTTTGTAGAAACGTTACTGCTGCATAATATGCATACAACAAATTTTAAGTATCGACAACAACAACAGCAACATAAAAAAAAAGAAGAAGAGTTGCAGCAGCAACAGAAGGAAAAATTAAACTCTCCTGAAATGAGTGGAATACAAATAATTTTTGTATGGAGATAGCTTGAGTGTTGTTCGTTTTGAATATGTTTTACTTAATGAGTCGTTTTTATTCCTTCATTTCATTACAATGTAGTGAGAGAAAGACAGAGCAAGAGAGAGAGAGAATGAGAAAGAAAGGAAATGAGGTAAAGAGAGCGTAGCTTTTTTGTTTTGTTTTGCTTTATGATAAAAGTAGAAAAGAGGAAATGAATAAAAATAATTAGTGCGACTAAAGAGAGTGTTGCAGTTGCAAATGAGTAACAAAATTGAAAAATTTTTATTATTGAAATGAATTGTTACTGTTGCCATGGTATTCTTTTATTATTAATATTAAATCCATACATATAATTCCATAGTCAAATTTTATTTAATTATGCCAGTATTATGACAAAATTTAAAAAAAAAATTCTTAAAACTTTATAAAATGCGTTAAAAAAATAAAACAAGTACGTATGATTTGCTCTCATTCTTCCCGCAATTCTCTCTGGCTCTGTAACACTCTTCGCTCATCATCTTTTATTTCCTGTACGTATTTATATATGTGTACGTGTGTGTGTGTGTATGTTTTCAATGTTTAATCAGCTTATATAGCCTTTTCTGCTGAAGTTGCTGCTGCGGATGCGGATAATTCACTCATTTAACTGCCGTTAAAAGTTTTACTGTAAAAAGAGTTGTATGATTTTGTGTGGTGTGTGAAAAATAGCAACAAAAACAAATCGTATATTCGAAAAAGGTGTTTGCAGTCGCGATTTTTTCTCATTTCGCTACGTTTTTTATGATTGGCGTGTAGGAAGTGTGTTTTACTGTGTGTCATGTGCCTTTATACATATATTTATAGATTTGTATATGTGTACGTGTGTGTGAATATTTTTTGTAATGCTGTCATTAGCGTAAACCGCGCAATGCGTGTATTCATTCGTTAATTCTTTTTTATATATATTATTTCTAAGAATGTATATATTTACATTAATATATATATATACAATATATGCACATACATACATATATGCATGCGAATGTATATACCAATCAGATGAAAAAAACTAAAACCTAACAATATTCTTACATACATACATATGTATGTATGTGTATATGTGTATGAAGATGCAATTAAATTGAATATATAACTTACAGTGTACGTGCGTATGTATATCCGTGTTATAATTGCTCCTTTCCCACAAAAAGACGAACAACCACAATACAAAAGATCGCAAAGTTTTCAAAACAAACACAAAACAACCAATTTTTAAAGAACAAAAACAACAATAACTTATACGAATAACAAAATTAATATAAAATATCAGTGTTTGTTTTATTTTTGTGTTTTTGTTTCTTTTTTTTTCATTACAATCAAAGACGGAGAAAATGTGTCCTAAAGCAATGCAATTCGTTTTAAATTCTACTCGTTATTGCTTCAGAGTGAAATTGTTTCAGTGTTGCGTTTATTTTTCTGTTTCTTCAGTTTACTACTCTTTTGAAAAATAACAATCAAAACAAAATAAATAAATAAAATAAATAAATAAATTGAAAAATATAATTATTTTTATTAAAGAATGGAAAACAAATATCTCTAATATGTATTATTTTTTTTATTGTTTTTGCAGTTGAATTGAAATAAAAATAAGAAAACAAATGAAATCAAAAATGTAACGAATGAATTCAAAAACAACTACAAATAAAAATAAAAAAAAAAATCAAAGTAAAAAAAGCAAACGCCTAAAAGCAAAACAAAAATCTCTAAAGTTCCTATATTTTTAAATATTTAAGAAAACGAAAACAAATTATAAATAACAAAATATAAAAAAAAAATAAAAAAAAATTTAAAAAAAAATGAAACATTTAAATTAGAAAAGAAAAGCAAAAAAAAAAATTATATAATTAAACAAAAGCAAATAAAATAAATAAATAACATGTACGTAATTTTAAAAATTAATGCACGGTGAGAGAAGAGCAGATAAGAGAAAAGAAACTAAAAAAAATTTAATTCGAAGAAGATGAAGATGAAGCTGTTTAATTTGTTTTGTATTCATTTTAAAAATTTAAAATAATTAATTTACAACAGATAATAAAAAAAAAAAGAAAATTAGTGAAAAAAAACAAAAAAAAAACCAATTACAACAACAACAACACAACATGAAATAACCAAATGAAAGCAAATGTTTGAAAAGAAAGTGTTAAAGTTCGAAAGAAACAAACAAAGAAACAAAAATATACAATATTTATTTATTTATAAAAAATAAAAAAGAAATGAAATAAATTTCAACATCAAAAATTGTAAATAAAAATTAACTCCCATGTGATTGATTTTCTTGCTCAAAATAATGAAAAGGCTTTAACTCAACACAACGGTACGTATTCAAAATTCATTAATTTCTTTAATGTATGTATATGTGTGTAGGTATATAAACATTATTTTTTCTTTTCATTTAACAGACCATAAAATTCGTAATAAAAACTAAGTTGGCACGAATTTAACCTGTCTGTCTGTATAAGTAGTGTAAAAATGTCCTTTTTTATTACACAAATTTTCAGTTCATCCATTAGTCACGAGTTTTAATGTGTTTTCATTTTGACTGAGTTCTTCTCTTGTTTGGATCTCAATTGCAAATTTTTACAAGAAATCGAAAAAGTCAAATTCAATTCGTCTGTTGCTCCTTATGACTGAATGAATAATCCAGTAAGGAGTCGTACCACTATTTTGCATTTAAAATTTTTTTATTAAATTGTGTTTTTTCCTTCAACTCGAAGTGGTCCAAGATATGTTGCGTTTTAATGAAAATGTTTCCATTGAGAAGATTTAAGAGTTGTCGGCTTCGCAAGAACTCAAGAACTTTTGGGAATCAGTTTTTTTTTGGAGATGAATCCAAATTTAATATCTTCAGCTCGATTGATCAAACTTATATCTGGCGTAATCCCAATACAGGACTGCAAAATCAAAATCTTAAACCGACAGTCAAACAAGGTGGTGGTAATGTCAAGGTCTGGGCTTGTATGTCATCAAGTGGAGTAGAAAATTTTCAGTTTATTGAGAGTACAGTGTACAAAGATATGTACCTAGACATTCTAAAAGCCAGTTTACTGCACAGTGTCGACCCGAAACATAAAGCAGATGACTTTCTTTCAGTCATGGCTTATTTGGAACTGTCCCGACTTGATACAACCGCCAGCACAATCATCGGCAATTTTAGATCAAAACGGCCACCAACACCAGAACTCGAACAAGAATGACCTTATAGCAGCTCTCAAAGAGAAATGGGCAAAAATAACTTCCCAAACCACTAGAAAGTTAGTGGAATCAATGCAAAAAAGGCTGAAAGCTGTAATTGAGCAAAAGGGAGGTCATATTAAATTTTTTAATTACAATTAATTATATAGTTAATCATTTAATTGTATGTTTATAGCAAGTGGTTGAAATAACCTGTGACTAATTGAGTGCAATTTTGTGTTGAATTTGTGACTGAATAAAATCTGTTTTTTAATTTTTAAACATACATATGTATTCTATAAACTTTTATTAAAATTTTTTTAATATCTTGCTTCGTTCCGAAATTATACGAGCTTAATTTTATTAAAGGTACTTGCTGAAATATGCTGTCAGCCACTGTAGGCATGTAGGTAATGAATTTAGACTTTGAACCGAGAATAGTAGAATAACAACTTTGTTTTAAAGTGACATTTAAGATCAGTGGAATCTCTTGGTAGAACATTTTGTAATAGATTTTGTGCATGAAACTGAGTTGAAAATCAAATATCTTGCAGGAAACACTAGGTATAGAGCTTATTTGGCTTTTAATAGTTTAGAATCTACAAATTTAAAGGTATCCGTGTACCTGAACACATTATTTTTATTTCCATAAAATTATATATGTAAAATATAGTAGATTCTCTATTTTATTCAAGTGCATGGCTATAATCTCCAATGCCGAAGAAAGAGGACTATTTTCATCACAGCTGTAAAGTTTTAAAAATTAAGAGTCTTGAATCTCTTTTTCGACGTTCTTATTGCATTACTTTTCGAATATGTTTTAAAGTAAATTTTCGCCTGCAAATTGAAATATAAGTACATACATATGTGAGCTCTAATCAATATTGGGAGCTGATTTTTAACAGAACGTTAATATTAAGAGAAATTTATTACGATTAATCGATTATTTCTGAATCAGTATATCAAGCCTTTATCCAAATATGTCAAACACCAGCTGTTTTTTTGTTTGTTTCTAAAAAGAGTTACGATATCCGGTTGTTGATCTTAATGTACACTTTTAAACTGATGTATGTGCATAAATATTCCAAAGTGTTTTTAAAATAATTAACGTAGCGTTACGATGTAGTGTTGCCACTAATTTTTTTCTTTCAAAAGCTTGTGTAGTGTTGCCGGACATTATATGACAATGCTTTATTTAAGATCATATTTTAAATTTGGGCTTATATACATAACATACGTAATTGGCCATTACAACCCTTCAGTGAGGTTAATTTTATACATGAGTGGCGGGGCCTACAGTTTAACGTTGACTTCGAACAACAGATTTATGAGAAACTTTTCATGGCAATTTTATTTATTCTCAGAGTTTTTGCCAGCAATCTGCTGAGAGGAATTCGCCAAAGAAATATTTTTCCATATTTTCGTTTTGCTGTCTGACCGGGGATTTGAACCGTGGCTTCGCGTCTAATAAGTCAACACACTACCTACTGGACTACGGCGACCACGATAAATTTGGGCTTACATACAGAAAATTAATACTTTTAAAGGTTTTGAAATTTATTATGAAAGGAGGAAATCATCAGAGCATTTCTTAGCATTGCCTATCTCAGTTGCCTGAAAGTATCAGACAAAGTTAAGAAACTGACAAGAAAACGTGCTTAGAGACCTAAGAGACTGTAGAGCCTATGACCATCATGACATTTATGTATAAAGCGAAGCAAGGAGTTACAACGCGCTATAAATCGAAAGTGGGATAAGGTCAAAGTGGGACTGAAACTCTAAGCGCCTGCTTGTGCTAAGAAGCGATTTGTGTAAAGCCTGGCCAAGGTTTTAAAATGACAGCAAGCTAAATCTAAAATAAATATAAATTTTATTCGAAAATAATAAGGTAAACTACTTTTTTGTTCACCTTTAGTTGAATATTATTTCAATTAAATCAGGATTTATGATTTACTGAATATTAAAATATTTATTAGAATAAAAAAATTAGATTTTCAAAAGTTGAATTAATTCTTATATTAATTTCTACCCGGTCAGACATCAAAGCGAAATATGAAAAAATATATCTTCGGCGGCTTCCTCTCAGCAGATTTCTGGCAAAAACTCTGAAAATTGCCATGAAAAGTTTCTCAAAGATCTGTCGTTCGAAGTCGACTTTAAACTGTAGGTCCCGCCAATCATGTATAAAATTAACACACACAATATGAGTGGTGTTGAGAAGCTAGGCCGTAATCCTGATTGAAGGGTTGTAACGGCCAATTATGTATATATTTATGTGTTAATACCTACCTAAGTGTTTTTCGATGGTAATTCCGTTAATTTACCAATAATAGGGCTATAATGACTTCCTCTTATCTCGTCTGAAAGAATTTGTTTAAAATGTGGAGTCAAAATTTTTAATTATTGCTGTACATTTTGTTCGACCTAAAGACATTCCTAGATCTGCTTTGCTGTCATTATAAATTTTTTTTGTCACTTTCATTAAATGATCTGCAAATCTAATCAAAGTATGTCTGCGTCGCTACGTATAGTGCTTTGAATTATTTAGCTTCTTTGTTTTTATAGTATTTATAGGTCCTTACTATTTTAACTTCTGTTGTTTTATTTATTATTTTTAAAAGGTATAGAGTCGTCCTGGATTTCCCATGCGTCAGTAAGTCGCTTAATTTGGATTTTAATGTGCAATTGCAATGTTTGCATCCTATTTATCGTTTATTTGATTTGAAAGTCTATTATCTTTAAACGAATTTTTCCTCAATTTTTAGGAATATTTTCTAAAATATCAAAGAATATATTTTCCTACTTGTCACGACTTTAAATAGTTACCATACACACTTTTATACTAAGGGCCAATATTACGACTTGCCGTTAACTAAAGGTAGGATTTTAACGGGCATGTAAATTGTTTTTTATTATTATAAGTGAACGATAAGGCAGAAGTGAGCGTTAAGCTAAAGGAAGGTTCATCCTACCGGTAACTTTTAAAATTAAGTTTATGTTAGAAGTTGCCATATTATATATTATTTGCAATATGCCAACTTCAAATATAAACACAATGAGCAAATACAACAAAAAAAAAGAAGGCCGTCGTTGCCACTGCTCAAAAAACTTTAATTGAGCAGTGTTATCGGCATTGCTCCGGCCCTACCATATTTTTAAAAATGTTAACTTTATTTTATCTGTAGTAGGGATGTCAAAATATCAATGGCACTATCGATATTATCGATAGTTTATATTTTTCGTTACTATCGATGTTTTTTTATTACAAAATATAAACATTTAACTATTATCGATAGTTTTTTTCCACTATCGATAGTAAATGTTCCACCACTAATTTTTTGTTTGCACTTCTAAACTGGCGATTCCCACAGTATTATTATAAAATGGAGAGTGAAGTAAAGACATTAACTGACTAACATGTGCTACTTAGATGTATTTATTTATAACTTAAAACAATTATTTTATTTCCAGACACGTTCAAGTGATATGAAAGAGATGCAAATACTTGCATTTGTGTATTTGTATTTGCGTATCCCAGCTACCTCGACTGAGTCGAAAAGAATGTTTAGTAAAGCTGGTCAAATAGTTTCGGATATGCTTCCTTTTTACTTCTTTGATTTTTGAACTAAGAGATAAAGTTCGGTTTTGTTTATTTTTGTTCATACAAAATGCGTTATTTAGTATTATTTGAGAGACTCCGATAGTGTTACAATAGTATTGCCGATATATCGATATTTTGTATAAGAATTGATAGTCTAGATTCGATATATTTTTATGAACTATCAAAAACTATCGATAGTAGCACTATCGATAGTTTGACACCTCTAATCTGTAGGTTGTAAAACCGAATAGAAGTAACTTTAGCTAAAGTCACCTTTAACGAAACTCAACTTTAAAGGCAAGATGTAATAATGGCCCTAAGTGGTGTATCTTTAACTACCTGTGTGTAACAAACATTCTTTCGTATGAATACCAAAATAATAATAGACAATATTTGAAGATAAATCGTAAAAAAATAAGCTAAATTTAGCTCTAAAAATGCTAAACTACGTACACCAATTCTAGCTTCCAGTTTCGCTTCATATGTGGCTTATCATGCTAACTTTACGTTACGTACATAATTGGTCATTACAACCCTTCAGTCAGGATTACGACCAAGCTTCTCACACGACTTATGTTGTGTGTGTTAATTGTATACATGAGTGTAGGGATCTGCAGTTTAAAGTCGACTAGAAACGACAGGTTTCTGAGAAACTTTTCATGACAATTTTATTTACTCTCAGAGTTTTTGCCAGCAATCTCCCGAGAGAAAGTCCCTGAAGCATTCCAAACAGTATATGAAATTCTTGGCTCAGTTATCTATGAACACGATGTATCGAAAAATTTAGATGGCTTCACTAATCCGTATATCGAGTTTTATAAGTGCGATTGGACTACGCTAGCTCTGTGTTTAGAAAGATAGATTTCCAATCTACGAAGTAAAATTGGTTACAGGTGCAATTGTAGTGAATCGCTTATGGCAACAGTATGCGAAAACTAGTGGCTGAATCGAGACTGGGTAAAATTTTTGCCAAACCAGGATTATCTGTCTTTAAAGTTTTGTTCGTACAACTTATACTGTCAACAATTGTACAAATCTAATCGATTATTAAGATTAAGAGATCAATTGTGTTACATGACTATCGTCTACTCTTGTATGTAACGAATAATTTTGTTGGTGAGATGTTGGCCTCAATATGATTTTGTAAAAATCGATTGGCACAATTTTTCATGAACAGAGATGATGGATGTGTATGAGAAAGATATAATGGAATGGTCGATAAATGGCAATGAACAAGATTTGTAAACATCGAGAGTTTTAAACGTACTGTGGAATTCAAATTGACAGTATCAGCCAGAGGAGTTAGTGAGTACCTAATCGATTGTTGGAAGTGAAACAAAAAGCAACACTTGCACGCGAATAAGCAAGACCCATTCAACACAAACGCCAAATTTCGATATAACATTTCATTAAGCCGTTATTGCATTATATCGACAACCGGCACATGTCGGTGTGCTAAAAAGCACTAACAAAAGTGGAAGTTATAGTTTTACGGTGTTCAGATATGCACCTTTATTGCGTATATCGCAATAAAGGTTCTTTCTGCTCCGCCATAATCTAAAATATAACGTGAAGTACTTAGGTAATGGTTTGTTAATCCATGAGTAAGTCTTCAATTAGAATAGACTTGTATTCCATTTTTAGTATGTATGGAGTCAGAAATTCAGATGGGGATTAAATTCAAGAAACTTTTGAACCTTAAAGGTCATATGTACATATGTATCAGAAGAAGAATATTTGGACATTTTGCAATAGGAAAGTACAAAATAGTCGCCGTAGTCTAGTAGGTGGTAGTCTGTTGGCTTATTAGACGTAAAAGCCCGGGTTCGTCTCCCAGGCCGGACATCAAAACGAAATATGAAAAAAATATTTCTACGGCGACTTCCTCTCAGCAAATTTCTGGCAAAAACTCTGAGAGTAAATAAACCTGCTATGAAAAAGTTTCTTAAAAATCTGTCGTTCGGAGTCGAGTAAAACTGTAGGTCCCTCCACTCACGATAAAAATTTACACACACACAACATGAGTGGTGTTGAGAAGCTAGGCCGTTATCCTGACTAAAGAGTTGTAATGGCCAATTATGTATCTATGTATGTAAAAAAACTAAATAAATCAGAAATTTAAAAAAAATATTATTTAAGGTTATTCACTTTTTCGTTGTTGTCAAAATATGCATGTTGGAATATAATCAGGGGCCTAATTCTGGCAGTCGTGATCGAAATGGCTTTCGATTTTATAGAAATTTCGAAAGTGGTCTTATTTCTAATTCTGTCAGTCGATAGTTAACGAATCGATATTTTTTTGAAAACTCAAATAAACGTTTTCCAACACTGGTCACTTTTGTAAACAAAAACATATGTTTGTAAAGTGGTAAGCAATTCAATTTTAGTACAAGAGGGAATGTTTTCGGTATGAACTTCTTCATTATCAAATAGTGTACAATCGGAACTAAATGAATCATTTATTCCATCCTTTTTTTTTTTGTTAATTTTAATCTTAAATACTAAAGTTTTAACTTTTTTCTTTAGGTTGTAAACAATTTTTACATTCCTTTTCTTTTTTTAATTTTTGTTAACAAAAAAGTTTTACTCGATAGGTTTTTGCTTACGATTAAAAACTCGCAAGGCTGCGATCGAACAATTGCACTGCTGTCATTAGAAATGTCGATACATATTAATCGATTACGACTGACAGAATCCCAAAACTAAAAAAAATCGAACGTACGAGTAAGTATTCGATCGTATACGACTGCCAGAATTAGCCCCCAGAATTCATTAATAATAAGAATTCATTTCAAATTACATATTTCGTATTTATTTTGGTAACAATCCATGTTTTTTTTTTGTTTGTTATAATCGGATGGAGAAAGCACACCGATTTCCGATTTCACACCGAGTAAGGTTCTGTTGGGAACAATTTTAAGGACAAAGGTCATAAGAACAAGGGTCATAAGAATCTTTCTGTCAAACTTTTGTGATCGCAGTCAAGGCTCTATGTTGTTAAAGAATATACATTTTTCAGAATCCAGGCTATGGTGAGGATATCAAAGTATAAAATTCAATTGAAAATTTCCCACGTGGAAGAACAACATTCAGGCCTGATTATTTGCAAATAATTGAAGGATGCCAGTATTTATTAATGTATTTGTGAAATCTAAAAATTCAATTTTTTCGTATGTGTAATAAAATGAAACATAGTTTACAGTTATTATAAATATGTAATCAGAAATTACACATGCGTAATGTGTCACACTCTTTTTAATTAGTATATTTTGAGAAATCATCTTTAAGAGGTATGTAAGTACATACATATGTACACACATGGTTAACACTACGGCAGGCTATTTATTATTTCACATTACAAAAATCGGTAGCCAATTTTCGTGCAGAGCCACACACATTTGTATAATATTTGCATTTGCAGAGAGGCGGTATTTACATATGTATGTATATAAAAGTAAAATGGAACAAGAACAAGAAGAAGAGAAAAATGAAACAATTCTCTTTAAATTAGCGACACAGACAGACAGACACAATTAAAAAATCAAAACGACAATTTAATGTTGGCAGAAAAAAAATATATATACACATACACACTTCATGTTCTGTAAAAACGAGAGACGAGAGACTCAATTATAGCGGGCGTGTCGTTGTACATTTTAATTTTAAAACAATGAATAAAAAAAGGGGAGAAATCCACCCTGGCTATCCTGTCATGCATTTCGGGTATTTAAAATTGCTGTCGCTGGCCATAACTAGAAGAAGCAACGAAACGAAGACTCGTTCCAATTCGCAATTACAGCAGCATTTCGCCCACTGTTCGTAGTTCGTCATTCGTTATACACCGAGCTTTTCATTTAATTAGCTTTGAATAGCAAAACAGTAGTAGTAGTAAATAGATGAATGGATTTGTTATTTTCCTTTTTGTGATATTGTTGTATGCGAGGATGATTGTAAAGAGAGAAGGAAGGTTGAAGAGGGGAAAATTTCTAGCCACCAATTAGAAGCAGAGAGTGCTGAGTGCTTGATGCATGTGTGGAGGTCTTTATTGAACAAACAATCAGAAAAGCCGAAAACGAACGAGTTAAAAAGCTTTTTTTCTATACACAACATACATACTTACATATATGTACAATATATATACAAACATATACACAGACAACATTCATACATAGTTATGCACACAAAATTAACGTACAAAAACAACATCTCTCGTCAACTTGTGCTTTTGTTTGTTTCGCAGTGGTGCGTTAATTACACATCTTCGTTCGTTTCTTTGCCTCTTTTTTTTATATTATCATTTTTCTTCTGTAATCATCGATATAAACAAAAACAAAAACAATAATAATAATTAACCAATGACATTCAAGCTGGAACAACCAGTAGCTAAGTTAAAATCATACATACAACACATAAAAACACAAAACGAAAAGCGAAAGCAAACTTTATCCAATAATTTTAGTTGTTTTTTTATTTTATTTGTTTTTTTGTTTTTGTTTTTGACTTTGTTATTGTATTTGTATTTTCTCTTCTTTATTCTTTTGTGTGTGTATTTCGTTGTAGCCTTTGTAGTTGTAGTTGTCGACCGAAGACGTGCAATAGCAATTGAGATATTTTTTTTTACTAATTTTACTCAGTTAATCAGCAGTACATATTAAACAGTAGCAGAGTATTAAAGATTTAGCGTTTTTCGTTTATTTAAATCTTAAGTCCCGTTTAGCCAAACGTCTATGGAACGTCCGTTCGTTTTCAAAATACAAAAAGCTATGAGAGCGACTACCTAACAGTAATGTAATTTCGGTAGACATTTACATTGCTATTCATTTGCTATGCTAAAAACGAACGTACATTCCGTGGACGTTTGGCCAACCGGTATTTTAGGGTAGAATTAGTCTAATACTATGTTCAGACATGCACTTTTATTGAGCCAACATTCGATTATTTGAGTACAATATTTTAAGTGTTCAGATATAATATAAGCAATATTCATTTAACAGCTTGTAAACAAAACAGCTGGTTGTTTCAACAACATTGTTTTTGTTTTGTTTTGTTATTTTTTGTTTTTCGTTGTTGACATTTGAGTTGTGAAATATCAACAGAAAGTGTTCGGAAAACTGTAATATGCACACTGAACGTACTTATGACAGTGCTGTATTTTAAGTTTTAAGCAATATTATAACAATTTTCATATTTATTGCGCAATAATTAATTGAAATTTTATATGAAATATTCACCTCAATAATAGCTTGTGTGAACGTTAACGGAATGTACGTTAGTTTATAGTATGCCAAAATAATACAAAATCTCATTACGTTTGGATAATCGTTGTCATTGCCTTTCATATGGTAAAAACGAACGTAATTTCCTTAAACGTTCGGGTAATTATACTTTTATGTGTTTAAGGCACTTGACAAAGCAACTAATTTTTTAGAAATTCGGGTATGATGGATGAAATGAAAAAAAGGAAAGGGAGTAGGGAGCAGGGAGGAACTGGCTGTATCGGCAATGAAAAATGCTTGGGAAACACTTATGGCTTAAATGCACAGCTGAAGATGAAAGTGCCAACAACCTGATTGATATAAATAAGGAAGTTATAAACTTGACCTACACTTGGAGCATGTATAAGTACAAACTCGAAGATCTTTAAATTTTAGTTATCTTGCAAATCAATCTTGAACAGGCAATTCACAGATTACGAAGGCACAACTGTTAAAATCCTTTGGCTCTATAAAAAAATTTAAAAAATATGAGCAATAAATATTTTTACTGGTATCTTTCGTACACTCTTTGCTCTCACTGTTGTTCTAAAGCTAAACTTAGCAGATTTCAGTATGCTCTAGAGTGTATCTACAATTCAGCGCCTGCTAAATCCGAGATTCTTTTGTGGGTTGTTTCTAATAAGAATAAAGCTAGTGTGGTATATTTTACTAAATAGCTCTTAATTTCTCTTAAGATTCTATGAAAACATATCTTAAACTGTGTAAATCTTTAATTCTTTTAATTTTGAAATGTTAAAAATGTTGTTTAAATGTTAAACAAAACGGTAATTTTATATTTATATAAATATATATGTATATATATTATAATTATAATTTGTTTGTACTTACAATTTGTAGTTTAATTAGTGAACTAAACCTATAATATTTTTTTTTTTGGTCAATACCGATATTCAGGAGCGAATTCTCTTGAAATTTTTTATTTGTTTTTTTCTTCTGCTTACAAAATGCTTTAAAAGTTAAAACTATGATATATTTTAATGTGTTGGCACCACTGCTCTTTCTTTCGCTTGTGAAAAATTTGATTTGCGTTCAGTGTTGCCATCAAATTTGTAACAAAAATTTGTGAAAAAATAACCAAAATTAAATTCGCTTACTTTTATTTTATTTTTTTCAAATTTAAATTATAATTAATAAAGAAAAGAAACAAATAATAACAAAATTAAACTTTAGTCTTATTAATTAATAAATTTAAACAAACAAAACAAAAGCCCTTTACATTACAAAAAACTAACCAAACCCGGAAAAATCTACACATCAACACATTGAACAAAAAAACTAACTAAAAAAAGCAAAACTGCTTGCCTTGTGTGTCTCGCTAAAGCCGAAAGTCCATACCAATGTTGCAAAACTGAAATTTTGAAATGGTACTAAACTATAACGGAAAGAGTACTTTTTTGATTTAAATAGTACTTTTGTAAAAAATATTTATTTAGACATAATACTCATAAACAAAAAAATATCTGACTCGGAGCATAATAGAAAGTAAAAGCCCAGTTTAGTCAAATGTCGACGGAACATAACGGAACGTATGTTCGTTTCTAGCATATAAAGAGCAATGTAAATTCTTACCGAAATTACATTACGGTGCGGCAAGTGTTTAATGCACGTTTGGCAAACCGGGGCTACTTTAGCATTACGTTGAACATGTTGCTACGCATTAGTAGTAGAAAAGCACAAACCATAAAATATTAATAATAAAAAAGTACTGAAAGTGTCAAGGGTGTACTGTGGTATTTTTGAAATAGAAAAGTATTGAAAAAAGTACTAAAGTACTGAACTCTGAACTTTCAACTCTGGTGCATGCCATGCGTTTAATGCGAGCTTGCGTTACATGCGTGTGTCAAAAAAGTAGTACCAGTGTAGTTGTTTGTGATAAGTTACAGATCAAAACGCATGGAATGCATAGTAGGTTTTCTTTCTGCTTTTCTGCAGAAAAATATCAGCTGTTTTTTAGTACTAGGGATGACCAATTATATAATATTATCTATGATATCGATAAATATGTTTGTATAGTGCATTACTATTTTCCTGTTCTTTTTTGTTACAAAAATAATAAAAAAAAATCTTTCATAATAAAATTTATTACTAATTTAAGAATAAAATACATTTTTTAAGGCTTGAACAAAATTTGCATACTAGTTATCGATTGTTTTTATGTACTGAGTGTCATCTCTTTTGAATTTATCAATTTGTAAACAAGAGCAATTTTAAATGCATAAAACCGGAGAAATGCATGTAATGCAATAACGTATTAAAGACATGGTATGGACTTTCGGCTTAAGTCTGAGGTCGGCACCAATAGCCCCCGGGGGCCGAACATCTTCGGCTTTATTGAAACCTGAAAAAAATGGACATGAACTTTCTGCTTTAGAAGCTACCTATCAACTGAATGCATTTTTACTCTCTTCTTTACGAACATTGTTGATGTTCGTGTCCTATGTGTGTAAATAACCGAAGATGTTCGGCCCTCTGGGGCTATTGGTACCAGTGTTGAAAAATTCAGTACTTTTATACTTTTTTCAATACGTTTTCTCTTCATATACTAAAAACGAACGTTCAATTAACGAACGTTCATTACGTTCAATCGACGTTTGACTAAACGGGGCTTTTACGTTTTGGTACCTTCCGAATCAGATGTTCTTGTCTTACATGTGAGGAACACGAATAAGTCGTTAGTTTTTTTGTTCCGTGCCGTATGTGTATTAAATATAAATCAATAAGTAGTCTAGTAGGTAGTGTGCTCGATTACTAGGCGTAAGTTCACGGTTCCCCCATCAAAACGATATATGAAAAATATTTCTCCGGCAACTGTCATTCAGAGTCGGCTTTAAGCAGTAGGTCAAACCTCATAAAATAAGTGGTGTGAGAAATTAGGTCATAATCACGTCTGAAGGGTAATAATGACCATTTGATGCAAAAAGTACTCTTTCAGTTATAGGTCTACACCTACAATATACAGTCTCGAGCCAAAACGTTATGATTTCTTGCATTTTATAAAATCTTTCATAGTTATTAAATAATTTTAATTCATAATTATTCATAAATACTAAAATCTGTCTCATTTTAGGTAATTGACATGCTTTTAATTTACATGTACCTCTGTACATATTGATTCATTTAACTAATTTATTTGAATTTACTTATTTATTTATTAAAATTTTTTATTTTAGAATGGCAAAGTTTATAATTTAACTTAAATTTTAACGTGCACGACATGTGCTGTGATCACTACTATTACATAAAGAAGAAATGTTGGCTAGTACATATTTGGTTAATTTAATAAACTTTATTAATAAAATATATTTGAAGTCGCCGTGGTCTAGTAGGTAGTGTGTTGGCTTATTAGACGAAAGGTCCGAGTTCGAATCCCAGGCCAGACATCAAAAACAAAATACAAAAAGTATTTCTTCGGCGACTTCCTCTCAGCAGATTTCTGGCAAAAACTCTGAGAGTAAAAATTGCCATGAAAAGCTTCTCAAAAAATCTGTCGTTCGGAGTCGACTTTAAACTGTAGGTCCCGCCACTCATGTATAAAATTAACGCACACAACATGTGTGGTGTTGAGAAACTAGGCCGTAATCCTGACTGAAGGGTTGTAATGGCCAATTATGTATGTATGTAATAAATTTTATTCAATTCAATATTTCAAATAAAACTTATGTTTTTAATTTTAAAGAATATTTATAACTGTTACTTAGACCAGTACGCCTAGTTATTAGTGCTTCTTAATTTCTGACTTAGATATTATAATAATTTAGTTATATCAGTCGTTCGGAGTCGAATTTAAACTGTAGGTCCCGCTAGGCTAGGCCGTAATCTTGACTGAAGAGTTGTAATGGCTAATTATGTATGTATGTGTGTATGTTATGAAATTGTAAAATAGTATTAGTAGCAAAATAACTAAAGCCCTGTAATGTAAACAGATATACAAAAACAATTTCGGACCAAAAAAGTAGCTGAGATCATAGTTACTTTGAAAATAAATCGAATTTTAAAATCTCCCCTTTTCGAAAGTTTCATAATTTTAAATGAAGAAAAAAATTGATTTTTTTTGTGAATTTCCAGAATGTAATACTTACCCCTATCTCTAAAGGTTTCCAGAATTTTAAAGCAAAAATAGACTTTGTTGAATTAATAAAAAGTAAAATAAATTTCTTATAGTTTTTCTCGTTTTATTTTAGAATATTATATGTATTCAAAGGATTTTGTCTAATGGAATATGAAATCTCTAAAAGTTAATGTGTGGCTAATATTGTTGCTTTAGTACCATTTCATTCTAATTACATACATATATACATACACATATGCATATATCATTTAAAACAAAGAATTCATATTGTTTTGGTACAACAAGGCGTAGCTATTCTAATTAAATGCTACTCATACGTTGTTAACAAACAACAGTTACGCTTTTGATAATAACATCATCTCCATCTCCATCATCATCATCACCATCATCATCATTACTACTCCAATTTAATGTCTAATGTTTATCAAGTGAGCAAACCAAAAGTCAAGTGCAAGTCCATGAATTAAAACTTAATAATGTATTATAAGAGCAACAGAGGAAACAACCCCAAAACAATTGAAAATATTGTATTTATAATACCTATGTATGTACATATGTCCATACGTACGTACGTACGTACGTACATACGTGTTTGATTTGTTAAAGTATCCAAATGGAAAGGTTTGAAATAAAGCATTAACAACACCAAACATCACTAATCATATCTCACTCATTGCACCCTTAAGAATTACATTCCATCACTTGTAGGAATACAGTCATCGTTTTTCCCACTAAACGAATCACTTCTGGTCAATTTTATATACATATACAGTAATATACATATATACATACACACATACATATAGATGTAATTAAAACAAACCACCGACAAGAATTAAGAAATAAAAGAGAAAAAAAAAATGAAATACATTAACAACATTCAGTGGTATTCCACTTGGACAATTACGGGATTGCCACCTAATTAAATAAGGCACTGTAATTACAAAATTATTTAATTTGTTTGCAATTTTTTTTGCAAAATATGATTTGCCTTCTAACTAGAACATATGGAATATAAGTATGTATATGGATGGATGAATTATTTATGAAGACTATTGTGAACATTTGTTTTTTAAATGTAAAAAATTTAAAAAACAACGATAATAACTTGTTGTGTAACTCGATATATATTCTTTAATGCCGTTTAATGGGTTAAAAATTTTATTTACTGTTAACTGAGATGATAAATTATTATTTGTGTGGAGATAGATTTAAAGATCTACTACCCTGGACACAAATCCTTACTTAACATAATACTATGTTGAGACATACACTTTTATTGAACCAATATTCGGTTATTTGAGTACAATATTTTAAGTGTTCAGATATAATATAAGCAATATTCATTTAACAGCTTGTAAACAAAACAGCTGGTTGTTTAACAACATTGTTTTTTTTTTTTTTTTTTTTTTTTTGTTGACATTTGAGTTGTCAAATATCAACAGAAAGGGTTCGGAAAACTGTATTATGCTCACTGAACATACTTATGACAGTGCTGTATTTTAAGTTTTAATCAATATTATAACAATTTGCGTATTTATTGCGCAATAGTTAATTGAAATTTTATATGAAATATTGACCTCAATAATGCCGTTTATTTCGATTTACGCAATGTTTATGTTATTAACAGTTTTATGTTAAGTTATTAAAAATGTTCTGTTTTGTTATTAACAAAAATTTTGTTAAACAATAAATTTTAGGGTCATTATTGCAACTTGCCGTTAAACTTGGATTTAGATAAAGGTACGTTTAGCTAAAGGGAACTGTAAAGTTACGTTAATTTTTTAAAAATATGGCAGTGCCGGAGCAATGTCGATAAAACTGCTCAATTAAACAATTTTTTTTAAACGCAGTGGCATCGAAGGGCCCCTTTTTTGTTGTTGCGCTTCCCATTTTGTTTATATTTGAAGTTGCCATATTGCAAATAATATATAATATGGCAAGTTCTAACATAAACTTAACTTTAAGAGTTAAAGGTAGGATGATCCTCCCTTTAGCTTAACGCTCACTTCTACCTTATTGTCCACTTATAATAATAAAAAACAAATTATCTGCCCGTTAAAATTCTGCCTTTAGTTAACGGCAAGTTGTAATAATGGTCCTTAGGCTGTTATTGCTATATAGTACGAGTAATAGTTAAAAATTTTGAAATTTTGTAACGAAAATGAAATTTTACATGGAGTTACTGAGACAGGAGCGTAATGAAATCTGTTCTAACTTATACTTCAGTAGTGTGGGGGACATCGATAGAGAGGAAATGAAACATTAGAATAATTAAAAGAGTTTGTCGAATGTGTTGTTGGAAACAATACTTGTCATCCAATCGATTGAAATAATGGTTCGGCGTATCGTCTTCAGACTTTGGGGAGATGGATCAACCAGAGTCACACATCGTATCACCAGAATATATTTCGGTAAGTGTAACGTACAGGAATTTAAATATCTTTACGGATACGAGAAAAAGGCAATAATGGAAAGTTACGCATTATATAGATTCCTAGACATTACTGAGTGATTGGAAATGAGGCAGCGAATATTCTGACTAATAGAGCCAGAGTATTACATACCATAAGCTTGGATAACCCAATGAATTTTAGTGCATTAAAGACTAAGCTGAGAGAGTGGGCGGAAACGTCACACGACTGTTCTGGAGTAATGGCACAATATCACTAATTACCCTAAGAATTTTAAAATAAAATAAGGTCGACCTGAGCACTAATAAGCATACTCACGGGACATTCTGTCTTACATTTACACCTGAAGCATATTGGAGTGATGGAAAATATTGAATGCAGGGCGTGCGGGGAGATATCGAAATGACGGAGTATTTATTATGTTATTACCCAGCTATCGTAAGCTTGAGATCCTAGTATTTCTGGAACGGACTGGAAGAACTTGAGGAAGTTTCTATCTTGGTATTCCTAATGGTGAGCACACAACAAACGTACACGGTGGCTAATGCATATGTCAATTATCGTAAGACGGTTGGTTAGTCTCCTCTCTTTCAACCTAGGTACTGAAACGTGATCAACAAAAACAAATTATAATTGTTTATATTTTTTTTTTCAATCACAGCAATAGATATGCACACTCTCTGTATGCATGTACTTAGACATGAAAAATATTTTTTGTACGTCTTTAAAAATTGTGTTTAATTGGTCCAAATTATTTGTGTGTAAAATTAGCATACCACAAGTCGTAGTAGACTGTAAGAAGTTAGTGCTTTTTCGATAGGAATGTACTTTTTGAATTCTTGTTTTTTAGGAAGCCAGGCATATAGAACGAAAGAAATCCTGTTGTAGAGAAATATATTTTTTTTCGAAATTAATTTTATAAACATTTACTTTTAAACTATAAATAAATATATGATTTTTAATATTTTGAATTTTTCAAACTGGATTACTGGACATACATACATATCTACATACCTTTACTTAATTGTTCTTCGCAGCCTGTTACAATAATTATTTGATCAAAACGTTCAAAAATGAAAAATAATAATTTCTGATAATTCTTTTGTTTCTTTTATACCGAAGATATCTAATAAATTCTTAATATAAAATTTTTTAATTATGTATCGATGAAATATCAAGAATATATAATTTTTTTTTTTGGTTATAAGGGCATCATATATTTTGATCGACGGCCATTGCATATGTTTCCATATGCAAATGATATTTATTTTTACTATGTTGCATACAATTATTTGAAACAATATTTATCATTATTGAACTGACTACATTTGAACTTGTTACGTAATTATTTTGAATGAATTAATTTTATAATTAAAATTAATTTTTTTTGCTGTATTTTAATTTAAAAATTGAAAATTATGATTAAAAAAAAAAAAAAAAAAAAAAGAAAGGAAAGAACTGTTGAAACAGGGGTAAAATCTGAAAGAAAGCTATCGAAAGTAAAATAAAATAAATTCTATGAAATTGTTAACATATTAATCCCAATTGTTTTTGTATAAGTTAAGTTATAATATGTTCAGATATGCACTTTTATTGAGTCAATATTCAGTTTATTGAGTACAATATTTTAAGTGTTCAGACCTAACAATATACGCAGTTCAGCTGCTTATTCAATATTCATTTGACAACTGGTAAACAAAACAGCTGGTTGTTTCAACAACATTGTTTTTATTTTATTTTTTTGTTTGTCGTTGTTGAGATTTGAATTGTCAAATATCAACAGAAAGTGTTCGGATAATTGTAATATGCGCACTGAACATACTTATGACAGTACTGCATTTTAAGTTTCACTCAATATTATAACAATTTGCGTATTTATTGCACAATAAATAATTGAAACTTTTTATTAAATATTGAACTCAATAATGGCGTTTATTGTTATTTACGCAATAAAGGTGCATATCAGAAATTTAATTTTGGTTTCTTCTAAACTTATAGTTTTAAGAAATACATATATACATATGTATGTACGTATGTATGTATATAAAAATTGTTTTCAAGGGCTTATAATAAATAGCATTTACGAAATGAAGAAAAAACACTAATTGGATGATTTGAAAAGAAATTTGTATTTCCGATACCTAAATTATGAAATTAAAATTTTTCTAATCTGATACACCTACATACATACATATGTATATTCGGTTATAAGTCATTCAAATAGATAAATAACCAAATGTGAAAAATTGGTGGAGAGAAGACATTATTTTGACATCAATACTGTTCATAATAGCTACTCAAATATAATTCCCATTGTTCCAGAGTGTAGATTAGGGTCACAACAATAAATTATTGTCATTCAGATTAAGTATATACATACATATATTACTCCTGGTCTGTGTATCATCCGTGTTATCTCGATGCGGCATTGTCCCCTACGCGGGCCTTTCTCATCTTCGACTTTTCTATGGATGTCAATATTATCTTGCTCTTTGCGCGAAATGTTTCCAAGCAAATTCCACTTGCATCTTAGAATGTCATTCGTCAGAGTGTATTGTCCGCTCGCTGTAAGGGTCTCTGTTGGACATTATTCCTGTCTCAAGACCTCACAAACATGTGTGGTGGAATCACGATAGCACGACGATTCGTGATGATGTATGATGCTTACGAGAGTAATTACCCTTCCGGACCCGCACTATAAAATTTAGTATAAGAGCTAGAATAGATGACTTCAGCGTCTACTTTTGGTAAATCTCTGGCCTATGTAAAGCCTGTTTGTGTAAGTATATCGGATTTTAAATAGTGCACCTGAGAGTTACGTACTTCTTCAGAAGATTTTGGAGCAGTTGAAAGCATCACCGAATAATGTTCGATATATAAAATAATTTGAACTAGATTTGATGTAACCATTTGAGCAATACAATTCAATTCTTCTGTTCACTAGGTTCTTGGTTATGAACTTTAGTCTTTTTGGCACACAATAGGAGTAACATTTTTTACATAACCTTTAACGGTGATATCCGTTTTATATTAATATATTACGCCAATATTGCGTAGGTGTACAGTGGGCTGCTGCTGCATTGGTAAAAGCGGCTCGCTCGAAGACATTCTCAGCTAGGGAGGTTATTATTATGCGAATTTCTAAATGCATTTCAAGTTGAAATCTCCCAATAGAATAGAATGCTAACACGAAGAATTGCTGACATAATTCGATATATGTATGTATGTAAGTTCTCCTTTATTCCGTCATTTCAGTAAATGCATTTCCTGCCAACACCGCTAGATTCAGATTGCAATCTAGCAATTTAGTTTCTTACCTTCTGTCTGAACACTTAAAATATTGCACTCAATAAACCGAATATTGACTCAATAAAAGTGCATATCTGAACATAGTATAAGTCAACCTAAGTCAATTTGTGTTCGGTATGCTATCATCATATTCTGCTAACAAAATTTTAATATATACTCGTACGTGAAATCCACCATTCAACCAATAATGTTTTTAAATTGAAGACTCATTACATTGATATAAAAAGTATATATCATTTTCGACTTTGGCTGCTATTGCTTGGGACCCACAGATAACATATTTCTTTGGAATTTGTATAATTTAATTTAAATTTAAGTCCATTAACAATATAGCAGTCTGTGGATGGATGGATGGCAATGCAAATTGTGAACGTTCAGATCTGTGTGTTTTTGTTGTTCCAAGGAAATTTCGATTTAAAAGAATAATCAAAAAATATGTGTATTAGAGAGCGAGAGAGAGAGAGTGAGATGGAGAGAGAGAGAGAAATCATATGTTAAGAACACACCCAAATTATAATTTTCTTTCTTGGTCTTATTCTCCTTATAATCCTTTGGTAATTATATGTAGAAACTTATATAAAACGACGGTATATACATATATGCACATACATTAGTATAGATACATATACTTACATACTTATATACACACATGAATTTGAATATAATTACATATAGATAGATATGTGCGTGTGTGTGGGCATATGTATGTATGAGCGTATGTATGTATATGCATCAATACACATGTTTAATAAAAGAAGTAAATGTTCGTTTGTACATACATACATACGTCCTGAATTGGAGATACTAAAAATGAACAGAGGGGCAGAAAAATTGGTCGAAGGAAGGAGGGGTGAAGGCGAGAATAATGATGTGTGTTCGCTTTGTTTGGGTGTTGGGTGGTGGTAGGTGGTTAGTGGGCTTGATTTTTTAGAGAGCAATGTGGCTGTAGATACTATACATATGTATATTTAAATATATATATATATATATGTATAGAGAGAGAGAGAAAGAGAGGGAGAAATATTACATATTGTAGTTGGGGTATACACAATTAAATATATTCTTTGTGTAGTGAACGCGTACATAAGCGTTTGTATTTTCGTTATTGTGTGTGTATTATTTTTTATTTTTTGCCCATTATTTTCGTATATGTATGTATGTGGCAGCAGTAAATTAAAGAGGATGGGAAGAAAATGAAAAATACTTACAATAATATTTGCTTCCGCGCCTACAATACGACTCCTCCAATCAGTTCTCCCCCCACTTTCACACAACACTCCGCAACGAACCATCGCAAAAAAAGTATACACTTTGACACCGAAAGTATTTGCAAATTTCTTAAGATCTTCTTACATATGTATTTGTTCATCTATGTTGTAACAACCACTCTTACCTGAATTACATATATGCAAATCGGGTAAGGGGTGTGTTTTTTTGCTTGCTGGAGGATTTAAACTGCCGTAGTAAATCAATTATTTATTCAAGGTGCAATCGACAGACAATATGACAAGAAAATCCTTTAATAAGTCTCTTTAGAATATTGTATATATGTATGTTAGTATGTAGATATGTATGTAAGAATATACATCAGAATTATGAAACGAGTATAGCGTTTAATTATTGCATTATTTTATCCCTTAGTACTGCAGTATCAAACTTTTTCTCAAAGTTCGCTCATGCGCCTTATCGAAAAATTACTCAAAATTTTCTCTCCATATTTCTGTTAGCAAAAGGTGCGGGTCTAATGGCATTATAATATGGAGCTATTATTTTTGGCCCCCCATTTCATTTTTGTGCACTGTTTTTGTTTTTGTTTGTTTTTGTTTGTTTAAAATTTAGTACTTTTTTTTAGTATTTTTTCACATAAAGATCAAGGCCAACTTCAGGAAATAGATATAAGCTGTGTGAACAGTAAAATAAACATTGTCAGTCAATTATGAAAAAGAAGTCATATTGCAGACCCATAGAATTCCGGCATTTCCAAATAGTCTATCTATGCATATTAGATGTAACTTTAAAGGCCATTATTACAATTGGGTTTAGTTAAAGGTACTTTTAGCTAAAGGGAACTGTAAAGTTATCTTTAATCAACTTCCTAAGGGTGATACAAATCCATTTGCAATCCTATCAGTTTAACAATGTATAAGTATAGGCTTGATATGCATCGAATTTATAAAGAACTAGAAACTAAACCTGTTATTCAGCTTACTTTCTACGTACATATGTATGTGATTAGTATGGTTCAAAATTCTGGAGAGTCCGAGTAGGGATAATGTTAGTAAAAAAATGTATGTATGTATGTATGTATCGATATAAAATTTTAAAAGGCAGAATATGTTTGTGGTTTAGTAGGTAGTGTGTTGGATTATTAGACATAAGGCCCGAGTTCAAACCCCAGAAATATTTCCTCGGCGACTTCCTCTCAGCAGATTTCTGGCAAAAATATGAATATGTATGATTTTTGATTGTAAGATACCTTAATTATACAAAAAGATACTCAGATGGTCTCAATATATACATATGTACATACATATGTTTGTGCAAGTATGTGTTCAGTACTGTCATTTATCAAACATAATTCCAAATTGATTAAACAGGACAGGTTAGGACAAAGCGAAAACGTGTTACTAGCCCTTGAATGTTATCTTTATGTCATACGTTGGAATAGGTACAATTGCAGATCTATAGCGAACGGACAAGAGTACCAACATTCCAAAGAAAGGATAAATTCTTAGACAACAACAAAAATAAAAAACCTAATATTATTAAATTTTTGCATTAACACTGGAAATGAAATCGATTTAAACAATTTACACATACATACATACATACATATGTACTAATGTATGCCATGCGTATGTACATAAGTGTGTGCGTGTAATAATTTACATATGAAATGTGGGATTTATGAAAATTTTCAAATTCCATTATTACTCTACACCCAACAAACAAATAAAAAAAAAATTTATAAGAACATGTTGTTATTGTTGTTGTTGTTGTTGTTGACTCTGTTTAATGACAAGTGAATTTGCGTCATTATTTAAATAATAAAAAAAATCTCTCTCAGCACAGTCAGTGTTTGAGATCTCGCTTTCTACTTCGTACACTCTAATACATGTTAGCATACAGTTTATACATACATATGTATGTATATACTCATATGAATATGGATGTATGTATGTACACATCATACTGTATTTATTTATTCATACATACAAATGTACAATACATACATATAATATGCGAATGTATGCATGTATACACTTTCTAATGTATTTTGTTTTTGTAAAGCGATTCTCTGATTGGATGAAAAATATAAAATCATTAATTGATCAACAACAACATCAAGGACAACAATAACAACAACGAACAACTAAAACGTGCCACAATATAATTTTTTTTTGTTGCAAAATAATTAAAACATTCGCAAGACTCACATACATCCATACATACAACGAACATAACAAATAAATAAGAGCGCGACAAAAAGTATGTTTAACAAACACACCCCATTAGGAGAAAATGTTGTGGTTGTTTTAAAAGGGGAAAAGTGGGGTACTGGAGAAGGGACAGTGTATAGAGTACTGTAGTAGTGCAAGATGTGGAAAAATAAACAAACAAGCAAACACTTTCATCCATTCATTCATTCATTTATTCCATAAATACTCGCACACATACGCCCACAAATTAGTGTAGAAAGCTTAAAAGAGAAATGATGGTGACATTTCAGCTGCTACTGCAGCAAACAATGCGGTTGTTTTTAATTTTTGTCACTTTATTCTATTCCTCTGTGTATGTGAGTATGTGAGTTATTTATTTATCACCAACTCATCATCATCATCATCATCATTTTCTGATGTGAAAACATCTAAAGGGTGGAGCTAATGCTTTAAGCACTCATACAATAACATATTACCAACAAAAAACAAAAACAAAAAAACAGAAAAAAATAAATGGGGAGAAAACACAAGAAAAATAAACGAGCAAAGTGGGAAAAATAAATAAAAAAAAAAAAACAAAAAGTATAAAGTACAAGCAAGAACAGCGAAAGCAACAACTAACTAAGGCAATGCATTAAAAGCGTAATATTAACATTCGTCGCTGAATCCGAAGCACATACTGGCTGAAACACTCACAAACGTACACATATTAGATATGGATGAACCAACAACCAACCAACCAACCAACCATAGTCGATGCTAAAGCTGTAGCTGCTGTTACTGCAAAAGCTACTACATACTACTACTATAGTTGCTGCAACAGCTGCTGTGTCTACAGATTTTGTTACAATGTTAATTAAAAGTCAGGCTTCTCTTCCACTCTACTCTATGCTGCTTTTTATTTTTTTCTTTTTCTTGCTATAAAGAAACAAAAGGAAGAGGACAAAAGCGATACTATAAAGATGACGAGATGCTGTTTATTATTATTTTTAGTTGTTTTAATTTGCTCTCTCGCTCTCGCTCTCTCTCTCCGTCTCTCTGTATCTCATTTTCTATGCTCTTTTTATCGGGTTCTCCGTGCTTGTGTATAATTATGTAAACATACAGAGCCTCATTTACATTATTCGATTACAGTTGATGAGTACGTACATACGTACTACGTACAAATGAATGTGTACATTGTTTTGACTGTTGGTTGTTTTTGTTATTATTATTGTTATCATTGGGCTTTTGTCGTAATGTGCGCTTATAAAGGCAATACAAAACGTAAAACCGTTCGTTAGTTCGTACAGTGAGAGTGCATAAAAATAGAGATGAATGGCCCAATCGCTATTTAAATAGAAAGGAGGTGGGTGACTTCTGCAGGCGGCATTTTTTCACGACCGCTACTATGATTGCTGCCGCTAAGATGTTGGCCTTGTCGTAACCGGCGCGTTATGCGCGTGGAAATAAATGTCAAAGAAATCTGATTTAAGTGTATTCGCGTTATGCTCACACGTATATATGTATGTATGTACTTACACTTGAATATACACTTGTATATGTAAATGGGTGGCTGTTTCTCTATGGCAGTATACCCCATTTACATACGTATACACATCAGTGACAGTGCTAACAATTGTTTCGGGATATGTATCTCCAGTCTACATACACAATTGCTTCGAATTCTAGTGCTCAAGTTTTGTCAGACAGTGTTAAATTAAAATTCTGAAGCTTGTGATGAGACATTAAAATAAAATAAATTGAAAGTCTATTGTTTACGTTTTAATGCAGCGAGTAGCTAAAGTAAAGTAATGTTCAAAGACACGCCCACCTTTCCCCAGTTTATTCATCATCACCATTACAACTTTAAAACGAATGTGCAGCATCCGCCGTATAGTAGTAGATATACACCACCACTAGTATAGGTATACGATGAATGTATTTCAATTTTGTCGCAACAATATGCTTTCGTTTCGTACTGTTTTGTACTGTATGAATGTGTTTTCGAACCAATTCTACTTATAGAAATTAAATTTATTTGCACTCATTTATCTCTTTATACAAGAAATACATACATACATATACATACATAAACGCTTTTGACTTTATCAGTGATGGCACTTCAAAGCTTTCAGCCACAACAAAATTATTGTACTAAATATGATTACCTACCTTTGAATAAAAAAAAGACATGTGTCTACAGAACATTTTCAAATCTCTAAACTGTCTAAAAAAAAAGAACAAATCCAATAACATGTTAAGGGCAAACTTTACAAGCCTAAGCAAATTAAGCAAATCAAATAATTACATTTTGATCTTTAATTAACCATTTAATGGTTAGTAGAATGATAAATAATATATTTTAGCCGTTGAAGTTTTTGATATTGGGACATTTTTACAGGATGTGAACATATTTTCTATGATAAGATTTCCTGAAAAAAAAAAACAGTTGGCTTGCAAATACAGATCAATGTTATTAAATTTTGACATTTATATCAAAACGGGTGACAAAAATAGGTACCTCTCATCACTGTTAAAAAAAGTTGTACGAGAATGTGAGTGAGAGAGAGAGAGAGAGAGAAAGTGGGAGAAAAAGTTTCTCTCAATCCATTTGAGTAGAGTTGCCATCTTTTCAACAATCAAAAGCAGGTACGGGTATTAAAAAAAAAATAGTACCTAATCAATTAGTAACGATCATTTCAAATCTGTATATGTACATATGTCTATAAGTTAAAATATCTATTTAAAACCATTTTAGTAGTCTTTAAATTTTACAATTTTGTACATGGAATATATGCATTTGGAAAGCATTTCTATTTATTTTGTAAAATATATCTGATAATTATAACAAATTTAAAAATATAAACCTTTACGAGCTAATACATTATTAATTTATAAATTCATGCAATTAAAATCGTTCGTGCAACCCTATTGAGTAGCTGAAATTACTTAAAGATAATTTACAAAAATATTGAAAATCTGGTAACACTGTATTTAAATATTCGTTTAGAAAATATTATATGTACTCTTTTACTCAATGGAGAGTATTGAGTTTAACTCAATTTTTTGTGCTCTTTTCACTGCTTAAAAAAGCACTCAATTCTATGCAGTAGTGATATTGTAGAGTAAATGAGAACATTGTTGACAGACAAGAAGCACTTATTAAGTGCATGTGAAAACAACGATGAACAACAACGATGTCGCTATTAGCGTTGACTTCAACGCTAATTTCGCAGTCGAAAATAAAACGACGCGGCGACGTTAACTTTTTGAATTTGTATAAATGATGCGCTAATTTGATACAAATCAAAAATATTCTGTGTATTATTTTTCCGACTGAGCGTGAAAGATACTTATGAAAATTTAAAGAATTTACTAAAAATTCTCCTTCCGAGCAAAATTTTTTTATAATATTCATTCAATAATTGCTTCCATTTTTCTAAACAACTAGTACATATCTATATGCGAATGTTTTGTAAGGAAACTAAAAAAAAATTAAATGTTTAGTAAAATGATGAAACATATTCAAATATACCAAGACCCCAGTCCGCCTACGCAATAAGTTAATGAGTACAACTTAGTTTTGAAAAAAAAATTAAAATTTATTTGTTAAATTTTGAATTTACAGTCCACGCGAGATGTACATAGTGAACTAATTTTTGCACAGGCCTATTCACATTATCAAGAAAAAAAAATTGTTTTTTTCATTTAATGTCACACAAATAACTATTGTGTAACAAAATAAACTTTTTTGCTTTTTACGAGATGTTTTAACTTTCTGTAAAGTTAAGTTACGAAATAATGAGTTCGCTATATGCAATAGTTCCAATTACCCTATATCCCTAGGGCTCTATATATACTAAATTGAATTGAACATTATATATTGTATGAAGGAAGTCTAAATCTGAAAAATAAAATTTTAATAAATTAAACCCTTATACTACATTGCGAATTGATTTTCATGAATTGTTATTTGCAGGGAATACCTATCATTTATATTATATTATTACAAACACATCGGCAACATTACAATTGTTTCTACATACAATTTTAGAAAATATTTTAATTGGACTTGTTCACAAAGATTGGTGTTTTATAACCGACTCATCTTCAGACAAAATTGTAAAATGAAAATAATAATCTTTTCAAACATATCACACGATGCGCTAATAGAGGACACTCGGGTTGTTTTGTTTTATGTGGAGTTGTATATCAATATTTAGGCTTGCATTTACTCCAATAAATTAATTTCAATTATACGGTGTTCAGAAATGCACCTTTATTGTGTAAATGGCAATAAACATCAATATTGAGCTCAGTATTTCATATAAAGTTTCAATTAATTAATAAATTTAAAATGTAGCACTGTCATAAGTATGTTCAGTGCGCATATTACAATTATCCGAACACTTTCTGTTGTTATTTGAAAACTCAAATGTCAACAATGTCAACAACGACAAAAAAAACAACAAAACAAAATAAAAACAATGTTGTTGAAAAAACCAGCTGTTTTGTTTACCAGCTATCAAATGAATATTGAGTAAGCAGCTGACCTGCGTATATTGTTATGTCTGAACACTTAAAATATTGTACTCAATAAACCGAATATTGACTCAATAAAATTGCATATTTGAAAATAGTATTGTATTCGCTTTCAATTTCATTTGAATTATGGTGTTCAATGTTTAACCTTACTACTGAGTTGCGCCAACAAAACTTGTTATTAATTTGGATTTGGGTGCCCTGGTAGTCTAGTGGGTAGTGTGCTAGACTATTAGCGTGAGGGTCGTGGGTTCGATTCCCACCAGAGACTCTGGTCTGTGACACTACACCGAGCACATGGTCTTGTTACTCCGCTCGTATAAAATTAGAATATAATTTGTAATTGTATCGTAATTAATAAATAAATAAATAAATTTGGATTTGCAGGATCATTTTCATTTCATTCCGCACAACCTAAAATGGATGACACTTGGAATAGATATCAATGCTTATTGTTATATGAGAGGGATATATAGTGGGTATTACTGGATACAAAATATTTTAAATCCAATAAATAAGAAATTCTAAATAAAATAACTTCTTACAATATCAACTAACTAACTGTAAAACAACGAAGCAAAAAAGTTACAAAAAAAAAAGAAAACTTTAAAATCAAATTTGTTCACTTATCCAATTTTGCACGTTTCGCTTTTCTGTTTTTAAAGTACCTTTACTTAAGATTTTTTTGGATTCTCATATAATTTTTTAGTTTTACTATATGTATGCTCTAGTGGTGAAAAAAGGAACATTTTAAAATTTTTATGAAAATTTTTCTTGCAATTTGGAAAGGAAAAAAAAATAAAAATTACTGATGAAAATTAGAATTGAAATTGAAAACAACATAGTCGCTCTATATGAAAAAGGTTATTCTTCAAGAAAAATTACTGGAAAAGTTGGCGTTTTCTATCAAACAGTAATTTCAATCATATAAAAAGAAATCGAAATCCATGTCCTGGAGGTCGCCGAACATCTCTAAATGATGATAGCACGAGAATATGAAATCAGAACTGCGAAAACAGCATCAAATCCTATAGACAAGAGTAGGAGTGAATGGACTGCACGACGCGCATTGGAGGGAAGCTGCCAAGTGTCAGCAGTTAAACTGAAATGAGAGGCTAGCAAAACTGGATAAATGCTGTTAAATAACATTTGAGCTGTCTTTTGTATCTTCCAATTTTTTTTTAATTACAGAATAGTCTGCTCTAATATTTAATATTTATTGTTTCTTATTTTAATAAATTATATACAGAATAAAAAGTTCATATATTTTAGTAATAAAAAAAACCCCAAAAACATTTTTAATAAAGTTATATTGGAGTTATTTTGTAAAGATAAGTTTAATAACTCAATGCAATACGAAAAGGTCGATTTATTTCATGAGATTGCATAAATGACAACAAATATCTAAAAAGAAGAAAAAATTTTATTTCATATTACAGTTGAACCTCGATTATCCGGCTCTCTCGGGACCGGACTTAGCACGGATAATCGAAATACACGGTTAATAGAGGTTGTATTAAAACATACAAGATTTTATTTTTTAAAAAAAATAAATTTGAGCTATGATCACTTTCCTGAGCTTGATTGACCATGTCAATGATGTCAATGTCAGATAAAATAGCAAACGGCATGACATCAGCATCGCTCTCCATCCAGTCTGTTAAATCATGAATGGAGCAATTAGCCGGTACTTCTATGTCTGATTGTATTTCTGGACGGTCACTTAGTTCATTTTCATATTTCCATATTGTTGTTCTTATATTCAATGATTTTACGAATTCATGTCTGCTGTTTGCACACAAGAGTTTCTGCACAATCGACTTGCGAGAATTGCGTTTAAAACTTCGAATCACTCCTTGGTCCATGGGCTGAATCAAAGACGTGCAATTCGGAGGAATATATTTTACTACCACGCAACATAATAAAAATTCATATGAATGCTGCACGGATAATAGAGGTAAAAAACCAAAGCACGGATAATAGAGGTAAAAATTCAAAAAAATCTACATGCCGGTTAATAGACGTGACGGGTTAATGGAGGCTCGGTTAATCGAGGTTTAACTGTATTTCACCTTTGTATTAAGTCTACAACACCGCTATACACACGTCCATGTATTTCAGAACAAACATACATATGTATGTAAAAATTTATCATGATTTTTAACTTCAATTTAGAAGAATATTTAGAAAAGTATTAGACAAATACAAGTTACTTTAAGTTTAAGTTTTGATAAATTTAATAAATGCGTTTATGTTGTTGTAATTTAACCAAAGCATTAAATACAGGCTAAATTTGCTGTAATTTTTTCCAATTTAGTACTTTTCTAGCAACAGATCAAAAGGCCTTTCTTTCTTTACCAGCAATTAGATTTAGGGCCATTATTACAACTTGCCGTTAACTAAAGGGAGGATTTTAACGGGCAGGTAAATTGTTTTTCATTATTATACATAAGTGGACAATAAGGTAGAAGTGAGCGTTAAGCTAAAGGGAGGATTATCCTGCCGGTAACTTTTTTTAAAATTAAGTTTATGTTAGAACTTGTCATATTATATATTATTTTCAATATGGCAACTTCAATATATATAAAATGAGGAAACACAACAACAACAAAAAAGAGGCACTTAGTTGCCACTGCGTTTAAAAAAAAAACTCGTTTAATTGGCAGTTTTATCGACATTGCTCCGGCACTGTCATATTTTTTAACACAGTTAACTTTATTTTATCTATAAGTTGTAATAACGAAAATAAGTTAAAGGTGACTTTAAAGTTCACTTTAGCTAAAGGTACCTTTAATTAAACCCAAGTTTAACGGCAAGTTGTAATAATGGCCCTACGATTCGATGCACTCATGAGGCAAATTTTCGTCTTTCCCCATATTTAAATATTAACAAATCATATCAATTCATTGAAATCAAATTTAATTATTGTTTGCAATTAATCGTTCACAGCCTACATAGTGGTGGTGACTCTCAGTATAGTTTTGCAATTGTAAATTTTAATTTAATTTAAGATTAACGCACTTTTTAAAGGAGAACTGTATTAACAATCAACTTTAAATGTGAAAATTCTGAATTATTTTCTATCCAAATTGGAAGAACAGCCAAAACACCTGATCAACGTGAAATTGGTTTACGGTCAAGTAATGAATTATAATGGGAGGGATAGTCATGCACACTTGGAATTAGCCAGTTAAATACAACAATAACACCGTTTCTAATTTCACCTATTCTGTCCTACTTTTGTAGATGTTTTATGTATATTTTTGTACGTACATACATATATGTACATATATTATGTGTACGTACATATTTACTCGAGTTTGTTAAATTCGTGAAAGTCTAGTACGTCGTCACGTGCAACAAATTTGGAACTAGTCGCCGTAGTCTAGTAGGTAGTGTGTTGGCTTATTAGACGTAAGGCCCGAGTTCAAACCGAAATATGAAAAATAAATATTTCTTCGGCCAGCAGATTTCTGGCAAAAGCTCTGAGAGTAAATAAAATTGCCATGAAAAGTTTCTCAAAAATCTGTCGTTCGGAGTCGAGTAAAACTATAGGTCCCGCCACTCACGATAAAAATTAACGCACACAACATTAGTGGTGTGAGAAGCTAGGCCGTAATCCTGACTGAAGGTTTGTAATGGCCAATTATAAAAAATAATTCTTTAAAATATGAAAAAAGAGAATAATGCATGAGAAGATTTTAGAAAATCATAGAGAGATTCGATTAATTGACCATTCAAATGCACAAACCCCGGTACAAACTAACATAGTTTCGGACGTTTATCCAATTTGTCTGAAAATGTTAGGTTCTATTCACAAGCATCGCAATATTATAGTCATTCACCAAAAGATCAAATCAGGTGTAAGGTGTTTCAAAGTTTTTAAGATTAAAAATCATTTCTTTTAGTCATCACTAACGGAAATTTCCCCTTTTGGCCTATGCGAAAGTTATGTCCTTTATTATTTACGGCACTTTTATTTATTTTTTTTTTTATCGAACAGTTGCTGCGGTTCATTCGTACTCTCCTTGCGGTTGTATTCAGGTATTCCTTGTTCTGTTTAATTTTGCAGCCTGTTAAATTTACCGTATTCTATAAGTATGTATAAGTAGTGTGTGTTACTGTTTTTATTCCTCCTGTTGTTTTTATTTTTTATTATTATTGTTGTTATTTTCCTGTGTTTTTTTTTTGTTTTTTATTATTATTTAGGGCTTTTGGTTGTCTCGGTTTCATGTTTGTTAGTGCGAGGTGCCAAGTAAACAAACAAACAAAACGAAAAAAGTTAATAAGACGATAACAACAATAATAATAATGATATCAACGAGAAAAAAATTAAAAAAAAAGAAAAACAAAACGAAAAAAATAAAAAATAAAATAAAACGAGAGATGGACACAACACACTTTTGTTCGTATGTATGTATATATGCAGACATTCTTACATATATATGTATATACATACATATATATACTCGCATGTTAAAAAACACATGTTACAGTTTGTGTACAACAACAAGAAGAACAAAAAGAAAAAGAAATTATCCTTCCTTCCGGTCTACGAACCCTTCCAATTAAATGAAAGTAACACGTACTTCGTACAAACCGATGCATACTTACATATGTACATACATATTTTATATACACATTCATACCTGTATATGCACTACATCTATACACACACACACACACACACACACCCATAGACTCATTCATGCCCAAACCATAAATACATTTAACGGTATTTACAAAATACTTTAACTGTCTTGCGAATGTTTTTATTAGAGTTGTAATGTGTTTTTGTTTTTGGTGTTTTATTTTCATTATTTGTCTCTTTTATTCGTGGCACTTTTCGGTTTTCGATTCGATTCGATTCAATTCGATTCGATTCAATTTATATTCTATTTCGATGACTTCTCCAATGAAGTTATTTATTATTTTAACAAAAATTTAAAAAATATGATAAAATTTATACAATTTTTTAAATTTATTTGGCAATAAATACATACGTATGTACATACATATACATACATGCATGCATGTATACGCATACATACGTATGTATATATATGTGTATGTAAAAGGCGTGCAGCAAAAGTGTTTCATATCCGTTCTGTTTTGTGAAACGTAAGGATACCAAGTAGTCGCCAGTTTAGTAATTTTAGTTTTGTAATTAAGTAAATATTGATTTTTATTTGTAATTTTTTTGTTTTTGTTTTTGTTTTTTTTTTCAATGAATTTGACCATTAAACTCACGATATTTAATAGGGCTCTCCGACTGTACGTATTTTGACTTTTCGTAACACATGGTAACATCAACAAAATAGTAATTATAAGAGAAAAAAAAAATACGAAATAATACGAAATGGAATGAATGAATAAAATAAAATAAAATAAGAAAAACGGTAGTGATTATAGAAGAGTTCATTTATAAAATAAAAACTTAAACGATTATTAATTAATAACGATTTTCTCAAGAAATTCGCAACGACAAAGAAACCGAACAAAGTTTTATGTTGTGTCTGTGTGTAGAGTATTGTCGGGGAGGGACTTTTTTTTTTTTACTTAATGATTTAATTGTCCGTCTCAATTAAATCTTGACTGGCTGGTTAAGAGTTCGTTGATTGCATACATACGTATGTACATACATATGTATGTACGTGGTGGTGAATTTTGGAGCGAAAGTACGAACTCAATCAGTGCGAATTACTGTTCGAGTTACGGAAACGAAAGACAGACGACAGAGAGGGTGGAATGCAGTGAAGAAAAGTTTCCGTAATGTACGGCGTAGTACAGCGTTGATTGGCAGATTGATATACGTGCTGTGTGTTTATCATACTGTCTGTTTGTGTTCATTCGTGGTATGTCTCATCGTTGTGTATGTAATGCCACAATTATTCGCAATTGTTTTCATTTCTCTTCGTCTATTTCATCTGCTTTGTGTTGTTGGCTTACGATTGATGTTAATTAACAGCTCTGCACCAATGATTTCATATAAGAACTGGAGTAAATAATTTCCCCAGCCTGGGTTGTAATTGGTCGAATTTCCTTTCTTAAAACCAAAAACAAAAACAACAACAAAACAAAATGTATATATTCATTCGTTGTTTTTGTGAAATGGTTATATGTATGTATGTGTTTGCAACCCAACACAAAAGCTATTTCAAAAATGTAATTACCAATTTACCAATTGCAAATAAGCATTTTCAATAAGCTTTTTAATATGTACATACATATGTATGTATGTATGTATGTAGGATATTTAAAAAGGTATTTATTTTAATTTTTTTTTTTTGTTAACTAACCAGAGATCAGTAATGAGTATTCAAAAAAGATCAGTAGATTCGAATCATACTCATAATGCCTGATACTTATATGCATTCATAATTATTTTAATATCATGCTCATACTACTCATATTCAAAGTTTGAAGTACTCATTGTACTCATACTCGTACGATTACTATAATACTCACTAGACGGTTGTGTGTTTGTTTTGGTTGCTGTCTTTGTCTTTTTCTTTCTTCTTTTTTTGTAAATGCAACAACAACTAAAACTGTAAATTTTGATGAATGATTCGAATCGTTCGAATCATTTATGAGTATTATAAGTATTTTTCTAAACTTATGAATCTGAATGAGTATTCGTATGAATCAAACATATTTCGAATGTTATGAGTTTGATATCAACGTTATACTCATACTCATTGCAACTTATAAATCAATGTTGTAGTGAGTACGAACGAATCAGAGTAGTTGAATTTCAATACTATTGACTCACTCATACTCAAAATTGCATAAGTACTTATACATAATTGGCCATTACAACCCTTCAGTCAGGATTACGGCCTAGCTTCTCAACACCACTCATGTTGTGTGCGTTAATTTTATACATGAGTGGCGGGACCTACAGTTTAAAGCCGACTCCGAACGACAGATTTTTTGAGAAGCTTTTCATGGCAATTTTTACTCTCAGAGTGTTTGCCAGAAATCTGCTGAGAGGAAGTCGCCGAAGAAATATTTTCATATTTTCGTTTTGATGTCTGACCTGGGATTCGAACTCGGGCCTTTAGTCTAATAAGTCAACACACTACCAACTAGACCACGGCGACTTCCATAAGTACTTATGAATAACGAAAAAACGAAAAGTAAGAGACAATTGTCGAATGAATTACTGCACTTACTCTCAGCAGCTTATAGTAAACAATAAAAACAAATTTCATTACGGTTTTATTAAATTATTGTTGCTACGCATTTTTGTTCCTGTAATTTTCCAAACTACACACGCATAGAGAGAGTGTGCTTTACAAATGCATGACATGACATGACAATTGAATGATTTTAATTTTTTATTATTTGATCAAAGCACAGATCAAAAATCAAAGTAGAATACTATCCATAACGTCACTCGAATCGTAACAGATATGTAATTAAATTATGAATTAGTGAACATGAATGAGAATTCGCACCATTTTCGCCTTCAGTTTTGAACAAGTTATAAGCAGTAAGATTGAAATTCTCAATTTTTTTTAATTCATTTGATTATCTCTTTCTCTTGGAGGATATATTTTATGATATTTAAAACAATCTTGTATACATATGTACACTGGCGAGCAAAAATGGATACATAATATTGAAAAATATATAAACTTTATATTTGTACTTTATTTATTAAAATAAAAAAAACAACCTATGTGTTAAACATTTATTTAGACTATCCTCTAATTAAAACAAAAACCATTCAGTAATATTATTTCCTTTTCAATATAAAACACAGCTTAATATTATTTCGTAGCATTTATCCAATTTTGCTCGTTTCGTTTCAAATGAAAAATTCAGTATTTTGTCCATAATCCTTTATTCTTTATTACTGATTTAATGCGTTTTGGTAAGCTTTCTACCAGTTTTTTAATGGTTTCGCTGTGTATACTTTGCCACTCTGCCTCAATTCTTAGCCACAATTCGTTAAGGTTATTTGGAGGGGTTTCATACTGTACCAATTTTCGTTTTACAATTGCACACAAATTCTCGATCGGATTTAAATCCGGACTTCGTGCTGGCAATTTTAATGTCTGAAATTTTTGCTCCTCCAACCTCCACTTTTGTTTCGTCCGACCGTATAACTTTTTTCCAATCATCCACAGACCAGTGGACCAGTGTATATTGCAAAATTTAATACCAAATGAACTCAAGCATTGCAAAATTTATGAATTTGTAAATGTATTTGAGTAAGTCGACTTAGCTTGCTTGGCAGTGTGTTAGCTTCTTAGTCGTGAGACAATGGTTCAAACCATGAAAATATGCGAAAAATATTTCTTCGGCGATTTCCTTCCTCTCAGCAGATTGCTGGGAAAACTATAAGAACAAATAAAATTGCGATGAAATGTTTCTCAAAAAATTCGTCATTTGGAGACGACTTTAAACTGTAGGTCCCGGCACTCATGTATAAAATTAACGCACACAACATAAGTAGTGTGTGAAGCTAGTTAGTAATGCTAACTGAAGGGTTGTAAAGACCAATTAAGTAAGTGAGTAAATAAGTATTATTTTGTGTTAATTTAATTGTATTTTATTATTATTTATTTCATCTAAATCATCGCTATAAAACAACTAAAAATAACTACATACAAGTTTAGCAAATATAAAATTTTCTTTCTTGGTTTTATCTTTTAAATTTAAACTTAATTTGTTTTGTTCCGGTTAGGACAAGTCTTAAAAGAAGAAGTGTATTAAAATACCACAAACATGTATTTTTATTTGATTTTTCTCAACATTCAAAGCCATTTGGCACTAATCAATGGATAAAAGAGGACATAGAGGCTGCCCTATGTACTCATCCGTCAAAAGATCAATGCACTGCTCCTACACACTCTGGTAAAATAACCCCGTTTTATTTCCCCCCCAATAGCTGCAACAAATATTGGTAGCTATCTTAGGGCCATTATTACAACTTGCCGTTAAACTTGGGTTTCGTTAAAGGTACCTTTAGCTAAAGGGAACTGTAAAGTTACCTTTAACTTATTTTCGTTATTACAACTTACAGACAAAATAATGTTAACTTTTTCAAAAATATGGCAGTGCCGGAGCAATGTCGATAAAACTGCTCAATTAAACGAGTTTTTTTAAACACAGTGGCAACGAAGGGCTTCGTTTTTTTTTGTTGTTGTATGTGCTCATTTTGTTTAAATTTAAAGTTGCCATATTGAAAATAATATATAATATGGCAAGTTCAAACATAAATTTGACTTTAAAAGTTACCGGCAGGATGATCCTCCCTCTAGCTTAACGCTCACTTCTACCTTATTGTCCGTTTAGAATAATGAAAAACAATGTATCTGCCCGTTAAAATTCTGTCTTTAGTTAACGGCAAGTTGTAATAATGGCCCTTAATCTGTTAAAATTCGATTCGCAAACATTTTTATTTTACACCTTTGATTGAAAAGGATATATAAACAGTAAATATGCTTGAATAAATTGATTTTTTTATGTATGTACATACATATGTATGTATGTATGTACCATATGCATATGTTTTAAAATGTTACAAACGTGAAGGGCATTTCAAAACAGAGAAAGACGAAAAAAAATCATCATTTTTAATTTAAAAAAAAAAAGAAAAAAAATATAAATAATTAAAATTATTTTCACATTTACGCAATTAAATTTCATACCAAACTAACTAACAAATAAACGAATGTTGTTCAGGCAGGCCAACATACATATGAGAGAGAGAATAAACGAATATCGTTATTAGAGGTACTACAGAGCGGGAATACAAATGAGGGAAAAGAAAACGAACAGAAAAAATACAAGAAATTAACGGCCAACAACATGAACAAATAATTGAACTTAATTGGATTGAAATCGTATGAGGAGAGTACGTGGTAACAGAATAATAATCACCATCACAGAAAACCAAACCTGAAAAAAAAACAGAAGAAAAAAAAAACACCAAAAATAAGTATAAAGTAATAATAATGATAAAATATTATTAATTTTTATAAAGGGATCATACATTCATATGTATGTATGTATGTATAGTCAACGTATTGAACGAATGTGAACAAACGTATTCTCAGGCCCATTAATACAATGCCAAAATTCTGAGATTGTAAGACCTTCGAAGAAATTTTAGGGCACGTCTCTTATGTATGTACGATAGATATACTTACTATATTTTGTTGTTATTATTATTATTATGTATTATTTTATTTTGCGGTATTTTATTTTGTGGATATTGTGGTCTTTATAAATTTAATACTTAATTCGTTCGATATAAAATGCAGATTGATGAGATTTACGTTTTGAAATAGTGAAAAAGTGATATTTTTTCTTAATTGTAAAATCTGAAAAGAAAAAAATTAAAAATCGAATTGTTAAATTGATATACAACTCGTACTCTAGCCGAACTTAAAGTCTTAATAAGTATTGATTATTCAGTAACAGCGTTTATTTGCACACATATCTCTCAGTACTTGAATGGATAATGTAATTGGGTCGCTCAAACCTGTCTTCTTAAATTTTTAAATTTCTGTAAAAATTAAATTAATTTAAATTTTCAAAGGATTTAAAATTATTGAAAGAGGAAAAGCGTCTCAACAGCTTCCGGTATATTTTTTTTTTTTGCGGGTTCGGTCAAATTTTAGACGAGACGAAAAAAATTTTTATTAACATCGTCGGTCAAATGATCCAAATATACTCATACTCGAGCTGCATCAGAAAAAAAACAGATAAAAAACCAAAAATATTTGAAATAAAAGTATATCTTCAAAAATCATCTCAGAATGCATGTATGTACATACGCATATTTATGAATGATTACAACAATTTCCACAGTATTAAAAATATTTATATTCGAACAACAAAATTTGTATATGCTATTAAACATATTATTATTTTATTATAATATATTGTTATTATATTCCAAATTGCCCATATGCTTTAACATCAGCACTATTCTACTAATACGTTGTTCAGATGTGCACCTTTATTACATAAATCGCAATAAAAGCCATAATTGAGCTCAATATTTCATATAAAGGTTCAATTAATTATATACGCAAATTGTTATAATATTGAGTAAAACTTAAAATTAAGCACTGTCATAAGAATGTTCGCGCACATTACAATTATCCGAACACTTTCTGTTGTTATTTGGCAACCTAAATGTCAACGACAAACAAACAAAAAAAAGCAATGTTGTTGAAACAACCAGCTGTTTTGTTTAATAGCTGTTAAATGAATATTGAATAAGCAACTGAACTGAGTATATTGTTATGTCTGAACACTTAAAATATTGTACTCAATAAACCGAATATTGACTCAATACGCTTGGTCGTAGATATGTGGCATAGTTAGAGACGGTCGGTGACATCGTTGTAGTGAATAATACAACTATAAAATTATTCACTAGAAAAAGAGCATATGAATAGTGCGACCGAGAAGCGAATTTTATCTGTAATGCATTGTTCGTTCCACTTGCCAATCGACCTAGAACGTATGTACTCTACGACAGGGACGAGTATTTCCTAAAGCTCTTTGATTTTCGGGAACAAATCCCATTATTTCACCGGAGTACAAACAATGTGTCTGAATACCCTTCGTCATTGCTCTTTTCGTACCTTCGCCCTTTCTGGTATGCAGTCGAGAAGACCCAAAATGGACTTTGGTCCTTACGTGAGATATGTATTCCATTTTCGGTTGGATATACTACATGGTATACAAATAAAATGGAGAAACTAAGGTGCTTAAATAATTCTTTCGACACTTCATAAATTTGTCTTGTGACCTCATCTATAACAACATGTACCCTAAAAAAGATCAACATAAATCGAAAAAAGCGAATACGGATAGCAAAAACAATAATTTTCGATAAATATTCACTGTACCAATTTGGAAATGTCTAGAGCTACACATTACTCTCACTGAATCCCTGAATGTTTCATCTTTTGAAGAGTCACACTAACAGGCTGAGGATTAGTTATACTTTCATAACCTACGAATTGCTTCTTAATTGCATGTAATAAACGCCATTATTGAGATCAATATTTCATATAAAATTTCAATTAATTATTGCGCAATAAATACGCAAATTGTTATAATATTGATTTAAACTTAAAATACAGCACTGTCATAAGTACGTTCAGTGAGCATACTACAATTTTCCGAACACTTTCTGTTGATATTTGACAACTCAAATGTCAACTACGACAAAAAAAAAAAAAAAAAAAACAATGTTGAAACAACCAGCTGTTTTGTTTACAAGCTGTTAAATGAATATTGCTTATATTATATCTGAACACTTAAAATATTGTACTCAAATAACCGAATATTGAGACCGAATTTTTTTTTCAACCTTCAACAAATAATTGAAACAAAATTTAGGGTAAGCTAATGCGACAACAAACGTTTAGAGTTATCGGTTAGTTTAAGTTCAATAGTCTTCCAATTTAATAAAAAATATTTCCTATGGATTATTCTGACACTTGCACGTAATGATCAAAACACGGTGTCCCTCATCATGCCCATTCGAGTTTATTAAACTCGTTCTAAACCCATATTGTGTAAGGTGGCGTGATTAAAGTATAATCGTAGAGTATAAAACTAGACTCCATGGTCTGAATGACAGAACAGCTTCTTTAAGTATGGATTTTATGAAGGAATAAACACTTTCACAGTACTGGCCGAAAGATGATAAATGTCTAGCAAATCTAAAATTACAACCTCTTCTTGATTGAGTTACTCAAAACTTCAAAATAACGTAGAATACTCGTAATAATAAAAGAATTAATATATTATAATATTAATTGTATCAGCTTGAAATATAGATGTCGGTAAGCAAATCATAGGTACAAAATCTGGATTTGGTCAATATTCTGAATGGAAAAGCAAAATTGACGTTTCTCTTTTTTAGGTAATATAGGATCTTTTTAAACGCTTCCTATTCTCAAATTTCTATAAAACAAATTGATACGCCACACTATCATCGAAATTTTGCATTCATTTGAATATGTGGATCCACAATGACTTCTCTGGGTGCAACACATCCACTTTTCAATGGATCTGACTCATAAATCAGGCTGATTTTTAACGAAAGCATGACCGATCCCATATAATTCACACCAAACAATAACTTTTTCTCGGAACTCATGTGGATAGGTATTGTCACAAATTCTATAACTTTTTGTTTGTTTCCGTACAGAACACCCAATTTGATAAAACTTTTTTCATTATTTGCATATCCGTACATGTCGATTTGTAAAAACAGACTGAATACAACAAACTGTTCAGAGGCAGCTACAACAAAATAGCCGTTATCAACTGTCAAATTTCAGAAGTCTCTGTACATTTGAAGTTGTAAACTTTTAGCAATGCATTGTACTTAATTTTAATCTTGTTCTAAACTAATCTAGGAACAGAATAGTATTTGCTTTTGGATAGAAGAAAGAACATTTGTTTTAAATTTAATAAAAGTTTCTTCTCCTACGGTAGTGTACAAAATGATGGCCATTATTGATGCCATCTTTGAAGCTATCTAAACTATGAAATCGATACTTTGTTTTAGTTCTTTATTAGTATGATTTTTTTGTTCGTTATATAGAGTGATAGGTGATAGGAAGTTGTCTCTGTCAAAATCTATGGTTTTCTAGAATTTTCACTTAAACATATTCCACCAACTTAAGATCCCAAAAACAGGATGCATTGCTCAACTCAATATTATTTAATGAGACAGCCATATACTACGTTCAGATATGCAGTTTTATTGAGTCAATTTTCGGTTTATTGAGTACAATATTAAAGATGTTCAGACATAACAGTATATGCAGTTCAGCTGCTTATTCAATATTCATTTAACAGCTAGTAAACAAAACAACTGGTTGTTTCAACAACATTGTTTCTATTTTGGACTTTGTGATTATGTGTAGAATAAACCTCGACCAGTTGTTTTGCAATAATTTCTTCATCTGGTGCCATTTAAATTTATTTATTGAATGAATGAATGAATGAAATGTATTGTTTACTATTTTTTAGATATTATTTCATAAATCTTAAATTAAAAACAAAAATAATAATTGTTTCCTATTAAATGAAAATTTTTACATTTTGAGTAATTGCAACTCCTAGACATAGTCATGAAATATAAATTTTTATGGTTTTTTTAGAACAAATTAGAACATAAAAAAATCCATTGTAATCCTCAAATATGGAATATCCGCAACTAGGGTCCATGGGGGCGTTATTCACATTTTCCTAGCCTTAGGAAATCCATACATGGATACTTAGATACATTGTATGAATATATGTACGTTTATTTATAACGATTATATGATCGAATGTACATACATATGTATATATGTCTGTATGTGTGGTTTAGTATCCATTGAATATTTTCGTTCTTTATTTCGTTCCTCGTATAGATATGTAAACGTTTGCCCGTACAATGTAGGTGCATGTTTATTTGTAATTTCCCTTATGGCCCAAACAATTTTTAGTTGTTGTTATAATAAGTAACGCTTTTTGTGTTTTTATTTTCTTTTTTTTAGTTTAGAGGCCACAATAAAACGAAGATGTCGGCGGTGGTGGTGGCGGCGGTGTTGCTAAAATAATTATTTAAAAATACACAGTAAGCAAGAACAACAAAAGAAACACAGTACGATAATTACTATCAAGGGCTAAGAAGAAAACAAAAAAAAATTAAATAACAACAGCAACAGCAACAATAACAACAAGTCCGCCACAACAACATAACCGCAACATTATTAAACCGTATGCTGTTCTTTAATACTCGCAACCTTTAACTGCCTGAGTCTCAGGACTTTTTATAGGCTTAAAGGAACGCATTAACCACTGTTTGAGGTTAACAAAATAAATTCAATAGAAAATAGTTGTATCGTAATGTAATGTATAGTCATACATATGTATGTATGTAATATATGTATGTACATTCACCTTTGAATTTCTGGAAGTATACGTTAATTAATAAATCCTTCAAGTGTATGACTTAATTTTACTTATAGTATACATACATATGTATGTATTTCAATATTTTTTTTTTAGCATCATAGCATTTCGTAGAGAAAATGAAGTGAGGGAGAAAAAATATTTATTTACCCAATGGGTTAATAAAAATTGGACTTCGTTAAGTAAAACAAAACAAAACAAAAAAAAAAAAAAAGAATCAAGATTCATTTTAAAATTACCTAAATTACTAAAAAAAAAAAGACCAATTATGTGTTATTTCTGTATATTTTTTCTTTTTCATTGGTTTGGTTTAGTTTGTGGTAAGATATGGAGAGTTCAATAAACACGTCTGATTTTGTACATATACATACCATTCATTACAAATTATATAAAAAATTAAAAAGGGACTGTTTTCAAATTTTAATTTGATACTGCTTCTACAACAATGAAAGAACAACAAAGAAAAAAGCAATGACTAAAATCAATTATTGTTGGTTTATATTAAACGTTGTACGTATGAAAGAACAACAACAATAACAAAATTGCATATTGAAATCAGAATGTATGATTCCCACAAATAGTGAAGGTATTTTTTTCTCCTTTTTTTCTTTTTTTTTTCTTTTCTTTTTTGTTGCCTATCAGTCAGTCATTTAGTCAGTTAGTCGATAAAAAATTATGTTTTTCTTTGCCGAAGATGCATGTCTCTTAGGCAAAATTGAAATAAAGCTCAACAGATCTGCTCAAGCAGAGTATGTGTGTCTGTCTATCTGCCTGCCTGTCTGTCTGTCTGTCTGTTGTCTGACTTTAATAATAATTATCTGCATTTATACTCACGAAGATTTAAACCTCAATAATAGGCACATTGTGCATTAATTGTAAAATATCCGTCCGAGATTAAAAATTTGAAAAACTTTCGTTAGTGCTCGATTGATTATAAGTTGAACACAACGTTAGTGATCAAAAGATAATGGCTGCCAAGATGTGCATCGTGTCGTATGCGCATATGTATGTACATATGTATATGCAAAATGGCCGTGCAAAAATAAAAATTTGTTGAGATCTTCTTTCACATATCAATAAAGTCAAGTATTGAAAACGTTCATATGTATGTATATTGAACTCTGACTTTGTAATTAAAAATAATTTCTCAATATTTTACATATGTATGTATATCGATCAATATACAATATATGCCGTAGTCTAGTAGACGTAAAGCCACGTTTCAAACCCCAGGTCAGATATCAAAATATTTCTTCGGCGACTTCCTCTCAGCAGATTTCTGACAAAAACTCAGAGTGCAAATAAAATTGCTATGAAAAGTATCTCAAAAAAATCTGTAGGTCCCGCCACTCATGTATAAAATTAACACACACAACATGAGTGGTGTTGAGAAGCTAGGTTGAAATTCTGACTGAAAGGCTGCACGTATGTATACAATATACGTTTCTATATAGTAAAGAATGTTCAAGTTCATTTCTTGATTCGATTTTTTGACATATGCTCCTCTCCAATTAAAACAATCTATTTGGAATATGTACATAATATATACATTGTATGTACTTGTATGCATATAAAACTTTTAGCATTATGTCATTTTAGAGCAAAGTTAACGTTACAAACACTATGCTTTTATTTCGCAGGCATAATAAACCTTCTCAAGTGTGTAAGATTTGTATACACATTTGACAATCAACAACAGTAACCGTAGCACTAACAGTTAGTTTTCTCAAATTATGATTTTGGGTAATTTTTATAATTTTTTTTTTCTGTATTTTTTTGTTTGTTTTTTTGTGATTTTTTTGAATTAAAACTTTTTTTTCGTATTTTCATTTCATGGTTTAAAAATAAAATAATAAATAATAAAAATAATAATAAAAAAAATCATGTTTAATTGCTCATTTCATCATCCAATTAACAATGCCAACAAGCAGAATCGGAAAGCAGGGGAGATGAAAGACCAAAACAACAATAATTATAAAAAGAGGCAAAGAAGCAGAAGAAGACCAACAGAAACAACGAAAAACCGTAATTTTGTTCGCTCTGAAGAATGTGTAGAAACAAGACAATTAACCAAAATCATGTATAATTATAAATAATTGTGATTTTGATAATTTGTTAGGAGACTAACTCTATCTCCCTTCCTCTGTCTGCCTCCATTGTTGTGGTGTATTAGCGCAAGGGTTAATGAATGGACGGTGGATGAGTGGATCACCACAAATTGACACACGTTTTCATACAAAAGTCAAAATTTTAAAATAAAATTACACAGTTCTTTTTCAGTCAAACAAAAATGAAAACGAAAAAAAAAAAATCATAATTAAATCTATTCGAATAATTAAGGAAATCGTTCCCTTATAAGTTTTGTTGTTATTATTATTTATTATTTTTTTTTTTTTGTTATATTTTGAACTTGTTTTAATTTCATTTTAAGTGATGAATTTTGTAATTATGAACTTTTCTTCTATTAATTGTTAAATCTTTTACTCAAGCATCGCTTCACTTGAATGAAACTGATGAAAATTCTCATTTGTAATTTGTACATATTTTTGCGTCATGTCTGACAATCAGAATCAACTTTATTTGATCAGCAAATATTTGTGTTTTTCAATGTTTCAAAAATATTGTAATAGATTATTATTAAAATCGATTGTTTTGTGTTTATTTAATCTTATCTTAATTAGAACAACAATTTCTAAATACTTTTTGCATTAAATCTGTAGACTGTTCAGTCAAGCTAAAGAGTAATTACAAAATTCTACTATTTGTTGAATGCACTTTTATTGCGTAAATCGCAATAAACTTTTTTTGATTGATTTTTGATTTATTGAGCTCAATATTTCGTATAAAGTTTCAATTACAGTTGAACCTCGATTATCCGGCTCGTTCGGGACCGGGCTTAGCACGGATAATCGAAATACACGGTTAATAGAGGTTGTATTAAAATCTACAAGATTTTATTTTTTTTTAATTAATTTTTATTCAAGAATTCAATTTGTATATTTCATTTCAGATTCATATATACCACATATTTTTATTTTAAAAATATTTTCTACGAACTTTAACAAAACATTACCGGCCTCTATTGCCTGTAATAAAGTTGGAGTTTCAATTTCAGTCTCTTCATCTTCGGAATTTGAGCTATGATCACTTTGCTGAGCTTGATTAACCATGTCAATGATGTCAATGTCAGATAAAATAGCAAACGGCATGACATCAGCATCGCTCTCCACCCACTCTGTTAAATCATGAATGGAAAAATTAGCCGGTACTTCTATATCTGATTGTATTTCTGGACGGCCACTTAGTTCATTTTCAAATGCTAGTAAATTAGACCAAACATTAAGCAAAACCTGTATGGATACTGCATCCCAAGAAACAGCTGCTGTCCATATTGTTGTTCTTATATTCAATGATTTTACGAATTCATGTCTGCTGTTTGCACATAAGAGTTTCTGCACAATCGACTTGCGATAATTGCATTTAAAACTTCGATTCACTCCTTGGTCCATGGGCTGAATCAAAGACGTGCAATTCGGAGGAATATATTTTACTACCACGTAACATAATAAAAAATCATATGAATGCTGCACGGATAATAGAGGTAAAAATTCAAAAAAATCTGCATGCCGGTTAATAGATGTGACCGGTTAATCGAGGTTTAACTGTAGTTATTGCGCAATAAATACGCCAATTGTTATAATATTGAGTAAAACTTAAATTGCAGCACTGTCATAAGCAAAAAAACAAAATAAAAACAATGTTGTTGAAACAACCAGCTGTCAAATGAATATTGAATAATCAGCTGAACTGCGTATATTGTTATGTCTGAACACTTAAAATATTGTACTCAATAAACCGAATATTGATCCAATAAAAGTGCATATCTGAACATAGTACAAAGTTAACAGAGTGATTTCATGTGTTTAACACAAGTCACAAAAAATGGAGTTCCCATTAAAATCTAATCAGTGTTATATCCAAAATAATTTTGGAACTTGAGAAAAAAAATCTGAGAGTAAATGAAATTGCCATGATAAATTTTCTCAAAAATCTGTCGTTCGGAGTCAATTTTAAACAGTAGGTCCCGTGACTCATGTATAAAATGAACACACACAAAATAAGGGGCAGGGGAACTAGGTCATAATCCTCATTGAAGCGTTATAACGACCAATTATATATGTATGTACCATTTGATGCAAAAAAGTACTTTTTCAGTTATAGTTCAGTACCATTCCAAAGTTTCAGTTTTGCAACACTGATATCCATACAGGAGGAAGACCGAGTGTACCAATAGTAGGTGAAATCAAAAAAAAAAATTAAGAAAACGTTTGTGAAATATCCTCAAACAATACCAATAGAAGTAAAAACTAGAATTTCCATTAATGCTAGAACTTCAAGCAGAATCTAGAAAAATGGAAAACAATATAATGGTTTGAAGTTGCTATCTACTGTAAATCTAAATTGTTAGAAAATCTATTTCATTTGACAAATTACAAAATACAGTGCACTCGCGATAATATGAACACCCTAATATATGAACACCCCAAAATATGAACACTTTTTCTTAACCATTGACTACTCCAAAATATGAACTTTGTACAAAGGCTTTAAAATATGAACAGCTTTTTTATTTTTAAAGCATACAAATTCCAGTTACAAAGCATTAGAAATTGGGGAAATCCCGAGTTTTTATGTTTATTTTAATACCAAATCTTAAAAAAACCACAAATACATACATAAATATGTATGTAGATACATGCATGTAGATACATGTATGTAGATACATGTGTGTAGAACGATTCTTAACCAAAAAGGTGAAGCCAGCAAAAGCCATTCTTGTAATAGATAATGCACCTTCTCACCCACTTGATGACCAACTAAAATCTGAAAACGGTTCTATTTTGGTAATGTTTGTGCCACCGAACATGACACCTCCTATCCAACCCATGGACCAGAATGTAATCAGGATCACAAAACTTTATTTTAGAAACAATCTTCTAGCTGCTAAAGGGGGTAGTTTAATAGAGTCAATGAAGCAAACTACATTAAAGGAAGCCGTTATTATTTTAGAATCAGCATGGAGTAGAGTAGATGCATCTTTGCTATCCAAATGCTGCAATAATATTTTAAATATGGTGGTTAATCAAAATGATCCGGAAGATGAAATCCCTTTAAGTAATCTTAGACAAAGCATACAAATTAATTTAATAGATTTAGAAGAAAGTCGGCCAATAAATTTGTGTTCTCTGTAATGTGCTAGTGTACTGTAAAAGAATTGAAGTTGTATGTTATTCTATAGTTTTCTATAGATTGAATTTACAGCATTGAATGTTAAAGAATAGAATGAGGATGCTGTTGAATGTGACGATAATGAAATAGAAGAAATATCGGGCGAAGATGATTGTGTGGAGAAGCCAAAGAGAACGATTAAAGACAGGGAAGTTGTAGAAATTTTTAATAATACATTGGACTGCGCAGAAAGTGAAATGGTTGAACAACGAGACTTAAATGTATTGAGACAGTTGCGGGAGAAGGCTGTTTTAAAAGTTCTCGTTCAAAAAAAAACAGCAGAAAAAGATAACCGAATTTTTTAAAGTTTAAGTTAAAGATTGTATAAGTATTTGAACACATTTACAAATTTAGTGAAGGAAGTTCCTTTAAAAAAAAAAAAAATTAATTTAATGAAAAAAAAGCAGGAAAAGTGTTTATCTTGCAAGAAAACAACATATTTTTCAACAATTTAAGCCATTTGTAAATATGAACAATTTCGAAAATATGAACATGCTTTGTTTTAATTAGTTCATATTATCGCGAGTGCACTGTATACATATGTATGTAAGTTGTACATTTAGTTGAGTCGAAATCGAAAATATTTTTTGGATTTTAATGGGCAAATAACTTGATATTCTTTATTATGAGTACCCAATAAGATAAAAGTGAGCTTCAAGCTAAATTTACGACCATCCTATCAGTAACTTTTAAAGTTAAGTTTTTGACCTTGCCATATTATACGTATTATCAATATGGCAACTTCAAATATAAACATGAAAAATAAACGTTTATACATTAATAGTTTTTCAAACCAAAATGGATATTGGCGTTTTCATTATATTTATTAAAAAACGCACAAATTTTATGAACAAAATGAATAAACATAACAAATAAGAAAGCAATTCGTTGCCACTGCATTTTTAAAGAACTTGTTTAAATTGACAAAAGTTATCGATATTGCTCCGACACTGCCACATTTTTAAAAACAGTTAACTTTATTTTATCAGAAAGTTGTAATAACGAAAATAAGTTACAGGCGACTATAAAGTTCACTTTAGCTAAAGTTACCTTTTACTAAACCTAACTTTAACGGCAAGTTGCAATAAAGTCCTAAATATTTTGGATAGGAGAGATAAACCTTTAAAACCATACACATACGTATTGTTCGAAGTAATATGATATGAGGTTTGATCGTGTAAACTTTGGAAAATGTGATTTTTTTTCAATTTTCATATAAAACACGTTTATGGTTTTTATATGAGATTAATCACTTTTATCCTTGACCTTTTGGTGCTTAACCCCTTAACCAGTGAAAGAAGGTTATATTAACATTAATTAATTAAAGTTAATTTCCAAGTGCACATGGAAATTGCTTCAATGCATACATATGATATGTGTAAAGATAATTTAGACAAATCCAAAGACCAAATAATGCTAATGTTAAAGTTAGCAGAGCAATGTTAACTGATAATAATTAATGTTTCCACCATGTAGCTTTGCCAGTAATTTTTTACCTTTTATTTAAAAAAAAAAAAAAACTTTTTTCGAGAAAATTGTCAAAATTTTAAAAGAAATGAATGGAGCCCGGTGCCTCTGTTACTTACTTTGTACCTTTGTCCGAAACAAATAAAATACACAATTTTCCAATTTTTATTGCAATTGTATATTAAAAATTGGAATTTATTAAAAAAAACTTGATCTGTTAGAAAACAAATTTAATGAAAACTTCTACTCCAAAAACTTTAAAGAAAGGGATAACTTGGCAAATGACAACGCTATCGCTCCGTCACAATTTTCCACAACACCTATCATTCTAGTAAATTCTCAAGGAAATTTTTCTTAATTTGCATAACAAATTTCAATAGCATTACCGAATTTGTTTCATACAGGAACGTTTGGAGTATATTTTTCACGTAGTAGGGTTCATATTCCATTCCCTGATTATTTCTATGAACATATGATATATTACAATTTCTGTTATAAAGTTGACATTACCCAGTTAACTTTGCTAATTAAATTCGAATATATTTTCGCACACATAGCAAGATGAGCGTCAGTTATGTGAAGTGTGTTATTTGTAACTTGAAATTTACCTAGTGTCTCTGAAATGCAAATTACGATTGGCTTTTCTGAATTATGATTTTTCTGGATCGGTATCCTGACGAAAGGGTTATAATTAAGTAAGTAATTCATTCTTTACTTAATTCTCAGTTAGAAACTACTAGTGAATAAAGTAAATAGAAACCGACTTGAAGTCGCCGTAGTATAGTAGGTAATGCGTTGGTTTATTAGACGTAAAGCTTCGGTTCAAACCACAGGTCAGACATCAAAACGAAATATGAAAAAAATATTTCTTCGGCAACTTGTTCTCAGGAGATTTCTGGCAAAAACTCTGAGAGTAAATAAAATTGCCACGAAAAGTTTCTCAAAAATCAGTCGTTCGAAGTCGACTTTAAACTGTAGGTCCCGCCACTTAATGGATAAAATTAACACTGACAACATAAGTGGTGTGAGAAACTAGGTCCTAATCCTGACTGAAGGGTTGTAATGATCAATTATGTATGTATGTATGTATGTATGTATGAAAGCGACTAATACAGGAAGAGGTTTAGCTAGGCTCAACACTAAAGAATAAACTCTCTGCAAGACAGTGTGGCGAAACATAATTTTTTATGCCTATTAATGTGTGTATGTATGTATGTATGCGGTGTATTTATTATTATTTTATTTAGTATTTATTTATTTATTTTTCTTTTGGATCAACGTATGTATGTATGTATGTTGATGTACATGAAATGTTTATAGTTTATTGTTGCTGTCCAAACAACAACAGTGGAAATACAAAAAAGAAAAACTTAAATCACAGACAAAAATATGGAGAATAAACGAGTTCATCACAAAGAAAGAAAAAAAAAAATTAAAAAAAAAAATCAAAATGAAATGCAAATAAAAAAGGTAGAAATGTTCATTTGTGTTGTTGTTTTTATTGCTGCCATTTAACAATTGAAATTAAATCAAAAGCGGCAGCAGTAAACATTGGTACCGCACCCCAAAAAAAAAAAAAAAGAGAGAATGGAAACAAAAACAAAAAAGATCAGCCAAAATTTATCATTATCATCGCAAATAATGAAACAAAAGCTCAGAACATTAAAAAAAATCATTAAAATAACGTAAATTAAAAAACAAAACAAAAAAAGAATACAGAGCAGAGCATTCAAGTCGTGGTCATCACCAGGGTACCGGTATACAATAACCTAAAAAAAATATATACAATAATACAAACATACATACATATACATACATATGTATGTATTGTATATCAATAACAATAACGAAATAAATTTAATGCTCTCAAAGGTAAGGTGTAGAGTATTAAAGAGAATAAATATGTGAGTGTGTGAATATGTACGTGAAAAAAATATAAATTTGTTCTACATTGTACATACATCTACATACATATGTACATATATAGTGCTGGACAATATTATTGGGGCATCAATTGTTTTGTACAAAAGTAAGATAAAAGTAAACTAAAAATATATGTATGTATGTATGTATGTTTATTTGTTTAGTAATATCAGTTAAAATTAAATGTAGTTGGTGGATATCAAACCTCTAAGGTTTTTCCTATCGATTAAAAAGTTTCTATGCGACAATAATTTTTTAATCGGTTCTTATAAAACCTTTTAAAATCAATCGAAAGGCTTCCAATATAGTAATATAAGAACGTATTATTCTAATGCTAATAATAAATAAACAAATCCGTAATATCAACAAAAGAATCGCCGTGGTCTAGTAGATAGTGTGTTGGCTCATTAGACGAAAACCCACGGTTCAAATTCCCGGTCAGACATCAAAATGAAAATATTTCTTCGGCGACTTCCTCTCAGCAGATTTCTGGTAAAAACTCTGAGAGTAAAAATTGCCATGAAAAGCTTCTTAAAAATCTGTAGGTCCGGTCCTGCCACTCTTTTGTAAAATTAATACACACAATATGAGTGGTGTTGAGAAACTAGGTCGTAATCCTGACTGAAGGGTTGTAATGGCCAATTATGTATGTATGAATGTATGTATGTAATATCAATTTTCCATTCCAAAACCGTCCTTTATGTTTTATTTTAGCGCATTGAGTTGCATTTTCTTGATTTATCTGAGAAGTTTTCTTGCAACTTCAAAAATACGTTGTAAATATAATTTTTTTCTTGTCTTGTCAAAAAATATTGATTAATTGATCGTTTACTTTCTTAATTTAAATAAACATTTTAACTCTTCGCTCTCTAAATGGTGTCTGAAAATTGCAACATAATTTTTCGCTTAATTACTGTATCAATATGCTGTACTTATGTATATAAATTGCTTTCGGAGAAAATTAAAACAAATACACTCATACTGACACACACACACAATTTTGAAGTCAATTTATAAGATTTTAAAATATATTGCACTATATGTAATCTATGCTGATTGATTGCGTATAACGTAATAATACTATGTTCCGATATGCACTTTTATTTGGTCAAATATTTTATTTATTTTATTGAGTAGAATATTTTAAGTGTTCAGACATGACATGCTTATTCAATATTCATTTGACAGGTGGTAAACAAAACAGTTAGTTGTCTCAACAACATTGTTTTTATTTTGTTTTTGTTCCAATAATTGTAATATGCGCACTGAATATACTTATGACACTGCTGCATTTTAAGTTTTACTCAATATTATAACAATTTGCGTATTTATTGCTCCATAAAAAATTGAAACTTTATATGAAATATTAAGCTCAATAATGGCGTTTATTGCAACTTACACAAAAAAGGTACATATCTGAATACCGTATAACGATAACATTTTTGAAATATTAATAACAAGTCTTGATGTATCTATAATGTTGTACATCACTGTATATACACATATATTTAATTTTTGCTTAAGTATGCGTTTATTTTTTTTTATTTTAGCGATAGAAGCTTGTGTCTTTTAATTGTGCTTTGATTTCTATTCTGATTTATTTAATTTTTTTTTTGGCTTTGTCTCCCTGTTTTGACATGTATTTTTTTTTTGTTTTTTTTATTGTGATCTGGTGGTTGATGTGAAGATTCAATAACTCAAACGAAGTGGCCGCTATAATAATATGAAAGCAATTTTTCTTCATAAACGTTGACTGACAATCGATATTAGTAGATCGTTTTTTTTTTGTGATGATTTTTTTTGTTTTTTTTTTTTCAATAAAAAATATTGAAAAATTTTTTTATTTGAAATTTGATTTTTAGGCTTTTTCTTTGCGTCTGCTCATTTACAATTAAAACAAATAATTGAATTTAATTGATTAAAAAGAATATACAATAAGAATAATAAACAACTTGATGTTGAAATGCTAAAATTGAAGGGGGGAAAAGGAATGGTCGAACGGTAAATTAAAAAAACGTTTAAAACGTTAAAAACAGTCACAAATAAAATGGTGTTAATGGACGAAAATGCGACTAAAGACTTTGATTAAAATTATATGGCATATAAATGAAAAATCAGTTTCAAATTAATTGCCATTCATGTAATTAACGAGAACGTATAAGTACAACTATAAAGCTATGCAATTACTACATTCGTTTTTTCTTAATTAATTATCTCTCCGAAAATTTTTCCAATTAGTCTAATTTGACCTGGGGTTTGAAACGAAGCCTCACGTCTAATAAGCCTACTAAACTACGGCGACTTCATTCTTATATAATACATACAATATTATTATTGGCCATTGCAACCGTTTAGTTATGTATTTCATACTTGAGTGGCGATGCCAGTGTGAAAATTAAAAAAAAATTTATAACGAAATATTCTTACCGATCATGAATCAGTAAAGCTTTCCTTAATTAGATAAATACTATTGGTAGTAGAGTTGCTTAAAATTGGCAATTTTTTTGTAATGCTTAAAAAAGTTTCCGGAAGAAAACACTTTAGAATTGAAGTGTCAGAAACATTGGCGGTTGTGATTATTTTTTTAGTATTTTATTTTAAAAGTATGCCTATTTCATATTAAATCAACATTAGAAAATGTTCATTAGGTTCCTTACATTTTCGTAAAGTGGAACATAAAGTGGAACATAACTAAAAATGTTTAAAAATCATACGTATCTTTTATATTTTCACCTCATGTTTGCTACGCGTTACACTTAAGTAATTTAATTGGATTAGTAGGTAGCGTGTTCGATAATTAGACTTAAAGCCCGGTTTCAAATCAGCGGTCAGACATCAAAACGAGATATGAAAAATATTTCTTCGGCGACTTCCTCTCAGTAGATTTCTGGCAAAAACTCTGCGTGTAAAAAAAAAATTGCCATGTTCTCATATCTGTGAATCAGATTATTGGTGATTCGCAAAATGAGCAAGTTAACTCTGGTGCTCTATGGCCTATAGCAATACCCTAAAAATCTATTTTCCTTATTTGGTTTCCTGTCTGTTCCATCTGACCACTTTAAAAACTAACGAAAACTAAATCCTATCAAATTCAGAAGTAAATTTTCTATTTAAACGAATTAACTTAAGCGATCATAGACACGATTCGAACATTGTTGCCACTTTAAGCTTTCTATTTGCTTTGCAAAGTTTCTATTTCTATTGCAAATTTAGGTTAGTAATAACGAGGAGTGAAGTATGTGTTATATTTTTAAGCCTGTGTTGATTTTTCTGTATTTTATGCCTTTTCCATCCCTTAAAAGCCAAAAAATTACGACCTCTGCACGAGAGCGTTCCACATACGGATGTGTTCGCCAAGAAAGACGAGTGTTACGTAGGAAAACATGATTTTCGGGAATAAGTCCCCTTATTTCGCTCGAGCAAAATCCGTTGTAATAGCGACAGAACAGTGAAACATAAGTCACATTGCAACGATGCTCCAATGAATCAATAGAGTTGGATACCCTACCGTTATTAACGAGCAACTTCGCCCTTTCCTGGGCGCCTATACATGAGAGTTGTATTCCATTCTCTTTCGGATATACATAAGTGGCGTAAATAGTAAGAAGATCAGATGAAGTGAAGTATTTCTTGCACCGTTTTAAGAAGCTAAGACAATGAAAAAAGTGTCAGTTTCAGCGAACATCACACTGAATTTTCAAGTTCAGAATGTCAAGAGCTTCTGACTCATAGATTCATATGATGCAATATTATTGATGGGCTTATGTGTCAATAAACAACACTGGGATAGATTGTTTAAAACTTAAAAATTTTTTTCCTGAAAATGAATCTCGATTTTTGGAAAAAAAATCAGAATTAGAAATGAGGTATGATAGCTTTTAATTTCCAGCCTTGACTAAATTTATTAAAAAAAAATAATACTGTTATCACATTCTTCAGCTATAAAACACTCGTTTTTAAAGTTTATTGTTAAATTTTATTTTATAATTATTTTTGAACTAAAATATGCATAGTATGTACATACATATGTACATTGAGTTAACTTTATGTTTCACAATTTATTTTTTTAACTGTTAATTTACATATTTATTTTTTCTGACGATTTTTTACGATTTCCATGAACGGCTTTGACGATTTTCATCTTTTTTTTTTAATAATTGACGATTTGATGCTTTATTTATCTGGCAGAGTTGCCTGTATTGTATCCGCTACCCCTATAACAAGTTCAAGTAGCTTGGACAATTGTGACAAATTGTCTGCGCTTCGTCGTTACATATGCAATAGAGAGATATTAACATACCCACCCTCGAGAAAAAATTGTAAACCTTGCGACTATTCGCGACATTCTTTTCGCCTTATCCTTAATATTTAAGGTCATTTTAGGTTAAAACTTCCAAATTAGCAAGAAGACTTCTGCCAAAGTAAGAAATAGTCCAGTTAGATAAGAATGACAATCTTTTCATCGTTCATTTCTGAACTTTCAACCGGGATTGCATGGTTTTTTAGTCAAGCGCCATAACCATTTCTCTACGCTAACTCAAAATTATAAATTACATTCTTATTATTGCTAGCGCAATTTATATTAGACCTTGTGTCTTGTGTGGCCTCCTGTACACAAAATACTTTAAACATTCCGTTCTATTTAAAAAATGTTTTCGTGTGTTTCTAAAAATATGTATGTATGTATGTATATTGACACTTTTTATAGTTAAAAATCTTTTAATTCTTATGAAATCGCAGTAACTTTTTCAATTAGAAATATTTGTTTTTTTTTCCACGAAAAATAGTAACAAATTACGCTGAAGAAGAAAAGTATTTTAAAGTTCTTAAAGCAATTTGAAAAATCAATTGAAAAATTATGAAATTATTATAACTCCTTAGTTTTTAAGGTCTGTTTTGATATTCTCATCAATAACAACAAGAGCTTCATACAAATAATATTTGTATGAATGTACGTACAATTTTTTTATTTTTTTATTTTTTTTTTTCATCTAACATTCAGAGCACAGCTCTGATGCCGTCCTTACAGTTCTGTGTATATAAAATTCGTAACATTCCTTCTTATTTATCTTTTTCATGTGTTCATGTGTTATTTTGATTTTATTTTATATTTTGTTTTTCTTATTTTCTCTTTTAATTTTTGATAAAGGTGGAAAAAAAAAATAAATAAAATAAAAACTTAAAAAAACTCTGAACGTACACCGCATCACGTTGCTAATTAATAATTAGTTTGTGTCGATTTTAAAAACACATTTACTTCTTGTACGCATTTTAAATACTTTTAACACCTTGTTTATGTTCACCATTTGTTAAGGTGTGTACACAATGGTTAATTTATTATATCCACATCTATAAACACCGCGAACCTGGTTTTTCTCTCTTCTGTTTCTTCATTCTAAACGCGAAATATTATCAAAGTTAAATTCAGAAATGTGCAACAACTGATTCTAACTGATGAATTGGTATAGTAGGGTGTGTAAAAATATAAAGGTCAATGAAATTTAATAGGTTTTGTAAAAATTTGCCATTATTTTCGTTGTAAATACATACATACATATGTATGTACTTTAGTTATAAAAATAATTTCTTTTTTTTTTTTTTTTTGTAAACTTAAATTTAATTTAAATTAGTCTAAATAATGCGAACAAAATAGTTTAGGAAATATGTTGTTTTTGTTTCTTTTTTCTTTTATTAGCTTTTGAGAATCATATAAAATGCATTTGATTATGTGAAAGTCAAACGAACGTAAATTAGGCGAGAAATGTATTGTATTTAAATGCTTAATGCTTAATTTTAATCATACATAGTATATTGATAGAATTTATTAAGAGTAACTGAAATTAAAATATTTGAAATATTTTATTTTGTTTCAATTTCTTTATTGCAGCTCCAATGCAATAGTGCATGCGAAAATGCTCCACTGACATCATCATATTCTTTTAATGACTTTGGTAAGTTTTTTTTAATGATTAAGGGCCATTATTACAAATTGCCCTTAAACTTGGGCTTAGTTAAAGGTTCCTTTAGCTAAAGGGAACTGTAATGTTCCCTTTAACTTACAGATAAAACAAAGTTAACTTTTTCAAAAATATGACAGTGCCAGCACAATGTCGATAAAACTGCTCAATTAAACATGTTTTTTTTAACGCAGTGGCAACGACGGGCTTCGTTTTTTTTTGTGTTGTATACGCTTATTTTGTTTAAATTTGAAGTTGCCATATTGAAAATATTATATTCAAACACAAACTTAACTTTAATAGTTACCGGCAGGATGATCCTCCCTTTAGCTTACGCCCACTTCTATCTTGTTGGGTACTCATAATAATGAGAAACAATTTATTTGCCCGTTAAAATCCTCCTTTAGTTAACGGCAAGTTGTAATAATGGCCCTAAGAATGCTAAAATTAGCAATTATATCTTAAAAAATCGCTATCTAGTCGGCTTTTATTTTTTATGACAACGTTTTTCTTTGTTTGTATCTTTATAAAGCATTTAGGCACTGTATATAATAAGATATATTTATTGATATTCCCTTTACTTTAGAGATGTTGCAAAAACTTTCTGTAAATGTTTCTCCTTTAGTGTACTAGTCTATAGCGTGTTAGCCTGTCAGAGAGAGGGTTGTGGGTGCGATACACACCAGTTTTGTAGTAAAAAAAATAAATATTTATTGATAAAGAGATCAGTTTTTAAGGAGAACTTTCGCTTTTGAGCTGTTTCGGTTGGCTAATCATTTTCGTGGCTTTCAATAATTTCGGCTTCATCTTCAGACTCGGAAGTGCATGTTGTTGATCTTTTTCCCACTGCTTTCTCTCAAATTGAAAAATATGTTATAGCGTTGTTGAAGGCACTTACAATTAAGAATGTTTGCCAAAAACGTGAATTTGAAAAAAAAATATAATGTAGAACTTATTGGGAAAACAACATAACAATTCGGGGGGAAGGAGTCTACATACAATGGTGTATGTAGACATACAGTGGTGTATGTAGACATACAGTGGTGTATGTAGACATACAGTGGTGTATGTGGACATACAGTGGTGTATGTAGACATACAGTGCTGTATGTAGAATATTTTCTTAGACTGTATGTCCCATACACTAGATTATTTCGCTACATAATAAATAATATAAAAAATATAAATACAAGTAGTAATACACATACATACATAATTGGCCATTACAACCCTTCAGTCAGGATTACGGCCTAGCTTCTCACACCACTCATGTTGTGTGCCTTAATTTTATACTTGAGTGGTGGGGCCTACAGTTTAACGTCGACTCCGAACGACAGATTTTGAGAAACTTTTTCATGGCAGATTTATTTACTCTCAGAGTTTTTGCCAGACATCTGCTGAGAGGAAGTCGTCGAAGAAATATTTTATTTTTCATATTTCGTTTTGATGTCTGGCCTGGCGTAGTCTACCTACTAGACTATGGCGACTTCAAGTAGTAATAAATAACACAATAAAAGAAGGAATGATTCCAGAAAAAATTAATTTAAAAAAAAAATTGTTTGAACCTGTGAAACAAAATTTTCTATAATTTAAATAAAGATTGAAATAGTTTTACCGTTAATTTTTATTTTTAGATAATTATTTATACATAATAAATAATTTTTATTCCTTTATGGAATATGGGGGCATGGCCAATTTACTGCCCCCTAATTTTCTTATTGTTTCTATGCTTTGCTTCAGTTAAGCAGATATTTGATGAAGCAGGTCTAAGGATGATAACACAGTTCTATTTGTCATTACCTAGAACACGTATTGAGTGCAGTGGTGAGAAACTTTACTGATTGAAACCTTACCTTTGTTGATGCTGTATCCTCTGGGGGTACAAGTATCAAGAGGTTTCCGAGATGAAATTAAAATCTCTTCATGTTATAAATTCAAAAACAATTATAGAAATTGGTTTGCCATCATAAAGGTTTCTTAGATTTTGCACGATAAGCACTACAAGAAAATTTAAAAATTAATTTCCTAAAACACCTGTGAGCTAACGTTACTAACGAATATATCTATCCAAAGACTTCTGGTGACTATCGTATTCATATGGACCTACTTTCTGATTAATAACACTTTATTGAGTCAAAAAATAATATATTAATTGCATCCGAGTAACTACAGGGTGTAAGTTGTAAATTTAGTTGAATAGAACTTAAAAATATTTCTCGAACCCTCCTAACTTGTTTTATTTGAAAAAAAAATTTTTTTTTGATAACTCAAACATGAATGATTTTTAAAATTCCACCAAAAGCCCCCCTTGATAGTATTCTTTACTAAGTTTATCAGTTAATTTACCAAGGTTCTCTCTCAAAAATAGGTCACATTGTATTTGATACTTCAGGTTTGAAAGGGTTTTTATTACACCAAATATGCCTCTTATGGGTGTTCTTACCGCCATTGCACCTGAAATTATAATATAAATATAACTCGACTTTCCACATAACTTCACTTCGACTTCACACATTATTGTTAATATAATTAATTAATTTATATATTAAAACTATATTTTATATATAGTAGTCTAGTAGGTAGTGCGTTGGCTTATTAGACGTAAAGCCCTGGTTCGTATCCCAGGTCAGACATTAAAACGAAATATGAAAAAAAATATTTCTTCAGCGACTTTCTCTCAGCAGATTTCTGGCAAAAACTCGGAGAGCAAATAAAATTGCCATGAAGAGCTTCTCAAAAATCTGTCGTTCGGAGTCGACGTTAAACTGTAGGTCCCTCCACTCACGTATAAAATTAACGCACTCAAGATAAGTGGTGTGAGAAGCTAGGCTGTAATCCTGACTGTAGGGTTGTAATGGCCAATTATGTATGTAAGTACATAGTACGTATGCTCTTCTGTATACAAATAAAAGGTAGCCATTACAACTTGCTGTTTGTTATTATTGTACACACATACACGCTTAAGTAAATTGCGATTCATTATGGACTTAATAAAAATGTTTAACGAAAAGTTCACTTAGCGTGTTTTGTTTTGGCAAATGGGATTGTGTGCATTCGCCGTGTTGAACAGAATTGGATTAGCGGATTATAGTTAGGCCTTTAAGTGTGTTCATGTTTATTACTGTATGTTAGTATGTACGTAAGTGTGCACTTGCAAAATATAAATCATCGATATTAGATTATATAAACAGTTAGGGGATTCCCATTTTTTCCTGCCATCATTGACAACAAAGGCATATTTTTTGACTCTCTTTGCACATTCAGAAATTCAGTAGAGAAAATGCTATGTTCAGCATAATTTTATTATTTATGTATATAATAAAAATACAGTTAAACCTCAATTAACCGGGCCTCCATTAACCGGTCACATCTATTAACCGGCATGCAGATTTTTTTGGTTTTTTACCTCTATTATCCGTGCAGCATTCATATGATTTTTTATTACGTTACGTGGTAGTAAAATATATTCCTCCGAATTGCACGTCTTTGATTCAGGCCATGGACCAAGGAGTGATTCGAAGATTTAAATGCAATTGTCGCAAGTCAATTGTGCAGAAACTCTTATGTGCAAACAGCAGACATGAATTCGTAAAATCATTAAATATAAGAACAGCAATATGGACAGCAGCTGTTTTTTGGGATGCAGTATCCACACAGGTTTTGCTTAATGTTTGGTCTACACAATTTACTAGCTTTTGAAAATGAACTACGTGACTGTCCACAAAGACAATCAGACATAGAAGTATCGGCTAATTGTTCTATTCATGGTTTAACAGGGAGAGGGTGGAGAGCGATGCTGATGTCATGCCGTTTGCTATTTTATCTGGCATTGACATCATTGACAAGGTCAATCAAGCTCAGCAAAGTGATCATAGCGCAAATTCCAAAGATGAAGAGACTGAAATTGAAACTCCAACTTTATTACAGGCAATAGAGGCGTGTAATGTTTTGTTAAAGTTCATAGAAAATTCTCCAGCTATATCGGAAACAGATAAAATTCAGATGCATCGTATTCAAAACCATTTATTTAAAGAACAATTTAAAACAACGAAGCAAATTGAATTCTTGAATAAAAATTAATTAAAAAAAATAAAATCTTGTATGTTTTAATACAACCTCTATTACCCTGTATTTCGATTATCCGTGCTAAGTCCGGCCCGAGCGAGCCGGATAATCGAGGTTCAACTGCATATACAATAAAAGTGAATTTAATAAACATTATGAATCAAATCAGTATTTGTCATCTCCAACATTGAAAGGTTTAAAAGCAAATGTTAAACTAACACCTCCCTATAGCGGAAAAAGCTTACTCGACGGTTGTTGTCCGCCTACGGTAGGTTTCCACGGAGTTGAATAATAGTATGTCAATGCACTACCTACTAGATTACGGCGTAATTTTTGAATACCCAGATATAATAATACATCACTTTAATAAAAAAAATTGTACAATAAACGGAAGGATAAATTTTACATACCGCCGTCCTTTCATGGAGTTTGAAAAAATCGACTGAATAGTTTCATTACTGCTAAATAAATTTTGTACATACTCTCCGATCAGCAACTGAAATCTTTATTTTTATTCACTAACAATAGACAATGCCGAAAAAAAAGTAATAAACGCAGAAATGTATAAAAAAAGCAGCAGAAATAAAACAATCGAAGTAAATTAAAATAAAAATACAACCGAAACAAAAACAATACTCAACAAAAGAATTCTGCGAAATAAGTTTAAAGGTAGCAACAGCAGGAACTACAAACACATCCAGGGCAAAACATGCAGCACATCCAGCACCCATAAGATTTAAGAAAACAAAACAAAAGAATACAATGCCCAATATAAAATAATACTGAAGCTGCCACATTTTAAAATCTTTCCGACATTTAAATGATTTTATTTTATTGTTGTGGAAAGAAAATAAATAAGGAACATTTTCTTATATCGCAATATAACGAAAACCGGTGAAAATGAGTAAATTTTTTATAAAAAGTAGTTTTATTTTAAGAAATCCTATGTCAATTTTTAGTCATCAAGGTGACAGCTTAACTTATTCATCAGAGATCAGCAATGAATCGTTTTTTCGCTACTCATAAGCACTCATGAAATTTTGAATATTAATGAGTCAACAATATTGAAATTCAACTACTCTGATTCATTCGTAATCACTGCAACATTAATTTATTAGTACAGGTTGCAATGAGTGTGAGGACAACGTTGACATCAAACTCATAACATTCGAAATATGTTTGATTCATACACCTACTTATTCAGATTCATAAATTTAGAAAAATACTTATAAATGATTCGAGTGATTTGAATCATTCATAAAAACTTACAGTCTTTGTTGTTGTTGCATCTACAAAAAAAGAAAAAAGATACGTAAATAACAGAGCAGCAAGCAGAGCAGGCACGCAACCATTTAGTGAGTATTTTAGTGTTCGTACGCGAATCATTCTTATTTTGTGATTCTTGTAAATGTTGAGTTATGGAGTATTGTTAATTATGAGTACGATGAGTACTTCAAACTTTGAATATGAGTAGTATGAGTATGATACTAAAACAAGTATGAATGCGTATAAGTATCAGAAATTATGAGTATGATTCGATTCTATTCATCTTTTTGAATACTCATTGCTGATCTCTGTTACGCATGCACTTAATATATATAAAACGAGTCTATTTTCTTTTAATGTTACGTCTGGCATCACTGAGTTCCACAGAAAACAATACATGGCACTGAAATAATGCTGAAATGAATTGAACAGACGCAATCCAACAAATAAAAGCAAAAAAAGGGACAAAAATTCAAGAAAACAACAACAACAATAATAAATAACTTTTCGCTTATTCTTAACAGATTACTTTTGTTAGTGATTGATTTATAATGTTGGTGCTTTTTATTTCTAAAATCTCTGATATAAGATTCATATACAATATACATACATACATATATGCATATATACTATATATATGTATACACACACACATACGCATTCATATACAAACATACAGACACAAGTATTGGGAATAAATATTTATGTATGTAGATATGTTCAGCTAACTACAACTCCAAAGGCTTTTCAATTGCTTCCTAAAATTACCATAATCGATCGATATTTATCTGATTTATTTACATATAATGCCAATGGAGGTCGCTAGACCCATTTCGAGTTGTATAATTGAAATATTAGAAATGCAGAATTAATTTGTTAGAGATACAGTTAAAAACGTTGATCATTACATGTTTGTAATGGTTACGTTCTACATCCTTTTCTATAATATTTACTTTTCTTTTGTTTTTGTTTTGTTTTTTTTATATTTAATTGCAAAAGCATACCTACTTATTAACCGAAAAATTGATTGGTCTCTCGTCTTTTTTTCGTATATTTGTTTGATCATGTTTTTTTTGTTTTTGTTTTTCTGCAGTTCATGCTGAAAAATATGGGAGAAAAATGAGAAAAAAAAAGAATAAAAAAAGATATACAAGACAAAAAGAATCACAAAGCGGGCCGCGTGTTTGTTATTGGTGACGGTCATACATACCTCAAATACATCACACCGCCTGCAAGCTGCATGCTTACGTGCTTACGTTTTTAATAAGTAATATGAATGGTGTGTCCTTTTCCTCTCTTTTTTTTTACAAAGAAAGAATTAAACAGAAAACAACCAAACTGAACTGAACCGAACTGAACTGAACTGAAGAAATTAAAACTATACTAAGAGCTGTTCAGAGCAGAAAAAGAGGAGACAGCAACAAAAAAAAAAAGAAAACAGTTCAGGTTAAAAAGTAACAAAAACAATACGATTCTCATATTCAATGTGTGTATGGATGTATGTATGTATGTTCGTATTTGTCAACCATAGTTTAAAGCTGTTCATATTCCATATCTACTATAGCTTGTGTATACCAACAACGCTTAAAAATCATGATTGCTTCATGTCGAGGAAAGACATAAACTGTTAATTTTTCAAAGAATTACGTTTGATGTTCTACACACGATACTTAACGTTTTATCTATTGTATGTATTGCGCATTTGCAAAATATATTGAGTTGCTATGTCAGAATCTTCCTGATAATTAATTATAAATACTTCATAGCAGGCCAACCAAAATTATATATGTATACAAATTCATATTATTTGTGAACTATGTATGTATGTATGTTAAATCTCCTTTTGTTTTATTTACATATCTCACAAGCTTTTGTTTTTTCTAATTTTTCTAAAAAACATACCGTGCACTTAGTACAAGCTTACCGTTCTGACAAATATGCTTAAGCATTGTTTAACTATGAATTTTATAAACTCAACTAGGATTTCATCCAGGAGCCTAGCTTTTCTTGATGCCTTTAGATGCTAGAAGAAGTTCGTCTTCGATTAAAGGCGTTGGAGTTTCTCTTTTCAATCCTTTTTTAGGTTCTTATGACTTCATTACCTCTCTTTCAGATCTAACAATTAGCTTTTGATTAATTATCTTATATCCGGATTTCCTCTAAATGGCTGTCAATATTCGCGATTTATATTGTTCCAGTGTTCAGTTTGGACATTTTTTAATTCTTCGGTCCAAGATTCCCTGCTTGTGGTTGTGCGATGACCACTTTCAGTGAATTCTGCCGTTACTGTCCAGTTTCATATTGACCCTATTGTTTCTGATATGGTTTCCTGGTATCCTGGTAAATTTACAAAAACAGATCCTCCGACGGTTATCAGGCCATCTAAATCTTCAATACTTACGGTGATGCTTGCAGTGATGCTACGCATTTAGCAGAGTCTCTCATTATTTCCTTTAAGTCTAACTCATATAGATTGGCCATATGTCATACTTCGACTTTATCAACTCATAATAAAATTGAAAAACAGGTTTTCTTGTGTGCTTTATTTCATTCGTACTTATCCATTAACGCATAAAATTGTGTAACTTTTAACTTTTTACGTACGTTGAGTACTTTGGAAATTATCAGCTAATTTGTTTTGTACTCCCTCCTTTCGATTTTTTTGTTGTATAGAGGCAAACTGAGTACTTCGGCATATATCAGCTGGTTTGTTTTGATTTCTTATATTTACGCATACATACATCAGCCTAGCTTCTCAACACCACTCATGTTGTGTGTGTTAATTTTATACATGAGTGGCGGGACCTACAGTTTAAAGTCGATTTCGAACGACAGATTTTTGAGAAACTTTTATCATGGCAGGTTTTTATTTACTCTCTAGAGTTTTTGCCACAAATCTGCTGAGAGGAAGTCGCTGAAGAAATATTTTTCCATATTTCGTTTTGATGTCTGACCGGGGATTTGAACCGTGGCTTCGCGTCTAATAAGCCAACACACTTCCTACTAGACTACGGCGACTAGTTTTATTTACGCATACCGGATTCTATGTGACTCGACCTTTCCTCTAAAGAAGACTTCCTGGGCTTTCAAGTTCAATCAGCATTAATCGTGTTCTTTCTTATTTTTCTAATCGTCTCAGTATTTATTTTCGATTATCTGTTCGATATTCTAAGGATGTCTGCATAATTGTGTTCTTCTGTAGTTTTTATAATGATTGTCCCAGGTTTATGTTTGAGGACACTTTCTTTAACTGCTCCGATAGTTCCTTACCTGGATAGTTCGCTGTAACTTTGTTTTCTTCTTTGATTCTCCTCTGATTGTGCAAGTAGACTTTCCAGGGAAAAGTGCAATTAGTTAATATCATATATAAATGCATTTATTTAAGCATTTGTTATAAAGAAACTTTAGGAAACTGTTGCCCAAGCTGCTGTGTAGAATTTGTAATTTTTATATGTGATTTTAAATTATAGTTCCAATAAGAAAAAAATACTCTTCTTCTGTTTTCCCTTTTGAATTGTCAGATTTGAAAATTAAAAAAAAAAAAATGTTGTATAAATTCGATTTTAATTTTTAAGGTTCGTAACATAAATACTTTATTTTTAATTTTTATTTTTTATTTTTATTTTTTTTTGTCTTAAAATAAAAGAATACTCAATTTTATTGTATTTTCCTCTTTTGCCCCCCTAAATAAAAATTTTTAAAAACATATATGTGCGTGTCTTTACATACATTCGTCTGCCTTGTTGCATTTATGTACGTCTGTATTTATGATCATATTCGTATGTATTTTCATACGCAAACGCATTCATGCATTGGAATAAAATGAGTACATCCATACAAGAATCCATTAATACCAGAAAGATAGGACTCGCGAATGTATAAGAATTATAACTCGCGTAGGTCGTGTTAAAATCTCTAATACTGACACAACATTTATAACGCTGCCAAAAGTCTTTCTTTTTGTCTGCACGTCTGTCTTTTTGACTGCCTGCCTGGCCGTTTGTCGCACAGCTTGATTAGTTCGTTGGGTTATTGGAAACTTCGTATTCAGCTTTAGGCAAATGAATCTTTGAACAGATATTGCCAATCTTAATACATTTTGGTTGCAACAAAAAATTGTTCATTTTTTTTTTTTTGCAAAATATACAAAATAAGTAAATAGTTCGTTCTGATTACTTTCTAAAACCCGATTCTGTTTAAAGTTCTTACTTTACAAATTGTAAACTAAAGGTCTATACTTGATATCAGTAGAACCTCAAAAGAAGTGCACACTGTATATCTGGTTGCACAAGACAGTTTCAGACAGAAATCCCAGGACTGATTTACATTTTTGTGACTTTTCGTTTCATTGTTGCTTGTTTCTTTATAGATTGTGACGTTCTTGTAAGGAATTTTTGCGTGGGCGTAGTTAAGAATTGGTTAAGAGAACAAAGGAATGAAGAAAAAAAAATATATATATTCTTACAAATAACTTTGAAAGTTTATATTGTTGTAATAATAATAATAATAATTTTTTTTAATAACATATGCTAATTATTTTCAAATCGTTTCCATAAATTAAAATAATGGTGGTTTTTTCTCTGAAATTATATATTCAGTTCATGTACTGCAATAAGCATATGAGTTATGTTTAAATCGAAAAACGGGTTTACTACGAATTTTAGACCACTTGAAAGCTTTTTTTTATGGCCCACTACAATAGGCCATAGAGAGGTATAGAATTTTTTGAGGCTGTTTTACTGAACAACAACTATTTAGATGTTTTTCTACTACTTTTTCTTTCTTTCTACTTCTACTTTTGCAGTTTCTTAACTTATATGCAAGCAATGTAATGAATTTTGTGTGCATCTAATTGCAACTACGTACGTACACAAAAAAAAATGCCGTACAAGAAACTAATTATCGTATTTTTATATTCGTATATTAAGTCGCCGTGGTCTTGTAGGTAGTGTGTTGGCTTATTAGACGAAAGGCCAGAGTTCGAATCCCAGGTCAGACATCAAAACGAAAATATGAAAAAATTTCTTCGGCGACTTCCTCTCAGCAGATTTGTGGCAAAAACTCTGAGAGTAAAAAAATTGCCATGAAAAGCTTCTCAAAAAATCTGTCGTTCGGAGTCGACGTTAAACTGTAGGTCCCGCCACTCATGTATAAAATTAACGCACACAACATGAGTAGTGTTGAGAAGCTAGGCCGTAATCCTGACTGAAGGGTTGTAATGGCCAATTATGTATGTGTATATTCGTATATATTTATTTATTTATTTATAACATACAGTGAACAGCAAAAGTCTTAGTACTCCAATATATTTTGAAAATTTCATGAATTTTAACCAACAGTTTGTATAAAAAAATTAAGGTTTTTATATTTATTTTATTAATTTATTTCTATTTTGTTATAAAACAAACAATTTTTTAATGCTTTCCATAAAACAGAAGAGAAAAATAATGACAAGTTTCAGATGACTCCATAGTACCCCCAAGGAGAACCCTAAGTAAATTTAAAATTCAAAACCCTAATATATGAAAATGTTATTCCTTGTATTTAGTAGAATATCCGTTAAGGTCAAGCACTCCATTTAAGCCATTTGGAATTGAATGTACAAGTTTTTTTTTTAGTGTTTTCTGGTGGCACCATGAGCAAGTTTTTCGATTGACTTTTGTTTGAGGTTTAGCGATTATGTAACCGTTGTTTCATATGTCATATCGCGACTTTGTGCAAAAGTATTAAGCCTATGGGGACTTTGTTTTTGTCAAAATATATTGCCGTACTAAGACTTTTCCTATCCACTGTGTATAATCTCCTGTCGTTCCTAGTTGACCTTAACCGACTATAATTTTCCAACTTGTTGTACTATGAGATTGGTCATTAGCATGAATTAAAAAAAAAATTCAAATTCAAGAAAGACAATGAAACGGTAAAACGCATTTCTTTGGTTCATGTGACTGTTTGTCATGCACTTTTCAGATTCATGGTAATTTTGTACGATGACATGGACAGAAATGCCCCATAATGAAAGAGAAATAATAGCATATTGGTTTGAACATAAATAATTAGTTCATACTTAATTAACATGCAACATTAATAACTACAACTAAAATACTTGTGTCATCATTGATCGCATTTCAGATGTACACACATACACATACACAAACATGTTGCACAGCACAATTCTTTTTAAATTCATTTATTAAGAGCCAAAGTTTGAGTATGTGTTAAATTCTGTAGGCATTATTCATAATTTGCCATCTGCTGTCATTATTGTTGCTGCTACTGCTACTGCTACCACTGCCCCTTCCATATAATAAGCCATTCCATTCAGCCAGTAATCCAGCCTGCCAGTTGACTATCAGCCAATCTATTCAGTTAGCCATTCATGATATTATAATTTTAAGTTTTTTTTGTGTAATTTGCGGTTAATATAATGATTTTATATAAGTTCGCATAAATATACATACATACACATGTATATGTATGTATATGTACGTTTGTATTTATATAAAACTGTATGTGTATTTCATATAAAGAGAATCACTGAATTGTCTAAATGTAATGAAATTAAAAAAAAAAAAAAAAACTAAAAATATAGAGTGCATGCTATAAATACAACTATGTTGTTAGTTAATGAAACTGTATTATCAAACAGACAAATGGGAAGGAATGTAAATGCTTCTAATATGTTCATTCTATTGTTAACAAAAAAATGCTAAAAAGCCGTAAAAAACTAGATGATATTTTTAGGAAAATATATTTGATTTATAAGTCTCAGCAAATCAAGTCGAAACTAATTCTGACTTCATGATATGTTATACAATTTTCGATAGATTTTCGAGATTAATCAGTAATCGACATGGATCGCATTGCACACTGTGTAATTAAGAAAATCTTATAAGTAAATCTTGTTAACAAATAATTTTACCAAATTTATAATAATTTTAATTTTATAAAAATTTATGAAAACTCAGCGAATGGCACCTGAGATTTTATACAGTTTTTTGACAGTATTTTCGATGTTTGCTGATTGATTCTCCATTTGAGATAGCTAGAGGAGCCCCCTTGCCATTATTATCACTAAATATAAATAGGATTTGTGTAATGCCTAGCGTGATAGATTAACCCCACTTAGGGAATTTGTGATATACGCTCGTTTCGACTTGAAAGATATTATAATGGAGTTAAGCATTAATAGGCTTTTTTTAGGTTTTTAGGTCGGAGTGGTAGCTCTGATATCACAAAGCTCACTTGAGCACGCATAGCGGCCCGTTGTGATGCCACGGGTGAACGCATTCCCTGTACTAACCAAGTTCCACCAAAATCAGTTAAAAGGAAGAAGTTGGTCAGCGCAAGGGCTGCATATTAATAGGCTAATATTAAAAAAAAAATTATCAGGTTACATTGCACAGAAAATATTCGACAATTTAATAAAATTAAATTTAAAATTAATAAAGAACTTAATCAGGCTGCTCATCTGACGACTTTATTACAACGACAGAAGGGGGCTACACGACCTCGAAAAGAATGATAGCAGCACAGGTACTCTTGAAATAAAACAAAGCTTAGGGAATGTACAAAACGGGTACTAGAACTCTTGTAATAACAAAAATCGCTTCTCTTACAACTTATTTGAAAGGACTGGTGGTAATTAAGGTGCACGTTTAAGAATCTTAAAAGAGCTGTTTTTGTCAGATCTAGGGCGAGAAATGATGATGAGAGAGTTGACATGTTTAGGGCCCACTTAAGAACTGTGTTCAAGTCAAATTTGTGCAATGGTAATGCCTATTTGCCAACTGCTATTGATATACCTGTACTATCGCTAACGTTTCTGGAATTGATACAATCCAAAAAAATATGTTAAAATGATACGTAAACCTGTCATAAAGATCATACGACAGCGGAGTCATACCAACAGGATGGAAACATTTTTAAAAGTTGTTGATGTCTAAATAAACACCAATATTGAATGCAAACAGGTGTACTCCGGATCATCAATTTGAATTCGAAAAAAAAAACACAGAACTATTGAACAAACTCGCAGATAAAACAAAATATTCGTAAAAATATTGCGAAACTTTTAGAAAATTATATTATCAGCTAAAAATTTGTAGTTAATGAAGGTAACTAACTGACTGTGTTGTTGCCAACTGACTGCAGTTGGTGTGGCAGAGGGAAGTATATTGAGACCCGATATATATCAAATTAATATATATTAATTCGGATATGCCTGTCATACTCACTTCTCAACCTTTGCTAATAATACTGATTTCATTAGTAGACATGAGAAACCTTACGGAGCGTTTCGATACATAAAGATAAAATTTTTTCAGCTAAAGAAAATGGTTCAATAGAGTAGGTAGATAGTAAGTGTAAAAGATAAAAAATTCACGCCATTCGAAGGAATAACTAAATACAGTGAACTCGCGAAAACGTGAACACTCGAAAGTGTGAACGTCCCAGAAACGTGAACAAATTTATTTTCACACAGAGTATTCTAAAACGTGACCAAAAACTGTAAGCTCTAAAACGTGAACACCTTTTTATTCTTTTAATCTGTTTTTAAATTAGGAAACTCTGAACTCGGTTTATTTTTCAAAAATTTAAGCAAAAGGTTTGGTGTTCGCCTTCTTAAAATTTCCGGAGAAAAGCTTTCTGCGCAGCCGCAGCTTGTTGACCCATTTGAGGAACAGTTAAAAGCAAAACTGGAAGAATTCTTTCTTTGTGACGATCAGCTTTATAATGCTTATGAATGCGGGTTATATTTGAGGCAGTTGCCAGATAAAACATATGTGCCATCATTTGAGAAAAATACTCCAACGCAAAGATGGAGAAACAACGATTAACTTTCATGGGCTATTCAAATGCGTCGGGGACTCACAAACTTAATTTACTGGTATTTGGAAAATCTAAAAATCCACGAATTTTCAAAAATTTTACTTGTCCAGTGAATTAGTTACAAGTTCTCCAAGTCAGCATAGATGACATGTAAACTTTTTTATGGCCGGTTTCATCAATGTTTTGTTAAAGAGGCAGATTTCAACTGACAAATTTAAAAGTGGAAACTTTGTTATAATTTTTGATTTTAGGTTACTGAGTTTTTGACTAATTGTTAAAAGAAATTAATTTAAAAAGTGTTTAGCATTTTTTCTTATTAAAATATCATTTTTCATATTAAATAGGGTAATTTTTTGTTTTACATTTTGGTACTCGATAACGTGAACAAACTCGAAAATGCGAACTGCCTTGGTAAAAATTAGTTCACGTTATCGCGAGTTCACTGTAGTGCCACAACAATCGCATATAGAGTATCCTTGCATTCATCTTTGTAGGCGCCTGAAATGAAAATTAAACGTAGATGCTAAGTTAGCACAAATTAAATTAAAACCGTTCAAAATTAGCTTGAAGTTGGTTGGCAAACTTCTACTTCCCCTAAAACCTATGTGGTGCTACGCAATATAATGGGAGGCAGTCTGGGCTTCTCTCTTTTAGTCATACAACTCATATTAAGAAAGTGAGAACAAACTACATATAGTGTTACCTCTTGTTACTCACTTTTGGTAAATCAATTCTGAAACCTCGGTATTACATTAAAAACAAGTAAACTCAAATATTTCAATTAGTAGCATACAAATATAGTCTTAATGTTTGACTATGAAATTGCAATTCATTTTCGTAAATAACAATGGCCTAAGTATACATATGAACATGTATTAGTATGTGTGTATGCATAGGCATATAAACAAGTATGTATGTATGCTTGCATGTACATATGTATGTATGTATGTATAAGTGATTTTATATGCAAAACACTTTTCTTATTATTAAAGTAGTTATTTTCTCTAATTATTTATAAACAAAAAAAAACAAAAAAAAAATAAATAATAATAATAATGAATAAAGTAAGTAAAAAAAAAACAAAATCATACAGTTGATGTTAATGTCATCAAAAGCCGCATTTAAATTGTTCAGTTATTGTTGTTTTGCCAGCGTAGTTATTACATTGTTTATGTATTTTTTATGAATAGCTTCACATTCATGCCTTAATGGATACACACGCGCATATGCATATGTATACTTATATTGTCTTCAAGTTCAACATTAACATTAATTGTTATAAAATTTGTATTAAAATTAAAATAAAAAAAAAATATTATAACTATAAATTCAATAGGTTCGCTTGTTAGACACAAATGAGTCCAATGCTTGTAAAATTGTCTTAAAAAATTGTTTTAATACAATGAATTTTATGTAGGGTTGCACAAGAAAAATTATAAAAATGTCATATCTAAAGAGGAATTTGTCAAGCTGGTAATTATGTACGTCAAACGTATACTATACGTACATATTGAAATGAATAAATACTGCTACGCCTTATTGCATTTACGACGATCATAATGCGTGTAATTTGCTACTCCATTTAACAGCTACTTATGTCTGTATAGGCATAGCAAATTATAAAAATACAACATTAGCAGATTTTTGAATAACTCGTTTTGACGGTTTTACTTCAATTTAATTTGAATCCTTCGTATTTCCAATCAACATATAATTAAAATTATATAGCATAATATTATATATATATACATAAGTATTATATAATCTAAACGTTTTTTTATGTTGTCCAAAAATAAATAATAAAAGAGATCTACAGAACGCTAATTTCACGACATTTATTGCGATTTATAATTTTGTATTTAAAATAAATTTTTTTCTATTTGATTTTTCACATTAAAAGATGTTTACTACACACACACACACACACGACAGGGAGTGCAGTTGTTAATAAAGGGTGTTTTTTATAGAGGTATAGAACTTTAAGTAGGCATTACTTTTCAAGATGGCGACCGATTTAACAGCTGTCAAGTGATTTATTCTCAGTTTGGTTTGGCAATTCATCATGAATGGACTCACGCCTGAACAACGCTTGCAAATAGTGCAATTTTATTTCGATTTATTGAAAGACACGTTTGGTGACCGCCTAATTTCACGTTTTGGACCTGTGAATTGGCCTCCAAGATCTTGTGATTTAACACCGCTAGACTACTTTCTGTGGGGCTATGTAAAGTCATTGGTCTATGCGGTAAAGCCACAAACGCTTGACCATTTGGAAGACAACATTCGTCGTGTTATTGCCGATATACGGCCACAAATGTTGGAAAAAGTCATCGAAAATTGGACGTCCAGTTTGGACTACATCCGCGCCAGCCGTGGCGGTCATATGCCAGAAGTTATATTTAAAATGTAATGCCACAAGATTATCTTTCGGATAAATAAAATTCATGTCAATCGAATAATCCATCGTTGTTTTATTGCAACTTAAAGTTCTATACCTCTATAAAAAACACCCTATATATAACAGAGATCAGCAAAGAGTATTCAAAAAGATGAGTAGATTCGAATCATACTCATAATATCTGATACTTATACGCATTCATACTTGTTTTAATATCATACTCATACTACTCATTTTCAAAGTTTGAAGTACTCATCGTACTCATAATTAACAATACTCCATAACTCAACATTTACAAGAATCACAAAATAAGAATGATTTGCCTACAAAAACTAAAATACATACTCACTAAATGGTTGTGTGTTTGCTCTGCTTGCTACTCTGTCTTTTTTACTTAGGAGTCATTGCTGATCTCTGATATATAATTTTTACACTTTTTACATTTAGTATTCTATTTTTATAGTAAAATAACTTCAAATTGAGACTTTACATATGTATGTACATGAAATGAATAAAAACAAAATTATTTTGATACATACATACTTATATTTGATTTTGTTTTTTCGGTAACCCAAAATAGTAAATGGATATGAAGATTTATGCTTTATATCGATTTATTTTTTAATTATTTCTTATATGTACATATATGTACATATGTATGTATATGTTTGTTTTTTTAATTTTGTAGAGAAATAATTAATTTTAATACCATCACTTTTTCTCTTTCAGAACATTTATACTGATGACAGCTCACCAATGTCCACATCTGATGTTGAAAGTTTTACAGGCAAAATCGTTTGTAACATCGATGGCAGCTCTTATATAATCGACGCTGAAAAGGCAACATTATCGAGCATTAGCGATAATTCTTTAAGTGGTATGTAATGTTGCAGAACAGAAAACACAAATGTAAATGTCATTTATTATGTTTTACAAGGTTTTAAACTCTCATTATACATACATACAAACATACTTACATACTTACATACATATGTATTGTCTTTTGAAATAATGTCAGAAATAAAACAATTAATTCGATGTTAATGGTGCTGATAAATAGTGTAGCGAAATATTATAAATAGTTTTATACATATTTAAATCACTCTAAAGATAAGATACATTTTTGTTATTAATTAGTACATTTAAGTCCTTGAAGATGAAGTGAAGCAGCATATGTTTAAATCTCCATAGTTCTAACGACATGCAAAGCAAACTGAATGAGATAATAAAGTTAGCAAAGGTAAGCAACATATAGGATATTTCATTTTTTTTTATACATTACCATTGCTCAGGGGATGGCCCCTATTCACAGAGTGCATTGCGTTTAACCTATGTTCGAATATGTTCGAACTCTTTCCACGCCGGTCGGGAAGCCTGAAAATAAACTTCGTAGACAACGACCACTACTTGAAATGTAATTGCTATAAATAGTAAAGCGGTCAGTCAGATGAAGTGTATTATTTCTTGAAAACATTTTTTGACTCATGCAAAAAACTCATTAAATTTTATCTTCAGATCATCTTATGTCGCGCTTATGAGACAGTCAACAAAATTGGCTTTCTCTCGCATTGAATTCAACGCTATTCACACAAGCTCGTCCTGTGATCTTCGCGTTAAACTCGATAGGGCCTAATCTACGGTCATAGCACTATGAACGACAAATGTTATTATCATCACCAAAAGATCAACCAGCATGGCTCATTAATCTATAAAAAAAACTAACCAAGATAATGTAGGGGACAACTACATACATACATAATTGGCCATTACAACCCATCAGTCACGATTACGACCTAGCTTCTCACACCACTTATGTATGTTGTGTGTAATAATTTTATACTTGAGTGGCGGTATAACCCACAGTTTAAAATCGAATGACAGATTTTTGAGAAACTTTTCATGGCAATTTTATTTACTCTCGGAGTTTTTGCCAGAAATCTGCTGAGAGGAAGTCGCCAAAGATATATTTTTTCATATTTCGTTTTAATATCTTACCTAGGGTTTGAACCGGGGCCTTACGTCTAATAAGCCAACACACTATCTACTAGACTACGGCGACTTACTTACTTATGGGTACATATCGCCGCAGCCTATTAAGTTATGTGTTGATTTATTAGAAGGGAGGCAATGTTTCAAATTCTGGCTCAGCCATATCGGCCACTTAATTTCAGCACTCTTATCCAGAAACTTTGAAATTTGATAAAATTGCCATGAAAAGTTTTTCAAAAATCTGTCGTTCGGAGTCGACCTCAAACAGTGAGTCCCGGTACTCATAGAAAAATGTAACACAAACAACATGAGTGGTGGGAAATCCTATGCAGTAATCTTAGCTAAAGGATTGTAATGAGCAATTAAGTAAGGAAGTAAATAGTAGGTATATAATGAAATAAATACCCTTTGTCCAAACAAAAAAACTACCCCGGCTACGAATTTCTTTTGTCCTAAATTGGATGATCGGGCATATAAAATATGTCGTGTCAACTGGACGACGATGCGTGCCACATAGCTTATTACACATACATACATAATTGGCCAATACAACCCTTCAGTCAATATTACGGCCTAGTTTCTCACATTGGATAGTCTGCACGAGCAATTGAAGGGCATGTTGATGTCAACTGGCCACGCAAATTGTGCGATATGATTGGGTTAAACTGTGGGGTTTTTTTCAATTCAATTCTCAAAGTCAACATAACCTATGCCATCGGTCAAATTTAGCCTGATTTATGCGCCATATTTATGAAAAATTAAACGTTTCGGATGCACTCCACCTCCACTCCACACATAATGCCATCAAGGTCTTTTAAACGAATATAAAAATTTTGCGACAATATAAAGAGAGGAAATGCTTATATGAAGATCGTATACAATGAATTAATGTTAATTATTTATTAACTTAAGATAACAGATTATAAAATCTTAACTAACTAAATGTATATGTATTAAAAACACACGTATTATTTATAAATTGCAAAAATAAAAGTTTTGTAACAAGTTAGATAAACTATGTAGACATTTTTTAATACTGCATTACTTTTAGACAAGTCTACTGCATGGTGACTTTCATTAAAGTTTTTACATGGACGCCAAAAAGACTGATTGTTAGCACAATTGGATCTATAATATTTTAATGATTCAAAAATGATGTGTTGATCTTACAGGAACATTGAATTTCATGAACTCTGAATCATCGTTACCCCGTATTAAGCCCAGAACAAATAGTGCACTCCGCACAGATCGACGACTTTTAAGTCTTGGCAATTTGATCATACCAAGTCTACTATGATACGACCGTAAGACACAGGAGTTCCAACCAAAACCAATGCCACAGGAAATTAAGAATTATTTTTGCACTGATTAATATTATTCACATGAACAGAATATTAATATTCCATATAATAGGACCAACCTCCAGAGTAGGTCGAATAGAATATTTTTAATTAAATGGTCTTTCTTAAGTCTGTATAAAAACCACTATTTTTAATAAGATCAGCATTGGGTCCACAAGTTTTACATAAATGATATTTATTAAGTCTGTATAAAAACTACTATTTTTTTATAACATTGGCAATTCCATCACAAGACCCTAACTGATTTTTTTTTTTTATAAATTTTTACTTTGAAGATTTTTTTCAACTCCTTGTACATATATTCTCCAAGAAGTTTGAGTGTGAGTTTGTACACGTCAGCATAATAACTCGTTACCATTGATTTCAGACTAATCTTCTAATTCCTTTTATTTTGTCCTTTAATCTTTTGTTATGAGTTCTAATTACTATTTTACTTGTACCAATTCAATTTTTTCCAATTACTCGTTTTCGATGAAATTTGTAGATGGAACAGTGATATTTTACCAGAATTTATAAACTCCAACAAATAACTGTGCGAGATTCACAATACCAATCACAATAATAACACGGTGCGCCCATCCAGCTAGTGACATAGTGTAGGTTGTGAGTTTTGTTGAGTAGAACCAAAGAAAATAAAGTATAAAGAATGTGCAATTTCGCATATTTTGGAATATTTCTCAAAAATATTTCATGACGCGGGGGAAAGATAGAAGGGAAGGGTAAAGAAATCAAGAGCGTAACAATGCGTTGTTGTCATCGTGCGTTTTTGTTGTTAGACTAATTTTTTATTTATTTTTCTGAAACAGTGTTCCAACGAAAAAAAATTTTGTAACCAACATTTGTGAAAAAAATCAACAAATAAAAAAAAATATCACCAAAATTAAATTCGTAGACTTTTGTTTTATTTTTTTTTTCCAAGTTTAAATTATAATTAATAAAAAAAAGAAACAAAAAATAGCTTTTTTATAAGAAAAAAATAACCAAAACCAAAAAATCTACACATTGATCAAAAAAATAACCAATTTTGGTTAGAAATAACCAAAAACGGCAACATTGTTCTCAAATCACTTATTCTCAGACGTCGACACAAGGACAACATGATAAAAATTATGAGAGGCAAGTGTTAACCCAGAGGAAAATTGTTAGTAATATTTTCAAGTCTACTTATTAACCCAATAATATGTATATGTGAGCGAAAAATATAGAAAAATTTTACTGCGCTAAAAACCTAAAAACACCGTATTTAACTTGGCAAGTATTCTTCCAAAAATCGAAATCATTTCTCATTGATATTAGTGAATCATACTGTAATATTTCTTTGGGTGTAAAATTGAAGTCTGAAAAAAGCGACATGAACATTCTTCTTGAGAAGCTGACAAGCAAAGCAACTGAATGCATTTTTACGCTCTCATGATGAGAGCAACACATTGTTACGCGCTTCTGTCTTCCACCCTCCTCATCAAGAAATGTTTTTTTAAAAAGATTTTGGTGAGAGCGGGTCGTAATGAAAAAGATTTTGGTGAGAGCGGGTCGTAATGTTACAACCCGCCATTCTTTATATCCATACTCTTTGATAGAACTCAAAAATAAATTTTTTTATATTTCTCCAACCATCCAAACTTCTTTTATTTGACAAAAATCGTATTTTTAATAATTTCACACAAAATTATTGATCTCCAAAATATTTTTTAGCCTATTCTATCTAATCTAAAGGTTTTTGAAAATGGGAAAGATGAGCCTTTAAAACGGTATACATAAACATATGGTTCAAACTTACATGTTATCAGTTTTGATCGGGTAAACTTGGAAAAAAAATAGTTTTTTGTTTTTATTTTTTGTTTTTATTTTTTCGAATTTAAGCATTCTTAATTGCAAAATATTATTAAAAAAAAATATGAAATAAGTGATTGATATTTTGATTGATGATTGTTTAATAAAATCGGACAAAAATTATTCTTGTCATTATTTAAATAGTATAACAGTCGTTCAAAAATTTTTTAAAATTTTTGATGGATCTTGATTGTTTATTGGAAAATGTGTCAATTTCACGTTTGTACGACTACCAGAAGTCGGGTAATATTTGTTTCTTTTGCAAATATTATTATTTCTCTTTGCGCAAATATTGTTCAACTTCAGGTGGTCGCTCAAACGTGAAATTGACACATTTTCCAATAAACAATCAAGATCCATTAAAAATTCTGAAAATTTTTTAACTGAAAGTTTATTTGAAAAATATAACACTACTGTTATACTTTTTATATAATAATTAAATATTTTTTAATTAAAGTTTACTGCTATGAGTGGACAAACTTGAAAAAATATTAAAATATGCTCATTTTTCAAATTTACCTCATCAAACCTGTATACCGTTTTAAAGGCCCATCCCTCCCCTTTCTAATGCTATGTTCGCACGAGCCTTCGAATTACTTCGCTCTCCGTTTGAATTACTTATTTGAATTATCATGTTCACACGGTAGTTTTGTAATTCTTTTTTACAGTTCTTCTTCTTTTTATTACTAAATTATTATTAATATTTTTCATACAGCTTCTTCAAAAGCTGCAAATACTTTTCAAAAGGTTTTCTACACACATAGTGGCTTCCTCCGCTAATTTCGCGTATAACTTTCTTATAAATAATACTTTTTTAAAATATTATTTTTGGATTCCATTATTGTTTATTGTTTACAATATTTTTTGTTTATATTTTTTGTTTATATTTTTTGTGCTTTGACAGCTGGTGATGACAAAAATACGATAAAATTTAGAGATTACATTGATTTTTAAGTAATCCACAGGGTAATAGAAATTGGATTACACACAATTTGGGTAATTCGCTCACAAAATTTTGTATGGCGAATGACTTAATTTAGCACATAATTGGGTGTTGAATTGCGAATGAGAGAGCGAATTACGAAAAATTGCTGCCGTGCGAACATGGCATAAGAAAGTTGTGTGTAAATTTGTGACATTGCTTCAGAAATGTTTGTGTAATCAATAAATTTGTGCGTAAAGTCCAAAAAAACTGTTTTTGCCAAATAAAACAAGTTTTTAGGGTTCGAGAAAAATAAAAAAAGGATTTTTAATTCTGCTCTACAAAACTCATAATCTACACTATGTTATTCTGGGTGTATGTAATTTTTTTTTTATTTTGTCGCATAGTGTAATTAGTAGATAACTCTATTTAAACTTACTTTACTTTACTGCTGGCCACTTACTTAAGTTAATTCTGTAGTAAAATTAGGGCTAGAAATAAAACTTTAACAAAATTAATAATCAAATAATAAAACAAAATATTTAATTAAACCAATGCGATTTTTTCAAAAACCTTAATGTCTCCCTAGATTTCGTTAATGCTACCCGAATAATTTGGCTCTTGAACTTTTTATTTTAATAAATAAAATACAAACATCATATGTAACATGTATACATCGAACAAAATCGAATTCAAATATCTATGTAATGTTCTTTTATTTGTTATTAAAACTAAGTAGTATCATTAAAGTTTTATAATGGATAGTGTACGTTGCAATTAATTAGCTATGGAACTGAAATTTTAATAAACCAGAAAATATAGAAATAAATAAATCCGTTTATATCGAATGTGTGAGATTAAACGCGTAGCCATTGAATATGTTTAGCAAGCCAAACTTAAAGTATCCTTCATATTTGTAGTCTTTAAACTATTTACTTGTGCATAATAATTTTATAAAAATATATATATGTCTTATAATAATCTCACGTTCAAGATTTTTAATAAACTTTGTTTTTTTTTTTTTTTGATTAGTTGCAGCTATTTCTTTTACCAATCAAAAAAAACATTCAATATTACAAACAACAAAATCGTCGTCAAAATCTAGTTTAAATTCAAATACAAGTGCATCAAATTCAACCACAAAGAATATTGCGGCTGCTGGTGAGGACGTTCCGAGACAGGCTGAAAAGCAAGCGAATCAGCCGTCAAATCCGGGAACGAATCCTAAGATTCATACCTTTCGAGTTGTGAGCGCAAATGATGCTAACGTTCAGCTGCTGCGAGAAAATAATCAATTCAAAATACAGAAACCTATTTTAATGTGCTTTATTTGTAAACTCTCATTTGGCATTACGAAATCTTTTAGTTTGCATGCTAACACCGAACACGGTTTGGACTTGCAAGAACTGGAAAAACACTTGTTGATGCAACGCGAATATTCAAGTGCCATTATACAAAGAACTATGGACGAAAGTCCTCAAATTTCCTTTCTAGAACCTGTCGATACTGATGCGCCGTCCATGAGTGGCTCTTCACCCACTGAAGATTTAAGTAGTATGGAAGCGCAAGCTGGTAAAGAAAAAAATGGAGCACTAAATACTGTAGCATCAAGCACAACCCATAAAGTCGCCATTTCTTCTTCAAATGCATCCGCACAGCAGGTAACAACCATTACATCTTGCTCTACATCACCACTATCGTCATCATCTTCTCCTATGTCACTTTGCTGTACAAACAGCAGCACAACTACTACTAGCACTACTACGACAACAACTTGTGATAAGTCCCAAGGGATCTCACCGCAGCTCGGTGACGATCAGCATTCTCAGTGTATATCAGAATCTCATGTTAATGCATCGGTAACATCTACAACTAATCCTTGCACAGCCTCAACCACTAATTCTTTAGAATCATTAAATTTAGACAAATCAAAGACTAATAACAACTATAACATAAGCGAATCGTTAGCAGATAATTTTTCATCTTCATCTACAACGACACCGGTTGTCTCATCATTTAAACTGTCGACTACAACAGCGACAACATCAACAACTGGATCATCGTCTTCGGCAGCAATTGCATTAACAGCAACAGCAACAGCATTACCAACAACGGCAGTATCATCACCATCAACTTTGTCATCGTCATCCTTAACCCTAACAGTTGGGGTAGATTTATCGACGTCTACCGGAAATATAGCAACAGATGCTATTAGTACTGATAGTTTAGTAAATATTAATAAGTTTAATAATGATAATTCCAATTCCAACAACGATTCCATTGAACCTCAAGCACAAGACATTACAAATACACCACAATCCTCAGACCTAAGTCCAAAATCAAATCATTTACCGCCATACCAACCGACGAGTCTAAGTTCTAGCGCAATGGGCGATTTTCTGCAACAGCATTTACATCGCCTTACGGGTGGTAGATTAACAGCTGACGATGAATCCCAACATAAAAACCTCGACAACGATAGCATGAGCTGGCCTCACCCTGCGGCGAATACATTTCCGTTGCCCGCAACCGCCTCTAATGCCTCAGTCGCACAAATAAGTTCCTTACACGCCTCACTGGCTGCTTTAAACTCCGAACAAAATACTACTAGTGTTAAGTTAATAAGTAAGTTCCTTCAACACCAATTGGTTGCTGCACAACAACAGCAACAACAGCACCACCAGAAACAGCTCGTCTCTCATCCTTTAAATCACAACGAACAGTATCTTAATCCAGCCACAGTTTCAACACCAAACACTCCCTCAATGCTTAACATTTGTCCAGAGCACCCAAACTTCAAGGGCATAGACTGTAAAACGTGCGAAATGTTAGAAGCCCATCAAAGTTACAAACCATCGCCACAAGTAACACCCCAACGTTCTCCCACGAATTCCGGTATAGCCGCTGCTGCTGCTGCTGCAGCCGCTGCTGGCCTAGGTCTTTTGACGGCTGCAAATCAACTCTCGATGTCACCAAATCATTCGTTAAATGCCAACAATTTAGCACCAGGTCTCAATGTCCCCCTCAATACACCTCCTCTAAGTAATTCCAGCAATACGTCCAGTTTTACCATAGGCGCATGTTCGGATCATATCAATGGTCGTCCTTTGGGTGTCGAATGTGCACGGTAAGTTTGGATTTTTATCAAAAATATTTATATTATTATGTACATACATATTTATATTATTAGTCATATTTTTATTACATTCAATATTATTACATTGAATATCATTCAACAATATGATTATTATCTGTAGATGTCACAAAGCATCTCTTCCTCCTTTTTTGTTTTGCCAGTCCAACAGGTTAATAGTCTACTCATATACATACATAATCCTCAATTCCGGTTTGCGTTTTCATTATATAGCCAGACCAGACTACCTTTCTTTGATTTCGACTGCACCACTAGATGAAGTTGTATCGTTCCTTACGTGACCTTACCTTCTTCGTTTTAATTTTGTATTACCTTTTTCGTAGTTGCCGTTCTCATTTCTGTTCTCTTTTTTCCTTTTTCTCTGTCCTTTTCTTCTGTATGAAGACACATAATGAACCAAGAGGTCTCCGGGTGAAGGCGTGGAATTATTATTATAATGAAGCGCCACCCCCTTCCAAACCTAACCTAACCTAGGGATTTTTCGTTTGTTAAACGATCTATATTCCTAAATGACAAACCTTTCTCTTCCTGAATAACACTTCAATGGGGCTAATTACGGGACTTGTGATTGAAATTATTTTGTTTTTTAATGAAAGAAGGTGTGTTGGCTTATTAGACGAAAGGCCTCGGTACAAACAAAAAAAAAACAAAAAATATTTCTTCGGCGACTTCGTCTCAGCAGATTTCTGGCAAAAACTCAGAGTAAATAAAATTGTAATGAAAAGTTTGTCAAAAATCTGTCGTTCGGAGTCGGCGTTAAACTGTAGGTCCCTCCGCTCACGTATATAAATAACGCACACAACATAAGTGGTGTGAGAAACTAGGCCGTAATCCTGACAGAAGGGTTGTAATGACCAATTATGTATGTATGTAATGTATAATGTAATCAATTGGTGTCGCAAGAACTTAAAATATGTTAATTTTGAATGGGACTCTAAAGTAGTCGATTGAATTTTGTAACAGATAACTTATTGAGGTCGCCGTAGTCTAGTCTGTGTTGGCTTATTAGACAAGAGGCCTCGGTTCAAACAGCTCCAATAAAACGAAATATGAAAAAAAATATTTCTGGCAACAACTCTGAGAGCAAATAAAATTTCTCAAAAATCTCATGTATAGAATTAACACATACAACATAAGTGGTGTGAGCAACTAGGTCGTAATCCTGACTGAAGAATGTATGTATGTTTGTAAAAGACAATTTATTATACTGCTCTCTATTATGTACATATTATTTGATAAACATTGACGTGTTTGAGTCAACCTCACAGAACCTGAGTATCAGGATGTTGATCTCACTGTCAGATATTATCGCTATGTTCTGTTCTCTCTACTTCCTGTCCAAGTTGAGTAGATCACATTCCCGGGTGTCATAAATTTACGTTCGCGAGTTTCGCCATGGGCTCTGAATATTTCACTCTTCTGTCCACGCTATTGCTGCACTATATGTCCTTAAAGCAGTGTGTAACAACCAAATTGTTCCGTTCATTCGTATTACTTATTCTCGTTGCGAAGTACGTATAGCTCCCATGACCCTGGTCTTCGCTAAATAAATATTTTTATGTATCGATAAGTTCAACCAAGTGTTTTTAAAACATTGCTTTTTATATCGTCCACCACTAGTCTAAAGTATTTATTTTTCATAGGCCTCACGTCTAATAAGCCAACACACTACGTACTAGACCATACATACATACATAATTGGCCATTACAACCCTTCAGTTAGGATTACGGCCTAGCTTCTCAACACCACTCATGTTGTGTGTGTTAATTTTATACATGAGTGGCGGGACCTACAGTTTAAAGTCGACTCCGAACGACAGATTTTGAGAAACTTTTTCTGCTGAGAGGAAGTCGCCGGAGAAATTTTTTTTTTCATATTTCGTTTTGATGTCTGGCCTGGAGCTCGAACCCGGGCTTTTACGACTAATAAGCCAACATACTACCTACTAGACCACGGCGACCAAACTTTGGTCTCATAATGTATTTTAAAGAATTTGACGGTCAAATTTTTTTTACAAAATCATAAGAGTGACATAATATACAATACAATCGCAAATTATATCTAATTATTATGATCTTAGTGACGTAGACCTTATGCTCGGTGTAGTGTAACTGACCAGTGTCTCTAGTGGGAATCGAATTCACACACCACCCCAAAGTAATAAAACCTTATTCTATGTAAAAACAAAAATATAAAAAATATTCCAAAATATTTTAATTTATTTAAAACTTTAATAGAAAATCTACTTAGATCTTGGTTCCATTTAGATTTAAAGCAGAATTAAAAGAAACATTTTGAACGCAAAAGATTTAATTCAATAAATCGAATATTTTCGTTTTCTTTAGGATTTTTGCCATTCGAAGAACCTTTAACAAAAAAGAACATTTTTCAACCATCCCCATATATTCCCAGCAGAATTAATTTTATTTTTTACAACCCCAACTGGTCGCTTATTCAGCTGCAAAACGAAGTAATTTTAATATTGGTCTTTGGAAAAAAGTTAAGACCAACAACTACAACAACAACAACAACAATGAAATGCTTACTGCATTTAATATTATAATTTCAAACGGAACTGTTAAAGGGTTCTCTTTGATTGCCCACCGTAATGGTCTCTATTGATGAACTCATTCGTGCGTTAATCAAAGGTTTAATTAATGTTACAAAACAAAATTACTCAACTGTTGTTGTCTCGATAACATTTTTAGCAAAAAGTGAAAAAGTTTTAACGAAATTAAAGAGGTACATGAAACATGAAAGATACCGAAAATAGACTATAAAATTAAAGAAATACGCAAAAGACTTGAAGGCAAATTCTCTCTATACTAGATTTATTGCTATTCTACTGTATTTTAAACACATAAGGAATTACTTCAATACATACTATACTTTTGTATTTCTTTATATCTTAAGGAATATAAGAATTTTCCGTTCAGAAATTTAAGGCACAAGTTCACTACTCAAAATAGTTTTAATGTGATAAAATTTCTGAAATTTATATTGCAGTAGACGAGTGGACAGCGTTTTAACTTACTACACGAGAGCTCTTAGTTGAAATCTTAGTTTCTGTCAACTTATAAAAAGAAAAGACATATGAAAAGATATTTCCTTTCCTCTAAGAGTACATACATACATACATAATTGACCATTACAACCCTTCAGTCAGGATTACGGCCTAGCTTCTCAACACCACTCATGTTGTGTGCGTTAATTATATACATGAGTGGCGGGACCTACAGTTTAAAGTCGACTCCGAACGACAGATTTTTGAGAAGCTTTTCATGGCAATTTTTACTCTCAGAGTTTTTGCCAGAAATCTGCTGAGAGGTAGTCGCCGAAGAAATATTTTCATATTTTCGTTTTGATGTCTGACCTGGGATTCGAACTCGGGCCTTTCGTCTACTAAGCCAACACACTACCTAGTAGACCACGGTGACTTCTAAGAGTAACTCATGAAAATCGTTATTGGATAAAATGTACACACCAGAGATCAGCAATGAGTATTCAAAAAAGATGAGTAGATTTGAATCATACTCATAATTTCTAATACTTATACACATTCATACTTATTTTAATATCATACTCATACTACTCATATTCAAAGTTTGAAGTACTCATTGTAGCTATACTTAACAATACGCATGATGTTGTTGATTTCTACTCTCCTTTACTCAACATTTACAAGAATCACAAAATATGTATGATTCTCGTACGAACACTACAATACTCACCAGAAGATTGTGTCTTTGCTTTGCTTGCTGTCTTTGTCTTTTTCTTTCTTCTTTTCTTATAAATGCAACAAGAACTGAGACTGTAAATTTTGATGAATGATTCGAATCACTCGAATCATTTATGAGTATTATAAGTATTTTTTCTAAATTTATAAATCTGAATGAGTAGGCACATGAATCAAACATATTTCGAATGTTATGAGTTTGATGTCTGCGTTTTACTCGTACTCATTGCAACCTGTACTAATAAATCAATGTTGTAGTGAGTACGAATGAATTAGAGTAGTTGAATTTCAATACTGTTGACTCACTCATCCCCAAATTTCATGAGTACTTATGACTAGCGAAAAAACTCTCTGGTACATACACAAAAATGTGTGACATTCGCAGATTGGTCGTAATCCTGAGTAGAGGATTGCATTAATATATGTATGTATGTATGTTAAAGATATTGTCAGAATTTTGTACCAATACAAATATCGTTCCCGAAATATTGGAGTGGATATACATATATAATGCAGTGTACATTTAAATATCCAAAACACAGCACGAATTCAGTGGGAAAGCAACAACTAAAGTGTTAAGTCTTAAATAGAGTGTAACAATTATTTTAATTTCTTCTGGAATTCCTTGCATGTGCAAATTTTTCATATAGTACCACTAATTTGCTATTTTGCATTCGTGTGTCTAGAATATTAGGACTCTGTATAGAATTATAAAATGTTAGTAATGTTATTCACAAATACTCATTATATAAATATCGATTGAAATAGAGCCATTAGTAATGCAGGATAAATTGAACATTTTATAAACTACTTTGAATTTTTTGTACGCGGATTTCTGGCGGAAGTTGGTTCCACGAACGAATAGCATTAATTAAAAAAAGTGCCTTTCAGACATCTGTTTCCGGTGCCTTATGGCGTTTATCCTATAGCCCGTGTTAGTTCTAGAAAATTGGAGGTTTCAAAATAGATACATTTTTTTCATTTAGATAGATAATCTTGTGTAGGAAAATCAGCATGCGATATCTTAAAAGGGTTTCCAGTGACATATTGTAGATTTTGAAAAAAAAATGGGAAAAATGCGAAATACTACTATATCTACTGCGTCCCAAAAATGTATCTTGCTATGTTATTATAAGTTATTTTAAGTTTATTTTTGCTAACAGAGTCCAAATCCGCAAAGAGTTCACATCCATACAAGAGGTTGGAACTAGGTATGTCTTCGCCAAGAGCTTACGTATATTAAAAGGCGTAAAGGATAGAGTCCTACAAAGATTCCTCAGCATAGCATACGCCTTACCACAAATTGTATTAAAATGGTTAGTCCAGGAAAGTTTACTTTTAAAAATAATACTTACTCAACTCTCTTTTATCAGTCTTCACTTTTTGAATTTAAAACCTATTAAGATCAGAAGCATTTCAATTTTTTCCCGCTTTTCTTTTAGAGAACTTAAAGTGTTTTGATTGGTTGATTTATTCTGCTTGCTTCTCTTTTCTTTCTTCCACTTCCACGTTTTCTTTCATAACTTATTATTATCCTTATTATTTTTTTGCACGATCATACCTGGCTTTCTTTCTATCGCTGACCATTTTAATACGTTTGCTCACAAATTCATAAAGTCCATTTAGACTTTCCTGTTTTCCAGCGTATGTGGCATTCATCTCTGTGACGGGCTTAACACCAAACCCTAAGTCACCAGGCAGTTTTATCTCAGTTCCAAAAATAACCTTGGCCTGTTATCTAAATGTTGAATCATGGACCGCAGATCGGTACGCCAGTAGAAACCTGAGATTGTGTTCGTCCCAATCTTTCTATTGCTCGCTCACTACTTTTCGCAAATATTCTTCCAGGGTTCGACAGTCCATTCCGTCGGACTGTGGGTGAAGCGGGGTTGTTCGAGTCTTCTTAATACCGTATACCTTACGTATTTCCTTGAATACGGCTGACTCGAAATATATGCCTCGAACGGAATGTAGCTCTATTTTAACCCCATAGCGGCATACCCAGTTATTCACAAAAACATTTACTATTGTGTTCGCCTCTTGATTGGGTATGGCATACATTTCCAGTCATTTTCTGAAATAATCCATCATGATGAGAACATATCGGTTTCCGGCATTGATGACAGGAAAAGGGCATCACAATCCTCTCGAAAGGTGCGCCCGAGTTATATTGTTGCAACTGACCTCGACATCCAACCCAATAAAAACGTTGTTTTATTCTTTCCAGCGTCTTTGTCACTCCAAGATGCCCTCCGCTAGCTCCATTATGGAACTCATTTATGACTGCGTTTATTTTGGAGGGAGACATTACTACTAGTTTGGATGAGGAACTCATTTATGACTGCTTTTATTTTGGAGGGAGACATTACTACTAGTTTGGATGAGGTCTTGCCATCAGCGCTTTCCCAATTACGGTATAAGCACCCTTTTATCAGCGTTAAACCATAGTACCCAATATGCTTTTGTAAGAGGACTTTCTGCTGATATTTCATTTTTGAGTAGGCCGTTTGTCCTCTTCCATAGCTGCTATAATCTTCGTCAACATTGGGTCACTTCTTTGTGCACTCTTCGTTATCTTCGCCCTACATTAGGCGGATATCAACGATGGATTCCTTCTTCTCGGCTTTAACGCAACGTTTACACTCCCCATTACAAGGTCGGCGTGAGAGAGCATCAGCATTCCCATGTTTTATACCTTTTCGGTGTTCAATGCTGAAGTCGTAAGTCTGGAGGCGCTCAATCTAACGTGCTAACTGTCCTTCAGGGTTCTTGAATTGCAACAGCCATCTCAGTGCGGAATGATCAATCCTTTGTTCCGTTCAGGCTTTGACAGTGTGCGACTATAGTAGCCTACGACTTTCTCTGTACCATTGACCACTTGGAAAAGTCCATCACCAATACCATATCCACTAGCATCACTGTTCAAAATGAATTTTTGCCCTGGGACTGGATACACCAAAACTGGGGCAGCACACAATAGGTCTTTTAGTGTCTGGAACGCCTTTTTTGTGTTACACCTTTGATTTCATGGTGAGCTAATGCAAGCTTGCAGCCACGCTAGGAAAGTTACAAAGCGTCTCTAAAAATCTGTCGTTCGGAGTCGACTTTAAACTGTAGGTCCCTTCACTTATGGATAAAATTAACACACAACAGGAGTGATATGAGAAACTATATATAGTAATATGACTGAAGGGTTATAATGACCACTTATGAATGTACGTTTGTCTCCCTTTAAGGCGTTAATATCAGTTAAGTAAATTTGAAAGCCAACGCTGTACTTTCGAAAATTCTTATCCGAGTACATAGAAATAAAAAAAAGGAGTTTAAAAGACTGAAACTCAAAGAATATAGTTTAGAAAGGAGTACAAAATTTATTTATTTATTGTGTTTAAAACTATTGTTGTATCTTAACTAGTTTGAAAGATTAAATGTTACCAACTTTTCAGTTTTTTTTTTATTACTACATTCTGAAGATGTTGTCCAAATTCGAGATATTATCTCCCATGTTTGGGTAGTTGTTCCGCGGGTTTAAGGCAGATTCGAGGTATATTCATTAATGTACTACGTCCACATTGCAACTACCGAAGGATCCTATCTGTCCGTTCTTATATCGCAGAGGATATTTACTAGTTGGTAGTGTGATCTTAAACCTTATCTTATTAAGCGTTAGTAACATTTTTACATACTCTATCTCGAAACTTGTGATGATATTTACGTTTTCAAATATTTTGTCCTCATAAATAAATTGCAGAACTACTAAAACCTCTTTAGTAGTGAATAATTTTGCAATCGTCAGGCATGATTAGACCCTAGGGCAGCGCCAGGAATAGGTGAATAGGGAAATTCGAACAAATTTTTTCTATTTGCCAAAATGAAGGGACTTTTTTTCATCGTGCATCATTTATGAAAGAACCTTAGAAAAAGATTTTAAAAGTAGTTTTGTACAAAACTATAAAAAAAACCTTCTAGTGAGTATTGTAGTGTTCCTACGCAAATCATATCGACGTCTCCGTTCTATAACATTCGAAGTCGAAAAAGTGTGTTTTGAGTTATGACCTCACAAAGTTTTCACGCGCCACACGACTATATGTGTATAGCATCTTAACCAAATTTTGACAGTATTTAAGTTAGAAAACGTAGAATTTAAAAATGCAAGAACATTAAAAACCTTCTAAATACACTTAGAACGTTATAGAATGGAGGTGTCGATATGTACTTATTTTGTGATTCTTGTTTGCGTGTTGTTAAGTATGACTACAATGAAAATGAGTAGTATAAGTATGATATTAAAATAATTATGAATGCGTATAAGTATCAGAAATTATGAGTATGATTCGAATCATACTCATTGCTGATCTCTGACATGTATGCATACGAAGTAAATGAAATCAGCACTACTAGTTGTATGATTCCTCTTTTTAACACTTGTGCACTTAAATCCATCTCTATAGCTGAGTTACTGGTTGATTGTCAATCTAACAGAAATGCTTGAAGGACAAGACAATTAACTACTGACTGCATAAAATCCTGGAAACTTATCACTAACCAATGTTGCCCTATGTTTTTTACCAGCAAACACAACATCCGTTGTGTCAGCCTCTAAACCATAGGCTAATTCATTGTAAAATAAATTAAAGAAGCTTGATTTTAAAACTTTTACACACAAAGATGCTTGATGCTGTACGCTTCACTAAAATGGCATGGAGTAAAATTAAACTTTTAACTATTATTAACAGTTTCCCAAAGTTACGTTTTATAAGCCAAAACGCAAATCGTAGTATTATTATCTTATTAGTTTCTAATAATGCAACAACTTTCGAAGAATTTTTAAATACTGAATGCACTCTAGGGACTGAAAACGACTATATTGAAATTGGTATTAAAACTATTGAAGATCCTCAGAAAATAATAAGTGATTCAGAAGAGGAAGTCTTCGGATCGGAGACTGATGCACTTCAATCTTATGAAGAATATCTTAAGCAATCTCTTTTGCTTTAAATGATTTTTTTAGCTTATGAAAACTTGGAATGACATTTCAGTGAAATGGGAAGAAAATGGAAGCTTGGTCACTAAAAGCAGACTATAAACTGTCAATTCTTTTTTCCAAAAAATTTATGTAATTTTAATTTTTTAATGTGAAATATTTTGTTTTATTACTAATTAATTTATTTCAAATTAAAATGAATTCAAATAATGAAATTTAAAATTGATACATACAATAACCCAGGCATACACCTCCCGTAAGCGGACATAACTGCTAAATGATTTTCCATTCAAGAATAAGTAACATTGTACTATGTTCAGATATGCACTTTTATTGAGTCAATATTCTGTTTATTGAGTTCAATATCTTAAGTGTTCAGACATAACAATATACGCAGTTCAGCTGCTTATTCAATATTCATTTGACAGCTGGTACACAAAACAACTGGTTGTTTTAATAACATTGTTTTTATTTTTTATTTTTTTTTTTTTTTTTTTTTTTTTTTTTCGTTGTCAAGTATCAACAGAAAGTGTACGGATAATTCTAAAATGCCCACTGAACATACTTATGACCAGTGCTGCATTTTAAGTTTTACTCAATATTATAACAATTTGCGTATTTCTTGCGCAATAATTTATTGAAATATTATATGAAATATTGAGCTGAATAAAGGCGTTTATTGCGATTTACGCAATTACTGAAAAGTAATTTATAAAGACTTTAGTTTTTATGTTTTATATACTAAATCAATAAATTTTCTTTTTAATTTAATTATAGATGTGAAATGATTTTGAATTCGGCTCGTCTGAATAGTAATGTGCAAATGTCTACTCGGAATTCATGTAAGACTCTGAAATGTCCTCAATGTAACTGGCACTACAAATATCAAGAGACTTTGGAAATCCATATGCGCGAGAAACATCCTGATGGAGAATCTGCTTGCGGCTATTGCTTGGCAGGTAAATAATAATTATTTCATAAATAAGAATGTTAAAAAAGAATTGAAATCTTCTTGCTACTGTTTAAAAAAATACTGATATTACATTACTTTGCGTTTCATTAGTTTTCATTAAATAATCTGTTTCACTACATTTATAATTCTGTCGAAAACCTTTTGCAAACCATAGCATGGTTGTGATTAAATTTCTTAAATCATATTCAAGATAATTAGAAAGTGTTTTTAATTATATGTACCATACTTGCTAATGAAAATGAAGTGGGCATATGGAAACAATATGTTTTCTTTATTTTTAAGTAATGCTTCGAAGAAAACTGACATACATACACTCTTTCATAATCTGCATGAAAAACACAGCATTCTGCATTAATTAAAAGTGTCGGAGGGAAGAATGCTACATAGTTCAATTCTAATATTTTTGCTAAATTATTTGTGAGTAATTAATCTTCAACTCGTAAGACTGTTAGCAAGTATATTTCGTATATTCATTTGGAATCAATGCGAGAGTGTGGCATTTTTATCAAAGCATATTGCTCTTGGTGTTAGCATCCACTTTTCCAAGTATTTTAGGTGCTTTTATAAATGAGATTCAGTTGGACAAGTTCATAAAGATTCTGTTTCTAGCTTTAACTCATATGTTTTGCAATTACCTAATCTTTTATCGTGGCAGATCCCTTTGACCATGGACAAAATCCGTTTAGGCGGCCATTTCTGTACAGAATATTCAGTCAGATCTAACCTACAGGCAATGACTGAACTTAATCACACAAGGCACAATGTTTTTTATTGGCTTAATGATCTAATACGATGTTCAACAGAGTGCCAATAGTTGCAACTAACTACAATGCACCAGCGGCAACGTGAACTAATTACAACTAGGAGCGTCCATGTTAGTGCATTGATCGACGAAGCTCATTTATTCTTTTTATGTTTGATTAAATTTCGCTCTTTTTATCAACAATTTTAGTTGATAACAGTACTTTAGTACTTTTTTTTTACTATTAAACAGTTTACGTCTTGCGCTTTTCAACTATTAATACATTAGCAACGTTTGCTAAAAGTAGAATTAGTCTTTAGCCCCGGTTAGCCAAACATCCACGGAACATACGTACGTTTTTAGAATACGAAAATCAATGAGAACGCTTGCGGAAACGTAATGTAATTTCGGTAAGTATTTATATTGCTCTTCATATGCTACAAACGAACGTCAACTTTTGACTAAATGGTACTTTTACGTTTTGTTATGTTCAGAATCAACAGTTTTTGTTTTGCATGTGAGGAACACGTATAAGTCGTAATATAAATAAATAGTCTAGTGGGTAGTGAGCTGGCTTACTACATGTGAGCCCACGGTTCAAACCCCATGTCAGATAGTTCCTTCGGCAACTTCATTCTGTCAAAAACCCTGATAGCAAATAAAATTGCCATGAAAAGTTTCTCAAAAAACCTGTCGTTCGGAGTCGACTTTAAAATTGCGTGAGAACCTAGATCATGACCTTAATTGAAGGGTTGTAATGAGCATATATGTGTGTATGTACTTTTTACAAAAGTACCATTTGATGCGAAAAAGTACTATTTCAGTTATAATACAGTACCATTTAAAAATTTCAATTTTTCAACACTGGTTGGTAACGAAAGCTTGCAGTGAGTAGACGTATTTTTTTTAATTGATCGTCGATTCAACGAAGAGTAACCTTACTGCACAAAAATTACCATTCAGGGTTAAAAAATGGGTGGCCAGCGTTCATTATCAACTAACGTTGTTGATAAAAAGAGCGAAATTTGGTCAAACATAAAAGATTTATATGATATAGAGTAAATGAGCTTCGTCGATTCGACGAACAGTAACCGTCCAGGGTTAAATTGTTCGTCGATTCAACGAAGAGTAACCTTAATGTACAAAAATGAGGAGTAACCATCCAGGGTTATTTACATTGTTAAAATTTAAAAATTAAATTATTAATTAAAATTCATTAAATTACATTACAAAACAAAACGAGACCATGAAAAAATATCCATTGAAAAAAGTTAATTAGTAAGAAAAATTACTCATTACATTAATACAATAAATAAATCCATTATACTTTTCTGCTGCTTTTTTCTTTTCCAATACTGAAATACTGCTTTCTCCCTTAAGCGTCTTAGTACACTCATGTCACTTTGATCCACCATTGTATCTGCCCATTGCAATGCTTTGTTACAAATTTCAATTGCCTCACTTGCAGCAATTCGTTAACTTTCTTCGTTTTGCCCAATTTCAGGGATTTCACTCGTATCATCAACGCAATAATCATTATTCCACTCTTAAACCATTGGCAAGGAAAGATCGGTCAATCTAAAAAACATACTTTTTTTATTTAAGAGGATTCCCTAAATTTTAAAATTCGAACTTAATGTGTTTTAATGTTGTCTACCAGCTTAAAAGCATATGCATATGTAAAAATGTTCACGTTACCGGGAGTGCACTGTACTTCACTTCATTTAATCTCCTTACTATTTATAACACTTATGTACATATGTATATCCGATGGAAATAGAAATACAACTCTCATGTAATACCGCCAACAATATTTTGAAATTTTTCGACAGTGTATACGTATAAAACAAATAATATTTTTCCCATTTCTCATATGGCACATCCGTTCATGGTCGATTGGCCAGTGAATCGCACAATTTCCAACACAATGCATTGTCAATGGTCAAGAATGTCTTCTGAGTGTTGGTCGAAAGAGTCGCTTGACTTCATATTATTTTCATATCATTTAGCTTATGCTTTTAAAATTTATTGCTTTTATTTTATTTTATTATATTTATTATTATTATTATTTTATAATAAATTGAACCAAAATACAAAATTAGGTGTAAACCAAAAAAATTATTCATGAGGCGTAATACAACAGAAAAGTGGAATAAAGATTTTTTCGAGAGTATTAAAAAAACACTCCTACATACGAATTCTGGACTAGGGCAAAACTACTTTTTAAAAAAATACCTATCAAGTAAAGATTTTTTTTGAAAATTAATTTTAGAAAGCTGTATTGATTAAATTATTTCTCAAAAATCCAAAAATCTTTATAAAAGCCATAAACTTTGTTGGTCTTCTAATGTTTTTTAAAGAATTTGACGGGCAATTTTTATTTTTTTTTTTGAAAATCATAAGAGTGACATAATATACAGTAGCGAGAATAAAAATGCAACTCCCAATTCCATTTTTTCAATTTGTAATTCATTGATTTTTAAATTTTATTAAAAAGCATCAGTAAGCGTTGTTTGCTTCTCTTTCTACATAATTTTTTTTAAATTTATAAAAAAAAAGTGAACAAATTTAGCAAGAAAAAAATGCAACGCAATGTGTTCAAGATAAAAGTAGGTCAACTAGAGTAATTAAAATAAAAGTTTAATGAAAAATTTGCAAATTGTGAATTTTAAAACAGAAACAGCTGTCAGCAGATAGCAAATTTACCATTATAAGGGCTTTGGAAGAAGGCAAATAAATGAATGAAGTTGCTCATCAATTTAGTATCAACAAATCAACGGTTTGTCGGATTTCATTGTGATATCGTCAAACAAATAACGTGTCAAATGGTAAAAATAGTAAAATTTGACCATCGGAAAACGGCAGTAAATGTTACAAATTATGCAAACGAGCAATTAGGGGTTTTTATTGGCGTCCACACAGCCAGAAACCGATTAAGAGAGGCAAATTTATTAGCTAGAAGACCAGCCAAGAAGATTCTTATAAGTAAGGTTAATAAGAAAAAACGGCTTGACTTTGCTAGACGGTATCTGTATTGGTCAAAAGAGCAGTGGGCCAAATTTTTGTGGAGTGACGAATCAAAGTTTAACTTATTTGGCTCTCAGTGGTTAAATTACATTCGCCGGCTCCCAAAACAAAGATATTCATAACAATTTTGTAAATAAACAACATTCTGTAAATAAGACAAGACACGATGTTGAACATAATATGGCATCGAGTTGCATTTTTTTTCTTGCTGTAAAAAGTAGAGTAACGATGTATTGACCAATATTATGTATAATTGGCAGAAGGCTGGATAATTTTATGTGCTCTGCATATTTTTTTTACACGTGTGTAATGTAAATTATGCATAATTCATAAATTCACACCAAATGATATTGTCATAAGCACATACATACATACATAAATGGCACGCTTACAAGATACATATGTACGTATGAATGTATGTGTTTTTTTAACGTACGTATGCGAGCATGTACATACATACCTACATACATACGTATGTAGATAGACGTTCGTCAATGAATATTTGTAGCATAATTAGAAGTGCAAAGCCTAATTCCACTGTCATCATTTAACATTTACCCTTTTTGTCGTGGCTCGTTAAAAATCAAATTTCATCCTGTATGATAATGATGACATCATGTACTTCGTCATTGTTATAATCATAATTATTAAGACGATTAACATGGTTGTTTTCAACATCAACATACATACATATTTTCATGCCCTTAGATTTAGAGCCTTATTTAAATAGAGGCCGCTTTTCTCCAAATAAAAAAAAATATTAACGATAATATTACAATGGGTAAATTGGTTTAATATGCAAATATTCATTCCTTTTTCTCTCTTCATTTGATGTGTGACTGTGTTTCTGATTCGAAAATACATACATACATACGAACTCTGATAATGCAAACGGGAAATTTCAAATACAATACAAAAAAACACACACATTAGAAATGCGTACAGCTAGCTCTGAGATTCGATGATATTTCATTGGAATTTTGAATTGTTTTAATTATTTTGGTTAATTTAAATATTCAAAATATACAGATGTGAATCATCGTTCACGTTCCAACCCCAAGAATAGTGTTAGAGCAACCAATACCCCTTTTCAATTGCTTAACATTTTAAAGGCTGATTGAGCTGAATGAATGAATTCACAATTAAATTTTGGAATCTCTAATTCAACCATAATAATAAAAAAAATAAGTTACGTAATTATTGTTTTACAATATAACGGGCGTGTATGACATGGGCCGCCGAAAGTAATTTACCATATAAATATTATACAACTTTTAACAAATATACTGTACATATTAGATATAATATAATAAATTGATCTGTTTTATTTTTTTAGAAGCTTGTAGTATATCTTTCGTTTATTTTTATTAAAGGAACCCAAAAAAGAAGTCGATCTTTAGAAATGTTCGCTAAAATCGTAGTTGAGTTATTTCGTAAATCATTGTCATTACGCATTGACTCTACTGTAAATAATAATTTTAAACTTTAGATTGTATATATTTTTGTAAAAATTTACAATACAAGACAATTAGTATTTCCCCCGTTTCAAAGCATATTTTGTTTTAAATTACATGTATTTTTTTTTTTTATTAGATGAGCATTTTATGTACACATTTTACTAATTAGGCATTTACAACAAGTAATAATTACAGTGTTGCGAATTGATGATACAATAGCAAAGCAATAATCACAATATTTAACTCAATCGTAAAAAGAAAGATAATGTCAACTGATTTATGAGAATAATAAAATGTTTTCCCCATTTAAAAAATAGGTCAACAACATCCACGTTTGGCACGCGGCGAATCATATTCGTGCGGATACAAGCCCTACCGCTGTGAAATTTGTAATTACTCAACGACTACCAAGGGCAATCTTTCCATACACATGCAATCGGATAAGCATTTAAACAATATGCAAGAGTTAAACAGTTCTCAGAATATGGTGGCGGCCGCTGTAGCGGTTGCGACTGGTAGTGTAGGAAAATTAGATGCGACGCCAAAAATCAATTTACCGAATACAATAAGCAGTTTGAACCCTCAACAGCAGCAACAGCAACAACAACAACAACAGCAGCAACAACAACCACAACAGACCCACATTAGTGCCGGTGGCCTGCCAACGGCTAGTTGTGGAACATCGGCCGTAAACTTGCAGTCGGGGGGAAATGGAAGCAGTAGTAGTGTTGGCTGCAGTGCCAATAAACCGAAACCATCATTTCGTTGTGATATTTGTAGCTATGAGACATCCGTGGCACGAAATTTACGTATTCATATGACCAGTGAGAAGCATACGCATAATATGGCCGTTTTACAAAATAACATTAAACATATACAAGCTCTAACATTTCTACAACAACAGCAACAACAGCAGACACAACAACAACAACAACAGCAAGGCAACAATTTTATGCCAGAAGTGGCTTTAGCGGACTTGGCGTATAATCAGGCACTTATGATACAATTACTACACCAAAATGCTGCAGCAGCTGCCGCACAGGCTCAAACGCATCAGTCCGGTCCCAGTTCGATCGTTGACGGGTCGTCAACCTTAATGCCTCCCAGTAAGGGTGGCACCAAGCTACAAGCCACTTCTCCTACTGCCACTGAAATGGCGCTTTCATCATCATATTCGCCAAAGTCAAATGACTTAAGTTCTGATTTATCATATATCGAGCCGCCAATTAAGCCGGATCTGTGGCCCACGACCTTATTCAGTTGCCTGGTCTGCTCTAACTTCAACACCAACAGCCTGGATGAGTTAAATCAACATTTAATGGTAGACCGTTCTCGGCAAGTAACACCTTGCAGCAACTCCTCCAGTTCCTTGTCCCCAACGCCTAGCAATACGGCATCAAGTTCGTTAAGCACTGGTTCAGGCCCGACTTATTTCGCCGACATAATGATTTTCCAAAATAACAACTACATATGCCGCCTATGCAACTACAAAACCAATTTGAAGGCCAACTATCAATTGCATAGTAAAACTGACAAGCATTTGCAGAAATTAAACTTTATCAATCACTTGCGTGAAGGAGGTGCTTCTAATGAATACAAACTCAAGTATTATCAGCAGCAACAGCAACAAATTGGCGCTAATACTATCCAAATTAAATGCAATTCTTGTGATTTTTACACTAATTCCATACAAAAGCTATCACTACACACGCAGCATATGCGCCATGAAACCATGATGATGATATTCCAACATTTGAACTACTTAGTCCAACAACAGCAGACCGGTAGTGATGACTCCTCCATAAACATGAACAGTGACGCGGCGCCACTAAGTCTGGTAGATGGGGCAACAACATCATCAGGGAAACCAGCATCAGCATCATTATCATCATCATCAGCAATAACAGCAATAGCAACAACAGTAACAACATCAACAACAACCTCATCATCGTCATCATCATTAACATTATCATCACCAATATCAGTAACCGCTACTAAACCACCATCAACCGTTGAGTGTAACAAGTCATTGCTCTGTCATCTGTGCAACTTTAAAGCTAATTCATTGCTTGAAATGATACAGCATGTGAAGAGTATACGTCATTTGCAAGTTGAGCAGTTTGTGTGTCTGCAAAGGCGCAGCGAACAACTGGAGACACCCAATCTGGACGATATTTTTAAGCTGTGTGCCAAGTCTCATCACAACAACGACTCAATGATGCCGAACGTAACATCGACTTCTTCTTCTTCTTCTAACACCATCGATATCAAAAGCAGCGGTTCATCGTTCTGTTTTTCCAATTTAGTTGAATCAGAAAATGAAGGTAAGTTCTCCATTCTGATCATTTCTTCTTTCTCTCTTTTAAGGGAACATGTGCAACAAGAAACATTATTATTACTTACGCTACGCACACATTAACATTTAAAAAAATTAAACATTCGAATGAGAAACGTTCGCCACTTCAGGTCATTAAATCATCTAAAGTGTTGTGTGCGTGTGTGTGTGTGTGCGTTTGTGTATTTGCCATTAAAGGGGGAAAAAGACAGGAATTATTAAATAATCGTATCAATCGTATTGCTGCTTGTGAAACGTCATTAATTATTCACAATCCAAATGGTACAACAATTTATTATTAAGTTTCGGATTTGCACTTTTCGATCTCTCCAAATACTAAAAGTTTCATTTTGAATAAAATGATTATAAATAAAATATTTTTCATCGACATCTTCAAAGTTATTATTAATGTATATTTGTATGTTTGTATGCGCTTATGAGAGTACGCATATCTTGTGTCTGCTCTAAAGTTATTCCGAGGTATTAATTGATCGTACAAATTTAAATTATATTTGTTCTTACCGAACAGATGCTTTGAAAATTTGTTTAAAATCATGTTCCATTGCTCTATTACATTTTGTTATAAAATAATAATAAGGTGTAGTAAAGTTAAGTTTATATATAATTTTTATAAAAGACGGCTTCAGTGTAAATCAAAGTTTTATAATCAATTTGCATAAAATTATTTGAGTGAAACAAATGCACATAAAAACCATTTGTATACAAAAAATTACGTATACTACACGAAAGTTAAAAGTCAGGCTGTAATCCCGATTATGGCCTATTGGCCATTCGACATTACATAATATCGTATGCGAATTAACGGAAAATAACTTTACGACCGGAATTTATATTTGCTAATAGCATTTAATAATGATATAAGTTTTGCTACATGTGGTAACGTTACACGAAAGGTCTTGGTCGAGTTACGGTCAATTCGCGCAAAAGGCCAATTATAAATTGAATTAAAGTGTATAAAAAAGTATTAAGTCTTTAATAAGTTCTAACAAATTTTTTATTTTTTGAAATCACCTTCATTAAAACCTTTCAAAGAAATTTTTTTCTAATGCTCAATACCTCCCAATAGGTCGTAGTTCTGGGTAATTTGATAAACGAGTACCACTGAAGCAGCGTTGCCATTTGCCAAGTTTTTTCTACAAAATTCAATTTAAATTTTTTTTCAATAAATTCAATAATAATAACACGAAATATTTACATTTTTTAATAAAATATTGTGTATTTTATTAGTCCCGGACAAAAGTAGCCAGCAGAGGGTACCGGTCTCCGGTATTTCCTTTAAATATTTTGGTACTTTTGTAGAAAACAAGTTTTTTTTTTTAGTAAAAAGAAGTATTTTCCCCAAAAATAAAAAGTTTTTTTTACAAAAAATTACTGGCAACGCTGCACTGAAGTGTTTTTGGTAAAGTGATTAAAAAATGATGTTAGCTTCGGTTTTGAAGTTACCATGTTATATGGCAAATAATTTCTTTGGTTTTGATGAATTAGATACAATTGAAGCTATAGTTCTAGTCTTTGTCAACGATTACGATAATGTCATTACGAGAGCATTATTACCCTTGACTCGCTAACAATTTATACAGCAAAACTGTACATTTTTAACATTAGAGACGAAAGCCATAGTTGTAATTCCTGTAATTTTTTTAATTTGTTATAAATTATTTTGCTTTAATACGTCATAAATAGAATAAAAATATTTGAGATTAGTAGGGTCGGTCAATTTCGGTATTCTAATTTTACAAAAAAAAAATAATAATATTTTTACTTTTACTACACCTTTTATAATTGTCTTGATTACAGTTCAACGAATACTTTATGATATTTTACTTGTATGTGAAATAATTTCATGCTTGCCTACCATGTACAGTAGTATACAAAAAATTAATACACCTGAGTGTCAAATAGTTTAAGAAAGAAAGTACATATATGCATGAGCTCTTTTTTTATTTATTTTATTTCTAGATAGTTTTTAATACAAATACAAATGTTGAAGACATTTTTCTTCCCTTTTTTTTTATCATATCTTATATTATAAATGAAGTCGCTGTGGTCTAGTAGGTAGTGTGTTGGCTTATTAGACGAAAGGCCCGAGTTCGAATCCCAGGCCAGACATCAAAAACAAAATACAAAAAGTATTTCTTCAGCGACTTCCTCTCAGCAGATTTCTGGCAAAAACTCTGAGAGTAAAAATTGCCATGAAAAGTTTCTCAAAAAATCTGTCGTTCGGAGTCGACTTTAAACTGTAGGTCCCGCCACTCATGTATAAAATTAACGCACACAACATGAGTGGTGTTGAGAAGCTAGGCCGTAATCCTGACGAAGGGTTGGAATGGCCAATTATGTATGTATGTATGTATATTATAAAAGAATACTGTCCACAGGGAATAATGCTGACATTTTATCGTTCAATAATAAAATAGACCATATTTCTGATCGAACTAATATTATAAAAAAATCGTAGTAAAAACATCTTAACGTCAATCCTTGTTCAAAATAATATTAAACTTGCCACATTCTACTAAATCCGTTATGATTTTTCGATCCGTATATTGACTTTCATATAATCCGTATAATTAAATGTATTTACCTCCTCCTGTATATTGTGGAGCGAGATGATATTAATTGTAATAGTGTCGGTATAAATGTTTTTACTGTAACAGAATTTATTTTGAACGGTTTAGGAAAATTGTCAGCGTAAACCACTGTATGTGTTGGTGGATACAGAAATAAAAATTTAAAGTAACAAACGAGAGGAGCAGAAGACATCAGTTGAATAAATTTTAAACAACTTTTAGAGCCTGCACATTCATATATTTAATTCTTTGAAATGATAATAGCATTGGCGGTGATCTTGGAAACAGAGAATTGAGCACAATACATGTATTTATAAATATCTACGTATTTATGTGTGTTCTGAATTTCAGTGCATTGATATCCACACAATGTGAAGCAAACTATTTGGCCAGGTTAACCAAGGCACAGGCAGGCTCTATAAATGTTGCTGGAACAATGTATCAACAACCATCGTCATCATCACCTTCCGCAACATCGCCACGAACATGATAATTACCAAGAAGCAAAGCAAAAAGAAAAAGCACCAACAAAAACAATGCACAACAAACACCCTTACTTGCCATCATCCGTAAAGGACTCGAAAGTAACAAGACAATGTCATGCAAAAACATACACAGGCATTTATCCATAATTCAAGATTTGCAAACTCTTGTTATTATTCGAACGGAGAAAGAGCAAAAGCTAAATCATATTACAAGCAAGAGTATATTATTCATTAAAGATTATGAATGGTTTAGCATACGATGGTTGAATATGAAAAAAACTTGATTTTGTTTAGAGTCGTAATAGTATTTTCTCTACGATTAATCGGTTAATTCGTTCAAGCCAATGGAATTCGATTTTATATTACATTTTTGGGAAAAATGATTTTTGGACTCAATATTAAAAAGTTATCGTAGTCATTTTGGGGGAAATATTGTTGCTAGAGTTATTGAGAATATTCGATATGAAATGTAGTCTCCAAAATAATAATCACTATTAATCGGTATTTATGCATATTATTCGTTTTCGAATAATTGAAACACTAACATTATAATCTTTTAACCAATTTTTTTTTTTTTTCAAAGCTTTTTTTTGTTCGTTATAATTTCAGGAGTATAAAAAATGTATATCTTCTTTTATTATAAGTACTTTTTGTTATTGTAATACTAAGGAAAAGAATGATGGACACAACGATTTCTTTGCACCCACACCTAAGCAAGTATTTGGAATTCTTTTAAAACATGTATTCCTTTTTAGTTGTTGATTATAATTATATACATGGGTATCTGTAAAGATTTTGCATTTAGTATAGATATTTGAAAAGGCAATGGTAGAGTTAAAGGCGGTTTATAGAGTTGCTCTACACAAACATATAATTGAGAGTAGAATAAATTTTTTGGAGCTTAAAGCAATTCTATTCGAAACATTATGAAAAAAAATAGTAAATAGTAAATAAAGTCTTATTCTCCTTATTGTATTATCTGACATATTATTAATAAAACATTTTCGGGATTTACATATATATGTAATCTAATTCAACTGAGTCGACTCGTAGAACTTTTTGGGGGTAAAAAAAAAATTAACAAAAAATGATTTCACTAAAATTAAACGCGTGTAAGATAAACAAAGCAAGTCTCCATAGTCTAGTAGGTAGTGTGTTGGCTTATTAGACGTAAGGCCACGCTTCAAACACCATGTCAGACATCAGAACGAAAATATGAAAAAATATTTCTTCGGCGACCTCCTGTCTCTTTACTCTGAGAGTAAATATAATTGCCATGAAAAGTTTCACAAAAATCTGTTGCTCGGAGTCGACGTTAAACTGTATAAAAATTAACGCAAACAACATGAGTGGTGTGAGAAGCTAGGCCTTAATCCTGACTGAAGGGTTGTAATGGTCAATTGTGTATATCTATGTAATACAAACAAGTCGGAAAAATAATTCGTCTCCGATTGCGAATTCCCTGTTTGTTAGGTAGTTAATTTTTGTAATATTTACTTTACTGAATTATTAATCCCATCTCTAATTCCAAAAAATGTTGTTTTATAAGTTTCACTTAAAATAACTAAACCTACCTTTATTGTTATTTATTATTATCTCAACAACATTTAAATGATATTGCGGTCAATAATTATATATTACATATAAGTATTCAGTTCACAGATCTGGATTATTAGGAACACATCTAACTGACCTAGGGTTTCTAAACATCATAAACTATAACGTAAGTTGATAAATAATTTACTTAAAAAGATTTTATTTAATTCTCACAGTTCAAATAATTGACAACAACATACATACATACATATATACATACATACATATATACATACATAATTTGCCATTACAACCAGTGGTGTTGTGGTAATTTTTTTTTTTACCGGAACGCGTATATATAATTATATAGACAGGGCCGATCCTGGGTAGGCGGCCGCTCTGTGCGGTCTCATGTCCCAAATTTAACGGCAGGGGTGATTTTCCATGATAATCCTGGCGGCGGCGTTTTTTTTTAGGTCTCTCAGAAATCATCTTTAGTTCCGGAACGCGTTCCTGTCCAAAAAGGAAGCACCGGAACGACGTTCCGGAGCGTTCCGGCTCGACAACACCACTGATTACAACCCTTCAGTCAGGATTACGACCTAGCTTCACACACCACTTATGTTGTGTGCGTTAATGTTATAAATGAGTGGCGGGACCAACAATTTAAAGTCGACTCTGAACGACAGATTTTTGAGAAACTTTTAATGGTAATTATATTTACTCTCAGAGTAAAGAGAGAGGAAATCTCAGAAGAAATATTTTTTTCATATTCTCGTTTTGATATCTAAACTGGGGTTTGAACCGTGGTCTTACGTCTAATAAGCCGACATCCTACCTACTAAACTATAGCAACTTTAATGCCAATTGAAAACAACTCTCAAGTAGTTAAGCGGAAATAGTTTCTTAAACAACCGTGCTAAAGTATACATTTTATCAACAAGATTTTATATACATATATTTACGTACATAAGTTTGACAAAAGTGATGGATGGAAATGTATGTATTTTAATTTGGCGGATGGTAAATATTTTTTTAAACCTATATTTATCTAAATATATTTAAATTATTTGTAGGTCATATTTTTAGTAATATAATTTGATCTAATACCGATATTCTACTGAAAAAGCTATTTATTAGTATGTAGTTGAAGTAAAACTAACGCTTAATAGAAAGCACTTGATATACATTCACTTATCACACAATTCGCATATAAATAATATTAAAGTTAACTTATTTCTTTATACATATATGTAAGTACATATGTATGCAAATGAAAAAAAAAACTTTGTAAATTTATTTGGTTCATATATCTACATATACATATGTACATATATTTGCCGGTTTAGTTCTTGTTGGCTGTATGGTTCATTGGCTGATTGGTTTATTCTTTAGTTGGATGGTTGGTTTACTTGACCCTTAAGGAAATTATTACAAATTACTCAAGAATGCGAAAATGATTATGTGTATCCAACAAATTTGCAATTAGTGCCGTTGTGCACACTCACTTGCTCACGCATTTATTCCGAATGTATGTGTACTAACGAACCAGCATACAAATAAATGTAGCGTAGCATACTATCGATCGATCCAGCGATGCATATTATTGAATATTTTTAAGCTTCGATTTTGAAATAAAGTACGCATATACGTACGTATATATATTATATATGTAGATATATATATATATATATTGAATGAACAGACAGATGAACAGACAAACAGAATGCCTGAAATATAAGAGAAAAAAAATGATGGTCTTGCGCGTTCATTCCACCACCACAGCCATCATCGTCATCTTCATCATTACTATAACTACAGCGGCACAGAATCAAGAGTAAATTAATGTATTCGTCTATCTAGCTATCCATCCGTCCAGTTAAACCAAAAGGAAAACATTCATACAAACCAAAACTAACTTATAATCATAATGGAACAATAACGTGTAGGTGCCCAGTAATAATACGAAATGCTTGATTTTATTGCTTAAGGAAAACCAATTACATTTACAATAACAAATCAGAAAAAAGCCTTTAAAGTTAAAAAAAAAAAAAGGAATTAGCAAAATTTTGTCCGTCTTTCTAAATTTTGCTCATTGCCATGGGAGCATAAATCACTTCAAAATATTGAACATGTATTTGTCGTTATATATATGTATGTATGTATATGTTATTACTTTTTATTTTTTTAATATTGAATCGATTTAAGCGATTCAGAATGCAAAATAACATTGATTTAAAAGTCATTACACACTCTTTTTGATCAGAATGTAGGTTCTGGCATACATACATACTCGGAAAGGTCAACTGCATACGGTTGTGCAGTAAACAATAATAATGAAGCATATTGAGTCATTCATGAAGGGCTTTCAATCCTTAAATTGAAATAAAACAGAGTGTGTGTGAAATATTATCGTTTCAAACACCTATTGATGCTATGATATGTGAAATATAACATCGTTTCTCCGGCTCCGGAGCGCATTCGAAATGGGATATTTTCCATTACTCTGGCGCATAAATCATTTGACCGATGGCATGGATTATGTTGGCATTGAGGATCGATGAAATCCGTAGCTTAAGAAACGGGGGTCAAATTGTACGACCTCAGGCATCAGCTCACATTACCTTCACGAGAGATGTCCATAAGCTCAAATCACTCGTGCAGAACCTCTAGTGTAGCATATGAAACCATATATATTGACACCATCAGTTTGTAATTATCTAGCCATAGTGCTCGCCGTTTACAGTATTGACCTGGCCAATGTCGTTTTCAAAAAAATATGCACCGATAACGCCGTCAGCCTAAAATCTATCGTATCACTCAAAGTTTTACAATTTGCTTGTTCACGTACCCATCCATTCAGAAATCGGCGTCATCGGTGAAGATGATTTTTCGTCCAAAAGTTAGAGTCAATTGTCAACTGCCCCAGAGCACGTTCAGTTGAAGGGGTGCAGGCCCAAGTCACGACTCAAAATCCGATCGAATTACAAAAAAATTTTATATTAATTTCATAAAATCACATCTTAAGTCTTCCAGCAGCACCCATATCGTATCTGCATTCGAGCTAATGCCCCTGTAAGTTGTATGAAGAAAAAAAAAATACAGTTATGGTAAAATTGTAGTCGCCGTAGTGTAGTAGGTAGTGTGTTCGCTTATTAGTTGTAAAGCCTGGCTTTGAACCCCAGGCCAGGCATCAAAACCGAATTATGAAAAAAATATATATTTCTTCGGCGACTTCCTCTCAGCAGATTTCTGACAAAAACTGGAGGAGTAAATAAAACTGGCATGAAAAGTTTCTCAAAAATCTGTTGCTCGGAGTCGATGGTAGGTCCCGCCGCTCATGTATAAAGTTAACACACACAACATGAGTGGTGTGAGAAGCTAGGCCGTAATCCTGACTGAAGGGTTGTAATGGCCAATTATGTATGTATGTATGTTAAAATTTTACTCGTGTATTAATCATTTCAAGCTTGTTTTTACAAAAAGATCCATTGATTGACCTTGGGAATTTCAGTCAACAAATTACCTTAACCATAACTTTAATCACTGGGCATAGAGTATGTATAATGTGCAATACTTACAATTTTGCATTGTATTGCAAAATTAATTAAAAAAATAAAAAGAAACAATTTTATTACAAATTGTGTTTTGTAGGTATGCCTACAGTGCTGATTTTGTATAACAATCGGATTGGGAAATAATAGTCAATTTATTTTATATATTGCATGGACATACTTAGTATGTACATATAAAAAAATATTCGCATTCCAAACAAAGTTGTATTCGTCTCAAATGGTTTTGCATGCATAATTGTTTTATATACATAATTGGTCAGGATTAGGGCCTAGCTTCTCACACCACTCATGTTGTGTGCGTTAATTTTTATACATGATTGGCGGGACCTACAGTTTAACGTCGACTCCGAGCAACAGATTTTTGAGAAACTTTTCATGGCAATTTTATTTACTCTTCGAGTTTTTGCAGAAATCTGCTGAGAGGAAGTTGCCGAACCTGGGGTCTTACGTCTAATAAGCCAGTTGCGGTTCTATATCATCCAGTTATATATCATTTCATTCATAAAATTTTTATTGTAATAGTTATTAGCCAGCTGTTTCACAAGAACTACTTCCAACGCTCATCTGAATCCTAGCATTTCGGCGGATTTCCTCTCACCGGTTTGTAATGCAACATGGAATTGAAAAAAGAAAAAATAATTCAAAAAATTCTTCGCTTTTAATTGAACAAAAGAGTCCAACTAAAATTTTCTACAGAATTTTGCTGGGAAATATTTATTTAAATATGACGACTGATAATGAATGATAGAGTAGAGTGGATTGGAGTAGTAGTGGGGGGGAGTGAAGCAGTTTTGAGCTGAGTTCATTGCAAACGTTGCAGAAAATGCTTTATAGCTAATGATAGTTATCTTGGTGCAGCAGTCATAAGGATGAGAATAATGCAGGCAAGAAATTAAACAAAAGCCAAAAAATATAACTTAAAAAAAAAAAAAAAAAAAAGTTAAAAGGAAAAAAGCATGTCTAACACAGCACAATGCCTAGAATCTATGCATTGTTCCTGAGTTCGTACATGTACCCAAAAATATGTATGTATGTATATGAATGCATATACATACATATATACATATATATACATACATATATAGGTATAACACTATAAGTGCTCCTGAGGTATGGTATGCACCTCTTGAAATGTGGTGCAGTACAGACGGCACGGAGCAACGTGGTGATGGTTGTTTAATAAAATGTGTTATTGTTTGGTGTTTGCCATGGTTGTTATGGTTTTGTTTTTGTTACGTGTAAGCGTTGGTGTTGGCAATGCCATTGCCACTGATTGTTACTGTTAATGCAGATGCGTCGTTATTTACTGGATGTTGTCTTTTGTCTCGTCGTCGGTTTTTCTTTTGCCTGTCTGTGTCTTCATGATTATTGTTTGCTGTTAAAACTAAAACTTTTGAATTCAGGCGTTTGAATTTCAGAGATTTTTTTCACTTTAATTTCCATTTATTTTCCCCTCTTGTATTTGACATGGTATTGAATTGGTTATGTTGGCGATTGTGGTTATGCGGTTGAGGTTGAATTTTTTATTTTTTTTTTATTCAATGCAATCAGGCGGTATGAAAATTTATACATATTAATTCTTTTCTTGTATATTTTTTGAAAGAACTTCAAAATAACTAAACGTGAATACAAAATACATGTAACTATTAGAACTCCCTAAAGAAGCTGAAGATGATAATGAGAAATGAACAAAAATTATTAATATGTATGTAATATGACCATAATAATTGGTAAAAAAAAAAATTGTTAAAATCTATCAATGAAATTTGAACTGAAATTATAAACATAAGGGTTAGGGTTAAACCTAATCCCACTCAAAATAAATCAAAATAAAGTTGTTTGGACTAATAAGCCCCTAAACCCGAAACGAATCTGTATATCTGGAATAAAATGTCTAAAGTTTTGTTAAAAAAAAATTTCGATTTTTATAACAATAAGGCAAAAGAAATTTCAATAAGTAGAGAAATATGTAAATCATATTTAAGAAACTGTGGTGATTTTCGAAATAGCAGTTGGGTTATATATGTACATATTAACAGGACTTTTATGATTGCTTGCGAGTGGAACATGATTCTAAATATACATATATGTATATTCTAAACCCTTTAATGCTTTCGTTATACTATAAATATAAATTCTTTACAAGAAACTACTCCTCGGCGGAGATTACTAGCGATTTCAAAATTTCTAATCATGTTGCTATATGTATATAATATTCATCTTTGAAAGTAACATTGTGACCAATTTGTCCAGTCAGCCTATAAAACGCACCAACAGTAATTTTCTGTACATGAAATGGTGTTTGAACAAAGACTTGTGAATTATTCGCACTCCAAATTCGATAATTCCGTTTATTTACGTACGTATTGAACCAAAAGTGGACTTTAGCGGAACACAACATATTGAAAAGAACTTTAATAAGTCTATCCATAATAAAGTGTCAAACCAAAGCAACTACCTGCTATTAAATCGGTTGTTAAATAGATTAGTATGTTCAACTCAAAGTTATGAACTCAAAAAACCTCGTATTGAAATATATCACCATTTAGGGCTTTTTAAAAGAAAGGAACAAGAAGTAGAGAAACACTTTTCTTGTATCAAATAATCGATAATTTTTTTTTTGATTCAGCCGCATATCATAACAATGGTAAACTATTTTAAATAAATGAATGAATGAATGAATAAATGAATGGAATTTCAATGTTGTAATTTTACAATCATTCGGTGTTATCAGGAATAAAGAATCTCCACTCTTGGTTTATTTCCATTGATTTATTTAATTGATCCAACCGACGACGATAAAAGTCCATTTAGTCCATTTATAGGCAATTTTAGATGAAAATATCCGCCACCACCAGAAATCGAACAGAGACGAACTTATTGTATTTCTAAAAAGGAATCGAGTTAAAATTATTCTCCAAATCGCACAAAAGTTATAACATACATACAAAAGAAGACTGAAAGTTTAATTGACCAAAAGGAAGTTATACATCATTTTAGAGTAACAAATTTATCAGTTAAATGTTTGTTCGTTTTAAATTTTTTTTTCTGCTGAGGAGGAGTAAATGCACCTAAATGCAATATAGGGGAAGTCGTCACTATCCCGTGTGTGGGGCCCTCACCCACTAAATCTCCCCATCCTCTTTTGAAGTCTTTGTGCTCGCCCCGGAACTACTGTAGTATTACTTCGAAGTGGAGCCCCTCTGGCCCGTTTATATCTATATCCGCCTCCGGGTTGCGCAACAAAATCTCAGAAGGTGTTTAAACATCCATTCTAATTCTCTCTTCCAAGTCAAGTTTCTTAAATTTTAGCAAGACTTTGACATAACTAGCTATTGCAATTTTCTTCGCTGTTCAAAAGTACATCGCAGAAGTTTTCGACAGTACAAACGCGGACTTTGGCCTCAAGATTCCTTCTTTCTAAACTCCATCTCTCACAATGAAAGAAAGTGTGTTCTGCGTCATCAATCGACGCATCATCATAAATGCAATTTGGTGGTGTCATCTTCCCCATTTTAAATAGATATTCATAAAAATAACCCTTTCCGGATAACAACTGTGTTAAATAGTAATTAAACTCACCAAATTTCCTCTCAACGCCAAAATCGTCCTCGGAGATTTTAATGCGAAGGTCGGGCGGGCAGGTATCTTTGGCCCCACTGTCGGACAGTTCAGCCTCTACGCGGACGCTACCTCCAATGGTATGAGGCTGATCGATTTCGCCGCGACGCGCAACATGGTAGTATGTAGCACCAGCTTTCAGCATCTCGACATTTATAAGTCCACCTGGATGTCCCCCGATCGATCAACATCCAACCAGATCGATCATATTGTGATTGACGGAAGGCACGTTTCCAGTGTACTAGATGTGCGTACATTCAGAGGTCCAAACATCGACTCGGACCACTACCTTGCCATAGCCAAGTTCCGATTGCGCATTAGCGCCTCGAGGTCTGCGCACTCTAGTACATTGCGAAAGCTGGACGTTAAGAAGCTGCGATCACAAAGGACAACTGAGGCGTTCTCCGCTCAACTGTCGGATAAGCTCCGTCGCTCCCCATCCAACATTACCCGAGCGCCCACCCCAACGAAATCAATGGTACGACGAGGAGTGTCGCGAGGCTGCTGCAGCGAAAAACGCCGCATACAAGAAAACGCTGCAGTCAGCCGCAACGCGAGCCATTGTCGAGACCTATAGAGAGAGGAGAAGGGATGAGAGACGCCTTTTCAGACGCAAGAAGAGGGAGCAGAAAAGGCGTGAGCGCGAGGAAGTCGAGATGGATAGGTGTAGGAATGATGCACGAAAATTTTATCAAAAGGTTAAGCGTCTAACCGAAGGTTTTAAGCCCGGAGCGTCCTCCTGCAAAGATGAGAACGGAAACCTGATAACAGACTCGCAAGGGGTGCTGAGGTTGTGGAGGAAACACTTCTCTACTCTGCTGCAAGGTGATGACGACAACAATACCGCCTTTAGAGATGATGTTCCGAACCCGATCGACGATGACGGCGTGCAGATTCCGCCGCCTAGCCATGAAGAGGTCAAAGTCGCTATTATACATCTTAAAAACAATAAAGCGGCGGGTCCTTATGGCCTCATGCACCAGCTTATCTAAAAAATATGGCTAGAGGAAAGTATGCCCAACGATTGGAACCTCAGTGTCCTCTGCCCTGTCCTGAAAAAGGGAGACCCTACGATATGCGCCAACTTCAGGGGTATAAGTCTTCTCCCTATCGCATATAAGGTTCTTACAGGCGTATTGCGTAGGAAAGGACCTCTCCAAGGCGACCCCTTATCATGCGACCTCTTCAACTTCATCGTGGAGAGTATTCTGCGAAAGGCTACTTTTCAAAAAAGTGTCCAATTGCTTCCGTACGCTGACGACATTGACATCATAGGGCGTACCAAGCGAGATGTTACTGCTGCCTTTAGTGCTATTGAACGGGAGTCTAGTAAGATGGGTCGGGCAGTAAATGAGGGTAACAAAAAGTATATGTTATCGACAAGTAGAGACGCGCGGCGTATTGATTCTCAGATTACGGCCGATAACTATACTTTTGATATGGTCAAGGAGTTTATTTATCTTGGCTCCGCCGTTACCACCAGAAATGATGTCAGTCTAGAGATCAAGCACAGGATCACTCTTGTCAACAGGTATTATTATGGTCTCAGTAGGCGATTGAGTAGCAGAGACCTCTCGTGCGACAAAACTAACACTCTCCAAGACGCTCATCCTCCCCGTGCTTCTTTATGGCGCAGAGGCATGGACCCTATTAAGTACAGATGCAGCAGCCTTGAGAGTGTTCCAGAGAAAAGTCCTACGCAAGATCTTCGGTCCAGTGCGAGTTGGCGATGATTTCCGTATCCGATCAACGACGTAGACGTTGTACAGCGTATTAATATCCAGCGGCTGCGCTGGCTCGGCCATGTCGTTCGAATGGAGGAGGATGCTCCGGCGAGACGGGTATTTGATGCGGGAATCTGCGGAAGTCGGCGAAAAGGACGACCTTGTATCCGTTGGAAGGACCAAATCGAGGAAGCCCTGTCATCGATTGGTGTGACCAACTGGCGTAGGCGCGCAAGAAGCAGAGGCGCCTGGAAGGATGTGTTGCGGCAGGCCGAAATCCGTTAAACGGGTTGTTATGGCAAATTAAATATAAAAATAAAAAATAAATATAAATTTCCTCTCAATACCGCGGGTAATATCTGGGAGAAGTTTTGCCGTCCATCTGCCACTTGTTTCAGTATTCCATTTCTCTTGACAGTGTTGTATGGTTTGCTTTCTGACGTCGTCGACATTTACAGTGTCTTCCGCTCGCCTGCCTGTAGACCTACAGGTATTACACCACTGATTACCAGTATTGCTAATTTAGATACAGTCCTATATGCCGATGCCACTGTAAGTGCAGTGGTTCGTTGTACCGATGATACAATTTTCATTCTACAATCGGCCTTTAATGCTTCTGCCCACATCTCACTACCGTAAAGCAGAATAGAGTCCGTAATTGCCATCATCAATCTGCGTCTGCTCTGTACAGGACCACCAATATTGGGCATAAGCCTTCTAAATAAGGAAATAAGCTTAGCGGCTTTGGTTGCAGCGTGTTGGATCTGAGCCCAGAACGTCAGTTTAGGATTTCAGCGGGCAAATAATTTGCTTTTTATTATTATAAGTGGACAATAAGGTCGAAGTGAGCGTTAAACTAAAGGAAAGATCATCTTACCTTTAACTTTTAAAGTTAAGTTTATGTTTGAACTTACCATATACTTATTATACTTATACGTATATGGTTTTTTTTTTTTAACGCGGTGAAATCATCTAGCATAAAAGCCTCGAGAAGTATGAGCCCTAACACGCTAAAACTACTCAATTTACTACCACTGAACTACTACCCAGTAGAACTACTCACAAAGTGGGGAAGCTATTAAACCCAAACGAATCAAGGCAAGTTGATTCTTCTAAGGATATCTAGTCCACAAAGTTAAACTTTAATCAATTTTAATCTAATTAGAAGTTAAAATATCTACTATATCTACCAAAAACTACAATCTATGCTACTCTTCCCTTAATTAAAGTGAGAAAGTGAAAAATTGGAAAAGATTTTACACCAAGAGAGATCTTTTTGAGCATGTAATAAGTTATAAGAAAATATTCGTTTCTTTAAGGTAAATGCCGTCAGTCACTATAAAAAGCTAATTTTTGATTCTCATCTATCATTAAGAAATCCGTTTATAATGAACGTTGCTAAGCAAAAAATCTCTGATGTTATTGATTTCGGTGTGACAAAAAACATCTATAGAGGAGTAATACGAGCGGAGCCTTTACTAGATTTAATTAATGTATAATACACAGTCTTTTGTAATCATCATGCAAGCTCGTTGGCACTTTAAAGCACCGTGCAACCAGAGACGAAACGGAATTTAACAATTGCCGGTTTAATGTGAAACGGACAGCAAATATTACCGAAAAAGTATTTCGGTCTCTCTCTGATTGTCTGTCTGTTTTGTTCATTTATGTTCTTTTAGTTTTCGGGGCGGGTTTTTATATTGGCGCGTGTGTGAAACTATTAATAAATAATAAAGAGAACTAAAAACAATAATAATTTTTAACTTTTTTATTCAAGAAATTAAAAAATATTGGGAACTTTCAGCAAGAAAAATATTTTGTGAGCAGTACGTCTTATTTTGATCTTGTAATGTTTAGCTTCTTAATTACCTCTTGCACAAGAAACTGTATTCATTGTGGCCGAAAATCAGCCACATTTCGATTAATAATTAAATATTTAGGAATTTTTTAAATTTTCAATGAAGAAATTCAAAAATATTCCAAATTTTCCCTTTTAATTTTTCTACTTTATCCGCCTGTTTTCACTTTGATATCTGTTGCTTCTAACACATTTGCTTCGCAAAACTTATAACATTTTTATTTCTCCCTCTAACTAAACTGGCAATGCTGCTGTTTTGAGCGTTTTTCAATCTTCATAATTATCGTCTCTGGCTGCTCGGTGCTTTAAAGTAGACTGACAAAAATACATTGAACTACTACTGAACTGGGTCATTGCGTTTTCAATTTTCAAAAATATTTGAGTTGGTTGCTCAATAGTACATGAAGACGTTTAAATAAGTAAAATTCAAAAGAATTACCTTAACGGATACCGAGACACCCGGTATGCAATAGGCAGACTTGTAGGGAGCACCAAGTCGCCGTAGTCTAGTAGGTAGTGTGTTGACTTATTAGACGCGAAGCCATGGGTCAAATCCCCGGTCACACATCAGAACGAAATATGAAAAACTATTTCTTCGGCGACTTCCTCTCAGCAGATTTCTACCAAAAACTCTGAGAGTAAATGGAATTGCCATGAATAGTTTCTCAAAAATCTGTCTTTCGGAGTCCACAGTATAAAATTAACACACACAACATGAGTGGTGTTGAGAAGCTAGGCCGAAATTCGGACTGAATGGTTGTAATGACCAATTATGTATGTATGCAGAGAACACCAAACGCATAGCTTTAAAAGCTAGTACAATTATATAAGACTTCATCGAGAAAAAAAATATTTAGTAAAATATATACTCAAATCCTCAAACATATTACACATTATGGCCTGGTACGAGTTATATTAACCCTTTCAAGTCCACTAGGTCATGACAGGCAAAGTTATAATTTTGTCTATTTAGTATGATTCATTAGACGTTCAAAAGACATATTTTAAAACTAAACTAAAGATCTTTTAAATTTTCTTTTAAATTTTCGGTTTAGGACATATGTGTCTCTGTGGTCGTTAAAGGGTTAAAATGCCAGTAATACCTAAACCATCCTTACGCGTTCCGAATTTTAATTGGAGAAGAAATGATGCAAAAAAAACAGTTTCTTAGTTGAACATTTAAACAATGTCTGATCGCTGTATACGTTAACGAAAAAAAATAGACCCGCGATCCGTCTTTTGCGAGATCAAACCAAGAAAAGCTGTAGGTATTAGTAAAATAATCAATCAAATAATACCTCGTGTATGTAAATGAATGAATGAAAATTATTCAATTTATTTTAAAGGATATTACAAACATACTTGGCCATTTCTACAACCCTTTAGTCAGGATTTCGGCCTAGCTTCTCATACCACTCATGTTGTGTGTGTTAATTTTATACATGAGTGGCGGGACCTACAGTTTAAAGTCGACTCCGAACGACAGATTTTTGAGAAACTTTTTTATGGCAACTTTATTTACGCTCAGAGTTTTTGCCGGATATCTGCTGAGTGGAAGTCGCCGAAGAAATATTTTTTCGTTTTTCGTTTTGATGCCTGGCCTGGGGCTCGAACCCGGGCCTTACGTCTAATAAGCGAACACACTACCTACTAGACTACGGCGGCAACAACTAGATTCTAAATTTTGATGAATGATTCGAATCACTCGAATCATTTATGAGTATTATAAGTATTTTTCTAAATTTATGAATCAAACATATTTCAAATGCTATGAGTTTGATGTCAACGTTGTACGCATACTCATTGCAAACTGTACTTATAAATCAATGTTGTAGTGAGTACGAAGGAATCAGAGTAGTTGAATTTCAATACTGTTGACTCACTCATACTCAAAATTTCATGAGTACTTATGAGTAGCGAAAAAACGATTCATTGCTGATCTCTGATTAGTACCCCAATATGTGTAAGCTATTTTATGAATTTTAAATGATAATTTGTAAAAATAATTGATGTTTTATATTTTTTATTTTCTTAATGTATTTCAATTTTGGAATAAAACAAACAAAAAAATTAATGTTTTCCATAAACCATAAGAAAAATAAGGGAAAATTTCTGATGACTCCATAAATTTAAAATTCAAATGTAAACATTTGAAATTTGCAGACTCTGTATTTATTAGAAATATCCCAGGCCAAACACTCCATTTAACCTATTTGTCATTGAATGTACCAGTTTCGTTTAAAGTTTTCTGTTGATATTTGTGGGAACTTTGGTAGGCAAATTACATCTTCACATTAGTAGCAGTATGATTGTGTTCATTCACTTAATGGAAGTAATAAACCGTTACGAATTCTTAATTATTTCGAACTTTTGGTGAAATTGTTCTTTAGGGCCATTATTACAACTTGCCGTTAAACTTGGGTTTAGTTAAAGTTACCTTTAGCTAAAGGCAACTGTAAAGTTATCTTTAACTTATTTTCGTTATTACAACTTACAGGTAAAGTAAACTGTTTTTAAAAATATGGCAGTCCGGAGCAATGTCAATAAAACTGTTCAATTAAAAAAAATTTTTTAAACGCAGTGGCAACGACCTGCTTCGTTTTTTTTTTGTTTTATATGCTCATTTTGTTTAAATTTGAAGTTGCCATCTTGAAAATATTATATAATATGGCAGGTTCAAACATAAAATTAACCTTAAAAGTTACCGGCAGGATGATCGTCCCTTTAGCTCAACGTTCACTTCTATCTTATTGGGTACTCATAATAATGGAAAACAATTTATCCGCCCCTTAAAATCCTCCCTTTAGTTAACGGCAAGTTGTAATAATGGCCCTTAGAATGTTTAAATACTTTATTTTATTCATTATTTCCTCAATAAATTCCAAACTGCACACATCTGATCCCCATAAACATAAAAAAACATCAATTATAGAGTTATCCATTTCGTGGTTTCAAAAGTAAACGTAAATAAAACACATATAAAATATTTTTTTCATGATATTTCTTTTTTTATTGTAAAGTTTGAACGTTGACATTATGTGTGAAACACTACATCATTTAAATGACCTCCACGCGAAGTGTTGCAAGCGTTGATTCTTTTGAGGTAATTTTCGACCACTTTTTGACACATATTGGGCGGTATCTCAGCCAGTATGGTCCAATCACACCTTCGGACCAAAGAGCGCACCAAACAGTGACTTTTTCTGGATATAATGGCCTCTCTTCAATTACTTGAGGATTCTCAGAGCCCCAAATACGACAATTTTGTTTATTAACATACCCAGCGAGTGTGAAATGTGCTTCATCGCTGAAGAAAATTTTGTTCGAAAAATTGCCGTCCACCGCCTGTTGTTCAAGCACCCATTCCAAGTATCTACGACGTTGTGAATGGTCAGCTGGCTTCAGTTGTTGCGTGAGCTGGACTTTATATGGATGTGCAAAATACGCCATAATGTGCCGTAAGACAGTCCTAATTCCTAAGAACGACGAGGAATCGACACATTCGGGTCTTAGGCAACACTTTCACTTACAATAGCGATATTTTCAGCGGAACGAGCGAAACGATGATGTACATGCCTTTCGATATTTGTAACCACTCCAGTCTCTTCAAATTTCTCCACAATTTTGCCAATGGCTTGCGTAGTTGGACGATTATGTAAACCATAATCTCCTCTTAAAGCACGATATGTGGCTGTGGCAGAATCACCATTTTTGTAGTAGGTTTTGATAATTTTTATGCGTTGTGTGATAGTTAAGCGATCCATTTTCGTCAATGTCAGACTTTCAACTGAAAAGAAAAAAATTGATTTCACAACTTAGTTTGACAGATGTCGAATTCCAGTTCTATACTTTTGAAACCACGAAATGGATAGCCCTATATTTTTACATATTATTGCTTAAAGTTCATGAAATTGCTAAAATATGTATAATGGGGTACCTAGACTTTTTCTGTCCACCAAATTTCTTATAAAATCATAGTTAATTGATCTGTTTCGATCAACAGAGCCTTTCGTTAATTTACTGATGGTATCTTCTTTATAGCGTCTATGTAGCTATGTCTATAGTATTATTTTGAATACACTTCCAACCAGCATGGCGGATATTAAAGTCCCCAAATGTAAAACATCCAGTTGATTCAGCTGTTAATTTATTCAAGTCATGTAGAAAATTTGGACAGTAGACAGAGGTAAACTTCATTTTTATAATGATGAAAATATTGATGGTATCTGCTTTATAGCGTCTATATAACAAAAATGTTGAGCAACATCTTGTGTATAATTTTAAGGTTCTTATATTTGATAATCTGTAGTTTTCTTTGATAAGTGTTTGCGACTTTATTCTACCAGAATTGAGATCCAACGTCATCATTGGTAGTATGCAATATTTTATACAGTAGCAACATTTTTTGTTGTCGCCGTAGTCTAGTATGTTGGCTTATTAGACATGAGGTCTAAATCCCAGGTTAGACATCTCGAACGAAACGAAATGTGGAAAAAATATTTCCTCGGCGATTTCCTCTCAGCAGACTTCTGGCGAAAAAAACCCTGAGAGTAAGTTTCTCAAAAAAATCTCTCGTTCGGAGTCGACTTCAAACTTATGGACAAAATTAACACACACAACATAAGTGGTCTGAGAAACTAGGTCTTAATCCTAACAGAAGGGTTGTAATGACCAATGAGTAAGTAAGTGCGCAGATCTACAGTTTAAAAAAGGAAAAATTGTACATTCACATTTAATGGCTCTTTCGCTCTTGATGGCACCTTAAGCGCTTCGTGGCACCTTAAGCACGTCTCACAAGGATGCGCTAATGTACTACCACAATGTAAAAACACGTAATTTTTTTAAACATAAATTTTTGCAACTGGAGTTTTATTAAACTTTAAACTGTATAAAGCATTCTATACTAAACCGAACATGTTGAAAGCTTATTGCCATGAATTGTCTTTATATCAAGCTTGGCTAGTGCAAATAAGTACAATTAGACTTTTTTAATGTCTTTAACGAAGTGTGTAAAAATTTTATCGTCTTTTAATTTGAATGTCTGGATAGCTTCTTCAAATTCCGCTAGAGAGTTTGGTAACACCTTTGTTCCAAAAGATAAACGTTTGTATTTACCGTTTTCCCCAATAGTTGCATAAGCCATGTGAACTTGTTGGAATTATCTACTACAGTAATTTGTTGTTGTTGTTGTAGCAGTTCGGCTGTTGCTTCCGGAAGCTTCTCCTTGTATAAGATATAATAAGGTTAGTTTTAGTTTATGCCTTTGGTTGGTTGTATGGATGGGATGGGTAAGAGATGGTGTTGTTTGTAGTTGGTTGTGTTAGTGTGTTGTCAATGTCATGTAGTCGGCAGTCCTAGGAAGGCCGCTGTTGTCTTTGGGTTCAGCCATAGGTCTATGCGTCGCAGAGTTGTCGGTTTTGCTGGGCAGCTAAAGATATGCACCGTGTCGTGTGGTGCCAGGTTGCATAAGGAGCAGGTATCCTGGGTTCCCGGGATAATCCTGGCCCTGTAGCTGTTCGAACATCCTGATCTAAGTTGTGCCAGAATGGTTCTCGTAGCCCTTGGTAGCTGCCGTTCAGAATCTGACATAGGTGGTGGATGTTGATTTATGACCCTGTTATGGCTGAGCTCGTATCTGGCCGTCGTGACAGTCGTTTGGTGTAAGGCGTTTTGTGCCTCTCTCACAGATTGTGGATGTGCTATACGTTCCGACGACAATCGGATCTACGCGCCGGAACGACCCGACTCAACATTGGCCAAGGATTGTCAACCCAGCGAAAGCTGTATCAACAGTAATTGGTTGTACTCTTTGCTTCACTTGGATGTCACATGTTGCGTCCACACTAGTATCATCATCATCTCCATCTAGGTCAGATCTAGATCTAGGTTTGGTATAGCAAACGTTTGTTTTTCGAATTTATAAAATCTCTTTCTTCTGCTTAATATTCCAAAACAAATTGCAAGCAGTCAGGCATGGCAGTTAGACTGAAATATTAGAAATAAGATATGTAGATTAAAAAATAGATTATTCGAACTGTTATTAAAAGTAATATTTCTTTATTTTTTTTTAGATTTTTCAAATAAAATGACATTTGATCAGGTTGATGAAAGCGAAAACATTACTAATTTAGATAATGCTGTTAATTTAAGTGCTACGAGGTCTCAGAATGATAATATCGATAAAGCAACTACATCGGCAGAGGCTACAACAAGTGCGGCGGCATCTTCTAGTATACCACCTATTATTTTCAAATGTAATCATTGCGACTTTTTTGGTCAAATAAAACAAGAAGTTGAGCTTCATATTGAGACATCTCACCCGAATGCTGATAATGATGATATTATAAGCATACCCACAAATCCAGTGGCTATTCAGGCATTTCAGGCTGCAATGGCGGCAGCCACATTAGCTGCCGTTAGTCGAGCTGCAAAACCATCCGAAACTCCTTCGCCGACAGTTTCGCCGAACATGGGTGAGACAAAAGAAACGTCTACGCCACTGATCGATGATGAAGATAAAGAACCCGTTGCAATTAAACGTGAGCGGCTTGATACAGTCGAACCAGAAATTGTACCCATGGATATAGAACAAGACAAAAATGTCAAAAGTCTCGCAATGGAAGTTATTGAAACAGAAAATGTTTCACGTCAAGGAAAACAACAGCAAAATATCGGCGTGCAATGTCCTCTATGCCAAGATTTCTTTACGGAGAGAAACGCATTGGAAATACACTTGATGAAAGTTCATAGCGTTAATAAGGACGGTTTGGCACGGCTTCTCTTACTGGTAGATAATAGTTTATGGATGCAAAATGATAACACTTCTAATGTCAGTCGTTCTCAATCAGCTGTTACAGAGACAGCTTCAAGTTCCTCGTCTTCTAAAATCACAAGTGACGCTCCTGTAGCGGCAAATCAACCAACTTTAGCAGCGTATGAGTTACTAGTGTGCCAACAATGCTGTTCTAGTTTTAAACACGAACAACAATTGCTTCAACATGCGCAAAAAATGCAGCATTATACAATGCAACAGGGTGAATATCTTTGTCTAGCATTTAATTCAGTTCGAAACCCATGCACAATGCATTATCCATCTCTTGCTGCCATGTTTAACCACTACAACGATACTCATATGCGATTGGTAATATCCGAACGACACGTTTATAAATATCGCTGTAAACAGTGTTCTTTAGCATTCAAAACTCAGGAGAAATTGGCTACTCATACTCTATATCACACTATGCGCGACGCTACAAAATGTGCTATGTGTCAGCGCAACTTTCGTAGCACTCAAGCGCTCCAGAAGCACATGGAACAGACCCACAATCAAACGGCAACGAATAGCAATAGTTTAGAGTGTACTAGTCCCAGAACTGTTTCGCCATCAGGAAGCGAACAAGAAAGGCCAGCTACGGAGACTAGTCAACCAGTGAGCAATAATGACAAATTTGAAAACGAGTCCAGTAGATCTGTTACACCTGGTCAAGATATGTGTCCACCAACACAGTCACCTAGTTCCAATCAAAACGATCCACAGAACTCCACGTCACCTTCAGTTCAGCAACAGCAACAGTTATCCGCTCTAACAGCATTAATTAACCAGCAACAAATGACGGCACCACCTTCTGATATCCTGCACCATTTACAGATGCAACATCAGCAGTTTCAAAATTTACCGGCTTTGCACAATCTACAACAAATGCAACAACAATTACCACAATTTGCCGCAGCAGTAGCAGCATCCGGCATGCCCCTTAACCCAGTTGAAATGCTAAATCTTATGCAATTTCATCACCTCATCTCACTAAACTTTATGAATTTGGCACCGCCATTAATATTTGGTGGCAATAATACACCATCAAACCCAGCGTCATCATCATCTGTTGCAGGCTCCAACACTACTGCTCCCATAAATATGCCAAATAATAATGCATCCCAAACTTCCTCACACATTGCATCAGCTGATTTGACAACATCATCATCCGCAACGAGTTCCAATACCTCACAGCCGATGACAGCTTTACCGAATGTTGAAGTTAACACACAAATATTGCAACAACAACAACAAATATCACCTGGAGCTTCAACTTCACAAGTAAGCATACATACATACATATATATATTAATTATTATACATTGTACCTATGATAGTTTCAAGCGCTAACATTTTAAAATATTTGTAATTTGTATACAAAAAAAATCCTTTATAGATTGATCTAAAGTAGTTTTGCATGTTTCTCTTATTTGTTTTCCAGTTGCTTAATAATCAGAAACGTGCCCGTACACGTATTACAGACGATCAACTTAAAATACTACGCGCTCACTTCGATATAAACAATTCACCCAGTGAGGAGAGTATTTTGGAAATGTCCCAGAAGGCAAATTTGCCAATGAAGGTTAACAACAATTTAAAATTTGAAAACATTTACAATATTCTTTTAATCCCATTTATCTATCTATTAATTATAAATATGTAACTATTTTAAGTTGAAATTCTTATCGTAATATACTTTTATCATTTATCATTCAAATGTCATTACTGCGGTATGTATATAAATCTTTCGAAATTTTGCGACGGTAATTCGAAAAGTCGCTGATCTGGAGAAAAAAACATACTTCTTACATTTCAAAGCACCACGACGGGCTGTTTTTTTTATCTATATATCTAGTTACTATTATATAATGCAATACTTTTATTAGGAAGGTCTCAGTGCGACCAATATTAAATCCTAGCTTGATTCTTTCTGGGGGCGTATATTCTTTCGTGTTTAACGAAATCGTTTGAACTGCGAACACCACACCGATCGACCAATTGTGGAAAAAATGTTAATTGAGGATCGTCGGCTGAACCGGTGGACGTTAGTTAAACAGATAGGAATTTAAAATGTTCTATGGAAAGCTGTACGCAAGGTTATGCGTACCGCGTTTGCTCACAATTGTATAAAAACTGCGGCATGAAAATGTTTCGAAAAACTGTAAAACAGTAAAAGCAGCGGTCTACAGTAGATTAGAAGAATCGTGTACAAAGATGTGTAGATATTTTCCATCTGCAGTTACGGTCATGGTATCTCTGTTTTGAAATGCACTTGTGATATCACTCATGTTGTGTGCCTTAATTTTATAGTTGAGTGGCGGGACTTACAGTTTAACATCGACTCCGAACGACAGATTTTGAGACACTTTTTCATGGCAGGTTTATTTACTCTCAGGGTTTTTGCTGAGAGGGAGTCGCCTAAGAAATATTTTTTCATATTTTGTTTTGATGTCTGGCCTGGATCTCGAACCCGGGCTTTGCGTCTAATAAGCGAACGCACTACCTATTAGACTACGGCGACTTTGATAGGTTGATTAATTTTGAGCCCGGCCTCCTTAGTTCACAAGTGTGATACTTTTTTTAATAAATAATCTAATAATTTAATCGGTTAAATTAAATTAAATTTTTTAACTTAATTGGTTAAACAACTTATTTAAACCGTTCATTAAATGTTTTCTATTTTTACACCAATAATACATAATTTATCTCGAAACGCCTTAAAATTTTTTTAGTTTAAATGAAATAAACGATTATTTCTGCAATCACAAATATCGGGTGGGCCATCTACCAGTTTAAACTATCGGTTATTTCGCATCTGTCATCGTACGTATGTCATTCTACTCTGTCTTAAAATTCAGTATATTATCTCCATTGAACGTAATGTATCGATTTAGGCTTGAGCAAAGTCGTGATTTATTTTAAATTTATTTCAAAAACAAAGGCAATTGGTTGGAAATTGAGCATAAATCTCGTACAAAATTTGGTCGCAGAGAAGGACCAACAGTGCCCGGTATAAGCAAGTTTATTGCTAAAGTTCGTAAAACTAGTTTCATGGTTGATGCCTCAAGACGTGAGCGCGCTCGTATAGTGCGTACGCCCGAAAATATCGAAACTGTGGCTGAGAGTGTGCGTGAGAATCCATCAACATCAATTTGTCATTGTTCTCAGAAATTGAACACTTCACGCACCAGTTTATATCGAATTTTGGGAAAAGATCTCGGTATGACTAACAAAGTTCAATTGATTCAAGAGTTGAAGCCGAGTGAACATTCGCTTCGTTTTCGGTCCGCTAAATAATGATGATCGACGATGATGTCGATTTTGCCAACAGTGTCATTGCCAAGATATGACCCCATACATTTCAAAAAGTGTACGCACATTTTTCCAATCGAATGAGATACTCTGAGGCCAGACGGCACAGCCATATGAATCAGAGATCAGCAATAAGTATTCAAAAAGATGAGTAGATTCGAATCATACTCATAATTTCTGATACTTGTACGCATTCATATATATTTTAATTTCATGGAACCTCTACTCATTTTCATAGTTTGAAGTACTCATCGTACTCATATTTAACAATACGAATGATGTTGTTGATTTCGATTTCTTTGTCTTTGGCTTTCTTCGTTTTTGGTAAATGCAACAACAACTAAGACTGTAAATTTTGATGAATGATTCGAATCACTCGAATCATTTATGAGTATTATAAGTATTTTTATAAATTTATGAATCTGAATGAGTAGGCGTATGAAGCATATTTCGAATGTTATATGTTGGATGTCAACGTTGTACGCATACTCATTGCAAACTGTACTTATAAATCAATGTTGTAGTGAGTACGAATGAATCAGAGTAGTTGAATTTCAATACCGTTGACTCACTTATACTCAAATGCAATAAAAGAGAAAAATAAAACAAAAGAGAATTAGGATTAGGATTTTGGACTATAATTAATTTTATTGAAATAAATCGCAATATTACCTTATCGGACAAAGGATGAATCAAGAAGAAGGTTTTTTTGAAAGGACAGAAAAACGGAAGCAATATTAGGACGTTTTAGAACCAGTTGACGGTTGCATTCAGCAAATATAACGTAAGCTCTTCACAATTTTCAGCTTTTATTTATAAGAGAAATATGTGATACCGAATAGTTTAAATGTACTGGTATTTAATGCCAAAGGTTAAGTTTGGCATTAACATAAGTTTACATTATCGTATCAAAATTAATAATCAAATAAAACTTAGCCTTAAGCGAACATTTTTTTTTTTATTTATTTCAATATGTTTAATGTTTTACAGGTAGTAAAGCATTGGTTTCGCAATACTTTGTTTAAAGAACGTCAACGTAATAAGGATTCGCCATATAATTTTAATAATCCACCTTCAACCACTTTGAATTTGGAAGAATACGAGCGCACAGGACAAACTAAGGTAATACCACTGACCGAGCAGGTACAACAACAACAACAGCAGCAACAACTTCAGATACCATCTCGTCCATCTTCTGCCCACTCAATTAGCAATATTAGTGAGTATTCTAATCAACAACAAATTCCTCAACAACAGCAAATAGAGCAGAAACAACGTGAGGAAGCAGACACATTGCGCTCTCAGACTTCAAGTGTTGCAAGTACCACCACATTCCCTTTAGATGTGCAAATCAAAACAGAACCTGGTGAAGATTTGATGGCTACATCGAATTCAATGTCAGCAGAGGGTTCAACATCAACTATGGCGACATTTATGAAGCAACAACAGCAGCAACAAAAGTTGCGTTTCAGCAGTATGGAAGCAGCAGAACACGATTTAATGATGATGTCAGATCAGCATTTGTCTTCCGCCGCAGTAGCTGTTGCTACTGCTGCTCAACAACAACAACATGCTGCTGCTGTAGCTGCTGCAACATTTTACAACAATTACGAAGCAAAATCTGAAAGTGAAAGTTCTGATATACATTCTCGCCCACAAAGTCCGAACAGCAATACAACATCCAATTTGTATGCCAGCATGAACGACTTATTGAGTCAACAATTGGAAAATATGCCACACAATCAAATGGGACCACCAAAAAAGTTTCAATTGAACACAAACTCGAATCCTAGCAGCAATTTAAATACCGCTGCTAGTGAACGCATTGCGATTCCTGGAGTTGGCTCCAATAGCGGAAGTGGTAGTGTGGCAGTTGCTGGTGGAATAACAGTGAGCAGCAAATTATTTGAAAAGCATTCTCCGTCAGCACAATATGATACAAACTCGAATTCATCAAACTCTTCAACAACTTCAAGTGGAAAGAGGGCGAATCGAACACGCTTCACCGACTATCAAATAAAGGTTCTGCAGGAATTTTTTGAAAACAATTCATATCCTAAAGACAGTGATTTAGAATACCTTAGCAAACTACTATTGCTTTCACCACGCGTAATAGTTGTTTGGTTTCAAGTAAGTATTATTTTTAAATAACAGAATGCGTTTTTAAAACTCTTCTTATAATTATAAATTGAAATGACGAATTAGCTGGCCAACATATTATCATAGTTTATATTTTTAATTGTGAAAATAGATTCTGTTCAAAAATATGTCCTCATATATAAATAAAGTATTACTCATTCTTCATTGGGATCATAATTAAAACCAAAATTCTAGAATCTAGATACATTTAAATAATTCAATTCAAAAAATAAATCAGTATTTGAAAAACTATACATATACATACATACATATATTTTAAATAACTTGATAGAACAAAATCTATACGTAATGAAATTCAAAATAAAAAAAATAATCCCAATATTGTTTATACTGTTTGCTAATAATTGTAATTGTAGTGTGTAATTGTAGTATTTGATAAGGAAAGATTTTAATTTCTAATAAAAGATGACAATACATAGAAAGGAATCAAAATAAAATAATAATTTTATGTACATATATGTATGCATGTTGGTATTTTATATTACCAGAAAAAAAATGCATTCATTATTATGTATAAATATATAAAAATATATATACATATACATATAATATGTTTCAATTTTATTTTAGAATGCTCGGCAAAAACAACGTAAAATCTATGAAAATCAACCCAACAACTCGTTGTATGAATCTGAAGAAAAGAAACAAAATATTAATTACGCTTGTAAGAAATGTAGTCTAGTATTTCAAAGATACTATGAGTTAATCCGTCATCAGAAAAACCATTGTTTTAAAGAGGAAAATAATAAGAAATCAGCAAAAGCTCAAATTGCAGCTGCACAAATTGCACAGAATCTCAGTTCTGAAGATTCTAATTCATCGATAGATATCAATAGTGCAGCTGCCGCTGCTCTTTTAGCTCAACATCATCCTGTTGCCGGAGTAGCTACTGTAGCCAATATGGGAAAAAACACACCATCTGGACGAGAATTTAGTCCAATAACTTGCAATGCTACCACGCCACCGGCGGAGTCGGGCAATAACAGCGAACATCAAAAGTTTGCCTGTGACAAGTGCAAATTGACCTTTTCACATTTCGATAGTTTACGGGAACATCAGCTTATGCATTTGGTAAATCCGAATTTGCATCTACCAACTGATGTCCACGCAACTGCTAGTACGGCTGCGGCCGCTGCTTATGGTCCATTTGGTAGTATATTGCAAAGTCTACAGCAGGCAGCTCATCTACAGCAGGCTGCGGTTAATGCTCCGTCGGCAGCCAAGAAGCGTAAATATTCGGAAACTTCATCGAACGCAGATGATGTGTCGTCGCAGGGTGCTATATCTTTGACAGGAGGCGAGTATGAAAACCATGCCAAGAAATATAATTTTTTATATCAATATTTCCTACAAAACGAAGGCAACTCTGACCTCCGACAACAGTTTCATAATCGGGATAGCGCTGAGTTGAATATGGAATTTCTCGCCAACTATTATCAACAGACAGAACTGAAAAAGCGCAATAATTACGAATTTTTGTTTCAATATTACGTAAGAAACGAACAGTTAACGAATGTAAATTTTGAACTTGCCGACAACAAACCAAATATAGAATTTTTATTACAATATTATCAGTTATGTGAATCGAAGAAGTTTTTTCAGTTAGAAGCCTCACCCCAACGAATATATGATGGACCGTTAATGCAGGGTGATTTCGTTACCACCCGGCACAACAACAGCAGCAGCAACAACAGCAGTCGTCCGGCATCAAATGCCAGCAATAGCAGTAGTCCCAGTGGCAGTGGTATTAACGAGGAGAGCAATGGGGGTGAGGTGCTAAATAACATTGACAACGATTCCTCTCCTCAGCTGACTACTTTCAGTGACAACACAGAACACAAACCTCGTTCAAATGGTCAGCTCTGCAATATCAGTAATAACAATAACGATTTAATAGCGGCTAACATAGTACAGAATGATCGAAATCATTGTAAAGACACCAACGACTGTTTAGAAAGTAGCAACACTTCCAAAATAGAGGAACAAATGGATCAATTGGATGGCTTACAGGAAGTCAACAATCAATTGAATTCAAATAGTGACACAACAATTTTATCTGAATCTCCTCATATATCCCTAGAAACGACAGCAGGATCTTACTATCAAAACTTGGAAGACTTTTTAGATGCCACAATGATTGAGAACCATAACCAGACACTAACTTTTCCCATGGAATCAGTTAAATTACAAGCTGAGAAAGTATCAATGCCGCCATTACCATCTCCTTCCAAACCTGTATGCACCAATCAATCTTTAGAGCCCGCAACTTCCAATCTAGATAACAATTCGAATCACAAACAGGCAAACAAACGTTTACGCACTACCATTTTACCAGAGCAATTAAATTTTTTATATGAATGTTATCAGAATGAATCGAATCCAAGTCGTAAAATGTTGGAGGAAATCTCTAAAAAAGTTAGCCTAAAAAAACGGGTTGTACAGGTAAGATAATGCCTTTAATCGATATAATGAATTTTATACACATGCATACCTAACACTTTTAGTACACAAAAACATATTATTGGAATTAAAAAAAAAAACCAAAATATTATTCTCATATACAAAATACATACACGGATATTGCATACATATTATTTTAATTTTCTTTGTTCATTATTCTTATTTCTTGTTTTTATTATTTACTTATTATTACTATTATTATTATTTTTTTTTTATTTTTTTTTTTTAGTAAAGTGACGACGATTGTCATCTAATAACTGAGCAAAAACAGCGACAACTAAAAGTTAATTTGTTTATTTTTAATTTTTACTTAGTAATATTTTATTTAATTTCTTAATTGAATATGTGAGAAAAAAATTATGCAAACAAAACCTAAAGCAAAGCACACATTCAGATTTTGATAAATACATACATATGTATAGCGAATATAATTCCTTAATATTGGTGCATTAAAATCTTATTAAAATTAAAATAAAATATAATTAATATCGATTTAATTTTCTATTTTCAAAAATACCGTTTAATTTAAAAAGGTTTGGTTTCAAAATACCAGAGCCAAAGATAAAAAATCACGAAATCAACAAAGACAGCATTTTTCGAATATATCGGACGATAATAGCGATAGCAGTAGTGTGACTAACATTCAGAAAGTGAACATTTCGGGATTGACACCTTTGTCAACGACGGCCGGAAGTGAAACGTCTAATGATATTATAAAAGACTGCAATTTATGTCAAGTAATGCAAGTAGATATCCAACAGCATGCATTTTCAATAGAACACATCCGTAAAGTTAAAGAGATCTTTGCGCAGACAACAGCTGCTGCTGCAACACTCCTCAATAGTGGCGTTGAAGAAAGCGATAGCGAACCATATAGAGTGCTCAATGAAGATCAACAAAAAATCGCCCAACAAAAACATCAACTCGCTTTAATGATGATGGCATTTCAAACGCAAAATTTATCTAACTCTACAGTCTTTAACGATTTTGAAGATAATCTTAATGAAAGTCAAACTCCTGTTGAGCGAAATGATGATAAGTTTTCCTCGAAACCAAATGCAAAGTACCAAAAAAAATCTAAAAGAAATTCTTTAAAAAAGAAAAAGTATGCCGTAAAGAACACAAGTTCGATAACAAATAATGCCGCTGACCATCGGGTCGACAATCGTGTCGCGGCCCTTGAAACTGAAAATGAGCTTATCCTTAATATAAATGTCAATCGAACGGCAGACGGCACCCACTTCAACACCGACGACAGCGACAAAATTAAATGTAGTAGACGTAGCTATTTAAGCAATACCATTCAAAACAGGAATGAACAAAACGATGGCAATAATAATCGAAACGAAGGCGTAAATATGCATAGTGGCGATGAATTTGTCGCATTAAGGAGCAAAAGCTCAAATGTAATTAATGAAGAGAATGACATGAGTAAATCTCAATTGTTTAACTATAATCAAACTAACGGTAAGTGCTAAAATTGACAAATAATAATCATTTCCGGTTCGACGTTTATAACTGTTTCTTTTTAATTTTTTTTTTTTTTTTGTGTAAAATTTTATTTCGTTGACTTTGATTTTGTTTTTCTTTTGGTTTTGTTTGTTTATTATTTTTTATTATTATTATATATGTTGTATAATAATTAAAACAGGAAAAATTAATATGGCATGCCAATGCGTCTAACGCGCAAAATGAATCTATTTAATATCATTTCTTATAGAGAGTATTGTGTAATTATAAGTATTGTAGCATTTACTGTTAGGATAATTTATTTTTAGTGTATTTTTATTTATAGAAGTTATTTATATAACTATTTAGTAGTATATATATAAATAAATACATATATACAAAAATTTACATGTATATATACATTTATACATGTATATATTCTTATATTTATATATAATTATCTATACTTACATATATCTTTTTGTTTATCTCCACCACTTAAACAACACCTCGCATTACAAATGTAAATTTCCAAATAATTAATTAAGCGTAGCCATTAGACAAAACAAACCTGAAACTATTCATAAGTGTAAAACAATACGTAAATATGCATACATATTTTAAATAAACATTAAATTATATGAAACAATATTAATCGAAGTTTGCTCACAAACAAACAATTTGGTTATAATATCCATCGTATGGGTTTGTATTACATACAATTGTTTAGGTTATAGGTATAAGACTTCATGAAGTAAGATTTATTAAAATTGTTATATGTACATTTAATAATATAAATTGTATAAATATATATATTTTAAAACTATCTCTCTTAAACAATGTACCGTTTTTTATTTCAGTTTTTTATGTTACATAGTAATTTATACATTTAAAATTTCATACATACATAGATCTTGGTATTACTTAATCTTTTATTTTCTTGTAACAAAATATTTTCTTATTTGAATTACAATTTCATTTTGTAAGGATTCGACACTTCTTTTATGAATATTAATTATTTTGCGAATATATATTTTTTTTTTTATAATTAGTTTTTAGTTTGTTAAAAAATATTAGATGAAGAACCGTAAATGTTTAAAACAGAATTTTAACTGTATTTACAAATGAAAACTAAAAAACTTTCTTTTAGTAACGGAAGGCAAATAATTAAAAGAAAATATAAGATTTAAAACAGACACGAAGATTTAATGCTGTATAAAATATAAGAGATTAAGGTATGTAAGTTTTTGTTTATAAGTAATGAATTACATATTAATAAATTTTTTAAATTTGAGTTTTTATAATTTTATAAAAGAGATCAATCAATAAAAGAGATAATAACACAGCTACATATATGTATAGTATATGTTGAAATGTATACAATAAAAATTAGATTTTTTACATTATTGAAAGTTCCCATAACATAATTTTTATTATATATATTTTATTTCAGAATAATAGTCGTTCACAACCGTGTATAAACACCACTTGGAGAAGCCTTTTGATAAAAAAAGAGCTATTTGCTCAATATATTTATTATTTTTTCATCACACAGACTATAATCTAAATACCCTGTGTTAAAACTGGATAATTTGAGAAGAAACCATAAAAGTTCCTATTTTGAAAGAAAAAACAAACAAGAAACTCCTATAATTTGTAGTATTTAGTATGTAAAAAATTAAATTTTTGGAATATTTAGAATTAAAAATAATTATAAAAAATTTATATAAAAAGAAACTAAGTTCCTAAGATTTGAAATTATTTATTTCGCCTTTATTCGTTTTTGTTTTTTTATTTATATTTTTTTAGAAGTAAGCTACATTGGTCAAAAACAGACAAATATCTATAAGCTAAAAATATATACATAACTGAATATGTATTACAACCCTATATAATTAGCCAAAATCTTTACATTAATTACAATATTTAAATAGTTATTATTTACACTATTTTATTTATATCTTATATTTCTTTTTTTTTAAATTATATTGTTTTTGTTGTGAATGTTTACAGCCATTATTATTTTAATTATATTTCCTTAGTGTGAATGGGAGTTAGTTTACAGTTATAAAAATTATTATTATATTATTATCTGTCTTAATACCACAATGTACACAGAGGCGACACGGAATTTGACAATTGCCCGTTTAATGTATAAAGGACAGCAAATATTACTAAAAAGTATTTCTGTTCCTCTTAGATTGTCTGTCTGTTTTGTTTATTTATGTTTTTGTTAGCTTTCGAGGTGGAGTTTTTATATTGGCGCGAGTTAATAAAATATGCAATTTTTGTGTGAAACTATTAATAAATATTAAATAGAACTAATAACAATAATAATTTTTAACTTTTTCATTCAAGAAATTTAAAAATATTGGCAACTTTCAGCAAGAAATATTTTTTATTTTGATCGTGTAATATTTAGCTTCTTAATTAAGTTTTGCACAAGAAACTCACCCACACCTCGATTAATAATTAAATATTTAAGAATTTTTAAAATTTTCATTGAAGAAATTAAAAAATATTCCAAATTTCCCCAACTTTATCGCCAATTTTCGCTCTGCATATCTGTTGCTTCTAACACATTTGCTTTGCGGTTAAGGCTGCTGTTTTGAGCTTTTTTTAACGTCATAATTGTCGACTCTAGTTACTCTGTGCTTAATACTAGCTTTAAGTCAAAATTAATATTTACACTTTAAATCCTCGAGTAACACTACCGACTGTGAGCATACAACAACAATAGTTTGTCTTATTATGTCAAAAAATGTTTTGCTGAATAGAAAACGCCAATTGCGCTTATTATTTGGTGCATTGTACTTAGGTAATCGAAATCAACGTCCTCATCTTATCAATGTCTAACATAAGAATTTTATTATTTTCTTTTATTTAATACTTGGTCCGATTAATTATTTAGATAATCTGATCAGGAACTATCGTCTTGTTATTTTGCTAATTCTTTGATATATTTTATATTTGGATGTTAATTTTTTACAGTTTTTGTTGATTTTTTTCTAAAATTTTTTTGTTTTTGTTTTTTGTTTTTTTTTTTGTATTTCAAATATACAATTATTTTTAATTAAATAACAATTTAAACGAACGAGTTTATATCTCACTATTAAGTTAATTTAACAATTCAAAAATGTAAGCATATGTTTGGCTAAAAGTTAGAATACATAACTGATAATAATAAATAAAAAATATTTATTTTAACAGCACTTTTTATTACGACTGCCATAAATCAATGCATAACGAGTGAAATAGTATATTTCAGAATTAAAAAAATAAATTTAAAAAAAAACATAATAAAGGAATAGCGCTGTTGAAGTTATCAGTAAATGTAAATGTTACTGCTGTTCAATCATAAAATTGGGCTTAACAATTCTCTTGTTCATTAACATAAATGATTAAAAGAGTTTTATATTACACTATTAAGTTAAAGTTTTTACATTAGACATATTTATACAAATTAAAACTTAAAGTAATGCAATAAAAAGTTCCTTTAAACATAAAATTATTTTTATAAAAAAAAAATTGAATGAAAAATATATATAAATACATTTAAAATAATTTAATTTACATTATATTCGTTTATTTACAGAAATAACATTCTAAGACTGTACGATTTTAATTTTATTTACCTTTTTTATAATAATCAGTTTGATTTAAACAATTTTACTACTATTGAAAGTTCCTATATATCTGATAAAAGTAAATATTAAGAATATTACAAATTATAACTAGAAAAACTTAACTTTATTTGCATTTAAGCATATAAATACTATTTATAGTAAGAAGAAATAAAAATATAAAAAAAAAACAAACAGAAATCAAATAATATTATTATATTATCCATATATTTAAGATTATTTACGTATGTGAAAAATAATAAGACACTAAAGAATATAAAGTGAACATAAATCTTCAAATCCTCGCAAAAAATGTGAATTATATAATAAATAGTGTAATATTGTTAGAAATATAATGGTTTATATTGCTATTTATACAAATACATATATGTATATATAATATATAAGTATGAGATCAAAGTATTACAAAAACAAAACTCATTTTTAATTTTTTTCACACTTAAAATTGTTTTATCTTAAATACTTAATAAAACATCTAAGATAACAATTCTCTTGCTCCTCAACTTTATGGATCAATTCCAAAAAAAAAAAAAAAAAAAAAGAAATACCGTTCTATGTTCTACTAATTTTCGGCACTTTAATGTGCTTTCTATTTTTAATTTACATATTTACATATGCCTTTTCCCTTAAATCAATAATTTACAAAAATTAAATCAGGCTTCCTTATAATTTACATACATATGTATGTTTATCCCAAAATAGTCGTATATTTCTTGATTTCTTTTTTATATACCGGTAATACGCATATTCCTATATACATTATAAATTACTAATAAGTGAACATATCAAAGTATACGTAAAAACCTTTCAATAAAAATAATGGCATAATATTGAACAATAACAGAATAAAAAGAATTAATTAAAAAAAAAAAATTATAAATAACAAAACAAAAGAGTTTAAAACAATGATTTATAACGTTTAGGCTATAGGAATTATCCTTGTAAAAAAAAAAAACAACATATAAATGCACTCAACAATGGAAAAATATACTATTAATGATTACATTTTATTTTAGTATATTTTATCATTTTGACATAACATTTAATTCAAATGATGTCGTCATTTCATTTGTAGATCATTAATTTTCTATTTTTGTACTCTTCTAAATCTTTAAAATATTGTAACTAGTCACGCAAATCAATAGTTTAAGTGCTGCATAGTAGTAGACTTATTACATACATACATACAATATATTTGCGTTTTAAGAAAATAAATATTAATTTATTTTATTTGAATTTTTTAAATTATTAAATTCAAAAACATACACGCTCTAAAAACATAAAGTAAGAGTAATATATAAAATAGAACGAATAAAGCCAGAAAAAGTAATTATTAATTTTTGATTCGATAACAAAGAAAGCTAAAACATTATGTGTTATAGAGGAAAGACATCAATATACCATTATTACCAATAAATACCAATTCAAATTATTTGTCGAAAGAAGGAAACATTTAAAAAGAAATAATAATAATAAAAAAAAACGTTATATTAAGTGTGTGAGTTTAAAAACAATAGTAACATATTATATATCTATATATACATATATACATACATACTATTATATAATTTACTATATACATTTATGCCAGAGTAAATACATTTTGGTGTTTATGAATATATAAAATTATATACTTGGTATATGTAGAAATTAGAAACAAAACTAAACTTAAAAGAAAAAAGTTCCTATATATAACATATATCTATGAATAAAAATTGTGCATATGAATGAAATAAAAAATAAGAGTGTATACATATATATATGTATATTTATATGTGTATGTATATATGTAAACATATATGTATATATACACTACACAATATAAATTATACATTTAGTGCGATTTCATTTCAAACATCGGGGGAGTACTTCAAAATTTACGAATTAGAACATCTTTCTGGACATTATTTTTTTTTTTTTGGTGAATATTTTAATGATTTCATTTCAATTACTACTTTCTTAACATAAAAATAGAACCGAAACCGAGTTCAGGCATTGTACAGTAAAAAGGGATATTGAAAGAAAGAGATCGTAAAACTTTGATGCGACCCTGATTGTGGTGTTTCCGTGCTTTGCGGTGTTCAAGCGTGGTGCGGTATTCATAGCTGCTGCTTATAATTTTTTATATTTTCCTGCAGTCTTAAAATCTAATTGTTAACAGAAATTTTTTCCCACTTGTAGATTTTATTCTCTAACAAGTTGAGGTTACGGCACACAATTAAGGGATGTGAAGACCAACCTTTTCATTGATCATAGACATTTGGATCACCAAAGCATAGCTGCTTGTTTCACCAAAAGATCTGGCGGTACACAGTTAACGGACACTGAAGAACAGTATTGCAAAACTGAAATTTTGAAATGGTACTGAACAATAACTGAAAGAGTACTTTTTTGCATCAAATGGTACTTTTGTGAAAAATTACATACATGCATACATAATTAGTCATTACAGCCCTTTAATAGGGAGTATGACCTAGCTTCTCACATCACTTATGTTGTGTGGTATCTTAATAGAAATTCACAGCAAATATTACCATTGATCAGATTAATCATACAGGATATATTTCACCTTGGGGCCAATTCGTAAATGCATCACTGCGCTGCATAATATGATTATTTTGCGCTCACACTGCTAATCACATGTTGCTGATGCTTCTTTTTGCTGATTTATTTGTTTGCATTTACGAACGAACAAACACTGCTAGTATATGCAGGCATATCCAAATAATTCCATCCAAGGCCACGCAAACAGAAGAGAAGAAATTGTTTCTGAACAGATTCGATGTGTTCGCTGTAAACATTATAGTGAGCATCCCATACGATGGATCCATACTCCAAACTTGGTCTGACAAGTGATACGTATAGCTGTTTAGTGATATATGGATCAGAAAATTTCTTTGTCCAACGTTTTATGAAGCCAAGAGTGCTTCTTGCCTTATTCACAGTCAAAGTGATATGATCATTAAAGTTTAATTTTGTGTCTAATAGGATCACAAGATCAATAAAAGAGTCCACTATCTCCAGTTGATGACCTCCAAGCAAGTAGTTAACCGCGATGAAATTATTTCTTGAGAACCGCATACATTTGCATTTTTTAATACTCAGCTCCATCATGTTATACTCGCACCACAAAAATAAATTATTGAGATCACTTTGAAGGTAAATATGCTCGATGAAATTATTAAAGGAGAGAAAAACTTTTACATCGTCAGCATACATCAAGATATTGGCAAAATTAATCACGTTGGGAAGATCGTTTATAAAAAGCGAAAAAAGAAGTGCACCAAGATGGCTGCCTTGAGGAACACCAGATAGCACATAAATATACTTATAAAACACACACATACAGTCTGCTTTCTACCAGTCAAATACGATTCTAGCCATCTTAAACTCCTGTGATTTACACCCATTAAATCCAATTTAGTTAACAGAAGTTTGTGATTCACTTTATCGAACTCTTTGCTAAAATCCGTAAAAATTACATCAGTTTGCTTCCGTTGAGAAAAGGCCGCGTTTATCATGGATGTTAACTGAAGCATATTCGTCGGTGTTGAACAGCCCTTTCGGAAACCATGTTGATGAGGTGATAATAACGATGAAGTATGATGAACCAAAAAATCAGCAACCAGTTTCTCGAACATTTTTGGAGTAGCACTCAGTTTTGCAATGCCCCTATATTTTGTAACATCAGATTTATTGCCAGATTTAAAAATCGGTATAATATAAGTAAGTAAGTATAATATACGACTTCTTCCAAAGCACAGGAAAATATCCATAATTAATCGTGGTATTAAACAATATGACTAATGGTGTGATGAAAGACTGCACATCGATTTAAAATACAACTTGGAACCCCATCGGGACTAGGACGAAAAGACATCTTTAAACTTTTCAGGTTCATCAAAATATCACAGTCACAAAATGTTGGAATAGATATTACTTGAGCTGATGTCAGCGAGTAAGGGTACATATTTGTATCATTGTAAGCGGCATTGGAATAAGTACTGGCGAAGAAATCTGCAAACATATCACGTATGACATCAACACTACAGGATTCTTTATCTCCAAATTTCATAAATGATGGAAAACCAGTAGATTATCTCTTCGAATTTACAAACGTATAAAAAGATCTAGGATTCTTAATAAAATTATTTTTAATTTTATCCATATATGTTTTATATAATAAGTGATTTAGAATATTATATTCAGACCGGCTAATAGAATATCTTCCATAATCAATAATGGAGCCAGAACTTAGGTATTTTTTATAATACTTGTTCTTTCGATTTTTCAGTCGCGACAGTTGTTTAGAATTCCATGGTGGACCAACCGGAGTATACACAGGTTTTAGGGGAACACAACTTTCAATTATTGAATGCACTTTCTTATAAAAGTTAGAAATCATCAAGTCAATATCAGAATCATTGTTAACAGGAATAGATAAGGTTTCATTCCAACTAGTATTTCTCATCATGTCATTAAATAAATTGTAATTGGTTTGATTAAAAGAGTAGACTTTACTAACTTTAGAAGGCTTGGCATTGAAATTAGTTGGAAAGAAAAATTTAGTTTTTAATGTCGGATGATATCGATCCTCAGGCAAAGTTACAGGTTCACAACGTAAGATACTACAGTGGTTAACAGGTTATCCTATCAGCATTCTGAAGTTTTCCAAGCCAACAAACTTTCTGGAGAAAGACTATATACTTTATTTAGGTTAAGAGCGGTACTGTAGCACCTCTTCACAAATTTCGGTTTTCTGTTGACTTGCATTTTGTAACAAAAATCAATCGATGCACACAAAACATTGATGTATTTTGTAATCAATCGATGATTCATTGCGTTACCTTGTTTCGAAAAAAAAAACGTCGATGTTGTTTTCCTATATCCATCACTAAGTTTAGTTCTGTTGCCTAATATAATATCAAGATATTTGACAATATGGAATAATGGTAGTTTAACGCCATGAATGCTCGATGTTTAAAACTGAGCATAAATGCTTGTGAATAATAAATACATACATAAGATACATACATAACTGGCTATTACAACCATTCAGTCTGGATTACGGCCTAGCTTCTCACACCACTCATGTTGTGTGCGTTAATTTTATGCGTGAGTGGCGGGACCTACAATTTAACGTCGACTCCGAACGACAGATTTTTGAGAAAATTTTTCATGGCAGGTTTATTTACTCTTAGAGTTTATGCCAGAAATCTGCTGAGAGGAAGTCGCTGAAGAAATATACTTTTTTCCTACATATTTCGTTATGATGTCTGTCCTGATGCTCGAACCCGGGCTTTACGTCTAATAAGCGAACACACTTCCTACTAGACTACTGTGGTATTATCTTTCTTTAATCTTACGTCGAGTACTGCAGCCTGAAGTTCTAATCTTGGTATCGAAAGGGTTTTATTGAAGCACACTTAAATTTGCTAGCAACGACCAGTCTCTTATTTCAACATTATCTTCCAATTGTGTAATCTAATAACCAACAGCTGCGAATGTCGACTCAGTTGCGGCCACGAAAATGCGTAATTTAATCATAGTAAACGTTAGACCACTGCATCTGGAAATTTTTATACGTTCTTCTGATGTTCTTCATACCAGTTAAGCCTAGATTATATGGGAATCGGAGAGCTCAAATCGATCATGTAGATTCATAGTTCCTGAATAATGATCTTTGATCCGATAACCATATTCGTAAAAAATTCAAATTGGTCAAAAATAGATATAACCAAGCTGTGTACCATCAATGTTGACCCGCTGGTATGACGGTATATGACCCCTTGCTCAGTGAAATATGGAAGAATTTTTGAAGGAATTTAATTAGTTTTAGTGGGTACGACTGCGAGCTTGGTTATGGGCTGAGTCAATGTTCCGATTGATGTCCGCAATTTGAATACTCTAGGCAGTCCATCGGAACCTGAGTGAGTTTTGGTTACTCGTCCGATTAACCATTCATTTGAGGGTAGATTGCCCTGTTTAATGACGACAATGTCATCAACTTCCACAGGACGTTTCGGGTTTCTCCATTTATATCGTTTATGAAGCTGCTTCCAATATAACCACAGTATACCAATAAAAATAAAATCCAACTTTACATCAAGCAAATGTTTAATATCTGTAAACTAAAAATGATGGTAAAACTACCTATAGATACCCAAAATGTTGAGAAATTAATGCACCGCTTTACTCGCACCTAATCTTTTCGTTTTGAGGGGAACATTTTGGAAACAACTGGTTTAGTAAGGTAGAGGTCAAAACATCACATCCAATAGCGATAAATCCTTTTTCCTGAGCAACTTATCAAGTCAGAATCTTATGCTAATGAAAATCAAGATTAATAAGTGGAACCTCGAAGGGCCACCTACTTAGGGCTTCCGCCAAATGTTGGAATTAATCCATACAGACCATCTAAATACGAAAGAGATTAAAGTTGATAACTGCACTTTGCAAATCATATGACGACATATTTTTCAGGTAGGCAGTCCTTCAGTTGACATTCCTTCTACAACTTCAGAGATGAAGTTGATAGAAGTTCTTAACTTTAAAGTTTCTTAAAGAACATAAATAGGGGGTTTTCCCCTAAATTGTATTAAATATTTAAATTTGTATGTATTTAATAAAAAAAACAGGCTTTTATCTGCTGCAATACTTATTTTAAGTAAAATCTCAAGTTTTGTAAATATAAAAAATTTAACCATATTTTTAAGTGTACTGATGATAGAAAAAATAAATAAAAAAAAAGATATTTAGGCATAAATTCGCAAAGTAGCCTAGTCTGTGACCTACATATTTAATACCTTAAGTCAAAAATATGCTCAGCAATTGCAATATTGCACAAGTTTAAAAACAAATTCGATGTAAATACGAAACTTTTGATCAATAATGCCCTAGTTTAAAGTCACTTAAATTATTTAGCAATCACATATGGTTGTAAGTCGCTGTGGTCTAGTAGGTAGTGTGTTGGCTTATTAGACGAAAAGCCCGAGTTCGAATCGCAAGTCAGACATCAAAACGAAAATATGAAAATATTTTTTCGGCGACTTCCTCTCAGCAGATTTCTGGCAAAAACTCTGAGAGTAAAAATTGCCATGAAAAGCTTCTCAAAAAATCTGTCGTTCGGAGTCGACTTTAAACTGTAGGTCCCGCCACTCATGTATAAAATTAACGCACACAACATGAGTGGTGTTGAGAAGCTAGGCCGTAATCCTGACTGAAGGGTTGTAATGGCCAATTATGTATGTATGTATATGGTTGTACAAAAAACTACTGAGCTTAAAACACTGCAACGCATGCAAAATAAAGCCCTAAAAGTCGTACATGATCTTCCTATAACGTATTCTACTATATCTTTATACGAAAACGAATGCAATTTATGGTACATACAAACTTCCACTTTTAGTTTATGTCTTTAAATCCTTGTACAATATAGGACATCAGACAATAAAATTTTAACAAAATCAAAATATAATCAACACTAGAAACAACATGAATTTAGCAACAGCACGCTGTAGGCTGGAAATGACAAAGCAGCGCATAGAATACATGGGTAGTCAAGAATTTAATAGTTTGAAATCTGTCAAATCAATAGAAGCTCGATGTCTAAATCCAAATTAAGCAAATTTTTACTAGAAAATTTGGAAGAATTTTTATCTTAATATTTAAAACACTTTCATTTCCCTATGTACTTGTAATGTATATTTTATTTTAATTAATACTAATTTGTTAATTTTTGCCAGTTCGGCTCTTTAATGCCTATAAGGCGCTGAGGTACTATTATGTACTCTTTGAAATATGTATATCTGAATCTAATAAAAAAAAATTGTTTTAGTAAAGCTTCATCTTGTAAAATATTATGTATAACAGCCAAAAGCAGACGACAGCTCTTAGTTCGATCTGTAAGTACGAATTCTGAAGAAATATGTACATATGTGCGTGTAGAGGTATGTACAAGTAACAACGATGTGAACGAGAATCAATTATAATTGTCATAATCAGCACCTGCGTCTAACGATTAAATTGAATAAAACAATTGGGCAATTCACACGACTTTGTATCGTGTATGTTGTATTAAATACACTTTTTGTTTGTGAACGCTCAGTGATATGCTGTATTGTGTATACTCTTTCCAACATTTCGGCCGGTATTTCACGAATGTATAGACATGAGCTTTAACATAGCCCCACAAAAAATAGTCTAAAGGCGTTAAATCGCACGATCTAGACGGCCAATTGACCGGTCCCGAACGTGAAATAAAATGTTCACCCAACTCGCCTCTCAATAAGTCCATTGTTGCGAGTGCTGTGTGGCATGTGGCACCGTCTTGTTGAAACCACATGTCAAGCAAGTCAAGCTCTTGCATTTTGGGGAAAAAAAAAGTTGGTAGCGCTCACCATTCACAGTTACGTTACGATTCGCAGCATCTTTGAAGAAGTACGGTCCAATGATGCCACCAGCCCATAAACCGCACCAAACTGTGACTTTTTCTGGATGCATTGGTAGCTTTTGCAATGCTTCTGGCCGATCTTCACTCCAAAATCAACAATTCTGCTTATTTACGTATCCATTGAGCCAAAAATGAGCTTCGTCGCTGAACACAAAGGAGCGCGCGATGAACTTGCTTAACAGAGCACACATTTTGATAATAAAATTCAATGATTTGCAAGCGTTGTTCGTTTGCAAGACGATTCATTGTTAAATTGTAGACCAAATTGAAGATGTTCGAAGGTATAAACACATAGACGACAGACAACAGTTCGGCAGCTCGACAGAAAATCTTATAACTGTTTTCTGCCATATGCCGACTGCTTAAATTTTTTGAAAGCAGAGCAGAAACTTCAATAATTTTCAAATTTGAATTTAAATATATGCTTCAGTGTTGTCACTATCAGGTTTTTTGTACGCAAAAATAAACTCACTTAAGAAAAAACCGCACACACAAAACATTTATCAAATGAATTCAGATACAAAATTGAATCTATAATTCTATTTTATATTATGAATACATTGATTGCTTTTGATTTCTTAATTTTAGAAGTATTCTTTCTCTTTAATAATATAAGTATTTTTAGCTGTTTTTTTTTATTATGATTTTATGTTGTATTGGCATCACTAATTTGCTTTTAGCTGCTTACAAAAATTTTAATTTGGGCAGGAGCTGCTTAGGTTGTTGTCTTGGCTTTTTCTGTTCTGCCTTCAATATAATCGTTTTCATCAGCATAAATTTCATTTATTTTTTGGTAGGAAAATACAATTAATATCTGTAAGATTTAAAGTTGGGAGTATTATTTATTTTTAGGTCTCAAAACGAAAATAAAATGTTTAAGTAAGAAAATATTGATGGCTTAAAAACATTGCTAAATAGTGAAACAGAAATTTTTTATAAAGTGCTCTTGCCATTCACTGCATTTATGTAGCAGTTATGCTTGAAAAAAATTACCTAATGATAGAGAACAACTTTGTAGAGGTATTTATAGTTTCTTTTCCAATAGTCCAAAAATAATTACAGAATTCAATGAATTTCAAGATTATTGTTCCGTAAGGCCCCATAAAATTTTAGACTTTTGTTCAAAAAGATGGCTTTCATTAGAAGATGTAATTTCTAGAATCATCGAATAATGGGATAGTCTAAGACTTTATTTTATTTCATGTCCATTTGAAGTTAATGGCATTCGATCAGCAGTATTAGCAAATTCAATGGGAACCAACATTAAAACTTATTTCCTGTTCTTATCATATATTTTACCAACAATAAACGCGTTAAATAAAGAATTTCAATCAGAAAGCTCTAGACTTCATACGAATATTAAATTGAATTAATTAAATTTTCTATTAATTCTGAGTAATTCTTTTAATAAAAGCGAATCCCTTGACGTTAATTTTCTTGACAAAACTAACCATGTAGATATAAATAAAGTTTTTGTAGATACCACAGCCGAAGTATTTTTGGAAAATAATTTAGATCAGGAAGATATAGTGGAAATTAAATCAAATATTCTACAATTTTATATAGAATATTTAAACCAAATTAAAATAAGATTTGACTTTGGAAGAGAAGATGTAAAATTACATACATACATAATTGGCCATTACAACCCTTCAGTCAGGATTACGGCCTAGCTTCTCACACCGCCCATGTTGTGTGCTTTAATTTTATACTTGAGTGGCGGGACCTACACAGTTTAACGTCGACTCCGAACGACAGATTTTTTGAGAAACTTTTCATGACAATTTTTACTCTCAGAGTTTTTGCCAGAAATCTGCTGAGAGGAAGTCGCCGAAGAAATATTTTCTTTTTGATGTCTGACCTGGGATTCGAACTCGGGCCTTTCGTCTAATAAGCCAACACACTACCCACTATACCACGGCGGCTTCAAAATTTGCTACAAATAATAACACCCAGAAATGTTCTTTTCAAAGAAGAAATAAATATCTTGCCCTTGATACAGAAATTTAAGAATTTAGTAGATTTTGATCCAGATAAAATCCTAATGCAATGGAACTTACTTCGATTAAGTGATATGTCCTTAGATATAACACTTAGCATAAATGAATTTTGGGACAATGTAAGCACATTTAAAAATGCTTTAAATGAATTTTATTATGGTGATTTATGTAATTTTATTTTTAATTTGCTTTCTCTTCCACATAGTTCTGCAGCTGGAGAACGAAAATTTTCACAATTAAGTTTAATAAAAACAAAACTAAGAAATAAGTTAGGTAAAAGCACAATAAACAACATAATGACATGTAAAGAAGTTACATGCAAGTCTAAACCGCATTATGTGTGGGCTGCAAAAAAGATATCAATGATACCTTATATTATAAATATAATTTTTGTTCTGTTAGCATATTAAACATTTTTAAATAAATTATTTATGTTTATTTTATATATATGTGATATATATGAAATTCTTTTGTTAATTTTAGCAATAAAACGTTAATTTCATACTGAATAATCTATAATTATTTAAATTCAAATTTTGGTAGGATTAGAATAATTTTGGTAGGGAAAAATTTTTCTTTGTGGCAACGCTGGTTTTCATATAAACGTGTGTATTCTAAACTTGGCAGCTTTCTGTTATCTGTCGGCTATGTGTTTATACCTTGACAGTGAAACAAAACACGAAACGTGCGTGAGCTGTTTAAACCAGTGTTGCCAAAAAGATAATAGCTAAAAAATCACCCGTTATAAAAATCCGCACATTTACACATTTTTTTCATATGTTTTTGGAAGTTTTATTGTTTTCGTGCTATCAGTTTATGTAAATGCCAGTAATCAGGAAGAAGAATAAAAATACAAAAAAATTGTCTATGTAACTTGAGTCAACAACTGACATATCAAAATTATAATTGTTTGCACAGATAATTAATTAATTTACTTTTTTCCCGTAATATTTTTCATTTTGTTGCTTGCTTCTTATCGTTTTTTGACGTTTGGAATACGAAATTGGACTAAGCGGATGGACGATTTGAGGCGTAGTCGCGGTCAACATTTGCATGAAATAATCTTCAAACATTAAATTATATGGACCGTACTATCGATTCAAATAAAGAATTCATGCATTTTTCTGAATTTTATGTGTTTTTTTTAAACTTTCCTATAGCTCTTAACAAATCACCCTTTATGAAAATTATCAACAACAAGCATACACTGTTGTATATTGTATCGTTGTATACAATGAATACAATTGTATCGTTGTATACAATGAATACAACGATACAAGGGCTTGTGTGAATTGCCCAAATATAAATTCGTTTAATATTTTCACATACATACATAACTCTGATATTTTATATTTAACACTAACAAAATAGTAAATATTCCATAACGCAATGCAGTTACAATGAAATAACGAAATTATTTTTGATTTGATTTGATTATTCGCAGTTTATTAGTCCTTAGTATTAAGAAAAATTAAAAAATTCAAAAATAATTATTATATTATCAATATTTATATAAAAAAAAATTTTTCTTTATTTACATAAAAGGTATTTCGTTTTCGTTTGGTAAAAAGGATATTACTTTATCAAATTTATAAATAAATTACGAATATGAATGAATTAATAGTTTTGCAAGAATGCCTCATATCTGTTTAGGCTTTAACTTTTTTGTTTGGAACGAAGTTTGATGTCTTAATGACACATTTATGTTGGGCATGGATACCCTTTACAGGCAAACAGCGGCAGTCAGTTACGATTTCTGTTTTGAATAGTGTATCAGCTAGAGAGGTTGTAATTTGGTTCAGAGCTTTCTTTTGTTCCTGTTGTTTCAACTGTTCAAAGTTTTGTGTGGCAAATACCCAACCTCCGTTATTTAGAACGAAATCAATTCCCATATCATTGTGGAACTGGAGTTTGGCACGTTTCTTAGCATCTTTGCCATCAAGAGTCGCGACTAATCGAGAATTAAAACCTGTTTTTAAAACAAAAAATTTTAAATATTCAAGTTAAATATCCAAGTTGATAAATAGAAGAAAAATTATATGTATACATACCGACAAGTTTTTCGTTTGGAACACCTTCTAGAGACAAATCCTTTACAGGAGCTAGCACATGCAATAGAGCGGCATCGAATTGAGTCACAGCCCCTATTAAGTGAGCGCGTACGAATTTCAACTTTAAATAGAATACATACATACATAGTTATCTACATGTGAAGGGATTGTGGTTTATAATGTCATTTGTACATACCATATTATCGTATTCTAAAGAATTGCTACGTACAGCAATAATGCTCTTTGCAGCACCAGCACGGAATGGGTAGTTCAAAGCCAAACGGAATGCCAGTTCATCGGATTGGGGTACAATACTCTTGATTACACTTTCAAATATATCGTATATATCAAGGATCTTCTTTTCTGTTATCATTTGTGAAATGCTTGATTCAAGTACAGGTTTTGGTCCATTAAGCTTGACCTCTGCAAGATTGCCTTGGTAATTAAGTTTGCCATTGTTGCTTGTCAATATTGCTGGGTAGCGTTGACTAGCGCTATAAGCAATTACGCCAATTTGAACGTCAGTAAATCCACGGCTCTTAAGAGTTTCACGCACCTCCAATACGGCAGGAGCAACTAAATTAGTCATGAGTCCAGGTGTTATTTCAACATCAACAACAAAAACGAGATCAGCTTTATTGGTTGGTACTTTAAGAGTAAATTCGTCTCCGATATCGCGTTGGCCAGCCTGTCCTGGGCATTTAAGACAACGTTTAGGTAGAAATACGAAAACGTCTTCCAATTTTAATGCTGAAGCATATGCCAGAGCATAAGTGCACGCTGTAGTTTCTTTGTCCTTTTCTACGGCAGCCAATACAGATTGATCGCATGCATTACGATATGGCTTTGAGTTGATGAACAGATAACCCACAGCTAATGAGGATTCATAACCAAAGAGTTCGCTACAGATTTCAGAACGTTGAACATTAACGTCATCGGATTGTGTTTGAACAGTAGCCGGATTACATTTGCCCAAACTGTAGCCATTAACGAATGCAACAGGATCGCTGGCAATACTACCGTCGATTTGTACAAAGTCGTCATAGGGCTCAGCATTACCATTGCCTAATAAACCACGCGTCTTGCTTGTGTAGAAGCCGTCAACATCAATATGACAAATCTTAAGTTCAGAGGTACAAGTTATGTGTACGCCATATTCGGAAACCATGTATACAGTATAATATAGGCGCCAGGCATGCATTCCATTTTCATGTTGAGGATATTCAACGGCATTACCATTTAATTTTAGAACGCCAGCATCGTTGATTTCCATAAACTGACCTTCACGATCTGTAAGGTATATTGATTTCATTTTGCCATTATTTATCTGAGCAACAACTGTAAAGTTGTTATCGACGGAGTCTTGGGCCAGAATATATTTGCAGCTGCCGGAGAATTGAATTTGCTGATCATCGAAAGTAATTACGCTGCGGCCATCAACTATGTGACCCTTCAAATTGAATTCTTCGGAGTACAACCATGATTTCCAGTCTTCCTTGGAAATCCAATTTTCCCAATCTTCATTAACAAGGAAGTTGATTACACTAAAGCGGAAAGTGAGAAGTGTCGGTAATTTACTTAACAAATCGGTTGGCAATGGAGCGACGCTAAACAAGTCATTTAATGAAAAACTGGTAATGCTAGCACCAGTAGGAGCTGTCATTTCCAGGCTCGTCCATATAGAGCGTAAGGCTTTGATGAATAATTTAACAAGCTCTTCCACTGCCTTTTCATCTTCAACCGGTTGATGCTTAAGTCTGGCAACTATGTATTCATGAAGTTTCTGCAAGAATTCACTGGTTTCAGCGGTAAGTGGCAAGATGTGCAACTGATCGAATGCATTATTAATAAAGTCTAAAGATTTTTCGGCTAATTGTAAACGTTGTAATTTTTCTTTAATTTCAGTTTGAATGGCATCGAATGACGGCAATTTACTCCAATATTCAATCCATTCGTTAACTAGTTCTTCAAGAGCCACCGATAAGGCTTTGTATAATTCTTGAATGCCTTCGTTAAATGGTTTTAGACTTTCGACAATGGTTTTGCCATAGTTCTTCAGCAGGGGTTCATACTGTTTAAACGTATCAAGCATGGATTTGAAAGTTTTCGAGTACAAGTTAATAATTTCTAAACGTAGTTCATGCAAAATCTTATTCAGACTGGCACTTAGCTCTTCCCAAGCAGGTACGACAGTTTCCTTGAGAACAGTTTGAAGTTTTTCATAAAGTGAGGCGAATGATTTATGCAATTTTTCGTAGGTTTTGCTCCACAATTTTGTAAGTTCATCAGCTAATTTCGAATATTTACTGAACATATTTTGTCTGTAGAATACACAAAATGAAATGAAAATATTTAATTTACAACATATTCTTTGAGTAACCGACTGGAATACTTACAAAGTTTCTGAGATTTGTTTCATGGCTGGATCTACTTCCAATTCCTTGACGATTTCATTAAGGTTATTACTATAACTGGATGAAAATTGACTAAAGTCGGGAACACTGTCTTTAAGCAATTGTAGTTGATGTTCAGAAATTTTCTTAAGTTTTTCAGCACGTTTCTTCATCAACTCAGTTACTTTAGATTCTTCTTTTAATTCGTTTTCAAGGTTATTCTAAAATAAAGAACAACAACAACAATCATAGTAATATTGTGGTAAAAACTCACTTCATGTCTCATATTCAACTCAACTTACCATAAATTCTTTGATGTTTTCTTCGTTTGTATTGTAAGTAGTGCGTAAGAAATTGGAGGCATCCAATCCTATGCGACCTGAAATCAGTTCTTTGCTGGCGCTTTCTACTTGGAATTTAATTTCTTTTCCCAATTTTAATTCTCCCTGTGCATCCAGAAGTCCTTCGCGAGCTAAATGAATCTTAGCCAGTGTAGGTTGTAATTCTGCACTGATCTCAACTGGTTTCTTACCTACAGCGTGTAGTTTTGCATTGAACTTGGATAATTTCTTTTGTTTATTAAAGTCGGCTACGAATTTGATTACTTCTTCGTTAAGCGAGTGAATAAGTACCTCTGCGTGTTCTCTATTACCAAAGACGTAAGCGGAAGTTTTTAAATCGGATCTGCCAAGAGTAACGTCAACACCAGAGCTGAATTCATATTGTTCAGTGTTGAGACCGGCATGGCTATTGAGTGTGTATTCAAAGTCAAGTCCTGAAGAGCGTATAACTTGGGTGGAAGTTACATTGAAACCATTATTTGATTTAACATTTTGAATATTGCTTGTAATGGTGACTTGTTGTTCTGGTAATTTAAAGATATCCAATACAAGTTCAGAATTTACTGATTTTCGCTCCCTATTGGCATCTAATTTACCGGATATGGTAAGGGGACGTATTGTAGGATGTTCCAACTTAAAGACACCATTTGCATTAAGAGCAATGCGTTCTGTTCCTGTTATATCAGCTTGGGCTATAAATCTTGTAACGTCTTGTGGTTTATTGGTCTTATCAATATAGAAAGCTAACGAGTTCTCATAATGACCAAATATTTGCCCATTTTGAGGATATTTTTGATTGGCCTCTAATAAAATTTCACGTGATGGTAATTTAAGCTGGACTTTAGCATTGCTAGGCTGAATGTTTGCCAATAAATTATATTTTAAGTTGTTATTGGAATTAATGCTTGAGTCTAACATATATTGGAACTTAAAGCCTTCGCGGACATTCTTAGACTGCAAATTGAATTCATATGGGAAACCGATCTCACGCAAATCGAGCAAAACTAACAGAGAGTGTATGGATGATTCTTCCTGGGTTATATCGTTTGATGCCAATACCTGTACATTGGTGCATTGTTTCTTCTCTTCGCAAATGGAAAGCTTAATATTGAAATCTTTGTTGGTGATTTTAAAAGTGGAAACAGCATTTTTGGGACCAAAGTTACCGTTAAAATTGTATGAGAAACCAATTTCCTTATCAGTAGACATTTCGAAAACTTGCCTAGTTAAACGGAAGTTGGTGTTTTGTGGGGTACCCTTGAATCTAATTTGTCCTTGACCTTCGAGTACAGATTTATTGTTTTCTTTTTTTAAAGCAGCTGTAGCCGTACCAGCAAGCACTTCACCTTGCCCGTTCTTCAAGAGTAGCGATAGTGTCTTGCCTTGGGTTCTAACGTCCAAATCGTAGTTATCCAATTTAAGTTTATCGGATTTCCATTGAGCAATAACATAAAAATCATCAATAGCATTATATGAAGCTTCGCCATTAAGCTTAAAGTCCAAGTCGACAACGTTTAATATTTCAAGAGTTACTTTAGCTTTACGGCGGCCTAAAACTTCAAAAATAGCAGCAACATTAATAGGTGCTCCATTCGGCAAAGAAATTGAAATTTGTGCACCCTTCTTGTGGCTTCCACGATAAGCTGTCGAATCTAAGGCATAAGAATGTTCATTATGATTGCACTTGACATTAAAATTATAGGTTTCCGGATCTAATAATTTTCCATTAATTTCAACATCAATATTTCTGGCACCTTCAAAGCTACTGGAAACAATCAAACGATTGATGATTGATTCTTTGCCTTTGTATTGTAAATTATTAGAAGACTTGATGAACTTGTCAGCATATTTATAATTAAATTCATATTTTGCCGATCCGCTTGCGCTGTCATCCTTAAAATGACCTTGGTGATCGCGTAAATAGGATCCGTCGATTTGTAGGGGTGCTTCTAAATTATTTGTCTCCAAGTTCAAATTAAAAGCACCATTTTGCTCTGAATTCTTAATGTTGGTGCTTAATTTAATAAATTGCCCGTTTCCAGATCTTTCTTCCACAAATAGTTCGATAATATGTTTGCCATTCTCTGTTTCAGGCTTTAAGAATTGTCCATTGGAGTTTAAGGCGATATTTTTAAAAGATGTTTGAGGCAAGTCAGCATTCACATGTACTTCATACTTCATGGGTGAACTTCTTTCTCCCAATTCAAAGTTTCCGTTCACATTGGCTTTGACTACATCTCCGTATTTACCAGTAACATGGAAGATACCGTGTCGTGCAGAATATTCGTCAACGTTGAAGTTGACCTCTATGGGTGATTTAACCAATGGTCCCTTAACATTTAATCCAAAATCAATCATTTTATTTTGGTTTTTAGGTAATTTCTTTATATGCCAATCAAGATCTAAGGTTTGACCTTCGATGTTAGTGTATGTCAAGCGAGATGTACCCGATAGTTCCTTGGATTTTACATTGAATTTCTCTACTTTACCAGATAAAACTAATGATCGCTTACTATCTGAATTTGGTAATTGGTCCACTAACTGTACATCCATATTTCCTTGAGCAATTCCAGTCTTGGGATTCGTATTGATTTTACGTTTTATTGAACCAGAAAGAGTGCGTCCCTCTGGGCAAATAAACGTAAATGATCCTTGTAATTCGCCGTTTAGTCGCCAATCACCCTTAATTAACCCATTAGCATCAAATGAAACTTTCTTCTGAGCGACATCGATTACATTTTTCGTATTCAGTTTAAGTTTATCTACAATATTCTCGGACTTGACAGATAATTTCTGTTCTCCATCTAAAACAACTGTTGCTTCCACATCGTATTTAGGATGTTGCACGTGGAATTTAGAATTTATTTCAGTTTTATGTTTGGGTTCCGTTTTTAGGGTTTCGACAACAGCAGAAAGTTCACCCTTTCCATTCTTGGCTACCTTGAAGTCACCTTTAGCGGTCAAGATATTTTTAACATTCAAGACTGCCTTTCCAGACGTTATTTTATCTTGTGGATGCTGAGTATCAACTATGAATCTTAAAACTTCATTATTGTCTTTTGAAACTTTGAATTCTGAGTTAGTTTTTTCTGGTGCTCCAATTATTTTCAGAATCCATTGGGTTGGCTTATCTTTTCCGCTAGCTTGAGCAGTACCTTGCAAGTCGATATGAATATCTTGAGGAGTATACCGTTGGCCCAATTCTCCTTTCAAAGTGAAAGCAGATCCCCAGCTAGTGGTAAGAACGTTATCCAAAACAAAATGATTGCCAACAACGTCACACTTGGATACAACGTCTACAAAATGTTGATTTAACTTGAGGTTAACCGAAACTTGGTAGTCATTTTGGGCATTTTGGTTGGCGGCATATTTAACAGCAACAGCTGCAATTTTTTTACCGCTAGTTGCATCAACATTAACTTCAAATTTATTTTGACCTTCAGTAAGGCCTTGAATTTTCAAAGTGCCCACATTATTTTGTTTATGCTTAACAGTCAATAATGAAGTGAATTTGCTAGAAGCAATGGGATTAGTTCCCTCCTGAGTAGCATATTGTACTTCAGTACCAGTACCTGCCTCCCACTTAGCAAACTTGCCTAAAAGATCGACTTTAATTAATTGATCAGCTAGATGAACTTTCGTTGAGCCACCATAAACGTTTTCAGGTGATTTTTCGTCGTTTATAAAGAATCCAACTGAATATTCTTCACCACTGAGCTTAATATTACTCTTGATCATGTATGAGTTTTCATTTGGAGCTATACGCAACTCGCTTGCAAATGAGGACGGCTCCAGTTCAGCCCAACCGTTTACTGCAATGCGATCATTTTCCTTATTGAAAACTTGAAGGTTTTCGAACTGCAAACGATGATTTTCACCAGAATCTTGAACCAAAACACGACCGTCTACGCGGTATCCATTGATTTCATTGCTAATGCCACCATTTGCATCTGCGACTTCAATTATAGGTCTGTATTCATTGCCGTTCTTAGTGAAACCAATTTTACTCTTCTTAATTGCTTTGTCCTGTTCATATTGGGCATATAAAATCATTTCCTTGTTGTCATTGTTCAAACCGGCTTCGACGGCAAAGTGATAGTGAGCATTGTCCAAGGAAGCACGACCGTAAGCACGGGGTTTTGATCCTAATTCAAAGGTTAATGAAGTATCATGTGAATCTTTTGAACCGGGTGTACTATATTCTAATTTCCATTGATGGACACCTTCGGTTGCGTCATTGTGAAAGCCTTTCAAATTGAAGTTACGTTCTGTTATAACATATACAGCGAAATCGAATGGTTGTGATAAGCCGTCTTCTTGCTTAAGATCGCTAAAGCTACCAACAATACATGGTGAGAAACCTAAACTATCGAATTGATTGTAACAGCTTTCAATAGATGGACCATTGTTATTAGGCTTGGAACCTTTCAAGGCAACTGATTTAATTGGTTTATCTTGTTCGGCAACATAGAAATCATTTTGCATTTTTAGATCGATCAATTCTATCTTTTCTCTCGGCAATTCAATGTTCATATCGAAACCTGAGCCCTCATGAGTAATGGCCACATCAACCGAACTGCCAGTAGCTGAATGCATACTAAAAACGCTACGTAAGCCAGACGATAAAACGTAAGCGTTGAATCCTACTTTGAGATTGACATTTGCATCAATGCTGGGTACAAACTTCAATTTGTACTTTGTATTGTACCAATTGGATTGCAATAAATTATTAACGTCGACACTAACACCAAATTCCATCTTGTTAGCCAAAAATCCATGGGAAGTTAATTCTAAAGGTATACCCACACCGGTCGGGAACAGTATTTCAGTGTCCATGAAGAAATTATGCGAAGTAAATTCCTTATTATAGTCGGTTAGCTTCTTCTTAACAACTTCGAAACCTTCAGTAAATTCCTTAGTAATTTCTTCCAAGCTGCTGGGTATATTATCTCCCAAACTCAGGAATAACATTTCCGAACCAAACAATTTCAACGAAATATCCAAATTTAGGTCGTTTGCATTTTTACCGCCATAGCTTTTATATTTCTTAGCTACTTTAGAAGTATCGTCTGCGATTGAACGTCGTGTGCGGGCTCCATTTGTATCCTCAGCTTTGCCTAAGATTTCGCTCAAGTCCTTATTCACCAATCCCTTTGGCCCTAAAAAGTATTCTAAAACGTTCTCCAAGTTTTCTTGACGAACGCTAACATCTAAAACATTCATATTAACACCAAATTCTTCAGCCTTGACGTTAAGGCGCGCCGAACGAGGCAAAAAGCCAGTTTGGGAATAAATCAATTTGTAATCGGCACTAGCACTTAAGCCTAAAGCCTCCATTTTGTAGGAAACTTCATTATTATAGCTGTATCTCCTGAAGTCTTTAGGAAATACTTTAGTAACACGTACATTGCCTAAATAACGACGTTGTAACTCCTTCGATTCATCTGTAGAGTCACGTATAGCTCTTAGACTTGAAGCAATAAATCCGCCTACTTGGTTCACCGTTTCGCTATTCACAATTTCGGCTATTTGATTAGCCACTTCTCCTGATGGACACTCAATCAATGCCAAATAAGCTTCGATGCGTAGTTCTGAATCTTCGTTATGATCACGTAACAATTCAAGAGCTTTATTTTGCAAGGTGGCATCACAACCGGCTGCTGAAAATGCTTGTAGAGCAGCAACGCGCATACGATTTGAGCGACCTGTTTCTACACATTCGTTTAACGAGGGGGCAACACTGCTTGCCAAATGTTTAGCATTTTCAATTCCTTTGAGTACACCGATGATACGCTCTTCATCCTTCTTGGTATTAGCCCTACAGTGTTTTAATGATTCAGAATATTTCTTTGAAATATTATCAACCTCTCCATTATTACAGCCATTTCGTTCACAGTATTTTGAAACTAGACTTCCAACGGCAAGATACACTTCTTTAACGCTGTTTGGATTTACCAAACTCTAAAGGAATAAAATATGAGGAAAAAATGTAATTAATTTCTGTATGTATCATACATATGTATATTATGTTTGAAATAGTTTGATATTAAATAAAAAAAAAAGAATACTTACTGATGCTTGATTCAATGTGTCCTTGTCAACAGTTTGAACAAGATTTAGCGAGAACATGGCAATAGTTTTCTCTTTTTCGTTCATTTTGTTAAATTGTTTGAGAATTGCTCGGGCAGACTCGGAAGTTGCGGTGCGGAATAGTGCATCTAGATACACTTTGCGAGCCAATACCTTATTTGGAAGTGGAAATGCTGACAACTCCAATAGGGTATCAGTATCAGAATTGCGCATGAGACGAATTAATTCCATAAAGCTTTTTGCACTATCCTTCTGGACATATCCATCAAGTTGTTGCACCAACTCAGTTAAAGCATTCCTAAGTGCAGCAATATTTTTGTTGGTGTAAGTTTCTGGTTGCTGGAACATTATAGATGCTGACCGAGCGCCAGTGGCAGGTGCTGGGCTTGGAATACCAGCTAAGTTTCTTAATTTTAAGTTGGTTACAACTTTAGCAGTTATGCCAACGTCAGACTTTGACACGGCAGCATATTTATATTCTTCAACTAGTTGAACATTGCTTACAACACCTTTATCGATTTTTGATTCTTTAGTGTAATCAGCTTTAAGAACTGTAGTGTCCTCCAAACCAGATTTTGTCTGTACAGCATTTGTTAAGATGCCACTGTTTATAACTTTGCGATATCCGCAAGCATTCAAGTTGCGGACTTTATTTACAATTTCGACATTTCCTATTTTGGTGACACTCGAGTGCGTTGGACATTGGCCAAAGACGTCAACTTCCTGTACGGAATCTGGTTTGGATTGCAACATTGATATGACAGCACGTTTAATGTTTAAAGCATATGCATTATCTGACTGGTCAACACACAACTCCGGCTCGACTTTTCCACCCACCATCGTGAAATGCACAGGTTTCTGGATGTTTTGCATTATCTTCTTTTCTATGTTCTCCTTGGTAGCTATAACTTTCACCGCTGACAATTGAAGCGTGTAACCACAGTTTCCCTCCGCAAACAACTTGGCATTACCAGCAATCTTAAGGCTAGTATCGTCCGAATTGCCGGAACCAGCGTTAACACCAACAGTCATAATACTGTCGAAGTTATATTCATAAACATTTCCAGGCGTGTACGATAGATATCCATTATCAGCTAAGGACAGCAATGAAATATAAATTATTCAAGAGCACTGAAACAAAAATTACATTCACAATTTCTACTTACATTCAGGGCAACCTCGCTTGCAACTTGAAGCTAAAAAGATAAAAATTTAAATGAAATTCCATATTATTATTGATAGAAACGCGAAGGAAATATATCCAATTTTTTTACATGATTAATAAACCTACATATGTATGTATGTATGTTAATCATTGGCAACTTTCAAATTGCATTTCTATAAATTTGGGAAATTTGCAATAATAAATTCAATTTTATTCATACATAATATTTTTTCAGTCTTGCTTAAGATATATTTCCCTTGAACTGGACGACAGTTCATTATTTTGAATAAATCATATTACATCTGTTGAATACATTCTATAGATTACAACCTTCCACATTTTTTATATTGTATACTCTCTTCATTTATAAATGTGTAGGGTACAAAAAATTCGGTGGAAGTCTGTAAAAGTGCTGTATAGAGATGTTTGTGTACATGTCTCACTCACAATATCGCTAACGTTTAAGACATTTAGTTCTTTCCTTTTTTTCCTTTTTCTTTTTTTACTTACATGCATTCGTTCCGTGGAGTATTAAAACGAGCAATAGGATTACTCCTTTAAAGAAGAGATTTAAATGTTGCGCCTTCATGGCGACAATTTTAAATTTTCTTCGAACACTACAATAACAATAAAATCGACTTTCTGAACTTTTCAGTATTTCAAATATGCTATTATTTTCAAATTAAACATTTATTTCGTTTAATTTTCTTTATATGTACGTATGTATGTAATTTCACAAATCACTTTTCTTTGTTCTGGTAATATGTTTGTTTGTTTGTTTTCTTGTTTTCTTGTTTTTTTTTCGATCATACACTTCTTTAATATAACGAACAATAACTTTCTTTGAAATGGTTCAGAAGGACGACAAAAATTCCCGCCCGCATTCGAGGAGTGCAACGATAAATCTAAGTCATACAACGAATTATGTCGAAACCTTATATAGACTTATCAACTGAATTTGTTTATAATCATGCAGAGCAGAGAAAACTGTAAGCGCAGATTTATGAGATTTCATTTTCATCTACTCTGAGAGAAGCGATGACAATATTGCTGATAATACATTTCTTTACTTTCTCTTACATTTTCTCTCTGCCCAAAAATCTTTAAAATTGTACCATTATCACTCACGATTACACACGGACACACGGACACACATTCGTTATATGTCGGTGATACTGTGGAACAAAACTAAGTACATAGTTTTGAAATAAATTTAGAAGTTTCTTATATTATAAAAGTAAGGTTTACAGAAATGTTTACTTTCATAAGAAGAGGAGCGAAGAGGACCAAATAAAAAAAAAAAAAAAAACGAATTAAAAATAAACTAAAAAGAAAAAATAACAAAAACTTATCAAGTCATCTTACTTATGTACATATAATACTACATACATATATTATCTCTTAGAGGTGTTAAAGCGGAGTACTGGTTACAGTTTCGAAATAATGCAGTCTGTTACAAAATCATTTTGCTCCACTGTACAACGTTAAGTATGTATTATTAGTAATAGAAAACGTTGCATGTGACAGAAATGCCATTTCTAGTGGGGGTGGCATGGAAGAATTTATGATTGTGTTTTGTTGGTAAGTAGCATAGATGATAATTTAATTTCAAGTCAATTGCTCTCTTTCTTAAGTGATTGTTTCCAGATATGATGAGTTTTGAAAATGATAAGACCCTTGAGCGCATATGTATGTATGTACATATGTATGTATGTATATGAAAATTCAAAACAGATATTTATAAATTTTGTAAATAAATATTAGAATAGGTCCCTTTTAAATAAAAAAAAAAAAATCCATTTAAATGAGAATTAAAATGTTGAAAATATTCTGATTTTTTAACATATTATTCGAGGCCTGCAATATTGCTAATTAAATGAAAATTCAGCAATTTAATAAATAGTTATTGGAATCATATTTTAAAAAGATTCCTACATACACATAGTAACATACATACATATGTATGTATGAATAGTTTACAATGTTTATTATTCATACAAAAACTAAAAACCTTATTTTACAAGATCTTTTCCAATTTGCCTGTATTTTTATTGTACTTTAAGCTTAAATAACTAATTTTAATATAAAAAATTTGTAAACAGTACAATAAATAACATAACATAGCAACAGAATATTTTAATTAAAATTCTAATATGAGTGTAGCTATTATGAATAGCCATAACTCTTTAACCTGTTTATGTCGAATATAGTCGTCAGAGTGAAACGAAAACTTTTCACACAATGTCGAGTATACTCGTCTTGAAAAATATACCCACTCATATTATAATTTAACGAATCGATTGAAATTCTTTTCGAAACCATACATTTTAGAGCAATCGTTAGTTTGACAATCTTATATAGTTTAAACAATAACTTGTATTAATTTTTAATTTTAGTTTTATCTTTATGTATTCTAGTTTTTATTAGCGAAGTGAAATTTGTTTTCTAACAATGAATAAAAATATATATATTTCAAAAAGCAAACGCACAACATTTGTTTTTAGTCAAAAAAGCCTACTGTTATATGTATGTATGCAGATACATTTCACCCTGTTAATGCCAAGTATACTCGTCTTCAGAAAAAGCTTTTTCAAACAAAAATTAGAAGGTAAAGGGATAAATAGTAAAGAGTTAATATTGTTTTTTATAAAATTATCTTGACTTATTTGCTGTAATTTTAATAATCCTTTAAAGCGATATGCACATATGTATACATTAAAGACTCGCTATTAATAAAATCGGGTCCAGTGTAAATTTTTTAGCTTAGTTCAATAAACTACAGTTCTTCCACTAAACCTGGAGTAAAATAGAAGATAAGAAAACCTTATTTTGCTCTCCCCATGTAAAGCAAATTTAAAATGCATGATATACATATCTTTCTCCGATGTAATGCTTTTCAAATTGGCCTCTTCTTTATCGTCTGTAGGATATTCTTCAGTATACAGTCACACAGATAATTATACGTAATCCCCTAAAAATCATTTTTTAAAAATGATAATATATGGACAAATCAAGTGATTTTTGCGCCAAATTTTTTGTTCTTCGTCACAGCCGAACAAATTATATTTGTGCTCATCACTTAATATTACATTCGCCCAAAAATCAGAGGACTTGTCCTTATATTATTGGGCAAATTCCAATCGTGGCACTCGGCTGCGGAAACCGTTCTTTCTCAAAACACTTCGAACTGTTTCGGAATGCACAATAACATTGTGATCACTTTCCGAGGTATTTCGTACTTCTACGGCTGTAGTCCTAGGATTTTTATTCACAATACATTTTGTATATTGTGTGACTGCAGGTGTGCCATCAGCAGTGTTCTTAGTAATATATTAACCGATTTCATTTGCTGCAGATGTAAATATAGCTATGAAGAATTAATGATACATATATAAAGGTTTTTCGAATGCATATTGAGCCTTTAAAATTAAAAAAGTCTGCCCACGACTTTTATTTTCATTGTTAATTGATATTTTTTTTTTGTGTAGTTAAGACATTCGGATTCATGAGTTGTATTTGAGTGGTATAATTTCCAAGTAAACACCTCATCGACATTTGGCCATGTCACGATTTGTTGTGATAGATTATTCCACATTTAATTTACATAGTAATTCCATTCAACTCACCACTATTTGCACACTACGGTTTAACTTCTCCGAACTTGATTCAATTTAACCAAAATTGTGTGTTAAAAACACGTTGGGTATTCGTATTTTGAAAAGATTTAGTATTACAAGAAAAAAACGAGGTATTATTAGTAAAAAATGTTCCAAATAATGTATCATATCGGAGATTAGTTTGACCTAGAAATTGAGAAAAAATGGTCTGAATATGATAACTTATTCATGATGGATGAAGTCGCTATAGTCTAGGTAGGTATTGTGTTGTCTTATTAGACGTAAGGACACGGTTCAAAATTCAGGTCTGACATCAAAGCGAAAATAGAAAAAAAGTTATTCTTCGATGACTTCCTCTCAGCAGAGAGTAATAAAAGTGTCATGAAAAGTTTCTCAAAAAATCTGTCGTTCGGAGTCGACTTTAAACTGTAGGTCCCGTGTATAAAATTAACACACACAACATAAGTAGTGTAAGAAACTAGGTCCATAATCCTGACTGAAGGGTTGTATTGACCAATTATGTACATATGTATCCATGATGGCTGCCTTATGTTGAAAAATTTCTATTTAAACGTCTATAGCACAACATAACCAGTAAGGATAATTATGACGTTTGAAAAATCATAATAGCAGCATTACTGGCGAATATAGAGGGAGAAAGAAATGTTATAAGTTTTGCGAAGCAAATGTGTTAGAAGCAACAGATATACAGAGTGAAAACTGGCGGATAAAGTAGAAAAATTTAATGTAAATAAACATTTATTTTGTGTTAAAAAAAGGAAAAATTTAGAATATTTTTTTATTTCTTCAATGAAAATTTTAAAAATTCTTAATTAATTTAATTATTAATCGAAATATGGATGATTTTCGGTTACAATTTCTTGTGCAAGAGGTAATTAAGAAGTTAAATATTACAAGATCAAAATAAGACGTACTGCTTATAAACAATTTTTCTTGCTGAAAGTTGCCAAAATTTTTTAATTTCTTGACAGAAAAAGTTAAAAATTATTATTGTTATTAGTTCTCTTTATTATTTATTAATAGTTTCACACTCTCGCCAATATAAAAAACCCACCCCGAAAAAAGAAACATAAATAAACAAAACAGAGAGAAAATCAAACAGGGACAGAAATACTTTTTGTTAATATTTGCTGTTCCTTTCACAATTCGCCGGTAAATATCAAATTCAGTTTTCTTACTGGCTATATTGTGGTCTATAGTACCAATTTATAAAATTTTTGGTTACTGGCTACGCAACTGGAGTTCTTGTACCGTTTATAACCGACCCATTATTTGTTTGATGTTTCAAAGCTTGAGCATGATTTTCCTCTTAAGGATTGATCGAAGGTCAGTCAAGCACACTATAAATGTCGTATTCGATTGAAAACTAAGTTAAATAATGAAATCTTTTCTTTTATTATAGGGTAAAAAGGATGTTAAAACAGAGCAAGTAACATGTGTATTGTAGCCTTAAGTATGTTTCGTACTGTATAAACTTCCATTAGTATTGTAATAAGTTAAAGCAATTCGATTTTTAATACATGGAATTAACATTAAAGACGTTAACTTAAATAAATGAATTATTCTGGGTGCCCTGGTAGTCTAGTGGGCAGTGCGCTAGACTATTAGCGTGAGGGTCCACCAGAGACTCTGGTCTGTTACACTACACCGAGTATATGGTCCAGTTACTCCGCTCGTATATAATTAGAATATAATTTGTAATTGCATTGTAATTAATAAATAAATAAATGAATTATTCTGTTAAAAAAATCAAGTCCATGAAATATTATAATATTCATTTGTTAAAATTATGACTTATTATTTCAAGAAAGAAGTTTTAAAAAATTTATTTAAAAAAAATTTTTTTTTTCAATTTAATATCACAATTTAAATATCTAAAAATAAGATAAAATTAAATATAAAAAAAAAAATGTTTTCAAATTGAAAATCAATTCACAATTTATATACACATATGACTAAGTTACTTGTCTGTAACAAACTTTAACTGTAATATTTTCTGCTCTTCGTTCTGGTTTATTATCAAACGATATTTTGCAAAATTAGGAAAACTATAATAAATAATAGCAAAAAGACTAACATTAGCAAGAAAAGATATTTATTTAGGTATCACTCTTTTAATCTGAATGATAACCAAAATTTCTCATACATTTGTTATCTTTTATGGCTGAAACTTAATAAAATAAAGAAGTGAGCTTTTCTACAAGAATGTTTTGGAATATTAATGTTTTTTTAATAGATAAAGGCGACATCTAGCTTATTGCAATTAATTCATTTTAATTAAACATTATTAACAGAAATTTATTTATATGTATTAATATACAAAAAAAACAAACAAAAAAAATCAATTGTTTTTCTTAGCATTCATTCTCTCTTGTCTTTTTTTTTTTTGTTTTTGTCTTTTCTTGAGATCGTAAAATAAAGCAAAGTCACTACATGCAAAAACTGTAGTGTAGTGTTAAGAAAACGCTCTTGTATATGTGTTAAATTGTTCAACTTGAGAACCCAGTGTGACGTATAACATTATCACTCAATATTACTTGACATGCATGAATGCTGATTAAAATATTGGACTACATATTGGATAATATTATAAGCCACGTTCAAATCTATAGTCTTAAATATGCACACTACGAGTTTTTAATATGTCAAACCGTTACTATACAAAATTAAATAGTACTAAATTAAAAGTAACAAAAATAATTCGATAAATTTTTCTTAAATTGTTCTCGATATATACGATATGTAACTCAGATTTATGCAGTCCGATCATACTGGTATGGTCTTAGTTACGTAAGTTTTATTTGTGAATCCTATAAGGTCCTCACAAAACTTGGACTGATCTAAGGCGTTCAAAAATATTTATTTATTTATTTTATTAATTACAATACAATTACAAATTATATTCTAATTATATACGAGCGGAGTAACTTGACCATATGCTCGGTGTAGTTTCACAGACCAGAGTCTCTGGTGGGAATCGAACCCACGACCCTCACACTAATAGTCTAGCACACTACCCACTAGACTACCAGGGCACCCGCGTTCAAAAATATATTTGTATCGAATTTAAATCTAATCGTAACAGTAATATCTTACAATATATTAATTCGGTTGTTTTTGTTATGAGCAAATTACATGCAAGATTAATCGAAATACAATAAATTTGTAAATAGTTTTAGGGAGGGATGAAGTCGCCGTGGTCTAAAAGGTAGTATGTCGGCTTACTAGACGAAAGGCCCGAGTTCGAATCCCAGGCCAGACATCAAAACGAAAATATGAAAATATTTCTTCGGCGACTTCCTCTCAGCAGATTTCTGGCAAAAACTCTGAGAGTAAAAATTGCCATGAAAAGCTTCTCAAAAATCTGTTGTTCGGATTCGACTTTGAACTGTAGGTCCCGCTACTCATGTATAAAATTAACGCACACAACACGAGTGGTGTGAGAAGCTAGGACGTTGTACAATGGGTCAATTCGACCTCCGGGTACTGTACTTGTCACAGATAACAAGTACACGTCCTCTAACCTAACCTAACCTTAGGGAGGGATGGGATGCCTGCAAACAAGGTAAAGTTTTTGACTGTGGTCACCTCCAGGACGATCCTTGCCTTGCTATATTCAAGTTGACTCGCATCATCCTGGATGGCATATTGGCTCCCGCTAGATGTTAACTAATGCTTGCAAAGAAGTCCAATTGACCTGAGGGCAAAGCGAAGTATATGTTATCGACAAATAGACATGTGCGGCGTATTGGATCCCAGATAGCGGCCGATAACTATACTTTCGATATAGTCAAGGAATTTATTTATCATGGCTCCGCCGGTACCACCAAAAATGATGGCAGTCTGGAGATCAAGTGCAGGATCACTCCTGCCAACAGGTGCTACTATGGTTTCAATAGGCAATTTAGTAGCAGAGACCTCTCTCGTACGACAAAACTAATACTCTACAAGACTCTCATCCTCCCCGTGCTTCTTTATGGGGCAGAGACATGGACTCTATTAAACACTGATGCAGCAGCCTTTAAAGTATTCGAGAGAAAAGTCCTGCGTAAGCTCTTCGGTTTAGTGCGAGTTGGCGATGATTTCCTCATCCGATCCAATAGTGAGCTATATGAGCTCCTCAACGACATAGAGGTTGTGGAGCGTATTAACATCCAGCGGCTGCGCTGGCTCAGGCATGTTGTTGATTGGTGGAGGATGCTACGGCGAGATGGGTATTTGACCAAACACTACGCACAAGACTGCCAGGGCACTATGGATCAGATATGCTATAAATATATAAAAAAATATATATATTTAACTGCTTACCTAAAGATCCATGGATTTTTGCAGTACAATGTTTTTTTGATTTCGTTCAAATCGATCGGAAAAATGACATATGAAGAGGCAGACTAAAACTTAAAAACTTTTTAGATTTTATTCCAATATCAAGTGTTGAGGAAATAGGAACGGAAAGAAACCCTTGTACATAATTTCTTTCATAATTTCTATAATTTACTTAAGAAACTGTTACAACTAGTGTTATTAGTTGTAGTTGAAATTCTCATGGATAGCAAATATCTGGGATAATGTAACAAATAATAATTTGTTGAGTAGTTGAAGGATAGAGAATGTGTATGGAGTTTAGGAAAATATGGTTTATCGTTCAAGAACTGTTACAATAAACGTTTCAATTATAGTTTTGTAATGCCATATTTAGTTATGCAGCTCTGAATAAAGGGAAACGTTCTTGTAGTATCAAGTGCTTTGATACAACCCAAAGCGAGAGGGACAGGGTAGCTGGAGAATTTACATCCTAATCGTCGAAACTACTAAATGTATGAGCTAAATTTAGTCGCCGTAGTCTAGTAGGTAGTGTGTTGGCTTATTAGACTCAAGGCCAGGGTTCAAACCCCAGGTCAGACATCAGAACGAAATATGAAAAAATATATTTCTTTGGCGACTTCCTCTCAGCAGATTTCTGGCAAAAACTCTGAAAGTAAATAAACCTGCCATGAAAAAGCTTGTCAAAAATCTGTCGCTTGGAATCGACTTTAAACTGTAGGTCCCGCCACTCATATATAAAATTAACACACACACCATGGTGAGTGGTATTGAGAAGGTAAGCCGTAATCCTGACTGAAGAGTTGTAATGACCAATTATGTATGTATGTATGCATATGTATGTACAGAGCTTCTATATTTTGTAAGCATACTTAGTTTATAAATCTAATTTATTGAACACAAGCAAGTGGGATTTTGTAAGGTCACAAGACTATTAGCATTTTCACAAGACAATTTAGAACACGCTAGGACAATCACCATAGATCTGTGGTAAAAATTTACAAGGTTTATATTTGTCACAAAGGAACCGTTTTGTTTAGCATGTTCCCGTGGGGGAACGCCATCGAACTTATACGTTAATGCTCTAAGTGAAAAAATCAAGATCATTATACAGTCACTCAAATAACTATCTCATGTTTTTGCTGGCGTTAACAAATTTAAGTACAACAACAAAACTATAGTGTCAATAATTCTAATATTTGTTCTCTTTGCTTATATACTATTGAACACTTATTTACAACTACAATTCAACATATTTGTTTTGTATGTACTTATATTAAAAATTAACAAACCTGAGAATGAATGGGACGTTTTTTTACTTTATTTAATAAATTTAATAACTTTTTTGGGCTTAAATTTTGTATAGCCGCCCTTGGCAGTAATTATCCTCTATCCTCTAAATTTTTAGGTTTTTTTGGGTCTATGTGTACCATTCCATATTGTTTATACAAGTTTCCACATTTCTTCTAAATTTCCTAGAGTACTGGCAAGAACTCTCTTGTTAAGCTCCCCAGAGATGAACGATGGAATTAAAAAAGACTGACTAAGGCGACCGATGAGGTACTATCTAGAGTTAGTCATAAAGTAATTTTTTTTTTGTAAGTTCATCGGTATGTTCATAATCATTATCATGTTGGGAAACAATATCAGCAGTTTATAATCCAAATTTCTTTACATGTGCCCGCTAAGTTAGTCCTTAAAATGTTTACATAGGATTGAGCTCAAATCGTATCAACTGTCCTATGGAATAATACCAACATCTTTACAATTCAAAAATTAGGAATTCCCGTAAATACTATTTAAATAATACTGTATTTTAATGAATAATAGTCACAGCACATTGCGGTATAGGGTAATCTCCTCACTTGCTACACTAAATTTTTCATAATCTAAGTACATATATGTACTCTCCCCCATCACCAATTTTAGTTCCTTGTTTATAATAAAAACAACAAACAAGTTAGCAATCCTTCAAATCCATCAAACATAAATAAAAACAAAGCATAAATCTGTAATTGTAATTACAGATTTTGTAATTTGTTAAAAAAATATATCACTCCTATCACGAATTGAAATAATTGGCCAATTCACATGACTGTGTATCGTGTATGTTGTAATGAGTAATATAATTATTATTACTCATTATGTTGTATTGAATACACTTTTTTTGTATTTCATATTCCAAACGTCGAAAAACGATAAGAAGAAGAAGACCAGTATTAATAATTTGATTTTCAAGCAACAAAATGAAAAATATTACGGGAAAAAAGTAAATTAATTAATTATCTGTGCAAACAATTATAATTTTGATATGTCAGTTGTTGACTCAAGTTACATAGAAAATATTTTGTATTTTTATTTATATGGCATATGGCTGTTTTAATTTAATTATAAATTAATTAATAATTTTAGCTTTTAATTTTTAATTGGAATTTAACCAAATGCATATCGGTGGTAATTAAAAACCGTGACATTAAAATATTTAACTTCGTTTAACTAGGGATCGAGATGCTACTTGAAAATTATTGTCATCAAGACGGGTTGGTTTTCTCTGTCGCTGAATAAATGTTTAGATGTTTAGACCGCCTTATAACACATACATACATATTTTGCATAATTATGATCTAGATGTAATGTTCATATTTTCAATATTAAAATATTATTATTATTATACTAACTCACAAATTTTATGTGAAATAACAATTGAATGAAGATTAATTCCTAATATTAAGCTCACTTAGATTAATGCACCACCCCCTTCCTACTGTGCTTCTCGCTAAGCAGGTAGCCAAGTTTGATGCGACTAGACTTAATGCTCTCTCTCGTTAGCACATTGTACCCTTTGGTCACTCCACTATTCTGGAGGTTGATCCAGTGGCCCCTGTGAACATAGACTATTTCCCTGCTGAATATTGTCTTGACAGATGTTTCCACTCTCTGATTCCAGGTAGGGATGACTGGAATCCTAATACGGTCGTCCCCCCGGAAGTCCTGGATATATATACCGACGACTCTAAACTCGATAATGGGGTTGGGAGCGGTGTCTACTCTGGGAAACTGGACCTGAATATTTCTCTCCGTCTGCCGGACTACTGCAGTGTGTTTCAGGTGGGGGTGATGGCAATTTACCGGGCCGCTCAATGGATCCTCGTCAACGATGCTCCTTTCACTCGCGTCTCGATCTTCTCTGATAGTCAGGCCGCGATAGGATCTCTATCGGGTTCCGTGATTAACTCTAGGATCGTTAGGGAATGTCGCCGCTGTCTCGACCTTCTCTCGGGGCGCTTCACCAGTATCTCTCTGGTGTGGGTACCCGGCCACAGTGGAATTCCGGGAAACTGTAGGGCCGACGAGCTCGCCAGAGCTGGTGCGCTCCTTCCGGAATCCTCTTCTGTTGAATTGGGTATGCCACTTGCCTCGGTCAAGTTGACCATTGCGCGGAGGTTCTTTCGGGACGCCAACCTATCCTGGGTCAATGAGGAGTCCTGCTCCACCGCTAGACTCACCTGGCCCAGGATGGATAGAAGGCGTACCAACCGATTACTTGGTCTCGGTCGTGATGTCATCTCGACTACAGTGGCGGTGCTTACAGGCCATTGCGTCATGGGTAGACACGCGGAAAGAATAAGGCTCCCTTTCAACGACTTTTGCCGTGGATGCAGGTCCACTGAGGAAGAGGAGACTGTTGTTCACTTTCTCTGCCAGTGCCCGTCTCTTGCTAGGTGTAGATATAGGTTATTTGGCTCCCCATTCCTGGTTAGCTTAACGGAGCTATCATCTATTGACATCAAGGATATAGCTTCGTTCATCAAACTTTCTGGCTGGTTTTCCAGTGCGGGGTAGTCGTGCTTTTGTTGTGCAGACCTTGCGCTGACCAACTTCCTCCTTTTCTCTGATTTTGGTGGAACTTGGTCAGTACAGGGCCTGCATTCACCCGTGGCATCACAACGGGCCACTATGCGTGCTCAAGTGAGCTTTGTGATATCAGAGCTATCACTCTACCTAGATTAATGCCACAAAGGCACTTTATAAATTTATTAAATTTTTATTTATTAAATTTAAATTTATTAATTATAAAACAAACAGAAGTCGAATTTTCTGGCGGAGATTTCAGCTAGTACATATATCGACTGTTTATCATCTCTATACAGGAAATTCGACGGGTGGTCCTACCCCATATATGTATACCCTGGTACGTTGTTGCCAAAAAATCTTTTATATGCATTCATTTTATTTCAGTTTGAAAAATGTCTCTATTTGTCTAATGCCATTTCATAGATCCATAGAAAATTTATTTTTTTATTATATCTCTGGGCACATTTTCTTATAAGTGGATAACTTTGGCAGCGCCACAATAGAATAAGATCGACCTCATGCTACTAACATGACTGTTGCTGAACATTCATGTACATATATCATCATCATCATAGTATTATCAATGTAAATTCTGTGCGCTGTTCAAATTTATTAATCGCACTTGTGTGGTTTACAATAAGCAAAAATATTTAAATTTCTTAATTTAAAGAAAGAAAAAAAAAACGATCAGCTCAATTGACAAATCGATTTATTATCATATATGTACCTCTAGATGCAACAACAACAATTATTACCAACGAGACGAGATACTTACTTCTGTTGGATTTGCGTAAATGACAAAAGATGGAATAAAAGCAGCTTATCCTCTGTGCTGTGATGGAATTAATCATTTGTGATGTTATAATACATACAGTCACACAGATAATTATACGTACCCCCCCTAAAAATCATTTTTTTAAAAAGCAATGAATTTCTAATCTAAAATTTCTTTACATTAGCGTCTGTAACGACACATTTACTTAAATAAAGAAAAAAGATTCCCAAAATCTATGAATTTGTGACTGCAGTTTGCTTAAAACCAATATGGCACCACAGAAAATTATACGTACGACGTATATTTCTAATACAATTTCTCAAAGGGTAGCCCGGTATATAAAATGTATTGTGAATAAAAATCCTAGGACTACAGCCGTAGAAATACGAAATACCTCGGAAAGTGATCACAATGTTATTGTGCATTCCGAAACAGTTCGAAGTGTTTTGAGAAAGAACGGTTTCCGCAGCCGAGTGCCGAGAAAAAAGCCACGATTGGAATTTGCCCAATAATATATGGACAAGTCCTCTGATTTTTGGGCGAATGTAATATTTAGTGATGAGAACAAATATAATTTGTTCGGCTGTGACGGAAAACAAAAAATTTGGCGCAAAAATCAGTTGACTTGACCATATATTATCATGTTTAAAATAATGATTTTTAGGGGGATATGTATAATTATCTGTGTGACTGTATATTAAATGCTAAATGCTACCTGTAAAATGTTAGCCAATTACGGATGAATAGTTTTTCATATAATAAAATAGCACAAGGCATTTTACGTTTTATTTTTCAGTTTCATTTACATATTTAGTAAATTATTTTATTATCATACAGTAGCAAATTTATTAGCAATAATTAATTACTCAACACATTTTCCCAAAATTTTAAAAATTTGGCAAATTTACATTATTATTATTATTATGTATTAAAATAGAATATAACTAATTATATTGCTAAATTTTAGCGAGTCCCTTATATTTATAGTAAATTTGTCTCTATAACAAATCGCAATTTATTATAAAAAGCATAGAAGGAGTTAATATTTTAATTAATATCGTATCGTATTTTTGATTATTGTATTATTTTTTTTTTTTTATTAAATGAAAAATAAAGTTATTGATAATAAATATAAAATATATATGTACGTAGTAGAACAGTATGTATTGTTATTTTAATTTTGTTTTTTTTTTCTTGTTTTTGCATAAATCTAAAATTATTATTTTTAAGATGGCAAAGTGGACATTATTAATTAATTTCAATAGTTTAATATATAATACAAAATTACACGATAAAATCCTAAAAAATCACATTTTAGTATTTGCTAGTGAAATATTAATTTATTTTTATAGGTATGTATGTATGTATATACAGCAGCTGTTTGTTTGTTGTTACTTACTAGGCGATTTGTAGGCCGGATATTTGTGCTGCTTAATGGAACTTTTATTTGAGTCAAAAAGAAAAAAAGAGTTAATAATAATAATAATAGTAATAAAAATATATTGTATTTATGTGTATGACACCACACCCACTTTGGAGACTTTGCTTTGTTAAATTAAATGGAGTGTCAAAGAGGTAAAAATACTGCACAGGCAACCAAAGGAATTGACAGCATCAAAAAAAGTCCTATATCATGGACACCCGCATTCATCTACAACCATTTTGGGAAGGTCCCTTTTGATGATACCCTCATCGCCGTAGTATATGAGTGACATGCTGGAAAATTTAATGGGAGCACAGCATGGCTGCATACCGTTTAGAAGCCCCATTTTGCGATACTCCTCAATAAAATGAGCATGAAAAGTTTGAAAAGTATCTGGTGTTCGGTAAGGCCCAGTACAATCTCCCCTGCAGTAGTTTGCAAAATAACCTCGAGGTGCAATTATCCAGTCATCCCAGCCTAAAGCTTTAAAAGACACATAAAATGACTCTTTACAACACTGGCCGTGTAGTGCTCCATTGCAGTTAATAGCACGACGACGGACACGGCGCTGTCGTCTAGCTTCTGTATGTAAGACTAAAAATGGACGGCTTGAATTGAGCATTTCTTCTTCCTCTCGATTAGGCACCTCGGCATTGTTTTCCTCGCCAACGCCATTGGTACCTGCTATCAATATTGTTTGATTATATTGATAATTAGTATAGTTGGTTAAATTGTAAAAATTATTGCTGCTGATTTTATTTATATTCGAATTTTTCCGTTTCTCTGCTATTCTTCTTTCTCGAGCCTTACTTCTGTCCGAGTTAGTATTAAACAGATGTACGGCAAACGTTTTTCCACAACCTGTGCAGTCAATCAGCAATCTCAATTTTTCCCCTTCCCTTCTTGAATACCATTCTTTAACCGTAGTGGTTATATCAAATTTTTGCCAACCTAAACGGGTCGTATCCACCTCAAATGAAGCACAAAACTGAGCAATGTGATCAAACCCCTGGAAATAAAACATTTTTTTTTAAACACTCACTATCATTACAAAATAAAGTTTTAAATTACCTTATATGTGTAATTGTTTTCAACCAATTGAAATATCCATATTTTCAGTCTTTTGCGTTTAATTCCTGAGCCAGTGCCAGATTTACTTCGTGATATTTTTTCAATGCGTATATGTATTTCGGCATTACGCACATGGAGCTTCTGTTTTGACTTTCCAGTATTTTGATGAGAAAATTCAACCAGACGATGGTTTTTATACATTTTGCCTATTAAAAATGGAATGGCAAAATAAGAATTGAAAGTAAAAATATACTAAAGTCTGAAGTTATAATATGATAATTTTAAAAAACTCTAAATTCAAAATTTATGGTGGCAGAGTCTTTATATGTCGTTACAGAAAGTCACCAAACAAAACAAAGTTATAAAAATAATTTTATAAATTTTATATTATGAAAGTATAATTTATGAGTGATTAATTTAGATTTTTTTAATTAAAAAAAAAAAAACCGACAGAATTACTTTCTAGTTGTCCTTTAAGAGCATACATATATATAAAGGGTGTTTTTTATAGAGGTATAGAACTTTAAGTTGGCATTATTGTTCAAGATGGCGACCGATTTAACAGCTGTCAAGTGATTTATTCTCAGTTTGGTTTGGCAATTCATCATGAATAGACTCACGCCTGAACAACGCTTGCAAATAGTGCAATTTTATTTCGATTTATTCAAAGACACGTTTGGTGACCGCCTAACTTCACGTTTTGGACCTGTGAATTGGCCTCCAAGATCTTGTGATTTAACACCGCTAGACTACTTTCTGTGGGGCTATGTAAAGTCATTGGTCTATGCGGTAAAGCCACAAACGCTTGACCATTTGGAAGACAACATTCGCCGTGTTATTGCCGATATACGGATACAAATGTTGGAAAAAGTCATCGAAAATTGATCGTCCAGATTGGACTACATCGCTAGCCGTGGCGGTCATATGCCAGAAATCATATTTAATGGCTCAAGATTATCTTTCGGATAAATAAAATTCATGTCAATCGAATAATCCATCGTTGTTTTATTGCAACTTAAAGTTCTATACCTCTATAAAAAACACCCTATACTTGGCAAAAGAAAAAATTTGACACCCGTATTGCCCTATTTAAAACGAAGGGTTACCACCCCATTGAATTTTTGTCAAAATGCGATCTAGCTCGAATTTTAAAAAAAGCTGAGACCCGTATTTTATTAAATCGACTAAAGATTATAATATGTTAATTTGGCATTTTTATTATAAAGAAATCCGCACAAAAAATTCAAAAACCGTTCTTTTTTACAGAATATCCTAAAAAAAGGACATGGTTGATCGTTCTTGGACCAATTGTATATACAGTTGGACGCGCCTTAAAGCAACCTTTCTTATGATACCCATATTGTATACATATGTTGCTAAGGAAACAGATTCTCAAATTAACAAAACATGCAAAAATAGACCCTTTTTCAAAATGGTCCAGCTCACGAGAGGTCAAAGCTGGAGCTGAAATATTTTAAATGTCATCATAATGTTCATTTTTAGTAGGGTACACTTTTTTTTGGTGAGTCGCTCTAGTGTATATATGAGTATAAATGTAAGTTATTCAGCTCGTAATAATTAGATGTAATTTGTAATTGTATTGTAATTAGCAAATAAATAAGTTATGCTTGTGGTAGTGTTAATTAGTACACTATCCACTAGCCTATCGGGGCACCCGCGTTAGAGTTATATGTTAGAAATGCACTTATTTTATTTTATGTATATTCCCGATATAATTTTTTTTTTAAGAATTTTGATATTTAGTTGTTACAGTCAATAATACATACACATAATTGGCCCTTCAGTCAGGACTACGGATTTATACGTGAGTGACGGGACCTACAGTTTAACGTCGACTCCGAATGATAGATTTTATTTGAGAAACTTTTTCATGGCAATTTTATTTACTCCCAGAGTTTTTGCCAGAAATCTGCTGAGAGGAAGTCACCGAAGAAATATTTTTTATATTTTTCGTTTTGATGTCTGACCTGGGATACGAACCCGGGCTTTACGTCTAATATGCACACTAACACACTACCTACTAGACTCCGGCGACTTAATAATACCTATATTGCCGATATTAAAATAATAAAATTTTTTGTGTTTATCATTTGATTAATTTATATTCTTATAATTATTATACAAATTAAATATATGTATAAGGGGTCTAGATAGTTCATAATATTAAGTATCATATCGCAATCCAATCTCAATACACCTTCAGTAGTTTAAGTTTCAAGTTGATTAAAAAGTTGAATGGCAGTTCGATTATCGATATCAGCGTGTAAAACATTTGTTTCCAACCGCTACGTGTTGAACACACAATGGACCGATAATGAGAGGTAAATATACAAATTAATTTAATTGCAAAAAATTTAGTATTTGCTCGGGAAGAAAAAAAGTACTGATATATTAAATTGTAACTGGGTAGAAGAGAATGACATCGAAAAATTATAGTTCAAAGGTCGGACTATGTTGATAGGAAATATAAACAATTGCTGTGTGATAATGTTTTATTTTGTTTAAGGTCTGCATTATACTTATATGCATTACTGATAATTTAGTAAATTTAGTAAATTTATTTTTAAAATTAAATTTCATTAAAGATTTATTGGAAACGTATCAACTCTCAATATATAAATGCAAAAATAATATTTAAAGCATTTTTCAATATTAAAGAATTTTATTTTTATTTTTAGAAATCATTTTAGTTCTAGTATGTATATATTTTTAAAATTAAAATTAAAATTTTGCCAAATTACATACTATACATACATTATAATTATTTTAAATATTTATTCCTGAGATCACAATTTGTATCATGTATGTATTTGAATCAGAGCAAGATTAACCTAAACCTTTGATGCATTTCATGTTTTAGACCATATAACTATAATTCAAAAAATGTTAGATGCCCCATCTTTTCTTACTTGCTTGCCATTATTTTGAATCATATAAAAGTTGTAAATGGGAACCGTCTTCTTACTAAAAAACAATCGGGCTCCCGACCTTTGTTAGAAATGTCTGAGGAAATACGCTGCGACATCGATAAAGGAGATATTACATTTTTGGCTCTGCTTGATCTTTCGAAAGCATTCGATATGTTAGACCATAATACCCTTCGTATTAGGTAAAGAAAACTGTTCAATTTTTAATACACATCAACTAGACTTTTATCCTCTTATTTAGTCGCTCGCCAGCAATCAGTTTTCTTCAAAGGCCAGCTTTCTTGCCCTTTACATGTCTCAAAAGGAGTGCAACAGGGCTCTATTCTCTATCCCCTGCTTTTCACATTATGTATAATGAATGAAATATCTTACCTTTAGTAGGGCACTATTATCGAATGGGCCATCTATCGCTTTAAATTTGAACCATCGGTCTGGCATACTTATATCATTCTATTCTGTCACAAAATTCATTATATTATCTCCACTGACGGTAATATATCGATTTATATGTGATTTATTTTAAATTTATTTAAAAAAAAAGGCAATTGGTTGGAAATTGCACGAAAATGTTGCACAAAATTTGGTCGCAGAGAAGGACCAACGGTGCCCAGTATACACAAGTTGATTGCTAAAGTTCGTGAAACTAGTTACAGTGCTTACACCTGAAAATATCGAAGCTGTAACTGAGAGTGTGCGTGAGAATCTATCAATATCAACTCGTCATCGCTCTCAAGAACTGAACATTTCACGCACCAGTTTACGTCGAATATTGCGAAAAGATCTCGGTATGATGCCTTACAAAGTTCATTTGGTTCAAGAGTGAAACTGCACGATGAAGTCGATTTTGCAAAAAAAAAATCATCTTTTCGGATGAAGCTCATGTTGATCTTGGTGGATACGTTAATAGGCAAAATTGATGTATTTGGGGCTCAGAAAATCCACATGTGGTGTTACAGAATCCAATGCACCCACTACGAGTGACTGGTGCGGCTTGTGGAGTGGAGGCATCATTGGCTCATATTTCTTTGAAAATGGGGATGGCGTAACCATTACGACGCCTATCGCACTATGATAACCGATTTTTTTGTACCCGCTCTTCATGTTATTGATTTTTGATTTCAACAGGATGGTGCAACTTGCCACATATCTCATGCTACAATCGATTTATTGCGTCAAACGTTTGATGGCCGCTTAATTAACCGAAATGGTGATGCCAATTAGCCGCCAAGTAGTTGCGATATGACACCGTTGGACTACTTCCTGTGGGACACCGTTAAAGAAAAGTATTGTGTCAACAAACCAGAGATAATTGTGCATTTGAAGGCAAAACATTCGTGATGCCATTGCCCAGATACCACCGCATACACTCGATAAAGAGCACGAAAATTGGTCCAATTGAATGAATTATTATGAGGCCAGCCACGGCAGCCAAATGAATGAACTAAAATTCCATTTCTAAATGGAACAATTGTATAGGGTGTTTTTTATAGAGGTATAGAACTTTAAGTTGGCATTACTTTTCAAGATGACGACCGATTTAACAGCTGTCAAGTGATTTATTCTCAGTTTGGTTTGGCAATTCATCATGAATAGACTCACGCCTGAACAACGCTTGCAAATAGTGCAATTTTATTTCGATTTATTAAAAGACACGTTTGGACCTGTGAATTGGCCTCGAAGATCTTGTGATTTAACACCGCTAGACTACTTTCTGTGGGGCTATGTAAAGTCATTGGTCTATGCGGTAAAGCCACAAACGCTTGACCATTTGGAATACAACATTCGCCGTGTTATTGCCGATATACGGCCACAAATGTTGGAAAAAGTCATCGAAAATTGGACGTCCAGATTGGACTACATCCGCGCCAGCCGTGGCGGTCATATGCCAGAAATCATATTTAAAATGTAATGCCACAAGATTATCTTTCGGATAAATAAAATTCATGTCAATCGAATAATCCATCGTTGTTTTATTGCAACTTAAAGTTCTATACCTCTATAAAAAACACCCTATATGTATGTACCACAATGCAAATAGTAAAATTGTAATACTCAATGCTGGAAGAAAAAATTAAACGTATGTAGCGTCGCAAATCGAAATTTAAAGGACGCAAGTTGGGATCCAAACGACGCAAATCGGGACCGAATCGACGCAAGTTGAAATTGCAACAACAAAGCTGAGTTTTGTCAAATTTTAAAAAGCGACGCAAAACGAAACGATGCAAATCGGATCGACGCAATTCGGGGCTCTAGTGTATTTCATTTATTCTTTCAATCGCATTAAAATTCGATAACTTTTAATGAATTAAGGGATACAGAGCAATAGCGTTTTAGTGTGGTACTAAAAAACAATTTCTTAACATATAATTGAATTAATAATTAAATTACAACGTATCCTATCCATGCGTTACACACTAATCTTAATCGATGGGATGGATTTTTGGAGTGGACGAAGGTAGGTAGGTAGATCCATGATTTCAGACACCTGTATCTGCAATTAAAACGGCGCCATGCAAAGTAATATGAAATTGTATCATCAAAACAATTAAACTTGGGGTCATGCCGAGGTTGAAATCTTCACCGTAATCGTGTAAATTTGACGTACAATGGGATTTACCGCTACAGAAAATTTAAAAATAGATTTCTTTCAAGTTATCTTTCAATTTGTAAACTTAATTCAATGAATAATTCTTCGTGAAAGTCACACATTTATTTGAAATCCACAAACATATTTTTTTTTATTAAAAATTATTTCAATCAGCATATTTATTTCTGTCTCCCCTTTCCACGTTCTTTTTCTTGGTATTTATCTTCAAAATTTTAAATACGCACATCCTCTATAGCAAATTCGACTATATTACTTTTTTTATAACGGCAGATACGAAGAAAATCTTTGCTTATTTTTAAGTAATAAAAAAGCATAAATAAATTAATTTGTCTTTGTCATTATAAGAAAATAGAGTAAATTATCCCATAGACAATTGAGCACACAGAATAAGCTGTGAGCTGTCATATATGTACATATGAATATATGTACGAGTATACACATTTTCTAAACGCAATTTTGCTTTCCATATTCTTCCACTCCAAATACATACATTAACCACACTTTAGAGCGAAACACCATTTTCCGAAAAACTTTAGGATTATCAAAGTGATTTCCTATTAATTTTTGGAAGACGATCGATATCATTGGGATACATATGTATGTATGTATGTAATGCATCGATTGAATATGCATTATATTTAGAGCGAAAAAAGTTTGTAAGTTCGAACTGAGAAACATATTGTCATAATTAATATGAAGAGCATTTCAAGTTACATACATGTACATAATTGATCATTACAACCCGTCAGTCAGGATTACGATCTAGCTTCTTACAGCACTAATGTTGTGTATGTTAATTTTACTCATAAGTGGCGGGACCTACAGTTTAACGTCGACTCCGATCGACAGATTTTTTGAGAAACTTTTTCATGGCAGGTTTATTTACTCTCAGAGTTTTTGCCTGAAATCTGCTGAGAGGAAGTCGCCTAATAAATATTTTGTGTCATATTTGCTTTTGGTGTCTGACCTCGGGTTAGAGAACCGTGGCCTTACGACTAATAAGCCAACACACTACCTACTAGACTACGGCGACTACAAGTTATTTATATTAAATAATTTAAAACTGCTATTATAATGTAAAATAAAGGAACTTAAATTTTAAAATTGTTATAAAACTATCGATACATATGTATATATATATGTATAAGTACATACCTTTTTCTGCGAACGTTATTATCTCCTGAGTACTTCCAAAAAATTCATCATTTTCATCGATTGCATCAAATTTTGGCAAGTAGTTATTATCGTTATGGCTACGCGTATAAAGATCTGGATCAATGTTGGCACCTGAATTTACATCTGTTTCGATATCGATATCTTCATTTATATCACCATCAATATTCGCACTATCATCGTTATAAGCATCATTATCATAATTATCGATAGTTTTATCATATCGGACGTTTTGCAATTTTTCCTTTCTTACTATGCTATTATTATTGTCAGGGTCGGTACTATAATATTTCACACTATTTAAACTATCACCACTACTATTGATATCCGTTAGATATGTAAACTTTTTTACTTCTTCAATATACTTATTGTTGTTGTCGCGAATTTGTTTTTGTACCATAATAATGTTGTTCTTGTTGTTGTTGTTCTTGTTGTTGTTATTTTTGTTGTTGTTACTAGTATTAACATTATTATGATTATTATTATTATTGTTATTATTATTATTGTTATTGTAATTCTTATTTTTATTATTATTATTGTTATTGTTATCATAGTCATAATTATGAATATGGTTTTTGCTATTATTGTTAGTGTATTGATTAATTTGTTCATGTTGTCTTCGATTCTGTTGGAGTTGTTGTTGTTTATGTGTTGTTGCTGTTGTTGAGTGTTGTGGATATTTATGATACTGTTGTTGTTGTTGGTGTTTAGATTGTTTAAATATTGTAAAATTATTGATCGTTTTATTTGTGTGGCTTATATTGTTTCGATTTGTTGTATAAAGAAATTGATTTTTAGGTGTAGGTGTAGCTGTTACTCCCTTGTAGAAGTTGATATCATTGTAAAAGCTTGCCTTAGTTTGATGGAGCTTTTTGCCATATTTCTTTGGTAAAATTCCTACACTACCCATAGATCTTTTTATATTATTCATTTCGTCTTCAGTATCGTATGGCACTTTAGGATATTCGTTACGATTATGATTCGGCACATTTGAATCCTTTGCAAAAGTCGTTGTCCAATATGGATAACTTTGATGCGGCAAAACATTATCCTGATAGTTGTTGACGAACTCGTGAAAACTCTTAATGCCATCAGCGCGATATATTGTATCCCATATAAATTGTTTTGGCAACGGATGCGAAACATTGGGCTTGCGCGTCAGGCCCAGCTTAAATAAGATTTGATGTTTTATTGATTCCAAACGCATTAGATCGCTTTGAACATGATTTTCTGTTGTCGTTATATGCGTTATATGCGTTAAAGTGTTATTTTATTTTATTTTGTTATATTTATTTGTTAAAGTGTTGTATTTGGTGTTGGATGTTGATGATGATGTTTGTTGTGGTGTGGATAGCGTATATATTCATTAAAATATGTGTATAAAATTGTATTAATAATATTGTAATTCTTGTCATATGTATACATATGTATGTATGTATATTAGCATGTGGCAAAATTATAAAATTTGCATAAAACAAAAACAAAAACATTTATACTTTTTTTGAAGTCAACGCGTTAGATTAGAAATATTTTTAATTGAGAATTATACTGAAATGTTGTTTAACGGGGAATATATTTCTTCAAGCCAATAGTATATTTTTAAAAGTTAAAAATAAGTTTTTAAAACATTCTGATTTTATACCAGCTATCTATCAGCCTAAATTGGATGATATGGGCACCACGTGGTTTCAACGGAACGGCGCTACGTGCCACAGACTACACCCCATATTAGATGTTCTGTATAAGTGAGTTGAGGGCAGAGGTTATCTTAACTGGCTACCAAGATTGTGCGATTTATTCCAGTTAGACGCTTTCTTATGGAGTTTTCTTAAGTAGCAGATTTATGGAACTTAATCACAAACTACAGCGTGCCCCAAAGCCAACTTTTACCCAAGCCAAAGGTAAAACTTGGCTTGTTTAATGCGCCTAATCCAAATTAGACATTTCGTATATTCCACACATAATGCCACCAATAAGTCTTTCAAATGTATAACTTTGTAATATTTGCAGGAGAATAGAACAATCACATACACAGACTTTTTGAAAAAATCAATGTAGGCTTTACAGCGAATGCGTTCAGGTGACTATTTCATATTCATATTTCATCTCAGAATTAATTTAAATTAGACAAACTACATGTGTAAGATATTGTCGACATTTGTTATCCGTTTGAAAGACTAACTAATGTAAATGTGTGTGGAATATAAATTCATTCAAGTGTGCGACACGGCTTCTCTGGATGGAGCGCGTTATTCACTCAATTCACTCCTGCAGAATATACATGAGCTGTGCGGCACAAAGCACCGACCTGATGAAACCACATATTGTTGGCGTGCACAGCATTCCATTCAAACCAAAAGAAGTTTGTAAAGAGTGTTTTTTATAGAGGTATAGAACTTTAAGTTGCAATAAAACAACGATGGATTATTCGATTGATATGAATTTTATTTATCCGAAAGATAATCTTGTGGCATTACATTTTAAATATGATTTCTGGCATATGACCGCCACGGCTGGCGCGGATGTAGTCCAATCTGGACGTCCAATTTTCGATGACTTTTTCCAACATTTGTGGCCGTATATCGGCAAATGGTCAGCCTTTGTGGCTTTACCGCATAGACCAATGACTTTACATAGCCCCACAGAAAGTAGTCTAGCGGTGTTAAATCACAAGATCTTGGAGGCCAATTCACAGTTCCAAAACGTGAAATTAGGCGGTCACCAAACGTGTCTTTCAATAAATCTATTGTGGCACGAGCTGTGTGACATGTTGCGCCGTCTTGTTGAAACCACATCTCCTGGACATCATGGTTATTCACTTCAGGAATGAAAAAGTGGATGGACACAGATCCAATTCATGTGCTCGATGGCGGATGGACTCATTCGGGTCTTCCTCAATGCTACGCTCTACAGCAGCAAATACCTTCTTCTGTACGCACCGTACAGCGTCTCTGGGGATGCGAGTTATCAATAAGAGTAAACGTGGTGCGAAAACGTTCCATGGTTAATCAAATTAACTGCTCTGATGGACGATTTTATCGACGATAAAATGGACGTAGTGCGCGATACGTTTTCCGCACAGAACCATTATTTTCGAAATAAAATTGCACTATTTGCAAGCGTTGTTCAGGCGTGAGTCTATTCATGATGAATTGCCAAACCAAACTGAGAATAAATCACTTGACAGCTGTTAAATCGGTCGCCATCTTGAAAAATAATGCCAACTTAAAGTTCTATACCTCTATAAAAAACACCCTTTAGTTGTCGACCTATAGTGTTTGCCATTGTGAAGCAGTGACTTTTTCGGGATGCCTAGATCGCATGTGGATTGATATTGTACCAAATTCGGCAATTTTGTTTTGTTGTTGTACCCTTTTATCCTGAAATGGGCCTCACAATTTGACAAAGTTCAAAAGTTCCTGTTGAAAAGCCCCCTTAAATTTTTTTCATTAATGAAAACAGTCATTTACTGTGGTGTGTGTCTGGTGGAACACAATTTTGACATTAAAATTACATTAAATTTGCTGTGAATATGTTGCAACGATTGACAATTGTAATATTTTAGTTGTTTCATTGAGGAATAACATTGTTCTACCATTGTTCCAAAATATAATAAAATTATAGGTGAAGTTGACTTATTATTTTCCTTTGTAGGACGCAACAAAATCAAAATATGATCTAAAATCTATATAAACGAGAACTTTGATGAAATTTCTTTTGAATGTCAGGCAAACCCTTTACAAAATTGTAAAAATAATTTTATTTAAATAAATATATGTATGTACTCGTATGTAGAGTGGTGGTGTGGTATTATTTGCCAAAAATATACAAACTATTTTACAAGTCAAGCAATTATTTTAAAAACATTTCACTTCCAATAGTATTCCAAATACATACTTTAATGGCGAAAAATAATTGTATAAAGCATAAGTACAAATGTTATTGAAACATAAGTTTTTTAATAATAAAAACTTATAATTGGCATAAAAAAGTGGCTACTTTTTTTTACTGATTTGATATATGCGACTGCATATATGTACATGTACTATATATGCAAAGTTTTTAGAATCATAGAAATCGAATAAAATTTAATTTTTGTTATTAAAACTAAAACTAAAACATAAAAAATATAATACACGAACAAAAATTGTATCACTAAGGGCCATTATTACAACTTGCCGTTAACTAAAGTGGACAATAAGGTGGAAGTAAGTGAGCGTTAAGCTAAAGGGAGGAGTAACTTTACAGCTCCCTTTAACTAAAGGTACCTTCTTCAACTAAATCCGAGTTTAACGGCAAGTTGTAATAATGGAACTAAGAAAATTAAATCATGCGAACGAATGGTTAAAGTAATCTTTGTTCAGTTAGTTTAAACCAACATTGTACGTTCAGATAAGATATACATTGAAGCACAACTGAAAATTAAATCAAATAAAAAATATCTCTTGACACCTTACGTGTAAATTCAAAATGTATTATTTAACCATAAACACTTCTTTTATTTTGAAAAACGAATCATTTGTTATACATAAATATATTTTTGTCTTTAATTTTGTTGTAAGTGATCAATTTTATTACACCATTATTATAAGATATACGATTATCCGATTCGAATATTCGATTCGATATTTTTAATTAAAAAATTCAAAATTTAGATTATATTTAGCTTTAAAATGTATACGTTTTGGTAAGGAAATATTATTAGCTACAAAACTAGTACAAAATTTCCAGTCTTTTTCCAATTATTCTAATAACTTGTAGTAAAAAAAAACCTGTATTAGGTTTTCATTTTTATACGTTGCAAATTATATTTTACAAGATGACATGCATACAGGAATGGCAATAAAAATATGGTACAGTAAACTTTTGTGTAAATTTTCATTAGAAATCTTGCAAGACTGTAGCATTATTATTCGAATATAGGAGAAATTCCTATTACAAGGTTTTTTGAAATTATTTGTTTTGATGAATGTTAAATTAAAAATTAACCAACTTTCGTAAGTAATGTTTGTATGGTACAACAACACAAACTTAAAAACACGTTAAAGTTTAATTATCTTAGATTTTTTAAAATTAATAATCGGGTATGACCGCCATTGTTCCTTATTTCAGTATTGCGGAAAAGCCACAGAATGGCAAAGGATCACCAAGCGTTTTAAACACGATTCAATGATGATCAGTCTCAAATTTCAACCTTTAAAAACCATTTGCTGAAAAACAATATTAATTCTATTGTCTTTTCTAAGTAAAATCTATTAGGACACCGTACTTATACCGAAAGAAACCCAGGTCATCAGGAATCACTTTTAAAATTTCGGGCAACTCTAATTTGTTGTTATTACAACACTTCAGTCAGGATTACGGCCTAGCTTCTCAACACCACTCATGCGTGGTCGGACCTACAGTTTAAAGCCGACTCCAAACAACAAATTTTTGAGAAACTTTTCATGGCAATTTTATTTACTCTCAGAGTTTTTGAAAGAAATCTGCTCAGAGGAAGTCGCCGAAGAAAATATTTTTTCATATTTCGTTTTGATATCTGACCGGAGATTTGAACCGTGGCTTCGCATCTAATAAGCCAACACACATTGGTTTTCCAATGACTTTAGAAATATCATTAATCTATTGACTGTGTTTGCAATTTTTGCTTATCATAAGTCCACATTCTTGATATACAAAGCTATTTTCTAGTTTTACACGCTCTTTGACTGTTAATAGTATTCCTTACACGTCGCGCTTTTTACAATTGGCCAACTCACACGACTTTGTATCGTGTATGTTGTATTGAATATACTTTTCATTTGTGAACGCTCAATGCTATGCTGTATTGTTTGCTGTATTTCGAATTCCAAACGTCAAAAAACAATAAGAAGAAGAAGACCATTATTCATAATTTGATTTTCAAGCAACAAAATGAAAAATATTACGGGAAAAAAAGTAAATTAAATAATTATCAATGCAAACAATTACAATTTTGAAATGTTAATTGTTGACTCAAGTTACATAGAAAATATTTTGTATTTTTATTCCTCTTCTTGATTACTGGCATTTACATGAATTGATATTACGAAACCAATACAACTTCCAAAACCATATGAAAAAAATATGTACAAGTGTATTGGATTTTTATATGAAAATTAACAACAACAAGCATACACTGTTGTATATTCGTCCAAACAATACAATGAATACAACGATACAAGGGCTTGTGTGAATTGCCCAAATAGGATAGGAATTTATTATATGTATGTAAGTATATTTGTTAGGTCAAGAATAAGTTCAATTACTTATTATGTGAGATGTTTCGATATTTCAATGTTTTACCAGTTGTGCTTCTATGTTTGAATTTGTAATTGATATTGATATAAGTATGTACATATGTATATACGCATAAATTGAATAAAAATGAACATGCATTAGGACATGCATACATACATACCTTCATCGGTATTTTGTGATAATGTCGTTGCAGCCATTTCGTCTGTTTTCGAATCCAAGCCATTGTTTAAGTTATTATAATTTTGGGAGGCACTTGAAGTTACACTAATATCTGAATTTGGATGTGTTTTTAAGGCACGTTGAACACGCTGCGATGATCGTATGACTTTTTGATAATAATTGCTATTGCAATAGTGTTTTAAATGGATTGTATTAATTATAGGAATAACATTAACTGATAAATTAATGTTGCTATTATTCGTGTTTCTATTGTTATTGTTAGTATCATTACCATTGCTGTTGTTGCTATTACTACTACCGGTGTTTTTACTTTTATTTTTACTCTTATTGCTACTACTATTACTATTATTGCTGTTGTTATTGTTTTTTGTTTTAATTTGATTAAAATTTTCGGTTTTATATTCAAAATTCGAATTGACTGTATTTGTTGTCGTTTCCTTATGACTATTTCCAGTCTGTTGCTGTTGTTGCTGCTGATGTTGCTGTTCGTGCTGTTGTTGATTTTGATAATTTATAATAACATTACAGTTAACTATTTTTGGTCCTTCGAACCATATCAGCCCAATAAGTAACCAAACTATGTTTGGCTTTGAACCTCGTAATCGTCGTATTGAGCGAACCATTGTAGTTTTCGATGAACTTGCCACTAAAGAGTGTTCATTGACTGCTGTTTTGGACGTTTGCGGTTTTGCCAATTTCTTATTCAGTTTGTTAAGAATCTGTTTACTTAATTTTTTAAGTTTTAGACGTTTCATACATTGTATAGGAGTTGTGTTGAAATAATGATGAGGCCTATAAGCCTTGCAGTGCTGATGTCGACGACGTCTCCGGCGTCTCTTTTTGTTTTGTTGTTGCTTGTGTTTTGCCAAAAGTTTACATTTATTTAAGAGGGAATTGTAGCAATTCTGATAATCATAATTAGGTCTACTCGTTGAACGTGCCACTATTAATGCCATTATCACTACCGCCACCTGTAGCCTTTTCCATTTTAAAACATTTTGATAATTCTTTAATGTCAGCAAATATTGCAGCAATATAGATGTAAAAATATCAAGATTAATATCGGATAACTTGTGATTATTTACCAGCATATGTAATCCATCTATTAGACAGAATAATGAATACGTTTTGTAATTCGATTTTAACTTCCATACACCATATTGTGATGAAGCAACTAAGGGGGAGAGTCTGATTTTGCTCTGTAATCGAAAATTTAATGATTTTGTTGTCTTCTTGTTTGTTAAAGTATTGCAAACACAGCAATAAGTGGAAGCACGTTGACAGTAAAAGTGACAGCAGCAATGATAAGCGGTATGATGTGAGTTTAGTAGTCCAAGATTGCATCCAACAACATCCTGCCAACAACATAAATGGTAGCAGTTAACCTCGTGTAATGATTTTAGAAACTTAAGAAAACAGCAACAGTATATTGTGTTACATAGTGGTGTATAAATATAACAACATTGACTCCAATGACGGCAAGTGCAACAACAAAAACAACATGTTCTATAAGAGTATTGACAGAAGCAACACGTATACCATACCATACCATTACAATATGTCAAATATGGTATTTTAGGTACATACGAATTAACTGGCGTTACTTTTGGCTGAGATAATTTGCACTCCTGCAGAGAAGAAATCTGCTGATAAGTGTTTCCACAAAAATGTGAGCATCGTTTATTGTTAAGACTCTGTTTATTTAAGGGTTCTTCATTACAGTTTGAGTTTTTCTGCTTATCATAGAACTGCCGATAATAATTTTTATTTTGACTATTTTCTCTAGACTCGTCGCTTAAATCCTCCTCATCACCACTTAAACCTTTCTCCAAGCGTTGCCTTTGATAATAGACATGTGTAAAAAGTATTAGAAGCAATAGATCACCCATTCTCGTGACGTGTCCATAACTCATTACATTGTTAGTACTATCGTCTCTTAGAGTAGTATGCGAACTGGTTCCACTACATTTTGCCGTTTGAGTTGCTCGCCACGTTAATATAGCAAATATGTAAGAAAGTGTACGTTTTTCACCAACAGCCACGTTTCGCTTTCGTTGCTGTTGATCGCTTTTATTCAACGATGTTGTTGAACATGATTTGCATAGCTTTTGTACACGAACTACCAGTGCTGACCAAATGCCGAAAAACGTCAAACTAATATTTCTTAAATTCCGTAATATAAGAAGACATACTTCAAATGCGCTTGTTAACATCATACAAGCCAATAATTCAAAAATCCAGTTGACATCAAATAAATTACTTCGTTTCTTATCTCGAACATTATTATTTCTATTGCGATTGCTCTCACTTGTTTCCATACCAATAATATATTCAGTTTTATTTAGATTATCTGAATTGGTCACCCATGAAACAACAATTTCATTTGAACGCTGTTGATTCCTAAACGGTGAATTATGTGTGGTCAAAGTAAGTTTTTGGTGTTGAGCATATATACAATTCGTTTTCGTTGTAAAATTACACGGTATTTTAGCCAGCCGTGTGTTCGTATCAAGTGCTATGGCTTTGGCTTCATCTTGTCCAATGAATCTTCCTTCATAATTATATTGTTCACGACGATTATGATGGGCCACACAGCTGCTAATATTTGACGACAATAGTAAAACTGCTATCAGCATTAATTTATCGCTGCCATACCATAACGACCATTTAAGCGAAACTGTTCTCAAATATAACGCACATAATTTACTCATAGATAATATTCCCATCACCTTCAGTAGCTTAATGCACATCAAAAGGTTGTATAGCTCTGGATATAAATGTTCGACTATTTAAAGAATATAAAATTTATTTATATTTTCATCCTTTATTGCATTGCTTCAATTGTCGTGTATGTCATTAGGGCTAAATTTTTAAAAGAAAAATTAATAATAAAACATTTTTTATATTATAATTGAGTATATATTACATATATTAAGTACAATAACCTTTCCATTTCTGAAGTGAAAATTAACAAATTAAACGATAACATATTTAAATATTTTTATGCAGAACAATATAGGTATATACCAGAGATCAGCAATGAGTATTCAAAAAGATGAGTACATTCGAATCATACTCATACATAATTTCTGATACTTATTTTAATATCATACTTGTACAGCTCATATTTAAAGTTTGAAGTACTTATCGTACTCATAATTAACAATACACATGATGTTGTTGATTTCGACTCTCATTTACCCAACATTTACAAGAATCACAAAATAAGTATAATTCGCTTACGAACAGTACAATACTCACTAGAAGGTTGTATGTTTGCTTTGCTTTGCTTGCTGTCTTTGACTTTTTCTTTCTTCTTTTTTGTAAATCCAACAACAACTAAGACTGTAAATTTTGATGAATGATTCAAATCACTCGAATCATTTATGAGTGTTAGAAGTATTTTTCTAAATTTATGAATCTGAACATATTTCGAATGTTATGAGTTTGATGTCAACGTTGTACGCATACTCATTACAACGTGTACTTATAAATCAATGTTGTTGTGAGTACGAATGAATCATAGTACATAGTTGAATTTCAATACTGTTGTTCACTCATTCTCGAAATTTCATGAATACTTATGAGTAGCGAAAAAACGATTCATTGCTGATCACTGGTATATACATACATTGCATACGACAAAATTTCAATGGAACTTCGAAGTAACATTCAAACTTTTTGACAAAAAAAAAACTGAGAGATGTTCCTGCACAAATTTTTAAAATTTGACTTTACATATCAATAAGGAAGAGCTACTAGGTACTGATTAAGATATTAATTATTCATATTCCTGCAGTTATTATTCAATACTTTGCTTTATTTTTTCAGGACTGTAAGCAAGTTGCATTTTAATTCACTTAACTTTGTAGAAACATTTATTTCATGTATTTTTATTACTTTTTTGATATTAAAACTCAGTTAAATAAATGAATTTAATTGATTTTAATGATAAGACTTAATGGGTAATTAATTACAGGATTTGGGTAAAAATTTCATTAATAAATAAATAAAATAAATAAATAATTGATTTTCAAATTTATAAGTCTACAAACATATGTATAAAAAAACATAGATAAAAAAAATACAAAGACATGCAATAATTGACACAGTGATTATGAGGCAGAATTACGCATTTACTGCTACGTCTCAAGATATTCTGCTTTGTCCAAATTGGTTACAGGTATATAAATTAAAAATCACTTAATTACTATACCAATTGCTTGTTTACAGGTATATATATAAATTAAAAAGCACTTAATTATTATATGAACTCCTATTGGTACGAATAACTATCAAGTCCGATCCGGTTGTCGCGAATTTCAATATAAATTCAAGTTAACTTTAATATTTTTATTTATTCTATGCAGTAAAAAGAAAAGAATATTGTTTTTTTATGAAATTTGTCACTGAAAGTTTTTAAAGTATAAAATTTTGCTATCCAGAGCCTCTTAAAATCATAGAACTAAAAAGATTTTATTCAGATCGCCTGTCACAACATCCTGTTTGTGAAAATACTACTTATAGTATTATTGGGAATATCTTAATTCCCAATAATGAGATTTTTTGAATAAAGTTTGAGTCTCGAATTTGACTAAGATTTTATTATCTTAAAAATATAGATTTGAACATTTATTTTTGATAATGCTATAGCACATTTTCCAATTTGTTTTCTGCAGTAAAAAATTAAACGATTTCAATATTCTATTTATTAAAAAACTTAAAGTTTATTCAATCCAGACATTAAGTATTACGGTGTACAAGTGTAAATTGTTCAGAAAAAGTGGTTAGGAAGCTCGAGCGAAGAAGTCAATAATAGGAATTGAGGAAGAAACATGGGCAATTCACACGACTTTGTATGGTGTATGTTGTATTGAATACACTTTTTGTTTGTGAACGCTCAATGCTATGCTGTATTGTGTATTTTGTATTCCAAACGTTAAAAAACGATAAGAAGAAGAAGACCAGTATTCATAATTTGATTTTCAAGCAACAAAATAAAAAATATTACGGAAAAAAGTTATCTGTGCGAACAACTATAATTTTGAAATGTTAATTGTTGACTCAAGTTACATAGAAAATATTTTGTATTTTTATTCTTCTTCTTGATTACTGACATTTACATGAACTGATAGCACGAAAACAATACAACTTTCAAAAACATAGGAAAAAATGTATATAAGTGTATCGGATTTTTATATGAAAATTATCAACAACAAGCATACACTGTTGTACATCCGTCCAACAATACAATGAATACAACGATACAAGGGCTTGTGTGAATTGCTCAATAATTTTGAATATGTATTTTACTGTTGTTAATTACATAAAACAATGACAAAGAGTGATTTTCTGTAAATAACCGACTAGAATCATATGTCATTTCGTCCACTTTTATAAAGAATTTAAACAGATGTAAAAAGCTAATACTATTATCTAGTTGATTCATAACAAATAGGAGACTATTTTCTCTATAAGACAATGTATCAGTAGAAAAAAAAATCAACAAATTAAAAAGGATGTAATCTGTATTTCGATGGTTAAAAGTACTAGAATTTATTTAAATGTCTGAGAAAATAACGAAATCATTTATTGAAACGAATGCTAGTGAAAAGTCCATAATGAACGTTCCAATAATGAAGAAGAGAGAAGGAATATTTATTTCGATGCGACTTTTAAATGGCTTTAAATTGGTTAAAGAATTAAATAAAGCACCGAAGCCAGTTTATGTACATTCATTTGGTAATTATATATAATATAGAAAGAGATACACTCAGAATATGAGAATATTTTCGTAATTCGAAATTTGGAAAACCGGTAACTAGCAGCAACTCGTTTCCTTGCTGTTCGCATCTTGAGGTAGGGCGTTTGATTTTCAATTGTTCCTTATCGTGATGACGGGTCGCTTTCGCATCGATTTTTGTAACGTGCGTGGGCTGACAACTACTACTCCTTCTTTCCACCTTCCTATAACCTATTTTCCTAAACCTGCACAATGCACTGCATGAGTAGGGGCCATCCCCTGAGTGCTGGTTTTACAAAAAAAAAAAAATTATATCCACGCATTACAAGTATTTGTTAACCAGCACCCATGGAAAATGCTACCGTTACATTGGCCGATCGCCAACGATTTCGAACCAAGCACTATATGCCCTACCTGGAAATAGCCAATTCAATGTGAAGATAAAACACCACAGGTTGTTTGTCACACTTTGCATATATGTATGTACATATATACTATATACATAGGTATATGTATACATATATTCATTATTTGAGACTTTTAATTATTAGTAAAAAAACTAATGTCTCATATTATGTATGTATAATAGGCCATTACAACCCTTCAGTCAGGATTATGGCCTAGCTTCTCCCACCACTCATGTTGTGTGCTTTTTTATTTTATGCATGAGTGGCGGGACCTACAGTTTAACGTCGACTCCGAACAACAGATTTTTGAGAAACTTTTTCATGGCAGGTTTTTATTTACTCTCAGAGTTTTTGCCAGAAATCTGCTGAGGGGAAATCGCCAAAGAATTGTTTTTTTTATATTTCGAACACACTACCTACTAGACTACGGCGACTACAATAAGTGACATTTATTATGTACATACCACATAATATATTATATAGTATAAAAAGCATATACATATGTACATATATAATATACACCACGTGTTAATATTAAAATATTGATTTAGAGTTTACAGAGAACCTTTTTTTTTATTATGTTCTTGTTTTTGCTATAGAAAGGATTCGATTAATTTGAGTCATGAAATGTTAAACTCTAGTTCAGTTTACAAAAAAAAAAATAAGAAAATTATGCAATAGAATTGAATTTAATACACAATAAAAAGTGTTTAGAAAAGTTTGTTTTCCTATACTTAGAACTAATTTTTATCGATACTAAGTAAATTTAAATTTTTTGTTAAATTTAAGGAGATTTATGCAAATCAATTAAAACAATTTTAATTAAATTATAATTGAAAAGGAAACAAATTGATGAAATTATAGGATATATATAGTATAAACTTACTAGAAATAAAGAAATTAATATATACATACGTATAGCTAGAAAAGAAAGTATATGAAACGAAACAAAAGGAGTGATTCAAATTGTTTCGTCTTTAACAAAATTGAAATTATACAAAATCCTATGAAATACTTAAAATTTCTCCAAAAGCTTCAATAATCAAGTTCTTTTTGCAGTCATGCAATTAATAGTATAAGGTGAAGGTTGCGGTTTGTTACACACTGTCCCCCCCTTTTTTTCCAGCTCTCGTCTAAAGCTCAGGCGCCACAGTTTCTGATATATTACGGCCGGCCATTTGCTCTACGCGATTTCCGTCTGTTTGAACGAGACTTACAAGTCATCACTTGTTTTATTGGAGTACCTTATAGTACATATATGTAGTATGTATATGTATATACATATATATATATTGTAGTATATTTACACATACACATATAAATATGCATATATATGTATGTATGTATGATATATGTTAAAATATCTATATATATTTGTATTAATGTATGTATGTATTAATATATAGATGTATATATATATATATATATGTGTAAATATATTATATATATTTACTTATACATATATATGTACATATATTTAATAATATTAATATAATATAATAATAGTACAATATATACCTAAGTATATATTATATATGTATATTTTACATTATTATATACATTTATATACATATATGTGTGGTATATAGTATATGTACACATACATACATACATATGCTTTCTATCACTCACACTGTTGTCATCAAGTTCAAGAAAACTCACATTTCTTCTCTTCAATTTTTCTGTTAAAAATTTCACTACACACAGTCATTATTTGTGCATATCCTTTAAACTAAACACTAAACTACTTATTATTTACCCCTTTGATTATTTTCAATTTTACAACGCCTTCTTTTCAACTTTAAACAAATAATACAACAAAACATCATATACATATGTATGTACTTCTTTTGATTAGTTTGTCTTTGTTAACATTACCACTAATTCAGGCAACTACTACTGTATGGTTATATATTTGTATTTGTATTTTAACTTTATTTAATATTGAAAATAAACCCGTAATATAATATTATTTATTATGATTATTATTTTTTTTTTTAGTAAGACACAAATTATTTTTTTATTTTAAATGTTCTCATGACTTTTGGTTTGTAAATTACTAAAACGCGTTAAAATCCACGTCGCTGTTAGTCATTCCATTAATGCGACATGGTGAGACGTCTGAGAATAGACAAGTGTTTTGTCAACTTGCCAAATTCATGAGGATATGATTAAAAGGTTACCAGACGCGTTTATTATATAACGGTATTAAAATAAGTTTGTTAAGATTTACAATTTCCTTTGTAGTTTTAATACCCTAAAGTTGAAGGCAGTTTACACGGTATATGTATATTTACCAATTATTGGTCTATATATTGTCTATTCTTTGTGTCAGCGCTATATCCCTTCGCGAAAAAGAATATAAATAAATAAAATAACTAATATAATTCTCTTAACAGTCACAGATAAAATTATTTGATATGGCATCACGGTATACTTCCACCACATTTCTAAGCAACCCTTAAAAAATCAGTTACTTGGTGGTGAACTAAACATTTTCAACAATTTCATTTCCATGGATTTGAAATCTTTAAAAGCCTTTTGCATGACATGTATTTTTCTTCTAACTTGTCAAATTTCCCACAGCTTATTATGTGTACATGTCATTCAATAATACTGTTAAAATATTGCTTTTTCAAGAGTCGTCTGAGAAAACCATTGCCAAGACAAAAATTAGAGCATGCTCTCTGATTAATTTCAAATATCTTAAGATATTTAAAAAAATGGCAATTGCTGACAAATCTTGAAATATACTCATACTTTTATTTATCGTTTACTTATGCAATGATATTAAAAGGCTAACTAATGGACGCAAGATGCCAAAGCAACTGATGTTAAGTTGCTATTCATAATAAACCTATAAATTTTAAAATTTCAATTCAATTCAATAGAGATATGCGCACGAGTTAGTTGGCTTATTAGACGTGTGGCCACAATTTAAACTCTTGATCAGACATCTCGAACAAAACGAAGTATTTCCTAGGCGATTCCCTCCCATCAAATATCTGGCAAAACTACGAGAGTAAATAACATTGCCATGAAGACTTTCTCAAGAAATATATCGTTCAGAGTCCACTTTATATTGATAAAATTAAGACACACACAACATAAGTGGTGTGAGAAGATAAGTCGTAATCCTGACTGACTGTAATGACCAAAACAAAACGACGCAAAGCGAGGTATGGGTGTATACACTTTATTCTCCTAGATTTTTCCACTTCTCTAGCTTGAAAATACATATGTTGCAATATACTATTTACAGTGTATTTATTATTATTTTTTTTTAATTTCATTCTTTTGCAATTTTATTTGATTAAACATTTTATGTTTTTTTATTTTTATATTATCTCATCTCTTAATTTATTTAAACAATAACAAAATTACAATGATTGCATACAACTGGAGCAAAATCCGTAGTTTTCAAATTCTTAGTGTCAAAAGATAATATGAATATTAATAAAATAAAGAATATGAATTTAAAAAAATTACCGTTACTTTTGGTGATCTGTTTTATTATTATATTCTACTTAATATTTAATAATAACTATTAGTTGATTTGATCTCATGGTAATTAGTTCAACTTAGAAGTTTCCTCCATAGCACACTATTTTATTTCAAATTTCAAACTTGGGTATACAAATCTCCTTGTATATTCTTCAGCTAAATTGTTTAACGAAGGTAAATTTACCCGGTGACTTTAATCAAAGAAAATAAAGTATAAAGAATGTGCATTTTGGCATATTTTGGAATATTTCTCAAAAATATTTCATCACGCAGGGGGAAAGATAGAAGGGAAGGATATAGAAACCAAGTGCGTAACAATGCGTTGTTCTCATCGTGCGTTTTTGTTGTTTGACTAATTTTATATTTATTTTTCTGAAACAGTGTTGCCACGAAAAATAATTTTGTAACCAACATTTGTGAAAAAAATCACCAAATAAAAAAAATATAACCAAAATTTTATTCGTAGACTTTTGTTTTATTTTTTTTTTCAAGTTTAAATTATAATTAATAAAAAAAGAAACAAAAAATTGCTTTTATTTATAATAAAAAAATAACGAAAACCAAAAAATCTACACACCTACATATTGATTAAAAAAATAACCGATTTTGGTTAGAAATAAGCAAAAACGGCAACACTGTTCTCAAATCACTTATTCTCAGACGTCGGCACAAAGAGAACATGATAAAAATTATGAGAGGCATGTGTTAACCCAGAGGAAAATTGTTAGTAATATTTTGAAGTCTACTTATTAACCCAATAATATGTACATATATGTGAGCGAAAAGTATAGAACAATTGTACTGCGTTAAAAACCTAAAAACACCGTATTTAACTTGGCAAGTATTCTTCCAAAAATCTAAATCATTTCTCATTGATATTAGTGAATCATACTGTAATATTTCTTTGGGTGTAAAATTGAAGTCTGAAAAAAGCGACATGAACATTCTTCTTTAGAAGCTGACAAGCAAAGCAACTGAATGCATTTTTACGCTCTCATGATGAGAGCAACACATTGTTACGATCTTTGTCTGTGTTTATTTTCCTTCTGTCTTCCACCCTCCTCATCCAGAAATGATTTTTTAAAAAGATTTTGGTGAGAGCGGGTCATGATGTTACGACCCGCCATAAGAAATTTTACTTCTACATAATGCGCATTCTTTATATCCATATTCTTTGCTTTAATGCAAATATTTTAGTGGACAGGAGATTAATGTTTGACCTAACTGCTATAGGTTCGGCGTAAATAAATGAGGTTATGTCCCCCATTTTGCGTCATCTTCGACTATGCTACTTAATCTTTTCTTTGTTGATGACCGTTCTAGTGTGCTATTATATGACCAACTTTCTGCACCGGCTTTCTCCAGACATGATCTTATTTTCCTGTCTTATGACTTCAAAATATCTTCGAAGGAGAAGAAAATAACTTCCCGGGATTTTAGAAATATTGACGTTCCATCACTGGAGAATGAATTAATGAGCATACCCTGGAACCAGGTCTTCTATATGTTAAATGTTGACGAGCAGGTAAATTTTTACACTTGTTAAACTAAGATGAAATTTCACTTTGATTTTTAAATTATTTCAAATTAGCTTTTATTTTTTTCTTTGCCGTAAGGTCTGTCCTCTTTCGCAGCGTCCTTTCTAGTATGTTCTTTTTTTTTAAAAAATTTTATTACAACTTTTAAACTAATTTTTCAAAGCTCGATTCCGATTGGCTGTCCATAACTTGACGAACTTCGTTAAGTAGGAGTTTAGAATCTCTACGCTTATTGGTCAATCAATACGTTGCCACTGTTACTAGAAAGGTTTACGGAGTAATTACTTTTATTAACGTTGCCACTGTTAATAAAATAGTTAACAAAGTAATTACTCGTTACAGCTTCGGCCGACCTGACAATTCAATCGACCTCGATTGAACCGTTAATGCTTAATTAAAATAGTTTACAATATTATACTTAAGACTATGTACTAGTATTAAATGTATTGCCGATTGCTTAAAGAAATATAAACGAACAATCATTCAGCTGTACTTTCATTTGTTAGCCATAACTTTATTCTTGAAGCTTCTATAACACCATCATATGGTAGTTGAGTTAATTGACAATTTTCGATATCTCTAACCACATAACGGTCATGTGGTAAAACCTTATGAATTACGTACGGACCGCGGTATTTTGCAATTAACTTTTTATTCGTTCCACTGGAAGTATCTATGTTACGGATTACAACGTAGTCACCCTTACAATATTTCTTCGGTGGTCTGCTGTGCTGTTGAAAATGTAGCTGAGAGTATCTTTGTGACCTGTTTATAGCATCCAAAGCGGAGGACCGAATCTCATCCAAATTACATTCGCCCTTTGCGTCAACCTTTTCTTCAAGAAATTCCGTGAGCTCATCAACAACTTCTCCTCTTTGTGTAACACCAAACAACAACTTACTGGGAGCTTCTTTGGTAGTAGAATGGATCGTATTATTAATGCTGTATTCTACTTTGCCTAACATAGTTGACCAATTAGCATGACAAATAGGTTCGGATATTTTACTCAACATGGCTCTTATTATTCTATTTACGCGCTCGACTTGCCCATTTGCCTGTGGAGAAGCGGTAGCAATTTGTATATGTGTTATGTTATTCTTCAATAAATATGCACTAAATTCAAGAGAAGTGAAACAAGTGCCACGGTCAGACACAATACGTCTAGGCCTACTATAATAACTAAAATACTTTTCCAAACATGAAATAACTTCCTTTGTACTGGTGGAAATTACTGGATACAGACGAACGTATTTTGTAAAACCATCAATCACAACCAGAATATGCTTTCGCTTTGAATTAACAGAAGGCAGAGGTCCAAAATGATCAACATGTATAGTATCGAAAGGGACCGGTCTTTTGGGGATACTATATAGATTATGCTCATTAATACGGGCAGGTGCCGAACACATAATACAACGAATACAGTTTCTTATAAATTGCTCTACTTTTTGTTCCATGTTCGGAAACCAGTAGTTTCTTTTCAGTTGGTTACACGTTTTCTCTACACCTAAGTGACATATCTTCTCATGAACCAATCTAATGACATTCAGTTCCATCTCGGATGGCACAAATAGTTGAAAAACCTCATCCTTGCCTATTCTAAAAACTAACCCATCTCTTAATTCGAAACCTTTTACCGACTCCTTTTCCAATCTCCTCTTCAATTCAATAATCTTTTCATCACGATTCTGAGCTACTTGTACATAGAAATCAATTTCCTCGCAATCTAGTGCTGCGACCAATTCACATTTCCTATGTTCTGACCTATTTTCCACAGCAGCAGCGCAAGCATCAACCACACTTCCAGTCCCAGCGGTCTGACAGCGGCTAAGGGCATCAACATGCCCCATATTAACACCACCTCGATGCTGTATTGTATAATTATAGTCCTCCAACTCAAGAGCCCAACGCGCGATTCTTGCATTCAATTGTCTCCTGCCTAACGTGAGCGTCAAGGAGTTACAATCTGTAACAATCTTAAATGGGATACCCTGCAGATAAACTCTGAAACGGCGTAAGGCATATATAATGGCCAACGTTTCCAATTCAAAACTATGATATCGTGCCTCAGCAGCGGTGGTTGCTCTAGAGAAAAACATAACAGGATGGAACTTTCCATCCAGTTGACGTTGCAAAAGTACAGCACCGAATCCAGATGAACTTGCGTCACAATGCAGTTCAGTCTGTTTATTTGGGTCGTAAATTGCAAGAACAGGGCCAGACGATAAAATATCCTTCAATGAGTTGAAAGCCCTATAACATTCATCGGTCGGCACATATTCACCATCCATTGTCAGCTGTCTTAGGACTCTTGTAATTTTTGCATGATTCGGCACAAATTTCCTAAAATAAGAAAATAAGCCTAAACATGTCCTCATTTCTGCCTGATTACGCGGAAAAGGGTAAGCCCTAATAGCGTCAAGATGAGACTCGCTAGGTCGTATTCCCTCAGGACTTACACAATAACCCAAATAATCAATTCTATTATAACCAAATTTACATTTTGCCGCGCGAAGACTTAGACCTCTCTTTTTCATTCTCCGTAACACCCTAGAAACTAATTCTAGATGTGTGCTAAAATCCGCAGTGGCAATTAAAATATCGTCCATGTAAACGATTATCAAACCCTCATCAACCAAATCCCTAAATATATTATAAATGTACCGCTGAAATACGGAAGGTGCATTTTTCAGGCCGAAAGGCATACGTAAATATTCAAACTGACCGTATGGCGTCACAAAAGACGTATATTTAATAGAATCTGGAGCCATTTTGACATGAAAAAACCCGTTTCTTAGATCAAGTGTGGTGAAATATTTTTTCCCGCCAAGGTATTCTATACAGTCCTCGATAAGAGGCAAGGGAAAATTGTCTCTGACTGTTAACCTATTCAAGGGACGGTAATCGACACATTTACGCAAATCTCCATTCTTCTTCTTCACTAAAACCACAGCAGAAGCATAAGGAGACTCACTGGGCCGAATAATATTATTCGCTAACAATTCATCTGTAATTTTCCTCAATTCATTTTTCTCATAATAAGACAAACGGCGAGGCAGAGAGTGAAAGGGAACGTCACTTGTCAACCTGATATTCATTTCGTAATCATAAGGCTCCACCTCAATATCATTTGCCCCAAAATAATTTCTTTGTATAGCATCACGCAACTCTTCGAAATACATTTGACTGAGATTCGGGTTAACGTCAACATTTGATGAAATCGTATTAATACAACAAATACTACTCAACAAATCCTCTAAGCCACACAGGTCAACAGCACTACAATCAGTTTCGCATAAAAATTCATTTTTTATTTCGCAATCCTTGTTCAAACAACCGGAATCATCTTCAAATTTATCCACGTTACATACTGTTAATTTACTTGCATTACTAATGACAGCTGATTGATTCTTCGTTTCGATCTCCCTATTCAGATCAAGTGCACAATAAAACGACTGGATTCCTTCAAAAAATTCATTACTTTTAATCCGAAATTCACTTTTAAAATTTTTTTTTTGATACAAATGAATATTAAATTTTCTAAGAAAATCACGCCCCAAAATAAGCGGAATAGACATAGTTGTGTCCGGCACAATATTTAAAACTATTTTCTCACATTGGTTATTAAATTTTATATTTGCTTCTGTTGTTCCATAAGTCATCAGATCAGTTTTGCCAAGACCGCGGTACATAGATTTCATAGCGACATTGTTAACATTAAATGGAACAAAAGACTTCCTCACAAAATTAGTCGGACTACCGGTATCAAAAAGAGAAATATGATTTATAAACTGTCTGCACTTGACCCTACTGTCACAAAAGGCAATACTTACATTATTAACAGTTTTAATAAAATTTCCATCAGCATCATCAGTGGCATCGGTTTCAACAGCATTTACAGCAGCAACTTCCTTCTTACGTGGTAGCAGTAACTTCTTAGGGTTGGTGCAACTACGATGGTCATGTCCCATTTGCCAACAACGGAAACAGCTACCATTGGGTCGTCGATCATATGGGCATTTGCTTTGATAGTGCCCCATCTGTGTACAATTGTAGCATCTTATTTCAGTTGCATCTGAAGCAGCAGGAGTAGATTCAACTAGCTTTGTTGGTAACATTTTGGACTTTGGCTGAATGGCATCACGGTTTATGGAAGATCGGTTTGCACGACGTTGTTCATATAAGTCCAAAGACTCTTTAAACTGTTCCATCGTGCGAGCATTCATTAACAAATATGATTCTGGGCTGTTGTCTTGCATGCCATCAATAATAAAACCAATTAACTCAAATTCATCGATGTCGCTACAGCGGGAAGCAATGTTTTCCATCTCGAGAACATAACGACGGATGTTATCTTTCTTGTTCCATTTATAATTGGCCATAATTTTATAAATTTCGCCTCGATTTATGGCACGACCAAATTCCTTAATTAAAACCTCTTTTAGTTGGGCATAACTTATGACATCTGTTTTATTCAGAAGAAGCCTTGCAGTACCTGTCAATGAGTTGCACAATGACGTGTATTTAAACAATTCTTCAGCTGCCACCATATTCATTACGCGTTCAAAGTTACGTATAAAGTCGTATACACTGTATGCCCGATTTTCCCCATCGAATTTGACAATGGCGTGCTCAATATCATGAAAACCTATCCGGCCCATGACTGCAGATGGCGATGACGCTTGCTCGGGCTCACGTTGCGGCAGGGTACTATTTTCTAATTCGGTAATGGCTTGTTGTAGCTTCAGTAGTTCGTGTCTCTTCCGTAGAATTTCTAACTGATGATCCAAATCAGCTTCCTCATTGCTGACATTTTGAGTGGAGACAGCGATATTTTTAGCTGCACACTGAACTTCTGCGCTAGTAGCATCACGTCTTCCAAAGACATCAGATTTGGCTCCATCGGCTTCAGTTTTGGCATAAACTTTTTGGGAAGAACCACTGGCTTCAGTTTTTGTGTTTTCAGCAGGATACTCGAGGCTTAACGCAGCAGAGACTTCCTTACCATCTTTACAAGCATTTGCAGTGACTGCGGTTTCATATAACTCACGAAGTCGGGCAGACGTAGCATTTGCCGGAATTTCTACACCAGCATTTTTTAATTCGTCTAATAGCTGTTGTTTAGATATACGGGTAGTCATTTTTTATTATTTAAAACTTTACCCCACACCTGAGCTGTTAAACTAAGATGAAATTTCACTTTGATTTTTAAATTATTTCAAATTAGCTTTTATTTTTTTCTTTGCCGTAAGGTCTGTCCTCTTTCGCAGCGTCCTTTCTAGTATGTTCTTTTTTTTTAAAAAATTTTATTACAACTTTTAAACTAATTTTTCAAAGCTCGATTCCGATTGGCTGTCCATAACTTGACGAACTTCGTTAAGTAGGAGTTTAGAATCTCTACGCTTATTGGTCAATCAATACGTTGCCACTGTTACTAGAAAGGTTTACGGAGTAATTACTTTTATTAACGTTGCCACTGTTAATAAAATAGTTAACAAAGTAATTACTCGTTACACACTGCAATATTCAAAGTTTGTATGACAAATATATTCAGATAAAGACTAGGCGTGCCAACGAAAATCCATGGTTCTCGAATAGAATTAAAGAACAAAGCCTACCAACGCTGGAAAAGATACCAAACTCCGGAACTTAGAGATATTTATAAGAATTATAGAAGAAGGTGAACTACGAAATTAGGGCCGCTAAGTGTAAATATTATGGGGATAAATTTAAATCCGCTATGTCATCGCGGTATAAATGGAAGGAAATTAGAAATATGGGTATCTTAGATAACAAAGATAATTATACTAATCATGATGTAGATGTAGACAAATTGAATTTTGAATTCTCGAATATCCCTATGCCTAATTCGAATATTAGTTACTATAACTTCACGGATCAAAGTGTTGCTTTTGAACTGAATGACAATGGCTTTCAATTTTTGAACGCCAACCTTGTGGACGTGCGTAGATCATTTCGAGGCATCAAATCAGATTCAATTGGCTACGATGAAATACATCCGAAATTCCTGAAATTATACTGGACTACATTATTGTATATGGGCGCCCTGGTAGTCTAGTGGGTAGTGTGCTAGACTGTTAGCGTGAGGGTTGTGGGTTCGATTCTCACCAGAGGCTCTGGTCTGTTACACTACACCGAGCATATGGTCAAGTTACTCCGCTCGTATATAATTAGAATATAATTTGTAATTGTATTGTAATTAATAAATAAATAAACATTATTGTATATATAACACATTTATTTAATACTATTCTAACGACATCAGAATTTCCTTCAATGTGGAAGCACGCGAAAATTATCCCCTTACCCAAACCTGGTGGAAAGTACAGGCCAATTGCGATTCTACCTTACTTGTCTAAGGCTTTTGAACGTTTAGTTCATGAGCAAACTGACAAATATTTGTAGGACAATTATTTACTGACTAGCAGACAGTCTGGTTTCAGACCTAAACACAGCTGCATTACGACTTTAGTGAATGTTGTAGAGTTAAGGTCAAAAATGGATCAGAACATAGTGTCTTTCTGGTACTTCTAGATCACTCAAAAGCTTTCGATACTATTGATCACGACATTCTTTGTCACAAGTTGATAAATACCTTTAAATTTTTAACATCAGCAGTAAAACTATTACGTACATACCTATATAAGCAGTGCACTATGGCGATGCAAAATCATTTAGCAGCCTGGTCCGCAGAGGCGTACCTCAGGGTTCAATTCTCGGCCCACTGCTTTACATAATGTATTCAAATGACCCACCTTCTCGTATAACTCACTGTGGAATTCAAATGTATGCCGATGACGACCAACTCTACATTAGCTGTTTTAAAACTGCCATCGACAATTGTATATTAAAACAGAACCATTTAAATATATTGTTTAAATGGGCTACTGCAAATGGTCTTTGCTTCAACGCTAATAAATCAAAGGCTATCAGAATTGGAAAAATTGGCGTTTTGCCGAACTTACTGCCACAATTAGTCGTTGGGGACTCGCCGCCCATAGAATTAGTACAATATGCCAAGAACTTAGGTATTACTTTTAATAGTCAACTCTCCTGGACTCACTATGTTAATACGATTTGTGGGAAGACGTATGCTATGCTGAGGAATCTCTTTCGGACTCAGTCCTTTACGCCTTTTAATAAACGTATGCTCTTGGCGGAGACATATCTAATTCCAACTCACTTGTATGGATTTGAGCTTTTTGCGGGTTTGGACTCTGTTAGCAGGAATAAACTTATCGTAAATTATAATAACATAGCAAGATATATTTTTTGACGCAGTAGATAAAGTAGTATATCGCGTTTTTCCTAAAAAATCTACAATATGACACTGGAAACCCTTTTGAAAAAGATTAAATGCTTGTTGTACTGGAGTTAATCAATGAATATGTAAATCATTTCCCAAATTGGATCACTTGTTGATAGAAACTACTATACTGTAAAATACGCACTTGATAAATACAAAAAAATGGAGGCTAAAGACCCTGTTAGCCAAGCGTAGAAGTTATAAAAACGGAACGTATGTTAAAGTCCCAGTTACCCAAACGTAACGTAACGGACCGTAGCGAACGTTCTCTCTCGTTAGCAAAACATAACGATCTGTATAAAACAGAATTCTCTCACTTTTTTACGTGGCATATGAACATGAGTGATGGGGCTATTGTATGCAGAGTTGCATTGAGGCACAAATGGTCTCTTTGGTACATTCATGTTTATCTATATAAAACTTTTAAATTGTTACATGTACATATATAGTGAAATTTTTAATTTTTGATTAATATAATAATAAAAAATTATTTTATAAGAAATAAATACTTGTTATGTTTCTCTTCTGCTCACAAAACAATTTTAACAAAATAAATATATAATATGTATGAATGTATTTTGAGTGTCAAAGTGGTACGAATTCTCCTTTGTGGTACTTTCATATATATTAATCGTATATATTACGCTTTTAAATTTATATATAAAATATATTTTATTATGATTGTAATGTGTATAAAAAAATTTTGAAACATAATGAATAAAAAAATATGTATTTTGATTTGCAATGTAAGGCAAATGCCTTTTTTGGTACTTTCCTATGTATACATAAATCTTTTTAATCTTTAACATTTATAAATGCATATCCTTATGATTCTAATGTTCATAAATAATTATAAGATTATTTTTTATTATTACTTTTCTAGCTAGAGGTCTAGTTTTGCAATTTAATAAAAATAAAAATCTTACTTTGAATGGAACAAAATTCAACTGTACTTACATATATCTACATACATATACATAATTGGCCATTACAACCCTTTAGTCAGGATTACGGCCTTGGTTCCCAACACCACTCGCACACAGTTGTGTGCGTTAATTTTTATACATAAGTGGCGAGACCTACAGTTTAAAGTCGATTCCGAACGACAGATTCTTGAGAAGCTTTTCATGGCAATTTTTACTCTCAGAGTTTTTGCCAGAAATCTGCTGAGAGGAAGTCGCCAAAGAAATATTTTCATATTTTTCGTTTTGATGTCTGACCTGGGATTTGAACCGTGGGTTCGCGCCTAATAAGCCAGCACACTACCTACTAGACTACAGCGACTTCATCTCTGAAATTCATCAACAAATTCGTCATCCCGCGAAGTTAAGTATACGTTTGAAATTATATTTTATTAGTTTAAATTATTTCTAATTCAATAATTTTTATGTACAGAACCCGATGTTCTTCAAGTCTTTCAGAAGACTTTAATATTGAACTTTCGTCTCTACTATTGCCATCATTATTTCTAAGCCTCGACGTTCTCCCTATTGCAGCGGTTGTATGGGCTGGACCTCCGCCTGAGGTCTGTCAGCTTTTAAATCTCCTTGCGACGCCAGACAGGGAAAAATGGAAGAGGAGGAAAAAAATCACTTATATGGGTTCGGGATGATGGAAATTAAACGTGAACCTTCCTAATATACGTATTTCCATTATATTGATGATTGTATTTGTATATACAATGCAGACTTTCAACTGTTTTGTAGTTCTAAGAATATTTATTTTAATTTAGTTTTTTTTTAGTATTTTTCAATACAATTGGGCAATTCACACAACTTTGTATCGCGTATGTTGTATTGAATACATTTGTTTGTTTGTGAACGCTCAATGCTATGCTGTATTGTGTATTTCGTGGCATTCAAACAATTTGATAACCCGAAACCAACACAACTTTTTAAAAACATATACACATTTGTTTCATTCACACAATTGGATAGCACGAAACCAATACAACTTTTAAAAACATATGGAAAAAATGTGTATTAGTGTATCGGATTTTTATATGAAAATTATCAACAACAATCATACACTGTTGTATATTCTTCCAACAATACAATGAATACAACGATACAACGGCTTGTGTGAATTGACCAAATATTTTTGCAATACTAAAAGTGGGTTTAATTTAGTGTAGTGTAGAAATTTAAATGTAGTGTAGAAAGTATCTAAATCCTTTGGTATTGAAATGGAATTGCACCTTCATTTGAAAAGTATTTCGATAAATTATTTTTCATGTCCATTGCTGTTTGAGTGGATCTGCGAATATGGGTTGTAAACGAACGCATAGGCCTGTCACCATTATTTCCAAGCTCTCTTCTCCAGTCTCCTTCGTGCAAAGTTCCGTCTTCTAATTCACGGTCAACGTAACTTGCGGGACAATACCATCGTAATAATAAAGTTATGTAAAATAGTAAAGCCAGCACAATAATGTCCCCATTGTCCGGCGACATAGTTGTTAACAGTATTCGCCATAGGGTACATAAAGCACCAAAATAGTTTTCTACTACTCTGCGAGCACGAGAGAGTCTGTAATTGTAAACAGTTTTTACTGTATCCAAGTTTGATCCTGGGTAAGGGCGCATTAAATTCCTTCTTAAATGAGAGGCTGCGTCACTTATAAAATAGTGAGGAAAATGTTGTTCATATGTTGGACATAGTGGCTTCTCCGATTTCGCAGGTACTCTGTCTTCCACTGCAGATTGTCCAAATAACGATAAGCGAAATATTCCTGTAATAAAAATTTTATTAAATTCATTAAAAGAATCCAAAATTAAAACAATACCTCCACTTTGACTGCCATAGCTTCCCACACTGACAGATATAAAAGTGTATTTTGCATTACACACTCCAGGACCAAACTAAAATATTTTTTATAATATAATATAATACATAGAACCAGATTTGTGGCGACATTTTATAGCGACGTGTTGCACCCACACAATTAAGAGTATTAAACATTGAATTAAAATTTTTCAATACCTACCTATTTAGATATATTGTTGGCTCGCGCAAATAGACTGGAGTTAAAACGTACAGTACAGATTTCCCAATTTTGTGACTCCACTGTCCTAAATATCTACAAAACTTCACATATTGAACTATTTTAATACACCATGATAATTATTTTTACTTACAAAAGGGTTATTTCCAGCCTGTCTTCTGCTCCAATTCTTTGCTTTGGTCTGACTAGTTCATTACGAACTAGGTTCAGCAACAAATTAAATACAGTCGGCGTCAATCTAGTGTGCTTAAAAAACTGTTCTTCGTCACATTTTTTCATTCTCCTGAAAACTTTCTTATTATATCCCGCTACAATACAGTTTTGCTAATGGGCCGAACACCCCATCTTCTATAGCGGCGTCCAACAGCCGATTTATTTTTGTTTAATAAATTTACTAGATTTAAAAAGCTGATATCAACAAATAAATCGATCCAAATCCATTATATTACTTTAACCCTGGATGGTTACTGTTCGTTGAATCGACGAAGCTCATTTACTCTTTATCATATAACTCTTTCATGTTTGACACAATTTCGCTCTTTTTATCAACAACTTTAGTTGATAACGAAAGCTTGCAGTGAGTAGACGTAAATATTATTTTTTCAATTGTTCGTCGATTCAACGAAGAGTACTTACTGTACAAAAATTACCATCCAGTGTTAAGAAATGGGTGGCATTTTGGATAGGACGCATGTTGGCTTGCGGAATCCTCATAATCGGAAAGACTTTCATAGCTTGAATTCAATGATCGAAGGTTTTTTTTTTTGGTGAAAAAAGTAAAATTATTTGTGTAATATTTAAAGACTACAGACCACACGCTGTCTTAGCCAATCACTCTAAATATGGAGGCGCTGCCCATGATTCATTTGTTTGGTAGAAATCGGCAGAAAGAAATCTTCTTCAGCAGAAATAAACCAACGGCTTAAGAAATTTTTCGCTCTTAGGAAAATAATTTTATTCAATTATTTAAAATATTCTTTTCCTAATGTTTGCGTTAAACAATATATACACACAATGTTTCTTAAACGCCTGGAACATATTCCATGCCTGTAATGGATGATGGCACAGAAACTTTTCATAATTGGCAAGAATATTCGATATAACTTTATAGCCATTTTAAGATATAAAAAATTTGTTTTTGAAATAAAAATTCATTAAAAAAATGATAACATGTGTACATATAAAAAGTAAATAAAAATCGAATTTAAAATAAACAAAAGCTATTCACAGAATCCAATAATGTCGGAATTGGATTTGAAAACCACACAAAAATCAATTTGGTGTCATACAATCCAGCTAACAGCTATAATTTTTCATTTGCGCTCTTTTGTTTTTTCTTTTTTTTTCTAAAATTTGGATATTTTGTAAAAATGTAAGTGAACTTATGTTTATATTATAAAACGCAAAATTCCATAATTGTGGAATTTATTGAAAAGTATCCGGATGTTGCGAGGAACTTCACAAAACTGGATAAGCCAACCAACCGTAGATTCCCTTTGGCAACAAGTAGTAGAAACACTCAATAGTGCAGGCCCACCACAAAAGGATGTCAATGGATGGAGAAAGGTAAACAAAATGTGTACCACAAATAATATTCCATTATTATAGTGTTTTCTTCCTTACAGACATGGACTGAGTGGAAAAGTGACGTCAAAAGAAAACTAATTCAAAACAAAGCTGAGCCCAGGGAAACGGGTGGTTGGCCTTTTTCTAATTATCAGCTGACAAACACTGAAGAGACTATTTTACGAATTTGTAATATTTCTCATTCTGTAGATCCCCCAGGCGTTGAACTTTGCCTAAACGAAGATTTGTTTGATGAAAATGAAGAACCATCAACGTCGTTAAAACGTACACTGTCTCCGTTTCAGATAAATAGCACACCAAAAAGACGCAAAGCAGAAAATACTGGGGAGCTACTAAAAAGTTTTTAGAAGAAGATATCAAAAGAAAGGATGGCCTAAATGAAAAGTTGGACGAGTTGTTAAAACTTGAAATAGAAAATGCCAGCAGTTTGCGACGGGTCTATAGACCTATAGAAAAGAGGAGCGAGTCTGTCGCAAATGCAGTTGCAGAACTAAAAAGTGAATACATATATCAAAGTAAATAAAGGGGTCTTGCAAGCGATGTAGGAGAAAAATGAAATTAAAAAGAAGCAATTAAAGCTCGAGATGATGAAATTTGAATACCAAAGGAAGGGCAGGTGATACCAAAAGGAAATAATATTCCTGTAGTTTTTAAGTTATATATAGTGTTAACTACCTATCTTCACGGATGGGTCTAAGTTAGGTGGATGTACAGGTGCTGGGGTTTTCTGTAGGGAACTCGGTCTTGAACTCCACTTTAGGTTGAATGATGACTGCAGCGTTTTCCAGGCGGAGATTTTCGCAATCTTGAAGGCTATTGAGGCCATAGCTGGTGGCCCAGCTTCAGATTCGGAATCTTACGTGATCTTCGTTGACAGTCAGGCTGCCCTTATGGCCATTGAGTCGGTCTGGTGCAAATCACGGCTCGTTCGCAAGGAGTCGTTGAGGACCTTTGGACTAGACCGTATCCGTCTTTGCTGGGTTCCGGGTCATAGCGGAATACTCTCCCTTCTTTGTTGGGTCTATGTGACCCTTTCCTATCTCCTCTCCTTTATATCCTATTCCCTCTCTTATCCTTCCTCTTTAAGGACGTTGTAGAATGGGTCAATTCGACCTCCGGGTACTGTACTTGTCTTAATTGACAAGTACACGTCCTCTAACCTAACCTAACCTAGTGTTAACTATGTATGTACCTATTTAAAAGACTGAATTTTAATTATTATTTTGTTATTATTTTTTTTTCAAATATCTTTTTAAAAGAGTGTTAATTTTTTAATTATTATTATTTTTGTTTGCTGTATGAAATAAAAACAACTTTAACTTTACTTTATAAATAGCTTTTATTTTACGAATTTTTTATAAGGTGTTGGCTATTTCGTCTCTGATTCTCTGATCTGCACTTTGCAGAGACGTGCTTGATGGCAAAATAACATTGTCTTCAATATTCAGGTAATGGTAAAGTCAGCTTATGCTCACTGGTTTGCACATTATGGCTCCTGCAAATGTTGTGTAGAGAGCAGTAGGAATTTATAATTCTTACAGCCTGTTCCGGATGGTAGTGTAATGTTCTCTGTAAGCAACAAAATCAATTTTTCAACACTCCTATTGTTCTTTCCACAATATTACGTGCCGATGTATGAGCCATATTGTATTTATATTCTTTCGAGTTGTTGCTTGGATCTCTGTTTGGCGATAAGAAAAAGGGCTCAATGCCACACCCACAATCTACCAATAATTTTGAGGCCCCGTCTCCTGACTCATACATTCTAAGGAAATGTCATCTGGCGCTACTAATGTTCCAAATAAATGCATCATGGCTAGAACCGGGATACCGTGCATCAACCGCTCGAATTTTCAAATCATCGTTATACCATGTTCACATATAAGCAGGTTAGCTAGGTTATCGTGGTTATCGAGGTTATCTCGTAACCAAGCCACAAATGTATGAGGTTAGCCATACAATTTGTATGAAAAGATAACCAAGTTCAGCTGTAGGTTACCTCATAACCTAGTAAAATACGCATTGTTGCATTGAAAAGTATTCAATAAAATACTCAAAAATGCAACGCTTTATATCTATTGTGAATATATTTACTAAAATTTGACAGCAATAGAAAAAAAACATTTGATATGGAGAAGACACAGAGGTAAATTTATATTTTTATTTTTTATATATACTTAAATATATCAATTTTTTATATTGTAGAAAAAGAAAAATTCGTGTTCGGTGGACTCCAGATGCTGAGAATATGCTGGTGCAGTACTGCATCTGTCAATTTCTGTCATTCTCGCATATGTTTAGGTTATATTTGTCATATGTGAACGCCACAAGGTTATCTCCAAGGTTAATTTTAGATAACCATAACCTTCTTATATGTGAACGTGCTATTACAAATCTAAATGTCTAAATGAAAATAGATTTACATAAATAAATATTTATTATATATATAAATATTATAAAATTAAGTTTGTACTATGTATACTTACAATCGTGGCAATCATACTGAAATATCCTTTTCGATTAAAGTATAAATGCTCATTAAATCTGGGCTTTATTATCTTTAAATGAGTCACGTCTATGCAACCAATTATTGAAGGAATTTAAAATTTATTAAAGAAATAGTCCCTTGATCTTTGCTTGTCGTTGAACCCATTGACGGCAAATGAACTGCTCCATAACTTTGAGCACATCGTCTAAAATTGTAGAAACTGAAATATGCCAGAATCATTTCCAACAGATCTTTGGTATGACCCTTCAGCTAAAAATCGCAACGTAGCTGCAAGTTGTAGCAATGGCAGGATCTTAGAAGGGGAAAGGTGTTATTTCACTGTCTAGGACCATAAAAAAAGCGTCTTTGTTCAACCGGTAATATGCTATAAATCTTCGAAGCAGCTATAGATATGAATGGACAGTATAACAAATATACTTATGCTGTATCCGGCAATTCAAGTGGGTTGCCGCAATCTCGCAATATTTGTCTTTTCACCTTTTCTGAACGCACTTCCTCTAACAACAAAAATGCGATAACAGCACTAATTTATTTATTTAAAAAGAAAAGATATTTTGTCAAAAAAAATAATTAAAAATTGTTAATAAATATACAAATGAAAACAACAGCTGTTAGAACATCGGTTGATGTATTTCAATTCGAAAATGACAAAACCGCCTTGGTTTTGTAACACGAAATGAATCCAATATTGGTTTTCAAAAAACCGACTTGGATTCTATGACACCACTGATTATAAAAATTGAATTGTAAGTAAAGTATATTACATAAAAAGTTTTGTGGTTCAAAAATCCATTGCCTTTATTTGTGAGTTTAAAAATTCCTATTATAGAGTTAAAGATATTTTTTTACTACATTTCTAAATTACTCCTTACAAAGTTTAATGTATTTCCTTCGAAATGTATTATAATTTTCCCCATTTTTAATATCATACGTAAGAGTTTGGATTGCTTATAGAATAAGGAGTTTTGCAAAGCCGTTGTATTTGTTTTTCTTCGCCTGAAGTTTTCTGCATTAATCAGTTGATATGGCTGCACTACACCTACATATTTGCTGTGATTGCACAGATATTGAGAAGCATTACCATTTTCTCTGATTTTTTTGTATAAAACTCAGAGTATTAAATTCAAGTGGTTGTTCAATATTCAGTCATTTAAATAAAGGGTGTTTTTTATAGAGGTATAGAACTTTAAGTTGGCATTACTTTTCAAGATGGCGACCGATTTAACAGCTGTTAAGTGATTTATTCTCAGTTTGGTTTGGCAATTCATCATGAATGGACTCACGCCTGAACAACGCTTACAAATAGTGCAATTTTATTTCGATTTATTGAAAGACACGTTTGGTGACCGCCTAATTTCACGTTTTGGACCTGTGAATTGGCCTCGAAGATCTTGTGATTTAACACCGCTAGACTACTTTCTGTGGTTCTATGTAAAGTCATTGGTCTATGCGGTAAAGCCACAAACGCTTGACCATTTGGAAGACAACATTCGCCGTGTTATTGCCGATATACGGCCACAAATGTTGGAAAAAGTCATCGAAAAAGAACGTCCAGATTGGACTACATCCGCGCCAGCCGTGGCGGTCATATGCCAGAAATCATATTTAAAATGTAACGCCACAAGATTATCTTTCGGATAAATAAAATTCATGTCAATCGAATAATCCATCGTTGTTTTATTGCAACTTAAAGTTCTATACCTCTATAAAAAAACACCCTATACAATACATAAGATCCTTAAATTTCATCCTGATAACATTATAAATTTAAGATATTTTAAATCTGTAAATTCCTCTATAACTCCATCGTTAATTCTGAATTTTGTTTCGCTTTTCATATTTATTTCCAGTATCTTTGTCATTTTCATTTAATTTCAGTATGTTCATGTTCTGTCATGTGTTAACATTATTTATGTATGTACATATGTATATCGTTTATCAAATTATCCTTACACTTTTCACTTGTAGTTCTTACCGTGTATATGATTGTATCGGTTGCACACAATACAACTTTAAATTTATTTAGAACATCTGGCATGTCATTGATATAATTATTAATTGAATCAGATTTTATTCCATTTACTCCAGTAATTTGCCTTCTGCTTTTCATGTATGATTCAAACGTATTGAGCTCCTCCTTTTTTCCTGTCAATAGTTTCGAATGCTCTGTTAAAGTCCAAAACTATAAACATGATTATTCTACTTTTTTTCAACGCTCTTCCGTCTATTAATCACATAATTTGCAGCCGTTTCACAAGCAAATTTCTACTAAAACCAGACTGATATTTTCTAAATAAATCCATACATATATTTTTTTAATTTTTGTTTTATGATACTTTCCTATATTTTCTCACAAGTTTGCAATGTATAGGGCTATCCATTTCGTGGTTTCAAAAGTATGGGACTGGAATTCGACATCTGTCAAACTAAGTTGTGAAACCAATTTTTTTCTTTTCAGTTGAATGTCTGACATTGACGAAAATGGATCGCTTAACCCTTTCGCTACAAGTTTTTATTGGCTGGTTCAAAAAATCTAATTTTTAGGATTTATGCTACTATTGACCCTAGAAACAATAATCAATAAAAATATTTTAAATATTTTTACCCCAAATGTGTTTTTTAGAATGTATCCATATGGATACAAATTTACTATATGGGAAAGAAAAATGCAAAAATTTTATTAATTTGATATTAAAGATTTTTTATTAATTTTTTATTTATAAACATAAAGATACATTTTTTGTACAAAATAAAATAAAGAATTCATGCAGTTAAAAAACATAAATACAAATTTAATTAATACAGAAAATATAATTTATTCGATCGATTAATAATGATAATCCTTAAAACAATTTCTGGATCCATTCGGTACACATAGAAGAACATCACATTTGGAACATTTATATCTTGTTTGACCCTTACAGTCCTTATATTTACATCTGCCTTTATCAGTCACATGTTCCGGCCAATGTTGGTTACCGTCATATCGCACAGAATTTGCTGGAGCTACTTTTTGACTTTTACCGGATGTTGAAGGACTTACTGAAATATCATTGGAGTTCGTTTTTGGACGCCCACGTTTACAAGAGCATGCTTGCTGATTGGATCGAGCAATGAGGCCATTTGCAACGTCATTGCGAAAGCTCAATAAGTCCATACATTTATTTTTGATATTATTACAGTGTTCGTTGTCCATTTTGTACTCTAACCAAGAGTTACAAATAGCCATATCAATGAAATGATCATACATTTTTAGAGTCCACTTTGTAGATCTAATGGAAATTCTGTACAAAGACAGAAGGAAATCCATTTTGTCTACGCCAGCCATATTTTTGTCTTTTTTCAACGAAATTGATCTACTTTTCTCGGTTCAAAACTTTTAGAAGTTGAAAGATTGTTCTCAACTATTCCTGTTGAGCATCCCTGCTCTACTATATCTTTAGATATAGTAGGATGGTTATTATCATTATCTAGACTAATATCTTGAATATTTATTTCATATGGGCCCTGCCCATATGAAAATAAACGTCTATACTGTATCAGCATCTGTATCAGCATCTGAATTCAAATGACAACTTTTGTTTATTTTTTACACCAAAACATTAATTAAACATATGGATACATTCAATTTTTAAAAAATTCCTACGGCTTTCTGAATTTTTAAATCTTATAACTTTTAATGGAATGGATTAAAATTTGTATGTGCTTGATATGTTTTCATAAAGAAAAAAACTAATATATGCATATTTTTAGTATAATAAAAAAATCAATTTTTGACCAAAAAAAAAAACAATCAAAATCTTTTTTTTAAATAATTTTTTTTTTTAATAAAAACTGTAATAAAACTTATAAAAATATTTTAAATAATTAAAAAGGTCTTAAAATAACATAAACTAAAAAATCCCAAACTTATTTCTTGTCCAGGAGAGTGTAAAGTGCTCCTAAAGTTACATGTACCCATATGGATACTATGTAGCGAAAGGGTTAACTATCACACAACGCATAAAAATTATCAAAACCTACTACAAAAATGGCGATTCTGCCACAGCCACGTATCGTGCTTTAAGAGGAGATTATGGTTTACATAATCGTCCAACTACGCAAGCAATTGGCAAAATTGTGAAGAAATTTGAAGAGACTGGAGTGGTTACAAATATTGAAAGGCCTTTACATCATCGTTTCGCTCGTTCCGCTGAAAATATCGCTATTGTAAGTGAAAGTGTTGCCGAAGACCCGAATGTGTCGATTCCTCGTCGTTCTCAGGAATTAGGACTGTCTTACGGCACATTATGGCGTATTTTGCACATCCATATAAAGTCCAGCACAACAACGTCGTAGATACTTGGAATGGGTGCTTGAACAACAGGCGGTGGACGGCAATTTTTCGAACAAAATTTTCTTCAGCGATGAAGCACATTTCACACTCGGTGGGTATGTTAATAAACAAAATTGTCGTATTTGGGGTTTTGACAATCCTCAAGTAATTGAAGAGAGACCATTACATCCAGAAAAGGTCACTGTTTGGTGCGCTCTTTGGTCTGAAGGTGTGATTGGACCATACTGGCTGAGATACCGCCCAATATGTGTCAAAAAGTGGTCGAAAATTACCTCAAAAGAATCAATGCTTGCAACACTTCGCGTGGAGGTGATTAAAAATGATGTAGTGTTTCACACACAATGTCAACGTTCAAACTTTACAATAAAAAAGAAATATCACGAAAGAAATATTTTATATGTGTTTTATTTACGTTTACTTTTGAAACCACGAAATGAATAACCCTATATTTATGGGATGGTATTCTTAACAGTTTTTCGTCTTTATCACTTTTTCAACTGGAGTAACCATATGTAGTTTCCTTTCTAGGAAAAACCCTGTTCCTAATGAATTATTCATAATCAGGTGCACGTTTTAGCGATTGCTGTACAAGCTATAATCCAATAACACTATGCGAAAAAAAAATTAAATATATAACTACATAGTCTAAGGGCCATTATTACAACTTGCCGTTAATTAAAGGGAGGATTTTAATGGGCAGATAAATTGTTTTTCATTATTATGAGTACCCAATAAGATAGAAGTGAACGTTAAGCTAAAGGGAGGATCATCCTGCCGGTAACTTTTAAAGTTAAGTTTATGTTTGAACTTGCCATATTATATATTATTTTCAACTAGCTAATACCCGGTGTGCTTCGCTACCCCCATCGAAATTAAATATGTACATAATAATTAAAAAAATTTTTATTTAGTAATTAAACTATGCAATTTTTCTTAAAGGTTTATTCTAATTTCATTTGATGACAATATATTTCATTTAAATTCTAAAATAATACATTAATGAGCTATTTATTTCTTACTTGCTAAAATTTAATATGTACTTTTTTTCTTAAATAAATAATTCTTATTCCAATGCCTTGGGATACACAATATTTTTTGTTTTCCCCTCTGCGGGTTTTCCTACTCGCGAACATGCGACGTAAAGCTGTCCATGTGAGAAACATGGATTTTTTAGATTAAGTCCACAAACTTGCAAGGACTGACCTTGAGCTTTATTAATTGTCATTGCAAATGCTAGGCGAATAGGAAATTGAAGGCGCTTGAAATCGAATGGCATCTCCGATGTGGTCATACGACGTGGCAGCAATACATCAGTTTCCTTAAACTTTCCAGTTATAATGGTCGTTCATCACTTTTTATTGTTAGTTGAGTTCCATTACAAAGTCGTGAAGGGTCAATATTTCTAAGTAAAATAATGTGAACACCGTTTTTTTATAAGTTCTTAGATTCCCATCGATCTTGTTGAGAATATTGCTGTTGATGGAATTAACGTCAATATTTTTGGATGCCAGTAACGCACGTTCATATAACCATTGCATATTTTTTAAATTTTGCACGATATTTGGAAATATACAATTTATTAATTCTTCTTTGGATTGTGTCATTCTGCAAAATTCTGATGGAAATTTTATATACTTTGTTATAGGATCCATTGGAATTCTTCCGTTACCTAAATCAAGCAATTTTTTGGAAAAAGTTCAAGCTGAAGCATCACGTTCCAACTGAACACGCATATTAGTAGTTAACTTTAGAGTGTCAACATGTCGCCAAAGGTGTTTCATTTTTGTACATGAGTGCATTGCAATATTGGCAAACTCGTCGATTCACCACCATTCGTTTACGATTTTGTTCTCGACGCAAATCATATTGCTCTATACTTACTGCTGCTCTTCTTGTTGATGTTCGAATCCTGTGACTTTCTACTCGTGATTCATGTTGGACTTATTTTTCATTAGCTCGTGATGCTGTGGTACGATTTTGCTGGCTTTGTAGCCGACCTTCATGTTCCAACGGTGTCTCGGTAGCTCGTGCGGTTGTCGCATGTTGTCGAAGACCTTCAAGACGTCCTTCACGTTCTGAAGGCGTTTCTGTGGCTCGTGCTAAAGAGGTAAGATTTCGTTGACTTTTAAGGCACTCTTGGCTTTCTGAAGGTGTTTCAGTAGCTCTTGATGGTGTGGCACGTTGTCGTAGGCCTTCAAGGCGTTCTTCGCGTTGTGATGGCGTTCCGGCTCTAAAGGTTGAAACTCTTTTCAGTCCTGAGGCGACTTTAACGCTCTTCCGAACTTTCATTTGCTCTCTGGGATTGCAAACGCAATGCATATTTAGTGCTTCTGGAAAGGGATGCTTTTATTGGGGGCATTTTTATAAATTGTTGCAAAATGAATGTCACTCAAATAACGTTTAACTTGATTAAAATCAAAGATTCAACTGAATTCCAAAACCGAATGCGTGTTATACATATGTATTCCTTTATATTTTACCTAATATGAATAGGTAAAAAATCGGTTCAGGTCATGAACCTTTTGAAAAAGAAATTAAGGTTATTAAAATTTAACAAATAATGTTGTTTTTTGATGAGTTTTGCAACTACTTATTTTATTTGGGAACAATATTGACAGTTTACATTTTTATACTTAGGTAATTTATATTGGAGGTGACACGCCCACTATATCCAATCCGCCCATTTTGTTTATATATACGTCAAAGTCGTCCATGCAAAATTTGAGGTCTCTAGGTATTGCAGTTTATGAAATATGCGACATTAAATACTTATTGGATATGTTGGCGTGGCACCACTCCTTCTTGAAAAAGTAGTTCCTTCCAGATATACAGGAAGGTACTGTCAAAATTTCAAGATAATCGGTCCAGCCGTTTAGCCGTCTATAGACTTCAAACAAACAAACCCACAAACAAATAAACCCACATTCATTTTTGTTTATATAGATGTAAAATTCATTAAAAAAAACTACATATGTGACGTATGAGTGATATCAAAGAATATGGATATAAAGAATACGAATTATAAAGCAGTAAAATTTCTTATGGCGGGTTGTGGCATTACGGCCCGCTCTCACCAAAATCTTTTTAAAAAACATTTCTTGATGAGGGGGGAGCGTAACAATGTGTTGCTCTCATCATGAGGGCGTAAAAATGCATTCGATTGCTTGTCAGCTTCTAAAGGAGAATGTTCATGTCGCTTTTTTCAGACTTCAATTTTACACTCAAAGAAATATTACAGTATGATTCACTAATATCAATGAGAAATGATTTAGATTTTTGGAAGAATACTTGCCAAGTTAAATACGGTGTTTTTAGGTTTTTAACGCAGTACAATTGTTCTATACTTTTCGCTCACATATATGTACATATTATTGGGTTAATAAGTAGACTTCAAAATATTACTAACAATTTTCCTCTGGGTTAAATATGTCTCTCATAATTTTTCTCATGTTCTCTTTGTGCCGACGTCTGAGAATAAGTGATTTGAGAACAGTGTTGCCTTTTTTTGGTTATTTCTAACCAAAATTGGTTATTTTTTTGATCAATGTGTAGATGTGTAGATTTTTTTGGTTTTGGTTATTTTTCTTTCTTATAAGAAAAACTATTTTTTGTTTCTTTTTTTATTAATTATAATTTAAACTTGAAAAAAAAAATAAATAAAACAAAAGTCTACGAATTTAATTTTGGTTATATTTTTTCTTATTTGGTGAATTTTTTCACAAATGTTGGTTACAAAAATGTTTTTCTTTTCCTTCTATCTATCCCCCCGCGTCGTTCATTACACTTTATTTTCTTTGGTTTTATACATCAAGAATCACAGACAGCATACTTGTAGGGGTAACTACTATGCGTATGAGTAGTATATTTCAAATGCAATTAAATATTAAGTATGTAGCATACGTGGGCATGGCCCCTCGCTCATTTGGAATATCAACATAAAAAGTAGCCTATAACTCCTTCCAGACATACAGGAAGATACTGTGAAAATTTCAAGAAAATCGGTTCAGCCGTTTAATCGTCTATAAACTTCAAACATACAAACATACAATCAAACACACATTCATTTTTATATATAAGAAGAAGATATGGTAACTTCATACTTGAACAAAATGAGCATATACAACAAAAAAAAAACGAAGCCCGTCGTTACCACTGCGTTTAAAAAAACTAGTTTAATTGAGCAGTTTGCTTTTTGAAAAAGTTAACTTTATTTTATCTCTAAGTTGTAATAACAAAAATAAGTTAAAAGTAATTTTACAGTTTCCTTTAGCTAAAGGTACCTTTAACTAAACCCAAGTTTACCGACAAGTTGTAATAATGGCCCTGAATCGAGTAATGTACTGTCATGTCAAGAAGACTTTACGTTATAGAATTTAATCTACTGTGTATACATCAGTGGTGGCCACGAATTTAAGGCACGACATATGACTGAGTTATTTGAGATAATTTTTGCATTTTATCGAAAAAGTTTTGGGTCCATGATATTTTTCTTAAGAATTTAGTAATGTTATGAAGAAAAATTAATAATATTTTGTTACCTATATTCGGTTATTTATTTTTATTTACATATTATATACATAAACAAAAATTTTATCCTGATCACGAATTTAAGACATAGGCATAATATAACACTATTCTCTAAATTAAGCTCAGCTTCATAGAAAACCTATTATTTAGTGGGAAATCCTTTATTTTTCATCACAGCAGCACATCTCCCGGGTAAACTTTTGACTAATGCCACATAACGTTGCTTTGGAATTGCATACCAAACCCTTTGGATTTCTTCCCACAAATCGCTTGAATTTTTTGGTTTAACTGTTCGTACATATTCCTCAACATCATTCCACAAGTTCTCAATTGGATTGAGGTCCGGGGATTGAGCTGGCCACTTAAGAACAATGATATCGTTTTCTTCTAAGCAACTCTTCACTAGACGTGAAATGTGCTTAGGGTCATTATCATGCATAAATTTCTATATTGGAGGCATGTTGTCTTCAGCGAATGGTATCATTGTGTCTGTTATAATATTTTTGTAAACATGGTGGTCCATTTTAGAATTTATATTGTAAATGGGACCTACACCATGCCAGGAAAATGCTGCCCACACCGTCACATTTCCACCACAATGTTGTTTTTAGGGTGTACTTCGGATGATGCTCTAGGTTTGGAGGGCGCCAGACGTACTGCTTTCCATCAGAGCCGAAGCGGCAAAACTCCAAAGTATATTTTTCCAAAATATCATGGGTTTCTTGAGATTTCTCAATTATCACAAATAAGTCCATCATATGTCGTGTCTTAAATTCGTGGCCACCACTGTATATATGCTTCGAAGTAACTTATGGTAAAAAGTATACATATATGATTATGTAAAGAATTTAGCTTTCAAATGTCAAATAAAATCATTTTTTAGTTTTTATTTATTGAACCTTTAATTTTACATTGAACGGGCAATTAGTATTAAAATCCATACTCTGAATAATCCAACCAATACCAGGAATACATTTAGTTTTCGTAGTCATTTGAAGCAGTGGTTAAAACATTTGTAACCATAAAACTCTCTAAACTTTTTCCTTTCATCCTTAAAGATTGAATTAAGACTTCCCAGGCCATAATTCCGTTTTCCATTATTTTGGAGTCCAATTCTCACATACCCGAATATATTTACTTTTGTTACTGTTTACACTACTTACATCCAACCGAAGAATACAACTCAAATATATGGGCCAGGTGCCACGAAGTCTACTTTGAGGCTTCCCAATCACGTACTGGAAAGAGCGAAGATGTTAAATAATGACGGTAGTGTATCCAACTTTATTGATTCATATGAGCGCCGTTGCAATTTGACTAGTGTATAAGAAAATAAAGAAACTTGTTACTAAAAATCACATATTTTAATTTTTTTATCGTCTTTCCCGCAGGACACATCCGTTTGTGGTTGTTTTGGTTAGCGGAGCCCACTATGGACAGATCTTCAGCCGTACTATTCCTTTGTACAAAATCTAAATTTAATTTCCATAAACACTACTCCCTTTTTCTCTCTCCTCTAACCTATTTATGTCAACTATAACACATAAACATACATACATAATTGGTCATTACAACCTTTCAGTCAGGATTACCACCTGGCTGCTCACAGCACTTACATATGTTGTGTAAGTTAATTTTATACACGAGTGGCAGGACCTAAAGTTTAAAGTCGACTCCAAACGAAATATTTTTGGCAATTTTATTTACTCTCAGAGTTTTTGCCAGAAATCTGCTGAGAGGAAGCCGCCGAAGAAATATTTTTTCAAATTTCGTTTTGATGTCTGACCTAGGGTTTGAGTCGTGACCTTTACGCCGAATAAGACAACACACTACCTACTAGACTACGACGACTGTAGGTTAGGTTAGGTTAGAGGACGTGTACTTGTCAATTAAGACAAGTACAGTACCCGGAGCTCGAATTGACCCATTGTACAACGTCCTTAAGGTGGAAGGATAAGAGAGGGAATAGGATATAAAGGAGAGGAGATAGGAAAGGGAGAATGGGAAGCAGAGGGGTCACATAGACCCAACAAAGAAGGGAGAGCGCGACTACCCTGATGAACGACGACTGTAACACAGTGCACTGCATAATATGCATATGAAGGGCTATCCCCTGTGTGCTGGGTGCTTAAAAAAATGATGACTACATATTCACCTCTTACAGTTTCGCCTTAAGAATTTTATTAAAACACTTGTTTCCTTTTTTCAAACTATAAGTTTGAAATATAAATAAATAAATGCAATTTAAATTTATAGATAAAGTTCTTCTCTCGAATAAATCATTAAAAGAGATTTTAGAGAGAGAGACTCCTTTAAAGTAAATACTAAATGCGTTCTTGATCCGTTTCAGATGATGAACCTTTAAGTTCCATCGTTTTTTTATTTTATATACATTGAAAGAGGGATTTGTCAGCCAACTGATTCTTTAATACATTTTTTGTTATGTATTCAAATTTATTCTACCTGCCTATTTATGGTTGCTATTGGTTTGATCATCATGATCCCTAGGATTTATATGCAAGTCTTCTGCATACTATTTTGGCATGTCTGATCTTTCCTCAGATGCTGTCTATATGAACTGTCTATGTGTTATTCCTAGATATTTTACCTCCATTTTTAGTGCTATTATCAACCCAACAGTCGAATATACTTCCATTCAGGAAGTTTTCTTCCTTCAAATGGTACTATTGCCCGAGGTTATGCTTAGGCCCACTGTCATGCGTCTGTATGTCCTTGGTAGTCAATGTCCGAGTTCTTCCGCAACTTTGCCCTACATTAGTGATAAAAGCACACCAACCTGTGCGCATCCTTTAGTTATGTTAACCATGGGTATATTCGATTCCTAGGTATGCTACCGCAGATCGAATGTGTAGGATCTCTGTCTTTCATCTGGATGTCATAGGTTATGTACCCTTTCTATTCTCGCAAAATGTATTATATAAAACAATTAATATTTTCGCAAAATTGTGATAAGCCTGAGGTACACATGTACCAAGAAAACAATACAGCATTTCATCACAAAATTCAATACCAACATAAACAATCAAACAATTCATCTGTTTTATAAAAGTGCAAAACAGTTGTATCCTCCTTATGAATTAAATAAGATATAAACCAATTTATAACTCCTACTCATAGATTACAAGAAAAAGATTTAAACCATTTAAATATATCAAATGAAAATGATGACATACAGTATCGGGCAAAAAAAAAATGCAACGCTAAGCCGACTGATCTTTATGTACGCCTTTTTCAAAAAAGCAGTATGGAATAGTATGCCATGTTTTACCTCGAATATATTTTATCCTATCAGAACCAAAAGGATTAAATTTACTCTCTTCACTCGATAGAATTTTTGCCTAATGTTCACTTGACCAATTTTGATACCGCTTCGCAAAATCAACACGCTTGATTTTATTGGCCTTAGTTATTAGCGGTTACTTTGCGGGACGTCTGGCAAATAAATTGGCATCATTCAAGCTGCGGCGAACAGTATACACTCCAATGAAAATCCCCATTTGCTCAATATCAAATTTAGTAACGTCCACAGCTGCCATTCTTGGATCAGCTTTAACCAGTCTAATCATTTGGCGATCTTCACGCTGGGTAGATTTTCTTTGGCAACCGCTGCCAGACTTTCTTTCCACGCTATTTGTTGTTCGAAATTTAGACGCAATTCGGCACATCGTTGATTTGTTTATTTTCTCAATTTCTCGCATGTTTTTACCCTCTTCCAGAGCCTTATTAATGGCTACCTTGCTATCAGTTGATAACTGTTTCTAATGGTTAATAAATATTGTAAAAATTGTTAACGAAAATTTTATCTATTTACTTTCACTAATAATTCACTGCGTTGCATTTTTTTGCTCGCTGAAATTTGTCGCTTTTTTTCTTAGAATGTTAAATATTTACCTATTTGTTAAATACAAAACCGGAAATCACTCTGTTTAAATTTCCTGAGTTCAGCGAATAAGCAGACAAAAAGAGAAACGAATTGGTTACCGTTATTTTGATAGACATGTAGCTAAAAGTGATATGGTTCAACATTGCATTTTTTTTGCTCGGTACTATATATTGGTACAGTTGAACCTCGATTATCCGGCTCGCTCGTGACCGGACTTAACACGGATAATCGAAATACACGGTTAATAGAGGTTGTATTAAAACATACAAGATTTTATTTTTTTAAATTCATTTTTATTCAAGAATTCTGAATACGATGCATCTGAATTTTATCTGTTTCCGATATAGCTGGAGAATTTTCTACGAACTTTAACAAAACATTACAGGCCTCTATTGCCTGTAATAAAGTAGGAGTTTCAATTTCAGTCTCTTCATTTTCGGAATTTGAGCTATGATCACTTTGCTGAGCTTGATTAACCATGTCAATGTCAGATAAAATAGCAAACGGCATGACATCAGCATCGCTCTCCACCCACTCTGTTACATCATGAATGGAAAAATTAGCCGGTACTTCTATATCTGATTGTATTTCTGGACGGTCACTTAGTTCATTTTCAAATGCTAGTAAATTAGTTTTGCTTAATACCTGTGTGGATACTGCAGCTGCTGTGCATATTGCTGTTCTTATATTTAATGATTTTACGAATTCATGTCTGCTGTTTGCACATAGGAGTTTCTGTACAATTGACTTGCGATAATTGCATTTAAAACTTCGATTCACTCCTTGGTCCATGGGCTGAATCAAAGACGTGCAATTCGGAGGAATATATTTTACTACCACGTAACATAATAAAAAATCATATGAATGCTGCACGGATAATGGAGGTAAAAATTCAAAAAGATCTGCATGCCGGTTAATAGATGTGACCGGTTAATGGAGGCCCGGTTAATCGAGGTTTAACTGTATTTATTGAAACTAAGTATTATAAAGAAGATGACTAAGCTATTAATACTGACTCCGAGGAAACAATAATTGCTAATAATATTTAAACGTAGTATGGTTCAATAATCTAAGCGCATGATGGAGTCCTCAATATACATATATCCATCTTTTATTTCTGCTTTATTATAAACTAAGTAATCAACTAAAGTTTTAATTATTATTTTTATCTCATTAAAAAGCGTTTTTCATATATTTTGTTAAAAATCTAAGAAATAAAAAAACAGATTCTTTTGTTAGAATTATAAAATAAAAAGTATAATTTTTTTGTTTATATGTGTATATTAATTAAAGTTCCGAAATTGTTTTGATTCATTAATCATTTTTAATCAAATAACTTCTGTAATATATAGTATGTCATAGCTTCAAGCCAACTAAAAATATTAGTATCGCAATTTTTTATTGACTTTAACAACAATTTAATTTTTTTTTTATTTTAGTTAAAACTTAAAAGACGTAAATGTTAGATAATTATATATATATTTAATTAATACATTTTGGCACATTAAATAGCTGTGATTAATTCATTTTATTGATTTAACAGAACTAGTTTGTAGTTGATTTTAATAATTAGGCTGTTAAATTTTATAAAAGTTTTAAAACAAAATTATACCCATAGTTAACTAAACATCCGTGGTACGAGATGCATTCAAATAACAAACAAAATAAAATAAATATCCAACACCATTTCCACTGAGATGTAAAATTTATAAGACTAACGAAATCACGAACATCGGGCAAAATATTTAAGTCTCTAATTTGTTTTCTTCAAAATACTTTTTTAAAATAACTTTTATACATATTTTTTTCTATATATTTTAATTATTAATTAATTTGAATTTAATTAAATTTTATTTCTTTTGAATTGCTTACGATCCGCTGTATCAAAAATGATTTTCAAGAAACTTTGTACATATCTAGCAATCGTTTCTGATATCACGGGTTTTGGACTTGGAGCTTACGAAATGAATCGTGAGATGTATCGCAAAAATTTTATTTAAATTATTAATAATAATACTTATAACACTATTGTTAGTTAGCAACAAATATTTCACGTCTTTATTTCCATGTGACACCACAGGCGTACAGTATTTTCGTTAATTTCATATTAAATCATTAAACAAAGTTAATTCACCGCTGGACAAGAGAACCTTACGGGCAAAAATTAAAAATATCAGAACGGAATAATAAATAATCTTCTTTAAATTATCTACAAATTGTTCCATAGGGTCGCATCTACGTGCTCAGCAAATATTAAAAACAATTTAGACTTAGAATTCAATGTGGAAGATCTCTACTTAGATGTTATCAAGGCAAAAGGTACATCATGAAGAAAGAGATAACAATGACCACGTTCAAAAGCAATGGGTCGCTAAGATAGAATCTCTAAATCGTTCAACACAATGCTCTCAGAATAGCTACTGACTGAGTCAAGGTGACCAACATTGATTATACTCATAATGCTTCCGGTCAAATAGCACATAACTTTATTGATCAAGCAATTCCTGGCGATATACCACCTGCTTATCACGCCAATTACGATAACGGAAGATCCCAGACACTTCAAGCAAAATATCACAACGACGTCTGAGGCATACTTCCATTCATTACTGACTGTACATTCTTTATTCCTTTTTCCATATTCAATGTACGAATATGGATATAATAGGATCCTTGATGGCCACCCACTGAAATTCGAGGCAGCAAGAAGCTCCTACCTAGGCTGACAAAATTCAGCTTAACTACTACTCGGTTGGAGCTCTATCCTCAACGCCTACCGTATCCATCTGTCAACAATAGAGCTAGCATGATTCCTATTTTAACAGACACTAGCTGCCAAACAATGACATACGACAATTAATTAAATATATGAATAAGCAATTTGTTAACTCCTTATATTTTTACTTAGCTAGGATTGAACTCTTAGTAGCAGCAGAACTGTTATAACGGCAACGTCTTTAATTGATTACATTACTAATTCTAGGGATAAAAACACATATCAAGTTATTGAAAACAAATTGTTATACTTTACAACAATATCCTGCCAACCCATATACACCAATGTAATACTATTCGTATATATACACCATTGCGAAAAGAATTTTTGCTTGCCGGTTATCCTCCTTGCAATTCTTCTAATAGAGTTTTTGGAATAATGAAAATTTGTAAATTGTTATTTATTACTAAAGTGAATTGACTGGTATCTTACTCCATAAGTTTGGGGGATGCGTATCTGATCGCCACCGGAAATTTGGCCTATGATAGTGTAATTATATGTATGTCCCATGTCACTCATTGTGCTTAAATAAAATTATTATTCAAAATAAATAAACTTAAAAATATGTTTATGCTTTAACTGTTTTAGACTTTTTATTTTTCCCATTTTGAGGAATTACTTTGCCTAAAATTTAATAATTATTTATTTATTTATTTATCTTTATTATAATTTTTTTATTTATGCTTGTGAGTAATTGTAACACTACGTTAGAAGTGAAGAATATTTATATATTAATAGTAATGAATTCGAATTATAGTGAAAATGTGAAAACTAAATATGTAAACGCGTTTTAATTTTCGTAATCGCTATATAATTCATGTCCAGCATTTGTGAAATACATCTAATAAAAAATATTATATTTTATATATGTAGTAAATTAAAGATTTATTTTACTTAAATATATTTCTAATATTTTAAGCAAATAAGTGTGCATTTTCCTATAATTTAATTGAATTAATAGTAACATATAGAAAGTTCATGTTTACATTTGTCCATTGCTGTATTGTATTGTTCTATTAATATAGTATTTAAAACTGTATACATATGTCACAATAGATTATTTTCAGTTACAATGCGATATAAGGATCGTATGTGGAATGTGAATATTATTCTCTTTTTTTATTATTATTTTATATCTTTAGAAAATATCATAATACTAAAGAAATATTCGAAACGAAGAGATCATAAAATCAATTTATCGTAAATGAAACATAACAAAAACCAGTTTCAGAAAATATTAGTTGAACAGATAATCACATCTCCAGATTACAAATAATGTTGGATATTTTAAATCTTTATCATAAATAAAATAATTCAAAAAATTAAGAGACTATTATAAATATGTATAAGTTTATTATGTACTTTAAAAAAAAAGTAGAACAAGAAACTTATTAAAAACATTTTTTCTATAGTTAAAATTTATAATACATAATCCGTTTACAATAAATTTTGAGCTATGACGGTCATATCGCACTTGGCGAATTATTCAAACTATATAAAATTTAACGTAAATATGATCATTTTTATGAGGTTGTTACAGATTGTAATACATTATTAATTTGATTTTGTTCTGATAAAGTAAAAGTCACGGCATTTAAGATATCTGATTTATCCATGTTTCCCTTAGCAGAAGGAAAATCATCCGTGCCTGTCGGCAGTGTTTGTGATGATTTATTTGTAGGGCTTTCCTTATTTTTCATCAATGTGGGGAAATTGTGATTTTCTGTGGAATTAAATTGTAGTTGATAATGTTGCTGTTGATTTGCTATTTTGTGTGGCTGTCTAATAAAATTTAAATTTTGTTGAGACTTTATTTTTTCTCGTTCGTTTGTATCTTGCAATATTACGTTGGTTACATCGCTTATACATAGCGTTGATGTCACGGAATCATCATAAGGTAGTTGTGATTTATTTTGTTGTTGGTGGAGCATGTGTTGTTGCTGCTGACGTCTTTCTTTGGCTTTTTCAATGTGTTTTTTACGTTCCTCTCTTGTCCAATAACGACCGGTCTTGATTTCAGATATGGTATCGTCTTCCGTTGTTGTTATGTCATTTCGTAATCGTTCAACATTAAGACGCGCACTGCGCTCTTTTATTACTCGATTTTTCGCTGGCCTTCGTACAATATAACGCGTTCCATCTGGGCGTCGTTTTACTTTCCAAACCATTGTCTCTTCTTCTTTTTTGCTATTTGCTATTGTTGTTGCTACTGTAGTGGAAGTCTTTGGTATTTTATTACTAAACGACAAATTATTTACCTAAAATTGAAAGATGACAATTTTTCAAATATACAAAACATTATATTTTTAACATTAAATACAAAAAAATACATATATGAGTACATATATTTCATTTCTTATAGCCCATTTACACTACAGCGAAATCTAGTAGATTAGATTTCAAATCTTGCTCAAAATCTAGATCGTTTACACTGGAGTTATTTGACAGTAGCTAGATTTCATTTTAATAACAAAAACAGCTGACTGAAATTTAAAAGAAAATAATATTTTCAAATTTAGTTTAATACCAAACAAAAATGAAAAATATAGGACATTTAGTATCGTTTTCATCCAGACCAAATAAGATCCAATCAGAAATAATGTTTTAGAATGAGCCACCAAACTTTTCAGTTGTTATGCTGGTGTGAAAACATTATAAAGCTAACATCCATAAACAAAACTGATAAAGGGTCCGCCAAATAACTTTTTTTTTTGAAAATGCTTTAAAAAAACTACTGAATATTTTCTCAAATTCTTTTTTTATTTGAAAGTACAATCCTTCCGGTTAATAATGGAAAATAATTTCATTCAAATGGCTGCCTCGGCTGGCCATGCAGTAGCCTACACGATCGGTCCAATTTTTAAGCATATTATCGATTGTGTGCAGCTTTATTTCACCAATGGCTTCACGAATATTGTGAAGCGTCAATTGTCTCTGGCTTGTCGGCGTAACACTTATCTTTGACGGCACCCCATAAATAATAGTCCAACGGTATCAAATCGCAGCTCCGAGGTGGCCAAACCACATCAGCTCTGCGGCTGATAATGCGATCTTCAAAATCAGGGTTCAAAACATAGAGAGTAGCTTCGGCTGTGTGTCACGTAGCGCCGTCCTGTTGAAACCAAATGTTGCCAATATCCTCCTCTTCTATTTTTGTGAACAAAAATTCGTTCAACATGGCCCCAAAAACGATCGCCATTGACTGTAACGGTCAATGGCACAATTATGCCTCTGGATCATAATCTGCACCAAACTCGACTCGTTTTGGGTTCGTCGGCTTTTCAATGTATGGGTGCGGTTTTTCTGTGCCCCAAATGCGACAATTTTGCTTGTTTACATACCCGCCAAGATCAAGATGAGCTTCATCTGAAAAGATGATTTTTTTTTGCCAAAATCGGCATCTTCTGTAGGCTACTAGTGTTGGCTACTGCATGGCCAGCCGAGGCAGCCATTTGAATGAAATTATTTTCCATTATTAACCGGAAGGATTGTACTTTCAAATAAAAAAAGAAATTAGAGAAAATATTCAGTAGTTTTTTTTTTACAGCATTTTCAAAAAAAAAAAAGTTATTTGGCGGACCCTTTACAACATTTAGAAAATGTATTTTTAAATTGAAATGTCATTTTTTTCCTGTGGAGCATTGTATTTTTAAGTACTATTTGGCAAAACACATAGTTGCATTTCTATTTTTACTAGATTTTGAGTAGATTTTGCCGAAATCTACTAAATAAGTAGATTTTGTTTTGTATGGGAAATCTAGTTAAAATCAACTAGATTTGGCTCGAAATCTCATAAGTACTAGATTTCGCTGTAGTGTAAATGGGGTATTAAACGTACTGCTTAAAAAAGTTTATAGGAATGGTACATATTATAAGATATTTTTATATAATTATAAGTTATAACTATAATTACATGTTATACGTCAGATTGTAAAGAATTCTTTTAATAACAACCTTTAAGAAAATATCGAATGTCCTAGCATACCAAATTACTCTTTAATATCCCAATATTTGTCCAAATAATTTTATTTTTATTTGTTCCTATACTTATACATATATACTATACTTATTTTCAGCAGAAGTACTATGGTATGTTAGGGTATTATCCATAAAAAATTTTAAATATTGTAAAACATTTACGATGTGCTAAAAAAACTCTGTTGTGTCAATATTATTTACCTTCCTTTTTAAGATCAAACTTTTCGGTGTACAATACCACTATGCTTAACAGGCAGCTTTTAATACGACTCTCCTCTTATTAACAAATCACTGCTGTGTGGCAGTGCTATTTTTTATTTTTTTGCTATTTTATTAGAGTATTATTTTGAAATAGTTTAAGAGGCGCAATCGCCAAATCTAAGTTAAGAACAACTTATAAAATATCATTCGATTTCAACGAATTTCGAAAGCTTATCAATTGAGAGCAGACATACGACTAGATCGGTAATAAAGCTTTGGTGGCTGAGAGCAGACATACAACTAGATCGGTAATAAAGCTTTGGTGGCTGAGAGCAGACATACGGTCACAAAGGGTTAAATAACCTACCTAGCAACGTTTCCGTTAGCTCCTTATGTTAGCCACCTTCGAGATCATTCTATATTGTATTGTTTTTGCATTTTGATTTTTGTTTTGTTACTATTATCATACTTTCTTGAATGTGTATTTTTTTGTAACTCCTTATAGCGTACAATATGTGGATTTTCCTTTTGATTGCTTGTCTTTTTTCTACGACTTTTGCCGTCTGTACAGACTTTTGCTAGATCTTATATTATTGAAAGAAAGAAAATTAGCATTTCCTCGTAGATTGGCAGTCCACACGACTTGAACACATTTGCCAGAAAAACTAATAACACCATTGTCTTATCATTTTCTAACCATAACTTTATGTAGATTTTCGACCATCACTGCCGAGTATGTTAATGCATATTTAATGTTTTTATTTAACGTCTTAGCTAGTGACGGTCAAAAATCGGTGTGGAGAATGATAAAACTTAAAACAGCGTAACTTTACATAACATATACATAATTGGCCATTACAACCCTTCAGTCAGGATTACGGCCTAGTTTCTCACACCACTCATGTTGTGTGCGTTAATTATTATGCGTGAGTATAAAACCTACAGTTTAACGTCGACTCCGAACGACATATTTTTGAGAAACTATTCATGGCAATTTTATTTACTCTCAGAGTTTTTGCCAGCAATCTGCTGGGAGGAAGTCGCCGAAGAAATATTTTTTTTTTGCATATTTCGTTTTGATGTCTGATTTGGGGTTTAAACTCGGGCCTTTCGTCTAATAAGCCAACACACTACCTACTAGACTACGGCGACTTCTTTACACATTCTGTTAAGCCCAAAGATAGAAATGTAATAGGCCCTGGCTTTGTGTTCAGTCAATGCAACGCTAAAAAGCCCCCTATCGCTGTACCCAAATAGCTACTCTGTAATACAAAAAAAAATTGCTCCAGCCTTCCCAAAGTCCTAACTTAAATTCATTGAAACATTTGTGGGCTCATAATCTACCTGAAAGAATCTACACCCGCAGGGATAACTAGAAACCAGGCCAAGAAGACTTCTATTTTAGTATTATTAGTATTTTTATTTTTTTTTAAAGAAAAATATTTTAATTTATAACCAAAATAGAAATCCTAAGCTTTACTTTAAAATTAATAACAAAAAACCTCTTTTGTTTTTTGTTTAAATATTTAGTTTAAGGTCCAAGTTGTTTTCTTTCTGACAGTATATCTTAATTATTATTTCCATTCTCTAAGCCCCTACAATTTAGAATTTTAAAAGCAAATTAACGTCAACTTTAACACTAGAATGCTAGATATATAGAATTATAGTAAGGCTTGCAACAAGACCAAAGTTAGTCAAATATAGCTGGTGAGTATTTCTTTCGTTCCTTTTCTGTAACCAGTAAAAATTTTAGATTTTATATTGGTATAGAAAAAAATTAATTCCGATTACGAGATGTGTTTTTTAATTAAAAAGCAAACGCGAAAACAATTTCTAAAAAAATTTAAGGAAATGATTATTTAACTTATTTGTTGTCATTAAAGTTCATATATAACCTTAATTAAAATGACCATGGTTATACTATGTTCAGATATGCACTTTTATTGAGTTCGGTTTATTGAGTACAATATTTTAAGTGTTCAGGCATAATAATATACGCAGTTCAGCTGCTTGTTCAATATTTCTTTGACAACTGGTAAACAAAACAGCTGGTTGTTTCAATAACATTGTTTTTATTTTGTTTTTTTTTCATTTGAAATGTCAAATATCACTGTGCTGCATTTTAAGTTTTACTCAATATTATAATAATTTGCGTATTTATTGCGCAATAATTAATTGAAACTTTATATGAAATATTGAGCTCAATAATGGTGTTTATTGCGATTTACGCATACATACATACATAATTGGCCATTACAACCCTTCAGTCAGGATTACGGCCTAGCTTCTCAACACCACTCATGTTGTATGCGTTAATTTTATACATGAGTGGCGGTACTTACAGTTTAAAGTCGACTCCGAACGACAGATTTTTTGAGAAGCTTTTCATGGCAATTTTTACTCTCAGAGTTTTTGCCAGAAATCTGCTGAGAGGAAGTCGCCGAAGAAATATTTTTTCATATTTCATTTTGATGTCTGACCTGGGATTCGAACTCGGGCCTTTCGTCTAATAAGCCAACACACTACCTACTAGACCACGGGGATCCCCTTCCGATTTACGCAATAAAGGTGAATATCTGAACACCGTATAACCATTAACTAATTTTTGTAATAATATTTAATAGTATTAGTCAAAACTAAGATTTTTTAATTTCTTTCCGTTTCGTTAAGGAAAATAGGGCTGTCATAAAGCATATCGCCAATGTTTCTATTTTTTCTGCTTTGTTTAATTTTTTCTTAATTCAGTTTTTCGAGTCAAGCATGTGATTGGCGTTGCCTATAAAAGAGGCACTCTCTAAAATGTATTGAGTTGTTATATTGCGTATAGTAAAACATCCGCAGTGAGTACTACTCTATTTTAGCACTACATCACCTCACATCAATATGTAATTATTTCCAATAGTTTATAACTACTTTACCGAATGGATGCTAACTTATTTTTTTATGATTAAAACTCAAAACTACAAAGTAAGACAATATTGCAAAATACTGGATCAAAAAATAAATAAATAAAATAAACCGTTGAATAACTGCTTACCTCTTGACTACTAACAAAGTGATATTGACTTAAGTTAGGAGCTGTAAACTGCGGGCAGTGTACTTGATCATGTTGCTGTTGGTAATAGGATTGCCGCCCTTGTTGATGCAGATTAGGTTGGAGTGACTTTTCTAAATTGAACTTCTGATTAAATAAATGCTGTTTAAGCAACATATTTCGATGTACATTTGTTTCTCTATTTACAGTCGATGGCATATGTATATCTAAAAAGCAAACAAACAATATTTTATTTAACCTTTAACATAATTTCATAATTATCGAAAATCACTTATTATTACGTGTACGCTACTCGCAAAATAAAAAATAATATAAATAGTGTAATAATTTAAATGAATAACAAAATATTATAATACAGTAATAACAAAATAAATAACAAAATACGAGTTTTGATATTAGCGACAAAATTTTTTGAAATATCGAATATAGCGTAAAAATACAATCAACAATATGGTATACGCCGAAACATGAAAAATCTTAGAAATAAAGATAATCCGAAATTTAATACAAAATATGTCGTTAGACAAAACGATGATAGACGTGGTCCTATTCAAGAACCTAGGATTTACTTAAAGAAGCTACAAAATTTAAGGGTCAAAGGCTACAATTTAATTACTCCTAGAGACAGAGTTGAAATGAGGTAATAGAGGGTAAAACCAAAATTATTTTTAGGTCTCTTTACTTAACTTACGATACTACTGATTCGTCCGGCACTGGATAGGAATGACTGACGAAGTACTTTCAGATTATACGGACATGCCAGGTTTTTTGCGATTACCGAGTTAGGCATACGAACACTTTTTGACGGAGCACTGCGCCATGAGGAGATATGTGGTTTAGTGACGCGAGCCTCTTTTCCCCTTTGTCTTTGTTTTCTCCCTCTTCATTACGTTTGTTTCTATTTCTTCTCCTTCTATAGATGCCCTCCTTTCCTACTTACTTCAGTTTTTTTTTTTGAGTTTTTATTCAGCATATATTATGTTTTGATTGGCCCATTCTCATGGAGGTAATCAGAATGGATAGATGGGGGCTTTCCTATCTTCCGAACCCAACCTTACCTTAAAAAACTATTTCAGCCGAAAAACAAAATTGAACAAATTCCAATTCTTAGAACTACTGAGGAGTTAATGAAACTCATAAAGAATATAACTTATAACAAAGCCATATCAGGCGAATTAATAATCCGAAAGCAGAAAAGATATAATTTAATGGTACGAACAGATAACTAAAGAGGAACAAACGAATTTCCGTTATTAGAACAAATGGAAAAATAGATAGTGAAAATAGGCGCAGTCGTATGGATGTAGATGACCAGCAAAATCCAGAAAATACTACAATGTAAAAAAGCTCAATCACTAAACTTGCGGGTGAATTCTCTACATTGGATATGTTCCTTATTAATTAAAAGCCGCATAAAAAACTTCAAATAAATCTAGCTAAGGTCAAACAAACTCTAAAGGCGCACGCATGGCGTTATAAGTATTCATGCGAGACACATTGATCTTGGGTATTTCGTCAACAACTTCTGCAAGAGTTTCAAAAATTAAGAAAAGAAGGAAGGTGTTCTTTATTTGTCGACAACGAACATTGGGAGGATACATGGATTTATCAGGATAGCACTAGGACTTCGTGGAAAGAGTAATCCATGTAATGTACGTAACATTTGGGTGAACATTTTTCCATAAACTTATTAAGAAATATCTTTCTTGATATCTTCCCACAATGACTATCATGATATTATTAACTCATAATCTGATATATACGAAATATGGCACTTTCTCGAAATTACGAAATGATAGTATGCAATAGGCAATATGAAATCCGTTATTTACAAACAAAGAGCCTCGTCTATTAGAATACGCAGACGTATTCCCGAAATTATATATTATATTATCTTTTGATTAAAATATTATATCAGACGCAACGAATGAATTCAAACTATTTCATACTCCCTATGCAATAAATGTAGTATCTCTTCAAAGACATCAGTGTTAGGGCCATTTTTTGAGATCAAGATTAAACTCAAGTTTAAGATAATCTCCAGTTTAATTTAATCTTACGTTAATTGAATTTCCATTTTTTGAGTGGAAGTTTAAGCCGTGTAGAACTGCCACATTTAAAAGCAAATGTGGCAAAGTTTTTCACAATTTGCTTTTGTATAAAACAAAAAAGAAACTGAATGCGATTTATCCTTGAGTAAAAATATAATAAATACATTAATGTCTATCGTCAATTTGTTTCATATAATTCATAATCACTTAAAGAAATATTGTCTTATTCGTTTGTCTTTCTCTCACTTAAAAGTTTTTTTTTAAATAAAATTTATCAACTAATTTTGATAGCTCTTGAGTAAGTTTAAACCACGTACCAAAAACTCGATACTAAGATTAAAGCCAATTTAATCGTTAATCTTAAACTAAAAAAATGGCTTTTAGAGTTTAACTGTATTTTAGATTAAACTGTACAAAATGTTTTAAAAATTGAAGTACGCACTTGAAGCTTTGTGTTGAGGCACCTAATCTCCTAACGATCGGCTGTGGGAGGTATAACCCTATGTAGAAGCGTACTTTTTCTTCATATTGGTTACTTTTATGATAATCATAATTATGGCAATGTCAGTGTAGGGTCTTCCAATGGGGACTTTCGAACTTTGACAGTTGAAAACGGTCATCTTGTTGAAGCTAGGTTTATCAGATGCCCTCGTTGTGAAACGTCATAGACGGGAATCCAATCATTTAGCGAGAGGCGCCGTTGATATACCTAGAATACAATTTGCTTACATCTTGAACGTAGCTATCATCATTTTAATCAATAAAGGTAAAGGTGTGTAAGTTTTACATATAACGTTTTCCTTAAATTTACATTAAAAAGAGTATAAATCTCGTCATTTCTGGTCTATATGCAATTGCAGATTTAATTTACTACTAAAAATTACTTTTTTTAAAGGAAAAGTGTGTTAGCAACATTTCACGTTGTAGAATTTTTTAAAAATGTCGTAATTCGAACCCAAAATAATCACCTGGAATATAACTTCTTGTCAACTGTATTATTTTTCTATACATGAGTAATGTAAAACTTTAAGTAACTATTGATTGTTAAATAAACTTACCCATTATAGACATTTTATTTGTCGATGCACTAATATTAGTTTTCGGAATATATGCATTACCACCCTTAGGACTTGTTGTTTTACATTTTTCTTTCGGTGAGTTTGTTTTTTGGGCTTTTTGGTACGTTTGCTGATGTAGAAGCCCATCATCAGATATCACATTTGTTGGTATATTTATCGCTGCTGTTGCCAAAGAAACATTTTGATCGCACCGATTTTTTGGATTTAACATTAAAGTTAGTGGGGAGACGCTATTATTGGAACCACCGGTATTATAAGCACTAGAGGAATTATCTTGATCTTCTGTTTGGCAACTACCAGGTAACGTGTTATTAGGTACTACCCAGTCAATAGTACCGTTTGTTAAGGAGGTTGTTATACTTCGAACCGTACCAGAAGCGCTTTTATGTCCAGAAGCTAAACCTCTCCCGCCAGTGTTGCCATTACGGCCAGACTGCCTTGGCGCTGTTGTGGTACATATTTCCTGTACCGGTTTAATTCCCAGCCATTGCGCAACGCGTTGTTTTTGTTGCATATTTTGAAACGTATCCGTAATTGTTGAAGATGTACATGAGGCAATTGCAGTAACGTAAACTGAACTATCATAAGGTGAACAATAAAATGGCTCTGAGTCCGGTTCTGGATCTTCGGGAATTGTTTCGTAAATATGTTCAGTTTCATAATCATCTTTTGATTTGCCGCTTGGAACTGTATTGCATATTTTTGTTGATGTTGAATTCATACTTTTTCCACATTTTAAGCTTGATGTTTTTCTTCCAATTTTACAATTCTTTTCTTTCTGTGGGTCACTTGCACACTTTAGTGTGTTACTCTGATATGATGAATTTTGAAGAACAGTGGAAGCTGTAGTATGTACGCAATTTTTTTCTTCAATCTTCTCGTTCACTGGTTGAAAAGTTTCTTGTTGCACAACTTGTGTCAATAAAGCTTTATCTAGTTCCTCCGTCGCGTTAATGCAACAGTCATTATTTATCACACAATTGACATAAGTCAAGTTATTTTCCTCGTAAAATTCGTCGTCGTCATCATCATCTTCATCATCCTCCACGACTAGTACTTCATCATCGTCTTCATTTGTGGAAGGATCGTTGAAATCATCTTCATCCTAATTAGGTACACATGAAATAAGGAACTAATCATTTGATAATTTACATATAAGCAAAATTCTTTTCTTACAGTATATAAATATCTGCTGACTAATAATGTAACTGCATTATTATTTTCAGCAATTAGAGTTTCTGTTTCTGGTCGAGTTTTGATATTCTTTCCATTTATTTGCAAAATTTGATCACCCTGTCTTAGGCGCCCATCGCGTCCAGCAACGCTGTCTGGATGTATATCACTAATATAAACTTCAGTTCCTGAGGGATCATTAAAAACCTCACTACCGAAAGTATCCTCAGTATTGCTATAGCATACAGTTATTCCCAAACGTTCGTTGCTGTCTGACTTTCTCAATGTTATTTCCTTTCATAAAAGAACAGAAACAACAAAATATCTAATAAAGATCAAGCTTGAAACCAAAAAAATACCAACCTCTATATCAATTTCTGGTGCCAAGCTTTGTTCAAACAAATTATGCTCATGATCTATAAGACGCTCGGTATTCTTTTGTATGTGGCGTAGATGTTCATGCATATAAAATGCTAAATCTTCCGTTTGTGTTGATTTTGTTACACAGTACTGTTGAACATTAGATGGCGGTAAGTGAAGGTTTACCGTTATTTCTGAACTTAATGTGGTAGTATTTTCTGCACAGCAGCTTGCGGTATTATGGTGAATTTTTAAGAAGCACATTTTTTTATTTACTTCAATGTCATCAAAATCGTCATTTTTGTTTCGATTCCAACAAGATTTCCGCTTTAATTCCAGAACAACATTATCAGTCTCTTCATTTAACAATAAATCTAAAACAGTTGCTTGCTGTTGTTGTTGAAGTTGACAAACATCAATATCATTAATCTAAAAAAAATGTAAAACAGAATATTAACTTAGACCTTTTTTATGTGAAGTATTTTTACGGATTTGAATTTGTGAGAAAATTATATCTACCAAAAAAAATTGCTACTTTTGTGATTTTATATTAAAGTATTATTTATTAAAATTGAACTTAACATTAATATCTTGTGGTTATTATAAATAATCCAAGGATATAGAATAAAAACTAATAATACAAAACAAAAAAATTTTAATTTAATCCAATTATAAAAATTTTTCTTTGTAATTTCCCGGTCTAAGTGCAACCTTGTTTTAAAAATGAATTTAAAATGATATTGTCGTATTTTATCCCACAGCAATATGATGGAACCAATTTAGAATTTATGTCTTCCATCAGTTTCAAGCCGTTTTTGTCATTACAAGCAAAATTAGGAAAATAATTGATGGACCCAATAAAAAAATATAAAGGTTAGGTTAGAGGACGTGTACTTGTCAATTAAGACAAGTACAGTACCCGGAGGTCGAATTGACCCATTGTACAGCGTCCTTAAAGAGGAAAAAAAATATATAAAACATATTAGAAAATATAAAACTTACTAATAGAAGGTCTCTTGTGGAAAGAATGGCGGTTTTCACTCTTGGTAGTAAAGTACCCTTGTAGGCTTGTTAAGTATGGTAGGTATAGTATAAATAATACATTTACATCAACGCAACAACAAAATTCATTTATTTCAAATATACAGCGCTCTATTAAATTTACCATGAAAAAAGGTCTAGTATATAAGCTTAGTAAATATAAAACTAAACAGCTGATCGTCTATCCGCCAAAATAATTTAGTTTTGATTTTTTTTTATATAAATTGTGCGCAAAATATTAAAAAACAGAAATGAGTGGAAATACTAATTTAATCGTAGTCGATTATATCTGCAATATCCATTTCATCGTTAGCATTTTCACTAAAAAATCTATAATTTTACTTTTTTCTGATTGCTTAGGCATTTTTTTAATTTAAATTCATTTATTTTCATTTTGGCGGGATAACAATAATCAGCTGTTTAAATAAGTTTACCATGGTATATTTCTTATACCATGTAAGTTTACAATAGATGAAAAAAGGTGCTCGCGCTTTGTTGTCAAAAGTATGAGTAAATATACATAATAGAGTATTAAATATACAATAAAGAGTATTTATTTATTTATTTAATTTATTGATTGATCAAATCCAGTACAACAAGCGTATTATCTTATTTAATAGTATTGTTTATAGGATGACAAAAGATTGATTTAATTAGGTTCATATACATATATATGCATAGCCTTGCAAAAGAATTTTAGCGAAATAGAAAGTGTATTGAAATTCCAGCCCTAAACTGCGTTACATTGCTTTCTAATTGTATTTCTGACGGAAGTTGATTCCACGAATCTCATCTCAGCATGGCTTATGTTTTCCCACAAATTATATTCACATGGTTAGTCTAGGTGAGTTGAACAAAACAATATCCAAGTTCTTTGGGTGATACTCCAACGAGTAATGATGGTAGCTGGGATATACTATATATATATCCAATGAAAACCATAACAATAGCCTCTATAAAGATGCCCTAAAAAGTTGACGACCACGTCGAACGTTTAAAGGACTATGATTTACGAATAGGCACATGGTACGTCCGAACCCTTTATAGGGCAGACGCTTCCGCCCAGCTGGCAGATGCCCTCATGAAATGTAGGACGGACATCACTGCCATTCAGGAAATGCGATGTGTATTACAGCTGCCAGGTTGATAAGCACGACTTCGGAACCGGATTTCTGGTTAATAAGAGAGTTCGCCAGCTTGTCTCTGGGTTCACGCCTGTGAACGAAAGGATAGCCACAATCCGCATCAGGGCAAAATTTTATAACATCAGCCTTATTTGTGCTCATGCCCCGACGGAAGAAAAGGACGATCTGACTAAAGATGACTTCTATGCTAAGCTCGAGGACGTATACGATAAGTGCCCGGCCCATGACGCCAAAATCGTCTTCAGAGATTTTAATGCGAAGGTCGGGCGGGAAGGTATCTTTGGCCCCACTGTCGAACAGTGTTTCACGCGAACACTACCCCCAATGGTATGAGGCTGATCGATTTCGCCGCGGCACGTAACATGGTAGTATGTAGCACTACGAAACATCGACTCGGACCACTACCTTGTCGCAGCCAAGTTTCGATTGCGCATTAGCCCGGAGTGTCTTCCTTCAAAGATAAGAACAGAAACTTGGTAAGAAATCCGCAGGGGGTGCATCACTTCTCTACTCTGCTACAAAGGCGATGACCAGACCAAATTCGCCTTCAGAGATGATGTTCCAAACCCGATCGATGATGACGGCGTGGAGATTCCGCCGTCTAGCCATGAAGAGGCTATAATGCGTCTTAAAAACAATAAAGCGGCGGGTCCTGATGGCCTCCCCGCTGAATTGTTTAAGACCGGGCGCATGCACCAGCTTATTTCCAAAATATGGCTAGAGGAAAGTGTGCCCAACGATTGGAACCTCAGTGTCCTCTGCCCTGTCCTGAAAAAGGGAGACCCTACGATATGCGCCAACTACAGGGGAATAAGTCTTCTCCCTATTGCATACAAGGTTCTTACAGGCGTATTGTGTGAACGACTGAAGCCACTCGTCAAAACACTGATTGGACCTTATCAGTGCCGCTTCAGACCTGGCAAGTCCACCATCGACCAGATAGATCTTCACACTACGCCAAATCCTGGAAAAGACCCACGAATAACAAGTCGACGCACACCATATTTTTGTCGACTATAAGGCAGCCTTCGATAGCCCAATAAGGGATCGTGTTTTTGCCGCAATGTCTGAGCTCGGTATGCCTGCGAAGTTGATAATGCTATGCAGAATAAAGTTGAGGAAATCCCGCAGCTCCGTCAAGGTAGGAATGGACCTCTCCGAACCTTTTTATACCGTGCGAGGTTTCAGACAAAGCGACCCCTTACCATGCGACCTCTTCAACTTCATGGAGAGTGTGCTGAGAATGGCGGGAGTGCATCGCAATGGCACTATTTTTTAAAAAAGTGAACAGTTGCTTGCGTACGCTGACGACATTGACAACATAGGGCGTAATAAGCGATATGTTACTGCTGCCTTTAGTGGTATTAAACGGGAGTCTACTAAGATGGATATGGCAGTAAATGAGGGCAAAACAAAGTATATGTTATCGACATGTAGAGACGTGCGGCGTATTGATTCACAGATTACGGCCGATAACTATACTTATGAAACAGTAAAGGAATTTATTTATCTTGGCTCCGCCGTTACCACCAAAAATGATGTCAGTCTGGAGATCAAGCGCAGGATCACTCCTGCCACTATGGTCTCAATAGGCAATTCAGTAGCAGAGACCCCTCTCGTGCGACAAAACTAACATTCTATAAGACATCCTACCCGTGCTTCTTTATGGCGCAGAGACATGGACCCTATTAAGTACTGATGCAGCGGCCTTGAGAGTGTTCGAGAGAAAAGTCCTACGTAAGATCTTCGGTCCAGTGCGAGTTGGCGATGATTCCCACATCCGATCCAACATTGAGCTGTTTGAGCTCCTCAACGACATAGACGTTGTGCAGTGTGTATATTTGTTTATGTGTAGCAGGCGAAATAGGCAGGCCAAATAAGATTCGACAGGATGAGTCCTTAAAAAAAAGCAACAAATATATGTTGTTTTTGGAACAAATTTAAAACGAAATGAGTTGTTGTAATGCTGCTACTACCTGTATAAATATATCTTGTGCAGGTGTGAAGCGGTATTTATTCTAAAAATATATTATTCTAAAAAGACTGAAGGAATAGCAATAGCATATGTATATCATCTTTTTGAAGATATTCGGAAATTTGAGGTATTACTTCGCAATTTGTATATTGGACAAGAAACGAGGTCGGAACTCCATTTTTTAAGACATACACACCGAACGAATCTACATACATAATTGGCCATTACAATCCTTCAGTCAGGATTAAGGCGTAGCTTCTCACACCACTCATGTTGTGTGTTAATTTTATACATGAGTGGCGGGACCTGTTTCTTTTTTACATTTTGTTGCTTTTTGATCACATTATTAGAAAATCGTGAATTTGAAACAGGCCACGAATTTAAGACATTTCAGAAATATCTGGTTTTAAGTGATTTTTTTGTGTTTTTTTAAAGCTAAACGGTGAGGAACGAATGTTTTATTTTATTTTATGTTGGAATACGTCGAAATATTTAATTAGAAATTGCCAGAGGTACTTGGAGTTCCGATGTCGAGCGATAACTGATCCAACAACTAAAATCTGATGGAAAAACAGTAATGGAGATATCCAAGCTGCTTAAATGTTCTAGATACAGGATTAACAACGCGCTGCAACACATCAATCTAGGACAATAAGAAGACGTCTAAATGAGAAAAACTTGAGTGGGTGTATTGCACAACGTAAACCACTTGTGTCAAAAAAAATTATCAAATCCCGACAAGCGTTTTCGAGAGAACATCTCAATAAGCCGAGGAGCGAAGAGTCGAAGTTTTGCCGCTTCGGCTCTGATGGAAAGCAGTACATATGGCACTATCCAAACCTGGAGCCTCACCCAAAGTACACCCTTAAAACGGTTAAACATGGTGGTGGAAATGTGATGGTGTAGGCAGCATTTTCCTGGCATGATGTACGTCCCATTTACAAGATTAACACTAAAATGGACCAGCACGTTTACAAAACATTCTAACAGACACTATGATACCATGCACTGAAGACAATATGCCTCTAATATGGAAATTTATACATAATAATGACCCTAAGCACACTTTACGTCTAGTGAAGAGGAAAACAATATCACTGTTCTAAAGTGGCTAGCTCAGTTCCCGGACCTCAATCCAATTGGGAACTTGAGCAACGTTGTATAGAAAACAGTTTAGTCGACAGTTTACCCAGGAGATGGGCTGCTGTGATCCAAAATAAAAGATTTCCCAAGAAATACTAATATTCTTTTATGAAGCTGAGCTTTACTTTATTGAATTCAGTTTTATTTTGCCTATGTCTTAAATTCATGACCAGGATAAGATTTGTGTTAATCTATATATGTAAATAAAAAATCTTAACCAAAAATAGGTAGCAAAATATTATTTATTTTTCTTCATAACATTACTAAATTCTTAAGAAAAATATCATGGACCCAAAACTTTTTCGATAAGATGTAAAAGTTATCACAAATACATAAGTAAAGTGTCGTGGCTTAAATTCGTGGCCACCACTGTATAAAAGGCAACACAACAACAAACAAAATATTTTATCAGATGTAAGACTGTCTTTTACGCTTTTTATTATAAATCGCTATACATTTAGTTTTTGTTTCTTTATCTTATTTCCTTCCATAGAAAATTCCGGGAATGTATTAAATATTTCTAATACACAATTTTTTTATATTTTCTGTAATTTGAAACTCTAGCTTATTGGTATTTCTTTTTCTTTGTACTTTATACATAAGTATGTTGATAGGAAAGGAATCTGCCAACCTCGTAAATGGATTTTATATTGTATTTTTTAATTAAAATTTAAATTCTTTGCACAAAATGGAATATTCAACAAATTCATGCAATTAATACTCATATTCGTTCCTTCATTCTATCTTCTCATCCACACAATTAAACAAAAACACAAAGAAAAACATTTATCTCTTATTTTTCTTCCCCTTTTCAAAGAAAATAGATAATTAGAATAGGATATTTTGTTTTTCTTTTCCCTTTTCACAGAAAGTAAATAATCAGAATAGGATATTTTAAATGTTTTCTAGATTTTTTCTATATATATATACAAAATTATTTCAAGTGTGGAAACCGGGAAACAAATTTGTGTGTATGCGACTTTTTTTTTATTCTTTTATGCGACACATATGAGCTCCTCATACTGTACATATTGTGTAGAGAAAATGAATGAAATAAAAATTCCTTCACATTAAATATATTTCTTACCTTTAAAACAACAAAGTTTACATTAGCCATCATCATTATCACGGCCACCAGGAACGTTATATTTAAAATTTACAGTGTATTCACTTGTAAATAGTTATGTTAAAATATATATTCGTCTGAAGGTAATACTTGCAAAAGGAGACCTTTATACATTATTTTATTACCAACAACAATTAATACATAAAGCGGGTTCATAAGAACGATTTTACAAGCAATCTAAATATCCACTATTGCATCGAGGAAAGGACGACACTATTATTACTATGTTTAATTCAATTGCTTCATTTAATTTTTTTAACTCTTGGCTAATTTTTTATTTTAACAATCTGTCTAATATTGAAAACATAAAGGATTGTCTTTCAAATATTACAAAATTATTTTTTTTATGATTATTAATGCTACCAGATCTATAATAACATATATACTAACAGAATGCCATATTAATTTTTCTTCAAACGGAACGCTTGGAATTGAAACAGTTGTAATGAAAAAGAAACTCACTTCTATATAAAAAGTCAAAGTTATATGAATATACAAAATAAAAATTAAATAGAAAGATTACGAAAAGTAACAATAAAAGTCCAGGGAAGTTATTGAGTACACTGTGTTCGAATTATTGGAAAAGAGAAAGAGACTACTCTCGAATTAATATTGAATTTGTTTTCCCCAAGCTTCTGTTTTCGAATTCGAATAGTACGTCCAAGAAGAGAGAGAAATGTAAGATTAATTATCTATATATACATTATTGAAAATTCTGATTAGTGTCGAATTAGATTTTTTGGGAACAGCAGTCTTAAATACAATGAACTAATGCATTGTATCAATCAATGCTCAAATATATGTAACTGCGAATGAGTTGAGACTGTCTCAGAAAGATGCAATCAGAAACGCTAAAATAAGGACAATATACCAAGTTCAGCTGTAGGTTACCTCATAACCTAGTAAAATACGCATTGTTGCATTGAAAAGTATTCAATAAAATACTCAAAAATGTAACGCTTTATATCTATTGTGAATATATTTACTAAAATTCGACAGCAATAGAAAAAAAACATTTGCTATGGAGAAGACACAGAGGTAAATTTATATTTTTATTTTTTATATATACTTAAATATATCAATTTTTTATATTGTAGAAAACGAAAAATTCGTGTTCGGTGGACTCCAGATGCTGAGAATATGCTGGTGCAGTACTGCAGCTGTCAATTTCTGTCATTATCGCATATGTTTAGGTTATATTTGGGTTATCTCCAAGGTTAATTTTAGATAACCATAACCTTCTTATATGTGAACGTGCTATTAGTCTAATTCGCAAATGTGTTAAGTCCCTTTTTCAAATTTTACAGGAGACACAAAAACATTGTAACATTTCCAGTTTTTAAAATTTGTAAATTTTTTAAACGCAATTATTTTTACAAAATAGCTCTCTTTAAATGACCTAGATCAAAAATCAATTCAAAAAAATTAAGTCAAATCAAAAAATTATCACGTGTTTTTAATATTTCTCGTAATTTTGTGGACTAAGCGTTTTTGCCAACCACAAAATTACAACAACTTTAAACTACATAATGACATTTTATGTTGTTGTAAAATATGAATTTTGTATAATGTTACCGTTTTTCATTAAAATCTGAATTTTGGAAAAAAGTGGACTTAGCGTCTTTGCGAATTATACTAACGATATGTATTTTGAGTGGCAATGTAACACCAATGCCCCTTTGGCACTTTCCTATTTATACATAAATCTTTTTAATCTTTAAAATTGTTAAATGCATATTCTTATGATTCTAATGTTCGTAAAGAATTATAAGAGTATTGTTTATTATTACTATTCTAGTTAGAGGTATTGTTTTTAAATTTAGTAAAAAGAAATCACTTTAAATAGAACAATATTCGACAGTGTACTTTATATGTAAATTCCACATATATTGACCCAGATTAAGCCAACAATATAATATTACAAGAATAAATATTTATTTGTAATAACATAAAATTTAAGAAGCAAATATATTTAACTTCTTCCATTTAATTTGAATTTTGTTTTATCTTAACAACAGTCATCACTGTTCTGAACAGCTGACTTTGTGCAAATGCCTGTATACCAATTTCTTTGCATTGTGTTGTGTTCACGTGTGTGTTGCTTTGTGTTCGTTTTCGTTGTAATTTACATTCCTTGTTGACATACATATGTCCCGTTTTTAACGTTTCTATAACTACACAAACGTTCTTACGGCTATGTTCGCCACGGTTTTAAGGCTCAGTTATACGACCGTAACGGAATGTAACCGCAACAGTAAGAAACAACTGATCGTTTTTGTTAAGTATAGAGCAATACGATAGAATTGTAATGTAACGTAACCGGAATGTAAGAATCTATAAAAAAAACAGAATTTTCTTACATTTTTACGGGACATCTGTTTAGCAGTGTTAACAACATGTCAATATTAAAAACCACCAAAACCACTTGTCTATTTATATGGAAAATACAATCGGAAGCACTCAATTTTGTGTTTGTTTTCCTCAACAAAAAAACACACTAAATTGAGTGTTTTTGATTGAGTGAAAGTGAGATTGTTTGGCTTACAGAAACAGTACATAAAACTTTTAATAAGTGTCTTTAAATAAATATAAAATCGTTGAAATGAATCCGAAAACGCTGCAGTGATAACACTCGTTAACAGCTGAATTAAAGAAAAACAAAAGGCGCCATATTAAAAGTGATAAAAAGAGTGAAAATGAAGTTTTTAAAACCTGAAATTAATATTAAATTTGTTTAAAAACAATAATAAAAATAATAAATCAAAAACTCAAACCCAAAAACATGTCCTCTGTATCCATATCCGAATTTTTGTGATTTAGTTTTTGCAATTTGTATTTCTATATTTGTTTTTGTTTATTTCTTTTATTGTTTTGTTTACTTAAAAACATAGGATATGTTTTTACGTTCACTATAATTGCTCTTACATTTTTACGTTAAGTAGACGTTTCTTAAGCCCTAGTTATGCTACCGTAACGGAACGTAACCGCAACAGTAAGAAACAGCTGATCGTTTTTGTTATGTATAAAGCAATACGAATGGTTATAGAAATGTAATGTAATGTAACCGGAACGTAAGAATCTGTAAAAAATAGAATTTTCTTACATTTTTACGTGACAACTGCTTAGCAGTGTTAACAACATGTCAATATTAAAAACCACTAAAACTGAAATTTTAAATTATAAACAGAATTTACGTTTTGTATGTATATTATGTTTATCTGTATGGGGAATTCTCTTTAAATAAAACTTCACATATTTTAAAAACCCAAATTATAATTTATTTCGTTTTTAACTTTGTAATTTAAAAGAAAAACAAACTATTTTACTATAATATTATGTATGTAGGTACTGTTTATTTTTATTTTAAATTAGAAAAATATAGTTATCGAATTTTAACTAATTAAAGCGTTCGAAAAACATCTCAGTTTGCAATTTATTTTTACTAGAAAATATAAAAACGTTTTAACATTCGTACAAATTTGCTTTCCGAAATACCTGACCTGTTTCTGTAGAATAAACGATTTCACTTGCTTGTCTATTTATATAGAAAATTCAATCAAAGGCACTTAATTTTGTGTTTTTGTTTTCCTCAACAAACAAACATAAACTAAATTTAGAGTGTTTGTTTGAGTGAAAGTGAAATTGTTTGGCTTACAGAAACAGTGCATAAAACTTTTAATAAGTACATTTAAATAAATATAAAATCGTTTAAAATGAACCTAAAAATTCTGTGTTGATAACATTGGTTGACAGCTGGATTAAAGAGAAACAAAAGGTGCCATATTGAAAGTGATAAAAGGAGTGAAAACAAAGTTTTCAAAATTTGGAATGAATATTAAATTTATTTAAAAAACAATAATAAAATACAAACTCAATCCAAAAAACATGTCTTCTATATTCTTATCTGAATCTCTGTGTTTTAGTTTTTGCAAATTTTATTTCCTTATTTGTTTTGTTTAGTACTTTTTCGTTTTGTTTACACAAAAACATATGACACGTTTTTACGATCTATAATTGCACTTACATTTTTACGTTCCGTACACATTAGATTACGTTACTGTTACATTCCGTTACGGTAGCATAACTAGGGCTTTACTGTTACGTTTACATTCCGTTACGATTATGTATGTATGCATGAAAACAATTTAAATTATGAACAGCTGTTTCTTTAAAGAAAACATATTTTTCAGTGGTGTCACTGTTAAAGTTTTTATCTACGCAAAAATGAAATCACTCATATGTAAGTTTTGTTCGATGTAACTTTCCTTCAATTTTTGTATTAATATAATTTTAATTGTAATTTATAATAATTCAAGTGTTTCTTGGTTTTGGATCACCACATCAGAAACACTAAGTGTGACACAAGCTAAAGCAACTGACTTAATATTATAATATTATTGAGTTATTGAAAAATATTTTTTAATTTGAAAAAAAAAAAAGATTAATTAAAAAGTCTCAATTTTAAATGGCAAAAAACAAAGATTAATTTTTAATTTAATTTAATAATTTTAACAATTACTGGAATACAATATATTTTATGAATCACCAGCTAATCTGCTGGGCACTTGAACTAATTGTTTTTCAAAGTATTAAGTCAGTTGCTTTAAGGTACCCATACACTGGCAATATTATTGTGCGTTAAATGACATTGCACAATAAAATTTCCGGTGTGTACGGCACAATATATTGAATAAAATCAAAAGTCTTTTGTTTTTTATTATGCAAAACGCCATATTGTGCAATGTGTTAGCAACATTGTGTGCAATAATACACCCTACAAGATATGAATGACCGTAACTAAACATACAAGACTTAATTAGACGCCTTTTGCAAGTATAATTAGTTTGCAAACTAGTTTGAAAACTCTTGAGTTTGTTGGAGAGCGGGAGTATATCAATGTTCGGAGTTTGATTTACTCGCAAACTTGCTTTGTTCCTTATTCGTATATACACATAGTTGTATTTGACTTCACATTTTATTTGACATTTTCTTTTGTTTTTTGTTTCGCATAGTGAAGTTACCGTTGAATACCGCGGCATATTATTTTGTGTTTGAAATTAAAAAATTTGCAAAAGAAAAAATTACCTTTTTTATATTTTTATAATTTATTATCTTTAAACTCTTTTATATTGTAGAAATATTGTTAGTTTTTCTAAGTTCCTATGTGTTAAAACTTTTTTTCTTTATATTTGATTTAATAGCTTTATATACACTTTGAACTTTATACTTAATTTTTTTATTTTTAATTAATGTTAATTTTTTATATACTTAACATCTTTTTGATTCTAAACATAGCACTGTCATTTATAAGATTTATGTCTTGTTGTGCTATGTTAATTACAATAAATAAATAAATAAAATAAAATAAATAAATAAAATATAAGGTCCAAACAATTAATTAAAAAAAGTGAAAATATAAAAATAAAAAAATTAAAAGGAATATAATTTACTTTATACAAATCAAAAAGAATATAATTTAAATAATGTAAATATATTTAAAAATAATAATACATGAATATATAATATATTAGAATATAATAACAAATATAATATTCATATAATGTCAATTTTTGAAGAATTGTCTTGTGTTTGAACCACAGTGTAAAGTTTGAATCTAATAGCCCATTTACACTACAGCGAAATCTAGTAGATTAGATTTCAAATCTTGCTCAAAATCTAGATCGTTTACACTGGATTTATTTGACAGTAGCAAGATTTCATTTTAATAATAAAAACAGCTGACTGAAATTTAAAAGAAAATAATATTTCCAAATTTAGTTTAATACCAAACAAAAATGAAAAATATGGGACATTTAGTATCGTTTTCATAAAGACCAAATAAGATCCAATTAGAAATAATGTTTTAGACTGAACCACCAAACGTTTCAGTTGTTATGCTTAAAGCTAACTTCCCTAAACAAAACTGATAAAGGGTCCGCCAAATAACTTTTTTTTTTTTTGGAAAATGCTGTAAAAAAAACTACTGAATATTTTCTCAAATTTCTTTTTTTATGTGAAAGTACAATCCTTCCGGTTAATAATGGAAAATAATTGCATTCAAATGGCTGCCTCGGCTGTCCATGCAGTAGCCTACACGATCGGTCCAATTTTTAAGCACATTATCGATTGTGTGCAGATGTATTTCACCAACGGCTTCACGAATATTGTCCTTTAAAGCGTCAATTGTCTCTGGCTTGTCGGCGTAACACTTATCTTTGACGGCACCCCACAAATAATAGTCCAACGGTGTGAAATCGCAGCTCCGAGGCGGCAAAACGACATCAGCTCTGCGGCTGATAATGCTATCTTCAAAAACAGGGCGCAAAACATCGAGTGTGGCTTCGGCTGTGTGGCACGTAGCGCCGTCCTGTTGAAACCAAATGCTGCCAATATCCTCCTCTTCAATTTTTGTGAACAAAAATTCGTTCAACATGGCTCGATAACGATCGCCATTGACTGTAACGGCCACTTCTTGTTCATGGCCCAATTATGCCTCTGGACCAAAATCCGCACCAAACAGTGACTCGTTTTGGGTGCGTCGGCTTTTCAATGTATGCGTGCGGATTTTCTGTGCCCCAAATGCGACAATTTTGCTTGTTTACATACCCGCCAAGATCAAAATGAGCTTCATCTGAAAAGATGATTTTTTTTTGCCAAAATCGGCATCTTCTGTAGGCTACTAGTGTTGGCTACTGCATGGCCAGCCGAGGCAGCCATTTGAATGAAATTATTTTCCATTATTAACCGGAAGGATTGTACTTTCAAATAAAAAAAGAAATTTGAGAAAATATTCAGTAGTTTTTTTTTTACAGCATTTTCAAAAAAAAAAAGTTATTTGGCGGACCCTTTACAACATTTAGAAAATGTATTTTTAAATTGAAATGTCATTTTTTTCCTGTGCAGCGTTGTATTTTTAAGTACTATTTGGCGAAACACATAGTTGCATTTCTGTTTTTACTAGATTTTGAGTAGATTTTGCCGAAATCTACTAAATAAGTAGATTTTGTTTTGTATGGGAAATCTAGTTAAAATCAACTAGATTTGGCTCGAAATCTCATAAGTACTAGATTTCGCTGTAGTGTAAATGGGGTATAAATCACAATGCCAAATAAAGTAGCAACTGTCAAAAACAGCAGAACGACGCAATAAAAGAAAACAAAATTTGTCAAAGTAATTCTTTACATGCAAAAGCGAAACAAAGTTTAAAAGAAAATGCAAAAGAGCTTGTCAAACTAATTTTCAAAGTACTTTGAACGTGTAAAAGGCGTCTTACTACTACACGTGTAATTTTTATTTGACTTTTATGATTCAGAGTTGTATTTATTAAAACATCAAATGACCGGTAAATTTATTAATTTCAAAATTTAAAAACAGAAATCTACAGCTTCTTATGACGAAAATTTTAATTGTGTTTTTGTGTTGAAAAAAAGACGTGGAAACCAAAATCTTCAATAAAAATTAAAAGAAAGAAATTTAAATATAAAAAATTAAGAAAGAAGTAATTTTATACGTTAAAACGTTAAAAAGTGCTGTAATAAAGATAAGTACCAAAATTTTAAATTTTCAATTATAAATAAAAATAAAATGGGCTTATTCTATTTTTAATATTGTATATTTATATTATTATATTTTTATAATATCATATTATTGAAATAATTAATTTTTTTTTAATTTTTAAAATAAAATCGGTAGGAGAAAAAATTTTAAGTGTTTTTATATATATATAGAGATATAGTGCACTCGGGAAAACGTCCACTAATTAAAACCGCAGGTGTTAACGTTTAACAAATTGTTGGAAATTATGAATGTAAAAATTTTAATAAAAAAACATATTGATAGTGTGCTTTAAAACGGTTTTATTAGCTATAAACTAAAACCAAACCTAAACAATTCCAAAAAAGAAACAAAAAAGGCTTTCAGCCTAACTAAAACAACACATTTTAATTTCACATACTTATGAAAACATATACACATTTTTTCATTCACACAATTTGATAGCACGAAACCAACACAACTTTTAAAAACGTATGGAAAAAATTTGTATAAGTGTATTGGATTTTTATATGCAAATTATCAACAACAATCATACACTGTTGTATGTTCTTCAAACAATAGAGTGAATACAACGATACAACGGCTTGTGTGAATTGACCACATATGTTTTTAAAAGTTGTATTGGTTTCGTGCTATCAAATTGTGTGAATGAAAAAAATGTGTATATGTTTTCATATGTTGTGTTGGTTTCGAGCTATCAAATTGTTTGAATGCCACGAAATACACAAGACAACATAGCATTGAGCGTTCACAAACAAACAAATGTATTCAATACAACATACACGATACAAAGTTGTGTGAATTGCCCAAATATGTGTGTACACAAATCTGTGTATTTTAACTGCTGCTAAATTCAAAATTTTCTTTTATTTAGAGTTGACGTTTTAGAGCTTTGTGGTTTGCTTGACGTTTTAGATTAGACAATGTAAAAAATTAAGGGTTGACGTTTTCCCGAGTGCACTGCAAAATGAAAAGGAATTTTCAAAACTGACTTTCGTGAGAAAAAAGGAAGTTTGAACAAAATGTAGAACATTTTAGGAAAGTGTGTGACGTAAAACGTGAAAGTGAAGGTGGGGTAATAAGGATACCAATTAAAATGATTAAAAAATTAGGAGCAGCTGCCAATGGAATAGGAGTAGGAGAAGTGGAGTGTAAGCATGTTTTAGAAAGTGCTAGTATAGATACTGAAGCAATGGCTAGCAACGACACCGAATCAACTATTAGCATAGATACTGAATCATCTGCTAGCGTAGAGACTGGTAAGGTACATACAGGAGAAAATATTAACTTTAGGCCAAATATTGATAGTGCAACAAAACGTGAGGAGTTTCAATCATGGGTTCTTAGGAATAACATATCCCACACAGCTTTAGAAGATGTACTTCACAATTTAAGCAGAGTAGGAGTTGAAGATTTGCCTTTGTCAGCGAAAACTCTTTTGTGCACAAATAGGAAGGAGATTCAGATTTCCAACATTCCAGATGGAGAATTTATATATGTATTTAGGTATTCAAAAATATTTTCACTCAGTACCATTTAATTATTTAGGAGATAGAGAGGAAGTTTTAATTGATATTGGGAATGATGGCGTAAAGCTTTTTAAAAGTTCTAATAGAGTTTTATGAAGTCGCCGTGGTCTAGTAGGTAGTGTGTTGGCTTATTAGACGAAAGGCCTGAGTTCGAATCCAAGGTCAGACATTAAAAACGAAAAATATTAAATATTTCTTCGGCGACTTCCTCTCAGCAGATTTCTGGCAAAAACTCTGAGAGTAAAAATTGCCATGAAAAGTCGACTTTAAACTGTAGGTCCCGCCACTCATGTATAAAATTAACGCACACAACATGAGTGGTGTGAGAAGCTAGGCCGTAATCCTGACTGAAGGGTTGTATTGGCCAATTATGTATGTAATAGAGTTTTATGACCCATTTTAGGCGCACTTGTAGGGTTTAATAATAATGCCATTCCTTTCATGGTAGCATGTTTTTCAAGTTTTAAAAAGCCATAAAATTTCTTTAGATTTATGGCAGATTTCTGTGCAGAAGTAATGGTACTGAAACAAACTGGTATAAGATCAGGCAATAGTCAAACGTTTTTGTGATTTAACATTCGATTATTTATCTGCGATTCTCCAGCTAGGGCGTTTGTTACAGGTGTAGTGTCTCATAATAGTAAAAGTGGTTGCTCTAAATGTTGTCAGGAAGGTATATATAGGGAAAGAAAGGTATGTTTTTTCAAGAGAATAGGTCCCTTAAGAACTGATGTTACATTTCAAGACAGTTGTCACCCTTCCCATCAGAATTAGAAGAAGAATTTAAAATAAAAAGAAGTATTTTAGAAGAGACAGGATTTGGAATGGTTTCTCAGTTTCCCTTGGATACTATGCATTTAGTTGATTTAGGAGTTACTAGGAAATTGCTTAAAATTTTAATTAATAAAAGCAATGCCAACAAAATTAATGACAGAATCAATTTTATTAAGAATAATGTTTCTTCAGAATTTTGCCGTGTCACTAGGAGTATAGACGAAGTAAAAACTTCGAAGTCGACAGAATTTAGGCAATTTTTGCTTTATACAGGTATATTTCTGCTCAAGGATTGTGTCAGTAGAGACCAATATTATCATTTCTTATTATTGCATAGTAGTATAGGATTTCTATCTAGTGTAATAAACTATGTAGGGAGGCAGATACTCCTCGAAGAGTATTAGAAGACTATGTAAATTACTTTGGCAGACTATATGGTGAGGAATTAGTTAGTTTTAATGTTCATGGACTGCTACATTTAGTTGGTGGCGTTTTACAATACGGTCCTTTACATTCTCAGCCTATAAATTTTGCTGCAGGTATGCATACCTTAGGTTGGAAGAAAATCAGCGAATTAAATCAAGTTTGACCAGTGTTCCTAAGTTAGAAGATTTTATCATAAATCATAAAAAAAACAAAGATAGCTTCTGTTATAGCAGAAAGTTAGGTCCCATAAAAATTATAGATACAAAAATATCATCTGAGGGTATAAAATACATATATGTACAAAGTTTTCAAAAAAGCTGAAAAAGCTTTTAAATCGTTTAGTGATTTAGGCATAGCTGTAGTAAGCGAGTTAGACATACCATAATAGAAATTAAGCGAGAAGATATAGATTTGAAATATTTTTTACACCATCTTTTTCAAGAGTTTTCGTCTTAATTGATTCATTTTATTGCTTATGTATATTAACAATAAATATCATTTTATTGCTAATATACATATATTTTTGTAATAATTGTTAAAATAAAAACAAATAATAATACATTATACTTTTCTGTCTTTACATGAATTATGAGAATATATTTCAATACTTTGAAGAAGACAGCGCTAAGAATAAAGATATACAGCGTCTAACATTATTATTAATATTTTCATAATTTTTACCCTTTAGAACAAGAACTATCGATTTCCCAGAAGTCGTATTCCATTGGAAATGTTCAGCAAAGGGAAGAAACAAATGATGGCAAATTTAATTACATTTCTTACTGAAAATAATTTGTAATAACACTTAGCACAGTTTTAGATCACTTGAAGAAGATGCAGGAACAAATGCATCAGATGACGGTGAAACTGGATAAAATGGAGGAATGCGTAAGTAAACATCAATTAACTCTTTTATAATATTTTTTTACATAGTGTATCTCTTACATTTAAGATCAAATCGGTTATGGAGACGCAGATCGTCCTCAATAATAACCAGGCTGCTATTATCGGCAATACAATACAACCAGGCAATAGCAAGTGGTAAATCGATTGACCACATTTATAGTAATATTCCTAGTAGTCTACTTATTGACTATCTTGAATGTGGCATAACGGATCATAACTTGATGTTTTGCAAAATGAAAAAAAGAATAGAAAGATCAGAACACTCAGAAATGAAATATAAAAAATGTGATTATAACTTGCTATATGGAAAACTTCAAAACCAATTATCTTTGTTTAATAACACTGGGAACTCGTCTAATGATATGTCACAACTAATTAATACAATCTCAAATTGTGTGAAGGAATCAACTGTGGAAAGAATTAAAAAAACTAAACTGAAATATCAAATAACACCCTGGATAAACGAAAACCTACGCTTTCTGGTGGCTCTGAAAGATAAACTTCTTGAAAGGAGGAGGAAAAATGATAAAAACTCAGACATCAAAGACAAATTAAAACGTCTGAGCCGTATTATCAAAATTGCTTGCAAAACCTGTAGGAATGATTATTATCAAATCAGCCTTAACAGATTGCATCACGACCCTAAAAAGTGTTGGAAATTCTTGAATGAAACCCTTGGTAGAAATACCAAACAAAAACTGCAACTAAAGAATGATAATGATGAATTTATTATGGATGATAAGCATAAATGTGATGTACTAAATAAATATGTTCTTGAAATTCCTGAGGTCTTGAATAGAGGTATACGTGTTACTCCAGGCGACGGTTTTAACCACTTGCTAACCTTACGCCAGTGTGATAATCAATTTAGGTTTGAGCACACGACGAATGAAGAATTATTAAATATAATCTACAATTTGCAGATGAACAAAAGTCCAGGTTACCACGGTATAACCAGCAATGTTCTTTTCAAATGTAGAAATATAATAATTTCATTTTTGGTAAACAATTTCAATAACATTATTAACTCGGGAACTTATCCAACGGCCCTGAAAATTTCAAGAATAACGCCAATACCAAAAGAAGCCATTGCAAGTACTGTCGACAAGTTCAGACCAATAGCATTACTGCCTACGATTGATAAAGTGTTTGAAAAGGTTCTTCATAGACAGTTATCAGAGTTTCTGGAACAAAACAATCTTCTATATAACCTACAATTTGGATTCAAAAAGGGTTGTAGAACACAAGAAGCAGTCGTATACGTCGTTAATTACATTTGTGAAAACCTTGATAATGGTTACGGTGGTGTAGGAGCTATTTTCTACGATTTCTCAAAAGCATTTGACCTTGTTGACCATGAAGTCTTACTTAAGAAACTTCCATATTATGGACTACAAAATGATGCAGTAAAACTGTTAGAAAGCTACTTGCACAACAGGACTCAGTATGTTGAAATAAATGGCGTAAGAAGTGATGTGGGCAATGTTAAATATGGTGTGCCACAAGGAAGTGTGTTGGGTCCTTTGTTGTTTTTAATATTTCTTAATGATATATCCAACTTAAAACTTTATGGCAAACTTGTAATGTATGCTGATGATTTATGTCTTTTCTATCCATACAACCATGACCTAATTCTGAAATCGCAAATGGAACATGATGCGAAGATTTTACTTGAGTACGTTAGGATTAATAAATTGTCGTTAAACAAGGATAAAACGAAGGTAATAAGGTTCCGCCCACACTGTTCTACGAGTACACCGGTCTTCAATGCTTTAATTGGTGATGTATAAATCCATGAATGTGATTCGCTAAAATACCTAGGAATACACTTTCAAAGCAACCTGTCATGGAATAAACATGTTCAAACACTAAAAGGTAAAATAGCCCCGGCCATTGGTATTTTATACAAATTTAAATATTTATTTGACGGGAAAACAAAGCTTCAAATTTACCATGCTTTAATTCATAGTCATCTAAACTACTTGCCCATAGTATATGCATCCAAGAGGACAGAAGACTTTAAAGCTCTTTAACGTGCCCAGAACAAGGCACTAAAATTGTCTTTAATGTACCAATATTACACCCAACATTGTCGCTATATAGGGAAATATGTAAAACAATTTTACCAATTAATGGATTATACAAAATGCAACTATTGGTATACATGTTTAAAGCTGTACATAATACTGGTTTTCATCCTATAGAATTTACAACAAATCAAACTAACTATAACACTCGAAATAGTTCTAACCTGCATGTGAAAACATGTAGGCTAGAAACAACGAAACAGCGAGTTGAGTATATTGGTTGCTCTGAATTCAATCGTCTTCCGTTATATTTGAAGAATTTGCATAGAGTTTCCGTGTTTAAAACTGCCTTAAAACGTTATTTACTTAATGAAATTGAAATGCTTCTAATGTAACCAAATAATTTTAAACACTGTTTTAATTTAAGTTATAAAAATTTTTCATTTTTGTTATTTCTTATATTATTTGTAAGGTATATAATTGTTGCCAGTTTACCTCAAAAAATGCCCAGGAGGCGCTGGGGTACGTTTGTTATTGTTATCAACAATTTTGAATTATAAATAAATAAATAAAAAAAAAACTAAGCTGGAGACGATTAAAGAAAATGTAAGTTTCTTGTAGTATCACCCTAATGACAAGCCTACTTTCTAGATGGTGATCAAGCCCGAAATGATGGAGCAAGCCAAGTCACTTTCTAAGGCAGAACCTACTATAAAAAAATGAGGGATCCGTAAGCCGAATCAGAGGCGTGATGAACACAGTGGCCGCTTCCTTTCCTCTGAAATCCACTGCCGAAGTCGAGGAAATCCCAAAAAAGTTGCAAAACCTCGAATTTGCGCAAGCAATGCTAAGTAGTTCAACTCAATTGTTAACACTTTTTATAAACATACATACATAAATGGCCATTACAACCCTTCAGGATTACGGCCTAGCTTCTCACACCACTCATGTTGTGTGCGTTAATTTTATACATGAGCGGCGGGACCTACAGTTTAATGTCGACTCCGAACGACAGATTTTTTGAGAAACTTTTTCATGGCAGGTTTATTTACTCTCAGAGTTTTTGACAGAATTCTCCTGATTCGACGACTTCCTCGAAGACATATTTTTTTCCATATTTCGTTTTAATGTCTGACCTGGCGTACGAACCCTGGCTTTGCGTCTAATAAGCTAGTACACTACATACTAGACTACGGCGACATCAACACTTTTTATAAAACAGTTTTTAATTTCTAGACAACATACCTGCACAAATTAAAGGGAGTGTCAGAAGACGTTGGTTCGGTTACTCGCTCCTTATTTAAAGACAGCTTGTTGGAGGGCTATAATTGGGATGGTAGGTCGTAGAAAGATAAGTAAGAACCTAAATATAACAGGATCAAACTAAGACATATTTCTCATAAAGATTTTTCTTGTAGAAAATTGTGCATATTGCCAATATTGTTTAATTTTATGAACGAAAAAGTTAAAAATTATTATTATTGTTTATTAATAATTTTACCCAAAAGTTACATTTTTATTAACCAATATAAAAACTCATCCCGAAAACTTACTTAATTGGCCATTTACAACCCGATTAACGGATTTCGACCGGCCTTAACTCGTCCTTCCAAGCGCCTCTGCTTAATAGTGTCCATGCTTCTTACGAACCTACGCTAGCTGCTCACACTAATCGATGACAGGACTTCCTCGATCGAACAAAATGCCGAGCCAGCGAAGCCGCTGAATGTTAATACGCTGCACAACGTCAATGTCGATGAGGAGCTCATACAGCTCACTGTTGGATGGGATGCGGAAATCATCTTTTCTCTGGAATACTCTCAAGGCTGCTGCATTAGTGCTTAATAGTGTCCATGCCTCTGCGCCATATAGAAGCACGGGGATGATGAGTGTCTTGTAGAGTATTAGTTTTGTCGTACGACAGAGGTCTCTGCTACTCAATTGCCTATTGAGACCATAGTAGCACCTGTTGGCAAGAGTGGTCCTGCTCTTGATCTCCAGACTGACATCATTTTTGGAGGTAACGGCGGAGCTAAGATAAATAAATTCCTTGAGTATATCGAAAGTATAGTTGCCGACCGTAATCAGAGATCCAATTCGCCGCATGTCCCTACTTTATATACTTCATTTTGCTTTCTTTTACTGCCAGATCCACCTTAATAGACTCCCGTCCAATAGCACTAAAGGCAGCAGAAACTCTACGCTTTTTTTGAAAAAAAAAAACTAAAGAAACATAACTAAACATAACAGGCAAACAATCTGAGAGTGGCAGAAATAGTTTTTGGTAATATTTGCTGTCCCTTTCCCATTAAATTGGTAATGTGTCAAATTGCTTGTCGCCTCTGTTTACTCGATGATTCTTATTAACATTTGGGCAATTCACACAACTTTGTTTCGTGTATATTGTATTGAATACATTTGTTTGTTTGTGAACACTCAATGGTATGCTGTATAGTGTATTTCGTGGCATTCAAACAATTTGATAGCTCGAAACCAACACAACATATGAAAACATATACACCTATCCCCCGTTTTACACGGTATTCGTTTTACACGTTTTCGATCTTACACGGTTTTTGAAAATAAAAATTTTCTTTAACGAAATTTATTAATTTTGCAATTACACGGAATTATAAACACTAAACTATAATTTGCTTATATCTACAATAACATTTTCATTGTTTCATTGTCAAAATACAACACTACAAAATGTATGTTACAGTTACGAATTCTTAGTAGTCTATGATGGAAATAGATAAGATGGGAACTCCCCGTTTTATGATCAAAACTAAATTTTATGTGTGTATAAGCTGTGTGTATAAGCTTGAAATACCAAAACAAAGATCATCATTGTTTTTAAACTTTGATTTTAATTAGTGTTTATACAATAAAATAGGTTTTTTCATATTTGCTTTATTACTGAAATAAATATAAATTATTCTTATAATTAATTAAATGTATTTGGTATTAAATATATTAATATATATTTTTCGTTCAATGTGTTTGTTATTCATCATTTTAAAGACTGACTTTTTTATAGTGATTTTCGTTTAGCATGGTTTTTCCATATAAAAGTGAATTTTTCGAGTTACACGGTTTTTTATGGAACCTATCTTCCGTGTAAAACGGGGGATAGGTGTACACATTTTTTTTCATTCACACAATTTGATAGCACGAAACCAATACAACTTCCAAAAACATAGGAAAAAAATGTGTATGAGTGTATCGAATTTTTATATGAAAATTATCAACAACAATCATACACTGTTGTATGCTCTTCCAACAATACAATGAATACAACGATACAACGCCTTGTGTGAATTGACCAATTATCATATTTTACTCAACCGATAAAGTGAAGAATTATTTTTATTTATTTTAATACAAATCTATTGAATAAAATATTTTTATTTTTTATATTTAGGACCATTATTACAACTTGCCGTTAACTGAAGGAAGGATTTCAACGGGCAGGTAAATTGTTTCTCATTATAAGTGGAAAATAAGGTGGAAGTGAGCGTTAAGCTAAAGGAAGGATCATCCTAAATTTAATTTTAAAGTTAAGTTCATGTTAGAATTTGCCATATATATTATTTTCAATATGGCAACATCAAATATAAACAAAATGATAAACAAACGTCTAAAAAAACTTGTTTTATCGACATTGCTCCGGCACTGCCATATTTTTAAAAAAGTTAACTTTATTTTATCTGTAAGTTGTAATAACGAAAAGGTAAAGGTACCTTTAACTAACCCCAAGTTTAACGGCAAGTTATAATAATGGCCCTTAATTTGTTGTGTTGGGTTATATATAACGCCATATTTGCTGTTAGGAAATGTTGGCAACCTCTGCTTTTTCTCATACAAGCGAGTGTTTGCAAGTAGCAAATACATTATATGGAAACCGCGCTATAAGAAACTCGGATTTCACCGTACAAACCAGGCTAATTGGAAGCGCGTTCTATGGAAACCGTCTACCGCCTTGTATGGAAACCGCGCTATAAGAACTCAGAATTAGTACAAATCACATCATTCGTACCGCGTTATATGGAGACCAAGACAAGATAAATTATGGATTATTTTTATTGAATTCAAGTTTTCATATAAAGATTGATGAAAAACTGAAACAAAAACTAATCGAAAAGACTGGTTTCCAACAAAAATAAGAAAGAATTCATCCTCACTGTCAGATATGAGTTGCCTAACTCGTCTTCTTTTTGATGGACAAAATGTATTCCTCACTTGGTTCATCTTAATATTGTTTTTTGATTGTAGCTTTTTTTCTAACTCCACTAAAACCTCTCTATAGGAAGATAAGCAATTTCTTAACTTTCTTTTAAACTTTGCTCTGCGCACCGTCGAACGATCAATTCGAATGAAATGAAGTTCTAATTCTTTAGGCTAATTTAGCCCTTTTTCACATTTTGTAAATCGAGATTTGGCACCCATTTATTTTCCTTATTTTCGTTTACCAATGCATGGATGCATCAATTAATTCCATAAGTTCTTCCTCATCTAAGGTTTCTTCGCCGAGTACTAGTTCTCTTACATTCTGATGGTTTACTGCAAATTCTTCATTGCTTAAACGAGCAGCAATGTTTTCTATTTCTGTAACTGGGAGTGAAATTGTAGAATCATCTTGAACCATTTGAGGCCAAAGAGCTTTTCAACACGCATTAAGCATTGATGGTTTAATTTCCGCACAAGCTGATGACACGGTTCCAATACAATTTAAAATAGAAAATTCTTTCCACGCTTGAGTAAGAGTTTTTTCACTATTCTCTAATCTGTCGAAAATGCTTTGGAAAAGTTGGCGTGTGTAGTACATTTTTAAAATTTGAATGACCCCTTTTTGAGTCGAAAAAAATCTTATATTAAACCCTCTTACAATATCTAGTTACTAGTCATTCATAGGCTGTGCGGAAGGAACTTATGGGATGTTGTTGAACGGAAACCGCGCTGTAAGAGGACTGTGTTAGGTTAGGTTGCGTTTGCAGACGCAAAAATATCCATGTCAATATTTTTAAATTATCAAGTGTTATACGGTGTTCAGATATGCGCATTTATTGCGTAAATCGCAATAAACGCCATTTTTGAGCTCAATATTTCATATAAAGTTTTGATAGCGGTGATTAGACGCCAGGATTATGGACCTAGTTCGCACACCACTTATGTTGTGTGTGTTAATTTTACTCATAAGTGGCTTGACCTACAGTTTAAAGTCGACTATGAACGACAGATTTTTTGTGAAACTTTTCATGGCAATTTTTTTACTCTCAGAATTTTTGCCAGAAATCTGCTGAGAGCAAATCACCGAAGAAATCTTTTTTTTATATTTTCGTTTTGATGTCTAACCTGTGGTTTGAACCGTGGTCTTACGTCTAATAAGCCAACACACTGCCTACTAGACTACGGCGACTTCGCAATTTGACATATTAACATTTAATGTGAAAGGGAAAGCAAATAATACCAAAAAGTATTTTGTTTATATGTATATGTTTCTTTAGTTTTCAGTGTGATCCATGATTTGTGTGTGGGAGCCAGATACAAATGTATGTGTATCTATTTTATACAAAATGTGAACAGACCGAAACCGTTTGATTTTACATTGAAAAAAGCCAGTTCACCAACGAATTTAATTTTTAAAGTCACATTGAACATCTGAAAATTATTTTTTTTTTTTTTGGATAATCCTTCAGTTTGAATAACGTTTGTATAACTTGTTGTACATGCTGTAATATTTGTTTTACTCTCTCTCTCTCATATATCCCTTTTTTCATTAATTTTGAAACGCTTTATGCTGCTATTTGTTAATTCATTATAAAGTCGACAGCGTAACAAACTATTGAAAATAATATTTTTTCAATTATGATGATGTTTACACTTGACATACATCATCAATGGAAACAACAATAACTTGTTACAAGAGTTCTTGAGACTTTTGACATTTGTTTACAACCCTTATGAAGCGAAATTATCGTCAAAAACACATCTGGTTTGGGTACACTACGTTGTAGATGTTCGTAAAAAAAAAATTTCATTTTTAAGGGGCTGTAAATTATGATTTGCTATAGTGTTAAATTTTATTATCCCCTCAATGCAAATTTCTAAATAACTAAAGCGTACACATATATGTATTTACCCTAGACCTTAGTGTTCACTGATATTTTTTGTAAACTTTGGAAGAGGAAGGAAACTTGTCAGTTCGAGTGTTACAATGGATGATGCTTGAATAAACTGCAGGGATGACGCCAAGTGTTTAAGGACGTCTAAATAAAAATACAAAATGTTTAGCGACAATAAACACATCCTCCACCGATGACTACTGAGGCAAGTAAAAGCAAATTTTTAAAATTTAGAAGTTTAATAATTTTCTTTTTTTTTCAAATATAACGACTTAACTCGATTTATTGTGACAAATTGTAAGGAAGAAAATTAATATTTATTTAATATTAAATCACATTACATATATGTATATAAAAATATAACATTATAGCACATGTAATTTACTATTACTACTACTACTATATAATCTTTTGCATGCTATACTTATACTATATTTAATTTTTTGCATGATTTCAAGCGTTTTTATAGGCTCAGGTAATTCTTGTTTGAGAAAATAATTGGAAAAATAATTTTAATCTGTAAAAGTGTAAACTTTATTTCATGTGTTCATGTGTCGTGAACATAAAGAACAGAGGTCAGCAATAAGTATTCAAAAAGATGAGCAGTTTCGAATCATACTCATAATTTCTGATACTTCATACTTAACAATACACACGATGATGTTGATTTCGGCTCTGCTTTACTCAACATTTACAAGAATCACAAAATTAGTATGATTCGTATACGAACACTACAATACTCACTAGAAGGTTGTATGTTTGGTTTGCTTGCCGCCTTTGTCTTTTTCTTTCTCCCTTTTTTTTGTAAATCCAACAACAACTAAGACTGTAAATTTTGATAAATGATTCGAATCACTCGACTCATTTAAGAGTATTATAAGTATTTTTCTAAATTTATGAATCTGAATGAGTAGGCATATGAATCAAACATATTTCGAATGTTATGAGTTTGGTGTCAACGTTGTACTCATACTCATAAATCAATGTTGTAGTGAGTACGAATGAGTCAGAGTGGTTGAATTTCAATACTGTTGACTCACTCATACCAAAGAAAATAAAGTATAAAGAATGTGTATTTGGGCATATTTTGGAATATTTCTCAAAAATATTTCAAGACGCGGGGGGAAAGATAGAAGGGAAGGGTAAAGAAACCAAGAGCGTAACAATGCGTTGTTCTCATCGTACGTTTTTGTTGTTTGACTAATTTGTTATTTATTTTTCTGAAACAGTGTTGCCACGAAAAAAAAATTTTGTAACCAACATTTGTGAAAAAATCACCAAATAAGAAAAAATATAACCAAAATTAAATTCATAGACTTTTGTTTTATTTTTTTTTTTTCAAGTTTAAATTATAATTAATAAAAAATGAAACAAAAAACAGCTTTTTTATAAGAAAAAAAAATAACCAAAACCAAAAAAAATCTACACATCTACACATTGATCAAAAAAATAACCGATTTTGGTTAGAAATAACCAAAAACGGCAACACTGTTCTCGGCACAAAAAGAACATGATAAAAATTATGAGAGGCATGTGTTAACCCAGAGGAAAATTGTTAGTAATATTTTCAAGTCTACTTATAAACCCAATAATATGTATACATATGTGAGCGAAAAATATTGAAATTTTATACTGCGCTAAAACCCTAAAAACACCGTATTTAACTTGGCAAGTATTCTTCCAAAAATCGAAATCATTTCTCATTGATATTAGTGAATAATACTGTAATATTTCTTTGGGTGTAAAATTGAAGTCTGAAAAAAGCGAGATGAACATTCTTCTTTAGAAGCTGACAAGCAAAGCAACTGAATGCATTTTTAAGCTCTCATGATGAGAGCAACACATTGTTACGCTCTTTGTTTGTGTTTATTTTCCTTCTGTCTTCCACCCTCCTCATCCAGAAATGATTTTAGTGAGAGCGGGTCGTAATGTTTGGTGAGAGCGGGTCGTGATGTTAGAACCCGCCATAAGAAATTTTACTTCTACATAATGCGCATTCCTTATATCCATATTCTTTGCTCATACTCAAAATTTCATGAGTACTTATGAGTAGCGAAGAAACAATTCACTGCTGATCTCTGATAAACGACGTCGGCACCAATGTCTTACAGGGGAAGAACATCTTCGGCTTTTTACACTCATACAACACAAACATCAACAATGTTCGTTAAAAAGGGCTTCAAAATGCATTCAGTTCCTTGTCAGCTTCTAAAGAAGAATGTTCATGTCGCTTTTTTCAGACTTCAATTTTACACCCAAAGAAATATTACAGTAGAATTCACTAATATCAATGAGAATTGCTTTCGATTTGTGGAAAAATACTTGCCAAGTAGTAGTCGCCGCAGTCTAGTAGGTAGTGTGTTGGCTTATTAGACGAAAAGCCAGGGTTCGAGCCCCAGGCCAGACATCAAAACAAAATTCAAAAAGTATTTCTTCGGCGACTTCCTCTCAGCAGATTTCTGGCAAAAACTCTGAGAGTAAATAAAATTGTCATGAAAAGCTTCTCATAAATCTGTCGTTCGGAATCGACTTTAAGCTGCAGGTTCCGCCACTCATGTATGAAATTAACACACACAGCATTAGTGGTGTGAGAAACTAGATCGTAATCCTGACTGAAAGGTTGTAATGACCAATTATGTATGTATGCATGTACTTGCCAAGTTGAATACGGTGTCTTTAGGGAGTTAGCGTAGTGCAATTTTTTATATTTTTCGCTCACATATACATATTATTGGGTTAGTAAGTAGCCTTGAAAATACTACTAACAATTTTCCTCTGGGTTAACACACCTGTGGCATCACAACGGGCCGCTATGCACGCTCAAGTAAGCTTTTGGGTATAAAAGTTACCACACTAACCTAACCTAACACAGGCCTCTCACAAATACAGTCACATTTTTATCATGTTCTCTTTGTAACTACGTCTGCTGATACAGAACAGTGGATTGTCTTAACTATAAGGCAAAATAATTTTGTATTAAAATTGTTTGTAATATATTAACTGTAATATGAAGTCCATTAACGTTTGTATCAGTAATCTAAATAATGATCCTACGGATGGACATTTTCGAATGCGAGTGAAATAAATCAAAATTTACAAACAAAAAGGCAAGCAATGTATTATTTTGTATTACATTTTTTAAGAAATTAATTCCCATCATTGGATGTCATCACTATCGGTATGAATATAATTTCACTAAAAACCCACCTCCTAGAAATGAAATGATTCATAATTTATAAAAGAGGAAGCAATTAGAACCTTCTGGAATTTCAAGAATTTTTTATTATTATTATTATTATCAATACGGAGAACTTGTAACCCCAAGAGGGCGCGTCACCAGGTGGCGGATGGGGGGTGCCTTAAAGATGTGAGTGGTAGGGGAGATATCAAATATCTCCCTCGGATCAACTGGTAAAGACCAAACGGTTTCTTGGTCAGCGTTTGATTCCAAGTTGGGAGCGGCTGTATGGAAATCCCCTGGCAGTAGATATAAAATGGTATGGGAAGAAGCCCTGAGAATAAAATCAACATGACTAGTCGTAAAAGCAATTTCGTTCTGATGGAGGGTGTCCAGTAACTGCGGTTGTAGAGCAAACGTTCTCTCGGCCGTCTTTATCCAGCGACCGCAATGATGCTTCGGTTAAAGGCTTTGCCGAGGTAGCAGATAGAGCAACAGACATTAATGGAATATATTCAAAACAACCCCGGACCATCACAGGGCAACGCAGTCGATCCCTTCACAGAGAAATATTTCCTGACCTGCAACTCATCCAGGCCAGAATTTATAGTTAAAATAAATCTCTCAGAAGAGGAAGCATTGAAGAAGTGTAAAAACGTGCTTAGGAAAATGAAAACGGCTATAAAAAGACAAAGGAAAGGCGTCTGGCCTAGCGGAAATTAACCCCAGTCATAGATCTCAAGCCGTAGCCGAAAAAAGATATCGCGAAAGTTTAAAGGAGAGGACACGCTAGGAGACCTAGGAACCGACCTGACGCTTTCTTTATAAAACCCAGAGATAGGCCGAGGGAAAAATTAAACTGGAGGAGACTGAAGTGGGGGTGAAATCTGTCTGAAAAACAAAGGCAGGATCTATACTCTTAGTAATGGGCAAAGGTGGTAGAAAATATGAGTTCCGTAACGCTATCGTAGACACACCAAAGGTGGAGGCCGTAGTACAGAGTATGAAATCGAAGGCCATAATAGAAATGCAGGATCCCGAATCCCAGACAACAGAAGACGAAGTGATAAGAGCCATAAAAAATGCGACCAAAACATCACATGAGTATAGAGTCCTACGACTAATGATTACGGACAGCTGAGAATAGAAAAGAGCTTTTGTGTCCCTACTCGCAGCTGACGCAAACATATTACTTGAAAAACGGCGAATATTAATAGTTATATATAATAATTAGAATACTGTCGTATACGGTAAAAGAAGGAAGAGAAGCGCTGCTATTGAATCGGGGGATATGCATACACATACATACATAATTGGCCATTACAACCCTTCAGTCAGGATTACGGCCTAGCTTCTCAACACCACTCATGTTGTGTGCGTTAATTTTATACATGAGTGGCGGGACCTACAGTTTAAAGTCGACTCCGAACGACAGATTTTTTGAGAAGCTTTTCATGGCAATTTTAACTCTCAGAGTTTTTGCCAGAAATCTACTGAGAGGATGTCGCCGAAGAAATATTTCATATTTTCGTTTTGATGTCTGACCTGGGATTCGAACTCGGGCCTTTCGTCTAATAAGCCAACACACTACCTGCTAGACCACGGCGACGTCATCGGGGGATATGCAGTGGGACTATAAAGCACCTCACAGGAAGGGAATGCGTCTACACATAAGATGCGGTCAGAAGGATCCCTGTAAACTGACAGTACGCATTAATGTTCTTACAAGCACTATATGAACAAATCGCTAGAGAACTGAAAGCAGATTTGTCTTGGGTCCAGATCGTAGACCTTACTCTTAAAAGCTGTTAGCTTAACCCAAATGATTCATCCGGATATCGCAAGGTTGAAAGGCAGAAGGTGATTTCAATTCTCGCGCAATTGAATAGAAATTAAAAAATACCAGCTCAAGAGACAGAAGAATATTAGAAATAATATCACGATTAGGGACGATGACCGCAGACGTTGGCAGTGTTCAAACTTTCAGATACCCTGGATGTGAGGGTACAATCCCAGACGTAACTTTCGTCTCAGAGAAAATAAGTTGAAATGTTGGAGAGTTCTGGAAATACACGCGGCCAACGATTATCAATACATATTATTCTATCTGAAAGGCGAAGAATATGCACAAAAGAGGGAAACTAGTGAAAAAACCCTTTTGTAAGGATGTGAGCTCCTTGCGTAACAAAAAAAACATCCTGACTCGATGGCATTCCAACAGAGGTCATCAAGGAAATAAGGAGTCTGCCATCTAACTTTTTTTTTTCAACTAGTGCTTATTTCGTTTATGACTGATTTGACAGATAATTAGTTTTATCCTTCCGCTGAATATGGTTGTGTATACGCTTGAACAACGCTTCGCTAAGTGGGGCTGCGATCGACGTACAGAAGATGCCAATTTTGCCAAAAAATAAATCATCTTTTCAGATGAAGCTCATTTTGATCTTGGCGGGTATATAAAGAAGCAAAATTGTCGCATTTGGAGCACAGAAAACCCGCACGTATACATTCAAAAGCCGACGCATCCAAATCGAGACATTGTTTGGTGCGGATTTTGGTCCAGAGGCATAATTGGGCCATTTTTCTTCGAAAATGAGCAAGGAGTCAATGGCGATCAATATCGGGCCATCGAGGAGGAATTGGCAACATTTGGTTTCAACATGACGGCGCTACGTGCCACACAGCCGAAGCTACACTCGATGTTTTGCGCCCTGTTTTTTAAAGATCGCATTATCAGCCGCAGATACCGATTTGACACCGTTGGACTATTATTTGTGGGGTGCCGTCAAAGATAAGTGTTGCGCCGACAAGCCAGAGACAATTGACGCTTTAAAGGACAATATTCGTGAAGCCATTGGTGAAATACAGCTGCACACAATCGATAATGTGCTTAAAAATTGGACCGATCGTGTTGGCTACTGCATGGCCACCCGAGGCAGCCATTTGTATGAAATTATTTTCCATTATTAACCGAAAGGATTGTACTTTCAAATAAAAAAAGAAATTTGAGAAAATACTCAGTAGTTTTTTTTCAAAGCATTTTCCAAAAAAAAAAAAAAGTTATTTGGCGGACCCTTTAGCAATAATGCACCCAGAGATGGTGTTAAGGATGTGTAACCGCTGTCTTAAAGATGGCGTATTCCCAGATGCTTGGAAGGAACAAAAACTTGTGCAGTAAGGGTAAGCGAAATTAAGGATCGCCATCATCATATAGACTGTGTTTATTGGATTCGGCAGGCAAATTATTTGGAAATAAAGTCATCTTTAATCAATCCATCAAATCTTCGGGAAGTCTTTCTAGAAGATAATACGGATTTAGACCTGGAAAATCAACAATAGGAGTCCTAAAGGATGTAGTAACTATAGCCAAAGCTGACCAGTCCGGGAATCATTTTTCGGTACCTGTCGTACTCCTAGCGACCTTTGATATAAAGAACGCCTTCAACAGTTTGACGTGAACGGACGTGATACAAGCTTTGGAGACAACTTTAATATCTTAGCATATCTGATGAAAAGTATAAACGATCTATATCTAAAGACTAGAGTGCTGACACATGATAAGAACCAAGGGTAAGGAAGAATGCAGGTCACTTCCGGAGCTGCACAAGGATCCATATATCCGGAATGCGACTTATGACGAAATCCGAAAAATAGAAATGCCGGAGGATGCTTTACTTGTCGGATACGCAAAATGCGAGAAGCGTAGACGAAGCTCAACGCAGATTACACAATACTCACTTAAAAGCGAAAGCAGCTGAAATAACAACACAACTAAGTAGATTGATGGCGAACAGGAGGCAGCTACTCATGGAGGATCTAAAATCTAGGCTTCTGCTTTGGATACCCGAACCAGAACTAAAAAACTACTATCTGCGCAGAGAATAGAGGCTTTACCGTTGACATATCGACGCCTCCATTCTATAACGTTCTAAGTACACTTAATGTTTTTGCATTTCTACGTTCTCTAACTTAAATAGTGGCAAAATTTGGTTAAGATGCGCCGATCCGTTCCGCAGTTATAGAGAAAAATTTACTTAGAATACAAACACATATAGTCGTATGTCGCATGAAAACTTTGAGAGCTCATAACTCAAAACACACTTTTTCGACTTAGAATGTTATAGAATCAACAGAATGTTATAGGTATCAACACAAGCTATCCTAGTAATAGTTAGAATAGTTTCCATAGACCTCCAAGCAGTGGAGCGCCAGAGCACGTTTCAGGCGCAGAGTATAACAACCATATATAGGGTGTTTTTTATAAAGGTATAGAACTTTAAGTTGCAATAAAACAACGATTGACATAAATTTTATTTATCCGAAGGATAATCTTGTGGCATTACATTTTAAATATGATTTCTGGCATATGACCGCCACGGCTGGCGCGGATGTAGTCCAATCTGGACGTACAATTTTCGATGACTTTTCCAACATTTGTGGCCGTATATCGGCAATAACACGGCGAATGTTGTCTTCCAAATGGTCAAGCGTTTGTGGCTTTACCGCATAGACCAATGACTTTACATAGCCCCACAGAAAGTAGTCTAGCGATGTTAAATCACAAGATCTTGGAGGCCAATTCACAGGTCCAAAACGTGAAATTAGGCGGTTACCAAACGTGTCTTTCAATAAATCGAAATAAAATTGCACTATTTGCAGGCGTGAGTCTATTCATGATGAATTGCCAAACCAAACTGAGAATAAAACACTTGACAGCTGTTAAATCGGTGGCCATCTTGAAAAGTAATGCCAACTTAAAGTTCTATACCTCTATAAAAAACACCCTATATTATGAAGTATTCCTAAAATGGCACAGCACGGCAGGTGGGCATATAAACGAATTCCCGAATTAGAAGTGTGGAAAAACAGTAAAAATGGTGAAGTAGACTACTATATGACCCAGATGGATATTTCAGAGAATACCTACATCGAATGGGAAAATGCCATTCTGCATTTACGAGGAGGAAGAAGCGTTAAACGATGCCGAACATGCCATTGTCATCGGCGTTATTATTGCTACGAACGTCGTGCTGAAAATAATGAACACTAAAGAAAGGTTGAATGCGGGAAAAAATTTGTGGAACATCTCCTGCGCATGAAAACATTTTATCTAGACAGAATAGAATAAAACAAGAGCAAAGCCCCTGGACACAAACTGACAAAGATGGAAGTGGCACCCATGACAAAATGGGTTTATCTCGAAGTAGTACAACCGCGGTTCCGAGGTGGAATGATTTCCCAAATAAATCGGGTGAAGCGACTAATGTTACGTCACTTGTGAATGCATCGTTCAATAGCGTTCGCTTAATGTGGGAATTTCTTAAAAATGGGAAGCGAAAGCAGTACCCTATAATTGTATAGCATATTGGGTTTAAGGTAGAAATATACAAGAGATTTTCCACCAATTAATTAAACGGGGGTGTCATAGAATCCAATGTTGTCGGTATTGGTTTTAAAAACAACAAAAATTTTGCTTTGGTGTCATTAAATCCAATGTTATCGATTTTATTATTGGAAACAAAACAATCAGCAATCAGCTGACAGATTTTGTTTACGCGCCAAGTAGGATAATTTTTCAAAATTTAAGTTAATTATTATTTATCTTAAAAATGTATTCAAAATTTTTGTTTATTGTATTGATTTTAATTTTATGCAAATAGGGGAAACAATAAAAATAGAGTTCAAAACTTTTTATTTTTTGAACTTAGGCAAAAATATCCAGACATTGCAAAGGGTTTTACAAGGCGCGATAAGCCTACAGTGCATTCCCTTTGGCAGCAACTTGTGAAATCGCTGAATAGTGCAGGTCCACCACAAAAGGATGTGAATGGATGGAAAAAGGTAATCAAAGTGAGTATTACAATTTGATTGTACAGTAGTCGCTCGGTTATATGAACTCATTCAAACAGAGCCTGTTCACTAAATGGAGAAGTTCACATAATCGAGAGAATATAAAACAAGTAATTCAAATGATTGTTATTACATTAAGTTTTTATTTTTAATAAGCTTTTTAATAATAAATGTACATGAAAGTAGTCGGTTATATTTTTTTGTACTCAAGGGATTTCTGTAGTGCTTTGTCCCTGCATTTTCGCAATGCCAAAATATCATTTAAATCAGATATATTATTTTCACTCCAAGCTATAACGTTATTGAATGCTTTGATTGTCTCCGTTGTGCTAATTTCAGCTGTTGTTACGATGCACTGCTCTTGATCATCATCCTCAACTTCGCTACCAATGTCTTGATTCCAAGTCTAAGTCTCTTCCAGTACACCATTCGTTAATTCATTGACTAGATCCATGACTTAATTCATAGGTGCTTCCATGTCGTTTTGATATTTTTGTTTTTAAATACTGAGTGGAATGTCTTCTTCTATTTTCTTCCTCAAAACTCAAAATATTGTTACGAAAATGGAAATGGTGTTATTAAAATAATAAACAACAGCTCCAAAAACAAAACAACGGACTTGATCATGTATAAAGTGATAAACAAAACCTCCAAAAACAACATAAGGCAGTTGTTTACATGATCAACAAAGAAGTAAACATATAGCAACAAAAACAATGGGCTTGATCGCGTGATCAAAGAACAAACGAGAATATAACAACAACATCAGTAAACAAGGGGACAAAGTAAACAAGCAACAATAACATCAGGTATAAGAAGAGAAAAGGGACAAAGTAAACAACCAACAACAACGCTACAAGGATAGATGTAAACAAGATCCACTAACAACAATAAGGGAACCGAGTTGTTTACATTTTTAGATTGTTCCCGAAGGCAGTCATTCTCTGCCAAGGGCATGCATTAGACTGATGATCCAGCGATATAAAAGGCAAGACAAAACGAGCAACGATGAGTGAGTGATACTTCAGTCAGTCTTGTGTGAAGACACGGTTGCGTTCGAAGTAAGCAGTTGTTAGTGTTTACGCGAGCAGAAAGTTTGTTGCTTACAAAAAGGGTTGTAAGCAGAAGAGTGATAATTCAATCAGACACGTTGCGTTGCGTGTGAAGAGAATCGAAGTTCGAAGTGCTAACGAACGAGTGTACCAAGGAGAACAACAAAGGGAATTGTTGTTGTGTACGAGAAGAATAACAATTAAAGGAAATTGTTATTGTGTACAAGAAAAATAACAATTTAAAGGAAATTGTTATTGTGTGAATAAATTTCAACACAGGGTGCACACAGATTTGTGCAGACAATAAAGAATTGATTTTGAAATTAAACACTAATTTACTTTTATTTCATTTGCAATCCACGAACTCATATTTTTAACGTTTTTAAAGGGTAAAAACGTAACAATTGGTGTCAGAAGTGGGATTGCAAAATCCAAAAATAAAAGTAAAAGTAATAAAGAGAAATCACAACCAAAATGAAGCTCTCCGATCTGAAAGTGGAACGGCTTAAACGTGAGTTGGATAAACTCAAGCTGCCAACAACGGGCACTAAAAATGAACTGCAAAGGCGGTTAAGGGAACAACTGCAGTTTGAGGGTATCGACATCGATTCCTATGAGTTCGAGGATGACGAGGAACGAGAGCTCAAGGCACCTGCATCCCCTAGCTGTATCGACATAAATTCGTTGCTAGCATCCATGATGGAAAAAATGGAAGTAGCAAATCTAAAACTTCTGGCTGAGTTTCGAAAAGAGCAAACAGCAATGGTGGAAAAAATAGATGTAGCTTCAGCCGAAAATAAAAAAATGCACGAAGCTTCTAGAGCCGAAAATCTAAAACTACTGGCTGAGTTTCGAAAAGAGAGTGAACAACGGATGGAAGAAATGCAAGCAACATCTAGAGTCGAAAATCAGAAACTCCTGGCCGAAGTACAAGCAACATCTAGAAGGCTGCAGGAAATTCATGAGGCGGTCAGCAAAAGAGTCACTGATGTCGAGGAAAGGGTGTCACATTTAGAAAAGGCCGTTGACACGAGAGCGGACAATTTGGAAAAGGCCGTCGAGGGAAAACTGGTTAAAATGGACGAGAAGATCGACAACCTCCAGAGCCAGCGACAGGAACCAGTGCGAATCTCATCAGAAGTAGCCAGCAGTAACGGATGGGACGACGAAGAGAAGGCTTTGGAGCCAAACTTGGCGTTAAAAGGTCCCGCAGCCGAGATTCGAGAAAGCATGCCAGACAGCTGCAGAAACAAATACAATGATATAATGGTGACGGTACAGCCTAGGCTCAGCAACGAACACAAGCGCGAACTGTACAGTATGGAGTTAAGGTGCTGTGCGCAAGAGGCTAATGAGCCGCTTCCAGCCTCTGCAGTGGGTGTCGGGAGGTTAGTGCAGCTCACATACCCGGGAGAAATCCATCCCCTGGTAGAAGATTTTAAAACCGAGGCCCTGGTAAATGGTATACGCTACCCTGACGTCAAACTAGCGGTATGTTCTGCACAACAGACGACCTTTGCAGAGACCGTGGCCTTTGCAGTAGCCCAGGAGACCGCTCAAACGATTTCTAGACCAGAAGTAAGCGGTGTGCGAAGAATGGAAGTCGTGGGGGAAAAAGGATGCCTTGTGAGGAAATTTAAGATGTCGTTAAAGCAAGTCTTTGAAGAAACCGGACGAAAGGCCAAGCTTAGATGTTGCAGCGGTGGAAATGGTGGTCATCTTCCTAGAAAACTGGAAAGGGCCACGAGGAAAGTCAAGATCCGTCTCACCAAGGGAATAACACACCGGCGAGTTACCAGCACTACACCAGAGTCCCCGTTACAGTAAGGAAAAATAAAGCGAGCTATCACTGAGGAGGAAGTGCTGGCTCCCACAAACGAGGTCCCCACATGTCCGAGTAAGAAGACCCGAACGACGCCGCTTCACCCACAGACAGAATGATAGAACGGTTTAATCGAACCCTGGAGAGATACTGGCGGAAAGTAGTGAGCGAGCAGCAGAAGGATTGGGAAGAACATATTCCGATTCCATTACTGACGTATCGAGCTGCGATATATGGTGCAAAGTCTAAACCACCTACCAAGGCTATTCATAGGAGAAGAGATAATGAGCCTATTCGGGACGAACAGGCTTAAGTGGGCGGCAGTGTTACGAAAATGGAAATGGTGTTATTAAAATAATAAACAACAGCTCCAAAAACAAAACAACGGACTTGATCATGTATAAAGTGATAAACAAAACCTCCAAAAACAACATAAGGCAGTTGTTTACATGATCAACAAAGAAGTAAACATATAGCAACAAAAACAATGGGCTTGATCGCGTGATCAAAGAACAAACGAGAATATAACAACAACATCAGTAAACAAGGGGACAAAGTAAACAAGCAACAATAACATCAGGTATAAGAAGAGAAAAGGGACAAAGTAAACAACCAACAACAACGCTACAAGGATAGATGTAAACAAGATCCACTAACAACAATAAGGGAACCGAGTTGTTTACATTTTTAGATTGTTCCCGAAGGCAGTCATTCTCTGCCAAGGGCATGCATTAGACTGATGATCCAGCGATATAAAAGGCAAGACAAAACGAGCAACGATGAGTGAGTGATACTTCAGTCAGTCTTGTGTGAAGACACGGTTGCGTTCGAAGTAAGCAGTTGTTAGTGTTTACGCGAGCAGAAAGTTTGTTGCTTACAAAAAGGGTTGTAAGCAGAAGAGTGATAATTCAATCAGACACGTTGCGTTGCGTGTGAAGAGAATCGAAGTTCGAAGTGCTAACGAACGAGTGTACCAAGGAGAACAACAAAGGGAATTGTTGTTGTGTACGAGAAGAATAACAATTAAAGGAAATTGTTATTGTGTACAAGAAAAATAACAATTTAAAGGAAATTGTTATTGTGTGAATAAATTTCAACACAGGGTGCACACAGATTTGTGCAGACAATAAAGAATTGATTTTGAAATTAAACACTAATTTACTTTTATTTCATTTGCAATCCACGAACTCATATTTTTAACGTTTTTAAAGGGTAAAAACGTAACAATATTCTTCCAACACTTTTGTATTGTGGATGCATCAACCTTATCATATTGTATTCGTATGCACACACTTGCTTATCTCGGGGAAGAACCGATTTTTAATATGTAAGACAATCACTCAACACTCAAAACATTAAAAAACCAACGGTTGAAAGCTGTTCACATAACAGAGATAGGCTGTGTTCACTCTTTAGAACCTCCTGTGTTTAAATTTTGTTGTTCACTATTCTGGAAGTTTACGTAACTGGATATTCATATAACCGAGCGGCTACTGTATTATTTAATTGTACTGTTTAAACTATTGTTTTTTTTAATTAAGACTTGGACTGAGTGGAAAAGCGATATTAACACGTTCACGCCGGCGCATACCACCGGTGGCCCGCACTAGACTGCCTCATCGGGCGGCGTGTACCACCGGTGGCCCGCACTTAATCATGCTATTAGAACAAACGTAATACCAATTATTTAGATCTTTAACACTTCGACTGCCGAAAAAAAAATACCTGAGAGTCACGATGTTCTATTTCACCGTAAAAATTCAAAAGATTTAATGAGGATGGGACAAATTCCCGAAAAAATACACAAAACTTTAAACGATACCATTGTATTGTTACTAAACAGCTGCCGTCCGATAGAGCGAACCATGAATTTAAGCGCCGGCGTGAACGTGTTAAACGAAAACTTGCGCAAAACAAAGCTGAGTCAAGGGCAACAGGTGGTGGTCCTTTTTTAAAATGTCAAATAACTCAAACTGAAGAGGAAGTGACACGTATATGTGGCATAGCACAGTCAGTGGAAGGTGTTGCGAATATGTTAATAACGTAAGCGACAAAGAAATGCCGTCAACATCGTCAAAACGTTCAATGTCACCATTTTTAGTTAAAACTCCAAAAAGACTAAAATCAAAAAATACCAGTGAGCGTTTACGAAAATTTTTGGATTAAGACAACAATAGAAAGCTGGAGATGAATGAAAAGTTAGACGAAAAAAGTGCAGAGCAGTTGAAAAAGGCAATGAGTCTATAGCGAGCAGCGTTGCCATAATTTTTTTTTTTAAACTTCAAATTTAGAAAAAAAAAACTGATTTTCAACTGAAAAAACTGCACATAAAACCGCCAAAAATTTCTAATTCAGTTCATATATTTTTTAATTAAAACATAACAAAACAAATTAAATTAAATACAAATAATAAAAAATATAAATATAATTCAGTTTTATAAATAGTATTTGAAATAACATGCATTTTCGTAAATTGAGTTAATTTCTCCTGGCACTTAATACTAATTAGATTTGTATATTTCTTTGGTAAATTTGATTGCCATTTCTTTTGATTGCACGAAATTACTGTTATTTTTTTAAGAAAATCTTTAGTTCTTAAAATGCCACACAGTGTTGGCACTTCTAATCTGTTCCTAGTTTTATTTTTATTAATATTAATTTGTGAAAGAATTCTTTCAACATTAGCAGTTGCAACAGGTACTGACAAAATTGCATATACCAGTTTTTTTAAATTAGGAAAAGCTTTAGTTCCGTCACCACGTTTTGTTTTAAATATGACTTCCCAAAAAGTTTCAATATTTTCTTCTTCTAATAAACCCAAGTCTTCAAAATTAATGTGCAGTAGTTTTTTTATAAGTATTGATATAACTTGTCAGATTCTGATACTTTAAATTATAAGATATTATGTCTTGTTGTAGCAGAAATTCAAATTTAATAAATAAATACAAATACAAAAATACGCCACTCGTCATCTGTTTCTTGAATGTAGTTCATTTCTACTACATTTGGCACAAAACGACATAATTTAAAAATACTTTTATTGTTATTTTTCACAATATTAGCAGGTGCTAAGACCTCAACGCATTCTAAAAAATCATTTTCAAAATCAAACTTTTTAAGAGTGAATTGCAAAGCTCAACGTAAAATTGTAAGCAATGATTTTTGAAGTCCTTTTCGCTTTCCTCAGATAATTTATTTAGAGCTAAGGAAACTTCCGCACCTAAATAAATATCCTTTGGATCTTTTAAAAATGTGGAATTGTTAATATCAATCTTTTTAAATTTCTTAAAATATATATATTCTTCCTTTACTATATATTCAAAAATTTTTCCGTATAAACGGTTCATTGTACTATTTAATAAATGTATTTTTGGGCTTTTGTTTTGAAATAGACGGTTTAGTTTGTTAATATCATTTAATATAAATTTCAAAAATAGTAAATATAATTCAAATTCTGGATTATGTAAATAATTTATTATTCTTAGTGTACAATCAAACTTTTCACGTCTTCGTGTAAAAAAAATAGTTTTAAGACTTCTAATCTGCTCAAAATCAGATTTACTGTAGCTTCGAGCGATAGCCAACGCGTTTGGGAAGGGTGCAACATTTTTCTGGGATTATAATCCAGCAACACTTGTAATTCTGAAAATAATTCAACTCGTTTGGGACTATTTTGAATAAAATTGTATATATCCCTCGCAGCACCTTCAATATATTTCGGTAAAAAATTACAAGAGTCAAATTACAAAAGTCACAAATTTTGTCTTTATATTCAACTCTTACGACTAGAGATAACAACTTAGTGGTTGATATGTCCGTCGATTCAAAGAAAACATTTTTGTAAGTAGTATACTACAGAGTTCTTCTTGGTGAGTCTCGCCTATAACGTTTTTCACTCTTCTTTGTTCTAGCACATTTTGTTTTTTTAGGAGCGGCGAATCCTCAATAGTTTCTTGGAGTAAAGGAACTAGATGATTCATTGCCGAAAATGGAACATTATGTTCTGCGCAGAACGCTGCTAAATAGAGTTCAATATTTGATATTTTGGCACTATACTCGACTGAACCGCTTAGTGATACCTTAGAACTTTTTTGAATTTGTACAGCTGTTGTTCTTTCAACATGTTTAGATGTCAAAGCATGAGCCTTTAAATCTGACACTCCAGCTAATGCTTTTAATTATTACACTATTATTACATTGTCGCATTAGAAAAGTATGAGTAAAACTTGCCACTACTATATTAAGCAAATGGGGTAAAATTATGGCTTTAGAAATTGGAATTAAAATAACAAAATTGAAATTAAAAAATTTAAATGTAAAAACTGCAAAATCTGCATAATTTACAGAAAAACTTACTTTTTTAAACAAAAAACTTCAAAACTGCTCAATGCTCAGAAAAACTGCAAAATGCAGATAAATCTGCACATTTGGCAACGCTGATAGCGAGTGCAATATCTGATCTCAAAAACGAATTTTCTTGCGTTAGTAAAGTAATTTTGCAAAATATGCATGAAAACAATGAGTTGAAAAAAAGTTGATCTCGAATTGCTTAAGTTTGATTATGAAAAACCAAATATGAAAAGTGATCTTTTAAGAATTAAGTAGATAACGTTTCCATACTTAAAAGTACAATACATACATTAAAAATGTGAATTTATTTTAGTCTTATAGTTTTAAACTTACCTATATACTTATATGTGGCCGATTAAAATAATGTGAATTATATTAGTTTTGTTTTTGTTTAAATAAATACATTTATTATTATTTTTTTTTTTTTGTTTCAAATTGTTATTTATTTTCTTATAAACTGTTAGCTATTTCGTCCCTGATTCTCTCACCTTCATTTCGTAGAGACAAATTTGTTAGTAATGCAAAATCACACTATCATGTGATGATAAAGCTATGTCACTCGCATTATTTTGCACGTTGTATCTTCTCCATAATTAATAATTTTTAAAACTTTTTCGGGATGGTAATGCAATGTTCTCATCAAACACACATTTAACACCCCTATTGTTCGCTCTACAATTTTACGAGCCGATGAGTGAGCCAAATTGAATTTATACTCTCTTGAGTTGTAGTGTGGAAATCTGTATGGTGTTAATAAAAAAGGCTCAATGCGTACATATGAAAATAACGTCTAGCAGTGCTAACGTTCCATATAAAAGCGTCATGGCTAGAGCCGGGATACCTTGCATCTACCGTTCGTATTACCATGTCATGGTCACAAATCTGAAAATATGTAAACATGTACAAAGTAAGTTCATTTAAATTAGTTTTTAACAAGTGGTACGTAAATAGAGTAATACTTACAATTATGGCATTCATACTGAAATATCCTTTTCGATTATAGTATAAATGCTCGTTGAAAGTAGGCTTTAAAATCCTTAGGTTTCCAACAGCTCTTTAATATTACCCTTCAGCTAGAAACCGCAATGAGGCTGCAAGTTGTAGTTTTGGTGGAATTTTAGAATGAGAAAGGTGCTCTTTTATTGTATCTAATACCACACTTTATGAGCCTGCAAAGCAACTTTAAATTTGAACGCACATTATAAAAAATATATACGCTGTCTCCGGCAGCTCAAGCGGTTTACTGCAGTCTCGCAATGTTTTTCTTCTCAGTTTTTCTAAACTTTCTTTCTCTAGCAGCAAATATAAAACAACAGTAGTGCTCATTCTATAGTAATTATTTCTTTAATTTTTTATTAAAACACTAAAATACGTAAAATTGTAAACAATAATACAAATGTAAACAACAGCTGATTCGAATATCGGTTTTATTTGCGTTCGAAAATAATAAAACCAACTTGGTTTTGTGACACCAAATGAATCCAATATTGGTTTTTAAAAACGACAATAAGTAAAACTGACTTGGATTCTGTGACACCCCTGAATATTAATATTTCTAAGAGCCATTATTATAACTTGCCGTTAAACTTGAGTTTAGTTAAAGGTACCTTAAACTAAAGGGAACTGTAAATTTACTTTGAACTTATTTTCGTTATTACAACTTATAGATAAAATAAAGTTAACTTTTTCAAAAATATGGCAGTGCCGGAACAATGTCGATAAAACTGCTCAATTAAACTAGTTTTTTTAAACGCAGTAGCAACGAAGGTCCTCTTTTTTGTTGTTGTATATGCTCATTTTGTTTATATTTGAAGTTGCCATTACTGAAAATAATATATAAACAATATGGCAAGTTCTAACATAAACTTAACTTTAAAAGTTATAGGTAGGATGATCCTACCTTCGACCTTATAATAATGAAAAACAAATTATCTGCCCATTAAAATCCTCCCTTTAGTTAACGGCAAGTTTTAATAATGGCCCTAAGACTTTTAAATTTAAATCGGACTAATTTTTTATTTTATATGCGAGTGTTGAGGCACTATTGAGTTACGTATTCGAAGTTTTTAGTTATTATTTAGTCAAGTTTTTGATAAATCGCTGTTAAAACTTTTTCTCAAATGTTTCAAGTGGAAAAATGAATATCCTCGCACTTCTGGAGGCAATGTCACAGCTACCTTACTTTTAACAATTCGAGTGGCAAATAGAAATTATATGACCGGTTATCAAACTAACAAGCCTATCCGCAATATATATCAAATATAAAACGGGTCGCAATATACTACCCTGTGGCATAACGGCTACAGTTTGATAGAATTATCCGAATACTCCAAATACTCTTTATATTTCAGTTCAAAGGCTCCGCTATATCTATCGTTATCAGTTCGAATGGTGTACCACTGTTGTATTGCTCAAGTCGCACAGGCTTCTCTTATCTTATCCAATATCTTCAAAGTAACCTTCACCAGGACCATTATTGAACGCGTTTAAAACTTCTTTCTTTATGAAGGACGCTACTACTATTAGGTTGGTTGATGTTTTGCCATCTGTGCTTTTCCTATTGCGATATTAACAACTATCAATCGGTTTTAAACTGTTCTGTTAAGTCCAATGAGCTTTTATAAGAAGGCTTTCAGGAAATATCTCGCTGCGGGCAAACCGACTGTCCTTCTCATTTCCTACTATGATTATCGATAGTACGAGGTCGTTTCTTTCTGCACTTCGCTTACCATTCTTGACAGCCGGACATAAACTATGGAATCTTTGCTTTTGGCCTAAACATAATCTCGACACTTCAGAGTGCAAGGATGTCGAGAGAGGGCATCCGCATTGCCGGGTTTCATATCACTTCTATTCTCGATACTAAAGTCATAGCTTTCCAGGCTCTCGACCCGACGCTCTAGTTTCCCTTCGGGGTTTTTGAATCGCAATAGGCATTCGAGCGCAGAATGGCCGGTTCTCCGCAGAAAGTGTTGGCCATACATATGCTGATAATCTTTTAAACACTCTACCACAGACAGGAGCACACGAAGCGTTAAGGTATAAACACAAAGACGACTGCTGATAAAAAACCAAAGCAATAAACAATAATTATAATTATTAACAGCTGTTTCTTTAAAGAAAACATATTTTTCTGTGTCACTATCGAATTTTTTGTTGTGTTAGTTTTTCCTGATCTGCCGTCAATATACTCGTCTTCTTACGTGTAACCTAAACTTTGCAGCTGTTCTGTCTCTTTGAATTAGACTAAAGCACGCGTTCTTCTTTTCTTCATTCTTAGTACTTTTATTAATAATAATAAGGTTACAACTATTAACATATTTCACAGGATGACACCAAATTTTAAGAGTTGCCAATAAGTGACTTTTACAGTATATATGAATAGGATACAACAATCTCCCACGCTTATTATGAATAATAATTGAATTATAATTAGCAATTCTTAACATTTTTAAAATATGTATATGAGAAAATAAAGTTTATTCTAAACACTCTACTCTTCTATGTAGTTGTTTAAATACGTTGGTTTTTTACGGGAACGATTAGACCTCCTTAGGGTTGGTTGCTGACTTCCTTGAGGTTGTTCACTATCTTGAAGATGTTGGCTGCTTTCTGGCTGTTGAACAGGTTCTTGGGAACGCTCTTGAAGGCTCGAAGTTACTGGATAAGTCGAATTTTGTAAAAATGATTGTTCCAAATAATATTGGTTATAATTTTCGTTTGCTCGAATTGGCGATTTGTTTTGAACATCTGGTGCGAATTGAACTTGACGGGGTTGAACTTTTGTGACTTTTAGTTGGTCAATATGACGTTTTAGTGTATATCCATCATCGAGTTTTACAAGGTAATGAAGTTGTCCAAATTTCTTTAGTACCGTTCCTGTCTTCCAAACAGTTTTGTTGTTTTTCATGTGTAATATTTGAACTCTTTCTCCCACGCTTATATGTCGTACCCCAGGAAGAGGTTTTGTGGGCTGGAACTTAATTCTAGGTTTTATTGCATCTAAACGTATACGAAGACGTCTATTGTAATAAAGCTCAGCAGGACTTTTTCCACATGTTAGGGGAGTCGCTCGGTATCTTTGCAAGATTTCATTTACCTTCTTTTGTAAAGAACCGGTTTCTAATGCCATAGCCTTCAATTTGCGTTTAAGCGTTTGAATGTTGCGTTCTGCTAACCCATTTGTACTTGGGTGACCAGGCGCAATTAATTTTTGGAAAATTCCGTTCATTTTACAATACGTTTTGAATTCATCACTTGTAAATATTGTAGCGTTATCTGATACCATTATAATTGGGAAACCATGGCTTGCAAATATATCAGAAAGAAGTTTAATTGAAGTTTTTGTTGTAGGAGAATCATTTATAATTCTCACTTCTGCCCATCTGGATTTTGCGTCTATGACGACCAAGAAAAAGTGATCCTGGAACGGTCCTGCATAGTCAATGTGAATTCTATCCCAGTTTTCGGCTGGTTCTTCCCAATGATGTAGTGGGGATTTAGCTGGTTTTGCTTGGATTTGGACACAAGCTTCACAGGACCTAACTGTTTCCTCAATATCGCGGTCTATACCCTTCCAATAGCAATATCTCCTAGCAAGTTGTTTCATCTTGGTAATGCCAGGGTGAGTAATGTGGAGTTCTTGCAATATTTGAGGCTGTAGACTTTTTGGAATTAGAACACGTTGACCCTTAAATATTATTCCATTGTTTAACGTAAAATGGTCATCATTTTCATAACTATTAAGTAATTTTGTCATTAGGCTAGACAATTCAGGATCTTTTTTAGTTTCTGCTGCTAATACATCCGCATTAATAATTTCACTGGAAATTTCGAAAATTGACATAATACATAATTGATTTACCTCCTCATTGATGATTTTTTCAGTTGTTGGTGTTTCAGAATTTGTTGTTGCACGAGAGAGGCAATCGACATTTGTGTGTTCTGATCCTTTTTTATAAACGATTTCATAATTGAAATTAGACAAGAATTCAGCGTAACGTAATAACCGTGCTGAAGTTATCGCTGGCATTTTATTGTGTTCATGGAGAATACGTGTTAATGGCCTATTGTCGGTGACGAGTTTGAATTTCCTACCATAGAGATACATGAAGAAATGGTTTATGGTAAAAATTATAGCTAATGCTTCGCGGTCTAATTGACTATAATTTTTTTCAGCAGATGTTAAGGATCTAGACGCAAACGCGACTGGACGCTCTTCACCATTCACCATGTGTGATAAAACCCCTGCTACTCCTGTAGGACTAGCATCACAAGCTACAATAACGGGTAGTTCAGGATCAAAAGGGATTAATACCTGTTCGCTGGATATTATATTTTTGAGTTTTAAGAAGGCAACTTCACAATTGGATGTCCATTTAAACTTGTAGTTTTTTTGTAATAGTTGACGTAGGGGAAATGTTATGGACGACATTTCAGGAATAAACCGGGAGTAATACGTTACCATTCCTAGGAATCGTCTTACATCATCTACAGAGGAAGGACGTGGCATATTGACGATCGCTTGAATTTTTGACGGTGATTTAGAAATTTTGTTGTATTGAATGACATGACCCAGATATTCAATTTGTGATTGAAGAAATGAACACTTACTTTGGTTAAGATGTAGATCATGATCTTTTAAGCGTTGAAGACATTCAATTAAATTACTTTTACATTCGGTTTCAGTTGCCCCATGCACTATGATGTCGTCAAAGTATGATATTGTTTTATTTAATCCAGACAAAATTTCTTCTATAATTCGGTTGAATTCTGAAGGAGCCGTTTTGATTCCGAAAGATAGACGGTTGACTCTATATGTGCCCCTATGTGTTGATATGGTCTGAACTTCACTTGATTCTTGACTTACTTTGAGATGTAAATATGCCTTATATAAATCTAGGCGACAAAAATATTTTGAACCTTTAAGACTATTCAAAATAGTATCAATTCGACGTATTGGGTAGTTTGCCGACACAAGTTGTGGATTTACGCCCATTTTGTAGTCTACGCATAGACGTACTCCTTTCTGCTTTCGATATAATTCCCGATGCTTCTAAATTGTCCAATTCTTTTTCGACACGATCTCGCAGTGCAAATGGCACTTCACGTTCTCTGTAGAACACGGGTTTGGCGTCTTTACGTAACTGGAGTGTAACTTCGTAATTTGGGACGCAACCCACAGTTTCCGAAAAAACTGTTGGGAACATATTCATTATCTCCGCAATCGAATGTTCAGGACTCATACGTATGCACTGAATTTGACTAAAACGTTGATTATCAATCTCTTGGAGGACGATGTTTAAATGTCGAATCCAAATTCTTCCCAATAGCGTATCATAATTATTAGGCACAATATACATTTCTTCATTTGATTGTTGATTATTGTATTTAACTTCTACTTTTACTTTTCCATAAGGAATAATAATATTTTTTGTGTAAGATCGAAAAGCTATAGATGACGGTTGTAATTGTGTTTTTAAGTTGAGCCGCTCGTATTGACTTTTTTTGATCAATGTGTATTTAACTCCAGAGTCGACCTCAAAAGTTTGACGCCGTCCGTTTATTTCAACGGCTACGATATATTTATCATCGTCATTTTTGTTATGTTCTTGGTTGTGATTGATATCAACAATTTTATTTATGCCATATATTTTATAAACAGTCTCATCATGATCATTATTTGTGGAAATTGAATTGTTGTTTGAAGCGTTTATTAAAGTTTTTAAACATACCTGTTGGACGTGGCCTGTTTTACCACAGGATCTGCATTTGAGTTTGTTGGGGTTAGTGCGACATTTTTTTGTCTTGTGGTTGTCTTTCCAACAACGTATGCAAAGATTTTCAATACCTAATTGAGTAAAGTTAATTTTCGAACGCATTGGTGTTCTTGAAGATGACCGGAATCGAGAATGACTTCGACGCTTTGATCTTGAAGATCTGGAATACACTTTGTTGACGTCATTTGTGTTGATAGGTGTTTTTGAATTCAGTTCCCGACTGTCGATTTTAGACGCTTCCAATGACAGTGCTTTTTGCATAATTTTTTCAAAATCTGGTTCTTCCGATTGTAAGAGCTGTTCGCGGATAGTATTGTCTTTTATGCCTCGAATGAATTGGGCTCGAAGGAAAATGTTTGATATATCGGCCCGACATGCACATGTTGACACAAACTTGCATTCATTTATATCACGCCGGAGTAATGCTACATAATCAGCTAATGATTGTTCATCGTATTGGTATGTAGATAAAAATCGATGTTGTATTACCAATATGTTCTTCTCTGGGCATAAATGCATTTCGAGTTTCTTCACCAACTCGTCATACTCTATTTCTGTTATTTTTTTCGGTGCCACTAGAGAAACCAGCAATTTGAAATGTGTTGACCCCAAAGAATTAACGAGCATTTGGTGACATGCCGTTTTATCGCTAATTACACCTTTCATGTTAAGGTAATTTTCAAACCTTTGACGATATAACTTGAAGTTTTCTTTGGTCGCATCAAAATTTTCAAATGGCGGTATCAAAGCATGTAACGGAGGCACATTTTGTTGTTGCCTCTGCGATGTTTGTTGAAGTGCAGCATTAGTACTTAATTGCTGAAGTAAATCACGTTGATTTTTTGTAAAAACTTCTAGCAATTGTTGAAATTGCTTCGAATCCATATTACTATAAAATTTTGTTTGAAATTAATTTATGTATTATTTTTCTGAAATTTTCCAATTTTCCTCGTCGCCAATTTTGTTCTGTCTCTTTGAATTAGACTAAAGCACGCGTTCTTCTTTTCTTCATTCTTAGTACTTTTATTAATAATAATAAGGTTACAACTATTAACATATTTCACAGGATGACACCAAATTTTAAGAGTTGCCAATAAGTGACTTTTACAGTATATATGAATAGGATACAACAGCAGCTTTCAGTCCTGCACACAGTAAATATTCTCCGACTTCGATAACGTTCGGTTATAGCAGCTTGTGACTCTTTCCGTCGCCTATTCCATATTCGCATCGGTGTCCGGCAAAAATTGCTCCTAGAACTGGGTACGACAAAACTGACGTGGCATACAACAACTTTTTCTGTGTCTGACAATCTTTCCATTGAGACGATTTCCTTTCTTCATCAACTCATGTAATTGTCACTACATTCGTGAAATTTGGCTTAAAAAGCCTGTAGTGCGTGCACAATAAAAACAAAAACTACGGAACTCATGATGATTCACAATGCGGGGCTAGCATTTTACTGGATGCACTATATCGCTGGTGATGCCATCTACCATAACGAGGAGTCCCAAATACTTCATCTCTGCTTTGAATAGAGAGACACTCGACAGTCGTTTAAGAACTACAGCCAAATTTTTGAAGTGTCCGTCGAAATTTCTATCTACACATGTCGTCAAGGTACACCAATAATTACTTCCAGTCTCTCTAGGGCAAACTCTATATGCCGTTCAAAATTTCAGGCGCATTGTAGAGGCCAGTCGATATAATTTTTAACTACCACAAACCACTATTTGTACTAAGGCCACTTTATCCTCGCCACTCCACTCGTTAGTAACCACTTTTTAAATGTAGAGAACTATTTTGCTCCAGGTAGCGTGTCATCAAATCTAGGTAGCGGGTAACTATTCTTTTTAGTGGCGTCATTCAATTTCCTGCAGTCAACGCACACTCTCGTACTTTCATCTTGGCTAGAACTACAAGTGAACTCTAAGAACTGGATGATGGTTCAATTATCCCGCTAGTTTCCACAATGCTAGCGGCATACTCCCGGATCCTTGTTTTACTATGGCCATTCTTCCTGGCTTAGCAAAAATGCTGACATACTTCTTTAGCAACCGTTTGGCCTGATTTCAATCTGTCGCCGCTAGTCCTTACAGGCATCTCGAATAGCTCTCTATTTTTGGCGGTCAAACTGAGCAGTTCAAACTGTTGCTGGCTGGCTCTACCAGGAACTGTTCATTTTTTATAAGCACTTTTGTTGTTAAAGTTTCAGACTCAATTTCCTCGGGTTCTGTTACACACAAACGGTTATCCGCACAGTCTTCTATCATGCGAGCCCATATCAGATTTTCCGACTGGCTGACTGACTTCTGTTGACCTACAGCCGGCATGTATTTAGCTGTTGTATTCGCTAAACCATCACTTGTTGCTCCGTGTTCAGATTGTCAGAAAATCGGCACCAATATTCATCTCATCTATAATATAGGCAACAATGAACATGTGTTTCGCACCTATCCTGGCTATCTGCATTCTGATCTCTTCCTTACTGTGAACGGTGACATACTTTCCGGTAGCTGTAGGCTTATATTACCCACTGTTTCATATTTACCCTTAAATAACTTTTATTTGGCTCTTTGCTGTTTTTCGCCGAGTAGCCACGTCTTTACCCTTTATCATCCTCATTTCTAGGTCATCACACAGATTTCGTTACTCCGTCTCAACCCTCAAATTTCGCGCCTTATGTGTCTGTGGCCTTTCTTTTGACCAGTGCGTATTTCCAGTTCGCAGTTCCAACCGATTCCTGCTTCAAACTGGCATTTTATCACTGTCAGACATGCATTACCTTGCAAGTAAATTATATATTCATTTATAGAATATTTTTATTGTCGGCAGTGGTAGAAGTTTTAAATACAAATCTAAGTCCGGTATATTACGGCGTTGTTCCCAGATGTTCCAGGTTTTAGAAAATACCTACATAACTTGAACTTAATACAATATGGTATGTATAGAATAGATATCCGGATAGCAATGTTATACACTTTGTTGAAAATAAGAATACATACCATAAAAAGTGTGTAGAGTCTACACTGTAGACTAAAAGTACGTGGATATTTAAATAAAAAACAAATATGAAAAAGGTCAGAACCATCAGATACATTTTATTGTTTCACTTATGTATAAGTTATAATATATTATATATGTACATATTCTTTAAGTACTAAGTATATGGTTATTTAACTAAAATTTATATCCGTATATATATATATGTATATATATATCCGTATTTATATATATGTATATATATCTATCTATATATATATATATATATATCTATATATATGCTTGCACGTGCTTATATAACACATTAACCAATTTACAATAGATAACAAAAATATTATATTAATGGCCATTATTACAACTTGCCGTTAAACTTGGGTTTAGCTAAAGGGAACTGTAAAGTTAACTTTAACTTATTTTCGTTATTACAACTTACAGACAAAATAAAGTTAACTTTTTCAAAAATATGGCAGTGGCGGAGAAATGTCGATAAAACTGCTCAATTAAACAAATTTTTTTTAAACGCAGTGGCAACTAAGGTCCTCTTTTTTGTTGTTGTGTTTGCTCATTGTGCTTAAATTTGAAGTTGCCATATTGAAAATAACATATAACATGGCAAATTCTAACATAAACTTAACTTTAAAAGTTAAAGGTAGAATGATCCTACCTTTAGCTTAACGCTCACTTCTACCTCATTGTCCACTTATAATAATGAAAAACAATTTATCTACCCGTTAAAATCTTCCCTTTAGTTAACGGTAAGTTGTAATAATAAAATAAGATAAGAAATGTCAGAGAATTTAATTTCGATTTTAAATTTTAAAAAATGTCCGAACTATAAAAAATAATTATATTATCTCACTTACATAACATACATAATTGGCTATTACGGCCTAGCTTCTCACACCACTTACGTTCTGTGCGTAAATTTTGTACGTGAGTGGCGGGGCCTACACAGTTTAAAGTCGACTCCGAACGACAGATTTTTGAGAAGCTTTTCATGGCAATCTTTTCATTTACTCTTAGAGTTTTTCCCACAAATCTGCTGAGAGGAAGTCGCCAAAGAAATATTTTCATATATTTCGTTTTGATATCTGACCGGGGATATGAAGCATGGCTTCGAGTCTAATAAGCCAACACACTACCTACAAGACTACGGCATTATGTACATATTTCGCTTAGTTAATCTTAATTTTGTAAACAAAATTCCATCGATTATGTAATCATTTTCACGAGAGTGGTGCTATAATTTTAGTTAATTTATTTAATTCTTTAAAAAAAATTTTTTATCTTATTATGATATAAAAAAAATTATTAATTATTGAACTGAATAAATTTCAATTTTTAAAATATATCGAAAATTATGATATTAAAGCTTATAAAGCTTTAATTTACTTTAATTTATATGCTTGACTACTTTTTTATTTGCAAACTTGACTTAATTATATGTTATATAAGCACGATAAAGTTATATGCATATGTACATACATATACAAATACAACATACATATATACATACATAAATATGTAAATATATCTTATCATTCGTTGAGTTCCAATAACTTGAGTGAAATAAAATATCTGTGTGTCACTCCTTTTCTAATCTATAAAAAAAAAGACAAATATTTGTTTGTATGTATGTGTGTAATATAATTATTTAAATAATAATATATATAATAAATCATCATTTTTCGCAAGTTCTTTCTAAAAACACACGTTGGTCTCTGCTTCGAATATTGTACATAAATTTTGGCAATATAGTCGCTCTATAATGGACTTAAAAATACGCATTTGTAACACTGTCATTGTTCAAATATTATGTGTATGTATGTATGTTTTGTAATGTCGGTACATATTCCTTTAAAATATCGCTAATTAATTTTGCATTGCCAACAACATTGAAAAACTAAATTCACAAAACAAAAATATGTATGTAAGTATGTATCAGAGAATTTAATTGGGAAAAATATTCTTAATATTATCGAATATCTTGAATATTTGTTGTATTTTTGTGATTGTAGCCATTTTCGAGAATATTCATATTCATAATTGTGCGTGCTGCTTAACTATTGGTTAACAAGCTGAAATACTTTGTGTTATTGTTGTTGTTGTTGTTGATGCTGTCGTATTGTTCTAGAACATAAATCGATGTTGGTATTGCTGTCACAGGGTTGTGTATTCGTATTATTCTGATGATCGTTGGATAGATGTTGGGAGTGGTGATGATGGAAATAATGATGATGGTACTGGGCATGAATCTGCTGTGATAGTCGCTGCTCTACAGATTTTGATGAAGATGCTTCAAAGGTTTTATTAAATCCTTGCTCCAAGGAATTTTCGAGATCGTTTGCATGAGATGATAGATGCAATTGGTTTGGGCTAGTCAACATAATGGGTGATGAAGATGTACGTTCATCGTATATGCTTGAAGTTATTTGGTGAGAATGGTTTGGTGCATCACTGTTCGCTATGCTGGCCGCTGCTTCCAGTGCTACAGCAGCAGCTGCAACAGCGACTGATGCTGCTGCCGTAGCACTAGTACTACTAATGTTAATATTTGCACTGCAGGATGAGGGAACGATTATCGACGGTGTTGCTGCTATAGTATTGTTGTTGTGAGACACAGCAGCAGCTTTTGTGAGCAATTGTGGTGTCAAATCAAAGAACGTAGATCACTGAAGTCGCGGCCAATAATTTGCTCCTGCCAAATCAGTGCTACTTTGTGTTGAAATTTGTACTGGTACAGATACTCCAGCCGATATAACCCCGGCAAATGTATGATTATCTGAAATATTAAGAGATACAATTTATTTAAAACTATGTATCCTTTAAGAGTTAATTATTCAAAATGGTTTCACTACTAAATGCTTATCAAATTCTTCAATTAACTTATTTATGTTTTTCTCAGCAAATATTTCTCTACTATTTTTCAGCTATACATACTTTAAAAAAATTAGAAATTAAAATGTTAACGAAATAAAAATGTTCTTAGTATACTGAACCCTAAAGTGTTCAGATATGCACCTTTATTGCGTAAATCGCAATAAACGCCAACATTGAGTTCAATATTTCATATAAAGTTTCAATTAATTATTGCGCAATAAATACGCAAATTGTTATAATAGTGAGCAAAACTTCAAATGTAGCATTGTCATAAGTATGTTCAGTGAGCATGAAATGTCAACAAAGACATAAAAACAAAACAATGTTGTTAAAACAACCAGCTGTTTTGTTTACCAGCTGTCAAATGAATATTGAATAAGCAGCTGAACTGCGTATATTAGTATGTCTGAACACTTAAAATATTGTCCTCAATATTGACTCAATAAAAGTGCACATCTGAACATAGTACTAATACTATGTTACTAATAATGTGTATAAAAATCAAATCGCTATTCATGTTTTTCTGTCCAGATATGATATGCACTGTTGATTAAATAAATTAGTTAATTAAAACAAATTTTTAATGCGTCTCTTCTTTCTAATCTAACATTAGAATAGAAATGAGAAGTGATTATGTTATGATTACGCTAATTTTTAATGACAAAATGTCTCTTAGATAATTTATTTTTTCAAGTGTATGTCAGCAAATATGTACATTATATAGTCGCCGTAGTCTAGTAAGTAGTGTGTTCGCTTATTAGGCGTAAAGCCCGGGTTCGAGTCCCAGGCCAGACATCAAAAAGAAATAGGAAAAAACTCTGAGAGTAAATAAACCTGCCATGAAAAAGTTTCTCAAAATCTGTTGTTCGGAGTCAAGACATACAACATAAGTGGTGTGAGAAGCTTAATCGTAATCCTGACTGAAGGGTTGTAATGGCCAATTATATATGTATGTGTGTATGTTATGATAGCATGGCAAATTAACAATTTTAAAACTTACCAGAATTATTTCCTGCAGCAGCAGAACTGCTTCCATAAACATTATGTTGAGATGCTTGCTGGTGAGCGGTAGATGGGTTGCAGGAATTTCTCGTATGTGCAGCATACGGAGAGCTCAGAGAGAGTGGATCGTGAAACATGTACGTATAACTTTCACGTTGCTGTAAACATGGCGATGGCATAGAACTTAATGAAGATGTCATTGAGCTAAAAGTAAATTTATATGTCAATAATAGTAGATATTGTTAGTGTTAGAGCAAATATATGTAGTTCACTATTAATAAATCAGTTTTTTTAGGTTGTTGTTAATATTGTTTCCGTAATGTTAATAGATAATCGTAATGGCTACAAACAAGTGAGAGCTTTTGGCACCTTGTACGGATTAAATAATTCAACTTACGTGCATACTTGCATTGACCATGTAAATTCTGGTTTTAAGATCTTTTAATTTGAAACTAGAACATTTGCTTTCTTGGAAAATATTTTGTTTTTTTTCTTTCATATGTAGTTAATTACCGTTTGATTGTGCTACTTTTGCACGTTTTTTTGGATTAAATTTACGACCTACCACTTACTTGTAAGTTTCCGCCATTGTTGCAATTGGTTGAGTTATGGGTGAATACATTGAATTAAAGCCAGAGTTAAGAGATAATCTCGACGTGACTGTTGGTAAAGGCGGGCTAATAGAATTAACATGTCCAACGCTATTTGCGCCACTATTTTCTGTTATATTAGGTGCTCCGTTTGTACTATTTGTAGGTACACTTGATATCGCAGCTGCTGTTGGGGCCGAATCATTCGTCGTGTTACTGCTATTTGAATTGGGTGTATGACTAGAAGTGTTGTTTTCAACTATTGATGTCGTATTGTTAACAGAATTGCTTCCACTTTGAATACTTGTACTTGATCTGCCACTATGAACGATATTGTCGGTAGATCGTCGTTGGGTTCTTAATTTTTCCTCTCTACGCCATTTTGCACGTCTATTGGAAAACCATACCTATATTTTCGAAATATAACATTATATTTGATTTTAAGAAATGTTTACCTCTTTAATTAATAAATAATTTAATGAAAATTAAATAAACGCAAATTATTAAACAAAATATTTCACGATAATTATAACAGTTTTATGAAAATAATAAATTTAATAAAAAAAAAGAAACAACAATAAAGAAGTAGAAAAACATAAAAAACAAATAAAACGTAATTAAAAATTATTTAAAATCCAACATTCCTCACGCATAGTTAAACGTTTATAGTCACGTTTATATATGTACTTATGTATATAAAAATGAATGTTTGGCTGTATGTCCTTTATAGAATACTACTATAAACTATGCATTTGATCATGCTATGATCCTTAGCAAAGTTGTTGCGCATGAAACGACGAAGGTTTCTAAGTTGGTATGACCAATTTTCGATAGGTGGCGCCACTGAAAATTACTCAAAATGAATTAAATCGTAAACTGTGCATTTAATCATGCTATGATCTTTAGCAAAGTTGTTGTGCATGAGACGACGAAGGTTTCTAAGTTGGTGCGATTAAATTCCGATAGATGGTGCCATCATTTTGATTTTCCTTCTCTTAATATATGTAAAGGGTGTTTTTTATAGAGGTATAGAACTTTAAGTTGGCATTACTTTTCAAGATGGCGACCGATTTAACAGCTGTCAAGTGATTTATTCTCAGTTGTTTTGGCAATTCATCATGAATAGACTCACGCCTGAACAACGCTTGCAAATAGTACAATTTTATTTCGATTTATTGAAAGACACGTTTGGTGACCGCCTAATTTCACGTTTTGGACCTGCGAATTGGCCTCCAAGATCTTGTGATTTAACACCGCTAGACTACTTTCTGTGGGGCTATGTAAAGTCATTGGTCTATGCGGTAAAGCCACAAACGCTTGACCATTTGGAAGACAACATTCGCCGTGTTATTGCCGATATACGGCCACAAATGTTGGAAAAAGTCATCGAAAATTGGACGTCCAGATTGAACTACATCCGCGCCAGCCGTGGCGGTCATATGCCAGAAATCATATTTAAAATGTAATGCCACAAGATTATCTTTCGGATAAATAAAATTCATGTCAATCGAATAATCCATCGTTGTTTTATTGCAACTTAAACAAACACCCTATACATAAATATGTAAAAGTTTACGTTTTGTGGAAGAGATATAAGGTAAATAGGTATCACAAAAACATGTGCCTAAATTTCTTCTACGAAATTTTTAACATCGATTTTAATAATTCTGGAATGCTACTTTTAGCCACTTTTTATTTCCCTCAAGGAATTGGTGATCACCGTCAATATTAACGTTTCTATCCATGTCTGAACATCCGGTTCAATTGGATTGGGTACATTGTAAGATTCTAATAAATTGAAACGCATTTTTCATGTCGTTCTCGTGCAATCATGCCTCCAAAGCGATAAGCAATTGGCCGATCTACTCCTCAAGCACGGAAGAAAAGAGCATTACGAGCCTCAGAATCAGACGAGCATTGAGACTAGAATATCTTCGAGTACAACGAGAAGTGAGATTAGAAACTGATCGAATGCGTACTACTCAGGCCCGTTAGTCAGAATCATTTGGACAACAGGAAACAAAATTAATAAAATCATTCAAAATTAATTGGATATTTGTGTAATGATTTTCCCTCAAATATATTTTAGTTGTTAGTATTGCATAAATAAATCAATTAAGCATTATTAACCCATTCGCTGCCAAGGACGAGTATACTCGTCTTTGATAAGGTATCCCACACTGACAGGACGAGTATACTCGTCCTACTTTAAATATATTAAAACATGCAGGCTTTTGAATTAGCAAATTTTTTTTTGCCACAAACATAATATAAATATGTAAAAAACTTGAAAAATACTACAAATAAAATTTTTTCACGCAAAAATCAACTTCATCGTGTATTTCTAAGAAAATTTTATAGCAACTACATCCCTTATGATACTTTATCTTCATGATAGGATTTGTAACACAGTCCACTACATAATGGAGGTTTATCAGGACTACTCGGACATTTGCGAGTTGGGTTTTTCTTTTGTTGTGTGGGAGGAATAGCATCAAGATAACGAAGGGAACTTTGTTCCTGTTCTTCTAATATATGTGCTCTTACCAAGAAATAACAGTGTTTTGGTAAACAATAACACTCAAAATATAAATGGCAATGGGAACGACTTCATATAATTTAGACTTGGCAGCGAATGGGTTAACGCTGAAATTTTTGTAAGCCAACAAACAAAACTCAAACTTATGTCTGCTATAAATTTTTTAATTTGTATCTTGAACACAAAGGCGGTGGCTGTCACTTCCGAATAACGTTCCTGAATCTTTTCCTGCAACGTGACATATGACGACTCCTCTTCACCGGAAAACTGTCAGTCAATTTGTAAAGCAGTCCACGCTACAAGTAATCCCCGTGGTACAGTTCTGAAATCCGACTCGTGTATGGCGAATGTAGAACGATATTCAATGAGGTCTAGACTTAACGAATGATTTGCTGATTAAAAATTCAAACGAAGAGAGTTTCAGAACGTGGCTAGGAAGTCGAATAAAAGCTTTTGGCAGGATTCCAATAAAGCCAGTAGATTTCTACAAATTAGAGTAATAGCCAAAAATTTCGTTGCTGATTAACAGTGTGTGGCAATTTTCGAAGTGTATGAAAAGATAAGCTTTCAAATTGCCTCAGTTAAACTGGATATCCTTGAGAGAGTTATTGACTAAATGAGGGTAAAGTTTAGTATTGCTAGACACTCCTGAACTGACCATCTAACGGTTCTCATTCATCCACCGGTTCCCACTAACCATTGATGCATTGGAAGGCACGCCGAAAGTCTCCCCATTCGTTTGCATGCGTTTTGTAGAACTTATAAGGCTGAGGATGAGGAGGCTTTTTAGTGAAAAATATATGCAATTTATTTTAAAAAAATCTACCCAATTTGTTTTAATAGGAAATTTTTCTCTGCATGAAGAACTATTCAACGATTTCGCAAGCATCTCATTCGGTTTCCAAGATCTTAAACCAACACGTTAAAAAATTCAGGAGGAAGAGTTTGGTAGAAAATCTACTAAGGAGCTAACAGAGTGTCAGAAGAGCTTTTTCCAATAGGCAAAAATTTCCACTTTTCCTATAGTGTGTAACCCACCAAAACGACTGTCATACAAGCGATAGTATCATATCTTCAAAACATTGGAGATAAGTCGTTATCTCGAGTTTAATGGTGAAGCCTTTTTTAATTTGTTCTGGATAAATCGAACATCCGTTCATAATCGAAGATGATCGTTCAGTTCGGTAGAGGCCTACTGCCAGGTATACTAGCATACCATCCTGAAAAATTCCATAGTCCACTAATATTAAGCTATTCTTAGAAAGTTAAGATTACTAAAGCTGTTGACTCAGAGGAAGATGTTCTACAGTAGGAAAACTCTTGTTTAGAGTCTACAGTAATGACGTCGAGTAGAAAACTTAAATTTCAGAGAGAGAGAGAGAGAGAGAGATAGATGAGTTGCGTAACTAATCAGCTTTCTTATCTGAAAATTAAGACACGCAATCGATCTATAAACTAGCAAGATGAAAGTGGCTGAAGCTGATTACTCCTTACTGAAATCAAAAGTCATTACTATGGACACCGACATTGCCGAATATCGACTAACTATAGTGATTACCAAAGTTACAATTATCTCCACTCCTTCAAACGTCACAGGATCTTATATTTCAAAAAATCTTATTGTGGACTAAGGTACTTTATACTAAGGTACTTGACTAGATAAGATCAGATCATATGTATATAATGGTCAAAAATAGTCTTAACCCTTCTATACTATATGATTTTAGCCGAAAGGGGTCCTGCTGTATCGCTATATGTATATAACGGGAGGTGAGTAGACCGACCTATGAGAATATACAAAATCAATACCATTTGAAGCATCACAGATCACAAATTATTGATTACCCAAATATGTTTGAACCTATTTTTGGAAAGGGGAGAGATTAGTCTTTACTATGGTATTCATAAACATTTTGTTCAAACTTACATGCTATGAGTTTTGATGGGGTAAACTTGGAAAATATAATTTTTTCTCATTTTTTCAAGTTTAATTTAATTTAAGTTCTTAATTGCAAATTTAATTTAAAAATATAAAATAAGTGATAACATGCTGAAAGTGCATTATCTTGTGAAGCTTGAAACACTAAATATTTTTCTTATGTTAAGAATAGAAAGGATAGTTTTATAATACTTACGAAAAGTCTGAATTTTTCATTGACTATGCTAAATATTCTCTTATTAGTGTTCAATACAACTCAGGGCATCAATCTTGTGTATAAAATTGACCCCAAATACTTCTTGAAGTTTGTCAACTCTAAAGGAAGGACTTCTACATTCCTATCTGAAATGACGTCAAAATGAGCAATTTATTTGCTGACTTCTTTTCAGCGATTTATTCGGATTCTTATTTTGACAATCCGAACTATGATCCTCTATATCAGTGATAAAATCCGTTCATTTCAATTCGATTTATTTATGAATATTCCGAAAGCTTTCTTCTTTATATAAATCTTGACCTGACGGATTTCCTAGGTGTTTTCTTATAAAGTGCATTGGGGCATTAGTTATAAAACTTGACTATCTTCCTAACATATTTTATTATTTAAATCTAAATTAACTGCAATACTCATTTCCAGTTTTCAAAAAACAGTATGTGACAATCTACGCCATGAACTGTCACCCTTATTGTCAAGATGGTTTTCAAAAAAGTTGTTCAGTTATTACGTATCTGTTAGAGTTAAAAAAGTGTTGTACTATGTTCAGATATGCACTTTTATTGAGTCAATATTCGGTTCATTGAGTACAATATTTTAAGTGTTCAGACATAACAATATACGCAGTTCAGTTGTTTATTCAATATTCATTTGACAGCTGGTTGTTTCAACAACATTGTTTTTATTTTGTTTTGTTGTTTTTTTTGTCGTTGTTGACATTTGAGTTGTCAAATATCAACAGAAAGTGTTCGGATAATTGTAATACGCTCGCTGTACATACTTATGACAGTGCTGCATTTTGAGTTGTACACAATATTATAACAATTTGCGTATTTATTGCTCAATAATTAATTGAAACTTATGAAATATTTCTTTTTGTAAAAATATTTAATTTTTTTTAAATATTTTCCAATGCGTACATACAAAAATATTTCCTAGCAAATAAACTTTAAAGAAATAAAAATGAAATTAAAAAGAAAACAAATAAAGACAAACCTGAATACGTGCCTCTGGTAAACCTATTTTTTCAGCCAGTCTCTCCCTGGCAAATACGTCTGGATAATGGGTTCTCTCGAATTCTGTTAAAAACAAAAAGATTTTAATTAAATTTTGTGCAAAAGTAATTATTATAAGATAATTTCATTTACCTTTCTCTAAGCTATCAATCTGTTCGTTGGTAAATGATGTTCTATTACGTTGTAATTTACGTTTTAAACGTAATCGCATTTGTGAGTCTTCATCGCCTGATGAATTGTGATCGGAATTTCCATCGGACGTACTTTCGTGAGAATTTGTGTGAGATATATCTCCAGAAAACACATCTGCAATAAAAATGTATTATTTGAAAAATAAAATGTATAAATTTATGTCCGTATGTCATTTTTAAGAAATTAAAGGGGAAATATTTGCTTTTTATCAGAGATCAGCAATGAATCGTTTTTTCGCTACTCATAAGTACTCATGAAATTTCGAGTATAAGTGAGTCAACAGCATTAAAATTAAACTACTCTGATTCATTCGTACTCACTACAACATTTATTTATAAGTACAGGTTGCAATGAGTATGAGTACAACGTTAACATCAAACTCATAACATTCGAAATATGTTTTATTCATACGCCTACTCATTCAGATTCATAAATTTAGAAAAATACTTATAATACTCATAAATGATTCGAGTGATTCAAATCGTTCATCAAAATTTACAGTCTTAGTTGTTGTTGCTTTTACAAAAAAAGAAGAAAGAAAAAGACAAAGACATCAAGCAAAGCAACACCCAACCTTGTAGTGAGTATTGTAGTGTTCGTACGCGAATCATACTTATTTTGTTTGTTCTTGTAAATGTTGAGTAAAGGAGAGGCGAAATCAACAACATCATGCGTATTATTAAGTATGAGTACGATGAGTACTTCAAACTTTGAATATGAGTAGTATGAGTATGATGAAGTCGCCGTGGTCTAGTAGGTAGTGTGTTGGCTTATTAGACGAAAGGCCCGAGTTCGAATTCCAGGTCAGACATCAAAACGAAATATGAAAAAAAATATTTCTTCTGCGACTTCCTCTCAGCACATTTCTGGCAAAAACTTCTGAGAGTAAAAATTGTCATGAAAAGCTACTCAAAAAATCTGTCGTTCGGAGTCGACTTTAAACTGTAGGTCCCGCCACTCATGTATGAAATTAACGCACACAACACTAGTGGTGTGAGAAGCTAGGACGTTGTACAATGGGTCAATTCGACCTCCGGGTACCGTACTTGTCACAGTTGACAAGTACACGTCCTCTAACCTAACCTAGTATGAGTATGATATTAAAATATGAATGCGTATAAGCATCAGCAATTATGAGTTTGATTCGAATCTACTCATCTTTTTGAATACTCATTGCTGATATCCGCTTTTTATCAAATATGTGAAAATAATATATATTTTTTTACGCTCATTATGTATTCTTCATGAGAAATAAGATAATGTATACAACTGGAGATGTAGTTCGACTAAAAACAGTATTGAAACAGTAATATTTTTTTCTTATACCCACCAAAATCAATTATACAAAATTTTATTAAGTGCCCCTTAATATTTACATATGTACTATGTATGTTATTATGCTTCTTACTTAAACAAAATTGTCAATGTTGAGTAGAGCAGTACAGCAACTGGATTCTCAAATTTGTTGTAACGAATTTAGCTACTTATATCGTTGGACGTGGGTATGATACATTCTATAAAAAGAGAATACACTCATACCTCGCTTTGAGTCGTTTCGTTTTGCGTTTTTTCGAAGTTATAACGCTGAATAAGACTGACTAATTTGAATGGGACCAGTTCTTTCTCAAATTCACTCCAGATACTCTGGAGCTTTCTTGAAATCAACGAAAACCACAAACAAAGTTTGGTAGAGCTCGTTGGGAGAGGCGCAATATGGTTCAAACAGGAATGATGTGAGCAGAATTCTGCTTGCTGGTCTATTTCCTGCGAAGTACTCCTCTCATATCTGTGGCCGTTCAGTTGGATCAGTTAAAGTTGTTTAATAACATTAACATTGCTAACATGCATGTAGTTGTCGTAGTTTAGTAGGTAGTGTGTTGGCTTATTAGACGTAAGACTACGGTTCAAACCCCAGACAGTCATCAAAACCAAATATGAAAAGCAGTAGATTTCTGGCAAAAACTCTGAGAGTAAATGAAAGGATTACCATGAAAAGATTCTCAAAAATCTGTCGTTCGGAGTCGACTTTAAACGGCACAACTGCACCACTCATGTATAAAATTAATGCACACAACATAAGTGGTGTGAGAAGCTAGGTCGTAATCCTGATTGAAGGGTTGTAATGAGCAATTATATATGTAAGATTGCTAACAGATTGGATTGTAGCCGATGATTTGAGCTGATTGATGTTGAAGTCCTGCACAGATGTTAGTTTCGTGTTCCGCGGCCAGACGACCTTTACAACGAACGCATATGCGCACTGTGCCTATTCCTTACATCCATTGTGTAGCACGTCTGCATAGAGCTAACGAAGCAATTGTCGATTTGGTTTCAAGTAGTACAGTTTGGTACATGCTATCCTATGGATTGAAATAATATTTCACCAATCACAAGCCTGTTGCTTCCACAAAACTCTTTTAGTATCTTACTTACTTACTTACTTAATTGACCATAACAACCCGTTTAACGGATTTCGGCCTGCCTCAACACATCCTTCCAGGAGCCTCTGCTTCTTGCGCGCCTACGCCAGTGGGTCACACCAATCGATGACAGGGCTTCCCCGATTTGGTCCTTCCAACGGATACAAGGTCGTCCTCTTCGCCGACTTCCGCAGGTTCCCACATCAAATACCCGTCTCGCCGGAGCATCCTCCTCCATTCGAACGGCATGGCCGAGCCAGCGCAGCCGCTGGATATTAATACGCTGTACAACGTCTATGTCGTTGAGGAGCTCATACAGCTCATTGTTGGATCGGATACGGAACTCATCGCCAACTCGCACAGAACCGAAAATCTTACGTAGGACTTTTCTCTAGAATGCTCTCAAAGCCGCTGCATCAGTATTTAATAGGCCGCCATGCCTCTGCGCCATAAAGAAGCACGGGTAGGATGAGTGCCTTGTAAAGTGTTAGTTTTGTCGCACGAGAGAGTTCTCTGCTACTCAATTGCCTATTGAGACCATAGTAGCACCTGTTAGCAAGAGTGATCCTGCGCTTAATCTCCAGACTGACATCATTTTTGATGGTAACGGCGGAGCCAAGATAAATAAATTCCTTGATTGTTTCAAAAGTATAGCTATCGGCTGTAATCTGTGAATCTCTACTTGTCGATAACATATACTTCGTTTTGCCCTCATTTACTGCCAGACCCATCCTACTAGACTTCCGTTCAATAGCACTAAAAGCAGCAGTAACATCTCGCTTGGTACGCCCTATGATGTCAATGTCGTCAGCGTACGCAAGCAACTGGCCACTTTTTTGAAAAATAGTGCCATTGCGATGCACTCCCGCCTTTCGCAACACACTCTCCATGACGAAGTTGAAGAGGTCGCATGATAAGGGGTCGCCTTGTCTGAAACCTCGCACGGTATCAAAAGGTTCGGAGAGGTCTATTCCTACCTTGACGGAGCTGCAGGAATGTTATTCGTGGGTCTTTTCCAGGATTTGGCGTAGTGTGAAGATCTATCTGGTCGATGGTGGACTTGCCAGGTCTGACTATTGTTTAATATAATTCATAAACACTTAAATGCTTGTCTCATTCGGCTTTCTCTCACTTAAAAGCTTTTTTTAAATAAAATTTGTCAACTACTTTTGATAGTTAATCTTAACTAAGATTAAATTAAGGTTAAGTAAACTCAAAACTCAGATTAAAGTTGACTTAATCGTTAATCTCACACTCAAAAATTGCCCTAAGTCGATTGCAGTGACTTTCTCACATCACCCATGTTGTATGTGTTAATTTTATGTCTTTCTTTTATAATTTTTGTAATCATGGCTTTAAAATATGTTGAACTTTTCACAAATTAAAACGTATTTACATAACAAATGTCACAAGTAAATGAAACATTAAAATCATCTAAAAAGGCAGGAAAATAGTGGGATCTATCTTTTTTGTCTTATAATTGATTGTCAGTTTCTCAACATCTGTCGTTCGGAGTTGACGTTAAACTGTAGGTCCCGCCACTCAAGTATACAATTAAGACACACAACATGAGTGGTGTGAGAAGCTAGGCCGTAATCCTGACTGAAGGGTTGTAATGCCCAATTATGTATGTATGTAAGCATTACAAATATGTATTATTATTTTTTAATTTGAATCTGTTTATTAAAAACTGTCGCGAATAATTACCTGCAATGTTAAAAATTAAGCTGTCGCAATAACCTATCAGTCCGACAGATGAGTAGTCGTAAATACCGAGCGTGCACTGTATTTCGGGTTCTTAGTATTTTACTTAGGGACTACTTACTATATATTTTTTTCCTTAAGTACAACTGCCAATTCACTCAAAATAAGTGGTAAACTAATAGGAATGATTAAGATCATCAAGTAGTTTAGATTTCTTTTCCTAAAACGCACACTAACTTTGGTAACACTAAAATTAAGCAATACATACATACATGAATTTATGTTATTCAGTTCGGAAAAAATAATAATTACATGCAGACAGATAATGAGTACTAGAATTTAAATACATATTACAGTGGCGTACATAGGTAAAATGTTGTATGTATTCAATTTTTTGAAATTTTTCAAACCAAAAATAATGCCAAAAACCATTATCATAAGCAAAATTGAATTTTTTTGAGACATTAATATTATTATAAAATTTGAACATAATCAAAAAATCACAGGACAAAATTAAATTTATAAATATGGATGTGGTGGTCTTATACGTTGTCTGCTAGGCTATTAGCGTAGGGGTGTAGCGTAGTTTCGACTTTCACGTGTAACTCTGTTACACTATACTTACTGTACATATGCATATGTTCTTAGATGCTTTACTCGCAATAATTGAATATACATAAATTGTAATTGGATTATAATTAATAAAGTAATTAATTTTGGCGTGAAATCGTTATCTTTCATAAAAATGACTCCGAAAATTATTAACAAGTTCCGACTAGAATTTGGATTTCGGAAAAACGTTTTTTCGTTTTTTAAATCCATAAGTTATACGTAGTTACTGACTGCACAATTGTGTGTACCAAAATATGTATAGTAAATATATATATTTAAGTCAGTGTTGCAAAACTGGAATTTTCAAATGGTACAGTAACAAAAGTACTATAAGTGAAAGTGTACTTTTTTGCATCAGATAGTACTTTTGTAAAAAATACATTCATACATAATTGGTCAATCTAAGCCTTTAATCACGATTATGATGTAACTCCTCAAACCACTTATTTCGTGGGTGTTAATTTTATACATGAATGGCGAGACCTACAGTTTAAAGTCGACTCCGAACGACAAATTTTTAAGAAACTTTATCATTGCAATTTTATTTACTCTCAGAGTTTTTGCCACAAGGAAGTCGCTGGAGAAATATTTTTTTCATATTTCGTTTTGATGGGGTCATGAGGTTTGAACCATGGGCTCACGTATAGTAAGCAAGCACACTACCTACTATACTATTTATTTATTTATATTTACACGTACGCCACGGAATAGAAAAACTAACGACTTATTCGTGTTCCTCACATATAAGACAAAAACATCTGATTCGGAATGTAAGAAAACGTAAAAGCCCCGTTTAGTCAAACGTGGATGGAACGTAAAGTAACATATGTACGTTCGTTTTTATCATATGAAGAGTAATGCAAATGCTTATCGATATTACATTACGGTTCTTCGTTTCGTATTCTAAAAAAATAATAATAAAATAATTAAAAAAAGTAATATAAAAAGTACTGAAAGCGTCGCGGGAGTACTGCGGTATTTTTGAAATGAGAAAGTACTGAAAAAAGTACAAAAGTACTGAATTTTTCAACACTGATTTAAGTTTCTTCTGCGACTAATACCATTTATTGCGTTATTTTGAATTTAATCGAACTAAAATGTCACACGATATACATATGTACATAACATTATCGCAAATTTTCAAAATGTGTACATAATTAAAATTTAATTTTAATGCAAATGTAGAATTATGTACAAGATTTAAAAAAAAAAAAAACTTTATGCGAAGAAAAAAAGTGGAGTGTTTTTTATACATAATTTTCGATCGATTGGAAAGGGCAATTAATCACTTTTGCTATTATTTATTCCGTTAAATAAGTAGGATCCAATGGAAAACTTAAATATTTGTTCGTTTGTCAATGCAATTTAAGCCATTACACTAGAGATGAGCGATCCAGTGATTTTTGAAGAACGTTGTTCTCAGTGAACGTGATTTGTTAATCACTGTTCTTTAAAACAGTGATTGTGATCACAGTATTCCAAAAGAAAACAATAATGACAATAACGTATTTTATTAAGTCGTAAGAAAGAGACAATACTACGAAAAGACTACTAAACAAAATCAAAGTGGTGTCATCAATGTTATTATTTTTAATGCAATTTTTTTATAAGAAGTTTGACAATTAAGTTTCACAGAATCATCTAATAGTTATTCTGCCTCGCTCAAAATAAAATGAAATAAATTTTAGTATGTAACAATTTTGAAAGAACGACATTATTAGTAACTGTTATTTGGCAATTTCAATCACTGTAGTTACCAGTGAATTATCAATCACCGTGATTAAATCACAGTTTTGAAAATATCGCTCATCTCTACATTACACTTGGAAAACGCTTTACTGTTAATCCAATTTAGTAGGACATAGTTGCCAGATTTGACCATTTATCGTCGACGATAATCGTCGTTTGACGAACTTGAACTCCAAAAATATCATATTGACGATTTGACTGACGATTTATGCCCTTATTTTGGCGATTTTTAAAAATTAAAAATTTACATAATTTTACACTAGCGTCATTAACGAGCTACTACGGCCTCTCCTGTATACAGTCGAGAGACCCCGAAATAGACGTTACGGCACTGATCCATACATGACAGTTGTATACCATTCTCGGTCGGTTATTATAAATGGTGGAAATAGTAAGATTATATGATAAGATCTTAAGAAGGAACTGAATTTTATACTGAAATTTCATGCTCAGAATGTCAAGAGCTTCTGACTGCTGCGCTTATGTGTCAATAAACAACACTGGGATAGATTGTTTAAGCCTTAAACAATTTTTCTCCATTTTTTGAAAAACAAAAATGAAGATGAGGGACCCAAGCTTTTAATTTCTAACAAATTTTTTTAAATGTTTGATTTTTAAACTCAGATATGTACGTATGTACATGGACTTTTTAAAAACTTTTAATTTATTTATTAATTTTTTTCTGACGATTTTTTTTTTGCGATTTAATAGACGATTTTTTCGCATATATTTGACGATTTGATGCCTCATTTATCTGGCAGCTATGCGTTGAGATCTTTTATTTAAAATTCTGTGTATTTTTGGCCACAGATCTGAACGCGTTCGTCGCTGTAAACATCAAAATAAAGGTACTTCCTCAAGTTCATATTGAAGTCCTACCTGTTTACACGTATGTACATATATTGTTGTTGTTTGGATGTTGTCGCCTTCAGGCGTTAAGTAACGTAACATGGTATATTCCTTTATGTCGCCATTATTAATATTTAAATTGAGGTGATGTAAACAATTAAAATAAGGAAATAAAATACGAAGTCGCCGTAGTCTAGTAGGTAGTGTGTTGGCTTATTAGACGTAAAGACCGGGTTCGTATCCCAGGTCAGACATCAAAACGAAATATAAAAAAAAAATATTTCTTCGTCGACTTCCTCTTAGCAGATTTCTGGGAAAAATTCCGAGAGTAAATAAACCTGCCATGAAAAAGTTTCTCAAAAATCTGTGGTTCGGAGTCAACTTTAAACTGTAGGTCCCACTCACGTACATATAAAATTAACGCACACAACATGAGTGGTGTGAGAAGCTAGGCCGTAATCCTGAATGAAGGGTTGTAAGGGCCAATTATGTACATACGTATGTACATATGTAATAAAATACAACATTAATGTAACAAAAATTTTATTTTAATTTTTGCGCGTAATTTAAAAGCCAAAAAATCTACGTGTGTAAATATGGATGTAACTTTAGTATTCATAAGACAAGTTTGATTTATTTACATTTCAAAAATCTATTATTTTATTACTTGTTCGCAAAGTAATAAAAAAAAAAACGAAATAAAGTTAAAAATGCATTAGGCAAAGATTAAACTATTAAACATAAGAAACAAATTTCTCATTTCACTAATGTCCAACTTTCATCTTTTACCCAAATCATTTATTTCTATACATATGTATAGATACAGATATACAATTAGAACTTTTTAAAATCACACTACCGCAAAGTTTTTAATACACTTCAGTCTCCGAAACATTCCGCAGAAAGTCTGAATTGAAAATTTATTCCTCTCTATTATTCGTTTTATTGAAATCAACTGAAAATAAAAGAGAGTTTTTCCAATGCTAAATACACTTAGGCATGAGGAAAAAAAACAAAAGTACTGCAAATACACAAAAATGTATACACTTGCTTGTGTATTCGTTCATACGAAGTATGTAGAGGCGTACGATTAATAACCAACCAACTGGCGGAATCAAAACCAAACAACCAACCAAAATTCATGAAGAATGCTGAATTAAGTGGCAGTTCTGGCATGCTTGAACAACCAGTTATCGCCAAGGGAGAATATGCGCTGAGACACACCTCCAAAGGCAACCAATTGTATATTTTCTTTCTTTGCTCGCGTAAAAGAGATGGCTATACTCCGCACATGTTTTTGTTCTCACGTCTGAATGCCCATACATACATACATATGTATATGTCGGGGATTATACTGCTTCGTCTAAGGAGTGGTGTTAGGTTGTGGTGGTTGTTTTGTCTCATTTTCTTTTTTGTTTTTGTTTTTTTGTAGAGAATATTAAAGAAAATGCTAAGAACATAACTTTGTAATTTTATTGTCGTACGTACTAAAGTTTATTCCACCGTAAAAAAATATTTAATTATAGGAGGGTTAAAAACGACAATAATATGTATAAAAATAATGTAGCATCATGCAAAATATTTATTTTTTATTTTATTTGACATTTCCTAATTTGGATTTGTTTGTTGCCTTATTTCAAATAAAAATAGTACAAGTGTTTCACAAAATTAAGGTAAAAAACTTAGTAGGTACTTTAGTATCTAAAATCCAATCTTTACAATTCAAGCTTTAAAATTCTGACATTTCAAATTCATTTTCATTCATTATACCTACACATAAACAAATTGTAATTCATTTTTAAATATGTGCATATATATATATTTAATGTAATCCTTCGTTTTACGTCAAGGATTAAATTGTTCCCTCTAATTTCGATGTGCAACCGATTTTTGTTTTACCTCTAGTGGAAGATGTTCGAAAAAAATTTCAAAAAACGAAATTTCTTAGCATAATAATTGTAGAAGAATCCGGTAGTGCAGATAATGAAGAACTTAAAAGTTTTCGAAAAAATAATTGATAAAGGTAGATATACCTATGTAACCTCTGGATTATTCTGAAAACAATTACAAGGAAAAACATTCATTTCAAAAGAGAAGAGGCTGGTAGCTGATTCAAAGATTTCGAAAATTAGGCTTACGTTTTTACTTCGAAATACAAAGAACTGTGTTGAAAAATTCAGTACTTTGGTACTTTTTTCATTTCCATTTCAAAAATATCAAAGTATCCTCACGACGCTTTAGTATTTTTTTATTATCACATATTTTATATCTTGTGTTTTTCAAGACGTTGAACGTAATGCTAAAGGTACACAGAGAGAAAAAAGACGTTTTAAAATTATACACGTTTGGTACCAAATTGACACAAAAGTGTTTATAATTTTTCAACAACATCTGTTGTTGATTTGATACACGACGTTAACAATTGGCAACCAAAGTATAATAAGCAATCCGACTCTCATATATGGACAATTTTTCTCTCACATCTACGAGTGCCGTGTGAAACTTTTTTTGAACACATTGAAGGATCGTACGTAATTGCCGTTATCCACTAGAGACTGTAATTTTTTAAATAGTTTTATCGCACTTTTTACATACTTTTTGCACAAAAGTACTAATTTTGCCCGTTTTATGTGCTTTTCTTATCCAATTTTTGCCTTCTAAAACTTTAGACAGCTAAATCGTAAATATTTTCGCTTTAAACCAGACAGAAAAAACTATAAACTATCGAAATGGCAACGATGCGTTGTCGAAATTTCAACGAAATGACAACGAAGCGTTGTCGAAATAACAACAATGCGTTGTTTCAATGACAATGATGCGTTGTCAAAATTACCACGGTGGTTGTCAAAATGATAGCTGGGTGTTATTAAAATTTTATACACATCCGTTGTCGAAATGTTAACAAACGTGGTAAGCTCACTTTTGACAACGAATTGTATCAATTTCGGTACTTTTCCACCGGTTTTTTCCCTCTGTGTAGAATGAGGCTTTAGTCCCGGTTAGCGAAACGTCTACGTAACTTATGTTACATTATGTTCCCTTAACTTTTGACTAAATGGGGCTTTTACGTTTTGTTACGTTCCGATTCAGATGTGTTTTTCTTGTATGTGTGGAACACGAATAAGTCGTTAGTTTTTCTGTTCCGTGCCGTATGTATGTGTATTAAATATAAATAAATAAATAGTTTAGTAGGTAGGGTGCAGGCCCTACCACTCCGGCGACTTCCTTCTTACAAAAAAACAGAGAGTAAATAAAATTGCCATGATAAATTTTCTCAAAAATCTAGCGTTCGTAGTCGACTTTAAACAGTATGAATGTATTTTTTACAAAAGTACCATTTAATGCAAAAAAGTACACTTTCAGTTATAGTTCAGTACCTTTTGAAAATTCCAGTTTTGCAACACTGGTGAATAACGTTTCGAATGGAAAAATTTGTATCGATTAAAACATCGATACAATTCGATGCATCGAAGTAATTCCGCAATTCAACGCCATCAACGTTGTTTGGTTTTATTAATCCTTAAGTTTAAGTGCTGGGTTTGCCATTACTCTGCATGTTTACTAGGAAACAAGACAACTATTCGGTACCCATCGGAAACAAAAATTGTCTAGATTTATCACCGCAGTCGGTAGTCATTTTTCGAAATGAATACTGGGCATTCCCAACATTTTCTTGGGTTTATGGGTTTACGTAGCGGTCTGATCTGCTTGAGCTTAATATTGAGAGACCCAGTACACATCTGAGTCACTTTTCCATCTTAACTCTGATTGCCAACGCAATTTCTATTATGCTTTTAATAATGGTAGTCGACGTTTCGACTAACATTGCGGTCCTGAGAAAATTAAGGTGCATAAATTGTAACAAACTAACCAGCAACTTAAAGTGCAATGGCCTCATATTATTAAAAATAAATAAGCATTGGTAGCAGGTTTTGTCTTTGATGTATTTTCTTAAATTACCAATTGTTAACTGAGTTCAGTCTTTGTAATATGATATATTAATAAGAATAAAAAAATAATAAAAAGAAAAAAACATCATGCCATTATAAAACTAAATCAATGCTCCTTACAAAAAAAAAATAACAAAAAAGACAAAATTTTACCAAATCGTAGTAGCAAAAGTTAACTTTATGCTCTTCACGTATGCTTTTTTCCCATTTGCTACATACAGTATTTTAAATTTTAAAATTTTTTAAATTTTCAGAGATCAGCAATGAATCGTTTTTTCGCTACCCATAAGTACTTATGAAATTTTGAGTATGAGTGAACAGTACTGTCATTCGTACTCACTACAATATTGATTTATAAGTACAGGTTGCAATGAGTATGAGTACAACATTGACATTAAACTCATAACATTCGAAATATGTTTGATTTATACGCCTACTCATTCAGATTCATAAATTTAGAAAAATACTTATAATACTCATAAATAATTTGAGTGATTCGAATCGTTCATCAAAATTTACAGTCTTAGTTGTTGTTGCATTTACAAAAAAAGAAGAAAGAAAAAGACAAAGACAACAAGCAAAGCAAACACACAACCTTCTAGTGAGTATTGTAGTGTTCGTACGCGAATCATACTTATTTTGTGATTCGTGTAAATGTTGAGTAAAGTAGAGTCGAAATCAATAACATCATGCGTATTATTAAGTATGAGTGCGATGAGTACTTCAAACTTTGAATATGAGTAGTATGAGTATAATATTAAAATAAGTTACCCATTCATAAGGATCAGAAATTATGAGTATGATTCAAACTATTCATCTTTTTGAATACTCCTTGCTAATCTCTGCTTTGGAAGGAACTAAAATGACTCGACGGTTAAGAGAACAATATTTGTTCGATGGTGTTGGTTCATAGTGACATACTGACTTAGATTTCAAAATTCTGCAATACTTGGCTTTGTGTGTTGAAAGGCTAATGCAGAAAAAAATGCTGTATAAGCTTTGCAACGAGAAAATGTGTCTGGAATGCATCTTAGGGAAGAGGCATCTTCAGCCTTATCTTTGAAAACTTGATGCGAGTAGTTGGAGAACAAGTGCAGATAATCGAAACATTTGACATTCGTTTCTGATACAAGCCAATTAAATATAAAGTTTCTCATTAATCTGTATGGATAGTCAGAAATGATACGCTATGAAGCGAGTTCAGATAAAAATACCACCATTTCCATTTTTTAATCTCACCTATTCTTTTGAAAATGATTTAATTATTCATAGCTAACTTGCAGTTAATCATTCGATTACAACAATTTTTTTTAACCCCAACGGTCTTTGGAGGCCATTTACTGATTTGTTACAATATTCACTAGAACTAGGAAATTTCTCCAATGTTGTCATAAGTTTTTTGATTTTAACAGTTGAAGAAATGCGTCAATTCTAGCTGTTTACTACTCCTATTTCGGAGGGGACATGAAATAGAAATTTCATACGTAAGGCGACGCTTAGACATCTATCGTGATGATTCTCGTACTGAATAAGACAAAAAGGCCCATTAAAGAGAATATAGTGCATCAATAATACAATGGAATAAGCGAAAGTGGTCATTAATGCCGCAATTTTGGTTCAAAAGATTTTCTCGTCACTTAACAGCCTAAAATTTCATCCGCTGAAAGCTCTATATATTTTGCTTTATATTCTATTTCCAACGTATACTCCAATAAAATCACTGCCTTAGTAGGGGCTATCTCCTCCATATACACACATGATTATAAAGTATTTTATGAATTCTGAAAACATTGTAGGTTTACAGTAAAAAATTTAAATTAATTAAAAAAAAAATTGCAAATTGCAGTTTTAGGGCCATTATTACAACTTGCCGTTAAACTTGGGTTTAGTTAAAGGTACCTTTAGCTAAAGGGAACTGTAAAGACATCTTTGACTTATCTTCGTTATTAAAGTTTAAAGTTGTCGTTAAAGTAAAGTTAACTGTTTTCCAAAATAAAACTGCTTAATTAAACAATTTTTTTTTAAACACAGTGGCAACGAAGGACTTCTTTTTTTGTTGTTATATTTGCTCATTTTGTTTATATTTGAAGTTGCTATATTGAAAAAAACATATAATATGGCAAGTTCTAACTTAACTTTAACAGTTAAAGGTAGGATGATCCTCCCTTTAGCTTAACGCTCACTACTATCTTATTGGGTACCCGTTAAAATCCCTTTAGTTAACTACAAGTTGTAATAATGGCCCTAAAGGTAATATTGATATATAATTGTGTAACAAAGGTTATAACAGTATTACTCACTTATGTGACAGTATAATGTACAGTAAACCCTCCTATAACGCGGTACTCTCAGAACGCGGTTTCCATATAACGCGGGCTGTAATTGCGACAGCCCTCTTATAACGCGGTTTCCATATAACGCGGAGTCCTCCTATAACGCGGTACTCTTACTGCGCGGTTTCCATTCAATAACATCCCATAAGTTCCTTGCAGTCTTTTAGTTTAGTTTTTATTTAATTTTTTTTATCAGTCCTTATATCGACGCCTCCGTTCTATAACATTCTAAGTCGAAAAAGTGTGTTTTGAGTTATGAGCTCTCAAAGTTTTCACGCGCCATACGACTATATGTGTATTCTAAGTAGATTTTTCTCTATAACTTCGGAACGGATCGGCGCATCTTAACCAAATTTTGACATTATTTAAGTTAGAGAACGTAGAATTTAAAAATGCAAGAACATTAAAAACGTTCTAAGTGTATTTAGAACGTTATAGAATGGAGGCGTCGATATGAACTCTTTAATTCAATAAAAATCATTTATAATTTATCTTGGCTTTTGTATTTTTTGGTCTCCATATAACGCGGTACGAATGATGGGATTTGTACTAACTCTGAGTTTCTTATAGCGCGGTTTCCATACAACGCAGTAGACGGTTTCCATAGAACGCGCTACAAATTAGCTTGGTTTGTACGGTGAAATCCGAGTTTCTTATAGCGCGGTTTCCATATAACGCGGTACGCACTCACCGCGTTATAGGAGGGTTGACTGTATATGCTGAATAGGATTTTACAACGTCTGATCGTAATTCGAGAAGATGTGAGATGTCTTTGTTGGAGAATTTTGTGTTGTATTCAATAATGTTCAGCATTTTTAAACGATGGTGATGTTATAACGAAATAAAAAGTTGCTTAACTTTTCCATATAACTAACTTAACTTAAGTTTTATGAGTTTCTACTGGATTTGTTTTAATTTGTTTGATATGTGGTATCACGACTAGTACTATCTCCAAGATTTTTTAAAAAAAGCCTTATTTTTGTAATAACCTCGCAATTCAGAATGTTCAAACTTCAAAAAATAAAAAAGTGCACTTTCCAATTTTACCCTATCAAAACTCAAATCATATCAGTTCGTAAAATATAAACATACATATACAGTACCGGGCAAAAAAAAAAAAAAAAAAAATACAACTCTAAACCATATCATCTTCGGCTACATGTCTATCAAAATAACGGTAACCAATTCGTTTCTCTTTTTGTCTGTTTATTCGCTGAACTCGGGAAATTTAAATAGAGTGATTTCTGGTTTATTTGCAAGACGTCCTACAAAGAAACCGCTAATAACTAAGGCCAATAAAATCAGGCGCCATGATTTTGCGAAGCGGTATTAAAATTGGTCAAGTGAACAGTGGGCAGAAGTGCTGTGGAGTGATGAAAGTAAATTTAATCTTTTTGATTCTGATGGAATAAAATATATTCGAGTACCACCTAAGCAGATACATATGTCTATTCTCCCAGATATCAGCTACCAACAGTAAAACATGGCGTACTTTTCCGCACTGTTTTTTTTTTTTTTGAAAGAGGCGCACATAAAGATCAATCGGCTTGGCATTGCATTTTTTGCTCGGTACTGCATGTACATGTAAGTATATTGTTTCAAATCTCCACTTTCCAAAAAGTTTGAGTTATCAACAAAAATGTTTGTGTTATTAATAAATTTGTGTGAAAAGTAAAAAACGTTTTTTTTAACAAAAAATACTCAACTAAAAAAAAAATACAGAAAGAAGTACTTCAGTTAATATCACAAACAGCGTTGCCATTTGCCAAGTTTTCCCTTTTTTCCAAGTTTTTTGAGATGCAAAAAAGTTTTCATTAAATTTGTTTTCTAACAAAACAAGTTTTTTTGACGAAATTAAATTGAAAATTTTTTTTTAATAAAATCAATAATAATAACATGAAATATTTACATTTTTAAATAAAATATTGTGTATTTTATTAGTCCCGGGTAAAAGAAGCAAGAAACACCAACAGAGGGCACCGGGCTCCGGTGTTTCCTTTACAAATATTGGTATTTTTTAGAAAACAAGTTTTTTTTGTGTAAAAAAGTTTTCTTTCCCAGAAATACAAAGTTTTAAAAAAATGACTGGCAACGCTGATCACAAATAAACATCACCACTTTAATTTCCATTTAAGACTCTACACGGTAGCACTTAAATGGTATGTATCCAGAACTTAGGAGATAATTATCTCCTGTAAATTTTTTAATATTCAGGCATTCAAATGTTTTTTACATACTACATACTTATACTCACATTCAATGTTTATAAATGTATAATTATAACTACAAAACGATCTTTCTAACCAGACAAGAAGCAGCAGCTACCATTTATTTAAAAACAAAAATAAATAGCAACAATGTTAGAATTGTAAATGTTTATGACCCCCAAAGGTTATAATGTTTTTATTCGCCTAATAATGTTAAGGATGTATTTAATTAATTGCCAATTGTTTTAAATGACATCGCCAGTAGTCAACAACGAATATGTATCAAAATACACAAATACAAAATATATTATTTTCACAGATGTTGCGGATAGAACAACAAATCCAATTTTGCAAACAATAAATGTGCATACACGCTCTCGAATATACATACACACATTGTCTTTCATTCATTATACAGTGAAGTCGCGAAAACGTGAATATCCAGAAACATGAACACTTTTACTTTTACTTTGACTATTTTAAAACATGAACAAATGTTGAAAGCTCTAAAACGTGCACTTAAATTTTTAAGTAATTTTTTTAATTAATATTCTCCCCTATCATTGTTATTTACGATAAACACTTTGTTTTGCCTTAATTATTCATAAATTTAGTTTTAAGTCGAACTTACTATATACATGTTTTCAAAACAACCGACATTTTTAACGCTAAAGGAAGGAAGCAGAAATTTTAGGGCGATTATTACAACTTGCCGTTAAACTTGGGTTTAGTTAAAGTTACCTTTAGCTAAAGGGAACTGTAAAGTTACCTTTAACTTATTTTCTTTATTACAACATACATATAAAATAGAGTGAACTGTTTTCAAAAAAACCGACATTTTTAACGCTAAAGGAAGGAAGCAGATATTTTAGGGCGATTATTACAACTTGCCGTTAAACTTGGGTTTAGTTAAAGGTACCTTTAGCTAAAGGAAACTGTAAAGTTACCTTTAACTTATTTTCTTTATTACAACATACATATAAAATAGAGTTAACTGTTTTCAAAAAAAAAAATGGCAGTGCCGGAACAATGTCGAGCCGTTTTACCAAGTTTTTGTTTTAAACGCAGTGGCAGCAAAGGCCTCTTTTTGTTGTTGTTGTGTTTCCTCATTTTATTTATATCAAATGATGATACCAAAAAATTGATCTTATCAAATAGGTTTTTCTTAATCGCGTAAGGCGGTGTTCCATAATTTATGTATATGTAAGGGTATCTTAATATAAGTTCTTATAATTTAGTGGTTATTAAATAATTTTTGCCGTAGCTTCAACTTGAAGGAGAATAAATTTTCAAGTGGGAAATTTCTCAAAGTAAGAAACTTAGATAAGAAGTCGCCGTAGTCCAGTGTACACACACAACATGTGAGGTGTTGAGAAGATAGGCCGTAATCCTGACAGTAATGGTTGTAATGGCCAATTAAGTGTTTATGTAAGAAACTACAGGAATAATTAGTAGAAGGAATGGAACCATTAACAGAATGATACTGAAAATAAAAAAATCAATCGAAAACATCAATATCCTTTGCAAAAATTTGTTCACGTTTCTGCGAGTTCACTGTATATGGAAAGTTAATTTGATGACTTCGATTTACATCATCATTATTAAAGGCCATTCAGTTAATTATAACGACAAGAAGAAAAATGCAGTAAATAAAATGAAACATTACAAAACAACAATAATACAAACAAAACAAAATAAAAAAAAAAAAAAAATACAAATAAACAGAACATAGAAAAACATATCATAGCTGTCATCAAATATTCGACCGAAAAACTGTATAGATTTGTTAGTATGTCATTGATAAATTGTCCATGAAATTCATTCAACCATTCATGCAATCACACACAGAAAATAAAATAAAATGAAAAAACTGAAAAGGGAAAAGGGAAAAGAAGTAGTATGTATTGATATATTTTAGGGTAATTTTATAATGATGTACAAAAATTATGTAGTTATATTAGGGTGGTACTTAACATCCATTCACAAGTACATTTTAGGGTAGTAAACAAAATAATTGAGTTTGTATACAAAATAAATATTTGTTTCTGTACTGGCATACGTTATTGAGTTATTAAGAATAGTTTTAATAAAGTTCTCTGTATCGAAACACACTCTACTCTCTTATGATAATTTTAATTGGCAGAATTAATTTTGGCTACACAGCGTAAATTAAAAAAAATTCTTCCGTAATTAACGAAATCTTTACATAACCTACGAAAAGGAAAATTACATCCATAGTTCGTTCTATAGAAATCTAAAGAAAGAGGGCGAAAGTGCCGTGAAAATCTTGCAGGAATACTGAAATTCAGGTTACAAAGCAAAAACTCAGAATCGATATCACCTTTAAGCAGATTAAAAACAAAACAAACACCTAAAACAGTTCTTCTACGTTCCAAAGTTGGAAGTTTTATCAAACCTAATCTATCCTCATATGGCGGAAATCCATTGGCATAATCCCATCCTAAGCCACGTAAACAGAATAATAAAAACTGCCTCTGCACAGACTCTATTGAATCACTATGACAACGATAGTATGGATTCCAAACAATAGACGCATACTCCAAAATAGGTCTAACAAGTGAAATGTATAGCAGTCTAGTTATATAAGGATCAATGAATTCCCTAGCCCATCTTTTCACAAAACCGAGAACAGCCCGAGCCTTGCCAATCGTCATACTAATATGATCAACAAAAAAGAGTTTCATATCCAATAATACTCCCAAATCAAGAAATGTAGATACAGTCTCCAAAGGGCAAGAATTAATCACATAAGTGGGCGAAATCACACCACCGCAAGAGAAAACCATGCATTTGCATTTTTTTAAGTTAAGATCCATTAAATTAACTCTGCACCAAGTTACAAACAAATTAATATTCCGCTGAAGAACAGCCTGACCATGATTATCATCAAAAGTATAAAATAATTTAACGTCATCAGCATTCATTAGAATATTACAATCAGAAATAGCACAAGGAAGATCATTAAGAAACAATAAAAATAGTAAAGGACCCAAATGGCTACCCTGCGGAACACCAGAAGTAACATATACAGTCTTAGACAATACATTCCTAAACAATACCCTCTGAGTCCTAAGGGAGAGGTAGGAGTCTAGCCAACCATGAATAATATCGGGAGTACCGATTAATGACAGTTTAAGAAGAAGTTTTTAAACAAAAATAAATATTTTCGACTTCATGCTAATTAGTGAAAGAAAGTTTTAGTTAATATTTACTTAGTTTTAATTAAATAGTCGTTAGCAAAATATACTGCATCAAATTAATGAGGATTATACTAATGAAATAGCCGATTCAAAAGAAATTTTAAAAGCTTAACATAACTTCGGATGAATTGCTTATACTTTTTCTAAAAAATGTGTATATTTTGCTATAAATATATACATATACATGTATCACATACATATACCTCACTTTGCGTCGTGGTTACGTTCCAAAAAAAAAACACGACGCAAATTGAAACGACGCATAGTGAATTATGATTTTCTATAGCAAATCATGTAAAGATCGAAGATAGGTTCCAGGGTTTCGAAAATATTACTTTTTAAAAAGAAAATTCAACAAAGTAAACATTTAAAAAATAAAAATAATTAAAAATTTTCTTACATACATACCAAAAACAAAGAAAAAAATTGTAAATTCAATTAAAATTAAATAAAAAATTCATTTAATTCATTTAGAAAAAAAGGAAATTTCGAAAAATTAAAAAAAAAAAAATTTAAATCTCGAACCCAAAACAACGCAACTGCGAAAATCTAACGACGCACAGTGGAAATTAGAACTAATTCAGCAGCGACGCAAAGCGAGGTATGGTTGTACATATGTATATTTATAAAAATATTTGAGAAATAATAAATGGATATGTGTTATGTATTAGATATATATTATCTATTTAGGATTTTACGTCAGTTAAGAGATACGATAACTATACCAATCCATGGTACCAAATCATGGTATTATGTACCTCTAGGACGGTTCATATGTTTTGGAAAGATATTTCTGAGATTATACTACATCCGCAGTTGTTACATCAGCTTTGTATAATTTTGTTGCGATACTTCGTTTGGTATTACTTCAGTATTAGTATCACTTAGTTAGTATTGAAGTCGCCGTAGCCCCAGTAGGTAGTGTGTTCCCCACGTCAGACATTAAAACGAAATATGAAAACGTATTTCTTCGGCGACTTCCTCTCAGCAGATTTCTGGCAAAAACTCTGAGAGTAAAATTGCCATGAAAAGTTTCTCAAAAATCTGTGGTTCGGAGTCGACTTTAAACTGTAGGTCCCTCCACTCATGTACAAAATTAACACACACATCATAAGTCCATAATCCTGACCGAAGGGTTGTAACGTAATTATGTATGTATTTAAACATTAAAAAAACAAAACTACATAATTTAAAATTTTATTACACGCATACATACAAAAAACAAAAAAAGAATTGTAAATTCAATTAAAATTAAATGAAAAATTCACCTAATTTGTTACATACTAATTGAATCTGAACTCTAAAATTAGTCCGCAAGTTTTGATAGCATGGCGCAATTAGAAACAAAAGTTGTGCCATCCTTTAGGAAAAAAAAGGAAATTAAAAAAAAAAAAATTAAAAACTCGAACCCAAAACAACGCAACTTCGAAAATCTAACGACGCACCGTGAAAATTTTGTACTAAGCAGAGACGCAACTTCGAAAAAACGAAAAAAATAGAATTAATTATTTTCTTGTTTTTTATTTAAATCCATTATTTTTAACTTCAACTGATAACACTAGGCTATCAATTTTATTCACGATATTTATTAGCAAAGTTGTTAAATACCACTATACTTATCACGCACTTTTTAATACAATTCTCGGTTATTAATCATTGCACTCACATTTTATCACTGACTGACTATTCATAACCGACTGGCAGCATTGCATGTTTGCTTTATTTATATTGCCATATTTCAGATCTGCAGAAAGACATTGGATTGGGAATCGGAGCTGTCTTGATGAGGGCCAAAAGAAGGATTGTTGTCTCCATTTTTGTGGTCTTTGGTCATTGACGATTTAAACGAAACTGCAAGTTCAACGAGGTAGTTGGACCATGTTGTGGCTCATATCATATATCAGACTGGTATCATTCTAGGACAATAGCTGTATACACTAGCAAAACGGTAATACGTAGACTCATTTAAGGTTACTTTAAAGAGAAACCTGTCGCTATAAGCAGTAGCTATAGACAATCTTGTCTGAAACGTTACTGTTCTGACACAAAGTACCACTTTTGACCCTTTTTATGAGGCTTTTATCATTTTAACGAAATATATGCCACTTTCTTGACAAGCAGCAAAATTTCGAAATTCCTCACGAAAGTTCAAAGTACACTTAAACTTTTACTAATTCTAAAAAATTCAATTATGTATTCCAAAATATTTTCCCACACAGACACTGGGTAAAATATTATTAGTACCTGCATCTGATTACACTACATAAATGTGAAAAAATTTCTTGAATTCGGATTCTTGTTTAATTGCAGATACCATATTTAGGGTCATTATTACAACTTGCCGTTAACTAAAGGAAGGATCCTAACGGGCAGATAAATTATTTTTCATTATTATAAGTGGACAATAAGGTAGAAGTGAGCGTTAAGCTAAAGGGAAGATCATCCTACTGGTAACTTTTAAAGTTAAGGTTATATTTGAAATTGCCATATCGACGCCTCCGTTCTAAATATAACATTCTAAGTCGAAAAAGTGTGTTTTGAGTTATGAGCTCTCCAAGTTTTCAAGCGACTATACGACTATATGTGTTTGTATTCTAAGTAGATTTTTCTCTATAACTTCGGAACGGATCGGCGTATCTTAACCAAATTTTGACAGTATTTAAGTTAGAGAACGTAGAATTAAAAAATGCAAGAACACTAAAAACTTTCTAAGTACACTTAGAACGTTAAAGAATGGAGGCGTCGATGTTATATTTTATTTTCAATGCGGCAACTGCAAATACAGTCGGGCCTCGATTATCCGTGATGGTCGGGACCAAAAGTATTACGATTTTCACGGTTAATCGAATAACAATTTTAATTATACAGTTTTGTACATACATATATTTACATTAAAAAAATTAATTCAAGAATTTTATGTACATTTTTAAATTAAATAAATTTAAAATGTTAAATGAAATTTTCTACTGAAAACATGAGGCAAAAAAAGGACATTAATCAAAAAAATAAAAAAATACAACTTCTCAAAAAAAAGTCGTGTAAAGTTGTTTGTCTAATATTTTTCAATTTGTAATTTTCTTTTATACATAATGTTACAAATTTCAAAATTAAACTAATCACTTGTAAATGCAAAGAAGCCCGTCGTTGTCTCTGCGTCTAAATAAAACTTGTTTAATTTGAGCAGTGTTATCGACATTGCTCCGCCACTGCCATATTTTTGAGAACAGTTAACTTTATATTATCTTTAAGTTGTAATAACGAAAATAAGTTTAGTTGGGTTTAGTTAAAGGTAACTTTACAGTGCTCTTTAGCTAAACTGGGGTTTAGTTAAAGGTAACTTTACAGTGCCCTTTAGCTAAAGGTACCTTTAACTAAACTCAAGTTTAACGGCAAGTTGTAATAATGGCCCTTAGTTATATTTTAGTAAATTAATACAAAAACTTTAATTGGAACGTTTCAATTTTGGGTGGAAATAAATTGTTCGAAAATTTAAAGAATTATCTCTTTTTAATAATTTATTACAAATATTTTCTAATGGTTAAACTCCTATAAAGTATGGAGTAAAATTACACGAAATAACATACAATTTCATTATTATAAAGTACGGGTGGAAAGCATAAATGTTACGCTCAATGCTCAATTATCATTAAAGATGCATTTGCTTACTGTTTTTATTAAAGGTATTTACTGTTGTTAACTCGTTGTTGTGTTGTGTATACAAATACAATACTATGTATTATATTGAGCTCTTGTAATATTCTTGATAAGTATTTATTAATAATTTACATAATTTGATTTTTATTGCTCATAAAATGTGACTTTAAAACTCCCTTTTCCTCCTCAAAGACATAAACACTTTAATCAGCTTTAATCTCGTAAATATTGCTTCATCATTGCTAATATTTTGTTTCAACACATGAAAGACGAACAACTTTAAAATCTATATGAATAGATAGATGGATGAATGAATGAGTAAGATTTTTTTCATTTTTTGGTTAACATGACGACGATGTGTTTTTCGTTAACACAATTATGGGATTAATAATACCATAGTGATAAATATTTACCTCGTTTGAGAATTTCTTCGCGTGTTATTTGGCCGGTTAATGTGGCGCTGGCAGGTGTTGGAGGTAGGGCTAAGTGAGCAGTTGTTGTATTGCCAGGATACCACGCCCAACCACCAGATTGTCCGTTAAACATTCGTAACTTTTCATATACCGATTCACTCTGTTGCTGTGCTTGTTGCTCTTTTTGTGACGCCAGGTTTCTTAAAACGCGGTTGATTGATGACACCTGCAAAATATTGGTGAATGAGATTTTTATTATTTTTTAATATTTTTGAATAATATATGTACATTCATACATACATACATATTTATAATAGTTAAACTTATATTTATGTCATTTAATATATATATATACATAAACATTTTTAAGCAATATACATATACATATATATGTACATGTATGTATGAACATGTAACACCTGATAATTAAGAATTGCGTAAATGAATTACAATTAAAATTTTAAATAAGAACCTTCCCTTAAATAAGAGCTTCAAAGATGAATAACCGTTTTTTTTTCATTTCTGTTGCTTAACCATCGGTAAGTATTTCAGTGAAGAGTTTTGATTCTTAAAATTCTATACCACAAAGGAACATTTTAAGATGGAACATAATAAGCCAAAAGTGTACAAAAAATTGAGCGGTTTCTTTTAACCGTTTGTGTTTGTAAAGTGTTCTCATTAAATCAAACGAAAAATCTAAAAAATATTCGAGTAATTCATTTGGCCACATAAGTGATGTGGGTGGTATCTACATGTGTTTTAAGCCATTAATCATTTACATATAAATTGTCACTTTTATGTATTAATAGCACAATGTAAAACACTCGTCGGCACGTGTCACCGCGTGTTGAACACATCGCAACGATTGAAATGTACAATTCCTGATCGTTATATGCTTTCAACAGCAGCAACGAAAGCAGGACATTTGAGAGCCTTTAACCTTACAACAATAAAAAAAAATGAACAATATTGAGATGTAGTACTTCAAAGAACATCAAAGGAAACATAAAATTTTTTTCAGATAACTTTGTGTCGGTTGGTGGAACAGTAATTCAAATAAAGAAAAGCTTTCATACACAATAACTGAAAGATACGCATTCCATGAATGTACATGCATATGTACATACATACATACATACATATGTAAATAAATTTAAATAGTATATACATCAATAAATGTACAAACGTACATATTGCATATAGTGAGTCCCACATTTAAAAGATTCCTTCTATTGTTCAGGTTTCTTATAAGATATTACTTTAACCGATTAGGTTCCATTTGAAGATCTACATACTTTTCTCTTAGGAAATTTTAGAAAATTCCTCATTGATATATCTTATTATTGTCGTTGTGTAATTTTTCTTACATAAGCCATTATTGATACATACCTACATAATTGACCATTACAACCCTTCAGTCAAGATTACGGCCTAGCTTCTCATACCACTCGTGTTGTGTGCGGTAATTTTTATACATGAGTGGCGGGACCTACAGTTTAAAGTCGACTTCGAACGATAGATTTTTTGAGAAGCTTTTCATGGAAATTTTTCTTGCTCTCAGAGTTTTTGCCAGACATCTGCTGAGAGGAAGTCGTCGAAGAAATATTTTTTTTCATATTTCATTCTGATCTCTGACCTGGTGTTTGAACCGCGGCCTTTCGTCTAATAAGCCAACACACTACCTACTACTATACGGCGACTTCTAATCCATTATTCAGTGTTTCATAGTTATGAGGCCAATTTTTTTAATTTGATACAGATTATGTTCTTGGTATTAAATTTTTTCCATTGTCATCAAATTTCACTTTTTAGTGAAGAAATGTTATCAAATTGGGATTTATTTACGAAAGCAACCTTATACCATTGGATTGACATCTGTGGAACATGCTGGCCAATCCATTTCTTTAACAATATTTAATACAAAGCAATTTGTTCTGTAAGAACTGTTTTTATTTTTCTTAAAATTATAATTTTTTTTAATCTTAATCAGTGTTGATCAGTCATTTTAAAAATACCGCAGTACCCCGTCAGGCTTTCAGTATCTTTTTATTATTAAATATTTTATGCCTTAGGCTTTTTATTTTATTTTTTTGTTTTAAAAAATATTAACGCATTAGCAACGTATTGCTAAAGGTAGAATTAATCCTCAGCCGCGATTAGCCAAACGTACACGAAACACATGTCCGTTTTGAGATTATGAAAAGCAATGAGAACACTTGCCGTACCGTAATGTAATTTCGTTGCTCTTCATGTGGTACAAGCGAACGCCGACGTTTGATTAAATGGGACGTCTACGTTTTGTTAGAATCAACAGTTTTTGTTCTGTTCCATACCGTACATGTATTAAATATAAATAAATACATAAATAGTCTAGTAGGTAATGTGCTAGCCTACTAGACGTTAGCCCACGATTCAAACCCCATGTCAGATATTTCCAACAAAACGTAAAATGAAGAAAATATTCCTTCTATCAAAAACTCTGAGAGTAAGTAAATTTACAGTGAAAAAGTTTCTCAAAAATCTGTCGTGCAGGGTCGACTTTAACACGTTAATCGCCACGACAATATCAGAAAAATTTTCACATGGGCCATGACAACTTTATTAAACTTAATATATCACACAAAAATTTGTTTTTTGCTAAAATTCGCTGAAAAACACAATTTTTATGTCACACATATATGACATGACCCTATATTAGACATATATGTCTGACATGGCGATTTGATAGAAGGCCACGTCAATCACAAATGTCCGACGCAAACGACTCTGTGGTCAAAACAACAGGTTAATACTTGTTGTATCTTGTTTGGATGCGTCAGACATATAAGACTGACGCGGCTTGTCGAGAAAAATATATGTCTGACATGGCTCATGTAAAACTTCTTAGCGTCAGACACATATGACTAACATGGCGATTAACTTGTTAAACTGTCGGTCCCGCCTCTCATATTTAAAAATATATATAATATGTATACACATATATAATTAACACTTAATTCTGACTGAAGGGTTGTAATGACCATTTATGTACGTATGTATTTTTAACAAAAGTACCTTTTGATGCGAAAAAGTACTCTTTCAGTTATAGTTCAGTACCATTTTAAAATTTCAATTTTGCAACACTGATCTTAATACATAAGATTTGTTTTGTAGATCGTTACTTTTTTATTTTGTTTTATAGTGTTTTTACACCTAAAGTTAAAACCTGATTCTAGCATTAAAACCATAATCAGCTGATTTTGCGTTCACAATGCAAATTTTCTTAAATCTGGTTTTAACTTTCATACATTTATGACTGTGCAACAGCTGTTTTTGCTTAAGAAAAAATAAAAAATATGAAAAATCAAGAAATAATATTATTATTATTAATATTATTGTTATAATATTATTATTTATTATTGTTGCAGCATTCATTATTTAAAATTTTACATTTTTATACAACCGGCTTTCTGTATTTTACATTTGTTTTGTTTTTATTTTGTTTTTATCAGCTGTTTTCAACATTTCAGAGCTGCTAGCTCTGATTTAGTACATAAAACAAGGTTGTATTTCATAAAATCAACTTAAAACCAATTCAGAAAAGGTTTTAAGTTGGTTTTAACACAATAATTTTGTGTGGTAAAAACAGGTTTTATTTTTGGTTTTAACGTTAAAACCAACTTTTACGTTAAAACCAGTCGGTGTGAAAACACTATTAGCCTCTGTCTATCAGCAACATGGTGCTAACAGTAGTAAACAGTAGCAATTTAATTGTATATACATTTAGTACTAATTTTTTAATATTGTCTCCCAATTAATTTGCTCTTCGTTATAATTACTATTTTTTATTGTTTATTTATTGTTTTTGTAGCTCCAAGAGATCGCACTCAATTTTTATTTATTTATTGCCTAGCTTGTTGTAAACAGTTTGAGAGTAACAATGCAATTGATGTTATTAATAGAAGTGCCTTTTAATGTCTCTTTATCATGCACCTTCAGTAACTATGTATTTTCGATAAACAGGTTTGTTCGCTTTTACTATTGGAGAGTTTTACTTAACTTTACATTTGGTATTTACTCGACTTTACTTATGATTTCCATTTATTATAACTTACATAGTAATTTTTGGAAAGATTCAATTGAGGATTTTCTTTATCTCTTTTTTATTATTATTTGTCTTTAATTATTGTAATCTATCACTGATTTCATTAATAAAAAACCATATGCCTTATATTATGTTTAGACATGCACTTTTATTGAGTCAATATTCGGTTATTTGATAACAATATTTAAAATGTTCAGACATAATATAAGCAATATTCATTTGACAGCTGCTAAACAAATTAGCTGGTTGTTTCAACAACATTGTTTTTAATTTACATATTTATTGCGCAATAATTAATTGAAACTTTATATGAAATATTGATCTCAATAATGGCGCTTATTGCGATTTACGCAATAAAAGTGCATGTCTGAACATAGTATTATTGTGCATTTAGTCACTTCTATTTGTTGTCACACACTTAATCGAACAACTCAGCTCAATTTGTGGTTAAATGAATTTAAATTGAAAAGCATGTCACCTGATCGGGGACCAATTAAACCTCTACGGGTTCTTTTGAATTATTAAAAAAGGGCTCCGTCTTAGCACAAAGAAAATTGTTTTGATTTTATATTTTAAGTTAATTTATTTGATTTTGAGTATGTAATTAGTTTTAAGTTTAAAGTTATAAATATTTTTCTAGATATGAGTGACTAATAAAATAAAAACTAAAAATCTTTACAGAACAAGAATAATGATAACAAGAAAAGGAAACAATCGTAATGCTAACAGAAATATTGTAATTGTGAATTATAGTTCTGAGAGTGAATAAAGTGAAAAGGATTAATAAAAGATAAAGGAAATAAATTCGGGAATAATAATAAGATAATAAGAAATATTTCTAAAGTTGTATTACGTAAATTATATACAGTTTCCTCTAGTTTAACAAGTATTTTAAATCGGTGCTAAACAACTGGTAAATGATACGGACTATAAGACCGATGTATACGTATAAGAACTTTCCATATGCGCTGCCAGGTCGTCACAATCGGTGGAACCAAAATTGTGAGTGACTGACAGTGATAATCTCAATTCTAGGAAAATCTAAAAAATACGGATTAATATCTCTTTTCTGGTGTCCATTTCAACGAGATTCAAACAATATTGGGTTAAGCAATCAAAAACACAGAGTATAGTGTTAGTTATTCTCACATATACAACGCAATACCTATAAAAATAAAAAGATTCTCTTTCGCTGTCCACTTCAAATAATTCACGCGAGGAATGTAATAAAAACCGGTGTACCCATTAAAATTCTCTGGATTTTTATTTGTTGATACATACATACATAATTGGCCATCACACCCTTCAGTCAGGATTACGGCCTAGCTTCTCAACACCACTCATGTTGTCTAAGTTAATTTTAGACATTTAGTCGACTCCAAACAACAGCTTTTTGAGAAACTTTTCAACTTTTTGCCAAAAATCTGCTGAGAGGAAGCCGCCAAAGTTTGATGTTTGACCTGGGATTTGAACCGTGGCCTTGCGTCGACACACTACCTACTAGACAAAGGCGACTTCCAAAATAATTTCCACAATTATTATTTTTTTTGCAGTCAGTTTTGCAGTTGGTTAAAGACTATTTTTATATGTATATTCCCAGGGCTTCTACAAAGTTGTCCCTCTACATATTATATTCCTTTATATTCTAATTTTGTTTCATTTCATAAATTGTTGTAAGATTGCTCTACGACATATGTACATGTACTCTGACTTAAGTCAGTGCTTTACATGTGATGCTACGTAATGTATAAGTTATCCATTTCCATTTGCGTAGTGCTACTTATTTCACTATTTCTTCTACTTTAGATAACAACAATAGTGTTGTGTTATTACCACGTTTGATCGAAAGATACGGCATATAATTCGGAGATATGTATATATTCACGAAGATCTGAAGCCTTTGTGCTCGGTGTTTGTCTTGTCAACTCTCGCATACATAAATCAGAACAGACTTTACGTTAATCTAGTTGTGTATAGTTTGTGGGACTGGTCTTCATCCGCTCTTCCATTAATAAGCATCAGATTTTGCTCCAGACTGTCATCGTTTATTTGCGCGTCTTGTGTTTTTTCGATATTTGTTTTAAGGTCTACTCTTTTAATCATTTCGATCGGGCTACTTACCTTTGACTACATATTACTGTTCACTGTGTGACAATATGCAAATTCCATATGAAAGTCTAAGCCTTATAGCTGGTTATTGAGATACCAGACAGTACCAATTATTGTTCTTAAAATTTTACACTTGACTTCGCACAAGACATCTTTAAAGAGTTGTGATGCGAAGAAGAATCTTATTTTATCCTAAAGTTTGTTGTAAATTGTTGACTGGTCGTACCATTGTAACGAATTTAAAGAATTAATTTGACCGTTACTCATATTGGCTTTAGATTTCCTAAAATTAACAAAAATTAAGTTGACGCCATATGACCAAGCCAGCTAGCATTTGGAAGATTAGAGTATTTTTAGTAATCAAAAACTTATTAGTCAGTTACATGATTAAAAGAGGACTCAAAACTGATTCGCGCCAATGAGTAAAATGAGTTCGATTTAAAATACAGTAGTTTTGATTTAGCTGCCTTTTATTTACGTGCGCCTGCACAAAAATTTTGTGCGTGCTTTGAGAGAGTAATCTATAATTAAAGCAAAAAATTTAATTTAGCTGCATTTTTGGCTTATCTGCACACAAATTCTTGCAAAAGTTAGTTGTGCAGGTAAGTCAAAACTACTGTACAATAAAAAATTGTATAGGAATCGGAAAATAATCATCCAGACATTTAAAATGTGACTATTATTTCCGTTATTTATTATTAATTCTACTTATACTGAAGATTGAAAAACGCTTAATCAAAAACAGACTTTTTAAACACTGCATTTTTTACGCCCTCTCTATATAAGTTTTCATTTATGTAAAAGATGGCTATGAAATAAAGTACAATTTTTTTTTAAATAGAAATTTTCCTTTGTTTTTTAACGAAAAAAATTGTTTTTTTAAATGAACTTTGATGTCTGATGTACATACATTACGAATATAAACTTAATAATCTTTCTTTGTTACTTAACGTTCATACGAATGTGATTTTTTTAATCGCGGCAGTGTAAACGTATGACTCAGAAAACCGACTAAAAACACTTGAATAGAGTAAAATTCAATTAGAAATACGGCTAATAAATGCCTCAAATTATAATCATAAATAACGTAAAAAGGAGTCCAAATTAATACAAACATGACTGATAAATGACATTAAAAGGACTCCTAAACATACTGACAAATTACTCATAAAAGACTCGTATGTGATTAAAGGATGACAGAAAGACGACTCGAAAAAGAATCATAAACGAAGGTAAATAAGCCCAATAAATGATCAGAAAGCGATTCGAAAATGATTATAACACTACTAGAAAAAGGATCGAAAATTACTCTAAACTAATGTAGAAAATTACTTTTTAAGAAGAGTGGCGGGTAGTCACTTTTTCTTCCGACAAAAGTATCTTTTATAATCAGAAAATGAGCGCATATTCTAGACTCGAATTTGATTAAAAATTTCCAAAAATGCTGGCTGAGAATTATTATATAATCACACGGAGTGTTTTGGTGTGACCTATGCAGAAGTGGGGTGATAGTAAGTTTGATTCACTGTAATCGATTGTTAACTACTATAGAAATGACTTTACTATAATTTAGTTCAACAGCAAGGTTAATAACTCGCCAATTGTCACAAAACGTTAAGTTTCACTTTTGAGACAGCTTTATGATTTCTTTTTCTGTTCACGCTTTTGAGTCGCTTACGAGTTTTTTTAATGCTCAGGTTATTTGTAGATATTTCATCTGCATTATTTAGTACACCAAAGTGGAATATTTTCAATCACATATCACTCAAATAACTTTCCATTTGTGTCAATATTTTTTGTCAATAATTAAAAAATTTCATGACTATTTATAAACAAAATACATTTATAAACAAAATTTCATAATTTTTGAAACTAAATAATGATTTCACAAATAAATTGGCGATGAATTACATTTAAAATCTTGAATGTTAAAAATTTTGCATTTTCTCCAAAATTAATTGAACAAATATCTGAGAACAAATAGCCGTTTTATAACACGTTATATATGTACATATATTTTGTACTCCTTTTTTTAGATCGACTCATAATAAGGGAAATTTCTTGGTGTTTATTGAATGACGGCATATGTAACGCAAAGCCACATTCTTACGGTTGGGTGGGATAATACAATTAAATTCATTGTACAACATTATATTTACTCGATGAAAACCCAGCTTACTTTATAAAGTTAGTCCAAATAAAAAAGGAATCAATCATAAACACACATTCATTCATTCATTCATTCATTCATTCATTCAGCTGTACGGTTCTAACAAATGCAAACAAAATGAATTGGTTAGCTTAAAGGGTACGAGAACAGAAACGATTTTTATATGATATTTACTCACGTATCTGGTCGTTGCCATTAATGATTCTCTGGATTTAACATACGCATCCATGTGTAAACGTATGTATGTATGTATGTATGTAAAGAAAATATCAATTTTAACTTTCCTATTGATTTAAAAAAAAAAAAAAAAACAGTAAAAAACAGAATTATACCCTTATAGCCGAAACGATTTTGTTGGTCCAAGAAAGTAACGAAAGAGCCAACAAATAAAAATGGAAAGGGCAAGCGAACGAACAAATGAATGAACGAGCAACTTTAATTAAGTCTGTCAAATAATAAAATTTCACAAATTAGTTGTTTAATTTTCATTAGGAATATCACAAATTTTCTCAAACAAATTTACAGTACAGTGCGTTTACGAAAATCATCCCCGGTTTACAGAGATACTTTCACTCTTGTAACAAAAAAACACACAAAATAAACGTACACACACACTCGCTGGCACAAATCTTTGCTCGCTACACAAAATCTTTCGATTCATTCTTATAGTTATTGCCATCATGACTAGAAAACAATAGAGAAAATTGCATAACATATGGCATTAAACCGTATTTAACTTTAATGCTCTTACCATACCCATTGTATGTAATGTAACTGAAAAACTTTTGAGTGTGTATTTCGCATACAAGCGACAGCTACTATCAAAATAATAGCACAAAGACGAGGTGTTACAAGTCATTCAGAATTGTTTTTGCAAATGTTGATTTTATTAAACTTACATATATTATATATGCCTTATATATGTATATGTATACTCGTATATCAACAAATTACTATTCAACAGAAAATAAGTTTAATGAAATATAAAGAGAATGAATGACACCACTTGCTTATGTGTTGTTTCATATCAACATACATATATACATAATTGGCCATTACAACCCTTCAGTCAGGATTTCGGCCTAGCTTCTCTCACACCACTCATGTTGTCTGAGTTAATTTTTTATACTTGAGTGGCGGAACCTGCAGTTTAACGTCGACTCTGAACGACAGATTTTTGAGAATTAGTCCATGGCAGGTTTATTTACTTTCAGAGTTTTTGCCAGAAATCTGCAGAAAGGAAATCGCCGAAGAAATATTTTTTTTTTCATATATATTTCGTTTTGATGTCTGACCTGGGGTACGAACCCGGGCTAACACACTATCTACTAGACTACGGCGACTACTATCACAATATGTCACATAATTTAACAATAAAAAAAATCGAATGGACCAAGTTTCCAATTAGGATTGACTGCTAAAGCCAAACCATTTCTGAAGCGAATTCATAAATCGTAAACAAAACGGCAGCAACTGAAAGATCTTGACTCAGAAGTTCTTATGCATTCACCGTATAGTCTGAATCTTGTAACTTAAGTTTACTGTTTGGTACGATTTATCCATACTATGAGCTTGGTAGACTAGTAGATATGGGCAATTCACACAACTTTGTATCGTGTATGTTGTATTGTATACATTTGTTTCTTTGTGAACGCTCAATGCTATGCTGTATTGTGTATTTCGTGGCATTCAAACAATTTGATAGCCCGAAACCAACACAACTTTTTAAAAACATATACACATTTGTTTCATTCACACAATTGGATAGCACGAAACCAATACAACTTTTAAAAACATATGGAAAAAATATGTATAAGTGTATCGGATTTTTATATGAAAATTATCAACAACAATCATACACTGTTGTATGTTCTTCCAACAATACAATGAATACAACTATACGACGGCTTGTATGAATTGACCAATAGTGTGCTGGCTCGTTACACGAAAATCCGAGGTTCAACTCCTACTTTAGATATCTCGACTGAAACAAAATATGAAATATCGGCGACTTCCTCTCAGCAGTCTTCATACAAGGCTCTCAAAAATTTGTCTTTCGAAATCGGCTTTAAACTGTTGGTCCCACCACCCACGGATAAAACCAACAGATAACATGGGTAGTGTCAAAAGCTAGGTCGTAACTCTAACAAACGGGTTGTAACGAGCAATTGAGTAAGTAAGTAATAAGGTTGAACATATTACTATGATCTTAAAAAGGACTGTTTTGCATAATTTAGGAAAAATAAAGCAATACTGTAGTGATCAGTTTAGTCGACACCAGAGATCAGCAGTGAATCGTTTATTCGCTACTCATTAGTATTCATGAAATTTTGAATATGAATGAGTCAAAACTATTGAAATTCACCTACTCTAATTCATTCGTACTCACTACAACATTGATTTATAAGTACAGGTTGCAATGAGTATGAGTACAACGTCGACATCAAACTCATAACAATCGAAATATGTTTGATTCATACGCATACTCATTCAGATTCATAAATTTAGAAAAATACTTATAATACTCATAAATGATTCGAATCATTCATCAAAATTTACAGTCTTAGTTATTGTTGCATGTACAAAAAAAGAAAAAGACAAAGAAGGCAAGCAAAGCAAACACACAACCTTCTAGTGAGTATTGTAGTGTTCGTACGCGAATCATACTTATTTTGTGATTCTTGTAAATGTTGAGCAAATGAGAGTCGAAATCAACAACATCACGCGTATTGTTAACTATGAATACGATGAGTACTTCAAACTTTGAATATGAGTATTATGAGTATGATATTAAAATAAGTATGAATGCGTACAAGTATCAGAAATTATTAGTATGATTCGAATCTACTCAATCTTTTTGAATACTCATTGCTGATCTCTGATCGACACCAATTGTTAGTAAGAGGACAGATCATTTAAAGCTCTTTGAAGCATAAATTCTAATTTGTTTGTGCTTCAATGCACAAATAAAATGTTTTATAATAGTAACTGTAAATTTAATTATGTTTTCCAATAACTAATCATGTAAACAGCCTGTTTAGTTGTGCTATTATTTTTATAGCAGCTGTATTTGAACGTTTTTCTTCTTGTATAATAATAATGTGTAAACAAAAAAAAAATACAACTACAAAAATATCTAAATGAGTCAAAACAGGAAAAAAAGAAACATGAAAGAAAAAAGGAATATGTGTATATGTATGTATGTACGTGTGTAATAATAAATAAGTGTTGCGTACATCATGCGCTAAGGTATTTTTTTTTCAGTTTGTCATAAATACAGATAGAATACCTTTTATCACGCCCATTGTTAAACCAACAATGAACTCATGAGTTGAAAATGTGATACAGATCGAACCGCAAAGTTTAAATAACAGCAGCAACAACAGAATTTATTTTGATATGTTTTTTTTTTGTTTTTGTAGTTCAGTTCAGTTTCATTGTTTGAACAACTTTAGGATCGTAGATGCATTTACAAACAACTCGAACAAATAAAGGAGGCTAACAATGTAAACCTTAGAAATGTGTTTCATTGTTGAGGGCTAGGCGTATGAGATTCTATTTGTTTCACATTCTTTAAGTCATTATTTCTCAATAAAAAAAATAATAATAAAATAGCTAAGAATGAAATATTTCATCAATTGAAGAAATTCTATTTATAACAACAAATGATAAGATAATTATCAATCTAAATATATGTATTAATAAGTAGTACATTCGTTCATGTATGTATGTATGTACAATTGAATTGAATTCATACATACATATTCCTATTTGAATCAGAAATATTACCGTTCTTTTAAATTAAGGCACGCTTATTGTCCAGTTAATTAAAGGCCGACTGTAGAAAGAAAATTTTATCGTCGGTACAACGAACCGCTGCACTTAGGAGGACATCGGCATATAGGATTGTACCTAAGTCAGCAGTTCTGGTAATCCGTGGTGTAATACCTATAGGTCTACAGACAAGCGCTCGGAAGAGGGTGTGGGAGACTAAAAACGTACACGGAGAGACAGTAAATGGCGACGCCAGAAAGCGAACCGTACAACACTGGCAAAAGAAATGTAACACTGAAACAAGTGATAGATGGACGGCAAAAGTTCTCCCAGATATTACCCGCTGGATTGAGAGGAAATTTGGTGAGGTTAATTACTATTTAAAACAGTTGTTATCCGAACATGGTTATTTTTGTAAATATCTGTTTAAAATGGGGAAGATGACACGACCAAATTGCATCTATGACGATGCATCGATTGATGACGCGGAACGCACTTTCTTTGATTGTGAGAGATGGAGTTTGGAAAGAACGAATCTTGAGGCCAAAGTCGGCGCCTTTACTGTTGAAAACTTCTGCGATATACTTCTGAACAGCGAAGAAAATTGGAATAGCATAGCCAGATACACAGACACCTTTCTGAAATCTAACAAACTTGACTTGGATGAGATAATTAGAATTGATATTGAAACACCTTCTCAGATTTTGTAGCGCAATCCGGACGTGGATATGGATATAAAGGACCAAATGGCCAGAGGGACTCCACTTTGAAGTAATACTACAGTAGTTCGGAGTGGCCACAAAGAGTGTAAAAGAGGAATGGGACATTTAGTAGGTGAAGGCTCCACACACGGGGGATAGTAACGACTTCCCCTATGGTGCAGAAAAAAAATAATTGTCCCGTTATTGTTGTACTAAATGTAAGCATAAAAATATCTGACTATAATAAATAATATTTAAAAGAAGTGCTATTTGTTTTAGCACTTCCAAATACCAAAATTTGTTGTCTTTCAAATGTGTTCAAAACAACAACAACAGAAAATAATTCAGTGTTTTACTATTGCTTAAAGGGAATAATAATTAACTATGTATTGTTTTTTTATGCAACAAATGCTCAAAGGATGATCTCTAATTATTTACAGTTTTATTTATTGGTTATGAGGAGGGAGTATTGGGAGGAGGGCGTAATGTTTATGGACAATATCAATATATTATAATTCTCACAGGGTATACCACATGCGTATAATATGATTAAATACCGAATTTTATACGTAATGCATTATGCAACAGAACGGTCAATCAACTATGCGTATGGATGTGCTCTACATAAAAATATATATGTGATTTTGGAGAACAGCTCTCTTAATTTCAGTACAGAACGATCAGTTGTAATAGCGATAGAACGGTGAAGCACATACCACATTACGACGGTGCTCCAGTAACTCAATAGAGTTGGATACCCTATTGTCATTTTTTAGCACCTACATCCTCTCCTGCAGGCGGCATACATATGTACGAAATAAACTAAACTAAAGATCATCGGCCCAAAAATGAAAATTTTATTCCATTTTCGGACTGAAATAATTTAGTAAGGAATGACAAGTCTTTACACCGTTTTAATAAATTAAGTAACTAGAATACTTCTTTCGACATATAGAAATTACACTTCCTTAATATTTATATGAAATATTTGGGGGATTCACAACGTGTGCTATCATGTCGTATTTTTATAATGTTGTAAAATTTTAAAATGGTTTAAAAATATTATTGTTGTTTTTGGTATAAAAAGCGTCTGAAAATAATAAATAAAACTTTGTCTGTTATGTTTACTATTCTGTCGTATTTAAAAAGCAGGGATCTGAACAGGTCATCAGTGCCGGCTAAGCCCAGCCGCAACATTTATTGTAATAAAAAAATTGTTGTTAATTTAACTGATTTAACATTAGAGTAGCACACTGAAGCAGTTTGTCATTGGCAAATTAGTTTTATGGTAACATATTAATACAATAATATTGAAATTCTGCACAAAATAATACTTTTTTTTGCTCCATTTTTGTATAAAGATAGGGCTGTGAAAGTCTTCTCACCCTGCTTTTCATTTCATTTTCATTAATCATTTGTTTCCTACTTAGGTGACTGGTTCATTAAGCCCTCCTTGTATCAGATCTGAGGATGTTAAATACATACATACATAATTGGCCATTACAACCCTTCAGTCAGGATTACGGCCTAGCTTCTCAACACCACTCATGTTGTGTGCGTTAATTTTATACATGAGTGGCGGGACCTACAGTTTAAAGTCGATTCCGAACGACAGATTTCTGAGAAACTTTTCATGGCAATTTTATTTACTCTCAGAGTTTTTGCCAGAAGGAAGCCGCCGAAGAAATATTTTTTTTTCTTATTCCGTTTTGATATCTGACCTGGGGTTTGAACCTTGGCCTTACGTCTAATAAGCCAACACACCACCTACTAGACTACGGCGACTTGTTGTTTTTCCTGCTTAGGTGACTGGTTTATTAAGTCCTCGTTGTATCAGGTCTGAGGATGTCAGCAGGTTTATTTGTCTCTGCCTAGAAACGAAGCTTTCTAGGATTCGCTAATGGAATCTCTAGAGGTGGAACTGTCTCATCTTCCTATGACGTTCGTTGTTCATCTTTCTCTCCGTGATGAGTTAGAGATCGAAAGATCGAAAAGCTTCCCAAATTAATTATTTGGAGAGCATTACAACTTCTTTATTTTTTAAATTCAAAAACCATGATATTAATTTTATTTTGCATTCCTCGGTAATTCAGTATGTTGGACTTTTAAGGTGTTTTTTTTTACCTATTTTTAAGTAAAATGTTCCACCGTGCAATTGAGGTATTTTAAACAGTTCTGTCATATCCGTGATATGTATATATGAAGTAAATATTCTAACAGTTTCTCATATTAAAGTGGAAAATGTGATTAGAAGTGGGTATGCAGACTCAAAAACAGTTTCACATACATACATACATACAAATACACATACATATAAATAAATATGTCGACATCCAAAATTCGCTCAAATAAAAGTCGAGACCAAAAAACAAAAAAACCAACAATACAGCACAAGTATAGATTAGTGCTATTGTATATGTATGTATTTATGTATGTATTTTCTTTATCTTTAGCTGCTGTCATCACAGATAGCATCACTTATTTACCGCTTGGTTGCACTATTTAAGATTCTATAAGTATCCAGCTGTGCTGTGGTTGAATTTGAAATACAAAATTCAGTCAACCCCTGTGTTTTTTTATCTCTTGTATATTTCATATACTTAAGTTTCTTGTTATTGTTATTGTGTTTTCTTTCTTTCTTTATTTCTAATTTGTTTTATTGCAGAAAAACATTTCGGAGCCAGATTTGTTTGAAATTCAATTATAATGCAATTTATTTAGCTTTTTGCCATTACCTACGTAATCTGTTTATATTATATTTTTTTTGTGGTTAAAATTACAATAGAATTTAATAAAATTTCCCAAATATATATGTATGTAATTATAAACATTTTTTAAATCGACATAAATCATTAGAATTTTATAAAAAAATGTTTTCCTAAAATTTACAAACATTGGAGAGTATTATATACATATAGTATATGGAGAGCATATTCCTTCCTCTCAGCAGATTTCTGGCAAAAACTCTGAGAGTAAATAAATCCGCCATGAAAAAGTTTCTCAAAAATCTGTCGTTCGGAGTCGAGGTTAAACTGTAGGTTCCGCCACTCACGTATAAAATTAAGGCACAGAACATGAGTGGTGTGAGAAGCTAGGGCGTAAGCCATTGTAATGCCCAATGTTGTGTTGAAGTCGCCGTGGTCTAGAAGGTAGTGTGTTAGCTTATTAGACGAAAGGCCCGAGTTCGAACCCCAGGTCAGACATCAAAACGAAAATATGAAAATATTTGTTCGGCGACTTCCTCTCAGCAGATTTCTGGCAAAAACTCTGAGAGTAAAAATTGCCATGAAAAGCTTCTCAAAAAATCTGTCGTTCGGAGTCGACGTTAAACTGTGTAGGTCCTGCCACTCATGTATAAAATTAGCGCACACAACATGAGTGGTGTTCAGAAGCTAGGCCGTAATCCTGACTGAAGGGTTGTAATGGCCAATTATGTATGTATGTAATGTATACGAAATATGGAATTTTAGGTATAAATGAGTAGAGAAACCAATTCTTCTGAGCATATATGAGGATTTTCAAACAGACATTGATTTTTATAGTTCACCCTGCATACAAATTTTATAAAATTTGTGAAATTTTTGGTCCCGCTCTCAATTTTACTTTAATGGAATCCTCTAATTGCGACTTCGGGATGCCTGTGGTTTATGGGTTATTCGTATACACTTGCAAGTTAAAAAAAACCAACAAAGAAAAGTCTAACGGGTTCGAATCATATGATCTCGGTGTGAGATGACCACTAACTGAAATCGGTAGTTCCAAATATCCACTGTGGCAAAAGCTTGGTGGCTTGGTATTCAGATCATTCAATTCAGGCTGATTTCGCAAGCCCAAAATTCCCACCAAAAGGTGATTTTTTCAGGATACATTGAACGCTTTTGGAACTCACATCGATTGGAATTGTCTCAAATTTGATATTCATTCAGAAATGGGTCTAATCACAAACTCCTCAATTGATCAATTGACAATTCCTCAAGACCCCATTTAGCGCGCAAACGTCGTTTCATATTGTCGTCCATGTTAAGTTAGAAAAACACGTCGCTTAAGTGACAACTAATTTGTGAGATGTAGCTGCAATAAGATGACCGTTATCAACCATCAAAGTTCGGTAGCCTCTGTTGAAAGACCCTAAATATGCGTACGTTGTTTAGTTAAAAATAGGAAGTTTCAGCTTAGTGGTAAGTTTTATTAGATGAAACTTTATTACAATAACTACTAATACTCAGCGCGAATTTTTGTTACAGCGGTGGTGCAATCTAATATTTTGCAAAAGCGTTAGAAAAAGGCATAGCGCTAATTGAACTTTAGGGAGTATTTCTTTTGTATGTAATTTAGAATTTTGTAGTATTCTTTGTATATTTTTGCTCTCCGACTAATTTGTTTTCATGTCGAAAATTATTTAAAATATACAGTGGACAACAAAAGTCTTAGTACGGCAATACATTTTAGCAATTTCATGAATTTGTAGCAAAAGTTCGTATAAATAATTAAGGTTTTCATACTATTATATTAATTTATTTCTGTTTTATTATAAAACAAACAAATTTTTAATCTTTTTCACAAAACAAGAGAAAAATAAGAAAAAGTTTCTGCTGTCTCCTTATTTGAGCACCGCAAAAGTGTAGAACCCCCAACAAGAACTCAGAGTAAATTTAAAATTCAAAGGTCTAATATATAGAAATGTTATTCCTTATATTTAGTAGGATATCCCGAATGGTCAAGCATACCATTTAACCTATTTGGCATTCCAATTTTGTAAAAGTTTTGTTTAGTGTTTCCTGGTGATATTTGCTGCCATACACTCATGAGCAAGTATTTCGGTTAACTTTTGTTTGAGGTTTAGCAACTACCTAACCTTTCTTGCAAATGATCTCCTAAGTAGTCTCTTGGAGTCATATCGGAACTTTGTACAAGAGTATTAAGCCTGTGGGGACTATGGTAGGCAAAACACATGTTTACATTAGCAGCCGTATGATTGGGTTCATTGACTTGTTGGAAGTAATGACCATTAGAATTTCTTAGTTCTTTCGAACTTTCGAATAATTTGTTCTTTATAATGTTTAAATAGTCTCTCTAATTTATTATTTGTTAATGTTAACTACAATACTTTTTCTTTAGAAATTTCGTATTCTATTCCGTTTCATATGGTGACTGAACCGAAGAAAAAACCTTTCAGAAGCACTTGAAAGTTGTTCATATAGACATGTTTGTATTCTTCTGAGGCTTGTAAGAATACTGAAAATTATTTAAATTGCACTGACAAAACGCACATAGACGTCATATTTCTTAATAATAAAATTAATAATGTAAACAATTTCAAAGCAAAACTGTTCTTAATTTTATTGTCATTTGTCATTGCATATCATTATTATCATACTCACACTTGGTATATTATCACTATTGCATACTTGTTCCGATAGTAATCGATCACGTATTTCCCATGCAAAAATACTTGGGCACTCTCGTTTGTAATCAGCAATTTTTTGTACGACTGGTGTTGTTGCAACCCGAGGTTTTGATCCTCCAATAGCACGCGGCTTAATTGACCCAGTTTCATAATATCTGTAAAGAAAAATCAAATTGTTTTGTTTAATATATACTCTCTTTTCGGACATTTTTAACCAAACGAAAGTTTCAAAACTAATTATTCAAAATATATTTTTTTTAATTTTATTAGGCGAATTCAGTATAATTTTTTTTCAGTCTTGTAAAAATTCTAAATCCATAGTTCCATAGTTCTACAGAAAGTTCCATCTGAACATCAGTGAGCACAACTGTATTTGATTTTCATAAGTCTGTCGGAATGTTATCAGTACCGGAAGACTTAAATGACAGTCAGTAATAACGAGGCAATCAATTTGAGCACTGATGCTCGAGGTGAAAACACACAAATTTTTAAAATATACAAAAGCCATATATTCTTCAAGCAGCCCTTGGCATCGACTTTATTACTAAACTTTTGCTTCGAAACGCACTGAGTGCATGAGTTAATGAGCTAATTTTGTATCGTACTACTCTAAAGTAGTGTAGTATTTCTTAACGTTCTATTCTGTCTCAAGCACTTAAATTTTTATCACTTATTTACACATTTAGTCTAGTAGGTAGTGTGTTGGCTTATTGACGTAAGGCCACGGTTCAAAACCCAAGTCAGACATCAAAATAAAATATGAAAAAATTTCTTCGGTGACTTTCTCTCAGCAGATGTCTGGAAAAAACTCTGAGAGCAACAAAAATTGCCATTAAAAGTTTCTCAAAAATCTGTCGTTCTTAGACGACTTTAAACTGTAGGTCTGCCGCTCACGCATAAAATTAGCGCACACAACATGAGTGGTGTAAGAAGCTAGGTCGTAATATAATTAGAGTAAAAAATTTAATTTAGCTGCATTTTTGACTTATCTGCACAAGAATTCTTGAAAAAGTTAGTTGTGCAGGTAAGTCAAAACTACTGTATGTTTTTTGAACTGATGTTTTGCTCACTGTGGTAAAATTATTACAATTGATGGCGGTTTTCTACTTAGAATTTGAAGATGTCACCTAAAACAAAAAAAAAACAACAACAACAAATATTTAAAAATACCATTAGAAAATCTCACATGAAACATTGTTTTATATAAACATTGTAATCTCAGCTGCCAGATAAATGAGGCATCAAATCGTTAAATATTTGAGAAAAAATCGTCAAAGACGTTTATTGAAATCGTAAAAAAAATCGTCAGAAAAAATAAATAAATAAATTAAAAGTTTTTAAAAACCAAAAATAAAAAATAAATACAGATAAAAAACATATAAAGTCAATGTATGCACATTGTAAATAACTGAGTTCAAAAATAAGACATTTAAAAAAAATATGTTAGAAATTAAAAGCTAGCGTCCCTCATCTTCATATTAATTTGTTTCCAAAAATGGAGAAATTTTATATCATTTTCAGGAAAAAATTATTTAAGGTTTAAACAATCTATTCCATAAGCGCAGCAATTATATGGCATCATTTTAATCTATGGATGGTGTAAATATTATGGAATCAGAAGCTCTTGACATTCTGAGCATGAAAATTTACTGTAATGTTGGCTGGAACCTACACATTTTTCAGCTTCTTCTTAAGACGGTACAAGAAATACTTCACTTCATCTGATATTACTATTTATACCATTTATAACCAAACGAGAATGGAATACAACCCTCATGTATGGGTCGGTGCTTCAACGTCTATTTTGAGGTTTCTCGACTGTGTACAGGAGGGACCGAAGTAGCTCGTTAATGACGGTAGTGTCTCCAACTCCACTGAATCATTGGAGCATCATTGCAATGTGGTTTGTGTTTCACTGTTCTATCGGTACTACAACGGATTTTTCTCGAGTGAAATAAGGGGACTTGTTCCCGTAAATCTTATATTCCTACGTAACGCTCGCTTTTCTCGGCCAGCACATCCGTATGTGGTCGATTGGCCAATGGATCGCACATTGCATTACAGAAAAAACATGTTTTTTAGTCGGACTATTCATATGTGAAACTCAATTCCTGCAGCAGTCTTGCCTTATGATATAAAAATATTCAAGCCTAGTGTCCATAAACACTGTACTCTCTTTCCTTCTTCCCATAACATATTTTCATAGTTCCAAATGTAATGCCATCCATCCAATAAGTGTTGGTCGTACGAAAAAAAAAAAAAAATTACGGCGCTTGCCTTTGTTCTTCCGATGGTAATATTAGAAGCTATACTCGAATTTTTAAAAATGGTCTGCAACAACAAGTTAAATTATTCTCAACTACGAGGTTATTTACGAGTTATAATTTTTTGGCTGTTAAGGGCATTTTGGCATTTAAGGCATTAAATACAGAAAAATCATCACAGGTATTCAAAAGTAACTTGAAAATAAAGAGTGTTTTTTATAGAGGTATAGAACTTTAAGTTGGCATTACTTTTCAAGATGGCGACCAATTTAACAGCTGTCAAGTGATTTATTCTCAGTTTGGTTTGGCAATTCATCATGAATAGACTCACGCCTGAACAACGCTTGCAAATAGTGCAATTTTATTTCGATTTATTGAAAGACACGTTTGGTGACCGCCTAATTTCACGTTTTGGACCTGTGAATTGGCCTCCAAGATCTTGTGATTTAACACCGCTAGACTACTTTCTGTGGGGCTATGTAAAGCCACAAACGCTTGACTATTTGGAAGACAACATTCGCCGTGTTATTGCCAACGGCCACAAACGTTGGAAAAAGTCATCGAAAAAGGACGTCCAGATTGGACTACATCCGCGCCAGCCGTGGCGGAAATATGTCAGAAATCATATTTAAAATGTAATGCCACAAGATTATCTTTCGGATAAATAAAATTCATGTCAATCGAATAATCCATCGTTGTTTTATTGCAACTTAAAGTTCTATACCTCTATAAAAAACACCCTATATAATACTTTACTCCTTCTTATTACATACATACATAATTGGCCATTACAACCCTTCAGTCAGGATTACGGCCTAGCTTCTCAACACCACTCATGTTGTGTGCGCTAATTTTATACATGAGTGGCGGGACCTACACAGTTTAACGTCGACTCCGAACGACAGACTTTTGAGAAACTATTCATAGCAATTTTATTTACTCTCAGAGTTTTTGCCAGAAATCTGCTGAGAGGAAGTCGCCGAACAAATATTTTCATATTTTCATTTTAATGTCTGACCTGGGATTCGAACTCGGGCCTTTCGTCTAATAAGCCAACACACTACCTACTAGACCACGGCGACTTCACTCCTTCTTATTACTAACATAAATTTTCAATAGTAGCCTAAAGTGGCTTTTAATGTCTTACTAAAGTAAAGAATATGATGTAAATTTTTAATTTTTAAAAATTGGAAAAATAAGGGCATAAATCGTCAAATCGTCAATATCATATTTTTGGAGCTCAAAACTGTCAAAATGACGATATATAGTTAAATCAGGCAGCTATGATTGTAATATGAACGGATGCTCCCAAAATGCATCGATGATAACAAGATGTTTTCGTTCTAGTTAATTGACAGGCTTATTTTAATTTAAAACGTTATGGGTTGTATTTCAATGTTACGAACATGAACGAAAAGCCACGAACCGTCGGGTATTGCTTTTAGATTATACGAGTAGTTGAAAACATTTAGGGAAAAATGAAACAACAACATATTTACTTGACGCTGAGGAAATTGAAATTAATTTTGATGTATTTAAATATGTATGTTGACCAAAACGGCACTAAAACCCGGATTAGACTTCATTACTTAATTGTTTTGACATGAAAAACTTTCTGGTGTTTAAAAAAATAAAAATGTCAACGCCTTCGTTTTATTAAGAACACAACACACTCTCAGAGACGACAGCATTTAACTATGGGGATCATATTGCGTTTTTTATTATTATTATCGTAATAAATTTACGAGTAGTTTCAAAAAAAAAAAAATTCTATTTATTGAAAACCAAGTATATAAAGGAATTCGATTTTTAGATATGAAGTTTCGTAACAAGTTTACTTGGGGAACATAAACAGGAACAGTAATCAGTAAAAATCAGTTAATTAAAGTCAATATTTCATACACGCAGTATGAAATATGTAATATGAATAGAAAAGAAGTCACGACAGACAGGATTGAGTTAAATTCTTTCGAGTGCAGTGTTGAAAAATTCAGTACTTTTTCATTTCAAAAATATTGCAGTACCACAGCGACGCTTTCAGTACTTTTTTATTATTACATATTTTATGTCTTGCGCTTTTCAACTATTAATGCACGTTCAACACAATGCTAAAGTAGAATTAGGCTTTAGCCCCGGTTAGCCAAACGTCCACCGGAACGTACGTTGGTTTTTAGAAAACGAAAACGCTTGCTGAACTGTAATGCAATTTCGGTAAGCATTTGCATTGCTCTTCGTGTGCTAAAAACGAAAGTATGTTACATTACGTTACATCGACGTTTGACAAAACGGGACTTTTACGTTTTGTTACGTTTCGAATCAGGTGTTTTGTCTTGTTTGTGAGGAATACGAATAAGTCGTAAGTTTTTCTGTTCCGTGCCGCATGGGTATTTTTGCCTTCCGGCAAAAACTGCAAGAGTAAATAAAATTGCCATGATAAAGTTTCTCAAAAATCTGTCGTTCGGAGTCGACTTTAAACAGTAGGTCTGTATTTTTTGTATGTACTTGTTTTTTGCAAAAGTACCATTCATTCAAAAAAGTACTCTTTCAGTTACAGTTTCAAAATTTCAGTTTTGCAACACTGTTCGCGTGGAGCACAAAATCAAAGAATATGTGTTGAGTTTAAGAATATTATCCAATCGCTTAATAATATGGTCTTTCCAAAAAGGAATAAGCGAAGGTGCTGAAGTAGCGCTATTTTCTGTACATTTTTCAAATTTTCAATCGTCTTGTACACAACGCAAAATACTACATACAATACAATAATACATACAAAATAACGATAAGTGATCAAAAATGTGTTTTTAATAATTAGTAGTCGCCGTAGTCTAGTAGGTAGTGTGTTCGTTTATTAAAAGCCCGGGTTCAAACCCTAGGTCAGACATCAAAAAGCAATAAAAAAAATTCTTCGCCGACTTCCTCTCAGCAGATTTCTGGCAAAATCTCTGAGAGTAAATAAACCTGCCATGAAAAAGTTTCTCAAAAAATCTGTCGTTCGGTGTCGACGTCTCGTATGTATGAATAATTACTAAGAAATAAATTTAGTTGTAGTTTTTATATGTGGAAAACAGAAGTAATATCTCTGGAGATGAGATCGACTCTATCCATCTCATATAATATTACACCATCTTGGTTTTAGAAGTAATTTAGGACTTCTTTTCTTTGAATACCCTTTTTATGACTTTCACCGATCTGTAGGTTTTTCAATATTGCTATGTTTTTACTTCTGAATCGTAACTGATGGAACGCATTTTCCTAAATTTGATATTGGCATCAGATTCTATACCAATATTAGATATCGGAAAAGGTTTAGACATTGTTAGTAATAACCTGACAAACTGAAGCCTTTTTAGTACAATCTTTGCCAGGCTTGGGTATAATTTTAACTAGTGCAACCTTCGAGTATTGAGAATAATATTTCACCCTAGAACTTAGGTTAGGCAGTAGGAAGCATCTCCATTACCATCTTGATACTGACTTTATCAATTCCATGAGCATTTTTTAGAGGCAGTATAACAACCACAGGTGGCAAATCGTTAGTATTGTGGCATAACTCAGCATCATCAGCGAAGTTTAATAAATATGGCTTAAATTTAACACTTTACTGAATAATGTGACTCGAATATATCTTTAAGACTTTCGAAATTTGTTATAATGTATTATACATACTTGACCGCGTACAGGAGAGGGCCAAGATTCTCGTTAATGACGATAGGGTATTCAACTCAATTGATTCATTAGAGATGTGTTTCACTGTTCTATCGTTACTACAACGAATTTTTTTTCGGGCGAAATAAGGGGATTTCTTCCCCTTGCATTCCTACGTAAAACCCGGCTTTCTCGGAGAGCATCTCCGTTTGTGGTCGATTGGCCAGTGGATCGAACGCTGCATTACAGACACAATTCGTCCTTTAGACGGAATATTCGTATGTGGAACTCTCTTCCTGCAGAGGTGTGTCCTCTCATTTATGGCATAAAGGCTTTCAAATCTAGTTTCCACAAATACTACTCCCTCTACTCCCTTTTGCTAGTTTCAACACAATGCACTGCAAGTGTAGGGGCCATCCTATGAGTGTTGGTCGTACAAAAAACAATTTTGGCACTTGTCTTTGGTCTTCCTAGGGTAATATTAGAAGCCATATTCGAATCTTTGAAAATGGTCTTCAACGGCAAATCTATTTTAGATTTTCAAACAGAATTTTAGTATTTTATGTGGCAACCTTTTGCTTTAACAACTTATTGAATCCTTCTGTTGTTAAAATTTCGCAAAATATGTCTACCAATTTTGCCCATTCAACATTTATAGGTATCCAAACTCTTCTAAAATGTGGAGCTGAACTTCTTGTTATTATTTTCTTTTTCAATATATTTCACAAATTTTTAATTGGAGTATGATCCGGAGGTTATTTAGGCCAATCCAGACATTTTATGTTGTTTTCAGCAAGTCACTTCATTGTTCCACTAAAGAGAATCAAATATCTTACAAATTATCCGCGCCATGGTATAAAAGAAATGTCTACTATAGATTTATCAGGACTACATTTTCAAGTTATTAGCAATTCCTTACAACCCCGCCCCAGAACTACTGAATTTTAAAAAACATAAGTGTATAAAAAGAATAACAACCTTGGACACTTTAAATAAAAAAGTATTATTTTGAAAATTGAATTGAAGCTGTGTTGCTGTAAAAAATATCCAAATTACCAATTTCATTGATAATTGCAGCGGTCAGTGCCCCCGAAATAATTAATCAGATTAAGATTTCACAACTCTTTGTTCATATGAAGTAAACTTCATAAAAAAAAGTGAAAAAATGCAAAGAAATAATGTAAATTGTTTTTTAAAATGCCCTTTACAATATAAATACAAATATATTTATATTTTACAATATAAATACAAATATATTTATATTGTAGAATACATAAATCCATTTATAGCTTTCATCTAATGATATATAAAATTAATAAGAAGGAATAGCAAAAAAAAATAACGTCAGTTAATCAATTTGACAAGTGAAGAAAGTAATAAAGTTAAGTTAGGTATTTAAATTTTTAAGTTTTTTATTACAGAAAAAGTTAGGTATTATATCGTTTTATTACAAATATTTTTATTACAAATGAGTGTTAACAGTGCTGTTATAATATATTATTTGTGATTAATTTATCAGCAATATATCAGATGTATGTATGTAAGGACTCGTTATTTCCATTTGTTCTCAAGTTTTTAAAATAATTATCGTTAACAGGAGGAATCAATTTAAGCAGATCCATCATATATCTTCTTTTTTCCTTTGTTACAATTCTGCCTTTAAGATATAATAAAGGCTGATCTACATGTTTCATTCTTTATGGCCTATCTCCTACAGATTACCTTATGTTAATTTCGTTAAATTCTAAATCTTCATTATAGTCATACATATTTGAATTGTATGAGTTGAGGTTTTGACCTTTCTAACTTTATGCAGCGTATTTTAAGTCAATTTACTGGAAACCCTGTAATGGTTGCTTTTCTGTTAATGATTAAGTTTTCTAAATGTTTTGTTGAAAAAAATCTTGATGGGTCATTTGGATTAGATTAAATGGTGCTTGCTTTTTGACAAGTATGGCATCCTGTGGCAATTAGGCTGTGCTTGACTAACTTATTTTACTTTAATTCTGTTAAGAAGGCACTAAAATTTGACATTATCATGAAACGCTTGCTAGTGTATTTAAGTTGGACAAAAATTTACAGTAACTGCAAATTGATAACTCGACGGTTGGTAGTGGTGCATTTAAATTGCGTTATTGAAATGATTTACATAAGAGTATGGAGTTAATCAAAATGTCTTCTGAAATAAATTACTTATAATTCAATGGCTCAAAAAATTTTGTCGTTTAATAGTGTTAATTTTTACTATTCAGTAAAGTTATTATAAATATAAAAAGTTATGACTATCCCAAGTGCTTTGACAATTAAATTTAGGATTTTTCAAAAAGTGGAGTTAATCTCTTTATGCACTGAACGGCTCTCGATAGATTTGGTAGATTCAAACCCGTATTTATTTCATCAGCTGATATTGATTTTGAGCTAACAGGCAGTGTTTGTCTAAAATATCCAGCTAACAATTTTAAACTCTGACAATACATTTTGATTCCCACGAAAATCTTGCATGCAGGAATCAACTGATAAAAGAAATTTCTTATAAAAAAATTTAAAGGAGCTTCCACATTTTATGTCAGAAAAACATACCCACTTAAGCCCACTTTAATGCTCCTTTGAAAAACCGTTGATTGATTTTACTGATTTTATTAAAAATTTTTTTTTTTTTTTTTTTTTTTTTTTTTTTTTTTTTTCGAACGTCCCCGGCCACACACTAACCCACCCTCACCCGACCGCGGAGGGCTCGTCCCCATTACGTAGGGACACGTACACACTACAGTCCGGACTGTAGCGGGTATGGGAAAAGTAATGGCAACAAGAACATAAATCAGCTACAGAACTTAATCACAAGCTGAATAAACAATTAATAAACATGAACTACCTATAACTATAATGAAAATACATTTTTATATAATAATTTACAAATTAATGCTAGCATATAAGCTACGTTTTAAATTACAAACACTACAATTAAAATCAATCAAATCGTAATATACGTTAAAATCATTGCATAATCTACGAAAAGGAAAATTACATCCGTAGTTAGTTCTGTAGAAATCTAAGGAAAGAGGACGATAGTGCCGTGAAAATCTTGCAGGAATACTGAAATTCAGGTTACGAAGCAAAAACTCAGAATCGATATCACCTCTAACCAGATTAAAAACAAAACAAACACCTAAAACAGTTCTTCTACGTTCCAAAGTTGGAAGTTTTATCAAACCTAATCTATCCTCATATGGCGGAAATCCATTGGCATAATCCCATCCTAAGCCACGTAAACAGAATAATAAAAACTGCCTCTGCACAGACTCTATTGAATCACTATGACAACGATAGTATGGATTCCAAACAATAGACGCATACTCCAAAATAGGTCTAACAAGTGAAATGTATAGCAGTTTAGTTATATAAGGATCAATGAATTCCCTAGCCCATCTTTTCACAAAACCAAGAACAGCCCGAGCCTTGCCAATCATCATACTAATATGATCAACAAAAGAGAGTTTCATATCCAATAATACTCCCAAATCAAGAAATGTAGCCACAGTCTCCAAAGGGCAAGAATTTATCACATAAGTGGGCGAAATCACACCACCGCGAGAGAAAACCATGCATTTGCATTTTTTTAGGTTAGGATCCATTAAATTAACTCTGCACCAAGTTACAAACAAATTAATATTCCGCTGAAGAACAACCTGACCATGATCATCATCAAAAGTATAAAATAATTTAACGTCATCAGCATACATTAGAATATTACAATCAGAAATAGCACAAGGAAGATCATTAAGAAACAATAAAAACAGTAAAGGACCCAAATGGCTACCCTGCGGAACACCAGAAGTAACATATACAGTCTTAGACAATACATTCCTAAACAATACCCTCTGAGTCCTAAGGGAGAGGTAGGAGCCTAGCCAACGATGAATAATATCGGGAATACCGATTAATGACAGTTTAAGAAGCAAAATACTATGGTCAACCCTATCAAAAGCCTTACTGAAATCAGTATAAATCACATCAGTCCGAGCGCCTGCAAGAAAACCCCTGAAAACACGTGTAGTAAATTCAAGAAGATTAGTGACCGTCGACCTACCTTTTAAAAAACCATGCTGGAAAGGGGATATTAAAGATTTCGTATTAAAAAAGAGATAATCCGTCACGAGTTTCTCCATCAACTTGGGAATAGCACTGAGTTTGGCAATACCCCTGTAATTGGAAATATTGGACTTATTACCCGCCTTATACAAAGGAATTATAAACGAACTCTTCCAAACAGATGGAAAATGACCAGCCCTCAGAAGCCCATTGAATATAAAGGTCAAAGGACCACTCAAGACAATAGCGCACTTTTTTAAAATACAGGCCGGTACCCCGTCAGGGCCAGGCAAGTATGTAAGTTTAAGTCCAGACAAAGACTCAAGAACAGACTCCTCATCAAATGAGTATATATTAGAAATAGAGACACTTCCCACTGAATAAGGATACGAAAAGCTGCTGCCCTGATCATGGCGCAAGCCCAACTGCCTATAAGTAGACTGAAAAAAGTCAGCAAACATATTCGAAATATCAAGGTAACTAGAGGATGATACGCCACCGTAAAACATCTCAGAGGGAAACAAAGATGATTTACGTTTAGCTCGAACGAAGTCGTAAAACGACTTAGGATCACTAGCGAAGTTCGACCTGACTCTAGTCAAATATTCCTCATAACAATAATGATTCATTCTACGATAATCCGCACGCGCCCTAGAGTAAAGAGCATAATCAATATCAGTACCCGATCTAACAAACTTTTTAAATAACCTCGATTTTCTGTTCCTCAACTTGGACAATCTAGCCGAATTCCACGGAGGACCAGAACGCTCCAAACGACTATTTACAAACGGAACACACTCCCTAAAACATTTAAATAATACCTCATAAAAACTATCTAAGATCCTATCAAGTGAAAAAGAGTCATATGGTGGTGAAATAAGTACAGACGACCAATCTACAGAGGATAGTAGTGTATTCAAACGACTAAAATCCGTACGATGGAAATTAAAACGCCCCTTTACACCAAATGAGCGATCAATTACAGGAGGTAAACAAAGATCAACTTCGATAGAAACTAACAACGTAGGATGATAACCATCCTCAGGAATAGATATAGGATCAATGCGAAATAAAGAAGAAATACTTGGATCCTCTAAAAATACAAGATCCAAAATTCTACCCATTGAATTCAATACACCGTTAACCTGGAAAAGACCTAGATCACACATAGCGGACAGAATTTCATCATAGAATGGAACTGAAGAACATGGCACCAATGCGCCAGTCTCAGGTGAAAAATTCCAAGTTGTATGCGGAAGATTAAAATCACCAAGAACCACTAAAATTCCCTCTTGCCCCATTAATTCAATTACTCCAGAAATCAAATCGAAGTGAGCCCTATAGATATGAATGTCAGAACAGGGAGGAATATACGAGCAGGTAATGTATATAGACTTTCCACGGTCATTGACCTTAACGCAAATGAACTCAATATCCTCAGAAGGACACAAGTCAATCAATTCAGAGGTATATTTAGAGCAAATGGAAATAAGAACACCACCACCATTTCTAGACTTCCTATCCCGTCTATAAATGTTAAAATTACTAGACATAATCTCAGAATCAAAAATATTGCAATTTAGCCAAGTCTCAGTAAGAGCAATTCCATCGAATTCAAAATCAAAGCTACTATTATAAAGTGAAGAAAGTTTAGACCTAAGTCCGCGAACATTCTGATAAGCAATTTGGAAATTAATAGACGATTTCGAAGTTAGTTTTTTTGAGAAATAGGACCAGGCAAGTTAGCACCATTCCTACGATGGCCCAACCTGAGTACGAATTCCCGTACCAATACACCCTGTGGCCAAAACGCAGGATTAACAATTTCATCAAATCTTTCATCGGCAACATATAATTTAAACGAAGAAATACTGCTATCCAAAGATGGCCTCATCTTATAGCAACCAAACTCAAAAGGTTCCCCAATCTTCGATTTAACGAAACATTTTATATCCTCGACTGAAGTATTACAAGAAAGCCGGGACACAAAAATAGTTTTCTTAGGTTTAACTACAACCACGTCCCTTGGAGCAGAAGTAGATAAACTAGCGGACACTACACCTGAATGCGAAATAGAAGACGATTTGGAAGATGCACGAGAAGTGACATCATCCAGAGGCAAAGGTGAAGGAGACGGAGTAAACTTAGGACTCAATTCAACCGAATTTGCAGACTTCGGTATGGCACTGGACTTATCAGCAGTAGGTGGACAAATGTCCACAATAGGAGTAGCATTTGTCAATTCATTTATTGTCGCAGTCTCCCCTGGTACAGAAACCTGCGCCACATGCCCAGGAGCCCCCGATGAAAGAGGGACAGGAACCTTTTCAGATTCAAGCAATTTATCCAACAGGCCATACCCTGAAAACAATTGCTCAAATCGCCGAAATTTAGCAGAAAGAGATGCAAACTCAGCGTGCATCTCAGCAAACTCACGACGAGTTCCTACAAGAAACTTATAAAACTGGACGTCCACCACCTTACACTTAGGGCAGCACCAACGCAGACCCAATGAACTATCCATCAATTGGTCCGTGGTGCGAGGCTGCAACCCAATACATTTGATATGAAACAAACCGTCACACAACCAGCAAGAAATCTGGCGTTCACCCTCTTTCTTTACAATACACTTCGAAGCACTACAAATATTCATTTTAATAAATTAAATAAATAAATAGACTAACTGAGTAAATTATATATATATAAAAAAGAAAATAAAATATATGTAATAACAAAAAACAAAAATAATAATAAATAAACAAGAATTGCAAGCAAAGCAGTATACACAAAACAGTAGCAAAAATAAAAAGAAAAAAGTAAAAAAGGAATACAGATAGAAAGAAAATAATAAAAAACTGTAACAAGCTTACAAAAACAAAAAATAATTAGAACAAAAAGCAATTTTTGTTTTTGTTTTGTTAAAATGAAACAATTATTATCAAAATTAACAAATAAAACTTACAATTTTAAGATAAAATTTCAAGCAAAATAAAAGAAAATAATAAAAACAACTTTTAAAACACTTATGAAAAATTCTAAACTTATTAAAACACTTAAAAACCAAAAAAATAAAATTTTAAGAGGAGCACTTCCAAAAATACACAACTATCACAACAGAGTTGCCAAACTTTATAAATTTAATGCTTTTTATAAATTTAAAGCTTTATATAAAAGGCATGATTTAATAAATCAATCTCGAACGAAGAAGCATAAAGAAGATTCGAAAGCTATCGCTGACAATCAGACAAATATGCTCTCCCTTAAGAAATCCATTTCAACTAGTTTTATATCTACTATTCTAATTCCGTTTCGAAAAAAGGTATTTCTAACTGTCCATTAAAGTATCGAGACCTGTGTTAAACACTTTGCAAAACTTGAATAACACCCTTATGAATCGTATCACGTGTTGGATTGGCAAACGAAATATCTTAAATGAATTCCAAGCTGGATTTAGACAAGAGTATTCTACAGTTGATAATGTGTTCACTTCTGGTTTTGATTCGATTTCCACCCGTTTCAGAAAATATTATAAAGATTCGTCTTAATTTTGCCAGAGATCATTTAAAAAAACCACCTAATTTTTGGAATAATATTCTGTTTATAGATGAATTTAAGTTTAATCGCTTTGGCTCCGATTGTAGACTCTATGATCGCAGAAACCATAATTTGATTCAAGACTTACAATAAAAATGATTAAACACGGTGGTCATGACGGTCTGGGACGAGTTGCACGAATAGAGAGTACAACGGCTCAAAGAAAGAAATTTTATTTGGCAAAATGCTACCTTTCGTAGATCAGGAGAAACTTGTTCAGGAGAACGATCCAAAACATACAGCCAAATCTGTAAAGAAATTTTTCGAAGAAAGAAAAATCTGATGATGTAATGGTCGACATAATCGCCGGACTGGAATCGCACAGAAAACTCGTGGCTCGATGTTGATAACCAAATAAATCGAACAATTGCTTCAAATCTGGACCAGCTATGGAGAGAAATTGAAATAGAAACGTGTCGCACCCTAATACCATCTATGCCGGAAAATTGACAGCTTTTATAAGCAAAATGGAGTTCCCAGCAAAGTATTGAAGCCAATAAAGTAGTTATTTTTTGTTTTTACATTAATTTTTATGAATAAACAAAATTATTTTTAAATGTTTAAATTTTTTTATAACCTAAATAAAAACCAACGATTTAAGAGAGCACGAAACTGTTAAAAACTGGGTTTAATTAAGTACTTTTTAAAGGCGCCTGGAGACGATCAAATAAACATAAGTGTGAGTGTCGTGTGATTGATGTTTAAAAGGAGACGTACATACAAATAAATTCGTCAATCATCATCTACATTTTGATTTTGTAGTGTTAGTTTCGTAAAATGTCTTCATCGGATGACGATTTATTGCTTTTGACATCGTGTGCAATTTTATTAAGAAAAAAAGAGGGAAATATGAAAAGAAAGAAAAAACTTTGGATTAAAAGTTTGTATAAAAAACGGAATCAGTTTTCACCTGAAAATCTTTTAAATGATTTAAAATTTATTTTTTATTTACTATTACACTATTCACAATAAAAAAATATTTTTTTGTTTATCAGCGCATTGATATGTTCATTACGACAATATTGTAGCAAATAAGATAATGCTTTTCAATCACACTTGGGGACGATCAAATATAAGGCATTTATGATTTTATTTGATCGTCTCCAGGCGCCTTAAGAACAATTTAGTCGACCCCTTAAACGGCCTACTTAAATTATTTTACACATGTTGAATGTATAACAAAAATGTAGACCGTTATAACGAATAACAGTACTCTTGTAAATTTATTATGTTATATTAAACTAAGTAACATAATAGGCCATTACAACCCTTCAGTCAGGGTTACGGCCTAGCTTCTCACACTACTCATGTTGTGAGTACATACATGAGTGATTGACGACAGATTTTTGACAAACTTTTCATAGCAATTTTATTTACTCTCAGAGTTTTTGCCAGAAATCTGCTGAGAGAAAGTCTCCGAAGAAATGTTTTTTCATATTTCGTTTTGATGTCTGACCTGGGGACCTTGGCCTTACGTCTACTAAGCCAACACACTACCTACTAGACTACGGCTACTTCTGTATTAAACTAAGTACTTCAGCATAATCATAAAAGCAAAAAATTACAACATTAATAAAAGATTTAAAAGATTATTATGGTTGTATTTCATGAACAATCACAAGTTACCCTTCGATTATGTTTGGTTCCACCCTTAACAACGCTCTTCAGAACTGTTGTTTTAAAATGAGTTAAATATCTAGACTCAGTAACATCAAGGACTTCATCAGGAAGCGCCACTAAAGTTGAGCCAATTAGTACGTGCCCGGGTGTTAAGGCTTCGCCATCGCTAGAATCGTCGGACATTGGTGTTATTGGACGTGTATTCAAAATTGCTCCAACTTCTGTTATGAGCGTTTGTAGTTTTTCAAACGTTAAATGAGCTTGATTAAGATTTTTAACAAGCAAAGTTTTCGCTGACTTGCCAGCAGCCTCTCACAAGCCGAAAAATACGGAGCTCGAGGGGGAATAAAACAAAATTCAAAACCCATTTTCGTCGAATACTATTTAATTTCACGAACACCGTCCTCCTGGAAAGGAGAATTCAGCTCCTTAAGTTTGTTGTTGGCACAGACAAAATTTGGGCTTATGAATAGCTTTAAGTACAAAAGGAAGCTGTTTGTGGAGAGATCAGATGCCTGTTCCAAATGGGTGGCCATTAAACTAAAACAAACAAATACGGCAATATAAGTTTTGTAGCGTCCACAAAAATCTACACCAGTCACTAAAAAAGGTCTATTAACTCTGGTACCAGTGTTAACGGTTGGATCACTATAGAAACGTCTTTCTAGGGACAAAAACGCTTTCGAGCTGTTTCGTATATGTTAGCAAGAAATTCTGGTGATTTTTTAAATGGCAAACGAAGCTAAAATTTTCCATTTTCTCTAACGACGATATTTTGAGTGTATACTCGTATATGTGAAGAACAACATATCTCTTCTTCTGTGAATTTGGAAGGAGTGTTGACGTAAAATTAAGAGTGTTTGTGGAAGTCTCGATGGCTACATTGCAGGCCATTGGGCCCAAGAAGCCTACTGTGCAAATTTACTACCGACAATCCATCCGAACACAGTGCTTTTTAAAGTGCGAATATTATCGCAAAATGACCTCCAAACGAATAAGTAAATCAATCCGCTGGCGTTTATGAAATAGTGGATCCGCCAACTGAAGATATATTCTTACCGACACGGTGAATGATGAGGGGCATTTGAACGAATTAAAATGCGATTTGTTGGAAATCCGATATCAATCTTTTTGCAATTTCTTCTAAATTAAAATTAATTTCCGAATAAGAATCGAGAAGAGTTCTTACCGCTGAAATGTGTCATAAGCATTCTTTATGAGAACTACAGCTGTCAGAATTAGTGATCATTTTAGAGCCCGCGTCACAAATTAGGTGGATAGGTAAGTTTCTGCTCGATCCCGAACTAATTTTAAAGACACAGATGGTTTATTTTGAACTATACAAAGTGTTGTTGAAGCAGAGTTATCGGGAATATTGTAGAAGTGGAGTATAATATGATGAGCTGATGTGCATTCTCTACATCGTAATTTTGATGGACAATTAGAAACCATATGACCCTTATTCAGGCAGTTGATGCAATGTTTATTGTGCTTTATGAAATTAAACCGTTCTGAAATTAAAAGTGGTGTGAAAGAAGAGCAACAACTTATAATGTGTTCCGATGAGATTTAGATTTTGATTGCACAAAAGTATATGATGCACGTTTGCAATTTGATTTTGACCTTGCAGCATTAAGATTTTCAGAGGCTTCAACTTTTTCCTGTTCATACATACATACATAATTGGCCATTACAACCCTTCAGTCACGCCAATAGCTTGAGGCTGGCTTCAAATATGGCGTACCCAGACGTGGGAGAGTAGATAACGGTCCTTTCCGGGACGTCGTTCTGGGCACTTCCCGAAGTAATGCAGATAGCCGTCCCGGGAAGGAAGTATCCCCAGAAGAGGAGGAGGGATTGTTTTAGTGGAGGCACCACTCGACGCAGCTGACGACGGTCATTGTAAGTGCGAAAGCATTTTGAACCCTACCTCACACGCCAAAAAAAAAAAAAAAAAACGATTACAGCCTAGCTTCTCACACCACTAATGGTGTGTGCCTTAATTTTATACTTGAGTAGCGGGACCTACAGTTTAACGTTGACTCCGAACGACAGATTTTGAGAAACTTTTTTCCTTTTTGAGAGGAAGTCGCCGAAGAAATATTTTTTTTCCATATCGACGCCTCCGTTCTATAACATTCTAAGTCGAAAAAGTGTGTTTTGAGTTAAGTTTTCACGCGACATACGACAATATGTGTATTCTAAGTAGATTTTCCCCTATAACTTCGGAACTGATCGGCGCATCTTAACCAAATTTTGACAATATTTAAGTTAGAGAACGTGGAATTTAAATTCAAAGAATAATTCCTTCAAGTTTCATTTGAAAAATTATTTCAAGGATTTGAAAGCAACAAAAAGAAAAATATTATCAGTTTATTCTCGATTATTTGATCTTCTCGGACTGTACCCCTATTGGTATAAAATCCAAAATATTATTACAAGAACTTTGGATTCTAAAGCTTGACTGGAATGAGAAGTGAATCTTCATGAAAATCTCAAATCTAATTTACCGGAAATCGATTCAATAACAATTCCATGATTTGTAAAACAATTTCTACAACAAACATCCAAATACATGAATTTTCTGATGTCTCAATGCGTGCATATGGCTGAGGTGTTTATGTTAGAAGTTCTGAGTTTGGCAAAGGTACTGATCGACTACTACTTATGTCTAAAGTTGATTCACTCATGACAAAGTCTCTTCCTAGACTTGGGCTTCGTGGTGCACACTTTTTGGCTAAATTGTGGATTCGAATTAAGCTTATGTTCGAACTTCAAATCGACCAAGTTTATTTCTGAACAGATTCAGAAATAACTCTTCATCGGATAAAAATGCATCAAATAGAGTATCTGCGATTCAAGAGAGGTTAGAGAAAATTTAAATTTAGACCTCGGCTTAAAACGAAATTTTTCTTGGTCATTTATAATTGCCGATGTGAAGACGCCAATAAAATATCATGATTTGTTGATTGATTTGCGGTGTAACCGACTAATAGCTGCAGCTACCGTCGACTTCGGAAATCGCTTTAATAAAAACCTTCAGCACATACAACCCGTTTGATAGAATTCAACGACATCACGGTACTCTCGGCTTACCGTTCCAAAACCAAATCCACAATTTTTCACCGAATTGAAACGACTGGGCAGCCCACATTTATTTATTTTTATTTATTTATTTATTTCATATCACATACAACATACAACATATCACATACAACATTTTGCCGGTCTCGTCGACTGCCAGTTAAAAAACTTGCCGCAGCCAAAAATGATTTTAATTTTCTCACCGAAGCTGGAATATGCCAACCGTCCAAAACAACTGGAGCAGTCCAGTACATATGGAAAAAGAAAGCTATGGAACGTGGAGACCTTGTGGGGACTACCGCACTCTGAACGCTCAGGCTTTGCCTGACCGGTATCTTCTACCGTATTTGACGGACTTCACAAATAATTTGAAAGAAAAACAAATTGTTTTCGAAAATCGACCTCCAGAAGGCATTTCAGCAAACCAGGATTCGTGCCGACGATGTTCCAAAAACGGTAATAAGTACTTCTTTAGGGTTGAACGAATTCAACTATATGACTTTCGGCCTACGTAATGCTGCACAGACTTTCCACCGTATAAATCAACGAAGTGTTCAGAGGTGTTGAATGTGAACGACTCCACCCCTTTGGTATGGAATTCCGACACTGAAAATGCATTTGAACGTTGTGAAACGGAATTAATGCAAACGATTGGAGCCACCCATTTACGAACAATCTTACCACCCATAAACGAATGGCCTAATATAAAGGTGGCACAGAACTTTTATGCCTGCCATTTTATGCCACGATTCATCAAGGTGGGTTTATCACCTTCCAATGATACTACTTGGCCTTCGCGTAGTAGTTAAATCGAACAGAAATTCATCGCCTGCAGAGCTTGTATTTGGTAGCACCTTAAGCATCCCAGGAGAAATTTTCTTTAAAAACAACTCTACATCAACCTCTAGCGACTTTGTAACAGAATTTCGAAACTCGATGAAAAATCTTCAAACAACACAAATTTCGCATCACTCTACCAAGGCAACATATATTTCTAAAGACCTCCAGTTATCAATGCACGTTTTTTTTTCGAAACGACTCGATCCGTCCCTCGCTAACTCACGCCTACGATGGCTCGTGTATAGTTTTAAAACGTTCTCCTAAGTTTTTCACAGTAATTGTGTGGGGTCAAAAACAAATATTAGTATCGACCGCTTGAAGCCTTATTTTCGTCGAACGTCGGAGTCTTTAAGCCCAGCTGAACAGACTGACGTTTTTCCTTCATCAAGTGATCTCGTACCCGGCATACCACACATTCCCAAAGAAGCTTCCATTTGTAATTCAACTTTAGACTGCCGATTCCAGATGGTCCTACCAGTGCCACATATTCGTCTAATACATCAAACACCGAGTTACCTGAACCTATTTCCAAAACTAGATTATATTCGAATAACCTTTTTCCAGCGAGGGGAATAATGTGGCTTCAGTTCGTGTTTAGCTTTTGTTGTGTATACATTCCAAAGAGAGAAAAAAATGGAAAACCGACGAAATTTGGACAGCAGACCAGGGCAAAATATTACATCTGAGAACTTTTTCATCTCTTTGACAAAGGAAACTGACATATGTATGTGGGAACAGTTCGAAAAACCAAAACTTTTATCCGACCGAAATTGCTTACGTTCAAAAAAGTTCCTTTATATACATCCACATTTGCTTTCAGTGAAATGGCAAAACTTTTTCGTATACCGGCCATAAAAATACAGGTACTATATTGATGAGCATCATGAACAAAACAGATGAAATCGATTTCAGTAATCATAAGAAGAAACCTGCAAACGTTTCTTATTATAACTCTACTAAAGGTTTGTTATATTTTATCATTATTTATCGTTTCTGTAAAAATCATCTCCTTTATCTTAGGAGACGTTGATACTGTTGATCAACACTAAAAGAAAAACAAAGAAATGGCCAAATGTTGTGTTTCAAATATAGTTGATATATCCGCATTGAATGCATATATTTTATATTTAGAAATTGATTCTTCGTGGGTTGCAAATGATTCAAATCACAGAATATCTGTCAGCTAGCTATGTGCCTATCAGAAGAATATGTACATATATGTTTAAAAGGACAGTCAAAGCTAAAAATCCATTTGCGGCAGAGCTATTGACTCAACTACAAGTATCGTCATCAAATAGTGTACCATCTACAAGCGATGATACAGAAAGGTCAGCTCCTAGAAAACATACAATACAATAAATTTGTATGCAAATTGAAGTAAAAAATAATTTGTTCATCTCGCTGCGAAAATAAAGGGTGATTTTTTAAGAGCTATAGGAAAATTAAAAAAAAAAAACATAAAATTCAGAAAAATGCATGAAATCTTTATTTGAATCGATTGTACAGTCCATATAATTTACTGTTTGAAAATTATTTCATGCAAATGTTTACCGCGACTGCGCCGCAAATGGTCCATCCGCTTAGTCCAATTTTAGCATACTCTTTCCAACATTTCGGCCGGTATCTCACGAATAAATGCTTCAATGTTGCCTTCCAATGCGTCAATTGAAGCGGGCTTGCCTGTATAGACATGAGCTTGAACGTAGCCCCACAAAAAATAGTCTCAAGGCGTTAAATCGCACGATCTAGGCGTGAAATAAAATGTTCACCGAACTCGCCATCTTGTTGAAACCACATGTCATGCAAGTCACGCTCTTGCGTTTTGGGCAAAAAAAGTTGGATATCATCTCACGGTAGCGCTCACCATTCACAGTTACGTTACGATTCGCAGCATCTTTGAAGAAGTACGGTCCAATGATGCCACCAGCCCATAAACCGCCCCAAACTGTGACTTTTTCTGGATGCATTGGTAGCTTTTGCAATGCTTCTGGCTGATCTTCACTCCAAAAATAGCTCGAATAGCCATAGAAATGGTCCATAACCTAAGATTTGTAAGTTTTCATTTTGTTCTCTCCGATTTTATCCTAGATTGCTAAAAACTAACTAAAGCCATTAAAATATAAAAAAATACTTGAGCTAACGATTTAAATTGATACGATAAGCCATTGCAAAATTAAATAATAATTAAGAAAAAATTTACCAAAATGGTCCAAACCTAACAGCAGGATTAATTATCTAAGAATTACAAAAGTGTTCAGAAAGAACATTTGTATGTTATAAGTTTATATTTATCTTATTATTTTATTTATTATTGCATAATTCATATGTAACCGATTGGTTAGTGGTCCATGTAATGTGATGCAAAAAAAAACTTTGTTATTTAACCGTAATATTAGTATACATCTTGAGTATCTCTCTCTTAAGCGCGTTGACCTAACATCAAAATTTGAACTTTGTACATATTATTAAAATTAATTTAATTTTATAATTACATACATAACATACATACATACATAATTGTCCGTTACAACCCTTCAATCAGGATTACGGCCTAGCTTCTCAACACCACTCATGTTGTGTGTGTTAATTTTATATACAAGTGGCGGGACCTACAGTTTAACGTCGACTCCGAACGACAGAATTTGAGAAACTTTTTTCATGGCAATTTTATTTACTCTCAGAGTTTTTGCCAAAAATCTGCTGAGAGGAAGTCCCCGAAGAAATATTTTTTCATATCTTTGTTTTGATGTCTGACCGAGGATTTGAACCGTGGCTTCGCGTTTAATAAGCCAACACACTACGTACTAGACTACCGCGGCCTTTTATAATTAATTTAGCTAATTTACTGAAAGTGACATGGAAACGAATCGAATATGTATTTAAATTGCAATTCAATTATAAATTTAATTCTAGTCATTACGGGCGGATCATTGTTTGTTGATGCATGTTTTAACATGTGGAAATCTCCTGAACAAAGTCCATCAAGCCATACGGCTTAAGTGCGTTGCGCAAACGAACGTTTTCCCTTAAAATCATATTTGCACTCACCGGCTTAGCTAGGAAATTTCCCTTTGGGGGACTATATAGCCCTTCTAAGAAAAAAAATTCTTCAGTGGTTTTTTGTAGTTTTTTTTTAAATTTTTATTAAAAATTATTATCACATTTATTGTTAAAAAAAAGAAGCATAAACAATAATTATGTTATTTTAATTAACGAATAAAAAAATGAAACATATTCCAGGTTTTTTTTATCATTTTATTGTTTATTAACTTAAATTAGTTTGTATTAATATACATGTAAACAAAAATATTAAGGGCCATTATTACAACTTGCCGTTAACTAAAGGGAGGATTTTAACGGGCAGATAAATTGTTTTGTATTATTATGAGTACCCAATAAGATAGAAGTGAGCGTTAAGCTAAAGGTTTATAAATTAAAGTAAAGTTTATATATTATTTTCAATATGGCAACTTCAAACGAAAACAAAAAAACGAAACCCGTCGTTGCCACTGGGTTAAAAAAAACTTTGTTTAATTGACATTGTGCCGACACTACCATATTTTTTAAAACGTTATCTTTGTTTTATAACGAAAATAACGAAAATAAGTTAAAGGAAACTGTAAACTGTAACTTTAACTAAACCCAAGTTTAACGGCAAGTTGTAAAAATGGCCCTAAGTATCAGTCAAAGATTAGTTCCCTATCTTTTTTTTTTTGCAAAATATTTTAAGAATAACTTCTGTAAAAATATTATTTTTGACTAGTTCGTTTTTAATTCATCCCATAGCCGCAATATGTTTACATCGAGATGTGCTTCTTGGTGGACTCATAGCTACTTGTGAAATTTTAAACAGGTTTGGATAGATCCTTTTATTTAGATTTTATTTTTTTTATTTTTAATTGTAATACAATTATAAATTATATCTAATTATTATTACGAGCTGAATAACTTAGAACATGTGGTCGGTGTAGTGTAACAAAGCAGAGTCTCGGGTGGGAATCTAACCCACGACTCTCACACGCAAACAGTCTAGCACACTACCCACTACTAGACTATAAGGGAGCCCTTATTTAGATTTAATTATGTTAATGCCTATAGATTGTTTACTATTTGTATTGTTGACCAAATTCTCAGAAATCATAAGTTCTGTTTTAAGAGAGTCACAGTCACAGTCAATTTGTAATTTTTAATAAAACATAATCAGTTTATTAATCTCCAAAGTGCATTTTCTTTTCGACATTTGTTACTACGTTTCGTTTAAGATTATCTGTTCAATGAGATGTTAATTACATTGTAAAGTTTACATTAAGCTACATGTTGAACACATAAATAAACATTTGTACAGAAGTGTTCTTTAACTACATACATAAAAGAAATTTGAACTCAGAAATTTAGTAAAAACTATGGAAAATTACTTTTTAAATAAAAAAATTGCAATAAAGAATAAAAAAATTCTGAGGTACTCTAAATTTTCTTTGGTGGCCCTCAAACCGGTCTATTTAAGCCAATGTTGGCACTAAATAAAAGGGAATACCACAGCAATAAAAGATCAATCAATTGCTGAGTGCGTTGATCACTTAAAAGCAGACAAATTCTTAGCTAAACATTGCAACTGATATTTAATAAAAAGAAAATAACATCTAGAAATAGACAAGAGTCAACAGACCATCAAAAAGCCCGCAAGTTTCCAACTTTGGTGGCGCATAGACGGGTCTCGTTTTGTGCGAATTTTTTTTATGCGATTTTAAATGAAATTTTTGTTTTTTAGATTTTTTATAGATTTTAAAATGTTATGATACTTTTTAAACTTTTGCATCACTTTTAAATTAAACCAAGTCTACACCACTGATATAATCATTGATTGACTGATCTGTTTTCCGAATATCATGAATTGCATAGGCAACTTAAAGTCACAAAGTTTAATAACTGACTACATATCCTGCAATAAAAGAAACAATTAAACTTTCTAAAAATTCGTTGATCTAGTCACCTACATATGTATGTATGTACTACCTGATAGGTATGTAATAATAAAAGCGACGTCGAACCAATTCCAAAACGTTGCGAAATGATGGATCGTACATTCATAGTTATAGACTTCAGTTTATTATTTATTTGATATTTTTTGGATAATTTTGTTTTTTCTATAAATAATGAATTAATATTTTATTTTTGTTTATTTTTTAGAAGTTTTTGTTCTTATTGGTTAAGAAAATGAAATAAATATATTTTTGTTGATTTTTTATGCGATTCTGATGTGATTTTTCAATTAAAATTTGAATTGATGTGGTTTTTCAGGATTTTGGAACCCATCCATCGCATAAAACGAGATCTGAGTGTATTTAAGCAAAATACAAATAATATGACATTTTTAAATTATACTTTTATATTATATTTATAATTATGTACATTAGCAGTTATGACTAGCTCAGTGGACGCCTTTAATCATCAGTAATTAGACTTAATCTATCATTTTTAATAGAAATATTTCTGTACGATATTATTATTATTCGCATTGCTAAATGTCAAACTGTAATACGAAAATCACACTGTACAGTTTGATGAGACAATGCTTTAAGCGAAATTATTTACAAATTATTTCCTATCAAAGAAACTAAAGTACTTACCTGCCTAAAATTTTGCTAACGCAACCATTGGATACTTGAAGAATTCGCGAAATATCACATGGCCGAGCTCCAGAGTGGGCAAGCTCTACTATCTTCTGACGTGTAGAGTCCGGAAGTGGCCGACCGTTGACATAAACACCGCCCAATTGGTTAATACCGCTATGACCAGCGGTAGAGCAACCGAACAGTGCACTTTGGCTAACCGATGAGGCATGGCCATGCATTATGTGTTCAGTTGTTAGCATCATCATTGGATACAATGTTTTATTTTTCAATCACAATTATTTAAGATTTAATTTACGATTTTCAGAATTTCAACTTTGATTTAATAATATTTTAAATCGACACACCTAATAAATTACATTACATATGCATAAATATCCATTTGAATACGCCTACAGTTTTGCTTATACATACATATGTATGTATGTATACATTATGATTTTACAAAAATAGTTTTATTTATTTTATTATAATTTTATTATATGGATTTATATGTATATTTATTTATGTATGTATGTATGTATATTTATTTATTTATTCGTTTGATTTGTAAAAAAAATAATACTTATTTATATTATTTAATAAATCAGCACAACATGAAAGTATATGCATTTAAACATACATATGCTTTACAAATTAAATATTTTATTACTATTTTTTCAAAATACATATACTATATATCTGTGAGAATTTTTTTATTATTTTTGTGTGCATGTATGTATGCAAGTAAATAATTATAGATATTTTTTTCACCTCACATTCATTTAAATCACAATCACAAACATTATTAATAGATATACGGCGGGTTTGTTGTATGTTGTATTCGTTTTCGTTTCCTTTTCTTAATTTATTTTTTTTTTATTATTAAAACATATAATTTTATTATTTTACCTTTAATATTGCAAATTGTTATCGCTTTTATATTTTTTTATATTGATTTTATTTCTAAACAAATTTCTTAAACAAACGATTCATTTTGATTTGTTCTTTTCGATTCGTATTTTTTTTATTTTATTTTGTTCTTTTGTTTTGTCACTATTGGTTTTCGTTTGTTTTATTTGATTTGATTTTTTTGTTTTTTTGTTTTTTTTCTTAAGTTTTAATTAATTGCTTTAATTTGTGATTCATGCTCGATTAGCGATAGCACAAATATGAGTATGCAATACACGAACGCTGATCGTTGTCTGTTTGTATAAGAGAGTACGAGCAAAAAAAGGGAAAAAATTAACAACCGAGCACACAAAATGTCAGGTTCATTGTTCAATAGTGCTCCTGGAATACCGTGCAATTCAGTTAAGATCAGATATGTATTTACTCCTACGTAAACCAGGCTGTTGGCACATGACAGTAGTTTCAACTCCAGTACAACATGTGTGTGACTCGTGCTATGACCGCTAGTCTTACGTTATAGCGGGTGACACGTTGTTTTTTTAATTAAAACATTTTACTCTAAATTCTGGTTTTGCGGCAGTTAATTTTTCTTTGCTTATGCCTGTTATTTATTTTTTTATTTTTGTTTTTATTGTTGTGTTGTATTTCTTTTTCTTGTTTTTATAATAACTTTTTTTGTTATTGCAGTGTATATGTGCAGACGAATTCACAACAAAATCTTGTCGACAACATTCAATGTATGCGAGTGTACAGTGCACTTAGCCAAGCGAAACGTTAATGAGCTCTCATGCGAAAAAATATCCCAACAAACGTGCCAAAAAGTACTTCATATATTTCGGAGTACGGTTAAAATAACTAAACACAACGTAAAAGCCAACAAAAATAGACAAACATACACATACCGCCTCAAATATATTTACGCACACAGCATAAATGCCAACAAAAACAACAACAACGGCAACGACAACGATAACGACAAAATTCAGTGGAGAAAACAAGACGATGAATGGAACAACAAGGAAAATAAAAACAATAATACACCCATCCATACATTCATAGTAACAAAAGTACATACTGACACACACACACCTTTCCATACACAAATGGAACCACAGCAGTCAATATGAAAAGAGCTGCATGTGCATGCTCGAACGAATAAGCAGGCATGAATGGCTGTCGAAAGAGAAAAAACATACACAAACACACGTACACGACGAACATTAAATATATAAACCAACAAACTTAAATAGTTGAATAAAAAGAAAGAAAAAAAATTTTTTAAGGGCAAAAAAAAATAATAAACCGACTAACACTTGCAGTGTACGAAATTCGAAAATGGTAATATTGTATGTAAATATATATATATATATATATATATATATATATATATAATTAAGTATTACAATTTAAATTCAATTTACAACAAATATATTAAACACTAATTTAAGCCATCATTTGTTTTTAAACTAAAATTAATCGTTTTACAATAAATGTTCGATGTGCATACCTACTTACTTGTACTTAATATAAGGATGATCAAAATTTTCTAGAATTAAAAACTGACCAAATAGATATTCTTCAAATGTCACAGTTTTAAAATTGTAAAAAACAAAAATACGTTTGATTAAATATTTGATGAAGAGACTGCAAATAAGAATTAAGGAATTAAAATAAAATAAAAATAATTAAGAAAATACACGCGCCTAAATTTCATTTTTTTCGAATCCATTGAACCATTATAAGTCGCCTTTTATGGTCTCTTTAGTTTCATTTCACTTGCGAGAGCAGACCAATAATTTCATGCTTTCATGCTAAATTCAGCGAGCATTTGACTCTTGTCAAAATTTGAAGAAACGTCGTTTAGTTTTGAATTGGATCACGAATTTGGTCATCCTCTGCCTTAACCTTTGGGTTTAGAATCGAAAGACTATGTCATGATTTCGAACATGAAGAAATACATAGCTCGGTTAACAAGAGATTTAATTTCATTTTACAATATATCTGTTTTGATGCGTGTGGAAAATATAAAAAATTAGGAAATCAATGAACAATGAGTAATTATACATTCTGGCTTTAGTTCTATAAACGATTTGCGGACATATATCTACATTCACATATATTGAATGACTGGGATAAGAAATTATAAAAGTATTCCGCTTACAAGTGTGAAGTTTTACTTCCTCCGAAAATTGGTCAAGCCAAATGCACTAACATGTATTGTAAAAGATACAATATTATGTGTGTTTTGAAGCAGAAAAAGATACAATCTTTATAGTATTTTGTAATCATGGCGTGATCTAAGATTGCATGTGACATTACATCCCATATCAAGGAAAGTTGAAACAGAATGATCCTCAAATTCTATGCGAGTAATTCTGATATTTTGACATATATTTTGAATCCAAAAACTAACAAAAAAAAAACAATGCATGGATAATAAATATTGAGCAAATATTGACAATTATATGTACATATATGTATGTATTTTCTAAATTAGAACTCATAGTTTTAATACAGTCTTTGTGGATAATACAGTCTTTGGCTGATAACATATCGACGACTCCGTTCTATAACATTCTAAGTCGAAAAAGTGAGTTTTGAGTTATGAGCTTTAAAAGTTTTCACGCGCCATACGACTATATGTGTATTCTAAGTAGATTTTTCCCTATAACTTTGGAACGGATCGGCGCATCTTAACCAAATTTTGACAGTATGTATTTAAATTAGAGAACGTGGAATTTAAAAATGCAAGAAAAAATTCTAAGTACAGTTAGAACGTTATAGAATGGAGGCGTCGATATGGTTTAACTATACTAGCATAATGGAAGAATGGACTAGGCAATTCCCATCCAAAGTAAATGATTATTAACCTTTATAACTTCATAATTAAATGCTTTTTCATTGCTTTTTAAAACTGAGTAATATTTCTACAAACAGAAAATACCTATGACTTATTATTTTAAATTATTATTAAAAACTTCTAGGACATAAATTTTTTTTATGTGTTATCTCATACATATGCAGATATAGGGAAAAATTTCAGATCAAGCCTATCGAAATTGTAAAAATGTGGTTAAGATTTAAAAAGCTTCTTTGCGAATATGTAGTTTTAAAATTGACAGTGTAATGAAATTTAGTACTCATTGCAATATTGTTTTCACTAGGAGTGTTAAACGACCAAAAAGGGGTAGGAAAATAAAGACAAAAAACTATACATTACAGCAGAGAAAAATCTAAAGTTTGGGAAACGTTACACATAAAAAGTGTACACGCATTCAGTTGCTCAGCGAAAGAACTTGAGAGAAAGAAACATAGTAAAACGCATACATATACAGAGACATGTTTATTTAAAATTAATGCAGCCATCCTCACAAGTAAATAAATTTCTTACATAAAATACAACCCACAAAGCAACCAACCATTATTATAAAAAAAAAAAAAAAGAAAAAGAAAACAAATTTCAAACATGAAAACATCAATGCGCACGAATGAACGCACGCACAGCGAAAGTATTGCTGTCTCTCTTATGCCGGGAGGTTCAATGTAATGTGTTGGAATGAGCGGATTCAAAAGCAACAAACAAGGTATGAAACAACAACAACAACAAATTCAACCAAACTGTCATAAGAATGACAGAGACAACTGCCATTTCGTTACCAAAGAGCATTACAATTGGTGTGTAATTTTTACGTAAAAAGCGGTGTAAAATCGGAACAATTCCTATTTCAGGGGGAGTGTAGCTACATACATATAAAAAAATAAAATGTAAAGAATCGGTAAGGGAAAAGAACACAAAATGTATTTTTTGTATTATATGTATATATATATGTATATATATATATGTATGTATAAATATATGTATATATATATATATATATATGTATGTATAAATATATGTATATATATATGTATGTATATATTTATACATATATATACAATGTACATATATACATATACATATACATATATATATATATATATATATATATATATACATAATTTATGTATATATATATGTATATACATTATATAATATATATATATAATACATATATATACTATATATATATTTACTATATATACATATATTTATATATATAAAATACATATATATATATGTATATATATATATATATACAGAATTATATATAATATATATAATAAAATATATATATAGAATACAATATATGTATATTTATATAGAATATGTATATGTATATACGTATATAGGATACGTATATATTATATACATTTATTTATATACATATATATGTATGCATATACATATATTATACAGTATTTTATATATATATTTATTATACACATATATATATATATTACCTAGTTTTGTTTTGGTATATATGTATAAACATTTATAGCATATATTTGTATGTACACATATATTGTACATACCTACATACAGATACAAACATAAAAATAAAATGTAAAGAATCGGTAAGATACAACAACATAAAATGTATATTATGCATTACATATATTTATATATATATATAATAAAATATATATATACTATACTTATATATATGTACATTCATATGTTAAGGCAGATATATGTATGTATGTACATATTTTAATATTTGTATACATGTGTGTATGTATATTTATATATAATATATAATATAATATGTAATGTATGTACATATCTCATATTATTAATCTTATATGTATACACATATATATATATTATATATATACACAGTCGGGTCTCGATTTTCCGTGATGGTCGGGACCAGAAGCATTACGGATAATCGATTTTCACTGTTAATTGAATACCAATTTTGATAATACAGTTTTGTACATACATATAATACATACATACATATATTTACATTAAAAAAATTAATTCAAGAATTTTATGTACATTTTTAAATTAAATAAATTTAAAATGTTACATGAAATTTTCTATCGAAAACATGACGCAAATAAAGGACATTAAGCAAAAAAAAATACAACTTCTTAAAAAAAGTCGTGTAAAGTTGTTTGTCTGATATTTTTCAACTTATAATTTTCTTTTATACATAATTTTACAAATTTCAAAATTAAACTAATCACTTGTAAATGCTTCCCAGTTTTCATATTTATTATATTGTATGTATGAATTTGAAATTAATAAAAAAAAATCTGCCACCACGGTTGATAGAGGTAATCACGATTAATCGGTATTAAATCAATAAAACAAAAACACAGTATTAACAGCAATAAACTGATCTTTGGCCATCGCGGCTAATCGGGGTTACCGCCTAATCAGATCACGGATAATTGAAGCCCGACTATATAAATATATATTTAGATTTATATAGGTATATATTTATGTATGTATGTATATATAAATCTATGTAAATATTTTTTTGTATACGTGTGTGCATGCATATGTACATACATATATACAAAAAAAAATTTAAAATTTATTAATTTAGTTTTTTAGTCCTACATTTGGAATCATATATGTATGTACATATATGAATTTACTGTACATATATAGGAAAATATGTTTGATTTGATGATTTGATATTTACAGCCGCTTAGTAATAACAATAGTGCCCGGATTCTGGTGGTATCACATCTACCTTAATAGATCGTATGGCTCTAGAATCCAATTCCCTAAAATTATTTATTTTTCACCGTTATTACTTACTCGTAGTTACCTAAAAAAACTCAATCGAATATTATGTTCCTTTGATTATTTCAGACTTAGTAGGTGCACATATAGTGATGCGAGGACTCTCGCATTACATTTAAAATTTCTATAAAATTTTCGTTCCATTTACTTATCCCTTTTAGTCTTTTATAATTTTTGATTGTTCTTCTAATGGCTTTATCCAGATTATAGTAAAGAATTAACCTAGTTTTCATTTATTTTTATGCTATCATCAATCATTTTTCAGTTGTTCTTCTTGCTTTGTCAAGGCATTCATTATAAGTGCCTTTAATTACACTTCATACTTTTGTCCAAGATTTGTTGATGCGTAATGATATTTACATACATAAGTATATAACATACAATTTGTTATTGATTAGCTGGTTGAACATATTCTTGTTAAGCATTTTATAGCTTGGTCTATTGTGTGCTCTCTATCGTGGGGTTCTATCAATTTTTAGTTTCAGAGTAGCCATAGGTATGTGGTGATCTGAGTATTAGCTTCAGTGGTATTTAGCTGTTAATGATCTATGTAAGACGTATCTGGTTGAAAGTACACAGGATATTAAATACGGCTTCTTACGTTGGTTGGGTGACATTACCAAGGAATATTTAGTCAGACGCTGAAACTCCTAATTTGATTGGCTATTTTACAAAAGGAATCACTCCTGTTTACCTTCTCAGTGGATAACAATAAATTAAAGTCGCCTTAGTCTAGTAGGTAGTGTGTTAGCTTATTAGACGTAAGGCCACGGTACAAATCCTCGGTCAGATATCAGCAGATTTCTGGCAAAAACCCTGAGAGCAAATAAAATTGCCAAGAAAAGTTACTCAAAAATCAGTCGTTCAAAGTCGACTTTAAACTGTAGGTCCCGCCACTCATGTCTAAAATTAGCAAACACAACATGAGTGGTGTTGAGAAGCTAGGGCGTAATCCTGACTGAAGGGTTGTAATGGCCCCATATTTATGTAAGTTTTAACTTTTGAAACAACATCAAAAAATTGTTGTATCAAATAATATTTACATTAATTACTTATAAATTTCCTATCCATTTCAACATTTACATACGTATAGGTAGATAGAATTTGCCTTAAGAAAGAAAGATTTTTATTAAATAAAATAATAAATGTATATGTATGTATATGCCCAAACAACTAGTACATTAACTTCGAATACTAGTTTAGTTCAATCCTATTGTACAAGATGTACAATAGAGGATTTCATTCTAATTATTACAAATTCATATTCACCTAAATGAAAAGGATGATAATCAGAATAGATGAAGGCTGCTTTTAAAGAAGGATTTTAACGCTTTGTACTTAAAAATCGAAGAAAAATGGAATGTAAATATATAGTATAAGCATATATAAATGGATACACTATATAATTACATAATGTATTATAAATTATACAGTGAACTCGCGAAAACGTGAACACTCGAAAATGTGAACGTTTCAGAAACGTGAACAAATTTATTTTTCCACAGAGTATTCTGAAACGTGAACAAAATCTGAAAGCTCTAAAACGTGAACACTATTTTACTTTTTTAATATGTTTTTAAATTGGTAAATCCCCGAACTACTATTACTTTCTTTACTTATGTTTGAACTTCTTTTTCATAGTACTCGTTTATGTATGCTTTGACCTATTAGTTACTCTTTGACATTGCTACGAAGATCTTATAAGTGAAAGAGTTAATTTGTGAAAATAAAATTGTCATTAAAAAACCTTCTTGAGTTGCAAAGGAGTATTACCCTTTTGTGGCTAGTGGCTTGGGAAGAAAATATGGAGTTGCAATAGCAACAGTTTCTTCCATTAAAAAGAAAAAACCTGAAATTAATAATCGGGTAAATAATACACTTTATGGCACTGGAAACGTAAATCATTAAGTGCATCTGAATTTCCAAGAATGGAAAGTCTTTATAAGTGGTTCCTTCACATGCAGAACAAAAAAACGCCGGTTAGTGGACTGATGTTAAAAGCCAAAGCTCCAGAAATTCACGATCAAATTAAAGAAAATGATCGTGGTTTTAATGCCAGTGACGGATGGCCTCAAAAATTTATGCAAAGGTTTGGTGTTCGCCTTTTTAAAATTTCCGGAGAAAAGCTTTCTGCGTAGCTGCAACTTGTTGACCCATTTAAGGAAAAGTTAAAAGCAAAAATAGAAGAACTGTATCTTTGTGAAGATCAGCTTTATAATGCTGATGAGCCCGGGTTCTAACGGAAGCATTTGTCAGATAAAACATATGTCATCATTGAAGAAAAGTGCTCCAGATGCAAAGATGGAGACACAACGATTAACTTTCATGGGCTGTTCAAATGCGTCGGAGACTCACAAACTTTTACAGGTATTTTTTTACTGGTATTTGGAAAATCTAAAAATCTACCAAGTTTCAAAAACTTTACTTGTCCAGTGAATTACAAATTCTCCAAGTCAGCATGGATGACATGTAACACTTTTTATGACCGGTTTCATCAATGTTTTGTTAAAGAGGTAGATTTCAACTGAAAACGTTGTTATAATTTTTGGCTTTAGGTTCTTGAGTTATTGACTAATTAAAAAAAATTAATTTAAAATAGTGTTTAGCATTTTCTGCTTATTAAAATAATACTTTTAATATTAATAGGGTCATTTGTTGTTTTAAATTTGGGTACTCGATAACGTGAACAAACTCGAAAATGTGAACTGCCTTGGTAAAAATTAGTTCACGTTATCGCGAGTTCACTGTATATACATAGTACAATATCTATTGCAAAGTATTTTTTGAAAATAATAGAGTTCCAAAATTATTGAGCACTTGTGAATAATTCTGAACACTAAAATGTGTTTAAACAACAGAACTAATATCACAACCGTTTTGGTAAGGAATTACGAGATCAATGGCCAAGGATTGCTCCATAAATATTAACGTACATATTTGGTAAACAGCATACCGAATCGACTCCGCGCTGTCATTAAAACTAACGATGGAACACTCAGACTAGTGAGAATACGATATAACTAATTACAATAGAAATAAAATATGAATGCCATTTGTTTACTTACACTTGTTGGGTGTGAAATAATTCTCTAAATTTAAAACTAGTTTTTATCCTTTAATACATTGATATTTTATGATTCTGATTTTAAAAATATTCAATTGTCGCCTAGTGTACTTATGCATTAAAATATTGCCGCTAAAAATATTTTCCTCTTTGTGTATTGAAGATATTTGTAGCGATATGCATTACGAAATTATTTGGAATCAATGAAAGGATATGTACATAATAGAGTAAAAATGTCACACTTGTCAACTTTAAACAATTACAAACCCAACAAGTAAAAGAAACAAACAAAAAAGAAATATTAAATGAAATGTGTTCATTTTTCTATGCGGTTATACATATGTATGTATGTACGTGTAACAAATTCGTGCAGATGTCCTTTTCCCACATACATTAACATACATATCTATGTATAAGCTCAAGCAATATTTAAAATAACTACAAAAGTGAATCATGCTATAAATTTTGCATTTAAATTATTTTTGAACAAAATTTAATAAATTTGAAATAAATCTAAAGAGAATTTTCATCATCAGCATTATTTCTATAGATTTTCTCCATCTTCATCAATTTTATTTCCAACTTTTCCTCCGTATTACATTATTTGAATGTCTCTTAATTCAGAAAATTGATTTTAGTTTACATTAAGTCTAGAGCGACTAGAGAACTTTAAATTTCGAAGTTACTAAAATGCTACAAAAAGAAAAAAAAAATTTTATTATTTAAATATCATCAAATAAACGCATATACATTACAATTAAGTTGAAATTTTAAAGGCTAAGTAAGGAAAGGTAAAGTAAAAATTTGTACTGAATTTGAACATTCAGAATGTCGCATTTGAATCGATTTTCGATTAATCGAACATTTCACAAAAAAGTATTTATACATACTATATTAGAACGTTGCCGTGGTCTAGTAGGTAGTGTGTTGGCTTATTAGACGAAAGGCCCGAGTTCGAATCCCAGGTCAGACATCAAAATGAAATATGAAAAAATATTTGTTCGGCGACTTCCTCTCAGCAGATTTCTGGCAAAAACTCTGAGAGTAAAAATTGCCATGAAAAGCTTCTCAAAAAAATCTGTCGTTCGGAGTCGACTTTAAACTGTAGGTCCCGCCACTCATGCATAAAATTAACGCACACAACATGAGTGGTGTTGAGAAGCTAGGCCGTAATCCTGACTGAAGGGCTGTAATGACCAATTGTGTATGTACATACTATATTAGGTCATATCACTTTATGATATCATTTATTATTTCTTGCCAACTCAAAACAATTTTGAAGACAAGAGAAATAAGGGAAAATGGCAAGAGTAAATAATTTTCAAAACCAAATAAAATAAACAATATTTAGAAATATCAAAGGGGAAATAATTTATACATACATACATACATAATTTGGCCATTACAACCCTTCAGTCAGGATTACGGCCTAGCTTCTCACACCACTCATGTTGTATGCCTTAATTTTTATACTTGAGTGACGGGACCTAAAGTTTAGCGTCGACTTCGAACGACAGATTTTGAGAAACTTTTTCATTGGCAGGTTTATTTACTTTCAGAGTTTTTGCCAGAAATCTGCTGAGAGGAAGTTGCCGAAGATATATTATTTTCATATATCGTTTTGATGTCTGACCTGTGGTTTGAACTCGGGCCTTACATCTAATAAGCCAACACACTACCTACTAGACCAGGGCGACTTCAATATAATTTATAACACACAAATTTAATAATTTGAGAAAAATTTACGTCAATAATTATTAAAAATACAATAGAAAGCTTATTAAGGAAGCCTGATAGGCTTTTACAATTTAAACCTGTGAAAGTGTTAGTCTTAGATTGAAACTTAAACTTGAGATATGTACATATGTAATGATCAGAAGAATAAGAGATGCACATTTTTTATAGCCGGTGGCATGTTTTATTTTAAAAAGTAGAAAATATCTCTTGAATGTATATAGGGGTATAGTTGATATATTTAATATTTTTGGTTACCTCAAATATTTGATTAAACAATACGAGTGTAAAAACATATTTGCAATCAATAATAAAGATCTAATAAATTAACAAGAGCATTTTTTGAGATTTTGACGAAAACCCTTTAGAAAGTAAATAAACATTTTGATGTGTTACATTTTATTGATAATGGATCAACTTTTTTTATTTATTTTATTTTTATTTAATGATTTCACACACGTCTCACTCCTATCTCGAGACAATTCGAAGCTCAGACTGTCAGCTAGTACTGCCAAGTACTTCCTATCCTGAATTAAGTAAGTTTTTCGATGGCATAAGCCCCTAGTCCCACTATATGTTCTAAATCTATCTGTATACCTTTAGAACATTACCATTTCTATAACATTTGGGCAATTCACACAAGCCATTGTATCGTTGTTTTGAGTGTATTGTTGGACGAATAATCCATGTATGTATGCTTGTTATTTTCATATAAAAATCGGATACCCTTATACACATGTTTTTAAAAGTTGTATTGGTTTCGTGCTATCAATTTATTTACATAAATTTACAGTAATCAAGAAGATGAACAAAAATACGAAATATTTTCTATGTAATTTGACCCAATAATTAACACTTCATAATTATATTAGTCGCACAGATACATTACTGATTCTAAAACGTATCTAAAATGTATCATCGAATAAAAAGGCATTGATGTTTCATCGATGTTGATGAATGAAAAAAAGAAACATCGAATTCTACCGACGTATCAATAAAATACATCGTATGTTTTTAAAACATCGGTGTATATCGTCCATCACTAGTGAATGCGTGTTATAAAGTTTTCTCTGAAATGCTTGTGAGACGACTAACTAATATGAGGGATGTGGAAACAAAGGCAGCAATCTCCACTTTTGTAGTTTTCGAAATTAATAAGAAAAACTTGTATTTTTAAACGCAATTGTATTTTATAATGAATTTTTTTGTTAATTAGTATAGAAGAAAAAGATAAATATGCCGACCAAGTTTGATCCATATCCTCACTGAAGTTTTTGGGAAAATGCGACCTGAAATTTAGAGATTGAGTTAGTTTCAACAAAGTGGAGATTGCTGCCTTTGTTTCCACACCCCTCATATATGAGGAAGGATACTTGGACAATTCAGGTCATGTTATCTACAATAGTATTGTAGTATTTGCACTAAAGCAAGATCGTGAGAAGATTTATGAATTTACGATTTCAAAGAGGTTATGATAGTATAATAACTAAAATATTTGTTTGGCATAAGCAAGAAATTGAATCGTTCAACAGCACAAAACTACAGAAAAAGAAAAGTTAGTTGCTGTAATGGAACCGCATGTTGAAAAATTCGATTTCAAATGTTTTGATATTAGCCACTCAACGGCACAGTCTTAATCTATTTATCCTGTAGTGATGACTAAATTAGTAGTTACCTCGAAAAGTTATATACGAATGTAATAGCAGCGGTAAATTAAATAGAACTGATCGTAAATCTACTACTATTTTGACGTTGTAATGAAGTACAAGTACTTTGGAAATCTAATAAGAAATAATAACAGTGCAAGAGATTATCCACAAGACTGAACTGTATGATCAAACAATTCATAACGAAATATTCAAATCAAAACTTTTCACAAGAATGTGTAAGACAAGAATTTACAAAACTATTGAAGTCGTCGTAGTCTAGTTGGTAGTGTGTTGGTTTATTAGATGTAAGGCCACGGTTCATAAGCCCCAGACCAGACATCTCGAACGTAACGAAGTATGAAAGATTACTGCCAGGAAGTCACCGAAGAAATATTTTATTCATATTTCGTTACGTTCGAGATGTCTGATGTGAGGCTTAAACCTACGCCTTGTGTGTAATAAGCCAACACAGTGCTTACTAGACTACGGCGACTTCAAATGATTGTCTCACTAATTGAAAAATGGATACTTTTTAACATTATGCAAAAACGTAAGGATTGAAATTGTTCAAACAACAGGGAAGATAAATAGAAACGTAAAATGTTTAAATTTGTTCATATGTTTACAATCAAGAATTTTCCTTTGATATTTCTTTTAAATTAAGTATTTAGAACTCTTTAAAACTAAAAACTAAAAAAATTTCTTAATAAAAATTGGTTTTCAATTACGAAAGAGACAAGTTTTCTTAAGTGCTTAGAGAAACAAATTTTGAAATAAAGTACGGAGTTTCCTTATTTCATTTATAATTCCATACATCTAGAACAATTTAATTTAATTTTTTGGAAAAATTTTGAATTATAAAATGCAATTAATTCTTAATTTAAACAGTCCTTTAATTATGAAAAGAAATTGTACATTTTGAATTCTTATATGAAATTTTTCGTACAAATATTTATTTTTAATTTTTAAAAAATAAATACATATACATAATAATATCTTTGGGAAGATTATAGCAATTATTATAAATACTTTTTGTCTATGTTTGTGTAGGTAAACCGCATATTTCATATATAAATTTCCACAGTTTTTTAAATTAAATATTGTGAAGAGCCAGATCTGAATGATCTCTAGACTTTCATTTATGTACAGTGATACAATCGTATAAAACCGTACTTATTTCTTTACAAACAAAACCTTTTAAAAGTACTAATTCTTGAGCTGTAGATAAAAGAAAACCTTTTATCACGCCGTCTACAAAGACGTTATTATTATTAAAGAAAGGCACTTACCAGACGTTTAAATCTCTGTTTTGTTCAAAATAGCAAAACAAAGCCCATAGATTATCCCCGATTAAAGAAGTTTGAAAATGTTTGTGTACACCGTAAACCGTGCGTACACCGTAACAAGAAATAATACATATGCATTGAAATAATTAAAAAAGATATGTACATATGTACTTATGTATATGTATTTTGTAATTTGGAAGTAAAAGTTTAACTTTAGATACTTATTAATAAAACATTCTCTATGTAGGACTAAGATTAAAATAATATTACTGTAGTTTAATTAAAGTACGTACGACATGTACTAAACTAGGGCCTCGGTCTCCACTTAAATATACATATGTATAGTAGTGATCATAACCATCTCTTCAATACTACAATAGTTTCCAATTTGTTTGTAATACTTGATGTGTGGTGTATTTAGTGTACAGTTTTTTTTTTTTTGCTTTTTTTGTAATAAAAAATTGTCTTCTGATGAATCATAGTAACATGAGGATCGTGATGATCTAAATTTCATATGCACAATTTTTGACTTAAAAATCTTTAGCAATAACGATAATCACGTCGCCGTAGTCTAGTTGGTAGTGTGTTGGCTTAATAGACGCGAAGCCACGGTTCATATCCCCGGTCAGACATCAAAACGAAATATGGAAAAAATATTTCTTCGGCGGCTTCCTCTCGGCAGATTTTTGGCAAAAACTCTGAGAGTAAATAAAATTGCCAGTCGTTCGGAGTCGACTTTAAAATGTAGGTCCCGCCACTCTTGTATAAAATTAACACACACAACATGAGTGGTGTTGGGAAGCTAGGCCATAATAATGACTGAAGGGTTGTAATGGCCAATTATGCTATGTATGTGTGATAATCACATTGCAATTTACTAAAGAAATTTCAGCTATTCAAGAAATAAAATTTTTTCTAAATATAAAATGTAATTAAATTACAAATTTCTTTAGATAATGTTTTAAATTTTTTGAAAACTAACCGATAACCAATATAATTCTGATTTAAAAATAAGAATTTTACATGACTATCCACATTTCACGAAAAGCAAAAAAGAGAATAGTTCCCGAGCACTTGTGAAAGAGACTCGACAACACTGGAAAACAATATTATGATCTGACGAGTTTAGGTTTAATCTTTGAGGATCGGATGGGAGAATTGATAGATTTGCTCTGTTCTACATATGGCGAATCAGATTAATTTCATTAAACTTTAAGCCAACTAATTGAAATACTTCGAGATACTTTAAAATAAAATGTAATGAACTTTATTCTGAATATGTATGCAAATCTGTAGAAAAATATTCTTAGTATTAATTATATACATACATACATACATACATACATAATAGGTCCTTACAACCCTTAAATCAGAATTACATTCCACTTTTATTGTGTGTGATTTTTGAAAAATTTTCATGGCAATTTTATTTACTCACAGATTTTTTGTCAGAAATCTGTTGAGAGGAAGTTGGCCATTACAACCCTTCAATCAGGATTACGGCCTAGCTTCTCACACCACTTATGTTGTGTGTGTTAATCTTATGCGTGAGTGGCGGTACCTACAGTTTAACGTCGACTCCGAACGACAGACTTTTGAGAAACTATTCATGGCAATTTTATTTACTCTCAGAGTTTTTGCCAGAAATCTGCTGAGAGGAAGTCACCGAAGAAATATTTTCATATTTCATTTTGATGTCTGACCTGGGGTTTGAACTCGGGCCTTACGTCTAATAAGCCAACACACTACCTACTAGACTACGGCGACTAATAATGTATAAATAAATTTCAACTCCATGTAAAGTAATAGCATTGACTTTTAGGGTGGGTATACAAACTTATATACCTTTAACATTTATATTATATGTACCACATTTTCAATACAAAGTCCTACAAAATATGATAAAGTTCTCACTTTCATTACTATCTTCAAGTTCTTAGCGAGGAATCACTCATAAGAAATATGCTGCTAATCGCCATTTTAAACTGCAGACAAATATGTTTCAGTCCCTCAAATAGAAGAAGGCTATATCGCACAAAATCTATGAATGCCATAGCTGGAAATGCGTACTAATACTACATAAATACGGCGCATTTTTTAAATAAGTGCAAGAACTTTTTTTTAATAAAACTTACTCAGAGTTGAAGTCGCCGTGGTCTAATAGGCAATGTGTTGGCTTATTAAACGAGTTCGAATCCCAGGTCAGACATCGAAACGAAAATATGAAAATATTTCTTCGGCGACTACCTCTCAGCAGATTTCTAGCAAAAACTCTGAGAGTAAAAATTGCCATGAAAAGCTTCTCAAAAAATCTGTCGTTCGGAGTCGACTTTAAACTGTAGGTCCCGCCATTCATGTATAAAATTAACGCACACATCATGAGTGGTGTTGAGAAGCTAGACCGTAATCCTGACTGAAGGGTTGTAATGGCCAATTATGTATGTATGTATAGGTATATAGTATATAGTGAAATAGTACGTATTCCCCTTTCCCTTTTAAAAACGCAAACAATTTTTCAAAATTGTTAATTAAATCTCTCAGAAGGAAATAAATAAATTTGGGATGATGTCTTTTTATTTTTTTATTTATTTATTTCAAGTCTATAGAAAATCCTTACAGACTATTACATTGTATATCGTTATTATTATTTCAATACAAAAAATATATTTAAAAAAAGAAAACAGCATTGAAGTTATTAATTAAATGAGTTTATTTGCAAAATTATAGCTTTTTTAATGGATTCCAAATTTATTAAAATCATTACAAATTCAACGAAATGGATCGAAGTTCGCATAGTTAATTGTGTAATATTTTATATTTATGAAATTATAGTATCTTGTTGAAACGAACAGGTACTCCGATGCAAAGTATTTCCAGAAGAAATTGAGAGTTGATAACACCATTAATCAGCATCAGGAGAAAGACAACACTTAGCATTTTACGACGGCTTTTTAAAGAAGGTAATTTAATAAATGCTAGACATTTTTCATAAGGAGCTAACCCTTTATTAGGATCCCATCCTAATCCACGAAGAAAAAATAATAAGAACTGTATTTGAACTGATTCGATTGTGTCGGAGTGTACAGCGTATTGAGGGTCCCATATTACAGATGCATATTCAAGAATTGGGCGAACCAGTGTGGTAAACAATTGTTTGGTAACATAAGGGTCAGAAAACTCTTTAGCCCATCACTTGATAAATCCCATGATGCATGTAGCTTTGCTGGCAGTTGATGTAATATGATTTCTGAAGTCCAATTTACAATCGAAAATTATTTCTAAATCGTTAAGGGAATTAACTAGTTCAAGAACAGCACCATTCATTGTATAAAATCCATTGGTTGGAGATGATCTAGTGAAGCACATAAATTTAAATTTTCAGCTCCGTTAAATTAGTACTGGGTGCTCTGGTAGTCTAGTGGGTAGTGTGCTAGACTATTAGTGTGAGGGTCGTGGGTTCGATTCCCACCAGAGACTCTGGTCTGTGACACTACACCGAGCACATGGTCAAGTTACTGTGCTCGTATAGAATTAGAATATAATTTGTAATTGTATTGTAATTAATAAATAAATAAATAATAAATAAATTAGTACTACACTAGAGGTTAAGTAGTTAATATCATCTTGTATAAGTACTTGGTCTTCAGTGTTATTAAATGATAAAAATATTTTAACATCGTCTGCATACATTAATGTGATTGAATTTTGGATAACAGAAGGGAGATCATTTATAAAAAGAGTAAATAGGAGCGCCACTCATGTATAAAATTAAGGCACGCAACATGAGTGGTGTGAGAAGCTAGGCCGTAATCCTGACTGAAGGGTTGTAAAGGTCAATTATATATGTATGTATGTATGTATTTAAATAGGAGCGGTCCAATATGACTACACTATGGTACGCCTGACAGTACATCAATCAAGTTAGATTGCGTATTCCTGAATGTAACACACTGCTTTCTGTTTACTAAATACGATTTAATCCAATTTAGTAATGATGAACTAAAACCAAGTTGATTAAACTATAATATGCATATGTAAACGAATATTAATAAGAATATAAAAAATTATCTTGAAGAACAATATTATTTACTTAAAAATTTCCTTTACTGAAAATCGTTAAATAATGGTTTTTAATGTGAACTTTAATTAGGACTTTTTCATTCTGATGGATCTTAGTTTGTTCAACAGTTCCATGAATAATTAATACTTATATATTATTTATAACAATTGGTCAATTCACACAAGCCGTTGTATCGTTGTATTCATTGCATTGTTGGAAGAACATACAACAGTGTATGATTGTTGTTGATAATTTTCATATAAAAATCCGATACACTTATACACATTTTTTCCATATGTTTTTAAAAATTTGGGTTGGTTTCGGGCTATCAAATTGTGTGAATGAAAAAATGTGTGTATGTTTTCATATGTTTTTAAAAAGTTGGGTTGGTTTCGGGCTATCAAATTGTTTGAATGCCACGAAATACACAATACAGCGTAGCATTGAGCGTTCACAAACAAGCAAATGTATTCAATACAACATACACGCTACAAAGTTGTGTGAATTGCCCAAATACTATACACAGTTTACAGAATAGCACATTTTTTTTATTTAAAGCATAGACAGTTTTTCATAAAAATTGTTCTTGAAAATATTTATTTTTATAGTTTTTATACTCAATTAATAAGTGGTTATTTAACATTCCTCTTTGAAAGGCATACTTCTGGAAAACTACATAAAACATGCCAGTGTATTTGAGTCAAATAAGTGATAGTTTCATCATCTTTTAGCTACCTGATACGAAACATTACGAAAGAACATAATTGAAACCCTCATAACTGAAAGTAATTCTTATGACTAATTTAATAAAAATCTATTACAGTTTTCTCTATATTTAGATTATTAGTAACGTAAGTGATTACCAATTAAACAACAATATAAAAAAAAAAGAAAATCTTAATTTTATAAAATTTTGTATTTTTTTAAACAGCATTAAACATAACATGTGTAGCGTCCAATAACATCGAAAAATTTACCACAAATTAGGTTTAAAACATCAATGTGTTACGCCTTAATAAATAGACACATTCATTCACATTTGATTTAAAAAACAAACATTCTTAAGATACAGATGTCCTGAGTGAAATTAACCATTTGTTTCAGTTGAGAACTAGTTCGTGTGCCATGTATATGTATAACAATACATAAGAGATTCCCCAGAATGGTTTCTCATAATAGCATTAGAAACATAAGATAGAAAAAAAAAAAGAAAAGAAAAGAATATTTTCAAATAAAAGTGATAGGTATCAGCTACCTACCTACACAACAAACTAACGTCTCAGTGTTCATAAATGAAGCATTGAGTGCCTGCGGTTAGTTGGTAGTCTAACTTTATTTTTGTTCACTGTTTCAATTCCTATTGTACGTTACAGCTCGGTACAATGAAATTATATCTTCCCCATTGTTTTATTATTACCGTTAAGACTTCGGCTTGTTGAGCTCGTCAGCTAAAGTTGAATATTTCTTAACAATATAATCAATAGAGGGAATGCGAACAAACAGAAAGACCAAAGGGCCAAACAAGGTGATTTTTGTTCCAAGCAGAGCACCGACGAACAATTCTGTTGTGATACTTCTACATAATTAAAAAAAAAAAAGAAAATTAAAGGTATTCAAGTTAGAAATTTAATCTCAAATATATTGTATCTAATCTTAAATCAATGTGGTGATTGATTTCTGAAATAAACTCTCAGATCAAATTGTAAAATACGTACATACGTACACATTTCTTGGAATAATATTTTTGGTTATATTTTTTAGAGGTATTTCTTTCTTTTGAGTTTTATAATTACTATACATACATACATACATACCCACAAAAAAATGTTAAGTTTTTTTCGTTTAATTGAGAACTACTGCAAGAAGAACATACAAATTACCGCATCAAATATTAATTTTACGATAAATTAAATTTTATACCACAAAAAAATACATTTTTCGTTATATTTTCAGGTGTTGACACTTCATTTGGATTAATTATTTAATTTAAACTGGATTAATTTATATGAAATATAGGCGATAATAAAGTCCTGCCGTAAAATAGTTTCACACATTAAATTCAATCATAAAATATAAGACAGGTCCACGTTCATATCAATGTATTCTTTCAACAGGTAGAGTTATAAAAAGACATACTGATCAGATAAGGGCAGGAGTGAATGAGAATCAAATCATTGAAACCAATCACGAAAACCAAAATGATTCATCAGATTTACCATCATGCTCAAGTGGAAATTCCACCAATCAAGCCGTTGAAAAGTCACATGATGATAACGAGAAAAATATTGATCAATTAACTTCCAATTCAGAATGTAATAAAAAATTAGACAATGATAATAATACGAATTTGTCAATCTCAAATCAAAACAGAGAGAATGAAAACGTCTCTTCAAGAGTGCTAAGACCTAGAGCACACAAGAGATATACTTAATTGTAATTTGCTATTTTTTTATTTTTCTTTTATTTTTATAAATTCCTGTATGAATTTTGTATTTTACTAAACTTTAAACTTTTTTAAACTAAACTTTCATTGAATTAAATGAAATACATATGTATATTGTATACTAAAATTATACATTCTTTTTTTTATATATGAATTTTTATCCCTTATACATAATTATTGAATTTATACTCTTGTGATTATGATTAAAATGTATATCTTGAAAATTATTATAGATCCAATTTAAGGGGAGGCGTGTTATGTATGCATCTTTCTTACAGACACCTCTCTACCTCTTTTATAATTAAGCTTTTAGAACTAATCTGTTAGCTTTAAGCCTTTCTTATGTTAAGAAATTATCTAATAAAGTTAGTTATTAAGTGAACTCCAATCGAGTTGTTTCAATACGTTACACAAACAATACAATCACAAACATTAAATTAAACAAAATTCCTTTTTTAAGTTGTAATTATTAGCCACTAGAACTAGTACTACAGCACTATTATGTTTAGATGTGTACATGTGATTTATATTGTAAACGGAGACAACTCTCCTTTATTATGCAAAACCGAAGCAACTTTTTTTCTTTTATACAATTCGTTATACAATATAGAAGTTGCAAAAGCTCACGTTAATTGTTTTATATTAAAATTGCAAATTGCCCGCTCCTGGTGACGATACACATTATAGTACCATGACCATGTATAGCCGCTTCTTGAGACTGAGCACTTCATTTCTTTTTCCTCCATACTAAAGTATAGGGTGTTTTTTTATAGAGTTATAGAACTTTAAGTTGGCATTACTTTTCAAGATGGCGACCGATTTAACAGCTGTCAAGTGATTTATTCTCAGTTTGGTTTGGCAATTCATCATGAATATACTCACGCCTGAACAACGCTTGCAAATAGTGCAATTTTATTTCGAAAATAATGGTTCTGTGCGGAAAACGTATCGTGCACTACGTCCATTTTATCGTCGACAAAATCGTCCATCAGAGCAGTTAGTTCGATTAACCATGGAACGTTTTCGCACCACGTTTACTCTTATTGATAACTCGCATCCCCAGAGACGCTGTACGGTGCGTTCAGAAGAAACTATTGCTGCTGTAGAGCGTAGCATTGAGGAAGACCCGAATGAGTCCATTCGCCATCGAGCACAGGAATTGGATCTGTGTCCATCCACTTTATGGAAGATTTTGCGGAAGGATCCTGGTTTGCGTGCTTACGAAATCCAACTCGTGCAAGAATTGAAGCCAAACGATCATCAAGTAAGTCGTAGATTCGTCGAATGGGTGATTTAACTTGTGATTTAACACCGCTAGACTACTTTCTGTGGGGCTATGTAAAGTCATTGGTCTATGCGGTAAAGCCACAAACGCTTGACCATTTGGAAGACAACATTCGCCGTGTTATTGCCGATATACGGCCACAAATGTTGGAAAAAGTCATCGAAAATTGGACGTCCAGATTGGACTACATCCGCGCCAGCCGTGGCGGTCATATGCCAGAAATCATATTTAAAATGTAATGCCACAAGATTATCTTTCGGATAAATAAAATTCATGTCAATCGAATAATCCATCGTTGTTTTATTGCAACTTAAAGTTCTATACCTCTATAAAAAACACCCTATACATCCGTACAAATTAAAATGACTCGTCTGAAGAAAACGTGTTATTCCAAATCTCATTGGATATGCTTTAGTATGGAGGAAGAAAAATAAGGTGCTCAATCCAAAGGACTTGCGTGAAGCAGTCATGCATGGCCTCGGTAGTACAATACTGTGGGGATGTATTCTGGCAATAGACGTGAACAGTTTGGAATTTATTGAGAAAACAATGAATTAGGGAGACTATTTAAACATTCTAAGGAATAAATTCATAAAAAAAGTTCGGAAGAACTAAGAATTTCTAATGGTCATTACTTCCAACATGGCAATGAACCCAATTATACGGCTGCTAATGTAAACATGTGATTTGCCTACCATAGTCCCCACAGGCTTCATACTCTTGCACAAAGTTCCGATATGACTCTAAAAGACTATTTAGAAGATCATTTCAAAGAACGGTTACGTAGTCGCTAAACCTCAAAGAAAAGTTAACCGAAATACTTGCTTTTGAGTGCTTGGCGGCAAATATCGCCAGAAAACACTAAACGAAACTGATACATTGAATGCCAAATAGGTTAAATTGTATGCTTGACCTTTAGGGATATCCTACTAAACATAAGGAATACCATTTTTATATATTAGACCTTTGAATTTGAAATTTACTCTGAGTTCTTGTTGGGGGTACTTACACTTTTGCGGTGCTCAAATAAGGAGTCAGCAGAAACTTTTTCTTATTTTTCTCTTGTTTTGTTAAAAAGATTAAAAATTTTTTTGTTTTATAATAAAGCAGAAATAAATTAATGTAATAAGTATAAAAACTTTAATTATTTATACGAACTCTTGCTACAATTTCATGAAATTGCTAAAATGTATTGCCGTACTAAGACTTTTGCTGTCCACTGTATTTAAATAATAGCGTGATCTATCACGAGCAGTGTTGCCAAAACATTATTGAGAAAAAATGCTAGATTTTTCTAAAAAAAATGCTAAAAAGTGCTAAAAATTTTAAAAAAGTGCCAAAAAAAAGTGCTAACAAAAATGAATAGAAAAAAATTGAGTTATAGTTAATTATGAGATCTGTATTTCTTAAAAATTCATTTTTATACTTAAATATGAATAAAGAAATTGAAATTACAATAAAAAAAAAATCAAAAATAACATGTTCAATTCATTTTTAAAAACAATAAATCGAAAGTAAATTCTTAAAAACAAAAAGTCTTTAAATTACTGTTTAAACATGAACTTTTAAATTCATAGTTTTTCACATAAGTTTTAAGATGACTAAAATAATTTGATGAATTTAAAAAGTTCAGTCATCATCATCGTCATTTTCATCATTATTATCATAACTTTCACCAGATCAAATTAAGTTCAGATAACTCATTGGGACTTCATATTGGTAACAGCATTTTCCGCTTCGTTTTAATCCGTATCTAAAATGTTATTATATAATAAAATTAAGAAATAAAAATTTAACATTAAAGTTATACCTAATTGCTAAAACAAAATTTACTGTCTGTAGATGTAATCGGTTTCTTATATTTGTCTTTACGATGTTCATTTGACTGAACATACGCTCTACGTCTGCATTAGACCATGGAAGACTGAGAAGTTTTAAAACAAAAATGGCAATTTCCTCGAATCTCTTACTTCCTCCGGCATATCTACATATATGCTTTTACCTCTGACCAGAATGATACTGTCTTGTTTTTGTTAATCCATTTTATATATTGAATGTTGGAATATTGATCAATTATTTTTCCAATTTCTTCCCCGCTTATACAAAATAATTTTAAAATTGGTAAAATACATAGATGGGCACTTTGCAGTACCAGTAAAATTTCAGTAAAAATTGATTTTTACTGATTACTGAAAAAAATTTCAGTATTCAGTAAAATTTTACTGGTAATGCAATCTAAATTTCATTTAAATTTCATTTAAATGTCATTTAAATTTAGATTGCATTAAGAGTAAAATTTTACTTTTTTTCATTTAAATTTTATTTAAATTTCATTCAAATTTAGATTGCATTAACAGTAAAATTTTACTGAATACTGAAATTTTTTTCAGTAATCAGTAAAAATCAATTTTTACTGAAATTTTACTGGTACTGCAAAGTGCCCATCTATGGTAAAATATCACCTTTTTGGGAACTTAAAACGTTTTGTAAAACTTTTGTATTATTTGGTAATCTTAAATAAAGAATGGATTAGTTTATGTATTTTTATATTTATCTTACCTTTGCTTTAATTGGTTTAGTAATCCAACAACAGAGTTAATGCAATTATTTCTTATTTCTTGTACTTTATTTTTACGAATTTTATTTGTGTTTCAATTTTTCCACCTGAATTTCAAATTCATGGCCAAAACTACAAGTGTACAAAACTTTATCTTCGAAATCGTCGTATAATACATCTATATTTTCGTCAACCAAAATCTTTTTTTAAGAAAGTTAATTAATAGAGTTATTTCTTTTAAAAGACGAGTTGGGTCACTTTCATTGCTTTGAAAGACTTTGTTAACAGTTTGTATTTCATGTAGAATTGGTTTCAAAAAGAGTAAATGTAGATGAATTAAAATACCAAAAATTGCAAAAAATGCTAAGAAAATGCTAGAAAAAAATTTAAAAATGCCAAAAAAAAGTGCTAGGTGCTAGATTACTTTTTTTGGTGCTAAACGAGTTTAAAAAGTGCTAAATCTAGCACCAAAAGTGCTAAATTGGCAACACTGATCACGAGAGTCCTTACGATCGAACAATTTTTGTTTCTTCGTGAAAGTAATGGAATCTTCAATTGTTGAAATCAATTCCCAACAATTAATCAAATCAAACGAGAAAAAAATAAGATTATTTAATCCCGATCAATACCAGGAATAAATTCAAGTTTCATATAGGATGCTATTTGTAGGCGTAGGTATTGTTGCAAAGAGATGAGAGCTGCAGTATGCTTCCTTTTTAATTGAATGTGATCACAGAAGTTCAAGAGGTTATATTTTGAAAGCAAACTCCTTGAAGTATTTATCTTCATGTTTGTTGGTGTTTCTGATATACCAAGGTACTGCTGTAATCATCCGAAAGATTTTGATTTTTTTCGGAGTGTGAGGTTGCGGTAATTTCCCTTAACATTGAGAAGATAAGCCGTAATCCTGACTGAAGGGTTGTAATGGCCAATTATGTATGTAAGTATTGCACTATATTGGTTTTAGAAGAAAATTATAAAGCAGGAATTTATATTCCAATCTAAATTTCTACTAATAAGCCAATGTCTTGCAAAAAATTTCAGAATAATTTGCGCTAATTTTGCTTCCATGTATGTGAAATTTCCAAGTCAAATGTCGGCAAAGTATATTCCAAGATATTTTATATGAGACTGTTGAGGCATACATACATACATAATCGGTCATTACAATCCTTCATTCAGTGTTATGGATCTAGTTTCCCACACCACTTATGTTGTGTGTGTTAATTTTACTCATGAAAGGCTTAACCTACAGTTTAAAGTCGATTCCGAATGACAGATTTTTTTGGAAAGTTTTCATGGCAACTTTACTTTCTCTCAGAGTTTTTGCCAGAAATCTGCTGAGAGGAAGTCGCCGAACAAATATTTTTTCATATTTTCGTTTTGATGTCTGACCTGGGGATCGAACCCGGGTCTTACGTCTAATAAGCCAATTCGAACTGGGGAGCATATTTCCTTCCTTAATAAAAATATTGCGTGTATTTTTTACGTTTTGTTTATTCATCTTTATTCTTCATAGGTTTAACCACTTTTCTAATTGGAATATGTAATCCTTGAGAAGCTAGGCCGTAATCCTGACTTATGGGTTGTAATGGCCAATTATGTATGTATGTAATTTTGCAGCGGCTGAGATGTTTTGAAGTAGTTCTTATGTACCAAGAAAGGTAGAAATGTGAATTTGGCTTCACATAAGCATGTCCGAAGTACACAGTAAATGTGGAAGAGGCTCCAAAATACTACCTTGTGGTACACCGTCTTTAATTGGCTGAGAGGACTTTTAAAGTCATCATTGTTACTAACAAACCTTCCGTCGATTATGTAACTTTTCAAAAGTTTCACGATGTTACTAGGTAAGTTTAACCTTAAGTTTTTTATTAGGCCTGCGTGCGAAACCTTTACCTTGAGAAACATCAATAAATAGGGAAGAACAATATTTTTTTCCTCGAATGCTTTTCTTACTGTTACTAACCTCTGGGTTTGTTCAATAGTTTCTTCCTGAAGCCAAATTTATGATCCGGGATAGACGGGGCGATGAATGAATTTGGAGTGAAGACGATTCTTAGGTGGTAAACAAACAGATCATCTTTCTGAGAATCATTTCTCGCTACCGATGACGTTTCGTAAAGGTGAATTAGATATAATAGATCTTTTGCGGGGTCCTGAAGCGCGCCAAAATGAGTAATCTGTTTCCGGTGTAGAATCAAGACCTTCCAAATATCTAGTAAGAGATGCAGCCCTTTGATATTCAAGGAGTCCTTTGAGCCGTCGTATATTCCTTGAGAATAACTTTGTTGTGGACTCTATTGTCACTCTCTAATGGGTATTCTTTTATCCGAAATCAGTCTAAAGAATAAGTTCGATTAACCCTTGCCTTAGGATAGCTAACGGTTGAACCTATTGAGATCTACGAGATAGGCACTTTTTCAACTGGAATTCTCAACCGTATATCATCTTTAGCGCTGATACATTTTTCAAATTTAATCCAATTAGGATATGTTCTCGTTTTAGCATTCGTGGTGTGTGTTATATCAACATTAGGGTTTGTGATCGTAAGAATGGTAGGCCAGTAGTCTAATCACAATCCTTAACTATAATTTAGTCCACGGATGTCTTTCACAACACAACAAAATCGATAACGTTTGAAATCTTTTGCCTATCAGTCGGATAGCGAGTTGGGTGTCCACTGTAGACGACGTCTTTGCATATTCTTGGATATAACATTAAACATCTAAATGTAATAAGTCGGGATCCCCAGAAAGCATGTGAAGTCGCCAGCTGCCAGAGACCAGTAGTTGTTGCCAGTTGCAATAGTTTTTCTTTGTTATCGAATATCTAGAAGGCGTGTAAAGTGAGGATATAATAAATTTAGATTGAGTTCTAAATGCAGACTTTAGTTGCTTGTAGGTAATCTTTACATAGGTCCCCTAGTAGATAATTTTAAGTTTTTACTTAGTTCGAATAGCTGAACCACTTGCTCTAAAGAGATTTCTTGGCGTCGATCGTTGCTTGCATGAATGGTTATTAAAGGGTGATGTTTTAAGAGCTATAGGAAAATTCAGAAAAATGCATGAAATCTTTATTTGAATCGATAGTACGGTCCATATAATTTAATGTTTGAAGATTATTTCATGCAAATGTTGACCGCGACTGCGCCTCAAATGGTCCATCCGCTTAGTCCAATTTTGGCATACTCTTTCCAACATTTCGGCCGGTATCTCACGAATAAATGCTTCTATTGTTGTCTTCCAATGCGTCAATTGAAGAGGGCTTGTCTGTATAGACATGAGCTTTAACATAGCCCCACAAAAAATAGTCTAAAGGCGTAAGACGATTCATGGTTAAATTATAGACCAAACTGAAGATGTTTGACAGTGAAACAAAACACAAAACGTGCGTGAGCTGTTTAAATCAGTGTTGCCAAAAAGATAATTGCTAAAAAATCACTCGATATTATCAAACTGGTTATAACTTTTTAATAACAGCTTCAAGACGTCTTCAGTTGATGATTTATTTGTCGGAACCGATTTTTGCGTTGGAACGGTATTATTTTTTACAACTCGACATACGGCTTGAATGTTTGTTGGTACGAATGAGCAACTTGCTTAGGTGCCATTGAAAGGAAATTTAATGATTTGATATTTACAGCCTGTTTTGGGGCTGTGCTAGGCTTGAGTATCATAGAGCGTTTGACTAATGCGTAGACTTGGCAGCCCCTGCAATTCGCTGTCTTGTTGTTCGAACAATTAATAGTCGGAATTTTTAAGTTCATTGTCTTTCAATCATCATCAGTTTATTATCTTCTAATTATCTCCGCATTTTTTTAACGGGTATTGGAAAAGGTCTCCATGTTAAAGGTTGTACGGGAGTTCATTCCAGAGACGAATTGCATTGGTGTAAAAGTGTCTCTCAGATATTTGTTTACGGTATCTAATGCTATTAAGTTTCAAGCCTTTTTTAGATCTTGAGAAAACTAATCTATTGAACAAATAAAACAAAGATTAAACGATGTCTAGTACAAGATACAGAAAGATAACATCCCCCGAGCAAAAATGAAGGCCGTACACATAGAGCTGGGAGAAGAGAAAATGAGCATACTCGGGACGAACAGGCTTAAGTGAAAAATCTACATACTGGTGTTTTGCTTTTACATCGCTTAACATTAAAATTATAAACAAAAGCTACAAAAACCAAACAATGCAGTAAACGAACCTGTTTACAAATTATCATACTGCTTAATATAACAACAAACACCAGCATAAAAAAATGGTAAACAAGTAAACAAAAATACACATACAATACTACAAGAATAGATGCAAGCAACATGTTTACAGAACATTCATAAGACTGTTTACTCTCCCATATAAAAGGCAAGGCAAAGCAGGCGGCTGAGTTAGTGAAGTTCAGTCCGTCTTGTGTGAAGACGCGGTGAGTTTGAAGAGAGTAATCGTGGTTTGAAGATTTTCGTTACAAAGATCTGTCGAATGTTGTTACTGTTATTGTTATTGAATTGTCTAGAATTGTAATTGTTTATGCAAAGGGTATAAAAATAGGAATAACAAAGAAAAGCAATTGTTGTTGTTTACTTTAAGTTGTGAACAGTGGCACACAGAATTGTGCGAATAATAAAGAATTTTAATTAAAATTAAACAAAAATTAATTTTTATTTTATTTGCAATCTCCGAGCTCATATTTTAAATGTTTTTAAAACGTAACAATATCTAGCAATATTGTTATAAGTGATTTTGGGTTTATTCTTAATTAATGAGTCGCAACTAGAAAATAGTTCACATCCATTCACATTTTTACCAGCAGCATATGAATATTAAATGGAGTTAAGCCCAAGATTTCGCAATTTTACCACAAATAGCATTTTCAAGGTTGGACCAGTTAAGGCTCTTGTTAAAGATAGGTCCTAAATTCTTAACATTATGTACTGCCTCAATAGTAGTATTATTAATCTGTATTGGTGTAAGCTGTGCTGTAGAGTTTACCTTGGCTATTGTCAAAGCTTCAGATTTCCTCGGATTGAGGCAAAGACCATTAATCGACGCCTGTTGAAACACATTATGCAGATCACTATTTATTTTGCCTATACAATTTGCAATTAATGTATGCCTGAAGGCATCTGCGTACATTTGTACATTACAGAACTTCAACTTAGATGGCAGATCATTAGAGTAAATTGAATATAAAATTGGTCCGAATATAGAGCCCTCTAGATGTTACAAAATTGTTCGATTTCTTGCCATCGTGATAAATAAATTAAGTTCTATCCCGTACCCATGTGTTTTTACTTTTGACACAGAATAGTACGATCAACGGTATAAAATGCCTTAGAATGATCAAGTAAAACCAAAAACTACGTCATATTGTTATCCGCCCTTAATCGCAACTCATTCTAATGAGCGCAGAAATACAGCTGTGATTAGGTCCGAAACCAGACTGCCTCTCAGAGAACACTCCGTTGTCATATAAATATTGGGTCATCTGCTTAATGTCAACTATTGCCAAATGCTGTTGTTGAAAGATCAGTCTTGCATAAATCATTACGCCAAAATTGTGTCCTGTGAAGTTATCATAATGCCGCCGTAGTCTAGTAAGCAGTGTGTTAACTTATTAGACGTAATTCCCTAGGCTAGACATATGAAAAAATTTTTCTTGGGAGATTCAACAGATTTCTGGCAAAAACTCTGAGAGTAAGCAAAATTGCCATGAAAAGTTTCTCAAAAAAAAATCTGTCATTCGGAGTTGACTTTAAACTGTAGGTCCTGCTGCTCATGTATAAAGTTAACACACACAACATAGGTGGTGTGATAAACTAGGTCGCAATCCTGACTGAAGGGTTGTATTAGAAAATATCACGAATCACACTAACAGTTTCATTTGCTGTTTGTTTTTGCGCCGTCGAAAAATTTGCCCTTTTCAGGTTTGAGCAGCTATCAGAAGTCGGCTAATGTTTGTGTTGTGTGATTTTTAATGATCAGTCCCTCAAACGCGAAAATGGTACATTTTTCGATAAACATTTAAGATCGTATTTTGTCAAATAAAATAAGTTTGGAGAGAAATTAAAAAAAAAATATTTTTGAGTTCCAGTCATCAAAACGCACAATGTCGCACTGCGTTATATTATAGAACTTGTATTTTGTTCACAATATAAGAAGAGAATAAGAATTTAAATTAAATAACAACAAAATAGTAATAATAATAAAAATAAAAAAAATAACTGTGGTCGGACGTCACCACGCCACTAACCGGGGCCACAGTGGCAATTGTTATATGTTCAAAGTTTTTCATCTTTTCGTCTAAAATTCGAAAAAAAAAAATTAAGATCACCAATTCATTTCATTTGTTCGACATCTGAGCAAAAGTTTAACCACTTAAATCCCATTGGAAGGAAGTTATATATATAGAGTATGAATGTATGTATGCCTAAATCATTCCATTTGTAAAGTATCTAAAGTATTGGAACGAAATTAGTACTTATTTAAATGACCATCAGCTGCTCTTTAGCAAACAAACTGGATTTAGAACGGGTCATAGCGGTGGTATCACACTTTTGATACTTCTGGACCATTCAAAAGCATTCGACTCTGTAAACCAGTTTTATTTTTCTTCGAGTGCATCATCGCTAATAAAAACCTATCTCGCTGATAGATACCATAGATGGGCACTTTGCAGTACCAGTAAAATTTCAGTAAAAATTGATTTTTACTGATTACTGAAAAAAATTTCAGTATTCAGTAAAATTTTACTGGTAATGCAATCTAAATTTCATTTAAATGTCATTTAAATTTAGATTGCATTAAGAGTAAAATTTTACTTTTTTTCATTTAAATTTTATTTAAATTTCATTCAAATTTAGATTGCATTAACAGTAAAATTTTACTGAATACTGAAATTTTTTTCAGTAATCAGTAAAAATCAATTTTTACTGAAATTTTACTGGTACTGCAAAGTGCCCATCTATGATAGATACCAATGTGTTTCTGCTGGCGAAACCGTATCTACTACCATGCCCGTGACTAAAGGAGTACTGCAGGGCTCTATTCTTAGGCCACTACTGTTTACTTTGTACATAAATGATTTATCTAATTGTCCCTTCCATAGTGATATCGGCATTTACGCAGATGATGTACAAATATATGTAAATTGTAAAAAGGACTCAATTGATGACTTGTGCAAAACTTAATGAGGACCTTGACAGAATACAATACTGGGCATTGTCAAATGGCTTATACCTGAATCCTACAAAGTTAAAAGGCCTGATTATAGCCTAACGGAATTAAAATATTGTCGTTGATATTCCAATCACTTTAGGAAATCGAACTAATTCAATAGTAGAATCAACAACAAACACTTGGTATAATTTTTAACAAATCTCTTCAATGGAATACCCATATAAATTCTGTCTCCGTAACGATTTTTTCAATGCTTAGAACACTACAGCCATGTACATTAAATTAGCACAAAATCCATATATAGTTTGATTGAGATTTTTTTCTCATTTATATCGTAATTAAGCCAATTGTTTTGGTTCGCAATGTTGCACAGTGACATCTAGCTGTTGTGTAACCAAAAATATTACCATTATCGTATATATTTTTTGTTTTGACTGCTAATTTGTATCGGTACCTAAATTCGAGCTGGACAGTAAATTAGCACAACGTGCCCAAAAGTGTTTTAGGTACAAGTTTTGTTCGAGTATTTTTATTCTTACGGTATATTCGTTTAATTTTGTGGCGTTTGGAGTAATTTTTGAAAAAAATGGTACGTGGAAAAGATTGCTCACCAGAGGAGAAGCGCATTATCGTTAACTTGTGGCATGATGGGAAAAAGCTGACTGAAATTCCCGAAATTTCGAATTGTTAGCGAAAAATGATTTATAACGTCATCATTTCCTTCAAACCAAACAAAATAATGTCGCAGAAAACAAAAATTGAAGGCCACGTGTCAAGAAAACAAACCGAAATCGTTGACCGTGCTATTGTCCGGAAGTTAAAGAAGGAGCTTTTCATGTCGTCACGCGATATTTTGAACAAAATTAAGTCCTAATTTAGGTTAAATTTATCGGACAGACTCGTATGACGACGTCTTAATCAAGGAAAGTTCTTTGGACGCACTTGCCGAAAGAAGCCACTTCTACCAAAAGAAAAATTTAATCAAGCGTATAACGTTTGCTCGCACCCACACTGATAAAGACCTCTCATTCTGGAAAAAAATATTTTAGAGTGATGAAACAGAGGTAAATCATATGGGACCGGATGGTAGAGTGGTTGTTCATTGGCCAAAATGTCAGACATTTAATCCACGCTATGCTCAAAGGACCATAACGCATGTTCGAGGAAACTCAATGGTGCGGGAAGAGTTTTCAAGGCACGGTGTAAGTCCCATTGTAAAAATTAATGAAAAAATGGACTGTTATCAGTATTTGGACAATATAAAGAACAAAATGGAACCATAAGCTTTTAAATACATGCCAGTTTTATTCATATTTATGCAATATAGTGACCCCAAATACACATCTAAGCAGGCAAAGGATTGATTTTATGAAGAGCACATTCCCGTTTCAGACTGGCCGGCGCAAAGTTCTGACTTAAACTCGATTGAAAACCCCCTAGAACGATGTGAAATGTACAATTGCTTAACAAAAGTACAAAAATTTGGGCGATTTGTACATTGGAATACGAAACGCTTGGTACTCGATCCCCAAAGAACTTTCCCAAAGAACATTGTTCCGTAGATGCCACGCGGCGCTTGAAAATAGAGGCTACTCTACTAAATATTAATCAAATAAGCTGAAAACATTAATATTTTTACTATTTATTAAATCACATCATTTTTATTCCAGAAATTTTAATTTTTGCTATTTTACTGTCCAGCTAAAATCTGGCGTTTGATATGTTGAAGGTCTTAATGCGCAGACGACTCGAAATTTCGTCAAAATTTTTGTTTTTTTTTATAAAGAAGAATATGTATTTTAAGTTCCTATGTTTAAATTTTTTATGAATAAACCTTAAATACTATAAAAATATGATTGTTTTTATGACGAAGTTTTGGTGATAATTTAACGTCCATAGCTGTATATCCCCTACAACACATTACACCACTTAATATTCGTGTGCTTCTGGCGAAAAAGTACTTAATGCACAAGTTGTTATATGGCAACTAGATTAACTGTAGCCTATAACGCAATTCTTATACACATATGGCTACGGCATAAGAAGATATGATGGTACTTCTCAGTATTCGAAATCATTATATGGTGTTGAATTAATGGATTTACTTAAAATCAAAGCATTAATTTTACTACACAAAGTTATTTACACTCAAGAACCATCTTATTTATTTAATCGTATTCAATTTGCAAGATCAATCAGAGGAAAACAAATCATTCAGTTAAGATATCGAACTTTAATATCCGAGTGGCAGTTCTTCACAAATACAATACGGCTGTGGAACACGTTACAAAACCCACTAGAAATCAATGTCAGCGATTTGCAATTTAAAAAAAAATGTTATTTTAAAAATTTTAATGTCAAATTATTACATATATACAGTGGTGGCCACAAACTTAAAAAAACGACATATGACTGACTTATGTGTGATAATTTTTACATTTTATCCAAAAAATGTTGGGTCCATGATATTTTTTTTAAGATTTTAGTAATGTTATGAAGAAAAATTAATAATATTTTGTTGCCTATATTCGGTTAAGAATTTTTATTTACATATTATATAGATAAACACAAATTTTATCCTGGTCATGAATTTAAGACATTGGCATAATATAACATTATTCTCTAAATTAAGCTCAGCTTCATAAAAAAAATTCTAATATTTAGTGGGAAATCCTTTATTTTTGATCACAGCAGCACATCTCCTGGGTAAACTTTCGACTAATGCCACATAACGTTGCTTTGGAATTGCATACCAAACCCTTTGGATTTCTTCTCACAAATCGCTTAAATTTTTTGATTTAACTGTTCGTAAATATTCCTCAACATCATTCCACAAGTTCTCAATTGGATTGAGGTCCGGGGATTGAGCTGGCCACTTAAGAACAATGATATCGTTTTCTTCTAAGCAACTCTTCACTAGACGTGAAATGTGTTTAGGGCCATTATCATGCATAAATTTCTATATTGGAGGCATGTTGTCTTCAGCGAATGGTATCATTGTGTCTGTTATAATATTTTTGTAAACATGGTGGAGCATTTTAGAATTTATCTTGTAAATGGGACCTACACCATGCCAGGAAAATGCTGCCCACACGGTTACATTTCCACCACCATGTTGTTTTTAGGGTGTACTTTGGATGATGCTCTAGGTTTGTAGGGCGCCAGTCGTACTGCTTTCCATCAGAGCCGAAGCGGCAAAACTCCAAAGTATATTTTTCCAAAATATCAGGGGTTCCTTGAGATTTCTCAATTATCACAAATAAGTCCATCATATGTCGTGTCTTAAATTCGTGGCCACCACTGTATATAATATCTATACTATTTTTTGGAATCATTATATATATAATCACATGCTGTAATTTAAAAGATTAATTTCTAGTTGTGTGTGATATCCTATAAAATTAATAAATAAATAAATAAGACAACATTCATTTTAATTAGGCTTTATTTAAGAAAATAAAATGTTTTCAAAACTTTGATTGATGATTTGTTTAATATTTACTTTTTAACAACCGACTTTTGCAAAGAAACATCATTAGGGTTACTTATATTTCCTTTGTATCTAAAATACTTAGTGGGATGTAACGTAAAATTAATTAATAAATACTTTACTTTTTTAGTTGGTATTTAACACGTTTTGGAATTTTTTAAGAAAGAAATTGTTGCCAAATTTTTTAATTTTGCAAAATTTTTGATATTACTCGTATGTTTCAATTAATTTCGTAACGAATATTGCTTGGCATTTTTTTAGCGCACCGTATAACAGGAATAAATGACAAAGTAGTGACAGGTGTTTATACTATAATTATATAAAGATAAGACAAATTTCATTTCAAATCAATCATATATATGTATATGTATAGTTTTTAAAATTGTAGAATGTCAAATGAAAATATTTCCCTAATAATAGAGGATTAAAATGTGATCAATTACTTTCGTTGTCACCTTAATGCATTTGAAATTTAAAACAACAAAAATTTTGTTACTTTACCTCAAGTGTTATTATGTGTGATATTTGTACATTTCTGCGCTGTTCAGTGTACACTGAACTGAACGATCTTGACAGGTTAAGTTCGGCGCCTTATACATAATTGTGAGCCGTTTTCCATATCAGAGAATTTACCTGTATGTCAGCTTGAATGTTCGTTTATTTATATCTATGTACACGATTGTCTGCGTATATGACACGGCTTAAATATTTTAATACAGAATTTTATGAAGGAATTGTCTGGACACATTTTTTGACATTTTAAAGAAGAAGAAAAGAAAAAAAAGATAAAATTTCTGTTTTTTATACGACTGTAGATAAAACCGAACATCAAAGAATTTATAAAAAAAGAAAAAAATTAGGAAAAATGTTAAACAAAAATTGTATATTTATTACTTTCGATAAGTTGTGATTATTTGCGTTTGAAATATCGAGGCAATGAAAGGTCGTTTATTTCTGTTTTTAAAATAACTTTTTCGACATCGTTTTTGAAGTGAAGGAAATTTAGCATTTTTTTTTAAAAATCAATTAAAAACATAAATTTATTTACAAATTTCATAATAATTACAAATATTACACTATGCGACAAAATTAAAAAAACTATATAGTGTAAGTTGTTCAGTTAGTTGAGTAGAACTCAAAAATAATTTTTTTTTATTTTTCTCGAACCCTCCAAACTTGTTTTTTATTTGACAAAAACTGTTTTTTTTTTTACTTTACGCACAAATATTTCTGAACCGATGTCCAAAGTTTAAACCTTATTAGAAACGAGAGGGATGGACCTTTAAAACCATATACATATATACATTATTTGACTTAATATGCTATGGTGTTTGATGAAGTAAACTTGACAAATGGAAATTTTTTTCTAATTTTTTCAAGTTTGTCCAAGGCAAATTCAATAAGGTAACCGCAACTCTACAACAAGTACAACAATGCAAAAGCAACACGCATTTTGTTTTTGTTAAACCTCCATTTGGATGTCAAAATGGGAAGAAAAAAAATGGAAAAGGAAAAAAAATGAACAACAAGACGCACACGCACAACAAACACACAAAAAACCACCAAAATTTTGACAGCCCAAAAGAAGTCAGCTGTTGACTTGGGGTCACTTGTTATGAATTCGCTTTGAGTTTGTCCTTTCATAGTAGCCAACTTTAATTAAATAATATGAAATAAGCGACGACATTCTGAAAGTGCATTATCTTGTGAAGAGATTGACACATATATTACTTCTTTAAACTTGTTGTGATTAGTATACATACAGACATACATACATACATAATTGGCCATTACAACACTTCAGTCAGAATTACGGCCGAGCTTCTCACGCCACTCATATTGTGTGCCTTAATTTTATATGTGAGTGGCGGGACCTACAGTTTAAAGTCGACTACGAACGACAGATTTTTTGAGAAACTTTTTCATGGCAGGTTTATTTACTCTCAGACTTTTTGCCAGAAATCTGCTGAGAGGAAGTCGCCAAAGAAATATTTTTTTTTTCGAAAGTACTATAAGACATTTAGACTTAAAAGGATTGATGCATAGCTCTTCTTCTTCTATGCCAATCTTTACTAAATCACGATTAATATAATCCGAACAAGAATTAATATTCTCCTTAGGACTACTAGTAAAGGGTGCCTTCTAAAGTTGTTTTTTTCAACTAGTGCTTATTTCGTGAATGCTAACACTTAGCTCATGTCTGATTTGACAGATAATTAGTTTTATCCTTCCGCTGAACGAATATGGTTGTGTATACGCTTGAACAACGCTGGGAAATATTGCGACATTACTTTGAAAATCATGGTAATGTTACAGAATGATTTTGGCAAAAAAAAATCATTTTTTCATTAATTTTAGCTCTGGTAACTTCTAGAACCACACTGTTGTTTTGCTATTAATTTTCTTTCTGTATGTTTTCTGAACAAATACTTGCTGTTTTGACGCTTCGTTTCTTATTATTTTTTAACGTTTCCAAAACAGACAGTAATAAAAACTTCCTGAGTTATTTTGTCATTACCACCCTTTAGTCAGGATTACGTCCTAATAAAAACTATTCTCACTTAATTTAAATTTACTCATTTGACCTCAAAATGGTGACTATGAAATGTACATATGATACCAAAGACCTATAGGCAGAGCTTGTGATATCTGCGAGATTAATGTTCAAGTTATTATACAACGCCATGTATTAAATGCAGTGTGTAAGGCTTATCTTCTATCAAATAGAACTTGTGGAGAAGATTTAGTAACATTTGTTTATTCTTTCACTTGATCTTCAACCGCGGAAGATCAAAATTGGTACAAGAGACTACAGTTCTATGCATATGTCGTAAGATTCCCGTTTAGCCACTCCAAAGTGATGTGGCCGCCTAATTGATAACCCAAAATGAAGTTGAATTTAATCTCTGGTTGTCATACCACGTATTAGCTTGCAGATCCAAGAAAATAGCTCGCAGATTATTAAAACTGATATTTTAGTAGAATTGTCATCAGACCATTTTCGATTGAAAGTATTTCTTTTATAAATTCAACATTTATTAACTCAACAATGTCCATTCGAAGGCTGTAGTCAGGGCGCAATATTAGCGAGACTATTACGAAGTTCTTTACCGAACTTTCAACAAAGTGAATAATTAATGCCTCTCTAGGTAAGGTTCATGTGGCAAGAGAAGTGAACAGTTGTGGAAAGTCGTCATAGAGAAACTGCAAAGACACTGTATGAGGTCTATGGTTAGGCGGACGATCTGGCCATTATGGTACCAAATTTCGATCCGTACACTCTCTCTCTCTCTCTGCGATATACCGGTGCTCTAAAGCTTATAACTAAATGGCGCTCATCGTGTGGTTTAAGTGTCAATCCTCGCCAAACGGAATTGATGCTTTTTACCAGGCTATATAGAGTACTTTTTTTCCTACTTAACAATCCTCAATGGGGTTGATCTTTCTTTGTCCATGAGAATTAAATATCTGGGGGTCAGTCTGGATCCCTAGCTCTAATGGAAGGATAAAATAATTGATAGGGTTCGGAGAGCCACAATAGCGCTCACCTGCAAACAGACCGTAGGTAAGATCTGGGATGTCAGACCAAACATCACATATAGGCTTTATCCAGAGCCAAACTCGTGGTGGAGCCAACCTCGCTCTACAAGGTACATGTTTGATGGGCGGTACACAGACACCAGTGCCACCGCCGCCTGACGGCCAGAGTACGCAGGCAGTCAACCAGTGCGGTCTGTTCCACTTCAACCAAAGCTTTATTTGCTAGTCTTAACTGACTCTCCTCCGAACTCCTATTGAGGCATGCTCTTGCCGTGAAGAGACTGAGGTTTCTTATCTCTAATTTTCTGACATCATTGACCGAGCTCTCTAATATAAAGATTGCTTCATAACAAGATTTATTTTGGCCACAGTATGGTCTTCCCTCAGTAATGGTTATAAACAAATAGAAATTAGGTTCAAAGTTGGACGAACACGTTAAATGTAATTTCTACACCCTTAAAAATATTTTTTAGACGAATTCACTTAATTTTGAATAAGAATTACGGTCACCAGATGTTATATTCAAGCTTCATGTCGAATAATGTAACCTTTTGTTGTTGTGCAATCGTACGATCAATTTGCTAAGAGATTCCTCACTCATGATCAATTGTTCAGCATGATTAATGGTCATAATTGCAGTCTAAAAGACACCATTGAATAATGGGAGGTGGAGAGATATTTTGAGAATAAGTCTTTCGGAAACAATTTTTTTAATTAATTTATTCTCAATTTAGTACGGCCGTACAAGCTTTCTCGCATCCTTGGACCATGTCAAAGGAAACTTCCCTGTTTGAAATTCTACTGTGAAATCTATTATCTGAGTTAAGTTGGGGAGATAGTCAATTTTAGTCAGGGGCCTCGAAATCGTCAAATAGGCAGAAATGTTTCCAAAGGGATTAATGTGCCAGCGTGACTGAGCAATATGTAGCATTGTAGGAAGTATTTTCTGACAAATTATACGGAAAAATGGATTTCATAGGTATAAAACACGAAACATTCGTATTGTAACGTAACAGATCTCTCCAAGGATTAAGGGTATTGTTACGTTTTTACCCTTTTAAAAACGTTTAAAATATGAGTTCGTAGATTGAAAATAAAAATAAATTTTTGTTTAGTTTTAAATAAATTCTTTAATGTTCGCACAATTCCATGTGCCACCTTTGGCAACTTGATTTAACCCGTATGTGCCCAACTTTTTTTTCTCGTAAAAACATGGATTTTTTGTATTTTTTAGAATCTATATGGTACACCACACAGCTGATCAATATCTTACCATTTTAAAAATGGGGCGATAAACACAACAGCAATTTGCTGTATTTGTTATTCTTCTTTACACTCGTTCGTTAGATCTTCACAACGGAGATCTTGAAACCACGATTATTCTCTTCACACAACGCGTCTTCACACAAGACTGACTGAATTCTTTCTTATCCCGTTGCCTGCTTTATCTTGCCTTTTATATAGCTGGGTAAACAGTCTGATGAATGCTCTTGAAGGAGAATGACTTTGCTTTCGCAAAATCTCTATAAATGTAAACATGTTGTTTACGATATTTTTGTTTCTGAATTTTGTTTATGTTTGTCCTTGCAGTGTTGTTGTTGCCTGTTTGCTTACTTTGTTTATCCCTTTATTATACTGATGTTTTTGCTTATTCGTTGATCATGTAAACAAGTGCATTGTTTTGTTTTTGTAGCTTTTGTTTATCATTTTAATAACACTATTTCCATTTTCGCAACAATATTCAGATTCAATTTTATTGAGGACAGTTCACCAGAACTCAACTCCACAGAAGAAGGATTGGTTATAAAACCATCAAATAGATTCAGCGAACCACATCTGCAAGAAATCTCTATTTTAAATCAATTTCCCTTCTGTAGCATTAGTTAGAGTAAGCTTGCTTACGAGTCATCTCAGATAGATTGTCCCTTTATGTTAGCTTAGAGTCAAGAATCAAACCTAAATACTTAACCCATGGTTCAAACTGAATCTGAAACAATTTTTTTCTAGGTAGTGTAAATTTTGAAGTCGCCGTAGTCTAGTGTTGGCTTATTAGACGTAAAGCCCGGATTCGAGCCCCAGGCCAGACATCAAAACGAAAAAAAAAATATTTCTTCGGCGACTTCCTCTCAGCAGATTTCTGGCAAAAAGGTTGAGAGTAAATAAACCTGCCATGAAAAAGTTCCTCAAAAAATCTGTCGTTCGGAGTCGACGTTAAACTGTAGGTCCCGCCACTCATGTATAAAATTAACACACACAACATAAGTGGTGTGAGAAGCTAGACCGTAATCCTGACTGAAGGGTTGTAATGACCAATTCTGTATGTATGTAATGTAAATTTGCAGCTTTGCAGCTTCTCGTAAAAAACATTCTATCAGTTTGCAAGGATTAACATTATTGACAATTACAACCCTTTAGTCAGGATAAAATTCTGGCTTCTCACACCACACACGATAATTTGGGTTTTTTTTTTTTTTTTTTTTTTTTTTTTTTTTTTTTTTTTTTTTTTTTTTTCTTTATTATTCTTTCATTATTATTATTATTAATTAATTATAATAATTATAATTCAGAATTAGAATTAATTCATTATTACAATTTAAAAAATACAAAATTTTTAAATATTTACAATGCTTGAGATCTAACTTAAAATAAAATATTGCAGCAATCAGAACTTATTTATTAAATATTATCATCTTATTATTAATAACACAATTTAGGGGAAAAGATAGAGCAAAAACCCCATTTTCATATAATTAGAAAAATTTGATGATGTAATCACTTCTATAAAGATTTCACTACTGAAATAATAGAAGAGATTATGGATTCAAATTTCTTATAACATTATGTTGTGAAGATCTGTTTCGATCTTCGAATCGCCGAGAGAGATTAGCGGTATTGGTGTTAAACATATTTTCCTTAAATCGCATGTGAAGAAGGGAGGTAGGGTATAATCTGGGTAGGTTATGTATAATTTTAAGATTCTTATTCTGAATAATTTGCAATTTTTTCAGATAAGTTTTGGCACAAAAATCTGCCCATATTTGGCATCCATAAGTCATGATTGGGCGAATGCACATTTTGTACAGTAAAAGTTTATTCTTAGTGTTCAGCTTAGATTTTCGATTTAGAAGAGGAAAAAGTGCTCCTCCACACTTTATAGCTCTATCACAAGCATGTAAAACATGTTCCTTGAATGACAAACGTTTATCCAGAATGATGCCAAGGTATTTGACGGATGCTTGTATTGGAATTTGGTGACCTTGAATATTTAGCGGAATAGAGGGAATTCTCTTTGGTGACTTGTTAAAGGGAAAGATTATTGCCTGTGTTTTTCCCTGATTGATTTGTATTTTCCACTTATTTAAGTACTTTTCAATATGTAAAAAATTTTTGTTCATTTTTTTGATGATAGCATTTGAAACTTTTCCGCATGAAACTAAAGCTGTGTCATCAGCGTATAAGGCCAAAGTTGAATTTCTTGGTAATTTGTAGTCCCATGTATATATGGAATATAGAATCGGTGACAAAACTGAGCCCTGTGGAACGCCAGCTAAAATTTTTCGAGGGGATGAACGTGTTGCATCAATTTCCACCACAAATTCTCTATTATCTAAAAAGCTTTTAACGATTTTTTGAATATACATCGGATATCCGAAGTTTTTAAGCTTATACACGAGACCCTTATGCCATAATGTGTCGAATGCTTTTTCTACGTCCAGAAATATAATGCCTGTACTTTTACGCTGCGATTTATTTAATAGCCGGAAATAGCCGGTTTTCAAGCACCAATTAAAAACTTTAGATAGAATATTGAAAATAGAGTTTGGCATATTTTTGAGAACAATTGGCTTAATACCATCAATTCCTGGAGCCTTAGAATTTTTTAACTGCTTTACATAAAATCTTACTTCATCTACACTCGTTAACACGTCATCTATATTTTCTTGAACGCAAGTATTATCCAACCATTCGCAAAATTTTGTTACTTTTCTTTCATTTGGTGATATTATGTTGTGAGTAATCCCGTGAAAATTTTCAAATGTTTGAGCAATAGTATTTGCTTTAATTTCACTATCGTAAATATCAGCTCCATCTACATATAAAGTACCAACTGGTGTCCTTTTACCTTTTATGGCCTTACTTAATAGCCAAAATTTTTTCCTTCCGGGTGGCAACCTTTGTATAAATTTTGACCAGCTGTTATTCCTGTCATTTAGCACGTGATATTTGATCAACAAATTCAGCTGTTTTAAGATGCTTGTCAGTGTTCTTTTTTCTAGTATATCAATGCTTCTTTGCAATCTTCGCCGATATTTCTTTCTTTGGCCAATTAAATATATACTAATTTGACTTAGTTTTTTCTGCCAAGGTTCAATTTCAGTTACGGGCACTAGATTTGAGGATCTTTGTATAGTCTGTGTGATCTTTAATAAAACATCTTCAACATTGGTTTGTGTTATAACCGCAGTATGCAAGTTTAAGTCCCTTATCTCATCATCTACCCATTTTTGTATAGCGATCCAGTTTGCTTTATTATACTGGGCGACAAGCATCGATTTAACAACAATAGATCCGTTTCAATTTGAGATATCAACAAGCTACTGTTTGTTAGAAGAAGATCCACCACAGAGGGCAAAGTTGGTGTTACTTGTTGTCCATATCTAGTAAAGCATCTGGGATAGTTGACGTAATAATTTGATGTAATTTGATGACTGTAAAGTTTATTACCAGCTCTATTGTTACGGTAACAGTTCCAGCTGGTGTGATTAGCGTTGAAATCTCCAAAAATAAAGAAATCGTTGCTTGTTGTTGTTGTTATTTTGTCTAGATCGTCGGTAAAATGTGATGAATATTTCGGACAGTATGCAGAAGTAATTCTTATTGTGCGATTGTTGACAGAAATTAATATAGATACATTTTCTATTGTGGTAGTAGAAAATTTTGGAAGACGTTTGTGAGGAATATTTTTCTTAACGCCAATTAGTACACCTCCACCATGAGTTAGGCGGTCTTCTCTATGAATATTATAGTTTTTTAATTTAAACTTATGGTGTGGTTTAAGAAAAGTCTCATTTATCAGTACGATATCAATATGTTTTTCATTAAGAACGTGTTCTAGTTCTAACATTGCGGACGGACTTGTTATGCCCTGGGCGTTCCAGTGCATAATCTGAAATTCATTTTGTGAATTTTGATTACAAGACATTTTTTAGCATCATACCAAGAACTCTCATTTTGTCAAACTTGTTTTTGCACTTCTGTAAAGCATCAAGTGCTTCAAAATAGATTTCTAGAATTCTTTCGTTAGAAATGTCATCATCCACCTCAGATCTAGATTTTATCATAGATGCGTATGAGGCTTTGTTAAAATTACCTGTTTGGTTCTGTGTTGTCTTAATATTATTAAATACTGGGAACTCTTTCTCGGAAAAATCAATGTCCTGGGGTGTTTCTCGTAAGTAACGATTTGGTGGATTCTTATTAGTAATTCTGTGTCTAATATCGATGTACTCTTTACGGAGGGGGCAGCGTGGATCATCAGCTCGATGGTTGACATGCTTGCGGTTCTTTTTCATGCAGTTGAAGCATTTGTAAATAACTGGCCCATTTGAAGGCACCTTGTCCAAGGGGCAAATTGAATAGTCATGAGAACCCCCACAACCTAAACATGCTTCTTTTCTAAAACAATTTGCGGCTCCGTGACCGTACATGGTACACTTAGAGCATTGCGTGGGTCCTTTCTTACTACGTAGGGGATTTCTCCACTGCACAACAATCCCACATAAATATTTTATTTTTCTTATTTCACGCTTTGAAATTTCGTTTTTGTTAAATTCAAGCATATATAATGCATCATTCGCATTAGAGCGAGAAGTTTGAATTTCTTTTGTCGAAAGAGGTTCAATATTAAACATTGTCTTGAATTCCTCATTGATCATTTTTGTGCTGATTTGGGGCAGACCATACAGAACAAGCTTAAATTTTTGGTTATCTTTTACTGGATGAGTAAAGAATGTCAAGTTCTTAGATTTCAGCGCATTGACAATTCCATTGTAGTCCTCAAGCGTGTTAGGAATTATTTTTGTACCAATTGACATCCTTTTGTACTTACATTTTTGTCCAAGTAATTCAATTAATTTATTAAAGCTGTGTTCTCCGTCAACAACAATCGGTGGTATTTTGGTAATTGGAGCTGATTGCACCTCGCTTTCGAGGCTAATTGAATCAAAATCTTCCAAATCCGATAATGGCTGGAACTTGTTTCTTGAAGTTGTTTCACCTGTTTTGGTATGTTTATATTTTGGATGGTTTCCCCAAAATATTTTGCGCTTGTTGCTCATTTTAGAAAATTAGAATAAGTAAGATTGTTTTTATTTAATAAACACGTGATAAACCGGTCGTTTTTAATAACACGTCCGAAGGCTTTAAACACCCACACGCGAATGAATTTGGGTTTTTCGGAAAATATCGCAGGAGAATTCTATGCATAATGACGTGGCGACCTAACTGATAACCCAAAATTTAGTTGAATATAATCTGTCATCCTACGTATAGGATGCAGTGGTAATAAAATCAGCATAAGCAACGACTTCGAGTAAGAGCAACCAGGCCTTAAGGATAGCGCTTACCTAGGTGCTAGATTGGTATTCGAAAATGGATTGATTTCAGAGGTTGTCGTGTCGATTTCCACCAGAGACGCTGGTCTGATATACTACAGCGAGTTTATGGTCTTCGTTATTCCCCTCGTAATGATAAAATATAAATTAAAAGGGTTTTATAGAAAAAATTGTTTGAAAGTTCATTTGCGAGGTGCGTGTTAAAAACTTTAAAATTCATTTGTAGTATAAAAATAATTAGAAAACAAAAAAAAACCAGAAAGGGTATGAACTTAATAATAAAAGGAAAACGATTGTATATATGTATATAGACATGTGTATACATCTTATTTAGTTGCTGTGAAGGTCAATTCTTATTTTGTATAAAATCTTTGGATATATGTATGTATGTATGTATGTAATGCATGTATTGAGCTGCAACGAGCGTTTCGTTAAAAAAAAAACATCCCCGTTAGCAATAGTATGGCAATAAAATGTTGGAAAAGGAAAATTGAAACGATTTATTAAATTGTGTAATGAATAAATGAAAATCTTTCACACATTCCATAGAATCTGATTCGTCACCTTCCTCAAGTCGCCGTGAAATTTTTGTCACACGCAGAAGGAATTTAGAAAATTTGAGACGCTGTTGCTCATATGCCGACAAAGCGGAAGGAAGACTTTACAAAAAAAATGGTCCGTACAGATATCAATATAAATGAGAATATTAGAGAATGAGTGGAATGCAAGTAGCTTCCTGTTTGAGAGAGGCTGATATTACTTTACCATTGGTAGACATTTTGTTGATTGAGCTTGTAACTGGTAGTACATACGTCCAGCACAAGTACCCAGTTGTGTACTGTTATGCGCTATTTTAAAATAAAATAGCAGTATATACAAGGCATTTCATCAACTTTTTAAATCCGAAAAACGTGTCTGGCATGATGTTGAAATTTTCCTTGGCAGCTTAAGTGTTTAATAATGGTGATTACTCTATACTAAGAGGGTTGATGATGTCTGTTTTAAATCTACAACAATGGGTGAATTTTATGTGTTTGTACAAAAAATTTTTCGATTGTTATGATTTAAATTTTTACCAATAATTTATGAAGTTTCAAAATAAAATTTAACTTCAGTTCTAAAGTGAGTTATTTAGTTATTTGCATATTATTTTAATTATTTTTATTTTTCGTGCACATTTGCTTACTGCGTACTAAAGTAACTTTCAGATTTCAAAATTCTGTCCCTTTTCCACTAATTTTTATCTTGATTAAACAAATTTGATGAGGACTAAGGTTGAATGCTTGCGGGTGGGTACCTTTTCATTGCCCCTATCACTTAAATATATAGAATTTTAAATCTAACTGAACTCTAATAGCTTTCTGAATAAAATGTAAATATATGGTGCCTCCCACCTACCCGTTTTATTTAGCTGAATTTTAAAACCGTGGGTAAAGCTAAAGAATCGCTGCAGAGTTTCTGAGGTGGAAGTGTTGATAATACAGACTGCGGAGCACTTTATCATGGCAATTTTATTTACTCTCCGAGTTTTTTCTAGAAGGAAGAGGAAAAATTTTTGCATATTTGATTTTGATGGGGTCATGGGGTTTGATCCGTGGACTCACGTTTAGTAAGCCAGCACACTACCTATTAGACTATTTATTTATTTATATTTAATACACATACGACACGGAAGAGAAAAGCTAACGACTTATTCGTGTTTCGCACATAGAAGTCAAAAACATCTGATTCGGAACGTAACAAAACGTAAAAGCCCCGTTTAGTCAGACATCTATGGACCGTTCGTTTTTAGCATATGAATTACCGATATTACAATACGGTTCTGCAAGCATTTTCATTGAGTTCCGTCTTCTAAAAACGAACGTATGTTCCGTGGACGTTTGGCTAACCGGGGCTAAAGTCCGATTCTACCTTTAGCTTTGCGTAGAACATGTTGCTAACGTATTAATAGTTGAAAAGCGTAAGATATAAAATATGTAATAATAAAAAAGTACTAAAGTGTCGCGGAGGTACTGCGGTACTTTTGAAATGAAAAAGTACTAAAGTACTGAATTTTTTAACACTGAAACGGAATGATGTTCATATCAAATGGGTTTTAGGACACAACAATATTCCGGATTTAGAGCGGATGTAACGGCCTTGTGTGGCACACCCATCGAATTCTCCGATGAATTGACAATACAGTTATGACCTCAACGCCAAATTAGTGAAAGCGGGTAGAAAGGCGCAGAAATTCTGTACAAAGCTGAAAAGCCAGCTTAAACTGCAAATCTGCACGCTCAGTATGGTTGTTGGAATCATTACTGGGTATTGCATTATGCGGACTCGTTGGTCTCGCACACATGGCAAACGATTTCTGCAGAAACTTTAGAAATGAGAAAGAGAAGGAAACTGTTTAGCCTATTACTCCCAAGCACTATATCTGAGGAGTACAAAAACACCTTGTATATATATATCTATGTATGTATATAGTGTTCTTGAGGCTTTGTCTGGACTGAAACTTACATATTTGCCTGGCCCTGACAGGGTACCGGCCTGTATTTTGAGAAAGTGCGCTGTTGTCTTGAGTGGTCCTTTGACCTTTATATTCAATGGGCTTCTGAGGGCTGGTCATTTTCCATCTATTTGGAAGAGTTCGTTTATAATTCCTTTGCATAAGTCGGGTAATAAATCCAATATTTCCAATTACAGGGGTATCGCCAAACTCAGTGCTATTCCCAAGTTGATGGAGAAACTCGTGACGGATTATCTCTTTTTTAATCTCCAGCATGGTTTTTTAAAAGGTAGGTCGACTGTCACTAATCTTCTTGAATTTACTACATGTGTTTTCAGGGGTTTTCTTGCAGGTGCTCGGACTGATGTCATTTATACTGATTTCAGTAAGGCTTTTGATAGGATTGACCATAGTATTTTGCTTCTTAAACTGTCATTAATCGGTATTCCCGATATTATTCATCGTTGGCTAGACTCCTACCTCTCCCTTAGGACTCAGAGGGTATTGTTTAGGAATGTATTGTCTAAGACTGTATATGTTACTTCTGGTGTTCCGCAGGGTAGCCATTTGGGTCCTTTACTGTTTTTATTGTTTCTTAATGATCTTCCTTGTGCTATTTCTGATTGTAATATTCTAATGTATGCTGATGACGTTAAATTATTTTATACTTTTGATGATGATCATGGTCAGGCTGTTCTTCAGCGGAATATTAATTTGTTTGTAACTTGGTGCAGAGTTAATTAAATGGATCTTAACTTAAAAAAATGCAAATGCATGGTTTTCTCTCGCGGTGGTGTGATTTCGCCCACTTATGTGATTAATTCTTGCCCTTTGGAGGCTGTGGCTACATTTCTTGATTTGGGAGTATTATTGGATATGAAACTCTCTTTTGTTGATTATATTAGTATGATGGCCTCGGGCTGTTCTTGGTTTTGTGAAAAGATGGGCTAGGGAATTCATTGATCCTTATATAACTAGACTGCTATACATTTCACTTGTTAGACCTATTTTGGAGTATGCGTCTATTGTTTGGAATCCATATTATCGTTGTCATAGTGATTCAATAGAGTCTGTACAGAGGCAGTTTTTATTATTCTGTTTACGTGGCTTAGGATGGGATTATGCCAATGGATTTCCGTCATATGAGGCTAGATTAGGTTTGATAAAACTTCCAACTTTGGAACGTAGAAGAACTGTTTTAGGTGTTTGTTTTGTTTTTAATCTGCTCAAAGGTGATATCGATTCTGAGTTTTTGCTTCGTAACCTGAATATCAGTATTCCTGCAAGATTTTCACGGCACTATCGCCCTCTTTCTTTAGATTTCTATAGAACGAACTATGGATGTAATTTTCCATTTCGTAGATTATGTAAAGATTTTAACTTATATTATGATTTTATTGATTTTTAATTGTAGTGTTTGTAATATAAAACGTCGCTTATATGCTGGCATTAATTTGTATATATATGTGGTCTCAAGCAATTACAGACTAAGTCGACTTAGGTCAATTTGAGTTATGTATCCTATCGTATTCAACTAACAAAACTTTGTATTTACGTAAAATCTCATTTCGCTAACAATGTTTGTTAAAAAGCTATTAATAAAAAATATGTTAACCTAAGTCTTAATGATGCCCAATTACATTTATAATAATGCCTTAATATAACAAGTTAAGGGCCATTATTACAACTTGCCGTTAACTAAAGTAGGATTTTAACGGGCAGATGAATTGTTTTTCATTATTATAAGCGGACGATAAGGTAGAAGTGAGCGTTAAGCTAAAGGGAGGATCATCCTACCTTTAACATTTAAAGTTAAGTTTATGTTAGAACTTGGCATATTATATATTATTTTCAATATGACAACTTAAATATAAACAAAAGGAGAAAACACAACAACAAAAAGAGACGCCCTTAGTTGCCATTGCGAAAGCAACGAAGTTACAGTTCCCTTTAGCTAAAGGTACCTTTAACTAAACCTAAGTTTAACAGCAAGTTGTAATTATGGCCCTAATTATCTTTAATTTTGCGACAATTTTTTTCTACTGCCCTTTCTGAATTTTTTCTTAGTCACTTCTACATATAAAAAGGAATTTTTCTCATAAGCATTATTTACAAGTTAGGCTGTTATTTCGTGGGGCCAGAGATGTATACATTAATTAATTAATTTAATTAATTAAATGCAATGAAGTTCTAATATAATACAAAATCGAAATACGTGCAACTGCGTACTTCTCGTGTAGTAAGCTAACAACGAATTCAAATATAACAAATAAATATATATGTACACATACATAATTGGCCATTACAACCCTCCAGTCAGGATTACGGCCTAGCTTCTTAACACCACTCATGTTGTGTGCGTTAATTTTATACATGAGTGGCGGGACCTACATTTTGTAGTCGACTCCGAACGACAGATTTTTTGAGAAGCTTTTCATGGCAATTTTTACTCTCAGAGTTTTTGCCAGTAATCTGCTGAGAGGAAGTCGCCGAAGAAATATTTTCATATTTTAGTTTTGATGTCTGACCTGGGATTCGAACACGGGCCTTTCGTCTAATAAGCCAACACACTACCTACTAGACCACGGCGACTTCTATATATATTTATAAAAAATAATATTGAAACAAAATTCAAACTTGTTCCAATCACAAAGAGCCGGAAATTTATACTATACTATAGGATATACTAAATAGAAATCATTATCGATATTTGGTGCCATTATACTCTTTCTGATTTGCGATATCAATTCCTTTCATGCTCCTTCTCTTATGAAATTGCAACCTTGTTGACTCGAGATGGTGGGCTAAATTAGAAATACTCTTAAACGTATTGGCGTTTAAAAACATACAATTTCGACTGAAACCTTCTACTGAATTGAACGCGAACATAAATGCCTTCTATCGAAAGCTAGATTGTTTTATTAATGGAAATATTGTTCATTGTTTGCAACAATTGAAGCGTAATGGAGCTTAATTGAATACACGTGATCCAAGCAACACAGTGTATTTCGAAAGGAAATCTGAAAGATGCTGATAGTTCATAGAAAAACCCTACCAACATGGCATGACATTTAACAGCAAGGCACAAATACCCTGCCAATGGGGGTTACTGGACGTTTTCAGTACCCATCATAACGCACAACGCGCACAAATAATTGAAAACAAAAAAGTGTGTGTACAACGGTGACGAGGTGGATTTTGCAACTATCGCCTCGTAATATAATAACAGAACAATAAACGTGTTTGTCGTTGTGGAGAAAATCAATTTATTTGTTCTTTAAACCAGAGGGTTGAAATTAAAATTAGTGCTGATGAATTCAACATATTTTATTATTCGATACTTTCAATGGATTACCCATTTGACAATAATTGTTTTTTTTTATACTTAAAACTGATTAAGAAGTTGTCTTTACCTTTGGATCTACCATTGTATAATCGTGCAAAATAAAATCCCAGTACGTCAGCATCCAAAGAAGCGAGATTAAAAGTACAAGAAGGAATAGTATGCAATCACAGCAGCTAAAGACAAATAATTCGTATTTTATTGGATATGTATTCGACAATCGCTAATCAAAATTTTTGCATCACTAGTTGGAATGCAACAGCAGCTTACGTTGAAACCAAAAAGTAATGCATGCTACGTTAAATCAACTGAAAAACAGCAATCATTGTATGTATGTATGTATAGACATACATTTTTTAAACAAATTTTTCCAGAATTTCAAAGAATTTATTCAAAATTTATTTAATAATTGAAAGCATTCAAATCCTTGAAATATTAAATATGAAATCTTAATTATTCAGTTCTATACATACATAATATGTACATAAAGCACTGATTATTTTCCGTGATTCAATAGAAGAAATTGTTCCTTTAAGTTATACCAACTGAATGTACATGTATTTAAACGAAGCTGTGTTAGCGTTTTGAAACCGCAGGATATCACATTGAGGAAAGAGTGTGCCCGCTTTCAAGACAGTCAAGACCCCTCAGCGTTTGATGTACGCCTGTGAATGCGTGCGTTTGTATGTGTTTTTTTTTTCTTTTAACAAGCGACCATGTGCCAGTTTTGTCACAAATTGCTGGCAATTATCATGTAAAATTGTGCATTTTTCCTTTGTATCACATTTAACGCCCTTATGGGCTCAGAAATAAAAAAAAAAAACAAAAACAAAAAAAAGAAAAAATAAAAGAAACGGAACAACTGTAAAAGAGTTAAAACCCCTTTGGGATGAGTATCATTAAAACGATGTTCTTTCTATTGTCAGTTATGGCAACAATTAATTGTTGTACCTACACACAATTTAATATGACATACATACATACATAAATATATTTGTTATATTTAAGTTTATAGATTCTTATGGATGTATGTACATTTAACTAAACGGAATTAAATATATTCTTATGTATGTACTTTGAAACATTTTAACTCTTTCAGATATTTTTCACAATATATTCGACATTTTTTTTATTTTTTTGAAGTAATGTATCGCTGACAATAAATAAACATTTTTCACAGTTACATTACCGTTACTAAAAGTGTGTGGTTTAAGTTTCTAATTTGTTATTACTTTTTGTTAAATTATGTAATTTTTGTAAGTGCTTTTGCGTCGTCGGGTTCATTAATATTCAGCGCTCCTTAAAAGTAATAAATACATATTTTAACCTCTAATTTAAATTGTAACTATTAGGGCCATTATTACAACTTACCGTTAACTACAGGCAGAATTTTAACGGGCAGATAAACTGTTTTTCATTGTTATATGTGGACTATAAGGTAGAACTGAGGGTAAACTAAAGGGAGGATCACCCTACCTTTAACTTTTAAACTTAAGTTTATGTTAGAACTTGCCATATCATATATTACTTTCAATGGTATACTTTGCTTTCAATATGACAACTTAAATATAAACAAAATGAGAAAACACAACAAGGAAAAGAAAGGCACTTCGTTGTCACTGCGTTAAAAAAAAAAAATAGTTTAATTGAGCAGTTTTATCGACATTGCTTCGGGCACTGCCATATTTTTGAAAAAGTTAACTTTATTTTATCTGTAAGTTGTAATAGGGAAAATAAGTAAAAGTTAACTTTACAGTTCCCTTTATCTAAAGGTACCTTTAACTAAACGTAAATTTAACTGCAAGTTGTAATAATGGTCCTTAATTGGATATTTTTTTAGATATTTTATACACTACTTAAAATAAATTTATAGCATATACTTAGTTATCAGACTTATTTTAGTGTATGTCCATATATTGGACAAAGTTACTGTGCGCGTAATGTGTAATTTTAGGAAATTTAAAAAAAATTTTGAATTTTGTCATGGCTTTAAAGCGACAAGATAGTGAAGAGAAAATCTTGAAAAACTTAGAAAAGAGCTCTGATATAAGCGATACAGAAGGAGATGGTGAAGTGCTTCGCCAGTTTCCTAAATTAGGGATTCTTCATTAAGCATTGGCAGTAGTTTTAGATGAGACTAAGGTGCAAAATCTTTCCATTTCAGAATACTCAAAGAGTACTTAAATCCAATTTGCTCTAAAAAGCAATTTAATATGGAAGAAGAGGCTCACGCATGAACCTGTTGCATTTGTTCCACCCAATAGTGGTAAAATTTTAGAAACGCGATTTCAATACATATTTCGAAAAATATTTCAATGAATAATTTTTCAAAACACAGCCGGATTTTATACGATTGTATATGCTGTTCACCAAGACAAGTCGTCTTTTTAATATGAGTGGAGTGGACTAGGCAGTACTATAGAATTAACATTCACACTTCGAAATGAACTTTGCGTTTAATAATGCACATTTTTGATTTGGCGCTCACCGCTTCATGGATGGAGTACTAAAGAGCGTGTAATCTTTTGCAAAAAAATCTAGAGCAGTAGCAAACATTTTAATCAAGTTTCAGAAAACAGAGAATGAGATTTAAGTCCTTTGTAAAGGCAGACCACCTCCGAACTCTACATTCCCATCGAAAAGTACTCCGCCAACGACTCATAGTAAACCATTTCAAAATACACTTAAACGCAAAAAACAACGCAAAGTGTACCTGCTAAGGAAGTTCGACATGATAGTCAAAAACACTTAATAGTATGTTCAGATACGCACTTTTATTGAGTCAATATTCGGTTTATTGAGTACAATATTATATATGCTTATTTAATATTCATTTGACAGCTGGTAAACAAAACACCTGGTCGTTTCAATAACATTGTTTTGTTGCTTTGTTTGTCATTGTTGACATTTGAGTTGTCAAATATCAACAGAAAGTGTTCGGATAATTGTAATATGCGCAATAATGAATTGAAACTTTAGTATGCGTATTTGAACACCGTATAATATAGTTTTTGAAAAACGCTAATCCATGTCGTTGTAAAATGGACAGCTTTTCAGGAAAAACTATTATAAATTGCAAAATATTTTATGTTTTTCTCTTTGCTTTTTAAATGTATTATAGAAAATAAACTTTCCATTAGTTAAATTACACTTATTGTCTAGAATTTCAATCACAGGAATAACACCCATTTAGTTATTTGGTCCAATATATTAGGCATCACCTGGCGGCCAGGTGAAACAATTTACATATAAACTGAACTGAATCAGCAGTCTTAAATTAGCTGACAGTAAAATGTTCAGAATTTTATCTCCACTAATTCGATTTAATGTCTGAATCGGTTAATACAAATTTACTTCACCGCAGACATGGGTTATGTTGACATTGACGGCCACTGTGGCTTGTAGCTTATTTAGATGAACCTGCAATTTAAGAAAGTTACGTACTTAAATGACCATTAACAATCCGATTAACGGATTTCGGCCTTCTGCAACACATCTTTCCAGGCGCCTCTGCTTCTTGCACGCCTACGCCAGTTGTTACCACCAATCGGTGACAGGGCTTCCTCGATTTGGTCCAACGCATACAAGGTCGTCCTCCTCGCCGAATTCCGCAGATCGCCGCATCAAATATCCGTCTCGCCGGAGCATCCTCCTCCATTCGAACGACATTGCCGAGCCAGCGCAGCCGCTGGATATTAATACGCTGCACAAAATCTCTGTCGTTGAGGAGCTCGTACAGCTCACTGTTGGATCGCATGCGGGCTTCATCGCCATCTCGCACTGGACCGAAGATCTTACGTAGGACTTTTCTCTTGAATACTCTCAAGGCTGCTGCATCAGTGCTTAATAGGGTCCATGCCTCTGGGCCATAAAGAAGCAGGGTAGGATGAGCGTCTACTCAATTGCCTATTGAGACCATAGTATCACCTGTTGGAAATTGATCCTGCGCTTGACCTCCACACTGACATCATTTTTGGTGGTAAGGCCGGAGCCAAGATAAATAAATTCCTTGACTGTATCAAAAGTATAGCTATCGGCTGTAATCTGAGATCCAATATGCCGCACGTCTGTACTTGTCGAAAACATATACTTCGTTTTGCCCTCATTTACTGCCATACCCATCTTTGTAGACTTCCGTTCAATAGCACTAAAGGCAGCAGTAACATCTCGCTTGGTATGCGCTATGATGTCAATGTCGTCAGCGTAGGCAAGAAACTGGACACTTTTTTCAAAAATTAGTGCCATTGCGATTCACTCCTGCCTTTCGCAGAACACTCTCCACGACGAAGTTGAAGCGGTCGCGTGATAAGGGATCGCCTTGTGTGAAACCTCGCACGGTATCAAATGGTTCGCAGAGGTCCATTACTACCTTGACCGAGCTGCAGGAATTGCTCAACGTCATTCTGCATAACCTTATCAGCTTCGCAGGTATACCGAGCCCAGATATTGCGGCAAAAACACGATCCCTTATGCGGCTATCGAATTCTGTCTTATAGTCGACAAAAAGATGGTGTGTGTCGACTTGTTTTTCTTGGGTCTTTTCCAGGATTTGGCGTAGTGTGAAGATCTGATCGATGGTGGACTTTCCAGGTCTGAAGCCGCACTGATAAGGTCCAGGTCGGTGTTTTGACGAGTGGGTTCGGTCGTTCACACAATATGTCTGTATGAACCTTATATGCGATACGGAGAACGCTTATACCTCTGTAGTTAGCACATATCGTAGAGTCTCCCTTTTCAGGACAGGACAGAGGACACTGAAGATTCAATCGTTGGGCATACTTTCCTCTATCCATATTTTGTAAATAAGCTGGTGCATGCGCCCTACCAACTCATTACATCCGGTCTTAAACAATTCAGCGATAAGGCCATCAGGACCTGCCGTTTTATTGTGTTTAAGACGCATAATCGCGACCTTGAACTCTTCATGGCTAGGCGGCGAAATCTCCAGGCCGTCATTATCGATCGGGTTCATCTCTAAAGGCGGTATTGAGAAGCGTTTCCGCCACAACCTCAGCACCCCCTGCGGATCTGTTACCAAGTTTCCATTCTAATCTTTAATAGAATTTTCGAGCATCATTCCTTTCCTGCTCCCTCTTCTTGCGTCTGAAACGGCGTCTCTCATCCCTTCTCCTCTCTCTATAGTTCTCAATTCAAGAAAGTCCCACAAGGAAAGGAAAGTCCCACAAATCGCATGCTTTGAGTTGCCAGTTCACATCATTTCCACCTGAGATGACCATGGTCTCGTATCTCTAGCGCAGAGTATTCAATGTGCCAAGAACTATGTGGCGTATAGCACCGTCCTGTTGAAATTATATGACTTTGGAATCCTGATCATCCAATTGAAATCAAAAAAAGTTGTTAATCATCTAGTACCTGTTGTGCTCGCCGTTGGCAGTGATGGCCTGACCAAAGTCTTACTCCAATAAATATGGACCGATGGCAATGTAAAATCAAAATTTTTATTTTTTTATAATTTTTTCATACTCCGTTAGGAGCATAAGGATTCAACAAATGATCTCCATTTACTTTTGTTTTGTTCGATTTGGTTTGGTCCATTAAAGTAGTACCAGTTTTTTTTTGCCAGCAAAGACTGTTCTCCTCCCCCGCTAATGAAAATAATGAAATAAATGTCATCATCCTCCCATCACATTTACCACAAATATAATATACATATAATTGCAAATGATAATATAAATACATAAATAATCTTATATATAAAAATGAATGTGTGTTTGATTGTATGTTTGTATGTTTGAAGTTTATAGACGATTAAACTGCTGAACCGATTTTCTTGAAATTTTCACAGTATCTTCCTGTATGTCTGGAAGGAGTTATAGGCTACTTTTTATGTTGATATTCCAAATGAGCGAGGGGCCATGCCCACGTATGCTACATACTACATACTTAATATTTAATTGCATTTGAAATATATTACTCATACGCATAGTAGTTACCCCTACAAGTATGCTATCTGTGATTCTTGATGTATAAAACCAAAGAAAATAAAGTGTAAAGAACGACGCGGGGGAAAGATAGAAGGGAAAGAAAAAAATTTTGTAACCAACATTTGTGAAAAAATTCACCAAATAAGAAAAAATATAACCAAAATTAAATTCGTAGACTTTTGTTTTATTTTTTTTTTTTAAGTTTAAATTATCTATATATATAAAAATGAATGTACTTTATGGAATCGTAAACTATGCATTTAATCTTTAGCAAAGTTGTTGCGCATGAGCCGACGAAGGTTTCTAAGTTGGTATGACCAATTTCCGACAGGTGGCGCCACTGAAAATTCTTCGAAATTAATTAAATCGTAAACTGTGCATTTGATCCTGTGTTGAAAAGAAAAGAAAAGAGCATTACTAGCCTCAGAATCAGCATTGAGACTGAAAAATCTTCGAGTACATGCCGCACAGATCCGTTCGCATCAATCTCTTGAACAATGAATCACTTGATCGAATGCGTACTACTCAGGCCCGTTCGTCTGAATCATCTGGACAACGGGAAACAAAATCAATAAAATGATTCAAAATTAATTGGATATTTGTGTAATGTCTTTCCTTCAAATTTATTTTAGTTTGTAGTGCAGCAAAGCGCGCAGGGTACAGCTAGTAATAAATAAAAGTCTTCGTCAACAAATACCTTCTAACAGTTCTATTTACTGTTTTTTATGCACGAACATGCTTGGTGTAAAACAAATCAAACACTGACACACTTAGAAATATGGAAAGGAAAGTGAAGGTATATTGGACTAATATTTGTATGTGTAAATGAAGTATTAAATACAATTGCAGTCGTTTAAATATTTATTTTCTATTTAAATTAGTCTATATTGCTTGGTTTTGGCTTTCATTAAAGCAAAAACCGAGATCTTTAAAATTTGTGGCAATAACTGTAGAAATAATACTATAACTTCTACCTCCACACACAATTTTTTTTAATAATGAACAAAACAAAACAAAATCTCAAATCATTGAACGGAAATTAAAGTTTAAAAAATATTCAGGTCTACTAAACGAACCAAAGCCCAAATGATACATTTCTAAACAAAGCTCAAAGCATATACATACATAATGGGGCAATTCACACAAGCTCTGGTATTGTTGTATGGCGTGTATTGTTGGACGAAAATACAACAGTGTATGCTTGTTGTTGATAATTTTCATATAAAAATCCGATACACTTATACACATTTTTGCCATATGCTTTTAAAAGATGTATTGGTTTCGTGCTATCAGTTTATGTAAATTAAGAAGAAGAATAAAAATACAAAATATGTTGATTAAAATGTAACTTGAGTCAACAAAAACATTTCAAAATTATAATTGTTCACACAGATAATTAATTAATTTACTTTTTTCTGTAATATTTTTCATTTTGTTGCTTGAAAATCAAATTATGAATACTGGCCTTCTTCTTCTTATGGTTTTTTGACGTTTGGAATACGAAATACACAATACAGCATAGCATTGAGCGTTCACAAACAAAAAGTGTATTCAATACAACATACACGATACAAAGTCGTGTGAATCGGCCAAATATATTTAAATCTTTTATTTGGCATTATGATCAGAAACGTAAAGGAATTAAAAAATTGATTTACTATTTAATTAATTAATTGAGTATTTAAAAAGTCTTATATTTTAAACATAAGCTGATGTTTTAAAATGCAGGTTTTATTATTGTAATATTGCATTAAATTATATTAATAAATAAATACCCCAAAATGAAAAGGCTTCAAGTAGAATTCTTCATGATTGTGAAAAAATGATTTCTACATTTCTCCCTATAAGTAGGTTTACGAATACTACTTTATCCAAAAATTTTATATACTACCCATCACTGCAATTAACCGCCAGACATATTTTCGATTTCTCTATGATTTCATGTTGTTAGTAAAGGCTACATATATCCTTTTATTTTTATATAGACAACCTTTCCTTTATCTTCCATTATCCTTTCATTTATTATATTTACCAAATTTTGGACTATACATGAAAACCTATATGAAAGGTTCAGCTGCACAAGCATAATAGAACTTAAGAGTATGACATCACTCACGGAAAAGTTATGCTTTCCATGTAGCATTATTTAGCCGTCATTTGATAGAATAACGATTATAAAATAGTTTATCGCAAAATTTCTCCCTAGATTTTATGCTATTGTGTGTCAGACATTTCCCCATTTCCATTTCCAGAGAACTGTCACCAAAGCCAATTCAATTGCAGGATTTTCAACTCACATATATTTTGTTGTTTCCTACAAAATTATATATGCATATATACATATATTGTTACGTTTTTACCTTTTTAAAAACGTTTAAAATATGAGTTCGTTGATTACAAACAAAATTAAAATAAATTGCTGTTTAGTTTCAATTAAATTCTTTATTGTTCGTACTATTTTATTTGCCACTGTTCACAACTTGATGTTACAAATTTACAGCGCAGATCTTTACAACGGCGATCTTCAAACCACGACTGTTCTCTTCACACGCAACTCGTCTTCACACACGACTGACTGAATTCTTACTACTCGTTGCCTGCTTTGTCTTGCCTTTTTATATGCCCACGTAGACAGTTTGATGAAAGTTCTTAAAGTCGAACGTTCGTGGTTTCGCCTTCTCGAGAACTCTATAGCGGTTTAAGTGTTGTTTGTGTAATTTGTTCACATTGCTTGTTGTTGCGTTCTCGCTTTCATACTGATGTTGTATCCATTTTCGCACCAATATATGTATTTGTTTTTAAATCATAGCAGCCATTACACTCAAAATCACAATACAGTAGTTTTGACTTACCTGCACAACTAACTTTTGCAAGAATTTTTCTGCAGATAAGCCAAAAACGCAGCTAAATTAAATTTTTTACTTTAATTATAGATTATTCTCTCAAAGCAGCTATTTGAAGGATCGCAGGCTTCTCTATGACACACCCGATGGCCAAAGAACCGTAGAAATCACGTCTGGTGCAGCTCAGGGGTCTATTCTTGGACCTGACCTTTGGAACATGAGCTATGACGATATCTTGGGTATAGAAATGCCAGAAGACACATACCTCGTGGGATACGCGGACGACATAGTGTCGGTCATCTCAGCTCGCGATATGGAGGATGCCAGGAGAAAACTAAACCAAGTCGTGATAAGGACGCGGATATGGCTCGAGGACCACGGTCTAGAGCTCGCGGGAAACAAGACCGAAGTCATACTGATGACATTGGCTCACATTCCACTCGAGATAAGTATGCAGATGGTGATGTGTCCCTGACAACGAAAAAAGCGGTGACATATTTGGGTCTCAGACTCGACTCTAGACTTAATTACTGGGCCCAAATACAGCATGTGGCTACCAAGGCAGCAAAACTAACAGGCATGTTGAGCAGACTGATGGCAAATATCGGCGGACCCACGCAGTCGAAAAGGAAATTGATTATGGCGACGACAAACTCCATACTACTCTATGGCAGCGAGATATGGGGAGATGCGCTGGACTTTAAATCAAAGCGGAAAGTAGTAGCAGCGGTGCAACGAACAGCGGCACTAAGAGTTGCATCGGCTTATCGCACGGTCTCAGGCGCTGCAGTCCTCGTTATCACCGGTGAGATACCTATCGACTTGCTGGCATTCGAGCGAAGACGATTATGGAAAGCGAAGAGGGAAAACCATGCCATTAGTGCGACAGATGTCAGGTCGCAAACAATACGACGATGGCAAAGCAGATGGTGCGACGAAAGAAGTGGAAGATGGACGGCTAGACTTATTCCATCTATAGAAGCGTGGATACAAAGAAACTAACTACTTCCTGACACAGTTTCTTTCGGGCCACGGTTATTTCCGGCAATATCTACACCGCATGGGCAAGGTGATTGACCCTGGCTGCATTTACTGCGAGGAAATAAATGACGACGCTGAACATACTTTCTTCCATTGCTACAAGTGGCAAGACGAGAAGAATATGCTGATGGTGCAGATTGGTGAATTCACACCCGAAAACATTGTGGATGCAATGCTCGAGAGCGAGGTGAAATGGAACGCTGTGAGGAAATACGTTGAGCGTATACTCCGCAGAAAGAAGATCGACCTTGACATAGCGCGACGAAATGATACACGAGAAGACGAGCCAATAGCTTGATGCTGGCTTCAAATATGGCGTACCCAGACGTGGGAGAGTAGATAACGGTCCTTTACGGGACGTCGTTCTGGGCCCTTCCCGAAGTAATGCAGATAGCCGTCCCGGGAAGGGAGTATCCCCAGAAGAGGAGGAGGGATTGTTTTAGTGGAAGCACCACTCGACGCAGATGACGACGGTCACTGTAAGTGCGAAAGCATTTTGAACCCTACCTCACACGCCAAAAAAAAAAAAAAAAAAAAAAAAAAAAGCACGAAAAAAAAATTGTGCAGGTAAAGGCAATACGCACGTAAATAAAAGGCAGTTAAATCAAAACTGTATTATAAATTTTGACATCAATTACATGCGATAAGAACACTTGCATATAAAAGAGTTAGGGAGTCATCAATATCTAAGGCCTTGCGAGTGACTGCTCTGTTCTATCTAAATGGAAATTATGGGAATGCCGAAAAGTTAATTCTATCATTCTTGCCATAGTGGGTGTAAAGTAAATCTCAAATGTATGTAGTTTCGTTCAAATATAGTTCCTTACATGTACTAAAAAGTAAACATATAAAATAGATGCATACACGTTACAACTCAATAAAAGATATTAAGAAGTTGCGTTAATAATGACATAGTTAATTGTAATATTCAAATATTGCACAGTTAATATTGTGTTGACGTATTAGAAGCGAAGCCATGGTTCAAATTCCCAATCAGACACCAAAACGAAATATGAATAAATATTTCTTCGGCGACTTCCTCTCAGCAGATTTCTGGCAAAAACTCTGAGAGTACATGAAACTGCCATGAAAAGTTTCTCAAAAATCTGCCATTCGGAGTCGACTTTAAACTGTAGGTCCCACCACTTATGTATAAAAATTAACACACACAACATGAGTGGTGTTGAGAAGCTAGACCTTAATCCTGATTGAAGGGTTGTAATGCCCAATTATGTATGTAATATTGCACAGTTCAGCATCGTTTAAAATAAGTTAAGTTAGTAGTACTCCCACATTAAGAATTCTTGTACTCAGACCGAGAACTAGATAGATTTTTAGTGTACACTTTCTGTACTTTATGCACTTAAATATCGCTAAATAATCGCTGTAAAACAGACTAAAGAATTGATTTTTGTCAGATTTGTGGGAAATTAAATGATAAAAAAAATTGTATTTAACAATGTAAAAAATATGATGTTATTATTTCAAATTAAAGTGTAAAAAATAAAAAATAATTTTTCTGGCTAAATATGTACTTCAAAATGGAGCAAAATGTTCAACTGAAATTTTTTTTACTGTTCATATACTTTATAGTTGATAAATATGTATGTATATAAAACAAAAAACTCTTTATTTATTTATTTATTTTTATTTGCCTATGAAAATAGTCCTTGCAGGCAATTAAATTAATATTACAAGATATTCATTCTAAAAAAACTATGAATTTAAATACATAATTACATAATTTTTTATAACATTATTTGATAAAGACAAATCAATTAGCATATACAATTTATTAAATTCGTTACACATTCTCCTTATTGGATCAGCACCAGCGTAGTTGGATCTAAAAAATTGTATTGATAATGGGGAAAAATGACGTGACGGACGTTGAGGAACATTAAATGTGATATTATGGATTAAAAAACTGGAGCCTATATCACCAGTAATTATATTGAATACGAACGAGATATTTAACAAAGTTCTGCGGCTTTTAAGTGTCGGAAGTTTGATTAATTCTAGTCTGGCAGAATAAGAAGGTAAACTTGTGGGATTAAAATTCAGTCCTCGGAGACAAAACATCAGAAATTGATTTTGTACAGATTCGATGACGTCGGAATGTTTTTTATATAGAGGATCCCATATTATGGATCCATACTCGAGTATAGGCCTTACAAGAGATGTGTAGAGCGATTTAGTCACATAAGGATCGTTAAATTCTTTTGCCCACCATTTTATAAAACCAAGTACGCTTCTAGCTTTATTTGCTGTCATAGTTATGTGCGGAATAAAATTTAGTTTGGGATCAAGTAGAACTCCTAGACCCAGGAAGTTATCTACAAGCTCAAGCTCGTATCCATCAAAAGCATAGTTTGCAGGAATCGGATTCTTTCTTACAAATCTCATGTATTTACATTTTTGGAGCCTATTACACCATTTACTGTCTAAGAAATGACTTTTTTGTTTTGCATATCAAAACATCGAAATTTAACTTCCTGTACATAACACGTGTAACGTACATATTTTATTCCGGATACGGAAATATTACTTTTAAATTACTAAGCCCATTGAAACAATCTTCTTAAAAAATGTGTCATATATTATTTATATTTATTATGAGTGTTGATAAAGACGCGTGTGGACAGCAGTAATAATGCAATTAGAATTATAGAACAACCCTCAAACACATAGCCGCTATAAATACGAAAACAAAGTATTCTTGTACGTTTAGTGGTGATCTTATAATAAGCACACCCATCTATTTCAGTAACAAAAATGAAGGTATTTTTTTTTAAATTATTTAACCACACCGATTCGAGCCTAAAAAAACTTTATAATTTTAGCTTATCTATCACTTTTGATGCATACTTATGGTACATAGAGTTGATAGATTTTGGTAAAAAATTAAAAAAAATTTTATTTATTCTAATTTATTTATTTATTATCACAAATAAGTCAGTCATATGTCGTGTCTTAAATTCGTGGCCACCACTGTACATATATTGTAAAATTTTTTAAGTATAACATAAAAATGGTTTTCATTTTGTTACAGGTACGGACTCGTTATAAAGCTAATTTGAAAAGAAAATTGGCTGCCAATAAAAAAACTTTCAGGCTACTGGTGGTGGTCCGTCGACGGAAATTAGCTTGACCCCATTGGAGCAGAGCACCGTAGAGTTGGTGTCTATGCAATCAAAAGTAAATCCAAATGGATCTGCAATGGGGCAAATTCAAGGCGATTCAGATAAGATGGAATCGTCATACGATATTGAAGGGCGTTCAACTAGCACTAACCGATGCAAACAGCAGTTTAAATATTAAAAAGGTTTAAAAATATTAAAAAGGCAAGAAAAAAACCAACAGGAGATATTGGTTACGTTAAACGCTAATAAAACTAGCCTTTTCATATAAAAATTATCAAATAAATAAAAAATTTTAGAAATAAAAAGAACAAAGGCTGAATTATAAAATGAATTAATAAAAGCCAAACAAACAAAAAATATAATCATGTAAAAATAAATTTTATTTAAAAATATAAAAGCTAATGAAATTAGGCAGTTATGTTGTCTCTGTTACAACAAAACATTTATGTGCTGTAAACCATAATCGATGCCTAAGTTTAATTGAAGATTATCTTAATCTTGTGTTTAAACTCATTCAAAAAATGGCCCTTAAAGAAGCAAATACTGATGGCATTATTCCAACTTTCGAAGAAATAAAACATAAAATATATAATCCTAATTTAAAAGAATTCATTCAAAGAGTAATCAATAATTGCGAAACTTGTTCCGTAGCTAAATATGACTGAAACCGAATTAAAACTAAATTCAGATTAAGGGAAACACCTTCCATCACCAAAGAAATAATTCATGTTGATACTTATATCAACAGTAAACATTCATTCATAGTCAAACCCTAGTTGGGAAAATTCGAGCATTTTTTAGCCATTAAAGGCAATGTTACTAAATTTGTACTAGACAACAAATTCAATAAACCAAATGTAAGGAACTTCCTCGATCAAAAGGGGAATTCAATACCAGTAATTCAGATATTGAAAGATTTAATAATACAATAACAGAGAAAATCAGAGTTTTCAATTTAGAAGAAAAACCCAAATGAATAAAGCAGTAAAATTCTATAATAGTTTCTATGGATGTGCAAAATAAATTGATTGATCATAGCATATTAAAAGAATCATTAAAAACGCAAAATTCAGATTGATTCAAGAAAGGAATAAATCAAGAGAAGACATAAGAGAAGAGCTTTAGACATAATGAAGAATCGAAGTTTGTTGAAAAGCCTTTAAAAAATGTTCACACCGACAATAATAAACGACCTTTTATTTTAATTTACAGATACCGGCAAGTTATGTTTAAATGGATCTTAGACTTATCATACCAATTCCAAGTAGAGATAACCTTGAAATAGAAACAGAAGACGAATATATTGTTGAAATTTACGGTATGAATCTGGCACATCAGGAATATGTGCCTTTAAGAAAATTAAAGATAAGTAAACATTGTATTTTTCATAAAAGTTGTAATTTTATTTTTAATAATGCTATACTTGTATTAGATCTTGATGACGAAATAAAAGTTTTAAAAATTGCCTTTTCTGAATCAATGAAATAAACTTGTGACGATAGCAAGTTCAATTTGACTGGAAATTTCTTTATAACTTTTAATAATTGCAGTATAACGCAATCATAGATCACTCTGAAAATGTTAAGAAAATTTGAGTTCTTCATAAAAAGGTTTCTTATTGTATGAATATAACACTCTTTATTATTGTTATTGTGATTTTTGTCGTTTTGGTTTTTGTAGTGAAACGAAATAAATTACCAATTCATACGACTTTGTATCGTGTATGTTGTATTGAATACACTTGGTTGTTTGTGAACGCCCAATGCTATGATGAATTGTGTATTTTGTATTCCAAATGCCTTCTTCTTATTCTTCTTCATAATTTTTGGCATTCAAACAATTTGATAGCATGAAACCAACACAACTTTGTAAAAACATATGAAAACATATACACATTTTTTTCATTCACACAATTTGATAGCACGAAACCAATACAACTTTTAAAAACATATGAAAAAAATGTGTATAAGTGTATCGGATTTTTACATGAGAATTATCAACAAGCATACACTGTTGTATATTCGTCCAACAATACACTCAATACAAAGATACAACGGCTTGAGTAAATTGACACACATATATTAAGTTTTACAGTAGTCAGTTGGCAAATTTTGATAGAAGTGTTGGTAAACAGAAAAATTTATTTGAAAGAATTTCTTTATCAAAGTAATTGTCAGTAAAATAAATATGCTTTTAAATAAACGTATTTTATTAAAAAAAAATTACCAAAACAGGATAACACGCTAGTACTTTGATAGATTAATACATAATAATCTTCTAAACAATATCCTTTATCAGTGGTTTTAATTTGAGATATAAAACGTTAAATTCTGTTGGTTATTACCGCAGAATTTTCAGTGTGAAGTTTTTGTTTACTTGCTTCTGCGTATAACAAAAGCGAACACACACCCTTATGCCTAAAAATAGAAACACATTCCTGAGTGCAGAATAGCTGAAAATATTACTGTAGTGGGTTGTGTAATTTGTAATTTGGTTTGTGACTTCAGTGCTTAATTGATTGGAGGTTGTGTGTCTCGAGTAGGATTGTGGTGATTTTCTCTCGGTTTGTGAATCGGTTGTTGGGTGAATTTGTTGTTGACTCGGCTACGTTTGGGCGTTAGTTTTGAAATTGGTATAATTACTCATTTTATTAAGTAATTGTATTAATTTTGTTAATGCCTCATGGTGTTAGAGTGCGACGTAGGGTGAAGGGTAACGCATCTGACGTCAGCATAGAGGGGCAGACGGCAGTTTTAGGCGGTCGCGTGGAAGGTAGTAGTGGTTCGATGTTGGAGAAAATGAAGGCCATCACCAACAGTTGGTTGGGGGTCGTCTTCGACGGCGAGGTGGAGTCGTCGATTATGTAGTTAGCCATGGAGCATGCCGGACCTTACGAGGAGATGCTGATGACGCTCGTAACCAAAAACGAGCGTCTCCACAGTAGACTCTACGTCTATAGTGCACGTACGGTGCCGTGGGTCGCGTCAGGTGCTGTGAGTGCTCCTGTGGCCCAATAATACATATGTTTTTCTTACTTTTTGCACGCCTAAAAGAATATGTGCAAATGATTATAGGAAGCAATTTTTTTAGAGCAACCAGCGCTCAGAGTATAGCCCTTACCTATGTATGTACAGCATTGTGTTGGATCTAGGAAAATAGGTTGAGGGAGAGGTTTAATTGAAATTCTTATGAGATGTCTGATCTTCTGACATTGCTGCAGGCGATCGACATTGCATCTTCGGTTAAAATTTATTTGAAAAATTTTCAAACAGTAGGCGGTCAAAAGTGGGTGCGAAAACATCACACCACCCCAAAAAGCATCGATAAAGCGAAGGAAATATCATGAGGCCCAAAAAAATCCAAGAGAGTCCCGCGGAAAGAACTCCGAGTGAAAGCTAAAAATGTTTCAAGATCGGCTGGAATAGCAGTGCCGACTATTATTTGCGAAAATCCGAAGGTTATATTTTTGTTGACTGCAAGGTCATACAAATAGTCGAATGGCTGAAAAGGCTGCACTAAAATTATATTAGTGGACTGGCGAAGAACTAATGATGTACTCAGGGCTGTGAACATTCGAAGCGAACGGTTGTGTTTTTCAATACGTGTTATTTCGGAAGTTTTTACGGTGTAAGTATTGAGTGATTAGAGGTGTAAACCAAAATGATTGTTTTTCAGTGGTTTTAATTTGAGATATTAAACGTTAAATTCTGTTGGTTATTCCCGCAGAATTTTCAGTGTGAAGTCTTTGTTTACTTGCTTCTGCTTATAATAAAAGCAAATCCATACACACTTTTGTGTATAAAAATGGAAAAATTCCTGAGTATAGACTAGCTGAAAATATTACTGTAGTGGTGTGATTTGTAAGTTGGTTTGTGACTTCAGTGCTTAATTGATTAGAGATTGCGTGTCTCGAATAGGATTGTGGTGTTTTACTCTCTCGGTTTGTGAATCAGTTGTAAGGTGGATTTGTTGTTGACTCGGCTACGTTTGGGTGTTATTTTTGAAATTGTTATAATTACTTATTTTGTTAGGTAATTGTATTAATTTTGCTAATGCCTCACGGTGTTAGAGTGCGACGTCATCTTCTGCAGTTTTAGGCGGTCGCGGGGGGAAAGTGATAACACCAGCACCTGTACCGGGGTAGAGATGGCGATCACGGATAATGAAAGCAGGAAGCATTTCAAACCGGGGTCGTCGAAGAAAGCTTCGTGATAGCTTCTATGGCCCATGCTGTTATGCCTGTGGCTGCTTCAGTCTGCACTCCGGCGGCTCAACCAACGGGTTAGAAAATAGATTTGACAGTGACGCATGTAAGCACATACATACTTTATGTATAAAACATCTTGTAGCAATTAATCACGATGGAAACATCATTGACCTTGTCAATGTTAGTGAAAATATTGGAATGAAGCAGGTGGAGAGATAAAGTAAGTTTAAATATTACCATTTGTTTTAAAAAACTATATGTATGTGTATTCTGTTACCTTTTTATTATATTTGTGAAAAGAATGTTTCCACAGAAGAGAACAATGATTGGTCTAACTGGAAACCTACAAATTTAAAGAGGCCAAGTTCGGAGCAGTTGGTAGTTGGCAGTCAAAAAAGGAAGAGGAGCCAGGAGGAGGAAAAAATAGAGTTGCTTCGTCTCCAAGAACAATTTTATAGGGATGAAAACACCCGAGCTCAGGAGAAACATGAAATTGGAAATGGAAGAAAAGAAAGCTAAAAGAGCTCTAAAATAGATCTACCCTAATATAGTTGTATTGTTTTTTTAAATTTAATTTAAATTCTTGTTTTTTTAATATAAATATTTTATTTTTTATGTTGAATCCTGTTTTTATTTCCATTTTTGAATTGTATCTTAGTTTTTAATGTTAATTCATTGTGAGTTTTAATATTAGTTGTCTTACTTAATTCAAAATGTAAACTCGTTATCCAAAAGGCTGTAAAAGAATTTAAAAAATATATTAAAATTGGTGATATTTAGTAAATAAAAGTAAAAACATAATTAAAATCTGATATTTAGTAAATAAAAATTAAAAAAAAAAAAACAAAAAATGTACTATACTTTGAAAAATAGTTTTCTATTAAAAGAGTTGTCGCCATTAAATTGCCTGAAATGTTGTGGTGTTCTATTTCGTTACCTTGTGTAAGGTCCTATAGAGACTCGGGATATATTGTTCCTTCTGTTGGTGGAAGAGGATCCTTTGCAATAATGGCTATATTCTGTAATGTAAACATTCTAAATCACTTATTATATAAAACATATATGGATAGAATGAAAAATAATTTTATTAAGAATCCTAGATCTTTCTTTACGTTTGTAAATTCCAAGAGAAAATCTACTGGTTATCCATCCTTTATGAAATTTGCTGATAAAGAATCCGGAAGTGTTGATGTCATGTGTGATATGTTTGCTGATTTCTTCGCCAGTACTTATTCTAAATCTGCTTACAAGGATACAAATAATTACCCTTTCCCGCTGACATCGGCTCCAGTAATATCTATTCCAACTTTTAGTGACTGCGATATTTTAGTAAACCTGAAAAGGTTAAAGATGTCTTTTCGTCCTGGTCCTGATGGGGTTCCAAGTTGTATTTTAAATCGATGTGCAGAATCATTCATCACACCATTAGTCATATTGTTTAATACCTCGATTAATTATGGATATTTTCCTATGTTTTGGAAGGACTCGTATATTATACCGCTTTTTAAATCTGGCAATAAGTCTGATGTTACAAATTATAGGGGCATTGCAAAACTGAGTGCTATTCCAAAAATGTTCGAGAAACTGGTTGCCGATTTTTTGATCCATCATACTTCATCGTTATTATCACCTCATCAACATGGTTTCCGAAAGGGCTGTTCAACAACGACGACTGTGCTTCAGTTAACATCCATGATAAACGCGGCCTTTTCTCAACAGAAGCAAAGTGATGTAATTTTTACGGATTTTAGCAAAGCGTTCGATAAAGTGAATCACAAACTACTGTTAACTAAATTGGATTTAATGGGTGTAAATCATAGGAGCTTAAGATGGCTAGAGTCGTATTTAACTGGTAGAAATCAGACCGTATGCGTGAACAATAGCTTATCTAAGTATATTTATGTGCTATCTGGTGTTCCTCAGGGCAGCCATCTTGGTCCACTTCTTTTTTCGCTGTTTATAAACGATCTTCCCAACATAATTAATTTTGCCAATATCTTGATGTATGCTGACGATGTAAAAGTTTTTCTCTCCTTTAATAATTTCATCGAGCATATGTATCTTCAAAATTATCTCAATAATTTCTTTTTGTGGTGCGAGTACAACATGATGGAGCTTAACATTAAAAAATGCAAATGTATGCGATTCTCAAGAAATAATTTTATCACGGCTAATTACTTGCTTGGTGGTCATCAATTGGAGAATGTTGACTCTTTTATTGATGTTGGGATCTTATTAGACACAAAATTAAACTTTAATGATCATATCACTTTGACTGTTAATAAGGCAAGAAGCACTCTTGGTTTCATAAAACGTTGGGCAAAAGAATTTTCTGATCCTTATATTACGAAACAGCTATATGTATCGCTTGTCAGACCAATTTTAGAGTATGGGTCCATTGTATGGGATCCTCACTATGATGTTTACAGTGAACACATCGAATCTGTGCAGAAACAATTTCTTCTCTTCTGTTTGCGTGGCCTTGGATGGAGTTATTTGGATATGCCTCCATATACTAGCAGACTGGCATTAATAAAACTGCCTACCCTTAAGTTATGTTAAATATATATATATATATATATATATAAAATATGGGCCAGCAAAGTTATATGTTTAACCTGATCAAGGGTAATATTTGCTGTGAATTTCTGTTAAGATCGGTTAAATTCAATATTCTGAAGTACAGCGCATGCCACAATTACAGCCATTTTAGTTTCAGTAGCAAATCGCAAACCATTTGATAATACAGGGAATCGTCTCTTCCAAACTCTGAAACATCTTTCAATTGTATTACGAGTACGAATTTGAGATTCATTATATAGATTTTCTGGTCTTGAACTTGGATTTAGCAAGAGAGTGCTTATACCCTGAATCTCCTAAAATAACATAATTTAGAAAGTGACCATTCTCCATACATAATTGGTCATTACAACCCTTCAGTCAGGATTACGGCCTAGCTCCTTAACACCACTCATGTTGTGTGCATTAATTTTATACATGAGTGGCGGGACCTACAGTTTAAAGTAGACTCCGAACGACAGATTTTTTGAGAAGCTTTTCATGGCAATTTTTACTCTCAGAGTTTTTGCCAGAAATCTGCTGAGAGGAAGTCGACGAAGAAATATTTTCATGTTTTCGTTTTGATGTCCTTGACCTGGGATTCGAACTCGGGCCTTTCGTCTAATAAGCCAACACACTACCTACTAGACCACGGCGACTTAGACCATTCTTCATACGGAATTTTAAACGGCTGTTTTTAAAAATATTGCTATCATTACTAGTTTGTCATCCGTCGTGTGCAGACGTATTCGCGCTGTCCGTCTATTTTGTGTCAATTACAGTTTTTAAACAACAACACCACCAAACGAAGAATTACAGTTTTAAACAACAACACCATCAAAAGAAATATTTATTAAAAACTAGCTGTACCCTGCGCGCTTTGCTGCACTACAAACTAAAATAAATTTGAAGGAAAGACATTAGACAAATATCCAATTAAGTTTGAATCATTTTATTGATTTTGTTTCCCGTGGTCCAGATGATTCAGACGAACGGGCCTGAGTAGTACGCATTCGATCAAGTGATTCATTGTTCAAGTGATTCATGCGAACGGATCTGTGCGGCATGTACTCGAAGATTTTTCAGTCTCAATGCTGATTCTGAGGCTAGTAATGCTCTTTTCTTTTCTTTTCTTTTCAACACAGGATCAAATGCACAGTTTACGATTTAATTAATTTCGAAGAATTTTCAGTGGCGCCACCTGTCGGAAATTGGTTATATCAACTTAGAAACCTTCGTCGGCTCATGCGCAACAACTTTGCTAAAGATTAAATGCATAGTTAACGATTCCATAAAGTACATTCAGTTTTATATATATAGATAATTTAAACTTGAAAAAAATAAATAAAACAGAAGTCTACGAATTTAATTTTGGTTATATTTTTTCTTATTTGGTGAATTTTTTCACAAATGTTGGTTACAAAATTTTTTTCTTTCCCTTCTATCTTTCCCCCCGCGTCGTTCTTTACACTTTATTTTCTTTGGTTTTATACATCAAGAATCACAGATAGCATACTTGTAGGGGGAACTACTATGCGTATGAGTAATATATTTCAAATGCAACTAAATATTAAGTATGTAGCATACGTGGGCATGGCCCCTCGCTCATTTGGAATATCAACATAAAAAGTAGCCTATAACTCCTTCCAGACATACAGGAAGATACTGTGAAAATTTCAAGAAAATCGGTTCAGCCGTTTAATCGTCTATAAACTTCGAACATACAAACATACAATCAAACACACATTCATTTTTATATATAAGATAACCTATTACATACATACATACCTATTACATACACAAACAATAACATAAAATATATTAAAATGCTAAAATTAAAAAGGAAAAAATAATAATTAAAATAAAACAAAACCGAAGCAATAACAATTGCGCGGTCAATAATTACAGTTTTTAAACAACAACACCATCAAACGAAATATTTATTAAAGATAACCTATTACATACATACCTATTACATTACATCCATACCTATTACATACACCTAACCGCAATAATTTAAATATTAATAATACAATAGCAACAAACTACAGTTTTTTAAATAAATTACATCATCAAATATAGGCGCACTAAAGTGGAATTGGCTACCGCGGCGTTGTTTGAACTCAAATAACCTTATGATGCGGGCTTCTTGGGGACGATTGCTGTAGACTGTCTAATGGTGAAGGTATAACACTGGCCATTTCGTTTCCTTGCCGTTCGCATCTTGAGGTAGGGCGTTTGATTTTCAATTGTTTTGGTAAATTTAAATCAAATGTCCACAAACACTACTCCTTCTTTCCACCTTCCTATGACCTATTTTCCTAAACCTGCACAATGCACTGCATATGGTAGGGGCCATCCCCTGAGTGCTGGTTTTACAAAAAAAAAAAAAATGTGCTGATCCGGGTCACCTTGCAACCAAATCTTGAAACATTAATTTTGCATTACACATTGCTTGCACGTTGAGGGAAAAATAACCCTTCCTGTTGCGAAAAATTTCTCTGTCGTTTCCTCCTGGTGACTGAATACGAATGTGGGTGCAATCAATGGCTCCGATAACTTGTGGAAACTTGGCAATTGCAAAAATTCTGCTACTGCTTGCTGCAATTCTCCTTCACTCGATGGAAATTTAATATATTCTTTTGATAAACAAGCCAAAGCAAATGACGTTTCATTGACTATACGACTGGCGGTAGAAACGATGACTCTGCCGAAGTCACCCATCGTAATAAGGAAACTTGCACTTGCATAAAATCTTAGTGCTATTAATAATTTAGTCTCTGGTGCTGTGGAATAATGCCTGAAAGAGAGTTTATTCATATTAGTATAAATTTTTACTAAATATTGGTGCAAACCTTGGACTTTTTGACTGCAAAACACTTCGACAGTTTTCCAAAACAAATTGAAATGTATGTTTCGATATACGAAATCTTTGTGTAAATTCCATTTCATTATAATATTTCGTATAATCCACTTGACCGTTAAATTTTTTAGGTGCTCTACTTTTAGCCTCGTGAATTTCTAAAATATCCTCTGGACCAATTACATAAAACAAACGTGATCTGTTTTCCATTTTGATTTGAAAAACTATTAATATATAAACGTTTATTTTTCATGTTGCCATATCGAAAATAGTATATGATATGGCAAGTTCAAACATAAAGTGACCTTTAAATGTTAAAGGTAGGATGATCTTCCCTTTAGCTTAACGATCACTTCTATCTTATTGGGTACTCATAGTAATCAAAAACACTTTATCTGCCCGTTAAAATCCTCCCTTTAGTTAATGGCGAGTTGTAATAATGGCCCTTAGACAATTAACTTTAACTATAAATTGTGGAGACATTCCCTTTGTTTAATGGAAGTTGTGAGAACAATTCGTAAAACGGGAATGATTGCAATCCACTTGTGTTACTTAACATAAAAATTATTAAATAAAAAAATAATATGTTTTATTAAATAATTTCAGTGTTCAAGCCTAGTTTGAACATAGCGCCGTCCTTGGGGTTAAACACAAGATGACCTGTCGCTTGGAGGTGTGGTGCAAAGTACTTGTGGTAAAGACTTTATTGTTTCGACAATTATTTTGGTATCTGGCGTGGCTGACAAAGTCGTTGGTGGTGTTCTTGTCGTTGACTCTCTCTTTTGAATCCTTTTATTTCTTTTAACCCTTTCAAGGGTTGGATGGAGTAAGGTGTGATGGAACTTGCCACAGCTTTTGCACGTACCCAACGAAGTGCAGGATCGCAAGTCATGGCTCCTAGCTAGGCAGTTTTCGCGGTACCGATGCTTACCAACTATTTCCTGTCTTTTATTTACAGACATTTTCAGGAACTGGCCGCAAAACCTCAATGAGTGGAATTTCCGGCAGATTTTACGCTCATAAATATCCGAATCTGGTAGTGATCTTGTGTAACGATTTTTGCCTAGTTCTAAAGGAGAAATTATAAATATTATTGAAGATCAAGCTGAAAGTAGTGAGAAATTGAGTAAAATTAGAAAAAAGCGAATTCTGTTGAGAATTTGAAGGCGGCTTAGAGCTTTAATTTTAATTAGGATTTTCATCGTTTAGAAATGGAAGGCGACTTAGTTTAACTATCGGTCTAGTGATAATTCTCGAAGGTGTGCAAATATCTGCTCTACGCACATTCTTATCCGGTCGTGGGTATGTAATTTCAATCCTTCCCAATCGCCATTCGTAGGGTGGTTGTAAATCGTCCATTACAACTGCGAGATCTCCTACATGGATATTATTAACCGAGAGTTTCCATTTGTATCTCCTCTGGATTGTTTTTAAATAATCTTCCCTCCATCGAATTGAGAATTGGTGGTGAAGTGCCTTCAGCTTATCCTCTTAAGAAATGATTCGGAGTTAATGCTGCTAAATCGGATGGGTCTTCGGATAGTGCAGATAATGGGCGAGAATTCAAAATTCCTTCTATGAGAGCTAGAATAATTGAAAATTCTTCAAAGGTAAACTTTTGAGCACCAGCAATTCGCTTCATATGAAATTTGGAGCTTTTTACGGCAGCTGCCTATAAGCCACCCATGTGTGGTGCATGAGGGGAATAAATTTCCATTCAAAGCCGTATGTTATGTATTTCTGAGCTATATCTTGGGCTGCTGTTTTTACAAACACATTGAATTCACGTTCGAGTGATCTACTAGCTTCGAGAGAATTTCGACCATTGTCAGTTACTACCCTTTGGGGTAGTCCATGCCTCCCAACGAAACGAGAGAATGTAGCTTGGAATGCTGACGAAGACAGGTCTGAGCATAGTTCTAAATTGATAGCTTTCGTGCTGAAGCAAAAGAAAACACTAACATAGGCCTTTATAGTTTTTGAATTTCGTGAGGCTGAGATTTTGATTTCAAATGGACCAACAAAGTCAATACCTGTGAAATGAACTGGAGGTGAAAGAATACATCTCTCTTGGGAAAGTAATGCCATTCTCTAAAAATAAGGCTGTTGCTGGTAAATAATACAAGTTTTGCAATGTCGTATTATCTTCTTCACTCTAGGTTTGAGACGAAAGATATAGAGTGCATTCAGCGTGAGATAGGAAGTAATGTAAATGATTCAGATAAAGCAGTCAAAATCGGGAGTACCCGGTAATATAATGGAATAGCGTTCATTATGTGGTAGGGTAGATAGAGATAAACTGCCATTTATTCTAAGAAGTGAATTCTCATCAAGCAATGGCTTTAGGGTTTTTAGAGCACTTTTGTTAGCTATGTCTTGATTTTCAGACAGAGATTTATATTCCTCTGAATAATAGGTTTTTTGACATAGTGTGATCAGCCTAAATTTAACGAGTTTTATTTCTTCGTGAGTTAAGTCGTTTATGGTAATGTGAGATTTGTTTGACCTGTGGTTCTTATTACAATTATTGAAGAATCGAAATATATAGCATACCACACACAAAGCTCTATTGTATGCCGAGAATCTAGTTAAAATGTCATCATTTCGAACTTCTGTGAGCAGTGTCTGAACCTCATTAGAGATTTGGGGTGTTTTCAACGGGTTTCGTTTAGGCCACTCAGATGAGGGTTTGGTTAACCATGGTGGTCCATGCCACCATAGGGAATTACGAGCGAGATCTTGTGGTTTACAGGCATGAGTTTCGAGATCTGCTGGATTATCGTTTGTAGGCACATATTGCCATTTCGCATTTGGAATTGAGCGATGAATTTGATTTCCCAATATGAAGGGGATATTGATAGCCAACCTAGAACTATTGATGAGTCAGTCCATAAATGTATTATATATTATATATTTCAGGGCAGTCCTACGGATTTCAAGACTTGTATAAGTTATGTTTGAGCGGATAAAGTCTCCTCTATGGAAAAACCTCCATAAAGAATGTCATCCATATAAGTCTCCTTACGTAATATGGATGAAGCTTTTTGATATTGGGACTCAGAAGTATTTGCCAGTTGAAGAAGGGTCCGTATTGCTAGATAAGGAGCGCAATTTAAGCCAAAGGTCACCGTTTTTAACTGATAATCTTTTATAGGGCCATTCTGTTGGAGTTGAAATAGAATCTTCTGATAAGATCTATCTTCGGCATGTACGAGAAGCTGACGATACATTTTTTGAATACAAATTTATATTTTCTCCAATTGAGAATAATAGTCAAGTCACTTCAGGCGCATTAAAGATCTTTAACTAAAAACAAGTATTTAAAAATATCAGCTGTTACATTTTCAATAAATCTTTGGTCATACAATTTTTAAAAATTTCCGCGAAAATGACTTCAAAACGCAAGAAGTTCTGGGGAAATAACCCAAAATTTAAGCCTAGCAATAGATTCCAAGTTCTTTCTGATTTGGAGGATGATGACAACTAGAGTATTGATAATGAAGACCAAACGGGAGATGCTGTAAAGGTGCCCCCGATTCTTGTAGATAGCTGCCACAAATTAACAGCAGCAATGAAAAATATTAAAATATTATTGTACAAAAAAATACATTGTCTGAGTACGAAGACGTTATTAAAAAGTTAAAATTGCAGAAAATGCAGTTTTTTACATACCCAGTAGAAGATAATTAAAAATTCAAACTCGTGCTTTTTGGTCTACCCAAGATTGGTGTAAATTCTATTAAAGATGAATTCAAATTTAACTTTAACATCGAACTGGCAAATATTAAAGAAGTTCTAACCTCGCGCTCAAATGATGAAAACGCATTATGCATGCTAGAGTTCAATAGAGAAAAAATTACTAAACGTGAGGTAGTCACAATAAAATATGTTTATGATATCGTAGTTCACTGGAGAAACCCAATACGCCGATGAAGAGGCTCTACCCAATGCTCGAAGTGCACAATGTATGGCCATGCGTCAGTAAATTGCTTTAGAGGTGTCACTTGCTTAAGATGCGGTGGAAGTCACGATTACGCGAACTGCCAACTAAATAAAGTTCCTACAAACGGGTCATTAGTCTATAAATATTTTAACTGCATAAAAAGGAATTTGGAAAACGTGAATCATCAAGCAGATGACCCAAGGAAGGAGTACATTGAGATTAGAACAAAAGCCACTAGCAGTAGACGTGCTAACAAATTTGTGCAGCCCATAAATATTAACTACTCCCCAATGGAAGAAGAATGCTTTAAAGTAAATGGCGAAAAAAAGGTAATTCTGCAAAGTTTCTTGTGCAACAGTAGCTGATAAAAGTCGTTACGCCGACAAGAGAAACAACATATCCAACCAACAAATATTAGAGATTTATTTCGATGCAATTGCTGCTTTAGAAAAATGTAAAAATAAGTATGACTAATTGAGAATACTTGAAAATATACTCCGTCATGTCTATAATCAGTCAATAAATTGCCTTAAAGTTTTGCATTGGAATGGCCAAGATATAACAAATTCTGCATCTATGTATAGTAGAATTAGAGCATTTTCTAAATGAACAGCAAATAGATCTTATATTTATTAATGAAACATTTTTAAATAGATGCCACAATTTTAAAATTAGAAACTATAAAATATATAGACAGGATCGAGTAACACATGGTGGTGGTGTTTTAATTGGCGACAAAATATCTAATTCCGCATGAACGAATCTCAAAATACCCAACTGCGGTAATAGAAAATGTTTCCGTGTTATTTAAACTAAACAACAGACCAATTAGATTTACGTCAGTATTCTGCCCAAAATACATACATATATTCCAATAATATTTTGCATATACCGAGATGTTCCTAGGTTACTAGAGGAATTTAATTCAGCCATCTTTATTAACTCGAGAATCTGTAAAGTACAAAAGTAGTAGGCATCCACACACGCTTCATAATTTTTTTTCGCCTCTTCCTCAAATTCTGAGGTTACTGTTTTATCATGAGACAACATTAATAACATTTTCTCATAGGAACTTTTGCCCATTTTGAGTCCAAGTGTTTTAACTTGACCTCCAGAACAGATTCCGATTGTTCGTCCGTGGGAGTTTGTTGAAATCGTTGACAAAATTGGATCAAAATTGGATCAAATGATCACAGTTGAATACGAAACTCTCCTTCTAAGAGCAGTTTGGTTCGCTACGAGATGAGGTGGCCATTTTTTAATAATGGGATTGAAAATTTAAATGATATAAACAAAGAGTGATGAAATTTAAATATTAGATTCGTATATGAGATACGACTTGTTTAGAATATGAGAGAATATATAAAAGCGTGCAATACTGGACATTGTAATCCAGCTGAAGTTACCACTTAGGAGATTTGGGCTACTGGGAAGTAGTACTAGATACCTGTTATCTATCGTAAAAAAGGTAAGAAAAACTCTATTGCTCTGCGTGCTGTTTTTCCTTGGGGTCATTTCTTCCTTTTCTTCGTTTGCTCTCTTTGTAGTTTTAATTTTGATGAATCCGCTATTCTCTAGTTGGAATGTTGTAACAAAGAGATTTGTTACAATTCATGAGAAATTGCAAGTTCACTTTATCTGTGAATTCTCGAATGGGAATATAGCAAACAGTGTTGAAAAATTCAGTACCTTTTTCAGCACTTTTCCAATTCAAAAATAGTGCAGTACCACCGCGACGCTTTCAGTACTTTTTATTATTAAATATTTTATGTCTAGTTTTGCTAGGTAGAATTAGTCTTCAGCCGAACGTCCACGGAACATACGTTCGTTTTTAGAATATGAAAAGCAATGAAAACGCTTGCCGAACCGTAAAGTAATTCGGTAAGCATTTATATTGCTCTTCATATGCGGAACTGAACAGAAAAACTAACGGTACTGAACTATAACTATAAGAGTACTTTTTCGCATCAAATGGTGTTAAAAAAAAAACATATATTCTTACATAATTGGCCATTACAACCCTTCAATCAGGATTATGATCTAGCTTCTCATGCCACTTAAGTTGTGTGCGTTAATTTTATACATGAGTGGCTGGATCTACAGTTAAAAGTCGACTCCGAACCACAGATTTTTGAGCAACTTCTTCATGGCTATTTTATTTATTCTCACAGTATTTTGACAGTATGAAGTCGTCGAAGAAAAATTTTTTTATTTTTCGTTTTGTTGGTGATGTCTGACATGGGTTTTGACTACTAGACCATTTTTTTTTTATTTATATTTAATACAAGTACGGAACGGAACAGAAAAACTAACGACTTATACGTGTTCCTCACATATAAAACAAAAACTGCTGATTCTAAAAGTAACAAAACGTAAAAGTCCCGCTAATTCAAACGTCGACGGAACGTTATGGAACATATGTACATTAGAGCGACTCAAGTTGTATGGAAGCAAAATTCGTGCTCGATGTACCCCCCTCAAAATGAACCTTGGACTTTTTTAAGATGACATCTAAAATATTTCGGCTCTAGCTTTGACCTCTTGTGAGCTGGACCATTTTGAAAAAGGGTCTATTTTTGTATGTTTTGTTAATTTGAGAATTTATTTCCTAACCAACATATATTCTGTAAAAAAAACGGTTTTTGAATTTTTTTTTTCTTCTTTTCTAACCAAATTAACTCTAATATGATGGCGGATTTAGTTTCTAGATGATGTTTGGATGAAAATAGGACTAAAGAAAGAAAAAAAGAAATGATCCACGACTTTTTGTGGGCATATTTTTTCCCAAATTAAAAAAAGGTATTAAATTTTTTTGTTTATATGTACAAAACTATCCTCAAAAAACGCAAACTAGGGCGAATTTCAAAAAAAGCTAAGACCCGTATTTAATTAAATCAACTAAAGATTAAAATATGTTAATTTGGCATTTTTATTACAAGCAACCCCGAAGAAAAAATTCAAAACCCGTTCTTTTTAACAGAATATCATTAAAAAAAAGGACATGGATGATTGTCCGTGGACAAATTGTATATACCGCTGGATGCGCCTTGTAAAAACCTTTCTTATGATACCCATACTCTATATGTTGGTTAGGAAACAAATTCTCAAATTAACAAAACATACAAAAATAGACCCTTTTTCAAAATGGTCCAGCTCACGAGAGGTCAAAGCTAGAGCCGAAATATTTCAGATGTCATCTTAAAAAAGTCCAAGGTTCATTTTTAGGAGGCTACATCGAGCACTTTTTTTGGTGAGTCGCTCTAATGTACATACGTTTGTTTTCATCATACGAAGAACAATGTATATGCTTTTCAATATTACATTACGGTTTGGCAATCGTTCTCATTGTTTTTCGTATTCTAAAAACGAACATATGTACGTTCCGTGGACGTTTGGCTAACCGTGGCTAAAGAATAATTCTAGCTTTAGCATCACATTACTAATTCATTAATAGTTTAAAAGCACAACACATAAAATATGTAATAATAAAAAAGTACTAAAAGCGTCGAGGGGGTACTGGTATATTTTTGAAATTTAAAAGTACTGAAAAAAGTACAAAAGTACTGAATTTTCCAATACTGCACTATATGTTTGATTTACACATAAATTAAGAGAGGTGAGATCACTTGCACTTTTTGCAATTCTTTTTTTTTAAAGGGGAGCTTTCAAATGGTGTTTTTTTTTGACTTTCACATATACAAAAAAGACATTTCTGTATTTTACATAAACGAAAACGGGAAATGTTAATCGCGAAATGGACCAACGGTATTAGAATCTTTAATGCGGGGGCGAAAAGAATATACGTATGCCACCACGTTTAATGACCGTAGCCGAAGCTGCCCAACAACTAATGGTCATAGTGGATAAGAAGGATGCACTCGAGCGCAATACTATACTGAATGAACAATCTCTGTGTGTAGGCTTGGCCCGTGTAGGACATGACAATCAACGTATTGTAGTAAGTACGTTACGCGATATGGCTGCAACAGATTTAGGTGGACCTCTGCATTCGATTGTTATACCTGCTAAAGAAATGCATCCCTTAGAAGTTGAATTTCTACAACAGTTTGGCACTTTAAAAATAGACAATTACATTCATTAGATGTGTAATAGAGAAATTTAAGATTTCAGTTTTAATTTTCCATTGTAGAAACCTAATTGCGTATTCCAAAAACAAAAATCTGTCAAGATACCTTTAAAAGGTATATTTACAGATTTGGTTAAGCTTTAAAAGTAGGATTGCTATCCGCCACTGTCTCTTAATTATAATTTTTTTATTCTTCTTTTTTTGTTTTTCAATGAATTTTCTTTAACAATTGCAATAAGAAGTGTTTTCAATATTACTTTTGCCATTAAAAAAAAAAAAGAAAAGTTGATTACAACAGTTCTGCTTAGCTTTTTTTTCGTAGTTCTTAACATAGTGTCTAGGTGAATAATTTTATTTCCAACGTAAAAGAAAAATAGCATTTAAAAGTAGTTGAACTGAGAGTTTTGAATTTAATTAATGGTTTTATTAGTAACATTGTGGATCATTTATAAAATGAAATTGAATCTAAAATTATATTTTTACATTGTATGTTGTTGAATACATAATTGATTGATTGAATCCTTAAAAAAAAACTAAGAATCTTTTAAAATAGCAAATAAATAAAATAATGTTTGGTGTGAGATCCTGAAGACAAAAAATATTTTATGTACATACCATGTAATATATGTACATTTACGTAATAGAACGGGTTTGTTTAATTTTTGAGTGAGATTTTTTACTTTTACATATATTTTTTCCAATGGGTTAAATTTTATGTTTAACCTATTACAATGGTAATAGGTTTTAGCACTTACCTATTCACCTTAGGTTTTTTCTCTCTATTTTTTTTTTTTTAGTTTACGCGAAATAAATTATGTGTATATGTATGTATGTTTTTAAAGTTATGTTCCAATTTCTTATGAATATGTCACTTACTCTTTTGTTGTTTTATGTTCTAGTGTTCTTTACCTAATTTTTGTTGTCTGAAGTTGTTTTTACGAACTTTTCCCACTTGTTGTTTTTAATTATACAAAGGCTCGCTGATGACCATTGAAAACGGTAGAAGGACCATGAAACAATTGGGATTGTTTTAAAGCAGAGCCCGGCAATTCCTATGCACGCGTGCATGTCAGCCATTACTAAATTTACAACAACGTACTCTCACGATCAAAAACACACTCAGTCTCATTTGAGCATCCATTGAAAGAGGTTGTGTTGTCGCATGTTTCTGCTAATGCAGGGATGGAAAACTTAATGTTTTTAACATCAGCGTATGGTGTGCGTTTTTAGAATTATAGCCTTTTTCAAAATAAATTATTCTAATTTAGTAAAACAAATTTAATAAAACAAAAACAACTTATATTTTACTATTCATAAAAACTATGTACATATAAAAAAAGAAGTATTTTTCAAAAATCTTCTATAAAAAATTGCGAAAATTTTGATTAGAAAGGAGAATTATTTACAAAAAGTTCTAAAACAAAAATAACTTAACTATTCATAAAAAATAAAAATATATAAAGTTATTGTATTGTTTATAACTTCATCAATATTAATAGAATATGGACAACATTTTATCCTAAGTAGATTTTCAATATTATTGTCAGATAAACTGTTTCTAGTTTTGGTTTTTATTAATTTTAAAAAAGAAAAGGAGGATTCGCAAATATAAGTTAAACCAAACATCGAATATAATTTCAAAATTTCATTTTTTGTTTTTGGGTAAATTTTTTCATCAACTTTTTTCCAAAATTCGATGCCATTTGCTAATGATAATGATATATCGTTTTTCATTTGATCAAGTTCAACTTTAATTTCATTTGATTGATTGTTTATATTACATAACAATGGATTATTATGTAATTCAATTAGATGTTCTATTTTTGAAAAATCGCTAAAACGATTTTTGCAATTTGTTAATAAATTTTCAAGTACTTCTACATATTCATCTAATTTAAAGTTTAAATTTTCATTGAAAACGTCTGCAGTTCTTTTAAAAGTATTTAAATTTTTGTTTTTTAAATTAGTTATTAACATTTCAAGTTTATTTGTGAATAGTTTAACTGCGCAAACAAGTTCAAAAATGTTTTTATTTTTGCCTTGTAACTGAAGATTTATGTGATTCACAAATTCTGTAATATCAGTTAGAAATCCTAAATCTAAAATAAAATTAGGGTCTTTTAAAGACTTCATCAGTAAGTCGTTAATTTATATTTCATTATTATTTTCAAAATAAAGAATGACCTCTTCGCGAAGACTGAAGAGTCTCTGAAGGCAACGCCCTTTGCTTAACCATCTAATCTCGGTATACAACAATAAATCACCATATTCAGCATTAATTTCATCGAAAAAGGCTTTAAAGTTTCGATGGTTTAGGGCGTTATGCTCACCACGTATTTTATTTACAATTTTCGTTGCCGTTTTCATGGTATTCATTAAATTTAATTTTTTTGCAAATAATGCCTGCTGGTGAATTATACAGTGAAATACGTATATATTAAAATTATGTTTCAGTAAATGTCCAGTGAAACCGTCATTTTTTCCTATCATCACCTTAGCACCATCCGTGCATACAGTAGAAAATTTTTCCCTATCAGCAAATGAAAAAATTGTTTCTTGGATTATATCAAAAATAGTGGTTCCCTTAACATTTCCATGAATGGCAACATTTCTTCATGGATTTCAAGATTTTCATCGACTGTTCTTACGCATATTAGTAACTGGGCTGTATCACTTATGTCCGTGCATTCATCCAAGCAAACAGAAAAATATTTGCAGTTCAATATCTTATTTTTAATACTGGAATATATAAATGAGCTGATATCTTGTGTTCTTCTAGCCACAGCACGTGAGGACAACGGAATATCTGTTATTATTTTACGAATTTCATCAGCTTCTGATCCAAAACAATCTAAAACGTCATTGCTCAGCTCCTTGAAAAACTCTCCGTCCTCGGACGGACGGCATCGTTTAGCAAGCGCTGCAGCAACGACGTATGAAGCTTTCCTTTTTAACGAAAGATCATCCTTATTTTGAGATTCGTAATCTGAAACAAATTTTTCAAAGAATTTTTTTTTTAAATCTAAAATTAGGCAATTTCTTGCGTCACCTGTAATTTTTACATATTCGCTATGACATGTAAGATAATGTCTTTCTACGTAAAATTTGTTACTTCGTGCCATCGTCCGTTTACAAATCAGGCACTCGGGTTTGCCAAAAAAATTTTCGGCAAACAAGAAATCGCTTTCCCATTCTACGTTAAACATTTTTTGTCTTTCTCTAGCATCAAGCGTACGGAAAACCTCACTGCATGAAACCTTCAGCGACACTGATCGATTTTTTTTAAATATCCCAGAAAGTTTTCTGTTAGATATGTAAAGTTTGTCAAAAAAATTTTTGCACAGCAAAAAATATGTGAAATGTAATCTTCTTTGAAGAATTCCAAGAACAAAATCTTTACCTACTTTTTTATTATTGCACACATTTTATTACTATATTTGTTTACGACTATAAGGAGCTAATAGTTTTCTAATAGCCCCACACATTACAATAACAACAACAACAAAAGAAGTTTACACCGTATAATGAGTGTCAAAAAAATCTTTGCATATTGAACGAAGATAATAAAAAAATAATAAAAAATGACGTTATTTCCCAAAAATTTTGTGCATTTTGGGTTTTTTACAAATGATATGGGATGTGAAAGTGGCAAACAAGGTCTTAGTAATAAAGTGATCGTTCTTAATGCAACACGTGTCCTTATATTTGAATACAAAAAATGCCAGGAAGACGAGTTTCAAAGAATATTATACAATTGGTATATTTTAATTACTACAAAGGCATATCTGCCTATCTAAGGAAGTATATCTTGATATTTTAAAAAATGAACTGACCGCCAGCATTAAGAAATTTATATTTCCAAAAAATAATCTAAAATGCTTTCTTAAATCGATATAATCAAAGTCTATACGAATTTTACAAATTTTATTTTTACATTATTTTATTTTTAATTAAAATACCACCATTTAAAAATTTAAAGTTTCTATGCCTGCATTGTAGTGAATGTGAGAGTATAAGTTTTTCTCTATTCTTATTTTTCGCTCTCGCACAACTGACCAATAGCAAGTGTTGCCGGACTCTGCTCTATAACCATCAGCTCAATTCACAATACTATTACCCAGATTCATTTACTAGATTTAGCCAAAACTCAATAGCCAGACAGATATTTTACTTACTAATTCAATTCTGCAAATTTCACAAATTGACACTTTTCCAAAGATGCTGAAGTCGGACCATATTCCAATAATATTCAAAATATATGGTACTATTAGAGAAAATATAGAGCAAAACAAACTGGAATATAAGAAAATTTGTTGACGATGAGATAGTTAACAATAACTTACAAACAACAATTATAACAGAAACAACCATCGAAACTGTTTTATAAAAAATTACGTGTATACTTAAGAATCTTTCAATCTAATTCCCAAATGTAAAAAGCTGAATTCGCAAAGAAAACTTTTCAGACATAGCCTGTATTTAATAGGTCAAAGAAATAAATACAGGAGAAAATTACAAAGAAAGAATTACAATACTGTGTATCATAAAACAGCCGACTTTGTTTATAAATTACCATGTCAAAGAGGACAAAAACAACAGCTGGTATCAATTTCTAAGAAGGTTGCCAAATAACAATAAAAAGTTTTGGAAATTAAGTAAAGCCCTAAAGGGTGAACAAAAAACGCCAGATGTACATAATACTTATCAAAAAGCTAATGTAATTGCTGATGTTTTTGAAAATCTTCATATCACTACTAGTAATATTGATCTTAAGGTTCAAAAGTACAATGATTGGCTAGCCAAACAAACTGTTTCGAATAGTGTACCGGAATACGCAACATGCCTAGATGAAGCAAAACTTTTTATTAAGAAAACTAAAAAACACAAAAGCCCCCGGCCATATTATTAAAAAAAATTATTTAACATCTTTTTTTGCCTTGTTACCATACATACATAACATAATTGGACATTACAACACTTCAGTCAGGATTACGGCCTAGCTTCTCAACACCACTCATGTTGTGTGTGTTAATTTTATATATGAGTGGCGGAACCTACTATACACTTTAAAGTCAACTCCGAACGACAGATTTTTGAGAAACTTTTCATGGCAATTTTTTTAATATTTCATTGTGATATCTGACCGGGGATTTGAACCGTGGCTTTGCGTCTAATTAACCAACACACTACATATATAGACTACGGCGGCTTGTGTATTACTTTAGCCTTATTACCAAAATATTTAGTGGATGCTTAAAAAACGGTTATTTTCCAAAACTGCTAAAGTCATACCTACAGCTAAGCCTGGAAAAGATCCTAAATCGCCTAATAGTTATCGACCTATCAGTATGTTAAACAAGCTAGATAAAGTATTTGAAAAAATAATATGTATTGTGAAGTATTCCGAGTACGCAAAGATAAATAGAACAAACGAACGCTTTGATTTCTAACACAAGACTAAATTCATTTATTTAATGTCAACTTACAAACTAACAAATTAAAAATACAAGGTTGCAAAATATAGGAATAAGTTATTCAATTCATTACTCTTCCTTACATTACTCCACCCTCAAAAAATTTAATTTTTTTTTTGTACATACATAGTTTTAAATTTCAATTAGTATATACATACATATATAGGTATTAACCCATTTTTTTTTACTTTTAATTTCTCCTAAAATCTTCCGGAACAAAACGACGTACTTCTTGACGTGGCCTTGAACTTCTACGGAGTTGTTGATCCTGCTGATTTTTCGTATCATCACCATTTATTTGTTCGAAAGGTGTTGTACTATCTATTGGTTCATGTGTGTCAGGCGGCGGTGTAATATTTTTCTCATTATCGTTTGTTTGGAGTGCAAGGTTGTTTTTCAACGCAGAATACTGGAAATATTCAAAGGAAAATCTTCAAACGATATTTCAAAACAGGAGTATTCCTGGTCAAAGTCATCATCAGTTCCCAATGGAAGACGCGATAGCGCGTCTGCATTACCATGATCGGATGTTTTTCGATATTTTATTTCGAATTGATAGGCCATAAGAATTATCGCCCAACGTTGCAGGCGATGTGCTGTCATAGTGGGTAAATGTTTGTTTGGGCTGAAAATACTTACAAGCGGTTTGTGGTCAGTAATAAGTGTGAACTTATGACCAAAAAGATACTGGTGAAATCTTTTTACCCCGAAAACGATCGCGAGACCTTCCTTTTCAATCTGGCTGTAGCGTACTTGGTGTTTGTCTAAGGTTTTTGATGCGAACGCTATCGGCCTTTCAATTCCATTCGGATAAATGTGTGAGATTACAGCGCCTATACCATATGGAGATGCGTCAGTTGCAAGAGTAATTGGTAAATCTTCTTGGAAATGAGAAAGTTGTGTTGCATTTACTATAAAAGCCTTTAGTTGTTCAAGCGATTGTTGTTGTTGTTTTCCCCATATAAATTGTTTATTTTTTCGACGTAGCATATTTATGGGAGCAGCGAGATTCGAAAAATTAGGTACAAAATTATGATAATAATTTACCTTGCCCATAAAAGCCTCTACCTCCTTTAAATTTTTTGGCGGTTTTAATTGTTTGACTGCTGACACTCCGGATTCATCAGGAAGTATTCCGTTACTGCTAATTTGCCGACCAAGATAAGTTATTTTTTCCTTTAAGAATTCACATTTTTGTTGTTTGCATCGGATTCCATTATCTTGCAATAGTTGGAGTACTGTTTCTAGGCGCTCTTTGTGCTGTTCTAGTGTAGGTGATGAAATAATAATATCATCCAGGTAATTGCCCACACCTTCGATACCTTGGAGAAGCTGCTCAATAAATTTTTGAAATATAGCTGGCGCACTAGCTATGCCATAAGGTAGACGTTGATATTGAAACAAACCCAGGGGAGTGTTGATAACCATTAACTTTTTAGAGTCATCATCCAGCTCCATCTGAAGATATGCATCCTTTAAATCTAATTTGGAAAAATATTTACCATGACGAATTGTGTGAAAAAGGTTTTCACGAGTAGGCAGTGGATACTGCTCAATATCAATTTGGGCATTAACCGCTAATTTGAAATCGCCACATATACGGACTGAATTATCCGGCTTTTTTGCCAAAACAATTGGTGACGCCCAGTTACTAAATTTGATTGGTTTAATTATATTCTGATCGATAAGTCTATTTATTTCCTTCTTAAATTGCGGCATCTGAGCAAATGGAATTGTTCTACTCCGAAAAAATTTCGGATGTGCATCTTGTTTAAGTTTAATGCTTGCCTTAAAATTCTTTATGGTACCTAAGGCGGGTTGAAAAACTTCTTGAAATTTCCTACAGATTTTCTCTACATTTATTTCATCTTTATCACTAATATTATTTATTTGTTTTATTTCAAAGCCAAAAATTTTAAATAGATCAAAGCCAAATAAATTATTACTAGTTTCATTATTTACCACAACTAAAATAACATCTTCTACTCGATTGCCACATTTTATTATTGTTTTTAATTCACCAACTATTGGAATCTGTTTTCTACCGAACCCAAACAATATTCGATTCGTTTTACGTAAAGGTGGGCTTTTTAATTGTCTGTATGTCTTTAAATTAATAATTGATATAGACGCACCTGAATCCAATTGAAATTTAATTAATTGTTTGTTTATTTCAATGTTAATAAAACTCTTCATCTTTTTTTCTTTTATCTCAGCTGTAATATCAAAAATTGTGTCAACCACATCAATAGTATTTTTTCTTCTGTTTCTGTTTTTATTGTTATCTTCATTTTCGTATTCTCTCTTAAAATTATTTTTGGTTTTAGATAAACAGACGGGAGATATGTGGCCTTTTTTACCACACTTTATACATATTGCATTTTTAAAACGACAGTCAGCTCTGCTATGAGATTTAAAACATCCAGAACATGATTTAGCTTTTTTCTCATTAAAGTTAGATTTGATAACGGACTGTTTTTTAGTCACCACATTTACTTCAACCGCTTTCTCTCTCGATATTTCTTTTATTATAGCAACAGTTTTAGTTGTTGCTTCAAAAGATTCAGCAATAAGTAACACATCAGCCAGAGAGGCATTGCTCTTTTGCAGCGCTGCTGCGCGGACGGTGTCGTGCGGCGTATTTACAATAATATGATCACGAATCATATCGTCAACATAGCTGCCAGCGCACGATGCTGTGTTACATATGAAATTGCAATGCTTGGCTAAACCGCGCAGTTCTGCAACCCATTCTTTATATGATTGCTGGCTTTTCATTTCTTTTTTAAAAAATTCATATCGCGCTGCTACGACGTGCTTACTTATTGTGAAGTGTTCCGTTAGTTTTTCTATTAAAATCTTAAAACTGTGGCCTTCTAGATTTTTAACCCCAAAAAGATTTTTCAATAAATCAAATAGTTCCGGACCACACCACGATAAGAAGAATGACTTTTGCTTTGCTGGATCTGAGACAGAATATGCTGTAAAGTGCTCTTGAAGTTGTTGCCAATATGAATCCCAACTTTGCTTTTCTTTTTCAAAAATATGAAATACAGGTACCACAATTGTAGGTTGTGTTAATATTTTTTGAGTCTTGTGTGCTACTTATAAATGCTTGCATCCATTCTTGCTGTTTCGCCAGCATAAGCGCAGTGAACTCTTGTTGCTGTTTTAATAGCGCATCAAAGCCTTTAAAATCGTCTGGCATTTTTATTTTATTATGTATGTACTATGTAATTTATTTTCTCGTCGCCACTGAAGTATTCCGAGTACGCAAAGATAAATAGAACAAACGAACGCTTTGATTTCTAACACAAGACTAAATTCATTTATTTAATGTCAACTTACAAACTAACAAATTAAAAATACAAGGTTGCAAAATATAGGAATACGTTATTCAATTCATATATGTAAAATATATTTAATTCCTTACATATTGGATAGACTACAGAAATTTACAGAACACAATAACATCAAACAGAATGAACAATTTGGCTTCAGAAAAGAGCACTTGACTATTCACCAGGTTAGCAGGGTTCAGTGCTACCTCCAACCTTATAAGCAATCTAGAAATCTGATTTAAAATTATTAAAATATAATAGACGAGCATAGAAAGATTTCTTAGGGATATTCTTTTTTGATTGGCAATCGAACGAGATATCAACCATTCTCATGACGTGTTATAGTCTGAATATAGGACCTTTCACAAATTTCATCCTCAGTTGAGCACGGGCGTGTTGAGGGAATTTCTTCTTCTTCCCAAAGCTTTTTCAAGATATTATTGAGATCTGATATATCTGAGGAAACAACTGAAGTTGTGAAAGTTTGAATTGTTGCGGTTTTCATAGGGCCACTTAGCACCCATCCGGATATGGTGTTGCATGCCGAGGTGCGACCGCAAATATTTCTCTTAATACCTTCAATATAAAGAAATATTCATAATAATTGCCCAGGATTAGATCTATTTGGGACGATTTATTGAAGGTGGGATCAGCTAGATCTAGTGCCTCGAGTTTCCTGGAATTAAGGATTTCAAAGGTACACGAAGGAAGTTGTTTAGTGACTTTTGGTAAGACTATTGCCTTAATTGGAATTCTTAAATTATATCTTCTTGCGTATAATACCAACTCTCATTCTTTGCTTGCAAATTGTCTTTGTCCGCCAATACCGACAATTTTAAAACGAGTTTCTGTTAAGAATGCTCGTTGAGAACCTGGGTCAATAAGAGCTCGAATGGTAAAGAGTTCACCTCTATATTCTATTTGCGTTAGAGCGTAATAGAATATTTTCATAACTTATAGAGTAATTAGCGTGTACCTGACTTGATACAGGGTGCTCTGTTCGAGTCTTATCGGGATTGTTTTGGGTAGCATTAGTCGATTTCGGGAAATTACTGCCACTATTATAATGTGAGTTATGAAAATCTTGCGGTGCAGTTTTTGACATTTTTGTCATGTGCAATAAAGAATGATTTTTTTTTGCAATAAATACAAGTGTGTTTGCTTTTGTGTGAGAAGAGCACTGAAAGTTCGAAATTTCGGACACACTCGGAGATTATGTTATTCACCGCATTCCTTGCAAGTTAGATGCAAGCGTGCCTGAGAGCAATATGTGGGTATATTTGGCTGCGGTTTTTTGTTTAAACAAAAGTCACCTTTAGAAGTTTTAATGCTTTTGAAAAGCTCCACAGCTTCGTACCTGTCTACTAAAAATTGGGACATTTGTGACCAACGCGGTAGTTCACGGAGTGATGCAAGAGACTGTTTCCATAACGAAAGGGTAAAATCGGGTATTTTAGTGGAGATTAACCTTATGAGAATGGGGTCTCAGCTATCCAAGAGTTGCCAAAGAGTCATTTACGGAAAATTGGATTCTCCTAATTGACTCACTATTCTTGCTAGTGGCTGGTGGAATATCGAACAGTATTTTTATTTGGTTGTTAACCAGTACACGATTATTTTCGTACCAGGTTTTCAGAGCATTCCATGCCGTAATTATCATGAGAAAGCGAATATCACTTGAATATGGCGCCTGCTTCTTCCCTCGTTTTGTTACGGAGGTGGTACAGTTTAGTTACAGGGGTTAGTTTGGAGTGACTTATGTAAACCGCTGTAAACATGTCACGAAAAGAGGGATATATTTCAGAACTTCCTTGGAATACCTCTGTTTCGCAGGGGGAAAGTTTTATACAATTGTTAGAGGATTCAGATGTAATTTGGATAAAGGCGTGTGAATACCCTGATGTCCCTAAGTTACTAGAGGAATTTAATTCAGCTATCTTTATTAACTCGAGAATCTGTGAAGTACAAAGGTAGTAGGCATCCACACACGCTTCATAACTTTTCTTCGCCTCTTCCTTAAATTCTGAGGTTACTGTTTTGTCATGAGACAACATTAATAACATTTTCTCATAGGAACTTTTGCCCATTTTGAGTCCAAGTGTTTTAACTTAATCTCCAGAACAGATTCCGATTGTTCGTCCGTGGGAGTTTGTTGGAATCGTTGACAAAATTGGATCAAATCATCACAATTGAATACGAAACTCTTCCTTGGAGAGCTGTTTGGTTCGCTACGAGATGAGGTGGCCATTTTCTTAATAATGTGATTGAAAATTTAAATGATAAAAGCAAAGAGTGATGAAATTTAAATATTAGATTCGTATATGAGATACGACTTGTTTAGAATTTGAGAGAATATATATAAGAGGGAAGTACTGGACATTGTAATCCAGCTGAAGTTATCACTTAGGAGATTTCGGCTACTGGGAAGTAGTACTAGATACCTGTTATCTATCGTAAAAGAAGTTAAGAAGAACTCTTAGTGCTAATTTGCGGTATAAGAAATTATTTTCTATATTCTATCTACTTGTTATCTAGTTTAAATAGTGCAAAAAATGGAATACAGAATTGAATTGGAAAAAATTTGGTATGTTAAAAAATTGTAATGTGAATTTTCTTATAAAAATCCGATATGAATTTGTAAATGAGACCACGAAACAATTCGTATATCAATTGACCAATTGTCTAAGATATTGGTGCCACTAAATTTTCTTTAGTTTAGTAATAAAATTTTTTTTCAAATTTCAAATATATTTATTATAAATTTAAAAAATATTTTTAAATATTTTTCTATTATTGAGTTTTAAACATGTATGTTTTTTTCAAAATAATTTATTATTAAATTTTAAATTAATTTTGTAATATAGTATATAATTTATGTAGTGTTCGCCTACATTTCTATGTATGTTTGTAATCTTCTTAATGGACTGTATGTTTTCATTGGAAATGAACACCAGTGGTGTAAAAGAAATAAATCATTTATATTTTTTTTTCAATTTCTGTTTTTACAATTAAAATTAAAACAAGTAAGGATTTATGGGATACAATTTTTTTTATTAATTTTATTAATATATTTATTATAAATATCATTCCTTTATTGCTCTGTGTGCTGTTTTTTCCTTGGGGTCATTTCTTCCTTTTCTTCGTTTGCTCTCTGTGTTGTTGTAATTTTGATGAATCCGCTATTCTCTTGTTGGAATGTTGTAACAAAGAGATGTGCTACAATTCATGAGAAATTGCAATTTCACTTTATCTGTGAATTCTCGAATGGGAATATAGCAAACAGTGTTGAAAAATTCAGTACCTTTTTCAGCACTTTTCCATTTCAAAAATAGCGGAGTACCCCCGCGACGCTTTCAGTACTTTTTTATTATTAAATATTTTATGTCTAGTTTTGCTAGGTAGAATTAGTCTTCAGCCGAACGTCCACGGAACAAACGTTCGTTTTTAGAATATGATAAGCAATGAGAATGCTTGCCGAACTGTAAAGTAATTCGGTAAGCATTTATATTGCTCTTTATATGCTACAAACGAACATCGACGTTTGACTACAGTGGCAGTTACCCAACCGTAACGTAACGTACCATAGAAAACGTTTTCTTTTTAGCATATGGAGAACAATGTAAACGATTACCAAAACGTTCTCCCTCGTTAGCAAAACGGAACGATCTGTATAAAACAGAATTCTCCCACGTTTTTACGTGACATTTTAACATGAGAGAGGATGAGCAGTGTTGCCACGAAAAAAAATATATTGTAACCAACATTTGTGAAAAAATCACCAAATAAGAAAAAATATAACCAAAAAATAAATTCGCAGTTTTTTGTTTTATTTTTTCAAATTTAAATTATAATTAATAAAAAAAGAAACAAAAAATAGCAAAATAAAACTTCAGTCTTACTAATTAATACATTTTAACAAACAAAATAACAGCTTTTTTTATAAGATATATAATAACCCGAACAAATCTACACATTGAACAAAAAAAGAACTAAAAACGGCAACACTGATGATGAGTGCAAATGTCTGTATACATACCAATTTCTTTGCATTGTGTTGTGTTCGTTTGTGTGTTGCTTTGTGTTTTGTTTCATTTTTATTCACATTCTTCGTTGACATATGTCCCGTTTTGAACGTTTCTATAACTACACAAACGTTTTTAAGGCTACGTACGTTACGATTTTACGTTTCTTACGCATGAGTAACCAGCCCCTAAAACGGACTTTTACGTTTTGCTAAGTTCAGAACCAGCAGTTTTTATTTTGCATGTGAGGAAGACGTATAAGTCATTAGTTTTTCTAGTTCAGTTCCGTACGTGTATTAAATATAAATAAAAAAAGGAAACAAATGTTCCTTCGGCAACCTCATTCTGTCTAAAATCCTAAGAGCAAATAAAAAAGTGTTGCAAAATAAAATTATAAAACAGTACTGAACTATTACTGAAAGAGTACTTTTTCGCATTAAATGGTGTTTTTGGTTACATACATACATAATTGGCCATTACAACCCTTCAATCAAGATTATGATCTAGCTTCTCACGCCACTTTCGTTGTGTGCGTTAATTTTGATACATGAGTGGCTGGATCTACAGGTAAAAGTCGACTCCGAACGACAGATTGTTGAGCAACTTCTTCATGGCAATTTTATTTATTCTCACAGTTTTTGACCAGGGACCGAAAATAACTGTTATTTTTGAATTTTTGATTAAAAAAGCAGCCGCAAGGAAATGTCGGAGAACAAAACCAAGTATACCATTTTGATTGTCTTGGACGAAATTTTTATAAAATGCGATGCTTTTTAAAAACATGATTTTTATTTTTTAGAAAAGAAATAACAGTTATTTTTTGATTTTTATTTTTTCGAGCAAAAATAAGTTATTTTTTGACTTTTATTTTTACGAGCAAAAATAACAGTTATTTTTGACTTTTATTTTTTCGAGCAGAAATAAAAGTTATTTTTTGACTTTTATTTTTACGAGCAAAAATAACAGTTATTTTTGACTTTTATTTTTTCGAGCAGAAATAAAAGTTATTTTTGACTTTTATTTTTTCGAGCAGAAATAAAAGTTATTTTTGACTTTTATTTTTTCGAGCAGAAATAAAAGTTATTTTTTAACTTTTATTTTTTGAGCAGAAATAAAAGTTATTTTTTGACTTTTATTTTTTCGAGCAGAAATAAAAGTTTTTTTTGTTTCAATTCATGATGAATTCATAATATTTATTAAAAAATTCTTTAAAAAATTAAAGTAATTTATGTCGGAAAATTATTAGAATTAAGTTTTGGGTATATTAAACACTAATCTTTGGTTTGAAATAACCAAAATAACTTTTATTTCTGCTCGAAAAAATAAAAGTCAAAAAATAACTTTTATTTCTGCTCGAAAAAATAAAAGTCAAAAAATAACTTTTATTTCTGCGCTTAAAAATAAAAGTCAAAAATAACTTTTATTTCTGCTCGAAAAAATAAAAGTTAAAAATAACTGTTATTTTTGCTCGACAAAATAAAAGTCAAAAAATAACTTTTATTTTCTGACTTTTACGATAAAAGTTATAACAGTTACGGTCCCTGTTTTTGACAGTATGAGGTCGTTGAGGAAACATTTTTTTATTTTTCGTTTTGTTGGTGATGTCTGACATGGGTTTTGACCCTTGGGCTCAGGTCTAGTAAACCAGCACACTACATACTAGACCATTTTTTTTTATTTATATTTAATACACGTACGGAACGGAACAGAAAAACTAACGACTTATACGTGTTCCTCACATATAAAACAAAAACTGCTGATTCTAAAAGTAACAAAACGTAAAAGTCCCGCTAAGTCAAACGTTGACGGAACGTAATGGAACATATGTACATACGTTTGTTTTCATTATACGAAGAGCAATGTAAATGCTTATCGACATTACATTACGGTTCCGCAATCGTTCTCATTGTTTTTCGTATTCTAAAAACGAACATATGTACGTTCCGTGGACGTTTGGCTAACCGTGGCTAAAGAATAATTCTAGCTTTAGCATCATATTACTAATGCATTAATAGTTTAAAAGCACAACACATAAAATATGTAATAATATAAAAGTACTAAAAGCGTTGAGGGGGTACTGGTATATTTATTAAATTTAAAAGCACTGAAAAATAGTACTAAAGTACTGAATTTTCCAACACTGCACTATATGTTTGATTTACACATAAATTAAGAGAGGTGAGATCACTTGCACTTTTTGCAATTCTTTTTTTTACTTTCACATATACAAAAAGACATTTCTGTATTTTACATAAACGAAAACGGGAAATGTTAATCGCGAAATGGACCAACAGTATTAGAATCTTTAATGCGGGGGCGAAAAGAATATATGCCACCACGTTTAATGACCGTAGCCGAAGCTGCCCAACAACTAATGGTCATAGTGGATAAGAAGGATGCACTCGAGCGCAATACTATACTGAATGAACAATCTCTGTGTGTAGGCTTGGCCCGTGTAGGACATGACAATCAACGTATTGTAGTAAGTACGTTACGCGATATGGCTGCAACAGATTTAGGTGGACCTCTGCATTCGATTGTTATACCTGCTAAAGAAATGCATCCCTTAGAAGTTGAATTTCTACAACAGTTTGGCACTTTAAAATTAGACAATTACATTCATTAGATGTGTAATAGAGAAATTTAAGATTTCAGTTTTAATTTTCCATTGTAGAAACCTAATTGCGTATTCCAAAAACAAAAATCTGTCAAGATACCTTTAAAAGGTATATTTACAGATTTGGTTAAGCTTTAAAAGTAGGATTGCTATCCGCCACTGTCTCTTAATTATAATTTTTTTATTCTTCTTTTTTTGTTTTTCAATGAATTTTCTTTAACAATTGCAATAAGAAGTGTTTTCAATATTACTTTTGCCATTAAAAAAAAAAAAGAAAAGTTGATTACAACAGTTCTGCTTAGCTTTTTTTTCGTAGTTCTTAACATAGTGTCTAGGTGAATAATTTTATTTCCAACGTAAAAGAAAAATAGCATTTAAAAGTAGTTGAACTGAGAGTTTTGAATTTAATTAATGGTTTTATTAGTAACATTGTGGATCATTTATAAAATGAAATTGAATCTAAAATTATATTTTTACATTGTATGTTGTTGAATACATAATTGATTGATTGAATCCTTAAAAAAAAACTAAGAATCTTTTAAAATAGCAAATAAATAAAATAATGTTTGGTGTGAGATCCTGAAGACAAAAAATATTTTATGTACATACCATGTAATATATGTACATTTACGTAATAGAACGGGTTTGTTTAATTTTTGAGTGAGATTTTTTACTTTTACATATATTTTTTCCAATGGGTTAAATTTTATGTTTAACCTATTACAATGGTAATAGGTTTTAGCACTTACCTATTCACCTTAGGTTTTTTCTCTCTATTTTTTTTTTTTTAGTTTACGCGAAATAAATTATGTGTATATGTATGTATGTTTTTAAAGTTATGTTCCAATTTCTTATGAATATGTCACTTACTCTTTTGTTGTTTTATGTTCTAGTGTTCTTTACCTAATTTTTGTTGTCTGAAGTTGTTTTTACGAACTTTTCCCACTTGTTGTTTTTAATTATACAAAGGCTCGCTGATGACCATTGAAAACGGTAGAAGGACCATGAAACAATTGGGATTGTTTTAAAGCAGAGCCCGGCAATTCCTATGCACGCGTGCATGTCAGCCATTACTAAATTTACAACAACGTACTCTCACGATCAAAAACACACTCAGTCTCATTTGAGCATCCATTGAAAGAGGTTGTGTTGTCGCATGTTTCTGCTAATGCAGGGATGGAAAACTTAATGTTTTTAACATCAGCGTATGGTGTGCGTTTTTAGAATTATAGCCTTTTTCAAAATAAATTATTCTAATTTAGTAAAACAAATTTAATAAAACAAAAACAACTTATATTTTACTATTCATAAAAACTATGTACATATAAAAAAAGAAGTATTTTTCAAAAATCTTCTATAAAAAATTGCGAAAATTTTGATTAGAAAGGAGAATTATTTACAAAAAGTTCTAAAACAAAAATAACTTAACTATTCATAAAAAATAAAAATATATAAAGTTATTGTATTGTTTATAACTTCATCAATATTAATAGAATATGGACAACATTTTATCCTAAGTAGATTTTCAATATTATTGTCAGATAAACTGTTTCTAGTTTTGGTTTTTATTAATTTTAAAAAAGAAAAGGAGGATTCGCAAATATAAGTTAAACCAAACATCGAATATAATTTCAAAATTTCATTTTTTGTTTTTGGGTAAATTTTTTCATCAACTTTTTTCCAAAATTCGATGCCATTTGCTAATGATAATGATATATCGTTTTTCATTTGATCAAGTTCAACTTTAATTTCATTTGATTGATTGTTTATATTACATAACAATGGATTATTATGTAATTCAATTAGATGTTCTATTTTTGAAAAATCGCTAAAACGATTTTTGCAATTTGTTAATAAATTTTCAAGTACTTCTACATATTCATCTAATTTAAAGTTTAAATTTTCATTGAAAACGTCTGCAGTTCTTTTAAAAGTATTTAAATTTTTGTTTTTTAAATTAGTTATTAACATTTCAAGTTTATTTGTGAATAGTTTAACTGCGCAAACAAGTTCAAAAATGTTTTTATTTTTGCCTTGTAACTGAAGATTTATGTGATTCACAAATTCTGTAATATCAGTTAGAAATCCTAAATCTAAAATAAAATTAGGGTCTTTTAAAGACTTCATCAGTAAGTCGTTAATTTATATTTCATTATTATTTTCAAAATAAAGAATGACCTCTTCGCGAAGACTGAAGAGTCTCTGAAGGCAACGCCCTTTGCTTAACCATCTAATCTCGGTATACAACAATAAATCACCATATTCAGCATTAATTTCATCGAAAAAGGCTTTAAAGTTTCGATGGTTTAGGGCGTTATGCTCACCACGTATTTTATTTACAATTTTCGTTGCCGTTTTCATGGTATTCATTAAATTTAATTTTTTTGCAAATAATGCCTGCTGGTGAATTATACAGTGAAATACGTATATATTAAAATTATGTTTCAGTAAATGTCCAGTGAAACCGTCATTTTTTCCTATCATCACCTTAGCACCATCCGTGCATACAGTAGAAAATTTTTCCCTATCAGCAAATGAAAAAATTGTTTCTTGGATTATATCAAAAATAGTGGTTCCCTTAACATTTCCATGAATGGCAACATTTCTTCATGGATTTCAAGATTTTCATCGACTGTTCTTACGCATATTAGTAACTGGGCTGTATCACTTATGTCCGTGCATTCATCCAAGCAAACAGAAAAATATTTGCAGTTCAATATCTTATTTTTAATACTGGAATATATAAATGAGCTGATATCTTGTGTTCTTCTAGCCACAGCACGTGAGGACAACGGAATATCTGTTATTATTTTACGAATTTCATCAGCTTCTGATCCAAAACAATCTAAAACGTCATTGCTCAGCTCCTTGAAAAACTCTCCGTCCTCGGACGGACGGCATCGTTTAGCAAGCGCTGCAGCAACGACGTATGAAGCTTTCCTTTTTAACGAAAGATCATCCTTATTTTGAGATTCGTAATCTGAAACAAATTTTTCAAAGAATTTTTTTTTTAAATCTAAAATTAGGCAATTTCTTGCGTCACCTGTAATTTTTACATATTCGCTATGACATGTAAGATAATGTCTTTCTACGTAAAATTTGTTACTTCGTGCCATCGTCCGTTTACAAATCAGGCACTCGGGTTTGCCAAAAAAATTTTCGGCAAACAAGAAATCGCTTTCCCATTCTACGTTAAACATTTTTTGTCTTTCTCTAGCATCAAGCGTACGGAAAACCTCACTGCATGAAACCTTCAGCGACACTGATCGATTTTTTTTAAATATCCCAGAAAGTTTTCTGTTAGATATGTAAAGTTTGTCAAAAAAATTTTTGCACAGCAAAAAATATGTGAAATGTAATCTTCTTTGAAGAATTCCAAGAACAAAATCTTTACCTACTTTTTTATTATTGCACACATTTTATTACTATATTTGTTTACGACTATAAGGAGCTAATAGTTTTCTAATAGCCCCACACATTACAATAACAACAACAACAAAAGAAGTTTACACCGTATAATGAGTGTCAAAAAAATCTTTGCATATTGAACGAAGATAATAAAAAAATAATAAAAAATGACGTTATTTCCCAAAAATTTTGTGCATTTTGGGTTTTTTACAAATGATATGGGATGTGAAAGTGGCAAACAAGGTCTTAGTAATAAAGTGATCGTTCTTAATGCAACACGTGTCCTTATATTTGAATACAAAAAATGCCAGGAAGACGAGTTTCAAAGAATATTATACAATTGGTATATTTTAATTACTACAAAGGCATATCTGCCTATCTAAGGAAGTATATCTTGATATTTTAAAAAATGAACTGACCGCCAGCATTAAGAAATTTATATTTCCAAAAAATAATCTAAAATGCTTTCTTAAATCGATATAATCAAAGTCTATACGAATTTTACAAATTTTATTTTTACATTATTTTATTTTTAATTAAAATACCACCATTTAAAAATTTAAAGTTTCTATGCCTGCATTGTAGTGAATGTGAGAGTATAAGTTTTTCTCTATTCTTATTTTTCGCTCTCGCACAACTGACCAATAGCAAGTGTTGCCGGACTCTGCTCTATAACCATCAGCTCAATTCACAATACTATTACCCAGATTCATTTACTAGATTTAGCCAAAACTCAATAGCCAGACAGATATTTTACTTACTAATTCAATTCTGCAAATTTCACAAATTGACACTTTTCCAAAGATGCTGAAGTCGGACCATATTCCAATAATATTCAAAATATATGGTACTATTAGAGAAAATATAGAGCAAAACAAACTGGAATATAAGAAAATTTGTTGACGATGAGATAGTTAACAATAACTTACAAACAACAATTATAACAGAAACAACCATCGAAACTGTTTTATAAAAAATTACGTGTATACTTAAGAATCTTTCAATCTAATTCCCAAATGTAAAAAGCTGAATTCGCAAAGAAAACTTTTCAGACATAGCCTGTATTTAATAGGTCAAAGAAATAAATACAGGAGAAAATTACAAAGAAAGAATTACAATACTGTGTATCATAAAACAGCCGACTTTGTTTATAAATTACCATGTCAAAGAGGACAAAAACAACAGCTGGTATCAATTTCTAAGAAGGTTGCCAAATAACAATAAAAAGTTTTGGAAATTAAGTAAAGCCCTAAAGGGTGAACAAAAAACGCCAGATGTACATAATACTTATCAAAAAGCTAATGTAATTGCTGATGTTTTTGAAAATCTTCATATCACTACTAGTAATATTGATCTTAAGGTTCAAAAGTACAATGATTGGCTAGCCAAACAAACTGTTTCGAATAGTGTACCGGAATACGCAACATGCCTAGATGAAGCAAAACTTTTTATTAAGAAAACTAAAAAACACAAAAGCCCCCGGCCATATTATTAAAAAAAATTATTTAACATCTTTTTTTGCCTTGTTACCATACATACATAACATAATTGGACATTACAACACTTCAGTCAGGATTACGGCCTAGCTTCTCAACACCACTCATGTTGTGTGTGTTAATTTTATATATGAGTGGCGGAACCTACTATACACTTTAAAGTCAACTCCGAACGACAGATTTTTGAGAAACTTTTCATGGCAATTTTTTTAATATTTCATTGTGATATCTGACCGGGGATTTGAACCGTGGCTTTGCGTCTAATTAACCAACACACTACATATATAGACTACGGCGGCTTGTGTATTACTTTAGCCTTATTACCAAAATATTTAGTGGATGCTTAAAAAACGGTTATTTTCCAAAACTGCTAAAGTCATACCTACAGCTAAGCCTGGAAAAGATCCTAAATCGCCTAATAGTTATCGACCTATCAGTATGTTAAACAAGCTAGATAAAGTATTTGAAAAAATAATATGTATTGTGAAGTATTCCGAGTACGCAAAGATAAATAGAACAAACGAACGCTTTGATTTCTAACACAAGACTAAATTCATTTATTTAATGTCAACTTACAAACTAACAAATTAAAAATACAAGGTTGCAAAATATAGGAATAAGTTATTCAATTCATTACTCTTCCTTACATTACTCCACCCTCAAAAAATTTAATTTTTTTTTTGTACATACATAGTTTTAAATTTCAATTAGTATATACATACATATATAGGTATTAACCCATTTTTTTTTACTTTTAATTTCTCCTAAAATCTTCCGGAACAAAACGACGTACTTCTTGACGTGGCCTTGAACTTCTACGGAGTTGTTGATCCTGCTGATTTTTCGTATCATCACCATTTATTTGTTCGAAAGGTGTTGTACTATCTATTGGTTCATGTGTGTCAGGCGGCGGTGTAACATTTTTCTCATTATCGTTTGTTTGGAGTGCAAGGTTGTTTTTCAACGCAGAATACTGGAAATATTCAAAGGAAAATCTTCAAACGATATTTCAAAACAGGAGTATTCCTGGTCAAAGTCATCATCAGTTCCCAATGGAAGACGCGATAGCGCGTCTGCATTACCATGATCGGATGTTTTTCGATATTTTATTTCGAATTGATAGGCCATAAGAATTATCGCCCAACGTTGCAGGCGATGTGCTGTCATAGTGGGTAAATGTTTGTTTGGGCTGAAAATACTTACAAGCGGTTTGTGGTCAGTAATAAGTGTGAACTTATGACCAAAAAGATACTGGTGAAATCTTTTTACCCCGAAAACGATCGCGAGACCTTCCTTTTCAATCTGGCTGTAGCGTACTTGGTGTTTGTCTAAGGTTTTTGATGCGAACGCTATCGGCCTTTCAATTCCATTCGGATAAATGTGTGAGATTACAGCGCCTATACCATATGGAGATGCGTCAGTTGCAAGAGTAATTGGTAAATCTTCTTGGAAATGAGAAAGTTGTGTTGCATTTACTATAAAAGCCTTTAGTTGTTCAAGCGATTGTTGTTGTTGTTTTCCCCATATAAATTGTTTATTTTTTCGACGTAGCATATTTATGGGAGCAGCGCGATTCGAAAAATTAGGTACAAAATTATGATAATAATTTACCTTGCCCATAAAAGCCTCTACCTCCTTTAAATTTTTTGGCGGTTTTAATTGTTTGACTGCTGACACTCCGGATTCATCAGGAAGTATTCCGTTACTGCTAATTTGCCGACCAAGATAAGTTATTTTTTCCTTTAAGAATTCACATTTTTGTTGTTTGCATCGGATTCCATTATCTTGCAATAGTTGGAGTACTGTTTCTAGGCGCTCTTTGTGCTGTTCTAGTGTAGGTGATGAAATAATAATATCATCCAGGTAATTGCCCACACCTTCGATACCTTGGAGAAGCTGCTCAATAAATTTTTGAAATATAGCTGGCGCACTAGCTATGCCATAAGGTAGACGTTGATATTGAAACAAACCCAGGGGAGTGTTGATAACCATTAACTTTTTAGAGTCATCATCCAGCTCCATCTGAAGATATGCATCCTTTAAATCTAATTTGGAAAAATATTTACCATGACGAATTGTGTGAAAAAGGTTTTCACGAGTAGGCAGTGGATACTGCTCAATATCAATTTGGGCATTAACCGCTAATTTGAAATCGCCACATATACGGACTGAATTATCCGGCTTTTTTGCCAAAACAATTGGTGACGCCCAGTTACTAAATTTGATTGGTTTAATTATATTCTGATCGATAAGTCTATTTATTTCCTTCTTAAATTGCGGCATCTGAGCAAATGGAATTGTTCTACTCCGAAAAAATTTCGGATGTGCATCTTGTTTAAGTTTAATGCTTGCCTTAAAATTCTTTATGGTACCTAAGGCGGGTTGAAAAACTTCTTGAAATTTCCTACAGATTTTCTCTACATTTATTTCATCTTTATCACTAATATTATTTATTTGTTTTATTTCAAAGCCAAAAATTTTAAATAGATCAAAGCCAAATAAATTATTACTAGTTTCATTATTTACCACAACTAAAATAACATCTTCTACTCGATTGCCACATTTTATTATTGTTTTTAATTCACCAACTATTGGAATCTGTTTTCTACCGAACCCAAACAATATTCGATTCGTTTTACGTAAAGGTGGGCTTTTTAATTGTCTGTATGTCTTTAAATTAATAATTGATATAGACGCACCTGAATCCAATTGAAATTTAATTAATTGTTTGTTTATTTCAATGTTAATAAAACTCTTCATCTTTTTTTCTTTTATCTCAGCTGTAATATCAAAAATTGTGTCAACCACATCAATAGTATTTTTTCTTCTGTTTCTGTTTTTATTGTTATCTTCATTTTCGTATTCTCTCTTAAAATTATTTTTGGTTTTAGATAAACAGACGGGAGATATGTGGCTTTTTTTACCACACTTTATACATATTGCATTTTTAAAACGACAGTCAGCTCTGCTATGAGATTTAAAACATCCAGAACATGATTTAGCTTTTTTCTCATTAAAGTTAGATTTGATAACGGACTGTTTTTTAGTCACCACATTTACTTCAACCGCTTTCTCTCTCGATATTTCTTTTATTATAGCAACAGTTTTAGTTGTTGCTTCAAAAGATTCAGCAATAAGTAACACATCAGCCAGAGAGGCATTGCTCTTTTGCAGCGCTGCTGCGCGGACGGTGTCGTGCGGCGTATTTACAATAATATGATCACGAATCATATCGTCAACATAGCTGCCAGCGCACGATGCTGTGTTACATATGAAATTGCAATGCTTGGCTAAACCGCGCAGTTCTGCAACCCATTCTTTATATGATTGCTGGCTTTTCATTTCTTTTTTAAAAAATTCATATCGCGCTGCTACGACGTGCTTACTTATTGTGAAGTGTTCCGTTAGTTTTTCTATTAAAATCTTAAAACTGTGGCCTTCTAGATTTTTAACCCCAAAAAGATTTTTCAATAAATCAAATAGTTCCGGACCACACCACGATAAGAAGAATGACTTTTGCTTTGCTGGATCTGAGACAGAATATGCTGTAAAGTGCTCTTGAAGTTGTTGCCAATATGAATCCCAACTTTGCTTTTCTTTTTCAAAAATATGAAATACAGGTACCACAATTGTAGGTTGTGTTAATATTTTTTGAGTCTTGTGTGCTACTTATAAATGCTTGCATCCATTCTTGCTGTTTCGCCAGCATAAGCGCAGTGAACTCTTGTTGCTGTTTTAATAGCGCATCAAAGCCTTTAAAATCGTCTGGCATTTTTATTTTATTATGTATGTACTATGTAATTTATTTTCTCGTCGCCACTGAAGTATTCCGAGTACGCAAAGATAAATAGAACAAACGAACGCTTTGATTTCTAACACAAGACTAAATTCATTTATTTAATGTCAACTTACAAACTAACAAATTAAAAATACAAGGTTGCAAAATATAGGAATAAGTTATTCAATTCATATATGTAAAATATATTTAATTCCTTACATATTGGATAGACTACAGAAATTTACAGAACACAATAACATCAAACAGAATGAACAATTTGGCTTCAGAAAAGAGCACTTGACTATTCACCAGGTTAGCAGGGTTCAGTGCTACCTCCAACCTTATAAGCAATCTAGAAATCTGATTTAAAATTATTAAAATATAATAGACGAGCATAGAAAGATTTCTTAGGGATATTCTTTTTTGATTGGCAATCGAACGAGATATCAACCATTCTCATGACGTGTTATAGTCTGAATATAGGACCTTTCACAAATTTCATCCTCAGTTGAGCACGGGCGTGTTGAGGGAATTTCTTCTTCTTCCCAAAGCTTTTTCAAGATATTATTGAGATCTGATATATCTGAGGAAACAACTGAAGTTGTGAAAGTTTGAATTGTTGCGGTTTTCATAGGGCCACTTAGCACCCATCCGGATATGGTGTTGCATGCCGAGGTGCGACCGCAAATATTTCTCTTAATACCTTCAATATAAAGAAATATTCATAATAATTGCCCAGGATTAGATCTATTTGGGACGATTTATTGAAGGTGGGATCAGCTAGATCTAGTGCCTCGAGTTTCCTGGAATTAAGGATTTCAAAGGTACACGAAGGAAGTTGTTTAGTGACTTTTGGTAAGACTATTGCCTTAATTGGAATTCTTAAATTATATCTTCTTGCGTATAATACCAACTCTCATTCTTTGCTTGCAAATTGTCTTTGTCCGCCAATACCGACAATTTTAAAACGAGTTTCTGTTAAGAATGCTCGTTGAGAACCTGGGTCAATAAGAGCTCGAATGGTAAAGAGTTCACCTCTATATTCTATTTGCGTTAGAGCGTAATAGAATATTTTCATAACTTATAGAGTAATTAGCGTGTACCTGACTTGATACAGGGTGCTCTGTTCGAGTCTTATCGGGATTGTTTTGGGTAGCATTAGTCGATTTCGGGAAATTACTGCCACTATTATAATGTGAGTTATGAAAATCTTGCGGTGCAGTTTTTGACATTTTTGTCATGTGCAATAAAGAATGATTTTTTTTGCAATAAATACAAGTGTGTTTGCTTTTGTGTGAGAAGAGCACTGAAAGTTCGAAATTTCGGACACACTCGGAGATTATGTTATTCACCGCATTCCTTGCAAGTTAGATGCAAGCGTGCCTGAGAGCAATATGTGGGTATATTTGGCTGCGGTTTTTTGTTTAAACAAAAGTCACCTTTAGAAGTTTTAATGCTTTTGAAAAGCTCCACAGCTTCGTACCTGTCTACTAAAAATTGGGACATTTGTGACCAACGCGGTAGTTCACGGAGTGATGCAAGAGACTGTTTCCATAACGAAAGGGTAAAATCGGGTATTTTAGTGGAGATTAACCTTATGAGAATGGGGTCTCAGCTATCCAAGAGTTGCCAAAGAGTCATTTACGGAAAATTGGATTCTCCTAATTGACTCACTATTCTTGCTAGTGGCTGGTGGAATATCGAACAGTATTTTTATTTGGTTGTTAACCAGTACACGATTATTTTCGTACCAGGTTTTCAGAGCATTCCATGCCGTAATTATCATGAGAAAGCGAATATCACTTGAATATGGCGCCTGCTTCTTCCCTCGTTTTGTTACGGAGGTGGTACAGTTTAGTTACAGGGGTTAGTTTGGAGTGACTTATGTAAACCGCTGTAAACATGTCACGAAAAGAGGGATATATTTCAGAACTTCCTTGGAATACCTCTGTTTCGCAGGGGGAAAGTTTTATACAATTGTTAGAGGATTCAGATGTAATTTGGATAAAGGCGTGTGAATACCCTGATGTCCCTAAGTTACTAGAGGAATTTAATTCAGCTATCTTTATTAACTCGAGAATCTGTGAAGTACAAAGGTAGTAGGCATCCACACACGCTTCATAACTTTTCTTCGCCTCTTCCTTAAATTCTGAGGTTACTGTTTTGTCATGAGACAACATTAATAACATTTTCTCATAGGAACTTTTGCCCATTTTGAGTCCAAGTGTTTTAACTTAATCTCCAGAACAGATTCCGATTGTTCGTCCGTGGGAGTTTGTTGGAATCGTTGACAAAATTGGATCAAATCATCACAATTGAATACGAAACTCTTCCTTGGAGAGCTGTTTGGTTCGCTACGAGATGAGGTGGCCATTTTCTTAATAATGTGATTGAAAATTTAAATGATAAAAGCAAAGAGTGATGAAATTTAAATATTAGATTCGTATATGAGATACGACTTGTTTAGAATTTGAGAGAATATATATAAGAGGGAAGTACTGGACATTGTAATCCAGCTGAAGTTATCACTTAGGAGATTTCGGCTACTGGGAAGTAGTACTAGATACCTGTTATCTATCGTAAAAGAAGTTAAGAAGAACTCTTAGTGCTAATTTGCGGTATAAGAAATTATTTTCTATATTCTATCTACTTGTTATCTAGTTTAAATAGTGCAAAAAATGGAATACAGAATTGAATTGGAAAAAATTTGGTATGTTAAAAAATTGTAATGTGAATTTTCTTATAAAAATCCGATATGAATTTGTAAATGAGACCACGAAACAATTCGTATATCAATTGACCAATTGTCTAAGATATTGGTGCCACTAAATTTTCTTTAGTTTAGTAATAAAATTTTTTTTCAAATTTCAAATATATTTATTATAAATTTAAAAAATATTTTTAAATATTTTTCTATTATTGAGTTTTAAACATGTATGTTTTTTTCAAAATAATTTATTATTAAATTTTAAATTAATTTTGTAATATAGTATATAATTTATGTAGTGTTCGCCTACATTTCTATGTATGTTTGTAATCTTCTTAATGGACTGTATGTTTTCATTGGAAATGAACACCAGTGGTGTAAAAGAAATAAATCATTTATATTTTTTTTTCAATTTCTGTTTTTACAATTAAAATTAAAACAAGTAAGGATTTATGGGATACAATTTTTTTTATTAATTTTATTAATATATTTATTATAAATATCATTCCTTTATTGCTCTGTGTGCTGTTTTTTCCTTGGGGTCATTTCTTCCTTTTCTTCGTTTGCTCTCTGTGTTGTTGTAATTTTGATGAATCCGCTATTCTCTTGTTGGAATGTTGTAACAAAGAGATGTGCTACAATTCATGAGAAATTGCAATTTCACTTTATCTGTGAATTCTCGAATGGGAATATAGCAAACAGTGTTGAAAAATTCAGTACCTTTTTCAGCACTTTTCCATTTCAAAAATAGCGGAGTACCCCCGCGACGCTTTCAGTACTTTTTTATTATTAAATATTTTATGTCTAGTTTTGCTAGGTAGAATTAGTCTTCAGCCGAACGTCCACGGAACAAACGTTCGTTTTTAGAATATGATAAGCAATGAGAATGCTTGCCGAACTGTAAAGTAATTCGGTAAGCATTTATATTGCTCTTCATATGCGGAACTGAACAGAAAAACTAACGGTACTGAACTATAACTATAAGAGTACTTTTTCGCATCAAATGGTGTTAAAAAAAAACATATATTCTTACATAATTGGCCATTACAACCCTTCAATCAGGATTATGATCTAGCTTCTCATGCCACTTAAGTTGTGTGCGTTAATTTTATACATGAGTGGCTGGATCTACAGTTAAAAGTCGACTCCGAACCACAGATTTTTGAGCAACTTCTTCATGGCTATTTTATTTATTCTCACAGTATTTTGACAGTATGAAGTCGTCGAAGAAAAATTTTTTTATTTTTCGTTTTGTTGGTGATGTCTGACATGGGTTTTGACTACTAGACCATTTTTTTTTTATTTATATTTAATACAAGTACGGAACGGAACAGAAAAACTAACGACTTATACGTGTTCCTCACATATAAAACAAAAACTGCTGATTCTAAAAGTAACAAAACGTAAAAGTCCCGCTAATTCAAACGTCGACGGAACGTTATGGAACATATGTACATTAGAGCGACTCAAGTTGTATGGAAGCAAAATTCGTGCTCGATGTACCCCCCTCAAAATGAACCTTGGACTTTTTTAAGATGACATCTAAAATATTTCGGCTCTAGCTTTGACCTCTTGTGAGCTGGACCATTTTGAAAAAGGGTCTATTTTTGTATGTTTTGTTAATTTGAGAATTTATTTCCTAACCAACATATATTCTGTAAAAAAAACGGTTTTTGAATTTTTTTTTTCTTCTTTTCTAACCAAATTAACTCTAATATGATGGCGGATTTAGTTTCTAGATGATGTTTGGATGAAAATAGGACTAAAGAAAGAAAAAAAGAAATGATCCACGACTTTTTGTGGGCATATTTTTTCCCAAATTAAAAAAAGGTATTAAATTTTTTTGTTTATATGTACAAAACTATCCTCAAAAAACGCAAACTAGGGCGAATTTCAAAAAAAGCTAAGACCCGTATTTAATTAAATCAACTAAAGATTAAAATATGTTAATTTGGCATTTTTATTACAAGCAACCCCGAAGAAAAAATTCAAAACCCGTTCTTTTTAACAGAATATCATTAAAAAAAAGGACATGGATGATTGTCCGTGGACAAATTGTATATACCGCTGGATGCGCCTTGTAAAAACCTTTCTTATGATACCCATACTCTATATGTTGGTTAGGAAACAAATTCTCAAATTAACAAAACATACAAAAATAGACCCTTTTTCAAAATGGTCCAGCTCACGAGAGGTCAAAGCTAGAGCCGAAATATTTCAGATGTCATCTTAAAAAAGTCCAAGGTTCATTTTTAGGAGGCTACATCGAGCACTTTTTTTGGTGAGTCGCTCTAATGTACATACGTTTGTTTTCATCATACGAAGAACAATGTATATGCTTTTCAATATTACATTACGGTTTGGCAATCGTTCTCATTGTTTTTCGTATTCTAAAAACGAACATATGTACGTTCCGTGGACGTTTGGCTAACCGTGGCTAAAGAATAATTCTAGCTTTAGCATCACATTACTAATTCATTAATAGTTTAAAAGCACAACACATAAAATATGTAATAATAAAAAAGTACTAAAAGCGTCGAGGGGGTACTGGTATATTTTTGAAATTTAAAAGTACTGAAAAAAGTACAAAAGTACTGAATTTTCCAATACTGCACTATATGTTTGATTTACACATAAATTAAGAGAGGTGAGATCACTTGCACTTTTTGCAATTCTTTTTTTTTAAAGGGGAGCTTTCAAATGGTGTTTTTTTTTGACTTTCACATATACAAAAAAGACATTTCTGTATTTTACATAAACGAAAACGGGAAATGTTAATCGCGAAATGGACCAACGGTATTAGAATCTTTAATGCGGGGGCGAAAAGAATATACGTATGCCACCACGTTTAATGACCGTAGCCGAAGCTGCCCAACAACTAATGGTCATAGTGGATAAGAAGGATGCACTCGAGCGCAATACTATACTGAATGAACAATCTCTGTGTGTAGGCTTGGCCCGTGTAGGACATGACAATCAACGTATTGTAGTAAGTACGTTACGCGATATGGCTGCAACAGATTTAGGTGGACCTCTGCATTCGATTGTTATACCTGCTCAAGAAATGCATCCCTTAGAAGTTGAATTTCTACAACAGTTTGCCACTTTAAAATTAGACAATTACATTCATTAGATGTGTAATAGAGACATTTAAGATTTCAGTTTTAATTTTTCATTGTAGAAACCTAATTGCGTATTCCAAAAACAAAAATCTGTCAAGATACCTTTAAAAGGTATATTTACAGATTTGGTTAAGCTTTAAAAGTACGATTGTTATCCGCCACTGTCTCTTAATTATAATTTTATTATTTTTTCTTTTTTTGTTTTGCAATGAATTTTCTTTAACAATTGCAATAAGAAGTGTTTTCAATATTACTTTTTGCCATTAAAAAAAAAGAAAAGTTGATTACAACAGTTCTGCTTAGCTTTTTTTCGTAGTCCTTAACATAGTGTCTAGGTGAATAATTTTATTTCCAACGTAAAAGAAAAATAGCATTTAAAAGTAGTTGAACAGAGTTTTGAATTTAATTAATGGTTTTATTAGTAACATTGTGGATCATTTATAAAATGAAATTGAATCTAAAATTATATTTTTACATTGTATGTTGCTTAATTGAATACATAATTGATTGATTGAATCCTTAAAAAGAAACTAAGAAACTTTTAAAATAGGAAAATCAGGATCTCACCTGAAGAAAAAAAATATTTTATTTACATACCATGTAATATATGTACATATATTTTTTCCAATGGGTTAAATTTTATGTTTAACCTATTAAAATGGTAATAGGTTTTAGCACTTTCCTATTCACTTTAGGTTTTTTCTCTCAATGTGATGTGAGATCCTGAAGAAAAAAAATATTTTATTTACATACCATGTAATATATCTACATATATTTTTTCCAATGGGTTAAATTTTATGTTTAACCTATTAAAATGGTAATAGGTTTTAGCACTTTCCTATTCACTCTAGGTTTTTTCTCTCTATTTTTTTCTGAGTTTACGCGAAATAAATTATTAGCCCAATCACGAATATTCTCAAGGAATTTCTTTCTCACGGAAAACGATTTTCTCGAGAAAGAAATCCTCTAATTATAAATTCCGTGGAAATAAAAGTTTGAAAAAGTGGCAATATCGAATTTTTATGTCAGTTGTGTCTCTTGTTGATATTAAATTTTTTTGACAATTTGTTTAAATAAAAATAAAATTAAACTTAAATAAAATTAATACAAGTTAAAAAAATAAACAAGAGTTTAATATAATACAAGAAAAAAATTAGTAGTGCCATCATGTATGTACTTGTGGAGGAAATTGGTGGTTCAGAAAAGCAACAACAAAACAGCCAACGTATTTCTAGAAGACAATTAAGGGATGAATCTAATCCTCTTGAGTAGCCGCAGTCTTTGTAAGTAAGTAATTAAAAATGAACTTGTTTGGTAAAATTTTTGGTTTGCAACAGGTTTCAAAAGAGTACACAGAGTAAATAAACCGGCCTTTCGATATTTACTAGAAATTTTAACAACTCACAGTCAACCAACAAAAAACAATTTGGAGTTTCACCAATTGTAATGTGAAGTGCGAGCTTACGTTTTTTCGCAGACTGGTGTAGGAAAAGACTTCAACGTGTCTTTAGGCCAGCCGACTTTGAGCAAAGTGCTTACAGAAGTGGTGGATATTTTTTAGACTCATCTCTGTCCACTTTGGATCAAGGTACCGAATACCACAGAGGAAAAAGGAAAGATTGCTCTAGCTTTCTACACGAAGAACAATATTCCTGGCGTTGTAGGGTACATCGATGGAACGTACATATGTGCAAATTATAGCACTCTCAGAAAATAAACATATTTTCTATGATAGAAAAAGAAAATTATTTAATGTAACCAAATGTTGAACTTGAGTTTTATTCGTTGTTTTAGACCTACAGAAACATTTAAATATTTTTTAATTTTTTTTTTAAATTTAATTGTACAAAAATATACTTACATTTTTAGCAAACTCCCTTGTGTTTTATAAGTGAATTTTTTCTTGAGGAAAACCCAAACTAAAATACATTGAGAATACCTACTTTTTTCCCTTTTCAATATTTCTCCCTTCACACGGTTAATAAAATTGGGATTAAAGCAGAGAAAAAGGAAAATTAAAAAATTCACGCGGAATTTTTATTCATAATAGGAGAGAAGGGAAAAGTGAGAAATTCGTGCGGAATTTTTATTCGTGATTGGGCTGTATGTGTATATGTATGTTTTTAAAGTTATGTTCCAATTTCTTATGAATTGTATGTATACAAAATGCACGTCACTTACTCTTTTGTTGTTTTATGTTCTAGTGTTCTTTATCTAATTTTTGTTGTCTGAAGTTGTTTTTACGAACTTTTCCCACTTGTTGTTTTTAATTATGAAGTCGCCGTGGTCTAGTAGGTAGTGTGTTGGCTTATTAGACGAAAGGCCCGAGTTCGAATCCCAGGCCAGACATCAAAAACAAAATACAAAAAGTATTTCTTCTGCGACTTCCTCTCAGCAGATTTCTGGCAAAAACTCTGAGAGTAAAAAATTGCCATGAAAAGCTTCTCAAAAAATCTGTCGTTCGGAGTCGACTTTAAACTGTAGGTCCCGCCACTCATGTATAAAATTAACGCACACAACATGAGTGGTGTTGAGAAGCTAGGCCGTAATCCTGACGAAGGGTTGTAATGGCCAATTATGTATGTATGTTTTTAATTATACAAAGGCTCGCTGATGACCATGAAAAACGGTAGAAGGACCATGAAAAAATAGGGATTGTTTTAAAGAGAACGACTGATCTTTAGGATATGTTGATTGTGATTGCGTAAGTAATTACAATCGTTAGGTTACGTGATTTGAGAAAGAAAGAAAAGAAATAAGCCGAAAGTCGATACCATGCGACCTTGCATTACATGCGTATACCGAAAAAGTAGAATCAGTGTAGTTGCATATGACAAGAAACAGAAGAAAATGTATAGACGCGTAGATCGCATCAAGTAGGTTTACTTTCTACTTTTCTATGCGACTCATGCGGCGCCGAAAAAAGTCAGCTGTTTCTCATGCTTCGACGAAAAAAGCCAGCTGTTTCTTAAACTTGGGGATGACAAATTATATTCTATTGTGAATGGTTTCGATAAATATAAATAGTGCATTATTATTTTCGCAATTTTTTATTTGCATTATAAAAATATTAATAAAAACATATTTCATAATAAATTTTACTAATAATTTAAAACGAAAATACATTAACCTTTAACTTATGACGTGAAATTGTTTTGCGTATATGAAGAGGTGGTGTAAATTATACACCCAAATTATTTTTCATATAATTTTTAATGTGTATATATTATAATAATGTTATACTTATATAATTCAAATTTGATTGCTTCTAAACCAATTATTAACAAAAACAAGGAAACAACTTCAAATTTATTTAAAAAATTTTACTTTATTTCACATGCCTCTTTAGCACAAGCAAAAAAAAATAGGTATATCATTTACTTGTACAATTAGAAGATTAAGGTTAAACAAAAACAATAAATGGCATTTTTCAACAGCCTCAGTTATATACTTATTAAAATAAAAAGGAACATTTCAATATCTTATATATATAAAAAAATAACAATCAGTCTTTTGAGGTAAAATTATCAGGCTGGGGAAGAGAGTCTGACCGTAATATTGCATGTGCCAATGTGCCATTTCCCACAATTTAACAATACAAAAAAATTAAAAACTTTTCAGCAACTCAAAAACAAAGTGAAAAAAAATTACAAAAATACTTACGTTTACGGAGACGTGTAGTATTTTTTTTTATATGGGTTACTAACGTTAGATTAGACGTGGTAGTAAAATATTTCCTATATAAAAATCAAGCAAACCACTACGTGATAGTAAAATATTTTCTATTCAAAATTTCCACCAACGACGACGTGTAGTAAATTTTACACCCACACACAGGAATCTCCGAGATGCTATAACAATCCAAAGACAAAACTATACTATCAATAAAATCATAGTATAATATGAGGGTACTGGCAATATCAACTTAAGAAAGTGCAACAAAGGGAAGTTATTAGAAAAATAAAAAAGATAGTGTAAAATTTACTACCACGTCATAAGTTAAAGGTTAAAATATATTTTTTAACACATTTATTTCACGAACAAAATTTGTATACTAGTTATCGATTGTTTTTATGTACTGAGTGTCGTCTCTCTTGAATATGTAAACAAAAACTGTTTATTTATTATGTACTAGCTGTACCCTGCGCGCTTTGCTGCACTACAAACTAAAATAAATTTGAAGGAAAGACATTAGACAAATATCCAATTAAGTTTGAATCATTTTATTGATTTTGTTTCCCGTTGTCCAGATGATTCAGACGAACGGGCCTGAGTGGTACGCATTCGATCAAGTGATTCATTGTTCAAGTGATTCATGCGAACGGATCTGTGCGGCATGTACTCGAAGATTTTTCAATCTCAATGCTGATTCTGAGGCTAGTAATGCTCTTTTCTTTTCAACACAGGATCAAATGCACAGTTTACGATTTAATTAATTTCGAAGAATTTTCAGTGGCGCCACCTGTCGGAAATTGGTTATACCAACTTAGAAACCTTCGTCGGCTCATGCGCAACAACTTTGCTAAAGATTAAATGCATAGTTTACGATTCCATAAAGTACATTCATTTTTATATATATAGATAATTTAAACTTGAAAAAAAAAATAAATAAAACAAAAGTCTACGAATTTAATTTTGGTTATATTTTTTCTTATTTGGTGAATTTTTTCACAAATGTTGGTTACAAAATTTTTTTCTTTCCCTTCTATCTTTCCCCCCGCGTCGTTCTTTACACTTTATTTTCTTTGGTTTTATACATCAAGAATCACAGATAGCATACTTGTAGGGGTAACTACTATGCGTATGAGTAATATATTTCAAATGCAATTAAATATTAAGTATGTAGTATGTAGCATACGTGGGCATGGCCCCTCGCTCATTTGGAATATCAACATAAAAAGTAGCCTATAACTCCTTCCAGACATACAGGAAGATACTGTGAAAATTTCAAGAAAATCGGTTCAGCCGTTTAATCATCTATAAACTTCAAACATACAAACATACAATCAAACACACATTCATTTCTATATATAAGATTTACACAATAATAAATAAAGTCCTGTTTACTTTTACTGTTTTCTGTTTATTAATTTGTGGTTATTTATTTGATTATTAATTTGTGTCTATTATTTTGTGATTATTATTTTGTTTATTAATCTGTGCTTATTGTTTTGTTTATTTATTTGTTCCTACTGTTTTGTGCTTATCTGTGAACGAGCTATGGAGGAGAAATTGATAGCAGCCGTAAAAAAACAAGAGGTTTTGTACAACAAAAATTCACTGCTATACAGGAACAAGTTTAAGCGCGCAGCTGCTTGGAACGCAATTAGTAGGGAAGTACATTTACCAGGTAATATTAATATGAAATATTATTTGTGTATTGAATGTGTACATGTATCTTTTTCAGAGGATGTTTGCCAAACACGTTGGAGGTATCTCCGAGATAAGTACGTAAAAAATATCTCGGAGAGCCATCAAGCTTCAGGAAGTGGAGGACAGTGACAAATTTAGGTCATGGTACGGACTTAATAGAAGACCTCAGTGAAAATATTGAAAACATGCCAGAGGTAAGAGGATACAATAACACAATATCGACGCCTCCGTTCTATAACATTCTAAGTCGAAAAAGTGCGTTTTGATTTATGAGCTCTCAAAGTTTTCACGCGAGATACGACTATATGTGTATTCTAAGTAGATTTTTCCCTATAACTTCGGGACGGATCGGCGCATCTTAACCAAATTTTGACAGTATTTAAGTTAGAGAACGTAGAATTTAAAAATGCAAGAACATTAAAAACGTTCTAAGTACACTTAGAACGTTATAGAATGGAGGCGTCGATATAATATAAAATATTGTAATAATGGTGCAAAATATCGTAATATTTTTATTTACAGGAATTGAATTCCTGGACGACCCTCCATCTACGAGTGCATCAAACTCCTCCCCCCTCAAAGTTCCAAGCAGCAGTAGGAAGAGACAGCGTCGGGAAAGTGGCACAGAGGCTTTATCAGAATTTTTGAATAAAATGACAAACATTGCCGAGGCAAGATTTTCTCGGACGGAGAGCGACCCCCACGATGGCTTTTTTGGGATGGTCCGAGAAATCTTCGCCAAAATGGAGCCGGAAGACGTCGAAAACGCGAAATTTTTTTTCTTAAGTTATTTAAACGAGCAACGTAAAAAAAAAAATGATATTGTTTATTTATGTAGTGTTATTGTTATTATAATTGTTATTTGTTATTATTATTTTATTTGTATTATTTTTATTTATTTCATTTTTATATTAAAAGCTTATATCTAAGAAATTTTTGTTATTCACATACATTTCATGTTTTAGACCTGCCATTTAGAAAATAAATATGTAAATATTATTAAATTTGTAAATATTATTAAATATGTAAATATTTCTTTTTTTTAGTCTCATTGGAGATTAATACCAATGTCATTTTTTTTCTTATTGTTACTCAATTATGCTTATTATTGTATTAAAATAGATTGCAAATAAATATATGGAAAAAAAAATTCACATACATATTTAAAAAACAAAAATTAAATTAAAATCAATTAATTCAATAAAAATGAAACTTAAAACTAAAACCTTTAGATTTTATATTTTATTTATGAAAAGGTAGTCGCATAAAATATCCCTTTGTTGAAATGCATTCCTAGGCGAGTTATTAGAGAAAAATTTGGGACAGAACCATTTTCCTCTCTGTCTACAAAATCTGGTGGACAATAAGTTCCATCGTGCATTTTTAAGAAATTGTGAAGAACAACTGTAGCACAAACAACTTTTTCGGCAGATTGCGGAGTCATATTCAAAGTCCCACGCAATATTCGCCATCGAGCTGTTAAAATGCCATGGTTCTCCGTGCTCTAGATAAGCATTTGTTATAATTTTGCTTCTCTTCACATAATAAGGTTGTGAGCTGTTTGCTAGTTGTGATGCCGTTAGTAGACGAAGGCTAAATGTAACTTTTAACAATATTGCACGATACGTATTTGGCATCAAGAGAAATAGTAGCACATTATGCCAAACAAATTTATAATATCACCTTTGATATTTTACTGAAGTGCCGAGTACTACTGTTTTTGCATAGAATCATCTATAATCAGCAACCACCCTATTTGTATCAGAAAATACAATTTTCAAGGTCTAATAGGGGAAAAAAGATAAATTGTAGAAAATATACCAAAGCTGCATCTGAGCAACACTTTTTCATTAACTCCATTCGTCTTTGGAGCCAACTACCCTCACAATTACAATTAATATCCAATGCAAGCCATTTTAAGACTGCCATATTTAAGCACTTTTCGTAGTAGTTATTTTTTAATTCTTCCATGTTATATTTGCCTAAATATTATTTTATTGAAAATTATTATATTAATATAGTTTAACTTTTTTGTCTGAAATTAATTTTATTTCCATTTTGACTCTTATATTGTTTTGTAACCTTTATGACAATTTACTAACCGATACTTTAAAATAAGACTTATTCTTGTTGTATTGAATTTACCATAAATAAATAAATAAAATAAATAATAAACCGGGATATGGTCTCATAAGGTATGGTTTGAGAGGAAAAGCAACTATGTAATGTGGGAACGTCACTATTTGGCAATATAGTCGCCGGGAAATTAAGGTTTTATGATTTTAAGAACATCCCAAATTTTGAATTGTTTAGCACACCACCATCGCTATGACTACCATAAGCACCTATATCGACTACGGTAAATGTGTAATTTGCATCATACAGTGCCATCAGTACAATACTATATATATGTTCCTAAAATGTTGTATATTTTAAGAATATAATTGAAAATTATTTGGTAAAATACATTTAAGAACATACCTTTATAATTATAATAATTTCGATGGCTCCAACACAATTCGGCATATCCAATATATTCTTGAAATCTTCCGCTATTCGCCTCCATTCATACGTAATCGGCAAAGACAAGTAAAAGTCACTTAATTCCTTCCATGCCTTCCGTCTTACCACTGTAACCGACATTTTAAATGTCAGTGAAAGGTACTGCCTGCTAGCACCATGGGCTAAATAGCTGGATGGAAAACAAATTATTGATTTGTTCATTATTGACATACTCAATTATAAACTTACATTAAAGTCAAGAAGAGACGGCAATCTGCTGGAATAGCTCTACTTGAATTCTTTTCAAGCTGATGCCTTATAATGTTGAGTAAGCAATCAAAGATGGATGGAGACATTCTCGTTGCTATATGAAACTGCTCATGGTCACGGGTTTTTAATTTATTAAATGTTGATACAAAAAACCCACTCACTTCCCGTTCCAAAAAAAAGGGACGGACCCAAAATCTTCTTGCATTCTTTTAAAGGTTTTCGTACGCCTTGGCAGCATAAAATATTAAATATGTAAATTCCATAAGTTCCGTAAATTCTTTTATAAACACTATTTGACTTGCCATTTTTCTCATTTTTATTTATCTTATAATACTTCACAACTGTTCTTATTTTTCACAAATATTCTTATATTTCTTATGTATAACAATTTCATAACAGCTGATGATCAGTCGCATAAAAATTTCAAACAGGTTTAGGAAAATAGGTTATAGGAAGGTGGAAAGAAGGAGTAGTAGTTGTCAGCCCACTCACGTTACAAAAATCGATGCGAAAGCGACCCGTCATCACGATAAGGAACAATTGAAAATCAAACGCCCTACCTCAAGATGCGAACAGCAAGGAAACGAGTTGCTGCTAGGTGACTATAAAATGGCCAGTGTTATACCTTCACCATTAGACAGTCTACAGCAATCGTCCCCAAGAAGCCCGCATCATAAGGTTATTTGAGTTCAAGGGTGAAGGATAGATGTTTAAAAAACTGTAGTTTGTTGTTATTGTATTATCAATTTTTAAATTATTGCGGTTAGGTGTATGTAATAGGTATGTACACATATGGTCAAAATAATAGGTGTAAAAAATTTTTTTTCTTTCAACTTATTAAAAAATGCAAAAAATTATAACCATGCTAAAATTATTTTATATAAATTATAGTATTATTGTTGCAGAAAGAAAAAAAGTGCAATTTCACTAAAAATAAGCTTGTCTCAGATAAATAGTGTGGCATTTTTCTTTTAAGTGCGAATTTTACATGGACAAAATAATAGGTGTGTGATTTTTAATTTAGTTAAAATTTGATTTATTGTAAAAAAATTTAAAAAAGGACGAAAGTAAGTGGAATAATATTAATTAAAAATAATTGTTTTTGAGGACAGCGTCCATTCTTCGAGGCATAGACGAAATTAAATTACGGCAAGCCTCTACCCCAATATTGTACCAAACATGATGAACGTTTGCCCATAATTGGTCTTTATTACAACAAGGAAGCTTGGAAACTCTTATTTTAATTCTCCCCAAAGGTTTTCTATCGGGTTCAGTCGGGGGACTGACTAGGCCATTCCATAACGTCTATCTTCCTTTGACGAAACCATGCACTTACTAACTTTGATGAGTGTATTGGACCGTTATCGTGTTGAAACTTCCACATCAGAGGCATATTTTCTTTGGCAAAGGGTAGCATGACATTCTCTAAGAAATTTTTGAACACAAATCTGTCCATTTGTTTGCTCTATTCGGTGAATTGGACCTACTCCATACCAGGAAAAGCAACCCCATACCATGATATTGCCTCCTTCATGCTTGATGGTCTTTTTTGTGTACCTACTGTCGAATTTTTTACATTTTGGCCGACGAACATTTCTTTCTGCATCGTTTTTAAATAAATTGATTTTTTTTTTCGTCGCTTCAAAGGATATTTCGCCACTTTTTTTCTCCCTCTGCCCCACACCAATCTTTGTGAGCTAATGCAAAATTTTTCCTCTTCTTTAAATTGTTTGTTCTAAGCAGAGGGACTTTGGGAGCTGTCCTACCTTGTAGGCCTGCCTTCTGTAATCGTCTTCGCACAGTTCGTGATGACACTGTATTTTCAATTTCTCTATCAATCGCTTTAGATGACTTAAAAGGGTCCCGTTTGGATAGTGTGACTATGCGTTTGTCTGTAGTTAATGAAGTTTTTCTATGACTACCTCGTGTTTCAACGTTATTTTTTTCTTTTAAAGCGTTGGCTACAAAATTCTTAGACCGATTTAAATGAATTTGTAGGTTTTAGCTTGCTCGCGAAGTTTAAGAACGAGGTCGAGAACGAGTCTTTCTTAATTACTGCAATGGAGCCCACGACCCGTCTTAAAAATTAATTATGTCTGATATAATGTTTAATTTAGTTTTAATTAATATTATTTCACTTACTTTCGCCCTTTTTTTTTAAATTTTTTTACAATAAATCAAATTTTAACTAAATTAAAAATCACACACCTATTATTTTGTCCATGTAAAATTCGCACTTAAAAGAAAAATGCCACACTATTTATCTGAGACAAGCTTATTTTTAGTGAAATTGCACTTTTTTCCTTTCTGCAACAATAATACTATAATTTATATAAAATAATTTTAGCATGGTTATAATTTTTTGCATTTTTTAATAAGTTGAAAGAAAAAAAATTTTTTACACCTATTATTTTGACCATATGTGTATGTATGTAATAGGTTATCTTTAATAAATATTTCGTTTGATGGTGTTTTTGTTTAAAAACTGTAATTATTGACCGCGGAATTGTTATTGCTTCGGTTTTGTTTTATTTTAATTATTATTTTTTCCTTTTTAATTTTAGCATTTTAATATTTTTATGTTATTGTTTGTGTATGTAATAGGTATGTTTGTATGTAATAGGTTATTTTTAATAAATATTTCTTCTGATGGTGTTGTTGTTTAAAACTGTAATTCTTCGTTTGGTGGTGTTGTTGTTTAAAAACTGTAATTGACACAAAATTGACACATATTTTCGATAGGGTTAATATCTGTACTCTGGGCAGGAGTATCAATAACTTTGGTGCAGTTGAATAGTAATAATGACTTACGTTAATAAGCTTTATGTTTAGGATCATTATCTTGATTGTAATTAAATTTATTCGGATTAACCGGGTCAATAAAACCAACTTTCTTAATGCTGGCGGTCAGTTAATTTTTTAAAATATCAAGATATACAGTTAAACCTCGATTATCCGGCTCGCTCGGGACCGGACTTAGCACGGATAATCGAAATACACGGTTAATAGAGCTTGTATTAAAACATACAAGATTTTATTTTTTAATTCATTTTTATTCAAGAATTCAATTTGCTTCGTTGTTTTTAATTGTTCTTTAAATAAATGGTTTTGAATACGATGCATCTAAATTGTATCTGTTTCCGGTATAGCTGGAGAATTTTCTACGAACTTTAACAAAATATTACAGGCCTCTATTGCCTGTAATAAAGTTGGAGTTTCAATTTCAGTCTCTTCATCTTCGGAATTTGAGCTATGATCACTTTGCTGAGCTTGATTGACCATGTCAATGTCAGACAAAAGAGTAAACGGCATGACATCAGCGTCGCTCTCCACCCACTCTGTTAAATCATGAATGGAGCAATTAGCCGCTACTTCTATGTCTGATTGTATTTCTGGACGGTCACTTAGTTCATTTTCAAAAGCTAGGAAATTATGTAGACCAAACATTAAGCCAAACCTGTGTGGATACTGCATCCCAAGAAACAGCTGCTGTCCATATTGCTGTTCTTATATTTAATGATTTTACGAATTCATGTCTGCTGTTTGCACATAAGAGTTTCTGCACAATTGACTTGCGATAATTGCATTTAAAATTTCGAATCACTCCTTGGTCCATGGGCTGAATCAAAGACGTGTAATTCGGAGGAATATATTTTACTACCACGTAACATAAGAAAAAATCATATGAATGCTGCACGGATAATAGAGGTAAAAATTCAAAAAAATTTGCATGCCGATTAATAGATGTGGCCGGGTAATGGAGGCCCGGTTAATCGAGGTTTAACTGTACATCCTTATTCATGATTTCATCTAAAATCCTGATTACACCAACTCCCTTGCGGGATTTACAGCCCCATACCATTACGGGAAGTTTTCCAGATTTTTATTTTCTAATGCTGTCAGAGGCTTACTCCAAACTCTTTGCGGTCCGTCATGATAATAAAACATTATTTTCGTCTCATCTGAGAAAATAACCTCGTCCCAGTACTCTGTAGAAAGTGAAATGTATACAGTGGCAAATCTTAATCTCTTTTCGATATTTTGTGCTGACAGCATGGGTTTTTTCCTAGTCACTCTTGAAGAATATTTGTGTTTTTGAAGAACATTTCTGATGGTTTCATGTGAAACATGTAACCCCAAGTATTTTTCCACTTGTAGAGCTAATCATCTCATACTGGATTGTGGGCTATCATAAACAGTTCTAATAATTTTTCTTTCAACTCGCTGTGTCACCTTTTTTGGCCTGTCTGTGGATCATTTTAAGTCTAGTCGTCCTTCTTTTTCAGCACGTGATATAATACAGTTCTGATTTTTAGGGAGAACATATCGGCGATTTCCTTGGCAGATTTGCCTTTGTAGTAACTGAAATAGACCAGTTGTATAATATTCTTTGAAACTCGTTTTCCTAGCATTTTTTATTCAAATATAAGCACACTTGTTGCATTAAGAACGATCATTTTATTACTGAGACCTTGTTTACCGCTTTCCAGTGGTGTTGTCGAGCCGGAACGCTCCGGAACGTCGTTACGGTACTTCCTTTTTGGACAGGAACGCGTTCCGAAACTAAAGATAATTTCTGATAACGAGAATTGGCTGACGTTTGGAAAAAAAATTAATAAGAATTGCTGATTTGTTTTTCTAATTTTTGACGAATTTTTATATATATTTTTATAAACAAGGGTTTGAACTGAACCCGAACCGGAACGAACCGGCTTGTTTCTCCGAACCGTGAACCGGAGTCCGGAACGTTATTTTCTGCTGAACCGGAACGCGTTCCGGTAAAAAAAATTAGCACAACACCACTACCGCTTTCACATTCCATCTCATTTGTAAAAAACCCAAAATTATTATCTTCGTTCAATATGCAAAGATTTTTTTTGACACTTTTTATACTGTGTAAACTTCTTTTGTTGTTCTTATTATTATAATGTGTGGGACTATTAGAAAACTATTGGCTCCTTATAGTCGTAAACAAGTATAGTAATAAAATGTGTGCAATAATAAAAAAGTAGGTAAAGATGTTGTTGTTGGATTTCTTGAATGAAGAACACTTTTTGCATGTTTTTTTTCTGTGCAAAGATTTTTTTGACAAACTGTATGTTGTCTGTGGAACAGAGATGCAATCACTCTGATTTTTTTTTTATATTTAGTACATATTAAATGCTTAATTGGTTTTTATTGTTAAGATTCATTACAAATCACGCATATAAGATGAGAAGTCCACCGATTGGTTGTGATTAACATATTTTGAAGAGTGTTTTTAAATGGAAATGATTAGAATTACATTAAAATATTTGCAAAACAAATGAAAATTAGATTAAAAAAGAAACGTAAAATATTAGTTAAGCAGGTGTGTTTTTATTCCAATTCAATACTTGAGTAGTTGTTTGCAACTCCTCGTCGTAAACTAACCCTTAAGGCTAGTCATACCAGCGCGCATAACTTCATCGACCAGCAACAGATTACTGGCAATTACAGAGCAGTAGTTCAAAATTTGTTTTTTAACATTATAATTATCGTATACACCCAAGTCGGCAGGTTTCATAGCTTCACCGGTAGACAAGTCCAAGCCAACAGGATCGGGATTAAGACATCATAACCACTGTTGATGGCCAAATTTTTCGGTATAACCAATAGAGCTTCGGCAAAAGCTTGTATGCCCAAACGCACTTTACCCTTGACGGTATCCTTGTATTTCATCAAGTGATTGAAAGCTCTTACTTCAAAAGCAACAGCTCCGGGAATAATTATTAATAGCCCTCAAACCGTCTCTGATGGCATCTTTAATTTGTACAATGGTATGCTTGTTGGGACCCTTAATCGAAATGGTAACAGATTGGGGATTTTTGCATTGCTCAACAAAAGTATATTTGTTTTCACCCAAAGTATGCTCATAGACGAGACCAGCTTAACCCAAATGAGATTCCTCCAAATCGTCAAAAGAATTCATGGCAGTACCGCCACAAGCCAAAGCCAAACGTTCCATATTACGGCGTTTAGCACGACGCAAGGCCATAATACCTTCTTTGGCCAAAGCATCTAAAGACATGGGATCAATACCCTTTTGATTGATGGCCACAAACGTTTTCTCTGTACCATCACAGACTTTCCGCTTCAATTCAATAATTTTCTTAACTCTCTGGTCAATGAAATCACGTTCAGCCTTAACGAACTTTTCATGTTGTTCGGCGGTCTTGTAGAAGAAACCGGAATTAACTTCGGATTTCTTATATTCCAAAGAGACATTGCAAGTCAAAATGTAAGCATTTTCTAAACGTTTTGGCATATCGGGATGTCCGCAACCATGATCCAGAACCAAACCCTTGATCAAAGTGGTATCAGTGGCTGATTTGTGTTGCATTTCCATAATTTCAACCATGTGTAAATCAGCAGGCCTATCATCTTTGCGTATAGCCAATACAGCATCAACACACACAAATCGGCTAAATCGGCATGTACCTTAGTCTTTAAAATGGTATTGGCCACTTCAGACAAACTCTTCTTGTTGACCTCAATGGGCACTTTCATGGTTTCCAAAACGGTCAAGGCTTGTTCGCGTTCCTTTTCAAAGCCCTCGGTAACAATGCGTGGATGTAAACCTTCAGCCAAAAAGATATCAGCCTGCTTCAAGAGCTCACCAATCAAAAGCACGGTTGAAGTGGTGCCATCACCAGTAGAATCATCTTGTGCAGTACTGGCACGTGCAATCATTGAAGCAGTGGGATGTTGAATTTGCATTTCATGCAATAAAACATTACCATCCTTAGTGATTTTAATATCACCAGCACCAGAAACCAACATTTTCATTGTTCCTTTAGGTCCCAAATTGGTACGCATAACATCTTGCAAACCCTTTGTATTCGTACTCAATACAAAGTTGATTTATAAGTATGAGTACAATGAGTATGAGTACAACATTGACATCAAACTCATACCATTTGAAATATGTTTGATTTATACACCTACTTATGTAGATTCATCAATTTAGAAAAATACGTATGTATAATACTCATAAATGATTCGAGTGATTCGAATCATTCATCAAAATTTACAGCCTTAGTTGTTGTTGCATTTACAAAAAAAGTAGAAAGAAAACGACACAGACAGCAAGCAAAGCTAACACACAACTTTCTAGTGAGTATTGTAGTGTTCGTACGCGAATCATACTAATTTTGTGATTTTTGTAAATGTTGAGTAAAGTTGAGTTGAAATCAACAACAACATGTACATATATTGTTAAGTATGAGTACTATGAGTACCTCAAACTTTGAATATGAGCAGTATGAGTATAATATTAAAATAAGTATGAATGCGTATAAGTATCAGGAATTATGAGTATGATTCGATTCTATTTATCTTTTTGAATACTCATTGCTGATCCCTGGTGTGGACCAACAGTTTAAAGACGCCAGAAAATGTTTTTTTTTATTATATTGGTTTTATTCGAGATGTTCTGGCAGGGTTTTGAATCACGACCTTACGTCTAACAAGCCTACACTCTACCTAATAGACTACGTCTATCACACTACTTGTGATTTCGTCGTTTTAATAACAAGAAAGAAAATATAACTTCTGTGTTAGGAATATTTTGTAGCAACTATGTACATACATATGTAACTACGTTTTACTTCAATATATGTATGTAGGTGTCTTAAAATGTTTGACTACAACTCAAGGTAAGGTGGCAGACTCTCTTTGAAGGATAAGGTAACTCTTAAGCCTTGAATCTTAAATAATTCTCTTCATAAATTGTTCTGTATATTGAGTAAATATTTGATTTGACAAGCAGTCGCGGGTGACAGGAAGGAAGACGATAAGAAATGTGGGATGAAAACCAATTACTGCAGTGGCTAGACCATCAGGATATACCGTCAACATCATCGCAGCTCCTCTACCAGTTTCTGCATAACGATATTTCACAGCAGGGACTAAAGATCTTCGTACTTAAAAGGTGCATGAAAGCATTAATCATCCTTCAGGTCGATAGTTCCCTAAGTTCAATGTACCTCACTAAGGAGTTTAGTGAGGACTCTGGGCATCAACTCCTAGTGTACTCAACTTGAGCGCGATTAGAAAATTATTCAGAACATTCTCCAGTGGTTAAAGAGCAAAACTTCTCATTAGTTATCGATAAGTCGTCCTTTGAGACCAAACGAACCCTCTCCTCTCTACATTTAATAGGGACATAAGGGTAATTGCGACAGACTATTGCGAATCGAGGAGAACTTTCAATATGAGGTATTGGAAATGTTTTGATTTCATAGACCCCCAGCGTTGCCAGAATTTTTTAGAAAAAAACTTTTTATTTCTGGGGAAAAAACTTTTTTTTACCAAAAAAAACTTGTTTTCTACAAAAGTTCCAAAATGTTTAAAGGAAACACGGGAGACCGGTACCCTCTATTTTATGCTACTTTTTCCCGGGACAAAATACATAACATTTCCTTTAAAAATGTAATTATTGCGTGTTATTATCATTAAATTTATTGAAAAAAAATTTTAAATTAATTTTGTCGAAAAAACTTGTTTTGTTAGAAAACAAATTTAATGAAAACTTTTTCGCATCCTAAAAAACTTGGAGAAAAAGGGAAAACTTGGCAAATGGCAACGCTGTAGACCCCACTGGTCCCTGGAAGAAGTTTACGTCTACTAGCTTTATTGGATTCCTCTACCTTTTTTCAAATAACAAAATTCTTTTTGAGAGACTTTTGCCAGATATCGCTTATCATTAGAAGAAGATTTCAGTTTATATTATCTTTGAAATTTTGACCACTTTAACACATTCGCGACGGGTTGTTGCTGGCTTCGCTTACTGTGGGTTCGGGCCGTTTTTTTTTTTTTATCGCGCACAGGTTTAGAAAAATTGCCGTAGCTTTTTATGTTCATGTAGAAGTTGAGGCCTCATTGGCTGCTTCTTCGGTATTAGAATGTGATTTCTCTGGGCTTTCTTCTATCCAACTTTCCGTTAAACTCAACATGAAATCGTGAAATCTAATTTTTGATTGCGAATTCAGTATTTAATAAATATGGAATGAATTAAATATGGCACAATAAAAAAGGTAAAAAAGACATCTTTATACCCCATTTACACTACAGCGAAATCTAGTACTTATGAGATTTCGAGCCAAATCTAGTTGATTTTAACTAGATTTCCCATACAAAACAAAATCTACTCAAAATCTAGTAAAAATAGAAATGCAACTATGTGTTTTGCCAAATAGTACTTAAAAATACAACGTTGCACAGGAAAAAAATCCGCCAAATAAGTTTTTTTTGAAAATGCTGAATAAAAAAAACTACTGAATATTTTCCCAAATTTCTTTTTTTATTTGAAAGTACAATACTTCCGGTTAATAATGGAAAATAATTTTATTCAAATGGCTGCATCGGCTGGCCATGCAGTAGCCTACACGAGTAGCCTACAGAAGATGCCGATTTTGGCAAAAAAAAATCATCTTTTCAGATGAAGCTTATTTTGATCTTGGCGACAAGCAAAATTGTCGCATTTGGGGCACAGAAAACCCGCACGCATGCATTGAAAATCCGACGCACCAAAAACGAGTAACTGTTTAGTGCGGATTTTGGTCCAGAGGCATAATTGGGCCACTGGCCGTTTCAGTTAATGGCGATCGTTATCGGGCCATGTTGAACGAATTTTTGTTCAAAAAAATTGAAGAGTTTCACTAGTTTTTTTAAAGCATTTTCAAAAAAAAAAAGTAATTTGGCGGACCCTTTATTATTTTCTTTTAAATTTCAGTCAGCTGTTTGTGTTATTAAAATGAAATCTTGCTACTGTCAAATAAATCCAGTGTAAACGATCTAGATTTTGAGCAAGATTTGAAATCTAATCTACTAGATTTCGCTGTAGTGTAAATGGGCTATTAGTCTATTTGAGTTTTTCTGAAAATGGGGTTACAGGCAAGATATTGATCGGCAAGATCGACACCATTCATATATTGATTGTAATGCGGTTTCTTGATGAAAAGTTGGCTATTTCGGTTGATTTTGTTAGAATCGATTATGTCGGCATTAGGAATTGTGAATTGTAGCTATTATTGAATTATGATATCGATTTGTTTCATAAATGATTTTTCAATTAAGACCTCCCCAACGAATAAAGATACCACATCGGCAATACTTTGAAGATGACCAATGCGTATCACTTTCTTCGACTTCTAGTTCTTATTCTTCACTTGATGACGATGAAAGCAGATAGAATGCTCTCGCTCTTCTTAGTACTCACTCTCATTTTCAGAGACATTTGATAAATGACGACTTTAGGCGTCATCCGTCGCGAATGTGTTAAGTTAATTTTCCTCTTGTTTAGCATTATCGTGTTAATGCAGTACATAATACTTTCAGTTTCATTTAGTATTATGGGAACTTGAAAATGAAGTAAATCAATTGAAACATTGAAACAATAACAAGTGTATAAAAGAAAGACAAATTCAAAACTGAAAGGCGCGTAATATTTATAAAAAAAGAAAAAAAGGAGTTTTTGGATTTGAATGATAATTTGTTTGTGTTCATTTACGATGATGGTTTGATACGGATACAGATTTGTTTATATCAAATATCATCATTTTTTTTCGTGATATTAAGAATTGAATGATTTCATTTAAAAAAAAAAGAGTTCGAAATTGTTTTCAGCATAAATTTTAATTAAAATAAACAAAAAAAATTAAATTTCTGGGAATCAAATACCCCACACAAGTTCATTGGATTGTTTTCAAATCGAAAAACCTTAACTAGAAATACATATGTATGTATATATCCACACTTGTGTATATGAATGTGTTTGCAATATTATGGCAAAATTTTATACCATTTACATATAATTTCAATGGCAGAAAAACTTATGGAATTATTTATAAAGGTTTTCTTAGAACTGGAGTTTGCTAGTATAGGGTCTTTTTTAGGTGCTCCCTAAATTTAAATTAAACATAGTATAAGTAAGCCTTCCAAAATGAAGGCTTCTTTGAGTGGAGCGCATACAAATGTCCAATTATCCGGGTTACTGGCTCATAAATCAGACTAAATTTGGACGATGGCATAACTTGTGCTGGCTTTGAGGAGCCCTATGCTTTGTGGCTTATTCACATACCCCTGAGACTTTAGAAAATCACACAAGAAAAAGCCAAACGTCATCAAACGGTACGATTTCAATGGCTAGTTCACATCACCTTCTCGTAACCTGACCATGCCCTCAAATTGCTTGTGCTGAATATATTGCGGCATGTAGGGCTGTCGTTTTGGAACATGTGGTAACAGATATCGAATTCATACTAAAAAACTTTGTTAATTATCGAAGATGTTCGTCGTCGGCTATAATGGCCTGGCCAACGTCGTTCTCAAAGAAATACGGACATAAGACGCCGCCAACCCACAATCCATACAGAACAGTAACTTTTTCATAATGCATTGGACACTCTAGGATCTCATATAAATTGGTATCGTTCCAAATTCGGAAATTCATACAGGAATGGGCCTGATCTCTGAAATTTAGATCCAGTTGCCAACTGAATAAATAATAACTCATTTGGCTGATGTAGCTTCAACATGATAGTCGTTACCAACTTTCAAACACGGCCTGTTTGAAGATCCTACATTAAAAAGTTTGTAACCCATAAGTCAATACCCTTGTGTTTACTGTACCTGTCAGCAAATGTAATTTAAAAACATATAAAATTAAAATCTTTTTGTACTGATGTTTTCTATCAAAAATATTATTTTATTCTGAACTGTCAACATTAAACCGCAGTTAAAAAATTAATTTATTTGACACATTTAGAATGACCCCCTTTGGGTCAAGTAGTATTCGAATTCTGCGATATACCTCTTGCCCCTATTAGCACATTTTGATGGAATAGATTTTAACAACATTCTATTGGGAAAACTTCTCCGCCAACAAAATTATTTACCAGAAAGAGGTGTTATGCGCTTCACGTCAAATGTATGTGTAGGAAAACTCGATCTAAACTCATGTAGCTGCAGGCGAGTCAGGCATAGTTCTCCTAAAGGCGATAGGTCGCTTGCTGCCGCTTGATACGTTGGGACGATGCAATGGTTCACAGTAGAAGTTTGGATACTTGCCTACCGTTGTCTTGGAGAGTTATCTTTCTTCGTAACTATAAACAACGTCCAACGTCGTAACTATTATGACCTACAGCGTACACTTATTTCACGCTGTATCTCTCTTGCTTAAAGTTATGGGTGCATTTGTCCTGGCCATTAGAGAGTTGACATTTTTAGTTGAATGACAGGAACGTATGTGCGTTAGTATTTTTATTGCAGTCGATGGAAATAAACGATTGTAATCACCAAAAATTATTCATAATACAAAGTCATTCTAAGGACATTTGTTTATACGTTTCTTTCCCTAACTGTAATTTTTTATGTTACTTGCTAGTATGACTTAAAGGAAAGGGACAAATTACACAGAGAAATAAATTACTCCCTGATTATTGCCCAGAGAAGTGCCCAAAAAAGACTAAATTCTGTTTTAAAATCCTTGGCAAAAACTGGCCACGTTTACTTATAGACATCAACGTTCTGCACATTTAACTGGTTCGAAACAGGGCACTGTAAACTCAAAATATCGGGTTATCCATTTCGTGGTTTCAAAAGTAAACGTAAATAAAACACATATAAAATATTTTTTTCATGATATTTCTTTTTTATTGTAAAGTTTGAACGTTGACATTATGTGTGAAACACTACATCATTTAAATTACCTCCATGCGAAGTGTTGCAAGCATTGAATCTTTTGAGGTAATTTTCGACTACTTTTTGACACATATTGGGCGGTATCTCAGCCATAACTTGACGAATGTTGGTTTTTAAGTGCTCAAGAGTTGACGGTTTATCTGCATAAACACGGTCTTTCGCGTAACCCCACAAAATCGCATGATCTTGGTGGCCAGTTGATATTGCCACGACGAGAAATTACGCGGCCAGGAAATGTCTCTTGCAATAAAGCCATATTCGCTAGAGTTGTGTGGCATGTGGCACCGTCTTGTTGAAACCACATATTCTCCACGTCGTATTCTTCAATAGCAGGCAAAAAAAATCGGTTATCATATGACCATAATGCTCCGAATTGACGGTGACAGTCGTTCCATCGTCGTTTTCGAAGAAGTAAGGTCCAATCACACCTTCGGACCAAAGAGCGCACCAAACAGTGACTTTTTCTGGATGTAATGGCCTCTCTTCAATTACTTGAGGATTCTCAGAACCCCAAATACGACAATTTTGTTTATTAACATACCCACCGACTGTGAAATGTGCTTCATCGCTGAAGAAAATTTTGTTCGAAAAATTGCCGTCCACCGCCTGTTGTTCAAGCACCATTCCACGTATCTACGACGTTGTGAATGGTCAGCTGGCTTCAGTTATTGCGTGAGCTGGACTTTATATGGATGTAGGTGTAGATCTAAATGCAAAATACCCCATATGGTGCCGTAAGACAGTCCTAATTCCTGAGAACGACGAGGAATCGACACATTCGGGTCTTCGGCAACACTTTCACTTACAATAGCGATATTTTCAGCGGAACGAGCGAAACGATGATGGACAGGCCTTTCAATATTTGTAACACCAGTCTCTTCAAATGTCTTCACAATTTTGCCATTTGCTTGCGTAGTTGGACGATTATGTAAACCATAATCTCCTTTTAAAGCACGATACGTGGCTGTGGCAGAATCACCATTTTTGTAGTAGGTTTTGATAATTTTTATGTCAGATTTTTATGTCACAGCTTAGTTTGACAGATGTCGAATTCCAGTCGCATACTTTTGAAACCACGAAATGGATAGCCCTTACATTTCTTTAGAATGAGAATCGCATCGAACCCAACATGTAGATTCTGTCATGATGTGAATAAATCATTAGAACACATTCTTGAAGCCAGTGAAGCACTAATGCGCACCAAGAGGAAGCATAAGTATTAAGTATTGGGCGGGAAACTGTGCGTAGAACTTTGCGTAAAATCATAATTGTAACAGTTATTAAGCAAGGAAAAAAAACAAACGGCGCTATCAAATGAAAATGTACGTCTTATAAGACATATGGAAACTGGACAATTGACGATTGGAGACACAATTTCCGTGAGATGAGAAAGAGCATTGGTGATACCGTCCACATGAAAATCTCCAACAATATCAAGTAAAGCAAACCCTGATGCTTCAACATATGTTGGTACATGTAGTAATTGGTTAAAATAATTTTTTCCTGCTTTTTTCGGTTATTGAATTTCATATTGAATTTAATTTTTAATAAGTTTAAACTAATACCTATTGGGTTGTTGGGAAAGAAATTTCATTTTTTTCTCGACAGAGGATTTAATTGCATTTATTTGCACCCAACTTTACACTTAAGCCGTATAATTTTTATATGCTTTGAGAGCTCATACAGCAAGACTTGTGTGTAAAAAAATTCCAATTAATTCTAAGCAGTAGTTTTAGGTTGGTGTCCTTTTAAATATGGAGAGCGATAAACAGCATTTTCGACATATCTTACTGTTTTACTACCAAAAAGGGTAAAAATGCTGTTCAAGCCAGAAAGAAATTGGCCGACGTGTGTGGAGACAGTCGTGGATACAGTCGTTGACTGTACACCAGTGCCAGAACTAGTTCGCTAAATTTCGATCCGGCAATTTTGATGTGGCAGATGCACCACGTTCGGGAAGACCGGTTGAAGCTGATAAAGGCATTAGTTGATGCGAACCGGCGAATAACAACAAGTAAGACCGAATTGTGGTTACAATTTTTCAAATTCAACAGTTTATGACCACTTGATTGATATTATATGAAAACTGTCTTTCATTTCCACAAAAAAAAAAACGAAATTACTTTCCGACCAACCCAATAATATTTCCATTTATGCAAATTCCCATAATTTATACACACGTTTATTATATATAATTATATTCCACTTGTTTGTTTTCTTTTTCAAATACCACAATAATCTTCGCAATTCAAAGGGGAATACATCTATAAATTTTTTAATGTTCTGGAAACAACATCTGCATACATATATGGACAGATGTTAATTTAGTCAAAAGGTAAAGTGAGTAAAGAGCATTTTGCTCACTCATTTAGAGAACACAATATATGTACATAATTTTGTTTTTTTGGCGATTTTTCTGTTGTTTTAGTGGAGGTATTATATATATTATATATACGTATATATCGGGTGGGCCATCTATGGGCTTATATTTGAACCATCGGTTATTTCGATGGTTTCTGGCAAAACTTCTGTAATTCTATTCTGTCAGCAAATTCAGTATGTTATCTCCACTGAACGTAATGAATCGATTTACGCTTGAGAGACGTTGGGGTGTATTGAGCTAACAATGATGCCAAAAAATCATCTTTTTGGATGAAACTCATTTTAATCGTGGGGGGGTGAACTTGTCACAGTTGAAAAGTACACGTCCTCTAACCTAACCCCACTGGTCCTTGGAAGAAGTTTACGTCTACTAGCTTTATAGAATTCCTCTACCTTCCCTTAAAAGTATCACCAAGACTTTCCCTTCTAGGTTAGGTTTTCAAGCCACTTAATTTGAGTTAGAGGCCAACCCAGATATTCACTAACTTGGCCTTATGCATTCGCAAAGGTGTCTGTCAATTTATCCACAGACAGATCTGCAAACGTATACCATTGAGAAAGAGCAAAAGATTTCATAGTTAGTTTCTCCATTCAGATCCAATAAAGACTTCCTCAAGGTTGATAGCGGGTTACAGTCACCGCTGTCACATTATTAAAGCTATAATACTTTGAGGATTATTTGGAAAGATCTTCAGTCCAGAAGCTCCAAAATCTGACCAATGCGTATCACTTTCTTCAACTTCTAGTTCTTCTTCTTCACTGGATGACGATTAAAGCAGACGTAATACACTCGCTCTTCTAGCTAGGCCGTAGTCCTAACTGAAGGGTTGTAATGGCTAACTGTGTATGTATGTATGTATGATGTAAGCGATATTTGGTTTCAACAGGATAGTGCAACTTGCCACACATCTCGTGCCACAATCAATTTATTGCGTCAAACGTTTTATTGCCGTGTGATTAGGCGAAGTTGTGATGTCAATTAGCTGCCAAGAAGTTACGATTTGACAACGTGGGACTATTTTCTGTGGGATGCCGTTAAAGAAAATTGTTATGGCGACAAACCAAGAGCAATTCGACGCCTCCATTCTATAACGTTCTAAGTGTACTTAGAAAGTTTTTAATGTTCTTGCATTTTTAAATTCTACGTTCTCTAATTTAAATACTGTCAAAATTTGGTTAATATGCGCCGATCCGTTCCGAAGTTATAGGGAAAAATCTACTTAGAATACACATATAGTCGTATGGCGCATGAAAACTTTCAGAGCTCATAACTCAAAACACACTTTTTCGACTTAGAATGTTATAGAACGGAGGCGTCGAATTGAGCATTTGAAGGCCAATATTCATGGAATCACGAATCACCGAGATACGATCCCATACACTCGAAAAAGTGCTTGAAAATTGGTTCGATCGAATGAAGTCGCCGTGGTCTAGTAGGTAGTGTGTTGGCTTATTAGACGTGAGGTCTGGGTTCAAACCCCAGGTTAGGCATATCCAACTAACCGAAATATAAAAAAAAATATTTCTTCGGCGACTTCCTCTCAGTAGATTTCTGGCAAAAACTCTGAGAGTAAATAAAATCGCTAAGAAAAGTTTCTCAAAAAATCTATCGTTTTGGAGTCGACTTTAAACTGTAGGTCCTGCCGCTCATGTCTAAAAATTAACGCACACAACATAAGTGATGTGAAAAACTAAGTTGTAATCCTGACTAAAGGCTTTTTCTGACCAATTATGTATGAATGAGGTACTGTAATGTCAGCCACGGCAGCCATATGAATGAATAAATATTCCATTTCTAACCGGAACAATTGTACTTCACAACAAAGAAAAAAAATGTCAAACCGTTTTTGTTGTAATGCATTTTTAAATTTAAACTTTTAAATTTCCCACCCTATATGTACACTCAGGTTTCGATTTATGCGATAGATCCGTTTTAAAAAAATTGCATACGTTTTAAGTAATTAAAAACAAAAAAAGTCTAAAAAAAATAAACAAAAGTACAATATTAATACATTAATTACAGCAAAAAACAGAAAATGATCTAAAACCATAATCTTAAAACTTTTTTTTTTTGAATTTCTGTAATTGTGATAATTGCGAATCACTGCATTATTGGAAAAAAAAAATAGAAACCTAACGGACAAAATTATATTACCAATAAAAAATATTTATTAAAAACAAATAGTAAAGGGTGTTTTTTATAGAGGTATAGAACTTTAAGTTGGCATTACTTTTCAAGATGGCGACCGATTTAACAGCTGTCAAGTGATTTATTCTCAGTTTGGTTTGGCCATTCGTCGTGAATAGACTCACGCCTGAACAACGCTTGCAAATAGTGCAATTTTATTTCGATTTATTGAAAGACACGTTTGGTGACCGCCTAATTTCACGTTTTGGACCTGTGAATTGGCCTCCAAGATCGTGTGATTTAACACCGCTAGACTACTTTCTGTGGGGCTATGTAAAGTCATTGGTCAATGCGGTAAAGCCACAAACGCTTGACCATTTGGAAGACAACATTCGCCGTGTTATTGCCGATATACGGCCACAAATGTTGGAAAAAGTCATCGAAAATTGGACGTCCAGATTGGACTACATCCGCGCCAGTCGTGGCGGTCATATGCCAGAAATCATATTTAAAATGTAATGCCACAAGATTATCTTTCGGATAAATAAAATTCATGTCAATCGAATAATCCATCGTTGTTTTATTGCAACTTAAAGTTCTATACCTCTATAAAAAACACCCTATATGTATGTACGTTGTATATAAATGTGCAAATAAATGTGTATGTGTATGTGCAATTAGATTTGTTTACTATTAAATATTGAATTCAATAAATTTCTCAAGAATTAGAAACGTAAACAATTTCAAAAGGTTTAGAGTTTTGAATTTCTTTTATTTTGAAAAAAATTTGAAGCTGAACAAATTGAAACAAACTTCGTTCGGATATTTTCAATAAAGTTAAAGTTGTTGTAATAAAGTGAATTAGTAGAGAAAAGAATTGAGTATATCGTACATGCATACATATCTCGTATACAAACAGACTCATGCTTCATTGAAAACACACATATTTTGAACGAAACAAGTTGAGGTAGTCTCTACATTGGGGAAAGAAGCAGAGAACACGCGTTTGTTTAACAAGTAATTAAACTTACTTTCAGTGAAAAAAAGAAAATAGCAAAGAATACATTAATAATATAATAAATTGAAATCAAGAAATTTTTACAAAATAAAGAATTTTAAGAAAATTGAAAATTTAAAAAAAAAAAAGACAAATGTTGGACTAACATTTTGTGTGTTTTGAATTTGAAATTTAATCACTCCATTGACGATGCAGTTTACAACGCAGTTGCTTTGATTTTTATCTCTTGTGCCTTGTGACGTTACTGTGGCGATAATTGATTTCCCGAAATGGAGCAGTTACATCTCATCAACAGACTCAACCCGATTAAATGTCTAAACCCAAACTTATTATAAAGAATCAATGAAAATATAATTTTTAGTGACTATTTGAAAACAACCTTTAGAAGGCTTTGATCGTGGGAATTCTTTTTTTTCATATTTTAATCAACAAACAGAGTGTACTTGAACTTTTTGTGTAAATTTTGTACTTGTGTTAATAAATGATTTTTATTTCAGGAATTTTCCGCAATGTGTGCTTTTCTTGAAAAAGAATTATTTCAAAATATATGCGACCTGTGCCATGATGCAATGGATGGTAGCATTAAGTACTTGGAATTGTGGTGTTGTGGTCATAGATTTCACAAGCATTGTTTCGAACTGTACGCCTTATTTCATATAACATGTCCGTCATGTAGGTGCTTATTTGGCTCATTGTAATATTTTTTTTAATAATAATTTTGATTTGTTTTTTTTATTAAATAAATGTAAGACAAAGTTCTTTTTTCTAAAACATATTTGTATCAACTGCTATGTATTCAAGTATGTGTGGACTTTTTTCTAATATGTTTACGATTTTGCTATTAACGATATTTTAAAATGTTTTATTATTTTAATCACAACGTACATATGTTTACATCACATAATATTATTAATATTAGAATGAATGCAACACATTTACATAGTTTTTTGAGTTCTGGTTACATTATATTTTTTTATATGTATTATTTATGCATTATTTGAATAAGATTTTATTCATTTGAATTGATAGAAACATAACTATTAAGTATTTTTTTTTAAACAACACGTAGCCTAAAATTATGTACTTATTTATTGTATGACCATAGCTGCCAAATCGTCAAATATTGCAGAAAACATCGTCAAAGACGTTTACTGAAATCGTCAAAAAAAATCGTTAGAAAAAATAAATAAATAAATTAAAAGTTTTTAAAAACCCAACTCATTTCTATTGTAGTAAGACATGTAAAGCCAATGTATGTACATATCTGAGTTCAAAACTAAAAAAAAAAAAATTTGTTTGTTAGAAATTAAATGTTTGCGTCCCTCATCTTCATTTATTAATTTTTTTCCAAAACAGTAGAAATTTTATATCATTTTCGAGAAATTGTTTTGGGATTAAACAATCTATCCTAGTGTTGTTTATTGACACGTAAGCGCAACAATAATATTGCATCATTTTAATGTATGGGTGGTGTAAGTATTAAGGAGTCAGAAGCTCTTGACATTCTGAGCATGAAAATTCAGTGTAATGTTGGCTGGAACCGACACAATTTTCAGTTCCGTCAGTTCCTTCTCAAGATCTTATCATCTGATCTTACTATTTACACCATTTATAACCGACCGTGAATGGAATACAACTTTCATGTATAAGTCGGTGCCTCAACGTCTATTTTGAGGTTTCTTGACCGTTTACAGGTAAGGCCGTAGTAGCTCGTTAATGACGGTAGTGTTTTAAACTCCATTGAATCATTAGAGCATCGTTTCAATATGGTTTGTGTTTCACTGTTCTATCGCTACAACAAAAGGATTTTGGTGGAACGAAATAAGTGGACTTGTTCCCGAAAATCATATATTCCTACGTAACGCTCATCTTTCTCCGCCAGCACATCCGTATGTGGTCGATTGACCAGTGGATCGTACACTGCATTTCAGAAAAATAAGTTTTTTAGTCGGAGTATTCGTATGTGGAACTCAATTTCTGCAGAGGTCTTTCCTGTTACTTATGGTATAAAAATATACAAGCCTAGTATCCATAAACACTGTTCTCTCTTTCCTTCTTCCCATAGCATATTTTCATAGTTCCAAACACAATGCTATCCATCCCCTGAGTGTTGGTCATACGAAAAGAAAGTAATCGCGCTTGTCTTTGTTCTTCCGATGGTAATATTACAAACTATACTCGAATTTTTAAAATTGTCTGCAACGACAAGTGATAAATTATTCTCAACTACGAGGATATTCAGGAGTTGTAATTTTTTGGCTTTTAAGGGGGTAAAAAGGAATAAAATACAGAAAAATCATTACAGGTATTCGAAAGTAACTTAAAAATGTATGTAATACTTTACTCCTTATTTTTACTAACATATATTTCCAATAGTAACAATTGCAAAGTAAATACAAAGCTTAAAGTGGCTTTTAATGTACTAATGTAAGGAATGTGATGTAAATTTTTAATTCAAAATGATGATAAATCGTCAAATCTAGCAGCTACAGTGGTGGCCTTATAATTAGAAACGACTTGGCAACATGTATGTTTGTTAATTTATTTTTAAAACTTTTGTTACTCACTTTAAAATTAATAGCTAAAAAAAGCAATTAAACAAATTAGCTTTATGTTTATAATAAAAAAATTCACAGCATCATTATAATTTTTAAAAAAATTAGCTCAAATCAAAAAAATGCCAATTTCAGGTTAGTCATATATGTAATTAGAAACAAAAAATATTCGTACAAACAATTTAAAAATATCTTAATATATTCACATTTAATGGACATATTCTTTAATATTTTGTCGGATAGACCTTTTTTTGAACAACATCTGTAAGTCATTTCCGCAAACTTTGTATCAAACGTTGGAATGTTTGTACTGATATGTCTTGCCAAATTTGTTGCACCAACTGAAAGCATTTATCGGTATTTCGAAGGTTTTTGTCCTTAAGAAATCTATTAACAATTGCCCATACATTTTCAATTGGGTTGGGATCAGGATTTTGGGGTGGCCAGTCCAGAACGTCAATATTTTGACCCGAAAGCCAACACTTCACTAACCTTGAAGTGTGCTTTGGGTCATTGTCATGCTGAAAAATTTAATTGAATACGGTTCCATTAAATGAAAATTCGCTTAAGACATATGTTTACATCAATGCAATTGCGGTACTTTTATTGTGCAGTTTGTGGTTTATATAATTAAATAAATAAATAGTAATAATAAAAATAATTGAAATTCCCCGATAAAATGTCTCTCGAACACTGCCAGTGCCGACTCAGCCGAAGTTTTAATTGTGCACATTCCAAACGATCAAAAGTGTCGTAGCATCGTTGCAGTATAATACGAATATCGAGTAATACTGCAGCAAGCAACGGCCGAATATCGTCATGTATTTATAGTTTTTAGATATTTTTTCTTTTCATGATCTCATGATCTTTAACGTCTGACTTTTTGCATACAGTTCAGACGGCTAAAAACCCCGGTTTTATTTTTAATAACAATCTTACCTGAACTCACCATATATTTACATCTGATTTCGAAACATTGATCTTTTTACACATTTTTTTGTGATTCTATAAGCAGAGCGAAACTTAATATAGACGTAAACCCAAATGTTTATTTAATCTCATCCAATTTGCAAGATCTTCCAGAGGAAGAAATATTATAATACCTAAGCATTATAATGTCTGTGAATGGCAATTAATTTTAAATGCCACATGTCTCTGGAACTCCATTAGACTCCCCCCTACAATTAAACAACAACGCAATGTAATTTAGAACACTTTGTTTAACTTTTTCGAGAATATCTAATACCATCTACATATATATTTGGGCAATTCACATAACTTTGTATCGTGTATGTTGTATTGAATACATTTGTTTGTTTGTGAACGCTCAATGCTATGCTGTATTGTGTATTTCATGGCATTCAAACAATTTGATAGCCCGAAACCAACACAACTTTTTAGAAGCATATGAAAACATATACACATTTTTTCCATTCACACAATTTGATAGCACGAAACCAATACAACTTTTAAAAACATATGGAAAAAATGTATATAAGTGTATCGGATTCTTATATGAAAATTAGCAACAACAATCATACACTGTTGTATGTTCTTCCAACAATACAATGAATACAAGATACAACGGCTTGTGTGAATTGACCAATTATTTAATTTTTTGTTCAAACTTGAGACATTAAATAATTTACTTCCTGTGCTTTTTTTATAAATTTTTTTCTTTTTAATTTATAATTTAAATGTAATATCTTTTAAGTGTCCTTTTTATGTTTTTTCTTTCATAAGCTATTATAATCGTATTTTTTTACTTGAATTGTTGTCTTATTGTGAAAATATTATTTAAATATTCCTGTACACTAACTGTAAGATTTTTCTTATTGCGTAGAAAACCAAAACAATTGGTCAATTCACTCAAACCGTTGTATCGCTGTATTCATTGTATTGTTGGAAGAACATACAACAGTGTATGCTTATTGTTGATAATTTTCATATAAAAATCCGATACACTTATACACATTTTTTCCATTGGTGAATTCACACAAGCCGTTGTATCGTTGTATTCATTGTATTGTTGGAAGAACATACAACAGTGTATGATTGTTGTTGATAATTTTCATATAAAAATCCGATACACTTATACACAATTTTTCCATATGTTTTTAAAAGTTGTATTGGTTTCGTGCTATCAAATTATGTGAATGAAAAAAATGTGTATATATTTTCATATGCTGTGTTGGTTTCGGGCTATCAAATTGCTTGAATGCCACGAAATACACAATACAGCATAGCAATGAGCGTTCACAAACAAACAAATGTATTCAATACAACATACACGATACAAAGTTGTGTGAATTGCCCAAATAAATAAATGAAAACATAATAAATAAAATAAAATAAAAAAAATTAAAAAATATAGGTTACGTGACCTTTTCCAACTTTTACGAAATAAAATCGGTAAACTATGTACCTCGTACCAAAAACGTATGACAACAATCGCCTGATCAGTCCGAATAAGTCCCATGCGATTGAATAGTTAATACTGTTGGCGAGTAGAGGACAATTCTCATGCATCCACTCCTGTAGTAAGTACATACATACATCCATACATGTATAATTGGTCATTACAACCCTTCAGTCAGGATTATGACCTAGCTTCTCACACCAATTATGTTGTGTGTGTTAATTTTATACTTGAGTGGCGAGACCTACCTTTTAACGTCGACTTCGAACGACAGATTTTGAGAATCTTTTTCATGGCAGTTTTATTTACTGATCTGAAATCTGATGAGAGGAAGTCGCCGAAGAAATACTTTTTCATATTTCGTTTTGTTGTAGATGTCTGACCTGGGGTTTGAACCATGGCCTCCTGTCCAATACGCCAACACACTACCTACTAAACTGCGGCGACTACTCCTGTAGTAAGTATGTATGATCTGCATAATCGGGTACCCATACATAGAAAAAATTATTGCCCATGTATTTCCAAACAAATTTCGTTTCTAACATTAATTTTTCTTTTTACAAAGTTTCTTATAGTTTCTAAGAAGTTTTTTTTATTGGTTTCTGTGTGGATAAGAAATATACAGTCAACCCTCCTATAACGCGGTTGGAATGGAAACCGCGCTATAAGACACTCTGATTTAACCGTACAAACCAGGCTAATTCGTAACACGTTCTATGGAAACCGTTTACCGTGTTGTATGGAAACCGCGCTATAAGAAACTCGGAATTCTGACAAATCACATTTTTTTTTTGTAAAACCAGCACTCAGGGGATGGCCCCTACTCATGCAGTGCATTGTGCAAGTTTAGGAAAATAGGTTATAGGAAGGTGTAAAGAAGGAGTAGTGTTTATGGACATTTGATTTAAATTTACCAATATCGTAACTGACGGGAAAAATTTCCGCATTGTTCGCACCGCGTTATATGGAGACCAAGACAAGATAAATTATTTTTATTGAATTAAAGAGTTCATAAAAGAATTGATAAGAAAATGAAACAAAAACTAAAATAAAAGACAGTTTTCCAACAAAAATAAGAAAAACTTTTGTAAAATTATCTAATTTATCAACATTCATCCCCACTGTCAGATATGAGTTGCAGATACATTTTTAGAAAGGCTTGGTCACCAACAAAACGTATGTATTGTGAAAGAACTTTGAAATGACTAAAACGGATGTCTTAGACGGCTATGAAATAAGCTGGCATGTTTATATATAGACATGTTGTTTATAAGTATGTATATCTCGGCTGTGATTTTGCGTCGAAAATAAAACTGATACTAAAGCCTCTTACAATATCTATAGGGTGATTTTTTAAGAGCTATAGGAAAATTAAAAAAAAAACACAATTAAAATTCAGAAAAATGCATGAAATCTTTATTTGAATCGATAGTACGGTCCATATAATTTAATGTTTGAAGATTATTTCATGCAAATGTTGAACGCGACTGCGCTTTAAATAGTCCATCCGCTTAGTCCAATTTTGGCATACTCTTTCCAACATTTCGGCCGGTATCTCACGAATAAATGCTTCAATGTTGTCTTCCAATGCTTCAATTGAAGCGGGCTTGTCTGTATAGACATGAGCTTTAACATAGCCCCACAAAAAATAGTCTAAAGGCGATAAATCGCACGATCTAGGCGGCCAATTGACCGGTCCCGAACGTAAAATGAAATGTTCACCGAACTCGCCTCTCCATAAGTCCATTGTTACGCGTGCTGTGTGGCATGTGGCACCGTCTTGTTGAAACCACATGTCATGCAAGTCAAGCTCTTGCATTTTGGGGGAAAAAAAGTTGGATATCATCTCTCGGTAGCGCTCACCATTCACAGTTACGTTACGATTCGTAGCATCTTTGAAGAAGTACGGTCCAATGATGCCACCAGCCCAAAAACCGCACCAAACTGTGACTTTTTCTGGATGCATTTGTAGGTTTTGCAATGCTTCTGACTGACTGACTGATCTTCACTTCAAAATCGACAATTCTGCTTATTTACGTATCTATTGAGCCAAAAATGAGCTGACCATAAAATGGAAGAAGCGCTCGATGAACTTTCTTAACAGAGCACGCATTTTGATAATAAAATTCAATGATTTGCAAGCGTTGTTCATTTGTAAGACGATTCATGGTTAAATTATAGACCAAACTGAAGATGTTTGACAGTGAAACAAAACACGAAACGTGCGTGAGCTGTTTAAACCAGTGTTGCCAAAAAGTTAATAGCTAAAAAATCACCCGTTAGTTACGAGAGTCATTCATAGGCTGTGCGGAAGGAACTTATGGGATGTTGTTAAACGGAAACCGCGCTGTAAGAGCGCTGTCGCAATTTCATCTCCGCGTTATGTGGAAACCACGTTCTGAGGGTACCGCGTTATAGGAGGGTTGACTGTTCAAATTCATTTAAATAAGCTGAATTGCTTATTGCGGGTGTTACTCCTTTCTTATATGAATAAATAAATAAAATAAATATTCTTTGTATGTTTAAAGATAAATCAAAAGCAAAGAGTGACATACAGTAAACAGCGGCTGTTTCGTACAACTAGAATAGAAAACTAATTGGTAAACGAAATTTCTTACGAATAAATTAAAAGGTTACTGTACAAAACAACAAAATACACAATGAAATAAGGGTGGTTTTAATTAATTTTAAAATTTAATATATGGCTGGATTGTTTTCTAAGTAAAAGCATTAGAGAATATATTAAGTGTATTATATTCTCTGTGTGATGAATTACTATTCATAATTGCCGCGGTAAGCGCAATGCATCATATATTTACTTTTTTTTTTTGGAACGTGCAACTGTAAAAATTTTGTAAAATTTGGAATATGTTTAAATAATGAAAGTAAATTAATGTGATGTTTTTGTAAGGCAGACTATTTCAGTTGCTCAAAAACACTCAATTTTGTTTGTGTTTCCCATATAAACAGACAAGCAAGCCTTAGAAAAACATCACTTAAATTTCCGGGTGACCTAGTTGTCTAGGGGATAGTGTGAGGCTATTAGCATTAGGTTAGTGGGTTCGATTCCCACAAGAGACTCTGTTCTGTTGCACTCCACCGAGCATATGATCGAAGTTACTCAGCTCATATATAATTAAATATAATTGTGGTATTCACACGGTCGTCATAAAGTCATATTATCATAAAATAATAACACGAAAAATATGACTGCTGTGAGCAACCCTCAATAAACACATCACAAAAGGTTCTATTATTTTATGACTTTTTTGTTTGAAGCACAACAAGATGTACCCTCCTAAAAATGAACCTTGGACTTTTTTAAGATGACATTTAAAATATTTCGGCTCCAGCTTTGACCTCTCGTGAGCTGGACCATTTCGAAAAAGAGTCTATTTTTTCATATTTTGTCAATTTGAGAATCTGTTCCCTTACCAACATATACAATATGGGTGTCATAAGAAAGGTTTTTCTTATGCGCGTCCAACTGTATATACAATTTGTCCAAGGACGATCATCCATGTCCTTTTTTTTAATGATATTCTGTTAAAAAGAACGGTTTTTGAATTTTTTTCTTCGGGGTTGTTTGTAATAAAATAACCAAATTAACATATTTTAATCTTTAGTTGATTTAATTAAATACGGGTCTTAGCTTTTTTTGAAATTCGCCCTAGTTTGCGTTTTTTGAGTATAGTTTTGTAAATATAAACAAAAAAAATTAATACCTTTTTTAATTTGGGAAAAAATATGCCCACAAAAAGTCGTAGATCATTTCTTTTTTTCTTTCTTTAGTCCTATTTTCATCCAAACATCATCTAGAAACTAAATCCGCCATCATATTAGAGTTAATTTGGTTAGAAAAGAAGAAAAGAAAAAATTCAAAAACCGTTTTTTTACAGAATATATGTTGGTTAGGAAATAAATTCTCAAATTAACAAAACATACAAAAATAGACCCTTTTTCAAAATGGTCCAGCTCACAAGAGGTCAAAGCTAGAGCCGAAATATTTTAGATGTCATCTTAAAAAAGTCCAAGGTTCATTTTGAGGGGGGTACATCGAGCACGAATTTTGCTTCCATACAACTTGAGTCGCTCTAATGTACATACGTATAAGCATACGTTGTATGGAAGAGATACATATGTATAAGGTAAATAGGTACCACAAAAATATATGATAAAATTTCTTCTACAAAATTATTAATTCTGGAATGCTACTCTTTGCCACTTCTTATTTCCCTTAACGAATTGGTGATCACCGTCAATATTAACATTTCTATCCATGCTTGAACAACCGGTTCAATTGGATTGGGTACATTGTGAAATTCTAATAAATATAAACGCATTTTTCACATCGTTCCCGTGCAATCATGCCTCCAAAAACGGAAGAAAAGAGCATTACGAGCCTCAAAATCAGACTAGCAACGATCATTGAGACTGGAAAATCGTCGAGTACATGCCGCTGATACCCGTTTGCATGAATCACTTGAACAACGAGAAGTGAGATTAGAAACTGATCGAATGCATACTACTCAGGACCGTTCGTCTGAATCATCTGGATAACGGGGAAGAAGGCTGAAAAATATTCGAATAAGCACCGCTCGATCAAGACGAACACTGCCCGCTATTTTAAACCTTGCTGCAATCCATTATGATTGTAATTCAAAATGAATTGGATATTGGTGTATTGTCTTTCCTTCAAATTTATTTTAGTTGGTGGCGCAGCAACGCGCGCAGGTTACAATACAGTAAATAAATAAAAAATTAAATTTTCAACGTTTCATAACATTTAAGGCTAAATAACATGAAATTACTAGTATTTTTACTTCAGTACTTCCACCGAACTACATCCATACTAAACTATTATGTACTTCTTGAGGTAAAGACTTAAAACATCTCCTCCAAACACAGTACCCACAATACAACAACGTGTAAAAAAACCTGCACATTATATTTAATGGCGCCAATGATAAAGAATAAATTAACTGTTTATTTTTTAATCCTTTTACTTATGCCTGCTGCTTTTATATAATTAGTGAGCATACAGCTTATCTAAGGCTGCAATTGCAAAATTGTTGTGTTTGCTGTGCTGCGTCTATTGTGTTTATAGCATTAATATGATTATAACTCAGTTTTCCTTCAATCTCTCTATAACGTGTACGCTAACTAAATATGATTTTAAATGTAAAATATATTCTGAAAAAATTCTAAGAACCTACTGTTCTGCGTAATAATACACATTTAAGGCCATTTTAAAATTTAAAACATGATAACGCTGGTAAAATTATAATTCAGCCATTTTTAACTGCCATATCATATGTATGGCTTCTTAATCACAAATGAATAACATTAACTGACTGACCAATAAGAAACGTTGTCACATTTTAAATGAAACACATACTCGTATATTTACTTTCCTCATCAGAGAGGCCTTCTGGCACCAAAAATATTTTTCTTTGTTGATTTTCGTCATTTTTAAGATTTGAGTTTTCTTACCTTTTTGAATTAAGAAATAAGGGAAGGTATGTTAAAAAAGTAACATATTCAAATGGTTCGTGAGAAGAAGAATTTAATCATTTCATTGATATTTAATTTTTTTGTTTTTAAGCATTTTTTTTTTTTTTAATTTTAAGTTTTCAAATCTCTGTCCAAAAATATTTTAATTCAAATATTATAAAGACTATAAGTATATGGTAAAAATATGTTGGAATATCTGGAATTATTTCAACACACTACATTTGCAATTTTAATAGATATTTTTAAAATCTATAAGAAGATTGAAATCACTCCTAAAATGCATAGAGATGAAATGTCTTAAGTCAGGGGTTACCAAACATTTTTTGGTTGTGTATTAGTGAGTAAGAGAGAGAAAATAAGTTGAGAGCTTACAGTCATAGAAAATGTTAGTAATATACTCTATTTTGATTTTCATTTCATCAACATACATAGAGTTATACATCTTTGACTTAATAGTTAGGTAATGTGTCTACTAATAACCAACCTTTTAATTTTTCTAAAATATTAATTTATATCTATAATAAGTTGTTGTCTTTCCATATTATCTAAATTATTTACTTGACTATTAAAACAATAAAAATGTGTTTTAAGAACACATAAGACTTTGAATTAAAAAAAAAGGATTTTTTAACATAAAATGTTTTTTGAGTGTAATCCTAAAAAAAATATTATAGCATCCGCTGACATGTGTGCTTGACGCAGCCTGATCGACAACTAAACAAAAGAGCATAAGCAATATATGAATTCTCTCTGTCAATTGTGCTATGAAATGGTAATCCCTGTCTTAAATAGATTTTGTTATCAAATTACATACTGTCACAAAAGTTTACATACGATTAGCAAATTTCAGAAATTTTTAAACAATTTCAATTGACTACAATTCTCTAAGTAAAATAGAAAAAATATTAAATTAAATTAGCCAACAAGGCAAACATTTATAAAAAATTTCAAGGGAAAAGGAAACTGAAAGCATGCCACGTTTTGGTCCTCCTCGTACTTTATATGATCGAACAGTAAGAGAGAATTGATGGATTGATGATTTTTTAAAAAAATGTAAATAAAAACATGGTATCGATTTATTATTGAGAAGCTATGCAGTAATCCTGACTGAAGGGTTGTAATGGCCAATTATGTATGTATGTATCGATTTATTGTACTGTCTCCAACCTATGTAAAGTATTCCCGTAATGTCTCGTGCAAACTTCAGGATGCTATAAGACAATATATGTTATTTCTTTCTGTTATGTCTTTCTAAGATGCACTAACGTGTTCTTTGCATGGTAAAGCGCCTTTTCTAACCTCAGATTACTGCTTAATAGTCTGATGCATGTTGCTATTCATCTAGAAATGTGCCAAATCGTTGGTCATTGGATAAAACGATTAATGACAATTAATTTCACCGTTATGTCTGTCAAAGTTCGAAAGTGCCTGTTGACGACCTTATATTGACAATAACAACTCTTTCACATGAAAAAGCTTTTATGTAACAAACTTTAAAATTGGCTGTACTAATTTTTTGTTGGTTTGTGTCATCGGAATTCAAATTCGAATTCATACACACTGTTTGAATTATTTGCTTTTGTCGAATATACTTCAAACAAAATAAAAAAAATTGTATTAAGCAATGTAATAAATATTTGGGGCCATTATTACAACTTGCCGTTAAATTTGGGTTTAGTTAAAGGTACCTTTATCTAAAGGGAACTGTAAATTTACCTATAACTTATTTTCGTTATTACAACTTACGGATAAAACAATTTTCACTTTTTTAAAAATATGGCAGTGCCGTAGCAATGTCGATAAAACTGCTCAATTAAACAAGTTTTTGTTTTAAATGCAGTGGCAGCAAAGGCCTCTTTTTTCGTTACTGTGTTTCCTCATTTTGTTTAGATTTGAAGTTGCCATATTGAAAATAATATATAATATGGCAAGTTCTAAGATAAACTTAACTTTAAAAGTTAAAGGTAGAATGATCCTGCCTTTAGCTTAACGTCTACTTCTACCTTATTGTCCACTTATAATAATGAAAAACAATTTACTTGCCCGTTAAAATTATCCATTCCATTCTGATTTTCTTTATACTTTTAACTATTTACATATTAATATGTATATGAATGTAATTTTTTTACAACAATTCATAAATTTAACACTAAACCTACCATGACGGGAAAAATTATTAATTTAAGATTTTTTTTTTTTATCAGAATTTCTTGAATATAACATTATAACACTGTCATTTGCATTTACTCCTATCATGTTTTTTTTTACTGAGGAATGCATGTAATCTGCCCTAACCACTGCGAGAAGTTATTTGCCCTGAGCATAGGTTCTGTATCTGGATTTGCATTTTTGTGATATAAAACCATTGTTTTAGCCAATTTTGGCTTGGTATGATTCAGTATATTAAAGTATATTGTTTGTTTTCGAATAGCTGGATATTCCCTTACAGTAAAAATTTCTAGTGCTATTTTGTTAATAAAAATTCTTATTTGAATGTTTTGTTATATTCCTTATCCCCAAAATTTCGAAACATTCAAAATGTTTTAAATCATCAGAAATTTTAAATAATATATAGTAGAAAAAGAATCGAATAAGAATAGAAATACAAGAAGTGTCGGTAGATTTAGTGTTAATATAAATAAACTTACTTTCCACCTCCTTCGCCATTTTAGTTTGTATTTGCAAATACAAATATCAACAAGATTTGTTCGCATAAGTTGTAACGTTGTCACTGAACATACTTATGACAGTGTTGCATTTTAAATTTTACTCAATATTATAACAATTTGCGTATTTATTGCGCAATTATTAATTGAAACTTGAGCTCAATAATGGCCAAAATATCTAAAATGTTTCCTTTAAAATAGTAAAAAAAATTGGTAATTATCATTACAGATGAATGTCATATAAAAATTTTGTAACAAAACAAGGATAATATAATTTATAGAGGTTACTAGTCAGCAGTACTTCAATGTCAATCGGAGTTAGGTAAATTTTACTCATTGGTTGATAATTCCGGTTCCAGTTTATATACTTCACACATAATGTTTTCCTACCTTAGCTAAATATTTGGACGTCAGGTCACATAAATGACTCATCTACTTATCTACTGACAGCAGTCCTTGAAATTTAATTTTAACATGTTGTATCTTATTAAAAATATGGCCATTACTTGGCTGCGTAAAGTTCCCACACGTGTCATAGATATTAATTTCATATATTTTATGCATCTCCTAAGATATCAGGTTATTAGCATATATAGTCGTGTTAACATTTATTCATGTTTAACTGGTAGCAAATAATACTTTTTAAAGTAATGGTCAATAACCATGTACAATTATTTATTCATATTTTATCAAATAAAACTTATTAACTCATAAAATTAAAACTTAATTTTCTGTTCTGAATTTAAATTGTGCGCAGAATATACAACAAAAAAAAATTATTTTCTTGGTTAATTTGTCTGGAACTCGCATCGCAATAACTAAGATTTTGAATCAGCTCGTGTTCATACGTTTTCGCCACAGTATCGTAGTGTTATCATCTAGGAGCATCCAAACTTCATTTGGGTTTCCTCCGTTAGGAAACTAGTAACTAGGGACTCACCACAAATGGGTAATATCACCACTACTGTGAAACTTAGTTATTAATCAAAGCCTGATGGAAAAGAAGAGCGTAGGCTTAAAAAGCATATGTTGACGACGTGATGATACTGGTCATGGGAAAGTTTCTTCAAACGATCAAACATCTTATGGAGTCGGCACTGGCAAAGGTCACAGGTGGGCGGAGAAGAACGGCTTAAGTGTGAACCCAGGTAAAACGGAATTTGTCTTGTTCACTCCTAACTACTAGGTCCCGAGCTTCACCATTCCGAAAACCATTCTGAGACTCTCAAAGGAGACACAGTACTTTGGTATCGTTCTGGACTCCAAAATGTCCTGGAAGAGGAAGACGGAGAAAAGGTTGAAAAAGGCGATGAATGCCTTATACGTTTGTAAAAGGACATTTAGGAGTAGATGAGGACTTGCAGCCTAGCATCATCCCCTGAATGTATACAGCGGTTGTACGGCCTGTACTCTCCTACGGGACATTAGTACGGTGGGGGTTATATGAAAGAGAACCTATCTCGCTACACTGAACAAGGTACAGAGGTTGACATGCTTGGGCATCGCATCTGCTCTGAAGTCCACACGGCTTAGACTGGCCTCGGGGTCATCTTATCTCTGCAACCATTGGACATCTTTCTCCAAAACGTGGCTGCTAGAACTGCACTGAGGCTTAAATTCTCAGATATGTTTAGTATATGTACGGTGGACCACACTTCAATGCTGCATAAAGCAGAACCGAGTCACTCAGTCTTCAGATGTGACTACATGGTACCACAGACTGTTTTCGGATGAATTTACAAAACTCACACTCCCACACCGAAAGAATTGAAGCTGACATCGGTGACGGTGATATACCGATCTTCACTAATGCCGGTGCCTTAAAAATGGAATGTAGAACTGGTTCGGGTATGTTGCAACAAGCTGACACTGAACATCATACAGATTACCTAAGCAAGTAACATCACTTCTTCTTCATCATCTTTGTTTAGCGGTTGTTTCGAAAGTGCGTAGCAGAAAAATAATAAAAAATAGTAGAAAAAGATCAAAATTATACAGCAACAGAATGGAAAAAATGAGCATTATGAGATATTATTACAGGAATACAAAGAAAAATATACAAATGCCGAAAGAAGAGATGTGGCGCAAGAAATAAACTCTCTGTATATAGGAAAGAATTAAAAAGGTTTAGCAGACTAGAAAAAAGTGGCGCCGGAGCAGATGAACAAACGGAAAATTGGTTCCTAATTAATTTAGCTGTGGTTGTACAATTTCGGCAGTCTGTGCTTTGCAAATCTTCTGTAATATTAAGTTCTCACTATCAACTGCGCCTACATAAATGTATTCATTGGACTTCTTTCTTCTTAAGAGATTGTGTAAATGGCAACAAATTAATACAATCGTTTGAACTTTTTCGGGAGAAAGCTCAATTGCTTCTTGTAAGACTTTAAATCCAGTAACCAATATGCCAAAGGCATTTTCAACAATTCGTCGGGCACGGCTTAAGCGATAATTGAAAAGACGTTGTTTTCTCGGTGAGTCCTATTTAGAAGTACGGTTTCATTAAATTCCTAATCCAGCAAAACCAAAAAGGTTTTCCTTATCAATTGATGGCAATGGGCATGGTTTTGACAAATTTAATTCATCTTTAGATAATGCCCTTCTGAATCTTGTATTGCATAACACACCACCATTAGACACACTTCCCTTTGTGCCAACATTGACCATAATGAATTCATAGTTTGCATCCACTATTGCCATTAGAACAATGCTAAAGAATTTTTTATAATTATAGTAGAGCGACCCAGAGTTCGGTGGCTTTTTTTATTATAATGTGATTTCCATTGATAGCACCTGAACAATTAAGAAAATTCCAACGGCGACGAAATTCTGTGGTGTTTTTTCATTCATTTTCGTTTATAGGAAGCTGTAAATAGATAGACAATATATGCGACATGTATTAGCTTTTTTTTTCATGTAGTTATAATTTGCTTTTTTTTCAGAATTACCAAGAGCCCAGGAAACGTAAAAAATCTGCTGCTGCTGACGAGCTGATAAGTTTGGCAGCAAAACTCCTCCAACTGCCGCCAGACGAATATGACCAAGTTTCTGGAAGTTGGGTGTGTAAATTGAGGAAAAGGAATTCCACTCAAAGAATACACATATGCGGAAAAATGCATTGATGAAAATGGACAAATGGGAACTTTGAATAGGAACTGTATGCAGCTTACCATTTTATGTTTCACTCCAAACAGCGAGTATAGCTCAACGCCATCGACAATAACCCACCCAAATACCACTGCCACTAACGACCCCACAAATAAATCATTTAGAGCCAGAAAGTACAATAACAGAATGTTTCTCGTCTTTTCAGTAGTTAGAAATTCCTCAGTTTTTATATAAATAATAGAAAATAGTTTATTTTAATTTTTTTATTTATATAAGACTGAATTTTGTGATATTTTTAATTTATTTTTAAGATATTTTTTATTTAGTTTAGTTAGGGAGGGATGGAATGCATGCATTCTAGCACCCGCTAGATGTTAAATAATGCATACAAGGCAGTCCAATCCCCTGGATGTTAAATTTGGGTTCAATATACCAAAAGTGTTTCAGTCATATAACAAACATGTGGGAGGAGTAGATGAGCTGGACCAGTCTATTGCACTCTACAGAATTGCCATTCGTGGTAAGAAATGGTGGTGGGCATTGTTTACCTATATAATAGATATGGCCATTGCAAACGCTTGGCGGTTATATGTAATGAGTCATAGCGATAGCAGGGATCAACTTTTATTCCGACGTTAAATTGCAAGGTACTATTTACGTCAAAACGCCCAAACTAAAGCTCGACTTTCATCATCATTGGTCCTAGGGTTACCCCAAGATGGTGTAGGCCACTATCCCAAAAAGTTGGAAAAGCAATTAAGATGTGCAAGAAATGTTTAAAAACATTATGCATTGAAAAACAATGTTTTGAAATTTTTCACCTATAACCCGCCGCTGTACTCAGTTGAGTACACCCTCCCTACTCCAACCCTTTATTATTTTTTTAAATTTGTTCATACTTTTATATTAATTTTGTATACAATGAATTAAAAAATAAACTTTTTGTGTTAATTATCGCTTCTGGATTTATTTTGGCGGTTAATGGGTTAAGCACTGATGCAGCAGCCTTGAGAGTATTCGAGCGAAAATTCCTACGTAAGATCTTCGGTCCAGTGCGAGTTGGCGATGATTTCCGCATCCGATCCAATAGCGAGCTGTATGAGCTCCTTAACGACATAGGTGTTGTGCAGCGTATTAATATCCAGCGGCTGCGCCATGTCGTTCGAACGGAGGAGGATGCTCCGGGAAGACGGGTATTTGATGCGGGGATCTGCGAAAGTTGGCGAAGAGGACGACCTTGTATGCGTTGGAAGGACCAAATCGAGAAAGACCTGTCATCGATTGGTGTGACCAACTGGCGTAGGCACCTGAAAGGATGTGTTGCTGCAGGCCGAAATACGTTAATCAGGTTGTTAATGGCCAATTAAGTAAGTAAGTTGTATTTAGTTTTTATAAATTATTTTATTTTATTTCTATGAACTTTATTTAACAAAAATTATTTTAATTATAAGCCGAAAAAATTAAGTCCATTAATAATTTGTTTTAATTACTTTTATATTATACTTTAATATCTTGTTTATTTCTCCACAAGTTTCCATAACAATGGGACCAATTGCTAGTTCCGAAATAGCGCTAACAAATTTTAAATCAGAAAAGGAATTGCCCGTAGCAAGAAAACGCAATGTTATAGATAGACGTTGATTCGGAGAGATGGCGTCATGCATGTAAGTATCTTGTTTTTGAATTTTCGGGGCAACCAAATTTAAAAGTTCCTCATATTTGTCTTCACCCATCCGTAAAAAGTTTCGAAAATCATTTGGAAAACTCAATTTGACATCATTGAGAAGATTTTCGAGCGTAAATTCATGGCTTTTCTTCAACCACTCTTTCATCCAAAGACGCTTCGCAGCAGGCAATAGCTGTGAAACAATCATCTGTCATATTAAAAGAAAAAAACTCGACACTAAAAACAAAAACCTGACAGTCAGGTCGCTATCCGGACACAAGGCTCCTATAAATTAAAATCGAAGATTATATGGGACTGTCTGGAGAAGCCAATTGGGAATATTCTTTGCTGGGTCCCAGCTTATGTGAGAATTCGAAGAAGCTTTGCGTCACTGATGGGATCAGAACTCTTCTGTAAAGTGGGCATAATTATTTGAAAGATATATTTAAACAGAATAAAAATAAAGAGAGACAAAAATATTTTCAAACTTTTATTGGAAAATTACAAGAAGAAAATATTTGAGTCATGCCTCAGACTATTCAAAATAACTTGAAGTTAGTAATTGGTCTTTTAACAAGGCAATATAAATTCAAAAGTTTGCTTGTTCAGAATGGAGCTCGTCTTGAACCCATCATGTAAATTATGTAATGCTGAGAACGTATCATCAGATCTCATTACAGGAACCTGAGAAGCATTGATGAATCCATATCAGTATCAGTATCAGATGAATCCATATCAGTACTTGTTAACACTGAACAGCATCCTGAAGTTGTTCAGGGCAATAGGCTTGGAGGAGACATTATAGGCATACTCTATTAAATGTATTAACAGCGTAATAGGCAACAATAATAATAAAGTAGTAACAGTAACCCACTAAAGGCACCGATAGCTGCATTGTGTTGTATGAAGAAAGAAAATAAAATAATTCACCTTGCCCTAACCGAATCGATTGTTATTCATTGAACCCATGGGTTTACCTTAACGTTTTTATACATTTCTTGTTAATTTTCTTTTGTGTTCTTGTATTTAATATCCAATGCAGTTATGAATATGTTATATTCGGGCCGTTTCCTTTCCTTATAAACATGATTATCTTTCTCGGACCATTGAAATGAGTTAAGCGGTTTCGTCACTCGACGAATTTGATCTTCTTGTCGTCATTTCAAACACTTGTTTTCATTTGATCTTTTGTTTAGGCCAGTGTTAAAAAAATTCACTACCTTTGTACTTTTTTTAGTACTTTTTCATTTCAAAAATACCGCAGTACTTTTTTATTAAAGGGTCCGCTATCTAACGTTTTTTTTCAACTAGTGCTTATTTCGTGAATGGTAACACTTAGCTCATGTCTGATTTGACAGATAATTAGTTTTAACCTTCCGCTGAACGAATATTGACCATCCAATGCGTTTTCGCTTCGCTAAGTGGGCCTGCGATCGACTTACAGAAGATGCCGATTTTGGCAAAAAAAATCAATTCAGATGAAGCTCATTTTGATCTTGGCGGGTATGTAAACAAGCAAAATTGTCGCATTTGGGGCACAGAAAACCCGCACGCATACATTGAAAAGCCGACGCACCCAAAACCAGCACTGTTTGGAGCGGATTTTGGTCCAGAGGCATAATTGGGCCATTTTCCTTCGAAAATGAGCAAGGAGTGGCCGTTACAGTCAATGGCGATCGTTATCGGGCTATGTTAAACGAATTCAAGAGGAGGATATTGGCAACATTTGGTTTCAACAGGACGGCGCCACGTGCCACACAGCCGAAGATACACTCGAAGATTTTTTGAAGATCGCATTATTAGCCGCAGAGCTGATGTCGTTTGGCCACCTCGGAGCTGCGATTTGACACCGTTGGACTATTATTAGTGGGGTGCCTTCAAAGATAAGTATTACGCCGACAAGCCAGAGACAATTGACGCTTTAAAGGACAATATTCGTGAAGCCATTGGTGAAATACTTAAAAATTGGACCGATCGTGTAGGCTACTGCATGGCCAGCCGAGGCAGCTTTGAATGAAATTATTTTCCATTATTAACCGGAAGAATTGTACTTTCAAATAAAAAAAGAAATTTGAGAAAATATTCAGTAGTTTTTTTTAAAGCATTTTGGCGGACCCTTTATTACATTATTGCGCTTTTCAACGCAATGCTAAAGTTAGAATTAGGCTTTAGCCCCGGTTAGCCAAACGTCCACGGAATGTACGATCGTTTTTAGAATACGAAAAGCAATGCAAACGCTTGCCGAAGCGTAATGTAATTTCAGTAAAAACGAACATATGTTACATTACGTTCCATCGACGTTTGACTAAACGAGGCTTTTACGTTTTGTTACGTTCCAAATCAGCTGTTTTTGCCCTGTAAGTGTATTAAATATAAATAAGTAAATAGTATAGTAGATATGTGCTGGCTTACTAGACGCGAGCCCTTGATACAAACCCCATGGCAGGCATCACTATCAAAATTGCCACGATAAATTTTCTCAAAAATCTGTCGTTCAGAGTCGACATTAAACAGTGGGTTCCGTCCCTCTTGTTAGGTCATAATCCTAATTGAATGCTTGTGGTGACTAATTACGTATATCTGTATTTTATTTACAAAAGTACCTTTTAATTCAAAAAAGTACTCTTTCAGTAGCATTTAAAAATTTCAATTTTGCAACACTGGTTTAGACTGCCACATGTTAAAATCTACATGCGTGTATTTATGCATGTACATATATTTATTCTGCAATGTGTGTTTGCTTTTTGTACTCGAACGATTACTTTATATTTGCAGTCTAGCAAATAAACAAACACAACAAATAAAAAAATTCATTTATCAAATTATTTGTGAACTATATATGTATCAGTAAAAGTGAATATTTAAATCATAAAGTAATTTATGTATGTATATTCAGAAATTGTTTTTTTTTTGTACTTTGGTATTAAAAAAAGCTTTAGAAGCTTTTAAATAGGTTTGTGTCTTGAGTATTTAAATAAAATCGTACCGTTATTTCAATTCATATTTAGGTTAGACAAAAAATAAATAAGTTAGCAGACGACTAACCCTAACCTCAAACTCATCTAACACCACTAGGACAAAAAATAAATGCTATTACTTCTGTAGATGCGTTGTTGTAAAGCTTCTTTTATGTACAAAATTTGCTAGAGGAATGATAACCCTACAAGAAATGAATGACCGAAACTAACACATACAAGATTCACTTACTAATACATACATAACTTTTTATAGTGCTTTTCAGCTGTAGAGTTGCATATCATTAGTGACGGTAAAATGACCGGTCTTAGGATACATCATTAGTGACGGTAAATTAACCGGCCTTTTGATTATTAGACTTGATGGCGTCGAATATATTTTTAAGAATATCTTTCAAAAGAAAAAATTTCACTTGTGACAAATTTTAAAATGAAAGCTGTAAAAGTGTTCAAAATTTTTTAAACTTTGAAAAAAATTAACAAAAAAAGAGACAACATTAAGATAAGATAAATTTAGAAAAAATTGTAGGATAAAAAATATAATGGAACAAGAAATTGAAGTGCAGTATAAAAGGCAGTTCGGAAATGTAAATCTCTTTTCTGAGTGATTCATTTGACCAGTATTTAATAAATCTTTTTACTAGTTCGTTGTAAAATTAAAGCTGATGATACGTTCAAGAACTGTGAAGGATAGAGTGAAGGAGGAGTGTATCAACCAAAGTGGCAAAAGTTGAAAAAAAACGACGCCAAATGAATTCGGTTGTGAGCCATCTCTTGACGAAGTCGACTGTTTTAAATATTTATATGAAATTTTTATTCAGATATCAAAATGTTAACTGTTAACAGTATTTAATTATTTATTAAAATTTTATTTAATGAAAATAAATTGCTTATAAAAAAATTAAGTTTTTATGTAAAAACTTTGAATCAATTTGGTAGTCAACTGTGATCCAAATACATGTCAATCGTGACCGGTATATGCATCAAGTGTGACTAGTCAACTGTAACCAATTTCCTATTCAGTACAGTTTACATTAAGGATCTCTATCGGGTTCCGTGATTAACTCCAGGATCGTTAGGGAATGTCGCCGCTGTCTCGACCTTCTCTCGGGGCGCTTCACCAGTATCTCTCTGGTGTGGGTCCCCGGCCACAGTGGAATTCCGGGAAACTGTAGGGCAGACGAGCTCGCCAGAGCTGGTGCGCTCCATCCGGAATCCTCTTCTGTTGAATTGATTATGCCACTTGCCTCGGTCAAGTTGACCTTTGCGCGGAGGTTCTTTCGGGACGCCAACCTATCTAGTCCTGCTCCACCGCTAGACTCACCTGGCCCACGATGGATAGAAGGCGTACCAACCGATTACTTGGTCTTGGTCGTGATGTCATCTCGACTACAGTGGCCGTGCTTACAGGCCATTGCGTCATGGGTAGACACGCGGAAAGAATGAGGCTCCCTTTCAAAGACTTTTGCCGTGGATGCAGGTCCACTGAGGAAGAGGAGACTGTTGTTCACTTTCTCTGCCAGTTCCCGTCTCTTGCTAGGTGTAGATATAGGTTATTTGGCTCCCCATTCCTTGTTAGCTTAACGGAGCTATCATCTATTGATATCAAGGATATAGCTTCGTTCATCAAACTTTCTGGCTGGTTTTCCAGTGCGGGGTAGTCGTGCTTTTGTTGTGCAGCCCTTGCGCTGACCAACTTCTTCCTTTTCCCTGATTTTGGTGGAACTTGATTAGTACAGGGACTGCGTTCACCCGTGGCATCACAACGGGCCGCTATGCGTGCTCAAGTGAGCTTTGTGATATCAGAGCTACCACTCCGACCTAACCTAACCTAAAGTTTACATTAACTGTGATTTAAGAACAGCAGTAGAATGAACAGGTTAGGTATATATTTCATAGTCGAAAGAATTCATCGTTAGAAAGAAAAACAAAATCACACGTACATGAATGCTTACATCAAGTTTTTCACATTGCCCTTAATAATTTGATGGGAACGAGTGATGTATAGGGTGTTTTTTATTGAGGTATAGAACTTTAAGTTGCAATAAAACAACGATGGATTATTCGATTGACATGAATTTTATTTATCCGAAAGATAATCTTGTGGCATTACATTTTAAATATGATTTCTGGCATATGACCACCACGGCTGGCGCGGATGTAGTCCAATCTGGACGTCCAATTTTCGATGACTTTTTCCAACATTTGTGGCCGTTTATCGGCAATAACACTGCGAATGTTGTCTTCCAAATGGTCAAGCGTTTGTGGCTTTACCGCCTAGACCAATGACTTTACATAGCCCCACAGAAAGTAGTTTAGCGGTGTTAAATCACATGATCTTGTAGGCCAATTCACAGGTCCAAAACGTGAAATTAGGCGGTCACCAAACGTGTCTTTCAATAAATCGAAATAAAATGGCACTATTTGCAAGCGTTGTTCAGGCGTGAGTCTATTCATGATGAATTGCCAAACCAAACTGAGAATAAATCACTTGACAGCTGTTAAATCGGTCGCCATATTGAAAAGTAATGCCAACTTATAGTTCTATACCTCTATAAAAAACACCCTATATTTACACATCACAAATGACAGTCATTTGACCGTCATTGTTCTGCTAGGGAATCGAATGAAACTGAAATCATTAGCAAAATATTTTAAAATAATGATACACATTTAAAATGATAATGTAAGTATATTTATCACATTAATTACGAGTATTAGAATTTTTTTATTTGGTAATATTTCATTTAGACTATATATATGTATGTATAGCTTACGACCAATTTACATAGTAATATATTATTATTTTTTTTCGATATTCCATAAAAATCTATTGTATAAATAATATTACTATATAAAGCTTCCAAAAGTTTATAAATAAAATTTAATTGCAAAATTTAACAACATTGCATTCTGTATTCTATATACTGTATGGATAAGTATTTATTGTTTCAGTAAATATTTAATAATATATGTATATGTATGTATAATGAGATCGATGTTTCTAGCTGCATTTAATTTGCGGTATAAACACACTATTAAAGCAACATTACACTATTTGAGCACTTGTAATGCGAAAATAACAAACAATCAAGAAATTACAGAAAACAATTTTTATTTGTATCTTAAAATATTATTGAAACCAAAAACGAATTTGTCAAAACTATTTGTTAAAACTATTTCTTTTTAATGTCGAAAATGAGAATTATTTTTCAAAAAACCTTACAAGTGTTTTAGAATTAAATTATATAGATTCCTCCCACGGGAGGAAGATTTATCCAATGCAGCTATAAGTGAAAAGCAGACAGCTTCAAATGACACAGTCACTGTAATGTATATAGTAATCAAAAACAAATGATAACTAACAAGGTATTTAATTTCCTTTGTTTTGCTATAATTTTGATTTATTCAAATCTGGGGACTAATTCTAGCATTCGTATACGAACGAATTTTTACTCGAACGTGCGAGTTTTTTTAGTTTTGGGATTCTCTTATTCGTTATCGAGTAAAGTCTATCGAAATTTCTAATGATGGCATTCGATAACGTATGAGCATTCGAAAGCATGCTTGCGAGTTTTTACTCATAGGCACTAAAGCTTTCGAATTAACGTTTTTCTGCTGTAAAGGATAATATAGAAAAATGTAAGTACCAAATTTATAATAATTTATGAATAAAAATTAATTCCAGTATTTGTAGGTCATAACTTTCAAAAATTAATTACAGCCAGAAGAAAATTCTTGGAAATTTCATGGTTAGGTTAGGTTAGAGGACGTGTACTTGTCAACTGTGACAAGTACAGTACCCGGGGGTAGAATTTTCCCATTGTACAACGTCCTAGCTTCTCACACCACTCGTGTTGTGTGCGTTAATTTTATACATGAGTAGCGGGACCTACAGTTTAAAGTCGACTCCGAACGACAGATTTTGGAGAAGCTTTTCCTGGCAATTTTTACTCTCAGAGTTTTTGCCAGAAATCTGCTGAGAGGAAGTGCCCGAAGAAATATTTTCGTTTTGATGTCTGACCTGTGATTTGAACACGGTCCTTTCGTCTAATAAGCCAACACACTACCTACTAGACCACAGTGACTTAATTTCATGGTTAAGCATTCAGAATTGGCAAAGAGTATTTTACCCAATACTCCTCAGGGAAAGACAAGAGCTAATCAGCTAAGCTCAATGCTTCCGGCCCACCAATCAAAGATGCAAAATTGTGGCGCAAGGTGGTTTAACAAACTCTTGTTTTAATTTACATAATAAATGTATAAATATATGTATGTCTTCAAGTATACGCTTTCTTTTTCCTTAGGATCAGAAGAAGACGAGTAAAACCAAAATATACTATCCATTATATGAAATATTACAACTTTATTAAAATTTTCTTTCTTGGATTAATTAAATTTCTTTTATTTTTGTAAGAAAACATATGTTTTTTGTTTACAATTTGTGCATTTTAGTCAGTGCTCTAAAACGGAATAATTAACTCGTTTCACAACACCTAAGCAATAAATCGATTCGTTTCGTATCGAGTAACATCATCAGAAAATTTCTCGCTATCGAAATTATTTTCTATTCGAACGCAATTTCGATCACGAATGCGAGAATTAGACCCCTGTTAAGCAGTTTCCGAAATATTGTGGAAATTGTCTCCGCCTGCTTAGTGTACGGAGACAGTGTATATGTGTATCAGAGATCAGCAATGAGTATTCAATAAGATGAGTAGATTCGAATCATAGTCATAATTTCTGGTACTTATAAGAATTCATACTTATTTTAATATCATACTCATACTACTCATATTAAAAGTTTAAAGTACTCATCGTACTCATACTTAACAATATGCATGATGTTGTTGATTTCGACTCTACTTTACTTAACATTTACAAGAATCACAAAATAAGTATGATTCGCGTACGAACTGTACAATAAATACTCACTAGAGTTTGTGTTTGCTTTGCCTGCTGTCTTTGTCTCTTTTTTCTTCATTTTTGTTGTAAATGCAACAACAACTAAGACTGTAAATTTTGATGAATGCTTTTGATGAATGAGTATTATAAGTATTTTTCTAAATTTATGAACCCAAGTGAGAGGGCGTATGAATCAAACATATTTCGAATGTTACGAGTTCGATATCAACGTGGAACTCATACTCATTGCAACCTGTACTTATAAATCAATGATGTAGTGAGTACGATACTGTTGACTCACTCATACTCAAAATATTATGAGTAGCAAAAACACGATTCATTGCTGATCTCTTATGTGTATATAATAATAAGTTCTAAAATATTAATTTTGATCTTCGACTTCGAAAAATAGGAACATAAATGTTTAGAAATGATTCCTTTGAATTCTCTGCCACTTTATATTTCCATTTTAATTACAGCTGCTCTTGACTACTGACCAACTCAACATCAACGAACTTTATAGGCAATTCATGTAGCTTTACTTTTTGAGATTTGGTAGAACGCGACATCAATGTACTTCTCTATTATCCCACCAATCAGATACAACTACGCCTAAAACAAAACATAGAATATAATCATAAGATTAGAGGACAAATTTTGTTGCTGCTTTAAAGAAATTAAAAGGAATAAAAACAAAATAGTCGCCATAGTCTAGTGGGTAGTGTGTTCGCTTATTAGACGTAAAGCCCGGGTCCGAGCTACAGGCCAGACATCAAAACGAAAAAAAATGTTCGGCCTCTCATAAATCTGCCTTAAAAAAGTTTTTCAAAAATCTGTCGTTCGGAGTCGACGTCAAATTGTAGGTCCCGCCAAATTAATAAAATTAAGACACACAACATGAGTGGTGTGAGAAGCCAGGCCGTAGTCCTGACTGAAGGGTTGTAATGGCCAATTATGTATAGGTGGTATTAGTAGTTAGAAAAATATACTCAAGAGCATTAATACTTTATGAAATGGAACATAAATCGACAGTGTAATTATGGTGCTCTGCAACACACGAGCAAAAGTGGATACATAATACATATTAAAAAGATTTCAACTTTATATTTGTATATTATTTATTAAAATAAAAAATAATCCATATGTTATAAATTATTTACTTTTAAATATAAAAAACCCCTTAAATGTTATTTAACAACATTTATCAAGTTCTGCTCGTTTCTCGTTTTCTGTTTAACCGCTGAAAGTAGGAACATTCTTCGGAATGCGCGTCGTCTAAAGTTCTGACTTTATTTTTTTGTAACAATTGCTTACTTAGCCGTGCGTCAATACTATTTAGAGATGTTGGACGATTTCTTGACTGTTTAAAAATTATAGTTATCGGCCGTAATCTGGGAATTAATACGCCGCACGTCTCTACTTGTCGATAACATACATACATATACTTTGGTTTTCCCTCATTTACTGCCAGACCCATCTTAGTAGACTTCCGTTGAAAAGCACTAAAGGCAGCAGCCTTGAGAGTATTCGAGAGAAAAGTCCTAAGTAAGATCTTCGGTCCAGTGCGAGTTGGAGATGATTTCCGCATCCGATACAACAGTGAGCTGTATGAACTCCTCAACGACGTAGACGTTCTGCAGCGGCTGCGCTGGCTCGGCCATGTTGTTCAAATGGGGGAAGATGCTCAGACGAGACAGATATTTGAAGCGGGAATCTGTGGAAGTCGGCGAAGAGGACGACCTTGTATGCGTTGGAAGGACCAAATCTAGGAAGCCCTGTCATCGATTGGTATGACCAACTGGCGTATGCGGGCAAGAAGCAGAGGCGCTGGGAAGGATGTGTTGCCGCAGGCCGAAATCCGTTAATCGGGTTGTTAATGGCCAATTAAGTAAGTAAGTGGACGACCTCCAAGATTTTTGGATTGCTTAGCATTTCTTTATGGTTGAAAGTACTGTCCGACGGTTAAGACCAACTTTTTCAAAAATTTTATTTTAAGAATAACGTTTTTCAGCTAGGGCCATAAATGAAGTTTTTGCACAAATTGAAGGAAAAAGTTTCACAATCAATTTAAAAATATTTTCTTCACTACTAGAGGTTGAATACCAAAAAGAATTAACAGAACAAATTTGATTTCTCCGGTTTTTTAAAACCATTTGCGAATAATATTGTTACGAAAATGGAAATATCGTTTAACATTAACATGATTAACAAAAGCTAAACTAACAAATACAACGAACTTATTACAAGTAAACCAACAACATCGGTATGAAAGAAACGGGGATAGACAAGTAAGCGAGAACGGAACAACAAGCAATGTGAACAAAATACATAATCAACAAGGAAGTCGCAAGAGATTTCTCGAGAAGGCGAAAACACGAACATTCTAAACATAAAGAAGAATAGCGAACTAAACAAATTGTTGTTGTATCATCAAGTTGTAACTGTGCCACACAAAAGTTGTGCGAACAATAAAGAGTTTAATTGAAACAAAACACCAGTTTATTTTTATTTTGTTTGCAATCAACGAACTCATATTTTAAACGTAAAAACGTAACAATATTTTGCTTTGTTGTCTTACAGTTTAAATATTTAAAATATTTTGTAAATATTACGTATCCACTTATGCTCGCCACTGCATATACTGGTTCATTCGTTCATATACGTACTTGCCGTAATACATGGTGAAAGTAAGTAGTAGAAGAATTCCAAATTCGATTTTTTTCCTTTGCCGATATAATTTTCTAAAGTGATTTAGACGAAAGATGTTAGAATGTTATTCCTTTATTGTATTTATAATATAAAATTGTGACTATAAATCGGCATGATGCATGCATAACGTAAATGAAAATTTTACTTTGAATAAGCCATAATTAAATTTATATCCGTTTCCTAAAAACCTATTTGTTATCGTTTTAAAACTGCCGTATTTTTTTAAATATCTTGTACGAGATCTTATTTTTTATATTTTATACGCACATACATACATATGTACATATGCAGTTGTGGCCAAAGCAAAATCTTTGACAAATTCTTTCACTATGCATTTTTGTTGACGAATTTTTTTGTGAATATCATGGTCAAGATATTTAATCGAATGTCCATAACAGAGATCAGCAATGAGTATTCAAAAAGATGAGTAGATTCGAATCATTTTCATAGTTTTTGATACTTATACGCATTCATACTTATTTTAATATCATACTCATACTACTCATATTCAAAGTTTGAAGTTCTCATTGTACTCATACTTAACAATACACATGATGTTAACTTCGACTCTACTCAAAATAAAGGGTGTTTTTTATAGAGGTATAGAACTTTAAGTTGCAATAAAACAACGTTGGATTATTGGATTGACATGAATTTTATTTATCCGAAAGATAATCTTGCGGCATTACATTTTAAATATGATTTCTGGCATATGACCGCCACGGCTGGCGCGGATGTAGTCCAACCTGGACGTCCAATTTTCGATGACTTTTTCCAACATTTGTGGCCGTTTATCGGCAATAACACGGCGAATGTTGTCTTCCAAATGGTCAAGCGTTTGTGGCTTTACCGCAAAGACCAATGACTTTACATAGCCCCACAGAAAGTAGTCTAGCGGTGTTAAATCACAAGATCTTGTAGGCCAATTCACAGGTCCAAAACGTGAAATTAGGTGGTCACCTAACGTGTCCGAGCTGTGCGCCGTGGTGTTGAAACCACATCTCCTGGACATCACGGTTATTCAATTTAGGAATGAAAAAGTTAGTAATCATGGCTCTATACCGATCACCATTGACTGTAACGTTCTGGCCACCATCGTTTTTGAAAAAGTACGGACCAATGATTCCACCAGCCCATAAAGCGCACCAAACAGTCAGTTTTTCTGGATGTAACGGTGTTTCCACATACACTTGAGGATTACCTTCACTCCAAATGCGGCTGTTTTGTTTGTTAACGTAGCCATTCAACCAGAAGTGCGCTTCATCGCTAAACAAAATTCGCTTATGAAAATCGGTAACAACGGTAATCTCGTTTTGGGCCCATTCGACGAATCTACGCCTTACTTGATGATCGTTTGGCTTCAATTCTTGCACGAGTTGGATTTTGTAAGCACGCAAACCAAGATCCTTCCGCAAAATCTTCCATAAAGTGGATGGACACAGATCCAATTCCTGCGCTCGATGGCGGATGGACTCATTCGGGTCTTCCTCAATGCTACGCTCTACAGCAGCAATAGCTTCTTCTGTACGCAGCGTCTCTGGGGATGCGAGTTATCAATAAGAGTAAACGTGGTGCGAAAACGTTCCATGGTTAATCGAATTAACTGCTCTGATTGACAATTTTGCCGACGTTAAAATGGACGTCGTGCGCGATACGTTTTCCGCACAGAACCATTATTTTCGAAATAAAATTGCACTATTTGCAAGCGTTGTTCAGGCGTGAGTCTATTCATGATGAATTGCCAAACCAAACTGAGAATAAATCACTTGACAGCTGTTAAATCGGTCGCCATCTTGAAAAGTAATACCAACTTAAAGTTCTATACCTCTATAAAAAACACCCTATAGTATTTGCGTACGAAAACTACACTACTCACAAGAATGTTGTGTGTATGCTTTGCTTGCTGTCTTTGTCTTTCTTCTTTTTTTGTAAATGCAACAACAACTAAGACTGTAAATTTTGATGAATGATTCGAATCACTCGAATCATTTAGGAGTATTTTTCTAAATTTATGAATCAAACATATTTGGAATGTTATGAGTTCGATATCAACGTTGTACTCATACTCATTGCAACCTGTACTTATAAATCAATGTTGTAGTGAGTACGAATGAATCAGAGTAGTTGAATTTCAATACTGTTGACTCGCTAATACTCAAAATTTTATGACTACTTATGAGTAGCGAAAAAACGATTCATTGCTGATATCTGATCCATATGTACGATGTATGTATTTTTGTGCATTATACATATATCTTATAAGCTAATTGTCTTAGTAATTAATTGATAACTCTTTGTAATATTATGCGATGGAGTCGCCATAGTCTAGTGGGTACACACACAACAAAGCGAAATATGAAAGAATATTTCTTCGGCGGCTTCCTCTCAGTAGATTTCTGGCAAAAACTCTGAGAAAAAATACAAATTGCCATGAAAAGTTTCTCAAAAATCTGTCGTTCGGAGTCGACTTTAAACTGTAGGTCCCGCCATTCATGTATAAGAAGTAACACACACACACACAACATAAATGGTGTGAGAAAATATAGATCGTAATCCTGACAAAAGGGTATGTACATATGTATGTATGTAATATTATGCGATTAAATTTTTTCAATAATGTACTATATATATACATATTTAACTTATTTATTTATAGTTATAAGACGTATGTATGTATGTTAATTGCAATTAAATAAGAATTTCATTTATCCAATTCCATTGGCTCGTGTCGATTTGATACCGCTATCATGGTTATTTTGTCGCAAGTGTAAGTAGGCGGCAGCGACATCTGTAACTTCAGGTGGATACGCTTGAGATGAGACCGTATTATTGCTTGGTGGTTGGGATGTCGGCGACAAAAGGATATCGTTGGTAAATTGATTTTGAGCTTTTTGTACTGCTTGTTGGTGTTGTTGTAAATGTAGATAGACTTGCTGAGTGGCAGGAAATGTTTGAGGGGTAATATTTTGCTGTTGTTGCTGCTGCTGTTGTTCAGTTGGCGATAGGAGCAGTTGGTGATGGCGATGATAGTAAAATGTTGGTAAGCGTGTGATTTGTGGTATATTATTTGGAGTTTGTAGTGTTGCAGGCTGCTGCACTTTATGATTTGTTTCATAATTTATTGGTCGTTGCATGCATAATCTTGCCATTTGCCAAAATTCGTTGTTATTATGATTATTGCCGGTATTGTTATTGCTTATTATGTTGTTGTTGTTGTTATTATTATTGTTGGTGTTGTTGTTAGTCGAAGTCATGTAATTATTTTTAGAGCCACTATTGTTGTTAATATGGTGGTTATTGTTATAGTAGGTAAGCTCATATTTTTGTGTTAAAGCCTCTATGAATTGCGCTTCCTTGGCAATGCTTTCGTGTGTTTTTTTCTTAATCTTTGTGTGCGACTCCAGATTGCTAGTATCAGTTTGTACATCCTCATCGATATTCGCACTTACAACAGTACAGCTGCTGTCTTGTGACTGTCTCCAAGATATTTTATCACTTTCGACATATTTTGCAAAGGCTCGTTTCCGAACAGTTTTTATTGGCTTCTAAAATTAAAAAAAAATTAAAATTAATTATTTAGGAATTCTTAAAACTTGAAAATAGTTTAATTAGAATTAAATTATAATAAGTATTTCCTATTAAGCTTTAGCATAAACTAAACGTGCAAATGGTTTTAGTCATGTAAATCATAATAGGTTCAGAATATTCCGCGTATGGACACCTGAAATTCAGAGTCTGAATATAGTATAAACACCATATTTTGCTTAAGTGTATATCTTTTTGGTTACAATAATCACTCAAGGAATCTTGGAAATACGATATAGGAGGAATCGAAAAGTTTTAATATATCAGAATAACAAAACATCGGCTATTCAACTGAATATGTCGTTTCATGAGGTAACTTCTGTGAATATTTGTTGTTTCCTAGCTTTACAAGCTTGCAAAACTTCAGTCGGCAATACATTATTGTCATGCTAAATGATAATTTTCGCAAACTGTACCCATTTCTGTTTCAATGGGTATGACAACAAACAAACTTCCTATATTTCTGAATTTAAAAATTCACGACAATATGTAGAAAAGCATTACGACTTCTATCGTGTTACTGTCTGACGTGCCATTGGTTTTTGACTCTTTGAAAAAATACGGTTGGAAATCGGCTTACTGCCAACGGATTATCTTAAAGTGAAGTGAAGATAATTTTGTTTTTGGGCAAATTATTAATATTGTTACGTTTTTACCTTTTAAAAACGTTTAAAATAAGAGTTCGTTGATTGCAAACAAAATAAAAATAAACTGGTGTTTTGTTTCAATTAAACTATTTATTGTTCGCACAATTTTGTGTGCCACTATTTACAACTTGATACTTGATGTATCCAACAATACTTTGCTTGTTCGTTATATATAACAACGCAGATCTTTACAAAGGAGATCTTCAAACCACGACTGTTCTCTTCACACGCAACGCGTCTTCACACAAGATTGACTGAATTCTTACTACTCGTTGCCTGCTTTGTCTTGCCTTTTTATATGTCCACACAATCAGTCTGATGAAGGTTCTTGAAGTCGAACGTTCGGGGTTTCGCCTTCTCGAGAACTCTATCGCGTCTTCATTGTTGTTTGTGTATTTTGTTCACATTGCTGTTGTTGTGTTCTCGCTTTCGTATCTATCCTTTTTTTTAATACTAATGTTGTTGGTTTACTTGTTACAAGTTCGTTGTATTTGTGTGTGTAGCTTTTGATTATTTTAATGTTAAACGATGTATACCGTTTCCATTTTCGTAACAATATTGTATATAGGTGTCGATAATATGTGGTTTCGATAGAGTCATGTCATAAAAAAGAGTATATATGAATAAAAAGCCTTACAAATATCAATTGGACGAAATTCTAAAGATTGAGAGGGTCAAGATGCTCGAGATAAAATTTTAAACTTTAAATGCGACAGTCAAAATACACCCAGCCTATGACTTTGTGTAGGTTTTTTTTTTTGTTGAGCAGAAATCAAAAATATTTTTTATATTTCTCGAAACCTCCAAACTTCTTTTATTTGATAAAAACGGTGTTTTTAGTATTTTCACACAAAATTATTGATTTTTCAAATATTTTTTAAACTATTTTCAAAATCCGAAATTTTTTGAAAAGGGGAGAGATGAGCATTTAAAATGTTATACATAAACATATGGTTCAAACTTACGAGTTATGATCAGGTGAATTTGGAAAAAATGATTTTTTCAAGCTTAGCCGTTCTTAGTTGCCAAATTTAATTAAAAAATATGAAATAAGTGCTGACATTCTGAAAGTACATTATCTTCTGAAGAGATTGACACTTGGTTTGATAAAATCGAACAAAAATTAACGTTGTTGTTATTTAAATAGTATAACAGTAGTGTTATATTTTTTAAATATGTATAGTTTTTTAAGAAATTACATTGTAAACTGGACACCAAGATGATGTGATTTAACACCTTGCGATTATTTTTTTTGGTGCTTTGTGAAATCTGGGGTTTATGCCAATAAACAGCAAACAAGTTTAGTCGATGAGCCACATCTCTATATAAACGTTACGGGAAATTTTATGAAATGAGTAATTTCCGTTAATGAGAGCCATGATGGCCATTTAACGGTACTTGTCCCCATTACAATCTAATAACAAGACATAATTATTTCAAAAAGTACGTGTCGTCATTTTAAAAGTAATAAGCGCATTCTTACTGAGACATCCTTTATGATTCCTAGTTGAAATAAATACTAGTATACGAGTATTTCAAAACAAATTTCCCTATTGCCTATTTCATGGGTGATGAAATATTCAACTTTCATTGTGTTAAACACCTAAATCGTTCGAATCATGTAGTAACACGATTGTCCTCCCATATATAACTGATTTTTGTCAATAGTATTGAAATTCAACTATGTACTCTGATTCATTCGTACTCACTACAACATTGATTTATAAGTACAGGTTGCAATGAGTATGAGCACAACGTTGACATCAAACTCATAATATTCGAAATATGTTTGATTCATACGTCTACTCATTCAGATTCACAAATTTAGAAAAATACTTATAATACTCATAAATGATTCAAGTGATTCGAATCATTCATCAAAATTTACAGTCTTAGTTGTTGTTGCATTTATCAAAAAAGAAAAAAGACAAAGACAGCAAGCAAAGCCAACACACTACCTTCTAGGGAGTATTGTAGTATTCGTGCGCGAATCATACTTATTTTGTGATTCTTGTAAATGTTACCAAAGGAAAGTCGAAATCAACAACATGATGCGTATTGTTAAGTATGAGTACGTTGAGTACTTCAAACTTTGAATATGAGTAGTAAGAGTATGATATTAAAGTAAGTATGAATGCGTATAAGTATCAGAAATTATGAGTATGATTCGAATCTACTCATCTTTTTGAATACTCATTACTGATCTCTGCTTCACACACAATCGTTTGGTCACAATCGTTTAAAAAGTACGGATTCTGATGGTCTCATCTCCAAATAAATTAGATTTTTACGATTACTTAATTATAATCTATTTCTGATGCTGGTCGGGCTTAAATAATATACATTTTTTTATAGTTTTTATTTGAAAATATAAATAATAATCCTTTTAGAGTTAATCTTTGCAAATAAACACTTGAAGAATCAACTAAAAGGTTGAATAATTTATAACTGACTTGAAAAATGGAAGAAGCCACATGCGAATTATTTCATATGATACTCCATAATTGGCATAATTCTTTTACAACTTTCAACAACTTTTTTTCAAGTGCTACCGTCAAAGTCGAAAACGCAACAAACAGTGACAAAAGTAAATGTATACAGTCACACAGATAATTATACGTACCCGCCCTAAAAATCATTTTTTTTAAAAAGTAATGAACTTCTAACCTAAAATTTCTTTACATTAGCGTCTGTAACGACACATTTACTTAAATAAAGAAAAAAGATTCCCAAAATCTATGAATTTGTGACTGCAGTTTGCATAAAACCAATATGGCACCACAGAAAATTATACGTACGACGTATATTTCTAATACAATTTCTCTAAGGGTAGCCCGGTATATAAAATGTATTGTGAATAAAAATACTAGGACTACAGCCGTAGAAATACGAAATACTTCGGAAAGTGATCACTATGTTATTGTGCATTCCGAAACAGTTCGACGTGTTTTGAGAAAGAACGGTTTCCGCAGCCGAGTGCCGAGAAAAAAGCCACGATTGGAATTTGCACAATAATATATGGACAAGTCCTCTGATTTTTGGGCGAATGTAATATTTAGTGATGAGAACAAGTATAATTTGTTCGGCTGTGACGGAAAACAAAAAATTTGGCGCAAAAATCAGTTGACTTGTCCATATCTTATCATTTTTAAAAAAATGATTTTCAGGGGGGCACGTATAATTATCTGTGTGACTGTAGTTATTTTGATGCAATTTTTTTCTGTTTACATGCACCCAAACCAAATGGCAAATAAGTTTAATGTCAGAAAATGATCTTTGTTCACGCTGGCCACCCTATCTTTAAGTTTAGATATCTTATATATAAAAATGAATGTGTGTTTGATTGTATGTTTGTATGTTTGAAGTTTATAGACGACTAAACGGCTGAACCGATTTTCTTGAAATTTTCACAGTATCTTCCTGTATGTCTGGAAGGAGTTATAGGCTACTTTTTATGTTGATATTCCAAATGAGCGAGGGGCCATGCCCATGTATACTACATACTACATACTACATACTTAATATTTAATTGCATTTGAAATATATTACTCATACGCATAGTTACCCCTAAAGTATGCTATCTATGATTCCTGATGTATAAAACCAAAGAAAATAAAGTATAAAGAATGTGAATTTTGGTATATTTTGGAATATTTTTCAATTGTATATAAAAATGAAAGTTTGTTTGTATGTAACTTATAGAATCGTAAACTGTGTATTTGATCATGTTATGATCTTTAGCAAAGTTGTTGCGCATGAGCCGACGAAGGTTTCTAAGTTGACCAATTTCCGACAGGTGGCGCCACTGAAAATTACTAAAAATAAATTAAATCGTTAATTATGCATTCTTTAACAAAGTTGTTGTCCAGAGATTTCTAAGTTGGTACGATTAATTTCCGATAGATATCGCCGCGTAAAATTATTCAGAATGAATGACAAGCAATTGGTTGACCTACACCTCAAGCATGGAAGAAAAAGGAATTACGAACCTCAGAATCAGACGAGCAACGAACATTGAGACCGGAAAATCTTCGAGTATTCTCAGGCCCGTTCGTCTGAATCATCTGGACAGCGGGAAATAATATCAATAAAATGATTCAAAACTAATTGGATATTTGTGTAATGTCTTTCCTTCAAATTTACTTTAGTTGGTGGCGCAGCAACACGCGCAGGGTACAGCTAGTTTACTTATATTTATTTATTGATTTATTTATTTCAAGTCTATGGTAAATCCTTACAGACTATTACATTTTATATCCTTATTATTATTACAATACAAAAAATAAAGATAAAAAAGAGAAAACAACATTGAAGTTCTTTATTAAATGAGTTTAATTGTGAAATTAAAGATTTTTTATTGAATTCCAAATTTTTGTTAAAATCTATATGATGGTAAAGCTTATTAAAATCATTACAGATTCTACGAAATGGATCGCAGTTCGCATAGTTAGTTGTGTAATATTTTATATTTATGAAATTATAGTAGCTTTGCTAACAGTTGAAATTCAAATTTTTTTTAAATCAAATTAAATTTTCTTCAAAACAAATTAAATTTTATTAGAATGAAATTAAATTATTTTCAACACAACTTAAACTTTTTGTGTGTCATATTAAATATATTTAATTTTATATTAATTTTTTTTAATTTTTAATTAACTTATTTTAACTTCAAATTCATTTTTTAATTAACGCAAAATAGTTAAAAATATATAAAACTTTTTATACCGTAAATTAAGATTATAAATAGTAATATAGTTATAAATTTAATATAAAATATTCATTGTAACTGTTCTCCAGATGCAGCTAATGATAATGACATGGTCATATCAACAGTAATTATTACAATCCGACGGTGTTACCGATTCGACGGAGATTTTAATTACAGTTACCAAGTCCATATTAATATCAGGATCAGCCAGCAAATTGCGTGCACACAGTTTAGTTTTTGAGAATACTTTTTCTATTGGGTTTAGCATGGGGCAGTATGGAGGAAGAAAAACTAATGTATGCCCAAACTTGGAAATTTTATCTTTCATTATCTTGTGTTGGTAACAATATTTGTAGGGTTCACGGTTAAATCTTTTTTAAACATACTGATGAATGGCAAAAATTATACAGTCACCTTTTAATTTTGTACAAAGATTAAGATATTCTCTCATTTAAAATAATAAAAAATTAATTTGAAATGATATAAATTGAAATTGAAAAAAAATAAATTTAAATATAAATGAAAAAAAATTAATTTCAAATGAAAAACAATGAATTTGTATTAGAAATTAATTAATTTGTGTTAAAAATAATTTAATTTGTTTCGAATAAAATTTAACTTAATTTGAAAAACATTTAATATTAGTCGAAAAATCGTGAATTTGAGATTAAAAACCAATATATGCCACTTTATGGCATTAATCTGTTTTCAATTATTTTCAGTAATATGATTACAAATTGAAAAAAATATACAAATAAAAAACATTTTTATTTAAAAATAAGAGTATTTGCTTTAATTATAGACTTGAAAAAGTCTTCTAGTTTATTGACTATGTAATGAAAAGTAAGTTCATTTTAATATTATAGATATAACTATTTAAAAATTCCGTAATTTTTGACCGCTTTTTTTTAAAGAAAATTGTTCAAAATATGGTCCTCAATTTTGTCTAAGGCAAAATTTCTCTCAATTTCATTCTCAGAGCAGTATTTCCTTCAAATATCAATAGAGTCTAAAACTTCTTTTGTAGAAATTTCCTTCATATCGGGAAATATTTCAAAATCCTTCTGTTTGTTTTTCAATATCATCTTCAATTGTAATACATATTAATTTGAGCAACAGATTCCAAAGTTTCCAGTTAGCTTAGAGGACCAGAACAAACAAGGTGGTTAAGATTAAAACTAGTCTTAAAAAATAAAAATGCACGTTACAATACATAGACATTTACACAAGCAGTGCAACAAATATTTGTTTTCCATAAAATTTTGCGTTTATTACGTTCCATTTTATTTAATGTTTCTTATGATTTGGCGATTAATTTTACAGTGTAGATTATATCAAGAATACTTTTTATAAATTGATATTTATTAATATGACAAAAAAATGGAATATATACCAAATTCGACTATATAAGATATGGACTATACAACGAACTAAATGTATGAAATTCTTTTTATGACGAAATGAGAAGCATATTTTCTGGACTATATCTGAAATTCTCTTATATATGCGATGGACTATAAGCGAAAACTACTGTAATATCATCTTGTATAAGTACTTGGTCTTCAATGTTGTTAAATGATAAACATACTTTAACATCGCCGGCATACATTAATGTGTTTGAATTTTTGATAACAGAAGAGAGGTTATTTATAAAAAGAGTAAATAGGAGCGGCCCAAGATGACTACCCTGTGGTACGGCTGAGAGTACATCAATAAAGTTAGATTGCGTATTCCTGAATTTAACGCAATGCTTTCTGTTTACTAAATACGATTTAATCCAATTTAGTTGATTAGGCTTATGAACGAGTAAGTTATGATTTACTTTATCAGTTTAGCTTGAGTGTATAAACCACCCCTGTTTTAACGTTTCTATTATTGTGAATAATATGAAAATAGAAAAGAATTGATCATTACAAGATCAATCCCCAACCCGAAAGGTACGTTTATGTACAAATAAATAAATAATAATAGATTATTAAAACTAATTAATTGTGTATTTTTATTTACCCGTATTCTCGCGAAGTATTTTATTTTATTCTCTCCCCGCTCACCCCCACAATCTTGAATTGAAATTGAACTAATTTCTACATTAAACTATACACTTTCTCTACAATTGCAAAAAAAAAAAATGTACAGTGTATGTATATTAGCTTGTATGAAACGATTAAAGAATTTCTATGAAAAACCCTTTTAAATGAATTTTGTAAATTTAATAAATTTGTAAAAAAAATTCCAATTTGATGTTCATCTATAAATTCTCAAGTATCCATAATATTATATTTATTGCTACCTTTATTCGTGAAATATAATTAAATTGCGTAAATATAATTTTTTATGCAAACAGTTAATTAAATTTTCGACCATATTATAACAAAGAATACTGACTGCCACTGTGTACACATACATACATACATACGTGTGTGTGTTGGAATTGGTGTATTTGCATAGTCATCGTCAGCCCCATTCAATACAGCCAACACCAAACCAAATCAAATTCATTGCGCTCCACTTCTCACGAATAAAATTCGCATAAAATACATTGTACCCAACCTACCAGGCAGACATCAATCCAACCAACCATAACTAAAGCAACAATAAGCAAATTTACAGAAAGACAAAGTAAATGGGATTTTTTTTTCATCCAATAACAAGGCAGTCTACACAAAATCCCCCATTCCCACGAGAAGACATTGACCGCCTCTCAAAAACCAAATTAAGGTATGTTCAAATACACATATACGAGTACTGTATGGGAAAATGATTGTATTTGTTGCGAATAAACATTTTACAGTGTGTACAATGTGTGAAAACTGTTGTTATTTTAGCTTTTATTTGTACTGAAGCGTTTTATGCATTATTAAATTAAAACGTTCTTGAGTTAATAATTGAAAAATTTCAATTTCTTTTTGGGAACTCAGAGCCACATCTGTAATGCAGGAAATACTGTAAATATGTAATCAAAATCTATGCATACAGAGGCAAATCAAAGTGAAGAGAAGTGTACTCATACATTCATACATAATTGGCCATTACAACCCTTCAATCAGGATTATAACCTAGTCTCTCACACCACTTATGTTGTGTGCGTTAATTTCATACATGAGTGGTAGGATCTACCGTAGATTCGATTACGAACGACAATTTTTTGAGGAACTTTTTCATGGCAGATTTATTTACTCTCAGAGTTTTTGCCCGAAATCTGCTGAGAGGAAGTCGCCGAAGAAATATTTTTTCAAATTTCGTTTTGTTGGCTGACCTTGGGTTTGATCCGCGGTCTTATGTCTAATAAGCGAACACACTACCTACTAGACTATGGCGACTTCATAAGAGACGTGTATTCAGGTTATAAAATCGCATGCAGTACTGTGGTGGATACGTATAGAAACTCGCTTTCACTTTTTCGAATTCGGTTTACTTATACGTCCCCCTTGTTTAATTGGAACAAAATAAAAAGAGTTTTTCCCCATAATCGAAAATAATATTTTAAGATACCCATTTAAGTTTCTCTCTTTAAGAGTTGATAAAAATTTTGCTCATTACATTACAGTTTCGCCAATGTCGTTTCATATTATATTAAAAGACGTCGTATAACTTATAGAAAAAATGTTTACTTTAAGATTCATAATAACTCGTTTGCTGCCAGTGTTAACATTTTCGCGAATATCGCTATTTTCACCCAAACTTTCGTATAAATTGAAGTATTTTTGTTGTAATTTTTAACTGTTTACGTTGTTGATTTCGATTTTAACTATCTTAAACGATTTGTATTACCATATAGGAATTTTAATATCTCCACTGATAGTCAAATAACAATTAGGGCAATAACAGCATACGGGATCTTGGATCTTCTTGAAATATGCCCCGATGTCCTAGTTGGTAGTGTGCTAAACTTCAAGTGTCGAGGCAGTGGGGTGTTTGTGATTGTCTGATTATCTATCTGATATTATATGTGATTAGTAAGAATTGTTATTAAAAAGCATCGGTAAATAGCTTGAACTAAAGGCCGAGAACTTAGTAAAGGTTTCAATTTGTGCAAGAAGATTTGATAATCCTTTAAAGCTGAGTGAGGAGTAACTTATTGTTTCACGTAAGTGAAACTTAATGGGCTTGACTGTAGATTCCCAAAGTTGTATGAAATGCTACACTGGTTATTAAAAGAATCGTACACTTCCCCCTCTTTCCTTTCTCCTATAAACTATCTTTCCTGTATTCCAACACAATTTATTGCATGAATAGGTCTTATCTCCGGAGTGTTGGTCTTAAAAAAAGGCAATTAAAGATTACTCCACGTATGGAATGCTTTTCAGTGCATTGCATACCAAGCTGATAATAGGAAAATTTAATTGGAGCGATCCTGATGGATGGAAAACCATGAGTGTATTTGGACTGAATTAAGAGGACTTTAGTACACTGAAGAGTGTCATACGGGACATTCCGCCTTACATGTCCACCAAAACTGGATAAACGCTGTAGATAATAATGAACGTGGAACAATTTTTATAGCATTGCTTAGCTGTCGAGATCCCAGTATTTAAAGGACACTAAACGTGATATAGTTCGCCTTAGATGCAGCCGCTGTTTGTTTTTGTGAAAACTTTCGGTCGTTGTAATTGTCCATCTGATGCTCTAGAAGTTAATTAAAATGCGAACAAAACGTGGGTTGGTGCAGTTGCTATAATAAGAGAACAGGAAGTCGTTGACGGCACTTTCAACCACAATGTCATTTGGAAAACGTTATCGCAGTTAACACACATTTAACACAACGCTTGACATTACTTCTGGAATATTATACTATTGAACTATAGTGATCTAAATCTCCAATAGAGTTGCAAAGTCCTACAATATTGGTTAAGGAGAATAACTTTAGGAAAACTGAAACGCGTCAGCGAACACAGGAAGTCTAAACTATTTTATAATTGATAATGCAGTTTCGAAGCAAATTTCCTAACCTATAATTGTCATCACAACTTCAGAGTGTTTGTTATAACAAATATTTCTAACTCTGGTATTCGGTCAACATTACTACACGAGGACAAAAGATTAAATGCAACCGTTCGTGACATACATGTCCTGCTGATTTACATACATAGTTCAGGAAAATCCCTCGCCTTTTGTTCACTGAAGGGTTGTAAAAAGCAATTATATCAAATGGAATTCTCAGGCAGCTGCAGGTAATTTAGTAAGGAAACTAGCTTTAACGAGATTTAAATGGAAGGGTTTTGTTAAGCCGCTATGGTTCTCATAGGAATATTGAGAGCAAATGGATATTTACATGTGTTTAACGGTTTCATTAAGATTGAAATACCAAATTAGCGCTGTAAGCAACATCAAAATTATCAAACACCGGTAATTCATTAAATCTTATCGAGTCGTTTTGCACAGATGAGACTCATTTCTATTTTAAACAATATTGCCCCATAAATAGATACAGAAATCTCTTAAACGGGTCATTGGCATTTTTTAATAATATAAAGATTGGCAATAAGTGGTTTTAAGAAGACGTGGTGTCACAGTCTCTGAATTTTTTATGTCCATGTCGGTTTTCGAATATTTACCACTCTGTTGTGATCTCGTAACTCTGATATTGTAGCCACTTACCTAACTGAAATTGCTAATGGTTTTATCCTAAATACCATATCACGTTTTATTTTCTCATAATACTATGTTCAGACATGCACTTTTATTAAGTCAATATTCGGTTATTTGAGTACAGTATTTTAAGTGTTCAGACATAATATAAGCGGTATTCATTTGACAGCTGGTAAACAGAACAGCTGGTTGTTTCAACAACATTGCTTTTATTTTATTTTGTTTTGTTTCTCGTTGTTGACATTTGAGTTGTCAAATATCAACAGAAAGTGTTCGGAAAATTGGAATATGCTCACTGAACGTACTTATGACAGTACTGTATTTTAAGTTTTACTCAATATTACAATAATTTACCTATTTATTGCGCAATAATTAATTGAAATTTTGTCTGAAATATTGAGCTCAATAATGCCATTTATTGCGATTTACAATGACTGGCCATAGTATAAGAGACTTAATAACAATTAAACATATTCTGGATTTCACTTAAAATAAGAAGTTTTAAATTTATTTTCTTGGAAATTTCAAAAGGTCTGTTTTATAAAACTTTTCTTCTTTTTTTTCAGAAAGTGGCGCTTTTTACCAACTTAGACAGTTGGCTTTAATCTAAAACCGTAAAAGTACTTGTAAACTTGTGAATACACTTACATACTATATATGTACATACAAGCTATAGACATTTATATGTATGTATGTATGAGCATACATATAAAAAAATGAGAAACTTTTACATTGATTCACTTATTTCGATTGGGTGTAGGTAAGTGGAGTTGTGTTCTGGGTTTGCTCTGTTAAATTACTCGTAGGCGAAAAAAGAAACATTATGGGTTTAAGCAAATTGAGTAAATACAACGAAATGCACCCACATACAATGGAAATTTTGCAACGATGAGTTTTTCAATTAATTTAAATCAACGAAGCGTTTTATGATGTTGATGCCATTTCTTCAATCTTCTCTTTTTTTTTAACAAAGCAATTTTGTTTTCATGCCTGAAGTGATTTAAAGGAATGTAGACTTTTGAATTCATTTGGTAAATATTTGTCAATAAAAAGTGTGTTAAATTAACATTGAAATAATTGAAAACAATTACCAGAGGTATGTAGTTCATATAACATCCTCTTATACATATGTTTGTATATTTCACTCTGATTGGAAAAAAAGGAAGGACATTTAATTTTTTTCCTTCAGTAACATATCGTACGGGCAATGAAAATAATCAACTAAGAGTAAAAATATGCATAGGATCCATCAAAATGGACACAGCAAAAAAAATTCAAGTCTTTTCGGGGAGGGTACCTTTTGAAAATATATGAAATAACGTTTGCAGTCTCTTACTTAGTTACTCAATTGTTCGTAATAACCCTTTAGACAGGATTACGACATGTTGTGCGTGTTAATTTTATCCAAGAGTGGAGAACCTTCAGTTTAAATTTTACTTCAAACAAAAGATTTTTGAGAAAATTTTTTTTGCAGTTTTATTTATACTCGGAAATTTTGCTAGAAGACTACTGAGAGGAAGTCGCCTAAGAAATATTTTGTCATATTTCGTTTTGTTCTGCCAACACACTACTTATAAGCCTGAACTTCTGGGTGAAAATTAAGATATTTGGTGGTCATAGGAAAACATATACAATATATTTTTTCACAATGTGTAAGTATTATTAACTGTTTCAACCAACAGCTATTGGCTATTTGTTATTGAGAAAAACAAATATTTACACCACTTCTGCAATAAAATTCTCAAAATGTCTTAAATATTTACGCCATTGTTTTAAGTGTCAAATTAACAAAAATAAAATAATCCGTATATTACTTGGTGGTTATCATTATTCACAAATATTATTGCAAAGAAAGCACGCTAAGGGCCATTATTACAACTTGCCGTTAACTAAAGGCAGGATTTTAAGGGGCACATAAATTGTTTTTCATTATTATGAGTACCCAATATGATAGTAGTGAGCGTTAAGCCAAAGGAAGGATCATCCTGCCGTTAAGTTTATGTTTGAACTTGCTATATTATATATTATTTTTAATATGGCAACTTCAAATATAAGCAAAATGAGGAGACACAGCATCAAAAAAGCGGCACTTCGTTGTGACTGCCTTAAAAAAAAACTCGTTTAATTGAGCACTGACATATTTTTGAAAAAAAGTTAACTTTATTTTATCTGTAAGTTGTAATAACGAAAATAAGTTAAGGGTAAATTTAAAGTTCACTTTAGCTAAAAGTACCTTTAAATAAACCCAAGTTTAACAGCAAGTTGTAATAATGGCCCTAAACATGTTAAGTTCTTAGTGCTATGCTATGCTATGCTTTGAAAAAAATTTAAAAGAGTTCGCCATTAAGAATTAACCAGAAAAATTGAATTTACAATATTAATATAAAAAGGCAATTCTGAAAAATACTTTCGAAATTAAAGAAAATTTTGGTTTAATGACTTAAAGTGTGTTATTAAAATACATGATAACCAAGTGAAATTATTGGACTGTTGTAAGATTAGAATTTAGTAGCAGCTGTAAAAATAAAGAAGGTAAATTGTTTTAATAGTTGTAGGTGCCCAAAGCACTCAATCATTAATATTTTCCTTATGCGATGCTTTTTAGGTTCCATGATTGGCAATTTTGCTTGGTGACGTAACGACTTAGTGACAAATGAGCTTCATGCTGTTGGGATTTTTTAAAAAAAACCAGCATTGAAAGCCTGTTGCCTGTTAGTTAGCAGCTTTTTGTTTGTAGCGCCAGCATGGCCTTATATGCATGGGGTACAAATGCAGAATAGATCATAGTGAGTCGTAAGACAGACCCAATTACTTTCACACTATAGTGATGTTTTTTCTAGTATCACTCTTTTTTATAATTATAATATTAAGTGGTTTTATTATGACGACCATAATCTCTTCGCAATACTCAAAAAATGGCTGTGTTTTAATCACAATTTTAGTATAAACTTTTAGCTATATTCAAGGCAGTGGTGTTGTCGAGCCGGAACGCTCCGGAACGTCGTTCCGGTACTTCCTTTTTGAACAGGAACGCGTTCCGGAACTAAAGATGATTTCTTATAACGAGAATTGACTGACGTTTTGAAAAAAAAAAAATTAAAAAGAATTGCTGATTTTTTTCTAATTTTTGAAGAATTTTTATATGTATGTATGTATGTGTAAGGGTTTGAACCGAACCCGAATCGGAACAAAAACCGGAACGAACCGGCTTGTGTTTCCGAACCGTGAACAGGAGTCTGGAATCCGCCAGGATTATCATGTAATCACCCCGTCGTTAAATTTGGGACATAAGACCGCACAGAGCGGCCGCCTACCCAGGATCGGCCCTGTCTATATAATTACATATACGCGTTCAGGTAAAAAAAAATTAGCACAACATCACTGATTCAAGGGCTCTTCCTTTGGGGACCTAGAGTTTAAGTTCGGCGACGAAAGACATATTTTTCAGAAACTTTTCACGGCAATTTTATTTACTCCCACAGTTTTGCCAATAAACTGCTGAGAGAAAGTCGCCGAAGAAATATTTTTTCATAATTAGCTTTGTTCGAGATATCTAAGGCGTGATTTAAACTGCGGCCTTACGTCTACTAGACTACGGCAACTTCAAGAAAATAATTCGAAAAAGGTCATCTTGCAGGAATAATAAAATTAAGTTTTTTCGGCATTTAAAATTTAAATTAAATATGTATTTTTTATTTTAATTAATTTATTTTTCTTTTGTAATTGCTTATTTTATATGCTATCTGCACAAAAAGAATAGTGACTAGTTTATGCTCATATCTGCACAACCCTGGGACAGTGATAGTTAGAGATAAAGCGAAGGCTGACATATGGCAACAATAGTCTTATAATCAGATCCGTTGTAATTCCCAGATTTTTAGCCAATAAAACAGTTCAAATTTTCTGGTTGTCTATATAGAATATCATGATCTGAACCAGTTTATCTATTATGATCTTTGATTTTTTCGGACATTCTCGTCAAGAGATTATTTCGTACTGTACATCATCTGCAAACATATAAATCTTACAAAGATCATTGGCATACAATAAAAATACAACGATTTTATGAATTAATCCTTATGGCACATCTCCTTTAAGTGTCTATCAATATTAATATCACTTGATTAATAGAAACTTATTTGTTGTTAAAGTTTATATAAAAACGTATCAGTATTGTTGCCTACATTTCTTCCGAACATAAATAATGAACTAACGAGCCCTCGTTTTCACGGAGATTTAAATGAATAATACCTATTCGCATTTTCTTTAATATCATGTATATTCATTCAGTATATTTTCTATAAAGAATAATTCCAGATTTAATTTTCCACAATTTTATGAAAGAATAGTTCCCATAATAAAATCTAATAAACGGAGAAAAATAATTATTTACATTTGATGGTCTATTGTCTATGTTCAGACATGCACTTTTATTGAGTCAATATTTGGTTATTTGAGTACAATATTTTAAGTGTTCAGACATCATATAAGCAATATTCATTTGACAGCTGGTAAACAAAACAGCTGGTTGTTTCAACAATATTCTTTTTATTTTGTTTTGTTGTTTTATTTTTTTTGCTTGTCGTTGTTGACAATTGAGTTGTCAAATATGAACAGAAAGTGTTCGGAAAATTGTAATATGCTCACTGAACGTACTTATGACAGTGCAGTATTTTAAATTTCACTCAATATTATAACAATTTGCGTATTATTGCGCAATAATTAATTGAAACTTTATCTGAAATATTGAGCTTAATAATGGCGTTTATTGCGATTTGAGCAATAAAAGTACATGTCTGAAAATAGTATAAGTATAATTAATTAGTAAGTATTCTAAATATCCGGATGATGTAGTTGTGTGCTTAAGTGTATCACACTAGTGTCTGTAGAGGGAATGGAGCTAAATCCCTTATACTGACAGAATGACACATAATTATGAAGATAAATGCGGCATATAAAATGTTTTAACAATATTATGGTTCATGTTATTTATTGAATCTTCGCTATAAAAATAGAACAGCGCCAAGTAATTAGATCTGAAAAACTAAAATCAAAATTATTTAGACCCATGTCGTTATATTTTTATAGTTAGACAGACGCCTTTTATTTTCCGATTCGTTAATCCACTTTCTTTTAACAAATGTTTTCATGAATTTCCAAAATGGTTGTACTACGAGTTCAAGCATCTTTCACAGTATATTTCTAAAGTACTATTGAATTTAAATTTTTTGCTGAGGCAGTTTCCCATGAAAGTATGCTTTTACACCATATTGTATAGGGAAGTGTAATAAGAGTTTGCAGTCTAATTTCGGAAGTGAATTTTAATCAATACGCTAACATTATTCAATTTCGATTCTATTTGGACAAATTTTATTTCTATGTGAAATTTCTCAGTAGTGTTATTTATACAAAATGGAGAGCCTGGTTTAAGTAAAATTTCTACAAAAAATATTACAAAAATATTACAAATATTACAATGGTCTCACTCATGGTACGTGTTTTTATAAGCTACGGATTATAAAATAATACACATACACATACATAATTGATATTTACAACCCTTTAGTCAGGATTACGACTTAGCTTCTCACACCACTTATGTTGATTATTACAATTATAATGGGCCATAGTCACGGTGATTATAAAATCTGACTTAAAAAGTTTTAAAGTTGATACTTATTTGCTTTAAATAAACTTTAATCGTAGACAAGTGGAAACATATGGGCGTTAAATGTAAAAGCATTTTCTAAAATTCAAATTATTTAAACGACAACATTAAATCTAACAGCTGTTTACATATAAAACTATCAAAAATTGAAAATATAAATATCAAAGTGACATTAGTAAGTAATACGGTGTTAAGATATGCATCTTTATTGCGTAAATCGCAATAAACGCCATTATTGAGCTCAATATTTATAATATTAATTAATATTATTATAATATTGAGTAAAACTTAAAATGCAGGACTGTCATAAGTATGTTCAGTGTGCATATTACAATTATCTGAACACTTTCTGTTGATATTTGACAACTAAAATGTCAACAACGACAAACAAAATAAAAACAATGTTGAAGCAACCAGCTGTTTTGTATACCAGCTGTCAAATGAATATTGAATATGCAGCTGAACTGCATATATTGTTAACTAAAGGGAGGATTTTAAAGGGCAGATATGTAAATTGTTTTTCATTATTATAGGTGGACAAAAAGGTAGAAGTGAGCCTTGAGCTAAAGGGAGGATCATCCTACTTTTAAAGTTAAGTTTTATGTTTTAACTTGCCTTATTATATATTATTTTCAATATGGCAACTTCAAATATAAACAAATGAGCAAATACAACAACAAAATAGAAGCCCTTCGTTGCCACTGCGTATAAAAAAGAAATGTTTAATTGAGCAATGTTATCGATATTGCTCCGGCACTGCCACATTTTTGTAAAAGTCAACTTTATTTTATAATTAAGTTGTAATAACGAAAAAGTTAAAGGTGACTTTAAAGTTCACTTTAGCTAAAGTTACCTTTTACTGAACCCAACCTTAACGGCAAGCTGTAATAATGGCTCTAATACTAGTAGTCTTTTATATCACGACTTAGATTTAAGATGTGTATATAAATATGTAGTGTACTAGCCGTAGTCTAGTAGGTAGGCCCCAGGCCAGACATCAAAACGTAATATGGAAAAAAAATATTTCTTCGGCGACTTCCTCTCAGCAGATTTCTGGCAAAAACTCTGTGAATAAATAAACCCGCCATGAAAAAGTTTCTCAAAAATCTGTCGTTCAGACTCGACGTTAAACTGTAGGTTCCACCACTCAAGTATAAAATTAAGGCACACAACATGAGTGATGTGAGAAGCTAGGCCGTAATCCTGACTGAAGGGTTGTAATGGCCACTTATGTATGTATGTATGTATATTAACATGTAGTTAATAATATTAAGATAACGTAAACACTTTTAAAAAGTATTTATGAATACGAGTTTATAAATATTTGTTAATTTTTTTTAAATTTATAACCATTTTAATTTACTCTATTTCAGTTTTGAAAATATTATAAAACATGTATAATTTAAATAAGTCTTATTAAGTGCTTAAGTTTAAGATAATCCACTTCTTCACATGCAGCGTTTGGATGTTGTTAAGAAAATAGGAATTGACAAATTTTCTCATACTTTTTCATTAGCAGGTTTTATGCAATTAGTGCATTTGTTTGAAGTTATCGTAGTTTAGTGTGTAGGGTGTTGGCTTATTAGACGTGAAGCCACGGTTCAAACTCAAGGTCAGACATCACCAACAAAACAAAATATTTCTTAAAATAAAATTGCCATGAAAAGTTTCACAAAAATCTGCCTTACGGAGTCGACTTTAAACTGTCAACTTAAGAAGCTAGGTCTTAATCGTTGTTTCTCCAGGTCAGACATCAAAACGAAAATATGAAAAAATATTTCTTCGGCGACTTCCTTTCAGCAGATTACTGGGAAAAACTCTGAGAGTAAATGAAACTGCCATGTATAAAACTCCCATCTATAAAACTAATACACACAACACCATACTCGTCTGGCACCTCTAGTAGCGGTGTAGTGCACAATTACAATTTAACTCACTTATAAGTCAAGATATAAATAACTTTTTCAGCAAAAATTATAAAAAAAGAATGTATATTAGAAATCAGAATTTTTAAAGAGAGTCTAAAAACAGATACTTTTTATGGTTATATTATTCCATAAAGAATAAACAGTGATTGTACAGTTCGTTTAATGATGACATATTAGAAAGTCAATTAGAGATGGTAGTAGTTATTGAGGGTTTATTGACAGCAAATATAAATTATCATTCGATGCAAAAATTATTTTATTCCATAGTGCTGAAACTTTTTTAAGGTTTTAAGGTTACTTTCGAATACCTGTGATGATTTTTCTGTTATTTTTTTTTTAACCCTTTAAAAGCCAAAAAATTCCAACTCCTAAATAACCTCGTAGTTGAGAATAATTTATCTTTTCGTACGACCAACACTCAGGGGATGGATGGGATTGTGTTTGAAACTATGAAAATATGTTATGGGAAAAAGGAAAGAGAGAACAGTGTTTATGGACACTAGGCTTGAATATTTTTATACCATAAGTAACAGGAAATACCTCTGCAGGAATTGAGTTTCACAAATCAATAGTTCGACTAAAAAATGAATTTTATCTGTAATACAGTGTGCGATGTGCTGGCCGAAAAACAAGCGTTACGTAGGAATATATGATTTTCGGGAACAACTCCCTTTATTTCGTTCGACCAAAAACCTTTTGTAGTAGCGATAGAACAGTGAAACAGAAACCATATTGCAACGATGCTCCAATGATTCAATGGAGTTGGATACACTACCGTCATTAGCGAGCTACTACGGCATCTCCTGTACACCTCAAAAAAGACGTTGAGGCACCGACCCATACATGAGAGTTGTATTCCAATCTCGGTCGGTTATAAATGGTATATATAGTAAGATCAGATGATAAGATCTTAAGAAGGAACTAAAAACTGTGTAGGTTCCAGCCAACATTTCACTGAATTTTCATGCTCAGAATGTCAAGAGCTTCTGAGTCCTTAATGCTTACACCACCCATAGATTAAGATGTACGCTTATGTATCAATAAAGAACGCTGGGATAGATTGTTTAAACCTTAAACAATTTTCTGAAAATTATATTAAATTTCTCAATTTTTTTAAAAAAATTAATAAATAAAGATCAGGAATTAATTTGTAATTAATTCCTTGTTAAATGTTTTATTTTTGAACTGAGATACATATAATGACTTTATATGTTTTACTACAATAGAAATAATTTAGGTTTTTAAAAACTTTTAATTTATTTATTTATTTTTTCGGATGATTTTTTTCGATTTCAATAAATGTCTTTGACAATTTTGATCGTAGCTTTATACCAATTATTAGAAGTTTCTAGTTATCTTAGATATCATCATCGATAATCATTTTCCTGTTCAAAATTTTCCGGCAATTAAATTATTTCCATTTGAGCTTGTGTGGATTTCCTTGCCAACGCTAGCGTTCTTTGAGATTTACGTATAGCAGTATGTATTCGATAATAATTTCTTATGCAAATAATTATTTTGTAAAGCTTTTATCACTATTACGGTACTTTATTGCATACATAATGCTTATTATCCCAAGTAATTAAGCATTTTAAAGTGCTTAATTACATCCATACATACATATGTATGTCAGTATGTACCCATATAGCAAACTATTTGTATGGTAGTGATTATGTTTATAAAACCTTTTTATGCCTCTACAAACTTTAATTTCATAGCCGCAGTCTCTTTTTTTGTGTCTATGCAACCATCAGCAATCACTTAAGGTATAATTTCTATTATTAACTGACAATATTTGTATATTGTACATACTACATATAGACGTTTGGTTAGGTGGTGTGGTGTGGTGTGTGTGTGTGAATGTGAATGAATGTAATATTGTATTTACCTCCCAACCGTTGTATTCGTTATGCCAAGATAATATAATCAAACAAAATAGCAATTAAGTACAAATGAATGCAAAACAGGTAGAAAGGCAAAAGCCGTCAATTAAAGGTGATTAATTGATTGTTCATTTAAATAAACACGCGACACTCTCAATTTTAAATTATCATAGTCATCCACATTTAAGACGTCGCTCCTTCATTTGTTCGTCACTTGTTTATGTATTTGTTTGTTTTTCTTCTGTTTAACATCACAACCAGCCATCACAACATGCGTGTGTATAAAGGATACAAAATTTTGTTTGAGTGTTATATTCCTTACAAATGTTGAAGAGGTCCTGTGTATCACTTTTTATTATTATTTGTAAATTGATTGGGCTGCGGAGATGCCGATTTACTTTTTAAGCTCTCACGTTGGTAAAACAAAATTATCAAGTAATGGTCACATCACAAGTACCCTGCATTGCTTGATAATACAAACATATGTATGTATGTATGTGCATACGTATGGAAGGAAATATTTTAAAAATCATACAATAAGGAGTGTTTAATTTTGAATTTGTTTTTAATTTTAAAGTACTGATTATTTGTAAGAATACATACTTGGGCCTTGAAATGTGTTTTAATATCTTAAATGCACCTTAATGATGTGAACAAAACAAATACAAACATACATACATAATTGGCATTACAACCCTTCAGTTAGGATTACGGCCTAGCTTCTCACACCACTCATGTTGGCGTGAGTGACAGGACCTACAGTTTACCGTCGACTCCGAATGACGGATTTTTTGAGAGACCTTTTCATGGCAGGTTTATTTACTTTCAGAGTTTTTGCCAGAAATCTGCTGAGAGGAAGTCGCCGAAGAAATATTTTTTCAAATTTCGTTTTGATGGCTGACCTTGGGTTTGAATCGCGGTCTTACGTCTAAAAAGCCAACACACTACCTACTAGACTACGGCAACTTTCGAACAAAATAAATATTGATATTATATGGATGTTATATCAATTAAAACTGTTTCCAATCTATTGCATTGGACTGTATTCACTTAATTCTATTTTAAAAACAACATATTAACAACGAGGGGGTGTTCTAGGTGTTATAGGCCAAAGTCTCTGATGGAAATCAAAACCACAACTTCTATGATGAGATAATAAGGATACTTTTTCCAAAAACATAAAGAGGAATCAGCGTACGTGACAGGACTGCAAGTCATTTTCATAAAAGCCGATAAGGATAAGTCGGCAAGTATGTGCAAAATTTCACTAACTGCCTAAAAGAGAAACTATTTTCATAAAAAATAGAAGGAGTAAGAACTAATGCTAATTTGAAGGTCGAGATCAAACAACAAGACTCTGAAAAAATCTTGTGCAAACTTTATAGATTTCGAAAGATTACCCAACCCAGTGTGAGAAGAAAGATCCAGATCTAGTAGCCTGGTGGGTAGTATGCTAGGCTATTAGCGTGAGAGTCGTGGATTCGATTTCCATCTGAGATTCAGGTCTGTTGCACTGTATCGATAATATTTGTATTGTAATTAATTAATAAATAAATAAACTTCAAGTATTAAGGAGGAGTTTTGTGACGGAAATTGAATACACATGAAAACCTGATCTCAGTTTCGAAACTTAGGTTAGGAATTAGCTATACGAAAGTCCTCAACGTACGAAAATTCCTATTGTGAAACATTATGTATGAGAAAGCAGTAATTATGCTTGCAAGAGAACATATTTCTATATCTAACTCTGTCAGAACCAGTTCCATAAGCCGGAAGCGAAAAACGCTAGGAAGGAATTTCTGCTTATCGGACCAAAGCTTATGAACATTTTATTATCACAAGTGAAATTGTTTCCATAGATATAAGAGCAAAGGTACAAAAAACTGTCTGTTACAACGTGTCACACGAAGCATGAATACGGATAAAAGAGAGAGTATGGAAGTATAAACGAAAATGAGAGCAATGTGTTGTCGATAGTCTAGTATTGGCTTACTAGTCTAGGGTATTGGCTTACTATACTAGACATCTTTCAGCAGTTAGCAGCAGGTCTTGCCATTTACGGATAAAATTAACGCACACAGCATGGATAGTGAGAGAAGTGCTCCCATGTAATGTATGATGAAAAACATTCTAAAAAGTGATATGGTTTCGGTCATATACAGATGCAACTACGAAATACGAGTCTAATAGTAGAAAATATAGTAAAAGTAATATAACTCTTAATGAAGAACTGAGCAGTAGACAAGTTCATTTTAGTAGAAGACGGTGCACTGCGAACATCACAATTAAAATATAAATTTTTAATTATAATACATCCTATATAAGAAAGGGTGAGTGAGGTAAGTAAGAGATATAAATGCTGAAATAGATATTTCTGAAACGTATTCTTTTCTCGTATACGTTCAATACTTCATGGCTTGGCTCACTTATGCATTCCACGAACGGCTATTACCGCTAAATATAGAATTTTCTCTGTAATGATTAATGAGCTGCATTAACTGCAGTTGCTAACCATTCTATTATTGGTGATCATTTTTGCCCTCATTTATACGCTGTAGAGAAGCTACAAAAAAAGATTTCGAAGTATTTGCTTATACGAGTACATATTCATATATTAGAGTTGTATTTAATTTTTAATCGATTAGCCGATACATGCAATCTTTGATGCATCTAAATGGAGGCGCCGTAGTCTAGTAGGCAGTGTGTTGGCTTGTTAGACGTAGACGATTTAATCCCTAGGTCAGACATCAAAACGAAAATATAAAAGAATATTTCTTCGGTGACTTCCTCTCAGCAGATTTCTGACAAAAACTCTGAGATTAAATAAAATGGGTCCCACCACCCATGTATAAAATTAACGCACACAACATGAGCGGTGTTGAGAAGCTAGGCCGTAACCCTGACGAAGGGTTGTAATGGCCAATTATGTATGTTATGTATGAAAAAGTTTCTCAAAATATCTCTCATTCAGAGTCGACTTTAAACTGTAGGTCCCGCCTCTTATGTATAAAATTAACACACACAACATAAGCGGTAGGAGAAACTAGGTCCATAGTTCTGACTGAAGTGTTGTAATGACCAATTATGTATGTAAATGGATCCTTTTCACGCGATCTCCATTAGGACATTAAAGGAGGAAAGCAAGGAAAAATTAACTGAACGAAATTACTAATATCCGTACTAGTTCAAGCTCTGATTGGCCCTTTTTCGAAAATATTAAATAATCAAAAAAGTTGTAAAATAACTCATACATAATAACTGTGTTTGGTATTGTAGAGTGCATACCAACCATATATTGTAGTTTATATAATTACTTGGACAAATGATAATTTGTTTTTGTGATTATGTTCGGCAACTTTTGAAAACGTTTAGATTTGTTTATTGTAAGAGTATTAATTTTAAGCTCTTTTTCTACAGCTTTTATTTTGTTTATTGAATGGGATTGTTTTGGCTAAAATACATACTTAGCTGGTCTGGTCTAGTCTGTGGGTATTGCCAGTTCAGCATTCAGCAACAATAGTCATACAATCAATTTGCAACAACGAAGGCAAAGGAACACAGGGAAAAATGATAGAATGAGCGTAAATGGTTATTGTAAATGATGATTTTGATTTGACTTGATTTGATTCAACATCTTGTGCATGTTCGTTTCAAATTCATTCAAACATTTATATATTGTTATTGTATGTATGTATTTTGTTTGCTGTAGTTTTGGTATTTGTAGATGCGGTGGTTTTAGGTTGCTTTTCCGTCCTTCCAATTCCTAAGGGCTTATTAAAACACAATCCGATTAACATTTATCGTTTGCAGGAAACTTATTGACAATGGCTTTGAGGGTGGTTTTCTGTTATTGTAATCGTCATGTAACAACTTTTTAAACAGCTGTTATAAAGATTTAATTATATTGTATGTCGTACGTACATACATATATACGTCGACAGAGTTGTAAAAGATTTAAATCTTTTGGTAAATTATATTAAATATTATACATACATATATGCTAAAAAATGAACTGATACTACTACTTTGGTATACATACTATTAATATATTTGATCCTATCAACTGTATTCGCTGACATTTTTCATTGTTTTATAACTTCGCTACAAAGTTTGGGATCACACTGTTATCTAAAATATATTTAATACACCTATACTTTTATTAAATTTTGCATACTCATCCTTTTTCCGGATGAGTATCAATCACTCTTTCCGGTGGAATTTATTCGAAATAGCAAAGCGTACAAGGCTGACGGATCACCGTAGCAGGACACAGTAACATTCCAGTAACTGTAGAGCGCATGAATAGGCCAGGCATGGCACAACTATCAGACTTTCCGATGGATTATCAAGTTTTTTTTTATAATTGACAGTTCTGTAGTCGATTTCGCCAAAAATAGATGGGTGGCTGCGGACACGGCCAAAGCTGGATGGAAGGCACATGGCGAGTCTCCAAAGAATAACGCTCAGTATAACTGTCGAAGTTATTACGTACATCCATATACATAATTGGCCATTACAAACCCTTCAGTCAGTATTACGGCCTAGCTTCTCAACACCACTAATGTTGTGTGCGTTAATGTATAAAGAGTGGCGGGACCTACAGTTTAAAGTCGTCTCCAAACGACTAATTTTTGAAGAATTTTTTCTGCCAGAAATCTGCTGATAGGAAGTCGCGAAGAAATATTTTTTTTCAAATTTCATTTTGATGTCTGACCGGGAGTTTGAACCATGACTTCGGGTCTAATAAGTCAACACACTACCTACTAGACTACTATGGGCACGCATATGAGTCGCATTGTTTTTTGTCACCTTGGTAATGATTCCTGCAGAAGCAGAAGAATAGGTGAGAAGCAGAAGAGAGGAGGGAGAGACTGGGTACATGCCCGGCACTATGTCGTATCTTGGTGTGTACTATGTAAACGATCTAGAGTAGCTATCATATATTGGTATTGACAATCTGATCTGGACTAGAGGATAACGGAAAACTTTGGTATCACAATGGGGCCTAAGCTACCGCCACCTACTTGAAGACTTCCTGAGAGACTTTATAGGGAATAATACTCTGTAGATAACAAACAACTGCATATATTCGAGTTTCACTTTGCTGACTCTAAAGTGCCTATTGCCGATTATAATATGATGACGACATGTGGTAGTCATCCGAAATCTTAAAAAAATTATGCATGATTATTCATATTTTACGCATTACTACTTCTCATGCGTATTACGAAGTACGTTGTACGTGCTCTTGTAGGTTATTAAAATTTGAAGTTCACAAAGTTATTAGTCTGAAACGAAACAAGATAGATCCAGGCGGATAAATGTTCCTACGGCCTTTTACTCTAAACTCAATCATGTTGTAAGAACCACTAATTTTTGGGTATTAGGATTTGAAATTTCGAAATAGATGTGTCTATTATGCTGCGCTTGTCAGAATGTGGATGATATTCTTGGATATACATACATATGTATGTATATACTGAATGCCTTACAATTAAAATTAATTTTGTATACATAGTTATTTAGTTAAAAGGCTTACCTCTCCATTATCGGTATTAAAGTTAATCTTGTTGTCATCTACAATTTCAGGAGATCTAGAAGGATTCGTTGGTATGGGCGTTGTGCTGGACGTTGTGTCATAATGACTTTTGCTTTGAATATAAAGGTATTCACTCGATCGGGAGCAGGAGGAATTTGAGTTGGACTTTGGAGATACTGATAAAGGTAGCGGTGGCACATTTTCTGTATTGTTGCAGTCCATACCGTAGAGTTTATCCAACTCTTTTGGTGGTACCTTCAATGTTGGGACTGGGGGTATAAAATTACATGAGGCATTTAAAGTACTTAGCCGATCGTTATCTTTTGAATGCTTTATTATAGCCAAAGGCGTTAGGGAAGCAAATTCTAAAACAGTATCATCATTGTCGTTGTGCACTACATCTATCACATCCTCATCACTGGGTGTCTGCTTATCGTTATCAGTCGTATCATCATTATGAATTTCATCACGGCTATCGCCAGTAAAACTTGTACGGCTGCAAGTTGTAGTCATTGACACAACAGTATTAGTAGAAAAGGATAAGGGCTTTTCATCCTCAGTCGTTTCAATATCAACCAAAATATCATCATCTATGGCCTCCGAGTCTTCTGTGCCAATCGGATTTTTAGTTCCGGTAGGAGATGGACGTTGGTCTTCTTCACCATCATGATCTACCTCGTGTTCATCGTCATCGGAGGAGTATATTGCATTGTATGATTCATTTTGTTGAGAAGGATTTATTTGGGTATTTTGCTCACTTGTCCGTGACGTGGGTGACGGAGTGGAGTGCCTCTGTCGACGGGGCTTTGCCGTTGCAGATGCTGACACTTCTGGCGTTTGCTGATGCTGCTGTATGACCGGTTTAAAAGCTGATTTGTTAATAATTTGTGATAAGTTTCGTGGAATATCGTTAGAATTGTTGCTAGTCTCGTTTGGCCAACGATTGCTGAGAGCCGGTGTATAATTTATATTCGAATGATGTCTGTCGTTATTTTGGTGATCGTTGTTTGAACCTACTACCGGATTTATCCAAGGAAACGTAAACGCTGAATTGCCTGACTTGACTTTCGGCTGCTGATGCTGATGCTGTTGATAATGTTGATTGTAAGTGCTTTTAGCTGTTTGATGTGCATGTTGCCACATATAGTCCATCATAAAACTGCGTGATAATGCGGCCGCTGGTATTAAATGCATATCAGTTCCAACAGAATAAGACGACTCTGTAGCCAAACCAGCAGCTGTTGTCGAAGCTTGAAAATGTAGATTTAGTGGACGCACTGTACTGCCCACTGCCACAGCTGTAACACCAACTACGGCTGCCGCAGCCGTAACTTTATTAACGGCATTTTTGCTATTGTTGTGATTGTTACCCTTTTGCACCTTCTGTATGTTGTTTATTAAAGAATCTCCATTTTCAACCTCCTCATGACTTTGATCTCTATTCAAACTATTCGTTGATCCGCCAGCCGAACATGAACTGGGCGAAGAAGATGAAACTCTGTGATGCAATGGCGATGAATTATTTGCGTGTGACATTAAGCGTTTACGTGTACCTCCGTTAAACATGGCTTTTACATCCTCCCAGGCATAGATTACTTCTTGCTGCGGCTGTCCACTTAACATCATATGTCGCCGCCACGAATTAAAATTAGCAGCATCGGGTTGCACGTACTTATCTCCTGGACCTATTCTATGTGAGTGAAATATAAACTTGTTTGGAGAGAAAAACATTCCGCAATAGTGACATTTTATGCATTTAGCTCTTGAGGAATTGTACCGTGACGGCAAAAAAGAACCACGACAACCCCATGAACACTTGTGATGCACATTGAATGCAAAATCATCTGGCAAACGTGGTGGTGTATTATCACCTAAAAAACTTTTGCACAATCTTTCAGCTTCTCTACGTGTTATCATGCCGCAACGTCTGGAACTCACTGGCATAGCGCCAGCCCGTCGTAATATTTCCAATTGAACAGGAGTGCATTGAACACAAGTTATTCCTAACGCTACACGTCGATTATGTATTTCATTATAGCTGAATTGCTTAAGTAGCGTATTCGATATTTGTGCCAAACATAGCCGTTCTTGACCTTCTATATACAGGCTTACAATCGGAATGTTATATAGCAAAACCGTGCTAACCTGTGAAGTAAATAAAAATAGAATCTGTAAGCAAGTTATTTATAAATTGTTGTTGTTTTCAATTTCATTGCTATTATTTTAAAAAACATAATTGAACATGTAATACGTATCATAGGCGTCTCCTGAAATAAAGGCAACGGAAGTAATACTTTCATACATAAAGTTATTTTGAGTGGTAAATAAACCTAAGCTAAGAATAATGCAGCAAAATGATTAGTCGCCGTGGTCTAGTAGATAGTGTGTTTGCTTATTAGATGTAAAGCCCGGGTTCGAGCCCCAGGCCAGACATCAAAACGAAATATGAAAAAAATATTTCTTCGGCGACTTCCCTCAGCAGATTTCTGTCAAAAACTCTGAGAGTAAATAAACCTGCCATGAAAAAGTTTCTCAAAATCTGTCATTCGGAGTCGACGTTAAATTGTAGGCAACACAACATAAGTGACGTGGGAAGCTAGGTCGTAATCCTGACTGAAGGGTTGTAATGACTAATTATGTATGTATGTAACAATTGACGTGAGCTCCACCATTAAGCCAGACACTCCCGGGTTCAGAATCTGCACTTGACAGTGTGGACATCATAGCCGTGAGTCTGCAGATTGCTTACATACCTGTCGCTAATGAACACGCCGGCATCAAATCCGCTGACAAATTTCCTGCTATCAACCAACCAGCTGATAACGTGCCGAGTCTGCTGATGCCATGCCTGCCGCCGCCATAAACACTGCCAAAAATCCAGCCACCACCATGTATGCTGTCATAATATACGATGTGACCGTGATTGCCACTAATACTCTTGCCATTATCAAGCCTGCTATTGACATGACTGCAGTCACAGGGCATAGAAACTACATGCCTTCCCCTCAGATATCTGCTGCCACCGAAACTGCCGCAAATGCTCGTACCGTTGTGCTATCGTGCCAGATGAAGATGTACCTGTTAGGACCATGCCCAAATCTGGGCATCGACAGAAGACGAATAAGAAATGAGGCAACAGACTACATTTTGGAAGGTACAGATCCATCACATTGATCTGTCTGAATTGGATGCTGCTGCTCCACCTTTTAGTGGGCTGCGACCATTACGATATGGAAAGGAGTATGCCAACTGTTGTGGCTACACAGACAAGGAGATTTAACTAGGCATTCGACGCCTCATGGAGGGCAGCAGGTCGTAAAACTTGGTTCTGTTTTAATACAAGGACTTGAAGGCGAGTGTTAGGACCTGAATGACAGGGCGTATATAGGACCTGAATGACAGGAGTTATATAGTTGCGAAACAGAATTTGTTTTTTGGCAAAGGGCGGTATCGAAGAGGGAGAGTTAATAGATTTCATTATCGATGATATTCCGGACAGCTCTAATGAAATAACTCGCAAGTTTGGTGCCAACACCTTCTGCGAAGATGACAGCTGCGAGAATTGGACGTCCGATTATGGAACCGTCTACTACAAATCCGGGGACAGGTAACATTGTTACTGAACTCCGCATCTACATTTCTTTACAATTTGGCCATTAACAAATTAGCATTTTCCAAATCGAAGGGTCTAGTCAACTTATGCTTAGTCTGTGCTGAAACGAAACATTTTCATCAGAAGAACAGCCTTAATGAAGAATGGTAAGCTTACTGATCTAATGAATTTCTTCTCCTTGTTTGATTCTGGCTGTGTGGTGGAATCGTTGGTGCTATTTAGGAGTGAGCACGCTAGAAGGATAACGCTATTCAGATATGTGTAGAATGAAAGAATTAGTGAGATGGGCTGTGTTAAATGCGAGGTAGCTTTTAGAGCGTGAGCGTGTTCTACGAATTTATGATTGCACCAGACGGTGAGGATCTACTACTATTTCTAATTGGAGGCGACCTATTGTGTAAATTAAATGTATATTTATGCTGATAATGAATAAATGTTAAGAATAAAATTATAAAATATGAATATAAAGTCAGAGAGGGAGTTAATCAGTGGGCTTATGACTTTGTATTTATACAGGGTGCCCCTAGATGGTAGTATGGCTGCTAACTGAATGTTGTGAATTGTGGATTAGAAATGTTTACGTCGGCAATGAGAGAATTGTTTCCGAATTTGGAGAGTCTAATTGTGAGGTCCCAGGTTAGACATCAAAACAAAATCTCAGCAGATTTGTGGCAAAAACTATGCGAGTAAATAAACCTGCCATGAAAACGTTTCTCAAAAATCTGTCGTTCGTAGTCGACGATATAAAATTAACGCACACAACATGAGTGGTGTGAGACGCTAGGCCGTACTCCTGACTGATGGGTTGTAACGGCCAACTATGTATGTATGTATGTGTAATTGAAAGGTCAGTGATTTTGATATTAAAGTTGAGAACGATAAATGTGAGCAAATATTGCAAATGATTTGTGTGGTGGCGTTGACCGAGCAGAATTTATGCTTTAGGGCTTTAGTTGAGGAAAACTACGTGAACGGGATATCGCTCACGTCAGAACCAGTAGGTTATTGTATGAGGATCAATCTAGTGCATGACGTACCTAGCCCTCGAGGTAAAGAGAAAAATTGACGAGTTGTTACAACAGGATATAATGGGCCCGCGTGATCCTACCTATGGTCCTCCAATCGTGTTACTTAGAATGAAGATTGATGGCACGAGAATGTGTAGACTACCAATCACTGAACCAGATTTCTTTGAAGAACAATTATGGTTGAGGATTGCTTGGATTATTTTTGGAACTATAGTTTTCTTCGAATACCAACGATTGAGCACTTATTTGTCACGCCAAGTGGGTTGAAGAATATCGGTGCTGTTTTATAAATAAGGATTTGAGGGAATTTATTGACGCTGGGAGGATTGTTATATATTTGGATGATATAAGTATATTTGAAGTCGCTGCAGTCTAGTGTCTAGTCTGTGTTGGCATACAGTGACGTAAGGCCACGGTTCAAACCCCAGGTTAGACATTAAAACGAAATATGAACAAATACTCCTCGGTGACTTCCTCTCAGCAGATTTCTAGCAAAAACTTTGAGAGTAAATAAAATTGTCATGAAAAGTTTCTCAAAAATCTGTCGTTTGGAGTCGACTTTGAAGTGTATTTCCCGGCACTCATGTATAAAATTAACGCACACAACATGAGTGGTGTGAGAAGCTAGGCCGTAATAGTGACCAAAGGACTGTAATGGCCAAATATATATGTATGGAATTTTAAAAAAGTGCTATAGGTTATAGTCTTTAGTTGAAATCGTACCACAACCTTAACAATCGCAGATTAGGATACGCTAGATTACTGGGGCACCCAACACGTTTTGAAAAACAACGAAGTTTTAACAAAGTATTATCCACTCTAGAACAATATTAGTACTGAAATTAAAATAAATCTATTATGATGGTATATTTTAAATAACTCTTTTGAAAATAACTGGGCCTGTTAAGGCTTTTTCTTTTAGAGAAACATTAAAGGATTATGTTGGATACTAGAATATTAGAAATCTTCAATATTTTAATTATAAGCAGAACATTTAGCTCTGAAAAATCAATCCGTTTCCATTCTCTTTTTTGTTTTGAAATACCACAAGATAAGCGTAAAAGTTTCTAAAGTCTCAAAGGTAGAACGTGTTGTGTTGTTTACTTAACAAATTTAGCCAATATCGATAATCTTCGCACGTTCTCAATTATCTACCAGTTATAAATTAGATTGGAAATGTTGATATTGTTTTTTTTTATTTATTTTATGCCATAAAAAACAATCGCTAGAATAAAAACCCAAAAACTTTGTTGAAAATTGCAACTATTGAAGCGTTCACAGACAGAGTTAAGAGTTCACGGATAAGAAAATAAATGACAAACCTCCAGCCAACCCCCCCTCGCACGAAACCTAACATTCTACTAATTCTTCATTTCGCCTTTTTTTTAACAGCAGCGGCAAATCGTAACGACAACTCGACAGTTGGGAAGAAAGCAATAGAATCTTAATGTGCATACTGTTGTTATTTAGTAAATCTCTCTAGGGAGCAATTGTTTTATTCTACAAATTACTCTACTCCACTTTAGTTTAACGACAATGACATCAAATGTATTGTGTATTAACAACAAAAACTACATGAAAACAGAAAGAAAAGAACGAAAAAAAATCAGAAAAAAATAATGAAATTGTTAACTACGAGATACAAGATTCAAACACATTCAAAAGAAAAAAAAATATCTCTAGGATTTGTTATTTTTATTCACATACACACAAACATACGTATGTATGTATGTACATTTACCTATGTACGTTCTCTTAACGATGTTTAACAATGTTTTTTTTTTTTGTTTCTTTTTTTTATCCACCAACCCTCTAAATTTGCCATTCACTACCCGAAAAGGCCATGAAAAAAGGGCGAAAACAAATTTATTAAAACAATCTTTTTCTACTTTTACCGTGTTACTGGAAGAAAATTGGCATTTTTTATCATTATTGTTGCAATCTTTTTTCGGCATTGTTAAATATTTGATTTGGACACATTGTGATTATTTGATAATTGAATCATAAAACTTATGACTGCATGTTTATTTTACATAAATCTTCAATAAAGATTCTGATGAAATTAACATTTGATATACATACATACGTAACACAGTATATAACACCCAAAAAAATTACAAGATACGCGATAAGTCGTAAATGTCTGATGCTCACTCAAATAACATACATTTCTTGATATCTGCTCCAAGAGTTAAACAGATACAAACATATTTGGTCAATTCACACAAGCCGTTGTATCGTTGTATTCATTGTATTGTTGGAAGAACATACAACAGTGTATGATTGTTGTTGATAATTTTCATATAAAAATTCGATACACTTATACACATTTTTTCCAACGTGTTTTGAATTACTTATTTGAATTATCATGTTCACACGGCAACTTTGTAATTCTTTTTGACAGCTCTTCTTTTCTTCTTCTTTTCATTGCTAAATTATTATTAATATTTTTAAATTATAAAGCTCATACAGCTTCTTCAAAAGCTGCAAATACTTTCGCCAATAACTTTCTTCTAAATAATACTTTTTTAAAATATTATTTTTGAATTCCAATATTGTTTATTGTTTACAATATTTATTTGTTTATATTTTTTGTGCTTTGACAGATGGTGATGGCAAAAATTCGATAAAATTTGGAGATTACATTGATTTTTAAGCAATTCACAGGGTAATAGAAATTGAATTACATACAATTTGGGTAATCCGTTCACAAAATTTTGTATGGCGAATGGCGTAATTCAGCACATAATTGGATGTTGAATTACGAATGAGAGAGCGAATTACGAAAAATTGCTACCGTGCGAACATAGCATTACACTGCCAACTAGACTAAAGGAGCATCCAAAATGGTAAAAGGTTCGATTTAAATTATGAGTTACTTCAATTCTATAATCAATAATATAATCTATACTAATTCTACCATTATGTTAATTTAGTCCAGCCAGCGCGGGACGAAATATGAATGGTTCATAGAATTAATTTGGCATTGTTATCACTCTTCTCCTTATGAGGTCCGCGGTGTCTCTTGTTCTCAAACGGATGTGACCAGGATCATTCAAGATTTCACGGGCTAGTGGGTTCGGGTGGACCTCTAACTTCTTCAAATACGTCTCAGCATACCTCGAGATTTCCTCTTTAACCAATGGCACAGGTCTTTATGGATGTTGGAATTTCTTATAAACCATGGAGCATTTGTTATCAATCGCAATATTTTATTTTGTCGTCTTTGAATACGTTCAATGGCAGAAGCTGAGGCAGTGCCCCATAACTGCACTCCGTAGCACCAGATTGGCTTCAAAATTGCATTATAGAGAAGGAGGTTGTAATCCAAGCTAAGGGCCGAATTTCTATTAATAAGCCAATTTATTTGTATCGCCTTCAATTTCATTTGCATCAACTTAGCATCAATGTGGTTTTTCCATGTTAGCCGGCGGTCAAGATGCAATCAGCTGATATCAAAATTCAATGTTGTGTGTGTACATATAAGTAATAGCACGTTCACATATAAGAAGGTTATGGTTATCTAAAATTAACCTTGGAGATAACCTTGTGGCGTTCACATATGACAAATATAACCTAAACATATGCGAGAATGACAGAAATTGACAGCTGTATGCATTTGTAATGTATTGCATGTATGTATCTTCTCCATAGCAAATGTCAATATACTATTCACAATAGATATAAAGCGTTGCATTTTTGAGTATTTTATTGAATACTTTTCAATGCAACAATGCGTATTTTACTAGGTTATGAGGTAACCTACAGCTGAACTTGGTTATCTTTTCATACAAATTGTATGGCTAACCTCATACATTTGTGGCTTGGTTACGAGATAACCTCGATAACCACGATAACCTAGCTAACCTGCTTATATGTGAACATGGTATAAGGTGTTTTGCTTTTCTATGTATGGAGTTACTGTATTAAGAAGAACGTCAAAAGTTGTCCCATCCATACGATGAGAATTGCGAAAATCAGCAGGCTCACAATCCCAGAACTCCTTTAAAAGATTCCCATGCATAAAAATTTGTCACTTTCGGAACCATTCTTTCATCCAATTTCGTTTTTTAATTTTTAGGCTTTTTTCTAAATGTAGTTGCTTAAATAATGGCTCGTCCTTACTCATATTACTAAACATTATCTTTTAGTTTATGAATTCTCTAAATTGTTTAATTTGTTTAGGTTTTTTGGATCAACGAATTTAATATTGAAATGTGTGAGTGGTTTGGTTGACTTTGTCATGCTATACATATATGTATATTGTATGTAAAATTGTGTCATATCATACATACATACATAATTGGTCATTCCAAACCTTCAGTCAGGATTACGACTATGTAATAAGCCGACATACTACCTACTATGTTACGGCGACTACTATTGTATCATATTAATTTTTTTTAAATATTGTGCAAATTACTGAATAGTGTAGGGGCAAAGTGACAATAATAAACGCAATAAAGTACTCAATAATATTGTATAACAATTGTACTTAACTGTGAATTAACAATGTGTTTTCCGATCTGAAATCTATTATTTTGTTTTCGCTCAGGCAACGTAATGTTTTAAAAAATTGATTACTGTTGAATAGTGGCAGTTTTTTTAGGCCGAAGTGACCACTGTACTTTAAAATGTTATGCACTAAGGAATTTAAATATTCTTCCAGCTTTTTTAAATATTTTTCAACATATTTGTTATCCTTGAATAATATCAGAATTCGGATGGTAGTTACAGTTCTAAGTACTACAGAAGTTTTCGTGACCACTGCTGACCGAATGCAAAACCATATATTCGTAACTTGGAAAGGAAGTAATGTGACAGACGCTTTGAATATTTGGCCGTGCTAAAGTTTGTTATCTCGACGAGACTAAAAAGAGAACATATGCATTCGTAGTGAACAACTTTGAAATAAAGTCATTTACTAAGTCTTTCTTACAGTGCATTTATTGCTCACTATGAAAGAAAAGGGAATAGACAAGTAAGCGAGAACGTAACAACAAGCAATGTGAACAAATTACACAAACAACAATGAAGTCGCAATAGAGTTCTCGAGAAGGCGAAGACACGAACATTCTAGTTCAAGAACCTTCATCAAACTGTTTACGTAAGCATATAAAAAGGTAAGATAGAGCAGGCAACGGGCAGTAAGAATTCAATCAGAAGTTGTGTGAAGACGCGTTGCGTGTAAAGAAAACAGTCGTGGTTTGAAGATCGCCGTTGTAGAGATCTATCGAACAGTTGTTCGTGCTTACGCGAACAGAATTGTAAAGAAGAATAAAGATCAAGCAAATTATTGTCGGATACATCAAGTTGTAAATAGTGGCACACAAAAGTAGTGCGAACAATAAAGAGTTTTATTGAATTTATTCTTATTTTCTTTGCAATCAACGAACTCATATTTTAAACATTTTTAAAAAGGTAAAAATGTAACAATATTTTATAAGAATTCATCTCGAGTTTTGCTTCCAGACACTCTTAACTGCTAAATTTATGGTCGCCGTATTTTGAGCTGACCTTCTCCAGGCTGCCGCTAGACATCACCATAATTGAAAAAAATTTTATAAAATATCAAATGTCCTCTCTTACACATACACATAAAAATATTCATTTGTTTAAATGAATTTATTTAAAAAAAAGTTGAAAAAAGACCCTTAGGAAATACACTAATACCTTGACTTTCAGGATTCCTAAAAGTATCCTTGACACAAAAGGTGCACAAACATTGTAACATGACATGCATTGTGCTTATTATCGTTTTAAATAGGCGAGTGAGTATTACAATTTCAATCGTTTAATTCCCAATAGTCATAATTATTATAAATTTTATTTGATTACTTGACGAATGTGTTAACTAATTCAATTGTTCTCCCCTCTTGTCAATGAGAACGAAAATACGGTTACGGTTACATTGCTAAATGAAAACAAAAGAACTGAAAGGAAAGGAAAAACCGAGAAAAAAAACTTACCTGATTCGATTTTTGCGTGACTAGATTTTGAGTGTGATTGTGATGATGATGATGGGATTGGGATTTCTGATGATGGGGGTTAACAATTGAGTTTGTAGGCGATGTTCTCGGGCTATCAGAAGTTATCATATCATTATTATGAGCAACTGTTGCCGATATCGAATTTGTTGTTTCTATTGTAGTCGATGTTGTTTTTGCCGTCTGGTTATTTGTTATGGACGTTGGTGACTCCAATGCTAAAGTCATTGACGTTAATGACGCGCACGTATTATTGTTATGTGAAGGGGCCTGTAGTAGATCCATGACAATGTTTATTTTATTTGTGTATAAATTTTGTGGTTAATATCAATTAATACTTTTTTTTTATTAAATTAATACTTTTTTTCCTACATCGGCTGTTGTAATTTTCATTTATAACATTAGTTTCAAGCGAAAGCAAACTTTAACGCCCATTAGGAATTTAAATATATATGTATGTATTTATAGTTTATTTACATATAAAATTATCCAAATACATATGTGGAGTGCATAATTTTTTATTAATAAGTTGGTTTTTTATTTAATTAACAATTTGAATCGATTATATTAATTGCAATATTTTGCCACGGCTTTTAATTGACCAAAATTTATTTGTTCGCGGATTTTTTAAGCTTCATCACTAAATTCTTATTATGTTACTTTTCAATTATTTAATATTACAAGCACGGATTTAAGTTTATTCGCCTACATAACATTAGTTTGGTTACAACATAATGTATACAACATGTGTATTCAATATCCCATTTCAACTGATATTTTTAGCGTCATATCGTTCATCTATTCGCTGAAAAGAAAGAAATTTTAAATATTGTTATAAAAATTGTTTCCAGTGCAAAGAAAAAAAATTATTATTTTACTAACTGAAAAAGGTTGAAAAACAAAAAGAAAAAAATAATAAGTGATGATGGGTGTTTCGATATTAAATTATGCACAAGACTTAGCTTTTGACTGAATGAATTCTATGCAAAGGATTCATAATTAGCCATTACAACCCTTCAGTCTGGATTACGGCCTAGCTTCTCAACACTACTCATGTTGTGTGTGTTAACCTACAGTTTAAAGTCGACTCCGAACGACAGATTTTTGAGAAACTTTTCATGGCAATTTTAATTACTCTCAGAGTTTTTGCCAGAAATCTGCTGAGAGGAAGTCGCCGAAGAAATAGTTTTTCATATTTCGTTTTGATGACTGATCGGGGATTTGAACCTTGGCTTCGCGTCTAATAAGCCAATACACTACCTACTAGACTACGGCGACTTAATATATTACTAAAGAATATTCGTTTATATTTAACTAGTATCCTGCTGATCCTGTTCATTAATGTGGCACCGCACATTTATCCATCAGAAAGTCATCGGGTTAATTTGGATTCATAATTCTAAATGATGTTGCTGTCAAAAAAACCAATCCAGTGCAACCCCTGTCATTCAAACAGTATCTGCCAGGGACTTCTAAATAAAGTTAAGGTGGTCTTTCCTTTTTGTTTTTTCGCTGTTTGGAGAGCTCTTTGCTAAATTTTATAGTCCCAATGTATGACATATGTAGTCGCTGTAGTCTAGTAGGTAGTGTGCTCGCTTATTAGACGAAAATGCCCGGGTTCGAGCCTCAGGCCAGACATCAATAATAAAATATGAAAAAAAAAAAATTTCTTCGGCACCTACCTCTCAGCAGATTTCTGGCAAAAAGAGTAAATAAACCTGCCATGAAAAAGTTTCTCAAAAAAGCTGTCGTTCGGAGTCGACGTTAAACTGTAGGTCTCGCCACTCAAGTATAAAATTAAGGCACACAACATGAGTGGTGTGAAAAGCTACGCCGTAATCCTGACTGAAGAGTTGTAATAGCCAATTATGTATGTAATGTATGACATATTTTTCTTTTAAAGTAACCAAACAAAACCCTTAACTTTTTCGGAGCAACTGCAGTTTTATAAAAAACAAAAAAATTATACATACCTACGATTTATTTGGTAAACCCTTTTAACAAATTTTATTAGTAAATTATAATTACGGCAAGTGTTAAAGAGCTCAACTACAAACCCGACTAACTAGTTTCCGTAGAAGACGGAGCGTCATCATGGTTTTCGAATTTATAGAATTAAGGGTCATTATTACAACTTGCCGTTAACTAAAGGCAGGATTTTAACGGGCAGATAAATTGTTTTTCATTATTATGAGTACCTAATAAGATAGAAGTGAGCGTTAAGCTAAAGGGACGATCATCCTGCCGGTAACTTTTAAAGTTAAGTTTATGTTAAAATTTGCCAAATTATCTATATATGTATACAAAAAAAGTCAAGCCCATCGTTGCCACTGTGTTAAAAAAAAACTTGTTTGAGCAGTTTTATCGACATTGCTCCGGCACTGCCATATTTTTGAAAAAATTAAATGAATTTTAACTGTAAGTTGTAATAACGAAAATAAGTTAAAGGTAACTTTACAGTTCCCTTTAGCTAAAGGTACCATTTAACTAAAACCCAGTTTAACGGCAAGTTGTAATAATGGCCCTAAGTGTAGAGTCAGATTTCTCGAAGAGAAAGCGTAGGCCTCATTCGTAGATGTTCGTAGAGCTCATTGTTTCTAGGCAATGATAGATTGACCTGCTATCGTCCTAGGGTCATCAATCACCTGAAAATCTTCATTACTTAAATATTTCTATCGATATTTCTTTTTGTATTTATTTAGTTTGTTTTAGTAATTAAGTTTTCCACCGAATAAGGTGATTGGTCTACTGCAACAAGGTAGAATAAACGATAAATTGCAAAGCAATGATCAATAATTTTTCAACAAAATTATTTAATAAATAAAAAATAGTCTTATGAACAAAAAAGTTTTTCGAATAATAAATCCATAAAAAACAGAGCAAGGAAAAATTAAGCCAGCAGTACTGAATGGATAACATTGCCATGGTTTTTGTTTGTTATAACTGCGATGAAGTGTAAATTTAATTATGGTTGAAGACAGTGTTGGAAATCATTGGTGTGAGCATTTCGAATTCTTATTTGATTATAATGCGTCGATAAACAATAATATTCTTTCCCGTAGTGTTAACTTCAAACGTATTTACAATATAAACAAAACGTGTTTGCCATGAAAGTTAGTTACCCAATAAACACTTTTATTAACTACGGCATGCAGTACATTAAACAATACTCGAACCCTGATCTGATTTCGTATATTTCTGAAATAATGATTCAACAATTTGCTTACATATCGAAAGTTTTCTTAAGTTATTTATCAGAATTCACTCTTCTTTTTGGAAACTATTTTTTATATTAACAATATGAACTTTAGTTAACGAAGTCTGTCTAGTAGTCTAGTGTATTTGTATTTGTATTTTTTTTAATTGAAATGCAATCATAAATTACAATTATAATTAATACGAGCTGAGTATGCTCGGTGTAGTGTAGCAAACCAAAGTCTTTGTCCACCCTCCCACTAATATACTATCAAAATACAGACTAGTTACCAGGGCACCTAGTCTATTAGACTATGTTGTTAGAATGAACGTTGTGGATTTGATTTTCACTTAAGACAACATCGAGCATAGGGTTGGCAATCCCGCACTATATTTTTAATCCCGGAATTTCGGTATTTCATTTACCTAGTCCTAGGATCCCGGGAAATTTGTTCTTGAAAGATATTAACATATTATTTCAATAAAATTAATAACATGACACATCCAAAAATAGATTTATAAGAAAGAATTTATTAAATTATAAGAAAATTAATTTAATTTTTAATTTTACACATTTTTAAATTAATTATAAAGAGTTAATTGTTTTTATATTTTTTTTATTTTTTTTGTTGTTGTTGTTATTTTTTATTATTTTTAAAATACGTTTTGAGGAAGCACGGGGCATCCAAAGTTTCATCGCTCAAACGACTTCTTATTTTAGTTGCGAAAAATCCAGCTGCAGAAAAAGCACGCTCAGACTCTACACTGGCTGGCTTAATAGTCATTAAAAAATCGTATGCTCTTGACAAAAAGTCACCACGTGTTCCTCCATTTTCAAACAAGATCATTTCTCTCTGAATTTTTACAGACAACGTCTCACATCGAATTGCTATCCTCGGTAAATGTGTTTTTTTATAGCTTCATTGAACTCGTCTGAAATATTTAAAGAATAAAATAAAATAAAGAATCAGAATGTGTAACTTCTGACTCAGAAGCTATTAGAAGTGATGTAGCTGGACTTGAAGCATTTAGTCTTTCGAGTAACTCAACTATTAATTTGCGACATTTTATGGAAGAAGGAACCGTTACGAACTCTGTTTCAGATTCGGACTGAACATGTGTTCTACCATTGTGCAGATACTGAAGTACCCCACTGATATCTGTTCTCCTTTGTTGCATGCGAAGGATGAGGGCTGAATGTAGTTTTTGACTTATAACGTTGGTAGCATCTTTAAGTTTTTTAACATAAAAGTTATGGCAACATCGGCTGTGAACAGATTAGCATCACGACGGTAAAGGGCGTCAACTGTTGCTTCAACTGGAACAAGAGCACTAATGATTGGGGATACCATATTAATCTCATCTTTAGATAAAGTAAAATATTCACCTTCAGGTGGACCTATATCTCTTAATGCCTTTTGTATACAATTTCTTAATAAATAAAGACGTTCCAACATTAACAGAAGGCTGCTCCACCTAGTTTTACAGTCTTTTATGAGAGTTAGTTGCTTTCCAAATTCAGCCGTAACATACTTTTGCAAGACATCATTTTTTGTTGGCGATCGTTTAAACATCACTATTGACTTCAGAAATATCACATTGGTATCCTCCATGTATATTGCCATAATACAGATCAACCAATTCTTCGTTGCCAGAAAAATTCTCATCCTCGTTACTATCTAAAAAATCGTCTTCCTCTTCTGATCCTTCACCCTCGTGGTATTGCTCATCTGTTTCTCTTTGTATATCATGCTTTTCATATAGCACGTCAATTACCGCCAGTTGGACACCATGGGCAAAGCATAACTGTTGATTTACGGTAATAATCTGCCAACTTTTTTCATGACACTTGCACCGTCTGTCATAATACCAACTATATCTTTTCTCAAGTTAAGGCCATATACTGCAAGCTTTTGTTCTAGTAGCCCAATACATTTGTCTGCAGGCAATGATCCTTTTATTCGAACTAAGCCTAAACTCCAGAACTGACAGTTCTGTGCATGTAAATTAATATTCAAGTATCGACGATTCATCCATTCATCAAAAGATAAGGAATATCTTTCTCCCACACCGAATTCAGGTTTTTTTGTGAGCTATTTCAGCTATTATAGAATATCTTATTTTGTTGCTGTAATCTACAACCATTTGGAGGTAGGTATTGTATATTAAATAGAATGGAGCTTTAATTCATTAAATAATAGAATTATAATTAATATAGAATCATAACTATTTTAATGCTCAAACGTCATGGAAACATACATACATACATACCCTTCAGTCAGGATTACGACCTAGCTTCTCACACCACTTATGTTATGCGTCAATTTTATACATGAGTAGCGAGACCTACAGTTTAAAGTCGACTCCGAACGACAGATTTTCGAGAAGCTCTTCATGGCAATTTTACATACTCTTTTTGCAGAAATCTGCTGAGAGGCAGTCGCCGAAGAAATATTTTTTTCAAATTTCGTTTTGATGTGTGACCTGGATTCGAACCGTGGCCTTATGTCTAATAAGCCGACACACTACCTACTAGACTACGGCGACTACCATACGTCATGCATATTGTATATAAATATTGGACAGAAAACAGAATTTCTAACGAAAATGTTCGGTGGGTGTTTTGTGTAAATAAATAATGTGGTAGAAAATGTTGTGGGAAATGAATTTTATTTGATTAATTGAAAAAGTTATTTTGAAAAGTTATTTATGGTAATAAGTAAATATTTATTATCAAATTATTTTCATTTAGGAACACAAGGAACTAATTTCTTGCCGAATAAATTGAATTTATTAACTTTTCAAAAATTAAAGAAATCAAAAATGGATTACAATGTATGTATGTACTTCGTATTTAAGATAATACTGATAAATTTTCTTTAATTATTTATAAAATTTCTTTTTATCTTTTAAATATGTATGTTACCATTGCTTGAAAAAGAATTTAACAATTTTGGTAAAATGTATCGTAAAACTATAATCGTTTAAACGTGAAAACAAACAAACAAACAAATCTCTACAGCAAGTTAAGCGTAATAATATCAATTTAATATGATTCTATTTAGAGCCCTTATGGGAATATAAAAAAGACATACAATACATACATACAATAATAAATGGGGGCTGATTTCAATTTGTGTGTGATTCGAATTTATTCTGTGAGTAAAATACAAGACAAAACTTTGTTTATTGTTTTTACTCTTCTTACACACTTTCCGGTGTCGGTTAATTTTTGCTTTCTTTTGTCACCGCCTCATAATTATGTTGTCGATGGGAGACCGTTTGGCAGGGATGATTTTTGTTCGCGAATTTCATTAAAATATTGAAATAATTTGATATCAAGAAGAAGTTTTTCTTTTTTTTTTTTTGTGAATATTTAAAGACTTAATACTGCTTTATTTACGTCACCGATATTTTGTAAAAGACTCTCTAACTTTGTCAAAACGCTAATGAAATTTTTTGAACAAAGATTTTTTAGTTGAGTCAATTCTCCACCCATATTTATTATTTTATATGACAACGGATTCTTCCTTCTAAAATATGACAAAGATATAAAACTACAGCTTTACATAAAAAACACAGTTCATCTATCTTTTTTCATATTGTTACGTTTTTAATCCTTTGTTTATCGTATCGATGATTACAATTAAAACCAAAAGATATTATTTACATCTGATCGTTATTTGTTTCTTTATTTCAATAAATTCTTTACATACATAATTGGTCATTACAACCATTTAGTTAGGATTACGGCCTAGCTTCTCAACACCACTTATGTTGTGTGCGTTAATTTTTTTTTTATACATGAGTGGTCGGACTTACAGTTTAAAGTAATAACCCAACACACTACCTACTAGACCACGTCGACTAGACTAAATCCTTTATTTAAAATAAATTCTTCATTTCAAACATATCATTTATTTATTTTAATAACAACACACTGTAGCTGATAACGCAATCAATTTTATTTACGATCCTTATTTAAGAAAACCAAACTTTCGCTGTTCAATATCATTCTGCTTAACGTGCAACAACTCCGGGTTCTAAGTACTCACGCTTCATCATACATACATAATTGGCCATTACGGCCTAGCTTCTCAACACCACTCATGTTGTGTGTGTTAATTTTATACATGAATGGATTATTTCGCATGAAATTGAAGCCTCTTGGTAGTAAAATTCGATAATCTTGATGAAAATTGTTCGTCAACTCCGAACGACAGATTTTTGAGAAAATTTACAAGGCAATTTTATTTGCTCTCAGAGTTTTTGCCAGAAAGTTGTTGAGAGAAAGTCGCCGAAGAAATGTTTTGTCATATTTTCGTTTTGATGTCTGGCCTGGGATTTGAACCCTGGCCTTGCGTCTAATAAGTCAACACAATACCTACTAGACTACGGCAACTCACGCTTCACCACTGACTGTCAAATTTACCCTTAGCTCTATTCACACTCCTTTATTTTATATCTGGTAACTTCACAATATTTCTGTTTAAATGTGGGGTTTTTAATTTTTTTTGTTCCCTTCTCGTATGCTCTCGTTCTTAATATTTGGTCAATTCACACAAGCCGTTGTATCGTTGTATTCATTGTATTGTTGGAAGAACATACAACAGTGTATGATTGTTGTTGATAATTTTCATATAAAAATCTGATACACTTATACACATTTTTTCCATATGTTTTTAAAAGTTGTATTGGTTTCGTGCTATCAAATTGTGTGAATGAAAAAATGTGTGTATGTTTTCATATGTTGTGTTGGTTTCGGGCTATCAAATTGTTTGAATGTCACGAAATACACAATACTGCATAGCATTGAGCGTTCACAAAGAAACAAATGTATTTAATACAATATACACGATACAAAGTTGTGTGAATTGCCCCATTATTATTAGGTACCGTACTTAATGGTAAAGATTATTAAAATCATTACAGATTTTACGAAATGGATCGAAGTTCGCATAGTTAGTTGTGTAATATTTTATATTTATGAAATTATAGTATCTTGTTGGGCGAACAGGTACTCTTAATTAATCAGCTTCAGGAGAAAGACAGCATTTAGCATTTTACGACGGCTTCTTAAAGATGGTAATTTAATGAGTACTAGGCGTTTTTCATAATCTTTTATTAGGATACCATCCATTCCCTACACCACGAAGGCAAAATAATAAGAACTGTATTTGAACTGATTCGATTTTGTCAGAGTCTACAGCGTAGTGAGATACAGCCCATATCACAGATCCATATTCAAGAATTGGGCGAACCAGTGTGGTAAACAATTGTTTGGTAACATATGGGTCGGAAAACTCTTTAGGCCATCGTTTGATAAATCCATGGATACATATAGCTTTGCTGACAGTTGATGTAATATGATTTCTGAAGTCCAATTTACAATCGAAAATTATTCTTAAATCGTTAAAGGAATTAACTAGTTCAAGAACAGCACCATTCATTGTATAAAATCCATTAGTTGGAGGTGATCTAGTGAAGCAGATATATTTACATTTTTTAACATTCAGTTCCATTAAATTAGTACTACAACAAGAGGTTAAGTAGTTAATATCATCTTGTGAAAGTACTTGATCTTCAATGTTATTAAATGATAAACATACTTTAACATCGTTTGCATATATTAATGTGTTTGAATTTTTGATAACAGAAGAGAGGTCATTTATAAAAAGAGTAAATAGGAGCGGCTTAAGATGACTACCCTGTGGTACGCCTGACAGTACATCAATAAAGCTAAATTGCGTATTCCTGAATTTAACGCACTGCTTTCTGTTTACTAAATACGATTTAATCCAATTTAGTAATGATGAACTAAAAGTTTATGAATAATAATAATACAGTTCAGTATCACTTCTTCTACGTACTTCTTCTAATTCATCACAAAATTTCAACTAATTTTTCGTATCAAGAAGTGTCTCCAGAGTTTCAAATGTCAAAAAATTTTTTTTTTAATTTTTTTCATTTCAAGCGTTCACTTTTTCTCGTTAATATGTAGTTATTGCTTTACTTTTTGAAATTTACAAAAAAAAAACGTGCAAATGTTCATGTGACTACTTGTTTAACGCGATACTGTTTTAAATTTGTATACAATAAAGTTTTTGTGGTTGTAAATTTAATCAACGTACATACAATCAAATGCACATCTGGTATAATTTTATGCGTTATTTTAAATGTCAGTAGAAACGAATCAATTGTAATCATATTGCACAGTGTAATCATCAGAAATTTTATAAATTTAATCACCCAACAAAAGTGAATAGTTGTTCATATATTTTTGTTCTAGTCTCCAACACCTTAGTTTAGTTTGGAAGGGTGGCGCATCACTGTATTCACAGTTCCACGCCTTTACTTAGAGACCTATTGGAATATTGTGATAATATGTAAGTGGCTAGACCTACAGTTTAAACTCTACTCCGAACGACAGATTTTTTAAGAAACTTTTCATGGCAATTTTATTTAATCACAGAATTCTTGCCAGAAATCTTCTAAGAGGAAGTCGCCAAAGAAATATTTTTTCATATTTCGTTTTGTTGGAGATGCCTGACCAGAAAACTCAAAGTAATGTTGGCTGGAACCGACACATTTTTCAGTTCCGTCAGTTCCTTCTTAAGATCTTATCATCTTGATTTTACTATTTACATCATTTATAACCGACTGAGAATGGAATACAACTCTTGTGTATGGATCGGTGCCTTAACGTCTATTTTGAGGTCTCTCGACAGTGTACAGGAGAGGCCGTAGTAGCTCGTTAATGGCGGTAGTTTATCCGAATCCATTGAATCATTAGAGCAATGCTGCAATGTGGTTTGCGTTTCACTAATCTATCGCTACTATAAAAGTATTTTGCTCGAACGAAATAAGGGGACTTGTTCCCGAAAATCATATATTCCTACGTAACGCTCGTCTTTCTCGGCCAGCACATTCGTATGTGGTCGATTGGCCAGTGGATCGCACACTTTATTTCACAGAAAATACATTTTTTTGTCGGACTATTCGTATGTGGAACTTAATTTCTGCAGAGGGCTCTCCTGTTACTTATTGGAATAAAAATATACAAGTCAAGTGTCCATAAACACTGTTCTCTCTTTTCTTCTTCCCATAATATATTTTCATAGTTTCAAACACAATGCCATCCATCCCCTGACTGTTGGTCGGCGCTTGCCTTTGTTCTTTCAATGGTAATATTAGAAGCTATACCCGAATTTTTAAAATTGTCTGCAACGACAAGTGATAAATTATTCTCAACTACGAGGTTATTATTTAGGAGTTGTAATTTTTTGGCTTTTAAGGGATTAAAAAGGAATAAAATACAGACAAATCATCACAGGTAGTCGATAGTAACTTAAAAATATAACACTTTACTCCATGTTATTACTGTCCTAAATTTGCAATAGTAACAATTGCAAAGTAAATATAAAGCTTAAAGTGGTTTTTAATGTATGTACTAAAGTAAGGAATATGATGTAAATTTTTAATTTTTAAAAATCTTCAAAATAAGGGCATAAATCGTCAAACCGTCAAATCGCCAACATGATATTTTTGGAGCTAAAAATCGTCAAACTGAAGTCGCCGTGGTCTAGTAGGTAGTGTGTTGGCTTATTAGACGAAAGGCCCGAGTTCGAATCCCAGGTCAGACATAAAATGAAATATGAAAAAATATTTCTTCGGCGACTTCCTCTCAGCAGATTTCTGGCAAAAACTCTGAGAGTAAAAATTGCCATGAAAAAGCTTCTCAAAAAATCTGTCGTTCGGAGTCGACTTTAAACTGTAGATCCCGCCACTCATGTATAAAATTAACTCACACAACATGAGTGGTGTTGAGAAGCTAGGCCGTAATCCTGACTGAAGGGTTGTAATGGCCAATTATGTATGTATGTAATCGTCAAAATGACGATAAATCGTTAAATCTGGCAGCCATGGGTGTGAGAAACTAGATCGAAATCCTTACTAAAGGGTTGTAATCACCAATTATGTATGTATGCATGTAAGATTAGTAGTTGTATTATATTTGTACTGATCAAGCAAAGGCTATTAAGAAAGTGTTTTTCACATTCTCAAAGTCATAAATTAAGGAATAATAATATTTTATTAAAATTGACCAAAAAACAGAATGCCTCTTTTGTGGTTTTTTTTTTTTATTGAAATGAATTAAGTTACATCAGCTTAAATGGTGTAACTGTTTGAAGTGGTTGCTTCTTAATTATATTTATCGAAAGCGAAAGAACCTCTGTTAGTATAGACGTTGAAAGATAATGCTTTCTCGCACCCCCCTTGTACATTTGTATCATTACTATTAAAAGGACATAAAGACCTGTGAGGAGTGTGTACGGATTGATGTTTGCGTAGTACGAACGTACTATGTAAACACACTCCCACACAAATATTTTACAACGTATGTACCTATGAAATTGTGTAGAAATGTGTGTTTGCTACTGCTAGACTATTTGCCAGGCTGTCTCTCTTGTATTGTTTGTTGCTGGTATGGTATTGTGTTAACGCAATCCGTAAGTACCACGAAATGGAATTAATAAATTTTTAATTAGTTAAAAATTTTGCGGCTATTAACGTAAGCTTGTGTAAAAATAGAAATGCAAACATAAATGCGGCAACGTTTAATTGAATTCACCTTTTCGTTCGTTAAACAAATAATTACACATTCGAAAAGTTAATAGACGAAATGAATTTATCCTCCCCATTTTTTTTCTGTTTGTTTTTGCTTACATTTGTTTATACAGTGATGGTCCTCAGATTATGTGTGAATATGTTACATTATGCATATGTTGTATTGATAAACGGTATTCCATAACATAATATTGGTAAGGTAGGATCACACAATTGCTTCAATCTACAGAAATCGTTGAAATCAAATTCACTCACATAAATTTGATTGTTGTAAATTGGTACCAAACGATTAAGTGACAATAATTGCCAATATCTATTCACACAATTGTTCTATAAGCGGCAGTCCTTGGATGACAGATGTCGCAAATTTATCATGTTAATACAAATTACTGAATGTAGTGTAAATAAATAAATACAGTCAACCCTCCTATAACGCGGTACTCTCAAAACGCGGTTTCCATATAACGCGACGCTGAAATTGCGACAGCCCTCCTACAAAGCGGTACTCTAACACAAAATGCTTAAACAAATTTACAATAATTTATAAACAAAAAGTATATATTTTTAAAAGCTTCTCAAAAAATCTGTCGTTCGGAGTCGACTTTAAACTGTAGGTCCCGCCACTCATGTATAAAATTAACGCACACAACATGAGTGGTGTTGAGAAGCTAGGCCGTAATCTGACTGAAGGGTTGTAATGGTCAATTATGTATATGTATGTATATATTTTTTATTATTTATTATGTTTATTTTAATTCATTTCAAATAATAATTATCACAAGTGTTGATGGTATATCAAATAATTACTCACTTAACTTCATTGGAGATTTTACCCCTTCAGTTAGGATTACGACCTAGCTTCTCACACTACCTATGTCGTGTGTGTTAATTTAATCCATAAGTGGGGGGGATTTTAAATCAACTCCGAATGACAAATTTTTGAAAAACTTTACTTTCAGATTTTTTTCCAGAAATTCTCAGAAGAAATATTTTTCCATATTTCGTTTTGATTGTATCTCACCTGGGGTCGCCGAAGAATTATTTTTTTTTTCATATTTCGTTTTGATGTTTGGCCTGGGGCTCGAACCTGGGCTTTACGCCTAATAAGCGAATACATTTACCCACTAGACTACGGCAACTACATCTTCATAATAGTCGAGATAAATTCAGGCTACACAAAATATTACACGTCAATAATATTCAGTTTTCATTCACTAGTAATAGATGCTTTGGCATGGCGTTTCCAATCTTTATAAGGAATCGGGTTTCCGGATCTGCCGGTTCAACTAATCCCTAAAATGTTTAATCTAATTGACCTATAGGAATTGAAGACATAGTATAAAAGACACAATAATGAAGGCATAGCACATTTACACAGCAGGAAGGCAAGACAAAAACGATTAAGTGAACAAGAAAAAAAAGCTATAGACATACATACATACATAACTGGCCATTACAACCCTTCAGTCAGGATTACGGCCTAGCTTCTCACACCACTCATGTTGTGTGCGTTAATTTTATACATGAGTGGCGGGACCTAGAGTTTAACGTCGACTCCCAACGACAGATTTATGAGAAACTCTTCATGGCGGGTTTATTTATTCTCAGAGTTTTTGCCAGAAATCTGCGGAGAGGAAGTCGCCGAAGAAATACTTTTTTTTTCGTATTTCGTTGTGATGTCTGGCCTGGGGCTCGAACCCGCGCTTTACGTCTAATAAGCCAACACACTTCCTACTAAGCCAACACACTACCTATAGAACGTTAGAAGAACCATAAGGAGAAAAGATTTCCATAAACGTGCTACCCGTGTCATAAGCCATATTTTAATTTATGAGATCGGAAAACGCGTTTGAGCACTATCAGGAAGTATTTCCACAAGTCGGAAGCCTACTGCGACTATACTGCTTATGAGCACGAAAGTAAATAACGTATTTGCCTCCGATAAAAGTACAAAGCATGATAACCTAAGATTTACTTTATAGTTAACAATAAACTAACAGTTGTTAATAGAACTTAAAGAACTTACCTTTATTGTTACTAACAGAGCAGTGGTGCTTGACATTACACTTTTTAGGAACAGGTCTGCTGAGGCAATGTGTACCGTCGTGCCCAGGATCTATTGACGGCAAATCAAAATTAGACTCTACTACTGAGTTACCTACAGAAGTCTTAACTGAAGTAACTAAAGAATCTTGTAGGAAAACTTTTGCGAAAAGCATGAATGTGTTTAATGAAGAAATTAACTTAAAATTTGAATCAGGAAATCCAAAAGACCATCCTGGACCAATAATGGATGTACTCTTCAAAACTTATTTACCTAACTGTCAAGAAGAACACAGATGCGTAAGACATATCGAATAGACCGATCTCAGAACATCGCATTAGATGGCCGGTGAATAGCTAAATCCCTTGATGGTATAGACATCCTCATGCTGAGGCTTATGATAATTTTCATGGCATGTTTACGGAATGACAATCGCCTCCGAAGATGATGTGGTAATAGCGACTAAAGGCAAAAATTCCAAAATTATTTTCATAAATTCATAACCTGCGCCTAAATGTTGCAACGAATGTGGACTGGTAGTAAGCCCAACCGAAACAAAGTTAGTACTATTCACAAGGAGATACAAAGTCCCTAAACTTCATACACTTAGTAACAGCGGGATAATTCTCACTCTGTCCAATAGCGCTAAATATATTGGGATCATATCGGACAGCAAACTTAACTGAACATTGAATGCACAATCCAGAACCGCAAGAGAACAATAGGCATGTACGTGGGAGGAATTAACCCTAAAGATTTGTAATCAAACCAACTTTATTCTGCGCAGCCGCGGTTTGGTGGTTGGATTTAGAGAGAAATAATCATCAAATCCGGTTTGCGCGGATTATGAGAATGGTACTGCATTAACCAAGGCGTTGTTTACTATTCTTGACTGATTACCATACCACTGGCTTGGGTATTGCTGAATATGTCCATCAACAATACGATACCTAAAGCTGCGTTCAATCCTGGTTTTCCGACGCCGATACGCGACAAAGGAGTTTGTGATAATGTTGTGCTCTGATGGATCACTTTTTCACTGATGGATCCAGTTTGCGTAACAAAGTCAAATGTGGAATCATTTGAAAACAAATGAACATTAGAACATACCTTGCACTAGCAGATTATTGTAATGCTTGACAAACTGAAATAATGGCTTTTAAAATTGCGCCGTGCGAATATGGTAACTGGCCATTAGATCCACATCTAAGATTGTTCTACAATGCCGGGTGTCTTTGGAGGATAGAGCAAGGCATTAGACGGTTACTCTCAATTGATATTCTGGTCACGGGGACATTGGGGATAAGATTGTAGAGACTCCATATAGATCTGGCCGGACATGGATATACGTAGAGCAGAGTTTGTATTAAATCTTAGAGGATTTGATCATTCTTCAACAAATTTCAAAATAAAGTAGCATTCAAATGCTACCAAAACAATGCTTTAAAGGCCGAGTAATACAGACTCCGGCATATGTTGTACTTCGGCTTACGGAGTACTTTAAAGTCTATTGAATTTGTCCTCATGAATCTGCCTGTTTTTGACAATCATCTGCTACACCAAACGCATCCAATAAGTCCTGTCATAAGAGATAAGGCACCTAATATGAAAAATAAAGAGTCTTTGATGAATATAGTACCATTCTCACAATCCAAGAGACATAAAAATTCTCAATTCGAAATTTGTTCTCCCTTTATAAGACGAATAGATGCCAGTACGGATTCTATGAGTACAGCATATCAGAAATGCCCAATTTTCTATAATCCTACGGCTGAAATCGACCGATGACATGGGTAATGTTGGCTTTTACCTGCGGTTTGTAGCTTATTAACATATATCTGCGATTAAAGAAACCCTAAAAGAAAAAGTGTAACGGGGTCAAATCTCACATTCTCGGTGGTCAGTTCACATGCCCTCAAATCGCTCGTTCGGAATATCGAATTCGGCATGACCAAACCAGAAGAAGTTGGTATTTATCGACCAAATACTATTCGCCGTTGTCAAAGAAATGTAGGCCGATAATCCCTCCAGCCCAAAATCGATAACCAACAGTGACTTTTTCGCGATGCATTGAAAGCTATTGAATTCCATATGGGTTGGTACCATCCTAAATTTGTTTGGGATTATGTTGTTTACGAACTCATTCGTACAAAAATGAACCTCATTAGTGAAGATGTTTTTCGATGAAAATAAGTATATATTGACAATTGATCCTGACCGTACCCAGCAAACACATGTCGTTGCCTATGGTCTTCCATTAGTGATTTGGCAGCACAGAAGGAATAAACATCGACTGGACTCTATATTATCTGAGTACAAAAACTATGAGAATTCAAGTGATCACAATCTCTGGAAACCAAAAAAATACTTGAAAAATTTGAATGTTTTAAAGATATAAATGAGCCCTGGAAACTGACAGATATTGATAAGGCTATAGCTTCTTCAAAACATTTAAAAGGCACATTTAAACCCTTCCGGTGTAAATTGTAAGAAGTTGTATGCAAATTATATTGTAATACTGTCCCATTCAATATATTCGAATATTTGATTCGTACCAGAGATCAGAAATGAATCGTTTTTCGATACTCATAAGTAATTTACAATATGAGTGAGTCAACAGTATTGAAATTCAACTACACTGCTTCATTCGAACTCACTACAACATTGATTTATAAGTACAGATTGCAATGAGTATGAGTACAACGTTGACATCAAACTCATATCATTGAAAATATGTTTGATTCATACGTCTACTCAATCAGATTTATAAATTTAGAAAAATACTTATAATACTCATAAATGATTCGAGTGATTCGAATCATTCATAAGAATTTACAGTCTTATACTATGTTCACACATGCATTTTTATTGAGCCAATATTCGGTTATTTGAGTACAATAATATAAGCAATATTCATTTGACAGCTGGTAAACAAAACAGCTGATTGCTTCAACAACATTGCTTTTAATTTAATCGCGAAAATTAGTGCCAAAAAATGTTAGAAAAAATGGAAAACAATTTAACATTGCAAAAGGTCTTGCTAATGATTGACCGAAACGCCCAGCTGTTGCGGTTAGTAGGGACTACTTTTGACTCCAAAGTGGATTCTCTCAGAAGGATGAGAAAGAAAAATTTGTGGACCTGCTGAACTTCCATTTTTTGTTTGTCGTTGTTTACATTTGAGTTGTCAAACATTAACAGAAAGTGTTCGGAAAACTGTAATATGCTCTCTAAACATACTAATGACAGTGTTGTATTTTAAGTTTTAATCAATATTATAACAATTTATGAATTTATTGAGGAACAATTAATTGAAATTTTATATGAAATATTGAGATCAATAATGGCGTTAATTGCGATTTACGCAATAAAAGTGCATGTGTGAACATAGTATTAGTTGTTGCCGCATTTACAAAAACAGAAGAAAGAAAAAGACAAAGACAACAAGCAAAGGAAACACACAACCTTCTAGTGAGTATTATATGGTCAATTGACAAAAGCCCTTGTATCGTTGTATTCATTGTATTGTTGGAAGAACATACAACAGTGTATGATCTTTGTTGATAATTTTCATATCACATTTTTTCCATATGTTTTCAAAAGTTGTATTGGTTTCGTTCTATCAAATTGTGTGAATGCCACGAAATACATAATACAGCATAGCATTGAGAGTTCACAAACAAACGAATGTATTCAATACAACATACACAATACAAAGTTGTGTCAATTACCCAATAGTATTCGGACGCGAATAATACTTATTTTGTGATTTTTGTAAACGTTGAGTAAAGGAGAGTCGAAATCAACAACATCATGCCTATTGTTAAGTATGAGTACTTCAAACTTTGAATATGAGTACATAGTATGAGTATGATATTAAAATAAGTATGAATGCGTATAAGTATCAGAAATTATGAGGACGATTCAATTCTATTCATCTTTTTGAATGCTCATTGCTGATCTTTGATTCGTATCTCACATCATAGTGGTGAGTCAGTCAATTCGAATACGCGGAAACCTGTTAATCCCTTTTTAACCCCTTGATCCTAAAAATCAATATCAGTAGGCCAAAACAAAACCAATTGCTGCCAATTATATGTCGAATTCTCACTTGGTTCAATTGCCAACTGGATTTATAATATAATTGCTTATTGTTAATTCATTAAGAAAGCAAGGTACAATAAATAATGAATTAAAGAAAAATATACATACATATGTATGTATGTAACGTTGCCATTTGCCCAACGATGAATTCATAAAAAGTTGTCATGTTGTTACATACATACATACGTACACTTTTTTTGTTGACTACTGTAATTTGTATTTAATATCATCAGAATCGCACTTCACTCACCTTTTCATGGAAAAATTTAAATTTTTCTCTTAACACATCAGTGAAAACAATTTTGGTAATGGTTTCGTAAATGCTTAAAAATTAAACAAAAAAATATGTATGTATGTATGCGTGTTTGTTGTAGTGTTGGTTAGTAGTCCATGTGGCCTTATTAACTCAACTGTGCTGGTGTCTGTCTAAATTACTGTTTGACTTAGCAAAAGAAATGTTTCATTGTAATGGTTTCATCAAAAATGTACAATCTCATTAACGTTAACAAGTGTTGTTTGTTTGTTTGTTTGTTTTTAGCTTAATAGGTATTTACAGAAATATAAAACAGGAAAAGAGAATTTTAATTTGATAAATTATTCGAAGATTACATTGGTGATTGGATAGCAAGGACTTTATTATATAATATTAGTAGTATTAATAAAGGGTCCGCCAAATAACTTTTTTTTTGAAAATGCTTTAAAAAAAAACTAATGAATATTTTCTCAAATTTCTTTTTTTATTTGAAAGTACAATCGTTCCGGTTAATAATGGAAAATAATTTCATTCAAATGGCTGCCTCGGCTGGCCATGCAGTAGACTACACGATCGTTCCAATTTTTAAGCACATTATCGATTGTGTGCAGCTGTATTTCACCAATGGCTTCACGAATATTGTCCTTTAAAGCGTCAATTGTCTCTGGCTTGTCGGCGTAACACTTATCTTTGACGGCACCCCACAAATAATAGTCCAACGGTGCCAAATCGCAGCTCCGAAGTGGCCAAACGACATCAGCTCTGCGGCTGATAATGCGATCTTCAAAAACAGGGCGCAAAAATCGAGTGTAGCTTCGACTGTGTGGCACGTAACGCCGTCCTGTTGAAACCAAATGTTGCCAATATCCTCCTTTTCAATTTTTGTGAACAAAAATTCGTTCAACATGGCCCGATAACTATCGCCATTGACTGTAATGGCCACTCCTTGCTCGTTTTCGAAGAAAAATGGCCCAATTATGCCTCTGGACCAAAATCCGCACCACACACTGACTCGTTTTGGGTGCGTCGGCTTTTCAATGTGCCCCAAATGCGAAAATTTTGCTTGGTTACATACCCGCCAAGATCAAAATGAGCTTCATCTGAAAAGATTATTTTTGATTCTGTAACATTACCATGATTTTCAAAGTAATGTCGCAATATTTCCCAGCGTTGTTCAAGCGTATACACAACCATATTCCTTCAGCGGAATGATAAAACTAATTATCTGTCAAATCAGACTGTTACCATTCACGAAATAAGCACTAGTTGAAAAGAAAAACGTTAGATGGCGGACCCTATAACGTATATAAAAGTATAAAGTGTAATGTAAGGATTCGATATGTAGGGATTTCTGGATAGCACACTACCAAATCGTCAAATATTTAAGAAAAAGGGTCAAAATAGTCATAGACGTTTATTGAAATCGTCAAAAAGTCATCAGAAAAAATAAATAAATAAATTAAATGTTTTTAAAAACCAACATTATTTCTACTGTAGTAAAACATATGTATAAAGTCAATGTACTCGTATGTACATATCTGAGTTCAAAAACAAAACATTTAAGAAAATATTTATTAGAAATTAAAAGCTAGCGTCTTTCATCTTCATTTCTTAAATTTTTCCAAAAATGGAGAAATTTTATATAATTTTCAGGAAAAAATTGTTTAAAGTGTAAACAATCTATCCCAGTGTTGTTTATTGACACATAAGCACGGCAATAATATTGCATCATCTTAATCTATGGTTGGTGTAAATATTAAGGAGTGAGAAGCTCTTGACATTCTGAGCATGAAAATTCAGTGTAATGTTGGCTGGAACCGACACGTTTTTCAGTTCCTTTAGTTCTTTCTTAAGATCTTATCATCTGATCTTACTATTTACATCATTTATAACCGACTGAGAATAAAATACAACTCTCATGTATGGGTCGGTGCCTCAACGTCTATTTTGAGATTTCTCGACGGTGTACAGGAGAGGCCGTAGTAGCTCGTTAATGGCGGTAGTGTATCCGACTCCATTGAATCCATGGAGTACCGTTGCAATGTGGTTTGTGTTTCACTGTTCGATCGCTACTACAAAAGGATTTTGCTCGAACGAAATATGGAGACTTGTTCCCGAAAATAATATATTCCTACGTAACGCTCGTCTCTCTCGGCCAGCACATCCGTATGTGGACGATTGGCCAGTGGATCGCACACTGCATTACACAGAAAATACGTCTTTTAGTGGGACTATTCGTATGTGGAACTCCTCCTCCTGCAGAGGTCTTTCATGTTACTTAAGATAAAAAAATGTTCAAGCCTAGTGTTCTCCCTTTACTTCTTCCCATAGCATATTTTCATAGTTCCAAACACAATGCTATCCATCCCCTGAGTGTTGGTCATACGAAAAGAAAGTAATCGCGATTGCCTTTGTTCTTTCAATGGTAATATTAGAAGCTATACCCGAATTTTTAAAATTGTCTGCAACGACAAGTGATAAATTATTCTCAACTACGAGGTTATTATTTAGGAATTGTAATTTTTTGGCTTTTAAGGGATTAAAAACGAATAAAACACAGAAAAATCATCACAGATATACGAAAATAACTTAAACAAATAATACTTTACTCCTACCTATTACAAACATAAATTTTTAATTGTAACAATTGCAAAGTAAATACAAAGCTTAAAGTGGCTTTTAATGTACTAAAGTAAAGAATGTGATGTAAATTTTTAATTTAAAAAATCTTCCAAATAAGGGAATAAATCGTCAAATCGTGAATATGATATTTTTCGGTGCACAAAATCGTCAAAATGACGATAAATCGTCAAATCTGGCACCTATGCCTGTATCCTGTAAAACAAATTATTTCTTACTAGTGAATGAAAACCGAGTATTGTTGACACGTTAAATTTTGCGTAATCCCAAATGAAATTGGGAATATACTATTTGATACACCCACAACACTTGCAATAAGGACCATTAATTAAAATGAATATAAAAAGCCAATAACACTGGGCTAGTTGAAAAAAGTGACAAGCGGGGCACCTGGCGGGTTAACCTAATTCGGGTACGCTGAATCCAGTGGTGCTAACCATTTTTTAGGTTAGCTCGTGTTTTCGAAATATACCGTTAATTCGAAAATGGAGGAGGTTGCGCAACATATATTCGCGTAACTCAAAAACGGTTTAGTTTATTATAATAAACTAAAAAACCGAAATTCCGCAATGAAATTTTCTTTAAGAAAGGTTAAACTTTTTCCAATATGCGCAGTCGTTGTAAAAACATAATTTTTTTTACCAAAAAAAATATTTTTTTTAGCAAACTTTCGAAAATTTCCTTTTTAAAAAGGCATACAAAATGGAAAACGCAGCTGAGCTTTTTTTTATTTTTTTTTTTTGTTGTTGACGATTTCTGTTTCTACCTGTTCCAGGCAAAAATATCTAAATATTTTGATATTTTCTGGTTGCATTGATGTTGGGTGCATAGTGTGTAGTCGTGTTTACAGCGTATTGCAGAAACCAGTTGCGTAGTGTGTACCTAGCTTTAGAATTAAAAAATAGAGTCATAAAAAAGCATCCATTATAGAACAATCCGGTGGCGTGTCAGCAATTATTGTCAGTTAAACGTTTTGCGCCAATTTGTAACAATCAAATTAATGAAAGGGAAGTAATTTTGTGACTGAAAAGTTATTTGGGATGATTTTTTTCATTGCGACATAATTCAGTCCCATAACAATTGTTGAATATTGATCTAATCGTGTGATCCGACCTTTTGACTCAACAAACGAAGATATTGATATTGTACTCAGGGCCATCATTACAACTTGCCGTTAACTAAAGGGAGGATTTTAACAGGCAGATACATTGTTTTCCATTATTATAAGTAGACAATAAGATAGAATGTGAGCGTTAAGCTAAAGGGGGGATCATTCTACCGGTAACTTTTAAAGTTAAGTTTATGTTAGAACTTGCCATATTATATATTATTTTCAATATGGCAACTTTAAATATAAACAAAATGAGGAAACACAACAACAACGAAAAAGAGGCCCTTCATTGCCACTTGTTTAATTGAGCAGTTTCATCGACATTGCTTTGGCACTGCCAGTTTTTAGAAAAAGTTAACTTTGTTTTCATCAGTAGGTTGTAATAGCGAAAATAAGTTAGAGGTAACTTTAGAGTTCTCTTTAGCTAAAAGTACCTTTAACTAAACCCAAATTTAATGACAAGTTGTAATAATGGTTGTTTTTAATAATAATCGTTTTTTTTTTTTGTTGTATATGCTCATTTTGTTTAAATTTGAAGTTGCCATATGGAAAATAATATATAATATGACAAGTTCAAACATAAAGTGACCTTTAAATGTTAAAGGTAGGATATTCCTCCCTTTAGCTTAACGATCACTTCTATCTTGTTGGGTACTCATAATAACGAAAAATAATTTATCTGCCCTTAAAATCCTCTCATTAGTTAACGGCAAGATATAATAATGACCCTTAGAATGTGAAAGTGAAGTTTTGCATAACAATAGAATACAATGTATTCTATGGTTACATTAGTTGTTTATTAAGATACTCAACAGAACATCTCACAACAACGACAACAACAACCCTCTGAAATACCATAATAGAGAGATAAATCTGAACATCAGCAACATCAAGGTTGTTTTAATTGAATCAAACCAATTTCAAAATATAAAAGATACAGTCTTTTAAAATCAGACTAATAAAAAAGAAAAAGGAATAAACAAGTTCGGAATTGTAAAGATAGGAAGTGCTATATAAGTGACATGCCTTATTTAATTTTTCAATTTAATAAAAGTCTAAAAACGTTACAAATCAACAATCATACGTTTTTAATAACTCTATAATAAGCGAATATTTAATATGATATGATGTATAGTATTACCTGATATTAATCCAAATGTGTGCTTTTGTTCCAAATATTATTCCCATGATATGACGATCATAGATCAAAGAATTACAATGAGTATACCACACGTTAAATTGATTTCTTTATTTATAACTTAAGTGTAACACATATACACACTGATATGCATACATACATACATATGAATAAATTATATACACGTATGTATATGTATATGTATATATTTAATTATATGATTATTTATTATTTACTATTTCATTTAATTATTTTTATTTTTTTTTTTTTTTTGATTTTCTTTTTTTTGCTACACAGTTATTTAATTTGTTGAATTTTTTGAAAATGCGATTTACTGTTAAATACACTTAACGTTAGGACACGACATGTAATCTAATAACGGTAAACAATGACTGAAATGTTCACGAAACGGACAAAAGGCAACAATTTAACCAAAAAAAAAAAAGAAAAGATGGGACAGGACGGGACATGCAGCAAACGACGATAAGTCGCAGGTCTATGTTGGTTGGGATTGGTTTGTGCAAAACTTGCGTCGGCGCATTGCTATCTTTACTTTCAGAAGGCATAGAAACAAGAGGGTATTCAATTTATTTATTAAAGCATTTGGTTCAACATTTTCGATTTGTTTATTGAATTACATCCATACATACATATGTACATACATACATATATGAATATGTTAAAATAAAGGACACCGAAATACCTATACATAGTTTAAAATATTTGTGCATGTGTCGTACAACAACAAGCCAATAATTCAACAATGCGTGTGTATTGAACAAACATTTATATGCAACTATGTATGTAATGTGTATTTAATTTCAAATAAAATTATACTCTCAGAGAACAAGTGGAACACAACAGTAAGTGCACTATGGCCTGTAAACACAATTACGATACAGAGATCAGGAAATAATTTGTAAACGTAACATTTAATAACAAGCTTATTCGTTTTTAACTTAAGGTAAGCCAGGGTCTTTACATGTCAGGTTTACGGCCTAGCTTCTCACACCACATATGTTGTGTGTGTTAATTTTATACATGAATCGCGGGACTTACAGTTTAAAGTCGACTAAAAACGACAGATTTTTGAAAAACTCTCCATGACAATTTTAATTACTCTCAGAGTTTTTGCCAGAAATCTGCTGAGAGGAAGTCGCCGAAGAAATATTTTTTCATATTTTCGTTTTGATGTCAGACCTGAAGTTTGAACCGTGGCCTTACGTCTAATAAGCCAGCACACTACCTACAAGACAACGGCGACTTCGACTCGTTCGACAGCGGATAACATTGGAAAATATCTAACACATACATATATTATAATATATTTGAAATTAATTAATGAAGTAATCGGAAAGTTAAGAAATGATTAGACAGCAGGCGATGAGGGAATGCTGGGACTTGAATAATTGCAACAACTGGAGAGGAATTACTATGTTTATAACTATATATATTAGTTGTCATATAAAGGAAAAGCTTAATAGTAAATTAGAGAAAAATCTATGAGTCGAGAATGCAAGTCTCCGGCCTAACACAAGTTGCTCTACGAAGTGTATTTGATCACTCTCGTAGATGTCAATAAAGCCTTACTCCTGTCATCAGAGATATATACTAGGATACAAATTCACAAAGTGAATGTCACTGCTGGAGTAAAACAATTGGGCAATTCACACAACTTTGCATCATGTATGTTGTATTGAATACATTTGTTTGTTTGTGAGCGCTCAATGCTATGCTGTATTGTGCATTTCGTGACATTCAAACAATTTGATAGCCCGAAACCAACACAACATATGAAAACATATACACATTTTTTTCATTCACAGAATTTAATAGCACGAAACCAATACAACTTTTAAAAACATATGGAAAAAATGTGTATAAGTGTATTGGATTTTTGTATGAAAATTATCAACAACAATCATACACTGTTGCATGTTCTTCCAATAATACAATGCATGCAAATTATATATCCTGTCACCTCAGGTGTTTAGCATCGTGCTGGTTCATATCATGAGCGAAGTCGGTTGACATACAAGCGAAATTATATGGATTTTCTATGATTTGGATAATATGATGATATTTGTCGAGTCGTGCACAAAATTTTTAAAATAAAGGGTGCGTCATTTAAAAGTTTAAATTTAAAAATGCAATAAAACAAAAACGGTTCGATATTTTACTAAATTTATTATAATTTTTTTTTTGATGTGAAGTAAAATTCTTCCGGTTAGAAATGGAATATTATTTCATTCATATGGCGGCTGCGGCTGGCCTCACATAACCTGACTCGATCTGACCAATTCTCGTGCACTTTTTTGAGTGTATGGGGGCGTTAATGGCATCAGGAATGTTGGCCTTCAAATGGCGGCATAATACTTTTCTTTAACGACGCTCTACAGAAAATAGTCCAACAGTGTCAAATCGCAGCTTCTTGGCAGGCAATTGATATCACCATTTCGTCTAATTAAACGGCCATCAAACGTTTTACCCAATAAATCGTATGTGTGGCAAATTGCATTGTCCTGTTGAAATCACACATCGTTCACATCAATACTATGAAGAGCGGGCACAAAAAAATCGGTTATTTGCCGTAATGGTTGCGCCGTCTTCATTTTCAAAGGCGTATAATGCCTCCGTCAACGATGCCTCCGCTCCACAAGCAGTCACTCGTAATGGGTACATTGGCTTATGTAAGACCACATGTGAGTTTTCTGAGCCCCAAATACGGCAATTTTGCTTATTAATCTACCCACCAAGATAAAATGAGCTTCATCGGAAAAGAACATTTTTTTGGGTAAAATCGACATCATCGTGCAGTTTCTCGTTGGCCCATCTAACGAAGCGAAAAAGAAGCTATGGTCATAAGGCTTCAACTCTTAAACCAATTGAAGTTTGTAGGGCGTCATCGGAGATCTTTTCGTGAAATTCGAATTATGAAATTCGTTTCACGAGCTTTAGCGTATACCGGGCACTGTTGGTCCAGCTTTGCGACCAAATTTTCAGACCAATTGTCTTTATTTTGGAAATAAATTTTCAATAAATCCCAACTTTGCTCCACGTGCAGTGAAGATAATATACTGAATTTTGTAACAGACTAAAATGTCATAAGTATTCCCAGGTTAGAAATAACCGGTGGTTCAAATTTAAACGGATAGATGGTACCAGCAAAAGTAGATGAGTAGAAAACCAAAGCAGTATATATTCAAAAGTCAACCATTCCAGTACGTAGAAAGCGTCTGCAACAACAGTACAATGACAATTAATGATGGCACAGAAACAGATGTATGTAAATACATACATACATAATTGCCCATTACAACCCTTTAGTCAGGATTACTGCCTAACTTCTCACACCACTCATGTTGTGTGAGTTAATTTTATACGTGAGTGACGGGACCTACAGTTTAACATCGACTCCGAACGACAGATTTTTTGAAAATATCTAACACGTATATTATATATAATATATTTGAAATGAATTAATGAAGTAATCGGAAAGTTAAGAAATGATTAGACAGCAGGCGATGAGGGAATACTGGCAGTTGGTTTGAAATTGAAACCACGGCTGAACTTCTACAACCACCATATCCCACATCCTAGGGCATCAACGTTAAGTTAACGAAAACTGGAGACTTGAATAATTGCAACAACTGGAGAGCAATTACTATGTTTAACACTATATATTAGTTGTCATATAAAGAGAAAGCTTAATAGTAAATTAAAGAAAAATCTATGAGTCGAGAAGGCTGTTCTCCGGCCTAACACAAGTTGCTCTACGCAGTGTATTTGATCACTCTCCTAGATGTCAATAAAGCCTTACTTCTATCGTCAGAGATATATACTAGGATGCAAATTCACAAAGTGAATGTCACTGTTGGAGTAAAACAATGATATATCCTGTCACCTCAGATGTTTAGCATCGTGCTGGTTCATATCATGAGCGAAGTCGGTTGTCATACAAGAGAAATTATATGGATTTTCTATGATTTGGATAATATGATGATATTTGTCGGGTCGTGCACAAAATTTTTAACATAAGGGGTGGGTCATTTAAAAGTTTAAATTTAAAAATGCAACAAAACAAAAACGGTTTGATATTTTGCCAAATTTATTATAATTTTTTTTTTAATGTGAAGTAAAATTCTTCCGGTTAGAAATGGAATATTATTTCATTCATATGGCTGCTGCGGCTGGCCTCACATAACCTGACTCGATCTGACCAATTCTCGTGCACTTTTTCGAGTGTATGGGGGCGTTAATACATACATACATAATTGGCCATTACAACCCTTCAGTCAGGATTACGGCCTAGCTTCTCAACACCACTAATGTTGTGTGCGTTCATTTTATACGTGAGTGGCGGGACCTACAACTTAAAGTCGACTCCGAACAACAAATTTTTTGAGAAGTTTTTCATGGCAATTTTTGCTCTCAGTATTTTTGCCAGAAATCTGCTGAGAGGAAGTCGCCGAAGAAATATTTTCATATTTTCGTTTTGATATCTGACATGGGATTCGAACTCGGGCTTTTCGTGTAATACTACCTACTAGACCAAGGCATTAATGGCATCAGGAATGTTGGCCCTTAACTGCTCAATTGTCTCTGGTTTGTCGGCATAATACTTTTCTTTAACGACGCCCCACAGAAAATATTCCAACGGTGTCAAATCGCAGCTTCTTGGCAGGCAATCGATATCACCATCAGTTATCTGCCGTAATGGTTACGCCGTCTTCATTTTCAAAGACATATAGGCTAATGATGCCTGCGCTCCACAAGCCGCACCAAACAGTCACTCGTAATGCGTGCATTGGCTTCTGTCAGACCAAACGTGAGTTTTCTAAGCCCCAAATACGGCAATGTTGCTTATTACCGTATCCACCAAGATGAAAATGAGCTTCATCCACAAAGAAAATTTTTTCGGTAATATAGACATCATCGTGTAGTTTCTCGTGGGCCCATCTAGCGAAGCGAAAAAGAAGCTATGGTCATACGGCTTCAACTCTTAAACGAGCTTTAGCAATAAACTTGCTATACCGGGCACTGTTGGTCCTTCTCTGCGATCAAATTTTGTACCAAATTTTCGTGTAATTTCTGACCAATTGTCTTTATTTTGGAAATACATTTCCAATAAATCCCAACTTTGCTCCATGTTCAGTGAAGATAATATACTGAATTTTGTGACAGAATAGAATGACATAAGTATTGCCAGATTAGAAACAACTGGTGGTTCAAATTTAGACGGATAGATGGTACCAGCAAAAGTAGATGAGTAGAAAACCAAAGCCGTGTATATTCAAAAGTCAACCATTCCAGTACGAAGAAAGCGTCTGCAACAACAGTACAGTGACAATTAAAGGTGGCACAGAAACAGACTTAAATACATATGTACATAATTGGCCATTACAGCCCTTCAGTCAGGATTACGGCCTAACTCCTCACACCACTCATGCTGTGTGAGTTAATTTTATACGTGAGTGACGGGACCTACAGTTTAACATCGACTCCGAACGAAAGATTTTTTTGAGAATCTTTATCATGGCAGGTTTATTTGCTCTCCGAGTTTTTGCCAGAAATCGCCGAAGAAATATTTTTTTATATTTCGTTTTGATGTCTGACCTGGGATACGAACCCGGACTTTGCATCTAATAAGCCAACACACTACCTACTAGGCTACGGCAACTTAACAGACGTAAATAGCACTATCAATAAAGCGAGACCGGCATGGGAACGACTCACAAATATCCAGATGAACTAAGCATAGAAATATCAATGCTGATCTACTAAAGGCAAACCTGATTAGTTTCTAACACCATCATGCAAAAACAACAGATAACTATCATCAAGTGCAGCAGAATACCAAGCAGGATATTTTGTCCAAACAACATCAGTAAAATTAATCTCTAGAACTTTTGCAACGAGGTATCCATAATAATAAAATTAAAACGGAGAATAGCACCATTCGGCCACTCTCTTGGAAAAAATTCTGAGAGCATGAGATCAAGACTGAAGAAGACGTGGTCAACCAAAAAACATCTAGAGACGTACAATACTCCCAGAGCAAATACTTTGTTGAGACATGCACTTTTATTGAGTCAATATTCGGTTATTTGAGTACAATATTTTAAGTGTTCCGACATAATATAAGCAATATTCATTTGACAGATGGTTAACAAAAAAGCTGGTTGTTTCACAAACATTGTTTTTTTTTTGTTTTGTTTTTTTTTGTCGTTGTTGACATTTGAGTTGTCAAATATCAACAGAAAGTGTTCGGAAAATTGTAGTATGCGCACTTGAACGTACTTATGCCAGTGCTGTATTTTAAGTTTTACAATTTGCATATTTATTATGCAATAATTAATTGACACTTTATATGAAATATTGAGCTCAATAATGGCGTTTGTTGCGATTTACACAATATCGAACATAGTATAGTATTACATGGGAAGACTCAATAATAACAGCAGCAAAATAGTCATGCATTGCAAAACCCCAAGACAAAAAGACAATCTGCTAAAAGTGAATACATATTCAAATATGTACATTAGAAGGACATATGATTTTTCTAATGCAATTGTAAAGTATTGCAGAGCCAATAAAAAGCAGGACATTGTGCAGCGTATACTCTCTCGTTAAAGAGTACAAAGGGGTGGTTGCTTTATACTCCAGTGATGTACTATAACCAATAGCATTTGACTAAGGGATATTGTTTTAGTTCATATTAGGCCCGCCTACCTCGCGTAGCCCAGTAACTTTGATGTGTTGTAAGTAAGCAAAAAATATATATTCATTCCTTATCAGACAGACCATTCGTCGTGGAGCACACTGATGTAATCGCAATGACGAGTACGGTTCACATTTCTCCTTTAGTCTTCAAAATATAGTTCAAAAGCAATTTTACGTAATAGTGCATCATAGTATTTTAAATAATTATTGCTATTATTTCAAAAAAAAATTAATGTAATAAATGCTTAAGTGACATGTCACCTTTAATGTAAAATTATTTAATAAATTATATGTTTATTAATACACATAACTCGTGTTGAACACAAGTAAAAACAAAACAATTACTTTTAATATAAGAAGAAATTGCACGAATAAGCCAATTGGATGAGATCCTGAATATTTATATACCATGCCACCTCTATTATTTTGAGTAAATTAATATTATGTATTACGACAGCTTTAAGTTAAATTGAGATTTCTACTACAGTAGCATTATATCGAAATATCTTATATACATAGACCAGATTTCTATAAATTATATCCGGTTAATTTTGTGAAAATTGGACCAAATTATTATTATTTATTATTTATTTATTTATTGATCAACTCCAGTACAACAAGCATTTAATCTTATTTAATAGTGCTGTTTATACAATGTTATGATTAAGTTAATAGTTATATATATATAGGTAAGTGTCACAAAGAAAACAAAATTATATGAATTAAATTTAAGTTAGCCTCAACTTGGATTAATTAAATGGTGAATTCTAAAGAAGAGAGAAGTGTGTTGAGATTGCAGTTTTAAATTGCATTACATTGCTTTTCAATTGAATTTCTGGTGGAAGTTGGTTCCATGAACGAATTGCATTAATATAAAAGTGCCTCTCAGACATCTGTTTTCGGAATCTTACGGAGTTTATCCTATAGCCCCTGTTTGTCCTGGAAAATTGTAGTCTGGTAAATAGATAATTAGGTTCCTCTGAATAAACAATCTTGTGTAAGAAAATTAGCATACGGTATTTCAAGAGGCTTTCCAATGTCATATTGTTGATTCTGTAGGCAAAATACGATATACTACTATATCTACTGCGTCCAAAATATATCTTGCTATGTTATTATAAGTTATCCTAAGTTTATTCCTGCTGGCAAAGTCCAAACCCGCAAAAAGCTCGCATCCATATAAGAGGGTTGGAATTAGGTATGTCTTGGCCAGGCATAAAGGACTGAGTCCTAGATAGATTTCTCAGCATAGCATACGTCTTCCCACAAATCGTATTAATATGGTTAGTCCAGGAGAATTGACTATTAAAAGGAATGCCCAAGTTTTTAGCATATTGTACAAATTCTATGGGCGAGTCCCCAACGACTAATGGTGGCAGTAAGTTCGGCAAAACACCAATTTGTCCAATTATGATAGCCTTTGATTTGTTGGCATTCAAGCAAAGACCATTTGCAGTAACCCATTTAGATACATTGTCAAGGCCTTGGTTCAGTCTCAATATACAATTGTCAATAAGACAATTGTCAGTCTTAGAACAGCTAATATATAGTTGGACGTCGTCGGCATACATTTGAATTCCACAGTGAGTTATACGAGAAGGTAGGTCATTTGAATACATTATGTAAAGCAGTGGGCCGAGAATTGAACCCTGAGGTACGCCTCTGCGGACCAGGCTGCTAAATGATTTTGCATCGCCATAATGCACTGTCTGACTTCTCCTATATACAGGTATGTACGTATAGTTTTACTGCTGATGTTGAAAATTTAAAGGTTTTTATCAACTTGTGACAAAGAATATCATGATCAACAGTATCAAAAGCCTTCGAGTGATCTAGAAGTACCAGAATAGACACCATGTTCTGATCCATTTTTGACCTCAACTCCTCTACAACATCCACTAAAGCCGTGTTTAGGTCTGAAACCGGACTGTCTGCTAGTCAGTAAAGAATTGTCGTACAAATGTTTGCTAATTTGCTCATGAACCAAACGTTCGAAAGCCTTAGACAAGTAAGGTATTGTTATTGTTTTCATCAATACAATCAATAAGTAAGAATTTAGATAAAAATTGGTGAATATAAAAGAACGGAATATGTATACTACTTCTATGTTGATTCCTGATTTCCTTATTATTAACTTGCCGTTAAACTTAGGTTTAGTTAAAGGTATCTTTACCTAAAGCTAACTGTAAAGTTAACTTTAACTTATTTACGTTATTACAACTTACAGATAAAATAAATTTAACTGTTTTCAAAAATATGGCAGTGCCGGAGCAATGTCGATAAAACTGCTCAATTAAACAAAAAACAAAACTTATATGTTTATATCTTTGTGTTTGTTCTATAATTTTTCAATAATTTAATTTTAATTGACTAATTAATTTGATCGTTGGGTTTGATTTAATTGTGTGCACACGCGCAGAATTATGGGTAGTATTTATCGGGTGACGTAAAAATTCAATTGATCAATGCAAACCAAACCAAAAAATATTATTTGCCTTATTTGGGGATGTTGATGTGTGCTGTGCATTAGGGAAGTTCATTCATTCACAATTGGTCATTACAAACCTTCAGTCAGGATTACGGCCTAGCTTCTCAACACCACTCATGTTGTGTGCGTTAATTTTATACATTAGTGGCGGGACCTACAGTTTGAAGTCGACTCCGAACGACCGATTTTTCAGAAGCTTTTTTAATGGCAATTTCATTTACTCTCAGAGTTCTTGCCAGAAATCTGCTGAGGTTAAGGGTTGTTAGTGTTAATTATATTGGAATTTTTTCACTCGTGTAAATATCCTCCCGGTTCGGCAATCTGTGAATAAAAATACAATTATTTTCATGTGCTCAGTTAAGAAGTTGAACTAGTGCAGAGTAAACAAATGTATTCAAATACTTGTGTAAATAATTTATTTAAGATGGATTCCATGACCAACCAACCCAGCGTTGAGTCCTGTCCTATGAGTGAACCTCTTTCATTTTGGATCATATTTGGTTGTAAAATGGTAGTATATATAGTATAGGCGTGCAGACAAACAAATATATACGTAACAATGCGGCCTACACGAGATCTGCTCTCCGAGTAATTTCTACCTTCCGCACAGTATCTACGGAAACAGACTTGGTGATTGCGGGGATGATGCCGCTTCGAATATTAGTAGATGTAGAGAGGAAAAAACATTTAGCAAGGAGGAGAACGGGTATAGTGTACCCTGATCAGGTGAATGATGAGGCGATGAATAGGTGACAGCACGATTGGACTTCTTCCACAAAGGCAAGATGGTCTTACCCATTAATATCAAATATTGAAGAATGTACTAGAAGGAAATACGGCCATGTAAATTTTTACCTTACACAGTTCCTAACGGGCCGCGGATGCTATAGGGCATACCTCTACAAATATGGGCACAATGTGGATGAAGCGTGTCGATCATGTACTCTTTACGTGCCCACGCTACGAATACCGACGATTGGATCTCAGGTGACATCCGATAACGCGGTTAACCTGTTGCTAACATCATGCGAAAACTGAAACGCGGTTTGTTTCTTCGCGAAGGAAATTCTAATACAACAGAGGATAATAGACAGAGCAAGAACAGCAGAAATGGATAGCAACTCGCGCTGAACCTTTACGTCGCCCGATGTAATACTTGATTGTGGGGACGTGCGGGGCGACTTAATGGAAATGTGACGAACTAGGTTGGGTTTAGTACGTATGTGCTTAGCAAGCCGAGAGTAAGTTTTGTGGCGAATCATGCACATTGCGTATCCCGGGCCAATGTCTTTCGAGCTTTTAGCTCGCATGAAAAAAAACCATATATGCACGTAACAGGTACATACATAAATGGAAGAATAAGTGTAACCGATATTGTATGGTTTTGCTCTTGCACATACACTATACTCTTAAAAACCAAAGCAGTTCTTTATTGTTTTGAGTAGATCATGTTTAAAGCTATGTTTTTTCTCTGACATACATATGTACTGTAACCATAAGTATTTTTAAATATTGGTGAATCAAATATACACATATACAAGTAAACTTTGGTGTTGTAAGTAAATATTCATAAAAACAACAAAGCGTGCGTCCACTAAACAATTTAACATTAATCTTCCTAGGATAAACGGCCACTGATAGACTGTCGCGAGACCTATAATTAATGAAAGAATCTTTCGCAATCAACTGACCTGCCGACACATTTTTGTATTCCACCATCAACTACAAGTATTTGCTTGTAAGTAATGTAGGAAAACAAAATATGTTACTCTCATTCGCTCTTTATCCACTCATATCCTAACTGCTACAAATAATAACAATATCAACTTATTGCTGCAACACATAACCACTTATCAATTACACACTCAGTTTAGCAAACACACAGAGACTTGTACGAACACTGCGCAGGTCTTAAGTATATACAGTTGTGTTCAAAATAATAGGAGTGTCCTTCAAAAATTAAGAAAAATAAAAAAGAAAATATTACACTCTTTTGACATAAAATTTTTTTTAATTCATTTTCTAATTTTTTACCATTTAATTATTTAATTAAAACTATAAAAACAAAAAATATTTCATGTAAATAAAGCTTTCTTTCGAAATTAGTTGTTCAAAATAATAGGAGTGTTAGTACACAACCTAATAATTTTTATACAAAAGGCACAAAAGTTTCATATTATATTAAAACAGTGTAGCTATTTTAGTATTTGGTTGAATAACCTTTGTTTTTAATGACTTCAGCACATCTACGAGGCATTGAGTAAATAAGACTTTGGCATCTCTTCAAAGGAATTTCATGCCACGCATCGCGCACTATGATCCAAAGTGCTTCTGCATGTGCAGGTTGTTTCCCTGCAACACATTTTTTAACATCTCCCCAAAGATGTTCTATGGGATTAAGTTAAGAAGACTGAGCTGGCCACGCCATAACCTTAACCCGAAAACACTCATTTGCCAATTTACTGGTGTGTTTCGGGTCATTATCTTGTTGGAATAACCATTTTAAAAGCACCACTTCTTTCAAAATGTCGACATAGACCATTATGCCTCTAATTGGAGGCATTTGGTCTACACCATTGTACGAAAAGCTTCCCCATGTCATTAGCTTTGCACCACCATGTTTAACTGGCTTTTGTGTATACTGAGCTTTATATTCGGTGTTGGGCGGACGTCTAACATACTGTCTAGACCCAGTGCCACCAAACAAAACAATTTTGCTTTCGTCGGTGCACAGTATGTTTCTCCATTTTTCTTTCAGCTAATTGATATGTTCTTGGGCAAACTTTAAGCTGCCTGTTCTTTTGTCAGCAATGGCACCTTCCATGGACTTCTTGCAACTTAAGATTTCCTTATAAGTTTTGTCTTTTTTCGAAGTTTCTAATTAGTTCTCTCCTTTTCTTCAACTATTACAAAAATGTATGTGAATCACTGTAGAAAAAGTTTTAACTTCATTTTTCCATACTTACTTTTCAGTTTTTTTAATTATATGCTGTTATATTTTTATTTTTAAAAAATACTCACACTCCTATTTTTTTGATCAACTAAGGTCAAGGGCAAACACGGAAATGAATCAAGTTATTATGAGATTCTCTTTTGTATTTTATTTCTTACATACCGTTGTAACGATCGTTAGAATATAAAGGGTGTTTTTTTATAGAGGTATAGAACTTTAAGTTGGTATTACTTTTCAACACTACGTCCATTTTATCGTCGACAAAATCGTCCATCAGAGCAGTTAATTCGATTAACCATGGAACGTTTTCGCACCACGTTTACTCTTATTGATAACTCGCATCCGCAGAGATGCTGTACGGTGCGTACAGAAGAAGCTATTGCTGCTGTAGAGCGTAGCATTGAGGAAGAACGTTACAGTCAATGGTGATCGGTATAGAGGCATGATTACTAACTTTTTCATTGAATTGAATTGAATAACCATGATGTCCAGGAGATGTGGTTTCAACAAGACGGCGCAACATGTCACACAGCTCGTGCCACAATAGATTTATTGAAAGACACGTTTGGTGACCGCCTAATTTCACGTTTTGGACCTGTGATTTAACACCGCTAGACTACTTTCTGTGGGGCTATGTAAAGTCATTGGTCTATGCGGTAAAGCCACAAACGTTTGACCATTTGGAAGACAACATTCGCCATGTTATTGCCGATATACGGCCACAAATGTTGGAAAAAGTCAACGAAAATTGGACGTCCAGATTGGACTACATCCGCGCCAGCCGTGGCGGCCATATGCCAGAAATCATATTTAAAATGTAATGCCACAAGATTATCTTTCGGATAAATAAAATTCATGTCAATCGAATAATCCATCGTTGTTTTATTACAACTTTAAGTTCTATACCTCTATAAAAAACACCCTTTATCATGTTTTGCAAATTGGTGCAATAAAAAATTTGAACTTTGAAAATGTTACATGGTAGCACTCCTAGTATTTTAAACACAGCTGTAGCTGACCATCAATCTCCATTGGAGTTGACCTCAAGGTCAACCAGTATAAAACTTGTCTTTGATTGCTAGATCCATTTCCGTTGGGATAGAGTGATCGGGGTATATCCGAAAAAAACTTTCATACATACTTCATAACAGTAGATTTGATCTACAACAGGGGTTACCAACAATTTTTTGGTTGTGTACATATTAGTGAGTAAGAGGGAGAAAATAAGTTGAGAGAATTTATTTATATACAGCCACAGAAAGGTGTTAGTAATATACGCTTCATTTTCATTTCATTAACATACATAAAATTAAAATTTTTTATTAAATGAAAAAAAGTGAGTATTCCAAAGCATTTCAAAAAAATTATACTATAGGACAAAATAAAAAAAGGGAAATACGCCCAGCTAATGACATAGTGTAGGTTGAGTTTTTTTGAGTAGAACTCAAAAAAAAATTATACTTCTCGAGCCTTTCAAAGTTCTTTTATTTGACAAAAGCGGTATTTTTAATCTTTTCACACAAACCTATATTCAAAATCCAAAGTTTTTTGAAAACGGCATACATAAACATGTGATTCAAGCTTACACCTTATGAGTTTTGACCCGGTAAACTTGGAATTTTTTCATATTTTATCAAGTTTGTCCATTCATAGTAGCGAACCTTAATTAAAAAAGACTAAAATAAGTGGTGACATTCTTAAGGAGTTTGACGCTTCGTTTGATAAAATCTGACAAAAATTACCGTATTTATTATTTAAATAGTAAAGGGCTTTTCAAGATGGCGACCGATTTAACAGCTGTCAAGTGATTTATTCTCAGTTTGGTTTGGCAATTCATCATGAATAGACTCACGCCTGAACAACGCTTGCAAATAGTGCAATTTTATTTCGAAAATAATGGTTCTGTGCGGAAAACGTATCGCGCACTAATCCATCGTCCATCACAACAGTTAATTCGATTAACCATGGAACGTTTTCGCACCACGTTTAGTCTTATTGATAACTCGCATCCCCAGAGACGCTGTACGGCGCGTACAGAAGAAGCTATTGTTGCTGTAGAGCGTAGCATTGAGGAAGAACCTTACAGTCGATGGTGATCGGTATAGAGCCATGATTACTAACTTTTTCATTCCTGAATTGAATAACCATGATGTCCAGGAGACGTGGTTTCAACAAGACGGCGCAACATGTCACACAGCACACAATAGATTTATTAAAAGACACGTTTGGTGACCGCCTAATTTCACGTTTTGGACCTGTGAATTGGCCTCCAAGATCTTGTGATTTAACACCGCTAGACTACTTTCTGTGGGGCTATGTAAAGTCATTGGTCTATGCGGTAAAGCCACAAACGCTTGACCATTTGCAAGACAACATTCGCCGTGTTATTGCCGATAAACGGCCACAAATGTTGAAAAAAGTCATCGAAAATTGGACGTCCAGATTGGACGACATCCCCACCAGCCGTGGCGGTCATATGCCAGAAATCATATTTAAAATGTAATGCCACAAGATTATCTTTCGGATAAATAAAATTCAAGTCAATCGAATAATCCATCGTTGTTTTATTGCAACTTAAAGTTCTATACCTCTATAAAAAATACCCTGTATAATGTGGCATCCGCCACACGTGTGTTCTAAATCAGGTATTACCATTTCATAGCACAATTGTGCAGAGAAAACTCACACGCGTTCTTGTGTTTTTTAATTCAGTTGTCGGTCAGACTGCGACAAAAACACATGTGTGGCGGATGCTTTATCATTTTATTTCAGAATGACACTCAAAAAATATTTTATGCTAAAAGACGCTTTTCATAATATTCAATGCCTTATATGTATGTTATAAAACATTTAAAGAATGTAGGGAATATGTTCTTAAAAGACATTTTGTATGTTATCATATTCACATTAATAATTTAAATGATAAGTACAGGGAAGAGTCTTTAATAGACAAAAGACAATTTTTTAACCATTACCAGAAGTCAGCTAATGTTTTTGTTTTTTTGCAAATCTTATTATTTCGCGCAAGCATTGACCTTGTGGTCGCTAAAACGTTACAGTGACACATTTTGGGGTTAACAATCAAGGTCCATCAAAAATTTTGAAAATTTTTAAGCTGAAACTGAGATGGCATATATAAAAAAACTTAACACTACTGTTATACTATTTAAATAATAACTACGGTAATTTTTGTCCGATTTTATCATAAGAAGCGTTCAACTCGTCACAAGAGAATGCACTTTAAGAATGTCACCACTTATTTTATATTTTTTTTAATTAAGGTTCGCTACTATGATGAAATGAAAATCAAAATAGCGTATATTACTAACACTTTTCTATGGCTGTAAATAAATAAATTCTCTCAACTTATTTTCTCTCTCTCTCTTACTCAATAATACACCACCACAAAATTTTTGGTAAGCCCTGTTCTAAATCAAAAGCATAACTAAATCAAAAAGCACAAGCATGATAGCATACACCATTACTGAACCACAGATGCAGCCATTTTAGAAGTGGTTGTAGAGGGTTTAAGAACGCCTCTTGTGTGTCGATTGCCCAAAGGAGTTGGTATATATGGTCAACGTTATGAGTGGTGCTCTTACTGAAACTATATCTCTCTTCATGGTTGCTGTTGGAGATTGTGTCCCTGACAAATTCTTTTATAATCCGTTGAGGTCCATGCAGGCAGGTATGGTGTTTAGCGCCACAAGTGTTGCATCTTGCAGACCTGGACCATTTATCTATTAAATGGCCAAACAATTGACACAATAGTACAGGTTAACAGCGGTCTGACATTTTTGCTTCAAATTTATGCTCTGGAATGTGCTCCAGTTACTCAAGCCTTTGCCTACGTTCATTATGACGTCTGTTTTACTGCAATTTGTTTGACAATTTGTTGCGCGCATTACCGCTCGTTTGTCTCTTTTTAAATGACATGTGTGAATTAAAAAATATGTATTCATAACGGTGAAGGGTGGTTAAATTAACGCTCGAAATATGGCTCAGGTAATCAATTTGGGCTGAATAATAATAGGACGTTTGTGTCAGGAGCGGGGTAAGTAATGAAACTAGTGTTTGAGAATGGAATGAGTGTCTGGGTGATAAAGAGTAAAATTTTAAAAGTTATCTTAAAGCGGTGTTGAAAAATTCAGTACTTTAGTACTTTTTTCAGGACTTTTCTATTTCAAAAATACCGCAGTTCCCCCTCGACACATTCAGTTCTTTTCTATTATTAATATTTTATGTTCTGCGCTTTTCTGCAACTAATGCGTTAGCAACATATTCAACGTAATGCTAATGTAGCTCCAGTTAGCCAAACGTGCATTAAGCGTACGTTAGTTTTTATAATACGAAAAATCATTAAGAACGCCTGCCGAACCGTAATGTAATTTCGATAAGAATTTACATTGATCTTCATATGCTAAAAAGAAACATACGTTCCGTTATGTTCTGTCGACATTTGACTAAACTGGGCTTTTACATTCTATTATGCTCCGAATCGGAAATTTTTTTGTTTGTGAGAAACATGTATACGTCGTTAGTGTCTCTATTCCATTCGGTACGTTTATTAAGTATAAATAAATATTTTTTACAAAAGTACGATTTAAAGCAAAAACGTACTCTTTCCGTTATAGTTTAGTACCAACCAATAGTTTAACTAGTATGAGTGGGTAGGACTACGACCTTAGTTATGGGTCGAGTCATAGATCCTGTTGAGGTTTGTAAGTCAACCACTCTAGGCAGTCCATCGGAATCAGGGTGTGTTTTGTTTACTCATCATGGGTAAGTTCTCCTGTCAATGTCATTGACTTCCACAGGGCGCACAATGGTTCACAACAGAAGGAGTGGTGTTAGATTATTCAAATTGGTAACAAACATTCTATTGGTGAAATTAAGGAAAAAAGACAATTATAACCTTTCCATGTATAAGTATTTTAGGGACATTAACATGCACAAAGTATCAGTTATACTTTTTGATCACTGTGGAGCGTTTTAGGCTTCTCCATTTATATCTTTTATGGAACTCGTACAAATATTTATCGTTCCATTTTTTAAAAAAACTGATAATGTTTAAATTTCAATTTGTGCGCCATCTGCTTATGAGAGTAATATTCTTATTACTTACATCGGGTTCAGCGAGTGTTAGCAAGAGCGAGCCTATTAAGAATTTACAAGGAGTTATCTTGAGGATTTTCACTTTACGGGCTTAAGGGTCTTGAGCTCTATTTTAGCCAATAGGGTTGCTAGTTCTTCGTAAGTGCACGAAGTGTTGCCAACTTTTTTAAGTGGGACTTGAAGCTCTTCAACATCTTATAAACCGTGGAGTATAAAGTGCCACATCAAGATTTGGAAACTATGTAGTCAATCTCTTCAGTTGCTTGAGGAATACACAGCGATACCCCAACTCAAGAAAATGGCCATAAAGGCTTGGGCAGACAGGTCAAATGTAGACTCTAAGCGAATAGCTTTGGTAGAAAAGCGACCAAATATACATACGTAAACCTTGATTATCCTACATAATGTGACGTTTGATTTTAAATGGTCCGGCAAAATCAACTTCAACAGTCCTTAAAGCTCAGCTAATTTGGGTAGGTTCTGGGGGTAAAGCAGCCATAAATTAGATAGTTTGGCGATTCCTATATCTCATACAGCGGACGCACCTGTTCGCCACAGAAATGATAAAGTTCAGTTTCTGAATCCAAAAACTTGAACGAATTATTCGTAATGCAGGACGACTTCCACTGTTTTGAGTTATAAAATGAACTTGATGAGTTAATAATTTAGATAAGGCGAATAGGATAATAAAATTGGGTGTCGTTCATCATATGATAAACTTTTGGTATTGGCCAATCTGCCATTTGTACGCATGATGTTTTTAGTTTCCAAAAAAAGGGTGAGTAAATTGTTTTTCTTGGTTAGTGGATTTGATTTCTTCATACAATTATATGTATTCTTGATTAAAATATTGTGCATGACAAATATCGTACATTGCAAACATGTTCGGTGTCGGAAAGTCAAAGGTATGCGAAATCTAAGTTTTTGTGACCTGGTGTGGAGAGTTTGGCTCCAATTTATTTGAACAACTTTCGGTTGACAAGAGAAAAGATTGAAAAAATTACACAAGAATTTGAAACACTTGGATTTCATCAAAGCATAGGAGCCCTTGGTAACTTAATGATAACATAAAAATTCTTTTTTTGATAAATTATTTATGGTTTATATACATATGTTATTGTTAATTATTTGTAGACGGTTGTCACATTGAAATCCATCCGTCCCAAGAAGATGCAACAGACTATTACAATTATAAAAGATGGTATTCAATTGTACTACTAGCTTTGGTGGACGCTAGGTAAAAAGATTCATTGAAATATTTTTATCACTTATTTATAAATTTGTATATGCTTTTTCATTAAAAATTAAATATAAAAATAAATAAATATAAGGCCGTTTAAAAATTCATTTTGACCAACAAACAAACAACAAAATCTAAATTAATCCTCTTAAAAATCTATTTTTTTTTTAATTCAAGAAGAGCTTCTGGAAGTTTGGCTTCTCTGTCGACATACGCCTTTAATATTTCTTTTTTTTCCTCCTCAATTTCCAGTACTCTTTGTGAGGTTATTTGAATATTGTCGAGTATCTTCTCCATCTGTTTTTCAAAATTTTTAAAACATTTTTTCATGTTTTTATTTTTTTCCTTGCAGCGGTCGACGTTGGAATGGATGGGGATGATGATAATGAAGCCGATGATGATGAAGCGGCAGGCATGGGTGATGAGGGTGCAGTCATGGGTAGTGATGGTGATGAGATTGGAGGTATAGCAGATGATGATGGTGAAACTATAGACGTGGGTAGCGATGGTGTTACAGCTATAGATGAACAAGTGTCTTAAAAGATTATATTAATGAATTACATATCAATTTGAAAATGTCAATAATTAAACAATTTATTACTTACTATTTATGTTGTCGACTACTAAATTATCTGAATGGTAACTTTTGGATGGAGCCAATAACACTTGCATCTCATTAAAAAGGTCCCAGTTAGAGGGTGAACCACCTGTTGTCCCAACTTTCTGCTTTTCTTTTCTGTACAAATAAATTTTGCAAAAAATTTCAACCACTGGATCGACTATTGTTTATAAATACTTACCCATACCGCGCGGTCATATTGTGCATCTTGACTTTCAACTGCGCAAACTGTATATTTATAATCATGGGCTTCAAGGTTATAAGCCATTTCTTGTAGTATATGGCTATTTTTTCGGCAACCACGTAGGTCACCCATTTTTTCGCGCCATATTTCCAATAATGCCCGCTCGCTACAGTTGTGCCACTTGCTGGCAGCTTTTCTATTTACTAAAAATTGCAATTTTTCATGTATTAATTTATTTTTTTAAATAATATTTTTTACTTACTTTTTTCCATTCTTAACAAATAACACATCAAATAATTTAATAATAAAAAGAAGAAGAACAACTGTCAAAAAGAATTACAAAGTTGCCGTGTGAACATGATAATTCAAACAGAGAGCGAAGTAATTCGAAGCAGCGTTGCCAGTAATTTTTTTAAAAAACTTTTTATTTCAGGAAAAAAACTTTTGTTTTTTAACGTTTTTTTTTCTACTAAAATTTTAAAAAGAAAGTACCGGAGTGCGTTGACTCTGTTTCTTTCCCGGTTGGTGTCTCTTTGATATCTTGCCCTGCAGTTACTAAATTTATTGGAAAAAAGTGGAAATTGAAATTTTATGAAAAAAACTTTGATCAGATGTTGAAAGACGTTGCAGAAAATAAGAAGATGATTGTGGAAGTGCAAAAAGAAAACAAAAAATTAAAAACTGAATTACAAACTCTTAAATCTTCAATAAAAGAATTAAATGATTTTAAAGTAAAAAATGATTGCGTTATTAGCAATATTAAAGTTAGTGATAAAGTTAGTGCTATTGATGCTGTGGTTAATCTGTCTAAGGATGTGGGTGTCGTTTTTGAACCCAGTGCTTTTGATGATGCATATTTTCTAAAAACCAAAAAACAATTAAAGGACGATAAAAAAACCGTGGTCGTGAAATTTTCATCAAAAATGCATAAGAATAAACTGATGTTATCGAAATCTAAATTGAAAGAAAATGAAAATACAAAAGAAATTTATGTGCATGATTTCCACAGTAAGGAGACACTAAGCCTATTATATTACGCAAAGTCGTTAAAATCAATTGGTTTCCAACAAGTTTATGCTCGCAATGGAAGAGTTTATTGCAAAAAGAGTAATCTGGGAAAGCAACAACTGATCAGCTGTGATGATGATGTTGACCGACTGTTATTGGAAGCAACAACTAATAAACATTATAAAAGAAGGTCTATAGTTAACAGCAAAGAAGCAGAAGTAAATACAAGCGATGATGATGGCGATGGTGTAGACGGGGCTACTTATGTTTCTTCTTAAATATATATATTATGAATTATGTTATGAATTTAATGAATTATTATTTAGTTTGTAATTTAACTTTTTATGATTAAAAATCAATATTTTAAACAATTTTTAAAATTTAAAAATTATATTTGTGATCTGAATTCGAATTTTTTTAATGTATTAAGTTTTAATATTAGAAGCGTTTCATCTATTGGGAAATTCAATCAATTTAAAGATTTAATAGTCAGGCTACCTAAACTGCCGGATGTAATTGCAATCCAAGAAACATGGTTTCATAATGATATATCACGAATTTACGCAATTCCCGGGTATAGTAGTGTACATTGTTGTCGAAAGGATGGTTATGGTGGCACATCTCTGTATGTTAAGGAAGGCACTTATTACGAAGTAAATACATGTGAAAGTGATAAATATGTTGAACGCATAATTATCACTTTTAGTAATTTTAAGGTTAACCGCAAACCTTTAAAGATTGTTTCACTTTATCGTTCGCAAAAGTGCGCTGTAGATGATTTTTTAGATATTGTCGATGACATATTAAATATTCATGCCCGTAATCCAATTATAGTCGTAGGTGATTCGAACATCGATGCTTTTCAAAATGCACATTATGCTAATTTGCATATGATGTTTCAAAATTATGATTGTGATAGTGCGCATAGTTTGATTACAAGACCCCAAAGTAAAACAAGTATAGACCAGGTATTTAGCAATTTTGCAGATAAAATTTGTGTTGATTCGGTTGAATGCAACCTGTCAGATCACAATATGGTTTACTGTAGGTTCGATAGCAATGTGGCGAACAAACAATATACGGAGATAACGATGAAACATTATGATTACCTAAAAGCGAGGGCAATTCTGCGAAATCGTCTACCTGAGAACTTTTCTTCTTTTAACACATCAGATTTGACAAATATATTAATTGCTGATATGAAATATGCTATTAACGAATCAACCATAGTAAGCAAGTATAAGAAACCATTAAGATTTGAGCTTACTCCATGGGTTAATCAAAATCTACAGAAATTGATTTTACTAAAGGAAAAATTATTGAAAAAGAGAAGAAAATTTAGGAGCAAGCAGAGCATTAATGATAGCCTGAAGCGATTAAGTAAGGTGATAAAAATTGCTATAAGGAAGTGTAGGGACAACTATTATTCCGACTGTTTATCCAAAATTGGAAAGGACCCAAAGAAATCTTGGAAATTTATAAATTCTACCATTGGTCGTCAAGGGAATAAGGAAATTCGTTTAAATGATGCTCACGGACAGCTTATCACTTGTGATCAAACAAAGGCAAATTGTTTTAACGACTATTTCATAACAGCTATAAGAAACCTTAAGAGTGAGATTGAAATTTATCATAATGATAATTGTAATGCACTACGGACACTGTCTCAAACACCGAATAGATTCATCCTTGGAAACATTAATATTAATAATGTAATTAGGGTTATATTGGATATGGATACTAATAAATGTGCAGGAGATGATAATATTTCACCAAAATTTGTTAAGGAATGTCGGGAAGAAATTGCTCCGATTTTATGTGATATATTTAATAAAATGGTGAACAACTCAGTGTATCCTGACATTTTGAAAGTTCACAAACTGATTCCAATACCAAAAGAAGTAAATGTATCCACTGTAGACAAATATCGACCGATTGCTGTACTATCTTCAATTGATAAAATATTTGAAAAGATTTTGTGTGATAAATTGCTTTCTTACATGGAAGATAACAGGTTTTTGTTTGATAATCAATATGGATTTAGACGAGGGTGTGGTACTGAGGACGCAGTCCTCAACGTAGTTAAAAGTATCTGCAAAGGTCTTGATGATGGCTTCTCTGGAGTTGCGGGAATGTTCTTTGACTTTTCTAAGGCTTTTGATCTAGTGGATCATCGGATAATACTACAGAAACTAATGTTTTATGGTATCAGGGATAGAGAACTCTTATTGTTTGAAAGTTACTTTGCTAATAGAAAACAGTATGTGAATATCAATAATGCTAAAAGCTTTGTTAGTTCTGTCGAATTTGGAGTCCCACAGGGAAGTGGACTAGGTCCGTTATTGTTTTCAATTTATATAAACGATTTAAAAAACCTTAAGCTAAGTGGTCAGTTATGTATGTTTGCAGATGATGTATGTGTTTTGTATCCATACAAGCACGACTTGGTGTTAAAAACCCAAATCGAAAGAGATGCTTCGCTTATTGTTGAATTCGCGAGATTAAATCGATTAGTACTCAACTCGGAGAAAACTAAACTAATTCGGTTCAGGCCACATTCTTTGGGCATCCAGAACTATTTTAATGTCTATGTAGATGGAAAAATTGTGTGTGAGACAAATTCAGTGAAGTATTTAGGAATTATTCTTCAAAGCAATCTGTGCTGGGACCTGCATATCAATGCTATAAAGGGGAAGATAGCTCCAGCTATAGGGATACTATACAAGTTAAAGAATGAATTGGATACGAAATCAAAGCTAATGATATATCAATCCTTAATTCAGTCCCATTTAAATTACTTGGCTATTACTTACGCTCACAATAGCCATAATAACACCCTTAGATCTCTGCAACGTATGCAGAACAAGGCTTTAAAAATTGTATTCAATTTACCGTTGTTGTATTCTACTGTGAATTTATACAAGGACGTTACTAGGTCAATATTACCAATTTATGCATTACACGAATATCAAGTTTTCATATTTGTTTTTAAATGCATTAAGAGCATTGGCTACCATACCATTCCATTCAGACAAAACCAGGAACATTTTGATACTCGAAACAGGTCAAATCTTAGAGTTCCTCGATGCAGATTAGAACTAACCAAACAGAGGATAGATTATATAGGTGGAGTAAAGTATAACAATTTGCCCGATCACTTAAAAGTCATTCAAAGAATTTCTACGTTCAAATCCTCTTGTAAAGAGTTTTTATTAAATTCAATTGAAACGCTTTTAATTTAATTTGATAAATATTTGGTAATACTAAATTTATTTTGTTTTTATTTTTCTTATTTTTCTTACTTTCCTAGCTTTAATATTTATTTTTTTCTTTTTTTATTATATTCCTTTTTAAAAGATATTTAATATTTATATATTTGTAATCATCTTTTTATTTGTACATACATTGTGTTAAATTAGTTTGTCAACTTGCCTCAATAATGCCCTTTTGGCGCTGAGGCCTAATCAATATTGTAAAATGAAATTTGTGCAAATAAATTATACAACTACATAAGTAATTGAAAGAAAAAAAAAAAAAAAAAAAAACTTGTTTGGTTAGAAAACGAATTTAATGAAAACTTTATTCGATCTCAAAAAACTTGGAAAAAAGGGAAAACTTGGCACCTGGCAACGCTGGTTCGAAGGCTAGTGCGAACATCGGGAATTTTGTTGATGCGCCTCAAATTTTTCTGTCATCTATCATCTGGTCCTCGCCTCCAACATATGAATTGTGATTTATAAAGTTCTTTATTGCGAAATTCTAGCCATGGTTTCCTCTAAATTGTCACAGTTATCTACATGGTTTGTTTCCGGTGGAATTGGAATCTGATGGCCTTACTAAGTTTTGTGGATTGACATACGTCGTCAATTGTTTATGAAAAATACTTATAAGACTATTTATTATTACTATTGGAGGAGGGTCCCGTAGAAACCGCAACATTAGTAATTACATGTTCTCTATCTACATTCCTTGATGCTATTGCAGGGTCCCGTAGGAATCGCCATAGTAACCATTTAAACAGATATTTATAAAATAAAAAAGTTAATTTCTTGAATTTAAATCTTTTTAAATGATTTGATTATTTGTTAATTTAAAGATTACACGTTTATAATTATATAATAAAAATTAATTATGTGTACAATGGAAATTATTTGGGAATTGATTTCCCAATGTCTGGATTTTTTCGGCGGTTTCACAAATTCAATTAATGAGGCCATGCACTTTTTACGAAAATTTTCCTTGCCAGTATTCAATTAAAATACATACCATGAGAATACAGAAGGCGGGGAGAAACTGCCCCACCCTACCTAAGGATCCACAAGTGTCGCTTCATTCCTACTGAAAACTTCGGAGAGACCCATTGACGTAAATCTACGGTAGACCCTAAATGGAAGGGAAGATCTATTGAAACCAGCCTAAATAGCTTAAAATGCAGATAGAGAAGTTGCCTTCATTGCAGAAGTATACTCTGCTTACCTTCCTGGATATTTCAAGGGGTGTTTAATAATGTGGAACTAAATGCTATTTCCGGCGCACTGGTAAAGACACTGTGGGTAAATGGATACCAAATCTACTTAGTACGAGAACGATCTACTTGACTCTAGGGAGCTCGGCTCTCGCCAGAAGAACAGGAAGGGGAATTCCGCAGAGTGGGGTGTGGCATAAAACTGTCGCAGATATCTAGGTATCAGATAGGTATAGATAGCAGATAGATATGATATACATATCATATGAATGCCAGGACACAATGATATTCCAGATGAGCACACCAGACGTGGCACAATCAGCAAGCTCTCCAATGAATTCTAGACTTTGGAAAACCCTCTGAGGATCTGTAATTCACAATGCGGTGTTCGACTTCATCAACAGAAAATGGGCGGTTTCGAACACGGGCAGAATGGCTGAGAAAGCACTCTCAGTGGCATACAATGCGCATTGGTCTTGGGCACCTTACAAATGATTTCTGTAGAACCTATAGAGATGAGGAAGAAGATGAAACTGCTCTTCACCTACTGGGAACCTGTCCGACACTATATCAAAGGAGAAAAAGACATCGGTGTTTTCCACATGTATCACATAAAGGAACTTTCAAGAATTGACATTGGAAGCCTATGCCGCTTCTCGGACATTCAGCTAAAAGTCCTTGGGTAATGAAATGGTGAGGCACCCTCTCGTAAACTGCCGCAAATAAAATAATTGTTCAACAGGCGAAATATTGGCACCATTCACATATACCGCTGTGAACATATCCCGGAAAGATGGCCAGGATTTGTAGTCACCATGAAATACCTTCATGATTCTCTCCACCCCGACCACTTTGGCACTGGGTCGAGGACATCTCAGATCGATTGACAAAAGTTGGAGAGAGCTCATTTATTAGGACAGCTACGGTAATGTATCCCAATCGACAATGGCCAAAAAGTTCGCGTGATGCAAAGTCTTCATAAGCGTCCTTGACCTTTGTCCATAACGTTTTAAATTCTTTTCTTTGAATTTCTATGGAGAAGGCCGTATTACCATCCTGAGTCGCATTAAATTCCCTTTCAAAATCTAGAAACATTTGGACAAATATTTCAAAAGTCAAAAATTTTCTTGACTTAGGCATTTTAAACAGGTTAAATTTCAAAATTAATTAACGAGAAAGAAAGGTAAGATGAAATAAATAACAGAATGATTGAGTATGTTTCCCAATATCCAACGAAACAACGAAAAATTCTCTAACGCAATTATTAAATAAATAATAAATTGCGACGGAATAAAATTGAAATACATTCGCGTCCTGATCGTTACCAATTTAACTACACACAACTAAACGAACATTTTTCGAAAAATAAATAGGATGTTATTAAGAACGTGCTATCGCGACCACCTTGGCGCCTTACAGCAAATTTAACAAAATTAATATATGACCAATAATACGGACATACATATACATATTTTAAATAGCGATACGCACTCCTCGAATTTGAGCCACTAGGAGGAATTCCCAATGGCAAATGATCCGATACTAGTTATCGTTTCAAAATATAACAAAGTACGAAGTAAAATAAAAAAGAGGTTTTCAATAAATCCAATATTATTTAATTTAATTAATACTGGCACATTCAATTCCGTATTTTACATCCGAAATTTTCCTTATTCGTAAATATCTCAAATTTCAACAGTTTCAAATTTTCCTTAACTACAAACAAGTAATACCCCATTTACACTACAGCGAAATCTAGTACTTATGAGATTTCGAGCCAAATCTAGTTGATTTTAACTAGATTTCCCATACAAAACAAAATCTACTTATTTAGTAGATTTCGGCAAAATCTATTAAAAATAGAAATGCAACTATGTGTTTTGCCAGATAGTACTTAAAAATACAACGCTGCACAGGGAAAAAATGACATTTCAATTTAAAAATACATTTTCTAAATGTTGTAAAGGGTCCGCCAAATAACTTTTTTTTTTTTTTGAAAATGCTGTAAAAAAAAACTACTGAATATTTTCTCAAATTTATTTTTTTATTTGAAAGTACAATCCTTCCGGTTAATAATGGAAAATAATTTCATTAAAATGGCTGCACGAGTAGCCTACAGAAGATGCCGATTTTGGCAAAAAAAATCATATTCTCAGATGAAGCTCATTTTGATCTTGGCGGGTATGTAAACAAGCAAAATTGTCGCATTTGGGGCACAGAAAACCCGCACGCATACATTGAAAAGCCGACGCACCCAAAACGAGTAACTGTTGGGTGCGGATTTTGGTCCAGAGGCGTAATTGGGCCATTGGCCGTTACAGTCAATGGCGATCGTTATCGGGCCATGTTGAACGAATTTTTGTTCAAAAAAATTTAAGAGTTTCAGTAGTTTTTTTTTAAAGCTTTTTCAAAAAACAAAAGTTATTTGGCGGACCCTTTATTATTTTCTTTTAAATTTCAGTCAGCTGTTTTTGTTTTTAAAATGAAATCTTGCTACTGTCAAATAAATCCAGTGTAAACGATCTAGATTTTGAGCAAGATTTGAAATCTAATCTACTAGATTTCGCTGTAGCGTAAATGGGCTATAACAGAAACAAATTTTGCTTTATTGTATTATTGTTATCCAAAAAAATTTCATTTAAAATCAGCGTTTACCAAAAATGTCTTTGTCGTGTATTAGTGAGTAAGAGAGAGAAATTAATTGAGAGAATTTATTTATTTACGGTCAAAGAAAAGTGTTAGTAATATACGCTACTTTGATTTTCATTTCATCAACATACATAAAGTTATACATCTTTGCCTCAAAAATTAGGGAATGTTTTTTAGATATTTGGTGGGAACCGCTTTTGGTTGATAAATTTCCTCAACTTCTAATAAAAACCTTTTAATTTTTCCAAAAAAAAAAATTGCTTCATGTCTACAAAAAAGCTGTTGGAAATTATAATACCAATACTTTATGAAAATATACACTGTTAGATTATAAGTATACAAATCCCAGCTAGCATTTGGAAGATTGTTTTTAGAAAAATCGAGTTGCTTAGTCTTTTTAGAGTACTTTTTGGGATCAAAAACTTATTAGTCAGTTACACGATTAAAAAAAGGACACAAAAATCATTCGTGCCAATGAGTAAAATAAGATCGTTTTAAAATACAATAAAAAATTATATAGCAATCGGAAATTAATCATACAGACATTTAAAATGTGTTTATTATTTCCGTTATTTATTATGATTAAAAAACGTTTAATCAAAAACAAATCATGCAGGTGTTTGAAAAGTGATTGTAATTACGTATTTTACGATCATATTTTGAGCAGATAAATGACTAAACAGTGCAATTAGAAATACGACTAATTAAAATCAAATTATAATCATAAATGACGTAGAAAGGAGTCCAAATTAACAAACATGACTGATAAATGACAATAAAACATACTGATAAATTACTCATAAAAGACTCGTGTGCGATTAAACGATGACTGAAAGGCGACACGAAAAAGAATTATAAACGAAGGAAAATAAGATCAGAAGGGTCGAAAATTATTCTAAACTAATATAGAAAATGCCTCATAAATGACTTGTTAAGAAGAGTTGCGGGTGGTTACTTTTTTCTCCCGACACAAGTATTTTTTATGATCAGAAAATGAGCGCATATTCTAGCTTTTTAATCTCGCAGAAAAATCAAAAGACTCGAATTTGATTAAAAATTTCCAAAAATGCTGGCTGGGGGTAAAGTTCTGTTAGACTAGACAACAAAACTTTACGAGTATATGAATAACCACGAAATACTTAGAAATAAAAAAATAAAGCACAAACAACTTAAATTAATTAATTAATTAATTAAAATGAATCGATACAAATTAAAACAAGATTCCAAATCCGGGTCGTCGGGACCAAATTTGCAGATTAAAACAATATACCAAATCGTCTTGACCAAATGTTCGATTGTGGTCTGTATGGGTGGCTAACACACCAAAAAGTCTTCAGTTCCTCCAATTGGGATCATAGGCCACTACAAAAAAGGCAAATTTATGATGTAGGACTTAAAGCACAAAAAAAAACAAAGAAACATCACTTTCCTTGTTTTATAGGTTTTCTTAGAAAATTTTTATTTTACTACAAAATTATGTAGTAATTTTCCCGAAAATTTCCAAATAATATAAATTTAAACTATTTTCCACAAAATTAAATTTTAGAATAAAACGGCCGAACATCTTTAAAATAAAATTATGTATAAAAAAGGCAACTATTTACAATTACTGATCCTTATGGATCCAATCAACGAATAGAATAAAGAAAAATTATAAAGTCTAAACATTTAATTATATTAAAATGTTTATATACAAATATGTAGTGTAGTCGCCGTGGTCTAGTAGGTAGTGTGTTGGCTTATTAGACGAAAGGCCCGAGTTCGAATCCCAGGCCAGACATCAAAAATAAAATACAAAAAGTATTTCTTCGGCGACTTCCTCTCAGCAGATTTCTGGCAAAAACTCTGAGAGTAAAAATTGCCATGAAAAGCTTCTCAAAAAATCTGTCGTTCGGAGTCGACTTTAAACTGTAGGTCCCGCCACTCATGTATAAAATTAACGCACACAACATGAGTGGTGTTGAGAAGCTAGGCCGTAATCCTGTCGAAGGGTTGTAATGGCCAATTATGTATGTATGTATATACAAATATGTTTATATACAAATTTATCGATCGTTAAAAATTCAAATTTTTTTATTAAAATTACATATTTCAATTTTATAACAAAATTTATCAATAATTGCGAAAATTCTTGTACTACAAGTACGTATGTATCAAAAATGATGCATAAGATTTTGCAATTGCTGCAAAATTAAAGCATATTAATGGAAATTATGTTAAACATAAAATGACTTTCTTGAGAATATGTTTCGGGAATGCTAAAGGCTTGAGCCAACATAGAAACAAGACTCAAAGTGTCCTTCATTTACAGCATGTTGATGTCCTGCTGGAGTCGGGAGCTCATTTTACGCTGAAAAATTATGTTAAAATTGCAAGTTATTATACCTATGATACCAAACATACGAGTGGTGGAGCATGTGGAGGATTCACAATTCCCGTGCATAAGGAAGAAGAAATATATACATGGCACTTTAATAAATCTTCCTAATAAAGGAAGTCGCCATAGTCTAGTAGGTAGTGTATTCGCTTATTAGACGTAAAGCCCGGGTTCGTCACACATCAAAACGAAATATGAAAAAAAATTTTTTTTTCGGCGACGTATAAAATTAAGCACACAACGTGAATGGTGTGAGAAACTAGGCCGTAATACTGACTGAAGGGTTGTAATGGCCAATTATGTATATATGTATGTTAATCTAAATATTAACAATGTAAACTATAACCATTAGTTTTTAATTAAACTGTAAATTAAATTACAATTTAGCTGTGAACTTCAAAAGTTTCATTTAATTTCCAAAACAAGTTCCCTGCCAGAAATGTTTGCAGTTTCTTATTTTCATAGTATAATTGTATTTAGTCAAATTAGAAAGCAAAAATAAAAGGGAAAAAGATGAAACGGTGAAAAGAAATAAATACGATACCCTACAAATTTATCTTTCATTCACTTCTTTTTAAACTACTGCATAGGCCGCATAATTGGCAATCCCACATCGATTTTTTCCTTTAACAATTCTCATGTATCCATCTTCTCCCCAAAGTTCACTCCACCAATTTTTTAAAATCCAATAGTCTGGGGTATATCCAACCACTAGCATGGCATGATTAACAGAGTTGGATGAACAAGAACTATCGTCATATATACCGTCACTATAGAGTTGAAATGTTTTTGGTGTAGCATTAATCGAAACAGCCACCGGTCCTATATGAGCTACTGCTTCTTCGATAGCCTTTTCGTCTTTGGCAGGCATAATAGCCCAAGATGTTACATTCACCACGGCCAATTCATTAACAAATTGACATTTTCCTTTCTAAAAAGAGAATGGAAAGAATATTATAATAAAAAAAATAATGGATGTATATATGTATTGTGAATACTTTTGATACGTATTTATAATCTTTATCAAGCATTAAACCATTAGTATCCTGTAAATATCTTAAAGTATTTCTCAAAGAACCTCCTGTACACCCCCGGTTACCGTGTGATGTACTACAGTCCACAATCTGTTGTGTGCTAAGCTTTAGAATACGACCGGTTCGTTTAAAAACTTGACCTTCGATGCTTTGGGCTACAGTGAAGGCATAACAGGACCCACAAGTTTTCTGATTGTCCGGATCTGTTTTGAAACCTTTTTCTCGCCAATCAATTGATTGAGGTGTATCTTGCAAATGAGTTGACCCCACAAGTTTCGAATCATCATCGGAAGATCCGTAGCGATTACTCCGTAATACACGTAAAAAGGCCTTCAAATAGGATTCATTGCTCTGTTAAATAAAAAAAACAGATTTACTAATTATTTCCAATACTTTTAATTTAAACTTGTAACTTCTCCATTGTTTGACAAATTTCTGGAGAAGGTAAGGTAATAATCGGCTCAAGAGGTTCAATAGCATTTTATTTCGGAGAAGCATATCATTGGCGTTTAATACTATCGTTTAACAGTAAAATTATAAACAAAAGCTACAAAAACATTTAACTTGTTTACAAGATAAACAAATAAAGAAAAATATACCAACAAAACACCAGCTTCAGAAAATTATAATAAGTAAACAAAAATCCAACAACACACACTACAATAATTAAACAACGATATTTACGTTTATAGAGATCTCGCGAAAGCGAAGCCACGAACATTCGACTTTAAGAACATTCATCAGACTGTTTACTTTGCCATATAAAAGGCAAGGCAACAAGTCAGTAAAAGTTCAGTCAGTCTTGTGTGAAGGCGCTGTTGAAGAGAGTAATTGTGGTTTGAAGATCTCCGTTACAAAGATCCGTCGAACAATTCTTTAAAAATTGTTATTGTTTATGCAAAAGAGTGCAAAGAGGAATAACAAACAAAGCAATTGTTATTGTTTACATCAAGTTGTGAACAGTAGCATACAGAATTCTGCGAACAATATAGAATTTAATTAACGAGCTCATATTTTAAACGTTTTTAAAAGGTAAAAACGTAACAATATTATTATTCTTTCAACACCAGTATTATAAAGTACAGTTAAAGCAAGTTGTTTAGAATTATTCGTATCTGATGCATATTTATGCCTAAAAACTTTTATGCCAAAACTAATCTAAATTGTATAGAATATTAGCTCTTGAACTTTTAAAAAACCTTAGCAATAACAAGTTGGGAACTGAAAATGTTCGTATTTTTGTATTTTTGTTCAAAAACATTATTAAATACGAAAAGCAATTTTTTCGTCTTCATCAGCTATTTCAAATTTAGAACGTAGTGTTCGGGAAAAGTTTAATTTCACACTATTTTACTGGAGTTTGTGTAGCACCTTAACACACACATACATATCTCGATGTGTCAGCAGCAAAAATAAATATTTGAAAAAGTCTGCAGTATACTCCAAACCCCTGACAGGGACAAAATTTTGTACTTTAACGACCATGTTCGTTTAATCAATGATGTTGCAGCTCTTATCTCCACATAAAAAATATCTATACACGCAAATATAATTAAAATCGAGAGCACAATTTATTTCTGAAGCTTGGAATATTTGATCACATACATAATACACATACCCCTCAGTCAGAATTATGGCCTAGCTTCTCCACACCACTCATGTTGTGTGTGTTGATTTTATACATGAGTATCATTAAAGTCGACTCCGAACGACAGATTTTTGTTAAACTTTTCATGGCAATTTTATTTACTCTCAGAGTTTTTGCCAGAAATCTGCAGAGAGGAAGTCGCCGAAGAAAAATTTTTTTATATTTTATTTTTGATGTCTGACCGGGGATTTGAACCGTGGCTTCGCATCTAATAAGCCAACACACTACCTACTAGACCACGACGACTCCAAATATTTTATCACTTATTAGTAATTCGATGTTAAACTGAAGACGAAAAAAGAATTTTAACAAATCCAAATACTCAAATCCAGTACTCATTATCTATATAATTAATGAAGATTTTCTTAAAAGTTTATTTGACTATGGTGTAGTACTTAACAGAAAATGAAATTTTACTCATGACAATTCAGAAACAGTGAATAAAGTAGAAGGAGTATTAATATATGCATAAAGCACTAGAGAAAAGAATTTGATAACGTCTATCCCTAGTGAATGTCATTTTGAAAAATGCTTCTAATTTTAGTACCCGCTATTCTGTTTGCACCGACTTCAATGTAATTTTAGTATTGTAACGAAAATGGAAACATCGTTTAACATTAATATGATTAACAAAAGCTACACTACAAATACAACGAACTTGTTACAGGTAAACCAAGGGGTAGACAAGTAAGCGAGAACGCAACAACAAGCAATGTGAATAAAATACACAAACCACAATAAAGTCGCGATAGTGTACTCGAGAAAGCGAAGACCCGTGAGCCTATAAAAAGGCAAGAAAAAGCAGGCAACTAGTAGTAAGATTTCAGTCAGTCTTGTGTGAAGAGGCGTTGCATGTGAAGAAAACAAGCGTGGTTTGAAGATCGCCGTTGTAAAGTAGTACTTACGCGAACAGAAGTGTAAAGAAGAATAGCGAACTAAACAAATTGTTATTGTATACATCAAGTTGTAAACCGTGGCACACAAAAGTAGTGCGAACAATAAAGAATTTAGCTGAAACTAAACAATAAATTAATTTTTATTTTGTTTGCAATCAACGAACTCATATTCCAAACGCTTGTAAAAAGGTACAAACGTATGAAAGTCATTTTGCTCTAACTCATCTTGCTTCTGCGAAGCAAATGTATGAGTTTGATGTCGCCAGTAAGTATCCGACGCCCTCATTCTAGAGCGGTGGTAATATCCCATACTGTCTCTACCGAATACCATTTTCGATATTTAGTTTTACACGAAAAAGAAAATGTTTGTCTTTGAATCAGGGACTAAAAATAATTGTTATTTTTTCATTTAGAAAAAAAGGTTATGCAAAATTTCGCTTTATTTTTTTTAGGGAATTTTTAACCGTTATCATGAGATGTATATTATTTTGGTCGCCGCAACCAATATAAATGAGAAATATATTTTTTTGGTTATGAATAGCAGTTATAACAATCGAAAAAAAAAATTGGTTGCCAATAACCATTATCAAAAATATTTGAACTTTTTGGTTAGTGTATTGCTGTCAATTTGGACAGATTTTTTAAAAACAATTTTACGCAAGTTACCGTTACTTATTACTGAGCATATACATATGAATTTTGTTATTGCATTTAAATTCTTCATGTCTAAAATATTGAATAAAGTATTGGAAATTGGAATTTCCAACAACACAACATTCTTTTTTCTTTACTAGATTTAGATTTTTTTGATCATTTTAGATCATCTATCATCTAAAATGACCAAAAAATCTAATTAATTAGATTAGATTAGATGATAGATGATCTAAAATGACCAAAAAAATCTAATTAATTGTGTTAATGGTTATTGGTAACCAAAAAAAAATTGTGGTTGCTATAACGGTTATTCGTAACCAAAATAAAAATAAATCTCACTTAAATTGGTTACATTGACCAAAATTAAATATATCTTAAAATAATGGTTAAATACAACCAATATTTTTATTTGTCAATTTTAACAGTTAAATGAGAGTTTTTCGCCATTTTTCTTATAACCGTTACGTCCCTGCTTTGAATTGCTTAGATTACGTTTAAATATTTTTTTTTTGACAGAAATATTAATGCCAACAATTTTCAATGCAAAATACATATATGATTGCTATTAATTCATTATAAAATTACTTTTCCAACAATATGCTTCGCTACTAAAATAATCAGAATTATTTAAAAAAAATTTAAGACTTATTAAAAATTTTTAATTTGCAGCTAAAGACAAAAGCATCATCAACTAGCTTAGAAGAACAGAAGACAAGATTATGATTTGCTTGGTTACCCCTTAGGAGAAGTAGGCAGCATCAAAGAATAAATTGTTTCGGAGTACAAAATCAGTTGTGATCCAAATAGAGCACACATTATATTCTAAAATATCCACCCAAGCTGAACACAGTCAGTTGATGCAAAGAATTTGGCTAATAACACAATGTTTTAATAAATAAAAATTGTAAAGTTGTTCGAGTAAGCGCTAGTTAAAAAGCTGCAACCATTACTGAGTGAAATCGAGTGTATTCCAAATCATCAATTTGGTTTTAGAAACAAGCACAGCACAATCGAACAAACTCATAGATTGGTGAGTGCCATAAGAAGGACTTTTGAGGAAAAAAGTATTGCTCCGCTCTTTTTTTCTCAGGCATTCGAAAAAGTATGGCATGAAGGCTTGATTTATAAAATGGAAGGAAGGCGATTATGTAAGCGTACCTCAGGGAAGCATCTTAGGTCCTTTATTATGTATAATATATAACTCCGAAATACCAACATGCAGCAGTACCCTTACCTCGACATCCTAAGTATCGATGAAGACCCGCAGGAAGCATCTCGGTATTTGCAAGACCATATAGTGCAGCTGGAAGCTTGGTTAAAGCAATGGAGAATAATGGTCAACGAACAAAAATACACTCACGTAACATTCACATTGCGTAGGTAGGGAATCATGCCCACCAGTTGAAATATATTCAGACCTCTTTAAAAGAAAAATATTTGCTAATGGCAATTGGAAAATCTTAGTGCAAAAGCATTACATAGTCGTGTTAAAAGTATGCCAAAAATAATCAAACCCTTAAGAACTTCCTAGAGGTCACACGGTTAACTACATATATGGTCATCAAGAGCGTACATTTTTACACTTTTTAATAGTAAAAAAGACCAGTACGTATTATTTAAACTGAAAAAAAATAAATCTTCTTATTTATCTTTTTATCGTCGCTAAAAAAAACTGCTTAACAAAGCCTTGAAATGCACCACCAAACTTAATGCGTTTTTTTACTACCAAGATTTTTCTGAAGAACGTTGTTCCGTACTATTTAAAACAAATTTAATTTGTCTTACATTCACTTACCATATCTGCCATTATATTTGTTCTCAGGCGATATGAACTTTTTCCCTTATCAAAAAGTTCATTGTGTTGGCGCACAGTAGCTCGATTCTCTTCAAATGCAGAACGACTGCGAATTTCATCATGCGGATGTAAATAAGTTTTATTTACAAATTTCTGCAATATTTAAATATAAAATACTCTTTAAAAATATTTTTTTATTCATGCATTTACTTCACCTTGTATTCTTCGAAATTATCAAATTCTATAATTCGACCGTCTTGCTTTACGTATGCTATTGATGTTCGATAGCTATTTAATAACAAAACCAAAGTGAAAAATAGCAACATGGTCTCTTTTTTAATACTTTAAACTTGTTGCCACCGTTTCACATTGCTAAATGAATCATGCATACAATAATTTAGACAACCAACGTCTTCTTCCAAAACAGATCGATTCTGTTGTAGGGAATTTTAGTGCCTATTCAGCATAAACATAATACTGAAGTGTATTAAATTAAATTTAATGATAATAAAAACAAAATAAAATTAGGGCCATTATTACAACTTGTCGTTAACTAAAGGGAGGATTTTAACGGGTAGATAAATCATAATGTTTTTCATCATTATGAGTACCCAATAAGATAGAAGTGAGTGTTAAGCTAAAGGGAGGATCATCCAACCTTCAACTTTTAAAGTTAAGTTTATGTTTGAACTTGCCATATTATATATTATTTTCAACACGGCAACTTCAAATTTAAACAAAATGAGCATATACAACAAAAAAAGAAGCCCGTCGTTGTCACTGCGTTATAAAAAAAAACTTGTTTAATAAGCTGTTTTATCGACATTGCTCCGGCACTGCCATATTTTTGAGAACAGTTAACTTTATTTTATCTGTAAGTTGTAATAACGTAAATAAGCTAAAGGTACCTTTAACTAAACCCAAGTTTAACGGCAAGTTGTAATAATGGCCCTTAAAGAATTAAACATAACATACATAATTGGTCACTACAACCCTTTAGACAGGACTACGACCTAGTTTCTCACACCACTTATGTTGTGTGTGTTAATTTTATACATGAGTGGCGGGATCTACAATTTAAAGTCGACTCCGAACGACAGATTTTTTTGAGAAACCTTTTCATTTCAATTTTATTTACTCTCAGAGTTTTTGCCAGAAATCTGCTGAGAGGAAGTCGCCGAAGAAATATTTTTTGTATTTTGTTTTGATGTCTGGCCTGGGGCTCGAATCCTGGCTTTTCGTCTAATAAATTGTGTACAATATATATTCCTTGTATGGCTTTTTCTATTTAACATCGCTGGGCTCAACAAAAAAATTATAATAATAATTAAATTTGAAACATACATACTGCCTGTAACAAAAATTAACTATTTAAAACCTATAATTCTGTGAAATTTTTGTTGTGACTTTTAATTCTTCTAGCAAAAGAAAAAAATATTTTTAATATTTAGCACCAGATACTAGTGCTTTTTTAGCTTCATGAGAACTGTCGATAACGATAACTATGGTTTAACATCAGAAAATTCATTGTCTATAATCACACGAGCACAGCTTTTTGTCGCACCATATTTGTTATTTTCAAATCACACGGGATGAATATTAGTTTGGCATGAAATGTATACGTATACAGAACTTTGCGTTCAGTTGATGTTTGGTTTTTTAAGTGTACACAAAATAAACGAATAATTTTACAATTTTGTATGTGGAATTTCACAAATTTTTGGCTAATAATTGTTTTCAATTCATTTATTTTTGTTTTTACTATTTTGCTTATAAATTACGTACAGATTATTTAAACAACTTATTTACAAAAAATCTTGAATGAACATTCACAAATATTTTATTGGAATTTCTAAATGATAGGCACAATGTATAGCAAAGGCAATAAGAAAGAGGAATCTGCAAATGGAAAAAACAACAAAGACGTGTAATGGTTTCAAAACCAAAAGGGAAATGATTTTATGCGACCATGTTCTTTGTTTCAAATGCAACTAACGACCACAGAATACACACAGAATCGATACCTTTGACGTTTAATAAACGCTCAAAGCAGTAGCTTAACCTGCCAATTAGAGGGAGAAACAAAATATTAAAATGCATTGCGAAACAAATGTGTTAGAAGCACATTTAAGTTTAAGGTTAAAGTAGAAAAACTAAATGTAAATAAACATTTATTTTGTGTTAAAATAGGGAAAATTTTGAATATTTTTTAATTTCTTCAATGAAAAGTTTAAAGATTCTTAAATATTAATCGAAATGTGGGTAATTTTCGGTCATAATGAATATAGTTTCTTGTGCAAGAGGTAATTAAGAAGCTAAATATTACAAGATCAAAATAAGACGTACTGCTCATAAAAAATGTTTCTTGCTTAAAGATGCCAATATTTTTTAATTTCTTGAAAGGAAATGTTAAAAAGGTTATTGTTATTAGTTGTTTTTATTATTTATTGATAGTTTTAGACAAAAATTACATTTTTTTATTAACTCTCGCCAATATAAAAACCCACCCCGAAAACTAAAAAAAACGTAAATAAACAAAAAAGAGTTGTATTTAGAGAGAGACAGAAATACTTTTTGGTAATATTTTCTGTCCCTTTCGCAATGCTAGGTTAACTGTCAAAATCTGGTTTCGATTCTGTGTGTATTCTGTGCTAACGACTAAATCAACAACTCTGTTGAAAAAAAAACTAGCCAACCATGATTTTTGAAAATGTTTTTTGCTGGTAATGCGGAGTTGTAGCTGGTTGAAACTTTCCGCCACCGAAAAACTATTCTCTTCATTAAGGTTTAGCAAGTTATCATGAATCGTTTAAAGTCAAAACAATGCCACCGAGTATACAGAGATGGAACGGAATTTGACAATTACTGGCGCAACTTGAAAGGGACAGTAAATATTACCAAAAAGTATTTCTGTCCCTGTCTGATTTTCTCTCTGTTTTGTGTATTTATATTTTTTGTTTTCGGGGTGGGATTTTATATTGGCGAGAGTAAATAAAAAATGTAATTTTTGTGTAATGCTATGTTCGCACGGCAGCAATTTTTCGTAATTCGCTCTCTCATTCGTAATTCAACATCCAATTATGTGCTGAATTACATAATTAGCCATACAAAATTGTGTAAGTGAATTACCCAAATTGTGTGTAATTTAATTTCTATTACCCTGTGAATTACTTAAAAACCAATGTAATCTCTAAATTTTATCGTATTTTTGCTATCACCAGCTGTCAAAGCACAAAAAATATTGTAAACAATAAACAATAATGGAATCCAAAAATAACATTTAAAAAAAGTATTATTTAGGAGAAAGTTATTCGCGAAATTAGCGGAGGAAGCCACTATGTGTGTAGAAAACCTGTTGAATCTACAGGAAAAGTATTTGCAGCTTTTGAAGAAGCTGTATGAACTTTATAATTTAAAAATATTAATAATAAGTTAGTAATAAAAAGAAGAAAAGAAGAACTGTCAAAAAGAATTACAAACCTGCCGTGGGGACATGATAATTCAAATAAGTAATTCAAAACAGAGAGCAAAGTAATTCGAAGGATCGTGCGAACATAGCATAAAGCTATTAATAAATAATAAAAACAACTAATTACAGTAACAAGAAAATATTGGCAACTTTTAGCAAGAAAGCTTTTTTATGAGCAATACGTCTTATTTTGATCTTGTAATATTTAGCTTCTTAATTACCTCTTGCACAAGAACCATGTATATTCATTGTGACCGAAAATCACCCACATTTCAATTAATGAAGAAATATTTAAGAATATTTAAACATTTCATTGAAGAAATTAAAAAATATTCCAAATTTTCCCTTTTTTAACACAAAATAAATGTTTATTTACATTTAATTTTTCTACTTTAGCCGCCAGTTTTCACCCTGTATATCTGTTGATTATAACAAATTTGCTTCGCAAAACTTATAACATTTTTTTCTCCCTCTAAATTCGCCAGTAATGCTGCTGTTATGAGCGTTTTTCAAACGTCATAATTATCGTATCTGTGTACTTTGTGACAATGCTACCAAATAGTGGAAATTTACTATGAACCAAATAAATTTGCTTGTGAAATTCATAGAGCATTTTATTTATTTTACAGTCAACATAGTCTAGTGGTGTACTCTTCTTGATGCAGAAACATTACCAAGGCAGAAGAGAAAATTACTTCTATAATTCTAAATTTTAAAGAAGACGTCGAAATTTCAATTCGCCGTTATTCTAAACTTGTTCTTCAAAGAAGAACCTTTGTTCTTCGAAGAAGTAAGGATATTGACTTACTTACTTAGTTAATTGGCTATAAACAACCCGATTAACGGCTTTCGGCCTGCCGCAACACATCCTTCCAGGCGCCTCTGCTTATTGCGTGCCTACGCCAGTTGGTTACACCAATCGATGACAGGGCTTCCTCGATTTGGTCCTTCCAACGCAGGCATGGTCGTCCTCTTCGCAGAGCCCTGCATCAAATACCCTCTCGCCAGAGCATCCTCCTCCATTCGAACGGCATGGCCGAGCCAGCGCAGCCGCTGGATGTTAATACGCTGCACAACGTACATATATGTCGTTGAGCAGCTCATACAGCTCACTGTTGGATCGGATGAGGAAATCATCGCCAACTCGCACTGCACCGAAGATCTTAAATAGGAGTTTTCTCTCGAATACTCTCAAGGCTGCTGCATCAGTGCTTAATAGGGTCCATGCCTCTGCGCCATTAAGAAGCACGGGGAGGATGAGCGTCTTGTAGAGTATCACTTTTGTCGTACGAGAGAGGTCTCTGCTACTCAATTGTCTATTGAGACTATAGTAGCACCTGTTGGCAAGAGTGATCCTGTGCTTGATCTCCAGACTGACATCCTTTTTGGTGCATGGATTCGCTGAGATTAGATGAGCATATCGGAGAGTTGAGCAATGTACTAGAGCGCGCAGACTTAGAGGAGCTAATCTGCAATGGAAACTTGGGTGCTACAAAGTAGTGGTCCAAGTCGATGTTTGGACCTCTGAATGTGCGCACACTGAAGACTTGCCTTCCGTCAATTACAATGTGATCGATCTGGTTCGATGTTGATCAATCATGACACATCCAAGTGGCCTTATAAATGTCTAGGTGCAGAAACTTGGTGCTACATACGACCGTGTTACGTGCAGCGACTAAATCGATCGCGTGTAGGGTGAACTATCCAATAGTGGGGCCAAAGATACCTTCCCGCCCGACGATTTTGGCGTCATGGGTCGGGCACTTATCATATACGTCCTCGAGCTTAGCGTAGAAGGCATCTTTAACCACATCGTCCTTCTTTTCCGTCGACATTCTCTAATTACTTCCACATTACATATAATCAATATTTAAAGAGACGGAGGCAACCGATAATTCAGCTACACCTTCACCACCAGCCAAAACTCTAAAAATTACTGAAACTGACTACCTCATCCCGTTATTTTCAGCGAATCTTAAAATATTGAGTCCGATAGTATTAGTTTGTCCGATGATGTATGCATTACTGGTTGAAAGTGGAACAATATTCAGTGAACCTAACAGTGAACCTTATACTCTAGGGGCAGCGTTTCTCCAGGGGGAGTGCAAGGACGAACACCCAATTGAATGCGCCAGGCTTTTGTCGGTAGCAGAACGTAACTATTCCATGATTGAACGTGAAGCACTTTCCATTGTCTAGGCTGTCCAAAAATATCGTGGATACATTAAAGGTGTTACCCGAAAATTAGTTCCTAAAAGAGATGGCCCCTATCAGATAGTTACAAGAAAAGGAACTACTACATATGTGATTGCCCATTAGAATGACCTTGATTTGCCAGTGGTGGGAGAGAATCAAGCCAGAAATCCGATTAGAAAGATGAGACCTAAAGGACGCACAAGAAAATGAAGTTTTGTTGATGCCTCACCGGGTCATTTTCAGCAACAAAGGGGGAAAACTGAAGCAGACAATTCTTTTAATGTTCTAACCATATTATTATTTGAATATAACTTTTATTTTTTAAACATATTTTTGAATCTAACGTTTACTGAAAATACAACTCTATCAATTTTTTCATACACTTTTGAATACAAACCTATGTAAACATTAAAACTTTTGAATACAACTCTGTCTAAAATTTAGTATATGAGAGGCGGCATTTGTATGAATAAATTGCTTTCTACCTTCAACGTCAACTAAGCTTTGTTCAGTACATACATATATTACCGAACGGGTGCAATTGGCATTGTTTTTAGACTGTTGAATACTTACCTATAAGGAGATTGTTTTTTTTATTCGCCAGCATTGTTCTTCTATATGAACAATTATTATAATCTTAGGAATGAGATTATTTCAATCTTTATTTTTTTTTAAATAACACTAAACATACTTTCTATCAGGTCATCCGTTAAAATGTACATACATACATACATAAATACATAATTGGCCATTACAACCCTTCAGTCAGGATTACGGCCTAGCTTCTCAACACCACTCATGTTGTGTGAGTTAATTTTATACATGAGTGGCCGGACCTACAGTTTAAAGTCGATTCCGAACGACAGATTTTTTGAGAAGCTTTTCATGGCAATTTTTACTCTCAGAGTTTTTGCCAGAAATCTGCTGAGAGGATGTCGCCGAAGAAATATTTTCATATTTTCGTTTTGATGTCTGACCTGGGATTCGAACTCGTGCCTTTCGTCTAATAAGCCAACACACTACCTACTAGACCACGGCGACTTCAAATATGTATATAAGTATATATGTACATACATATATATTTATTTTCCTTGTTCTTCGTCGTTACCTTATTCACAACACATAAGACAATATGTTCAGCTTTAACCCTGCTACTATGTTAGAAAAAAAATACACATGTTATGTTCGGGTCATATTTTGACCCCAAATTATTTTATTGAGAAAATTCAAATTTGTACATTTCAAAAATATTTTTAAGGCTTATGATCAAAGCAATACGTCGTCGTTAGAGTGATTGTGTGTCGGTGTGACGGACAAACTGGTTTTTATAAGTTATGCACTCAGTAAAGGTTTTTTTTCTTTTTCGAAGCGCAAAATTTGCACCTTTTCCGTTCAGAAACGGTTTGTCGTTTTGGAGAAGGCGAATACGTGGATGGTGATACACTGTCTTCTTTTTGAATTCTTTGTACCAATGATGCAGAGGCTTCTGCGACGATTACGACTCTTGATATGTTCTTTATCTAAAACTTCACCGAGTTGCTCTAAAAATAGGCGCCTTTTGTGCAGTTTATTTTTTTTTTGCCATTCAGGATATATTTCGGTCCATATTATAAAAGCGTTGAGAGCAGAAATATCTAATAAATTAGAGAACAGGCTACCGATTGTTTTTTTTTCGGTATACGCATGTAACGCAAGGTCGCATGAAACGGACTTTCGGCTTAAGTCTTTTAAATAATCCTTATTTTCTCATAATTAATACGCTAAATTATTTTCATGTTTCTCTTTACTTTCTTTCCACATCTAAAATATTTGGTACTGTTACTATTTTTATTTAAATTCGCATCTGCATTACCTCTCATCATTTACGTTGACTGCCAGGCGCTATTTCCATGGTTTGTCCAAGGCGCCAATGTGAATTTTTTTATTATGCGATTCATATTATGTTGAAATATTATTTGCAGCAAATCAAGTGATTTATACAATCATCATTGGATCACTTTTCGTGCTGGGGGTCACCCTAGACCAGTGGTCTTCACTCATATTACCCAGGATGAAATTAGGAATGCATGCATTGAAATACTCTGATAATGGTCGTAAGCCTCCAAGAAATTCCGTACGGAGCAAACCTCGTATTGAATTAAAAAAAGCCGGGAAATGCACGAAATGTAACGCGATTTTGTACTGCGTGCTATAAAAAAATTCAAAGGAACTAGGTAGGTTGTGCCACTTCAGGTAAACATAGTCTAAGTACTGACCGAGTTCCACTAAACTAGGGAATCAGTTGGTCAGCGCAAGAGCTGCACTTTAAAAGCACGACTACCCTACGCTGGAACACCAGCCTGAAAATTTAATAAACGAAGCTATATCATTGAAGTCACTGGATGATAGAATAATCCATATCTGCACCTCGCAAGCGATGAGTATTGACAAAGAAAGTGGATAACAGTCTCCTCTTCTTCAGCAGAAGTCGTTAGATGGGAGCTGCATTCTTTCCGCGTGTCTTCCCATAACACAATGACCTTTAAGTATGGCCACTGTGATCGATATGACTTTGCGATCAAGTCCGAGTAACTGGTTGGTGAGCCTTCTATCCATCGAAGGCCAAGTGAGTCTAGCAGTGCAGCAGGACTCCTCGTTGACCCAGGAAAGGTTAGCGTCCAGAAGGAAATTCCGCTTAATCTCCAATTTGACAGAGGTAAGTGGCATATCCAAGTCAATTGACGAGGACTTCCAAAGGAACTGCAGAACCTGCCTAAGTTATCTAATATCCATGCAGGGAATAGCTTCACAAGCTGAGATTGACGAGCAGGAGTTAGTGGAACTACTGATTGATGGTTTTCGGGACCGCACAACCGACATTGCCAGACTATATGGTGCCTGGTCCATAAACGAATTAATTAGCCGCATGGATGGATACGAGCAAAAAAGACAGACACACATGGGTGCTACGAAGACTACAGTGTATTCCAAAGGGAAACCTGTTAACAATGAAGGCGAAATAAATGAAGCAGAAATACGCTGTTATAATTGTTCCGAGTTTGGGCATCTTCAAAGCAAATACCAAATACCGATACCAAATTCCTGCTTTGTGCGTGAAGAAATCGGTCATATCCGCCGAGGCTGTCCGAAGAAGAAAGGGGTGATTGCCGCAATCCGTAGAGATGATGCTGAAAAAACGTTTGGAGCTTTACAGACGGTAAGTGTTGCTTTCGTTAAGAGAGGTAAGCGCACAAAAATAACCAATTATTTTTCGACTCTAGATGTAAAAAACGGTTTCCATCAATTACCGTTGCATGAGGACTCTATCAAGTACACCGCGTTTGTAACTCCATTAGGACAATTCGAATATTGCTATATGCCTTCTGGCCTTAAGAACGAGGGTGCCGTGTTTCAGCGGTATATTAACAAATTTTGAGAGAATTTATCGACGCGGGGAAAATTGTGCTATATTTGGATGATCGCCACACAAACTTTTGAGGCTCATTTAGAAATATTAGCAGATGTATTGCATGTTTTACAACAAAATGGACTAGAATTGTATCTTGAGAAATTCGCTTATAGAGAACTGTATTATCTAGGATATAGGGTGAACAGGAAAGAAATAAGGCATAATAACGACTATATTAAAACAACCCAGGATTGCCCGAAGCCTCTGGACTGTGGAGAGCTAGAGAAACGAATGGAGTTTTTTTCGTATTTTAGTCGATTTGTTCACGATTTTTCAAAGATTGCAAAACCGTTAATGAATTTAAAAAGAAAGAAGGACTTTACCTTGACGGACGAGTGTGAAAATGCTTTTCTGACGCTAAAGGATAGACTTAGCCATGTACTTGCAGCTTATAATCCTCACTACGAGACGGAGTTACACACCGATGCAAGTGCAAAAGGATACGGTTCGGTACTACTGCAAAAACAAAGGGATAATAAGTTCCACCCAATAGCAAATTATTCAAAATGTACGACGGCATCGGAGTCCAGGTATCATAGCTTCGAGCTAGAAACTCTGGCAGTCATTTATGCATTAAAGCGATTTAGGGTATACTTGGAAGGCATATCATTTACTATAGTCCCTGCCTGCAACTCCTTGGCTTTAAAGTTGAATAGAACTAATAAATCCAAGAATAGCTGGATGGGCATTAGAGTTAGAGAACTATAATTTTACAGTTAGACATTGTAAAGGCGATCTTATGCCTCACGTAGACGCTTAAGTCGTAGGCACATGGCGGCAGTTGTTGATGGAAGAGATATGGATGTTGTGATACAGATAACTCAAACTGTAGAGTAAGATGCAAAATATATGAAAACGCCTACTGTAAATAATAGTACGAATGCGACATCTAGTTGCATTTTAATAAGAAAATGTCATCATAGATAAATACGAATAATTAAAGATAAATGTCATGTTCTACATCCTTCTTCTTATCATGGACTTAGACACGTGAGGTTGTAATAAAGAATTATCTTTTGAGAAACGTGATAAGTGTCTTTATTTAAATTATTGGATAGCCCTCTTTGGCAAAATATTAGAACCAAGCTAAAAGCAGGAGGCTTGGAGGGGTACGTAATGGAGAACGGACTTATTTTTAGATTAGCAACCAATTGTAGGAAGCAGTTGTACGTACCGGCCGAATTGGAAAAGAATATAATAGGGTTGATTCATGAAAAATATGGACATGGAATAAGGAAATGACGCTGTAAATACACCTGGTACAAAGGAAATGTGTTGTGCATTAAGGAAATATTTTGAAAGTTATAGTAGACCACGGCGCATAATAAGTGATAGGGGATCGTTTTTCACGTCTAATGAATTTAATTCATTCGTGTCCGGAAGAAATATTGTACACGTGAAGACGTCCGTGGCGTCACCTCATTCGAAAGGACAAGTAGAGAGGATAAACCGGGATTCGAGGGGTATGTTGGCGAAGCTAACTGAACCAATTGAACATTCGGACTGGGTCGATAAATTAAGTAGGGTAGACTTTGCAATCAATAACACCGTTCAACGAGCTACAGGCTATCCTCCAAGTGAAATGTTATTTGGTGTAGAGCAAAGAGGAGGAATAATTGACTCAGAGGGTATTGTTTAGGAATGTATTATCTAAGACTGTTTATGTTACTTCTGGTGTTCCGCAGGGTAGCCATTTGGGTCCTTTACTGTTTTTATTGTTTCTTAATGATCTTCCTTGTGCTATTTCTGATTGTAATATTCTAATGTATGCTGATGAAGTTAAATTATTTTATACTTTTGATGATGATCATGGTCAGGCTGTTCTTCAGCGGAATATTGATTTGTTTGTAACTTGGTGCAGAGTTAATTTAATGGATCTTAACTTAAAAAATGTAAATGCATGGTTTTCTCTCGCGGGGGCGTGATTTCGCCCACTTATGTGATTAATTCTTGCCCTTTGGAAACTGTGACTACATTTCTTGATTTGGGAGTATTATTGGATATGAAACTGTCTTTTGTTGATCATATTAGTATGATGATTGGCAAGGCTCGGGCTGTTCTTGGTTTTGTGAAAAGATGGGCTAGGGAATTTATTGATCCTTATATAACTAGACTACTATACATTTCACTTGTTAGACCTATTTTGGAGTGTGCGTCTATTCTTTGGAATCCATACTATCGTTGTCATAGTGATTCAATAGAGTCTGTGCAGAGGCAGTTTTTATTATTCGGTTTACGTGGCTTAGGATGGGATTATGCCAATGGGTTTCCGCATATGAGGCTAGATTAGGTTTGATAAAACTTCCAACTTTGGAACGTAGAAGGGCTGTTTTAGGTGTTTGTTTTTAATCTGGTTAAAGGTGATATCGATTCTGAGTTTTTGCTTTGTAACCTGAATTTCAGTATTCCTGCAAGATTTTCACGGCACTATCGCCCTCTTTCTTTAGATTTCTATAGAACAAACTATGGATGTAATTTTCCTTTTCGTAGATTATGTAATGATTTTAGCTTATATTATGATTTTATTGATTTTAATTGTAGTGTTTGTAATATAAAACGTAGCTTATATGCTGGCATTAATTTGTAAATTATTATATAAAAATATATTTTCGTTCTTGTCATAGGTAGTTCCTGTTTATTGTTAGTTTATTCAGCTTGTGATTAAGTTCTGTAGCTGATTTATGTTCTCGTTGCCATTACTTTTCCCTTACCCGCTACAGTGCGGACTGTAGTGTGTACGTGTCCCTACGTAATGGGGACGAGCCCTCCGCGGTCGGGTGAATGTGGGTTAGTGTGTGGCCGGGGACGTTCGATAAAAAAAAATTCACGGAGCAATTGTTGGGAAATTATATGGAGGGGGATGAAAGTAATTTAGCATTGATTAGGCAGAATGCTATAAAGAATATAGAAAAGTCACAGGCAGATAATTTAAAGCATTTTAATGACCATCACGTACCGGCTAAGATATTTGAAGCGGGTGATTTAGTAGTAGTCAAGAATGTAGATACCTCACCAGGAAGCAATAAGTTGGTCCCAAAATATTGTGGCCCGTACATTATTCAGAAACAATTAGGCAACGACCGCTATGAAATATCAGCTATCGAAAATTGCCAGATAAGTCAAATACCCTATAGAGGTATAGTGACTTTTTAGAGAAGAAGTTTTTGCAAGAAGAGTGACAATCGAGGGCGATTGTATGACAGGTCGGCCGAAACTGTAGTGGTCTTTGATATGACAACACTTATCCCAGAAATCCCAACAATTCTGAAATACAACTATGTCTCAAATATCAACTCTGCAGATTTAATTTCCGCGTCTTGTAAGGCATTATTGGCCAAAAAATTAATAAAACAACATCGCAATTACTACAATGGATACAATTGAAAATTTTAATTTTCTTTGATTTGAATTAAAGTTTTTGTATTAGCGTCTTTTTCTTCTTTTGTTTTGGTTCTGCTTTTTATTCACTAATTATGTTTGTTTTTCTTTTTTTCCTCCACAACACTGGCATACTTTATTTAAAAATCAGAAATTTTATAATTTTTGGGAATGAACAAAATCGTTCAGAATCAAAACCATTCCGATCGGAATATGTGACATGCCTGTATATATTCATTTTACGTTAGAATGTGTATTTTTATTTATTTACATATATATTTTTGGATTTTTTTTAACAAAAGTATTGAAACCATTTAACCAACCAAGGTTGGCAACCCTGTGAGAGAAAGGTTTTTAAAATTTTGGTGCGCTTAAAGTCTTCCATAATTTTGTTAAATATCTCGGATTAAAGACGTAAACATAGCGAAAGTTTTTACATAACAATCACATATAGTGCGGGATACACAAATATTATCAAGTATGCCAGGAATGAGCCGTAAAATTTCAAAAAATCCGAAAATATTTTGTCACCATTGCAAATTAGAAATAGAAGATAAGGAGAATAGCATAGAGTGTGATAAATGTGAAAATGTATATCATGTGTTGTGTACACAACTAGATAAACGTCGATATGAACGACTGTTAAGATCCAACGTAGATGTATTTGTTTGTCATTTCTGTACAGATATTGTTAACAGTAATACAGTTAAGGAAGAACTGCTTGATATAAAAACAAACTCGATTAGCTGTCTGATATGCAGGAGTCGTTGAACTTTATGTCAACAAAATTTGATGATATGTTTAAAATCATAAACGAAAATAAGAAAAAGATTCAATCAATTGAAAAAGAAAACAGAATCTTAAAAAATGAAATCGCTATGTTGAACAATACGGTGAAAATTCTGAGTGACCATCATGTGAGAAATGATTGCCTGATAAGCGGTATTAAAACTGAGGGTAAAATTAATGCCGTTGATGCTCTATTAAACGTAGTGAAAAGTGCAAATGTTGACATAGATGAATCCAATATAGAAGACGCTTATTTCTTAAAAAGCAAAGGATAAGCTTATGGCAGCCAAGCCTACATTTAAATCTGATGAGCAAACAAAAATGATATACATTAATGATTACTTAAGTAAAGAATCACTGGAACTTTTTAAATATGCGAAAATATTAAAAACTATTGGTTACATATCAGTATATACCACTAGAGGAAACATTTATGCCAGAAAATCGATGAATAAAGGTCCGAAACTTATAAGATGTGTTTTGCATTTGCACTTTTACAATGTCATTTGCACTAATATAGGTTTTTAATCTCAAATTCACGATTTTTCGACTAATATTAAATGTTTTTCAAATTAAATTAAATTTTATTGGAAACAAATTAAATTATTTTTAACACAAATTAATTAATATCTAAAACAAATTCATTGTTTTTCATTTGAAATTAATTTTGAAACAAATTGGGGATGATTAATTTGTTTGTAAATCTCCTTTGAAAAGAGGGATCTTTAGGAGATGTGGATTATAATTACTCGTAGGTAATTATAATCGTTGGGATGCGTGAGGGGAGAAAATAAAAGAAAGAAATGAAATTAATTTCAATTTCTGGAATTCAGATATTCAGAGAGAGAGAAGAGAGTTTCTTACCTCTTTTCTTTTATTAGTGATGAAACCAAAGGATTATATGTGTCTTATACAATGTAATTCCAATTCGTATTTTATTATATGCAAAGGTTTTCGGTAAGTATGATTTTAATAATTAATAATTTAAATTTTGGTAAGTATGTAACTTTCTTATAGGTACAATTTCAGGTAATTATAAATTAAGGTAAGTATAATTTATTATTTTTAAGCACAATTGTTTTATTTAATCTTATTAATTATTTCAGCACAAATTTTATTTCAAGTATATACATAGGTTGGTAAGTATATTTTTTTTTTTTGATTTCAATACATGGTAAGTATAATTAATTCTTAGATTTTTATTCACTTTCTAGATCTTTCTCACAATAACTTTTGTGTAACTTATTCTATTTATTCTTAATTAGGTTAATTCTTATTTAGAAATAATAATTTGCTTTAATAGATTTACAGTCTAATTCATAAAAATTCCTTATTTCAGGTATAATGTTTACAAGAGTTATTAATCACTTTTTGTCATATAAACCTCTAATAAAAATTTGTATTCATAAATGTTTGATAACGCTGAATTAACAATTAAACGTTTTTATTTATTTTGTCGTTTAATGTTGGCAACTTCGTTCTAATTCAATTGTCATTACATATCTGGTGATGCACATAATGTACAACCGAATATCTGAGTACTTTGAAAAATGAAAAATTAAACAAATAATTTCGTTTAGTATAATTTTAAACTAACGTAAATTAAAGTCTTTGCACTTTTTATTACCAAACAAAAGCAAAAACCAATAAGAAGTTTTAAAATATTGTCTTAAAACAAATTTTGTTTATTCGAAATTCAACAAGTAGTTGATTACTCGCGGTTTTGTTTTTGTTTATGCATCACTATTTTGTTTTCTTCAATTTAAAAAAAAAATCAAAGTAAATAAAAGGCAGCGAAATCGTTGCTTCCAAACGCCGAAACAACGTTCCACAGTGTTTCTGGTGCCTATATGGGCAGCATTGTACTTATTTTCTTTTTCATTTTGTGGTTTAGATAGCGGAGTGAATATATATGTATGTATGCAATTTATAGCCAGAGTCTCCAAGCAACCGGCCTCTGAATTCTCCGTTTTCAAAGCGAAAACAAGTTAAAATTGTTGCAGCATAAATACTTCTCGCCGGCCCCAGCATCGCAAAGAAACTAGCACCTGCAAATCGACTGAGGTGCCGCACCCTCTTGTGTCTAGCTCAATTTCCGGCTGGACCATTTCAATGATTTTTTTAACGGTGGATTTGTTAAATCGGTATCTAGCTTTGAATTGGTCTTCCGGCATTTCAAACGGATTTTTTTTCTTCCTAAATGTTTTTGCTCGTCGGGCGCTCGCTACTTCAGCGATAGATTCTAAAATCATCCACTTAATAAAAATAATTTTAGTTACACAAATTTTTATACTCACGAATTCTGCAAATTAAATTTACTGTATATATTGTATCCATTATTATTAAAACAAGAGCCAAATAATTTGTTATCGCTTTTTTTGTGAAATGTAAAAAGAAACATTCAAATGTCACTTTATTGAATCGTTAAAGTAGGGTAAACGCCACAATAAAAATTTCTTATTAAACAAGAGTACATTAACGCTGCAAAAGGCTATTAAACGTTTATGAATACACATTCAGCCATTTTTGCTTATTAAACTGTTAATGCACTGCTAAATATCGTTTATGAATTAGACCGTTAGTATATATTTTTTTTCTTTATATTTATTTATTTTTTAATCACTTGAATTGTTGAAAGTAAAAGATGAAGTGAAGTTTGGGTATAAATTCTTTTCCTACCAAACCTCTGCTTTCTTAAATAATTTACATAACGGCGCATTTTGGAGACCTTCCCATTATGTTAGACAAAAAACATTGTAGACATTCCCTTTGTTTTTTTTTTTTGTTTGTTGATGGAAATTATTTTAGCACATAATTGGGTGTTGAATTGCGAATGAGAGAGCGAATTACGGAAAATTGCTGCCGTGCGAACATGGCATTAGACCAGAGCCCGGCAGCTCTTGCTATTGGTCAGTTGTGCGAGAGCGAAAAATAAGAAAAGAGAAAAATTTATACTCTTAAATTCACTACAATGCAGGCATGGAAACTTTAAATTTTTAAATGGTGGTATTTTAATTAAAAATATTAGTTTATTAAATTAAAATTTGTAAAATTCGTTTAGACTTCTTTGATTATATTGATTTAAGAAAGCATTTTAGATTAAAATTTGTTTTTTTTTTGGAAATATACATATTTAATAGAAAACTTTCTGGGATATTCATACTGTACATCCCTGCATTAGCAGATCTTCATGTACAAAAGCAAGAAGCATGCGACAACACAACCTCTTTCAATGAATGCTCAAACCAGACTGAGCGGGTTTTTGATCGTGAGAGTAAATTTAGTAATGGCTGACATGCACGCGTGCATAGGAATTGCCGGGCTCTGGTCTAAATACAGTGAGTTTCTGCAATTATCAGTTCTCTTTCAATACTACAAACGAAGATAAGCTTAATGAAATAATCTCAAATCTTCAAATGAAAAAAAGTCCAGGTCATGATGGTACATCGAATAAAGTAATAATAAAATGCAAAGACTTTAACAGTCTAATTCATAAAAATTCCTTATTTCAGGTATAATGTTTATAAGAGTTATTAAACACTTTTTGTCATATAAACCTCTAATAAAAATTTGTATTCATAAATGTTTGATAACGCTGAATTAACAATTAAACGTTTTTATTTATTTTGTCGTTTAATGTTGGCAACTTCGTTCTAATTCAATTGTCATTACATATCTGGTGATGCACATAATGTACAACCGAATATCTGAGTACTTTGAAAAATGAAAAATTAAACAAATAATTTCGTTTAGTATAATTTTAAACTAACGTAAATTAAAGTCTTTGCACTTTTTATTACCAAACAAAAGCAAAAACCAATAAGAAGTTTTAAAATATTGTCTTAAAACAAATTTTGTTTATTCGAAATTCAACAAGTAGTTGATTACTCGCAGTATTGTTTTTGTTTATGCATCACTATTTTGTTTTCTTCAATTTAAAGTAAATAAATAAAGTAAATAAAAGCAAGTTTGGAGCAATTTCAATAAAATGGAAAAAATAAAGAGGAAAAGAGCTAGCAATTGGATTGAAGATGACAAGGTAAGTACATAATGGCTATTAAAATGTGCATACATATGTATTCGCATAATGATTTATATTTATTTTGTATATGTATGTAGATGAAAAATCTTGTACACCATAATGTGGCGGATACAAAAATAAAAGAGGTTGTCGACGTAGACCTCAAATACCGTGAGGAATTACACCAGCTACGGGTCGTCAACGAACAAAAGGTAGCAAGGAATCTTGACATGAAGTACAAATTGATGACAGAGAAGTACGAATTAATAAAAGCAAAGGCCGAGTTTTTTCGCAATAAGCAGCTTGGTATGTATTTCTTTTCATATTGTTTATTGAAGACGATATGTATGTTGTATGTACATTTGTATGTATTCACAAGTAAAATCGAATTTAAAAATGTTTTTGTATAAATGTCTTTAAGACAATATCAGCTGTTCTTCGTTCCATTTGAGTATTAATTCCATCGTATGTTTCAATTTCAGCTTCTTCTGATTGAGGTTCCATGGTGAGATCAGCTGGCATTCCTTTAAAGAAATAAGTACCAACTTAAAGTCTGAAAAACATTTATGTGATCAATTTTTTTTCTAATATTTCAATAAGAATGAATTAATGTATTAATATAAGTATGTACATATGAATATGCGAACATGCAGGTCGTGGTAGCATATGCGTATGTTTTTGTTTGTTTTTATAAAATGTAGCATATGAAATGCAGTTAAGTTTTTTTTCTTGTTAATAAAAACCAATTAAAAATTAGTGAACTCGTTTTTTATTTGTATGTACATATGTATATACATACACATGAAACATTTTTACAGAATATTTCAACGTTCTAGCTCTTCATGTTATGTGTTTTTTTTTTGGTAATTATACTCAAAAGAGACCAACAAATTTTTATTTCGAATCGGAATAAACGTATTCTTACCTGGAACTATATCATTTTCCTCAATAGCAATATTGTGAAGTACTGCTAGGGCAACAATCAGTATTTTCCCGTTTGAAAGACTAACTGTCAAACCATCCAATAGGCAGCAAAATCGTTGCTTCCAAACGCCGAAACAACGTTCCACAGTGTTTCTGGTGCCTATATGGGCAGCATTGTACTTATTTTCTTTTTCATTTTGTGGTTTAGATAGCGGAGTGAATATATATGTATGCAATTTATAGCCAGAGTCTCCAAGCAACCGGCCTCTGAATTCTCCGTTTTCAAAGCGTTGCTTTATAGTCGACTCATTAAAAATACGGCAATCGTGTGCCATCTTGCGACTACATCTCTAATTTTTAGTTTGGAATCAGCGCGAGCCACTCTGGCAGAAATTCTGCACACCGTTGCTTGCGATAAGCCATGGAGATCAGCCGCGTCATCTTGAATCTTAAATTTTAATAAAATAATTTTATAGAAAACAAGTTAAAATTGTTGCTACCATACATACTTCTCGCCGGCCCCAGCATCGCAAAGAAACTAGAACCTGCAAATCGACTGAGGTGCCGCACCCTCTTGTGTCTAGCTCAATTTCCGGCTGGACCATTTCAATGATTTGTTTAACGGTGGATTTGTTAAATCGGTATCTAGCTTTGAATTGGTCTTCCGGCATTTCAAACGGATTTTTTTTCTTCCTAAATGTTTTTGCTCGTCGGGCGCTCGCTACTTCAGCGATAGATTCTAAAATCATCCACTTAATAAAAATAATTTTAGTTACACAAATTTTTATACTCACGACAAAAGGACAAAACAAAGGTAATAAGATTTCGACCGTATTCTTCTATGTATGATTCAGTCTTTGGTATCTCGTTTGGTGATGCGGAAGTAATTGAAAGCGACAATGTAATGTACCTGGGAATGATCTTTCAAAGTAATCTACAATGGAACAAACACATTCAATCCTTAAAGAAGAAAATAGCACCGGCCATAGGCATACTTTATAAATTTAAAAACATATTTGACTTGAAGACTAAGCTTCTTCTTTACAATGCTTTAATTCGCAGTCATTTAAATTATATGCCGATGATATATGCTTTCAGGAAGTCAATGGATTTAAAATCATTTCAAAGACTTCAAAACAAAGCTATAGAACTTGTCTATAACATTATACCGGGATGTATCCAAAACAATCTTTCCTGTCTTTGGATTGTATAAAATGCAACTTTTATTGTATATGTATAAAGCTATAAGAAGCATTGGGTATCACACCATAGTTTTTACAATAAACCAAAGTCACTATAGTACTCGAAATAACACTAATCTATTTGTTAAGAGATGTCGGTTAGAAACCACGAAACAACGTGTGGAATATGCTGGCTGTCATGAATTCAATAACCTTCCAAATGATATTAAAAACATATCCAGTATTGCACACTTTAAAACAAATCTAAAGAAATACTTGCTTCAAGAAGTAGATATGCTTCTATTGTAAATTCTATTGTAAATTTTATTGTAATTTTAATACTCACCATCAACTATATTGATGTAAATTTTTTAAATTATTTCCCTTTATTCATACACTTAGAATATATTGTATTTATTATATCATGAATTTTACATTGCCAACTAGCCCGTCTAATGTCCTAAGGCCGCTGGGGCACTATTCTGATCAGAATTATATGGATTAAATAAATAAATAAATAATAAAAATTTTAAAATAAAGCATTTAAATTTAATTTGTTAAGTATATTTTTCCTTTCTGTAGTAGAGTTGTGGCTCGGTTATCGCAACAACCAACAATTTTATTAGTTGCGTTGAGTGAGATTATACTGTAATTATGAAAATAACGATAAGTAAGCGAAAATCGCGACAATCAATCAATTGCCTTATGTGCATCGAAAGGAACTGTCAAAGCTAAAAAGTATGTGCTGTGTGAACGACCATCATGTTTCAGTAAACGAAACTAGTATTTCATATTGCCGTGTGGGTGTAGTATAAGGCCAATTTACGAGATAAGGGCTTACGTAAGTAAAGTCAGAGAATATATTGCTAAGTTTCTTGTCCTCCCCATTTTTTCCGGGAGTCGATACATCTTCGAAAATTATTATCATAGAAAATAGACTTGGATTTTCTAATTTTTGTATTGACAAAGACTATTATTGCCATTATGCTCATTAAGACTTTTCATTAAAACTGTCATTATTGCAGCTTTCACAGCCTCACAAATCACTGAGGTTTTGTGAAGTTTTCGTGATTTCTAGTGCCAACTTTTAACCAAGATGTTTTAATACCAAGAATAATAGGATACATACATTTTAATTTTCTGCGCTTAAGGGTGGCAGCTGGTGAAAATCAACATACTAGGAAAACGAAGAAATCCGGCAGCCTAGAATCAGGTTTTCAAGTTGCCGTCTTAGAGAAGACAGATCCAACTGCAAATAGATCGTAGATTATAGGAGAAAATAACTAGAATGGCAAAGACAAGAGGTGCGAAGGAAATGTCAATTACAAAATAAAGACCCTCCGAAACCACACGTCCCTGACCGTACTAAGAATAAAAAGAGTTTTATTACATATCGATAACTCCGCAATTGTCTATATGGAACCAGTTAACAACATAGATTTCATTTATCACCCCAGCATATCCGATCTATTGCAGGGTGATAATAAAATCATATTTGGTGACTTCAAGATTCATTAAGGGATTTGATTTTTTTTTTGGTTATTAATTTCCATAATTTATACTTAATATTTTATCGACACTAGTTTACAATAACAATTTCTATATACATTGTCTCATAATCGGGCTTTCAAGTATTATAAATATAATACAAATTTGGTTTTTACAATTGGTTTTAATTATTTTCGTTATTTGCAATAAATGAATAAATATTGGTTTTTGCAATTACCCGAATATTCTCTTGGGTATAAATTTTAACATATTGGACTTCACCGATATAAATGAAAATCATCCGACCAGAGTCACTGTTGGATGTGTCAGCTCACCAGACATCTCTATATTCGTTTTACCACTCCTGGTCTTTACCACTTGGCAAATACCTTTAGCTGGGACCATATTCATATATAATTACGGAAGAGCTAATTAGGAGTGTTTGCCGATACAATCAGGTTGCAGCTCAATCCTTAACTCATATTGTGGGGATAATTCCAGGTACATTGAGTCTATGCCCACTCACTGGCGTCCGGCCAATTGACCTGTGGCTACATCAAATAATTCGTTGCACCGATTATTTAATAATTGACAATAAAAGTCTCTTGACAGCAACAACAACAACAGCAAGAACCCTACTCAATATCGGCCAAGGATTGTCAACCCAGCGAAAGCTGTATCAACCGGAAGTTTTTTCCCAAGGTGAGCAAGATATGCCAGCACTTTTGCTCTGTACCCTCTTAATAAGAGCTGGCATTGAACAGAATCCAGCTCCTATTTGGATTTGTTCAGTATGCCGTACGACCATTAGAACAAATAAAGACCGGGAAAGGGATAACGGAGGAGGACTAGCTTTCATACTCGAACGTAACGTCAAATATAAGGTGACGAATACAATCCAAGACAATTTCATCGAGGTGATGTCCATATCGGTAAGGTCAGAGGACACTTATATCGAAATCACCAACGTCTACATTCCACCAGTAAACAGCATTGGACCCTCTACCACCCGAACATCACGCATCTGCTCCAGGGTGAAAACAAAATTATACTTGGTGATTTCAACGCACATCACGAGATCTGGTATTCTCTACTTCCCAACGATCGACGTGGTAGCCGATCAAATCGATGAGTCAGACTTCGCCACAATAAATGAGCCACATCCGACCAAGGTCACACCAAGATGCTTAAGCTCCCCAGACCTAACCATTGTAAGTTAGTCTCTCCTAGCCCATACCACCTTGAGGTCAGACCACATATGGCCAATATTGAAAAACATAGCGATCTCCTGGAACCTGACCGACACACGTACGTTAATTACAATAAGGCTAACTGGGAGGGTTTCAGATCCTTCATTGAGGACACCATCGAACATCTACCCTCCCCCACGTGCGTCAGAAGTGGTGAAAGGCAATGCCGAACAATTGTTCAGAATGCGGCGAAGCGTTTTATCCCTGCCGGTAGAATTAACAATACAAGACCGAACTACCTTACAGATGCCGCACACCTGGCTCATCAGCGGGATAACATAAGAGCGGAAAACCTTGCGGATGAAAGGCTGGAATCAATGACCTCCAGAATAAACCACTTGGTGAACGAGCACAGACGTCTAAGTGGCTAGAACACCTAGAACGCTGCTCCTTAGCTCCCAAGAAACTCTGGAGGATTGATCGTCCTCCAATAATAACCTCACAGCTATCGAATTTGACGACAGGCAATAGAAAAAGGGCAAAAAATGCGCCAAAGAATTCTGCAAACAGTTCGTATAACACCCAACTGAGCAGAACAAAGGCAAGAGAGCAACATTGAGGACACTAAGAAACGTGCGCAGGGACCAACAGGACCAGTTCTTCAAACAGTCCGCGGTAGCTAACACCATCACCAACGCCAAACCATCAAAAAACTTGGGACCCGACGGACTGTCCATGCTTATGCTTAAGAAACTAGGCGAAAAGGCTTTGAGGTTGTTTTCCAGACTAATAAACCTGTCCATGCACAGCCTGGTGATACCGGACATCTGGAAGGTCGCGAGGATCATCCCGATCCTAAAACCCAAGAAACCAGCGACCAAAGGAGAATCATATCGCCCGATCTCCTTACTATCACCAGTGGTAAAGATCCTGTAAACCCTTCTGCTCCCTGCCTTCCAATGACACTTTCCATTGTCAGACCACCAACATGGCTTCAGGGAAGGTCGTAGTACCACCACGGCCCTCATAAAGTATAGCGAACAGACAACCAACCAACAACGACCATGTCAACGTACTGTTGTTGCGGCCCTTGACCTTTCAAAGGCTTTGGACACGGTCGACCACTCCATACTCCTGGGAAACATAATGAACTCAACCTTGCCCAACGACCAGAAACGCTGGACATCCAACTAAGTTGGAGGTAGGCAGGCCTTCGTTGAGTTTAGAGGGCAGAAATCTCCTCACAGGAGGATAAAAATGGGGGTACCACAGGGGGGAGTTCTCTCGCCTATACTTTTTAACATTTATCTCACCCCACTCCCGGAACCACCTTCAAACATCTCCGTGGCCTCTTACGCGGACGATTGTACGGTTTTTGCTTCGGGCGTGAACATTGATGAAATCAGTACCGAAATAACGAATTACCTTACGTCCTTGGTTGAATTTTTCCGTAATAGAGAATTACGCATATCTGCGCCCAAATCATCGGTTTCTCTCTTCACGACATGGACGAAGGAAGTAAAAAGAACGTTAAACGTCGAAGTGGAAAGCAGCAACATACCCAAAAATTCTCGGGGTAACCTTCGACAACTTACTTCATTTCGCGGCACACGCAACCAGCATTAACGCTAAAGTGAAGATTAGAAACAAGGTCCTAAAGGCACTGGCAGGCACCACGTGGGGCATGGACAAGGAAACCATTATCACAACTTATAAGGCTATCGGACGGTCACTCCTCAATTATGCTGCTCCAATTTGAACATCATTCTTGAGTGAGACACAATGGCGGGCACGACAGAGAATAACGCCCTGCGAATAGCCACCGGATGCGTATTGATCACCTCCACGATGAGTCCAAAATGCTGACTGTTAAGACGCACAATGAGCTACTGACTAAGCAATATCTCATAGCCTGCTACCTTCCTACCCATCCAAACCACCACATAGTCATCGTTCATGACCCCCCTCGCCGCATAAGACAGGACCTCACAATTTACAACTCGGACATCACCCACCTCATACCCTCAATAGTAGACCCACAGTCTGTGAGAGTGGCACAAAACGTCTTACACCAAACGACTGTCACGACGGCCAGAGACGAGCTCAGCCATAACAGGGTCATAAATCAAAATCCACCACCTGAAAGTCAGCTACCACGGGCTACGAGAACCGTTCTGGCCCAACTTAGATCAGCATGGTCGAACTTTCTGAATAGCTACAGGGATGGGATCATCCCGGGAACCCATGATACCTGCCCCTTATGCAACCTGGCACCACACGACACGGTGCATATCTTTAGCTGCCCAACTAAACCGACAACCCGGCGACCCATAGACCTATGGCTGAACCCAAGGACAACAGCGGACTTCCTATGACTGCCGACCACATGACGTTGACACATACACACACAACCAGCTACAAACAACCCCATCTCTTACCCATCCCATCTTCACCGAATAACATGGCATACAACCAACCAAAGGCATAAACTAAAACAAACAACAGCCGAACTGCTACAACAACAACAACACCAAGAAAACAACATATGTAGAGTAGAGATAAAAAAAGAACAAACTTATTTTTTCAGAATAAATACTGACACAGAGATTACAGAGTAGAGATAAACAAGATCAAATTCATGGTTCAGCACAAGAAAAACAAGCACAATAACAAAACAAAGAAATTACGAGAATAGGGATAAACAGTAATAAAAATACAAATATTTTTTTGCTATGAGTGTAGTTTTATTGAAAATTCAATTTTTTGTTAAACAAAATACACTTGAATTTTTATTTTTTAATGTTAAATAACAACAAGAGCATAAAGCAACTAAATTCAAAAACAAATATAAAACTATTAAAATATATTGTATATATAGTTACTATAATTTAATTACATTACAAATTTTGTGGTATTTTTACTCGAATTTAGAATTTTTAAAATAACAATCAAGTCATATGCATAAATATATTTGTTTAAAAAATATTGTAAAATTGAAATTTGAAAATTGTATATAGGTATTAAAAGATTTTTTGTCAGAAGTTTATAATTTCGATATTTTTCATTATCGATTGTAGTGTTAATTGAATTCCATTCAATTTATTATTATTTATTTGTATTGATTTAAAGTTTTGAAATATACAATTTCGCACTACATAGAATTTTTTTTATAAAAATTATTTTGCTTCCTCAAGAAGATTTCCTCAGTATACGAGATAATTGGAAAATGTATGCATTTTTGTATTTTGAAATTGAATATACGAGATTTTGCTTCTGAAATTTTGGTGTTATTTTTTATTTGTTTTATTTCGGAATTTTGTTTCATAATCTTGATTTTCAATTCAATTTAAGAATGTGAATTCGATGATTTAGTTTAACTGAAAATATAAATATTTTTCTTAAACTATTAAGGCAAAATGAAATAAAATATATTAATAAAAAAAAAATCCAAACAAATGTATAAAAAGTTGGAGCTCTACTATAAACGTTACATTACAATTGTCTTTTTTGATGCTATGAGCATTTTCAACAAGGACGGCACTGATGTTAAGCGTCTTCCTGTTGAACATCTTTACATTACATATCGTTTCAAAGAAATTGTCATCCTTCATCCACTTCCATACTTTATAAACAAACTTAAGCACAAATCCAAAGATGTAGAGAAGAACACGGTGACAATACTCTTAAGCTATGTATACGCAAAAATATAAGAAACAAATACAAATCACATGCAAGGACTAGTGGTCAACATCATCATTAGAGATAGTTTAGGAAAAATTGCTGTAATTAGCAAATGTGTTCTTCACATTTGTTCGGAAAAGAATTTTGATTAGGTGCTTGGAATATTCACTCGAATATTATGTTTCTCCTTTCATGTACTGGATCCATGCTTAATGAAGCGAGATTAATGAAAATGAACTTGATTTAAAAATATAAATATACATAATAGAGATATATACGAAGATAGGAGTCTATTATAAAAAGCTTGAACATAAATAATAGCTTTTGTAATTATAAAATTTATATTTTTCTCATATATATAGTTGTTTTATACGTTCGTGTTCGTTTTCAACAATAACTCGTTCGATTCCCTTGTACCATTTAGTGAAGTAAGTAAATATCATTATTACCACTACATTTTTGTTTAAAGGCACGTGCTCATTTACTCTTATGTAAACCCACTATTTACTTACGATGTAAAGCATTGGACATTTCTTGAGTCGGCGTTGATATAGAAACAGCCGAATCGGGTAAATTAACTTCAGTCTGATTATTATTACAGATATACGATACGGAAGTCATTGGTTGCGTCATCACTTGTTGTAACATTGCATTGGAAGTAGCGGCATTTGTCATATTAGCAAACGCTGTTTGGTGCTGTTGAAGTGGCTGCTGCTGACACTGGGATGTTGTAGCAATACATGGCTGCACAGTTGTAACATCTGGAAAATAGTAAATATCATATGTATAGCATGTTCTAATATCCAAACATTTTTAAATTAAGAAAAGAACATCAATATTAAAATACTTTCAAAAATATTATTCTATTTTCTTATAGTTGTATAGTGAAATCAAGTGAAATTAACTAACCAGTGTCAATAATGTCTTTTTTCATTACGAAAATAAGAATGTACTTACAATTAGAGTCTGTCATTGACGTAGGATGATTACTTATATTTGCCAAGTGGATACCATGTGATAGATCTGTATAGCCTTGCTGCATTGCATGTGTCGGCATTCCTTGTTTGGAACCCTGAAGCTGTTGCTGCTGAATATTTTGGTTTGTTAATATGTATGGCGCACTAATATGTTGTTGTAAAGTCGACGCATGTTGTTGATGTTGATGTTGTTGTTGTTGTTGATGTTGATGTTGTGATTGAGTTGGCATTGTTAATTGAGGATTAAACATAACAGTATAGCCTTGAACTGCCGCTGACATTGCAGCACTTTGGGAATTTGTATTAACTATTTGCTGTTGATTATGAGATGTATGACCAGTGTTCGGTATATAACCACCGCCAATATTAATAAAGCCTTGTTGAGCTGCACCAGAAGGTTGAATGTATAATAAAGGTTGCTGAGTTGGTATATCACCGGCTAATAAAAAAAATCATGCAGTCCTTAATTTTTATACTATTTAATGTATTAAAAATATACTTACTTTGCCGCATGGCCTTTTGAAACTTCTCATATTCTACATAATGCTTTAAACGTAGTTCATCTTCTTCAATAAGTTGACGTTGTCTTAACAGTAATAAACGTTGATGTTGATTTGTTCCCAATCGTAAGTTACACAATTGATTTACCAATGAATCCAGATTATGTTTTATATCCTTAAACAAACAACAGAATTTATTTTTTGATAACAATCACTTCTTTTTTAGTTTATTAGGGAAATAAATTAATCGATAAATAAAACCCTCATAAAATTGTTTATCATTTTTTGTTTGTTTTTTGTTCTTAGTGTTATAGTGTATAAAAACGAAAACTGTTTTAAATACGTCTTTATATACCAACGTTTTTTACAGTATGTATTAATATAATTGATTTCACCTCTTGCAAAAACTATACATTTACATAAACCAAATCAATAAAATTTCTAAACGAAGTAATCGTTTCACGATATTGTACTCTCTGCTGATTTAAAATTCAAAGTTTAACGTCTGACGCATTCTATGTGACTCGGCCATTAATAACGGTTTTTAAAAAACGAAAACTTCGAAATATGATAGGATTTGTGGCGTTAGTTTGAAGAAAGTAGAACAGATAAAAAGCCAATCATTTCTTGTCCAAAAAATACACCCGTCACTGAATAGGTGAATAAATAAAAAAAACGTAAGTGTATATGCAAATGGTCTTCATAATTTTGTTATGTCATGGACGTGCCTATTTTGAGTAAAAGAACTGAACAAATCTCATAATTAAATATAAAGGATTTTCTAGAGTTTATTGGTCTATACTACTTTTTTTCTCCACTCAAGTCAACTCATTGCACACGAGAAGTTTTTGTGAATACTTTTCCGTTGATACAATATTTAAAATATTTTTTTTTATTTCACTAAGATCCTTTTTTTTCATTTATTTCTAAACTTTTTTTCATTCTGCTATTCCACTATTCTGCTATTCCACTATTAAAGAGCGAAATAGTGAATTGTAAATATGTAGATTCCTAAAAATATATAAAAACTACTTAAATTAGTTATGTATACTATACAAACGTTTATCCTACCGAAAATTAATCCAATAAAAATACATGTAACACTTTATTAGCTACATATCCTATATATTAACCCAGAAATGCAAATGAATTCGTGGTATAGCAATTATGTAACTACTCCTTACTATATAAGGTAACACAAACTACGATGTGTTTACGCCTAACTATCACAATTAGGAGGTCTGTTGTGGAAAAGTTTATATAATCTAACCATTCAATTAACATTAGTCTTTACATGTAATCTTTTGAAACCGATCTGAGGTTCATGTTTTTTAATGCATAATGACATTAATTGCATTTTGTATCTCTATTAGAGACCAAAACAGTGACGAAATAAAACGAGACATTTTATAAAATGTTATTGACAACTATTATAATTTTTTACTATTTTTTTAATACAATCTAACACGAAGAATTTAAAACCTAAAGTGTTGAAAGGTCAAATGTTTGAATAAATCAGAAATATTTCAATACCTACCGATTGTATGACAGTTGGTAATAAATTTGGATGGGTGGCTGCTAATGACACTGGTTCTTCCTGTGGCATTTGTAGACGCATTGCATTTTCGACTCCTGAAAGTATAATAATGTTTTATAAAGGCTAAAAATTATGTAAAATTTGATGACAGTAGTTATTGGTAAGTAAATAAAGCTTTAATCTGAAGTAAATGATGATGAATGGTTAAATTAAACTACGGGTTAAATGATTTATATAAAGACAGACCTTCATTATGTATATAAACTGATTGCTGCTGGTTAGTCGTTTGCATTTGTGATTGCTGAGACTGAGCAGGATTCATCATATGTTGTTGATGCGTAGTAGGTTGAATAACGTAAGATGATGAATTCTGTGGTAAAGTAGGTGTAAGCAAAGACCGAAGAACAGGAGGAGCTGGCTGAGATACAGGAATTTGTGGTTGATTTAAATTCTTTTGAAGGGATTGTAAACTGTTGGGCTGCTGCTGAGACGTATTAACTTGCTGTTGTTGTGATGAGGAACTTTGCTGTTGTGATAAATTTTGTTTTTGACTTTCAGCAGAAATTTGTAAACTTGTCTTATGTTGGTTTGGCGACGTACTCAACTTTTGTGCTAATGGTTGCTGTACGTGTACGTTAGGCATAACAATTTGTCCCCCAGCTGTAGCATTAAGAGGCATCTTTTGGTGAAGAATAGATGGTTGCTGTACTTGTTGCTGCTGCATAATCTGCTGTTGATGCTGAACAGTCATGTTATTAGTGTTGTATAAGACTGGTTGGGTTTGGTGCTGTTGTAAATTTAATACTGTAGGCTGCATTTGCGTTTGTAAAGGTAGAACAACATTAGCTGCAGGAGTACTACCAGTGTTATTCGATTGTTGTTGAAACTGCGGTTGCTGCTGGGTTTGTTTTTGCGCCTGCAGCTGGGGTTGCTGTTGAGGTTGTTGTTTAGGCTGTTGTTGAAGCTGTTGTTGGAGCTGTTGTTGAAGCTGTTGTTGAGACTGTTGTTGAGGTTGTTGTTTAGGCTGTTGTTGAGGTTGTTGTTTAGGCTGTTGTTGAGGTTGTTGATGAACCTGCTGCTGTTGCGGTTGTTGATGAACTTGCTGCTGTTGCGGTTGTTGATGAACCTGCTGCTGTTGCGGTTGTTGATGAACCTGCTGCTGTTGCGGTTGTTGATGAACCTGCTGCTGTTGCGGTTGTTGATGAACCTGCCGCTGTTGAGGTTGTTGATGAACCTGCTGCTGTTGCGGTTGTTGATGAACCTGCTGCTGTTGCGGTTGTTGATGAACCTGCCGCTGTTGAGGTTGTTGATGAACCTGCTGCTGTTGCGGTTGTTGATGAACCTGCTGCTGTTGCATTTGTTGATGAACCTGTTGTTGAGGTTGTTGAGACTGTTGATGAGGCGGTTGTGTTGCAATCTGTTGCGTCTGGGGGCGAGGCTGTTGTGGGGTCATCTGTTGGGTCTGCGGAAGTGACTGTTGCTGTGACTGCTGTTGTTGAGGACAACCTGAAGGAGTTGGTAATTGTTCAGTAGGAGTGTTCAATAAACTACTTTTATCATTATTAGCGCCAGAATTCGCTGCTTGTAAATCTATAGTCGGAGGATTAGGAGGCGTTACTAAGCCGGAAGATGTATTTTTATTATTGGCATTTTCATTTGCTTTCTGCTCTTGAACTCTACTGACACAAAAGCGAGAAATTTTTCGGACGTTACGTTGCTGCTCATCTCCAACTTGATTTTGATTATTTGTACCGCTCACAATATTGGAATTTTTAGACTAGTGTTTAATGAAAGTAAAATAAAAATATGTAAGCATAAGTTAATTATATTCGGCATCGCCGAATTTATTATACCCTCCACCATTCTTTATCTGCTATACAATTTCTGCTGTTCGATTCTTTAAACTCCAATTTAAAATATATTTTCAATTGTGAATAGAATAGTAGAAATGAACAGAAATATTAATTAACAGGACATACAACTCACATTTATGGAAACCTATTGATATATAATATGTTCTATTATATATTATTTTATTAAATATTCTTAGCAATTTTCTTAATCTACCAATCTGTACGCTATTTTAAGTGACGATTCGTTTGAAATTATTCCTATTAGTTGCTATTAACTACTAAATTTTAAAATTTACTGAATAGCTTTCTACTGATCAAAAAACTTTTAAATATTTTTTAGATATTAATGCGAAAACTCTTCTAGGATTAATACCTTTTGAATTGAAAAGGTTCTTACAAAATCTGAAATTTTCTAAAATCTCACATTGCTGACGGTGAATAGTAAGAAACCCTTCTTCAAAATATATGTATGTGGAGTTGAGAATTGAGTGTAGTTGCTGTTGAATATTGGCAAAAATTCAATAAGCCGCAAGATATATATAGTGGAGGCTATAAAAACTAACATAACAAAATAAACCTCATCTGGTATTTCCGCATTTCGGAGCGCAGCCAACTTTTTCTCCAGATCCGCAATTGAACTCTGTGTGAGACCACCATGACGAGTATTGGAATTATTTGTCGTTGAATCAGCGCTACCAGCCGAAATTGATGGCACTGTCTTTTCCAAGCTATTCTGTTTTGAGAGCTTCTGGGCGGTTTGAGAATTTTCTGGTGGACCAGACCGCTCTACATTTGCGTAAGAAAGATTTTGATAGTTTTCACTATTTTCTATTAAATTGGTTGGCATATTTTGCAAATCATTGCAGACACTATTATCCAACGAAGTGCGTCTCGAATTATATGTTGAAGATGTTCTAGTTGAGCTTAAAGGACCAGTAGGTGTACTTTGTCCTAGAGAATGACATGTTGCATTCAGTGTTTGTTGAGCTTTCTAAATTAAAAATAAAAAATTTAAAAATCAATAAATTATATTCAAAATACTAGAAAAAAGTAAAGTAAAAAAAAAAATAATAAGAACTTCACAGCCACCAATTACATTTTAAATTAATACAAAACACTGACCAAAAATAAAGTAAAAGTATCTTTGTTGCTTAGAATACGCTTTTTCTATACTCTCCAGAAAATAATCAAAACATTGCCATTTAAAAATAACAAATGTTGACTGACAAAAGAAATATTAAGCATATATGCACGTATTCGTATTCGATGAAATAAGAATTACAATACATTAATGGTATGGGTATGGGGGTCAATTAAACATTGATGCGAGCAGTTTTACCCGAAATATGGCATTAAACAATTCATGAGTTTAAAATTTGCAACTAGTGAAGCTGAAACTAACTGATATTGTCCCTATGTTATTGGTCCATATTTTTTTTTATCTGAAAAAAGTGGGTATTTAGCTTACAGAATATGCACCGGTTATTGTTAGGCGTTGTGGTATACTGTTAGTAAGATGGATGGAGAGTATAGAAACAACTTTTAAAGCACGTAGATATATTACAAGTTAACCTTGTAGTTTTTTTGTTTTGTTTTTGTAATTTAATAAAAAGCACCATTGAAGTACATTATGCCATATAGAACAAATAATAAACACAAATTCATTAAATTATAACTTGTATTAAAATATAACGAACATTTTAATCAAACTAACTTAAGAAAAAAAATATATAAAAAACCAAACCAAAGAAAGACGGCATTAAACACTGGACTCAATTAAATATACCTCTTCTTGATTCTGTTGATAATTTATATGTTGTTGGATGTGTGGCTGTGGCTGTGTCTGTGTCTGCAGATGTGTTTGAGCCTGCGGTGGCTGTTGCTGCTGTTGGTAGGCATGATCATTATTAATTGAAGCCACTATAGCTGAGGCAAATGCCTGTGCATGTGTTATATTCTCCAATTCTATCTTAAGCTGCTCCAACGAATTATTAGTATTGCCAGCACTTGTATTTACGGAATTTCCAGTTCCACTTACGCTGCTTGGTGGTTTAACACCATTGGGACCTACCATGCTATTACCATTCGGTAAAACTAAGTCGCTATTTAACAAAGTTTTTTCTGTGTTCTGTTCAGTGTTTTCATTCGTTTCTGTTTTAGAAGGTGATGTTGTAGAGCTCTTACTATAGCTAAGTGCCTTCCCTGTGTCTTCAGCATTAATATCGACCTGTTGTTGTAATTGGTTCACTACTCGCGTTACGTCCAATAAAGAAAGAAATTCATATAGAAAGAGTCACCATCGTACAAATTTTAAATTAATTAATATTAGTTTATTATTTTGCGAAATTAATTAAATTTTTTTTAATTCAAATAAATACAATTTTTTAACGTTCTTCTAAAAAGTGAAAAAATAAATAAATTTGCAAGAATGCTACATTCGGTTTTCTATAAAAATTAAAAGTAATACCTTTAATAACAAATACTTTTTCATTTCAAAAGGTTCCTTACTAATACATAGCTTAGACTATATACCAGTCTGATCGAAAATCATTTGCGCCAATTATGAATTAAAATTAAAAATTATTAGAATTCAAGTTAATGTTTAAATACATGAAAAGTTAGCTGAATAGATTAGAAAATAAGAAATATGTATATGATAAGCTGTGTATATATGTCTATATATTCATATATGTAAATGTATATATATATATATATATATATATATGTATATAAATATTATATACATATAAATATATATTTAAATATAAATATATATATCTATATATACATATAATATATTAACAATGATATATTCATGTCGTGAGAACGGAGGTTAAAGTGTAATGATAATAATGACATAAAAAGAAAAATTGAATATTAAAAAATTCTGGTTTAATCTCCTAAAAATGTAGTCCGGAAAATGAATTCGTGTTCAAGACAAGAATCGCCATAGTCTAGTAGGTAGAATTATGGACCTAGTTTCTGAGTAGGTAGTGTGTTGGCTTATTAGACGTAAGGTCACGATTCAAACCCCATTTCAGACAATAAAACGAAATTTGAAAAAATATTTCTTTGGCGACTTCCTTTCAGCAGATTTCTGCCAAAAACCCTGAGAGTAAATAAAATTGCCATGAAAAGTTTCTCAAAAATTTGTCGTTCGGAAACGATTTTAAACTGTAGGTCCCGCCACTCATGTATGAAATTAACGCTCACAACATAAGTGGTGTGAGAAGCTAGGTCGTAATCCTGACTGAAGGGTTGTAATGACCAATGATTAACAATTAACAAATCATTATGTATGTACGTATATGTATGTATGTTGTAGACAAAAATCCAAGCACTCGGCCATTGCTGTTGCATAGCAACTTTATTCAGAATAATGGCCTCCACTCACCACTAATGTTTCGTGAGTTGAGCGTACTACAGTTTAACGTCGACTATAAACAACAGTTCTAAAAAGCTTTCTAAAGCCAATTAATTACTCCTTAAAATCTTGCTAGAAGTTTTCGGTCTTCTGCGTCTGTTGCCGACAAAGAATTTTTTTTTTTTCATATTTCTTCTCAATACGTTATAGTTGAAGTTTGAATTGAGAACTTTTGTCTAGTAAGGCGACATACTACGCACTGAAGTACGACGGTCACAAATACCTACTTTACATTACAAAAAAAGTCTTAAATCAATGGCTCTAAAAGTGCTAACTTTAATAAATATAATTGATAATTTGTAGGCTAATATGAAGATCGCCTGAAAGAAGTATTACGCTACTAATAACCAAACTCAAATAGGCTCTAATTGATGTACGGAACTCTACCCTTCTAGAAGCAGCACCAAATTTGGAATATTGAATACGAAAATAAGGTAGCTGTGAAGTATTATGTGTATATTTTATGGTTTTTCTTCATTATACATACATATACAAAATTCAATGAGGATATCAAATTTGGTACCTAGTAAATATAAAGGGCTATCCATTTCGTGGTTTCAAAAGTATGGGACTGGAATTTGACATCTGTCAAACTAAGTTGTGAAACCAATTTTTTTCTTTTCAGTAGAAAGTCTGACATTGATGAAAATGGATCGCTTAACTATCACACAACGCATAAAAATGATCAAAACCTACTACAAAAATGGTGATTGGCGGTGGACGGCAATTTTTCGAACAAAATTTTCTTCAGCGATGAAGCACATTTCACACTCGGTGGATATGTTAATAAACAAAATTGTACTATTTGGGGTTCTGAGAATCCTCAAGTAATTGAAGAGAGGCCATTACATCCAGAAAAAGTCAGTGTTTGGTGCGCTCTTTGCTCCGAAGGTGTGATTGGACCTTACTGGCTGAGATACCGCCCAATATATGTTAAAAAGTGGTCGAAAATTACCTCAAAAGAATAAATGCTTGCAACACTTCGCGTGGAGGTCATTTAAATGATGTAATGTTTCACACATAATGTCAACGTTCAAACTTTACAATAAAAAAGAAATATCATGAAAAAAATATTTTATATGTGTTTTATTTACGTTTACTTTTGAAACCACGAAATGGATAACCCTATACATACGTAACTTTCCTCCTGGTTTTGTGTTTGGGCACTGTATTTCTACGTACTCCATTAAATTAATACTACAAACCAATTTACGAAATCATGTGGAATAATAATTTGTTATGAAAGAAGCATTTGACAGAAAAATTCTAATCGGCAGTTTTAAATAGTTTTAATTTTTATCTGTCAATTCAAAGGTTAAAAAATGCTTTTGATTGAACTATTTCGGTATTAATTTGCTAATTATCATTCGGAAATAAAATAAAATCAATCAACTCTTACTAGCGAATCTGTAAATTATATTTAGTTTGCCCATGAGAAAAATCATTTCAAAATCTTTCCAATTTTTTATGCATTTGTTAGTTATTAAAGAGGTGTTAGTTACTTGTCTTTACAAGACATCGTAAAGCAATGTCTTTCAAGGTTAGGTTAGGTTAGAGGTAGTGTACTTGTCAACTGTGACAAGTACAGTACCCGGAGGTCGAATTGACCCATTGTACAACGTCCTAGCTTCTCACACCATTCGTGTTGTGTGCGTTAATTTTATACATGAGTAGCGGGACCTACAGTTTAAAGTCGACTCCGCACGACAGATTTTTGAGAAGCTTTTAATGGCAATTTTTACTCTTAGAGTTTTTGCCAGAAATCTGCTGAGAGGAAGTCGCCGAAGAAATATTTTCGTTTTGATGTCTGACCTGGGATTCGAACTCGGGCCTTTCGTCTAATAAGCCGACTTCGAAATGTCTTTCAAATTAAACGTCAATTTTTAAGTAGATTGTTATTATTGTATCTAAGTAACCTACATAACTTTAAGGTTTTTTCGCAGTGAATTAAACATGCACAGTTGCTATACGAAGTTCTATTCTGATCGTAACGTGTGTGCACAGATATTGAAGGGCAAGCAAAGACACAGACACCAAACTGCTTGTTTCGAACATTGAACACATCGTGACCCCTCTAAAAGTTGAGATCTAATACGTACTTAGAATGCTAGAGTAAATCAAATGTTTAATAAAGCCCGAAAGCTCTAAGACACAAATATTCGATGACTATAAATAAGGGAATTTTCTCACTGAATAAAATATGAATCATAGAAACTATCTTGGCATAGGTATTGTGGCGATAATTGTAATTGTAATGAATTGTGGAAAAAGGTATAGGTGAGACAGGTACAAAAATGTTCCAGTTACAACGGGACACTGGCCTATTGCTACACACGCTCAATGGAATGTTTGACGTTTAGGAACCTGAGACGAAGGGTTCATGGTCAACCAGAATTTATTGACAGAACGGTGGTTTGGATAAAATTCACACCATTATAAAACTATCAGAATGGTCGAAAATGTCAGCCAGGAGGTAAAGACAAATGATTGAAAAGATCATGTCGGTACCTTGTAAGATTTAACTTAACCATAACTTTTAAGACGGCTGCCAAATTAGCCTAATTTGACTCAAGTTTAGTCTTAATATTAGTAAAACAAAAAGGAATTTCTTTCTATACACACCACATCAACTGAATATAATTTTAAACACAATTTCATTAAATACTTTCTAAGCGGTATTGACCTCTGTATGTTCTATTTTGTTTCATTATAGCAATATTTTAGTGAACAAATAAAATTTAGACCATATAACTATGTTAGAATTATAAGATTAAAACTATTCAGTTAATTATTAGTACTTCTTCATTATTTGTATATGGCACGGCACCTACAGAAAATGTGTTACTGAAATTTAAAATGTAAATATTTCAAATTGTTTTCATGTTATTAGTATTATTTCCAAGAGTAGAATTTTTTTTTAGCAAGTTATAAATATTATATAACTCAAATCCTTCCTGTAATCTAATATTAATATTATCTTGTATTAATTTTTATTATGTAGCATGCTTGTCAATATTAATTTCAACTACTTAACTTATACATAAGTGTTTAAACCAAAAATTAAGATTTAACTTTTCTTATAATTTCCTTTCTTTAAACCGAATTTATCATTCCTGCACTACATGGAGTTTAAGAAAATAATGGTATTCATTAAAGCAAAATAAAAAACTTTAGACAATCAACAAAAAAAAAAACAAAAAACGTATTGGCTAATGAAGGTAGTAAGTAGTTTGTATATTTTGAAATGACTGCACAACAAACGTTTTAACATGATTCTAATTCGATTAATTGTTAGTTTTTTTACGCTTTGAACCCGAGATTTTAGTTTAAGGTGATTAGCTAAGGTTAATAGTTTAGGGTGTATTATACCTGTCGAAGGTGCAGTTGTCGTGATGACCGAAACGCTGTTAGAGTTAGGCAATATTACAGGATTAACATAAAACCTGGATATTTTTCGAGCGGCCGTTGGTGGAGCCGTTGACGAGTTGTTAGATTGATTTCCGTTTGAAAGTCCTTCAGCATCATTGCTTGTTGTGGCATCATTTGAGCAAACATTGATATCAGAACACTCTTGACTGATAACTGTCGACGGTGTGGTCTGACTAAGACTTTTTGCATTACTTTCACTAGTCAAAATATCAATATTATCATTAATTTCAAAATATTGTGTATTTCGAGAATTTTCAGTTAAAAATGTTGAATTTGGTGTGATTGTGTTGTCCGGCGTATAGTCCGACGATAAAGAAGTGTATTCTGAAGCTGTGCTCGCTTTACGCGACGTGGAAGCGGATGAGAGGACGTTATCGCTGCTGTTGTAACCACCTTCGGAAGTCGTCGTTGGTGTAGACGAAGATATTGGGGTTGAACACAAATTGCCTCCGCCGCTTATACCTAAATCCGGTTTCTGCTGCTGTTGTTGAATCTTTGGTGTAGGTTCTGTTATATTATCGCCGACCTCGTTAGACGTCTTATTTAATGCTGTAAGACTAGAGCTAAGACATTCTCCGTTATTTAGGTTAGACCCAATTGTTAAAGCTGAAGTTGTAGTTGTAGTCGTGTTAGTGGTGTTTGAGTCAAACATTTTAGACAAATCAATAGAAGTTTCGTCTCGCTAAAATTTGTTTGTGATTGATTTAAAAAATATTTTGTTTAATGTTGATTTAAGTTTCATTTATTTTATATAAAAATTTAACAAATATGTATTACAATAGTTTTGATTATGAAAGAAATTAAAATACAAAATATTAAAAAATTATTCTAAAAATCAAATAAATTCAACGCGTAGGTTACTTAAATACTAAGTGCAAACTCTGAAGGAGACGAACACAAAAAAAAATGTTTTAAATAAAAAGTTTGAGGAACAATATGGTTTTCAAATATTCTCTAAATTAGTTCATCTTTGCTTTTTTGCTTTTTATTGGAAAAGTATCTGTAGATATTTTTAAATTAAAAATTCAATTCAATAAAGAAACAACTCAAAACAACTGTATATTGATTAAACTAAAATGCAACTGTAGAATGAAATAAAAACACATTTATATATATTTATTAAAGGTTATAGTGTCAACAATTTAGTATGCGATTAATTTAAAAATTAATAAAAAGCAAAAAATTAAAAAGTTTATGCGATTAAGAAAAGGAGTCCGACCTGATACAGAAATTTATTCGAAATTTAATTTTATATATTAAATAGTAGTGTATGCAAGTGTAAAAACGTTTTAGTAATTGGAAAAAGACGAAAGAATTAAATTAAAACTCGTAGTATTGTAAATAAGTAACCTGTAACCAATCATATTTTAATCAAAACTAGTTAGTTTTTCTTTAATGTATAGAGATGCTTACAATTATTTCATTTGATAAATATTTCGTCAAGTTGTTAAAATATTTCTTTTATCCAAAATAAAGCTCTTGATTCTTCTGGTTTATTGAACTGAACTGAACTGAACTGAATACCACTTTAAAGATTCGTAGAAACGTGATTGTTAAATAACCACTCTCCGGTCAGTCAACTTCATTTCATTCCAAAAATACAGTGTAAGTGAATGGTTCCACATATATATATTCTCGAATGTACACGAACACAAATAACTTTATTTATTTTTTTGTTCTATTCTGTTTTGAGTTCCAAAGTTTTATTTTTTACTTAGAAGAGATTGATTGACCGTATGCTAGTCGACTGTAGGTAGTGATGGAAATCAATTTTATACCTATTTATCACAACAACTAACAAAGTTTTCTATGTTTCGATTTATTTTTGCAACAAAATGAAAGTTAAAAAAACGGTATGTATTTATTGCGACCAGATGGTTTATTGTTTATATTGCCGAAATAATTTCAGAATGTCGTTCGGTTAGTGAGGAGAATTTCCTCTCTATTACTAGATAAAGACCCAAGTGTTCCTTTGTGAGATATATCCTCATATTGATATTATATTATATTATATTATATCCCTATTTTAAAATAAGTGCTCTTTGGGTTAATGATGTTCGGTGAAGTGCCGGTTACAATACTCAGGCTATCTTTCAATAGTCTGATGCATAATTCAACTCACTTCTTAAGGAAATTTTTCACCAAAGGTTTAGATTGTCCCAAAACTTGTTTGACTTAAGAAGAATGTCCACTTGTCTTCATCTTTCCTTTCGCCAAATATAACCTACCAATCTACTTTGCCTACTCCACAGAATGGTTCTACCATGACTGACATGAAGAAAAAGTGAAGAAGCCAAAGTTCACCGACAAATTCGTTTGGACTTTGCACATAAATGTGTTTTGTGGACGGTAGAGGATTGGGAGAATATTTGGTCAAATAAAACCAAAATTCATTGTCTGGGATCGGATGTCAAGGATTGCAAGAAAAATATGTCAGATCAACTTTAGGGTTTGGCGATGGATCCGTGACAGTATGAGGTTGCATTACGTATTTGGAATAGTCTACAGAATAGATTGTACGATGACTGCTTAATACTATGTAAAAATTTTAAGCATTAACTTGTCTGTCACTGCTGAAAACTTCGGAGGCTACCGATTTCCAACATGATAATGAGCATACCGTTAAAATTACTAAACAAATGACAATCGCTAGAAACTTCTCGATTGGTCGCTCCAGCCTCCCGGCGTTAATTTCGTTTAACACCACTAGGAGTTCTCATAAGAGGTTATATTATTATTATATTATTTTCAAAGTTCAGTTCAGCGCTACTGAACAACTGAACTCTTTAATTTTCTTTTAATGTCATCAAATATTAGCAAAACAATTCAGTATCGTTTTTCTATCTGCTTGTTTTATTTTATTGGTAAATTTCATAACAAAATTTTCTTCTTGTTGGCTTCTTCGGCAAACATAAAAACAATTTGTATGAAATTAATTTGTAAAATAGAAAGGAAAAATATAAAAACACAAACACATATTAAAAATGCGATAATTTAGTGGTACTACCAATTCCTTTTCGAATATGGTTTCCCATAAATTTTTTTGTTTTAAGAGGAGGAGAATTATATCCTTTATATCATACTCATGAACGTCATTAGAAGCACAAATCTGCGTATAAGAACAAAAGTTAAAAGTATACTCATAATTTGATACATTTTTTTTCTAAAAACAAAAAAGTTATTTATTTAAGATCTTAATTCCATAAGACTTTTCTTGCATAATTAATAAAATTTTTCTTAAATTATACCATAGAGCGTTTCATATTTACAAGATCACTTCTATTTTCCAAATATTTCTTAAAATTTAACTATAATGGATTAGGTTCCTTTTAAAGGTGTGTTTATTTTATTTACTTTCACTTCTTTATACCGAAAATAGGGTGCCCTGGTAGTCTAGTGGGTAGTGTGCTAGACTATTAGTGTGAGGGTCGTTGGTTCGATTCCCACCAGAGACTCTGGTCTGTGACACTACACCGAACATATGGTCAAGTTACTCCGCTCGTATAAATATATAATATATATATAGAATATAATTTGTAATTGTATTGTAATTAATAAAAATAAATAAATAAAATAAATATACCGAAAATAAATGAAATGACCTTATAATTTTGAAACACCAAAATATGGATTATGTAACATAATGGGAAACTAGATCGTAATCCCGACAAAAGGGTTGTAATGACCAATTATGTACATATATGTATGTATGTAACATAAATCACACAACAACAATAATAAAGTAAATAAATGTAGTTTTTCCTAAAAGTACATGAAAAGATAAATAAATCTTTAAAAGGAACCTAATCGATTCAAGTTTTATTTTAAGAGATATTTGAAAAATAGAAGTGACCTTATAAATATGAGACACACTAGATATTCTTGTAATAAGTCTGATAATCACGACGAATGGAAAACATTTTTGGGGTATTCAGACCTGATCTCCATTCTTCAATTAATACTGCTATTCCCTTCTCCATTATTAAGCGGTTTCCTATTTTTCGTTCTAGCAAATCCGAAAAATACATAATGGATTTGACGTCTAGTGACTGCACAGGAGTTCTTACTTTTTTTTATACACCAACCAAAGAGTTGTATTTTCTCAGCACGCTATGGAACAATGTCTTGTTGAAATATGTAAAAATCCTCAATGCCTACTTTTCTAACAATTTCGATACGATTCTTTTTTAGAATGTCTGAATAGATCCTAAGATCTACTATGATTGGCATAAGCTAAAATTATTTACGTCTCATTTGTCAAAAACGTCCCATACAATTCTGTAACCACCTCAGTGTTTAGCTGTTGGCATTAATTTTTTGAATTGAAGGCTGCAAAAGTTTTCATCCGGAAGGCTCATTAATATGTTCTTTAGCGAACGTAATTCGTTTGTGTCGTTTATTGCCCTACAATTTAGACAACTTTTTAATATGACTAGAAAGCATCATTGAGACTAAAACTCCAGTGTTAGTACAGGTGTTAATCACTCACTGGATAGAGGAGTTTCTTTAAATTTATTGCAACTTGAAATAGAAAAAAAAACTAAATTCACTTCTTAGAGGAGTTTAAAACAAAAACATCTTCCAGCCGCAAGAAAACAGGTACAAAGTACCTTTTATTTTTGTATACGAAGAATTTTGCATAGGCAAAACATCGCCAGTCTAAGTCAAGTTATCAAGTGGTAGCAAGCTTTGCAAATTGAGAAAACACAACACAATTTTGAAAAGTTTACTTGTAGATCAAAATCCTTTGCCTAGAGATGTTGATTCTTAATTGAGAGATGTACTATACATATATCGACCGGCTTTGTCGCGCGTGTGGTTTTCATTAAAAAGTTTTTCACTCTTTTCTCTTCCTCTTTTCTCTTGCTGTTTCAAGAAGTTCACCAAGTTCCCAAAACATTCGAAGTTGCTCATCAATGGTACATATATTTGCAGTAATATGAATCATTATATTTGTGAACGGAACACCTGAAATAAGCCAACATAAATGGGTAACACTATTTTTAAATTTTCTGATGTCAGGTAGAAGCAAACTACCATAAACATGGTTACCAAACGTAAATCAATAGTTTGATTGGAGAGAATTTCGGGATCTGCAAGAAAGAGTTATGAAAGATCTGACATTGTCTCAGTATTTACGGCATTACGAACATATGATGTAACACGAATCTGAAACAGAAAGTTCAAATTCTTTTTCGCATTTGTAACTAACTGTAAAACTTATAGGCTTTTAAACAATAAATACTTTATTGAGTTATACTATATTCAATGTCAGATACTTCTATACGAAAATATTCTTTATTTATAAAGAATAGAGAAATTTCAGGTTTAATGTAGATGTGGCATTTGGTAGTTAACTTGCATGAGGTTTGTATATTTCCACTGCTGTAGCAAAATAGGGCACATCAGTATCCGCAATCGAAGTTTCTAGTAAAATTTCGTTGAGTTGTTCGTGATCATCTTCAAAAGCTATAACGTTGCTTCCTCACATATAGTCTGCACATATTCTTTCGTTAAGATGTCTTTAGGTTTACACTTAAACGCTTTTCGAAGGCGCTCCATATGGAGTAAGATTTTCTTCCGATTTTCAATTAACCGTAGACTCAACGCTATACAATAAATTCATTCAAAATCGTATTCTTTAATACAGTCAGATAAGAAATATTATTTGGCTCCAACACATTTAAAACTTTTTTAATTTGTTTAAACTGTTTAATTTGTTCTTTTAATTCTTTTTAATTTTCCTTTTGTCTTGAACTATTTTATTTAAAATAACATATTATATCAACGAAAGAGTAAAGAAAATAGGTTGCTCAAGACCACGCCGTATTTTGAGACTTTGTACTAGTGTTTCAAAAATAGATTTAAATGTTTATACATTTTGATGTTTTCTATAAAATGAACATTTTATAAATTCAATTGTATATTAAGTTTACTACATTCCTTTCGAAAATGAGGAATTTAGATACTGGTGTTTTGCTTTTACATCGATTAACATTAAAATTTTAAACAAAAATACAACAACAAACACCAGCATAGAAAAAAGTAGTAAACAGTTAAACAAAAATACAACAACAAATCCCAGCATAGAAAAAAATGGTAAAAAAAATTACAATAACAAAAATACAATAACAAACACAACAAAAATAAATGTAAACAAAATACACAAACAACAATAATGAAACAACGATGTTTACATTTATAGAGATTTCCAGAAGGCGAAGTCACGAACATTCGCCTTCAAGAATATTCATCAGACTGTTTACTCTGCCATATAAAAGGCAAGGCAAAGCAGGCGAGTGAATCAGAGAAGTTTAGTCAGTCTTGTGTGAAGACGTGATGTGTTTGAAGAGAGTAATCGTGGTTTGAAGATCTCCGTTACAAAGATGAGTCGAACAATTGTCTAGTAATTGTTATTGTTTATGCAAAGGGTGTAAACAGAGGAATAACAAACAAAGCAATTGTTGTTTACATAAAGATGTGAACAGTGGCACATAGAATTGTGCGAATAATAAAGAATTTTAATTAAAACTAAACACAGATTTATTTTATTTTATTTGCAATCTACGAGCTTATATTTTAAACGTTTTTAAAAAGTAAAAATGTAACATTATCATCTTATCTCAAGGAGTTAAACAAAATTTTTTTCCGACAAATAATGGACATCATAATTAAATAGTTCCCTAATTATATGTTTGTTTTTGTAAGTTCCCCTTTAAAGGGGTTTAGTACTCCAAAATTAACTTTTATTTTTAACTTAAACTTAATCTGAAAATAGTGAGCATTCTCCAAAAAAGTTCAAGTTAAAATACTGAATAGACTGACCTGTGACTTTTATTAAAAGTAAACAAATATACATATAATATTAAGCCGGTATTGACCATGATATCGTAATGATCTATTTGTCTAATTAAACTTCAATATTTTTACCTAAACTCGACTGTTTTAAGTCCAATTAAATACAAAGTCATATTATCTTAAAAATTCTGTTAGTTTCGAGTACATTGCAAATGTGTTTTAATTCAACACATCTAAATAATATTCCAACTCAACCAATAAGGCCATAAAACAACACTGCTCTTAGCAGATCCTATCACTATATCCCAAATCAACAATTTTTCCTAATACCATGAATACACTCTCAATCAGAGTACAATGTCATGTTTAGTACTCTCGCTCATTTACAAGGTCTTTCAACCGGTCATTTCTACTGGTCTGGGGTTTTTTTTAGAAATAACAAATTAAGGGCCATTATTACAACTTGCCGTTAACTAAAGGGAGAATTGTAACGGGCAGATAAATTGTTTTTGATTATTATAAGTGGATAAAAATACTATGTTCAGACATGCACTTTTATTGCACAAATCGCAATAAACGCCATTATTGAGCTCAATATTTTATATAAAGTTTCAATTAATTATTGCGCAATAAATACCAAATTGTTATAACATTGAGTAAAACTTAAAATAAAGCACTGTCAAAGTATGTTCAGTGCGCATACTACAATTATCCGAACACTTTCTGTTGATATTTGACAACTCAAATGTCAACAACGACAAAAACAAAAATGTTGTTGAAACTACCAGCTGTTTTGTTTACCAGCTGTCAAATGAATATTGAATAAGCAGCTGAACTGCGTATATTATTATGTCTGAACACTTAAAATATTGTTCTCAAATAACCGAATATTGACTCAATAAAAGTACATGTCTGAACATAGAACAAGGTAGAGGTGAGCGTTAAGCTAAAAGGAGGATCATCCTACCTTTAACTTTTAAAGTTGACTTTTATGTTAGAACTTGTCATATCATATTTTATTTTGAATGTGGCAACTTCAAATATAAACAAAATGAGGAAACACAACAACAAAAAGATAGGCCCTTCGTTGCCACTGCGTTTAAAAAAAAATTGTTTAATTGAGCAGATTTATCGACATTGCTCCCGCACTGCCATATTGTTGAAAAAGTTAACTTTGTTTTATCTGTAAGTTCTAATAGGGAAAATAAGTTAAAGGCATCTTTACAGTTGCCTTTATCTTTGTCTTAAGGTCCAAAATCTATAATACCGTCAAATCTTTTTATTAATTAAAAGTTTTAAGCCTAGTATGCGATCAACATTTTGAGTTAAATATTGTCAGATTACATATAAAAATATTTCATACGAAATATTTCCGAAATGCATATGTACATTTTGTTTCTGACATTTTGTTTTGCACGAAATCAAATCCGTCTGACTTATTTGGGGTTTTATTATACCTTATTTTTCTTACTCTTTTATATTAATATTAGTCTTAATTATTTACATAAAAAGTCTGAGTACATCCATTTACATATTGCTTTGCCTTCAACATTTCTCTCATAATTGCTTTGCTCTTATAATTATGAAACATTAAATAATGTGTTATGTAACAGAAACTATAACAAAAATAAAAAAGTATGTAAATATAGTTCTTCTTAAGAGCTTAATCGTTTAAAGTAATATTTATCTAAAAAAAATAGATGTAGTCTTATAAATATGGAACACACTATGCAGTACATATTTAGTCCATTAAGCTGTTTTGTTACCCCACCGCTCCTTTTGCATGCAAGTCCAGGTTTAATAATTTGCTAACTGTACAAATAAAGCTACTTCTGGTTCACTAATCAATATTTAAAAAACAAAGTCAGTGCTTAAAAACATAGCATTTCCGTCTAGGTAAATGTATATTTCGATAAATCCGACTAGTCATAATACAGTGCACTCGCGGTAACGTGAACTAATTAAAACCAAGGGAGTTCATGTTGAGAAGCTAGGCCGTAATCCTGACTGAAGGGTTGTAATGGCCAATTATGTATGTATGTGAGTTCATGTTAGCGAAATTGTTCACGTTAGCGATTGTCAAATTTCATGAAAAAATAACAAATTTTACAATATAAATCTGTGTTTTACACACTTGAACGTGAAATTCTTTTATTATTATTTAAATCATCTTTAAGTTGGGAATGTAATTCCTTAGCTTTTTCTTTTAGCATTAGACCACTTACAGGTCAATTCCTATCACGCATTCGGAGGAATCAACGGTAAAGAGTTTTTAAAGTTTGTCTTTTTCCCGGTCCTTGGTATGTGTTGTTTGCACAATTAAAAATTGCTTCTTTTTTCTTTTTAATACAGCATATTGTTGACTTAGCGACATTATACTTTTTTGCTAAACTAGTCACACTTGTTCCTTTTTGCAAACTATCTAAAAAGTCTGCCTTTTCTTTTAACTCCAAACATTTAGATTTTTTTACACTCATGCCGACTGATTCACTTCACATAAGAAACTAACTTTAAATTTCCCAAAATTTTGAAATTCGAATTTAATGTATGTATTTCAATGTTGTATACATGCTTAGAAGGCATATACATACAGTGAAAAAAATTGTTCACGTTATAGAGCTTTCTGTGTTTGTTCACGTTAGAGAGTAGTCAAAGTAAAAAAATCTTGTTCACGTTAGGCGGTGTTCACGTTAGACGGTGTTCACGTTAGACGGTGTTCACGTTACCGCGAGTGCACTGTATTAATAATTTGAAATTATGAAATAGATAAAGTCCTATTGTACTTGAATATTCCTTCTTGCAAATTCAGTTTGAAGTCCAGAACTCTATAACATAACTGGTCGGCAAAATATTGAGGGAAATAAATTATACTCGTACTCCATCGAAAATAAAAGGACTAAAAAGGACTATATGGATATTTATTTTATTTATTCTTTGATTTTGAACTGAATCTCCTAAAATTCTAAATTATCGCTACTGCAACACATATAATAATGTACTATAAACACTGATTCGGTTAAAATGATTTATTTTAAATATTAAACTCAGAAAAGACATACATAAGTTATAAAAACAAATGATAATAGGCAATATAATTTTATCTGTGATGTTTCAGTAAAAAAAAAAAAGAAAAAACTGTTTAAGATATTAAATTATTTAAAATGATTTACTTTTTACTAAAACTAAAGTAAATCAACGAAACTTACAGATCTATGCCTTTGATGGGTCCTGAACGCTGATCGCTGACGTGTTAATGACGCATGTCGTACCTATATTTATGTACATGATAATAGTAAAAATATTGGAAATAAAAATAAATTTTAAGTGATTATTTTCATTGCATACACAAAAAATGAAAATGTTGTTGTTATTTCCTACAACAACCATAAAAACATAAAAATTCTTTATAATCTTGAAAATAATTTAAGATACACAGTCTTTGTCTTTGATTTTAAGATATAATTACAATGTCTTATTTACACATAGTTACTAAACAATGTACAAAATAACTATTTGATATTGTACTCTTCGAATTTTTAGTCTAATGACAATATACATAATATAAATACATATATGTATGTGTGTACATATAAATGTGTATATAGTATATGCTAAATATGTATATATAAATAAAATATTGAATATATAATATAAAATATTTATGATATCTATACATACATATTTATATACATACATATATCTACATATTTATATATGTAACATAATGTATTTTCAATTTTAAAAGCTTTGAATATAGTTATCGAATGAAAATACGAAACTTTTGTATTATTCTACGATTTTGCGAAATGCTATCACGTAAATATTTTTGAGCATATTTTATTTTGCAAACAAAAAAAACCAAAAAAAATCCCAGAAAATTTATTTTATTTTAATGGAAATTTTCTTATTATTTCCAGTCAACATCGGAATCGACTCCAACCATGTGAAGCTCCGGTACAAACGAACGCGCAGAGTGCTTCTTTGATTTTATTATTGCTAAACAAGATAATGAACCCACATTCCTCACCTTTAACAGAAGGGAAGGGCTGGACATTACCCTGGTTACCTCTTCAGCGAAAACTTGTAATTCCGTCTGCTTCAGCAGACACACTATTCACTGCACTTAAGTCGGCGGTCATGTCTTCTGTCAAACTTTATAAGGCGGACGAAGAGAGCTCCATGAAGTCTTTTCTAAAAATAGCCGAATTCGTAAAATGCTAAATTCCATAAAACTTCGACTGCATCCAACGGCCCGACAGCTGCTGGACGGCGTTCAGTTTAGAGACGCTAGAGCTGCTCTTTAACACTCACTACCCTGGAATTGTAACCCTTGTAGGACAATCTCTCTCTTTCAAATCAGTGAACCTCAGTCTGAAAATTATTCTCCACTAATTCTAGCTGCAAACCAAGTGCAGTGGGCTGTATCCCAATACTTTACACATTTTTGTTCAGATCTTATGAAAACAATCAGGTTCATTTTGAAATTTGTCATTTAACGATATTTCGAAAGCGAAAAAAGATTTCGCAGAAATTCAAAAAAGGTTACGAATGGTGAGAATAACACTTTCAGATGCAGCAATGTGATTTCAGATAAAAATTATGCAGCGAAGTAATATCCACTCGAATGTAGTATCGTGTTTTCTTGCACATTTATTTGAAAGATATAGAAAACCTAACTGCAATTCTGATTCAGATGCAGAGCACTAAATTTATTTATTTTTTGAAAATTTTGTCGACTCATATAATTCAGCACCAATTTGTCGATTACTACTCCCCCTGAGAGTAGAATTCTTAGTCTAATTCATGTTTATTTGTCATGAAAAATGCACACGGTAGCGCCATCGCAGTAAGCAGGTACTAAAGAACTGTTTTCTTGGCCAAATATTGTCGTTTTTTTTCAAATTATAATTAGATCGAACCAATATGTTTCTACAGTTTTTGTTATTGATTCCTTTAACTCATGTGAATTACATCACATGCATTTGAAAAAATACTCGCCAACACTTTATTGACTAACTTGGTCTTCCTCAGCAACAATTCATTACGAGAAATCTACAGCTTTAACTGTTGTCGTCCATATTGCGCTTAAACAACCCCTAACAGTCCTACGATGTTGGATTGCTTAATCGACTACGAAGATTAAAAGTAAATGCAGCACACATCTTGCTTAAAGCTCTTTCTTTCCCTAGTGATCATTTAAATTTGAAAGCTTTGCACTATTTCCACAATCTCATTAATCACCGATCGACCGAGAGCATATTGTTAATTCTTTCAATTGTTGCGGGTATACCAACTTAAACTGGGAGTCCAAAACATTCGACATCTTATGTGCATGAAAGGTCACCACTTATTACCATTGGAATTTGTGATGAGTACTCTATAGTAGTTACCAATAATGTGTTACGTATTGTTTGAGATTGAAGTCGCCGTGGTCTAGTAGGTAGTGTGTTGGCTTATTAGACGAAAGGCCCGAGTTCGAATCCCAGGTCAGACATCAAAACGAAAATATTAAAATATTTCTTCGGCGACTGAGAGGACTCAGCAGATTTCTGGCAAAAACTCTGAGAGTAAAAATTGCCATGAAAATCTTCTCAAAAAATCTGTCGTTCGGAGTCGACTTTAAACTGTAGGTCCCGCCACTCATGTATAAAATTAACGCACACAACATGAGTGGTGTTGAGGAGCTAGGCCGCAATCCTGACTGAAGGGTTGTAATGGCCAATTATGTATGTACGTATGTACATATGTATTGTTTGAGTTATGTTCACTCTTTCCGCGGTGGTCTGCTATGACGCAGCTTGTTCAAGTTTTAAAAGAATCAATCAGCAAGTGCCTGTTAACTGGAGCATTATTGATGTAAACGCAGGCAAAAAGTTTGAAAAGTGACGGACTTATTAAACCGTCCATGTAAATTTTGCCCAATTTTTTATTCAATAAATTTTAAGTAAAATTTCCTATTTGTTAGAAATTTTAAATATACAGAATTAGATGGAAAAATAATTTTCCGATAAATGTTTTATTTTAAAACGCATACAATTTTTGAATTATTTAAGTATTTCTCATAATTGGTCTGCTGGAAACTATTGTAGGTTACAGTTCTTTAAGGCTTGTGGTTATACAACTTATAAAGCTGTGCTCTGTTTTAACATGCAATTAGTAAATCGGTTTAACTCGTACCTATTCCAATCTAAACTCCACTGTTACTCTTGAAACTACCAAGTTAAATTAATTTAATAACGTTTATAATAAGCAAATATTGGCTAATACGATAGAAAACTAATAAACCATTCTTGTTTAAATGCCATTAAATACAAAATTTCTGACTACAATAAGATTATAAAACAATATGGCATGCCTTTTTAATGCTTAAAAAGGAAACAATAATATTCTGTCGGACATAGCTAGTAGCTAGTTGTTGAATGACTTTACAGGACCTGAATAACAAATGTTATATTGACAGTGTTTTAAAAACTTATGCATCAGGACTATGTTTTATATAAATATACATAACTATAAGATCTGCAAATTTCGTGATGTTTTTTGTTTTAAGTTTTAATATAAATATAATTAATTAATTATATACTTAAATAATCATTACTCGTCTGCAGCTGGAACACTAAATCAAATTTGCAAAAGGCTTTTCCAGAAGAAAATTAAGAGCAGATGCAATAAACATAAATTCATAAAACTTTTTCTTTTTTCTAATTCCTTAAATGATTTATCGTATACATTTGAAAGTTTTTTTTTGTATTATTAATAATGCTAATTCCCAAATATTTGTTAATTTGTAATATTACCAAAAGTAAAAAGTACTCTTACTAATGCAACGACATTTATTATGTATGTATGTAGAGATGTTTATATTTATTTGACAAGTTAGGGTATATTATTTTGACATTTAAGAGGCATTATAACAGAGCCTCACTGATACCTTGGCGCCTCAGTGAGTATAAGGTTTTCTACCAAGTCCTTATCATGCTAGCGGGGGCAATGGCATGATTGAATTCCCTTCTCCCTCACTAGTGGTACTTATATGGAAGATAAACGTATAGACAAGGATTTGAACATGACGAAGTGCGATGACGACCTGGCATTTTAAACTAGACTAGACCTATCCCATCTCATTGCCCGAATTCAGGCGAGAATTGTTGATAACAACAATGAGATTGTCATGAACTTAGCCTCAAGTGGTATGAAAATGACGACTGTGGAGAAGTCCTTTAGTTAGGCGAATGCTTTGGAGTCAGACTCTGTCTCCCCACTATCGGATGAAGACGGTGACAATACAATCATCGAACGGCTCCCCTTCACTCGTATCCAGATTGCTACTGGAAGCAATGAGGTGGTGACCTCCCCTTCTAGAAACCCACTTGTTAGACAGGATGCTTTGAACCCAATAGTGCAATCAGGTACTGATTCGGACTGCGTGCGAAAAAGTATCTCGTCTGACAAGGGGGGTAAAACTGGGCGGAAACGTTCCGCTTTGCATAAAAAGAGGAATTCGTATCGCAGGGCTTGTACTGTTTTGATTTGCAAGCTGTGATGTGGATTCCCTCTCTGTTAAGGAGCAAAAGATGCTGGCTCAACACCGGCTCAAAGCGTCTTAAAAAAAATGAAGCCTGGGAACTAACCTTTCCCTTCAATTGGCTTTCATCGATAGGTCAGATTTAGATGACAAAATCTCTCCTGAAAGATGGGAACTAGATGAAGAAAGTCTCATCGAGCTTATAGTAGAGAAAAGTTGTGATGGCAGGAATGCCCTCATATCCTCCATCGGTTGGTCCAAAGGCATCAAGGTGGTGGACTGCGAAAGCGAGGAAACTGTAAAGTTTCTTGTGGAAGCAGTGAAACGCCTTGGTGAACTCTGGCCCGGTGCTCGATTGGAGATTGTCCCTCAGATCCAATAGTGACGGTATGGGTCCCGCCTACTTTTAGGCAGGTGAATGGCACGTAACAACTGAATGGCACGTAACAGGGATGACCTTGGGATCGAGCTGATACTGTCCGTATGAGGATGCATCTCTTCCTGATGACTTAATTGGACTACGAGTAGATCATGCGAAGAGGAAAAGATGTCGCCTTGACTTGGGTTGTGATGCCAATACTCAATTTGGCAGTACTGACATAAATACTAGGGGTGAGGCGATTCTTAATTTTATTATTCTTAATAGGCTTAACATTGAGAACGTTGGTAATATGCCGACTTTTAGAAATCGTGCTAGGGAAGCTGTAACTGACATTACGCTCTCTAACATGGATAGGTCTATGATTAGGAACTGGAAGGTTTCAGATTAGTGTTCTTTCTCTGATCACCAACTAATATCCTTCAGTATTAATCTATCTAGTGGATTTCATAAGCCTTTTATAAATCCAAGAAGAACCGACTGGATCAAATTTGAGAAGACTGTGGAGAAGAAACCTAGGGCCTTTAGGGGTCATTCCACTCTTGGCATCAATGATGGAATTGGATCTTTGACGAATATTTTGTTGTCTTGTGATAGAGATGCTTGCTTACCCGGGTAAGAGGAGCCAGCCAGCCTGGTGGAATGCGGAACTCCAAAGACTCCGATGTTGTACCAGGAGACTCTTTAAGAAGGCTAAAAGGTCGGACAAGGATGTTGATCCAGTTTTAATGATTATACAAGGGAAATAAAGCGCTCAAAGAGTACCACATAGTTGAGTTTCTGCGCAAGTATCGAGGATGTTGTCGAAGAGGCTCGTTTCCGTAGGATGCTGTCAAGATCCCCAAAATCCTAGGCTTCATCCAAAATAACGATGGCACGTGGACAGCTTCGAGAAAAGAAACCCTAGAGGTTGTATTAAACACTCATTTTCCTAATTATGTGGATTCGGATAGCTATCCGTTGGGTGTAGCTGATTCCGTCTGTAATTCTGGCATAATGCCCGACTTGGAGATCATTACCAGGGATAGGGTCAAATGGGCTATAAGTAGCTTTGAGCGTTTAAAGTCGCCTGATCCGGATGGCATCGGTTATTCTCGTGGGTGGAAAATTTTTGTCGACACTGGCAGAACTGATAGAGTCTGATCGTGAAACTTTATCCTCTTGGGCTACGAACTGTGGTCTGGGTATAAATTCCAATAAGACAGACCTCATTTTGTTCTCACGTAAGTAAAAAACTGAAACCTTCAGGTTGCCGAGGTTAGGTAGTAGGAAACTTCGGTTGTCTTCAGGGGTCAAGTACTTGGGTGTTGTGCTGGACAGCAAGTTGAACTAGAAAATTGCCTCCTTGAGTATCACTGGAGAGAACAGTGGCAGTTCTTGATACTATGCTCTGCCTGACTCCCCATGATTTGTATGTCAAGCGGTGAGCAGCGCGAAGTGCCATACGTCTGAGGGAATCGGGCTGCTGGAAACAGCGCTCGATAGGCCACTCCACAGTTCTGAACGTCATCTTTCCTGAGGAGAGGTACAGACTTTCGGAAAAAGCCACTGACTATATTGTGCCTGGTTTAAGGATACTTATACCGGATAGGGCGCAATGGAATGGTGAGGTAATCCAGAGGCAGAGAGGTATACCCATCTGTGAAGTTTATTGGAGGTACAGGGGTTTTCTGTAGGGAACTCGGTCTTGAACTTCACTTCAGGTTAAAGAATGACTGTAGCGTGTTTCAGGCGGAGATTTTCGCAATCTTGAGAACTATTGAGGCCATAGCTGGTGGGCCCGCTTCGGATTCGGAATATTGCATGATCTTCGTTAACAGTCAGGCTGCCCTGAGGGCCGTTGCGTCGGTCTGGTGCAAATCACGGCTCGTTCGCGAGTGCAAGGAGTCGTTGAGGACTTTTGAACCAGACCGAAACCGTCTATACTCGGTAACGAGACAGAGAAAGCTCTCACTAGGATAGGTTTGCTTTCTGAGGGCTATTTAATAGTTGATTCTGATCCCAAACTTCCACCTCTACGTCCTCATCAATAGATGGGTCGGGGGAAAAGAGCAAAGGCGTTGGGGGAATGGATCGGGTTGTTATGTTTCTAGGTGTCTACGGCCTGCTATAGGCGGTGTAAGAACAGGTTGGCTGCTGGGCTTGGATAAGTCCAGTTTAAGGTTAGCTATTGGGTTTATTACGAGGCACTGCGAGATTAGATCGCTGACAAGGATCTGTAACAGATCCCAGATCCTCTATTATCCTCTCACCTTAAAGACGTTTTGTACAATGGGTCAACTTGACCTCCAAGTACTGTACTTGTCCCATTTGACAAGTACACGTCCTCTAACCTAAACCTAAATCTAAGAGGCATTTAATTCCGTATGTAATAGCAGAATGATTATGAAACTTTGGATGTTATGTGATTTATGTTAAAATCTAAACCGACTTAAATTATTTATTTAGAATGTTGATGTATTATTGATATCAATTATTTATTTAATTGATTTCATTTATACACTTTCTATTTTTATGTATGTATATATTTGTCATACATATATATTTTTATATATTTTTTCCTTTACACGCTTTTTTTCTTTACACATTTGTTTGTGTATAGTTCGTTTTTTTTACAGCATACATTGAAAGATTCATTAATATAAATTAATCAAGTTGTAAATTTAATATTTATTCTTATCAATAATCCGCAACCCTTAAACCTTTAAGATTTTGCATAAACGTCTTTCATTATATAGTATATCGTTTATACATTATACACATTTTTTGAATTTCTTAAAGACTTTTTATATCTTAAAAATTTTATTAACTTCTGTTCAAATTTAATTGCAACAAAAAATTATATATTTTTGTATAGTACGCAATTTCTTCCAATTTCAAATTGGGATTGTTGCGGGAAGTTTCGATCTGATTTCAAAACATCCTCCAAGCAGTAGGACATTTCTAATAAACACTCCCAATGTATATGTAATGGAGCTTTTAAATAACTCTATCGTATTAACATTATGCATATACGGACTTTTCTTAAAAAATTTTATTTCCTTTCTCTTTCCATTTCAATTTCGATGCCATTTTAAATTTTCTTTATTTATAAATAACAGCATAATATTCCGTTAGTAACTATGTGTTTATAAAATTTTAATTTTGCATTCATAAGACATATTTTGCAGTTATATATTGCCAAATAAAAAAATAAATAAAAATAAAATAACACATAAAAAAAATAGTTTTAAGAATACTCCACTGTTTGGACATGACATACTATATAGTATATCTTTTACAAGCTAAAGTACAACACTTGTATTATTGTGAACATGTTGTAAGCAAAACTTATAAACAAATAAAAATAAAGAAATTTTGTAGTTATAAATATATAAAAATTAACTGAAAAAGTTAATCACGGTGCGCTTTTGGAAAATCAATTGCAATTCAAAATAAATTCAATAAATTGGTTATCCTTTATCATGAAGTTTAGTAATCAATTATGAGAGTTAGAACATAAAAAATAAACTGTCAATTGGCAAAATTCTTATTGTTTTGTTTAAATAAAGCAAAAAAAAATGCACATTGAAGGTAACGACATATTGTTTTCGATTTTGATTGCGATAACACTGATATGCAATTGCGAAATGTCATGATAAGTTCATGTTACTATATATATATATATATATATATATATGTGTATATGTAAGTGATCAGCATTTGAGCAATTAGAAGAGGCAGGAAAACAACGTAGTTGCTGTTGATTTTAATTGCAGTAGTTAAGACGTATTGTAAAAAACAAGAACTTCGAAATGCTTTTTAGTTTTTTCACTCAAAGAATAAAATAGAAATACTTAGGACTTACCATTTCTATATTTCGTTTATAGATAGCTGGTACAGGAATTTTATTAGGGTTTGACTTCACTTGACGTATAATATCATTTATCATTTCCACAAAAGAGTTATTTTGGCATTGGGATAATAAATCTTGAGCTATCTAAAAATACGAAATATTTAAACTTGCTTAATATACTATTTTCAAAATATTACAGTTATTGGAAAGCATCTAGTTATATTGAAATTTCATAAAATGATATTAAAAACCTACAAATCCAAAGTTACAATGGAACTGATGGATACTTTTTCAAATTAATTTTACGTAGACGTAATTATTGTTTTATTTCTTATTAATGAATAATGAAATCATGAAAAGATAAATTATATAATTACAACTAATATATATTTTTGATAATAAAAACAAGCAATTTTAATTTAAAATGTTCAAATCGGTTTGCGATTTCAGTTCAACAAAGAAATTATCCTTCCTGAATTATATATATAGAACCAATAGATATTCTTTTGAAAAAGAAAAAACACAATACAAATAAATTAAGTCATTGAGTGGACAGTCGTAATTGTTCGGTGGTTAAAAAAACGTGCACTTAATGAATGGAACAACAAATCAGATCAAAATCATTTTTATCAGAATAACGATTCCAACACCAAAACCTTTAAAATCTGGGTTTGAATACCTCTCCATAATCATTTTACTTGAATATTATTGAGCACGTGTGAAGAAAATTGGTAAAAATTACTAAGTATTAGGCAGAAGGTAATTGCTGCCTTATCGGAATCCTAAAAAATTGAACCATTATTTTGTTAGAAGATTTTAAACGCTTAGAATCTGTAATCATAACTCGCAAAAAGGATGACAATATAAAATTGTGAATTTAATTAAAAACAACAAGAAACTTCCGCAGGTGTTCGTTCCACTCTGTGTTTGACCTGAATTTCCAGCAATTTAACTTTTTTCGGTTTTGCAGCATATTATAAAAATAATATTATGAATTAGCTTTTCCAATAAGATAATAACATAGAAATTTTTAGTTTTTAGGTAATGTTTATTAATTTGTTTATACTATTTTTTTTTATTTCATTGTAACTATAGGATCTCTGCAAAATAAAACAATTTATAATTTCTATGAAAATAAAAAACAATTTGATTGTATCTATGTATGTGCAATGCAGTCGCATTAGATTAAAGTCGTGTAAAGAACATAATTATATTAGAAATTATCTTACCAGTTTTCCAGCTACATCGACAGGATTTACATCACGTATATCAAATTTGAATGTTATGGTCTTCTGCTTATTTTCCATGTGACAGTTTATGACCGTACCATGGTCAATACCGGTAACGCTCAGCTTTGGAATACGCTCATTGCCACTACGGGTTGGACGTCTAGGCTTTGTTTTGGTTGGCTTTTCTTCAGCACGTTGTTGATGAGAGGGTGAAGGATTACATGCAGTTTTATTAGAATTCTGGGGATTAGTGTCAACAAGTTTTGGTTGGTGGGTTGTTTGATTTGTAGTTGTTGTAGTACATTGCTGTTGTTTCTGAACCATACGTTGCTGCTGCAAAATAGAAGTTTGTTGGTCTATAATTGGTTGCTGAATTTGTTGTGTTGGTTGCTGAGATGTTTGATTTGTGTTTAACTGTGGCAATGACATTTGTTGGGGTTGCTGTTGTTGAGTATTAACTAGCTGAGATTGTTGAATTGAAGCTTCCTGTGGTGAATATTGTTTCTGAATTTGTTGATTTATTTGCTGCTGATGCTGTAGCTGTTGGACTAAATGCTGTGTTTGTTGAGCAGTTTGTTGTGATGTGTATTGAGTAGAAAATTGTTGTGTCTGCGAGGGATATTGTTGCTGATGTTGCAAATTGTGTAGCTGTGGAATAGTCCACAAAATATTTATACTATAATTTACATTATACTTGAATATTAATTAATTATATTGTAAACGAAGCAAGAAACAAATTTAAATTAATGGTCCATTAAAACAAAAAAAAACAAAAAGTATTACTTTCCAACTCTTGGTTAAAGTCCTAGTTGACCTCAATATATAGCTCTGAGATTAAAACTAATTACTTTCTGTTCACAAATACAGTAGAACACGAATGTAATACGCATATAGAAATTAGAATTTGGCAAAGAATTTTAAGGATTTTTATTCTGAATAGTGCTTATATTTACTGGTTGTTTGTTGAAAACTTTCTAATGCCTATATATGTATGTTTAAAAAAAGTCTAACAGAAATATAATTGTAAATGTTTATATAAATAATAAAAATTTTAAAAAGTATATATGTTGTATAAGTATATATTGTACCTTTTGTTGCAGCAATACTGTTGATTGCTGAGGATTCTGTTGTTGCTGTTGTGTCATATGATTGATTTGGTGTTGCATATTTACGTTACTGGACATCATTTGTTGTGCCGCTTGTGTATTATAGTATTGAGCTTGAGATGGAGTCGTAGTTGGTGATAAAGCTTGCTGCGGAGATTGAAGATCTTGTTTCTGCTGTTGCTGATTTAACTTTTTGGCATCATCATCTTCTTCGGAATCAACTTCATCTTCTTCTTCCTCTTCCTCAACATTAGGGGGTAACATCTCTCTTTGCTTTTGTAAAGCCAATTTCTCTAATCGAGATTTTTCATTCTGCAATTGTAACTGTGTTTGTCGTTGAACACGTTCTTTCATCAGCGAAAACACTTGCACTTTTAGTAACCTAACGACAGCTCGAGCATCTTCTTCTGATATAATATTTTCCTGTTTCATATCTTGGCACAACTGTTCACAATCATCCTTTTTGATATCAAATTCAAATTGTATGGCTTCATTTTCTTTGTGTTTCGATGAACGCTTTTTGGGATCCAAAAAGCGCAAACGAAACTCTATCACATTATTATCAGGGTTATTCAAGAAAGCTTCTGTAGCAGTTGGCTCAACACGGATTCCGATATCTTCTTCAAAAAATTCCGAGTTAAGCAAATCTTTGCAACTGGGACGATCTTCCTTTTTCAGTTCAATACATTTCTCTATAATTTCCCTAACTTTAGGATCCTCAACTTTACTGAGAGCAGCCGGCTTTATTCCCGATATGACTTTTTTATAAATCTGTGCAGGACCTTTACATTCGCTATATGGATATTCTGACACAGCCATTTCTAACATGCACATGCCAAAAGCATAAACATCAACTGATTCATCGTAGTGCTCCTCGTACATTTCGGGAGCCATAAATTCAGGTGTGCCGATTACAGACTTCGCATGTGAACGATTTTTTAGAGTAGCTAGACCTAAATCACCTATTTTAACACTTCCCGTAGTACCGGTAATGAATATGTTATCACATTTAAGATCACGATGAATTATGGGCAACTGACGTGTATGGAGAAAATGTAAACCTTTTAATATTTGACGACACCAAGACTTTAAAACCTTTGGATTTATTTTTTTAAATCGTTTAAGGTATCTGGAAGAAAATATAACATTACATAAGTTTTATTACTTAAATACAAAATTAAGTAAGGAAACAACTTTATTCTACATATTTAGCCTTGAACGCAAAAACTAATAAAGTAAACAATCCAATACTAATTTACAGAGCTTTTTAAGCATTCAAAACATTGAAGTTTTTAAGATCTTACGATTTTAAAGTTCCAGATAGCATTAACTCCGTGACTAGAACTATGTTTTTTCTACGAGATACAGTAAATTCCCAATATGTGTAGAAACGAACTATATTCGGATGTTGCAACTTTTTCAACATATCGGCCTCTTCGCGAAACCGCTTACGCTCACTCTTTTTAACTTGCTTGTCCTTTTAAAAATATGAATATATCAGATTTAAAACATAAAATGTATCAAATGTTTTTACCAATAGTTCACACCATGCTACAGCAACGCCAGTTTCAGTATCTAAGCCTCTATAAACGGTTTTAAAACTACCCCGCCCAACTTCTTTATCGTATTTAAAGAACCGACCACAAGGCGACATAGCAATGGGCTCATCGTCATCGTCTTTGGAAGGTTTGCTTATTGAAGAACTGGTCGACACTGTCGAAGCATAAGAATTTCCAGTCGCTATTGTCGCTGTAGATTTTTGCGTTTGTTGCGATTGAGCTTCCTTTACTTGTCCAGAATCAGAGCTCAAATTAGCATTTGATAATATTTTGCTGTCTTCATTTGTCGTACATTCCGGAGATATTTCCGGCCGGCCAACTTCCACAGCACGTGATATCTGTGTAATGCCTTGCGGTATAACATGACATTCAGCTATATGTTCCACGATTTTCTCTTCTACTTTAAAACCAACGCGTTTAATGTTACTACCGCTATCCTTCATTTTAGTGTCTTTTTCAGCAGAAAGAGTAGTCTCATCATTATAGTGAATAGGTGTAGGTGGTTTGATTACTATAATTGGTTCACTGGATACTGCATATAGCGAGGTGTGTTGACCTGTAAGATCTGTAGTACTTGATCTCGTTGGCGTACGAAACTGTTCTTCCAAATGTTCCGCTTCACGCGATAGCATTTCAATGTTATCATCATAGTCACGAGGAAACTCTGTTTCAAGTTCTAAGTAATTGGTGTTAGCAATTCGTGCTGATTGTTCTACACTTTTACGTATAAAACGCATATTTGGATTAAATCTTTGAATAGCTGTACACGAACTGGACTCCATTTTTCCTGTCATATGTTTGTCTACTTTAAGCGTTGCAGATGGACTTGTTATTTTGTTAAGTTTTGTATTGTCTTTTGAATCGACCGGTTCATTAATAAAATCTGCTGAACTTTGACCTGATTTATTTTGGTCCTTTACACTGCTAGACAGTTTTTTGTCTTCCATTGTAGATTTCTTTTTCTTAAGTGAACTGGAGCTTTTAAAGTCACTTTCAAGACTGTTCTTATCCATAGTAGTACTGGACGTGTCTTTCGAAAGTCGTTTGACTTTATTAGAGTAAATCTATTAAAAAAGCAAACAAAAAATTATTGTATATAATGTAGATATATGGTTATTTATACATATGTGAGCGAAATTATTTGTCTTTCCTGTCTAATATTCAGCATGTAGCATGTAAATAACTAATAACTATTTAATTCAAAGTAGTTTTTTCTTCTTATGGAACATTTTTTCAAATTATTTACTAAAAAATACTACCTATGACAAGATAAATGTAATATAAACTTTTTTCTTTATCTTACAACAACACTTTATTTACACTTTTTAACAAAAAATATCTTAAATATCAAAAATTCTCTTTCTATAACCATAAAATTAGTTTTAAATATAATAAAAAAAAAATATTAAAGTCTGTTAAATACAATCTATTGATAATTAAGATTTTAAACTACCTATAATTGGTCATTAAAACCCTTCAGTCAGGATTACTATCTAGCTTATCGCACTACAGTTTAAAGTCGATTCCGAACGACAGATTTTTGGGAAACTTTTCATGACAATTTTATTTGCTCTGGGGGTTTACCAGAAATCTGCTGAGATGAAGTGGCCGAAGAAATATTTGTTCATATTTCGTTTTGTTGGAGATGTCTGACCTGGTTATTAAACCAGGCCAGACGCCCTACCACTAGACGACGGTGACTATGTATATTTATATAAGTGTATATATATGTATGTACATGTGTAAATTAATAAGGACGCCAACATGACACTTAGTCTGTGCAAAGTGAGTCAAGAAATGGCGAGAAGTTTTGGAATACAGTAAAAACAACAATTTTAGGAAAGTATCCCACAAATTTGGATAAGCTTTGGGAATGAAATACCGGATTCTGTGAGTCAAAATCTTGTTGACCATATGCTTAAGACGATCTCTATCACAGCGGAATTTCCACAAAATATTAACCACTCAAGATTAGAATTTAAATTAGTGCAAACTAATATTACATTTTTATTTTTTTATAACTATATAATATAACACAATTTAATTTCAATTGAATAAATATTTTATAATAAAATTTTTATAAAACCGCATTGACATATGCTTTTATGATATATGAGCAGAAAATAAATGCAGTTATTTATCAGCAATTTTCTCATTTTACTTACTTTCTGACTAAATCTTTTAGTGTCATATTAGTATCCTTATTAATTTCCACATGACGCTTTTAAGGGCTTCTTATCTTTAATTTTAAATAAAACAAAATTTGTGGGAAAGATCATTGAAATTCTTTATTCGTTCGGAAGACCTATTCATGCCATTATGTGCCGAATCGCTCAAATATCCGCCATCGCGTCTTTGGATGATGCGCTTCGGTCGTGTTAAATTTCCCATGACTCTGGCGCTAAATCAAGCTAAATTTGACCGATGGCATGGGTTACGTTTCTTTGAGAATATATTTGATTTGTGACTTATTCGCATACGCCTGCGAGTTATGAGAACCTCACAAAAAAGTCTAACGGGAGCAGTTCACATCTTCAACTGAGATGGCTATTCAATGTGGCATGATGGACTCTGTCGCACATGTCGTTGATATCAAGATCATCAAATTTAGGCCAAAAGAAGTTGGTTATCATTGACGTCTATAGTGCTTGCCGTTGGCAGAGATGGGCTCTCAAAAGAATATGGACAGATGACACCGTCAGCCCGAAATCCACAACAAGGACTTTTTGGGAATGCATTGGACACTCCAATGTGGATACGAAATGGGTTGTATTTCTGAAAATTATTTTTCGATGAAAATTAGTGTCAGTTGTCTATATAAATAAATGACAACTAATTTGACAAGTGTAGCTTCCAAAAGACGACCATTATCGACTGCCAAAGTTCGGAAGATGATTACATAGAAAAAATTAATTTTTTTTTGCACATATTAATGCCAAGCATTGTGACTCAGATTAGATTGGTCTAAAATTGCTGAGGTTGTCGCAGAAATAACATCACTAAAGATAAACAATTCAATAATTTTGTTAAATGTGAAAGCTTGTTGCCTAACTAATAAATTGTTAACTTATGTTTATTAGACAATTAATCCATTGATTACTTTATAAACTTTAAAAATACGTCAAAACTAATAAAAAGAAAAACAAAAAGAAGGGTCATCTATGTGATCAAGTTTCCTCTTTAGAAATTATACCTAAAATTCAAAATACATACAGTGCTGTTCAAAAAAATAGATTCACCTGCTCTCCAAAAGGTTTACTAGACATCTCTAATGCAAAGGAGTATACGTAAAAAAGTAACTGCACTTTGTTTACTAGCCACTTATGAATATAATTCCGATCCATTTCAAAAATTTAAAGCGTAACTCTTCTTTAATTAATTGCAAGATGTTGATCATGGTTAATCTATTTTATTGAACAGCAGTGTGCAAATATAGAGATAAGATATTTTTGTTTTGAATATAAAATGAAATTTTAATAATATTTTTGCATATATGTATGTATATTATGAAACCAGGATGATTGTAAATATAGCTGCAGTAAGTAAATGTAGCTTTTAATGAGTATATGTATTTGTTTCTTGTCAAAAATATTTTTAAGTGAATTTCGCACACGGTATACTTTTGTAATTTTCATTGATTACATACATTATTTTTAGAACTCCCTTGAATGGATTTAGTAGTACGAATTAATAAATCTCCAGAAAATTCCTGTAAAACGCGATTCAAAGTGCTACTAGATTTCTTTAATGATATTATTTCTGTCGAAGATGCTAAATTGGCGGGAAATTTGTTGCTCTTTTTTAATCGTTGCAAAAATGATGTAGCTATGTGTGATGATGTGTGTGAAGTTGATGCTGTTGGTTGAGTTGTGGTTAAACCTGGCGTACTAGTTATTGCTCTTGTTGATGTTAAAGATCTATATTGATCTGAAAAATCGTCTACATTTCTGTGATATTTTACATGGTGTGAAGATTGTCTCTCCACTAACTGTCTCGGATTCTGATATTTGTTAACATTGGCGTAGATATTATCAAAATTAATACTAGTGTTTGGCCTATTAACGCGGTTTGATGTAGTGGGTGAATTTAAAATTGTTTTAAATTTTCCACTTTTATTATCACACCTTGTTGTTTTTCGTAAACCCCCTGGTGATGTTGTAGAAGCAATAATTGTAGTACTGCAAAAAAGTAAATAAATAGTATTAATCGGTGAAGAATATATGTATTGTTATAGATGCTAGTATTTACTTTTGCGGAGGTGTGGTGGACCAACTTGGCCCATCTTCGCTATTGTTACCTATATCCGTAGCAATATTTGCTGGTACGACCTCTCGTAGTCGTACAAATTCGCAAAGAGTCTGTCCAATTTTGTAATGTTATAATGTCAAAAACTTTTACAATGCAAAAACATCTAAAAAAGCAATCACGTAGAAATAAAAATTATGCAAAACCTTTTTCATACAACATAAGATTTCACATAAATCAATAAAATAACTGAGACAAACTTAATTATATGAAAAAATATATACTTTACTTGAAAATTTCCCCAAATACTCTGATATTTCATAAAAGGAAACATAAAATTTTATTTAAAAGATTTTTAAAACAAAATATGGAATCATGGAATCATATTTTCTAAAATCTTAAATTCTTGTCCTAATAACATATTGCGGCCTAAAATGTGTAATTAAACTACCTTGGTTTAATAAAAAATAAATAAAAAGTATTATTTGTATTGTTGTATTTATTGTATTATATCAACACTAAAAGACGAAATAAAACTATTTTGAACTACTAATCTAGAAAAAAAGTCAAAAACTATAATGTCTTTAAATTAAAATCTACTTCAAAAATACTTAAAAACAAAAACTTGAATAAATATCACAATATTGTCGATTAGATACAAGATTAAGAACATTAAGGGAAAACGCACTGTTATAATACATAAGAGAGAGAGTTATGTACAATGTTTAAAGAAATAATAGACATTTTGTGTGCCTAGCTCGTATTGATAGAAGAGAGATTTTTTTTTCAATAATGAAATCCCTACTGTCGACAAATATTATTTTATTGACTTCAGCAAGGGGGCAAGCGGTGTTAGAATCTTGCTAACGAAACGAGAATAAAATGATTTAATGAATTTCATTGAGATATGAGCACGTAATATCACACGCACACAATGCTATGTTCCAACAGAAGTCTCCAGTTATGCTGACAAAAAAAATTGTTACAGCCTATTGGATCAAGCTACAAAAAGATGGGGTAATTTGAACCTAGAATTGATCATGGATATTCATGAACTAGGTTCATGAATATAAATGATACACTTTTTCGCAAACTGAGGCAAATTAACTACATGGTCATTGGTGGCACCATCTTTGGATATCCGACGTCGCTTGGAAACTGACATTAAGGCACAGATACGCTCTATGATAACTAACATAAACGCCCAATACAACTAGCTCGATATGTTCCTGAAGCGAAAAGCACATAAAGACAAACGCTGCTGCTAATTTACACAGATATAAGGAAAGTTATAAAATTGTAGGACAAATTACAAATACTACCCACAGTAATTGCCAATTTCCAAAAGATCCCACAACTGTTGATAGATAATTATCAGTTTGGAACGATTATACATTCCAATATTGTCATGGAACGTGAGTATAATTCATTAATTAAGAACTAAACTTGGATACTCGTTGACAGACCTAAATCAAGAAAACCAGGTGGCACTATACAAAAGTATAAAGCCAGGTTGGTGGCTCATTACCATGAAACGTTTACGCTTATGGTTCGCTACTCTACCATAAGAATTTTATTGGCACTAATTTTCACAATACAAATTATTATTAAAACATGTGGACATTGTGTTTGCATATTTAAATACCAATCTTGAAGGTTAAATTTTTATAGAACAACCACAAATCAAAGCTTTATATGGTTTACGTCAGGCAGGAAGGGAATGGAATAGAAAGGTGTCACTAATTATTTCGGATATAGGGTTCCTACAATGTCGAATGGACAATTGTATATATTTTAGAGGAAATAGCGATTGTATAAGCATGATGATATGAACCAAATCATCACTCAACTTAATGATCATGTAGAGGCTGAGGATCACGGATCAATTTCTTTTTATTTGGGCCTAGAAAACGAACGGGAGGGCGATAAGGGCCCATATTAATTCATCAAAACCAGTATACTTCCGAGTTACTTAAGACATGGGAATTGGTGAACTCTAAACCAGTGTCAACACCTTGACCGAGTGGAGCAGTATTAAAAAGATGTATTGATATTGACTTTGAAGCAAATCGGCGTGAGTATCAAAGCTTGATTGGTGGTCTGATGCATCTGGCGGTAATATCTAGGCCAGAAATTGACGATGTAGTTTCCAAATTTTCACAATTCAACTCTCACCTTCATGGTGAGCATATGCGAGTGGCAAAATACTTATTGAAATATATTGGTAAACATCCACATAAGGGAATATCTTTTAATAAAGAAAAATCCATTATTTCTTGCTATACAGATGCTGATTGGGGATGTTATACGTGTGACCGAAGATCATATTCGGGTTTTGTAATGTTTCTGGCAGGCGGTGCGGTTTCTTGGGAGTCAAGAAAACAGACAGTTGTGGTTCAAAACTCAATGGAGGCGGAATATGTGGTCCTTTGCTAAGGAAGTTGTTTTTTGCAAGAAACCTTATTGGTGAAATTGGTTTTGAGAAAGTAATCAGGCAGTCCACAGTTGTCTTTTGTGATAATCAGGCAGCAAATTTTTTGATTAGCAACCCAGCTATCCATAAACGCTGCAAACATATTGCCATTAGATAAGGGATAGATTCAACGATGAGTTAATTGATGTCGACTATGTACAATCTGAAGAAAATGCTGCAGAGATGTTTACCAAAGTATTGACCAACCAAAAACATGCCCGGGCTTGTGAACTTTTAAAAATGTAAACAATAATTTACATTTTTTGAAATGTAATATCTTTTATTATTTTGTATTGTAAATGTATTTGGGTTGAGCTGGAGTATGTTGGTTATTTTTGTATTATATGCATATTTTCTCTTTTTAACTTCTTCTCTACTTTTTACGATTTGAATTCATTCCAATAAAATTTGTTAAAGTAGCAAGTGGGTTTTTCTTTTTAACAAAACTAACACTTTAACTAAAGGCAGGATTTTAACGGGCAGATAAATTGTTTTTCATTATTGTGAGTACCCACCCAATAAGATAGAAGTGAGCGTTAAGCTAAAGGGAGGATCATCCTGCCGGTAACTTTTAAAGTTATGTTTATATTTGAAATTGCCATATTATATATTATTTTCAATATGCCAAAGTGAGCAAACATAACAAAAAAAAAAGCTCGTCGTTGCCAATGCGTTTTAAAAAAACTTGTTTAATTTGGCAAAAGTTATCGGCATAACCGGCACTGCCATTTTTTAAAAAAGTCAACTTTATTTTATCACTCAATTGTAATAACAATAAAATGTAAAGGTGAATTTAGCTAAAGTTACCTTTTACTAAACCCGACTTTAGCGGCAAGTTGTAATAATGACCCTAAATGTATTTATTGAATTATATTTATAATTCAGACTTACTTACAATCAGACTTACATACATCAAATGATATTAAGCCTAATGTGAATAAATATTGCAAAATAAATGAATTGTTTATGTAAATTATAACCAATAAATAATATTAGTCTAACTGCGCTTAAAAGCAGTAGTTACTGGTATGACTATTACGATCTTGGCATAATTTCACTCGAAATGAGGTGAGTCTTAAACAATCTGATAGTACATAGCATATAGATCTCATTTTGGACTACAAATTGACATGGAGTCGGAAGATACATGCGAAGATGTTTAAGGCAAACACTGCCATTTATGAATGTAGGAGAACAATGGATTTTGAACATGGAAATTCCATCCATAATCATGTTTAGATCGTTGATCTTTTTGGCTTTCTCTACGAAACACTATAAATGACAGTGAATTATAAAATGTTAAGATCGTTCGATTTACAGATAACAAGTAGACGGCCGACTCCAAACAAGGCTGAACTGTTTATCTAATGGCAAAATGGGGAAATTTAAAGGCAGGCAACTGACTATGTAATTACCGAGAATATATCCGATATTCGAATCCTTACGGAATCGAAATCAATATCTGCCTGTTAAGCAGATGTCGCGATAATCAAATGTTACACTTGCCCGTGTGGCTACTCACAATCGAATCCTTAATGGAGGTTATAAAGACAGTTGATGACAACGTTTTACTTGCCCAGGCAGTTTATTCTTTCTTCCTTCAAGTCCTTCGGTTTTGAGCCTGAATCCACAATGGCTACAGTTCTTCTCAAATCTCTCTTGGGGAATCTCCTCGGTGAGCTGTGATTTATTGACAATATCGATAGAAAGTTGTATTGATTGGTACAGAGTTAATGTACAATTTCGCCGTTCTCACAGTTTTTTTTTACTATATCGTTTTATATAGCGTAGTATAATTAAATATTTGGACTCAAGTGGGGTTTGGAATTTATTTACATTCCTTTCCCGTCCACGATACATAACCCATCTACTCTTAGTAACTACAAATTCATAACTTACGAAAGATTTATTCAGTGCAACCGGCCTTTTTGTATATTTGCTGGTAACGAAACAACTTCAGTTTTTAAACAAAATGAATAGATTGAGGATTTTAAAGATGAGTCAAACCATTTGTAGGAAATTTAATATACTAAAAAGTATATTATACTAACAAACATTTGTCCAGCCCATATTATTATGAATGTGTAATTGATCTGTATGCAATTCCACGTATTTAAATTCAATACATATTATTTACCTAATGATAAATTTACCACAGATAGATTCTTCTTCTTTGTTAGTTTGCCAATTAATTTTGTTTACTCACTCGAAATTCTTAATCTTTGCTTTGGTTTCCTACTTTTTTTTTACCCCACTGCCATTTTTTAAAAAAGTCAACTTTATTTTATCACTCAATTGTAATAACAATAAAATGTAAAGGTGAATTTAGCTAAAGTTACCTTTTACTAAACCCGACTTTAGCGGCAAGTTGTAATAATGGCCCTAAATGTATTTATTGAATTATATTTATAATTCAGACTTACTTACAATCAGACTTACATACATCAAATGATATTAAGCCTAATGTGAATAAATATTGCAAAATAAATGAATTGTTTATGTAAATTATAACCAATAAATAATATTAGTCTAACTGCGCTTAAAAGCAGTAGTTACTGGTATGACTATTACGATCTTGGCATAATTTCACTCGAAATGAGGTGAGTCTTAAACAATCTGATAGTACATAGCATATAGATCTCATTTTGGACTACAAATTGACATGGAGTCGGAAGATACATGCGAAGATGTTTAAGGCAAACACTGCCATTTATGAATGTAGGAGAACAATGGATTTTCAACATGGAAATTCCATCCATAATCATGTTTAGATCGTTGATCTTTTTGGCTTTCTCTACGAAACACTATAAATGACAGTGAATTATAAAATGTTAAGATCGTTCGATTTACAGATAACAAGTAGACGGCCGACTCCAAACAAGGCTGAACTGTTTATCTAATGGCAAAATGGGGAAATTTAAAGGCAGGCAACTGACTATGTAATTACCGAGAATATATCCGATATTCGAATCCTTACGGAATCGAAATCAATATCTGCCTGTTAAGCAGATGTCGCGATAATCAAATGTTACACTTGCCCGTGTGGCTACTCACAATCGAATCCTTAATGGAGGTTATAAAGACAGTTGATGACAACGTTTTACTTGCCCAGGCAGTTTATTCTTTCTTCCTTCAAGTCCTTCGGTTTTGAGCCTGAATCCACAATGGCTACAGTTCTTCTCAAATCTCTCTTGGGGAATCTCCTCGGTGAGCTGTGATTTATTGACAATATCGATAGAAAGTTGTATTGATTGGTACAGAGTTAATGTACAATTTCGCCGTTCTCACAGTTTTTTTTTACTATATCGTTTTATATAGCGTAGTATAATTAAATATTTGGACTCAAGTGGGGTTTGGAATTTATTTACATTCCTTTCCCGTCCACGATACATAACCCATCTACTCTTAGTAACTACAAATTCATAACTTACGAAAGATTTATTCAGTGCAACCGGCCTTTTTGTATATTTGCTGGTAACGAAACAACTTCAGTTTTTAAACAAAATGAATAGATTGAGGATTTTAAAGATGAGTCAAACCATTTGTAGGAAATTTAATATACTAAAAAGTATATTATACTAACAAACATTTGTCCAGCCCATATTATTATGAATGTGTAATTGATCTGTATGCAATTCCACGTATTTAAATTCAATACATATTATTTACCTAATGATAAATTTACCACAGATAGATTCTTCTTCTTTGTTAGTTTGCCAATTAATTTTGTTTACTCACTCGAAATTCTTAATCTTTGCTTTGGTTTCCTACTTTTTTTTTACCCCAAGAAATATGCGCACAGAATATGTAACCCAAAGAAAAAAAATTATCGGATTGCTTTTTTACAACACAGTCATAAAAAATTTATAAAAAATATATAGATCGCGATATAAACGACGTATGGTTGCAAATATTATAATAATAAGACAATAAGATTGAAAGAAATACGCGAATTGCCCGTAAAATCACAACGATAACGCCGCACGAAAAAATAAAACTTCTGACATTAAAATCACAGACTACTCAGTGATTAAAATAAATAAAATTTGTGAAAACTAAAGATGACATTTCGAAGTTATCGATTATGATTACGATACCAATAACTCTCATCCTTAATAAACAGGGTTGATTTATAATTCAAGCAAAAATGTTGAACATATTTATGGTAGACATGAAAGCATAATTAAACAAAATTGTAATTACATTATTAAATTATAAATTATATATATAATTATAAAAGTAGTTAAAATGCAATGATTATTAATAATAGATGACGAAAGAAAGAAAGAATAGAAATAACAAAAAATATTAAATACAACAAAAAGTATTAAATGAATAACAATAACAAAAAAGTAGCTATTTATGGTAAGCTTTATGTTAATGCCAAAGGAACGAAAATATGTAATTTATATTAATTGTAATATTAATTATAATAATTTCGTTATAAAAACAATTTTAACAATGATGTAAAGGCAGAAATAATAATAATAAAATTGAATATGATGATGATAATGCTATAAATAGTAAGAGTATAAATCTAATAATAAACGCTGTTCTTACGCTAAAATGAATAATAAGATTAATGAATTTTGACATTCATACATATATACATAAATCTATTCAGTCAAATGCTTAGATCGTTTGTTACACCCCGAGTCATTTTCAATCAGAAATAATAATAATATTTATGAAATAGTATATTATAAGAATAATAAGCGTGAATATGAAGACACGCAGATCCCAGTCAAAAGTCATGACTAATATTAATCCTGTGAGTCTTTCCGGGTGTTAACTGAAACTCAATTCTAAGGGTGAAAAACGAAAGCAATACCGAAATGTGATTGACGGGGCAGGGCTTTCGTTGTGTTGCGTGTTTTGGAGGCGCGAGCTAATGCGACCGACAAGCGACTATGGAATACAAACGACAACTTAATCAAGTTGTACAATAAATCAGCTACACATTGCCGCATAAAACTCGGTATGTGAAATTCAGGATAAAGACCCTGACATGTGAGCCTATGGTTGAAATGTCTTAACAATTTTTTATTTTTAAAGCATATACATATAAACAAATGTCATGATTAGTTGAAACTATTTAACAAAGTCATTTGAAATTACTGTGATTGGCTTAAAATTAGAGATGATTTCTGGCTTTATGATCTAAAAATAAATTTTTGTTCGCGAATAATCTCCATTGTAAACAGGTATAAACTCAAAGTCCATTTAAAAAGACTTCACAAGAGAAGAACAAAATGTTCGCTGCAATTTAATAAATATAAATAGTTCTATAAAAAAATTAAACAACGTCAAACGTAAGCTGCAGAAATTCTGAACAGACAGAATGATGAAATGCAATGTATTCATTTATTTTCTAACTTTATTACTATTTACGTTGTATCGATGCCGTGAAGACCTATATTGCTGGATTTTCGTTTGACTCTTGAAGAGTGCTGTTGGATAGTTGCATGACTAAAGGTATAAACAAGACTAAAGGAAGCTGCCGAGCTTAGAATACATGCGTTTATATGAAGACGATTATATTGACGTCAGAACAGAAAACGCCAATACAAAAACCTAAACTCTTTCTGGACAACCTAATGTATAAACACATTTGTTTCAGATAGCAGCTCGGCAGTAGACAGAAAATACTGCCAAGTACTTTATCTGCAATAATTTCGGCCACTAAAATTCTTTGAAAGCAGAGCAGAAAAAACACATGATAATAAACCAAAATTATAAACAACAATTTAAATTACAAACAGGTAAGAGGTTTCACTATCGAAGCTGCATATACATACATACATATGTATATATACAAGAACATTTCATGTAGCTTTAGTATTAATATAACTATTAATTCTTAACAAAATTTAAAAAAAAAATAATTAAATTATTTGTAATTATTATATGTAATCCAATTAGTCTATTTATAAATGTAGCTTCGCATAGCGAGAAATTGTTATTTTTTCAAATTTATTGTTGTATGTACGAGTATAAAAAATATTTTTGATTATCAAACGAATCCACAGATAAAATATGATTAATAAAATTTTTATAATTCAATTTTACTTTTTACGAATACATGGATTGTTTTTTAGTCTTTAATTTTAGAATTGTTCGTCTCTCTTCAATAAAAGAAGTATTTTAAGCTGTTATTTAATTATAACTTGATGTTGCATTGGCATCACTAATCTGCTTTTAGCTGCTCAATAAATTGAAATTTGCTTAGTGGTATAAACACAAAGACCTAGGCAAATTCAATAAGGTAACCTTATCTCTACAACAATGCAACAACAACAGGCATTTTGTTTCTGTTAAACCGCTTTTGGGAGTCAAAATAGGAAGAAAAAAAATGGAAAAGGAAAAAAAATTAACAACAACACGCACATGCACAACAAACATACACAAAAACAACAAAATTTTGACAGCCCAAAACTAGTCATCTGTTGACTTAAGGCCACTTGTTATGAATTCGCTTTGACATAGACGATAGACAGCAAGTCGGCAGAAAATACTGCCAACTGTTTCTTCTGCCATATGTTCACTGTTTAAATTCTTCAAAAGCAGAGCGATAAAAAACAGCTGATACAAAACCAAAGCAATAAGCAACAATTTTAATTACGAACAGCTGTTTCCTTAAAGAAAATGTATATTTCAGTGGTGTCAATATTGAGGTTCTTACGTATGTAAAAACGTACATATGTATGTATACAAAAACATTTCATGTTTATTTTTCCATTAATAATGGAAGTTAAAAAAGTTATTAAAATATTTTTTATAATGTGTAATCTAATTAATTAATTTATAAATGTAGCGCCGCTTCAGGAGAAATTATTCCTTTTACAAATTTATTATTATATTCATGAAAAATAATTTTGATTAACCGGCTTAATAAACGAATTTGTATATGAAATATGATTAATAAACTTTTTATAATTTAATTTTACTTTTATGAATACATGGAGTGTTTTTACTTTTTATTTTTAGAATTGTTCGTTTCTCTTTAATAAAAAAATATTGTTTTTCTATTTTTATTAAACGTAACACCCAATGTCTTTAATTCGCTGGTTTGATTCAGTTGGATATTTCCACTAATCATATTGCATGAAGTTGTCGTAGTCTAGTAGGTAGTGTGTTGGCTTTTTAGACGTAAAGCCAGGTTCGTATCCCAGGTCAGACATTAAATCGAAATATGAAAAAAAAATATTTCTTCGGCGACTTCCTCTCAGCAGATTTCTGGCCAAAACTCTGAGAGTAAATAAATCAAAAATCTGTCGTTCAGAGTCGACGTTAAACAGTAGGTCCCGCCACTCACGTATAAAATTAACGCACACAACATGAGTGGTTGTAATGGCCAATTATGTATGTATATTGTAGAGACAATTTTCGACATACATACATATGTATATGTAAATATTTACTTTTATCTCTAGACAGCTCCTAATTTCTCACCCCATTCTAAGATATTGTTTATCAGGGAGTAACCAGAGTTGGTAATTATGACGTTTGAAAAGCGCTAAAAGCAGTAGCCTTAACGCTCTATTTAGGGGGAAAATAAAATTTGCAAAGCAAATGTGTTAGAATCAACAGAAAAGCAAAGCAAAAATTGGTGATAAAGTAGAAAAATTAAATGTCAATAAACATTTATTTTGTGTTAAAAAAGGGAAAATTTGTAATATTTTTAATTTCTACAACGAAAATTTTTAAAATTCTTAAATATTTAATTATTAACCCTTTCATGCCCGAACTTTTTCGGCCAGAGTTAAAATTTTTTTAGGACATATGTTTGTTAGTCATGGCATAAACATAATGTGATAATAAATTCAGAGTCCTACGTATTCTGGTTCTACTGTTATAAAATGTTGCCTATAGGCAACATTGGGCAGTAGTGGAAATTTTTTAAAGAAAGACTTATTTTTATAATACAAAATTAAACCGTTTTTTTGTGACTTGAGCACATATGTACATTACACTTAGTAAATTTGTATCTTGGAATTCCGGTTTTGCATAGTCTACATCGGCCTTTTTCTCCCCATTCTATCCAATGTCTTTTGTTATCAAAACGTACGGCTTTTGGTGGATCAGCTACGTATTTTCTTTTGGTAGATGTTGATGGTAACGAATCTGATGATTGTGAGATTTCTTCAGTTGTTTTCTGCAGTACTGAAGGGCTGCCTCTCCTTCGTGTTAAAGTTACTTCATTAGTAGAGTTTAATAATTTGTTAGCAATATCTAACCCGCTGTCACTATCATCATCATCATCAGACCCATTTCAGTTAAATTCCACAATTATTTGTATTTGTATTTGGCCTATTGCAAAAAAAATTTAATGTAAGTTTTATACATTGTGGACAAATATTGCCTATAGGCAACATTGAGTTGAAAAAATACTGGAATAAAACTAAAAATATATTTTCCACTTTTTTTTGTATGTAATTTTTCTCTTACAAGCTTTTTAATTAATTACACTCTTTTTATGAGAAATATTCAAAAATTTACCGTTATTTTTTAAGTTTGAAAATTTTATATTTTTCCACTTTGGCATTGGCACGTGACCACTCAAATTCAAACATCGATTGACTGAACACCATTAATGACAACTCATTCAATATTTGGTTTAGAATACGCGTTTTCAATCAAGCTTGTTTGCAGAAAAGAAATCTTTTAGAAAAATTTAAAATAACGGAATTTATGAGCTGATGTGTACAATGTTGCCTATAGGAACAACGGGCATGAAAGGGTTAAGCTGCCATAAATGGTTTTGGAATTTCTGAAGTGCAACCTGCGCTATATTCTTTTAACGATTTCAAAATCATATATATTTGTTGCAGTAATATGGAACCGTTATAGGGCACAATAATTACATAAGTAAACGAAAAAAATGCTTCTATTATATATAGTCTCAAGCAATTCTTATTGCTTAATTTCTTATTTAAAATTACTGTTTAAATAAATTTTATGGGTCTCCATTATGTTTTTGGCCAAAATGTTTTTTTGACTACCTTTTTTAAAAACATTTTAGAGAAATGTACATTTCACATATTGATTTAATTTTTCTTAGGACCATCTATCTGTCGTTCGGAGTCGACTTTAAACTGTAGGTCCCGCTACCTAACCTAGGACCATTATTACAACTTGCCTTTAACTAAAGTCAGGATTTTAATGGACAGATAAATTGTTTTTCATTATTATAAGTGAACAATAAAGTATAAGTAAGCGTTGAGTTAAAGGAAAGAAAGTTTATGTTGGAACTTGCCATATGATATATTTTTTCAATATGCCAACTTCAATAACACTAAAGTCAGGTCGAACAATTCTCTATAATCATCTCCTATTAGTTTTGTTTCGAGCATAGACTGAGAAAAATTTATAACGCTATTGACTGATTCATTAGCGTAGAATTTTTGTTCTTTCATTATCTAGTTCAAATGTAAATATATTTAAGGATTTTAAGGGTATAGGCTGCCTGACTACTGCAATATTTGTCAGGCAGAGGAAATGGCATTTTTTAAAGCTACGCAATGCTCATATTGGGTGGCTGGATTTTCTCTGAAAATCTTGATTTACTCGGACAACTAGGATGCGATGAAGCAAAGCCCTACCGAAATTAGTTTCAACTTCCGTCCTTGTCTATGAATGCCTTGTCTATGAATTTCGCAATTATTATACACACTTATTACAGGTATACTTAGGGAAATCTTAGTAACAGCAGTTTTGCTATACTCTGATCGACACTTACGGATAGGAAGAGGACCGACTTACTTCTGCCCTTAAATCGCATGCCCATCCATCGCATAATAGTAATTCTTACGGGTCACTGTCCTTTGTAGACACTCCTATAGACTCGGCATTCCAAGTGGACGGTGGAGGAGGACGAGGTAAAAGATAATTTCACCTCATGTGTCAGTGACCTGCTCTTATTTTAAAGAGACGAATGTTCTTAATTTCTCATTTTCGGACGTCGTTGACCGAGCTCTCTAATGCATAGATTGCTGCTATATTAATATTTATTTTGAGCTTGGTTGGTTTTTTCTAGGGAATATTTTATCCCAAGTCCCAGGTGGGAGCTCTTCCTGCATCTTACGTAACCTAACAAGAACCCATTCGACCACCAATTCCGGGGTGGTGAATTTGTCCGGTGTGCTGTATAAAATTGAAATTAACCATCTTTGTCATTACGTACTGTATTATCATAGATTACTGTAATATTAGTAGTTAATTAACCGGTGTATGTCTACAATAAGTAATTTTCATCTCCATTATCCGATTCATTCGATTACCGACGTGTAGTACTACCGTGCTTGACTGTATTATCAACTGTGTGGTTTGTGTTTGTGTTGAGGATAAGTAATCTAGATTAGTCTCGAAGAAAAGAAGTGCACTCAACCAACATAGTCTTGTCATTGGGTTGGTAAATTTTATTTAAATAAATTTTGTTATTTTTCCCTCTGTGTTAATTTTTTTCCAAAAGTTGGTACAAAATTTTTTATTCCTGGCAATATTATTCGGAAGACTAAATTTATCATTTTTTAATTTTACTCCCACTACAGTACATGACATTGGTTTATGTATATACTAAGTAGGAAAGTATTGCTTAGTAGTGTTGCCACGAAAAAAAAATTTTTGTTGCCAACATTTGTAAAAAAAATCTCTAAATAAGAAAAAATATCAAAGTTTAAATTCACCGTGTGAATGAATTAAAAATTCATCATTTTGACAGTTACACTTTTGCACAAGAAAAAAAGGAACCGAATAATGAAAAATCTACACATTTTTACATTGAAGAAAAAAGTAAACAATTTCGTCTGGAAATAACCAAACACGACAATACTGGTTTATATTTGAAGGTTCATGTCCATACTATTTCATACTGCTGCAAGCACCGTTGCCAGTAAATTTTTTAACTATTTATTTTTGAAGGAAAAACTAAAAAAAAACTTGTTTTCTTTTAAAGTACCAAAGTTTTAAAAAAAGAACTGTTCTGTTTGAGTTTATCAATACTCAATTTCTTTTTATTTAAAGATGAGAAAATTTCATGTTATTTTTATTAGAAAAAACTTATTTTACTAGAAAACAAATTAAGTGAAAACTTTTTTGCATTTCAAAAAACTTAGAAAAAAGAAGGAATAACTTGGCAAATGGTAAAGCTGCCTGCAAGAGATGGCACCACTAAAGAGGTGGGAATAAGAGTTTTAAAATCTATACGTATAGCAAATACAGTAACCCTTGGATTTATGTCGCTTCGATTAACGTTGTTTCGGTTAACGTTGTTTCGATTTACATTGTCAAGACTGCGACGTAAATCGAGGGGTTACTGTACCTTTTTTAAGTTTCTTGTTAAAAACATATTACTTTGTAGTATGAGCAATATGAAATTCGATTTACGTCGCCTTTTTTTGAAACCAACTGCGACGTAAATCGAGGGATTACTGTATGCAACTTGGAAGCCAAATAATTACTTTAAAATATACTTACTTTTATTAATATACATACGTTCTCTTTGCTTTAATAATTTAAAGCTTTATATGAGTTCCTTTTAAAAGCTTTACATGCCTTCTAAAGCTTGACGAAATGAGAGATACTGCATTCGGAAAACGGAGTCATATATGTACATATATGCACAATGGACATATTTTTGCATTTGTTTAAACTATACCGTGACCATTCAATGAAATAAATAAATATTGAAATATAAAATATTTTAATATTATTATTATTTTTATTTATAGTTCCCTTTTTGAACACAGGGAGCATGGGATTGTTAGTTTAAGTATTTCAATGTACCACATTTATTATAATTAAGATAATATGTTTAAAGGTTTTATATATCATAAATTACATACTTATGAAGTATAAAGAGTGCAAAATTGTCTATTAATTTGTATGTATTAGTTTTGTTCTCTTTATATCATTGTTGTTTCAGTGTTGTGTTATTTGTTGTTGTTTAATTTCTTTGTTGCTTTAAAGCTCTAACTAACTAAACTTAAATAAGTTTATACACACTCAACTGCTTAGAAGTTTAGTTATAGAGCTATCCCTCGTATATATAATCTCATAACATTTCTCTTTTATATGTTTCGTTGTGTGTACGCGGATGTTGTGTTTAAGTTTTCTGTTTTACAGAGAAGCAACAATCACTCTCATAAAAGAGAAAACTTATTGTGAACGGTATTTCATTTTTTCTGCATCCTGCATCTTTATTTTTGCGTTTCTCGCGCACCCTCTCTTTCTCTCTCACACAGTACGAAATTAACATATGAGTGTGTTCACGTACTGAAGATATTTGGTGTTGTGTACTTGATGATGCTTTTTTCTTTTACATACAAATAAAAGTCCATTTTTACACTAACCAAGCGTACTACGGACTATATTAATCATTTCTAGTTCTAAAATAACTCTTTTTAACTTTATTAAAATCATAATTTTGTATTTATATAGTATTCTTTTGTTACATAAAAAATATTCAGGAATATATATTTGTATTCTTTATACATTTTTTAATTCTTCTTGTTTTTTTTTTATTAATTTTCATTTCACATAATTATTCTTATAATAATTACTATGTTTAATCTATATTATTGATTTTCTCCCTATAGATTCATATTTTCTTAAATATAGTGTATGTATAAATTTTTTTTTTTTTATTAATTTATTTTTGTTTTTATTTTTGGTATCAACATTTATATAAAAAATTAAATATCTTTTTATAATTTATGTAATATATGTATAGATTTTTTATTAACACGAAATTTTTCTTTTTCGATTTATTAAAATTCGCTAAAACTGTTGTAGGTTTTTTTTTTTTATTTTATTAATTTCGATTTTATTCTAATTTATAATTTTGCAATAATTATATAAAAATGCTAAAAGAGTGTAATATTGAATTATAGAAAATGTACAATTGAAATACATAATCTAAATATTCAAAATTAATTTTTTTTTCAACATAGCATAAGTAAAAAAAAATTGATAAATTTACACAACTAAAGTCACTATATGAAATATACTTGAACAAATCACGCTATTTACACTGACTAAAACAATTGTACGCACACTATTGATAATAGTAGTAGTAAATTGTATTTAAAAAAAGTACCAGCTCGATTGAAGTTAACTAAATATTTTTTTGTTTTTTTTTTTAAGAAAAGATCAAATGACAAACCAATACAACCACTGCTGCAGAACGGTGAAATATAGGGAGAAAAACTAGACATCTATTTTATGAAAAATTCTGCGGTCAAAGGACATCACATCCGTTATTAAAAACAAGGTTCGAACACAAATGAACCTTTTTAAACAATTTTTTATGTTTCGTATTATAATCAAATTCGATTTAAAAATATTTATTTTGTATAAATTTGTTAAGTAATGTTTGAAATATTTGGGCAATTCACACAACTTTGTATCGTGTATGTTGTATTGAATACATTTGTTTGTTTGTGAACACTCAATGGTATGCTGTATGGTGTATTTCGTGGCATTCAAACAATTTGATAGCCCGAAACCAACACAACATATGAAAACATATACACATTTTTTTCATTCACACAATTTGATAGCACGAAACCAATACAACTTCCAAAAACATATGGAAAAAATGTGTATAAGTGTATCGGATTTTTATATGAAAATTATCAACAACAATCATACACTGTTGTATGTTCTTCCAACAATACAATGAATACAACGATACAAAGCCTTGTGTGAATTGACCAATTGTGAAAATAGTCTCCGCGTGTCTGTTGTACAAACAATTGTTTGAGACAGTGTGTAGGAGGATACATTCGGATCTTCTCATATTATTATTTTTTTTTTAAATTGTATATCAGTAAATAATAAAAAAGTTGTCCAATAATAGAGGACAATTAAAGAAATTCAGAGTATTTGCGAGAACTTTCTAATTTAAATAATTTTCTAAAATTAAAAAAAAGATAAAATAAAACCTTAAATTTTATTAATTTATTCAGTGCAGTGATTAATAAAAGTGTATCACAAGAACTCTAAACGGATAAGTAACCCAAATTGGTATAGACTAGAGCCCCGACTTGCTTCGTTAATGGGGACTGGAATCAACTTTTTCTATACAAATGCATTGAAATTTTATTTATTGGGAACAATAATTTAAAATGACGCAAAAAACTAACTTAATATTTCGAATAAAAAAGAAGTATGAAACATTTTTCATTGTTTTATTTAGTTCAGTAAACGTTTTTTTTTAACTTAACACTTAAATTTTAACTAATAAAATGGAAATGTTAAAAACTTCTTAACGAAGAAGATTTTTTTAATAAAAAAAATTAAACTTAAGTAGCGTAGCAAATCGAAATTTAAACGAGGCAAGTTGGGATCCAAACGATGTAAATCGAATCGACGCAAATCGGCGCCGAAACGACGCAAGCTGAGTTTTATCAATTTTTAAAAAGCAACGCAAGTCGGGTCAACACAAGTCGGGGTTTTAGTGTATATTTTCGTAGTTAAAGTTCAGTTTTTCTGTCTAACATTAATTTTACTTAAAGAAGTGATATTCTTGAATGATATCTCTATAGAAAGAAATATGTAAAAAAAGAAATTTATCGAAATAAAGTAGAGAAAAAAAATTAAATTTTTGTGTTTCTCGAATTGCTGACTGAATAGTGTAACTAAATATTATTGCACTAGATTAAAATTGTTAATTTATTTGCCAATTTATTCTGAATAAAGTTGTAAATTAAAGTACAATATTGCACATAAGAATACTTATTGTATAAATCATTATAGAATAAAATAATTAAAATAATAATTATTGTAATACAAATTGATATAATCGGTCACCTTTGGAAGTCGAAGTTTTTACTTACAGTTCTTTAGAAGTTTTATTCAACCTACTGTTTAAATTTAAATTTACCCTTCTACATAAGCCCCGTTACTGTGTACATATTTGGATTCGAAGAAGAAATAATAATATGTACTTCCTACTCTCCTTACAAAAACTGTTTGAGAAAATTTTTGGAGTTATATAATGTGCAAAAAAAAAGTTTTTGAATTACATACCCACCTGACCCCATTCAATCATTCATTCACATTGACTATATGTAAAGGTTGGTTCTCGAGTATTCTTACTGAATGAGGAAAATGATCTCGATCTATGTATATATTTTATTATTCCTATGCTTTGGACGGAATCAACGAATCACTCATTCGATTGTTGGTATTTTGTCTCACTGATACATAAGGTGTCATAATTGAAACAATAAATAATAAAAAATTAAATATCCTGGCCTGCCATATGTTAAAATACCGAACCGACCTTATGAAGAATACCCGCTATGTCAGAATAAACTGAAAATTAATCATTCGACTTGCTACCTTTAAAACGTTTCTATATCTAATGAACAACATTTAGGGCCATTATTACAACTTGCCGTTAACTAAAGCGAGGATTTTAACGGCCAGATAAATTGTTTTTCATTATTATGAGCACCCAATAAGATAGAAGTGAGCGTTAAGTTAAAGGGAGGATCATTTAACTTTTAAAGTTAAGTCTATGTTAGAGCTTGTCATATTACATATTATTTTCAATATGGCGACTTCAAATTTAAACAAACTGAGCATATACAACAACAAAAAAACCCTTCATTGCCACTGCGTTTAAAAAAAATTGTTTAATTGAGCAGTTTTATCGACATTGCTCCGGCACTGCCATATTTTTGAAAACAGTTAACTTTGTTTTATCTGTAAGTTGTAATAACGAAAATAAGTTGAAGTTAACTTAACAGTTCCCTTTAGCTAAAGGTACCTTTAAGTAAACCCAAGTTTAACGGCAAGTTGTAATAATGGCCTTTAGCATTATAGAATATCTCAATATTTCGCTATGTGACCTAAATTTGTTCAAACCAAAAGGTAGAGTATTTTACCAGTGCATTAAAGGGATTGTATGGATCTACTACAATAAAAACTTTGTTGAATTTAATACAACGTAGTGCTAATCAAAACAAGTCAAAAATTGGCGTCAAAGGTTAGTGCATACATATATCTGTAATATACTTCTTATATAACGGAGTCCTACGAATCTTTTTAATTTGTCTTGAAGTACTTTTGCACAGATATGTACTGTAGTTTTGTTTTTTAGAGATATTGTAGAGACTAGAAAAATAATTGTGTTCAGAAAGAGCGCTCAAAAACTTAATCGCCTACTTTAGGTTGCAGTAGAGAGTGGTGGTCTATTTTTATATTTGGAAGAAATATTTCCTATCTCAAGCGATGGAAAAAATCAAAAATAACCTCAAATCAGAAAATTACTTGAAGATGAAATTTTAGAGATTTTGAAAAATCGGCGTGGAAGTCTTTCCCGAAGATTCTTTTAAATTTTCTCCAAAATTACTAATGATGTGTTTATAAAATTATTGGAGTTATTGGAGCTGTTATCTACTTAGAATGGAAATTTTCTCTAAAAATATGGAAGCCTGCAAACATTTCAAAAAATTTTACCGCAATAGAAAAACGATGTCAATTCAAGTACAGTGCCTGATTATCCTTGGGCATATAACGACATATTGCTGAATTGAAATACATAAGAAAATCACTACGTTCCATTGGGATTAATATTGCAATAAAACGTAATAATTTCATTTTCTTGATAAAAAGTTAGATTTTCTAAAATATAATCAAATTAAATTACAAAACACATATGTATGTATGTATATAACAAATATTATTTGGAACGATTTAATTTAATTTCTGTTTCCTATATTGGTGTGTTCAACGTAATTATATAAATATTTTCATGGTACATACAACCAGTTAAAATTTGGATGAATATGAGTTTCTCAATATTTAGAATATCCTTGCCAGGCTCAATCCGAAGAAAGTGAATAAGGTCAGTGCCAAGTGCTATTTTATGAACTGAATATTGATACCGAACCTGGCAAATATTATTAAAAAATGGAATTGGCCCAAGAGTGTATATACAAATACCTGAATATATAAACTGATGCTAATATTAAATTACCTTGATACCTTAACTGAAACTGAACTTTAATATTATGAATTTCTTTTAATGATAGGTACTTAGTGGGCCATAACAACCGCATATAAAAAATAGCTAGACATAAAATTTCATAGATTTCTGTTTTGTGAATTCCACGTTGCAGTAAAATTAGTCACAAATAAAGTCGAAATTCTTTAAAATACATGGGATTATTGATTGAAACGCATACCTGAGGCTGGAATATAAACTTTTATTATATAGATCACATCAAAAACAAAGGTGATGTTATGGGCGAACTGCCTCAGCTTCGCACATACATAGAAGCAACTTCAAAGATGCCAAAAATATTATACCATCCAATACAATACAACAGGAGAGTGTCAAGAGGAATAAAAAGAAACAACAAAGTTAGATCCGAATATAGATTTCTTCTACAGTAGTTCCCGCTCCCATTTAATGACTTCTGCCGTGGGTGCAGATCCGCTGAAGAGGACGAGACTGTTGCTCATTTTCTTTGTCAATGCCCATCTCTTGCGAGATGCAGATATAGGTTATTTGGCTCTCCGACCCTTGTCAGCTTGACGGAGCTATCGTCCATTGATGTCAAGGATATAGCCTCGTTTATCAAACTTTCTGGCTGGTTTTCTAGCGTGGGGTAGTCGTGATTTGGATTTGCAGATCTTGCGCCGACCGACCTCTCCCTCTTGGATTCGGGGGAACTTGGTCAGTACAGTAACTGCGTTCACATGTGGCGTCACAATGGGCCGCTATGCGTGCTCAAGTGAGCTTCTGGTATGAAGCTACCACACTAACCTAACCTAGTTCCCGCTTAATTGAATCAGTCAAATTGCACAACTTTTGTTGCAATCAACCGGGTAAATCATTTAACCGATACTCGTCTAATTGATTTATTGTCGCAATTAAAAGAACCGCGTTTAAATGAACAATGGGCTCAATAAAGCAGAATCTCTAACGTAAATATATATGAATCAAATGATACGGGATATTACAGCACCAGACTCCCGCATTTGGTTAAATCAGAATAGAAGTGCACGTTCTACTTTAATGCATGAACCGGTTCTACCTCTTTTAGAAGATAGCTTACTGGTCTTTGAGAGTTCCGTAATTGAGCCACTATTTTTTAAAATTCTATTTATTGTAGTTTTGGAACACAATTATTCTTTGTTTTGTTTTTTCGAATCGTTACTGACATTTAATTTTTTTGTGTATATTCTTCCACTCATTTTTAAATTGAAATATGTAAATAAATTAAAAAATATGGGGGAAGAGTTACCAAACGTTTATACAATACAGTCAACCCTCCTATAACGCGTGAGTGCGTACCGCGTTATATGGGAACCGCGCTATAAGAAACTCGGATTTTACCATACAAACCAGGCTAATTCATAGCGCGTTCTATGGAAACCGTCTACCGCGTTGTATGGAAACCGCGCTATAAGAAACTCAGAGTTAGTACAAATCCCATCATTCGTACCGCGTTATATGGAGACCAAGAAATTCAAACGGCAAGATAAATTATTTTTACTGAATTCAAGAGTTCATATAAGGATTAATAAAAAAAAATTAAATAAAAACTAAACTAAAAGGCTGCAAGGAACTTATGGGATGTTATTGAACGGAAACCGCGCAGTAAGAGTACCGCGTTATAGGAGGGCTCCGCGTTATATGGAAGCCGCGCTTTGAAAGTACCTCGTTATAGGAGGGTTTACTGTACTCACATTACCATATTTTTGAAATGATGCCAATTAACCGGGTATTTTTGTATATATTTATCAAGAAAGAGGGGTATTTATGACCCAATTAAAGGGGTAACGCCATTAACCGAAACTAAATTAAACGGGAATATTTCTGTATGTCTTATATGGAAAAACTCCTGCTAATTTTTTAAATTAAATAAGCGGACAAATCGAATAACCGGGAAGCAATTAAGCGGGAACCACTGTATTAATCAAAACTGTTTGTATGCAAAGTTCGCAGGTGGCGTTATTAGTATTAAATCCATTTTTAATTAATCCTAACTTTCAGAAATCACATCTACAAAACTTTAAAGCTGTTTGTTCAATGTGGGTGACGCACGAACTCGCACATTGACCAAAAACCGCAACTATTCGATGATTCTGAGCAGTGTTTGAAACTATTCCACCATAAAAAGCCCGAATTTATTTGTCGATATGCGATAATGTCATATGGCTCCATCCATCACACCACAGTAAAAATGGTTGACATCTGAGCGGGCTGCATGTAGGGAACCGATGCAACGGTCGCCAAGCATAGCTATGCCATCGGTATTTTTGAATATCCGTGGATAATAGTCATTAACTATCTTGAATATGGAAAAACTATAAACGACGTGTATTAACTATTACATAACGTATATTTTTCGGCCCAATTGTTATTTATACCTATTTAAGTATGAATATTAAAAAAAATCGTTTTGTTTTGTTTTCTCAATTATTTGTCGAATAAAACATAAATTAAGTTTTTCTTTTTACCAACATTTTAAAATTTCTTTATCAATTGTATTATTTGAATTTGTCCGCGAACTGCATTTTGAAAAGGCTACGTCAACACTGGCAAAACTGTTTTCGTAATGTTATGATTTGCCATGTTTGGCAGAGAAAACATGTTTCTTTCTCGTTCTTTCTCTTAAAAATTTACTTTGGTTAGAAACAGTCGATATGTCGAGAATGAAAGACTCTTAAATTAAAAAAAAAAAAATTACTCTTTTTTTCTCATACATATATGAGCTTTACAAGTTTACACTTACATATATACACGTATATTTTCACAAATACATTTATATACTAAGAATTTTGTATTTATTTTCTGACAGCAGGTTTGGTAGTCATTTTCTATGTTTGTTTGTTTGTTAGTTTATGTTTCCTCACTCATTATTATTGTTGTTATTTTTTTTGTTTTTTTGTTTTTTTTTTTTTTATAATTATAAATTTAATTAATATTTTGATAGAAATTAAAACTTAAAGTACTTGCACATTTCTTCACGTCGCATGGTGATGATGATGTTGTTGGTTTGGTGGTTGTTGTGTGACATTCGATGCATTTGTGTTGGTATGATTTGTTGAATTGTTTGTCGTTTGCTGTTGTTGGCTTGTTGCTGCAGCTGTATTTAAGAAGTTAAATGTTCGGGAATCATTGTGTATGCGTAGAGCTTGTTCAAGTCGATGCTCTTGCAGACGTATAACTTCGCTAATGTCCTGTGAATTTTGCTGATTCAAATGGAGTTTGTGTTGCAGATTCTCTTCTGTTGTTTTGGACTGTTGTTGATGGTGTTGTTCGAGTTTATCAGTATTGTTGTTGTTATTGTTACTGCTGCTTATTTCATTAGTCTGTTGTTGGACAACGGAGGCTGCCAATCGAAATGCGGCTTCCGTATGAGATCGAAGTATGGCTTCGGCTTGCTGCTGCATATGTAGAGCTGTTTCAGGTGAATGTGATGGCGGTGGATGTGGTTGCGGCTGCGGTAGACTATGAGGAGATGCGGCATGATTGTTTGGCTGATGTAAATGCTGCAATGATGCATCACTAGTGGCAGTTGGATTTTGTTGCGGATGTTGTATTTGTTGTAAATGTTGCGTTTGCTGTTGACTGTGATGATGACTACTATGACTGTTTGAACTCGTAGTCTGTTGACTCATGTTTGTGTTAGTGTTGCTAGAGTGTGAATAGGTGTTTGGACCTGACGTTTGATGTTGGAGTTGTTGCTGATGCTGGTGCTGTTGGTGATGATGATGGCTAGCGTCTGCATTTGATGTTTCCATTACAGAACTGCGCAGCATTCTATCACGCATCGCGTTCATAACAACTGTGGATGCATCTGCCGCTAATACCTGATGTACGGGTGACATTACTCTTCCATTTGAATGGTTTTGCGAACCGTTGGTCTGAGATTGACTGTGGGATTGTGCTTGCGACAAACTTGAATCCATGCTTGTTGTTGGACCTGAATTTGCTGCACCCGACGTTGTTGAACTGGAGGCAGTTGTATGATTTAATCTAATTGCTGCAGCCAAATTAACAACAGCTGCTTGAACAACAGCACTACCGGCTGAGGCATGTGTGGCATCAACGCCAAATCTTTGAGGAGATGTAACACCTTTGCCTCCTGCATTATTTGTACTAGCTGCAACGGCAGCCGCAGCAGCTGATGCTGCCGCCATTAAGTTCATATGATTTTGCAAATCGGCATCGACGCATTCTGGCATTCCTCCATAATGTCCATGGCCAGCTATGTTATGAGGGTGGTTCTGATGTGTGTTATGTGGATGGGGTTGTGAGGGTGGGCCACATAACGTATTGTTCGTATTACTTCCACCCGTTCGTAGAATATCATTCAGTTTGTTACTCAAACTTAAATTGCTATTACTGTTGTTGCAGTTATTATTAATATGATTATTGTTATTATTTGTATTGTTATTAGTACTACTATTGTTGTTATTGTTGTTGTTGCTTAACAAATTAATACCACTTCCAGGGTCCGAGGTAGCTGATGAGGATAATCGACCAGTCGACGAACACTCGGAATTGGCCGATGGAGATGGACACAGTGAATTTGAACCGCCGCCTACACCACCACCTCCAGCACCACTTCCTTCACCTAACAGCGGCAGTATACCAGCGCCACTAGAACCCGATGATGCCAAAGTGGCTGCTAAAATATTGTCTCGATCTCGTCTTTCTGCTGCAGCCCTCGATAATACATATTGTGCAGCAAATTGATGTTTTGGATCCATGCGCATATGTTCCATATGAGTTAGAAGTCCTTTTTAAAATTAAACGTTATAAAATTAAACGTTAAAAATGTTACAAAATCTGTATTACATTCAAAACTTTATTTCATATATCATTCTCAATCTCATGTGTAATTTTAATCTAATTTAGGGCCATTATTACTACTTGCCGTTAAACTTGGGTTTAGCAAAAGGTAACTTTAGCTAAAGTGAACTTTAAAGTCACCTTTAACTTCTTTTCGTTATTATAACCTACAGATAAGAGTAAGTTAACTTTTTCAAAAATATGGCAGTGCCGGAGCAATGTCGATAAAACTGCTCAATTAAACAAGTTTTTTTCTAACGGAGTGGCAACGATGGTTTTATATGCTCATTTTGTTTAAATTTGAGGTTACCATATTGAAAATAATATACTCGTATCATATGGCAAGCCCAAACATAAACTTATTTTTAAAAGTTACCGGCAGGATGATCCTTCAAGTTATAATAATGGCCCTTAATGTAGTACATAACTACCAAAGATTTCAGGTGAACTTTGTACTCTTACATATTCAGTGATTATGCCTTTGAATATTAGAGAAAACCTATAGTGCTTTGAAATTCTTAATATTTGAATATTTCTTTCTGATTTGTCTTAAGTTAGCAGATATTTAACAATTTCGGAAAATACCATTGACAATTTCATCAAAGTCCTAAAAATTAAGCTTTTAGTTGAGACGTCTATGCAATTATGGCATTTTGATTATGAATTATTTTGAACAAATATAAGTAACTTGTTTACTTACCATTTTCATAGGTAAATACAGCTTGACACACCGAACAGGGCCACATTCTTAAGCTATTTGTAAGTTGAGACGTTTCAGCGTGGCAGGCCAAATGTTTACGTAATGAGCCTTCGTTCACATAATGTTTACCACAAACTGGACACGGATGATTAGCTGTACGACGTTTTGCTGAGTATGGATCATTTGAGGAGGATGTCCCTGAAGATTGCAAACAGCTGGTGCTGCCCGTATTACTTAAATTATTACCAGCCGATCCGCATATACTATCAACAAAAGGATCTACATTCAATAAAAAGTATGCAGAAACATTCAAAAATCGTATTTAGGCAAACAAGTTTTGTTTGTAATTTTAATTATGTAATTCACTATAAAGCCAAATGAACACTTAACGTTATTATCGTTTAAAATAAATCCCGATTTAGTATAAAATAAAAACTGATTTACATAAATATGAAAATTACGTATTTAAATTTTTTTTAAGAACATTTTTATACATTTGAATTCTAAAATTGCTGATGATAAAGAGTCTTAACCCATTATTGAGCTCAATATTTCACATAAAGTTTCAATTAATTATTGCGCAATAAATACGAAAATTGTTATAATAATGAGTAAAACCAAAGAAAATAAGGTATAAAGAATGTGCATTTGGGCATATTTTGGACTATTTCTCAAAAATATTTCAAGACGCGGGGGGTAAGATAGAAGGGAAGGGTAAAGAAACCAAGAGCGTAACAATGTGTTGTTTTCATCGTACGTTTTTGTTGTTTGACTACTTTCTTATTTATTCTTCTGAAACAGTGTTGCCACGAAGAAAAATTTTGTAACCAACATTTGTGAAAAAAATCACCAAATAAGAAAAAATATAACCAAAATTAAATTCGTAGTCTTTTGTTTTATTTTTTTTCAAGTTTAAATTATAATTAATAAAAAAAGAAACAAAAAATAGCTTTTTTCTATAAGAAAAAAATAACCAAAAAAGTCTACACATCTACACATTGATCAAAAAAATAACCAATTTTGGTTAGAAATAACCAAAAACCGCAACACGCATGATAAAAATTATGAGAGGCATGTGGTAACCCAGAGGAAAATTGTTAGTAATATTTTCAAGTCTACTTATTAACCCAATAATATGTATATGTGAGCGAAAAATATAGAAAAATTGTACTGCGTACCTAAAAACACCGTATTTAACTTGGCAAGTATTCTTCCAAAAATCGAAATCATTTCTCATTGATATTAGTGAATCATACTATAATATTTCTTTGGGTGTAAATTGAAGTCTGAAAAAAGCGACATGAACATTCTTCTTTAGAAGCTGACAAGCAAAGCAACTGAATGCATTTTTACGCTCTCATGATGAGAGCAACACATTGTTACGCTCTTTGTTTGTGTTTATTTTCATTCTGTCTTCCACCCTCCTCATCCAGAAATGATTTTAGTGAGAGCGGGTCGTAATGTTTGGTGAGAGCGGGTCCTGATGTTACAACCCGCCATAAGAAATTTAACTTCTACATAATGCTAAAGAATGCATGTATATATATATATCCATATTCTTTGGTAAAACTTAAAATGCAGCACTGTCATAGGTATGTTCAGTGCGCATATTACAATTATCCGAACACTTGACAATGATATTTGACAACTCAAATGTCAACAACGACAAATACAATAAAAACAATGTTGTTGAAACAACCAACTTGTTCGTTTACCAGCTGTCAAATGAATATTGAATAAGCAGCTGAACTTCAGACATAACAATATACGCATGTCTGAACACTTAAAATATTGTACTCAATAAACCGAATATTGACTGAATAAAAGTGCATATCTGAACATAGTATAATATAAAGTTATATGTAAGTCTATATTAGACATAGTTACATGTTTCTCATTGACATAAGTGTAATTTAATAATAAAAAATATTATTATAAGTGTAATTGTGTGATATTTTATATTTTGCTAATAATAAAATCGCGCATTTTACAGCACCCTGTATTTGCCTATCCAAAATGATGCCTCTTTTCGAAAATGGCTTAATTAAAAAAAAACCGATAAGAAATTGGAGATTTAAACGTCTTATTTATATATTACAGCAAACACGCTTTTAAAAACAGTATTAACCACAAAAATCTGTTTACTGCCGTCAGCGCAACATTACTTTGAAGAGAAAAATTTAAATGTCCAATGTCGGAAAGTGTTAATACAACAACGTATGAGGTTAAGTCAATGACTGCTTCGTTTCAGCTGCCTGAAGAAAAAAAGAAGTATACCAAAAGAACTGCTAGATGCCAAAGTGCTCAACGTATTAAAAGTTGCCCGCATTATGTGTTATGTTAATTCGCCACGTGTTCTATTTTTTACACAATGTCAACTTAACACGTGAAGCCACCGTGCTAGAAAAGCCAGCTGTAAACCTCTCTATTCTCATTGATTCCTGGAGAGACTTATGAGTTTTTGCAATCGGCTTATAATTTACATGAGCTATGGATCCACTTTATGTTACCCATCTAATTTTCATTGTAGTGCCGCAATCATGGCAACTCTCCGTCCTCCTCGTCAAAGAGCCTTCTCATCGCAGCCTTATCCTTTCCTGTAGACCACTTTTTAAATTGGTATTGGAACAACTACAACAATCAAAGTAGGCTGTCATTATCTTAGGGGTCTTAATTCTCTCTTTATTGATTTCTTCCTTAAATCCAGAATAATAACCTTCACAATCGGGGCTTAACAATCTCAGAGAATTGTCTGTTAAGGTACACCACAAGGCGGTGTTCTATCTCCTCTTTTCTGGAATCTCGCAATCAACTCACTCCTGAGAAGATGCCATAGCCTACGCTGAAGATATTGCCATTACTGCGTCGGGAATATGTCCACAGACGATGTCTGACTTAGCGCTGTCCACCTTCACCCTTCGTAGTATAAATGGGACCAAACTCACGCTAATTCCGAAGGTTAAATATCTGGGCCTGATTCTCGATCCCAAACTCAACTGGAGGGCGAATCTGGCTGATAGGGCGCGCAAAGCTGCCTGTGCTGCTTAATTCTACAGTAGAGCAGTTGGATCCAGATGGGGTCTCAGCAAAAAGGTCATGCGCTGGTCATCGAATCCAACCTGCTATACGGTGCTGCTTTTTGGTGGACTGCTCTGGACAAGCTGCACAATGTCAGACTTCTTGACAGAGTCAGAAGGTCTGCAGCTATTCGTATCACTGGTGCTCTACGCACTACCTACACAAAGGCCTCGTTCGCAATGCTTTACTGGCTTCCTACTTAAATCCTCGCTAAGCAAGTGGCTAAGTTCACTGCGACTAGACTCACTACTCCCACAAAGGCCTTGTTCGCAATGCTTAACTGGCTTCCGACTTAAATCCTCGCTAAGCAGGTGGCTAAGTTTACTGCGACTAGACTCAATGCCCTGTCTCGTTGGCGCGTCGTCCCCTCTGTTTGTGTATACCAATGGCTGCAAACTTGATTGAGGGGTGGGTAACGGAGTCTACTTTGGATAACTGGGCCTGAGCATTTCACTTCGTTTGCCGGGCTATTGCAGCGTGTTTCAGGCGGAAGTAATGGCCATCTACAGGGCTGCTCAATGGATCCTCGTCTATGGTGTTCCTCGATCTTTTCTGATAGTCAGGCTGCCATGAGATCTCTGTCGAACGCTGTGAATAACTCCAGCATCGTCAGGGAATGTCGCCGCTGTCCCAACTTTCTTTCTGGGTGCCCGGGCTCTGTGACAATCCGGGAAACTGCAGAACCGACGAGTTCGCCTGGGCTGGTGCACTACTTCTGGAATCCTCTTCAATAGACTTAGGAATGCCACTTACCACTTTCAAACTGGCCATCGCGAGGTAATTCTTTCGAGACGCCAACCTATCCTGGGTCAATAAGGAGTCCTGCTCCACCGCTAGGCTCACTTGGCCCTCAATGAATAGAAGATGCACCGACTAGTTACTTGGACTTGGCTGTAACATCATCTCAATGGCAGTGGCTATGCTTACAGGTCATTGTGTTATGGGAAGACAGGCGGAATGAATGCGGCTTCCATTTAACGTCTTCGGCCGTGGGTGCAGATCCACTGAGGAAGAGGAGGCTGTTATCCACTTTCTTTGTCAATGCCCTTCTCTTGCCAGGTGCAGATATAACTTATTTGGCTCTCCAATCCTTGTCAGCTTGACGAAGCTATCGTCGTATAATGGTATGAGGCTGATCGGCGCCTAATATGTTAGCATGTAGCTCCAAGTTTCAGCACCTAGATATTCATAAAAGCTACTTGGTTGTCCCCTGATCGATCAACAGCCAATGTACTAGATGTGTGCACATCCAGGGGTCCAAATATCGACTCGGGCCACTAGTTGTCGCAGCCAAGTTTCGACTGCGCATCTGTGCAATCTAGTACATTGCGAAAGCTGGACGTCAAGAAGCTGCGATCACCAAGGACAGCCTAAAAAGCGTTTAGTTGCTTGCTGACGACATTGACATCATAAAGCGTACCAAGCAAGATGTTACTGCTGCCTTTAGTGCTATTGAATGAGAGTCTACTAAGATGGGTCTGGCAGTAAATGAGGGTAAAACGAAGTATATTTTATCGATGAGTAGAGACATGCGGCGTATTGGATCTCAGATTATGGTCGATAACTATACTTTCCAGTCAACGAATTTATTTATCTTGGCTCCGCCGTTATCACCAAAACTGATGTCAGTCTGGAGATCAAGCGCAAGATCACTCTTGCCAACAGGTGCTACTATGGTATCAATAGGCAGTTGAGTAACAGAGACCTCTCGTACGACAAAACTACTCTACAAGACGCTCATGCTTCCCGTGCTTCTTTAAGGTGCAAAGGCAAGGACGCCAGTAAACACTCGTGCAGCAGCATTGAGAGAATTCGAGAGAAAAGTACTACGTAAGATCTTCGGTCCAATGTGAGTTGGCGATTATTTCCGCATCCGGTGACTACGTAATATCTTGGGCTCCGGTGGCTCGGCCATGTCATTCGAGGAGGATGCACCGGCGAGAAGCAAAGGCGCCTGGAAGGATGTGTTAAGGCAGGCTGAAATCCGTTAATCCGTTTTTCTGTTTTTGTAACAATAAGTGTGCATGTATATAAATATATTTAGTGAGGAATACTACCTAGATTCTCACACCGCCTAGGTTGTGAGTGTGTAAACTGTTATCAATGAGTGGTGGGACCTACTGTACGACAGTTTTTTGAGAAACTTTTTAAAAACATAGGACTGTTGTTTTTTCACTAAACCCTCAGAACTTAATTCAATTCTTAGTAATGTTTCAAATGTCATCCATGGTTTCTCCACCCAGATCTTTAATGATCATCTGATGCCGTGTCCACCTCAAAATGGGAAGAAAGAGGATATGATTTCGACTGAGATATGAATACAGTTTCAAGCCGAGAAAGGTTATGTTTATAAAGCTTTACACTGGCTAAGTTATTATTGTTGTATTCTATGCGAAATTCAATCCAATAAAAAATGCTGAGCAGCTCTAAACGAAAACTAGAGACTAGAGAATCGCAGAAGGATTAGTAAAGCTAGGCAATAGACTGCCTGTTCTGAAATTGATCATATCCTAAATGTCTCATTAGCCACGTTGAAAGTTGAGTTTGGTTTTACGCTAAGGACGTTACCGAAAGCTGGATGATCTATAGAACCTCCTTGCGCTATGGTGCGGAAGATTTGACTTCACTGAAATTACGAGAGCGTCAACAACATGATAGATGGGGTGCTTTCTAATTTACCACAGATTTGACTTCCACATAATACATTGGAAAAAAAACAAATGATGGTAGAAAGTAGATGAGTAAGGACTCATTTCGTCTATTACTTTCCTGCACTGTCGAGAAACGTGAAAAATTACTCTGACTTTTCGAGGGCTTTATGGGTTTCCTACAACTTCTAAATGATTTGAGCGTGAATAAGGCCGTGTTGTCATATCAGTTCTGCAATCAGCGTAATCATTACTGAATTATGTCCGTAGACAGAATCCTTTATTATTTAGTTGCTCCCGGCTTAGTTAGTTGGTCTATCTATTGTAAATTTCTTTTAGTTGTCTCGTTTAGTTGTCAAATATCAACAGAAAGTGTTTGGAAAATTGTTATATGCTCACTGAACTTACTTACGGCAGTGCTGCATTTTTAAGTTTTTCTTAATATTATAACAATTTGCGTATTTATTGCGTAATAATTAATTGAAACTTTATATGAAATATTGAGCTCAATAATGGTGTTTATTGCGATGTAGACAATAAAAGTACTCGTACAGGGCTTAACAATATTTTATTTGTATTGTTCTCCGAGCAGTTTAAATAATTTTACTTTGTATTTAATTTTCTTTAGTTTTTAGTTGTATTTTTTGTTATTTGGGCAATTCACACAACTTTGTATCGTGTATGTTGTATTGAATACATTTGTTTGTTTGTGAACGCTCAATGCTATGCTGTATTGTGTATTTCGTGGCATTCACACAATTTGATAGCACGAAACCAATACAACTTCCAAAAACATATGGAAAAAATGTGTATAAGTTAATCGGATTTTTATATGAAAATTATCAACAACAATCATACACTGTTGTATGTTCTTCCAACAATACAATGAATACAACCATACAAAGCCTTGTGTGAATTGACTAATTGTTTAAAAAATACTTTTATTAATACTTACTGTTGTTCGATTGAGAATTTTTTTCTTTGTGCACATGTTTCATGTGTTCCATTAAAGCATCAGTACCTAAAAATAGCTTGTGACAGATGGGGCAAGATGTAGCGTTTGGACCACCAATTAAGGCTGCATGCTGCTGCAGTACACCAAGATGTAACTGTAACTCCTGCTTTTTGTTTTCATCATTTATAAATTTAAAATTGAATTGAAATTGAAACAACAAATGAATACGAATAAAAAGAAAATCAAATAAATTGAATTAAAATGGGAATGTTAGAATGGAAGCGTGTTTATAAATTAAACATAAATGAAGGCTTTTATATCGATTTAAATTCTAAGGTGTGATTAAGTATTAGTGAATATGTATGTCACTGACCTTTGAGGTATGTGTCCTTAAACTGGATTCGGTGGCGAAACCTTTTCCGCATATATTGCAATGAAATGGGCGATTTTTGGCTCTTTCAACTTGTGCATCATGGTTGCGCAAGTGTTGTTGTAAATTTGATAATTGTATAAAAGCACGACCACAATCAGGTAAATGACATTTGTATGGACGCTCTCCTGTAAATAAGATAAGAAAATTATTATGGACATGTCATGATATCTGTTCCAACATTTATTTCAATTATTTTTTTTCACATTCACCATGAAATGTAAAATTGAGATTATTGCCGAATTTGTAGTTTTCTTTTATTATATAGAAATTCTTATTTGTTTCTTTTTTAACCTAATTGTATTTATTATATAGTAGTTCCTATTTGTTTCTTTAACCTAATTGTATTATTTGCTGGTTAATAGTTTAATACTGCATATGGATGCCAACGTCATAGTTCCCGACCATCAGTTTTGATTTAGGCGAAAACATAGCACGATTCAGCAAGTGCACAGAATTACCAATTTAATTAGACGTGCTTTTGAGAATAATATCAATAAATTGTTCTACGCGAACAATTTATTGATATATCATAAGCCTTCGATAAGGTCTAGCACGAAAGACTTCTATTTAAGATCACGCAGGTTTTGCCAACGATTTATAAATTTGCTAAAAAGCTGTTTATGGAATAGATATTTCCAAATAAAATCGAAATACGTCACCCCTTCCCGCAGGAAGATATCTGCTGGCGTACCTCAAGGATGTATACTAGGGCCGTTCCTATACTTATTGTTCACTGCAGATATGCTTACAAGTGTAAGCGTACTACTCCGCGTCTACTTTTGCGGATGATACGGTGTTTTTAAGTATTCAAGGAGATTCTACAGTTACGTCACAAAGACATCAATCTCACGTTGGTGAATTGGAAAATTGGATGCTGAAATGGAAGATAAAAGTCAAGGTTTCTAAGTGCGTGCACATTACGTTTACACTGAGAAGAGGAAATTGTCCGCCCATCAAGATTAATGGTGTGACAGTACCAGAACATAATAGTGGTAGATATCTGGGCTCACCACATAGCTTCCAAAATTACCCAGATGAAACTCAGAACAGCATAGCTTTACTGGTTTATTGGACCTAAGTCAACCCTTGACTTAGAACTAAAACTGATTTTGTATAAATCAGTATTGAAACCTATTTGGCTTTATGGTATCGAATTGTGGGGAACAGCCTCACCAACCAATGTAGAGAAGCTGCAAATGCGGCAATCTAGACTTCTTAGAATAATAACAGATGCTGCTTGGTATATGAGAAACAGTAACATCCACAAAGATCTGAAGGTGTCCCTAGTTCGAGAGGAAACAAAAATAGCAAGTCTCAACTACTTCTCTAGGATTACAGAACATCCCAACCATCTTGTAAGAGACTTACTTGTATTTGAGGGTCACAGACGTCTCAAGAGGCTTCAAACAAATGATCTGATCAGATAAATTTACTTTTGATGAGCACTTTTAGTTGTACGTTGCACGTTGTACGTTATAACTTTTATTTTTGTATTATTTTAGGTTAAGATTTCAATACTTATTGTAAATTCCGAAAGGATACAATACATAATATATGAAAAAAAATTGTATTATTCCTTTTGACCCCATTTGTGTAAATTTATTACAACAATTTAATTTTATTTTCAACTAACCTAAACCTGGTGATATCTACTTTCGAATAAAACTAGATTATCATACGTCTATTAAGCCATTAAATAAACTTTTTTATTTTATCAAGAAGTGAATGTACAATATGCTTCAAATTTTATAAATCGAAAATCAATCGTAGTACAGTAGAAGTCTGGTTTTCTCCAAAAGTGTGTCTTTAAAGCAAGTAAAAACGCTCGAGAGCTATTCGGAAGACTTCGGGATAGTTCGCGATCATCCGAAAGCGCTCGGTATTATTCGAAAACAATTAGCGGCCGACTAGTCTCAAGTGTCACAACAAATTCAGGTGCAGTGCAGCTCCGTTAATCAATCACGAAGCGTCTTCGCCATTTTTTTGTGCGTTGTTGTTTCACATCGCAGTAAACGGAACTTTTGAAACTGTTTATAAAAATAGTGATTTTCGTTCTAACTGTTTCCATATCATTAGGAACAAAATTTATATGAAACGCCAAAAGTCAAGAAAACAAAAATACATTCGCGACTTTTTTAAATCTAAGTGAAATATATTTTACAGTACGTGTACATACATACATTCTATGAAATGTAAAACAAACTTTGGTGTATGTATTTGCATACTGTACTTGTTGAAGTATTTTATAAAAGTTGAACTATTTTATAAAAGTAAGTTGAAGTATTTTATAAAATCAAATTAATGCATTAAATTATTTGTAATCTTTTTTTTTATCTTTTTAATTCTTTTTTAATTTAACTTGTAGTCATATTTTTAAAATTAGTCATTATTATTAAATTTATTGTTTGTATGCAATCATTAATTTATAAGATTTATTTATGCACTTTAATTTATAAGATTTCTATCTTGTTGTGCTAAATTTGAAAATAAAATAAAATAAATAAATATTTGTAGTTTAATTATTAAATTAATTGTTCTTATAATTACCGCCCGATAGACCGGAATTTTCGATAGTCCGGCACTGAGCCGGTCCCGAACGTGCCGGATAATCGAACTTCTACTGTATATGCATGTAGATACAAAGTTTACAAAACTGTCCTATTTTCTGAAATTCTTAATTAAAGCAATCTTAATTTTAACTCCTTAAGAAATACAAACTTTAATAAGTGCTTAACTTAACTAAATGGGGTCAGTTGTGGAGAGATAATTTCAAAAGATTTAAATGTTATATACATACATTTTTGGTTGATACGCGTATATATATACGTATTATCTAACGTAACCGTCTTAAATTTGTTTCTTTTATTCGTTTTATAACCATTTAAGAATACTGCATAGTCTGAAATAGAAATAAGTATACATATCTATACAACAATTTAGCTACACTATTTCGAATGAGTTTCATGACATTGAGACAATGAGAATTGTTTGTTTATTTGCATAAGGCTCGCATACAGACTCATTAAGGTAGAAATATTCTACTAATTATGTAATTACAAAATAGAATTTGGAAATGGTGTAACATTAACGTAGCAGGATACCAGTTCGTCTTCTATTTGGCGGTCAGGTCTACTGTCTGGTGTCTGTGTTTTAGTTACACGAATATCAAAAATTGTAAGAATGGTGGAATATTAAGTAGATTTGTTAAGTGTAAATTGCAAATGCATTAAAAGTTTTCAACGAGAAAATTTAATTAAGCGTGTGTTTAAATTAAATAACATTACAGGCCGTTAGTTAGTCAGGTATTTGTACCATCTTATGGTTCATTATATAGTCTCTAACCCTTCTATTATAAATGCAGAATATGAAATGTTGACAAATTAAATTAAAGTTTTTTTCCCTGCAGATTAGCGTAAATAAACCAACTATTAATTCTGTTCAGATAAAGTGTGACATCATCGAAATAAATACGAGTTACTGTTACTAACTTAAGTAATAAGTATATAATAATAATAAAATATAATATTATTGTGATTTTTCTCAATAAAATATAATGACATCAATAGTGTTCGTAAGATTTGTTAAGGATTCATTCATTTTAGCTGAATTTAAAATTACGTGATTATAAAAAGTTATTTGATTTTCAATTATTGTGACTTTTGAGTATTTATAGATTATATAAACTTTTGTTATTTGCAATTAAATTGAAAAATATCATTATTCCAAAAAAAGAAAAAAGAATAAAAATTCCTGATAATTTTTCAGTATACAGTACCGAGCAAACAAAAATGCAACGCTCAACCATATGATTTTTGACTAGATGTGTATCAAAATAACGGTCAACGGGCCTCAATGTTTATTTTGAGGTTTCTCGACCGTATACAGGAGAGCCGTAATAGCTCGTTAATGACGGTAGTGTATCCAACTCCATTGAATCATCGTTGCAATGTGGTTTGTGTTTCACTGTTCTACTCAACCTCAAAAGGATTTTGCTCAAACGAAATATGGAGACTTGTTCCCGAAAATCATATATGTATACCTACGTAACGCTTGTCTTTCTCGGCTCTCATATCCGTATGTGGTCGATTGGCCAGTGGATCGCATACTGCATTACAGAAAAAATACGTTTTTTAGTCGGACTATTCGTATGTGGAACTCAATTCCTGCAGGGTCTTTCCTGTTACATATGGTATAAAAATATACAAGCCTAGGGTCCATAAACACTGTTTTCTCTTTCCTTCTTCCCATAACATATTTTCATAGTTTCAAACACAATGCCATCCATCCCCTGAGTGTTGGTCGGCGCTTGCCTTTGTTCTTTCAATGGTAATATTAGGAGCTATACTCGAATTTTTAAAATTGTCTGAAACGACAAGTGATAAATTATTCTCAACTACGAGATTATTATTTAGGAATTGTAATTTGTTGGCTTTTAAGAGATTAAAAAGGAATAAAATACAGAAAAATCCTCACAGGTATTCGAAAGTAATTTAAAATTATAATACTCTACACTTTGTTTTCACTAACCTAAATTTGCAATAGTAAGTAAATACAAAGCATATTTTTTAAAATTCGTCAAAATAAGGGCATAAATCGTCAAATCTTCAATATGGTATTTTCGGAGCTCAAAATCGTCAAATCTGGCAGCTATGAGCATAATACTTGTCTGAACGTTTGTGAGAATATTTGATGACAATTACGAATATAAGCCATTGGAAGGAATTTGAATGAATTCCAATGAACAGTCTGAGTGAAGCATTTCTACAAATTGCTTTACTGACATTTAAATTTAAATCGATTTTATATTTAATTTCACACTTTAAAGTCAGAAAAACATCGCAACCATTTCGGCTACTGTTCCATTGTTAGAAAATTAACTTAAATTCATTTACCATAAATTTTTTTCATTAAATTTTTACTAAAAGCAATCATAAAATATTGCAATTTATCGTTTCATAATAAGAGTCGGGTCAATGTCTCAATTTCTGATTAAATTACTTTTTTTTTCTTTGAAACCAACCCATTTTTCCATTTTACAATTAACAGCAAAAAAAAGAAAAATGTTTTCCTTAAAAAAAAAAATAATATAATATTAATTTGAATGTATGTCTGTTTGTTTGTCTTGTTCTGTCCAAACTCGTTTACTTTTATTTCAGTATTTATTTGTAGTGGCTTTTAGTGGAAAAGCGTAGCTGACAAACTGATATTCTTCTTACAAACAATGAATTTATGAGAATACTGAGTGAAATTCTTAACCGCTTTCCTTAAGGCGCAAATTCAAAGTTTTAATTATTCAGACGCATCTGTGTCTTTTACACAATTTTTTTTTTGTTTTGATTCAGTTCCTTTTCATTTTTCTACTTTCTACATTATAATTTTTATTATTATTATTATTTTTGTTTGTTTGTTGTTGTTTTAAATATAAGTTTGATTGTAAATGTCCATGCTCTTACATCATTTATTATAGTGAAGATTTTATGGCAACGAAATACATAATGTATGGAAATATGAAAACTTAAGGCATTGATTCCCAAATTGTTATGTCCATAATACTTCTATCAGTAAATATATTTCACAAAAGAAATAATATAATAGTTCACCTATGTACATATACATATACTATGGAATTACATTAAATATTAGCTTCGTAACATTTTTTGGAGTATCATGGAGTGGAGTAATGGAACAAAATTATATAAACTAAAACGAAAATTTTGTATGTATAGTAGTCAGTGCTGCAAAACTGAAATTATGAAATGGTACTGAACTATAACTGAAAGAGTACTTTTTCGCATTAAATGGTACTTTTGTAAAAAAATATATACCTACATAATTGATTATTACAACCCTTCAATTAACATTATGACCTAGCTTCTTACACCGCTTATGTATTTTATTCTCACAGTTTTTGACAGAATGAGGTCGCCGAAGAAATATTTTTTTTCATTTTTCATTTTCTTCGAGTCAAACGCCACGTCTTTGATCCGTGGGCTAACGTCTAGTCAGCCAGCACACTACCTACTAGACGCTTTATTTATTTAAATTTAATACATGTACGGAACGGAAACGACTTATAAGTGTTCCTCACATATAAAACAAAAACTGCTGATTCTAAACCTAAAAGTCCCGTTTAGATAAATTTCGACGGAACATATGTACATAGGTTCGTTTTCACCATAACACAAATCAGTGTTAAATAATTCAGTACTTTAGTACTTTTTTCAGTAGGTTTTCCATTTCAAAAATACCCGCGATGCTTTCAGTACTTCTTTATTATTACATATTCTTTGTCTTGCGCTTTTCAACTATTAATGCATTAGCAACGTAATGCTAAAGCTAGAATTAGTCTTTAGCACCGGTTAGCCAAACGTCCACGGAACTTATGTTCGATTTTAGAATACGAAAAGCAATGAGAACGATTGCCCAACCGTAATGTAATATCGATAAGCATTTACATTGCTCTTCATATGCAACAAACGAACGTCAACGTTTGAATAAATGGGACTTTTACGTTTTGTTTCGTTCAAAATCAGCAGTTTTTGTATTCCATGTGAGGAACACTTATAAGTCGTTAGTTTTTCTATTCAGTTCCGTAGGTAACTTATTTGATTCTGGTGCTGTAATTTATAAGATAATTGATCTTGTTGCATCAGAAAAACATTCATTATAATAAAAAAAAAAAAAAAAAAAAAAAACTACATGTCAGACATTTCCAACAAAGCGAAAAATGAAGAAAATATTCTTTCGGCAACCTAATTCTGTCAAAAACCTGCGAGCAAATAAAATTTCCATGAAAAAATTCTCAAAAAATCTGTGGTTCCGAGTGGACTTTAAACTGTAGGTCCCACCACTCCTATATAAATTTAAAACACATAAAATAAGTGGCCTGAGAAACTAGATCATAATCTTGATTGAGGGGTTATAATGATCTATTATGTATTTATATACTTTTTTACAAAAGTACCATTTTGCAACACTGTTATTTACTATTTGGGACCTAAAAAGAGTTTTTCTTTTCTATTCATGCGGTTTAGTATTTCTGCGTTAAATCTGTTTATATGGTAAGAGACATAAAAAAATGTCTATAAGAATAGTATTTCACAGGCGAATAGTACAACTAAAAACAAACGAATTATCTATCTAATGCATTAATCGATTGTGCTAACACTAGTGTTTTAAGCGAAAAACACAATTGGTCAATTCACACAAACCGTTGTATCGTTGTATACATTGTATTGTTGGAAGATCATACAACAGTGTATGATTGTTGTTGATAATTTTCATACAAAAATCCGATACACTTATACGCATTTTTTCCATATGTTTTTAAAAGTTGTATTGGTTTCTTGCTATCAAATTGTGTGAATGAAAAAAATGTGTATATGTTTTCATATGTTTTTAAAAAGTTGTTTGGTTTCGGGCTATGAAATTGTTTGAATGCCACGAAATACACAATACAGCATAGCATTGAACGTTCACAAACAAACAAATGTATTCAATACAACATACACGATACAAAGTTGTGTGAATTGCCTAAATATATAAATATATTACCGTTGTACTACCAACAAATTAGTGAAACACAGGTCGCAATAGGTGGGGGCATTAACGAATCAATAAGTAATATTTACTATTATTTCATTAATTCCTTTTAGGAGCATAGGGCCAATTTCTGAGATCAAACCCAATTTTATTCTTTAATTAGCTAAACTACAATTTAATTTAATCTGATCGTAATATTGCATTATGCACCGTGTTGAATTGCCACACATGTAAGCAAATGTGGCAACGTTTTTCACAATAACATGCTTTTCCGCGCGATGAAAAAATAATTTTTGAAAAATAATAAATAAATTAAAAATGTTTATTGTCAATATATATATTTCACAATCGCTTAAATCTTCATCTGCGTTTGAATTATTCATTTTTATTCGGCTTTTTCTCAGTTAATTTCTTTTAAATAAAATTTGACAACTACTTTTGACAGTTTGTAAGGTTAAACCAAGGTTGGCCATTTAAACTACCAAGTAAAAATAAGCTAAGTAAGCTCAAAAAAATTCAATATAAAGATTAATATTAATTTAATCGTTGATCTCTAACCCAAAAAAATTACCATTATTGGGTTTCCATTTTTCTTTTTTGGTTGCATATTTTCAATTTCATTAATCAGGCAGGTCTTTGGGGTATTGTAGTATGTCCTAGGATGATAAGATTGCCATAAGTAGTTGCAAGTGTACAAGTGTTGTAGATGCAGTGGTGAGGAATTTTGATAATCTATAAACCTACGCTGGAGATGTCTTTTCTTCCCAACATATAAATTGTTGATGATAATGGAATATTAAATCCTTCGAAGGCGGAATAACCATCATTTCTAATTACTTGAATAATTCAATTTACTTAAAAAAAAAAAACAAAATTGGAACATTATGTCTTCTGCTATATTGTATGAGTTGCAATATCGTTTTGTCATTACGGACCACATATGTATGTGCTAAATGTATACAGATTTATTACATTATTACAACTTGCCGTTAACTAAAGGCAGGATTTTAACGGCCAGATAAATTATTTTTCATTATTATAAGTGGACAATAAAGTAGCAGTGAGCGTTAAGTTAAAGTGAAGATCGTTCTACGTTTAACTTGAGTAGTGCAATGGACATTGCTCTGACACAGGCATATTTTTGAAAAAGTGAACTTTACTTTATTATTAGGTTATAATAACGAGAAGAAGTTAAAGGTGACTTTAAAGTCCACTTTAGCTAAAGTTACCTTTAACTAAACCCAACTTTAACGGCAAGTTGTAATAATGAAATGATATACAGTGGAACCTCGATTATCCGGCTCGCTCGGGACCGGACTTAGCACGGATAATCGAAATACACGGTTAATAGAGGTTCTATTAAAACATACAAGATTTTATTTTTTTTTATTCATTTTTATTCAAGAATTCAATTTGCTTCGTTGTTTTTAATTGCTCTTTAAATAAATGGTTTTGAATAGGATGCATCTGAATTTTATCTTATTCCGATATAGCTGGAGAATTTTCTATGAACTTTAACAAAACATTACAGGCCTCTATTGCCTGTAATAAAGTTGGAGTTTCAATTTCAGTCCCTTCATCTTCGGAATTTGAGCTATGATCACTTTGCTTAGCTTGATTGACCATGTCAATGTCAGATAAAATAGCAAACGGCATGACGTCAGCATCGCTTTCCACTCACTCTTAAACTTAAATCATGAATGGAACAATTAGCCGGTACTTCTATGTCTGGTTGTATTTCTGGACGGTCACTTAGTTCATTTTCAAAAGCTAGTAAATTTGACCAAACATTAAGCAAAACCTGTGTGGATACTGCATCCCAAGAAACAGCTGCTGTCCATATTTCTGTTCTTATATTTAATGATTTTACGAATTCATGTCTGCTAGTTTGCACATAAGAGTTTCTGCACAATCGACTTGCGATAATTGCATTTAAAACTTTGAATCACTCCTTGGTCCATGGCAATTCGGAGGAATATATTTTACTACCACGTAACATAATAAAAAAAATCATATGAATGTACAGATAATAGAGGTAAAAAACCAAAGCACGGATAATAGAGGTCAAAATTCAAAAAAATCTGCATGCCGGTTAATAGATGTGACCGGTTAATGGAGGCCCGGTTAATCGAGGTTTAACTGTATAATGAAATGATATATACGTATACTATGTATCCTTTCTGCCTTTTATTTGAGAGTATCATGAGGATATATTTTGATTGAACTCTTGTCAAAGTACAACATTTTACATCACAACTTGAAATCAGAATCGGTCAAATAACTGTAAAACATATTTTTTTTCTGTTGCGGTTTTGGTAACGCTGCCTATAAAAATTTCAGTCAGTATTGTGTCTTAATGCCTTCAATAAAATGATGTTTTCTTTGCAACACCAAAAATATTAAATGAATTTATTCCATGGTGTGAGGTGAGGTAGAGATTGCATATTTTCGCGACCTTTCCTTATTTAGCATTACAGATAGAAAGCAAAATTAATTTTTGGTTTGAGTTTAGACAAATTGCTTGGAGAGCTGCTGGCTTGCATCAAACAGCAATAAACGATTTCTTTCTATACATAATTAAGCATTTCGTTGGAGAGTGTTTAACTTGGCACGGTTTGTTTGTTTGATTCGGTTGCTCTTGTTGTCTGTTCTTACAATATTAAAAACGGCAATAATTGTATTTTCTCTTTCGACTGTTTCGACTGTCTTTTTGCAAAAACTGACGATAATGACGATTTGAGAGCAAATTGAAGAAGAAAAAGTTTATATTTTATAATCAAATAATTATAAAGTGCTTGACTGTCGCGACGATCTTAATTTGTTCCGAAAATTCTTTTTCCTCCAAAAAAGAAAAAAAAATATACTCGTATATGAATGATGTTTTAGTTGTTGTAATAGAAAAACGAGAACAAGACGGAGAACTAAACAAAAGAAACAAAAATAATTTGTTCAACATCATTAGCTTTATTCAGAAAAATTCTAATGCGAATCAATGGTAACATTTACATGCATAGAGGAATACATTTTTCACACCTGAATGAAAACGTCTTAAAAAAAATTAATCAAAAATTTTAAGGAACGTAAAAAAGGCGAGATTTACTTGTTTATAATTTTTTCTTTTAGCAAAAGAAAGAATAAAAAACCAAAAACAAAAAAAAATCAAATAAATGTATATTGTTTTGGGAAAGAAAAAGGTAAAATAAACCTGAATTTTTACATTTTAAAACTTGTGAACACGCCACACAATCAAGCAACCCTTACTTAATTGTACTTAGGGACCTTTTGTTTTTTTATCCTTTTTTTAGGATTTTTTATTATTAGGAAAACATTTGCATGCAATATTTCTTTTTATCGTTAACGGATGCTTTGGTATAGTGTTACATTTAAACAAATGTGATATTTCAAAAACGTGTTATAAGTTTTTTTTTTAATTTTTTTTTTCATTATACGACTCAAGGACATGTGTTTCCTTTTACAACTTGAAATTTAGTGCCTTTGGCCGGTTCACAGTTGGTGTAAATATTCATAATTAGCGATCAAAAAATATCTGTTTCTTAATCATGTTTTTCTTTTCTATTTTTTATAATTGTTTTCTTTTCTTTCAAAATTACTTTTAATTTTAATGAAATTTTTTAAAATTCATTATAATTCAACGTAGACTTGACGAAAATTACGACACTAGTTAGACTTAAAATAGATAATGTGTGTGGTTCAATCTCGAGCCCAAACATATCCAGCAAAACGAAATATAAACAAATATTTGTTTGCTATGAAAAAGTAAATCCCGCCACTCAAGTATAAAATTAAGGCACACAACATGAGTGTGTGAGAAGCTAGGCCGTAAACCTGACTGAAGGGTTGTAATTGCCAATTATGTATGTAATGTATGTATGTATTGTCAAAAGTTTTTGGTACCTAGAGAACAATGTTAATCCATTTGGAACTGCAATTGACGACTTCGTTTCGCTTATTGAAAGATCTAAAACGGCCTTCTGCAGTCGGAATTCTGACACATTTTCTCCAATTACCACTTTGTTTAATTCTTAATGAAAACATGGAAAAAAGCAGCTAAAATCATCAACTGAAAATCTAGTGAAGGCCAGTGTCGCATAATGAATTAATAACTAACCTTGCCATGCGTTAGCATTACGACTGGAATAGGTCTTTTAGTCATACAAATATAAATAACTCGTTTTATCTGAGATCGTGTCAACTATTTTTGTTACAAAAACGGTGAAAGATTAATTATAGTCGCCGTAGTCTAATAGGTAGTGTTGGCTTATTAGACGCGAAGCCACGGTTTAAATCTCCGGTCAGACATCAACACGAAATATGAAAAAATATTTCTTCGGCGACTTCCTGTCAGCAGATTTCTAGCAAAAACTCTGAGAGTAAATAAAATTGCCATGAAAAGTTTCTAAAACATAAATAATTGGCCATTACAACCCTTCATGTTGTGTGAATTAACTTTTATGCTTGAGTGGCGGACTTTGAAGATATAATCTCTTACTTAGGCCTACAAATAACCAGAAGATATTATCATACACTAAACTTAAGCATGGGTGAAAAATGGAGTGTAATTAAGAACACTCTTTCTGGTTCTGCAACTGTGAGTGAAGAGTAGCAGATGAGAGACGTAAAACCGACAACGAAAAAGTAAGGATATTGTATCTTAAACCACATATGGAAGAATATTCAGTCAATAGACGAAATAAGAGACGCATTGTGCCAACTCTAAAACGACAAAGACTCCGGTATGGAAGGTTTAATAATAAAAACACCAAAGAAAAGGGACGTAAAATTGTGAAGTAAGATGAAGTATAAATTTAACATAAAAAATCTGTAACGGAATTATGGCATACTTAGTCGTATTCTTAAACTCTCAGACAGCCTTAGAATAAGTCGAACTCAGCCCTAACCGCCCTTGTCAATCCCATAAATCGCCTGTATTTAGCAATAGAGTAACGGAACGAGTTTTATACGACATTATGTCTAACATTAATCAATTTCCAAAAAGTTTTCGATGTCAAGAGTACAAAAAAAGTTTGGAACGATCTCTGGCGCAAGAACGTTCCCTGCAAGATAATAAACCTTATAAAAACCTGATACACAGATTGGACAATGAGGGATTCTCACAATATCAAAACCAGCCTGATCCTTTTAAAACCATCAAGGAAGTCTGTTCTCCCCACTCTTTCACATAACCACACGAGACAAAAAGTAATCATACTGAATGAGCCAAAACAAGTTTATTCCATGGAAACTTAATCATAACCTTGAAGATCACGAATATGCTGACGACATTGTCAGAAGTTATTGCTACCTAAAGAACAATGCGAGTCCATTTGAAACTATAATTGACGACTTCGATTCGAGCATTGAATAGGATAATCATATAAAAACAAGTGACTAACTGATTAGAAAAATAAAAAACTCCGATTCCAATCCATTCGGAGATTATCAGTTGTGAAATAATGACTTTGATATTATGAAATACTTTCAAGTAGCTTTGTAGAACTTTCAGAAGGAGTATACGAAATTTGCGACGATGCACTAATTAAAATTGAAATTTTATAAAGAAAAAATAATAATAATAATAACAAAGAGAGCGCTAAACATGGCAAATATTTAAATTCACTATTTATTTTGAAGTTGTATTTCTTGTTCCTATCTATTCAAGAAGATGAGTAGAATCGAATCATACTCATAATTTCTGATGCTTATACGCATTCATACTTATTTTAATATTTATACCCATACTACTTTCGACTCTCCTTTACTCAACATTTACAAGAATCAAAAAATAAGTATGATTCGCGTACGAACACTACAATACTCACTAGAAGGTTGTGTGTTTGCTCTGCTTGCTGTCTTTGTCCTTTCCTTTCTTCTTTTTTTAAATGCAACAATAAATAATAATGTAAATTTTGATGAATGATTCGAATCACTCGAATCATTTATGAGTATTATAAGCATTTTTCTAAATATATGAATCTGAATGAGTAGACGTATGAATCAAACATATTTCGAATGTTATAAGTTTGATGTCAACGTTGTACACATACTCATTGCAACCAGTACTTATAAATCAATGTTGTAGTGAGTATGAATGAGTCAGAGTAGTTGAATTTCAATACTGTTGACTTACTCACACTCAAAATTTCATGAGTACTAATGAAAAAAACGATTTATTGCTGATCTCTGATAAGGATTTTCTTAGATTTGTGTCTTACCAAATTCATAAAATAATTTCATTTAAATTTAAATGTGTAGCTTATCAGAATTTACTTCTGCTGTAGTATGCATGCATACACAGAACGATACTAAAGTTTAACTACACGTCTGAGCTTTATTGTCTTTTTAAAAGTCATCGTTGTGCTTTAACTCAATACCAAATTTTTGTTATATTATCTACTTATCAATGAAGACCAATAAAACTGCATAGTAAAAAAAATGTATAAAAAAAGCTTTAGCATTCTTTAAACCAAATATTTCGGCTGTGTTTTTAAACTTTAGCCTCTGACTGCATGTTTTGTTAAGAAACGTAACGTATTCTTAAGGAACGAGCAAACTTGCAGTGAGATCAGATGAGGAGGCTTTCAGGAATTGGAGTGACAACAAATGTGCATGTGTGCTGTGGTATTATGAGAGAAAGCAACGTTTTTGTACTAAAGATTATTCTTTTCCTTAACAAAAGGCAGAGAAGGATTGTTGCTTAGATTCCAACTGTAACAAACATTCACTAGATGTCTTAACAGCTTACCATACATTAATTTGCAATTAACAGTTACTTGCCGGGAATTCGTCAACTTTCTTACCGAATTGGAAAGATTATGAATATCTCAATATGGCAGGAATATACTTCTCATCTTGTACCGTTAAAAGGATTCTTAAGAACCTAAACATAAACTCGTTTCTTTGGCCGAAATAGAATCAAAAATTATAGCCCTGTATTAATATAATCTGCACTTTTGAAAGCTAGGTTCTATATTGTGAAATATGAAACTAGATCTGCACTATATGATCAGATGGAAACTGTAAATCAAACGATTCTGCAAGAATAATCATGTGGATCTAGACATTTCCATTTCAGTTTATACAGTGTGGAACGGTGCTTTTTTTTATCAAAACTCTTGATGTCGATAGCCACTTTTTAAGGCTGCACTACATGAGTTACTACAGAGGAAATCTTTTCAGACTCCACTTATTATCTTTGTTACAACTGTCTGTCTTTGTCTTCTCATCTTAGTTAGTCTTCCGCGGATGAAAGCAACAATTGTAATTTATATTCCTTATTATTATATGCCAGCACATTCGACGACTGGTAAGAATTAAAATGATTGACTCACTCTCATCCGCTCTACAGACTCGACCCAATTTTATTTGTCAAGTCCATGGTATGTATTATTATTATGTATTTATTTATTATAATTTACATAACACAACCAGATATAAATCTTATAAGTGACAGTGCTATGTTTAGAATCAATATATAAAAAATTAACATTAATTAAATAAAAAAAAAAAATTAAGTAAAAAATACGAAATTAATATAAATATTAAATTTAAAAATAATGAAAAATATAATATATAGGAATAAAAAAACTAACAGTACATACATACATAATTGGCCATTACAACCCTTCAGTCAAGATTACGGCCTAGCTTCTCACGCCACTCATGTTGTGTGCCTTAATTTTATACTTGAGTGGCGGGACCTAGAGTTTAACGTCGACTCCGAACGACAGAGTTTGAGAAACTTTTTCATGGCAAGTTATTTACACTCTCAGAGTTTTTGCCAGAAATCTGCTGAGAGGAAGTCGCCGAAGAAATTTTTTTTTAATATTTCGTTTTGATGTCTGGCCTGGGACTGAATCCCGGGCTTTACGTCTAATAAGCGAACACACTACCTACCAGACTACGGCGACTAATTGTGTGTATAAAAAAACTGTCGTTGAGACAGAAGAGTCCTGAATCGTTGCTGGATAATCTTCGTACCCCGGTGGGATCTAGCACACTTATGTCGACAAAATATATACTCCGGCTGTTTCGAGTAAATTATTTTATGAAGTAGAAGGATGCATTTAATTTTCATGAGATTATCAAATTTTATACTAAAAATCTGGTAAGCTAAATGAGAAATGTGATCACGACGCCCTTTACGAAAGAGATATCTAGCTATGTTATTAAATGCTAGGTTAAGTTTCCGGTTGTCATCACAATTGCAGTTTGCGAAGGTTTCACATCCATATAAAAGTACCGGAATCAAGTACGTTTTAGCAAGTTGCATACGAATGACGAAAGAAGTTGAATCTATGACAGCCCACAAATTTCGAAGCATGGTATAAATTCTGTCAACAACGACACTTATATGGCCAGACTACGATAATTTGTCATTAAAGACAACACTCAGATTGATTGCTGACTTGACAAATTCAATTTTATTTCCCCTGATAGTCAATTCAGGTATGACAAATGATCTGTTGGTCGTCGAAAGTATAATACAACTTTCAATCTTTGTAAAATCACGATTAATATAATCCAAACAAGAATTAATATTCTCCCTAGGAGTACTTGTATAAAGCTGATAATCATCAGCATACATATGAACATTACACTTAACCAAAATATCTGGTAGATCATTTATATACATACAAAACAGCAGAGGCCCAAGTGTTGACCCCTGGGGAACACCTCCTCTAATATTAAGTGGATCGGAAATATTGCCATTAAAATGAACCTTTTGAAATCTGTTCGTTAAATAAGAGTAAATTAGATTACAGGCAGAATTAGAAAAATAAAACAATTTCTGGAGCTTTTTCAATAGAACCGTATGATCGACTGTATCAAAAGCCTTGGAGTGAACAAGCAGAACTAAAAATGCCACACTCTTTTCGGTAGTACAACTTCTACCATTTATGAATCCCGACTGACTAACTGTTAAGTAATTGTGACTCTCCAGATAATTACAAATTACCTTTGGGAAAAAAGGAAGAATAGCAATTGGCCTGAACTCACTGTTAAATATAAAAGAGCTTCAAAATATAGGGTGCTTTTTATAGAGGTATATAACTTTAAGTTGACATTACTTTTCAAGATGGCGACCGATTTAACAGCTGTCAAGTGATTTATTCTCAGTTTGGTTTAGCAATTCATCATGAATAGACTCACGCCTGAACAACGCTTGCAAATAGTGCAATTTTATTTCGATTTATTGAAAGACACGTTTGGTGACCGCCTAATTTCACGTTTTGGACCTGTGAATTGGAATCCAAGATCTTGTGATTTAAGACCGCTAGACTACTTTCTGTGTGGCTATGTAAAGTCATTGGTCTATGCGGTAAAGCCACAAACGCTTGACCATTTGGAAGACAACATTCGCCGTGTTATTGCCGATATACGGCCAGAAATGTTGGAAAAAGTCATCGAAAATTGGACGTCCAGATTGGACTACATCCGCGCCAGCCGTGGCGGTCATATGCCAGAAATCATATTTAAAATGTAATGCCACAAGATTATCTTTCGAATAAATAAAATTCATGTCAATCGAATAATCCATCGTTGTTTTATTGCAACTTAAAGTTCTATACCTCTATAAAAAACACCCAATATTACACAGTGGGGCACCGGCTGCCGAGTCTCTACAAAGTCATCCTCATTAATATGTACTTTTCTAATAACTTTAAAAGATTAATAAGTAAATTAAAATTCAACAAAACTTAATAGTTATTAAGTCCTTTGGCATGGCTCTTCCTTGACTTTGCAGGCTTTAACTTTTAATGGTAATACATTGATGTTATAAACTATTGTTAAAAATTAAAAGGATTATTGAGTGAATTCCATTGTTAGTCGCGCACACACTATTCTTATATTGAAACGTCTTTCATTAAGAGTTTTCAAATCTAATAATCATAAACACTTCTTGTTCTTAGTCCCTCTTCTAATCCCTTGCGTAGAAAACTTTATTAAACTGTATGCGTCCAGTGGAAAATGTTTTACTGTGAGTATTGATTGTGTGTTATTTGCCTGAAATTTTCTGGTAATTTTTCGCAATGCCTACTAGTTTTTCCATGACTTATTGGCTATCATTACAGAGCATATGGAAGAGTATAATAGTATAAATTTAAAATCCGCTTTAATTATATCACTTAAAAATAAGACTTTTTTTCATAGCCAACATACATACGTATAATAAATGGTCGAAAAATTTTTTAAATCTTTACAATTTTATATTTTTCATTAAAAAAAAGCGCTTGTGTAACAAATATTCTATTTTAATTTTAAATAATTCCTCTTTTTTTTTGTTACACGCGAAATTAAAACCCCATCCACAGACAAGCAAACCCACATTCTATATATGGAAACTCATCTTTTTAAGTTATTTTTTATTTTTAATTTTTTTTTTAATATTTTCGTTGTATTTCAGTATTTTATTAAAGTCCTTTCAACGTAAGTGCAAATGTTTCTGCTGATTGTTTTATAACGAGTTTCTGTGCCATTATCCAAAATTTTCATTGCTTTTCTTTTTTTTTTTACTTTTTTATACTTTTTGTGTAAAGCAGAGGCTGCTGTTATTGTCTTTGTTAATGTTGCTTTGGGAATTGTTGTGAAAAACGGTTAATTTTTTTTTTATTTATTTTTAGAGCGAAAGGGTTGAGAGAGTAAGGGACACTTAAATTTTTTTTTATATTTCGCACAAATGTCCTTCGAATCCGTAACATTTTTGTACGAACGGAAATGAGGTAACTAGATAAAAACCGTTAAATTCTGTTTGCACGAATATATTTAACTTTACATGTATGTGTGTGTGTCTGTAAACTCAGTTGGACAATTATTAAAAAGGAAGATCTTAACGAATATTCTACATCCTACTGGTTAGACATTTATTAATTAAATAATAAAACAAGTAAAATATTTATATAAAGCTGCGTTACAGACCGATTAATTTGTTTACTTATTTATTTATTAATGGCTATAGCACAACCAGATCTATCTACATGAATATGCCTTATAGTTTAGTGGGAGCACAATTTAATACTATGTTCAGACATGTAGTTTTATTGAGTCAATATTCCGTTATTTGTGTTTAATATTTTAAGTGTTCAGACATAATATAAGCAATATTCATTTGAGAGCTGTGTAAACAAAACAGTTGGCTGTTTCAACAACATTGTTTTTTCGTTTTCTTGTTTGTCGTTGTTGACATTTGAGTTGCCAAATATCAACAGAAAGTGTTCGGAAAATTGTAACATAGTCACTGAACATACTTATGACAGGAGCTGCATTTTAAGTTTTACTCAATATTATAACAAATTAGGTATTTATTGCGCAATAATTAATTGAAAATTTATATGAAACATTGAGCTCAATAATGGCGTTTATTGCGATTTATGCAATAAAAGTGTATGTCTGAACATAGTATAACAAGAATTAACTAAAAATAAACTAAAGGAAAATAAAAGTAAAAATGAAAAGAAACAAACTAGAATTTTTAAATAAATAAACAGTTAACTAAAGACAATTTATAAACAAAATGTGATAAAAAATCAGGAGTTATAAATTTTTAAAATTCTCAAACAAACATTCAAAACATTAGTCATTTTAAATTGTTCAGAAATTCACTCCAAAAAATTGTTTGCGTTGCTAATAATCTGAATTTGATTCGGTTGTAGGATAAGTTTATTTAAAATTGTTGGAGGCACGCCAGCCTAGGTTGACTTCTAGTGATTTCCAAGGGAATTTTGAATAAAACACAAAAGCTTCATAAAATCCAAATTTATTTCGCTAATATATTTCTATAAAAATTCCTAAATAAATAACAATCAAGAATTGAACAATTATAAAGTAACTAAATTTATACATACTTTTTTTGTTTGAAAACCACTAAGAAAATTCAATTATTTCTAAGTTAAAATATTAATTAAATTTTTTCTGAATACTGCCAACTTTATGTTCTAGAACTTTCTTGCAGAATAAAATGGCAGTTTAAATTGGCTCCTATATTGTAGCTACTTTCGAACAATTTTTTTTTACTTTCGTTAAATATACAAAAAAAACGACAATAAAAATTCTATGATTTAATGGTGCTGCCAGACCGATCATCTGAAGTTAGAGTTTTTGGTAGTGGCGTTAACAAATATCTTTGATAATATTTGATGCAACAAAGAGCATTAATAATCTTCCAAAGAACGAATCTGACTAGTCTTAAGAATTCAAAAAGATCATCGGGGTGTCTAGTAGTTAATATTTTATGGAAATAAGGAGCTAATGTACCCCTAAATTTCAGTAGATTCCCAAAGCTTTATACGCAGCAATAGAAAATAACAGGCGTTCAATTCAGTACTCCATAAAATCTACCAACTAAAGGCGATACATGTTTAGTCCACGTATTAGTATTGAACGCAATTCCTTCGTTTTCGCATGATTATTTATAGTGCCAAGTGTTATATTATTGTTGTTAATAAAAATGCATTTCGATATATTTGGATTGATACTAAATCTATTCACATTCATATGATCCACACAGAGATTGATATCATGTGATGCACCACTTTTATAAATTTGTACATCATCAGCATACATCATCATTATGTCACAGTGACCTATCACGTCGACTACATCATTAATAAATCATCAGAATGACAGAGGCCCGAAAATTGATCTCTGAGGCACACCCCTTTCACGCTTAGAACCGAATAAATGCCATTCTATAGAACCGTTTGAAGTCATACAGTCAGATAGTTGTGCAAAAATCTACGTGGCTATTGGCGATTAAATTTCTCCTACAAATTTGAATGATTAACTCAATAACATCTGTACTGTACGGATTGCCTATTAGTTACAAGATTTAATTGCCTGAGATAGTCATTAATATTTTCTACAACTTAAGATAGAAATGAAAGAATGGCAATGGTTCTACAATCGATATTTGGTTTCGAAATTGTAATAAGTTCCGATAGCTTCCATCCTCCTAGAAAAACAAATTTGCTAAGTATATAATTAAAAGAATGAGCGATAAACGACAATAGTCTTGCTAACATAACTCAAAAAAGGGGGCATCTAAACCTGTTATACCAATTACCCTAGACTCACATTGGCAAACACAACAAAACCTGAATGTATTTTGAACAAATCAAAACTCTGTGATTCAAGTCATCAACATCCGTATGGCAAGAGTCGTATTCCTATATCAGTCTTACAAATTTCATTTCATTTGCTCCTGTTATCCATTGCTGAGGAGATTCTTCTCCGGTAAAATAGGCATTTAGTTTCCCTGATGCTTCTAAGTATTTCCTTTCTACAAAATCGAGATGTTTTCCGAGGCTCAGATGTTCTAAATCTTCTGCATCGAGCATAAGCTTGCATAGAACCAGGATTTCCTTTCTGGGTTACTATGTTTGGTCTATAAAGTTACACATGAGCCGAATGAGAAATTTCGTCTTCTTGGCGACAATACATCTGCTCATTTACTTCGTCTAGGCCATAAAGCCGTGGGCAAAATATGTTCCCTGCTTGTTGATTCAAAAAATCAAAATTCAAGCTATGCATAATAGGGTAAGTGTAATACGTAGTATAGTAGCTAGTTTGCCAATGGATTTATATGTGGATTGTTCGCTAATAAGTTGTTGTTAAAATTTCCAACAATAATAATGTCAGTATATTGAGCATATACTCTCTACTCTCTACAACATATATAACGGGATTAGCAGGTACCCTATGGATCTATTAAAGCTTTCATCAAGAATTTTATGATTCCGTTCAGTAGTCTCTGGACCATGCTTATCACCATGTATCATCACAACGACGTGATTTCGAATGTCTGGCAATGTTAATCACATGTTTGTATGCATGTGCGTTATAGTCTCGTTGATGATAATGCTGCAACTGGTGATTTAATCAAATGATATATACTTTAAGGATGAAGTAACTAACATCGACAAAATAATTTCTATAGGTCAAGATCGGAAATGTTACCCATGATAGGAGCTATAGGAAAATTTAAAAACAACACATAAAATTCAGAAAAATGCATGAAATCTTTATTTGAATCGATAGTACGGTCCATATAATTTAATGTTTGAAGATTATTTCATGCAAATGTTGACCGCGACTGCGCCTCAAATGGTCCATCCGGTTAGTCTAATTTTGGCATACTCTTTCTAACATTTCGGCCGGTATCTCACGAATAAATGCTTCAATGTTGTCTTCCAATGCGTTAATTGAAGTGGGCTTGTCTGTATAGACATGAGATTTAACATAGCCCCACAAAAAATAGTCTAAAGGCATGAAATCGCACGACCTAGGCTTCCAATTGACCGGTCCTGAACGTGAAATAAAATGTTCACCGAACTCGCCACCCAATAAGTCCATTGTTACGCGTGCTGTGTGGCATATGGCACCGTTTTGTTGAAACCACATGTTATGCAAGTCAAGCTATTGCATTTTGGGCAAAAAAAAAGTTGGATATCATCTCACGGTAGCGATCACCATTCACAGTTATGTTACGATTCGCAGCATCTTTGAAGAAGTTTGGTCCAATGATGTCACCAGCCCATAAACCGCACCAAACTGTGACTTTTTCTGGATGCATTGGTAGCTTTTGCAATGCTTCTGGCTGATCTTCAGTCCAAAATCGACAATTCTGCTTATTTACGTATCCATTGAGCCAAAAATGAGCTTCGTCGCTGAACACAATTTTTCGATAAAGAAGTGGATCTTCGAACAACTTTCCAAGAGCCCATTCACCAAAAATTCTTCGTTGCGGTAGGTCGTTCGGCTTCAATTCTTGCACCAACTGTATCTTGAAAGGTTTCACACCTAAATCCTTCCGCAAAATTTTCCACGTTGTTGAGTAACAGAGGCCCAATTCCTGCGAACGGCGACGAATCGATAATTGATTAACACTGGCCGATATAGCTACGATATTTTCTTCAGTTCGCACTCTACGTAAGCGTGTTGGTGGTTTGATGTCCAACAATGTAAATTTGGTGCGAAATTTAGTCACAATAGCCCGAACAGCCGCTTCAGTGGGTCGATTAAACTGACCATAAAATGGAAGAAGCGCGCGATGAACTTTATTAACAGAGCACGCATTTTGATAATAAAATTCAATGATTTGCAAGCGTTGTTCGTTTGTAAGACGATTCATGGTTAAATTATAGACCAAACTGAAGATGTTTGACAGTGAAACAAAACACGAAACGTGCGTGAGCTGTTTAAACCAGTGTTGCCAAAGAGATAATAGCTAAAAAATCACCCGTTATAAGTACGTACTCGCTTAGTACAAATATCTACAGAAATCTCTAGGCATTTTCGGTTGGCAATTAAAATTTTGGGTAAAGTAACATTTTTTTTACAATGGGTCAATTCGACCTCCGGGTACTGTACTTGTCTTAATTCACAAGTACACGTCCTCTAACCTAACCTAACATTTTTTCAATTTTATTAAAATTTAACTCCATTTTAGAAATATATTTATTCTTTTTATTAATTAATTAGAATACAATTACAAATTATATTAAAACTACTACGGGCGGAGTAACATACACCTTATAGTCGGTGTAGTGTAACTGACTTTGGCGGGAATCGAACTCACGATCCATACGCTAATTGTATAGCACACTACCAGACTATTAGACTACCAGCCATCCATATTTTTTTGTAATTTTACAACAAAATGTATTGTAGAACTTTCAAACTCAGTATTTAATTATTGACGTAAACTAATTTAAAAATTAAAGAAGATTTCATGAAATAGTATAACTTTAATACAATACGTGTTATTTACACATTTTACTGTAAATATTTGATGAAGGAGTGTTAAAAAAAATTAGACTAAAACCGTACTGAAATTATAGCCTTTGGTTGTATGCTTGACAAGAAGTACTAGAGAAAGTATATTAAATTCGTTCTCTTCTTAATTTTTTCCAATTCAAATGTATTTTATAAGTCAATGCTTTCAAATGCGAAAATTGTAACGCGATTATTTGTTGCGTTTTTTTTTTGTTATTAGCATTTTTATTCATATTACCACCACATTATTTTCTTTGAGGTCATTTCTAATAAATTTTCAAGCTTAAATTTAACCGCATAAAATCACTCATCATAAGCTTCGGTATCAGGCAACAGTCTCTTTCACCGACAACTCCATCATCATCACCACCATCAGCATCAGCATCATCGTCGTCATTGTCAACTACGGCAGCAACAGATGATGTCAATAATGCTTTTAAATGTTGCGAATAAAAAAAAGGAAAATCAGCGTTTATAAAAAAAAAACATTTCATTAATAGCGATTAAAACCCTTTTTTTTCTATCACGTATTTACTACGTACCACGTAAACGGAGGTCTGAAAACATTTTTTTCTGTTTATTTTTTTGTTTCTCATCGCAGTAGTTAAACTCCAGTCTGTATGTGTGTGTGTAAAAATAACAAAATCAACAGTTTGTTAATGTCATGCGGGTACAATCTCCATAAAAACCAGTCACACTTGTTGTAGTTCAGTACAGTGGAAAGCATAATTTAACTAATTTTATTTCCATAGTTCCTATATTCAATTTGAAATTATTTTTTTCTCTTATTAATGAACTCATAATGCAGGACCAATTGTACAATTTGCAAAATTGTTAGTATTGGATACACTAAAATGACTTAACATAAGACAGGGGCAAATAACAATGTAGATAATAAAACAGAAACTGTTTCCATTTGTAAAATATATGTCTTGATTTATAATAGTAGTTTAAATTTGAAAGACTTTATCAACAGTGAACAGATAATTTATTATTTTAAATAATAATAAAAAATAACATAACAAATATTTCGTCACAGTTTTGTCTGTGACTGTAAGTAAACGAAAGGACCTTCAGCATTAACAACAACTCTTTGCTTTCGCGTTGGTTTGAATTTAAATGGTTGAGATTTTAAATGGCGCAACAATTTCAAAGAACCCATTTTTGTAATGATACTGTAACATTCGAAGCACTTTACAGTTCATATTGAACATTGATGAGTTTAACCGTCATCAGAGTTATTCCTTCATTTGGGCATTTTTTTTCATGTTAATCACGATTAAAATTAATTTACCTTGGTTAGGAGGGCAATTAAAACCAAATTAGTTAAAACAATTTATTACTTAAAGGCTATGTGCTATGCGATGAGAAAAAAATGAATGAATTATTAGCCAATACATGTACTTGTATACTTAAAAGAGCATTTAAAGCTGAAAAATGGCACGATTTTTACATGTTTACCCATTTTTTTTTTTTGAATTTCAAATATTGACATAAAATTATGTTTTTCGTAAAGCCAGTAAATAAAATAGTTTCTGTGTCTGTGTTTTACAAAAAAAGGCTGTGAAACTCTGCTGGGTGATTTTTTGCAAAAGTGAGTAAATAAACAGATTCTTTCCGACTTCCCTTGAGTTTTCTACTTTGCTGAAACTGAAGAGAAACCTCCAAAAAGTTTTCCTTAATATTAGTAGTCTAGTTGGTAGTGTGATAAACTATGAGAGTTATACGTTACTTAGCTCGTAATAGTTATAATATAATTTGTAATTACTCTTTCATTAAAAAATAAATACAAATATTACTGCATCAATATCGTAGTCAATCGTTTAGAGCATACATTCAGGCATTCAAGTACGAATAATATGAATAAATAATGTTGATCGCTAATAATTTTTCTTACATTTGAAGCGAGTACAAATTTTATGGTTAGAAATACAGTGAACCCTCCTATAACGTGATACCCTCAGAACTTGGTTTCCATATAACGTGGAACTGAAATTGCGACAGGCCTCATATAACGCGGTACTCTTACAGCACGGTTACCGTTCAACAACATCCCATAAGTTCCTTCCGCTAGAATTATCAATGAAGGATTAACGCTGATGAGACGGCATTATATTGGAAAAAACTACCATTTAGGACATTCATTCTGAAAAATCAAAGGCGTGCTAAGCAATCTATCAGGGGGCCTGATGATAAAACCAATGATAATAAAACATTAATAAGACCCAATTGCCTGTATTCTGGCGATCTAATAAGAAAGTTAGGATGACTCAAGATTTATTTAAGGATTGGTTTTATAAAGTAGTTTTGACTTACCAGCACAACTAACTTTTTCAAGAATTTTTGTGCAGATAAGTAAAAAATGCAGCTAAATGAAATTTTTTACTTTAATTATAGATAACACTCTCAAAATTTTTGTGCAGGTAAATGCAATGCGCACGTAAAAAAAAGGCAGCTAAATCAAAACTACTGTAATTGTTTTATCCCCGGCAGTAGAAACATATACGATGGAAAAAATTTTGTATTTCAAAGAGTCGCAGTTCGGCGACTCATATCACACAATGAGGATGAATGTTGAAAATTACACAATTTCACAAAAGTTTTTCCAATTTTTGTTCGAAAACAGTTTTTTAAGTTTAGTTTTTGTTTCATTTTTTCCATCAATCTTTATATGAACTCTTTAATTCAATAAAAATTATTTATAAATTATCTTGTCCTTTGTGTTTCTTGGTCTCCATATAGCGCGGTACGAATGATTGTGATTTGTAGTAATTCCGTGTTTCTTATAGTGCGGTTTCCATACAACGCGGTATACGGGTTCTATAGAAAACGCTACGAATTAGCCTGGTTTGTACGGTTAAATCCGAGTTTCTTATAGCGCGGTTTCCATACAACGCAATAACAACTCCTTAATGTGTAGAAATGCAAAAGACAGAGTGAAAGTGTTGATAGTTAGGATGTTAATGAGCTGAAAGGGCTAAGAAAACCAAAGGCGCCGAAAGGACCTATAAATATGGAAATTCAATAAGGTACAACTAGTTCTTATTACTTAAAGCTCAAATATTTGTAAATTTAAAAATTCATTCCAGCCATCAGGCATAATTCACACACGCCTGTCTAACGTGACATTATTGGAAAAATAAAAATTCAAGTGAAGATATTAAGTATTCCATAACATAGTTACTGAAATCGATAGAAAAATTTATTTTAAAAGTTCTAAAGATTTAAATTTTGAGCCTCAGGTGGTGAAAATTAGTCTTAAAATGGGTTTAAAGTGTTTAGTAGTCGCCGTAGTCTAGCAGTTAGTGCGTTCGCTTATGAGACGTAAGGTCACGGTTCAAACCCCAGGTCAGACATCAAAACGAAAATATTAAAATAATTCTTCAGCGACTTCCTCTCAGCAGATTTCTGGCAAAAACTCTGAGAGTAAATAAACCTGCCATGAAAAAGTTCTCAAAATCTGTCGTTCTGAGTCGACGTTATACTGTAGGTCCCGCCACTCAAGTATAAAATTAAGGCACACAACATGAGTGCTGTGAGAAGCTAGGCCGTAATCCTGACTGAAGGGTTGTAATGGCCAATTATGTATGTATGTATAAATGCGGAATGGAATCGAATTCCAAAAGATGTATATAGATGTATATAGCAATAATACGAGTAGATAATAATATTGTATTATTGAATGAGCTCCATTTCTTGATGAATGGGCAATGGACAATCAAAATTTTCGAATTTGGGACGATATCAATTTATATGAGATTCAAGGGTGTCCAAAATATTCCGAAAGAGTCACTGTTATCGGCGTTATCGGTCAATATTTCTTTAAAGATGACGTAGACCAGACGTAGATCACTGTCAATGAAGGACACTGTAAGTCCATGATTACAAACTTCTTTTGGCTTGTATTGGATCATCCGGATATCAAAGACATATGGTTTCAACAGAACGATGCTACATGACGCACAGCACCTGCCACTTTTGCTCGTAAAAGTGAAGTGAACTGGCCAGCGAGATCGTGCAATTTGATCCCGTTAGACTTTTTCTTGTGTGGTTTTCTTAAGTCGCATATGTATAAGAAAAATTCAGAGTCATAGAAAATTGGACACATCGGATTCGCTCCAACCAGATGGTCCGAGGTGGATATTTGAATGATGTTACATTTCATACATAATCACATCAATAGGTGTTTTAAATAAATAAAACACCTCGATGATATTAAATGGCTGTGCGATATATTGCATTACATATTAGTGACTAATATTAATTCAAATAGGAAATTTTTGAGTTTAAATCGATTATTATACACGGAACGATCCTAATCAATAAATTATTTTCTTTGGTCTGTATAAACTTAAGAAGGTTTTTTGTACTCTTATCTTTTTTCATGTTTATCGGTGTGACGAATGCCACTCTTAGTGGAGTAATAAAAGCTGCTAACAGTGGCGGAAAAAAAATTCCAAGTAAATTTTATTGGATGGAATCCTCTATCAAGTTAATGCACACTTTCAAGTGAAGAGTCTCCACTAAATTGTAGAGTTGCCAGTGATCTTTAGTAATTTTCGCCAGGCATTTTATAAATTATGCAGTGGGGTTCGATAATATATGTAGATTCACCCTAATGCACACTTCTCAAACTGAATCTAAACCAAGTAAATTATCCTATGGCATGCATGCATAAGTATTTAAAACTTAAATTAGAAAATTATCTGTACAAAATTATGAGAATTGTCTTGTTTGAGGTGTTAGTTCAGCTAGGGCCGAAATATTAAGTTTCGATTATTATAAATTGTCAAGTTAAACTGCCCAAAACAAGACTAGCCTCAGTAAGTTTATCACGTACTAATAATAATAGTACATATGTACATAATATATGCACGCTTTTGTGTTTTTGTTTGTTTAAGGTTTTAAGCTTACCTGTGTGAAGACGGGTATGCTGTTGAACGTGGGATAATTGTTTAAATCTACGATCACAGTACGAACACTTGTAGGGTTTTTCTCCGGTATGTACTCGTATATGCTGAACTAATTGATGATTGCTGGAAAAACTTTTCATACATTGTTGACATTGATGTGGTTTAGTTTCGGCTCCAATGCCACCAGTACCGGTTGCTCCCAAGCCAGTTCGGGGTATTTGTTGTTGCATTTGTTGCATGGCGCTTTTGTGCATGAAAAGCTATAGAAAATGATACAATCATAGGACGACAAAACGCACACAGATGAGAGCACAATGACACGCGCACACATTTCAAAATATTTAAAAAATAAATATTAATTCTTTAGTTTCGTAAAAATAGTTTTTGTGTTTTTTTTTTATTATTTTCTCAAGAAATTGTACAAAATACATAATAAGATAATTCATCGTAATCGAATTAAAAGAAAATAAACAAAAAACTAAAAAAAAATAAAAAAAATTTAACAACTAAATATTTAAGAAAATATACGAAAAGAAAACGAAATAATGGTTGCTGATGCTTCTGATTTTTGTTGGAATTTATGGAACGTGTCCAACAACGTTCTAATCGGAATCTTAAGTCCGAAAGGAAAGTAATTTGATTCTAATTTCTGTTCCTAAAAAAAAAATGTAGAAAATCGTCTATTATTTCCGGCGGATGATCCGATATTTAAAAATAAGAGGAAATACTCCCTTGAGAAATCTAAATGATGATAAGACTAGAATCTACTTTAGTACTTTTTTCAGTACTTTTTCATTTCAAAAATGCCGCAGTACCCCCGCCAGGCTTTCAGCAACTTGTTATTATTAAATATTTTATGTCTTAGGCTTTTAAACTATTAATACATTAGCAAAGTACTGCTAAAGGTAGAATTTGTTTTTAGCCCCGATTAGCCGAACGTACATGAAACGCATGTGAGTTTTTAGAAATACGAAGAGCAATGAAAACACTTGTCGAACCGTAATGTAATTTCGATAAGCATTTACGTTACTCTTCACAAACGAAGAACGTCGACGTTTGACTAAATGGGACGTTTACGTTTTGTTACGTTCAGAATCAACAGTTTTTGTTTTGCATGTAAAAATAAACTATTAAAAAATAACTTAAATCACATTTTCGCTATAAATGTAATGAATTGTGTGCTAAAATTTCATGTACATATAATTTTTTATTATAATAATTAATTTTATTTATTATATTAGCCTTGTTCTAGTTAAGTTTGATTGAAGTTCAAATTCAATTAACTGTTATTTGACCTCGTCTAAGATAATCGAATGCATTCAGAATTTTTGTTTCTGAAAATACATACTTACAGTTAAGTTGAAATTATTTAATATACTGCGTACAATATTAAGAGTATATTTTCAATATTTCATGGTTGTTATGTCATTTCAATTATTCTTCTCCATATCTTATCCAGTTTGTTCTGTACAGTTGTGTATTTCCTATATGTTGTTTAATTGATCTCATCAATGCCAGCGTTTAATTCATTTTCCATAACTATACAGTTTATGCATTTTTTATAAAATTTTTCGTTACTTCTTTTATTTATAAAATACGTTTTCAAATTTGCAATCCATTGCTATTGGATGTAATCATAATCCTTTACAAGTAGAAACAAGAGCATTTATATACTTTAATTAGCGTAGTCGCCGTAGTCTAGTAGGTAGAGTGTTCGCTTATTAGACGTAAAGCCCGGGTTCGAGGCCCAGGCCAGACATCAAAACGAAATATGAAAAAAAATATATATATTTTCGGCGACTTCCTCTCTCAGCAGATTTCTGGCAAAAACTCTGAGAGTAAATAAACCTGCCATGAAACAGGTTCTCAAAAATCTGTCGTTCGGAGTCGACTTTAAACTGTAGGTCCCACCAGTCATGTATGAAATTAATCCTGACTGAGGGGTTATAATGTCCAATTATGTAATATAAACATATATAAAGTTAAATAATAGAAAGTAACGATGCTAATACAATAACACTGAGTATAAACATAAGTACAAGAACAGAATACTAATGTTACGACTTTTTCCGTACAAATTGCCTGTTAAAAAATTTTAGTAAGTACGGACGTGAGAAAGAATCTATTTTATTTTGGCAATATTTTTTGTCACACTCAAGACACATCCTATTCGACTTTCTCTCAGTTAAGTACTACCAATCACAAAACGATATTTAGTTGGATTCACCCATGTTGTCTAAAGACAATTTTTTTGCAAACAACATCGGTGAATTCAGCTTTAGCATGCTTTCATGAAATTTAATATATTTTGTAAATAAAATGATGTTTGGCGAGTTATATGTGAAGTTATTGTGGCTTGTCAAAGTAAACAGTAATGCTATAAACATATCCGTGGCACCAAGTACTATGCAACATTTTTGCAATTGCTTAAGCCAAGCAGCATGCGTTTTCATTTCATATTTTAAAGGCAACAGCGTCAAAGTATAGACAAAATAAATGTTTTTAATAAGCCCGTGGGCACAAATAGAAGTTAACACAAGTGCGCAGCAGCTGCATCGATAACTGTTTCCGAACTGCCTTTAAAATAATCATTTCCATATACACGCATGTATTCCATATTTGATAGGCTGCTGCACTGCACTTGGTGTTTCGAATGTGTTTAAAGCACAAAACAAAAGTATTTGACGAAATGATTGACTTTTGGCTATAATTGAATATATTTGGGCACTAAATGCCAAAGTCTTTTTTTTATGAATTGGTCTTAACATTTGGGAAGGTTGGTCCTCCCTTGATTGCGATTGCTTGCTGGGTAGTGTTACTTTCTATGTTGTTGTTGCGAACGACAAACGTTGACGAAGAAGTAAAATTCTTTCTAAACGAATTTAAAATTCGTTTTCACGGATTTTGTATTGAGATAATATTTAAAACTCTACTCGGATGTCAGTTTCTAAGTTTTGAATATTTGTAGCAAATATTATTTGCTGATGAACCAATGGCCTTTTATTTTAATTAAAGTTTTCTATTTTATTCCATATTTCTTAAAAGAAAATTTGTTAAAAACTTTTAGTTTTTAAACTTCTTAGTTTATCTGACAGAAACGAAAAAAAACAGAAGTCGTCCACACATAAACGTTCATACAATCTGCGACAAAATAAGTGGCCTAGTATGTGTGAAATTGTTATTTGGTTTACATTTCCTTTGTTCGATTCCATATCAAATTGCATTCATAATATTTTCTTTTAAACGAATACTTAGTGCTTTCATAGTGCATATATAGTAATAGTAGTAGAGTTTTCTTTATTAAACTTAATTCATTATAGAATTTCAAAGTTAATATAGCTTGGTAAGGCGAAAGGTCTATTCAATAAGTACCTCCATTAGGCACATGAAGACCTTCACTATCTGTTATCGTTGTGCGTCATAATGCTATATTCAGCTATGCACTTTTATTGAGTCAATATTCGGTTTATTGAGTACAATATTTTAAGTGTTCAGGAATAACAATATACTCAGTTCAGCTGCTTATTCAATATTTATTTGACAGATGGTAAACAAAACAGCTGGTTGTTCCAACAACATTGTTTTTGTTTTGTTGTTTTTTTTTTGTTTTTTTTTGTCGTTGTTGACATTTGAGTTGTCAAATATCAACAGAAAATGTTCGGTAAATTGTAATATGCTCACTGATAATACTTATGACAGTGCTGCATTTTAAGTTTTACTCAATATTATAACAATTTGCGTATTTATTGTGCAATAATTAATTCAAACTTTATATGAAATATTGAGCTCAATAATAGCGTTTATTGCGATTTACGCAATAAAGGTGCATATCTGAACACCATATAAGATTTATCTCTTATTGCCTTAAGTACGTGGTAAATGCTTACAAAATAGTTTGTTGTTTCTGGTTCTCGTAAATTACGCAAAGTCGCCGCAGTCTAGTAGGTAGTGTGTTGGCTTATTAGACGTAAGGCCAAGGTTCAAACCCCACGTCAAACATCAAAATGAAATAAGAAAAAAATATTTCTTCGGTGACTTTTTCTCAGCAGATTTCTGGCAAAAAAACTCTAAGAGTGTAAATAAAATTGCCATTAAAAGTTTCTCAAAAATCTGCAGTTCGGAATCGACTTTAAACTGTAGGTCCCGCCACTCATGTATAAAATTAACACACACAACATGAGTGGTCTGAGAAGCTAGGCCGTAATCCTGATTGAAGGCTTGTAATGACCAATTATGTTATGTTATGTACATCGCATTATCTCACCTTTTATAAATTCCTGAACAACTTTTAAGTGATTTTATTAAATGATCGTTGTACTGGTACAGATTGGCGCTCATTTGCTTTACTAATTTTTAGAATGCTTTACTTCACTTCCATTTATAATGTCGCCTTGAAGTAATTTGTCTTTAAAGTTTTTAAAGTTCAATTTTGTTTGCTCGTATGCACTGAAATTAAAAAGTCTGCTTCATGTGGCACTCTACTCTGCCTGTAGGTAGTTGTATGATGTTGTATGAAGCAACATGTTATTTTTATCGATTTTTTTACAGTGTGTTCGTTAACTTTTAATAAGTGTGCTAAGTAAATGGTTTGTTAAAGTTTATATGATTTTTATTTAAACGATCAAAGTGCTACAACTACTCTTAATGTAGTATAAGTATATAATTGCACTTGATTTTGGTAGTCTGTTTTGATTTTAAGCAAATGTAATGGGAAATGGGAAAAACTTAAATTTGTTTAGCGATTTATCAAGATATACGCGTCGCAAGAATTCTATTTATTAAGTACTTATAAAGTGACTGTCATAATCGACGAACCTAACGAATAAAATAGCTTCTTTTCAGCTTAAAAATAAGTTCGAAATATGAAATAAAATTCTACTCCAATTTTGTAAAGTCAATGAACTGACGTTGCCAAGAGGTTATAAGATTGAAGAGCGCTCGACAAAGTCTGAACATAGTAAAGGAATGTAAAAATAATATTTGTAAGACATATTGTTACGAAAATGGGATCAGAAAGAATTCAGTCAGTCTTGTGTGAAGAGAATAATCATGGTTTGAAGATCTCTGTTGCGAAGATCTAACAAACGAGTGTAAAGAAGAATAACAAATTAAGGAAATTGTTGTTGTTTAAATCAAGTTGCCAAAGGTGGCACACGGAAGTGTGCAAACAATAAAGAATTGATTTAAAACTAAACACAAATTTATTTTTATTTTATTTGCAATCTACGAACTCATACTCTAAACGCTCTTAAAAGGTTAAAAACGTAGCAATATTTTGTTTTTAAAATTATAAAATCTTTCTAACATTTCTTCAAGGCATTAATTTCAAAGATTTAATTTTCATATTTCCCCGGACAAAGACCCTTCTTATGCAGATAATATGAACATATTCAAATCAAATGCCGGCATACTTTGTTTTATATATGGAATGGAAAATAAATATTAAGGAAAATTCTGAAATATTAATTGAAACATAACATTACACGTCTATAACATAATACTATATTGCATGTACTACAGCTTGCTTTCCATCTCGGCTATAGACAAAATAGTATGTCTAAGGGCCATTATTACAACTTGCCGATAACTAAGAGGAGGGCAGATAAATTGTTTTTCATTATTATAAGCAGACAATAAGGTAGAAGGGAGCATTAAGGTAAAGGGAGGATCATTCTACCTTTAACTTTTAAAGTTAAGTTTATGTTAGAACTTGCCATATTATATATTACTTTGAGTATGGCAACTTCAAATTTAAACAAAATGAGCAAATACAACAACAAAAAAGAGGTCCTTCGTTGCCACTGCGTTTAAAGAAAACCTTGTTTAATTGAGCAGTTTTATCGACATTGTTCCGGCACTGCCATATTTTTGAAAACAGTTAACTTTATTTTATATACAAGATGTAATAACGAAAATAAGTTAAAGGTAACTTTACAGTTCCCTTTAGCTAAAGATGCCTTTAACTAAACCCAAGTTTAACGGCAAGTTGTAATAATGGCCCTAAATGAAATTGGAAATTTTTAATGAAAGGAAAATTTAGACTTAATTTGGTTTAAAGATATGCCAAAGAAAGGCATTGGAAATTTAGTTAGTTTAGTTGTTTACAACATGGCGCTAATGTTCTCAATTTATAATTTAAATTCCGAGTTTTCACTGTATGAACAGTCAACAGCTCTCTCGGAAACATTAGATGAAAAGAGTTAATAAATACCCCCCGAATGAGAAAATCTGATCTGAATTTAGTATAGAAAAATAGGGAAATGCATGGATCAATACATGGCCAATACAATACCACACAGAAATCGTGTAGACGAAATCAAATTCCGGAAAAGGACTAAAGGGTGCAGGGTATGCACCTCGAATTCCATCCTCAGTGAGGAGTAACCAAAAAACAAATAAAACTAATAAGTTTGAATACTTTAATTTAATTTTTTTTAGTAAAAGAAAAGGATATTTTAAAAATGGATTCCTTTATTAAAACAAATCATAAGTTTTGCAAAGTGAAAAAAACTGTGTTATGACATTTAAAATGTCTTTTTTATTTCAGTTTCATTCAGTTATAATAATATTAAAATATCCACCACATCTAAAACAGGACAATGAACAGTATAACGTGAACTACATACATGAAAAATTTTGCATAATTGTTTTCTTTCTTACAATTTGGAACCTGCTGCGTTAAAAATAAATAAATGTTTGGGAACGCCCTTTATAAAGCAATAATTATTGAAAATATATAAGTACATACATATGTATGTATGTATATACAATATATTTTTTATGTATTTGCAAATAATGCTTAGAAAAAAAATGTTCCACTACAAAATTCAAGCAGTAGTAGTAGCAGCAGGAAAAGAAGCGTATAAATGGAACCTCGAAAGGATATCGAAGTACTTTTGAATGAACGTATATTAGTTTTAAAATAAAATCTATGTATGTATGTATGTATATATACAATATTATATATATTTATCTATGTTTGCATTTAGCTTCCTCCTTGCAATGGCTATAAACGTTTTGAATTGTGATTGTACAAAAAATACGACTCTGGTTGGCTGCAGAAGAAACGAAAGAAAGAGAAAAAAAACGAAAAAAAAACATTTTTTTAAAATACAAAAGAATGAAAAATACACATCAAAAGCGGGAGGCGGTCGACTTAACGAATACATTAAACGGCTATTTCGTTTTTGTATTTCTATTGTGGAGTTTTTATTTTTTTTTTCTCCTTTTCTTCATGCTTGCTGCAGCCCTGGAGGTTGTTAGTAAATGCAACATTTTTTTTGCGTCTTTTAAAACTTTTATACATAGATTTTACTATTTTTTCAATTATAGTTTTTTCAACTTTACAACCACGGCCACCAGTCATCAGCCACCTTTATAAGAGAGATTTATATGCTAGCCATAAAGTTGCAAAAAAAAAAAAGAGGAATTGAGCGTAGTACCAAAGAAAAGAGTACAATTTTTTCTCAGTTTTCCTGCTCCTTTTCAAGTTTTTTTTTTTTTTTTTTTTTATACTGCACAGAACAAATTTCTACAGCATAAAATGGGTATTGCGCGATTTTAACTTGCATTTTTCTTTCTGACTATTTGTCTACAACTACCATAACGTACGTAACTGGTGTTAGTAAATGTAACTAACGAACCAAGCAGACAGACGTCCAGCCGGCCAGTCATCTAGCTGTCCAACCAACAAACCAACTAAAACTTGGTTGGCTCCTTTTAATGCATCCGCAAATAAGAACTACTAAACCAATCGTTGGCTGAAAACGAAATCATCCACCACCCTTAAAACACAGACGGAAAATATGAAAACTGTACATATATATGTAAGATAATAAATAGGGACAAGGTTTTTAAGAATAACTACGAAATTTTGAATAAAAGTATACGAATCAAATATCGAATATTTTCAGAAAATTGATGCTTTTCTACATTTTAATTGATTATAAATATATACCCGAGTTCATCACATATTAATAATGTTTTAAACACTTTTTGAATATTAAATAAAATCTCTTTAAGAGCCATTATTATAACTTGCCGTTAACTAAAGAGGGAATTTTAACGGGCAGATAAATTGTTTTTTATTATTATGAGTACCCAATAAGATAAAAGTGAGCGTTAAGCTAAAGGGAGGATCATCCTGCCGCTAACTTTTAAAGTTAAGTTTATGTTTTTACTATTTTCAATATGGCAACTTCAAATTTAAGCAAAATGAGCATTTACAACAAAAAAAAAATTAAGCCTGCGTTGCCATTGCGTTTAAAAAAAACTTGTTTAATTGAGCAGTTTTATCGACATTGCTCTGGCACTGCCATATTTTTGAAAAAGCTAACTTACTCTTATCTGTAGGTTATAATAACGAAAAGAAGTTAAAGGGAACTTTAAAGTTCACTTTAACGGCAATTTGTAATAATGGCCATAAATTGCAATAAACATATGTAATGTGAAGATACATTTATTTCGATCATATGATCTTACTTCATCTCATATATTAATGATGACTAAATTATTATAAAAAAAAAATAAAACTCAGTAGAAACACTCATTAAGCTACACCAAATAAAACCGAATTTGTTGAAACTTAATGTATGATGGATGATCTGGATTATACCTAACAATCCCATTTTTTATGTAGAATGAGGCTAAGGATAAGGTATTTTGGGTCGGCCGTAGTCTAGTAGGTAGTGTGTTGTCTTATTAGACATAAGGCCACGGTTCAGACATCAAAATGAAAATATTAAAATATTTCTGCGGCGACTTCCTCTCACCAGATTTCAAAAACTCTGCGAGCAAATAAAATTGCCATGAAAAGTTTCTCAAAAAAATCTGTCGTTCGGAGTCGAGTTTAAACTGTAGGTCGCGCCACTCATGTGTTAAATGAAAGCACACAACATAAGTGGTGTGAGAAGCTAGGTCGTAATCCTGACTGAAGGGTTGTAATGACCAATTATGTATGTGTTATGTCTGTGAACTAGATATATGGTTGGTCTTACATGTTATTTATAAACTTATTTATTGACTTTAATAATGAATTTAAATCAGTCCGATTATATATTTAAAAATTACTTCAGAATTAATGTTAAAACGCGGAGGCGATGAAGTGTAGTGTTGGCTAGTTCCTCTTTTAATACAGTAGACAAATAATTCGAACTTTAATCATTATCATGTTCTGTAAGGATTTTCAAAAACTTTTTCTTCGTGAAAAACCAAAGAAAAATGTCCTTTTAAACGTCGTTGCAGTTTCCAAGTGAGGATTCTATGCAAAAAAATTGCTCTTTGATTGTCGCTACCTCAATAGAGCCAATTTTAGTGAAAGGTCGTTCTTTTATTTTATTGTGTAGGATATCGGGTTATTTTTACCACAATATCATACGCCCAATAAAAGTTAAAGTAAAAAGTACAAATGAACATAAAAATATATGTAGGGCTCCACACCATCATATCGTGTTCGTATTCGTTTCCTTGTAAACGGTGTAGGTATGGAATTATTGAGGGAATTAACAAGACTGCGTGGGCTAAAGAATGTGAGGCTGCAGGAAAAATGGCTCAACTGAGGACTGGCAAAAACGTTATGCCTGAGGGACATTACTTTAAAATTAACAGATTAGATCGGGTAAAATAGGCTGTACTTGCTATTATATTGGGAGATAACATTTACAACGATTTTTTTCATATTTCGGAATTTTCCTTACGATCTGAGAAGAAATCACAGTAATGCGCCCCATCACATTGTAGGTTAATTCCGCTTTATAGGAAAACGCCTTGTAGAAGTATTCTCGCATACTAATGCTATGAGAACTATGCTATGAACGAATGCAAAAAATGGACATGTCAAACGAAAAACAAATAAAAAAGTTTATATTAATTTAATTTAATTAATTTAAGTTTATAACAACACAATTTACACAATGTCCAACGTTAAGCGAAATCATTATAAATTTAACAGTACGTGGGAAATCCCCGCTTCATATGAGGGAATACCCCTGTTGTAGGTGGTATTACTGTAATCTTTATCTAGAAAAGCATAAGTGTTAAAAGCAAACTTTGTGTAAAATTGATGTAATGGACCAATAACAACTAATTTTACCAGTATGAGGAACTTTGTTGAGTAGTCAAATGATCGCACTAAAATCTATTTATCTTCATATTTATTCAAATAAGTTTGTTTGTTTTAAATATACTTGTATTTAATTTTCATTTTCAAAGTTTTCATAGGTTTCATTTGGAATTGTGGTAACATTTATCATGTGCCTGTCTTTCTTGAAAAAGTTCATTTAACATTTGTATACGTGCCAATGATCGTGTGCTTTACTTGATTTTTTCCAGCTCAATTGTCGTTGCAGTCTAGTACGCAAAATTTTTCTTTTCTTCATGTGTCGAACAGCCACCCTCTGAATTGTAGATATGTGTGTACGTACATATGAGTATGTTAACACATTTATGTGTACTTAAGTTTATGTCCATTTTATACAGTAAGGCCGCGCTTAACGCTGCTTCGCTTAATACTATGTTCAGACATGCACTTTTATTGCATAAATTGCAATAAACGCCATTATTGAGCTCAATATTTCATATAGAGTTTCAATTAATTATTGCTCAATAAATACATAAATTGTTATAATATTGAGTAAAACTTAAGATACAGCACTGTAATATGTTCAGTGCGCATATTACAATTATCCGAACTCAACAACGACAAAAAAACAAAAAAACGACAAGACAAAAAACAAAATAAAAACAATGTTGTTGAAACAACCAGCTGTTTTGTTTACCAGCTGTCACATGAATATTGAATAAGCAACTGAACTGCGTATATTATTATGTCTGGACACTTAAAATATTGTTTTCAAATAACCGAATATTGACTCAATAAAAGTGTATGTCTAAAGATAGTATAACGCTGTTTTAGTATTACGCGGTAGTATTGGGATTCCCCTAAATCGTTCACTGTATTGATACTAGTTGTATATGTGTGCCATGCACCAACCAAAAGCGGTGCACTATATAGCGACGTTGTATACTATGTATCTTTTTCAATGCTCTTTTGTTAGTCTGTCCAGAATAAAGATAAAGAATATTTTCCAAAGTCACAATCACAGTACCAACGCATCTTTCCTGCGTCACTGTTGATTTATTAGTTGTCATCTACGTTACTAGGTGTATAAAGATATAAACATAATAATAATAAAAATAATGTATTTACATATGTATGTACGTCTTAAGTTGTCTCGTTTAACGTTGTTTCGTTTAATGCTGGAACTTATTAGAACCTATACCCCGCGTAAAGCGAGGTCTTACTGTACTCACATTCTATTCGAATACGAATGGTACGAGCATTTATTTTTTAATGGCTTTTTTACTCTTCACTTTAGACAGGACATGTAGTTTTTTTTTTGTTTGTTTTCCTACTGTGTAAATGTTTGTATGTGTGTGTGTGTGGTGTCTTTACTTTTTTTATTGTTGTTAGTGAACGGAGTGGAATTAATACATTTTTTTTGCTTTTATGTATTTCGCTCTTTTATCAATATAGTTTTTTTCCGCCTTATGTATAGTTTGCTGAATGGACTCTTTTATTATTATTTTTTTCTGTTTTTCCATTGTACGTTTTTTTTTGTTCTCTTGAATTTTTTTTTCTCATTTCGAAAGGAATGAAGCCAATGGACGGCCTTGTAAGGCAAATACACATTTATAATGCCACTCCCAAATGTTGGCAGGGTAATAGTAGAAAAAATAAGAGTGACTAAAAGAATAGTAAAAAAAAGAAAAAGAAAAGAATAAAAACAGCCATCCATACAACATTTGTAACTGCGAGTGTGCCTGTTGTGTGCAGGAGAAAATATAAACAGGCGTTTTTTAATACTATTTTAGCGCAACGGGCAGGCCAGTAGTAGAGTTTGTGATTGAAATAGTAAGTATTGTAATATGAAAAGCGGGTAGAAATAAAAATCCAAATATGTATTGAAAATAGTTTCGTTTGGTGGATGAATATGTAAATTTGAGACTGTTTGCAGAGGGGTGGTTGGTTGGCTAACGATTGGCATTTCTTGACCGAAAATATGCATCTGTAGCATAGATCGTTTTGCTTTATTTAAAACTACAGATTGATAAAAAAAATACCGAAATACATACTAAAGTTAAGCACTACTTTAAATTTTTGTTTGTTTGTTTCAGGGAATGTTAACCCATTCAGGTTCAGGTTGGAGTGGTAGCTCTGATATCACAAAGCTCACTTGAGCACGCACAGTGGCCCATTGTGACGCCACGGGTGAACTCAGTCCCTGTACTGACCAAGTTCCACTAAAATCAGGGAAGAGGAAGAAGTTGGTCAGCGCAAGGGCTGCATATCAAAAGCACGACTGTTAACCCATTATCAACCAGCAACTTCTGAAGCATCCAGACAATATGATTGGATAATGAAGAAGAAGAATAATGTTAAATGTTTTTCAGTCTTCTCTTTTTCCTGTTAAGTCTTGCTTTGGACATTACAATTTTCCATACGTCAAATTACGACGAGGAAATTTGAGTTTGATCAGTCATTATTATATTTTTACTACTGCGCAATAATTATGAGGATCGACACCAATGGAGATAAAATAAACTTACTATTGTTCTATTCTATTTATTTTTGCACATACAACATATCACTCACACAATGTGAACATGAACTTTTTCAAAAAAATTAATTCTTGTTATATCCTTGCTTCTAATTAAGTTCTTAAAAGATACGCTAGTATACAATATTGTAAATTTTTAACATAATTTCCATTTTTGCTTCATCTAACTTTTCCATTACATCTTTCAATCAATTTTAAGATTCAATTTAACTATGATACCTTACGCCTTGCCTATACAATTACCAATATCTGGAGGGTTACCAAAAAATATGGAATATATGTACAGTTGTAGCTTGGTGCCAAAGTTACTCGCATAAAATTTGTAGATCCTCTTTGACACATTCCTCTATTTGTCATATTTAATAGTCACTTTGCATGGGAGTTGCTATGTTCGCTCGAAGTATACGAAGAAGGAATCTGTTATTCTAATCAACATGAAAAAAAAATTAGTGGACTGTTGTGAAGCTCTAACGAATGAACTAACCAATAAAACAACGCTCATAGTTGTATACCTCTGTACAAATCTTCTTCACAATGTATATTAGGGTATGAGGTTATAAATATATTTCTCTAGACAATTTTCCGTTGTGCTATGGGTAAGACGAAGTCTATATTGCATTGGTGCTGATAATGAATCAATAGACTTGAATTCCCAACAGTCAGAGTAATTAGCAAGAGATTTTCACTCTCGTCGGATAAAAAGTCAGGAAATAAGATGATAGTGAAGTACCGTTTTAACACAGTCGCCGTAGTCTAGTAGGTAGTGTGTCGGCTTATTAGACGTAAGGCCACAGTTCAAAACCCAGGTCATACATTAAAACGAAAATATTTCTTCGGCAAGTTCCTCTCAGCAGAAAGTTTCTAAAAAATCTGTCGTTCGGAGTGGACTTTAGAGTGTAGGTCCCTCCACTTAAGTATAAAATTAACGCCCACAACGTAAGTGGCATGAGAAGCTAGGTTGTAGTCCTATATGAAAGGTGGTAATGACCAAATATGTATGTATGTATGTTCCAACGGGCATCGTGTTGAGTTTTCACGACAAGAACTTCAAGAATTATTTTCTTGCTTTGCAGTTAGATTCACTTAGGTTCAAAGGTACATATATCAATGACATATACTATAGAGGAGATTTTTAAATTGAACATAAATTATAATTAAATGAACAAAAATAATAATATATAATAAAATTATAATGCGAAGAAATTCATATGATTAGGTTAGGTTAGAGGACGTGTACTTGTCAATTAAGACAAGTACAGTACCCGGAGGTCGAATTGACCCATTGATTTTGAAATTACATACATACATAATTGGTCATTAAAACCCTTCAGCTAGGATTACGAACTAGTTTCTCACATCACTTATGTTGTGTGCTTTAATTTTATATATGAACTCTCAGAGTTTTTGTCAGAAGTCTGCTGAGAGAAAGTCGCCGAAAAAATACTTTTTCATATTTCGTTTTGATGTCTGACCTGGAGTTTGAACCGTGGCCATACGTCTAATAAACCGACACACTACCTACTGGACTACGGCGACTTAATATTTTAAAATTATTAACCTTTAACAGCTATAAAAAAACATTAACTGTTTACGTTTTTATACATTCTAAACCATATAAACTGCTTTTCATAAAAATTATAACTTTTTTCTAAATCTTCATTTGTTTTTTTTTTCTTTGTGATATAAAAAATTATTCAGCATCACTTACTTATTTTGATAAAAACAAAAGGAATACAAATAAACATTACAAAATAAGAAAAAAATTTTTGTTTTGAAATAGAAAACAGAAAATAAAATCATGTTTATTTAACAAATCAAAGTATTAAAAATTATAAAAAATTAATTTAAAAAATACAATAAGATTACAATTAGAAATATTCACTTTTAATATAATTTATATAGTATATGGATGTATAAACTTAGTGTATATGTTGGTGTGTATGTGTACTAATTAATGTGTGTGTATATAGTATGTATATGAAATGAATTTGTTTGGATGATAAGTGTTTGTGTTTTATATAATGGGTGCTATATAATCTATGGCATTTAAAAGTGTATTTTGTAGTACAGACTTCCAAACATTATGACGTTTAAATGTAAGTATGCATGTTTTTTTTTGTAAATTTTCTTCTATCCGGCAATATTTGTAATTCGCGAAAATAAATAATTTATTTGCAACAATATTTATAAAATATTTTGCAATTTTTATTATTGGAAAGTTTAAATCTGAGATCATCACATTTCTAGAAACACATGATACAAGATCATAAAAACAACTTGGTATTATTAATTAATTTTATATAAAAAGCTACAAATCATTTCTTTTTTAATTAAAAATAGGTGAAAAAATTTATTAACAAATCAAATTTGTTTTCTATATTGCAGTTCATCTCCGTTTCATATGGGCAATTCACACAAGCCCTTGTATCGTTGTATTCATTGTACTGTTGGACGAATGTACAACAGTGTATGCTTGTTGTTGATAATTTTAATACAAAAATCTAATACACTTATACACATTTTTTGCATATGTTTTTAAAAGTTGTATTGGTTTCGTGCTACCAGTTTATGTAAGTGCCAGTAATCAAGAAGAAGAAATAAAAATATAAAATATTTTCTATGCAGCTTGAGTCAACAATTAACATTTCAAAATTATAATTGTTCGCGCAGATAATTAATTACTTTATTTTTTCCGTAATATTTTTCCTTTAGTTGCTTGAAAATCAAATAAGGAATACTGGTCTTCTTAGTCTTATCGCTTTTTAGCGTTTGGAATACGAAATACAGCATAGCATTGAGCGTTCACAAACAAAAAGTGTATTTAATAATACATACACGATACAAAGTCGTGTAAATTGGCCCATAGATGTTGATGTTGTTTCAATCAATACAAATTTATATTGTCATCCATGCTACAAGCACATATGTATGTATGTATCTTATAGCATGTACACACGGATAACACAATTTGTGTATCTCTCTCTCATTTATGTTTTATAGCTCAAATATGATTGATACAACATGTTTCGTCAAATAAATGTCTTCTTGTTTGATTTTGAAACAAGTTGGGACATACGAAGAATCTACTATCTTCCCTAATTGCCTATGGCTGTCAAAACAAAACAAATATTGATCGAATATCGTTCGTGTACTATCTGAATGATCTCTAAAATAAATTTTCCAATACATTTCTTTTAAACTTCAAAACGCAGCGAATAATATCTTTTTTTTTGAAATATTTAAATTATTGAAAGAAAATTGTCTTCTTATTTTGTTGCAAAATTCTTATTAATTTTTGTAGAATTTTTTTTTGCGAGATTTTATGACCTTAGGAGAAATAATGTTGAGTTATTTTTAAATTATTGTATAATTTTGATTTCTGATTTATTTGTTATGTTTGTGTCTATAACGTGGAAGAGTACTATACACAACGAAATAGATGCCAACTCACTCGTTGCAGGGTTGACCAGCATTCTTCCAAAGTACGTTCACTGATAGCAGCTGCACTATTTGAATGGGATAACTGTAGCTGTAGTAGGTCCATACGTAGGTTTTCCAAAAATACGTCACATATTGAAAAAGATAAAAATAAAAGCAAAAAAGAAAAACGAAATATTATTTTAAATGCTATTATTGTTGCTATTATGAGACAAAATTATTATTATTATTATTACTGTTATAAGTAGTGTTATATAAAAAAATTATTGTAATATTTTTCATAACTTATTACTATTTATTTATTTATTATTAACCAGTGTTTACTATTATTTATTATCATAATTATTATTCATTTTATCGTAATTTATTTTTACATTCTATATATTATTATATTCATTTACTATTTTATCATTTTTCTTAATTATAACCATTTACTATTATTGTATTTTTATATTATTAATATATATATATATATATATATAGTAATATGGTTATTATTTATCAGTTTCCATAATTTATTTCTCATTATTGATTATTATTTATTTTAATTTATTATTTTTCTAACGGTTTTAATTATTTATACAATTATATAATAATTAGTTATACAATATACATAATATAATAATTTTAAAAATAATTAAAACGCATACCTACTATACATATGAATACGCTTAAACATGGCATTAATATTATAATTTAATTCACTTTTTTTTTAAACAAAGTATATGTTGTAATAATATGTTGTTTTCAAAACCGTCTTTAAAGATTTATAAAAATGAAGTGAATACAAAAAACAATCAAAAAATTCCTACAACTTCAAAAGGTATCATAATAAATTAAAAGGCACTTCATTAAAAAGTGTACCAAAAAGAATTCTTAAAGCAAATTATAACATCCTTTAAAACGTCCAAAATTACTAATTTTTTTTGTAAATTTGGCTGAGATTTTTTGTCGTTTTTTTTTGTCAAAACGGATTTAAGCATGTCCTTGTTACTAATTGTCCTTTTCCGAATTTGACTATTGAGATGTTCCCACAAGTGTTCAATGAGATTTAAATCTCTCAATTAGTTAGGAGGTAGAGAAACTATTCTTAAGTACACTGTATTGATGAGCACACTGTATCTTTGACCAGTTGAGAATCCTGAGATCTTTGCAAGCCTAATTCATACCTTCTATTTGCTAAGGAAATTGCTAAATAATCAATTATTATCATGCCTGTCAAGCGCCCACCACCATCATTACAAAGCTCTCACTGCGCTTTATGACGGATATTGAATTTTGTTCAACGAGTTCTTGATTTTTCTTTATCTAAATTATGCACAGGTTTTTTTCTGCGCAATTAACTCAAATTTGCCTGCATCATTTATTTTTGACCATTTTGACCAGCCATTTGAATTTATGAATATTTTTCTGGGTCATGGATTATGACCAATTTACACCATAAACTTTACTTTAAAAAAACCTTACAGAATTCCATGCGTATTTTCATGAAATGAATGTAAAAATCTTGAAATCGCCGTAGTCTAGTAGGTAGTGTGTTGGCTTATTAGACGAAAGGCCTAGGTTCAAACCCCAGGTCAGACATCAAAACGAAATATGAACAAATATTTCTACGGCGATTTCCTCTCAGCAGATTTCTGGCAAAAACTCTGAGAGTGCTATGCCATGAAAAGTTTCTCAAAAATCTATCGTTCGGAGTCGACTTTAAACTGTAGATCCCGCCACTCAAGTATAAATTTAACGCACACAACATGAGTGGTGTGAGAAGCTAGGCCGTAATCCTGACTAAAGGGTTGTAATGACCAATTATGTTATGTAAGTAAAAATCTTATTACAGTTTGTAAAAAACCAAAACAAAGTGAAATTAAAAACAGATTTTTCTCTTTATATGAATTTTGAAAAATGTTAGAAAAAACGAAGAGAGCCAAATTTCCGTCTATAATTTCTCCCAATGCCGTATGCCCTTTTTACATATTGGGTTTACATGATACTATCTGCGTACTTTTACATAAACTTGGAATGTCATATGACGACTGTGTAACCGTATAAATTTACCTTTAATATAAAACTACCGGAAATAAGAAAATAAAACGTTATATTTCACTTTTCAGGTCATCAATATATTACAGTGACATTCTGTACATCTCTAGAGTAAAGCGTTTAATTTTTTTTCTATTACAACTTTTGCTGTAAGAATTTTTTATTTTATAAATCTTTAATACAATTAAAAAAAGAACCACAAAGTGTTTAAATTTATTTTATTATCAAAAAACAAGCCCTACTGTTAAGGAATATTTTAGAACATATTTTTTTGCTTCTCTACCACGAAAAAAATAAAATTCGATCGTTTAAATTATATTTTACAGTAGAATCTTTTTATGTATGTATTTCCCATGAGAATTTTAATCTCCAAGAACCGGTACAATAACATTTGGGCAATTCAGACAAGCCCTTGTATAGTTGTATTCATTGTATTGTTAGACGAGTATACAACAGTGTATGTTTGTGTTGATAATTTTTATATAAAAATCCGATACACTTATACATATTTTTTCCATTGGTCCATTCACACAAGCCCTTGTATCGTTGTATTCATTGTATTGTAGGAAGAACATACAACAGTGTATGATTGTTGTTGATAATTTTCATATAAAAATCCGATACACTTATATGTACATATTTTTTTCATATATTTTTAAAAGTTGTATTGATTTTGTGCTATCAAATTTTGCGAATAAAAAAAAAATGTGTATATGTTTTCATATGTTTTTAAAAAGTTGTGTTGTTTTCGGGCTATCAATTTGTTTGAATGCCACGAAATACACAATACAGCATAGCATTGAGCGTTCACAAACAAACAAATGTATTCAATACAACATACACGATACAAAGTTGTGTGAATTGCCCACATATGTTATTAAGAGTTGTATTGGTTTCGTGCTATCAGCTTATGTATGACAGTAATCAAGAAGAAGAAATAAAAGTACAAAATATTTTCTATGTAACGAAAGTCAACAATTAACATTTCAAAATTATAATTATTCGCACAAATAATTAATTCATTTTCTTTTTTCCGTGATATTCTATATTTTGTTGCTTGAAAATCAAATTATGAATTCTGGTCTTCTTCTTCTTATCGTTTTTTGACGTTTGGAATACGAAATACACAATACGGAATAGCATTGAGCGTTCACAAACAAAAAGTGTATTCAATACAACATACACGATACAAAGTCGTATGAATTGGCCAATTAATTGAATTTGATTTTTTATTGATTTCCCGTATTAAGAATTATCGTCAGCACCATCGAATTGGCTTAAGTGTTGTAGGGGTTATATAAAGGTTATATACTAGTTATCTTAAAAAAAAGTGTATTTTCAATTCACCGATATTTTTAGATTTTATTTCTTAAAGACAGTGTCATTCAAATTTAGATCTTTTCGATAGTTACTTTTATAGGGAGGAGTTTTAAAATTTCTTACGATGTCATCATGTTTCATCATGAACTGGGTGATTAGGTGACTTAAACGTTTTACTAGTTTCTTTAAACTTTTTGAAAATTTACGCACTACCGAATCTTGTAAAACTCTAGAAAGCACAACAGAAGCCACTTTGCGATCGACTTAGTAGGGCTAAGTATACAAGTATGAACTTTATTGTGAGGCACCCTACATAATAAAAAAATGGCGAATTTGATTTAATACTGTTTCTGAAACTATATCACTTGGTTTTTTTTTTGAGAAGCAAATTACATTTCAAAAGATCACACTTTAATAGCCATGGCTATTGCCTATGGCCGAATTACAGGGAGGCAATAACATTAATAAGCAGAACACGTCTTCTGTTATTTATTAAAATCAGACCTTTAATCGGTGATATAATACTGAATTTTAACTACCAAGCCCAAATAACAAGCTTCACATAGTATATAAATGGTGTCAAATTCGATAATAGAATTACAATACGATCACAACTATTGCATGCACAGTAGAGCGCGTCGCTCTTTATGGACAAAAAAAAACTGAGTCAGTCACCCCATAGGATTAAAGGTATATGAATAACATTTCCAAAAATTTAAAAATTATTTTTTTGCCACGCCTAGAAATACCGCCCTTTTTGTTTTATTATATACTACGTCGCCGTTTTAGGTCCGATCGTAACATATCATATATCGGTGTTTGTGGCTTGACGGCAGCTACATTTCACCCTACGTCACGTCACATTCTATGCGCGACTTCTGATATCTCGAATCCTTCCCCAAAATCAGTAATTGTGGCTATGTGGTAAGTTAAAGTCGCCGTGGTCTAGTAGGTAGTGTGTTGGCTTATTAGACGAAAGGTCCGAGTTCGAATCCCAGGTCAGACATCAAAACGAAAATATGAAAATATTTCTTCGGCGACTTCCTCTCAGCAGATTTCTGGCAAAAGCTCTGAGCGTAAAAAATTGCCATGAAAAGCTTCTCAAAAAATCTGTTGTTCAGAGTCGACTTTAAACTGTAGGTCCCGCCACTCATGTATAAAATTAACGCACACAACATGAGTGGTGTTGAGAAGCTAGGCCGTAATCCTGACTGAAGGGTTGTAATGGTGAATTATGTTATGTTATGTTATGACTTTAGTTCCATTAAAAGATGTGAAATTATCAAAATTGGAAAAACTAACAATCGCGTATATCAGTTTAAGTGAACTCATATCCCACACCTGGTTTGCTTAATACAAAGTTCCTAAAATTTCGAATCATATCACTCTAAAAAATTTCCCAAGTTCCTTATGAATTAATTTGAAGAAATTTGATTGAACGAATTACTATTAGGGATGGGATGGAATAAATGCAAACAAGTTTCTGATTTTGGTCAACATGAGGCCCTCCAGAACGTGGCCCCTGCTCAATGGCATACTAGCACTTGCTAGATGTTAACTAATGAGTGCAGCGCAATCCAATAAACAGAACTTTAAATTTAAACATTTCCAATAATAACTGGAACACAATCCTCTAACAAGATTCCCCAAAAAGTTGAAGCCATTCGTCAAAACACTGATTGGATCTTATCAGTGCGGCTTCAGACCTGTCAAGTCCACCGTTGACCAAATCTTCACATTAAGCGAAATCCTAGGAAAAACCAATGAAAAACAAGTACACAGTCCATGTTTTTGCCGAGTATAAGTTAGCCTTTAACAGCGCAATGTCTATGCTCGGTATTCCTTTGATGCTGATAAGGCTACGTAGAATGACGTTGATCAACCCTTGTAGCTCCGTTAAGGTAGGAATGGACCTATCCGAGTGTTCTGCGAAAGGCGGGAATGTATCGCAATGGCACTATTTTAAAAAAGTGTCCAGTTGCTTACATACGTTGGGGACATTGACCAAGAGAAATGTTACTGTTGGCTATTAAGATGGGTCTGGCAGTAAATGAGGGCAAAACGAAGTATTTGTTATCGACAAGTAGGGACATGCGGCCTATCGGACCCCAGATTACAGCCGATAATTATACTTTTGATGTTGTCAGTGAATTTATTTATCTTGGCACCGCCATTACCAGCAGCAATCTAGACCTCTCTCATACGACAAAACTAGTACGTTACAAGGGCTCATCCTCCTCGTGCTTATTTATGGCGCAGAAGCATGGACACTATTATTCACCGATGCAGCAGAATATTCGAAAGAAAAGTCCTACATAAGATCATCTGTCCAGTGCGAATTTGCGATAATTTCCGCATCCGATCTAATAATGAGCTCCACAAAGACATGGACGTTGAGCGGCACATTTACATCGTTTCATGTCGAATGAAGAAGATTGTTCCGGCGAGAAAAGTGTTTGATGCGGGACTAGCATAAGTAGAGGATGGAAGCGTAGACGTTGAAAGCACCAAATTTAGGAAGACCTGCCATCGATTGCGCACAAGAAGCAGATCCGCGTGGAAGAATGTAATAAAATAGGCCGCAATCCAATACACACATGCCGTTGACCTTTCACAGACAATCTCAAAGACTGGATTGATGCCAAACTAGGATGGAAGGATCTGGATGAGAATTTTTCATTTTAATCTGGTTGTAGCAGCTGCGTGAAACCGTCGATTCTGATCTTACTACTGCTTACTTATTGGAACCGTTTCTGTTAACAATGACAATTGTTAATCAAAATTATGACCTAGCTTCTGATTCCACTTATTTTGTGTGTGTTAATTTGTTATACATGAATGGAGTGACCGACAGTTTAAAGTCGACTCCGAACGACTGATTTCTGAGAAGCTTTTCATGGCAATTTTTACTCTCAGAGTTCTTGCCAGAAATCTGCTGAGAGGAAGTCGCCGAAGAAATATTTTCATATTTTCGCTTTGATGTCTGACCTGGGATTTCAACTTGGGCCATTCGTCTAATAAGCCAACACACTACCTACTAGACCACGGCGACTCCTAGCCTAAGACATAAAATATCTAACAATAAAAAGGTACTGAAAGCCTGGCGATGGTACTGCGGTATTTTTGAAATGATTAAGTACTGAAAAAAGTACTAAAGTAATGAATTTTTAAACACTGATATAAGAACTATCGCTATGAACTACAATTTCGAATTACAATCGATATAATCTAATATTTATTTAATACGATGTTTGTAACTCAAAGGATCTTTATGTGATGTTCAGTGATGCTAACTTTAGGTTATTTTTTGTTTGTTTGGTGCTGTCATCTTTTTGTAGAAAAAGAAAACGTTTTAAATGTATATGACAGTTACTGCTCTCTGAACTTAATACATAATTAAACTATAAAAACATTCTATTTCCATATTCAAATAAAAAAATATTGTGATATATGTATTTGAAGTCGCCGTAGTTTAGTAGGTAGTGTGTTGGCTTATAATACGCGAAGCCACGGTTCAAGCTCCCGGTCAGACATCAGAACAAAATATGAAAAAATATTTCTTCGGCGACTGAGAGTAAATAAAAATTGCCATGAAAAGTTTTTCAAAACTTTGTCGTTCGGAGTCGACTTTTAACTGTAAGTCCAGCCACTCATGTATAAAATTAACACACACAACATGAGTGGTGTTGAGAAGCTAGGCCGTAACCCTGACTGAAGGGCCTGTAATGGCCAATTATGTATGTGTATGATATATATGTTTAATCGATTTTTTGCACCGATTTTCACCAATAGGTACTATAAACGCTCAGATCAATTATACGTTATTTGTAATTTTATTATGTTGTTTATATGTCTCTATCCACCCATTGTACGAAAGTGTGAAATCAGAAAATATTTTTAATTTTTAAATTTTAAATTTCTATTCACGTTAGAGAGAAAACAAATTGGAGAAACGATTATAATATTAATATATAATATGAGTTCTTAAAACAATATTTATTATAGGTAGGTAGGTATGTATGTAGCCATGTAATAATAATAATAATACATAGTATATTTCGAATTTCATTAATAATGTGCACAAATGCCAATAGAAATAATTCTTTTCAAAATTATTTTCATATATTTTCGTTACTTGTAACACATATACGAAATTCGAACGAATACTTAAAATATAAAATAATTTCAATAATTATTATAATTACTTAAATTTAATAATAATTCTTATGCTTTTGTTAATAAACCAAAAAAAAAAAGAAAACGAAAAAAATCTTTAAAATATTAAAAAATATAAGAAATAAAAAATAAAAATTAAATATTTGTCATTACGTGCTTTCAATTGCCGTTTGCAATATTTGTTAGACAGCTTTTATTATTTTTCCTTTTTTTATTCATTAAAAAATTACAACGTTTATAAATATACAACAACACGAAAATTTTGAAGAGATATATATAATTAAAATTATTAAGAAAATACAAACCAACAAAAACAAATAAAAAAAAAAATATAACAAAAAAGACTGTATTTGACCTGATGATGAGTTCCTTTTTTTATACAAAAAATTCTGAATTATTACAAATGTTGGGAGTATATACATACATATATTGTATATGTATATGTATAGATTAAGAGTGGGAAAATTTTAATCAAACTATTGATTCGAAGGTATTTGGACAATCTCAGTTTGAATTTGTAGTTTTCAAGAAATATCCGAAATTAATTTATATGTTGATTTCTCATGTAATGCAAATTCACAGAATTGATACGGACAAATTATTCACTGCCTGCTGCAAGTGTAGACTAGTTGAGTAGTAGGCTTCTGTGCAGGCTTAATCTATTGTTTCTTTACAAGTGAGTGTTTAAATTAATAATTAAAAATGAAAAAAAATTTCTAAATGGCCAATTCGAAATTAGAAAAAATGAATTAAATGAAAAAATTTAAATGAAATAATTCTAAAGCAATTTAAACTAAACTTTCTTTTGTTAATTTATGAAAGAAATATTTAAAACTAAAGTTAAAAAGAAAAGTACGAGAATTTTGAATTTTGTTTTTGCTTTCAAAATAAACAATTACATCGTGTTGCTCTTCACATTCGAGAGTCATTTTTATTTGTACTTTTGTCTCGGCGGCGTTAAAATTTGGTTTAATTGCGTTAATATTATTTGTAATTATAATGTATATATTTGTTTAAAACATTTATCAAAACTTGTTGTTTAAAATTATTATTTATTTATTATTATTAATTTCTTTTGTTTACATCTTTTGTTTGCTTGTTTTTTCTTCTTCGTAAAATTTTTACTATTAATTTGTTGTTTTGTTTTCTGCAGAAGAAATGCCGTATTAAATGGAAAATCAAAAACAAAAACAAAAAAAAAAATAAATAAATAATTAAAACACCAGACGAGTACTACTTTAGCTCTAGCAGACATTAAAAAATATAAATTAGAATTTATCTTTTCGAACAGAAGTGAAAAAACGAATAGCAGTGCTTTCAAATACAATACGCACTTAAAAAAAAATAAAGACAAATAAACAACAAACTTGAAAACTGAATGTAAATCCAGTGTCGATTTGTTAAATAAATTTCTTAAACAAGATCACATACAAAAAAATACGCGCCTAAATATAAGATTTTCAAGTTTCGTTTTCGAAAGTAATCAACTTTAAATTTAAATGGTTTTCACTTGATTTTAAACGTAGTAGACATATACATATGTATGTACATACATGTATGTAAGTGATGTAAGTGTATAAGTGAGTGTGTCCTTATGTAGGCATAGAGTGTTAGATAAACTTGAAAAACTTTGTTTGTGGTTTACTTTAATAGTTTTCATATCTAAAACAGGTCATGCAGCGTCTAAGTCGAGTTATATGAAATTATTTTTTTTTTTATTAATTTTATCATCTATGTATGTATAATAATTGCAACAAAAAATTAATAAAAATAATATAAATAATTATAACAAAAACATTACTATTATTTTGTTCACTTTTGTGTGTCTGGTTATCTTTTTTTGAGTAATTGCATATAGTAAATATGTCTATGTATGTATGTGTCAATAGTCATTTAGTCAGCCTGCGTTTGTTTTATATTTTTCAAAAATGTGTATGAAGGATATTGCATATTTAAAGTCTGTGTATGCGTATGTGAGTATGTTTATATATTTATGTTTGTATTAGTATTGGTGAGTAAGTACTCATATGTATGTTTATTACATTTTATATCTCATACTTGTTCGTTGTTTAGTTCTTTGCAATCTTTGTGATTGTCATGTGCACGTTTACTTTTGCAAATCATATGGATGTGTGTTATTATAAGTTTACGTATGGATGTGTGAGTATGCATGTATGTATGTACGTACATATGTGTGTACCAACTGTATGCATGTGTTTTGTATTTATTTTTGTTGTTATTAAAATAAGAAACAAGAAAAACAATAACCACAACAATAATAACAACGATTTGCCGGCAAAAACAGAATATCTGAATGAAATTTATTTAGACACGAGACAAATATTTTTTTTTTCTTTTTTTGATACTTTTAATTCATTTTTCTTAAGGTAGTGGTGTCCTATACGATTTATTATATTCTGTCATTATTCGTAAGTGTTAAAACATTACTTTTTTCTATTGCAATATTAAACAAAAAACAAAAACAAAAACACTGTATTTGTTTGCATATAGAATCTATTCACTTCTATATATGGTTGTATAAATGTATGTATTTAAAAACTATTTTTGAACAAACTTTTCTTTTCTTCTCTTTTATTTTTGATGTAATTTTTTTATTCTTTTATTTTGTTTTTTTTTTGTTTGTTTTGTTTCTCTAAATATTTCTTCGATTTTGTATTAAATCACTGAATTAAACTTTTATTTATTTTTTGTTTTTTACGGTTGTTAATGAAATATATTATATTTTATATTATACAATTAGAAAATGTTATTATTTTCTTATTTTGTTTTGTGAAATTATTATATCTTGTTAGGAGTTCGTTGGGTTAAATAAAGTAGAGCGCGAATTTAAACATCTTCACTGTTTGATGTCCTTAAAACTTCTGCCGGTAATAGTGAAGTAAAATTATCCTCAAACAGGACATCAAACGTCTTTGAAAAAACTGCGTCTTCTTCTCAAGAAATTATGCGCGAAATAAAAAAGAAACACAAGAAAAAAAAAATTAAAACACACATAAAAAACTCAGTAAAAACACACAAAAAATTTAACAAAAAAAAAAAAAAAGGAACATATACACGTTCAAAAAATAACTGAAAAAAATGTTTATAATGTATTTGTTAAATACATACATACAGAGGTATATAGTAATATAATTTTTATATGAAACACTATTTCTACTACCACCACTACAACTAAAAAGGCACTAACAATAACGCTTACATTAACGTAAGAAGTTGAAATGACGGTCTAAACATTAACTGGAGAAAATTATTTTAAATCGTAACTAACACCACGACTCTTACACTACCATACACATACACATAAATACATGTGCTTAGATAAAGGCACACAAACTCAAAGATTCTTTTTTTATTTTTAGCTGCTGCCATTAAGACGAACAATAATTCAAGAACAAGAAACACCTCCACCATGTCGTAAACACACACACACAGGCACACACAGTTACACGCGTTTATATTTACAGAGCGGAACACAACAGAAACCAGCACAGCACGGTTAATTCCTTCCCTCGAACTTTGAGTACTGTAACAGTTATTCCAACGAGTTTAAACGAAGAAGGGTAAAAACAAAACAAGAAACCAAAACATAAAATATAAGAACGCAACGTATAAAAAAATAAAAATTAAAAAAAAAAAAAAATACCTGTTTGAGGTTATAGTAAAAAAAATAAGCACCCCTTCTTCTACACTGCAACCACTCAAATTATGCTCACACCCTCTCTGCCATATCCTACAGACGCACACTACATAAGAAACCCTTACTCCGTACACTACTTAACATTATGTGATGGAACGAAACTTCATTATTATAAAATAAGAGAAACAACTTGAAAATAGAAAACTAACTCAATTCTCTTCCAAAAAATCTAAAGACGTGAAACGCAAAATAAACACTAAACATTTCTATTTAAGAGACAGAGAGACCGAGCAAGAGCATGAGAGTGAGAGCAATTTAATAACTGTGCACACACAAATGTTTTCAAACAATTTCAAAACATTCTATGAGTGAGAATGTTTCTTGTTTTTTTTGTTGTTGTTTGTTTTTTGTTCTTGCTCTGCGAATATGTGTTTGAGTTTGTGCATGCTTTTATAATTTCCCCTATTTTCTTATATGTTTGCAGTGCAAGGCAAAGAAAGATACAAAAACAAGGAATAAAAGGAACGAAAGGAAATTATAACTAAAAGAAGTTCGCTAAATTTCTAATTCGACTGTGTGTATGTGTGTGTGTGTGTGCATTAGAGTCGTGAGATATGCTACCACCAAGAAGACATTGAGTTAATTTTGAAAGCTTAAGACGATTCTTGTTTAATATACATATGTATGTAGCTTTAGGCAAAAGCTTTTTTTCTGCCATGATCTAAGATAGAAAAAACAAATTAAATTTTTTGTGTACATTTTTCATAAGACATACACTACTACTATAGGCAACAAAATTCCTGACTGACTAATTGTCCAAACACGGAACATGTTGGTGGAGGTTGTTCTAACCGGACGCAATTTTATTTTGCTCTGTGAATAAGCGTTTCTTTTACTTTTCAACAAATCTTCGATACACATATACATATACATATGTATCAATCAATAAACAATATAACAAACAGCAACACAAAATTATTAATTTTTTAAAAGAATATTGCACTTAGATATGTATGTATGTACATGTGCATGTGTAGAGGATTAGGTGATGTACATAGTTAGTTCTTTATAAAGAATAGTTTATGCATGAATGGAAGATTTTAAATTAATTTAAATTAATATTTAAAAAGTCTTTGAAAGTTTCATTATGCTTTACCTGTAGTTCATTGGGTAGTTTATTGTTGTCACTGTTGTTAAACTTTATATCTGGCGTAGAGCTGCCGGCCGATGGTGACGTCATAGACGGTTGGGGTGATGATGTGGGTGTATGATGATGAGTTAATGCAGTTATGCGTAATGGGCTTGTGGGTGGAATTTGTGTGGTTGATGCTGTCGTTGCAGGTAATAGCGATTGCTGATGATCTGTTTGACCCAAATTGTTGTCTCCTGTATTGGTAACAGGCGGCTGTTGCTGCTGTTGTTGTGTTTGCTGTTGGTGAAGATTCTGGTGATGATGAGTGTTTTGAAGAAGCTGGGAACGATGCTGGGTATCCTGCTTGTGATCATCGTTGCTAATGACATTCCGTATATGTGGTTTGCTCTGTTGCATTTGCTGCTGTAGTTGATGCTGCAAAGCTTCCAAAGGTAGTGATCCTGGACTTGCTACACCTTGTTCATATTTTAGCGAATGTTGTTTATGGTGACTTTGATGTTCGCTAGTTATATTTGGCTGTTGTGTATGTGCACTATTGCCAGCTGTCCCACTGCTAACATATTGTGTATTGTGTGTCATATTATTGCTACCATTTGTCGCATGCTGCTCTTGTTTGGCTACGGCATTCGGATCGTTGTTACTGATTGCACTATTGTTATCGCTGTTGTTATTATTGTTGTTGATGTTGTTATTGATGTTATTACTATTGCTATTAGTATTGTTATTGTTATTGTTATTGTTAATCAATTTATCATCACTTGTTGCTGTAGCACACAATTCATTTGATTTTACCACACCACTGAGATGAGCGGCAGCAGCAGCTGCAGCGGCAGCATTAAACAACAGGTGATGACTTTGTTCTGAGGCCAATTGAGAATGTTGTTGCTGTTGTTCGTTGTGAACGAGATGTTGATGATGTTGAAGCTGCTGCTGATGATGTGTCAAATGTTGTTGTTGTTGCTGTTGTTGCTGATGATGATGTTGTCGTTGTTCCGTTAAAGCAATCGCATCATCTTGTTGAATCGGATTGTTATCCTGGATATGTAGTTGCGCAGCCGATGATTGTTCAGTTATATGGTGATGTGGCTGCGTCTGGTGGTGATGATGGGATTGATGCTGTTGATGATGCATATGAGGAGGCGTTTGCACATGATGGGACATATGGTTTGTGGCTAAAGCCGCATGCAAACCAAAGGGCGCTCCGCGAGTTTGCTGCCAAAAGTCTGTGTCCATTTTGAAGGGATTGATAAAGGGATGATGAGTTTGAAACGTTGATTGATTCTGATGCTGGTGTTGCTGTTGTTGATAGTGGCAAATTGGAGCATGCGACTGAGAAGATGGATGCAACTGCTGTATACTAGACACTTGTGCGTGATGCTGCACCGTGTTGGTCGTTGTCATAGACACATTAAAGCTGTCCAGCACCTGACCATCAACAGCCGCGTTTGTCGTTGGAGATTTTTGGTAATCACGTTGCGGTAACGTTATTGGACGGGATAGTTGGGGTATATTAAGTGCGGCGCCATTTGCAGCAGCGTCAAAATTTAGTAGTTTCGGCGTTGGTATGTGTAACGTTGTTATCGATTGATTGCAGCAGCTAACACTGCTGCCACTACTGCTTGCAATTGAAATAGATTCTACTGATCCAGCAACTGTCTGAGTTGCTAAATTATCGGAGTTCTCTTCGACCGCTACTTTAAAGTGCTGTAATAACCACTGGTCCACCTTTGTGTGGGCGCTTATTAAATCAAAATTTTCACTGTTTAAATGATTCTGTCGTTGCAAATTTTCCTGTTCCACACTGTTGTCCTTCACACATTTGCCTTGCTGCTGTTGTTGTTGATGCCGCCGCCGCTGCTGTTGTTGCTGCTGCACTGATAATTGATGCTGTTGTTGCTGACCCAGTGTGAATTGTTGTTTATTTATAAATTTTTCTTTGATTCGATTTTTCTTTTCTTTTGTTCGATTCGTTTTAAAGTTGTTTTGTCTGGTATTTAAATACTTTCTCGTTGATAAATATATTTCATATAGTATTTCGATGTTACGATTGTGAATGTTGCAAATATTCTTGTTTTTGTTGTTGTAGTCTAATTGTTATACCATGTTGAAATAAATTAATTGAAAATAAAATTAATTGAAAAATATATCTTGAAATAGCTTAAAAACATATGTATGTTATCAATATTATGGTATGCATATGTTATCAATATATGTATTTAGCATTAATTAGAAAAATTGATAAACGAAAATCAACTAAAATTAAGAAAACACATACAAAATTTTCAATTAATATCTGTACATACAGATATAACTGCATTAAAAAAATTAATTTAATTTCAAATAAAAATTCGGGAACAGCCAATTAAGGGTTAAGTCTGCATCTTCAGTTCCTTTGAAATGAAGATCAGTTTTATTGTGGCCTTCAACCGTCCAAGAATCTGCTGATACTGAACTATTTACCGCAAATGAGATCGCTCTGGAATTACTCAAGAAAAAGAATAATCTAAGATTCGATTCAGTTCCTTCCGAGTTGCATTTAAATTTACGATATTAAGTATTAATATTCTTCTGTATTCAAATTTGTATTTGTATTCGTTGGACAATACCTGTAATTAAAATGATTCTTAAACCAGCAAAATAGTCACCTCCTGCCGACTAATGTACCCGTGAAAAATTATTTCATGTACTACTGAAAAAAATCATTGATCATACATAACTAGTAGCTCCTCATCAATCTAAATTGCGAAAAAAAACATTCAACGATTGATCAGTTCATGGCGTAAAATACACCACAAAAGAAAACAAAATGTAGCACAAAGGTCTGAATTGTTAGTTCTGGTTAAGAATGAACTCATGATGAAATTGGGCACTAATCTCCGAGACTATGCGGGTGATATAAATCTAATATTAACGTACAGTTTTTAAGAGTTCACTAAAATATAATTAATGCGACTGCAAACTACAATTACCCCAGGTCAGACATCAAAACGAAATATGAAAAAAAAAGAAAATATTTCGTCGGCGACTTCTTCACAGCAGGTTTCTGGCAAAAACTCTCTGCCATGAAAAAAATTCTGAAAAAATCTGTCGTTCGGAGGCGAAGTTAAACTGTAGGTCCCGATACTCAAATATAAAATTAAGGCACACAACATGAGGGGTGTGAGAAGGTGCGCAATAATCCTGACTGAAGAGTTGTAATCAGTGTTGCCAAAACATTATTGAGAAAAAATGCTAGATTTTTCTAAAAAAAATGCTAAAAAGTGCTACAAATTTTAAAAAAGTGCCAAAAAAAAGTGCTAACAAAAATTAATAGAAACAAATTGATTTATAGTTAATTATGAGATCTGTATTTCTTAAAAATTTATTTTTATACTTAAATATGAATAAAGAAATTGAAATTTAATTAAAAAAAATCAAAAATAACATGTTCAATTCATTTTTAAAAACAATAAATCGAAAGTAAATTCTTAAAAACCAATAAGTCTTCAAATTACTGTTTAAACATTAACTTTTAAATTCATAGTTGTTCACATAAGTTTTAAGATGACTATAACAATTTGATGAATTTAAAAAATCCAGTCATCATTATCGTCATTTTCATCATTATTATCATAACTTTCACTAGATCCAATTAATTTCAGATAACTTGTTGGGACTTCGTTTTAATCCGTAAAAATGTTATTATATAATACAATTAAGAAATAAAAATTTAACATTAAAGTTATATCTAATTGCTAAAAAAGAATTTACTGTCTGTAGACTGAACATACGCTCCACGTCTGCATTAGACCATGGAAGACTGAGAAGTTTTAAAACAAAATTGGCAATCTCCTCGAATCTCGTGTTTCCTCCAGCATCTCTACATGCTTCTACCTCTGACCAGAATGATACTTTGTTGTTTTTATTAATCCATTTTATATATTGAATATTGGAATATTGATCAATTATTTTTCCAATTTCTTCCTCGCTTATACAAAATAATTTTCAAATTGGTAAAATATTACCTTTTTGGGAACTTAAAACGTTTTGTACCGAAAAAAATCTATATTTTGTAAAACTTTTATATTATTTGGTAATCTTAAATAAAGAAGGGATTAGTTTATGTATTTTTTATATTTATATTTATCTTGCCTTTACTTTAATTGGTCTATTAATCCAACAACAAAGTTAATGCAATTATTCCTTATTTCTTGTACTTTATTTTGAAGAATTTTATTTGTGTTTTTCAATTTTTCCACCTGAATTTCAAATTCATGGCCAAGACTACAAGTGTACAAAACTTTGTCCTCGAAATCGTCGTATATTACATCTATATTTTCATCATCCACACTATTTTTTTAAGAAAGTTAATTAATAGAGTTATTTCTTTTAAAAGGCGAGTTGGGTCACTTTCATTGCTTTGAAAGACTTTGTTAACAGTTTGTATTTCATGTAGAATTGGTTTCAAAAAAAGTAAATATAGATGAATTAAAATACCAAAAATTGTAAAAAATGCTAGAAAAAAATTTTAAAATGCCAAAAAAAGTGCTAGGTGCTAGATTACTTTTTTTTTGGTGCTAAACGAGTTTAAAAAGTGCTAAATCTAGCACCAAAAGTGCTAAATTGGCAACACTGGTTGTAATGGCCAATTCTGTAAGTATGTATGTATGTACAAACTACAATTGTACTATTTTTGGCTAGGAGGAAACTTCCCAATTCGACTACGGAGTGTGATAATCTTTGCAAACAAATGTTGGATAATATAAAAAGACTATGAGAAATTAGTCCCAATTATGTAAGTCTGTATGTAAAGGTATTAAGTCGCCATAGTCTAGTATGTACGTTGGCTTATTAAGCATGAGGCGAAGGTTCAAACTTCAGATAACATCTCCAACAAAATGAAATACGAAAAAAGATTTCTTGGGCGACTTCCTTTAAACTGGAGGTTGGTTCGCTAGGGAATAAGGGGAAATCAAAATAACACCAAAAATACTTTTTGGTTTGGATCCAAGTACTGTCTACAGAGGAAATTAAAAGTAACGTTTCTCGAAATGACGATCGATCTCATATAAGAAGAGCCCTCAAAAACATTTTCTGCTAACCGTACGACACAGTATGGAGGACTTTCTTAAAATTGAACCACATTAAATTGTAAATTGTTTTCAAAGAAGAAGGCCCAATATGAAGTGGTCAAATATATTACTGAGATCAATAAATTTGTACCTAGATTGCGTGTAAAACTGTTCGGATTTTGAGTCAATTTGAAAATTTCACATTTTAATTTCACAAATTTCGAAAACTAACGGTTCAAAGAAATTATAGCCTTTGATAATCGACAAAGCACAATTATGATATGTACACATAGCTACCAGATTTAACGATTTTGACCTCGAAAAATATTGACAATTTTTAAAAATTAACAATTTACATCATATTCTTAACTTTAGTACATTAAAAGCCACTTTAAGCAAGCGCCGTTATTTTTTTATCGTACAAACAATACTCATGGGGTGGATGGCATTGTGTTTGGAGCAATGAAAATATGTTATATGAAGGAGGAAAGAGGGAGCAGTGTTTATTGACACTAGGTTTGAATATTTTTATACCATAAGTAACAGGAAATACCTCTGCAATAATTGAGTTTCACAAACCAATAGTTCGACTAAAAAATGCATTTTCTGTGTAATACAGTGTGCGATCCACTGGACAATCGACCACATACGGATGTGCTGGCCACGAAAGACATGTGTTACGTAGGAACAAGTCCCCTTATTTCGTTCGAGCAAAATCCTTTTGTAGTAGCGATAGAACAGTGAAATACAAATTACATTGCAACGATGCTCCAATGAATCAATGGATAGACGTTGAGGCACCGACCCATACATGAGAGTTGTATTCCATTCTCGGTCGGTTATAAATGGTGTAAATAGTAAAATCAGATGATCAGATCTTAAGAAGAAACTGAAAAATGTGTCGGCTCCAGCCAACATTACACTGAATTTTCATGCACAGAATGTCAAGAGCTTCTGACTCCGGAAAAAGATATAAAATTTCTCAATTTTTGGAAAAATTTAAGAAATGAAGATGAGTGATGCTATTTTTTAATTTCTAATAAATTTTTTTTTAAGTGTTTTATTTTTGAACGCAGATATGACTTTATATGTTTTACTACAATAGAAATAATTTTGGTTTTTAAAAACTTTTAATTTATTTATTTATTTTTTCTTACGATTTGGTGCCTTATTTATCTAGCAGCTATGTATATATATAAATATGCATGCAAAATAAATTTTTTATTTTATAGATCATTCGATTGTCAAAAACAAAATGAATTTACCGCGAAAACTGAGAGCAGAAGTTTATACGATAAAATTAATCAAATTTTTTTTTTTTATAAAAGTAAACTACTTTCGCAATTATCGGATGATGATATCAATGTATACAAACTTTTCTTTTCACTTACTTGTTTTTAGTTGCATATGTAGGAAGTAAAATTATATGCCAGCAGACAGTTGTATAATATTGTAAAATTTATTAAATTATTCAAAATGATCGATCAAAACTCTATTAAAACTTTTAACACATTCATTACATTGTATAGGTAGGTATGTAGCACGTGTTGCATATACTTTTGCATAAAACTTTAACTTGAAGCACATTCATACCTATTTTCATTTTTCTTTTGGTGTTTTTTTTTATTTTTCTTTTTCTTTATTATTTAAACAGTATTAAATTTAATATAATGTAATACACATGATGAATCTCACATTTTAACACAAGTATATACATGTATATATATATATGTATGTGTGTGTATGTCTGAATTAAGTTAAGAGTGTGCGTGTATGTGTTTTGTCTTATTTAACATTGACACTTTTGCCATTCATTCATGTTTTTACCTCAACAATTTTGACATAATCGTACATTTACATTCGGGTCAACACTAGCAAGTAATTTTTTTTGGCGCGAAAATATTTTATTTTCAGTACAACGAATTTTTCACTTTATTTTCAAAAATTTCATCCTTCTTTTTTTTTGCTTTTCAATATATTAACACTAATAATAATAACAATAATAATAATATTGTATATGTTTTAAGAAAATACAAAAATATTTTCAGATTTTATTTGATTATTTCTTTTTGTGTTTTTCATTCTAATCTTTTGTTTTTGCCTTTGTTTACGTTTCGTTTAACGCAAAAATTGTCATAGGTTTTAAGCATTTCTTACACGTTTAAAAGTCTTAGCGAATTATTGCATTTTCTAGTTCTCTAAGATACTTCTGCGAAAGTTGTCAACAAACTAATTTCGTTTCTTTTGAGTCTAAAGTATAAATATTATATGATGGCCTTCTATTTCTTCTACTACAGCGTACATATATATGTATATAAGTATGTACGTACGTCTTTATTAATGCCTCCACCATCATTACAGGCAAAACCACCAACATCATTATTATTTTCATTATCATTGTTATCATCATTATTGTTGTGAGCGCCTTCAACATATCATTGTCATTATTATTGTCGTCTTCATCATCATTATCATCATCGTTTTCTTGGTAATTATTATAATAGAATGCAAAATATTGAGAAAGTCGAAGGCAGTACAAGAATCGCACAAGCAGCAAGAGAATTGCTGCTGCTACTATTTATTATTTTCCTTAAGAAATTTGTCTTACTACAACACTATTCGGCAGGTTTTGGCATGACCTGCCTTGGCTTTTGTGCATTCTATTCGTTTGTCTAAGGTGTTTGTGTTTGTAATTATGTATGTATGTATGCATGTGCTTGCAGTTGTATAGGTTTTTCATATTTCATTTTAGTGGCATATACCAAATGAAAACAAAAAAAAATTAAGTTTTCCCCGTGTATTCATTTTCTTGATTCCTTTTTCATATTCATTTCGGCTTCTTGTGCCTTCGTTCGTTCTTATTTGAACGCATTTTCTTCAACTACATACAGCCATACTTAACTCTTTACATGTAGAAGAGAATATTTTTGTCACTTTGCTGGCGTAAATTTTTTAGAACGCATCGTGAATTTTTTGATTTTGGGCTCCATTATATACTGCTGCTGTTGCACTCACTACTTATTCGTTAGAGTCTAAGGCTATTCATGTGCATTAATAGAAGCAATGTGGACGTTAAAATTAGCACGCAGAATTGTTTATGATAGTCTTACCGGTATTTTCATAGTTGGCGTTAGAATAAGAAATTCAGTTCGTTTTATTCCTTAGCATGCAATAAACATTGTTTCAATAACATTTTCTTAACAAACAAAACCGTCGGTTATTTTAAAGAAAGTATTTATAATTGCTTGCGAAAGTTAACGATTATGGCTAAAATATTTACAAATATCTTTTGAATATTTTGTTAAGAAATAAAAAAGAAATAATTTTGTTCTCCTGAAGCAAACACAAATAACCTGCCTATACAAATATGTATAATTAAGTAACACACATCGTTCCAAAGAGTAACTTAGTATCTCCACAAAACCTTGCCTTTTACATCGTATTGTGATGTGTTTTTTACTGCATTGCTACTATTTTACCTTTTGTAATATTTTGATTTCAAATACTTCTCGCAATCATAAGCATATGTATTATGTTTAATTGACTTTTATTCAGTTTTGTTTTGATCTTACCTTTGACACTAGATTTGCGGATGTTGATTATATACCTTTTTTTACTGAAGTGAGCCAATTTGACTCATACAGGGAAATTGATGTTTTTTTCCAAAGAAAATTGTTCCAAATCAATTTAAATGAAATGTTTATTATCAAAAACTTTATGGAAAACATTTTTTGAAAAACATTTTCCGCAAACATTTCCATTACATTTAGTACAATGGTTTGAAGATATGTTTCTTTTGCATGATTCTTGAACTTGGCAATTTTTCCGTGTGTCAGTAGCATGAATTTCTGGATGGAATTGGAATGGAAGTGTTCTCAACTTCTTCTCTATATTTACTTCTTAGCTCTTCAACCAATTGGAAAATAAAACCTTTTCGTCAAATATTTACTTGAGTAATAACTTTATACAGAATCCAAGCATTGATAGCTACTAAAACTAAAATGTAGAAAACTCGTAGAGGCCATATGTGTGAACTTGCTTTAACGCTACATTTTTGGGTCATTTGGTACATGAAAAGTCGCCGTGGTCTAGTAGGTAGTGTGTTGGCTTATTAGACGAAAGGCCCGATTTGAATCCCAGGTCAGACATCAAAACGAATATATGAAAATAATTCTTCGGTGACTTCCTCTCAGCAGATTTCTGGCAAAAACTCTGAGAGCAAACAAACCTGCATTAAAAAGTTTCTCAAAAATCTGTCGTTCGGAGTCGACGTTAAACTGTAGGTCCCGCCACTCATGTATAAAATTAACGCACACAACTTGAGTGGTGTGAGAAGCTAGGCCGTAATCCTGACTGAGGGGTTGTAATGGCCAATTATACATACATACATAATGTATGTTGGTACATGATTTGATATATGGCATGATATCTTAGTTAATTACCAAATTGAATGCGCTACTTGACGAACCAAGCATAATATGCCTTTTACCATAGGCAGTTGGATCAGAAACGTCTTTGAATATGGTATAAATCGGTGGTATGCTTACGTTTCTGCCTTCTTTCGATGTTTTCCATAAAGTCCCCTCAGCAGAAGATATATCGATAGCATCTACATAAATCACTTTCGGTTTTAGATTCAGAAATAACCCTGGCTCGTTTTTGGTTAGGAGCTATATAACAAAGATCTTCATCTTCACTGCTTGAAGACTCAATATTATTGACTTCCTCTTCTAATTCAATTTCGTTATCCCATTGATCTGCATCAGTTGTATTTCATTATTATCCATAAAGGAACGGCTCACACGCTATAAATAAATCGAAATGGTGACAGAGGTGGGTAATAATGTAGCGAAATCAAGTAACAATCAGAGAAACAAAATCACAGGCGACTTGATTGTTGCCCATGCTGTTAAACTATTAAACCATTCTATGAGTCAAATTGGCTCACAGCCGTGAAAATAGGTTTACATACCACATTCGATAATGCGAATTGAAGGGGTATGTGTGGAAGAGCAATGAACGTTTACATATATTTCATTAGTGAATTAAAAACCAAAGTATGATTTTAAAAAGTAATATTAAAGTTTTATATATATATAGTGATCATATTTTTAATGAGTCAAATTGGCTCAGTCCGTAAATCTAGTGTTACCGTAGTTATTGCAGATTAGTTTGTATGATGTCATGGGCATCTGTTTATGGTTGGTTGAATGGTTTAGGTTCATCCATTAGTGCAAAACTCGGCCCTATGCTCCCTAGAGGAGTAAGAGGAACATATATGTAGGAATTTGTTTTAATGTTTTATTCATTTATTTATTTTCTCAAAAGTACAAAAAATAAAAATGGGAATACCCGTTATAACTTAAATAATTCTATATCCTATTTCTTCTGTGTCTACTTTTCAACTTAAATATTCTATTTCTTGTTGCTTCTGTGTCTACTTTACAACTAACTCACTATAGGCGAAAAATCCGTCTTTTATATCTGATCGTCCACTCGTCATTCGTCCGTTGTCTGTGGAAATTTCCAGAGTCTGATGGCGTGATTTGTTGAGATGAACGTTCGTCCGTTTCTTGGTATTCATTAGTGTAGTGTGGGTTAGAGCAGGATCGCTATATTGTTAGTGACGAATGAGAGATCTAAACATTCGACGAGTAAGAGATCTAAACGGGCGGACGGACATTATACTCTGTTCTTGCTCTACACAGTGGTCTGATTTGACTCACATCCTACATATATATTAGTGCAAAACAAAAAAATTCGTCGTAGCGACTTTAATTGGTGCGATCCTCATCTCTTAAATCTGCTTCCATAAAGTCAATTATTCTTCAATAATTACGATGTGAGAAAGGGTGCACACTGTGACATTGATAGCGAACTTGTCAATGCTGGACACTCGAAAAAAAAAAAAAAATAAAACAGAAAGTTTATTGTCGTTTTACATGTAATTTCTTCAGCATTTAGTAATCAGGGCGTAAGATGTGGCAGTATTCCACAATCGCGGAGAGGTGTAGAGACTTTCGATAACATTCAGCCGAGTTTTTTTTATAAGGTTGGCACTGTCTGCACACAAATATACTAAAGTTGTGTACATATTTTACAAAATTAGCAAACCGATTCAAAGTCCGCTAAGATTATAAATTACAAAAAGTTGGAATTGTTCTTTCCATTCTCATCTCCTTATTATTAAAAATAATATTAATTTTTAAACCAGTATACATACATTACAACCCTTCAGTCAGGATTACGGCCTAGCTTCTCAACACCACTGATGTTGTGTGTCTTAATTTTATACGTGAGTGGCGGGAGCTACAGTTTAAAGTCGACTCCGAACGACAGATTTTTGAGAAACTTTTCATGGCAATTTTATTTACTCTCAGGGTTTTTGCCAGAAATCTGTTGGGAGGATGTCACCGAAAAAATATTTTTTTTCATATTTCGTTTTGATGCCTAACCTGGGATATGAACCCGGTGTGATGCATTCGAGGGCTTACCTTTGTGTTTCGTGTTTATGAAGAGTTGGCAGTATCCTTTAGTTCTTTTTCCACTTCTGACAATGCCTATGAATCTAAGGCTTATGTCTTCGATTTGATTTTTCACCTTAGCATCGTTAGCCAGCCAGTATACCCCACGCTACGTGCCACTTTTGCTGTTAATCGTATAATGTTGATATTGGGAAATGTTGTAATGTGTTTGCGTCTATTGTGGTATTTCTCAGTCTAATTATATAGAATATTTTCTATCTTGCTTGGAAGTTCGTGGTGACTTGCTATATATTTTGCTTTTTAACTCAAATTTGTTTTGTATCAACTTTTTTCCACAATACTAAATGGAAGGTTTTTCCCCCTAATTGTGCACATATTTCGAAAATACGCTGACTTTGTACGACAGAACGAACTACCACAATTGATCGTGTCGTTTCCGTCATCACATCCAGAAGTGACTCTATGGTATTTCCGACTGATTGTAAGTGGTCTACATACATACATACATATATGAATCACGATGCTTCTTTATCAATGAGCTTGTGTTGGTACTTGGCGTCGCCAATATCGGGATTGTTGGCGCTTGATATGTTTAAAAATGTTCGCCGTTTTCTGTTCTTTTTCTCAGGACCTATTTGGTCCTTAAATTCTCCCATAATCACTAAGACAACTTTGCAGTTTGATGTTGATATTACATTATTGAGGAGGCTATAAAAGGCTTCTTTTATAGTATACACTGAGATGGCATCAGGTGCAATTAGGGACCACCCAAACTCACTAGGTTGTTAGAATAGTACGGGGGAAATATCAGTGTCATTGTTCTGCTGAAGGTTTTGTCTATTAGTTGTGATTGGTTTTTAAAATTTTCTATTCAAGCTATTTGAAATATTTTGTGAAGTTGTAGTTCATGGAGATTCCATAGTATACTACAGCTACTATGTAGTTACATATATTACAGTTAAAATTATTTTTTATCTTTATCCTATAAACGGCCAATATGGTTGCTCTTAGGGCAAAGAATGGGTGCGATAGATATCATTGTTGAAAAATTCAGTACTTTTTCATTTCGAAAATACCACAGTACGCGGGGGTCAACTTCTAGTACTTTTTAATGCATTACAAACATGTTCAACGTAATGCTTAAGGTAGAATTAGTCTTTAGCCCCGGTTAGCCCAACGTCCATGCAAAGTATGTTCGTTTTTAGAATACGAAAAGCAATGAGAACACTTGCCGAACTGTATTGTAATTTCAGTAAGTATTTAGTTTGCATCTTCATAAGATTAAGTAAAAGTATACCTGAGCCTTGGATGACACTAAAACATCCGGCCTAAATCTTTTGAGATCTGTGACTTTAGTTTACTAAGGGCCATTATTATAACTTGCCGTTAACTAAAGGGAGGATTTTAACTGGCAGATAAATTGTTTTTCATTATTATGAGTACCCAATAAGATAGAAGTGATCGTTAAGCTAAAGGGAGGATCATCCTGCCGGTAACTTTTAAAGTTAGGTTTGTGTTTGAACTTGCCATATTATATATTATTTTCAATATGGCAACTTCAAATTAAAACAAAATGAGCATATGCACTAGAGCCCCGACTTGCGTCGTTAGTAGGGACCGGAGAATTGCGACGCAAATAGAATCAACTTTTTCTGTACAAATGAATTGAAATTTAATTTATTCGGACCAAGAATGAAAGAAAGAAAATGAAGCAAAAAACATAATATTTCGGATAAAAAAGTATGAAAATATTTTTTTCTTTAATTTAGTTCAGTAAATGTTTGTTTGACTGAACACTTAAATACTAACTATTAAAAGGGAAATCCCCATTTTACTCGCAAGTTAAAAACTTCTTAACGCCAGGAGTTACCAGCAGTTGCAAAAATTTTAAAATACAAAAAATTCTAAATATGTACCACAATACAAATAGTAAAATGGTAATACTCAATGCAACAAAAAAGAAATTAAACGTATGTACCATCGCAAATCGAAATCTAAACGACGTAAGTTGGGTTCCAAACGACGAAAATCGAATCGACGCGAATCGGGGCCGAAACCTCCCAAAATTAATCGACCCAAGTTGAAATTGCAATAACAAAAACTGAGTTTTGTCAATATTTAAAAACCGAAGCAAGTCGGGGCTCTAGTGTACAACAAAAAAAAAAACGAAACCCGTCGTTACCACTTCTTTAAAAAAGTGAGCGTTAAGCTAAAGGGACGATCATCCTACCTTTAACTTTTAAAGTTAAGTTTATGTTAGAACTTGCCATATTATACATATATTATTTTCGATATGGCAACTTCAAATATAAACAAAATGAGGCAACACAACAACAAAAAGAGAGGCCCTTCGTTGCCACTGCGTTTTAAAAAAACTTGTTTAATTGAGCAGTTTTATCGACATTGAGCCGGCCCTGCCATATTTTTGAAAAAGTTAACTTAATTTTGTCTGTAGATTTTAATAATAAAAATAAGTTAAAGGTAACTTTACAGTTCCCTTTAGCTAAAGGTACCTTTAACTAAACCCAAGTTTAACGTTGTAATAATGGCGCTTAAACTATATAGTTATTTGAGTGTCACTGTCACACCACGTTGTTTATTTATCGTTCCTGTTCTGACTTCACAATCATAATGAAAAATTTCAGAAATTTTTGTTTTTATTCATTTAATTTTCATGTAAAAAAATCCATGTAAAAATCAAGGACAATATATGCACCAGAGATCAGCAATGAGTATTCAAAAAGGTCTACTCACCTTTACTCTCCTTTTTCGAATCATACTCACAATTTCTGATACTTATATACATTCATACTTATTTTAATATCATACCCATACTACTTTCGACTCTCCTTTACTCAGCATTTACAAGAATCAAAAACTAAGTATGATTCGCGTGCGAACACTACAATACTCACTAGAAGGTTGTGTGTTTGCTTTGCTTGCTGTCTTTGCCTTTTTCTTTCTTCTTATTTTGTGAATGCAACAACAACTAAGACTGTAAATGTTGATGAATGATTCGAATCACTCGAATCATTTATGAGTATTATAAGTATTTTTCTAAATTTATGAATCTGAATGAGTAGGCGTATGAACCAAACATATTTCGAATCTTTGCAACCTGTACTTATAAATCAATGTTGTAGTGAGTACGAATGAATCAGAGTAGTTGAATTTCAATACTGTTGACTCAATCATACTCAAAATTTCATGAGTACTTATGAGCCGCGAAAAAACGATTCATTGCTGATCTCTGATATGCACAAATATCATTTTAAGGTCACAGAAACCAATTTATGAATGTAATTTAGAATGTTTTTGATTTATTTCCGCTTATAATTTATTATTAGCTGCATCGTTAATATTTAAAAAATTTATTTGAGAAAAAAAAAAATGCATAAATTTGTTGAAACTATTGCAAAATTAACAGTTTAAAAAACATTTCCTGGAAAAGTGTAAAATTTTATAAAAACAGAATAGTAGATAGAAAAACCAGTGCTGCTAACAGTGATGAAATTTTTTAGTTTTTAATATAAATTTGAAAGTTGTAAATGAATACAAAACATATCATTTGTACACATTTCATTTCATTGTTGTGACTAAGTTTTGAATAGTTGTATTCAAAATGAATACAAATATACTAGTTTATTTGGGCAACATTATAATATATATATATATAAGTATATATGTATATAATAAATATAATATAATAATAATAATAATAAATATAATAAAATAATATAATTATATTATATATACATACAGTGTTGGAAAAAATAATAGAAGCGCATCAAATTTCATCACCATGTTTGTCTGTCTTTTTTGTGTATTTTGGATCAAACTCATCATTTTCCCTCTGATCCGAACAAATGTATCTTTATGTCTGGCAAATTGTAACCTTTATTGTATATTTTTTTACTTAAAAGAGGTACTGACCATGGATTTCGAGCCATAAGTCCAGCCTCTTGGAGCCTGTTTCTTATAGTACGGCTTGTTACTGGAGCATCTACTATATTTTTAAGCCCATTATATGACTCAAAAGGTTTTTTTTGGAATGACGTACTAAAATTTGATCAAAACGCGTGGACGTTTTCCTCTTTCTTCCTCTAGTTTCGATATTGTTTGTGTAGTGAGTCACATTAAATACTTTATGTTTAGGACACTTCATTATTTTGGCTGTTTTTCCAAGTGATAAGCCATCAGATTTAAGGATAACATTTCTTTCAGCATCAGTGGTATGAACACCTCGACCCATTTTTTAAAAGATTTAAAACATACACTCAACACGAAAATTTTGCAAATGTTCTAAAACAAATTATTTTAATTTACAGTGAACCGCAAAAGTAAGGAGACACCAATAAGTTTTTAAGTTTTTTTGAAAAAAATTTATTTACATTAACAAGAACAAAATAAAACATTCAAGGTAGTAAAAGTAAAATATAGTAATTCAGTCTAACAAAAAAAATAAGAAACTTTGTTTCGTTATTAAGAAAATACAGTGCACTCGGGAAAACGTCAACTAATTAAAACCGCGAGTGTTGACGTTTAACAAATTTTAATGAAAAACATATTGATAGTGTGTGCTTTAAAACGGTTTTATTGACTATAAACTAAAACCAAACATAAACAAATCCAAAAAAGAAACAAAAAATGCTTTCAGCCTAACTAAAACTAAAATAACGCATTTTAAATGAGATCATATTTTTAATTATGCGTCTAAAAAATCTGTTATTTTTACCTTTCTAATACTTGGAAGAGAGGTTTCTCTCGCAAACGTATAAGATAGACTTAATACATTTAAGTCATTTTGCTCAACATTCTCGTAAAGAGCCCAATCTAAATATTTCGAAAAAGCAACTGAACACAAGAAAGACTATATTATTTAAATATAGATTTCTTTTCTACATACTTATAAGGGGAATCCCGAGTTTCTGAACTAATTTCATAAAATAAATGTGTGTGCGAACACTGTGTATTTTAACTGTTGCTAAATTAAAAATTTTCTTTTATTTAAAGTTGACGTTTTACAGTTTTATGGTTTGGTTGACGTTTTAGAGTAGACAATGTAAAAAATTAAGGATTGACGTTTTGGGATGTTGACGTAAACGAGTGTTGTTGTTTTCCCGAGTGCACTGTATATGTAATGTATGTAATAGTAATGCAACTTCATATATTTACACCGCAAAAGTAAGGACACAGCTATAAAATTCATAAATATTATTCTAAAAACTGACAAAAATTTCCCGTTCTTAATATTTAGTATGGTATCCTTTATTATTTAGTACAGCTTTCAACCGATTATTTATGGAACCCACCAACGATCATGTTGTTTCGGCACTTATTTTATTCCATTCCTCCAAAAGAACCTGTTTTAGTTGTGTTTTGTTTCGGATTTCGTGTTTTCACACATTTCTCACTAAAATTTCACATAAGTGCTCTATGGGATTGAGGTCTGGACTTTGTGGAGGGGTTTTGAGGGTATGTGGAGTGTTATAAAGAATCCACATTTGCATATTATGAGCTATATGCTTCGGGTCGTTATCTTGTTGGAAGTAGTAGTCGTCAGCTAGACCCAATTTTGAAGCAATTTCCTTTAGATAATTTTTAAAATATCTAAATAGACATATTGGTCCATTGTATTTTCAACAAAAGCAAGATTACCAACCCCAGACGGTGACATATGGCCCCATACCATGACACTTCCTCCTCCATGCTTCACCGTATTTATCGGATTTAAAGCTTCCCCTTCTCTGCGCCATACTTCTAGTCGTCCATTCGAATCAAATATGTTATATTTAGACTCGTCGGTGAGTATTACTTTGTCCCAAAACTTTTTAGACTTATTTAAATAGGTTTTTGCGAAATCTATAAGCTGGGCTCTATTCACTTAGTTTACATGTGGCTTTTTTCTTCAAACACATGACTTTAATCACTGATCAGCAAAGCATCTTCGAACAGTAAAAAATTTTTATGTAGAAGTTAAGAACAACATTGAAGCCAGTAATATGCAACAGATTTGTCACGACATCATTTTTCAAACAACAGAAAATTTATAAAATAAAATTAAAAATCTAGTGTGTCCTTAGTTTTGAGGCTCTACCACTTGTAAATATTTCATGTATAAAGTTTATTTATTTTAATTTTTTTTTATTTTTTTTTTATTTTGTTTATTTACAATCAATTTTAACAATAATAAGTAAATATGAGAACGAACTAGATAATTTAACATGTGTTATTAAACTTCAGCAAGCTTAATAAACTAAATTTAATATTATATACAAATATTATTATTGAGATTGGCTCTTAAAGTTATTATTTCCTGAAAGGAAGATCTAATATATGAGCCCTTTTCGGTCTTCTAATTTCCTCCGTTTCATCTAATAGAGTTATTGCAGGAATATTACAGTGGTTACTAAGACGACGATCTATTTATTTCACTGCTAACTGTGGGAATATCGAGATCCTTGTGAATTTGTTTGTTTGCTACAAACCACGGAGCATTTACAATCATTCTGAGGGTTTTTGATGGGTACCTTTGTAAAATTTCTATATTTGAATGGCTTGAGGTACCCCATAGTTGAATGCCATACGTGTATACAGGTTTTAGTATTACCTTATAAATTTTTATTTTATTTTCTAGACTAAGTTCTGACTTAGCACCTAGCAACCAACACAATATTTTTGTTTTTATGTCAACATGTTCTCTTTTTGCCATAATATGATTTTTCCATGTCAATCTTTTGTCAAGATGCAATCCAAGATATTTAACAGGACATTCTTCTCTTCTTAATGTAAATGTGACATGGTTACATTTTTGTGTGTTAATCTCAATTTTCCATTTTTCCAACCAATTTTGTAATATATCCAGCTCTCTCTGATGCGTCTGTCATCATATGATGATTGATCAGAATATAATATTGCCGTATCATCCGCATAAGTAGCTAAGGTGATGTTATTATTAACAGGTATATCATATGTAAAAACAGTGTATAAAATAGGACCCAGGATACTTCCTTGCGGTACACCAGCTTTTATATCACATATGTCCGAATTTTCATGAGCAATTTTAACATAAAACGTTCGCTCATTTAAATAGGATTTTAGGAATAAATAATAAGTAGTCGGTAGTATTGTTTTTAATTTAAATAAGAGTCCTTCATGCCACACTCTGTCAAATGCCTGTTTTACATCTAAAAACATTGCACAGCAATATAATTTTTTTTCTAATGAATTAGAAATAAAGTTAACTACTCGTTGGCATTGCTCCGGTGTTCCGTGCTTGTGTCTAAAATCAAATTGGTGATCAGGTATTATATTTTCTTTTTCCAGAATTGGAAGCAATATGCTTTTAAACAACCTTTCAAATTGATGATGATATTTCATTTTCCGGTTTATTAGGTTAGAGGACGTGTACTTGTCAACTGTGACAAGTACAGTACCCGGAGGTCGAATTGACCCATTGTAGATTTGTTAATCATTTTAATTTCTGCGCACTTCCACTGAATTGCAAGATGCGATAATCTAATTATTGCATTATATAAAAGCGTTAAAATATAATACATACATTTTTTTGAAAGCGACTTAGCAACTATCGGTCGAATTTTATCATACCCAGGAGACTTTGTATTATTTAATTTAACTATTTCTTTCTGAACTTCTCTTGTCGAAAATGGTTTTATTGGAAGGTCCATAGGGCAAGCACAGTCTAGAAAATTCATAATATTGATTTCTTCTAAAGAGTTCATGACAGGACTTGTTTGAAAGGTTTGCTCTAAATGTGTAGAAAATGCATTTTATCATTTCTGTGCCATCTTCCATTAGAGTCTTTAATGGGAACGTTTCTCGAAGTAGGTTTCTTAAGGTACTTAGTGGTTTTCCATAACCTAAACTCATTATTACTTGAGTCATCCAAGCTTTTTAAGAAGTTGGAATTTAAACACGGTTTTAGAAAAACGTTTCTATTAATTTTTCCAGCTAAATTACATATTTTCTTACTTTTTCTTGCAAGCGAATAAATTAAAAGAGAAGAAAGCAATAAAGTAAATTAATAATAAAATCCTGTTACATTAGGAAGAATTTGACAGTGATTTCCAACAATTAAAGTTTATTAAGAAAAAGTATACAATATTTTAATGATGAACTAGTAATCGTTTCTATTATTTTTTCCTGTACACTGTATATAAATATATATATATATATATACAGTGAACTCTCGATAATGTGAACTAATTAATGTCGGGGTAGTTCATATTTTCGAATTTGTTCACATTTTCGATTGTGATTTTTTTTATATATATTACTAAGTTATTCTTTCTAAAAATCATTTCTATAGGGAATGAAAACGCAAAGCATTACTAAAACAACATCTTGTAATTTATTTAGAACATAAAAAGTTTTTAAAAATCCACTTTATAAAGAAAAGTACACACGTAGTGTGTACATAAAAAAAACAAATAAAATATTACGACAAAAAATAAATAAAGTTTGCAATGGAAAAAGATAGGTACATATACATATAATTAAATATGAATATAATCGGTTATTATTTTCAGTTTTTTCTTTTGTTCGATCAGCTTATTTACCGCCAATTCCTGATGTTTTTCAATACTTTAATGTCAGTTTGATCGATCATTTGAAATTCAGCCCACTGCACAGCTTTGTTAAAAATTTCGACAGCTTCTTTGGATTTAATGTTGTTTTCAGTCGCTTGAATAAAACAGTCGTCATTATCGTCGGACTCTTCACGTAAATCATTTTCATCAAATGATGTAACATCCTCACAAGGATTATTGATCCAATCTTTAATGTTTACAGCAGTAAAGACTTCCTGAGGTCACAATGTCTGTAGAAGATCTGCTGCAGTATTTTCTAAAGATCTAACTTCCGATTGCCACCTTTCTTTTAAAACGCTCAAAGCAACTTTATATACAGGATCATCATCATTTACCATATTCAAAATATTTTTTCCAACAATTAGATAAAGTTTCTTTACCAACTCGGTTCCGGGATGCCTCTAGAATAGAAACTCCTTCTTTAAGTGTGATTTTTTTCCATCGACTGTAGCCACCCATCGCTAGCATTGAAGTCATTTCCGTTTTCATTTATGTTTTTGTGAATTTGTTTAGCTTTCTTTTTCAACATCAACCCACTTACAAGGAGGATTTTATTCCGCATACAAATAAACCACTTATAGAGTGACTTTTCCATTTTGGTTTTGCGTTTTCCCGGTCCATAAAACGTATTTTTTACACATTTTAATATATTATCTTTTTTATTTTTGATTGAACATATCATTTATTTTGCAACTTTATACCTTTTACTTAACACTATAACACTCGATCCCTTTTTTAAATATTCTAAAATTTCGCATTTTTTATTTAAGGATAAAAACTTTCGACTGTTTTTTGACATTTCTAATCTTAAAAATAACTTCATGAACCTACCTCAACAAGTGCTATAAAGTGACTAGCATTAAATACCTTTAAAATAAAGACATAACATGGTATTTAATAGTTCGGGATTTATAAAATTAAAAATAATGCCTAAAAAATCCCAAAAATTAAAAAAAAAATGTTCACTATGTATTTAGAGCCATTAAACTTTGTTCACTATTTAGAGCGCCCATATAAACAACTTAGTGTTACCATTAGTGGATAGTTCATTATATTGGATGTTCACATTACCGCGAGTAATGTCACTGTATCTACTTATTTATTATATATTATATTTATTTATTATATATTTAATTATATATACATATATATCAAGTGTAAATATATATATACACTTGACTTATCCTTTTAATTTGAATTTTCGAAGGATTTTATTCGTTCTGAATTGGGAACATGAGAGTATATACTCAACAATTAAGCAAAAACATAAAGTTCTTGGAAAAGTAAAATTTAAAAATATTTACCTGAATTTTACGGGTGTTGTAGTTTGTTGTAGTTGTAGCAATGATCCTCAAATCATATTTGGTATAGTTTCGTATAGTTGGGGTTTTTCATGTCCTTCGAATTGATTGTTAAGATTTTTGTTTATATTTTTTTTTTTGTTAATTATTTTTAAGGGTTTCAATTGTTTTTTTTTATTTAATATTATCATTTTTTACAATAGTTACTTAAAGTCTAAAATTTTTTTAACATGTTAGTTTATGTTTTAAGTTTCTTAAGGTCAAGTTAAGGCACAAATTCGTTTTTGGTTTCTTACGGTATATTTTAATTTTTACACTTGACTTCATCTTTTAATTTTGATATAAAAATACTCGAGAAAAAATATAATTGGGATTAAAAAAGTTTTTTTTTTATTTTCAAAAAAAGTATTTTAAAAAATTTTGTTAGTTCTTATTTGGTTTTGTTTTGTTATTATTATTATGTGTCTTTTTTTGCTTATCTTTTTGGTTTTGGAAATTTAATTTTTTTTGATCACATTTAGTTACCCGAATATTGAAAATTGTATTAAAGGTTTAGGCCAAAAATATCACTTTTTTTTATTCAAATTTACTAAATTAGTTCTGCCCGTTTAACTAAAATCTGCTGAGGGGCAACAGTCTTAGTTTGTAATTTTCTTTTTTGTTTTTGTTTTCGTGTCTACAGTTTCTTTAAAATTAGTACGTAGATTTGTTATTCATTGCTTTTGTTGGTTTTATAACTTTTCTTTATTGTAATTGGATAGTTTTATAACGATTATTGTTATTATTATTATTATTTTATATTGTTTCAATTATTTGATTATTAGTATTATTTAATTTCGTATGTTGTTATTATTATTATTATTGTTATTATTATTATTACTAATTATGTTATTTTCAAAATTATAATTTGTTTTAGATAGTAAATTATTTAACTTTAATTTAATTTATTTTTTTTTATATATGTATGTATGTATTACACTAAGAAAAATAAACTTTACTTTATACGTATGTATGTATGTCTTATAAACGAATTTATATTTAAATTAAAATTATAAAAATTTTAGTGGAAAATATTTTTATTTTTACTATATATATACTAGGATTTTAGAAAATAGATATTTTGTTTTATTTCTTGGTTTTTTAGTTTGTTTTGTGGGTGGGCGCTTATGGGCTATGTTTATGGCTGCTATTGTTATATGTATAAGAGTAATATAAGCAGTGAATACTGTAAATGCTAGCTGTATGGCAAATGGTATTGATAACTGTCTGTACCGGTGTCAGTGTAATTTTCTAGTCTAATCAAAGACTTTATTTTGACAATTGTATTTTAAATTCTTTTTTGAAAAATTATAATTAATTAATTAATTATTATTATATATTTTTCTTTTTCAATTTATCAACAATTTTATTTGTTTTTTTCTTAAATTCTAAACCAAATGTGTGTGCATGTAGTTATTTTTCTCCTTATGTCAGTATTTACGTATATCTGGAATGTAGTTTTGAAGTTGTATGCTGGAATGACTGTATTTGTAGTGATGTTCTGTCTTAAGATAAGTGTGGACGTTTTGTAGTGTTAGCGCATTAAAGTGCTTTAATGTGCGGTGTAGTATAGTTTCGTTTGTAGTTTAGAAGTTTTGTAGTTTTAATAATACACTTAAAATACTTTAAGAAAGCTTGAATTTCTTTTTAAATTCAATAATAAATAAAAATCAATCCAATAATTTCACTAAAATACAAAATTTCGTTTTATAATTTATTAGTTTCCTTCCTTAATTGCTTAAAATACGTTTAAGAATTTTTTTGTAATACTAAAAATAAAATAAAATAAAATAAATTTGCTGAATTTTGTTATAGAATAATTAATTGTAAATGTTATAACGATAATTTGTTTGATTTATTACTATTATTATTTGATTAATTTTATTATTACTGAGTTGTTTGTTATGTTTTTATTTATTATTCGTTTTATTTCCTTTAAATTCCTTGTTATTTTTCTTTAATTTTTTTTTTCTAGTAATTATATTAACTTTTTTGTACTTTTGTTACCGAATGTTAAAATTAAAAAATTATTTTTTTTATTTAAATTATATTAATTTTATAGAAAAATTTTCTAAAATTAATTTCGTTTTATTTTTTTATTTTCTCGAAAGTAGTCGTTTTGTAATATTTATTTTTGTTGTTTAAGCCTGGATTTGCGTAAAATTGTAAAATTTCTGGATTTTTTTTTTTATAATAACTGTTCTATTGGGAAATAAACTTAAAAGTGGTTGGTTCTTTAGAGGGAGTTTATCTATTGTTTGTTTATAAGTAAAATTTTGTTTTAAAATTTATCTGGTCTATTGCGTTGAGTTTAAATAATGATGACCTGTAAATTCAAAGAATTTTAAAATTATTACATTTTTTAAATTATTCAATATTTACAGAAAAAAAAGTTCAAGTGACAAATTCAAATAATTTTTATTATAAATATTAAATATTTTATTTGCAGCACAAGCAACACTTTACGATTTCTCTATTTTTTTTCTCGAATAATAAAGACTTCTGTTGTGATTTTTAATATTTTCTGAAAAAAATTTATGGACGTACATATTACATACATAATTGGTCTTTCAACCCTTCATTTAAGTTTACGACCTAGCTTCTCAAACCACTGATGTTGAGTGTGTTAATTTTATACATGAGTGGCGGGACATAGAGTTTAAAGTCGACTACGAACGGCAGATTTTTGGGAAACTTTTTTCATGGCAGGTTTATTTACTCTCAGAGTTTTTGCCAGAAATCAGCTTAGAGAAAGCAGCCTAAAAATATATTTTTCATATTTCGTTTTCTTGAAGATGTCTGACCTGGGGTTTGAACCGTACTCTGATGGCTAATAAGCCAATACAGTACCAACTAGACAACGGCGGCTAATTGAATGAACGTATTAACCATTTGAAAATCACTAAACTGCCTCATCAACGTTTAAAAAAATTAATCTATAAAAAATTATTAAGTTCAAATAAAAAGCACAGGGTAAAAAACAGTAATCTTTTTCGAAAACGTGTATTATTCGCATATAAAATATACATTTTTTATCTTATATATAAAAATGAATGTGTGTTTGATTGTATGTTTGTATGTTTGAAGTTTATAGACGACTAAACGGCTGTACCGATTTTCTTGAAATTTTCACAGTATCTTCCTGTATGTCTGGAAGGAGTTATAGGCTACTTTTTATGTTGATATTCCAAATGAGCGAGGGGCCATGCCCATGTATACTACATACTACATACTTAATATTTAATTGCATTTGAAATATATTACTCATACGCATAGTTACCCCTAAAGTATGCTATCTATGATTCCTGATGTATAAAACCAAAGAAAATAAAGTATAAAGAATGTGAATTTTGGTATATTTTGGAATATTTTTCAATTGTATATAAAAATGAAAGTTTGTTTGTATGTAACTTATAGAATCGTAAACTGTGTTATGATCTTTAGCAAAGTTGTTGCGCATGAGCCGACGAAGGTTTCTAAGTTGACCAATTTCCGACAGGTGGCGCCACTGAAAATTACTAAAAATAAATTAAATCGTTAACTATGCATTCTTTAACAAAGTTGTTGTCCGGAGATTTCTAAGTTGGTACGATTAATTTCCGATAGATATCGCCGCGTAAAATTATTCAGAATGAATGACAAGCAATTGGTTGACCTATACCTCAAGCATGGAAGAAAAAGGAATTACGAGCCTCAGAATCAGACGAGCAACGAATATTGAGACCGGAAAATCTTCGAGTATTCTCAGGCCCGTTCGTCTGAATCATCTGGACAGCGGGAAATAATATCAATAAACTGATTCAAAACTAATTGGATATTTGTGTAATGTCTTTCCTTCAAATTTACTTTAGTTGGTGGCGCAGCAACACGCGCAGGGTACAGCTAGTTTATTTATATAATTAACATAACACAACAAGATGTTAATCTTATAAGTTATAGTGTTATGCATAGGAGCACTAAGATATAAAATTAAAAAAAAACTAATATTAATTAAATATTGGAAATTAATTAGAAATAAAGAAGTAAAAAGTTAAATTTAAAATATAAAAAAAAAATTTAAATATAAATGAAAATATAACAGGAAGCAAATTGAAAACTAACAATACTGTAGAAGTAAAAAATGACATATTTTAAAAATCGGTACAAGAAAGTAATTATATATATATTTAACCGATATAATGACCAACCTAATATCATAAAAACCTTTTATTAAGAGAATGATTTATATAACTCCTTTTTGAACGCATTTGCATTGCCTAACTTTTGAAAGTGGTTTGGTAGAGAATTCCAAAGGCTTGTGGTGTGTATAAAAAACTGTCGCTGTGACAGATGGGCCCTGTACCGTTGTTGAATAACCCTCAAGCCCGGAAAGATCTTGCAAACTTAATTCGGCTTAACAAATATTTCGGCTGCTTCGTGTTAATAATTCTATGGAATAGAATAAGGCATATAATTTTCAAAAGATTATCAAATTTCACACTAAATATCTGGTAGGCCAGCTGAGAAATATGATCCCGGCGATCCTTAAGGAATACATATCTCGCTATATTGTTGTATGCCAAGTTGAGTTTCCGCTTGTCATTACTATCGCTGTTTGAAAAGATTTCACACCCATATAAAAGCACAGGAATTAAATATGTTTTAGCAAGTTGCATACGAATGGCAAAAGGAGTTGAATCTATGACAGCCCATAAATTTCGAAGCATGCTGTAAATTCTGCCAACAACAACACTTATATGGCTAGACCACGATAATCTGTCATTAAAGACAATGCCCAGATTGGTTGCAGACTTGACAAAGTCTATTCTATGACCCCTGATACTCAATTCCGGTATGACAAGCGACCTATTGGTTTTTGAAAGCATAATACATTTGGACTTTGAGGGATTGATACATAGTCCATTTGCCGAGGCCCAACTGGCAATTCTCTCTAAATCGCAGTTAATGGAGTGTAAACAGGAATCAATATTCTCCTTACGAGTACTGGTATAAAGCTGCACATCATCAGCATACATATGAACATGACATATCATATATCATATATCAATTGATATACATACAGAACAACAAAGGACCCAATTTTGATCCCTGGGGGACACCTCTACTAATATTAAGCGGATACGAAATATTTCCATTCAAATGAACCTTTTGACATCTGCCCAACAGATAAGATGGAATTAGATTACCGGCAGAATCAGAGAAATTAAACAGTTTCCGGAGCTTATTCAATAAAACTTTGTGAACAACCGTATCGAAAGCCTTGGAGTGATCGAGAAGAACTAAAAGCGCTACATTATTTTCATCTTGCTCCAACCTTAGATCCTCAACTACATTTAATAGAGCGGTAGTACAACTCCTACCTTTTATGAAACCCGACTGACTAACAGTTAAGTAATTGTGACTCGCCAGATAACTGTTGATTTGTCTAGCTATAATGTTTTCCATTACCTTTGACAAAAAATGAAGTATAGCAATTGGCTTGAACGCATTGTTCGTTTTGGGAATGGGAAGGATCTTTGCTAGTTTCCATTCATCTGGGAATTAGATTTAGCCAGCACTGTATTGAATAAGTGGGTACAATATGGCAAAAGTCTAGGTGTCAAAACTTTTAAACGCAGAGGATTTAAATCATCAGAACCAATTGCATTCGATCCTACCGCTGAAATACATTTCAAAACTTCGAACAGATCTACGCAACGAAAACTAAATGAGTATTGTGGAGGGACATAACAAAGGTCATCATACAGATTACCGATAGACGTGGAAACCCTAAGGTGTACAAACTGTTCATTAAGTTTATTCACGTCTACGGCAGAGTCTGTTTTAGGACATTTTCCACCAATTCCTATTTCACGAATCACATTCCATTTAGATTTATTGTCCATTGCGTTGGAAAATTTCCTACCATAGTACAATATTTTCGCAATCTTAATGTGCTCGGTAACCTCCAACCGTGCGGATTTATGAAGAGCTTTCAAGTCATCAGTCCTGAACCTCTTCCACCGCTTGTGGGCACTATCTCTATTCTCAATTAGTGCTTTTATTTCAGCAGTAAACCACGGTTGTTGTTTAGATTTAACGAGCCTGGTTTTGACAGGAACGCATCTGTCATAAAGCCAACGCACATTTTCCTGAATAAACGATAATTGGTCGTCGGCATCACCCAGCGTATGGACCTGGTCCCAATATATGTTACCCAATTCAGTATCCAAAGTTACATAATCTATATTCTTGAAATCACGATAGGTGATATGTTTGTCCACGGCACAAGTTACAGACATGTTATAATTCAGGAAGAGAAACCGGAAGCAGAAAGTTGGTCGTATAATAGTACCCTTTCAATGTGATTTACAAATACCAGGTCAATAAGGCGACTGGACGTTGAATGGAAGTGTGTAGGTGTTGAAACATTCACAGGATTGAGATGAAGTGATTGCATTGGTCCAATTAGCGGATTATCAAATAGAAGATTATTATTGAAGTCACCTACGATAACTATGTCGTCGTATTGAATGGTAATATCCTCAAGAATGGAAATAAAAGGTTCAAGATTCAAACTACAATTCGGTCTATAAACACTACCCAGAAGAAGCTTCTGGCTATCGCCAGTTGAAATATCTAGAAATAAATATTCAATTTCACTCCCTATGTGGGTTGATAATTTTTCCTTACATTGTATACCGTTACGAACATAAATCGCAACTCCACCTCCTCTGGCCCTGTTCTCAATTCCGTTCATTATGATTCTCCTATCCGACCGAAAAAGCTTAAACCCCCGTAAATTAAAAACTGAATCCTGAACGTCTACGGTAAACTAAGTCTCGGAAACGTAAATAACATCAATACCCGCGGACATAAATAAATACCTGAATTCGTCAATCTTATTATTCAATCTCTGAGCATATCATGGCATTCACGTTCACAGAAGCATTACTTTGAAATATATTGGCTAATTGGTAGATATTCATGCCCCAACTTGGATAGTAACTTTTAGTGTAAAAATACTCCAAAGAAGTTATACTTCCGCTCCTCAAAGACGTCACAACAAAATTCTTCTTATGATTACAGGTGCACCACGGTATTTTAAACATTTTAATATAAATATGCATGCAAGGATGTCGTGCTATTAGTAGAAGTTAAGACTGGAAAATAGTCCATCCTAATCCCTTGACAAGTAACATAGTTTAGACGCTGTAAATCGCGTCACCATACAAAAATATAAACAAGTACGATATCTGAATTATTATTAGTTTAATATAATTAAAGATGCAGTAAATCATGATGTCTAAAAAAATAAAAAAAAATAATTTAATATGTCTGACTCTTTAATATTTACACCACCCGCAGATTAAAATGCTGCAATATTATTGCTAAGCTTATGTGTTAATTAACAACACTGGGATAGATTTTTTACGCCTTAAACAATTTTTTCCTGAAAATGATATAAAATTTGTTCATTTTTGGAAAAATGAAGAATCCTAGCTTTTAATTTCTAACAAATTTTTGACGATTTTTTCTCAAATATTTGACGATTTGATTTGAGGATATCTGGCAGCTATGACTAGAGACCCTGGCTGTTTTGTGATTATTTGATTGTTGGCACTAATTATACATATACTTATATATATACATATATACTTATGAATGAAAGTGAGAATTACAAAGCAATTTGTGAGGAAGGTTTTACACTATATATAAAAACCTATAATTTAATTATTTACACTTCTTCCATTTTTAAGTATAACACGGTGCGACAGTCAAAATACACCCGGCTAATGACATAGCGTAGGTTATGAGTTTTGTTAAGTAGAACTCAAAAATATTTTTTTATGTTTCTCAAACCCTCCAAACTTGTTTTATTTCACAAAAACTGATTTTTTTGGACTTTACGCACAAATTAATTGAATACACAAACATTTCTCAACCGATGTCCAAAGTTTAAATCTTATTATAAAGGAGAGGGTTGGGCTTTTAAAACGATATACATACGTATAATATTTGACTTAATATACTATGGGGTTTGATGAGGTAAACTTGACAAATGCGATTTTTTTTCATATTTTTTCAAGTTTTTCCTTTCATAGCAGCAAACTTTAATTAAAAAAATTAAATAAGTGATGACATTCTGAATGTGCATTATACGTTTCATCGCTGAAGAAAATTTTGTTCGGTCAGCCGGTATTAATTGTTGCGCGAATTAGAATTTATAGCGATGGAGATGAAAACCTAAATGCGCAATACGCCAAACTATGATGTAAGATAAAATAGGACTAACGGCGGCTTGTAGTGCTAAATATGTCGAGTAGTTTTAGAATAGTTTTATCAAATTTTATCAATTGAAAACTATTCTTCCGATTGAATGTTCAACACGGACGAAAGTGGATACAATCAAAGCACTCCCAAACACAAGTTTTGTTTTATATGTTACAAATCTCTACATATAAATAAATATCAAAATACATATACATATACAAAAGTAGTCAAAAAAAATATTACCATGGAATTCGCCTATAAGCGAAATATGCTGTATGCCAAAAGATTCTGTCATTTATTTTACCGATCGTTATAAATGGAATATGTATTATTAATGCAGCGATTAGAAGCCAATATACTAGGTTGTTTCCGGGGCGATTTAATATTGACTTAATTCACACGACAAGAAATGGAGATTTGCTAATAGCACTAGCCTGAAGGAACTTTTTAAAGACCGTATTAAAAAAAATAAACGTATATGAGGAAAATTTCTTCTTGTTGTGTTCAAAAGCTGAACACTCTAAATGAATGCTGCTAATCAAGCCGGACTTCAGATCGGTCCCTTATGAAACCTACGTAAAAATATTCGACAGAATGTATGGTTTTTTTCATGTCAGCTTTATTTAATTTTTTTCTATATATGTATCTAGCACCCCTGCGTTTCGACTATTTAAAAGTCTTCAATTTTTTAGATTATCACTTCCATCAGTAATGCTCTTAATTTAGGGCTGGCTGAAATTTTATGGTACCAACCATTGTTATATTTCGTTATAAAAAATATTTTGTCAAAGTCATGTGAGGTAAAAAGTTTCCCATAGCAATATTGTGACCCTTAGAATATCGACTGTGTGACTCCTCTACGGTACGTGCTACGCACGTAGCATATAATCTTCGATGGACGACGATATTTATAACGACCATGAACTTAAATTAGTTATAGCATTAAAATTATTGGGATTATAAAAAGCTGAAAGATTTTCAGATCATTTTCCGAAAAGGCGAAATAGGCGTAAATTGTTCATCACTCTCGATTAGCACTTGACCGAATTATTGTTTTTTTTTGTAATACAATATGAAAAAAACATAAGGCGGAACACTCTTTTCAAATGTCTGTTTGTAATGTGAGATAAATATAAGAAGCAGTAGTATAGTCTCATTGCAAGAAAGATTTCTGCATACAAATTGATAATATTTTCTCTTCCAAAACTACTAACGATATACGGTTCCCTGCACCAAGTAGTACTACCATTGTTGATAAACAATGGAGTACCATGTTTGTTGCTGCCAATACTTTCACCAGTTCATAAGACGAGCATCTGTTTTCTTCTTCGTCAGAGTCTTCAGCAGTGACAACACCAAGAGCAGAAACTTCAATCTTTTCACTTTCATTCAACGATTATCTTTCAAATCTTTCTTAAATGCCGCCAGTAATGTATTATTTACGATAAAAACTAAACAAAGTCTTTGAAAGCCTTAGCAATTTACAGTGGCGGACTATATTATTGGCACAATAAGTTATTTCTTTAAATTTCTTCTAGAAAATTTGATAGTTTTAGAGAAATCAAACACAAGTGTTTCTTTAAAGATATGATTTATACAGTGGTAGCTTTTAAATTTGAATTTTATTAGACGGTTAATGAAAACATTCTGATTTTAATTGAAGGACATGAATTTTGGCTTAGTTATTGTATTAAAATTATTAAGATATGGCAACATTTAAACATGCAAAGAGGGAAGAGTCACAAATTGTCCGAATGTAAATTTGACGTCCACTGGACTTACTGCAGAAGTTAGAGAAGATTTTAGGAAGGAAATTCACTCAAAGACTATACGCAGAACATTACACCGTGCAGGTTAGGAAGCGAAAGTGAAGCGAACAGAAAAAACAAGATTAGTCTGCGCTCAGGAATACAAAAACAAGGGCGAAGACTTCTGGAACAATGTGTTGTTCTCTGATGAAAGTAAATTCATTATTTCCCAATCAGATGGCAAAAAACTAGTTTGGCGAAAACCAAATACTACTTATGATAAAAACAACACATTATGTTCAGTTAAACTGGTGGTGAGGGGGTAATAGTATGGGGCTGCATAGCTTCATCGGGAGTTGGAGAGCTTGTATTTATGGATAAATCTCTATATCTTAATATTTTAAAAGAAAGTGTCAAAAAAAGTGTGGAGAAATTAGGTTTGTCGGAAAATTATATTTTCCAGCATGGTAATGATCCCAAACATACGGCAAGAATGGAAAAATTTCGACGCAAATGTTACAAAAAATTTGGTGAATTCAATGCCAAGGATATTGGATGCAGTAATTAAGCAAGAAGGAAACGCTACAAAGTACTAGGAATATATTTTGATCTCATATGTATTAATTTTTTGAATATGTGCCAATATTTGTATATGCCTAACACCTTAGAATCGTTAAGAAAGTCGTATGTATCACAAGTGACACACAAGCCAGAATTATGATTTTTTTTTTATTTTTTTAAGTTCTTTTCGAAATTATCATTTTTAATTGCCTTAAGATAACGGCATCTAACTTTTTCTGAATTACAGTTATGTTAGGTTAGGTTTGGAGTGGTGGCTTTGGCACGAAAGCAGTCTCTATACTGACCAAGTTGTACCAAACTAGTGAAGAAGAAGAAGAAGTTGGTCAGCGAAAGGCCTCTAGGAAAATCAGCCCGAAAATGTGATAAGCGAAGCTATATCCTTGACATCAATAAATGAAAGCTCCATCAAACTGACATAAAATCTAGAGCTAAATAACCTATATCTGCACCTTGCAAGAGATGGACATTAGCAGTCCAGTTAACAGATAATCGCCTAATCTTTCTCAGCGGATCTGCACCCACTTCAGAAGTCGTTAAATGGGAGCTGCATCCTTTCCGCTTGTCTACCATAACACAATGACATATAAGCATGGCCACAGTGATTGAGATGATGTTACGACCAAGTCTGAGTAACTTGTTGGTGTGCCTTCTATCCACCAATTGAGTCTAGCGGTCGAGTAGGACTCCTCATTGACTCAGGATAGATTAGCGTCTCAAAAGAATTTCCGCGTAATGGACAACTTGATCGAATAACAGTTATATTGTGTAAAAAATTGAAATCTACATTCTTGATACAAAGCTTTTAAAGGTTAAGCGTGCAATAATCCTTGTTAAAATTTATAAATTTAAGATTAGTAAAATAAAAATATGGAATATAATACAAATGTAGAAAATAAACAATTTATAAATGGAATATTAAGAAAAAAAAAAATCGAAATTTTTTGGGAACCTCATTGTGCCTTTAAACAGTTTCAATTGCTTTACAAATTACGAATTCCCTTTCGAATTTACAAATTAAAAACAAAACGATCAAATTAAATTGTTTAAATTTTAATGTTTTTCAATTGTTTTACAAACAACGAATTCCTTTTTAAATTAAAAACAAAACTATCAAATCAAATTGTTTATGTGTGTACATACTTACAGCTAAAAAGAATATACATAAATGTCATAAAGGTCTTACGTAGAAAATCTAAAACGACTCCATTTTATAGATTTACACTCAAGATTGGACTATGGTCCTTCGAAATTGTAAGGACTATAGTATTATTGATAACATTTTGCATAATATAGTTATACGCAGCGATAACTTTTATAATTTGGTTGCTGTTATTACCATAACTATGTTCTGAAGAGGATAAAAATAATACAAAAAATATATAAGTTTCGAAAAAGGTATAAAAGCATGCAATTCCAATACCAATAGTTGAGATTTCTACCCAACTTGAAGCCATATGACTCGATATACATACACATTGAAGTCGCCGTAGTCTAGTAGATAGTGTTTTGGCTTATTAGACGTAAAGCCCGGGTTCGAGCCCCAGGCCAGACATCAAAACAAAATATGAAAAAAAAGAATATTTCATCGGCGACTTTCTCTCAACAGATTTCTGGCAGAAACTCTGAGAGTAAATAAAATTGCCATGAATAGTTTCTCAAAACAAATTTGTCGTTCGTAATCGACCTTAAACTGTAGGTCTCGCCACTCAAGTATTAAATTAAGACACACAACATGAGTGGTATGAGAAGCTAGGCTATAATCCTGACTGAGGGGTTTTAATTTTCAATTAAGTATGTATGTATGGTCAAATTCTTGGTGATATTAATTTAATTTGTTTATTTTTGGATGCTCTAAGTACTTATCCAGAATAACTGTCTATTTTAAATTGGCATGAATTAACAGGCATAATAAGATTTTGGAGCGTTTAGTTAGATTTGTTCCATTTTTCTCTTCTACATTGTCTTCTTTGAATCAAAGACAAAGCCATTGTCTAATCTAATGGGAAAAATTTTACCCAAAACTCAACAAGGCAACCTTAATCTCGATGACTCAGATAAACTGTACTTAACATCGTGAATAATATTGTATTCGATATTAACCATGTCTCTTGCTCTACACACTACATGGTTGACTTGTAAAAATTATTCTTCTTTTATTCTTTGTTAAAGGCTTAATGGGCATTAAAAAAGTACAGTCTCGTGTAAAGGTTTTGTTGTTTTTGTTGGTTTGTGCGCAATTTTCTTTTAAAATCTTTGTTTCCAAAATATATTTCATTTCACTTGAACTTTTTTTCTATTTTGATTTTTTCTTTTTGTTAATAATTAATTAAACACTTCTTATATTAAATATTAAAATAAATAAATACATTTTTATTTTGTTTTAAATGAATTATGAATTTGTAATTAATTATTTATAACATTACTTTGGTTAAACTGCGTGCAACAATAACTAAGATTTCACATTATTTTCACAAATTTTTTGGTTGATGTTGTTATCATTTGATGTATTTGATTATAAATTTTATTAATTCAATTTATTCAACATTTTTGTCGTTGTTGTTGTTGTTGTTTTAAATGTTGATATCAAAAAATGTTGGAAAAAATTGTGATTTTTATGTTGTATATCTTTGCAAAAGTTTTAAACAAATTATTTATTTCAATTTAGTTTTGTTGCTATTGCTGCATATTTTGTTATTGTTGTTGCTAATTTGTTATCTTTTTTTTTTTGCACATAAGAATTAATTATATTGTAATATTTTGTTGTTGTATGGTAAATAATTGGAAAAAATCGTTGCCGGAAAAATTTGATGTTGTATGTGCTGTAGAATCCAGCAAAAGGCTTATTATGAGTTAAAAAATGTTCGTGGACTCAACAAAAAGTTGCAAACATTTTCTTTCTGGCTTATTTCGTTTCTTTTTTTTTTCTTCTTCTCCAATGCACCAACGCAACGTAGTCAACGTTGCGAAGCATTTTTTTTGGGTAGAGGGGGCGGTCTGGACAAAGCTCAGCATTATAGGGTTAACAATGAGTGTTAACACTATACAAATAACGCGGGCAATAACAGCGGCTACGCGCCGACTATTCAACCAACATTAATTGCAACAGCAGCATAATCATCAGCGTCATTTTATATTGTCACTGCACATATTTAAGAACGTTTAATCTGAAAACCGTTCATGAATCTATAGGCTACATACAAGTGCATTTCTATTTACATACAAACAGAATACATGTATACTAGATGCACATACGTAGGTCTATTACAGTAGAGGACAAAAAGAAAGAGCAAAACTACTTCGTATGATATTTTAATAGGAGATGCATTGAAATTACAATCGTTTGTTTCTTCTTTTCATCGAGCATGATCAATAATTTATTTAAGTATTTAATTTTAATTTAATTAATTTATTTTTAAAACCATTACATTCATTTAAATATTTATAAAAATGTATACATATATACATATATAATTGGCCATTACAACCCTTCAGTCAGGATTACGGCCTAGCTTCTCACATAAAAATGTATACAAATACATAAGTGGTTTCATTTCTCAAATATCGGTTGTTATCCCGCTTCGTAATCGACTCTATTTATACTAATTTTACGACTACATACATGCATACATACATAATTGGCCATTACAATCCTTCAGTCTGGATTACGGCCTAGCTTCTCAACACCACTCATGTTGTGTGTGTTAATTTTTATACATGAGTGGCGGGACCTACAGTTTAAAATCGACTCCGAACGACAGATTTTTGAGAAACTTTTTCATGGCAGGTTTGTTTACTCTCAGAGTTTTTGCCAGAAATCTGCTGAGAGGAAGTTGCCTAAGAAATATTTCTTTTTTCATATTTCGTTTTGATATTTGGCCTGGTGCTCGAAACCGAGCTTTACGTCTAATTATAGAACACACTACCTACTAGACTACGGCGACTACAAAACCATTACATCCCTTTAAAAATTTATAAAAATAGAAATGTTTTCTAGAAATCTTTAAGAGCAATTATAGTTCGCAGTCGTAAAATTAGTACACCAATACCCCGATTTGCGTCGCTTCAGTTTGCGTCGCTTCGAAGTTGCGTCTTTTTTTAAGTTTCTGGAATTTCAATGTTGCGTCGTTTTTGTTTCAGTTTGCGTCGCATGGCTTCGAAGTTGCGTCGTAAATCCTTCGATTTGCGTCGTTGATATGAAAATGTTTTTACAAAGCTAAAGCAGAAAAAGGGGATTTCCCGTTTAGTAGAAAGCAAATTTGCAGGTGTGCGTTGTTTACATGTTAAGCGTAGTTATTAGTTTCGAATTATATGTCGTGGAGTGAAGTTCAGTATGAAAGTTGAAATTGAAAATTCTGCTTCAGTTTGCGTCGTTTCGGTTTGCGTCTCATTTTTTCAGTCCCAATTAGCGACGCAAACCGGGGTATTGGTGTATAGCCGATTACGAAGCGGGGTAAAAACCGATATTTGATAAATGAAACCAGTTATGTATTGGCCACATATAAACTTCTTCTATTAATTTTAAGTAATAGGTGTATGAACAAAAATAAATGCAACGAATAATGGCAATTTCTTCAAGATATATACATGGTATACATACATATATACAATACAGCTTAGTGGTATATTCCAAACTAATAATGCTCCCATACACTTAAGTCACCTATTTTAATGCTTAGACATTGCAATCTGCTGATCCTATCGCGAGGTAAAACTTTTGGAAATATAAAAATTGGAAAAAATTTGACGACTGTAGAGGTTACTATTTCTACAAATATGTAACTTTTGTTAGGTATCATGGTAGTCTACTGGGTAATGGGTTAGTCTATTAGTATCAGAGCTATGGTTTGTTGCCATACACCACACAAATGACCTTAGTCATTAAACTCGTAATAATTAAACTATAATTAGCAACTGTATTTGAATTAGTAAATAAAATAAAATATTTTTTTTTTAATAGAAACTAAAATAATGAGATACATACAGAATTGCCTATCGTTATTTTGAAAGAGATGAACAACATAAATGTCATATGTTGTGGAGTTAAGTACATCTTTTGTTCGCTACTGTATATATATTATATGTATTTATATATTTCTATATATCTATTTATATATATATATATATATATAAAAATAATTTGCACTTATGCAGGCACAGGCTCATATATTTATTTGCTAGAATGTACTTATGTGCGTGTACGAGTGTGATGCATTTGTATTGATGTATACGCATAGTTATCAGAACATCCATATTATTAAATTCTTCTTTTTCGACAATGACGCTTTGGTCAGCGCCAACGTTGCCTTTCATTAGCTACAATATTATAGAAGTAAGCATTACAAAGTCTGTATGTCTGCGTTGCTTGCAACATATACTGACTGCATCGTTTGATGGACACTGCAATTGCACTTACATGGACACTACACACTTGCTGTACATGAGAGACCCATACTCCTTTAATATCTATACAAACATACCATGCATACACACAGATATTTAGGCATGAATACATATGGGCATATTGACAGGAGTTGTTTTTGTTTTTCGCTACTCATGTAGATGCGCAAAATGAAGCTGCAAAATGCACTTTTGCATTGCATTAAACGGCGTACCGTAAATGAACAGTGATTAAATAGAGAATAAAAGCGAATAAATATTCTCAATATGAAACATGAATATATTTTATAAAATATTTTTCTAATTTTACGTTAATAACACTATGCGACCAAATACAAAAAATTAAATACGCCCGAGTCTACCTCGTCTACCTAGTCTAAGTTGTTCAATTAGTTCAGTGGAACTCAAATATATTTTTTATATTTCTTAACTCTCCTAACTTGTTTTATTTGACAAAAACTGTTTTTTTGGACTTTACGCACAAATTTATTGATTACACAAATATTTCTGAACCGATGTCCAAAATGTAAACCTTATTAGAACCGAAAGGAATGGACGCTATACATATATATATTATTTGACTTAATATGCTATTGGGTTTGATGAGGTAAACTTGACAAATGTGAATTTTTTTCATATTTTTGCAAGTTTGTCTGTTCATAGTAGCAAACCTTGATTAAAAAATATGAAATAAGTGAGAACTTCGTTTGATCAAATCTGTCAAATATTACAGTAGTTATTATTTAAAGATTCCAACAGTCGTGTTATATTTTTTATATACATATATATGAAAAATATAACACGACTCTTATACTATTTATATAATAACTACGCGTAATTTTTATCCGATTTGATCAAACGATGTGTTAATCTCTTCACTTTTAGAATATCATCACTTATTTCATATATTTTAATTAAATTTTGCAATTAAGAATGGCGAAACTTGAAAATATAAGAAAAAAATAATATTTTCCATGTTTACCCCATCAAAACTTATAACATATAAGTTTGAGCATAACGTTTATGCATACCATTTCAAAGGTTAATCTCTCCCCTTTTCAAAAGCTTTGGATTTTTAAAATAGGTGGAAACATATTTGGATAATAAATAATTTTGAGGGAAAATATCAGAAAACCCGTTTTTGTCAAATAAAACAAATTTGGAGGGTTCGAGAATTATAAAAAAAAAATATTTCTGAGTTCTACTCAACAAAACTCATAACCTACACTATGTCATTAGCTGGGTGTATTTTCACTGTCGCACCGTGTAATTGTTTTATAATATTATTTTGTTTAAAATAAACCGTTACAGGTTATAATATTTAAAAATTTTGTCGGAATAGTTATGTATATCCGAACGTCCCCGGCCACACACTAACCCACCCTCACCCGACCGCGGAGGGCTCGCCCCAGAACGTAGGGACACGTACACACTACAGTCCGGACTGTAGCGGGTAAGGGAAAAGTAATGGCAACAAGAACATAAATCAGCTACAGAACTTAATCACAAGCTGAATAAACTAACAATTAACAGGAACTATCTATAACTAGAACGAAAATACATCTTTATATAATAATTTACAAATTAATGCCAGCATATAAGCTACGTTTTATATTACAAACACTACAATTAAAATCAATAAAATCATAATATAAGTTAAAATCATTACATAATATACGAAAGGGAAAATTACATCCATAGTTCGTTCTATAGAAATCTAAAGAAAGAGGACGATAGTGCCGTGAAAATCTTGCAGGAATACTTCAGATTACAAAGCAAAAACTCACAATCGATATCACCTTCAACCAGATTAAAAACAAAACAAACACCTAAAACATCTCTTCTACTTTCCAAAGTTGGAAGTTTTATCAAACCTAATCTAGCCTCATATGACGGAAACCCATTGGCATAATCCCATCCTAAGCCACGTAAACAGAATAATAAAAACTGCCTCTGCACAGACTCTATTGAATCACTATGACAACGATAGTATGGATTCCAAATAATAGACGCATACTCCAAAATAGGTCGAACAAGTGAAATGTATAGCAGTCTAGTTATATAAGGATCAATGAATTCCCTAGTCCATCTTTTCACAAAACCAAGAACAGCCCGAGCCTTGCCAATCATCATACTAATATGATCAACAAAAGACAGTTTCATATCCAATAATACTCCCAAATCAAGAAATGTAGCCACAGTCTCCAAAGGGCAAGAATTTATCACATAAGTGGGCGAAATCACACCACCGCGAGAGAAAACCATGCATTTACATTTTTTCAAGTTAAGATCCATTAAATTAACTCTGCATCAAGTTACAAACAATCAATATTCCGCTGAAGAACAGCCTGACCATGATCATCATCAAAAGTATAAAATAATTTAACGTCATCAGCATACATTAGAATATTACAATCAGAAATAGCACAAGGAAGATCATTAAGAAACAATAAAAACAGTAAAGGACCCAAATGGCTACCCTGCGGAACACCAGGAGTAACATATACAGTCTTAGACAATACATTCCTAAACAATACCCTCTGAGTCCTAAGGGAGAGGTAGGAGTCTAGCCAACGATGAATAATATCGGGAATACCGATTAATGACAGTTTAAGAAGCAAAATTCTATGGTCAACCCTATCAAAAGACTTACTGAAATCAGTATAAATCACATCAGTCCGAGCGCCTGCAAGAAAACCCCTGAAAATTTTGATTTTATTTTTTTTAGAAGTAATGAATTCTAAGGCAGGTGTATGTTTACGGGATGTTGTTTTCTTTAATGATCAAAAATGTCTGAAAGAAGCAAAAAAAAATATGCCAAAGGCAAAAGAAAAGAAATATTCAAAAAATGTATTTATTATTTTTTTCTCAGTTTTCTCGGATCATATAGAAGTGTATTGAGTATACTCATAATATACGCACATATACATTTATATAATGCATTTAATATTTTAAATCCCAGGTCAGACATCAAAATGAAATATGAAAAATATTTCCTCTCAGCAGATTTCTGGCAAAACTCTGAGAGTAAATAAAATTGTCATGAAAAGCTTCTCAAAAAATCTGTCTGTGTAGATCCCGCCAGTCATGTATTATAAAAAATTAACGCACACAACATGAGTGGTGTGAGAGGCCAGGCTTCAATCTAATCTGATACGTACTATTCAAAATTGCAACAAAAAAAAATATGTACTCGATTTGGAAACTGGAATGAAAGAGCTCTATCGGAATTATCTCCACTAATACAATTTACTAAGAACTCATTTTCTATAATTTGAAATTCTTGGCTTGACAACGTTAACGTTTGGCATGGGAGTTCCATTATGACGCATTATAAGTAGAGTTATATCATTTTAATTGAGCACCATTGCTCACAATCTCACACACAATGCTACGTATCATTCAAAGTCAACTTTATAAATTAATATTTTATGATGTACTCAGTGGTGTTCAGTGCCTCGAGAAGCCATAGCAATGGTTATGAACGATTTGAATATGTAAGAGCAAGAGATTCATGCAATATGAGCGTGGGCAATTTGTTTTATCATTTGCTGGCATTCTTTTTCCAAAGTCCACACTAAAATTGATTTAGTTATCTTCTAACGGAGCTACTTAGAAGCGGGTACCTCATATTACAATGAACTGAAAGTCAAAGCAACTAAAAATAATAACCGAGTCGCCAACTGAAAATATGATGCTCAAAAACATACTCTAGCAGCTGTGGCCAATTCAGACGAAGTTTTAGAAGAAGAGTTTAGAGAAGAAAATTTTGTTTCGCAAGTAGTTCAAAATAAAACAACATGAAACGACACGATTCACTCTCAAAATTAAATATGGCGATGCATATTGTTTCGATCAAGTTTGGTCTCGGAAACGTGAATGAGAGAGCGAAACACGAATTGCGGTCTTGTTGCGAACATAAGTGAACATAATGTTGTAGCAGTAGAAATTTTAAAACCATGTGACACGATGTAGCGCGGTGCACTTTCATTCAAACTCATTGAATATAGTGAAATTAGGCACTGCTTTTGGTTTATATTCAGGAATCGTCCTAGTTGATCTGAAATATATAGGACCGCAGTAAATAAATTTACCAATAAATTCCTTAGTATCGTAAAGTAGCGTTCTATTTCCAATACGATTATTTATGTTTCTTAATGACCTTCTCTCTCTCTCTCTCTTACTTCTCTAGTTGCCATTTAAATTTGGTACACAATAGGCTGAGCCCTATGGGGATTGATGCGTAAGAAACGAAAAGGCGACACATGAGAATGTCTTGTTTAATGGGCATTGTGTGAACAGGAACTATTTTCTTAATGATATGTTACTTGTAACTGCTTGCCCCGTAAATATTGAAGAATCAGAAGCTCTATATCTTCTGGGCAATTTTTTTGCAACCAGCATATTTTTTAGGCAAATGAAACACTCAAGTTCTTCGCTTTCGCAAAGCGATAAAAGAAACATTAAACAACATTTGGCATCTTTAATACTTAAGCCATTTTTATGGTAGATGGCAAAATTGCTCATAAATGTCAGTATAGTATCTAAATCTCTTCATATGTATATCAGATCACCGACATTATTTGGCATGTGTTTTAGTATTATCGATAATACAATGAAACACAATATTTTATAATGAAATGTGAGGGACTTTCTATTGTAATACTATGTTCAGATATGCACTTTTATTAAGTCAATATTCTGTTTATTGAGTACAATATTTTAAGTGTTCAGACATAATAATATACGCAGTTCAGCTGCTTATTCAATATTCATTTGACAGCTGGTAAACAAAACAGCTGGTGGTTTCAACAAAATTGTGTTTATTTTATTTTTTTTTTGTCGTTCTTGACATTTGTGTTGTCAAATATCAACAGAAGGTGTTCGGAAAATTGTAATATGCGCACTGAACATACTTATGACAGTGCTTTTTTTTACTAAGTATTATGTATGTATAACAATTAGTGTATTTATTGCGCAATAATTAATTGAAACTTTATACGAAATATTGAGCTCAATAATGGCGTTTATTGCGATTTACGTAATAAAGATGCATATCTGAACACCGTATAACAACCCGTTTGTGGTCGGAGAAAGAGAAATCTTCCATTTTTCCACGCTCACAAAGCTGTGGTTTTGGTTCCAGCGTATATGCCGCATATACATATATATTGAAATAGATTTCCGGTTTCGCAATTACATATTTTTATATGGTTCATCTGATGTACACAATTTTTCAACAGATTTGTTTAGTTCGATGAACTGCATATTATCTTCAAAACATATTTGTATTCGTAATGTTATGTATATTCACCCTTCATTCAGGATTACTCACCAGCCATATTGTTTGTGTTAATTATACCTATGAGTGGCGGGACCTACAGTTTAAAGTCGACTCCAAACGACAGATTTTTAAGAAACTTTTCATGGCGATTTTTGTTACTCTAAGAGTTTTACTTCAGAGGAGGTTGCCGAAGAAACATTTTCCATATTCGAGATGTATAGGCAGGGGCTTGAACCACGACCTCATGTCTTATATGTCAACACATTACCGGTGATTTAGTCAGTCTTCTGATAGAGACAGTCGCAGTAGTCTAGTAGGTAGTGTGTTCGCTTATTAGACGTGAAGCCCGGGTTCGAGCCCCAGGCCAGACATCAAAACGAAATATGAAAAAAAATATTTCTTCGGCGACTTCCTCTCAGCAGAATTCTGGCAAAAGCTCTGAGAGTAAATAAAATTGCCATGAAAAAGTTTCTCAAAAAGTCTGTCGTTCGGAGTTAAGCTTAAACTGTAGGACCCACTACTCAAGTATAAAATTAAAGCACACAACATGAGTGGTGTGAGAAGCAAGGCCGTAATCCTGAATGAAGGGTTGTAATGGCCATTTATGTATGTATGTACATATATCTCCAGAAAATTGACAAATTCTTAACAAGAAATATGATATATTTTTTTTATTACAATATCAAAATTTTCTTACTCAACCATAATTAATAATTGATAATACATTTACCATTTACATACATAAGTAAATTAATAGTAGACATTTGAAATGGTTAGTCTTTAGGAAATCGAAATTCATTGTAAAAGTCACTGTGCTACACATTAACTGGCCGCAGTTGAAACTGCAGTCGAATGCAACCGTGATATTCACGTTTTCTGCCAACGCAGGCGAAAGAGAGAATACAGTTTATGCGTTTCAAACACAAATGTTTATGAATGCATATGCACACATATCGTATATGCATTTTGTCTCAGAACGAAAAGAGTAAACCTAACCGGCCGGCATATTAAATGGCTTGCATTTTCTGTGTATCACCGGCAAGCACCGGTTAGAGTAAAGCACTATTTCTAACATATACACATATTGAGACTACAGTACTTACTTAACGGATACTGTTCTCTGTCTGTGTATGAGCTATGATATTTCCGAATATTTTTATACCAATAAATGTAAGTATTTAACACTCAAACTGTACTTGGCGCCCAAATTACAAATTTTGTCCATTGTGAGAATGTATAGCACAAATGCAAAATGACACTTTGAAATATTTAAACTACTATACATACATATGTATATGAATGCTATCTAATCATGTGTAATAGCTTTTGTTCGCTAACTATCATTCTAACCATAGACATTGAATAATTTTAAAACAGATGAAGCAAACATTTAAATTTTTTTTCTGTTTTTTGCAATTTCGATATGGAAAACAGTTAAAAATAGGCTTTATGGTTGGCCAGTTTCTGATGTATAACGGAATTTAAATTTTTTTTACAAAATATTGAACAACATTAGCAAACATTTGGCAAAACTTGGCGTTATCGAAAATGTGTACAATGAGCTGCTCATATTTTACATCGTGGTATTTGGGATTGTATTTTAGCAAAATTGCTTGATTTCTTTTTCTAAATTCATTTCTACCATTATTAATGGTACAATTGCAATTGTTTACACATTTTTAGAATTTGAAAGGGAAGTCGTCGTACTTCTTCGATAACTTCCTCTCAGTAGATTTCTAGCAAAAACTCTGAGAGTAAATAAAATTGCTATGAAAAATTTCTCAAGACTCTGTAGTTCGGAGTCGACTTAAAACTGAAGGCCCCGCCATTCATGTGTTACATAAGTGGTGTGAGAAGCTAGGTCGTAATTATGACTGAAGGGGTGTAATGACCAATTACGTATGTATGTATGAAAGGGACAACGGCGTTGTGCAATTAACAGCTTATTGGGAACAAACCTAAATTGAACTGACGGCTACAATTAAATTCTAACAAATGCAATAACTTTGAGGCCTACTATTAAGCACTATAGTTGTCCAATATTGATATGAGAATGAGTGTCAGCAATAAATAAATAAAATTTACGTAGTATCCATAGATATACAGATCCAATTATTTAAAAAATTTTAGAATTATTCACTTATATGAACAAACCTATGAACAAATAAAAAAATCTGACTCGATGTAGACCCGACCATTTAGAAAATTTTAATATTTATTGAAAGTAACTCAATTTACTTGGCGCAAATTTAATTCTTAATTTTTTCTTTTTTTTTACAAAATTGTTCCACTACTACTTAAAGCGAATTATTTTTTTTTCAAACGCAGTAAAAGGGTTAATTTAGATATTAAATTTGTTATTTGTTTGTTGGTGTTGTTAATGGTAGTACGTACTGTTGTTATTATAGTTGTTGTTGTTAGGCGAAAGTTTACACTTGCATTGCGTAGTGCTTTGTGTATTCTGAAATCGATTTGCATAGCCTTGTAGATGTATTTTACATATGTAGTAAATACTGTAAGTAATTTGAGTATTACGTATGTAGAAAAGAAATGTTTTCTTTTAATTTAATTTTTTTTTATTATAATTTACAAGAATACAAAGCCAAAAACAAATTCTGTAAAATTATTTAAAATCTAAAAGAATTTAAACAACGATTCTAAACATTCCGTTAGCAGTGGCCTTCTCATTGTCTGGACCTAAGCGCTGGTGACCACCCCTGAAGAGTTCGGAAAGTTGAAAGAGTTTTTTATCAGCACAAAAATATACAGGAAATGTATTACATTCTGTTTTTCTGAATGTTTGTTCAAACCTTGTAAGTTCAATGAATGAACTTAGACAAGAGTTTATAAAAGTTTAGGGAGCTTCGAAATAATAAACGGTAGTTAATAATTGCAACATAAAAATAAATATTATATAACAATATTTTACTTGTTTTTGTATGAAATCCATATTTCTATTCCTGCCTAAGTGGAAGAAAAAATACAAATGAAATGTAGGTAATGAACCTTGCAAGCCTACAAGTAACTATCGAAGTTCGTCAATCTGCCCTCAAATGAAATCAAATGGCAGTAAAAAGTTCAAAAAAAATGACAATCAAAAATTAATATTGGGATGGAATGGGATGGTAGTCGCCGCAGTCTAGTAGATTGTGGGTTCGCTTAGACGTAAAGCCCGGGTTCGAGCCCCAGGCCAGAACTCAAAACGAAATATGAAAAAAAATGTCCTCGGCGACTTCGTCTCAACAGATTTCTGGCAAAAACTTTGAGAGTGAATAAAATTAGACCTGCCTGTATCCATTGTCGTTGAGGAGCTCATACAGCTCATTGTTGGATCGGATGCGGATCTCGCCAACTCGGATGCATTCGAACAAAGTAAAGTTTCTAACTGTGGTCACCATAGCTACCTGCAGAACCATTCTTGTCTTGCTGTATTAACGTTGACACGTAGCCTTCACGTGTTCCCTTCCTGGATGGCTTACTAGCACCCGATAGATGTTAACTAATGCATGCAGCAAAGTCCAATCCCCTGGACTTTAAAATTTGGGTAGTAAGTAGCGCTTGGAACCCTCCACGTTAAAAAAAATATCCAATGAAAACCAAAACACAAGAAATATTGTTGCCATATGTTATTAGTGTGCAGTGTATTCAATTTAAAAACTGCATGTGACTGTAAATACATATTTTATTTAAGGAAACACACATGCATATATTTTTTATATTATATATAAAAGTATTACTCTTGACAATGCATTTCCGTGTATTACTGAATGCAAATTTTTCCAATCAGACGGTAAAAAATTCTTTATATAAAAATGTGTAGAAAAAAGTGGTTGCACTTTGTATATAGAGCCCGGTGTGAGTGCATTTTTTAATAAATAAATTTCCTACAGTTTACGTACATACATATACATACTTACATATATGTAACAGCTATGTTGAAGGTTTAAAAAAAAATCAAGCGGGGGAAAAACATAGAATTTGAGACGTCTGGCGTTGCTCTGCTTTTAAATGCGTAAATTTTGTTGGAACAATTTTTTTAATTTAAATCCAAAATAACACAATTGCTACAGTATATGTCTGGGTTTTTTTTTTCTTGTGGAAAACAAAAAATTCGCTCATTCTCTCAAACATATTTAAATGCTCTGTTATATTGATTATTGTTTTCCATTATAAAACACCTTTTCCATCAATTTAACTTCCACATTTGATAACAAACCTTATGCATTAATCAAAGCATTTAAATTCATTCGCTATTTTTGTAAGATAAGCGATATCAACCGATCTAAAATTTATATCAAAATCACCTAAATTACTTAAAACTTTGTAAATTATTCTTATCCGATCCGAAATTTGTAATCGTTAAAATTCGATACATTTGAATTTAATCAAATGATTCTCATGGTATATCAAAGATTTAATCAATTTGGCTAAATTTATTTATATTTCCGCAAATAACCGCCAATTACTATGTTTTCGGCACAATATTAGATCACATTTTACTTTCTCCCGCCTTAGCTATAGCGACCACAAATTTTATTACTCTTAACCATTTTCTAAGTATTAGCTTAAGTATAGTCTGCGTAGATAGATGACTTTTGATACCATACATACATAAATGGCCATTACAACCCTTCAGTCAGGATTACGGCCTAGCGTCTCAACACCACTCATGTTGTGTGTGTTAATTTTATACATGAGTGGCGGGACCTACAGGTTAAAGTCGACTCCGAACGACAGATTTTTGAGAAACTTTTCATGGCAATTTTATTTACTCTCACAGTCGCCGAAGAAATACTTTTCATTTTTCGTTTTGATGTCTGATTGGGGACTTGAGCCGTAGCTGCGCGTCTAATAAGCCAACACAGTATCTACTAGACTACGGCGGCTTCTGAATAAGACAAAAAATTCATATGTATTCCAAAATTTTTTCCAAAAATTAAAAAAATTGGTGCATTGGTACTAGATGTGTTGTGGGTTCGATTCTCACCAGAAACTCTGGTTTGTTACACTACACCGAGCATAAGGTCTACTTTACTCAGCTCGTATTAGTTATGTAAAATTTGTAATTGTATCATAATAAATAAATAAAAAAGTACCGTCTTTTTAGATTGAAGTTGATTTTTTTAACGTACTTCGTTTCGAACTAGACAACATAGCTATTAAACCAAACACTAGTTTAAGGAGGATCACCATCGCTTACAGAGGATCATCAACTTTTCCCGAATTTATTGTATTACCGAACCTTTGGCAGTTGATAACGTCCATGGAAACTTCACCTGTCAAATTAGTCGAGCTTTATTCAGTCTGTCTTGTCAAATCGCCATGTACGACCCTAACCTACGACGTGGATCCGCCGAATATTCTCTGTCGAGAGTAGTTGCCAGTTGGATTTTCATTGAAAAATCATTTTCAGAAATAAAACCCATTTCTGGATGAATGGTACATGAACAAGTAAAACTATCGAGTTTGCGACTATACCAATCCACATGAGATCAAAGAAGGTCCATTGCATTCACAAAAAGTCACTGTTTGATGTGGATGTTAGACTAGGATAGCGTGGGTGCTAACGGCATGTGGTCACACACACACACTTTGTTTCATTTAAATATAGAAATGTGCTTAAAAAACGTTTCTTTTTCTTTTAAAATATGCAGTTTACAGACATATTTTGGTGACAGATATTCATTCGAAGGCTTAAAGCTAATCAGGCAGCTTTAAAGATCAGTTTACAAAACAACGCACTTTTTGGATTTATTTGAAACTCTTTATCGTTCAGGCATAATTAAGGCCACAATATGCAAACAGCGCAGTGTTCTCAAATTCAATTTCAATGCCCAATCGGGGATAAAAAACAATTTGTATTCCCAATTTCGAAATTTTCGACCACAATTTTTATTTCATACTCATTGTATTTAAAATTGTGTATTATTTATAAAAGGTTTTTTATGTGTTTTTAAAACCAATTTTTGTTTTTAAAAAATTAGCAATTTGGAGAACTTGGTAGCCTTCTAAGCATTGGTGTTGTCGAGACGGAACGCTCCGGAACGTCGTTCCGGTACTTCCTTTTTGGACAGGAACGCGTTCCGGAACTAAAGATGATTTCTGATAACGAGAATTGGCTGACGTTTTGAAAAAAAAATAAAATTAAAATTTTTGACGAATTTTTATATGTATTTTTATAAACAAGGGTTTGAACCGAACCCGAACAAAAACCTGAACGAACCGGATTGGTTTTCCGAACCGTGAACCGGAGTCCGGAACGTTTTTATCTGCTGAACCGGAACGCGTTCCGGTAAAAAAAAATTAGCACAACAAAATTGCTTCTAAGCTATTTCTATATATTTTTTTAAGACTAAAAGTATCGCAAAATAAATTCATTGTTCCTAATACAAGCCCTTATTTTTAATATATATTCTAGCAGTTCGTATTGGATTTTGTTTTGTTTTATTGATTTCGTATTTTATTGATTTGATTGCCAATTAAACTCTCTACCAGCAATACTTTGCGCTTTTGGTCTGCAAAGTATTGTTACAATCCACTCAACCAATTCCTTAGATAATTTAATTTTATTCATGGTATACCAGTGTTGCAAAACTGCACATAAGATCGTAGATTTGCTGGAGAGCCTTATCATGTTCTGTAATAGCTACGAAAGTAAAACGGTGTTTTATTTGCTTATCAGTTGCAATTATATATACATATATAATATATATATAATATATATATATATACATATATATATACATATATATAGGGTGTTTTTTATAGAGGTATAGAACTTTAATTTGCAATAAAACAACGATGGATTATTCGATTGACATGAATTTTATTTATAAGAAAGATAATCTTGTGGCATTTCATTTTAAATATGATTTCTGGCATATGACCGCCACTGCTGGCGCGGATGCAGTCCAATATGGACGTCCAATTTTCGATGACTTCTTCCAACATTTGTGGCCGTATATCGGCAATAACACGGCGAATGTTGTCTTCCAAATGGTCAAGCGTTTGTGGCTTTACCGCATAGACCAATGACTTTACATAGCCCCACAGAAAGTAGTCTAGCGGTGTTAAATCACAAGATCTTGGAGGCCAATTCACAGGTCCATAACGTGAAATTAGGCGGTCACCAAACGTGTCTTTCAATAAATCTATTGTGGCACGAGCTGTGTGACATGTTGCGCCGTCTTGTTGAAACCACATCTCCTGGACATCATGGTTATTCAGGAATGAAAAAGTTAGTAATCATGGTTCTATACCGCGGATGGACTCATTCGGGTCTTCCTCAATGCTACGCTCTACAGCAGCAATAGCTTCTTCTGTACGCACCGTACAGCGTCTCTGGGGATGCGAGTTATCAATAAGAGTAAACGTGGTGCGAAAACGTTCCATTGTTAATCGAATTAACTGCTCTGATGGACGATTTTGTCGACGATAAAATGGACTTTGTGCGCGATACGTTTTCCGCACAGAACCATTATTTTCGAAATATAATTGCACTATTTGCAAGCGTTGTTCAGGCGTGAGTCTATTCATGATGAATTGTCAAACCAAACTGAGAATAAATCACTTGACAGCTGTTAAATCGGTCGCCATCTTGAAAAGTATTGCCAACTTAAAGTTCTATACCTCTATAAAAACACCCTTTATGTATATAATTATATATTTATATATAGATATATATATGTATTATATACGGAGTAACTTAGATCAGAGCCACTGATTGAAATCGAATCCACGATTCTTACGCTAATAGTCTAGCACACTACCCACTACCAGGGATACCAAAATAGAGATTCATTTCTACCTATTGCTCTAAAGCGCCTATTACACGATCAAATTTTGACTGCAAGCACTACTACACTATTACACTATCCATCTAAAGATCAAACATTTTTGATATTCTTCAGGTTAAGTTTGCAAACACGAATTTTGCTCTATTATATGAGATCGAGTCGCCAGTAGTCTAGCAGTTAGTGTGTTCGCTTATTAGACGTAAAGCCCGGGTTCGTATCCCAGGTCAGACATTAAAATGAAATATAAAAAAAATATATCTTCGCCGACTTCCTCTCAGCAGATTTCTGGCAAAAGCTCTGAGAGTAAATAAACCTGAAAAAGTTTCTCAAAAATCTGTTGTTCGGAGTCGACGTTAAACTGTAGGTCACGCCACTCAAGTACAAAATTAAGGCACACAACATGAATGGTGTTAGAAGCTAGGCCGTAATCCTGACTGAAGGGTTGTAATGGCCAATTATGTATGTATTGATCTACCTTTCTTCGCACTGTTTACCATAATTTAGATATTTCTGCTTCACTTCTCTTATTAGGGTTCTGTCGAGTTGCGAGTCGCTATATTTTTCTCCTTAGAGCTCCAATCTAAACAAAAGCTTGAGCGCCAATCTTAACAGGAACAAAGCTTCAGTTTCCTTTTGAAATCGAAACATAACTAGATTTCCTGATAAATACTTTCAACTTAAGGGTGCCCTGGTAGTCTAGTGGGTAGGTTCGATTCCCACCAGAGACTCTGGTCTGTGACACTACACCGAGTATATGGTCAAAGCTACTCAGCTCGTATATAATTAAATATAATTTGTAATTGTATTGTAATGAATAAATAAAAAATAAAATTTCAACTTAAAAACAGTCAGACAGAATTTCCTTATCTTTCTGAGAATTTTATTAAAATATCTCAGGGAACTGAGAAATAATAGAAAGACTGCAAGTCGAAGTGTTACACTAGACCTCAATTTAATTTCTACGTTATTGAAATTAAGTTTTGTTTGATAAATCCAACGTCAATCGAATGATAAAAAACTTTAGGTCTATTTTTTAAATTCAATGGCTATTTAATGCCACGTAAATCACTTAAAAAAATATTATCAAAGTTCCCTTCCATTTCCCTTTTTTACGTCTGGTTTTTTACGTCAACATTTTTTACACAAATACTTTGCTAATTAGATATGAGGAATATAGAAACATATTTTCCGGACTTAGCAAGCTGTATATGCGAAACTTTAATTATATATCAAAATTCTAAAATTCCGTGAAGTTGTTCCCCATTTCCTGCTTTGGAGGTAAAAACCCTTAATTATATATATAAGTATATGTATGTATATATATATACATTTATATATGTATTTTGTTATATATACATATGTAGTTTATTATACATATGCATTTAAAGTGGACAATTGTCTTTAGGGGAGCCGCTTGAGTGTGAGTAAGGATTTTATATTAATTTTCCTTTGAGCTAAGGTGCGATACCTTTCTATATATATATATAGTAAATGCTAAATATAAATATATATTTATATATTTATATAAAAAACAAATGCACGCACATATTGTGATAACAATGCTGCTGATGTGCAGCTAATGTCGTAATTGTCTGATGCAAACGTTATTATAATTGCACTGCATTTTGTGTTAACGCATAGGAAAGCACAGCAACTGCACTTAAGCAGTTATGTTTTCGTTATGCGCAAGTTTTTTAATTTGGCTCAGTCGTCATCTTTTACTGTCATCCACGTCCTCCGTTCTTCCCACAACTTATTTTTATTTAAATAATTTTCTAACTTTCAACAATTATCTTTAACAAAATTTAAAATTTTAAACAATTCGGTTAGCGTAGCTACAGTACAAAACCCTAATTCGAAAACAATTTCCAGCTAAATACATCACTGCAATGGCTAGTGTTAAATTAAGCGACGACTCAGCGGCAGCCAGTTATCACTTTAATCAAAATTCAATGAAAAATTACTCATGTACATACATACAGCCAACGTGGCTTTTAGTAATTATATAAATGATGACAATTATGTTTTACTTTTGCTAAGCAGATACCATTATTAAATATTCGTTTAATAATAAATGGCACATATTAACTGGAATATAATTATTTGGTTTAGAAATCTCTGGATTTTTTTCCGAGCGCATCTATTAGAACTGATGATCTTATATTTTCGACATTTTCTGAAATATTTTCAAATTACAGGCAGATATTCTATTCGGTTTTTTCTTGAAATGCAAATTAAGCCAGGGACCGCAACTGTTATAGCTTTTGTCGTAAAAGTCAGAAAATAAGAATTATGTTTTGACCTTTATTTTTTATAGCAGAAATAAAAGTTATTTTTGTTTTAATTCATGCTGAATTCATAATATTTATTAAGAAATTCTTTAAAACAATTAAAGTAATTTATGTTAAAAAATTATTAGAAATTAAAACAAATAATTGCCTAATCTTTGTGTCATAGGGGTTGAAAAAACAAAAATAACTTTTATTTCTGCTCGAAAAAATAAAAGAAAAAAAAACTGTTATTTTTCTCGAAAAAAATAGAAGTTAACAAATAACTGTTATTTTTTCTCTAAAAAATACAAATCAGGTTTTTAAAAAGCATCGCATTTTATAAAAATTTGGTTCAAGACAATCAAAATGGTATACTTGGTTTTGTTCTCCGACATTTCTTTGCAGTTGCCTAATTTATTTATTCAGGCGTAAATACAGTACAACAAGATATCATCTTATTTAATAGTACTGCTAAGAATATAGGCATAAAAAGTTTGAGAATTAAAAAAATATATTAACCTTAAAAATAAATTACCAAAACAAATATTATTATTTATTTATTTATTTATTTATTTATTTATTAATTACAATACAATTACAAATTATATTCTAATTATATACGAGCGGAGTAACTTGACCATATGCTCGGTGTAGTGTAACAGACCAGAGCCTCTGGTGGGAATCGAACCCACAACCCTCACGCTAACAGTCTAGCACACTACCCACTAGACTACCAGGGCGCCCAAATATTATTAAAAACCAAATTTACAATTATATTAAAAAATATAATTAATTAATTAATTACAATTGTACATTATTGTTCATTCAAAAAATGAAATTATTGCAGTCTTGAAATGCCAATTCCAGAGACGAACTGCATTGGTGTAAAAGTGTCTCTCAGATATTTGTTTACGGTATCTAACGCTATTAATTTTCAAATCTCTACTGGATCTTGAGAAAACTAATCTATTGAATAAATAATAGGGTTTCCTAATATACAACCCTAACCATTAAAGGTTAGTACCACTTACTGAAATATTGAAATTTGAGTTTTAAATCGCTCCAACTCCAACAAAAATTGTCCAAATTGAATCAAACAACATTTATTTTAAAGATAATTTTATTATGTTTCAAAACTGACCAAAACCTTTATTTTCAAATGCATTCGTGTTAAAAAAAATAAAAAAGTATTCAGGTACTTAAAAGTAAATATTTTAAATATTGACCATAATAGTTTCGTACGGCATTAATAGCATAATTTAGAACTGGGTGACATCACCTTTTGCATTAGTAACTGCCTTTATTCTTTGATTCATTGAATTTATTAATGTTTTACATTCATTTGGTGTGATAGAATTCCATATTTCACTAATTTTTTCCTTTAATTAGCCAACAGTTGTTTAGGATTCACTTCTTAACCGCCTTTTCGTTATAGCCCATACACTTTCAATCGGATTAAGGTCTGGGCTGGATGACGGCCAATCTAGGACATTAATATTGTTAGCTGAGAGCCATTTCTTTGTTGCTTTTGCTGTATGAGCTCGAGCTCCATCTTGTTGGAAGGTATATTCATCGAAAGTTGTGATATTGGGTATGGAAGGTATTAAATTTTTCTGCAGAATATTAATATACCTCTCAGCATTAACGGTATTTTGTGTAAAGCACATTTTTCCGTACCATTTGCAGACATGCAACCCCATATCACTACGCCCGCTGGGAATTTCACTGTGCGTTTAAGGCCTATGAAGAGCCTAGTTTTTTGTTCGTATTACTTTCATACCAGTATCACCTACACACAGTTCAAATCTTGATTCATCACTAAAAATGATAGAGTCCCTCTGTCTTTGGGTCCACGATTCAGCGCTTTTGCCCATAACGATCTTTTTTGTTTTTGTACTTTTGTTAGCAATGGTTTTGCTTTTGGGTGCCATTTTTCTGAAAATATGAATTTTCGGTTTGCATATGTAACCTACCTTGTAAAAACCGTAGTTAAGCTTTTTCAAATTATTTCTTGTTGTCTCTCGTCCAATTGGTTCTCCAATTGCTAATGACCACTCATTTGCTAATTTTCTGACAGTACTTCGCCTTTTTTTTTAATGATATTCTCCAATGAACATAATTTTCGAGGAGTTATCTTGGACTCGTCCACAATTTTTGTAATTGCGGATTACGGAATTGTTTATTTTAAAAAATTTAATAATATTTTGGACGGTAGACTTCGCCAATGCATTTGAGATGAAATCTCTCCATAACTTCTTAAAATTTTTCACTTAGCGACACAAAGTGTATGGGCTATAATGAAAAGACGGTTAAGAAGTGAATCCTAAACAACTGTTGGCTAATTAAAGGAAAAAATTAGTGAAATATGGAATTCTATCACACCAAATGAATGTAAAACATTAATAAATTCAATGAATCAAAGAATAAAGGCAGTTACTAATGCAAAAGGTGATGTCACCCAGTTCTAAATTATGCTATTAATGCCGTACGAAACTATTATGGTCAATATTTAAAATATTTACTTTTAAGTACCTGAATACTTTTTTATTTTTTTTAACACGAATGCGTTTGAAAATAAAGGTTTTGGTCAGTTTTGAAACATAATAAAATTATCTTTAAAATAAATGTTGTTTGATTCAATTTGGACAATTTTTGTTGGAGTTGGAGCGATTTAAAACTCAAATTTCAATATTTCAATAAGTCGTACTAACCTTTAATGGTTAGGGTAGTAGATGACTTTATGTAGGTATACCAGAGTACGGCATTTTAACAAATTAAAAAAAATGTATCATAGATTTTATATGAGAACTCAGATATTCTACCGTCCCTTGTACGACCATAAACATATCTAGCAGCATTGTTATAAGTTATTTTGAGTTTGTTCCTACTTACTGAGTCACAACTAGAAAATAGTTAACACCCGTACAATAAAGTGGGGATGAGATATGTCCCAGATTCCTAATGTTTTGTACTGTCTCAATAGTAGTATTATTAATCTCTAATGGTGTAGAGATTACCTTGCCTATTGTCAAAGCTTTCGATTTTCTCGGATTGAGGCAAAGACTATTAATCGACGCCCATTGAAACACGTTATCTAGATCACAATTTATTTTTTCTATAAAATTTTTAATATCAGACGGGAAGCAACTAGTGTATAGCTGAACATCATCTGCTTACATTTGCACATTGCAGAACTTCAACTTAGATGGCAGATCTTTAGAATAGATGGAATATAAAAGTAGACACAGAATCGAGGCCTGCGGTACACCTCTAGATATTAAAAAATTTTTCGATTTGTTGCCATCATGATACACAAATTGACTTCTATTCCGTAAATACGACGAGATTAGCATAACAGCAGTATTAGAAAAATGACACATCTGCTTTTTTTTAATCAAAAATTCAAAAATAACAGTTATTTTCGGTCCCCGAATTAAAAACACTTTGAATGAAAATTGGCCATATTTCATTAATATATCTATTTAGACGATCATACAAGTCGTACGACAAGTCAAAAAGTCTCATTTGTAAAATACAAATGGCATTCTGTAATATTTTTCCCCTGACTTTGTGTGGGTAAACTCTTATCGTATAAATTGGTCTTTAGCTGTGAACGCGACTGATATTTAACTTTTGCATTAAACGAACTTTTTGTAAGGCTTCCAGTCGCAAGAAGTGTCATCAAGAAGTGTGTCGAAGAAAGGTTCAATTGCTGTGAATATAGCCCAATCGGTAAACATTGATCTTCTTAAAACGTTGGACAATTAGAAGGAATATGTACTTGAGCCAATAAACTCGAATTCTGTTGTTAAACGGAAACGGACGGAAAGGGTTAACAGGGCCGGCCTCTCTCTCTCTTCTACACCCAAGGGAAATACATGATTGACTTTCCATGAAGGGAAGGGAAAAATAACCACCCTTTCCACGAAACCTATATTGGGCATAAAGCTTCAATTTCGTAGAGCAATGAGAGACTTGCCAGAGTAAGTTCTGAGACCAAATATGAAGCTACGAGGCGCCATAGAAACTGGAAAGTTATTATTAATTATTTTTATCTCATGGGATAATAAGAGTAATGAGAATGGGCACGCAATAATGTTCCACCAGAAAAGTATACTAGGGTACCTGAAAAGAATAGTGTTAGTGCATAAGCTGCAAATGTGAGGTGCCTATTGGTTTTAGGACAAGTTCTCAAGAAACGTAAGGTTCTGCCTAATAATAAGTCCTTTAGAGCTGTCGTTGATGGTGCCGTGATTTGTGGGTCAATCACACTAAAAGGACCATCACACCAAATCATTGAAAATTATTAAATCAGTACTTTTTCGATCTTTCAAAAAAAATAATTACAAGTTACTCTGGTCTCTCCTTACTTTTCCTTAAGACAGGTTGAGTGAGAAAATTATCGGCTTGTGACGACCAACACTCATGGGACCTCTGCAAACTCGCTATCGAGAAACTTGAAGAACTATGGCCGAAAGCACAACTTCGAATCATCCCGAAGTATCAAATCCCGGACATCATAAAACCGCATATTTATCAAGATGCCTAACGATGACCTGCCGGTAAAAATTGGCGTCTGTCAAGGTTGGAGAATGGATTCAGGGAAGCGATCATAAGCCTCAATCAGGAATCCCTTCTCAAATTCTGTGAAGAATGCGTCTTCTACGGGTTTGGCAAAATAAATATTAAGGTATATAAAGCCAAACTAAGCTAACCTCAGATGCAGATGTTCCGCTCGTGGAAGATGCTTCCATAAAGGCAATTACGATTGCCGACTCCGCGTCGGTGTGCTCTTCAGACTTTCGTCAAGAGCTTGCGACCATGTGGTCAGGACACTTGTCCGACTAAGAGATGGACACCACGATTGTTGTAATCAAAAAGGATGAAAATAATTCAAATTCAGCGAGGATAAGAGAACACCACCTTGTGGTGTGCCTCTATTCACTTCCATTTTCAAAGAACTTCAGTTAGAGAGGCATTCATTATTTTTTTTTATAGCTCAGTAACGAACTTCGTAATAGGTTCACTAATATTAAGGGCGCAACAGCTTCCAAATGTACAATGTTGAAGGAGTCCTACACGTCAATACCAGTCAGTAAAGTTTGTATGGCAGAGCTTTCTCAATGTTCCCAACCAAGGAACTTTGTACAATCTCAGTGGATCTGCGCCTAGTGATAGCTTGTTGAGTACTGCTTGGACCTTATTTCGAAGATCAGAATTGAGCGTTTTACGAACAAAAGAGTTTGGACTAATAGGTCAAAGATCATTCGCAACAGGTTATTGATGGTCTTCTAGGTTTAGAGTCTTCACTTAGCAGATGTATGTGGGTGCTTGTGATAAGCATAACAGATTCTCTGCAGCCAGTAAATCACCACCATAACAGAGTTTCCTGTAGGCCTGCTGTTGTAATACTGTCAGTACCTGGTACAATTTTGTAGATATTCGTCAGACTATCCATTGTCATATCCTGAATAACCGGCAAGATTCCTAACCTAGCAGAAAACACTGACCTCAAAACGCCCCAGTCTCTAAAAATTCCGATCCCAGGTCGGTCAGTGCTTATCTCAACCGCCGCAATGTCATCATTCCTATAATTATTAAGAGGATTAATACTATTCCCAATTAGGACCCAAGCTGTCTTCTTAAACGTGATTGGAGTTGTAGTCACATGGTTTTTGAACCAGAAAGGTATTATCCCCCATAAAAGAGTTGGAGAAGAAGTGCAACCGATGCGACTTTGAAGTAATGAAGGTTTCTGTGGAATATTTAATACTGCTTTTAAGGTCTATGGTAATATGGATGAATTCTCTTTGAGATACAACCAAGCTCTAAAGCTTTTAACAGAGTGGTGTTCATCGTATGGTTTAAGTGTCAAATCTCGCAAAATGGAATTGATGTTTTTTACTAGACGATTTGAGGGGCCTCCTTTTAACTTACCGAATCGTATCGAGTTCTGGTGAAGATAACTCTGCTTTAAAGCGTACATGTCCGGTGGAAGGTATGTAAAAAACAAAACTACTGCTGACTGATCGACAGACTGCTTAGATAGTCAGTTGTTCTGCTCACCAGTGCACTCTGTTCCACTTCAATCCAGGCATTATTTGCTATACTAAATGGGCTCCCCTCTGACCCTCTATTAACGCAGAGGGCTGAGTTTGTGGTAGTCATAGGATTAAGATCCATTACAGGATTTTTGTGCATATGCCATTCGGCTCAAAGAACTTGTTTTTGTTGAGATCCGTGAGAACCGATGAACTGCACGAGGTCTAGGGTACATACATATTAAGCATATTTATTGATACTTTTTTAATTAACGAATCACTCGCGATTAAGTGGGCCAGTGAATGTAAACACACCCTATACCTGTCAAGTTCGTTAGCCCTTTATTGTTCCATTTTGTTTTTGGGGGATTTTAAGCTTACTTGTTATAACCCTCTCTATCATAATTTAAAGATTCATGTATTTTATTGGGCCAAGCGTTTAAGGGTAATTTAATTAACATTACAGAATTCCATTCGTAATTTAAAAATTAGTGTAAAAATCTTATCACATATATTTTCCATTTAAACGATTAGGAAAATACTAAAGCAAAGTAGTTGATCTAGTGCAGAGCAATGGTTTTTGAATAATTTCCCCAATGTCGTACGCTCTCATTACACAACACTATCCGTTCTCTCCTACAAAAATTTTCTACATGTCGTACGACTTGTATAATCGTCGAAATCTCCCTTTATTAGTATCATAAATAAATAATAGTGTCTTCTCAGCATGGTGTTTCTGGTTTTATATCATTTGTGATAAGGTTCGACGGACATTACCTCATTACTTTTAACTCTTTGTAACCTAAGCTTTGTAAGCCAAATTCAATATCATTTTTGGCAATGAAACTTCACACTGATGATCCATCTTAAACTTGAACAACTTTACTGAAGAAACAAAATTATTCGCCCCTAATTGGTCAAAATTTGTAAATGTTCTTAGCATCTCACAAGAGCAAGGATTGGGTGATCAGTTCCGCTACATACATATTTTACCTGAATCTCGTGCACTGACAATTGAAAAAAAAAATACAAAAATTTTCATAATTTATCGTTAAATTCATTTATTCACAAGTAAACTTAATACGGCTGATTTTAAAAAATATATTTTTTAATTGGTCATAAAAATATTTTATAATATTTAAATTTAACATTATTAATAATGTAACATAATATCTTAACATTATTATAATTATTTATTTTTATTTTACAATTTGAAATCTCATTAAGTTTAATGCCAAAGTGAAACGTATTATTTTGGTTATTTGCGTTATATTTGCACATATTCTATTGCGGGAAAGAGGTTTTAAATAAGGCTTTTAACCCTTTCAGACATACCGTTGAATATATTGGACGTTAAATATATATGAATTAATATGTAACATATACATACATATTTGACTACTATATATACATAAATGAATGGTTTAAACATAATTTTTTGTTAAATTAAGGGCCATTATTACAACTTACCGTTAAAGTTGGGTTTAGTTAAAGGTACCTTTAGCTAAAGGGAACTGTGAAGTTACCTTTAACTTATTTTCGTTATTACAACTTACAGATAAAATGTTTGCAAAAATATGGCAGTGCGGGAGCAATGTCGATAAAACTGCTCAATTTTACAAGTTTTTTAAACGCAGTGGCAACAGCGGGCTTTGTTTTTTGTTGTATATGCTCATTTTGTTAAAATTTGAAGTTGCCATAATGCAATTTATATATAATATCGCAACTTCAAACATAAAGTGACCTTTAAATGTTAAAGGTAGGATGATCCTCCCTTTAACTTAACGATCACTTCTATATTATTGGGTACTCATAATAATGAAAAATAATTTATCTGCCCTTTAAAATCCTTCATTTAGTTAACGGTAAGTTGTAATAATGGCTCTAAAAGTTGCAGTTTAGATGACCTTCCTTTTAGTTTAACGTTCACTTTATTTTTATATATTTTATTTTCCATATGGCAACTTCAAAGTTAACTTAACTTTAATGCCGCATGGCGACGCATCAAATTTAACTGATCAAATTTGCATATGTGTTGTCAATATTAAATCAAAATTGAACCTTCGAAATGCATTGCATTGTTGTAGTGAAGAAGAAATGAACATATGATTTATGAAACGCAGGTAGCGACAAAAAAGTATTTTGATATTCTTCAAACTCTTGTCAGTTTTCTTTTCTCTTTTCTCGTGTGAGAACAGTTTTACCAACACATTAACAAAAAAGGCGAGTTTGATCCATTATTTGATGCGTGGCCGGGCAACTTTAGTTTAACGCTAAGTTTTACCTCTTTGTGTATTTATAATAACCAAAAACAAATTATCTGCCTGTTAAAATTCTGACTTTTGTCAAAGGCAAGTTGTAATAATGGTCCTTATGGTCTTAAATTTTATTTATAAGAAACATATTCCCTGAGTAACTTAGTCAAATATATTGGACATCATTCGGCAATCACGTCAGACGACTTACCTATAAATTGGCAGCCTCAAATTTGCTTACAAAAATATTTCAGAACTTTATTTTAATTATTTGCCTTTAATGCCTGAAAGGGTTAAGTAGATCTATTTATATATATATACATACATACATATGTACAGAATGAAATTTCAACAGAATATGTTTAATTGTTTATTTAAATTTTCTTTTTTAAGAACTGAAATCAATATAATTATTTGTGTCCAACGCCAGCTATAGTATTGTATTCAGCGTAATATATTCTATAGTGGTCGTTGGTGGGGATTACAGTGCGTTAAAAGAATTTTCAAACAAGTTAAAGTAATAAGATTATTAGATCAGTCCAGTAACAAATTAAAAATCTGCATGACCCTATCTAAATAGTGCGTATTGCTCCTCAATTTTTAATATTTGATTTCATCTTATACAAGATCATTTAAAATAAATGTATAGAATAAGAAAATTTTGTTGTCAACTGTATACACAAGATGTAAATAATGTAGAAAATAATGTTGGTTAAAATATTAACCATTATACATATGTATGTATAGATTTGTAATGCAATATATGTATACGATATTCTATATCTAAAATAGGAATATTTATAATTATATACATATAATTAAGTATATACATATATATATATTTATAAAATACAATATATATATAAAATATATACTTATATTTACAAATAGCCAATGGACAACTACGTTTACATATACGTATACGTCGGAATGTTCATATATGCATACATTAATGTTTTCATCATACTACTTACAACCTTTATTTTACTTTTATAAAGCATTTTTTTGTTTAATCACAGACGCAAATAAATGCTGTTTGCAGAATGTGTAATGCTGCTCGAAGGTCTTTCTGCCGCTGCTCATTTGGAGTATAAATTTAGTTGACATTAACGGTAAAAACTGCAGGGATAAGTAATAAACATATTCATAAATAAGTTATAGAAATATATAATTAAAATATAATACCATACGCTATATCCTCTGCGTTATTATACGAGTATGTACATATGTCTGGAAAAAAAGTATGAATATAATAAATATTTATACAATACAATACAATATAAAATTTTATACAGGGTGTATGTGCGCTGAAAGAAGTACTGGGTTCGAGTTTTGTATCCAGACAAAAATTAAAAATGAAAATTTTACTTAAAGTTCCAAGTACTTCCTTAATATGTTTGTATATGTATATGTACTTCTATAAAATGTTTCCTATGCGAGCGACAAGATATATCGGACTGTAGAAGGGGTTATTATCAAACCCAGCATAGGCAAGCCTTCTGGTCCGAAATCATTAGCAGTATATCAAGGTCGTATTTATCAAGATCTGGATCCCTGTGAAATTTTTTTTTATTAATTATTGAAAGAATTCTTAACTTTTTAAAAGCTAAAACTGCAAGAGTACTGTGACATCGATTGTGCACCAAGTGACATATAGAGACGTGATTTACTTCAAAGTGCTAAACTTTTGTACTTAGTATTGTACCTCATATCAACTGCTTTTAATTTTTATTTTTAACGTGTTTAATTAAATTCTATAAACATATGTATGTATGAAAATAAATTTTTCGGAAATTTAAATATCAGCGACATATTAACGTTAGATTTTGAATAAAATTTTTATATCCTTAAAAATTACTTCATCAATACAATTAAATTAAATTGAAATTTTATATGCATGGTATGTTTTTTCAATAAGAATGCAGCACAGATCCAGATTAAGTCTCAACTTTGAAAATGTGTTTTGTACCTTTTTCATTACAAGACTCATAAAAAAAAAATTATATACATACTTACATATATAATTTGACATTACAACCCTTGAGTCTTGTTTACGACCTAGCTTTTTTTTGAGCTCCAAAAATATCATATTGACGATTTGAAGATTTATGTCTTTATTTTGACGATTTTTAAAAATTAAAAATTTGCATCGTCTTCTTTACTTTAGTACATTAAAAGCCCCTTTAAGATTTGTATTTACTTTGCAATTGTTACTATTGGAAATTTATGTTAGTAAAAACCAGTAGACATACATACATAATTGGCCATTACAACCCTTAAGTCAAGATTACGGCTTAGCTTCTCACACCACTCATGTTGTGTGCGTTAGTTTTATACGTGAGTTGCGGGACCTACAGTTTAACGTCGACTCTGAACGACAGATTTTTTGAGAACCTTTTCATGGCAATTTCAATTTTATTTACTCTCAGAGTATATGCCAGAAATCTGCTGAGAGGAAGTCGCCGAAGAAATATTTTTTTTTTCATATATCGTTTTGATGTCTGAACTGGGGTTTGAACTCGGGTCTTACGTCAAATAAGCCAACACACTACCTACTAGACTACGGTGACTTCCAGGAGAAAAGTATTATAATTTTAAGCTACTTTCGAATACCTTTGATGATTTCTCTGTGTTTTATTCCTTTTTAACACCTTAAAAGCTAGAAAATTACAACTCCTAAATACATACAATGTTAAAAATTCTAGTAAAGCTTCTAATATTGCCGGAAAAAAGAACTACATACATACATAATTGGCCATTACAACCCTTCATTCAGGATTACGGCCTAGCTTCTCAACCAAAGAGAAAAAAGAACTAATTAATCGGAAAAACAAACACTCAGGGAATGGATGGCTTGTGTTTGGAACTATGAAAATATGTTATGGGAAGAAGGAAAAGAGAACAGTGTTTATGGACACTAGGCGTGTATATTTTTATACCATAAGCAACAGGAAAGACCTCTGCAGGAATTCAGTTCCACATATGAATAGTCCGACTAAGAAATGTATTTTTTTTTTGTTATGCAATGCGCAGTCCACTGGTCAATCGACAAAATACGGATGTGCTGGCCGAAAAAGACGAGCGTTACATAGGAATATATGATTTACGGAAACAAGTCCCCTTATTTCGTTCGAGCAAAATCCTTTTATAGTAGCTATAGAACAGTGAAACACAAACCACTTTGCAACGATGTTCTAATGATTCAATGGAGTTGGGCAACATGTTAGAATATGCTCCGCATCTTCCTCAACTGTGTAGATGAGGAGGAAGAGTAACTTTAACAAAAATGATTTGTACTGCGCTAAAAACCTAAAAACACCGTATTTAACTTGGCAAGTATTCTTCCAAAAGTCGAAATCATTTCTCATTGATATTAGTGAATCATACTATAATATTTCTTTGGGTGTAAATTTGAAGTCTGAAAAAAGCGACATGAACATTCTTCTTTAGAAGCTGACAAGCAAAGCAACTGAATGCATTTTTACGCTCTCATGATGAGAGCAACACATTGTTACGCTCTTTGTTTGTGTTTATTTTCCTTCTGTCTTCCACCCTCCTCATCCAGAAATGATTTTAGTGAGAGCGGGTCGTAATATTAGAACCCGCCATAAGAAATTTTACTTCTACATAATGCGCATATCCTTTAATGATAGTTAACGTGACCATTTCTCGAACCATTACGGGTTAAAAGCATTCAATGGTTAATATCTTTTAATCGTTTCTTGTTAAGCATGGCCGATAGAGCACTAATTTCGTTTTCTTTACATTCAAGATATCTTATTCAATCTCAAAAACTCAAATTATGTGATGATAATGTTTTATACTCAATTTAAGCTCGAAGTACATCTTCATATTTGTAATTCTATAGCAGACTTACTATAAATGATATTTTTAATGTGTTTAGTAAAAATTTGGAATAGTAATGCACCAAGTAAATTACCTTGAGGGAAGCCACAAACCACATCAATTTCAGAACTTCTAGCTTTGTACATTTATTTATTTTTATTTATTTATAATTATTATTAATCATAGCACAACAAGATATTAATCTTATAAATGAAAGTACAAAGAAATAAAATAATTACAAATCATTGATAGTAAATGTAAAAAATGTATGCAGTAATGTTGAAATAAAATTGAATAAGATCATGTTATCACCTCAGAAAATACAGAAATCGATGCAAAAAATGAAAATAAATAAATAAATATACAGTACCGAGAAAAAATGCAACGCTAAGCCGAATTATCTTTATGTACGCCTCTTAAAAAAATAGTACGGTAATTAAATACTTCTTTTCTATTTTTATGCTGATATCTGGGAGAATATATTTGCTTAGGTGGTCTTCGAAAATATTTTATCCCATCAGAACCAAAAATATTAGTTTTACTCTCATCACTCCACAGCACTTTTGCCCACTGCTCAATTGACCAATTTTGACACCGCTTCGCAAAATCAATGCGCTTGATTTTATTGGCCTTAGTTATTGGCGGTTTCTTTGCGAGACGTCTGGCAAATTAATTGGCATTATTCAATCTGCGGCGAACAGTATGCATTCCAATAGAAATATCCATTTGCTTATTGGCCAATTTAGTAACGTCCATAGCTGTCATTCTTGGATCAGGCTTAACCAGTTTAATCATTTGGCGATCTTGGGTAGATTTTCTTGGGCAACCGCTGCCAGACTTTCTTTCGCTATTTGTTGTTCGAAATTTAGATGCAACTCGACATACCGTTGATTTGTTTACGCCGAATATTTGCCCAATTTCTCGCATGTTTTTACCCTCTTCCAGGGCCTTAATAATAGCTACCTTGCTATGAGTTGATAACTGTTTCTAATGGTTAATAAATGTCGTAAAAATTCTCAACGAAAATTTTGTATAAACAAATTGTGTCCACTTACTTTCACTAATAATTCACTGCCTTACTCGCTGCCTTTAAAGAACAATATATACACAAGCAAAGGAAAAATATGTAAGATAAAGATACCACGAAAGAAGAAATATTAAAATTAATAATCACACTAAAAACGAAATAAAACAGTAAAGATGTACAAAAACAATCCAAAATATGATAATATTAAAAACTACTTAAAAATTTGAATAAATTGAATCTTGTATCTAACTTTATTGATGTGCTGTCAGGCGTACCACAGGGTAGTCATCTTGGGCCGCTTCTATTTAATCTTTTTATAAATGATCTCCCTTTTGTTATTAAAAATTCAAACACATTAATGTATGCAGACGATGTTAAGATATTTTTATCATTTAATAACATTGAAGACCAAGTACTTTTACAAGAGGATATTTACTATTTAACCACTTGGTGTATTACTAATTTAATGGAGCTGAATGTTAAAAAATGTAAATATATGTGCTTCACTAGATCATCTCCAACCAATGGATTTTATATGTACTATGAATGGTGTTGCTCTTGAACTAATTAATTCCGTTAACGATTTAGGAATAATCTTCGACTGTAAATCAGACTTCAGCAATTATATTACATCAACGGTTAGCAAAGCAACATGTACCCTGGGGTTTATCAAACGATGGGCTAAAGAGTTGTCTGACCCTTATGTTACCAAACAATTTTAACAATCTTTACCTTCATATAGACTTCGATAAAAATTTGGAATCCATTAAAAAAGATATAATTTTACAATTAAACTTACTTAATTAATATATTCAATGTTATTTTCTTTTTTAAATTATTTTTTTGTATTGAAATCGTAATAATATTAATAATAATAATTTTGTATACATATATAAAATGTAATTAGTCTGTAAGGATTTTCCATAGAATTGAAATAAAATAAATAAATAAATCCTTTAAGTAATTCTCAAATGTCTTAAGTGATTCATCAGAAAAACCATAATACTTTAAGTTTGAAATGAGCAGAGTATGAACCACCATATCAAAAAATATGCCTACGACTCCCCATTACTCATATCAAAAACTCATAAATATAAAATAAATAGAAAACTAATCGAATGAATTATTCTAAAAAAGGATAGTTATACAGAATGTTTTCTTATTAAGAAAATAATTTGAATAATTCCTTTTTGAAAGCATTTGCTTTGTTGTTGAATAATATTCTTACCATAATGTGCTTAGATTATAAAATTTTATATCAAATATCTGGTATAAAAGTGATAAATATGGTCATGGTGACCTTAAAGAAAGACAAATCTTGCTATATTGTTTTACGCCAAGTTAAGTTTTCGGTAGTCATATCCATTGCTGTTTGCGAAAGTTTGACAGGTTATACATACATAAGCACATTTTAGTCAGTTGGATACGAATGGCAATCGGAGTTGAATCTATAATAGCCCACAAGTTTCGAATCATACTATAAATTCTGCCAACAACTACATTTTTGAGGTTAGACTACGATAACCTGTCTGTCATTAAAGATAATACACACATAGAATAATACTTACTTATATGTAACTGTCAAAAATATACAGTCGACGTAGTCTTGTAGGTAATACGTTGGCTTATTAGATGTGAGACCACGGTTCAAACCCCAGGTCAGACATATCCAATAAAATGAAAATCAATTGCTGGCAAAAACTATGAGAGTAAATAAAATTGCCATGGAAAGATTCTGGAAAATCTACCGTTCAGTTCTTTTGATCATTTCTTCTCGCAATTTCTTGAATGCCTAACTATAATATGCTAATCCAGTTTCGTTCAACTCTTTGAAGTCGCCGTGGTCTAGTAGGTAATGTGTTGCTTTATTAGACGAAAGGCCTGAGTTCGAATCCCAGGTCAGACATCAAAATGAAAATATTTCTTCGGCGACTTCCTCTCTGTAGATTTCTGGCAAAAAAAACTCTGAGAGTAAAAATTGCCATGAAAAGTTTCTCAAAAAATCTGTCGTTCGGAGTCGACTTTAAACTGTAGGTCCCGCCACTCATGTATGAAATTAACGCACACAACACGAGTGGTCTAGCTCCTCACGGCTGTAATCCTGACTGAAGGGTTGTAATGGCCAATTATGTATGTGTGTATGTATGACGAACATACTGTATTTAGGCCTTACGTGTCTTATTTGATTAAATTTGTTTAGTTTATTGTTATAGGCGTAACAATATATATGTATTAGGGTCGTAACAAGATATATAATAAAATTTTTAGGGACTAATTTTCATAAAGGATTTTTGATAGTTTCCATTCATCAAGAAAGGATTATCGAGTTGAAAATTATTATTCAAATCACTAACAATAATACAATCGTCATATTGAATGATAATTTCTTCAAGATTAGAAATAAAAGGCTTAAAATTTATATTATAATTCAGAAGAAGACGGAATAATAGAAGCTTCTTTTCATTGATTTTTAAAATGCCAAGAATTAAAAATTTACTTTGAAAGAAATACTTTACTTTACAAGGAAAATGTGCAACGGTACCATCCTCTTCCTTACTTTCAATATCATTAGCAAAGCTTTTAATATCTGCATTTTTTAATAACAATCAACAAACTTGAACTCGCAATCCCGACACTTGTCACATTAACCACTAGACCACCGGTAGATAGGGTGGTTGGTATGATAAATATTACTATGTAAAAATACTAACATATCTGGCGTATTCAAGAATACTTCAAGAATATTCAAAAGGAATATCAATATCTGGTGTTTCTGATGTAGCATTTGGCAAACGTTATCGTCCATAAAAGATTATACAGTTTTCTCTGCAATTGTTCAGTCAGTAGATGATGCGGGTGTTTCCTATAAATGGTTACCATACCTATTTTATACAAGTGAAGCTTAAGATCCAAGTGAAGCTTAAGATCCAAGTCCCGCGGTGACTTCAATGGGCCAGTAAATTTTTTAGTCTTATCTGTAATATTTAACGCAATGTACTGAGCCCATGTATGACGTTGACATGCACTAGAGGTCAGCAATGAATTGTTTTTTCGCTATTCATAAGTACTCATGAAATTTAGAGTATGAGTGAGTCAACATTATTGAAATTAAACTACTCTGATTTATTCGTATTCACTACAACATTGATGTATAAGTACAGGTTACAATGAGTATGAGTACAACGTTGACATCAAACTCATAACATTCGAAATACGTTTGATTCATACGCCTACTCATTCAGATACATAAATTTAGAAAAATACTTATAATACTCATAACTACTGATTCGAGTGACTTTGAATCATTCATCAAAATTTACAGTCTTAGTTGTTGTTGCATTTACAAAAAAAAAAAAGAAGAAAGAAAAAGTCAAAGACAGCAAGCAAAGCAAACACACAACTTTCCAGTGAGTATTGTAGTGTTCGTACGCGAATCATACTTATTTTGTGATTCTTGTAAATGTTGAGTAAAGGAGAGTCGAAATCAACGACATCATGCGTATTGTTAAATATGAGTACGATGAGTACTTCAAACTTTGAACATGATTAGTAGGAGTATGATATTAAAATAAGAATAAATGCGTATAAGTATCAGAAGTTATGAGTATGATTCGAATCTACTCATTTGTTAGAATACTCATTGGTGATCTCTGGTGCATACCAAGGTACCTTGTGTGGTTTCTTACAGAATTGTGTATTCTTATAGAATTTATGCTCAAAGGCGAAAAATTGTTTATTTTCAATCTTTTCCCTTTTATCTTCTATCACTACAGTAATTTCTTTAACTCATGAATATGAAATTGGAGCAGAATGTATGCAATTATAGGGTTTTCGTCAGCCCTTATAAATACTGTCCAATCTGCGAAGATTAATGTATGGTTTCTTGATTATACCGTATGTGCATATATGCAATAAGCAGTACGCAAAATAATGATCTTAGGAAGTTTCTCTGTGGGACTGCAGTAGAAATCTAAAAAACGAAACAGAGTTTGATTTCGTACGAAAAAAAACTATTTGCTAAGAAGCCTACACATGTTAGGGGGTAGTACTCTTCTAATTTTCTATATCACGCTGTCAGATAGTTTTGAGAGACGAGTCATAAAATTTATTGGATAATTTAATTTTATCTACCTTGGTTTCAGTATTACTATTACTTCTGTTATCGTTCAAGATACCGGCTATAGGGCTTCCGTTTTTCAATTTTTCCCTCAAGAGTAAGGTAAGTGTAAGGTGTGATTTTTTAAGAGCTATAGGAAAGGCTATACTCAACAATTAATTTATATGGGGGACAATCTTTATGTATCATTTTCATTTTATAAAAAAAAAACAAATACATTTATGTGGAGGTGAGCGGGGCGAGAATAAAATAAAATATTTGGTGACAGTAAGAAAAAAAAATCGGGTATCAGATTTTTCTATATAAAAATATATATTTATTGTAATAAGAAAACGTACCATCGGGTTAGGGGTTGTTCGGATAAAAATTATCTCTTTTCTTTTCTTTTTTCTTATTGACAATTCACAATTAAATTCATATTAATACACACAGTTGTAAATTTCTTAAATCTAAACTTAACATTAGGGTGGCCAGCGTGAACATCCCGCCCCCATTACAACATAGACCAAGACGTCACCTGGCCAGGGATCAATAAGTTTACAATTCAGGGTAATTCATATATATGTATCTATATATGTATATGTATATATTCTTTAGTTATAAATGATTTGCCTCAAGTTATAAAGTATTCGAATATTTTGATGTATGCGGATGATGTAAAGATTTTTAAAACTTATGATAAACTTTTAGATCAACAGCATTTACAATTTGATATAAATTCATTCTATGAATGGTGTAACGCCAATTTAATGCAGCTTAACTCCAGAAAATGTAAATTAATGCGCTTTTCGAGAACCAGTCCAATTATTGTGAATTATTTTATTGGTGGTTATGAGATTGAAGTTGTTGACCGTTTTCTGGATTTGGGTATTTTATTCGATCAGAAATTAAGCTTCATTTTTCATATAACGTGTACAGTAAATAAGGCCAGGGCTGCACTGGGTTATATAAAGCGATGGTCGAAGGAATTTAAGGATCCATACATCACAAAGGCACTTTATGTGTCGCTTGTTCGTCCAATTCTAGAATATGGTTCTATAATTTGGGATCCTATTTACATTCCAATGCAATTGAATCTGTGCAAAAACAATTTCTCCTATTTTACCTACGTGAACTACATTTTGACCTCCGTAATTTGCCATCATACTCTGCCCGATTAGCTCTTATTAAATTGCCAACATTGAAAAGCCGTAGAATTATGTTAAATGTTTCATTTATACTAAATGTTATAAAAGGAGATATATGCGCTGGATTCTTGATAAACGAAATTTCATTTAATATACCTCGACGTTTATCACGTAATTTTTTTAACATTGTCTACTACAATTTTTAGAGCCAATTATCCTGATGCTGACCCGCTTAGAAGGATGTGTAACGAATTTAACCAATTTTTTGGACTTGTTGATTATTCATTAAATACGAATGCAGTGAAAAAATTATTAATTATTTCTTTGAACTCCTGATGTATTAATTCTTATACTATTTTATGTGCACACATTTGTCTACAATTTTCTTTTTTTTTTATTGTCTGTTTTAAATAAATCATAATAAAATAATATTTTTAAAATTTTTGAAACATAATTTCTAATTAATTGTGTAAATGTAAATTTTTTCTTAAATTTATTATATATTTTTAAATGTCTGCAAGGATATAATCCATAGACTAAATAAAATAAAATAAAATAAAATAAAAAAAAATATAATTCAGAGTATAGTATAAGTTCAAATAAAAAGAGTAAAAAAAGTGAAATAAAAAACAATTCAAGTTGAAAAGGAAATAATAATAAAGAGAAAAAAAGCTATTTGCCTAGCACGTTTATTACGATGTTAGACCCCGAAGTAGTGTTAGAAGCAGCCACGACAGTCTCATTACTGGTGGAAGGCTGACTTGCACACGAGCAAGTCGTGTTGAGAGCTTGGTTGTTGGTTGCGCTCTTCTTGTTGTTACTGTGCTTCTGTTTGTTGGTATGAGCAGCTTTTCTTGTATGGTGGCTTTTTCTATGATGGCTTCTCTTGTATGGTGTTCTTGTAAGCATTCCATACACCTCTCTCTGCTCTGACATTCCTTGACGAAATGGGAATGTGCCAGACAGTTCAGACAATATTTGGGCCTTTTTACGACCCTCAATCGTTTAAAATGACTCATGCTACGAAATTTGGGGCATTTCCGCAATGGGTTATGTTCCGAACACAATCGACGTTTGGAGTGGGAGGTAGCAATAACGTTGTCGAGGCTTTCATTCTTGGGACGATTCCACCACGGGCTAGGCGAGGGTCGCAAGTTCCGACATCTGTAAATACAACAAAAAAACGGGCAAAGGAAGAGAGAAAATTAGTTCTGTTCATAATTAGGAAGCAGTACGAGTTTAACTATTGAGAGATAATTGAGATAAACCCCTTCGATCCGACCTAGCTTCCATTCGTTAGGGGGTAGATAGTTATAACGAATGACAACAAAATCATTTACAACGAAATCTCTTTGGGAACCTTCCATTTGTTGCGTTTATGCAATTCGACCAAATATTCGTCTTTCCACCGAAGCGCGAACAAATGGTGCAAAATGTTCAGCTAACGCCATCGATTAGCATAGCATAGGGATTCATTCGCAAAATCAGGTCCGGCGGGGAGTGTATGGCATTTTCTATAAGCAAATGTCCCGGGTTTAAAGGGTTGATGTCAGACGGGTCGTCTGTCTGTGGGCTCACGTCAAGTAAGACAGCACACTACCTAGTAGACTATTTATTTATTTATATTTAATACACATAAGGCACGGAACAGAAAACCTAACTACTTATTCGTATTCCTCACATGCAAGACAAAAATATCTGTTTCGGAACGTACCAAACGTAAAAGCCCCGTTTAGTCAAACATCGATGGAACGTAATGTAACATACGTTCGTTTTTAGTATATGAAGAGCAATGCAAATGCTTACCGAAATTACATTAGGCTTCGGCAAGCGTTTTCATTGCTAATCGAATTCTGAAAACAAATGTACGTTCCGTGGACATTTGGCTAACCGGGGATAAAGCCTTATTCTACCTTTAGCATTACGTTAAACATGTTGATAATTCATTAATAGCTGAAAAGCGCAAGACATAAAATATGTAATAATAAAAAAGTACTGGAAGCGTCGAGGGGGTACTGAGGTATTTTTGAAATGAAAAAGTACTGAAAAAAGTACTAAAGTAATGAATTTTTCAACACTGACTGTATATCCACTCTTGTAACAAGCAATCCTTTAGCTCCTGTTTGTTCCTTATTGTTTTTTTTTGCGTATGCGGCGTTCTAATTCGTCCCACAAATGTTCGATGGGGTTAAGGTCTGTTGATTGGAGTGGCGAATCTAGCTGTTTTGGAACGTTGTATAGCAACCATTCCCTAACAATATGCGAGGTGTGCTTTGGGTCGTTGCCTTGTTGGAAATACCAATCACAACTAAGACCCAATTTTGTTGCGGATTCACTTAAACTGCTTTTCGGAATAATCAAATATACATAACGGTCCATATTTGTTTCTACAAATTGAAGTTTTCCAACTCCATTCGCCGACATGGAGCCCAAGCCATGACCGAACCACCGCCATGATTCACAGTTGGAATAAGATTTTTCGGTTGCAGCTCTTCATTTGGTTTGCTCCAAATTTTTTGTTTTCCGTCACAGCCGAACAAATTTTATTTGTTCTCATCACTAAATATTACATTCGCCCAAAAATCAGTTGTCTTGTCCATATACTTTTGGGAAAATTCTAATCGCTTTTTTCAGTTGTTTTCACTAATAAATGGCTCTTTTCTCGGCACTCGGCTGCGGAAACCGTTCTTTTGTGGTCACTTTCCAAGGTATTTCGTATTTCTATGGCTGTAGTCCTAGGATTTTTATCCACAATACTTTTATATACCGGGATTCCCTTGGAGAAATTTTTGGTGGACGACCAATTTTAGGCTGGCTTATCAAAGATTTAGTTTTTGAAAAATTTTGTAAAATTGTTTGCACTGTTGACTTGGCACGTCCAACAGTTTTGTCAATTGAATTCAAAGAATTTCTTTCTTTTCTCAACTTTACTATCAATTCACGTATTGCTACACCAACATCATTTGATTTTCGGCTCATTTTAACGAAAAGGTATGCAAACGCTTTAAAACTTCTCTGATTAACAAGAAAATAAACGCTTAGCAAGTTTTTGTGCATTTTACTTGTAAACATGTAAGAAAAACCGTTTATTCCTGGCGTCGTACGTATAATTTTCTGCCCTGCAATATCGGTTTTTCAGCAAACTGCAGTCACAAATGTATAAATATTGGGAATCTACAATATAAGTAAATGTGTCGTTACAGACGCTATTGTAAAGAAATCTTAGATTGAAAGTTCATTACTTTTTTAAAATATGATTTCTATGCGTACCCCCCATAATAATCTGTGTGACTGTAATTTGATATATACAGTCACACAGATAATTATACGTACCCGCCCTAAAAATCATTTTTTTAAAAAGTAATGAACTTCTAATCTAAAATTTCTTTAAATTAGCGTCTGTAACGACACATTTACTTAAATAAAGAAAAAAGATTCCCAAAATCTATGAATTTGTGACTGCAGTTTGCTTAAAACCAATATGGCACCACAGAAAATTATACGTACGACGTATATTTCTAATACAATTTCTCCAAGGGTAGCCCGGTATATAAAATGTATTGTGAATAAAAATCCTCGGACTACAGCCGTAGAAATACGAAATACCTCGGATCACAATGTTATTGTGCATTCCGAAACAGTTTCGAACATGTTTTGAGAAAGAACGGTTTCCGCAGCCGAGTGCCGAGAAAAAAGCCACGATTGGAATTTGCCCAATAATATATGGACAAGTCCTCTGATTTTTGGGCGAATGTAATATTCAGTGATGAGAACAAATATAATTTGTTCGGCTGTGACGGAAAACAAAAAATTTGGCGCAAAAATCAGTTGACTTGTCCATATATTATCATTTAAAAAATGATTTTTAGGGGGGTACGTATAATTTTCTGTGTGACTGTAAATACTATATCTACTTAAGTGTATCTACTAAATAAATAAATAAGCCATTGTATTGTTTTTTGCAAATTTTGATTTATTTTTGTATAGTTTCTTAAATAATTACTTATAATGTAAAAAGAAAAACACCTGTTGCTACTCTATGAGCCCTCATTTAAAAAATGAATGTATCGGGCAATGAATAACACACGTACGTTCCACTATACATTATTGCGTCTTATTTTTTTTGTTTTTGGTATTTTACAGTGTAATTTACATCAATTACAATACTTGACGTCATTTACAAATGAATTTATGAATGTTCGCTTGACATTAACGGAAACAATGAATGTCAGTTAGTAGTGCAAATACAAACTGAGGCAAAATTTGCTACATATGCTGACCCCTTAACAAAAAAAAACACACACTATTTTAAAGAGCCGATCGCAATTGCGATTATATTACAATTGCAAAACAAAATAAGTTTTTGAAAAAAATGTGAATACCATTGCCATTGGAATGGTCGAATATAGGATACCCTAGCTAAGGCTTCCCTTAATCGTTTATAGAATATTATGCAGTGAAAATTCCAAAAGTGTTAGTTTTTACTGCAATTGCGGTTTATGGTACATATCACATCGTAATGTTAAGTTTTTGTATTTTAAATAGCGTAGAATACTTAAACCTTGACGTCGATAACTCAATGTGTATGTAACAAAGTAACACAGCGAGCTCTCATCCAAGCAAGCACTTTCAATTTAGTTTACGGTGAATTGTAAGCAGCTGTTGCACTACTGACCTATACTACAACGTACAGATGTGTACAAGAAATCCTTCGCACTTTATCCAGCCAGCCAACAACTCAGAATAGCAGAAATACAAAACAAAAAGCGATTTAAACACCAGTAACACTGCAACTAAAAAGAAATAAACATTTTAGCAATCGAAGGCAAGAAATCATCTGTGAACCAGTTACTTACTGAAGTGTATAATTCGCTTGCAAAACAAAATATGTACGTACATGCACACACAGACACACAAATACTACAGATGTGTATTCACACATGTATGCAGTTTCAGACAAATAAATGGTTAACATTCGAATAATAATTAATATTTGAATGCTAACGTATGAAGGAGGAATTGAGGGTTTCAATGCGAAAAAATAATTCGTGGGCTTTTGACTTGAGGTCATTTGACTGACAATACGTATAGCGCGAGGAGTTTGAATATTTAATAATCTATAGCAGATTTTAAAACATCTATAACAAAAAAAAATAAATAAATAAAAGCGAATTATAATAAATTTCGACTCATCATTGCAATTAAAAAGATTAAAAAAATAAAATGAAAAGTAGTTTTCTTTTTATTTTCAGCTAAAGTCTAAAATTTACGCAAAAACTCAAATAAAACTTACATACATACATACATAATTGGCCACTACAACCCTTCAGTCAGGATTACGGCCTAGCTTCTCACACCACTCATGCTGAGTGCCTTAATTTTTATTTTTTTATACTTGAGTGGCAGGACCTACAGTTTAACGTTTTCATATTTTCGTTTTGATGCCTGACCTGGGATTCGAACTCGGGCCTTTCGTCTAATAAACCAACACACTACCTACTAGACCACGGCGACTTCGTTTCTAAGATAATTATGTGCCAAATTTGTAAAGGCAGAACAGATTGGGGTGAATGTTTGGAACCCATGACGTTTAACAGATCGCTTGAGTTTGCCGATAATTACTCATACATCGACAGGTTACTCATAACCCTCAGTATGAAGTTTAACTTTATGCATTTGGTGATGCTTCTGAGAAAGCATATGCTGCCATTCTCCATAGTAGAGTGCTAACCCCATCTGGTGAGTTTGTCGCCCACTTGCTCGCTGAAACTTTCCGCGATTAGAGCTCTGCTGTGCAACTCTATTGGCAAAATATGATGTTTTCAGCTGGTAAGAAGCTAAATCTTACCAGATCGAAAGCCTTTGTGGGACAGATTCGAAACCCCCGTGCCATTGGCCAACTTTTGTGACATATCGAGTATCGCTTATCGTGGACGTGGTAGGCACTGACAATTGGAATAATATGGAATCTCCTTATAATGACCTTTTACGTCTCAAAAAACCTATCAGAGAGATTTTTTTGTTGTCATTACTTATGACAATTTACCCCTAACAATTGAAATATAGGTCGAATCGAACAGGTTTATTTTGGCTACTGATTTTGGCGGGTCGGTGCTCGACACAAACGTGATATTTCTGGCGACGAGTCTAAATTTGAGATGTCAGTAGGAGATACCCACAGTAAAGTAATAAGAAGGAAAAGTAAAGATTATCGTAGAGATTCCCTCAAACATACGGTCAAGTTTATTGAAAGCATTATGATATGGGGTTGCATGTCCGCAATGGGCTTAGGGTTACTATGTTTTATAGAATCAACGGCAAATGATTCGCGGTACATAAATACTTTAGAAAATTATTTAGTCCCCTCAGTACCAAGTTTAGTTACTTTTGACGAATACATGTTTCAGCAAGACGGAGTTCCTGCTCATACCACTAAAACTACAAAAAAATGGCGCCAGGATAATAACATCAATGTTTTAGAGTGGCCATCGTCAAGTCCAGACTTGAATCCTATCGAGTCGGACTGGGCAATTATGAAAAGACGGCTTAGAGCTGATCCCCAAACAACCATGTCTGGTCTTAAAAGAAAGATACTGGAAATATGGGATTCCATTACTCCTCAAGAATGCCTAGACTTGATAGACTCTATGCACAGTCGAGTCGTTGCAGCTATCAATGCCAAAGGTGATGTTACTCAATATTGATCGCAAATTTTAACTATACTGGTCAATATTTTATAAAGTTTTTATTGTTTTAAAATAGTTAAATAGTTGTTTTAAAAGTTAAATTGAATTAAACTTTAAATTTGTGGTTTGAATAAAGAATTATTTTTGGTTTAAAAAATTTATACATTTGTTTAAATCGGTCCCATAACATGGTATATTAAAAAAAAAAAAAAAGTAGCGTACGTGAAAAATTCCTGAGGTTTTCTGACTCTACAGAAGAGTAATTAGACCTATTCCAACTTATGCTTCAGTAGTGTGGTGGATATCGAGGTAAAGAAAATGAAACATTTAGAACATCACCTATAATCTTCTAGTTTATGCTGAAATAATATAATATATTCGCTAAAACGTTGCTATTAAAAACTATTGTTAGTTACACTCGCTGAACAATTATGTATTACCATCACTCAGTAGTTGACCCTTAATCATCAATTAATTGTATTGCTATAATGGCAGGTAAGTTTTTAAGTTTAAGATAAGAGGAAGTATTGTTACGGGCTAATCGATAAATTTTCATTTGCAATCCTGCAGGTCTGATACCATTGAACTTGTAGATAAATTAAGTATAAATATCATATATTGCAAAGAGTGGGAAGAGTGCTAGACTATCAGCATGATGGGCCAGTTAGCCAAACGTAACGTAACGTACCATACGTTCGTTTTAAGCATATGGAGAGCAATGTAAAGCCTTACCGAAAAGGCCTCTCTCGTTAAGAAAACGGAACGATCAGTATAAAACAGAATTCCTTCACGTTTTTACGTGACTTTTGAACATGAGTGATGGGGCTATTGTATACAGTACTAAATGTGCTCTTTGGTACTTTCATGATTATTTATATATAACTTTTAAATTTTACAGGTATACGAAGTGGTACTTTCATATATGTAGGCTCTAGGAGTCAACTAAACTCCTAGGGTTTATAAAACTGAGTTGAAGAATGGGATATACATATTCAAGAAGAACATACATATATATCCGCCAATAAAATGAGAAGGCTGAGGGTTTTGTTTTAACTTTGCCTTTATTGCCTCCGTTACGGTTTCATAACAACTAAACTTGGAAATTATTTTCAAAAGTTTTTAAGAAAAAAAAGAAATAAACAAAAATAATTCACAATATGTTTGCACTAGACTAGCAGAAAATATGTTGAACACAGTTTAACATTCTCCGGGCTCCTTTAATGGCAACTGCATCCCGTCCATCTTTCGTGAATGATATATCCAAAGTCAGAATTTTGTGCTCGTTGCATCGTCGGCTTGGGGCGATCATATTGGCGCATTAATGGCTGCCCGATGACTCTATGGGATGCATGAAAACTAAATAAAAATCGGCTGATCTTGGAAGTTGACAGATTGTGTAGCAGTGTTGAGCTCTCGGAAGACGCGAGGACAAGAGTAGAACAAACCACGGAGATAATGAGGCGCGGATGTAAAAAGGCAATGCCCTAGTTGAGACCCCCCCAATATCAGAAGGAAGGCAGTATACTGGTGGGACGAAAATATTGCATCACTCAGGCGGGAGTGTCTACGACTACGACGGAGGTACACTAGAGCTAGACCCAATGGACCAGCCGTTAACGAAATGCTAGTATACAATGAGGCAAAGAAATCTCCGAAAGAGGCTATATCGCGCAAGAAAAACCAGGCATTTCAGGAACTACGCGATGACATAAACATAAACCCTTACGGATTTGGATACAAAATTGTAATGGACAAACGGAACAGGAGGAAACCAGTGGAAGTTATGGACGAGCGCGTGATGAGAAATATAGTGGATACACTATTCCCTACTCATGAATCGACGATCGAACGACGGCAGAATAGACTCAGTATGGAATACTTACCATTTACCGAAGAAGAGCTGCAAATAGCTGCAGCCGGACTAAAACCCATTAAGGCACCGGCGCCCGATGGCATTCCGCCTGAGGTAGTGTGGGAAATTACCGATCAAAGGTAGCAACTCTTACTGGGAATGTACAATGCGTGCCTAAGAGAATGTATTTTTTCCCGAAATATGGAAGAAACAGCGGCTAGTCTTGTCCGCTTCAGATAGAAAATAGAATGATTAATAGAAGTATGTACGCATGATTGTAGCAAAGCATCTCAACATACGCAACCCAGCGAACCTTTAAGTGATAATTTGTATTAACGCAGCATGGAGACAGATAAATGTATGAAACAAAAATTCGTTATTTTATTTACTGTGTTAACTTACATCATATTATGACCCTAAGCACCCACCATCGTAGGAAAATAACCTCCAAACAACAATATTACCTTTGCCATGCTTTGTCGTCTTAAGTACAACGTTCATTTTAGTATTTTAGTGGTTATGGGGAACAGGTCCTGAATTTTTATAAGGTAATTTAATTATTCGCTATTCTTAAATTTTTAGTATATGATGAAAACCATTTCAAAAAATCATCAAGCTTTATAAATTAAGTAAAGAAATTAATTCGGTAATAACAAACATACTTACTAGACTCGATTGTTTTAAAATATTACAACGAATACTTACCCAAGCGAAACGAAATGGTGCTGTTTTAGACGAAACTGCAGACTGTAAGTTGGCAAGGAAAGAGCTAAAGGCTGCCATAAGCAGGAGTAAGAAATTAAAATGGAAGGAGCTACGAGATGACCTAAATAATAACCCATGTGGCTTGGGATAAAAAATAGTGACGAAGAAGCTAGGGGCAAAAGATCCCCTTCCTAAACTTTATTGTCAAACTATGACCAACATCGTAAACACGCTTTTTCCGGACCACGGGCAACGAGTAGACGAAGATCTAACGTTCCCAGCGGTGAGTCCACCTCTATTCGCCGTCGAGGAGCTTAAAGAAGCGGCACGGAGTTTAAAGAACAATAAGGCTCCGGGACCTGAAGCTCATAGCCAAGGAACGTCCCATAGTACTCTTGGATATGTACAACGCATGTCTTTCGAATTAAATGGAAGAGACAACAGCTAATGCTAATTAGCAAAGGGAAAGGTCGCCCTACGCAAGCGTCTGCATACCGGCGCTTGCGCATGCTTTATAGTGCTGGAAAATTGCTTGAAAAACTACCGAAATTTCGCCTGAGTACAGCAGTGGTCTCTCAGAAAGACAGTACGGTTTTAGAGCGGTAGATCGACGATGGAAGCCATTAACGAATACTGACTATAATGAAGGCGGAAAATATTTTTCACGGCAGATAGTTCTGTTGGCGACCTTAGATGTCCGGAATGCGTTCAACAGCCTCCGATGGGTTGACGCACTTAATGCTCTGAGAACAAAGATCGCTGTTTCTGGTTATCTGCTGAAGATCATGCAGAGTTATTTACGAGATCGTGAGCTCATTTACGATACAAACGAAGGACGTACGAGAAAACGCATCTAGTGCAGCTCAGGGATCAATTCTTGGCCCTGAGTTGATACATCTTACGAGGAAGCGTATACCGCTGGAAATTGAAATTACCATATGCGACACTTTGACGACGTAGAAAGTAGTCAACTATCTTTGCATTCGACTGGACCCTAAACTGACGTTCTGGGCTCAGATCCAATACGCTGCAACCAAAGCCGCTAAGGTTACCTCCTTACTTAGTAGGCTTATGGCCAACGTTGGTGGTCCTGTGCAGAGCAGACGCAGATTGATGATGGTAATTTACGGCAGTGAGGTCCGGGCATAAGCATTAAAGGCTAACTGTAGAATACAAATTTTATAATCGGTACAACGAACCGTCGCACTTAGGGTAGCATCGGCATATAGAACTGTATCTAAGGCAGCAGTTCTGGTAATCAGTGGTGTAATACCTACAGGTCTACAGGAAAGCGAGCGGAAGAGGGTGTGGGAGACTAAAAAAGTGCACGCAGAGGCAGTAAATGTCCATGGTGCCAGAAATCGAACCATACAACACTGGTGGAATGGAACACTGAAATAAGTGAAAGATGGAAGGCAAAACTTCTCCCAAATATTACCCGCTGGATTGAGAGGAAATTTGGTGAGGTTAATTACTATTTAACACATCTGTTATCCGGTCACGGTTATTTTTGCAAATATCTGTTTAAAATGGGGAAGATGACTCGACCAAATTGCATCTATGATGATGCGTCGATTGATGACGCATCTTCTTTCATTTTGAGAGATGGAGTTTAGAAGGTACGAATCTTGAGGAAACAGTCGGCTTCTGTACTGTAATAGCATAGCCAGTCACACTGAAGCCTTGCTGAAATCTAAGATACTTTACTTTGATGAGAAAATTAGAATGGATGTTGAAACACCTTTTCAGATCTCGTTGCGCAATCCGGACGCGGATATGGATAAAGGGGCCAGATGGACTCCACTTCGAGGTAATACTACAGTAGTTCCGGAGTGGGCACAAAGAGTCAAAAAGAGTAGGGGGAGATTTAGAGGATGAGGGCCCCACACATATAATATAGTGACGACTTCCCCTATGTTGCAGGTACATTTACTCCTCCTCAGCGGAAAAAAAATTATTAAAACTTACCTTTAACTAAACTCGTGATTTTAACGGCCAGATAATTTGTTTTTCTTTATTATAAATGGACAATAAGATAGAAGCAAGCGTTAAGCTAAAGGGAAGATCATCCTACCTGTAACTTTTCAAATACATACATATAAACACAATAAGCAAACATAACAAAAGAAAAAAATCGTCGTCACCGCTGCGTTTATAAGAACTGGTTTAATTTGGCAAAAGTTATCGATATTTCTTCGACACTGCCATATTTTTAAAAAGGTGTTCCTTATTTGATAAAAAAGTTAAAGGTGACTTTAAAGTTCACTTTAGCTAAACTTACCTCTTACTAAATCCAACTTCCAAACACTGCGAAGATAAATTCGGATTTTTGTTACTGAACTCAAATCGTTTTCAAAAAAAAAAAAAAAAAATTTTTCATTGTTAAGCTCTAAACTGCTTTTTTATTTATAATGCTCGCAACAATATTTATGAATTGTTAGGGTTCAACATAGTGGTCCATTTATAACACACACACACACATGCATACACTTTAATAATCGTCTGTCCACAAAGAATATAAAATTAATTCATAAAAATGTCCAGATGTGCACTTTTTGAATTTGACATTCAACACAAATCAAAGCAATTGGATAAAGCACGAAAGCGCGCGTCTTCTCGCGTTGTTACTATATCAACATCAACATCATCATCATCATCACGTGGATCATGAACGTAAAGCATAATTAAAAATATTCTAAATTTTGCTTACCTTTAAAAATACAATTAAACAACGACCACACAAAAAACTATGCTAATGAGCTAATGCAGAATTCATATAGGCGAGCACGAGTAGACCGCTAGAATAGCCTAAAAACATTCAAGTCCATCTAATAATAAACAACAACAACAACAGCAAACAGTGTCATTTCATTCATTTCATCATCACATGTTTATTGCCTATCCATTGAAGAGACCAACGGAAAGGTAAAGTTTTAAACCGCCAGTCCATTCGTAACTTAAAGCAAATAATAACAACAAGAAACGTGTTGTTGTTGTTCATCTTTTATAACTGTCAGTCCAATATATACATATGTATGTATGGATGCGTGTATGTGGTGCTCAACCCTTTTCTGTTTGTTTGATATGTCAACGTTTGTATGTGTGTGCAAGTGTTATCATACGATCCCAATGCGTAAACGATCATCGTTGTCATGCAGGAAAAATTAATGTTTGAAAATGAAAATAATCTCTGTCCGACTACCTGTGTTGAAAAATTTAAACAGCTGGTCCGTCGACCATCCTTTTATGACCTTTACTACTGACTTATACATACATACATACGTTTTCATTACATTTCGTACACGTGCATAACCATGTGAGTTTTTTTTTTTTTTTTTTCATTTAATATTTTTCTTTTTTTTTACAGCTTTTAAAATATTTAAATACATACCCATTTCAGAATGTTTATTTTAGTTTGTTCCACACATCAATATTTTAAAACAGAAAATTTAAAAGCCATTTGACAACAAAAAAAATGCGTATCAATGAAATATTGGTGTGTCGACACTCCCCAAAATTCAGAATACAAAATATGTCTTCGAATTGAACTAACATTAACACACTTTCGATAAATATTGACTTTGGTCAATGTTTACACATTTACAAACACAAATTAAATATTTTCTTAATGTCCTTTTAATCCTCATTAGTAGAATTATATTTCATTTCATTGCATTTATATTTAGCTGTGACTTAAATTATTGTCTAGAGTGGGGAAAGCTAAAAACCAGGCCAAGAGGCAGACGAATTATGGCGATGACAGTTTGAACTGACCTGATCTAGGCCAATGTGGGGAACGTAGCTTCAGGCGACCAGGTTGCGAGGCCACTATCCCTGGTATAACCATGGTCTCAAAGAGTATATTTCACAGAATCGTAGGCTGGAAGGTATTGGAAATATATACGGCCAGTTGTCATCAGTACATATCATGTACAGTTTCACCACGAATAGTCGCAGATGGAATGCTCGAAAATCGAATGAAAACACGCTTATCTCGGAAAATGACAGATTATGTCACAAAGCTGTCGCCGTAGTCTATTAGGTAGTGTATACGCTTATTAGACGTAAAGCCTGGGTTCGAGCCCCATGCCAGACATTAAAACGAAATATGAAAAAAAAACAAAAAAAGTGGGGTTATCATTTGTTACAATTTACCATATTAATTTGAAACATGTTCGCGATTTTCGAGAACAAAAAGCTGAACACAATTAGAACATTTGACTCCTTGAGCTTCTTTTCAATCTGTCACAGGTGCACATTATCACTGGCTAAAGTAGAACCATCAATTAATAATACCTTTACGACCTTGCACTAAACATTTTTCTTAGCTTTCTTCGAATTTCTAAAACTTGTTGTTTTCATTACATAAAGAAGTTGATCGCGCTTTCTATTAAAACCATTGATTACTATTATGGCCATTAAGCAAAGTTGTGTCCTGTTGTATTGTATTGCTTTCAAAAGCAATATTTGAGCAATTCACACAACTTTGTATCGTGTATGTTGTATTGAATACAATTTTTGTTTGTGAACGCTCAATGTTATGTTGTATCGTGATAAGAAGAAGAAGATCAGTATTCATAATTTCATTTTCAAGCAACGAAATAAAAAATACTACGGAAAGAGGTAAATTAATTAATCATCAGTGCGAACAATTATAATTTTGAAATGTCAATTGTTGGCCCAAGTTCCACAGAAAATATTTTGTATTTTTATTTTTCTTCTTGATTACTGGCATTTACATAAACTTTTAGCACGAAACCAATACAACTTTTAAAAACATATGAAAAAATGTGTATAAGTGTATCGAATTTTTATATGCAAATTATAAACAACAAGCATACACTGTTGTACATTCGTCCAACAGTACAATGATACAAGTGCTTGTGTGAATTGCACAATTGTATAAAAGTGCTTCACATTAATGCACAGAATTCAGTCATTGCCGTGGTAAAGAAAGTCAGTGTTACCCACCCACCACAAGCTGTTACGAAGTTTAATTTTGATCTGTCAAAATAGTACTGCTATAATTAAACAAAAATTTATTACATAATCTTAATACTTACAATACATCATTTCTTGTAGGAAATAAAGTTTTTAAAAAAATTTTAAAACGATTTTTTTATTTAATATTAAAAAATAGTCAATTGACTAATTACATTAATTTTAAGATTTTAGTCTAAGAAAATATAAAATTCATTTTGCACTAAATTGCTTTCAAGGTCCTTATATTCTTCAGCTTATGTAGATGCTTCGCTTATCCCTGAAAGTATACATACAGAAAAATAAACAAAATTTTTTTATTTAGTAATTATTAATTGAATTGATAGGAATTTAGCGAATGGCAGATAAATAAAATTTTAAACAAAAATGTTTTACATTCAATTGAAAGGATTATCAGTTGTTTCATGATAATCCATTTTCTCCTTTACTTTCGATTTTTTTATTTACCCCTTCAGACATTTAATGGAAATAGTTCAGATAAAATTCTGAAAATTTTACCGTGAGCTAATTTGAGACTGCTGATTCAGAATCTGAAGTCACGTTATGTGTAAGCCGTTTTACCTGCCCGCCGGATGATGTGCAATATATTGGACAAAATTATTCAAGACAGAGAGCTGAGTTGGTGGCAGTAAGACTCAACGCAATCCAATCCGGGCTCAACCTGAAGTATGTAGGTACATGCTGCATTAGAACTTTCTAAATAGAACATTCGCTTTCTAAAATGCCAACTAAGGTCTTCTGGTGTGAAGATCCGGAGCTTTGTGGTATATTTTTTAAAGGTTCTGATAATAAACTTTCTTATAGGCTGCCTAACAACTGTAGTGCTTTGTCGGGTAGCGGAATTTTCTCCGAAAATCTTTTGATTTATAACTGTAGCTTAACGAACGAAGATAGTTTCAAAGTCTGTCCTTGGTCATACTGGCCTTAATGGCATCTCTTTCTTTAAGGTCGACCTTACCTAACCTAACTATGTTAATTGATAAGACAATTAGATCATTTTCCACATACATACATACATAATTGGTCATTACAACCCTTCAGTCAGGATTATGACCTGTGTGTTGAATATATCCATAAGTGACGGGACCTACAGTTTAAAGTGGATTCTTAAAGATAAGACAGAGTGTTTGCCAGAAATCTGCTTTTATATATTTTATTTTCATCGAGATGTCTGATCTGAAATTTAAACAGTGGCCTCACGTTTAATAAGACAGCACACTACCTACTAGACTATCAATTTTAAGAAGTTTTCTCAGCACGAGACGGACTGATTTTAGATTTCAACATCTATGTTGGTATTTTAGTACCAAATGCTGAAAAAAAAATTTTCTTTTCAAAGCGACATAGTAGAAAACATTTGAAGTATAATTAAGTTCAACTGCTTTTTTACTGTAAAAGATTTTACGCAAGTCGAAAACTGGTAGATCATTTCAATGCATTTATGACCGAAAATTTTCTGACCGGATGTGTTATGACAAAGTCAAACAACTATTTAAAAAAATTTAGAAAACGAAAAAGGAGGAATAATTAAGTTCGATATAACGATAAAGGATACCTTCTTATCTACGTTATTCTTCTATTAATGCATGAACGAAAATGAAATATTGATATATCTGGTCCAACAAGCGAAGATGACATCGACTTATATGATCGAAAAAATTAAAAAAAAAATTTTTGATGGATCTTCTTTTCTTCCGCAAAATGTGTCAATTTCATGTTTGGGCGACTACCAGAAGTTGGCTAATATTTGTGTTTCTTGCAAACATTATTATTTTGCTTTGCGCAAACATTGGCTAGCTTCTGATGGCCGCTCAAATGTGAAACTGACACATTTTCCAGTAAACAGTCAAGATTCATTCAAAATTTTGAAATTTTATGAAAAATATAACACGACTGTTGTTGTACTCTTTAAACAATAACTACAATAATTTTTTTTTTCGATTTTATTAAACGAAGTGTCAATCTGTTCACAACAGAATGTACTTTAAGAATGTCACCACTTATTTTATATTTATTGATTAAAGTTTGCTACTACGAATGGACAAAAAATATGAAAAAAATTTGCATTTCCCAAGTTTACCTCATCAAACATCATAGAATATTAAGTCATATAATATACCGTTTTAAAGGGCCATCCCTTCCCTTTCTAAGAAAGTTTAAATTTGTGACATTGGTACAGAAATGTTTATATAATCAATTGGTCAATTCACACAAGCCGTTGTATCGTTGTATTCATTGTATTGTTGGAAGAACATACAACAGTGTATGATTGTTGTTGATAATTTTCATGTAAAAATTCGATACACTTATACACATTTTTTCCATATGTTTTTAAAAGTTGTATTGGTTTCGTGCTATCAAATTGTTTGAATGCCACGAAATACACAATACAGCATAGCATTGAGCGTTCACAAAGAAACAAATATATTCAATACAACATACACGATACAAAGTTGTGTGAATTGCCCCAATAAATTTGTGCGTAAAGTCCACAAAAAAACTGTTTTTGGCAAATAAAACAAGTTTGGAGCGTTCAAGAAATATTTCTATTTCATATATATTTCAAACAAGATTCCGCTGAAAATCAAAATGACCACATCTGTCCTCTGTACATACTATATAAATAAGTCACCGTGGTCTAGTAGGTACTGTGTTGGCTTATTAGACGAAAGGCCCGAGTTCGAATCCCAGGTCAGACATCAAAACGAAATATAAAAAAAATATTTCTTCGGCGACTTCCTCTCAGCAGATTTCTGGCAAAAACTCTGAGAGTAAAAATTGCCATGAAAAGCTTCTCAAAAAAATCTGTCGTTCGGAGTCGACGTTAAACTGTAGGTCCCGCCACTCAAGTATAAAATGAACGCACACAACATGAGTGGTGTTGAGAAGCTAGGCCGTAATCCTGACTGAAGGGTTGTAATGGACAATTATGTATGTACGTATGTATGTATTTTAAGAATAATTTTTAAAACATAATGGACAAACAAAAAAATAATTATTTTTGAAAAGGTTTGTGAAATGTAAAATTTTATCTTTCCTTAAGGAATGACTAGAGCCATTTTTCATTTACTTAAAATTAAAGGGCCTCCCTCTGTAACAGAAAAAAATGTATGTTAAATATATTTTTGTTGATACTTTAGAGCAATCAATCATTCCATTCCAACCAAAAAGAAACGTTTAGCTATTCTAACTATTCTGGTATGAATTTGATGGAACGTTTTCCTTTTTGTTTTATTTTTTTTTGTTTTTTTTCAACATCAACAACAACATGCAGAATTTTCAAACAAGTGGCACAAAGAATTTTATTTTTATAAAAGTTTTAAGAACAATTTCTTTTTTTTAAATGCAAATGACAAATTGCCTTCCTATGTATCTACAGATGTATATATCCTTTCCTGAATGTAAGCGAATTATCATTATCTCCATAATATGCCAATATTTTTGTTACTTCGCTACTGTTCCGTATCATCCGGAAATCCCTTTAAAGTAAATTTGACCCTAAAAAATGTATATTATATAAGGTATAGCTTGCATAGTGACATTCCGGGAAACTGCAGGCCGAAGAGCTCACCAGAGCTGGTGCACTCCTTCCGGAGTCCACTTCAGTGGACTTGGGCATGGCACTCGCCTCGGTCAAGCTGGCCATTGTGCCGAAATTCTTTCTAGACGCCAACCTGTCCTGTGTCAATGAGGAGCCCTGCTCCACTCCTAGACTCACTTGGCCCCTGTGATGGATAGAAGGCGTACCAACCAGTTACTTGCACTTGGTCACAGTGGCCATGCTTACAGGTCATTGTGTTGTGGGTAGACACGCGGAAAGGATGCGGCTCCCATTTAACGAGGAAGAGGAGACTGTTGTCCACTTTCTTTGTCAGTGCCCATCTCTTGCGAGGTGCACATATAAGTTATTTGGCTCTCCATTTCTTGTCAGCTTGACGGAGCTATCATCTATTAATGTCAAGGATATATATAGCTTCGTTTATCATACTTTCTTCCTGGTGTTCCAGCGTAGGGTAGTCGTGCTTTTGATGTGCAGTCCTTGCGCTGACCAACATCTTCCTCTTCCCTGATTTTTGGTGGAACTTGATCAGTACAGGGACTGCGTTCACTTCGTGGCATCACAACCGGCCGCTATGCATGCTCAAGTGAGCTTTTGATATCAGAGCTACTACTCCGACCTAACCTAACCCAAAGTATAGCCTCTTCTGGGTTGTGGTTTCAAAACTGATATATTCAGAGAAATTTGTGCTATTTACGAAAGTGAATCGTTTAACAACTGAAAACGCGTAAACACTGATAAAACTTATTACAAAAGTTGTGAATTGCTAAGGCTATTAAGGAATGTACACATCGCCGAAAATATTGCATTTGTTTTAAAAGTGTGGCGATTAAGCCGAATTTGCAGTAATTAAAACCGGGTAACCCTACACGACGCCGTAGATGTGCCGATTGAGCTTCCAATACTGATATATTCAATGACGATGTTGATTCGGTGGTTACATCAACAAGCAAAATAGTCGCTTATGGGTCTCGAAGAATGCAGAATTTTCATTTCATCTGGAAAAAAACGAATTGTCTGGAGACTTAATAATTTTGATGATGCTGGAACAATCGTCCAACAATAACAAAATAAATATAAATACAACAACAAATAAAACAATTATTGACTTTTTCTGCACTTCAAGTCGTACGATGATGTGAAAACGATGACATGAAACCTCACATCATAACCGATTTTGGCTTTATTGAGATTTGACGTTGTTACACTTTTCTATGCAAATAATCAAGTAATCGCCAGGTTACCTCCTGAAATGTGCGAAAACATTGGTTGAAAACTACGTCAAAAGTATAAATTGCTGAAACCAATTCTCAGGCCGTCATTTAAATGACATTATATTTCATGTGCCTTACAATTTCAATTTATTCTTAAAGAGCTATGTATCTTTGGTCAAGGGTCACAAAGTTGGGACATACGGGCCAATTTCTGCTCCCTGTCCTTACTGTCATATAGCAACAATAATAAAAAGCCATTTTATTTTTGTTTGTCTTCTTAAAGCAATTTTTTATACGTTACGTTTTTATTTTTTAATTTTTTTTTTGCTTTACTTTGCTAACGTTTTGTCAAGGAAACGGGACAGTGGGGGTGGCGAAAATTTAGTGTGAGTATTTTATACCCAATAGATACTTGTATTTACTTAGCGTACTTCCTTCCTTTCGAACGGAAATGCCACAAAAAAAAATCTAAGAAAAGGAAAAGGGGTTTTTAAAAAATAACGTTTGCACGTACTACACATACAAACATACATAAACATACATACAACAATTTTCTTTTCTTTTTTTTTTGTTTAAGAAAGTGCCAACCATATTAGAAGAAACATTTCCAAATTTAATTTAGAAGAAGTGCGGTAAGTAGAAAAATCAACAGTAAAAATAAGTGGAAAACAAAAAAAAAAACTCCTGAAAAAAATATTTATAAACAAATCAAAAGGACAACAACAGGGTTCGTATCTAGGCGGAGTGGTTGCCCACCCAAATAAACCAGCAAGTGTTCAGTATAATGAAAGTGAGAAAAATGGTCAGAAGACAGACACGACTTTAACAAAAAAAAAAAAATAAAAAAAAAAAGTTAAGAAAAGGAAGTAAAAAACAAAAGGAAACGTATCATCTATTGTATTATATTAAACAAAAAAAAACTACAACATCAACAAAATCTGTGTTTGTAACCATTCTGTATGTATATGTATGTATGTATGTGTCTGTTTGCAGTTATGAGGAGTTGAATGGGGGGCTATTTGTTGCTTGCTTAATTGTGCGAAAATCAAAGAAAGGAAAAAAAATAGCAACAACAATAAAAATATTTTGTTAAAGAACAACAAAAAAAAAAAAGAAAGCTAAACAAAAAAACATTAAAAAACTTTCTGAAAAACCAAAGGAAAGAAATTGTCTTTAAAGAGTTTTAAAATGCCAGTTGGAAAGGACAACGGTAAAGCACAATTTTATAATGGCACGTTGTTGGTATAGAAATACCAACAACAACAAATAACGAAACTAAACGATACAACATTCAGTGAAAGATAGAGAGAAACATTTTGAGAAAGAGGGGTACTTACCCCCTTTAGTATGTTTGTGAATTTCTCGTCGTTGATGATTAGGTCATCGTGTCGTTGATTACTGAAGCGAAGGACTAACACAGCGTAAGTAAAAAAAAATTATAAATAAATGAATAAAAAAACAGAAACGTAAACGTAAACTGAACGATTGAGCAAAAGGGGATTTAATCATTTTTTAACTGGTTATTTCGTTACTTACATACATATATTGTTTCATTTTACCATTCCTTGGCTTCTTCATTTCATTTACTCAGTTGGGCTTGCGCTCACTTCATATAGAACATATCGCACTAGAAACTCATTACACACACATACACTTACTTTTTTCATTACCCTATGTAATCATCCCTTAGCATTTTAATGATCTTTTACAACAATTCTAGGAATCATGCGTGCAATTATATGTTAAACATTCAGAAGCCTTTGATGTTAAAATTTGATTGTATAGAAATAAAACGTGAAGTTAAATCACAGCATGAATTCAATTTTAAATCACTATCAAGTTTTAATCTCAATGCTCTATCTATTCTCAAGTAATCCTCTCCGGATGATTTGTCATTTGGTTATTAAAATAGGTACACCTCTGCGAATGCTACTATTCTGATCTTTTAATACATTTAACCTCCATTTAATATTAAATTAAGACAATTGGTGAATAAATATAACGATTATATTTTGCCACAAAAACAACAATATTACCGTTGTCTTGTTTTACCACCTTAAGAGTAAACTGAGAACCATATAGGGTGGGTGATTTAAATGTTTGAAATTTTGTCAAATTTATTATTTTGTTGTGAAGTACAATTGCAACAATTCAATACAATTCCGGTTAGAAATGGAATATTATTTCATTCATATAGCAGCTATGGCTGGCCTTATATAGGGTGTTTTTTATAGAGATATAGAACTTTAAGTTGCAATAAAACAACGATGGATTATTCGATTGACATGAATTTTATTTATCCGAAAGATAATCTTGTGGCATTACATTTTAAATATGATTTCTGGCATATGACCGCCACGGCTGGCGCGGATGTAGTCCAATCTGGACGTACAATTTTCGATGACTTTTTCCAACATTTGCGGCCGTATATCGGCAATAACACGGCGAATGTTGTCTTCCAAATGGTCAAGCGTTTGTGGCTTTCTCGCATAGACCAATGACTTTACATAGCCCCACAGAAAGTAGTCTAGCGGTGTTAAATCACAAGATCTTGGAGGCCAATTCACAGGTCCAAAACGTGAAATTAGGCGGTCACCAAACGTGTCTTCCAATAAATCGAAATAAAATTGCACTATTTGCAAGCGTTGTTCAGGCGTGAGTCTATTCATGATGAATTGCCAAACCAAACTGAGAATAAATCACTTGACAGCTGTTAAATCGGTCGCCATCTTGAAAAGTAATCCCAACTTAAAGTTCTATACCTCTATAAAAAACACCCTTTAGTATCTCATACGATCGCACCAATTTTCGTTCACTTGTTCGCGAGTATGGGGTGATATCTCGGTAATGGCATCACTTATGTTGGCCTTCAAATGCTCAATTGCCTCTGGTTTGTTGGCATGAAGTAGTAGGTAGTGTGTTGGCTTATTAGACTTGATGCCTCAGTTCAAATCCCAAATCAGACATCAAAACGAAAATACGAAAAAAAAATATTTCTTCGGTGACTTTCTCTCAGCAGATTGTTGGCAAAAGCTCTGAGAGTAAATAAAATTGCCATGAAAAGTTTTTCAAAAAAATCTGTCGTTCGGAATCGACTTTAAACTGTAGGTCCCGCCACTCATGTATAAAATTAACGCACACAACATAAGTGATATGAGAAGCTAGGCCGTAAACCTGACTAAAAGGTTGTAATGACCAATTACGTATGTATGTAAGAATGTATGCTGTCGGCATAACACTTCTTCGTAATGGTTTCACCGTCCTCATTTTCAAAGAAATATGGTCCAATGAAGCCGGTGCCCCACAAGCCGCACTAAACAGTCCCTCGTAATGGGTTCATTGGCTTCTGAAAAACCACGTGTAAGATTTCTGAGCCACAAATAAGATAGTTTTGCTTGTTAATGTACCCACCAAGATGAAAATTAGTTTTATCTGAATGTATGATTTTTTCGGCAAATTCGACATCATCGTGCAGTTTCTTATTGAGCCATCTAGCGAAGAAATTTTTTCGCAAAATTCGACCTAATCCTTGAGAACGATGACGAGTTGATGTCAATGGATTCTCACGCACACTCTCAGCCACAGCTTCAATATTTTCGGGTGTACTCACTGTACGAGCACGCTCACATCTTGGCACCTCAACAATGAAACCAGAAACGAACTTTAGCGTATACCGGACACTGTTGGTCCTTCTCTGCGACCAAATTTTGTACGATTGCCTATGTTTTGGAAATAAGTTACCAATAAATCCCAACGTTTCTCAAGAGCAAATCGATTCATTGGAGGTAATATACTGAATTTTGTGACAGAATAGAATTACATAGATATTACCAGATTCGAAATAACAGATGTTCGATTTAAACTGATTTAAACTGACCCGATATTACAAATATGTATTTAAAAAAAATATACGTATTAGGTGAATTTGGATGTGGAACATTTCAGAAGATAAAAAATTGTGGTTAATGGAAGGCCGACAAATGCAGAAGTTATCATCGCTTTCTGTTGAAGAAGTCGGGAAAATTTTGGATTTGATGAATTTCGTAGAAGAAGATACTGTTACGAAAACGATCAACAAAAAGCTACACAAACAAATACAACGAGAGAGTATTAAACCAAATTAATTTAAATTAAACTAAATTCCTTAAAACTTAACTAATTCCTTAGAAGCAATATTGTATAAAAAGATTATTTAAAACTTACCAATTGTAACGGCTCGACCTTAATACTGTATCTGATTTTATTTAAATGTTTAATTCTAATACATACTTATATTTGAACATCCATACAAATATATTTATATAAAACACTCGCTTATTAAGTTTGTTTTTAAAATTGAAGCGTTAAAAAGACGTGTTAAATTTTTTATTTTTGAAGTAATATACGTATTGTTACGTTTTTGCCTTTTTAAAAACGTTTAGAATATGAGTTCTTTGATTGCAAACGAAATAAAAATAAATTTGTGTTTAGTTTTAGATAAATTCTTTATTGTTCGCACAATTTTATGTGCTACTGGTCACAACTTGATGTTAGAACAACAATTTGCTTAGTTTGTTATTCTTCTTTACATTCGGCCTGCGTAAGCACTAACAATTGTTCGGTAGCTCTTTACAACGACGATCTTCAAACCACGACTGTTTTCTTCAGACGCAACTGCGTCTTCACACAAGACTGAATGGATTCTTACTACTCGTTGCCTGCTATGCCACGTAAACAGTCTGATGAAGGTTCTTGAAGTCTAGCGTTCATGGTTTCGCTTTCTCGAGAACTCTATTGCGACTTCATTTTTGTTTTTTTATTTTGTTCACATTGCTTGTTGTTGCGTTTTCGTTTACTTGTCTATCCCTTTTTCTTTCATACTGATGTTGTTGGTTTACTTGTAACAAGTTCTTTGTATTTGTTAGTATAGCTTTTGTTTATCATGTTAATGTTAAACGATGTTTTATTTTTCGTAACAATATGTATGTATATTGAATTAACTTTATATGTTTTATTACAATAAAAATAATTTTTTTAAAAAACCTTTCAAGTTATTTATTTTTTCTGACGGTTTCAATGAATGTCCTTGACGATTATTTTTCTAATATTTGACGATTTGATGCTTTATTTATCTGACAGCTATGAACACAGTAAGTACAGTCGAACTTCCCTATAATGAATCTTGACGGGACCAGAAAATCACTTCATTATATAGAAACTTCATTATACAGAAATTATATTCTTCCCCCACTTTTTATTTAAAATAAATCAATATCCTCAAAAAGGCAGGTTCGAAGCCTTTTGCGTTTAGTGCTCAATTGCTCGTCTTCTAGAATTCCAAACTGCCTAGCCACATCTTTTTTTTAATTCTTCTACAACTTTATTAATAATTAATAATTTTTTTTCAAGAGAAATGCTACTTCGCTGTGTCATTTCCGATCACTGAACACCGGCAACTGATGTCAAAATTGTTATTGATGTGGCTTTCTTCTTTTTTTTTTGTTCTTATTTTCCTCTTTTGGGAATCCCCTCATTATATGTGGCATCTTTCTCGGTACACAGAGTTGTTAGTATGCGTAACAGAAGATTGTTTGAAAAATTCATTATATGGAGACAAAAACGCATGTGAGTCAAATATTACACCTGCAAAATTGCTTCATTGTATAGAAAACTTCATTGTACGGAAATTCATTATAAGGAGATCAAAAACAATGAAATTGGGACGGAAAAAGTTGTGTGTTTGAAATCAATTCATAATAGGGAGAGCTTCATTGTATAGAAGTTCACTATAGAGAAGTTCGACTGTATTTTGGTGTTATTTTCTCAGTGAGATGAACAAAATTAAATCGAATTACGTGGTTTCGTATTAATTCCATAACCATTTAATTGTTTTCTTAGAAAAATAAAATATGTTTTATGTTAAGCTGCATGAAAATTCTTTTTTTACACCTAAGTTTCGCAAAATTATAATAAATATGTACAAAAATTAAAAAAAAAATATGTTTTTAATAATATAAAAATTACCCAATAATACTGTCGTATCAAAAATATCTTACGAGTGGTGAATCTAAATTCAATCGATTTGACTCTTATTGGAGGAATAACGTGTGGCGTCCACAGATGTAAGATTTATATCCACGCTATACTTTGAAGGAAATTAAAATAGAGAAGTTGTGTAATGGAAGGACCATCTTCCATATAGCATAGTGTGGGTTCGATCATAAATTATGTTGGATCAGCATTTAGCCAAACATGTTGTGTAGATTCATTTCATTCCAATTGCTTATGAAAACTTGTATGTAAAATGGATTTTTATGCAAGACAATATTGATAATGATAATGACAACATGCCGAACGATTCGATAAAGTATTTAGAGGAATAATCTGTAATAGTAGCTCTGATTCCAATCCAACTCATGGAACGATCTTGAACAAGTTAAAAAAAATCTTTAAATGGTCTGAGTGGCATACAAGATGGGAGAGACTTTTTGAAAGTCGTCCTAGAATTGGTTGCTGGAGAGAAGGAGTGGCTCAACAAAATATTAAAAATAATTACATCTAAATAATGATTTTGTTCACCCTTAATGGAGGTGTGCTAATTACCTAGCCAATGAATTTTTTGCTTATATAATATAAAGTGTCATTTATTGTTAAATTCTTTCATTGAAGTTCCCTTTACTCTATACATCTAAAAACTAAATTTTGAAATTTAAAAACGTTGTATAGATTCGTGTACTAATTATAAGACCACCACTGTACACATGTATATAGTACAATACATTAGTGAAACATATATACTTATTACGGGGCGTTATAAAATACTACTTATTTATTTTCTTTTTTTGTTTGATTTGTTTTGTAAATAATTTTTAAATGTTGCGGTTGTTGTGGCTAATAGAGTGGAAAAACGTATAAATTGACAAAAAATATTATCATCTGTTATACGTATGTATATGGAATATACATACATACGAAACATATGACAACAATAGATTCGATAGTCCTATATATCTTAGTGTATGTGTTAAATTTCTGTTCGTTTAGAGGTAATTCAATATTAAAAATTATGACAATGAAAATATGATTAAATAATGAAAAAAAAAAACCACAAAGAACATTAAGCACTTTATAGATTGTACGCTAAGCGAACATGCTATACCCTACTTGAATAACGCTGGCAAAATGAAATGATGCCCAGGACTACAGAGTCAATGTTTTCTAGATAGGATAAAGATTGAACATCTTCGACGATCAATTAATAGATATGTTGTTAAGTGGCGCAGTTGGTATTAATTTGTAGAAATTCAATTTTCATAATATTCAGGTCAAAATCAATCGTTACCGGATGTCTTTTAATTAATTTGGTAGATTTCAGTAGAGAAATGTGTTCAGTATAGTACACTCTTTCTGATGCGTGTTTCTTACGATACTGAATATCGGAGGTGTAAAGTAACTATACAAATAAGGGATTTCAACACACGTTCATGGAGTGTTCGGCAACAATTCGAGACAATTTTTTTATGTTGTCAATGCATAGTAAATTGCCTGAAAAAGAAGCGTATGACTTAGTGTAAGATAAGAAGTAATTCAGATCGGTATTCCATAAAATGCTGTACTACGATGCGTAAGCTATTCATGCGACCAGTTAAAGAAATGTTATGTGAAAGCAGATTTAATATTGGTGGATGCTAATTTAAACCTCTATAGTTCCTTTGTACTATGTTCAGATATGGACTTTTATTGAGTCAATATTCGTTTTATTGAGTACAATATTTTAGGTGTTCAGACATAATAATATACACAGTTCAGCTGCTTATTCAATATTCATTCAACAGCTGGTTGTTTCAACAACGTTGTTTTTATTTTGTTTTTTTTTTGTTTGAGTATTTATTGCGCAATAATTAATTGAAACTTTATATGAAATATTGAGCTCAATAATTGCGTTTATTGCGACAATAAAGCTGCATATCTGAACACCGTATTATTCTTGTGCGTGATCGCATGAAAGAAACTCAAATTAATATTATGTAGATATCAGTAGTAGAATCCAGTCGCCGCTTTACAAAGGACATGTCTTTCCATGCCGGATGTTTTAGTGGTTAAGTAGGTTAGAGGACGTGTACTTGTCAATTAAGACAAGTACAGTACCCGGAGGTCGAATTGACCCATTGTACAATAGTGGTTAAGTAGCTGCAAGGGGTTTCTTGAGACCTGTTTTACAATTCGGAATAAATTTCTGTCCCTGCGGTAACGGCAGTAAGATTAAAGTTAGATTTTCTTGTTACAGTTAACAAGACTTCTCTTATTTTAAAGGTGTCAAGTATCGTTAGAATTCCAAATGTATCGCTTACATTGTTGATATCAAACACATTGTCTAGTGATTTGTGTGTAAGTTTTACTTCATTCCATTGTTCCATTGTCTTCTCAGAAGTACAAAGTAAAGCCACAGTACTTGTAAATTTACTGGGTTCACGTAAAAAAGTGTAATATTATGTATCGTTCTGATTGGTTCAACTTGGCACATATTTAGGCCCATCTTGATCTCAAGTAGACATACAGCTCAATTTCAATTATTTATTAACAAATCACTTGAATCATTTATGAGCATTATAAGTATTTTTCTAAATTTATGAATCTGAATGAGTAGACGTATGAATCAAACATATTTCAAATGTTATGAGTTTGATGTCAACATTGTACTCATACTCATTGCAACCTGTACTTATAAATCAATGTTGTTGTGAATACGAATGAATCAGAGTAGTTGAATTTCAATACTGTTGACTTACTCTTATGAGTAGCGAAAAACGATTCATTGCTGACCTCTGGTACATACACGTATGTAGATATGTATGTATATATTATATGTAAATAGGTTGTCTACTACTTTACTTTCTTTTATTTTCAGTAGAAGTTTAAGACGTTAGCGATCGTGTTTTAAACATTTGGCGTTAAAAACGCACACATGTTTTTAATGAATCGCCTTCTGCTACTGCTGTTACTCTGTAGTAGCGCCTTCTCGTTATTTTATTTCGTTGTTTTTTTTTTATAGAATAATCGGTTTCGTAAGGCAAAAAATATAACTATTTGCGGTTATAACAATTTCTAAAAGGTTGTTGAGAAAAAAAGTCATAATTTGTTAAAACAACCAATAATAATAACAAAAAGCACACTAACGGTAGTCGCATGCCGCATTTTATATGAAAAGGGTTAAATTTACTCGTTTTTTTTTCTTCAATCGCTTAATGCATTCACCTTTTAGGTTCAGCATTTAAGATTGTTATTCCACTGTCATTTGGTTGCTGCTCTAGCTTTAACGTGTTGGTTTTTTTTACCATATTTAAGTGACGCGGAAATACTAAATAGAATTGTTTGTGAATCTTTTGTGGTTAAACGTATGTAGCACGCAACTTACCCTAATTGTTCGAATCGAAATGTTTTTCTCAACTTAATAAAAAAAAATATCAAGTAATTTTTGTAAGGGGTAGAACGAATACAATCGCTGATCGTGTAGTTTTCCTAGACTATTGAGAAATCTCGTAAGTTCGTTCAATAGAAATTTGTGTAGAAAATTGTTAAATAATAAATAAATTTAACAAAAAGAGTTTTACTAAGGAACCGTTTTTGTTGCTATTAAGATAATGGTTGTGACGTAAAAGTGAGTCTCATTCTCCTCCATTCATTCACTTCTACAAAGAGCAACTTCTATAATAAAGATTGGTTAATAAATAAATACTACGTTCAGACATGTACTTTTAGTACGTAAATCGCAATAAACGCTATTATTGAGGTCAATATATCATATAAAGTTTCAATTAATTATTGCGCAATAAATACGCAAATTGTTATAATATTGAGTAAAACTTAGAATACAGCACTGTCATAAGCACGTTCAGTGAGCATATTATAATTTTCAGAATACTTCCTGTTGATATTTGACAACTCAAATCTCAACAACGACAAACAAAAAAAAAAAAAAAAAAACAAAAAAAAAAAAAAAAAAACAATGTTGTTGAAAGAACCAGCTGTTTTGTTTACCAGCTGTCTAATGAATATTGCTTATATTATGTCTGAACACTTAAAATATTGTACTCAATTATATGTCTGAACATAATATTAGAATACTCAATTACTGTGGTTTATTTAACAGTAACCTACTATTTACACAATATTTCTCCAATCGAAATCAAATAAAACCTTTTGAGATACAAATTGTGTATTACTGACAGCAGAGTGTTAATCAAAGCACTATTGCAAAGTCGTGTGCGTATTAGTGTAATCTGATTTTCTCACTATTTATACCAGCTTTTTTCGACCGAAATGGAATATATCTCTCAGAGAAAAAACGATCGCTATCAGATTTTTTAAAGACATTGGTCCAATGTGTTGCATTGTAAGACGCGATAATGTGAGATAGGATCAGGGGTGTTATATTTGACGATTTTACGTCATTTTGACGATTTTTATTGTCAAATTACTAAAATGACGATTGACGTTTTTTTCCATAGAATTTCTAACATTAAAAATAAATAAATAAATAAATAAAATGATGACGATTTTTTGGCATCACTTACATTTTCTATAAAACCACTTTGTAGAATTATGTTATCAAATTAAGAAAAGGTTTCATTTTCAAAATACTATAATAAATAATTTAAGTTTAATTGCACCTAATGATACTTTAAATAAAAATACTTCTATATTGCCTTTGTTGAAAAGTTTTCTTAATTTAGTTACTAAAGATATCAGGTAATAGAAAATGAAATAAAAGAATTACATACATATATAATTGGCCATTACAACCCTTCAGTCAGGATTACGGCCTAGCTTCTCAAACCACTCATGTTGTGTGCCTTAATTTTATACTTGAGAGGCGGGACCTACAGTTTAACGTCGATTCCGAACGACAGATTTTTGTGAAACTTTTTCATGGCAGGTTTGTTTACTCTCAGAGTTTTTTGCCAGAAATCTGCTGAGAGGAAGACGCCGAAGAAATATTTTTTTTCACATTTCGTTTTGATGTCTGGCCTGGGGCTCGAACCCGGGCTTTACGTCTAATAAGCTACCTACTAGCCTACGGCGACTTCTAAATAAAAGAATTAAGATTGACAAATTTTGGTGAACGTTTACTTGATTTCAAAAATGTTTAGAAAAATATTAAATCACATAATTTATCAAATTTTCCAAACTTATGTGATTTTGTTAATAACTTATGACTTTACCAAATTCATCAGCTAACGTTGAACGTATATTTAGTACAATTAATATAAACAAAACTAAAATAAGGAATTCTTTGGATTCAAAAACCATTGAAGGAATTTTATTTTCAAACATTTATTTAAAAAATAATTCTTCTAATTGTTTTAATGTTAATATAACTAAAAGTTTGATAAGTAAACTTTGTTCACATAATTTGTACGAACTTTAATTAAAAATATATGTAAATTATAAGTCTGTTCATTTACACACAATGTTTTTAATATTTCTTACTAGTTTTTTAAGTTTTCCGTCTAGTAAGATTTTCAAAAGAAAATATTTTATATATTTTTTTATTGACTTCTTTGTTTTTTTACTTTATTGTTTTATTGAAGACTTAATTAATTAATTAAATGAATTAAATTAATTAATTAATTGTTCCTTTATGTTAAATATTGTTTTTATAAATTAGAAATAGAATTACACTTATAGAAAAATATATTATTCATGTTTTAAATTATGGCGATTTTTTGACGATTTTTCTTAATTTTTGTGACGATTTTGACGATTTTTTCCCTTAATTTTGACGATTTTTTACAAAAAAACCTAACAGCCCTGGATAGGATAACGTTTTTGCCGCAAATTGTGTACTTTTACGTAGTAATCTCTCTTCCAGTATAGGTTGTTCCTGCCTCTACAATCAAGGTGGACTAAAATTTAAAATACATAAATGCTATTTGTTCACTCCAAACCTTCAAAACCTATTTCACCATTTCCAGTACATTCCATTATGTACATGGATAGCGGGTTGGTCACTAAGTGTTTGCTGTAAGTAAAAAAGGTCACTTTATACCAGTGGATGTCGAGTTCAAACTTCAGTTTTGTCATCTTGAAAAAAAAAGAAAAAAACAAAAGAAATATGAAAAGAGATTTCTTTGGCGACCCCGCCACAATGGGCTTCTGGCAGAAGAGGTTTACCTAGGATTACCATAAAAATGACTCATAAGTCGTCGTAGGTAGTGTGTTTGGCTTATTAGACATGAGGCCACAGTTCAAACCCTAGGTCAGAAATGAAAAAAGTATATATTCGGCGACTTCCTCTCAGCAGATTTCTGGCAAAAACTCTGAGAGTAAATTAAATTGTCATGAAGAGTTTCTCAAAAATCTGTAGTTCGGAGTCGACATTAAACTGTAGGCCCCGCCACTAATGTACAAAATTAACGCACACAACATAAGTGGTGTGAGAAGCTAGGCCGTACTCCTGACTGAAGGGTTGTAATGGTCAATTATGTATGTACTATGTAAGTCCGTCGATCGGAGGCGATGTTATATTAGGTTAGCGGGTAGCTTACCTTTCTCAGGCAAGTTCACTTGGTGGCCCAAACAGCCCATTATGTCACCCAGTGTGAAGCAAAACTCCTTGTCATGATCCAGATCTTCAAACGTTTTGTCATCGAAAAACCGATAACGTCTGTTCTGAAGTGCAGGGTACTCGCATAAACGGTGTTGTACCGATTCCGTTTCCTCCACATTGTGACAGCTCCTGCAGTAATCTTGGTAGGGCAGACCGAGATTTTCAGAAAAACTGCAAATAGCGCAGTGTTCCTTAATAAATTTCTGTTAGAATGCGAACCGTTCTCCTGTCGAACTTAAGTAGTTCTGCGGTTCGCCTGCTACCAGGTTTGTTGAATTCGATGCCGTTTTTCCCAATTTGGGAAAGTATTCTTGTAGAGGCGCATATATGCCCTCTATAGTCTTCTCCGCAGACATCTCCGATCCCGTCCTTTTTTCGTTCGTCCGACTTTTCCTTTCCCTCTATGCCACAGTGGCCCGGAACCCAGTACAGGCGGATGTTGCGTCGACGTATATGTTGCCGAGTATCCATGCAACTCCTTACGCTCTTTGACGAGATGGAATTTTATGGTAACGATGAAAGCCGAATTTATTCTCGATATTGATCAGACATAAAGAATACCTATTTTTTGAGCAAAAATGCCTTTTAGTTTAGATACAAAAGGGAGTCGATGATACGGGACAAAAACCACAAAGAGAGAATGGATCAGCTAATCGAAAATTAGCGAGCACATCTTGACCAGTTCAATCTTATTGTAAATCTCAGGAGATCGCGTATATCGGCTCAAAACCGGGAGTTCATAGAATCCGCTAATCATGCTTTTCAATCTCATTGTACCAAGCGTTGTGCAGTTGCCAAGAAGGTGCTCTATAGCCTTAATACCTCAAAATTCATCGCAATATATCTTACAATAGTTCGGGTGGTTCAAAGAGCGTTGTGGAATCCTTACCATCCGAATACGTCTTGTTTACACCTGATTGACCTAGTCGCCCTCTGGGCAGTCTGACTCTCAACGACGATCACATAAGATTCTGTATTTAAAGCATTTGGCCTTCAGAATGGCAAAAATTTCTACCTGAGAAACGTTACAGTAATCATACATAATTGGCCATCACAACCCTTCAGTCAGGGTCACAGCCTAGCTTCGCACACCACTCATGTTGCGTGCGTTAATTTTATACGTGAGTGGCGGGACCTAAAGTTTAATGTCGACTCCGAACGACAGAATTTTGAGAAACTTTTCATGGCAATTTTATTTGCTCTCAGAGTTTTTGGAAGTCGCCAAAGAAATATTTCTTCATATTTCGTTTTGTTGTCTAACCTGGGCTTTAAACCGTGGCCTTACGCCTAATAAGCCAACACACTACCTACTAGACTACGGCCACTTTTTCGACGTTACAGTAATCATTTTGTCTAATTTGATGCTCCAATCAAAACTCTTTGCAAAATCAGTTTTTCTATCAAGAAGACATTCTTAATACCAGAGTGTCCTGTTGGGCTTAAGGCAAAGTAATCAGATGCAGCAAAGTGTCAAGAGCAGCCTAATGACAGCTTTTCCTCACTCCGATGATACTCAAAGAGGTAAGCTTTATCCGAAAGCCTCCATTGTAAGCTCTGATTTAAGGCAACCTTCCAATTACAGGTCTTATAATCGTAATATATGTATGTTGATACAGAGCATTCAGCTCCTTCTTCACTATTGCCTCAACGCATCTTTTCCACTTTTAATAATTTTGGATAATTTTTATTAAATTCGTTACAATAATTTTTTGAAATTTAAATTTAATTAGAACTTAATAAAAAAAAAACTTCCTAAGCCCACTTGATGAACATTTCGGCAAAGGCAAAGTTGCTCATCCTTACCTTATAATAAAAAAATTCAACTTTATTCGGTGGTTGAAAGTATATCATTTATTTTCGTTTGTTTTTTTCTTTTTTCTTCATTTTATATTACAGATGAAAAAAATAATAAAAAATAATTTTTTCTGTTTTTCTTTTTTGGTTTTTTCTGTTTATACACAGAAAAAATAAATGAAAAAAAAAATAATAAGAAAACAAACAGCAATGCCATGAAATATGAATATTTTTTTATAATACTTTCTGACCACTTTTCCTTGTGGTGAGGGGTTGGTTCTTTGGTCGCTTCCACACTGAAGTGATTTTCACACGCATTGTTTTGTATTTTTTTTTTTGTTTGAAGGGTTGCTTTGTTATCTTTGATTTGGAAAACTGAAAGAGTTACAATTTAAAGATGTAACTAACTTTTCTTTTTATTTTTTAAAGATTTTATAAAACGAAAGTTTAAAAGAAAATAATAAAAAAAAAAAAAGAAATTCTTTGCAAATGTTGCGCTATAGCAACGAACAAAAGTAACTAAATTAACTTGTATGTAATGCCCTTAGCAGAACTGAAATTGAAATGAATGACGACCCAAATTTATTTTTTTCTCCACTATCTCTTATTGGGAGCATATGGCTTCCATAAACCATCTCCAGTTTACCCGGTTGATGGCTGTTATTTTTACGCCTTTCCATCTAAGTCTCCATTTGCTATGGTTTATTTGCATTATTATGGATTCCAGAGGTTCATGTTGCCGATGTTATTAGGTCTGAATATTTTGCATATGATTCTAAGCCAGTTTTTGCGTGATAATGTTCGATACTAACCAGGTTTCACTTCCGTACAACAAGGTCGAATTTTCACATGCGCTGAATATTCTGACCATGGTTCGTATGGCTATTTGTGTGCTTCTAAATATTGGCTGTAGTCATCCATATACCGTTCTCGCTTTACTGCCCAAATTTATAAACTAGCAAAAACAATTATTGGCCAATTCACTTCGACTTTGTACCGTGTATGTTGTATAGAATACACTTTTTGTTTGTGAACGCTCAATGCTATGCTGTATTGTGTATTTCGTATTCCAAAAACGATAAGAAGAACATCAGTATTCATAATTTGATTTTCATGCAACAAAATGAAAAATATTACGAAAAAAAGTAAATTAATTAATTATTTTTATTTAATTTTGAAATGTTAATTGTTGACGCAAGTCACATAGAAAATATTTTGTATTTTTATTCCTCTTTTTGATTACTGGTATTTACATAAATTGATAGCACGAAACCAATACAACTTCCAAAAAGATAGGAAAAAATGTGTATAAGTGTATCGGATTTTTATATGAAAATTATCAACAACAATCATACACTGTTGTATGTTTGTCCAACAATACAATTGGTCAATTCACACAAGCCGTTGTATCGTTGTATTCATTGTATTGTTGGAAGAACATACAACAGTGTATGATTGTTGTTGATAATTTTCATATAAAAATCTGATACACTTATACACATTTTTTCCATATGTTTTTAAAAGTTGTATTGGTTTCGTGATATCAAATTGTGTGAATGAAAAAAATGTGTATATGTTTTCATATGTTTTTAAAAAGTTGTGCTGGTTTCGGGCTATCAAATTGTTTGAATGCCACGAAATACACAATGCAGCATAGCATTGAGCGTTCACAAACAAACAAATGTTCAATACAACATACACGATACAAAGTTGTGTGAATTGTCCACATATGTTTTTAAAAGTTGTATTGGTTTCGTGCTATCAAATTGTGTGAATGAAAAAAAATGCGTTTATGTTTTCATATGTTGTGTTGGTTTCGGGTATCAAATTGTTTGAATGCCACGAAGTACACAATACAGCATAGCATTGAGCGTTCACAAACGAACAAATGTATTCAATACAACATACACGATACAAAGTTGTGTGAATTGCCCAAATGAATACAACGATACAAGGGCTTGTGTGAATTGCCCATATGTTGAATAATTTCATATGCGAAGGCTCATTAAATGCTAAAGGAACACAATGTACATACGACGTATACCGATTCCCCAACTTATTAATGGAAAACACAGAATGGAAGATTTATTAAACAAGGTCTTCATTATAAATCGAAAATACCAAATTTTTAAGAATAAAGAGAAAAAGAAAACTCAATACTATAGTGAAAATTGTTAAGGAATATATGTATGTATATAAGAGATCAGCAATGAATAGTTTTTTCGCTACACATAAGTACTCATGAAATTCTGAATATGTATAAGTGAGTCGACAGTATTAAAATTCAACTACTCTGATTCATTCGTACTCACTACAATATTGATTTATAAATACAGGTCGCAATGAGTATGAGTACTACGTTGATATCATAACATTCGAAATATGTTTGATTTTTACTCCTACTCATTCAGATTCATAAATATAGAAAAGTACTTATAACACTCATAAATGATTTACAGCCTTAGTTGTTGTTGGATTTACAAAAAAAAAAAAGACAAAGCAAACACACAACCTTCTAGTGAGTATTGAAGCGTTCGTACGCGAATCAAATTTATTTTGTGATTCTTGGAAATGTTGAGTAAAGGAGAATCGAAATAATCAACATCATGCGTATTGTTAAGTCTGAGTACATACAATATTTGAAGTATAATTATATTCATATTTCGATAAGCATAAATATGATGCCTTTATTAAATTTTATGTTAAATATATCTGTTTTTAATTTTTATGTTCGAACAGATAAACTTAAAAAGAAACTTAAAAGTCAATAATAATAACAAAAAATTAAATAATAAATAATGATTTTTTAAACTATAAATACATACAAGTTTTACTACTCGTGACTTAAATTATTATTACGTTTTTAAATTTTGTAAAAAGTTTATTTATCGTGGATTCGAAGATTATAATTAAAATAAATGAAATTATTTAGTTTTGATCGTTATTCGTTTCTGTATTCAAATAAATCCTTTATTTATTTACAGAAATAAACACAATTTACCTGATAACACTGCGCTATCAAATTAATTCACGAGCGTTTTTACAAAAATCATACTTTTTGTTGCTCAATACTAGGGGCTTTTTAATACATCTCACTTGGTTACAGACTCACGTCTCAACATTAACTGACTCATCACGACTGCATGGCATCGTTTTTGCTCTATTTATATTCCCTTATTTATTTCTATCTGGCAACTATACAATCTTTCTCGTAAATTCCTACGTTTTTGTGTAATGTCTGTTTACCGTACAACATGAGAATTTTGTTACTGTCTGTTTGTCGTATTTAGTTTGTTCCGCGTAACAATATTTATGAATAAATTTCTTAATCAGCTGACATGAAGTCACCGTAGTCTAGTAGGTAGAGTTTTGGCTTATTAGACGTAAGGCCACGGATCAAATCCCAGGTCAAACATCAAAACGAAATTTAAAAAAAATATTTCCTCTCAGCAGATTTGTGGCAAAAACTGTGAGAGTAAATAAAATTGTCATGAAGAGTTTCTCAAAAATCTGTAGTTTGGAATCGACTTTCGACTTTTTTGCCATAAGAGTACTGAAGAGGAAGTCGCCGAAGAAATATTTTTTTATATTTCATTTTGCTCGAGATGTCTGGACTGCGGTTTCAACCACTGGCTCATGACTAACAAGCCAACATACTAGACTACGGCGACATTATCTAGAAAGTTATTATTTCCATTCTCTTAGTCAGTTAGTGTTTATGAAAGCTGGAAGTTGTACTGCTGCTGTAATAATTGTAGTTGAGGATCTGAGATCGAAGCTGGATGAAAATAATAAATAATGTAGACCTTTTAGTTCTCCTAGATCATGCCAAGGCTTTTGATTTGGTTGATCATAACAATCTACCAAAAAAAAATTGTTTTACTTTTCCAGTTGAGATTTCAACCAGCACATATAAATAGCAACATTTCAAATCCGCTTAAAGTAAACAGAAATGTTCCGCAGGGGCTACTCAACTAAATACTTATATAACTTACACTAGTTACTGTTGTATTTACTGTCGTACCATGTATTAATAAAATTTAAGCTGTTATCAAATAAAATGAGGTGATTATTTTCATTTGTCGTTCACTGTACATGTGTACATACATATGTATGTAAGTAATAATTATTATAGCCACAAATTGAACAATTTTACTTTATTCTGTAAAATCTGAAAAGTAGTTTTTGAAAGGGTGTAAAAATTGTCTCCGCCTGCTTGGTGTAAAAACTATGTACATAGTTTACATAGGACATTTACACGTAAATTGTAAGAAAACTAGAATTCAAATTTAAAATTTAATTTTTATATTTTTTTTTGTTTGTACATATGTATGTACGTAAGCCCGCATATATGAAAAAATTGCTGAGAAAAGGCAATAATTTTTCTGAAAATAATAACTTCATGCTGAATAATAAGTTGTACGATAATAAAAAACTCTTTTAACAATTTTACTCTTAAAGAAAGCAGTAGCCATACTGCCACAGGCAATTTTAACAATGTTGCATGGCAGTGTAATATCTGTATCAGAGACCAGCAATGAGCCATTTTTTCGCTACTCATAAGTACTCATAAAATTTTGAGTATAAGTGAGTCAACAATATTGAAATTCAACTACTCTGATTCATTCGTACTCACTACAACATTGATTTATAAGTATAGGTTGCAATGAGTATGAGTACAACGTTGACATCAAACTCATAACATTGGAAATATGTTTGATTCATACACCTACGCTTTCAGATTCATAAATTTAGAAAAATACTTATAATACTCATAAATGATTTGAGTGATTCGAAACATTCATCAAAATTTACAGTCTTAGTTGTTGTTGCATTAAAAAAAAAAAAGAAGAAAGTAAAGGACAAAGACATCAAGCAAAGCAAACACACAACCTTCTAGTGAGTATTGTAGTGTTCGTAAGCGAATCATACTTATTTTTTGATTCTTGTAAATGTTGAGTAAAGGAGAGTCGAAATCAAGTATGAGTACGATGAGTACTTCAAACTTTGAATATGAGTAGTATGATTATAATATTAAAATAAGTGTGAATGGAAAGCTTATAAGTATCAGAAATTATGACTATGATTCGAATCTACTCATCTTTTTGAAAAGTCTTTTGTATATTATCTGTATATGTATCGGGTTATCCATTTCGTGGTTTCAAAAGTAAATAAAACACATATAAAATATTTTTTTCATGAAATTTCTTTTTTATTGTAAAGTTTGAACGTTGACATTATGTGTGAAACACTACATCATTTAAATGACCTCCACACGAAGTTTTGCAAGCATTGATTCTTTTGAGATAATTTTCGACTACTTTTTGACACATATTGGGCGGTATCGCAGCCATAACTTTACGAATGTTGGTTTTTAAGTACTCAAGAGTTGAAGGTTTATCTGCATATACAGGGTCTTTCGCGTAGCCCCACAAAAAAAGTCTAATGGTGTCAAATCGCATGATCTTGGTGGCCAGTTGATATCGCCACGACGGGAAACTACGCGGCCAGGAAATGTCTCTTGCAAGTTGTATTCTTCAATAGCAGGAAAAAAAAAGTCGGTTATCATATGACCATAACGCTCCGAATTGCCATTGACAGTCGTTCCATCGTCGTTTTCGAAGAAGTAAGGTCCAATCACACCTTCGGACCAAAGAGCGCACCAAACAGTGACTTTTTCTGGATGTAAAGGCCTCTCTCCACTCCAAATTCAAATTTCTTCACAATTTAGCCAATTGCTTGCGTAGTTGGACGATTATGTAAACCATAATCTCCTCTTAAAGCACGATACTTGGCTGTGGCAGAATCACCATTTTTGTAGTAGGTTTTGATAAGTTTTGTGCGTTGTGTGATAGTTAAGCGATCCATTTTCGTCGATGTCAGACTTTCAACTGAAAAGAAAAAAATTGGTTTCACAACTTGGTTTGACAGATGTCGAATTCCAGTCCCATACTTTTGAAACCACGAAATGGATAGCCCTTTATATGTGTCTTCTTATTTTGCAAATATTTTTTAAGTATCGCCAATAAGCTTAATAGTCTACAAAAAGTAAGTATAGGGAGTTTTTTATAGAGGTATAGAACTTTAAGTTGCAATAAAACAAGGATGGATTATTCGATTGACATGAATTTTATTTATCCGAAAGATATTCTTGTGGCGTTACACTTTAAATATGATTTCTGGCATATGACCGCCACGGCTGGCGCGAATGTAGTCCAATCTGGACGTCCAATTTTCGATAACTTTTTCCAACATTTGTGGCCGTATATCGGCAATAACACGGCGAATGTTGTCTTCCAAATGGTCAAGCGTTTGTGGTTTTACCGCATAGACCAATGACTTTACATAGCCCCACAGAAAGTAGTCTAGCGGTGTTAAATCACAAGATCTTGGAGGCCAATTCACAGGTCCAAAACGTGAAATTAGGCGGTCACCAAACGTGTCTTTCAATAAATCTATTGTGGCACGAGCTGTGTGACATGTTGCGCCGTCTTGTTGAAACCACATCTCCTGGACATCATGGTTATTCAATTCAGGAATGAAAAAGTTAGTAATCATGGCTCTATACCGATCACCATTGACTGTAACGTTCTTCCTCAATGCTACGCTCTACAGCAGCAATAGCTTCTTCTGTACGCACCGTACAGCGTCTCTGGGGATGCGAGTTATCAATAAGAGTAAACGTGGTGCGAAAACGTTCCATGGTTAATCGAATTAACTGCTCTGATGGACGATTTTGTCGACGATAAAATGGACGTAGTGCGCGATACGTTTTCCGCACAGAACCATTATTTTCGAAATAAAATTGCACTATTTGCAAGCGTTGTTCAGGCGTGAGTCTATTCATGATGAATTGCCAAACCAAACTGAGAATAAATCACTTGACAGCTGTTAAATCGGTCGCCATCTTGAAAAGTAATGTCAACTTAAAGTTCTATACCTCTATAAAAAACACCCTTTACAAGTTTTTTGGTTCACGAATCATAATAATTTCCACAGGTTTCAATTGTTTAATTGTTTAATTTTAACGAAAAGCTAGAAGAGCCCGTCTTAGCTTAGGTTAGGTTAGGTTAGAGGACGTGTACTTGTCAACTGTGACAAGTACAGTACCCGGAGGTCTAATTGACCCATTGCACAACGTCCTAACTTCTCACACCACTCGTGTTGTGTGCGTTAATTTCATACATGAGTAGCGGGACCTACAGTTTAAAGTCGACTCCGAACGACAGATTTTTAAGAAGCTTTTCATGGCAATTTTTACTCTCAGAGTTTTTGCCAAAAATCTGCTGAGAGGAAGTCGCCGAAGAAATATTTTCATATTTTCGTTTTGATGTCTGACTTGGGATTCGAACTCGGGCCTTTCGTCTAATAAGCCAACACACTACCTACTAGACCATGGCGACTTCATCGAGCCCGTCGTAGATAGATTTTAACTTTTTGGTGAACGATGTTCATGTCATGTGTACGGATCACTTTTTAGTTTAATTAAAAGCTGCACACATGCATACATATATATATACATATAAAAATCAGCAAAGATTAATGAATTTTTCACAAAATATAATGAACAAACGGTATTTCGTTAAGAGGTCACTTCAAAAACAATACTTACTGCCTAATATCATACATACGTTATACAGTTGATATTATCCTTCATTTTAACGATTAAATCCAATATGTGGTTGGAATTGTACATTGTTAGGTATTAAATTTGACTCCTCCTTCCTACCCTAAATAAACGTATCGTGACCCTCACAATTTCAGGATTTAAATAAAAAAAAACGGCATACAAAAGAAATTAATACAAAAAAAAAAGAAAAACAACAACAAATCCTATAAAGAAAATGGAGTTTTTGTTAAACGTTCCTTTTTCAAGCTAAACTAGACGGTCGGGCATTAACAGCAGCAGCTATTTTAGTAACAGTCTTACCTGTCATCAGTTTTGTGAGCGTAAAAAGGATATAAACTGACTGTGAGTGCATGGGACATTCTAAATGAGGAATACATTCTTACAGTGTGTGTGCATGTATGAGTGATTTGTTATTTTTTTTTTATTCATTTCTTACCTTCATTTACTTTTGTATACACAAGTGAAATTTCAGTCAAATGAACTATCGTTTGGGGTGTGTTTTAGCTGTATTTTTTTTAGTTCTTCATCGACGTGGTAGCAAAAAAAATTTCTATGTGTTTAAAAAAAGGGTGAAAATGAAATCCCAAAGCAAAACAATATATCATCATTGAAATGCATGTTCTATAAATTTGTGGATGCAATTTTATGGATGAATCTAAAACAAAAACAAATTCGGTAAAACCTGTATGTAATTTTAAAATTGCATCTTATAAATTCTAAAACGTGCAACATACATGTATATAGAAGTATAATCAAAAAATGTAAAGTAACAAAAAGAAAACATTCGCATAAAACTGCTGGACTCTCTATAAAGACAGTGTCCTAAGTGAAATCTACAATTTTTTTATGATCATTTAACGTAATATTTTTAGGGCCATTATTAAAACTTAATTTTTAACGGACAGATAAATTGTTTTTAATTATTATAAATGGACAATAAGGTAGAACTGAGCGTTAAGCTAAAGTGAGGATCATCCTACCTTTAACTTTTAAAGTTAAGTTTATGTAAGAACTTGCCGTATTATATATTATTTTCAATATGGCAACTTCAAATATAAATAAAACAAAGAAACACAAAAAAAGAGGCCCTTTGTTGCCACTGCGTTTAGAAAAAACTTGTTTATTTGAGCAATGTTATCGACATAGCTCCGGCACTGCCATATTTTTGAAACCAGTTAACTTTATTTTATCTGTAAGTTGTAATAACGAAAATAAGTTAAAGGTAACTTTACAGTTCCCTTTAGCTAAAGGTACCTTTAACTAAACCCAACTTTAACGGCAAGTTGTAATAATTAATAAAAATTAAATTTAAATTAATTAATAAAAATTAATGTTGTTTTATAAAATACAAAGAGATCAATGAACGTTTTAATAATAGGATGTAAATATTACAGTTTAATTTAAATTCAGTATATTTAAAATGTTACGTGGTTTAATATACCACGCATTTTAAAAATATCATTGCATTCAATATTTTCGTTATTCCTTTATGTGGTGTTGTCAAGAAAATAATATTATTTATCTGTAGGTAGTATATGATACATAGTACATAGGGTGTTGGCTTATTAAACGTGAGGTCGTGGTTCAAACCCCATCCCAGACATCTCCAACAAAACGAAAATATGAACAATTATTTCCTCGGTAACTTCCTCTCAGCAGATTTCTGGCAAAACCTCTGAGAGAATAAAATTTCCATGAAAAGTTTCTTAAAAACTTTGTCGACTTTCACAACATAAGTGGTATGAGAGCTAGGACGTAATCCTGGCCGAAGGATTGTAATGATCATTTATGTATGTATGCATGTGTAATTTTAAAATAATTTAATTAAATTAAAATGAATTTATTACCAAGTTTTCTAGTCTTTGGTTCACTTTGTTTTTATTTCAATGTTATGGAAACAGAAGATTAGAGATATCAAGGCAAAGGGATTTTTTTTTTTAATTTTAAAAAAATTTGAAATTTTGTCGAGACATCTAAAAATAATTCTTAAAATTTATATCAATAACAATTATATATACATATATATGTATACCAAATTTATGAGTTCAGAAAATATTTATATACAAATATATTTTTTTTTTGGAAAAATAACAAATTTGTAACAAAATATAAAAAAAAAAATAATTTTCTAAAAATCTATAATATTCAACTATCAAATCGCCCTCAGAAAGTAAACCTAATCTAGCGAAAGCATCCGCCATCGCATTACCAAGAGTACGCTATGTCCCAGAACATAGCATAGATGGATTCGATCTGGTTCAAACGTCCTTAAGGAATCTTTGGAATCACAGTGATTTATGTGACAACGAAGATCATATAAGACTCGGGCCTGCAATCCTTGGTCGATTTTTCTCAAAATGTCTTATGGTAGGAAATTTTGCTCAAATTCTTTAAAAGCAGCAAATTTTTCTCAACAATGCTGAAAGAGGCAAATTGTTATCGAAATAAACTCTTTTACTTTTTCTTTCACTTTTTAAATTACAATTTCAAATCAGAATTAGAAATCACTACTTAAAATGTTTCTAAAAATTTATAAAGATGGCAATGTTTTTAATGCAATAGTGTAATAATGAAATAATGTTTTAATGTAATAATGTAATCTTTATTTATGAAAAAGTAAATTAGAAAATAAAAGCAAAACTGTTTACATTGTATATATGACGTATTTTAATTTTTATTTATTAATTGTAATTTATTTACATAATTGCAATACATTTAATATACAGTGGAGAGCAAAAGTCTTAGTACAGCAATATATTAAAAAAATAAATTCCACACAGGCTTAATACAATTGCACCTAGTCCCGATATGACTTCAAGAGAGTATTTAGATCATTTGAAAGAACGGTTACGTAATCGCTAGACCTCAAACAAAAGTCAACCGAAAAACTTGCTCATGATGCCACCAGAAAACACTAAACAAAACTTGTACATTCAATTCCAAATGGGTTAAATGGAGTGCTTGACCTTAAGGGATATTCTACTAAATACAATGGATAACATTTTCAGCCTTTGTATTTTAAATTTACTCAGGGTTCTCTTTGGGGGTACCAATGGAGTCATATGAAACTTTTTCTTATTTTTCTCTTGTTTTATGAAAAACATTAAAAATTGTTTGTTTTCTTAATAAAACAGAAATAAGTTAATAAAATAAATGTATAAAGTATAAATTTTTATACAAACTTTTGGCTAAAATTCATGAAATTACTAAAATATATGGCCGTACTAAGACTTTTGTCCACTGCACATATATTCCAAACTGAGTAACTAAGTTAATTGCCCTATGTACAGAAGTTACTAACACTTTTTCAAATTATATACGCTGTTTTGTGTCAACTTCCTGAGAAAGAATTAAAGACAAATTCCAAATCGAAAGACTATTCTAAATCACTCCTTGCATTATAAAGTGGTGTGGGTTAGCTAGTTATCCAAGTTACAATTTTATACATTTTTTTATTTGTTTCCATTAAAAAAAATGTATTAACGTAGCTATTTACATAATATCTTCATATTTTGTACGTAAGAAGTTTTGCGTCGTATTGTGGTATCAACATTTTTCGTTAAACTTGGTAAAACTTGATAATCATGGCAACTGTACCTTTCTAGGTATATTCTTCAAATTTGTGGAAAGTCCTACATCCATTGTATCAAGAAACTTAAAAGTCAATTCCGTCAAGATACTCACATGTTTCTAACTTTGATACTTTCGGGGACATACGTTAATTTAATAAAATTGTGCACTGGTTGTCAAAACAAATTTAATAAAAAAAAAAATTAATCAAAAGTCCAAATAAAATTAAACCGTTAGTTATTAAATATCCCAAATACGCTTCAAACCGATTATTAGTTTAATGCGTCCGTTCTTTTTATTTAATTTCAAAGCTTTTTATTATACCATTAACGACACTGGCGCTCATTGTCACACAAAAGGCGAATCGCTTTTCACCGCGAAAAGTTCCCGAATAAAAAACTTTAGTTGACTTAACGTTATCACTCAAACGACATTTTACACACTCTCCTCCCTAGTTGGTGCAAAAGAAACAATTTGTGTTTTTTACATATCAATCCTACCGTAAGGCAAAGGGGTGCCGCTATTAAAAGAGAACGCTTACTCTTATTTTGTACTCTTAAAAAAGAGAGGAAAAAAAACAAACTCAAATACAAAGAAATTAAATTGTTTTAGTAGCAGAAACAAAAGAGTTATTTCGGCGTCATCTGTTGGGTAGTAGTGGAACTGTTTTGAAGGGGTTAGAAGCCATAATGATAACTAAATATAAAAACAAATAAAGAAAATAATAAAATATATAAAATAAAAGAAAAATCCATAATTTTTCCAACTAGAAAATGTTTAATGAAACACGCGGACACATGTTAGTAGGAAAATTTTAGAAAATCGAATTTGCCAATAAGATTTCATTTCCAATAATAAAAAAATTATATTTCATTTCCTGTTGTCTTCTCACTGCAGGTCAGCTGCATAATAATATAATAAATAATAATAAACAACTAAATTAATAAACAAATAATATAGTATAAATCACAATGTATTATGTAATACATACAGTATTGAAAAAAATAATAGAAAAGCATAAAATTTATATGTAAATAAAAAAAGTATATACAGTCAACCCTTCTATAACGCGATACTCTCAGAACTCAGTTTCTGAAATTGCAACAGCCCTCCTATAACACGGTACTCTCAGCACGCGGTTTCCATATAACGCGGTATTCACATAACGCGGAGATGAAATTGCGACAGCCCTCCTATAACGCGGTACTCGTACAGAGCGGTTTACGTTCAACAACATGCCATAAGTTCCTTCCGCACAGCACCTGAATGAATCTAGTAACTAGATATTGTAAGAGGGGTTTCGAAGCAAAAGCACAGCCGAGATATACAAACAACATTTTTATATAAAAAGACCAGCTTATCACTCTGACAGTGAGGATGAATGTTGAAAAATTACATCATTTTGCAAGTCTTTCTTATTTTTGTTGGAAAACAGTATATATCCGTGTTTCTTATAGCGCGGTTTTCATACAACGCGATAGACGGTTTCCATAGAACGCGATACGCACTCACCGCGTTATAGGAGAGTTGACTGTATGTACATAAACTTAAATGTATCTCCATTGTCTATTAAACATATTAATTGTTCTAATTTTTGCGACTTTGTTTTTGTCTGGCAAATTGTAACCTTTTTTGTATATTTTTTTACTTAAAAGAGGTACTTCTAGCCATAAGCCCAGCCTCTTGGAGCCTGTTTATTATACATAGTACGGCTTGTTACTGGAGCATCTAGTATATTTTTAAGCCCATTAGACTTAAAAGGGCTTTTTTTTTTGGAATGACGTACGCGTGGGCGTTTTCCTCTTTTTTGTATAGTGAATCACGTTAAATACTTTATGTTTAGAACACTTCATTATTTGGGCTATTTTTCCAAGTGATAAGCCATCAGATTTTAACTTAAGGATAACATTTCTCTCAGCATCAGTGATATGAACACCTCGACCTATGTATTTTTTAAAAGATTTAAAACATACACTCAACACGAAAATTTTGCAAATGTTCCGAATTGATCCACATAATGAAAACCAAATCGACCAGAACACAGAATAGACCGATTTCGAATAGATGCGAACGAATTTGGTTTTTTTATTATTGGACAAAATAAAATTTCTATTTAATTCTTCTGTATTAATGTCGGGTCCTTCAAACTGGTTTCTGCCATGTGTCCTTAGATTCAACGGCTGAAGAGAAGATTCTGGAATAGTAGACAAGTTTTGACTGTCTGATGATTTTATTTCATCCGTTTTAAATCTTTTCAAGAGATTAAAGATTATGTCTCTCTTTTTAATAGCACTCCTTACGGTAAATATATTCCAAAGTTGATAATTTTACGTGCGTTTTAATAGATGGTCTGTAAACGCATGCCTATAGCAAATAATTTTCCAAATTTTAAAAGTTTGGCTTGAAGTGCCAAAAAGTTGTTGTTAATTTGAACCAATACTTCTCTGTAACGTTTAAAAAATTTATAAAAATCTAAAATCATATTTTAACAGCAAGGGCAAGTCCACTGAATTGATTGTAATGGTTCTGCCACGGCATCAGCTGATATGCACAACCAGCAAGTGGTAAGAGGTCGTTGCCATTAATATTACAGGTAGAGTTCAAACAATCCATATTACAATTAAACAAAATTATTCAGGATCGATGTAATATATGTAAATAAGAAAAAAATGTTTGCTGGGATACAGAAACACATGGCACAGCCAAAGCAATTTAGCAAATGCAAAGACCAATTCAGTTGTAAGTATTTAGTATAGTGATGATGAAATAGTTACAATGTTCACGTATGTATTAATTGGTAATAGTTGAAATGTTATTAAAAAAGATGTCCAACTAAAAAAAAAAAAAATAAACAGATATTAAGCGATGCAGGCAGATACCGCGAACAGCACCTTCATAGTATTACGATGATACAGAAGTTGACGGACTTATTGTAACAAAAAACGAACCAATCAGGCAATCAAAGTACTTGAAATCAAGAAAAAATACGGACCAATGAAAAACACTTTCACACTTTCCAGTTGTTGTAGATTGTTTATGTAATTCTAAGTAAATTTCCGTTTCATGGTCAAGCAGTATTGTCTAGTAATGTCATCGTATGCCTTTATATTTAAATGCTAAACACCGGAACGTATTGGTTATGTCAAACGTTGTCAGCAGTTGGCAATAACGCCCTACAATTAAAATTAGGCATCAAAGCATCACCTTCCAACGCCTTCGACTTTTCTATCAACTCTTTCGCCTTTATTTTCAACGTCTTTAACTTCCTTCGCAACGTCATCAGCTTGTTTTTTTAGTGCTTATATTATTTTTGTTTTAAATTTTTCGAACTTTGCTCCCATAGCTTCTTTTTTACCGCTTATTCTATGTTAGCTTGAGTATTTTCTTCCTAATAGTTATAGTTTCTTATATAATAGTTTCTCAAAGACAGATTTATTGTGTTCCGGGACGGCAGCAAGCATCGACGCAAAAATCTTAAAAACTAGCCATTGAGCCCATAATTCGACATTAATCAATCTCCTTTATAATTCGCCTCTTGGTTCGTATACACTTTTAAATTTACTGCTAAAATAATCTATAATTTCTTACACTTTTATTAACCTGTGTTCCGTTAAATAAGTAGTTGAGTTATCGGAGAAATGGAGGAAAGTACAAATTCGTAAAAACCGATCTCTACTCATGGCACTACCGAAAACTGGAGTTTCTAAATTTTTGCTGTTTCTTTTCTTTTTGCTAATTAAATTGTTAAGTGTTGTAACAGATGCCACAATAAAGTAATTTGAATTAAAAAAATTACATTTTTAAAGAATAGTTAAACGATAACTTAAATGACTGCATAAAGCGTCATCCGCACCCAAGGGAAAGTCTTAAATGACGACTTAAGGCGTCATCCGTTGCGAATGTATTAAGTAACATACTTAATGCATACAAGTGTGAGTGAGTGCATTTATATATACATAAATGTACACACACACATATGTATATCATGTATGTATTAAATCACTTATAAAAAATGCCTTCAAATTTGTAATGAATTTAATTTTGTTTGAATACGTTGAGATAATTGTTTCAGTTTTTATAAATTATGTTTACCTACACGTTGTCCTTTCATTCACGGCTTTTATAACATACAGGTGGATTCATTGTATAAAAATTTGTTCTGTTTATTTGTTTCATTATTTGGCACACTTGAAATTATAAAAAAAAAAAATGAAGAGAATCATATAATGTTGTTGTTAAAAATAAAACCCTTAGTATAAGCCTTTATTTATAAAATATAAACGAAAAACCGCCAATCTAGGAAAAAAAAAAAAAAAAAAAAGAAGAAGAAGAAAGGATTAAAAAGCCCACGGCTTTCAATAAACAAATAATAAAAAGCAACAATAAGCAACCACTCATATGTATGTATAGTATATGACGTTAATATTAAACCAAATCATGCATTAATATTGAATGAACGTAAGGGACGACTGAAGTCGAATATTTTATACTATATTTAACGTCTTTTCAAATAATAGTATTCAAGGAGTCTAAAAATTTTAACATTAAAACGTATTTTTTTTCAATTTAATACATTTTAGTGCCGGATGATAAAAACGTCATATAGTAACAGGTCAATTTTGACGTGCGACAATGAATCCCACACCATCATATTGGTCTGGGAAACGGGTTCTGTAGTAGTAAATCATAATTTGTAATAAATTCAAACGGTATGGTTTTAACAGTAAACAAATAAGTCAGACACCCATCGATATGGAATTGTTATTCGCGTTTAATACGGTGTTCATATGTATATGCAACTTTATTGCGTAAATCGCAATAAACGTCATTATTAAGCTCAATATTTAATATCAAATTTCAATTAAATATTACGCAATAAATGCACAAATTGTTATAATATTGAGTAAAACTTAAAATGAAAAAAAAAAAACAAAATATAAACAATGTTGTTGAAACAACCAGCTGTTTTGTTTGCCAGCTATCAAATGAATATTGAATAAGCAGCTGAACTGCGTATAATAATATGTCTGAACACTTAAAATATTGTACTTAATAAATCGAATATTGACTCAATAAAAGTGCATATCTGAACATAGTATAATAGAAAGGAATTTGACTTCATTGGTTTCCGATGTTATTATAATTTGCGTTTATTGGGTTGCAGATTTTGATAAAAAGAAAAAAGCAAATTTCATTAAGCAGTGAGATAGGTGAGTGTATTTTTGTTCACTGATGTTGATTTTGCACAGCTTTAGTCAATTCTTCAATTATCATACATGCATATACATATTCGCTTATTAGACGTAATAAAAGCCTTTGTTCGAGCCCCAGGCCGGACATCAAAACGAAATATGAAAAAATATATATATATTTCTTCAGCGACTTCCTCTCAGTAGATTTCTGACAAAAACCCTGAGAGTCAATAAACCTGCCAATAAAAAGTTTCCCAAAATATGTCGTTCGGAGTCGACTTCAAACTGTAGGTCCCGCCACTCACGTATAAAATTAACGCACACAATATGAGTGGTGTGAGAAGCTAGGCCGTAATCCTAATGTTGTAATGGCCAATTATGTATGTTATGTATGTATGTATGTATGCATATACATATGTATTTTAGTTCTTGTTGTTTTTTGCTCATTACTTGATGGTAATTTGTACAGTTTCTAAAGAAGTGTCTTCTGCAAAAGGTAATGTGTGAATTTGATACCTGTTGACATTAAGTTAGAGGACGTGTACTTGTCAATTAAGGCAAGATACCTAAGAATAATTCCCAAAGCTTGTAGGTATTTATGAACAAGTTTAACTTTAATTTGTAACACACCTATTTCCGAGAACAAATTTTGTGAGGCAATTATTCAGTTAATGATTTGGGCTACACTTTATTTCATTTAGTTTGAAGGTAAATTTTTTCATAAGTACATATGTTAGCAATCAATTCTCTTTCGGAATTATTTTAAGTCTCACTTTTTAAAGTTTTTGAAGAGAAATTATTTTTTTGGTATTCAACAGGATTTCTCAGTTAATTTGACATTATTCTAGAGTCTAGACCTTATAAGGTTTGGAGGATCTTGTTATGCACTGTGATATCCCTCTTCTTCTCTAAGAATCGAAAATGCACATAAAAAAAATTCTACATTCTGCGCTGTTAAAATAGCAGCATATTAATTAGCATTTATTCATTGCTATCAGAATAGTTTGCTTATTAGGAGAATATTTTTTTGGCCTGTGCTAAGTCGCCAGGGGGGGGGGGGGGGGGTTCAAATTACAAGAGTTAACTTAAGGTTAAATAGGGCGGCGTAGTCTCCGTAGTCTAGTAAGTAGTGTGTTCGCTTATTAGACGTAAAGCCCGGGTTCAAACCCCAGGTCAGACATCAAAACGAAATATGAAAAAAAAATATTTCTTCGATGACTTCCTCTCAACAGATTTCTGGCAAAAGCTCTGAGAGTAAATAAACCTGCCATGAAAAAGTTTCTCAAAAAACTGTCCTTCGGAGTCGACGTTAAACTGTAGGTCCCGTCACTCAAGTATAAAATTAAGGCACACAACATGAGTGATGTGAGAAGATAGGCCGCAATCCTGACTGAAGGGTTGTAATGGCCAATTATGTATGTATGTACGTGAGTGAGTTGAAGATAAATTAATAATAAATCAAACTCATATTGAAGCACTGCCAACACTCAAATATGTTTTCGCAAATATTTCACGTCAATATACACACAAAATTACATTCATTGTATACGATGTAAAAGATTTTACGACCATTTTACCACTCACAGAACAAATGGATATTTTTTCACGTTTTTCGTTTTTTTCCGTGTTTTATGTTTTGCTTTTTTTTTTGGGCAATTGCGTATGTTGAGTCACTTGTTACACATGTTAATTAACATGACTTTGTGGTCAAGTCTAGTGTTTACTTACAACGTTAACATGTTCATAAGAAAAAATGCACACACATACAATGCCTTTTGTCCATTGTACTGTACTCATACCACACACACATATAGCACGATGATGATGATGATGGGTACACTCTAAGTGTGGTGTACATTTTTGAATATTTTTTTCTTTTATTATTTCGTTTTGTTTTTAAATGAAAACAAATTGTAAAAATTGAGGAAAAAATACGAGTAAAAAAACAAAATTCAAAGGGGTTCGTTCGTCCACTTGTTCATTTTAATCGCAGTTAATAATGGAAAAAAAACATTTTTTTTGAAATAAAATTGTTTTCATTAAGCAATAAACCGATTTTACGCTGGCCAAAATAATACCAAATGTGTGATAGAGTGAATGTGAATCTTAACGCGTATTTGGGTGTACATGAGCGAGTGTATGAGCGAGAAAGATAAAAAAAGAATAAATTGACCCGTTTAATTAGACATCATTTGTAAATGGTTAAACCCGAAAATTTCGGTTTAAGTTGAGGTCATAATGCAACGTTAATTTTCAAATATTTCCCAGAAATTAATTTTTTAAACATCATGGTAATTAGTTGAACTTGAAATGGTGTGTATTGATTATGTGCATTAGTGGACATTTGGTAAGCGCACTTCCTATACATATATACATAACATATCTAATTGGTCATTACAACCTTTTAGTCAGAATTACGATTTAACTTCTCACACCACTTATGTTGTGTGTGTTAATTTTACACATGAGTTACAGGAGAAACTTTTTATGGCAGAAGTCTGCTGAGAGGAAATCTCTGAAGAAATATTTTTTCATATTTAGTTTTTGAACCGTAGCCTCACGTTTTATAAGCCAACACACTGCCTACTAGACTACAGTGGCTTCACTTCCTTTTCATCGTATTTATCATTTATTAATTTTAATTTTGTCATTTATTTTTCATTACTTTATTTATTTATTATACTATGTTCACACATGCACTTTTATTGCGTAAATCGCAATTAACGCCATTATTGATCTCAATATTTCATATAAAATTTCAATTAATTGTTGCTCAATAAATTCATAAATTGTTATAATATTAACAACTGCTACACTACACTGTCATTAGTATGTTCAGTAAGCATATTACAGTTTTCCGAACACTTTCTGTTAATGTTTGACAACTCAAATGTAAACAAGGACAAGCAAAAAATCGAAGGTCAGCAGGTCCACTATTATCAAATTTTTCTTTCTTATCCTTCTGAGAGAATCCACTTTGGAGTCAAAAGTAGTCCCTACTAACCGCAACAGCAGGGCGTTTCGGTCAATCATTAGCAAGACCTTTTGCAATGTTAAATTGTTTTCCATTTTTTCTAAAAAATTTTTGGCACTAATTTTCGCGATTAAATTAAAAGCAATGTTGTTGAAGCAATCAGCTGTTTTGTTTACCAGCTGTCAAATGAATATTGCTTATATTATATACATATGTGAACACTTAAAATATTGTACTCAAATAACCGAATATTGGCTCAATAAAAATGCATGTGTGAACATGGTATTATAAGAAATTTGTAACCATAAAGCAATAATAATGACATTATTATTATTGACAACATAAAAGTGAGTGGCGGAACCTACAGTTTAAAGTCGACTCCATACGACAGATTTTTGAGAATCTCTTTCATGGCAAGTTTATTTACTCTCAGAGTTTTTGCCAGAAATCTGCTGAGAGGAAGTCGACGAAGAAATATTTTTCTCTTTCTTATTTCGTTTTGATGTCTTACCTGGGATTTGAATCCTGGTCTTGCGTCTAATAAGCCAACACACTACCTACTAGACTACGGCGACTACATATAAAATTAATAATTAATAAACAGTTTCTAAAGGGTGTTTTTTTATAGTGGTGTAGAACTTTAGGTTGGCATTACTTTTCAAGATGACGACCGATTTAACAGCTGTCAAGTGATTTATTCTCAGTTTGGTTTGGCAATTCATCATGAATAGACTCACGCCTGAACAACGCTTGCAAGTAGTGCAATTTTATTTCGAAAGTAATGGTTCTGTGCGGAAAACGTATAGCGCACTACGTCCATTTTATCGTCGACAAAATCGTCCATCAGAGCAGTTAATTCGATTAACCATGGAACGTTTTCACACCACGTTTAGTCTTATTGATAACTCGCATCCCCAGAGACGCTGTATGGTGCGTACAGAAGAAGCTATTGGTGCTGTAGAGCGTAGCATTGAGGAAGAACGTTACAGTCAATGGTGATCGGTATAGAGCCATGCCGTGCGGATCACACATCACAAGCGAGCAAATTGCCATAAGGCAGGCAGCCTTCTTTCTGCCAATCTATAGAGACTTCAGGAAGTCTGTGATGCTCTCGTTTGAATTTTTACACCAACGAGTTACAGCTAAATAAGCCGAATACTACATGTATGCTTGTTAAGCTATCAAATTAGTTTAAGTAGTGAACTAATCAAAATTTAAAATTTACTTCACTGTATGGTTGAGAATATTGGAATTGTACTGGAAATATCATACGTTACCTAATACCCATTATTTTCTAATGCATAACACAATGCGAAAGAAACACTCAAAGAGAACATTGAAAACACTTGAGGGTAGTGTAGAGTCTAGACTATACAACAAATTGCCGATAGTAAGAAGCAACTTATGGCGAGAAAGGCGGCCGGTGCTGCTCACTGCTGCAGTTGGGCAGTTGGATTCAGATGAAGTCTCAGCCCAAGGATCTTGCCCTGGATATATTCTGCAGTCATCGCACCCAACCTACTATATGGCGTTGCCTTCTGGTGGACTGCACTGGACAAGCTGCACAATATCAAATTCCTTGACACACCAGTCGTATCACTGTTGCTCTACACACCACCGCGATAAAGGCCTTGTTCGGAATGCTTAACTGGCTTCCTACTGAGCTCCTCGTTAAGCAGGTGGCTAAGTTCACTGCGACAAGACTCAATGCCCTGTCTCGTTGGCGCGTCGTACCATCTAGTCACTCCTCCATTTTAGAGGTTGATCCTATGGCCCCACTGGATATCGATTATCTCCCTGCGGAATATTGTGTTCACAGGGATTTCAACTTCCTGATTCCGACAGGGGAGACTGGGCCCCTGACACGATCATCCCCCCGGAACTCCTGGGTGTGTATACTATGGCTCCAAACTCGATGGAGAGGTGGGTAGCAGAGTCTACTCTGGGAAACTGGACCTAAACTGGACCTAAATCTCTATCTTTTCTGATAGTCAGGCTGCTATAAGATCTCTGTCGAACGATGTGAATAACTCCAGGATCGTCAGGGAATGTCGCCGGTGTCTCAACTTTGTTTCTAGGTGCTTCAGTGTCACACTTATCTGTGTCCCCGGGCATTGTGACATTCCGGGAAACTGCAGGGCCGACGAGCCCGTCAGGGCTGGTGCACTACTTCAGGAATCCTCTTCAATCGACTTAGGAATGCCACTTACCACTTTGAGGCTGGCCATCGCGTGAAAATTCTTTCGAGACGCCAACCTATCCTGGGTCAATGAGGAGTCCTACTCCACCGCTAGGCTCACTTGGCCTTCAATGGATAGAGGGTACACCAACCAGCTACTTGGACTTGGTCGTAACATCATCTCGATCACAGTGGCCATGCTTACAGGGAAGACACGCGGAAAGAATGCGGCTCCCATTTAACGGCTTCTGCCGTGGGTGCAGATCCGTTGAGAAAGAGGAGAGGAGGTTATCCACTTTCTTTGTCAGTGCCCATCTCTTGCAAGGTGCAGATATAGGTTATTTGGCTCTTCATTTCTTGTCAGCTTGATGTCAAGGATATAGCTTCGTGTATCAAACCTTCAACCTGGTTTTCCAGCATAATCCAGTCGTACTTTTGATGTGCAGCGCCTGCGCTGACCAACTTCCTCTTCTTCCCTGGTTTGGTAGAACTTGGGCAGTACAGGTACTGTGTTCATCTGTGGCGTCACAACGGGCTGCTATGCGTGCTCATGTGAGCTTTGTTATCAAAGCTACCACACTAACCTAACCTAACTAATGGCGAAGAAAATCGTCGTATACCTGGAAATAATTAACTTGACCTGCAGTAAAACTAACCAAACAAGACAAATCAAACTGAAAGAATTTCATTGCGTTTCATTACATTTAATTCATTTAACTTAATTCACTTTTTTTTTTTTGGAGAAAATGATATAATTGCTAGTGTTTATAAAATAAGAAATAATTTAATTTCTATACATACATACATGCCTCTTCGTTCACCGTGTCCAACTCAGTGCCAATGTGGGTGTTTTTATGCAGACAGTACAACAACTGAATATGCTAAAGAATTCCACAAATATCTAAAAAAAAGAGATAAAAATTAAGCAAACTGAGGAAATTAAATCTGCTTATTAAGACAAAAAACAAACACTTAAAAAGTTTATTTTCCTTGTTCATGAGAAAAGGATGTTACACAGACAATTTATAGCCAATACTTTTTTCTTGAGCATCCTTTAGAATACATATTTATGAAGTGTTTTTAGCTGAACTCCCAATTTTTATTTTTTCTTTTTTATTCTGTCTTGGTCTGCACTTTTTCTAGCCACCAACAAAACATACAAAAAAAATTTAAAAAGAAAGACACACCGAACTGTAGATAATATTTCTGGGATGTCAAGCAATATGCAACTTCTTATAGCGTTGTAACAAAAAACTAAAATATCGCATACTATTCCTGTTATTGAGATAAAAATATTAACTACATACATACATAATTGGCCATTACAACCCTTCAGTCAGGATTACGGCCTAGCTTCTCAACACCACTCATATTGTGTGCGTTAATTTTATACGTGAGTGGCGGGACCTACAGTTTATAGTCGACTCCGAACAAAAGATTTTTGAGAAACTATTCCTGGCAATTTTATTTACTTCCAAAGTTTATGGCCAGAAATCTGCTAAGAGGAAGTCGCCGAGGGAATACTTTTTTTTTATTTTCGGTTTGATGTCTGGCCTGGGGTTTGAACCCTGGCTTTACGTCTAATAAGCCAACACACCGCCTACTAGACTACGGCGACTGCACAGTTATTTAAAGAAATTAAGAAAGTAGCTCCAAACTTTCCAAAAAGTTATCAAGTTCCCCTTAGTTCCTCTTACTACATTACAATTTATTTTTTAATTTTTAACTGTCAAATAATTCAACGTATTTCAGAATTTTGAGAAGTTTAAGTATGTAATTTTTTGTTCCAATTAAATCACAAATATTTAAAAAACGGAAGTTGACTGTAAAATAATAGGCCAATTCACTTCGACTTTGTATCGTGTATGTTGTATTGCATACACTTTTTGTTTGTGAACTCTCAATGCTATGCTATATTGTGTATTTCGTATTCTAAACGTCAAAAAAACTATAAGAAGCCGATCAGTATTTATAATTCGATTTTAAAGCAACAAAATGAAAAATATTACCGAATAAAGTAAATTAATTAATTATCTGTGCGAAAAATTATAATTTTGAAATGTTAATTGTTGACTTAAGTTACATAGAAAATATTTTGTATTTTTATTCTTCTTCTTGATTACTGGCATTTACATAAACTGATAGCACTAAACCAATACAACTTCCAAAAACATATGAATTAAATGTGTATAAATGTAGCGGATTTTTATTTGAAAATTATGAACAACAAGCATACACTGTTGTATATTCGTCCAACAATATAATGAATACAACGATACAAGAGCTTGTGTGATTTGCCCAAATATTGTATTACTGACGGCATGTTCATTTCTCTTTTATATAATATATAATTTCTAATTATATTCTAATTAATACAAAAAAGAATAATAAGTGCCAATGCCTTTAAAGTTAATGTAAAGATATCATTGTAATCTTTTCCAACATTTTAATCTACTTGAGGTTGAAATATGTGAAGAGTTCTTTAAAATATTTAGGGCCATTATTACAACTTGCCGTTAACTAAAGGGAGGATTTTAACGGGCAGTAGGATGATCCTCCCTTTAGCTTAACGATCACTTCTATCTTATTGGGTACTCATAATAATGAAAAACAATTTATCTGTCCATTAAAATACTCCCTTAAAGTATTTTTAGTATAACTCCTACCAAAAACTATTATTCGCAAACAACAAAATCAATCAATCTAACAAAATCAGTAACACTTGATAAATTAATGTCGCCGCTTTAAGGTGGTATCATGGCGTCATGGTCGAAATCGCGAAAACGTCCTGGTCGTCAATTGTGACTTCCTGGTTGTCAATCTTTTCGTAAGTGATTTCCTATTCATTTTAAAAGTTTGTCCGTTGTTTACTAGTAAACAGCAATTTCAATTCTCCTCTAGGTTCATATTCGTCATTCTACATATCATACACATACATGGGTATCATATGCGTCCATGGATTTTTTAACCGCAAATCGATTGATAATTTGGAAATTCACACAACTTTGTATCGTGTATGTTGTATTAAATACATTTACTTGTTTGTGAACGCTCAATGCTATGCCGTATTGTGTATTTCGTGGCATTCAAACAATTTGATAGCCCTAAATCAACACAACTTTTTAAAAACATATACATACACATTTTTTTTCATTCACACAATTTGATAGCACGAAACCAATACAACTTCCAAAAACATATGGAAAAAATGTGTATAAGTGTATCGGATTTTTATATGAAAATTATCAACAACAATCATGCACTGTTGTATGTTCTTCCAACAATACAATGAATACAAAGATACAACGGCTTGTGTGAATTGACCAAATATAACAGTACATATATCGTATAAACTGTGAGAATTACTAAAACAGCAAGTAAGAGCCTCCAATGTTAAAAGAAAAAGTGTGTACAGAAATGAAGAAAATAAAATAATTGAAGGAAATATCTACACCGGCTTCTAACAAATATTTTCGACCATTGTCGAAACAATATTCACTTAAGGAACGATCGAAGGGAACTAATCTCTGTCAGAAAAAATAAAACGATCCAAAACAATATTTGACTACAATTCAATTCGAGATCGAAGGATATTGTGAAAGTCGGTTGTAGACTTCTATTTTTAATCGCATTTTTCACAGTAAACGCGAAAATATCATAAGATTTCGTCAAAGGCCTAGTGCTGGATCTACAGGATCCAATTCATTAGTTCAATTTTAAATCTGGTTGCGTTGCTAATTATTTGAATTCTCTTCGGTAATTGGTTCCAAAGTCGAGTGCAATAAATAAAGAACTGACGCTCAGAAAAGGCAGTTTTATATTTTCGTTGAATCAATACCAGTCCTGTAGCCGATCTGCCGAAACTTATTGTTCCTTACAGGTAAGTCGGTTGTGCAGTATAAATTATTTTATGTAAAAATATCAAGCTCTTAAACTTTAAAAGATTTTCATTACTCTCAGAAGTACTCACTACTCGTGAAGTAGTGCTGATCCACTCAATGTCAGCGCAGTGTGGTATTTCGTGGTGAAGTCTGGCTTCTATTCGTCCTTTTTTTGTTTTCTTCTCTAACGCTTTTTCCACACGAGCCATGTATTAGATAATCGAGCAGATAAAGCTTACTTATAAATTAATATTAAACAACCTAGTATTTCTACTCTTCTCACCATCCCAATAAAGACTTAGAAAGCTTTTGCTATCTGGAGAGTGACATTTCAGCTAGATGTAAATGTAAAATAAACTAATCAGCTCACAAAGAATCCCAAATCACACTAGAGTTAAGATTATCGATATGAACATGAGATCAGGTAGTATGTTAAATGCATTCCATTGTTTCTCTAAGCTTTCACTTGTAAACTATGTTCAGACATGTACATGAGTATTGAGTACAATATTTTAAGTGTTCATACATAATATAAGCAATATTCATTTGACAGCTGGTAAACAAAACAGCCGGTTGTTTCAAAAACATTGTTTTTCTTTTGTTGTTGACATTTGAGTTGTCAAATATCAACAGAAAGATTTCGGAAAATTGTAATATGCTCACTGAACGTACTTATGAGAATGCTGTATTTTAAGTTTTACTCAATATTATAATAATTTGCGTATTTATTGAGCAATAATTAATTGAAAATGTATATGAAATATTGAGCTCGATACTGGCGTTTATTGCAATTTACGCAATAAAAGTGCATGTCTGAACATAGTATTAGTCTTGAAATATTATATAAAATTGCATATGATAAGATTTTATTCACAGAGATATCGGAAAAAGAATTCTTTTCGCCAAAAAAAAGTGAACTATTTTTGCATATTAATAAACACGTTTTTAAGTATCATAATTCATATCATAATTGACGAATGTAGCGCATTTTCTTATTTCTATGCCCAGACAATGTTTATTTAGCCATTTTATAATTTTCATTTTTTTTTCATACTGCAATATGTTTTATTCTTGCAAATGCAGAATACGTACCTCACTGGGAATGTAAATATAATTTTTACTTTTGGCGAAATATTCTAGCCAATATTACTGCTCTGCAACTATTAAAAAAAAAATATATATATATATGTATGTATTTGTGTGCACAGACAAATTTTTTTTACGACATGGCTAAGGAGTTTATTTCTCATAAGACAGTTCTTAACGTGTGTGGGTGTGTATACAATCTTAATTCTGTTTAAATAAAAGTACAGCGTCTAATAAAGCCACAATATCTGATAAAAAAAAATTAAAAAACAAGAAAAATAGCATTTTAGGCATTGGCTTTACTAAAAAGTTTTTGTAATAACATTTAATGCCAAACACTGTATACAGTATTTGGCAGAATATTTAAATTTTTTTTAGGTGTAATGGTTAAGCGAGGAGTCCATTCGATTAATATTTGCTGCAAGTAATCAAGAGCCAATAAACCAGGGTATGCAAATAAAGAATATGAAACAGAGAATGCACTAAACCTTAAGAATAGAGTTCAAAACCAACTACATAAGTATCGAAAGTGATTAGTGTTTCATACATACATACATATATAATTGGCCATTACAACCCTTCGTCAGGATTACGGCCTAGCTTCTCACTTAAAGAAAAATATTTCGATCTTTTGTGAAATATTCATTCTTATCATGGTCAAAGCTGCCAGATAAATGAGGCACCAAATCGTCAAATATTTGAGAAAAAACGTCAAAGATGTTTATTGGAATCGTAAAAAAATCGTCAGAAAAAATAAATAAATTAATAAATTAAAAGTTTTTAAAGACCAAAATTGTTTCTATTGTAGTAAAACATATAAAGTCAATGTATGTACATATCTGAGTTCAAAAATAAAACATTAAAAAAAAAAAATTATTAGAAATTAAAAGTTAGTGTCTCTCATCTTCATTTATTAATTTTTTTTCCAAAAATTAAGAAATTTTATATAATTTTCAGGAAAAAATTGTTTAAGGTTTAAAAAATCTATTCCAGTGTAGTTTATTGAACACAAGCACAGCAATAATATTGCATCATCTATATCTATGGGCGGTATAAATATTAGGGAGTCAGAAGTTGTTGACATTCTGAGCATGAAAATTCAGCGTAATGTTGGCTGGAACCGACACATTTTTCAGCTCCTTCTTAAGATCTTGTCATCTGATCTTACTATTTACATCATTTATAACCGACCGAGAATAGAATACAACTCTCAGGTATGGGTCGTAGCCTCAACGTCTATTTTGAGGTTTCTCGACTGTGCAGGAGAGGCCGTAGTAGCACGTTAATGGCGGTAGTGTATTCAACTCAATTGAATCATTGGAGCATCGTTGCACTGTGGTTTGTGTTTCACTGTTCTATCGCTAATACAAAAGTATTTTGCTTGAACGAAATAAGAGGACTTGCTCCCGAAAATCATATATTCCTATTTAACCCTCGTCTTTCTCGGCCAGGACATCCGTATGTGGTCGATTGGCCAGTGGATCGCACACTGCATTACAGAAAACATAAGTTTTTTTGTTGGACTATTCGCATCTGGAACTCAATTAATGCAGAGGTCTTTCCTGTTACTTATGATATAAAAATATACAAGCCTAGTGTCCATAAACACTGTTCTCTCTTTTCTTCATCCCATAATATATTACCATAGTTCCAAATACAGGGCCATCATCCCCTGAGTGTTGGTCGTACGAAAAAAATAACGGCGCTTGCCTTATTCTTCCGAAGGAAAATACATTTATAAAATACGTTAAACTTATTTTATACAGAATTTAAGATCATAAAATTACTTTTCAGAAAATGTAACTCTCAAGGCGTTGTCATTATTATTATCCAAAATATGGATATTTCAATATGTAGTCGTATATCAAACAAAAATGCGTGGTGTAGGAATTAATAGTGGTTAGGGTTGTATAGAAGCCATACTCGAATTTTTAAAATTGTCTTCAACGACAAGTGATAAATTATTTTCAACTACGAGGTTATTTAGGAGTTGTAATTTTTTGGCTTTTAAAGTATTAAAAAGGCATAACGTTCTGGCTTTTAAGGGATTCGAAAGCAACTTAAAAATATTATACTCTACTGTTTTATTTTACTAACATAAATTTCCAATAATAACAATTGCAAAGTAAATGCAAAGCTTAAAATGACTTTTAATGTACTAAAATATAGAGTATGATGTAAATTTAAAATTTTTTAAAATCGTCAAAATAAGGGCATAAATCGTCATATCGTCAATATGATATTTTTGGAGATCAAAATCGTCAAATCTAGTAGCTGTCATTCATGGTAGTAAAGTGCCACCATTTTCGGTTTCAAAATTAAAATTAAATGAAACATACATAAAGCTAAGATTACGAAGAAACTTTTATTTCATTAAGCAATTGCCACTATGTTATGCGTCTCTGAATTATTTGCAGCAGTCGATTTTATTGTGGTGATTTTTCACAACTTTTACGCACATTTCAGTTAGTATCTCTGCGATATTTTGATGAATATTCGTCTTCAAATGCTCCAACGTTAGGGGATTATCTGCGTACACACAGTATTTGATAAAGCTCCACAAAAGCGTCTAATACGGTGTTCAGATATGCACCTTTATTGCGTAAATCGTGATAAACGCCATTATTGAGCTCAATATTTCATATAAAGTTTCAATTAATTATTGTGCAATAAATACGCAAATTGTTATAATATTGAATAAAACTTAAAATACAGCACTGTCATAAGTACATTCAGTGAGCATGTTACAATTATTCGAACACTTTCTGTTGATATTTGACAGCTCAAATGTCAACAACGACAAACAAAAAAAAGAAAACAAAATAAAAAAACAAAAACAATATTGTTAAAACAACCAGCTGTTTTGTTTACCAGCTGTCAAATGAATATTGAATAAGCAGCTGAACTGCGTATATTAATATGTCTGAACACTTAAAATATTGTACTCAATAAACCGAATATTGACTCAATAAAAGTGCGTATCTGAACATGGCATTAAATTCTCTTGCTCCTGCAACCAATCAGGCGTTGTGATTGGACTTTGCACATCTTGCAGTTACTCGCACAGTAGATCGATTATGATGACTATAATCACTTCGTAAGACTACATTTGCTAAGCGATCCAAGGTTATAAATAGCAAAGTTTTCACTAAATAAGTTACATTTCAAATGAAAGGTATATAACGTCGATATTTGGAAAACGCGATATAAGGTTGATGACTATTTAACGCCTATTAAGCGACCTTCTTTGAAGTCAAAAGTATTGTTTAAATAAACTGAAATTTCTCAACGTCTGCAGACTTCTAATCCAAATGCACATACATATTCTACAATTGAGCTTTTGTTTTCTTATCTGCTTTAAGAGTGCCCTTACGGTCGAAGATCAATTTGTTTTCTCCAATACCAGGAATATACATATGTATTTTCATACTTCACTTACTTCAAAATGGACTGAATCCGTAGATATTATATTTACACTTAATCGAAATTGATGTGTTTGTTTTTATTCGTTTCACTACTGATCTTCGGTTTGACAGCATAGTCATAGAACCATGAATGATACAACCTATGAATGCATTAAGATTATGATGCACTGAATACTTTCAGGACTATAGCGGAACAAAGACTACAAATTCCGCTAGAAACAAATGTCGTCAAGTAGTCAGCTGATCTGTAACTTTTGTATGCTAAGACAAAATTTTATGAAACAATTATTTTCAATTTATATTTCCAATTTCATATTTCGGACGAACAGTCATTTATTTTTTTGTAAATTTCATTTTGCTTCTTTTGAAACCCAGTTTTTTTTATTGAAATTTATTTATTTATTATAATTGACATAGCATAACAAGATATAAATCTTATAAGTGACAGTTCTATGTTTAGAATATGTAAAAAATAAATAAAAAATAACATTAATTAAAAATTAAAAAATTAGGTAAAAAATACGAAGTTAATTTAAATATAAAAAAATATAATATATAGTTATTTAAAAAAACTAACAATATTTCTACAATAAAAAAGAGTTTAAAGATAATAAATTATAAAAATGGTAATAATTTTGAAAAATCAGTTAAAAAAATCAGTTTAAAAAAGTAGGAATAAAAATATAATATTAATATAAACATAAAGATATAAATCTAAAAATAAAATCACAAAATTTATAAATATGAAGTTTCTTTAACTTAAAATGTTGTAAAAAATAAAAATAATTTAAATAACTCCCTTTGAACGCATTTGCATTGCCTAGATTTTGAATGTAATTTGGTAGGAATTTCCAAAGACTGGTGGTGTGTATAAAAAACTGTCACTGAGACAGAAGAGTCTTGAATCGTTGCTGAATACTCTTCATACCCCGGTAGTATCTAGCAAACTTAATTCTACAAAATAAATATTTCGTGTAAAGTTTCTTATGAAGTAGAAAGCAACTAATTTTCAGGAGATTAACAAATTTTATACTAAGAATCTGGTAAGCTAAATGAGAAATGTGATTAAGACCCCCTTTACTAAAGTCATATCTAGTTACGTTATAAAATGCCAATTTAAGTTTTCGGTTGTCATCATAATCGCAGTTTTGTAATCACTTTTTTTTTATTAATTTGTAAGAAAAAATATGTCAGAAGAAAATTTACTAAATTGCATGCCAAGAAATGCCAAAATAGTGCGACCAACAGCCTTAGTGCACGAAGTAAAAAAAAAAATCATGACACATTGATGGTTATGAAGTCATGTAGTCGTGTTGCAGTCAGTGTAATCATTTTCATATGAGGTCTTGAATGTGATTAATGTATGATTAACAGCGATGCTCATGTAATGGTTTTTAATTCAAATTACTTATAAACAAAATCGAACTTTCATCGAACAATCTTTTTTAACGTATATGCTTTTAACTATTTTCCAAAGATCTGAAATGAAAGTGTTTAACAGCATGAATAATTTTTTTTTTTAATTTCTATTTATTTTCACAATTGCCAACCTATGTAAAAATAATATATATGTAAGTGTATGTAAAAGAAAAAGGTAGTTATCGATTATAAGGATTCACGCATCACATATTCTTAAGAAATTTGATTTTTTCTCACACGGCTATGGTTAACCATTGTTACGCACTGAGCTCCAGCGCTGTATTTCCTTGACAGTTGCGTTCCGTATTCTTATACTTACCGGTTTTAACTTAAAAACTTTATTTGTATGTATATAAATAAATTTATATTGTAATTATCGTAATATTTAAAAATAATTACAGATATTTAAATGTAGATTTATTGAAGTAATAAAATAATTGTATTATATTCAATTAGACAATTTACTGTTAATGTGTGGAGTAATTAAAAATGTCCGGAGTAACATTTTTTTGCACTACAATTTTTTTTTTTTTTGAATAACATAAATGGCTGCCACTTTTATATTTTCTTGTTAACAAACTTATTTCACCAATTCATTAATAAATGGCGTTTTAGGTAGTTATCAGAATCATAACAATGACGTTGCATTAAAATTAAAAAAAAAAATAATTTTTATTTCATTTGGGGTTATTTGATGTGTAACACAATAGTCTCGTTAATTTTTATTTTTTTTCTGTTTTAACAGATTTTTATTTATAGATTTTGTTATAAAATTAGACTTTAATAATGAAATAATTGAAGGATTATTTACACTTTAATTTCATAGATATTTATTTGTTAAATTGTGTTTTAATAAATTTAATTATTTAAATCACACATCGTTCTTACGCGACACACTGAATTCTTATAAGAGTCACAAGAAAAACATTTTATATCAGAGACCCCATAGACGCATACATATATTTCACTTTCTGTTCGTTTCTTTTCCTTTTTCCTTTTTCCCTTTTTTATTTTTTGTTTTCTATTCTTAATTCTGTCCTTTTTTTATTACATTTTCGGTTTTTCTTCTGTTTTTTTTGTTGTTTCCTTGTGCTACGAGTAAACATCTCATTACCATCAACAAATATCTATTACAATACATTTTTTACCGTTGTTTTTTACTCTTCTCAAAAAATAAGACGAGCAAATTTACAATACACACATGCATACGAGTACGAGTACGAGTATAAAAAATTAGTAAAATTCTTATGAGTGCATACATATGTATAATGAAAACACACAGCATGTGAAGGATGAATAGACAAACATACTCAGACGAAAGTGAATATAGTTGTACTTACTACACGTACACATGAGATAATGTTAGATTTTTAAATGATATATACAAAGACGGAAAATGTTAAATTAAAGAAGCCTTTTGAAATCCTGTGCTCTTTTTTGAGAGCAATATAAAAAGTGACAATAAAAATGTTTAATAACATGTGTGTTGTGTTGCTCTCAAACGTATGTGCCTTTATTTTAGTAGTTCTCTTAGATTTCGTAAAATTTAGAATGAACAAAGCCCAATAAACACCACTTGGTGTGCTTTTTTTCAAGGCATACTCATACTACTCTCGCATACATATGTGAACATGTGAAACATATGAGTGTTTATTTCTTTTCATAATTTCTCTTACGGCCAAACGGCTTAAAAGCTTTTTCAGCAATAAGAATATGTCTGACAAAAAGCAAAAGAGTGAATACGTTTCGGGTTACTCTTAAAAACAGCTTATAAAGCAATAATTGTTTGATTTATTGTTTTAAATCTTTATATGACAATATTGTCATATGAAAACGTTGCAATACATTTCAAATCCGATTTTCTAAGCAAACTTTTGCAATGACCTTAAAATAAAAGTCGACTAAAATTAAACACTTTTAAAGTAGTCGGAGGAATATTAAACTTTCTCATGTTTATTTATTAATTCTTTTTTTTTTTTTTCTTTTTTCTAACAAACACAAACAAATACTTACTAGCTTCTGAAAATTACAAACTCATTTCAAAGAGAAGAAAATACGATTGATGTTATTAAAATCCTGAATGAATAATAATTCTATCAGAGATGGAGCTATTCACGTTAACATATGCATGCATTGTTTGGTACTGGTATTGGCAAAGGCAATACCAATAGACATATTGGCGGATGAGATGAGGCGGATATACTTTCGCCGTCTCGAGTATCCAGGACAGACAGCGGCTATAAAAGCGGAGAAATGAAGGACTTCCATGCACAGATGGCAGTCACGATGGGAGAACGGTTTAAAGGGAATTTGTACATTTCACCTTGTCCCTGATATATCCCTTGGATGGAGAATGAACACTGAGAGCTGAGTGATTCAGGAAGTACCTGTACAGATTTGGACATGACACTTCCCCTATATGCTCAAATTGTGTAGATGAAGAGGAAGATGCGGAGCTGCCCCAAATATATATGGCCTAGAGAAACGAGTTTAGGACCAAACCGGCTTATGGAAGAAGTGTTGAGTTCTAGGATTCTCTGTAGCCAATACAGCCAGAAAATGGCTGAAGTAATGCTGGAATACCGAAGGTTGGAGGAACGAAGGCGAAATTTGAGTTAACGTGGTAAAGCTTTAAAGCTAACCAGCCCTCCGCGTAGTAATACCTTACGGCAGTCCAGCGAGGGCTGAGTGGTTGAAGTATGTAGGGGGTGGGTTATTACGTAGGCACCAGTGATGGTGAATCTTGCGTTCTTTTGTTGGAACAAAAGTGTCTTTCGAAGATTCCCAATATAAATAATAACATCAATTTGGCTTGAGGTTCTCTTCCTATATTTCTTATGCATCTATATACCTATACAATTATGTTTTGCAATTGACAAATTCGTACTAACCGCCACGGTTTCATTAACAGAAGCCTTATGTTATGGTTTTGAATCGATAAATTCTTCTTATCCTTAACAGAAACAATATTTTATACGTTCATTGCATGTCAAATTCTCTGACTATGTTGTTTACTCGTCTGCATTTATTACAAACTAATTTAGTGCCAAGTCGGCGTGGCCTAGTAGGTAGTGCGTTGGCTTATTAGACGTGAGGCCTCGGTTCAAACCGCAGGTCAGGCATCTCCACTAAACGATGTATGACAAAATATTTCTTGGGCGACTTCCTCTCAACAAATTTCTGGCAAAAACTCTGATAATAAATAAAATTGCCATGAAAAGTTTCTCAAAAGCTGTTGTTCGGAGTTGACTTTAAACTGTAGGTCCCACCACTAGTGTATAAAATTAACTCACACAATATAAGTGGTCCTGACTAAAGGGTTGTAAGGACCAATCATGTAGATATGTATGTAATTTAGTGCGAGAGGACTGATTTCTAAGATTTGTTTTTAAACTACTTTAAAGTATTCGTAACTGTTCATGCTTGACTAGTGTTTTTCACGGGAATTCCCGGGACGGGAAATCCCGGGAATTACGCAAATTTTTCAATCCCGAAATCCCGGGAAATTTGTTCGGGAATTCCCGGGAATTATTGTGAATAAAAAATGCAATAAAGAAAAGCCTTATTGATTTGGAAATTAGTGATCTATGGATAGAATCCAATATAAATAATTTGAGGACCTTTTGGACGTTTTAAAACCAATAAAATTAGCTGTGGAAGCTTTATGTCGGCGAGAAGTTAATATTATAACAGCTGATGTGATAGTGAATACTTTATGCCAACAAATGTCTTCAATTAATACCACTAGGAAGACAATGTTTGAATCTCTTATATACCGAATTAGAGAAAGAAGAGATATAAAATTGTATACCTTGACAAAATACTTGAAAGATTCTGAAATTTTTAATAAAAATAATACATTTTTTCCGAATGCTTCAAAATACTCAATTCTTTTAAATGCAGAACAAATTTATAACCGTCTTTTTACTGAAAAAAAATATATAGAATTAGAAGAAATAGAAAGCAACGATAATGATATTTTAGGAGATAAAAATTTTAAACGATGCAATAAATAACATTAGTGAAATATCTACATCAATGTAGCTACCGGTTCGATTAAAAAAGACTTAAATTTTTTGGAGAATCCGGTAAGCAAACGGAAAACAAAAAATCTTTTAGTGGCCTTGTTAACTATTAAGCCAACATCTGTTGAAAGCGAGAGAGTTTTCTCTCTCGCGGGTCAATATGTTACCAATATTAGAAACCGACCTTCAGATGAATCAATTTTACAAACTCGTTTTAAAAGTATTAAATAAATATGTTAATAGATATATAGTTTTTTTATGTTTTATTTTATTATATTATTATTTTATTGAATTATTTATTTTTTAAAGTACTGTACCTTTTATACAGTGAGCGCCATAAGTGAGTCAACACCCACTATAATTTTAAATTTTCTATTATGTTCTTAAGTATAAAAAAGTTCCTTTATCATGAATTGTTGTGTTGCTTTTAACATTTTATAAGTACATAATAAATAAACGTTTTTATTTTTGGAAATTTATTTGACTATTCTCATTTACTTTTCTTGCTATCCTAAGAAAATGAATTATTTCAGTGGCGCTCACTGTATGTTTCTATTGTTATTTTGTTTTATGTTTTTGATCTCATTAATATGAATTTAAAATAAAAAATATAAATATAAAATATACAAGGTAAATATATGATTTTATGTTCTAGGCGGGAATTCCCGGGATCCCGGGAAATTTCAAAATCCATCCCGGTTTCCCGGGAAATGAATAAGTCCGGGAAATGAAAAACACTATGCTTGACTGACTTGAATAGAAGTCAATCGTTCACGAAAATAATATTGTTCGAAATCAATTCATTTTGTTTGACAGGTCAAAAGAAGCGTAATGCGGAGGCAAGTAACTAAAAAATTTCAACTTTTATCATATCTGTAACCATTATGCAGTATGCTCCTAGTATAAGTCAGAAAATATAAGCCATCGGAAAGTTAAGGCAGGCAGCATCGTTACCACCATTGAACTTTTAGGACCCCAAATCACGTTAATATTGAATAAGACTATTTTTAACTTGGAAAAAGGTCACATCGTTAAGGATTACTTTCGTTAACAACAAATACAAGTTATTATCAGTTATAATAAAGGCGAGACTTCGAGGTAAAAAAAGCAAAATTTACGAGACGAACAGGAAAGCTTCTGTCCATTCAAATTGGTAGATTTCAGGAAAGCTTTAGATACCACTGAACGTAAAAAGTATATGGGAAGCATTGAGAAGAAAAGAGTAGTAATTCGAACAATCAGAACGGTATACGAGTATGCTACTTACTCTCAGTTCTTCACAACGGGAATATTTGTCAATCATTCACGCAAGCTCTGGAGTAAAACAAGTATGTCCCCTCTCACCTTAGCTATTCACCACCATACTGGATGCTATCATGAGCGAAGTCTGTTCAAAGAGAATGAATTACTATCAGACTCTTCTACAATATCCGGATGATATAGGTCTTCTCTCGTCCAAGATCTCCAATATGAAGGCAAAATTAGACTGGGGTTAAATTAACGCGCTGTGTCAGACTTAGAAGAAATGTCAAGAAATCTAAAGCCATTGCATTAATAACACTCAAACCAATCGAGTACGTAGATAGTTTCAGTTAACAAGGCAGTACAATTGGAGTATAAAAATATATAAATAACAGGCTCAATGTGAGGTCGCCAATCAGACTACTTTAGTTAATGTGGTGACACAGCTTAGGATTGTATAAAATTAACTTCATTATACAGAAGTGAACACTTGTTCATCATAAACACTGAATATCCATAACAAGATATACATATACATTCAAAATGATTCTGAAGCGTATATTTATAATGATATTAACGTTTTATATGGCACCTCTACATGTTTGTATCTTTCCGTGTCAAAACGTCTGGAAAATCTTTATATCATACATACGTACACACATACATAATTGGCCATTACAACCCATCAGTCAGGATTACGGCCTAGCTTCTCACACCACTCATGTTGTGTGCCTTAATTATATATATATGTGAGCGGCGGAACATACAGTTTAACGTCGACTCCGAACGACAGATTTTTGAGAAACTATTCATGGCAATTTTACTTACTCTCAGAGTTTTTGCCAGAAACCTGCTGAGAGGAAGATATATATTTTTTTTAATATTTTGGTTTTGATGTCTGACCTGGGGTTTGAACTCGGGCCTTACGTCTAATAAGTCAACGCACTACCTACTAGACAACGGTGACTTCTTTAAAACTCATATACATAAATACATAATTGGCCATTACAACCCTTCAGTCAGGATTACGGCCTAGCTTCTCAACAAATAAAAATCGATTGCAATATACCATGTAAAGATTTGATCTACTGGCCCAAAACCTCTTCTGAAATCCGCATGCTATTCTCTTAACAATTTGTTGTTTTCGATCTTCACTATGTTCGTATTACGGTATACAGACTCGTATAAAAGATTTTAGCTGATACATGTACAATAAGAGATATTCCCTAGTAATTTAACAGCTTTTTCAGGTGGCCGTTCTTGGTTAAAAACAATAGATTCTTTAAATCCAAGTCATATGTTTCATTGAAATAATTCGAATACTGTTTTGAGTATGTTATATGCATCACATGTAAGAGGACATTCTAAATTCATATTGAATAAAAGTATTCTAATTAACAGGAATTTTTATATTCGCAAAGGTTTTAGTCTTTGCTAAAACTATATGTATAATTGTTAATGGTTGAAATACTAACTAATTAGTTCTTTCATATTTTTACAAAAGGTTTATACATTTTAAATTCCGTACAACATGAGAGAACAAGTCTTAATTAATAGCTACCCATTCACTTACTATACCCCACTTAAAGTGGGTTCGAATTCTGCTACTACGAGATTAGTGGTTTAAAGCAATATCTGTGATTCGGTCTTCCTCCAATGTTTTAAACCATTTTTAAGTTGTAACAGAGAGCATTAGGTTAAGCCCACGTATGTATATATGTATAGGGTGTTTTTTTATAGAGGTATAGAACTTTAAGTTGGCATTACTTTTCAAGATGGCGATTTATTCTCAGTTTGGTTTGGCAATTCATCATGAATAGACTCACGCCTGAAAAACGCTTTCAAATAGTGCAATTTTATTTCGATTTATTGAAAGACACGTTTGGTGACCGCCTAATTTCACGTTTTGGACCTGTGAAGTGACCTCCAAGATCTTGTGATTTAACACCGCTAGACTACTTTCTGTGGGGCTATGTAAAGTTATTGGTCTATGCGGTAAAGCCACAAACGCTTGACCATTTGGAAGACAACATTCGCCGTGTTATTGCCGATATACGGCCATAAATGTTGGAAAAAGTCATCGAAAATTGGACGTCCAGATTGGACTACATCCGCGCCAGCCGTGGCGGTCATATGCCAGAAATCATATTTAAAATGTAATGCCACAAGATTATCTTTCGGATAAATAAAATTCATGTCAATCGAATAATTCATCGTTGTTTTATTGCAACTTAAAGTTCTATACCTCTATAAAAAACACCCTATATATGGTATAAAAGTCATAGTTTAGCTTACGAATGCAATTGTTCGCGTCAGGACATATTACAGTTGAATATCACCATCTAGTAGATCAGAATATGTTATAACAGCCGATCAAGAATCGAACTTTGCGGTAATCATTTGTTGACCAAACAACTTGCTTACTGGTTACAAGAATATACTGATTGGGTTCTGCTACACAAATACGTAGAGATATGTTTTTGGCATATGGCAAAGTATGTATTTATACAATGGCCCACAGCTTATTTCAAACAACACCTTTAAAAAGAATTAAGTTCATATAATTTCGAAACAAGCAAAGGTATTAAATAATTGAATATAATATTTTATAGAACATATAAAAAAATTTAAAAAAAAAAGAGTTTTATTCAATCTCAAATGGAATGGAAATGTAAGAGAAATAGACAAAAAAAACCCCCCAAACAACTAGAAAGTTGGTGGAATCCACCTAAAAAATTTTGAAAGCAAAAAGGAGGTCATGCTAAATTTTGAAATTAAAAAATTAATTAATTAATCATTTAATCGTTTATTTATAGTGCGTGAAACTGAAAATCTCCGTAGTCTAGTAGGTAGTGTGTTCGCTTATTAGACGTAAAGCCCGGGTTCGTATCCCAGGTCAGACATCAAAACGATATATGAAAAAACAAAAAATTTTACTTCGGCGACTTCCTGTCAGCAGATTTCTGGCAAAAACGTTGAGAATAAATAAACCTGCCATGAAAAAGTTTCTCAAAAAAAATCTGTCGTTCGGATTCGTCGTTAAACTGTAGGTCCCACCACTCAAGTATAAAATTAACTCACACAACATGAGTGGTGTGAGGAGTTAGACAGTAATCCTGACTGAAGGGTTGTAATGGCCAATTATGTATGTTAGGTATGTTGAGATCAACTCAACTATATACAGGTGTCCCTCGTATAACGCGGTGGTTACGTTCCAGGAAAATTCCGCCTTATGTAATTCGCATTATAGAAGACTTAGCTTTCATATAAATTTGAGGGTTATGTTCCAATAAGCATTTTCCAAAATAAAATAGGTACTAAATTAAAGATGTACATAGGTACGTTTACAACTCAAAATTCATGCTTTATTTAAAAAAAATTAAAAAACATAATGAAAAAATAAACAATCGGAAAACATAAATATTATTCATTAACTAATTTAATTTTTGTGTTTTCACTAGGCTGTGTCACTTACTTCGAATATAATATCTAACTGTAATTATATTTTTTAATTCATGATTTATGTTTTGAAAGCAAAAACGGGTAATACCCAAAATTGTAATTATCAGGACTGCATGACAAACTGTTAAAGGCAAAAATCAAACTCATTACCGTTTTCAATTTCGCGTTATACAAGTCTAAATTTCGCGTTGTAATAAAACTTTTTTTTTAAATCGCGTTATATCGAAAACGCGTTGTAGAAGTATGCGTTATACGAGGGAGACGTGTATATACAACCTACACTATGTTGTTACGCGGGTGTAATGTGCTCCCAGAGGTCTAACATATTTGGAGACAATGGATCTCGGTGGAATAAGAAACTTTCTTACTTCACAATCACGATCTTGGCAGCATCCACATGGAGATTCTTATACATATATTCAAATTTTTTACGTACAACGCTGCAGCTACAATCATAAGTTAGATCCTGTTTGGGTTTCTTTGAATTTTTTCCATATGAAAAAAACAGGAAACTGAGTAGCTTACAGTTTTTTTTGAAGTGAATTGCAAAGTAGAAGTTTTGCATCCTTCAGTCGTGGGTTACTGCCAATTAGCCACTAAATTTCAAAAGTTTTCAATTTGATTTGAATTTATTTTGCTTGAATGTTACATGAATACATTCTTATTCATTCACTTTAATTCACCAGCACTATAACAATTTTCAAGTTGTGGAGTCCTCACAGCTGTGCGGTGCATCACTTTACAGAATTTTGTTGCTGATTTTGTCAAACCCTGTTGCTACCTTAGATTTAAGATGAGCAGTAACTTTCTGATTAATTTAAAAATTTAGATTTTATTTTTATTAATTAATTTATTCTTTAGAAGTCGCCGCAGTCTAGTAGGTAGTGTGTTTGCTTATTAGACATAAAGCCCGGGTTCGTATTCCAGGTCAGACATCAGAAGGGAATATGAAAAAAAATATTTCTTCGGCGACTTCCTCTCAACAGATTTCTGGCAAAAACTCTGAGAGTAAATAAACCTGCCCTGAAAAAGTTTCTCAAAAATCTGTCGTTCGGAGTCAATGTTAAACTGTAGGTCCCGCTACTCACATATGAAATAGTTGGCAACCCTGCGAAAGAGAACATTAAAATTTTCAACAGCTGCGTTTTGTTTATTTACTTTTGGAAAAAAACAATATATAAAATTTAAAATAATACCCAAAAACTGTTCAAATACTGAAACAAACTGCAAATTTTAATATTTCATTGGAAAATGTCCGGAAAAAATCGTCGCAGTCAAAAAAAAGTAATTAAATTATGCGAAAAATGTAGGATGGAGGTGAAAGAGAATCAAGATAGTATTGTGTGTGACAAATGTGATAAACTTTTTCATGTATCATGCACCGGTTTAAGTAAACAACAATTTTCATACTTAGTAGACAATGAGATTGAAGCATATTTTTGCAAACAATGTAATGTAAACAGTGATAATGTAAGAGAAGAATTGAGCGACATAAAAAAACAACTAACTAAACTCGATCAGCTGTCTGAAGTGAAGGATGCCATATCTTTTATGTCCAAGCAATACGATGAAATATTACGAGGGGTGGCAGAGAATAAAAAGAAAATTGATGTTTTACAAAAAGAAAATAATTTGTTAAAATTGGAAGTAAATGAACTAAAAGAGACCGTAAAATTTTTAAATTCTGAACAAGTCAGTAAAAACTGCATCATAAAAGGTGTAGAAGTTAAAGAAAATGCCACTGCCGTGGATACCTTAATACATATTTCAAAAGGTGTTGGTGTTGACATAAAAGAGGAGAATGTTGAAGATGCTTATATTATTAAAGACAGAAATGAAACTAGAAATAGAAACACTATTATTGTTAAATTCAATTCAAAAAAATCTAAAGATTCGCTTATGGCTGCTAAATCAAAATTTAAAGTTAATGAAGCGACTAAGAGCATATATGTAAATGAGTTTTTGTGTAAAGATACTCTTAAGCTATTTAATTATGCTAAATCTCTAAAGAAAGTTGGTTACAACTCGATCTACACACATAATGGAAAAATTTATGCAAGGTTAAGTGCGACATCGCGACCAATTTTGATTAAAAATGAAAAAGAGGTAGATGACTTACTATTTGAGGCCTCTACAAACCAAGGCAAACGTAGATCCGTTCAAGGAAGAGCTGTTAGAGAGGATGAAGAAGATGCTGTTAACCCTTCGTCATTTTTTTCTCCAGCACGGTAAAATTAGTAAATTTCTTTTAATTATAATGTATTTCATTTAAGATGTATATAGTTTCTTTTTTTTTTAATAATTATGAGTAATAAACACTTTACAAATTTTAATTCTTTTCGAGTGTATTATCAGACGTTGAATTTTCCTATTTTTAATATAATTTCTGTAAACATGCGAAGCATTTCGTCAATTGAAAAATTTAATAAATTTAAGCTTATGATTTCTAAATTTCCTAAACTACCAAGCATCATTGCAGTTCAAGAAACCTGGTTCTCTTCAGACTTAAAACAAATTTACAATATATTTGGTTATAATGCTATACATTGTTGCAGACAAGATTGTTATGGTGGCACTTCGATATATATTAATAAAGATATAGATTACAAAATAGAAAGTTGTGAAAGCAAAGATTTTATCGAATCAATAACAATATCGTTGGAGAATGTAACGATTATGGGAAAGCCAATGAAATTTAGTTCATTCTATAGATCGCAGAAGTGTAGTCTAAATGCCTTTTTTAACTTCATGGAAAACCTTTTACTCAGCTGTAGTCATTTTCCCAGCATGATTGTCTGTGATTCTAATATTGATTTCCGTAATGTTACAGATTCATTTGATTTGGAAAATATACTCTCAAGCTATAATTATAAACATTGTCATCAATTAATAACTCGACCGAGCTCTGGTACATGTATTGACAATGTTTATAGTAATATCTCAAATGATATTCTCATAGATACTATTTCTTGTTTCCTAACTGATCATCTGATATTATCGATTAAAATAAAAAAATACGTCAGAAACTCGGATTATGATGAGGTAATAAAAAAAGTTTGTAATTATGAGGAAGTCAGGAATCATATAAACATTCTTCTACCTTTGTATCATGAAACTCGAGATCCATCACAAGATCTCTCCAAAATCATTGATATTATATCAACCGCGACAACAAATGCAACTATTGAAAAGAGAGATCGAAAGTCTATTAAACATGAACTAACACCTTGGATGAATAAGAATTTGAGGGATCTTATAAGATATAAGAAAAAATTACTTAAAACAAGAAGACAGGGTAGAGCTTGCACTGATGGTATCTTAAAGCGAATAAGTAAGGTAATTAATAAGGCTTGCAGAGTATGTTTTAATAACTATTATCAGGATAATTTAGAAAAAATTCAGCAGGATCCAAGGAAAAGCTGGAAATTTCTAAACGAGAATATAGGTAGAAAGTCTAAAGATGTAATAAAAGTTTATGATGCCAATGGAAACACTATTCCTGACGTACTGAAAAGTGATATGTTCAATAATTTTTTTCTCCAAATTGCTAAAATCCTAAAAAATCAAATTAGTTACTTGCCTCGAGATTCATGCAATAATCTAAGAACTTTGGAACGCACTCAATGTGTTTTCAACTTTCACACCACAACAGAAAATGTAATAAGGGAAGTTATTAATAAACTTGATACAAGCAAAGGCTGTGGACATGATCAAATTTTTCCAAAAGCTTTACTGTGTTGTAGTGACTTAATTACTCCACATTTAACGAGAATATTTAATAACATGATTATTACTGCGACTTTTCCTGAAAGTTTAAAAATTGCCAAGATTATTCCCATACCTAAAACGAATAATGCTACACGGATAGAAAATTTTAGGCCAATTGCATTACTTTCTATAATTGACAAAATATTTGAAAAATGTCTTTATGAACAACTTTCCTCTTATTTTAACCATAATAACTTGCTATATGAATACCAATTTGGGTTCAGAAAAGGATGCGGCCCTGAGGAAGCTGTTGTGAACGTGATAAATAATATATGCAAAGGACTTGATGATGGTTATAATGGAGTTGCCGGCATTTTTTACGATTTTTCTAAAGCTTTTGATCTTGTAGAACACAAAATCCTCATAGAGAAACTTGCTTACTATGGAGTCGAGAGAGAGGCGATAAAACTATTAGATAGTTATTTGACAAATAGAAAGCAATATGTTGAGATCAATAATCAGAAGAGTTCCGTTGGAACTGTTGAGTATGGAGTTCCGCAAGGAAGTGTATTGGGCCCTCTACTTTTTAGCGTTTATATCAACGATATTAAAAACCTACAGCTTTTTGGAAAATTGGTAATGTTTGCAGATGATATAAGTGTATTTTACCCATATAAATGTGAAACTGTATTAAAAGCTCATATGGAATACGACGCTGCAATGATTACGGAATATGCGAGAATTAACAGGCTAAGCTTGAATGCGGGAAAAACAAAAATATTAAGGTTTAGACCTAACACTGTCGTTAACAAAAATTTTAGTGCATATGTAGATGGGAAAGTTGTGGAGGAGAGTTTTGATACAAAATACCTGGGTGTTAATCTACAAAGTAATCTCTCGTGGGATAAACACATAAGATACATTAAGCAAAAGGTTTCTTCTGCAACAGGACTGATTTACAAATTTAGAAATAAATTTAACACTCAAACTAAACTATTAATATACAAATCTTTGATTCAAAGTCATTTTAATTATTTAGCTATTATATATGCATGGAACAAAGGCAATGAACTCAGATCTCTCCAACGCTCCCAAAATAAGGCACTGAAAGCTGTTTTTAATCTCCCATTGTCTACTTCTACTTTGGTTTTATACAGAGATATAACAAAAACAATATTGCCCATAAGAGGCTTATATAAACTTCAGCTTTTGCTTTATGTATACAAGTCTTTGCATAATATCGGACACCGTACTGTTTTATTTGCCAGAAATCAAAATGTTTTCAATACTAGGAATGCAAGTAACTTGAGAATAGCATTGTGTAGACTAGAGAGAACGAAGCAAAGAGTGCAGCACGTTGGTAGTTTAGAATATAACAACTTACCGGAAAATTTGAAAAGCATTCCTATATTCTCAATATTTAAAAACGCTCTTAAAGAACATTTAATTAATAACATTGAAATGCTTCTTATGTAGTAAAACTGAACAGATTATGTTAATTTAATTTATTGCAATATTTATTGTTATTAAAATAACGTTTTAAAGTTTTATTAAACATAATTTTCTTTATATACATATATATTGTTAAATTAAATTTTTTTTTCTTCTTGTATATATGTACATATGTTCTAATAGGAATTATTTGATATATTTACTTTGCCAACTGGCCTCAATAATGTCCACTGGACGCTGAGGCAAAAAATTATATTGTTTTGTACATATTTAGAAATAAAGAATAATTAAAAAAAAAAAAAAAAAAAAAAAAAAATTAAGGCACACAACATAAGTGGTGTGAGAAGCTAGGCCGTAATCCTGACTGAAGGGTTGTAATGGTCAATTATGTATGTATGTATGTATGTAATTTATTCTTTATTTATTAATTACAAGTTATAGTATAATTATTACGATCTGAGTAACACTGACCTTATGTTCAATGTAGTGTAGCAGACAAGAGTCTCTGGCGGAAATCGAAATTACTACTCTCACGCTAATAGTCTAGCACACTACCCACTAGACAACCAGGGCACCCAAGTTTATTAAAAACACGGTGCGACAGTCAAAATACACCCAGCTAATGACATAGTGTAGGTTGTGAGTTTTGTTGGGTAGAACTCAAAAATAGTTTTTTTTTTATATTTCTGGAACCCTATAAACTTGTTTTATTTGACAAAAACTGTTTCACACAAAATTATTGATTACCCAAACATTTTTTAACCTATTTTCAAAATCTGAAGTTTTTTGAAAAGGAGACAGAGCCTTTAAAATGGTATACATAAATTCAAACCTATATGTTATGAATTTTGTTCGGGTAATGTTGGAAAATATGATTTTGTTTCTCATTTTTTCAAGTTTAGCTATTCTTAATTGCAAGATTTTATTAAAAAAATATAAAATAAGTGGTGACATTCTTAAAGTCCATTAACTTGGATTGACACTTCGTTTGATCAAATCGGACAAAAACTACCGTAGTTATTATATAAATAGTATAACAGTCGTGTTATATTTTTTATATATATGTCATCGTATCAAATGAACTTTCAGTTCAAAAATTTTCAAAAGTTTTGATGGATCTTCATTGTTTATCGCAAAATGTGTCAATTTCACGTCAACACGACTACCAAAAGTCGGCTAATATTTGTGTTTCTTGCAAATATTATTATTTCCCTTTGCGCAAACATTGTCCAACTTCTGGTGGTCGCTCAAACGTGAAATTTACATATTTTGCAATAAACAACCAGGATCCATCAAAAATTCCGAAAATTTTTGAACTGAAAGTTCATTTGAAAAAATATATATGAAAAATATAATTCGACTGTTAGACTATTTAAATAATAACTACGGTAGCTTTTGTCCGATTTGATCAAACGAAGCGTCAATCTCGTCAATGCTCTTTTAGAATGTCATCATTTATTTCATATTTTTTTAATTAAAGTTTGCTACTATGAGTGAAAAAATATGGAAAAAATTCGCATTTGTCAAGTTTACTTCATCAAACCCCATTGCATATTACGTCAAATAATATATACATATATGTACATATGTATATCTTTTTAAGGGCCCATCTCTCCTCTTTCTAAGGAAATTTAAATTTGTGACATTGGTTCAGAAATGTTTTGTGTAATTAATAAATTTGTGCCTAAAGTCCAAAAAAAAAAAACAGTTTTTGTCAAATCAAACAAGTTTGGAGGGTTCAAAAATGTAAAAAAAAAATATTTTTGAATTTTACTCAACAAAACTCACTACTTACACTACGTCATTAGCTGGGTGTATTTAATTTTTGTATTTTGTCGCATAGTGAAATTAGTAAACGCAGCACGCCAACACAAAAAGTTTTAAGAGCTCTAAAGCACAATCTTATAGATTTTATTATCATTCATTTATTTTATTTTACTTTATTGTTAAGAATATTATATTCATTTAGTCATGCATTTATTTGTCATTTAATTATTATTTTATTGATACGTATGTATGTATATTGAAACCAAATAAAAATCCAAACACCAAATGTCAAAACAAAAATTCAATTAAGCACCCACGAAACTTGACTCACATTGTTTATGAATTTTAATTTTTTTATCAATTAAATTTTATGTTTTTTTTTTCTTCAATATTTTCTAAAATATTCGTCCAACTAATTTTGTAATGTTCAACGTCTGAGGATATGATATTTTGATGATAGTTTTGAATTTTTTTTCTTTTGTTGTATGTATATTCATATTGTAGAAGAAGGTAGAAATAATAAAGTAGGCTATTGTTATCACGTGGTCAAGGAATCTATGCCTATATGCATACATAAATACATACATATGTATGTACGTTTAGGCTTTGAATTTGTCAAAAAAAAACTAAAATCACATTCAAAAGTCATAACTTGTTTTACATTCTCTGCATTGCATTATTAAGAATCAACGGGGTTGTTCACATAGAAACGGCAGAAGCATAAAGAGAAGGGTTTGTGTGACTGTTAATCAAAGTCCTCTAACACACAAACATCACATTCACACAGTTAAATGCCTTAAAAATAACGTAATTAATAACAACAGGATTCTCCTTTAAGCGTTAAGTCCAAAACTCGACCAGTGGTCAAGCATATAAAGATGTGGAAAAGGGAAACAATCAAATGGAAAAATTAAAAAAAAAGAAAAAAAAAAACTTACCAAACGGCTTCTTATAGACAGAAAGAGTAAATTCTTTTGTATTTGGCAAAACATAAAACATAAGAAATATTTTTTTAAGGATCATTAAGATTTAGAAATTCTTGTCTCTAACATAATAGATTTACTAATGAAGTCCAGATATGCGACAGAGCAGGACAAAAAGATTTATTTTGCCCGTAAATGCTTTTTAAAATATTTCATAATTCTCACGTGTACATTTCTTTGCTCACACGTAAATTGGTTTAAAACAGGTTTGGTCAAGATTGTGTCCATTACTTTTTGGGTATTGTTTTATACACTGTCTTAAAGTTCCATTCCACATTTACTTTAAGTGAATAATAAGATGCCATTAAAATGTGGACATATGTGTATTCATAAAATTGTCTAAGCTATGTGCTATTTATAGAAGTGAAAACTGGTGTTACCTAGCATGCAGCAGAAAAATTTCAGATTTTTTCAAGCATTATAATTACTTCGATCTGATAATACTTAATATTATAAATCAGAATATAATGTGTGGAAAAAGGGACCTCCTCCGTAATAAGTATCACGCAGTTTGGTTGTGAAATCCTACCAGTAGCTATATACATACATAATCGGCCATTACAACCCTTCAGTCAGGATTACGGCCTAGCTTCTCACACCACTTATGTTGTGTGGCGGGACCTACAGTTTAACGTCGACTCCGAAAGACAGATTTTGAGAAACTTTTTCATGGCAGGTTTATTTACTTTCAGAGTTTTTGCCAAATCTGCTGAGAGGAAGCCGCCGAAGAAATATTTTTTTTTTCATATTTCGTTTTGATGTCTGGCCTGGGGTTTGAACTCGGTCCTTATGTCTAATATGTCAACGCACTACCTACTGATTATGGCGACTTCTACCAGTATCTAAAGTTTCCGCCAAATAACTTTTTTTTTTTTGAAAAGATAAGTGTTACACCTTCAAGCCAGAGGTAATTGACGCTTTAAAGGACAATATTCGTGAAGCCATTGGTGAAATACAGCTGCACACAATCGATAATGTGCTTAAAAATTGGACCGATCGTGTAGGTCGAGGCCAGCCGAGGCAGCCATTTGAATGAAATTATTTTCCATTATTAACCGGAAGAATTGTACTTTCAAATAAAAAAAAGAAATTTGAAAAAATATTCAGTAGTTTTTTTTTAAAGCATTTTCAAAAAAAAAGTTATTTCGCGGACTCTTTATATACGAGATAAAATTTTGTAGTTCAAACTCATTCTTCTATAATAGTTTCAGAAGAAGAAGTTGTTTATTACGTGTACTTTTGAAGACGATACACATTTGGCCGAAAAACTGGTATGCGTTCAAGTTCAGGTATTAACTGTAATCCCGCCATATGTATGGTAGTGGTCAATATTTGCACTACAAACTAGGGGAAATTAAATGAAATCTGAAACAAGTTGAATATAAAAATCACAAATGGAAAGTTACTGCAACACTATAAAATGTGTGATTGTTATATGTATGTATGTATGTTATATTCGAAACGATTATCAAACTAAATTTGGCCACATACTGTAATTCATTTGTTTTCGAGTGAATGTTTCTTTTTCTTTTCATTTAATTTTTGCTTTTCGTTCAACTCAAACAAAATTCATTTGCTTTACAGTTTTTAGTTTTCAAATACAGTGAAATGCAAAAAAAATGTTGTAGGCAAATAGAAAAATTAAACAGACGTTCGTTTGTGGCCAGTGTCCGTTGTCCGGTTAAAGTCTATTCCTTTGATAATCCTAATGGGAACCCAAACTGATTGTTTTTTATGTGCATGTGTGCGCTGATGTACATAATGTGCCGTTTTCCGCTAAAAACCGGATACGAAACACAAAACACTGTCCCATACGCAGATAAAATTCGCTTAACACTTTTTTTGTTGCCTTTTTTAAAAGCATATTTTCCTTAATTTTTAACGAAAAAGAAATGATTTTTTTTTTCTTGTGGAAAATATCCAGTTTGGCCTTCGTTATCACCCCTTATTTTGCATTAAAAAAAAAAAACAAAAAACAAAATTATTTTTACTGGACATTGTGTTCTATTCTTTGGTTAGCCGGCCTGATTTGCATATTTTTTTTCACCATTTATGTATATTTAACTGAACATTGTTTTTAGTGGACATCTGGCTAAACCAAAATTATATAATTTTATTTTAAGGTCTTATCACTATTAAATTTTGCTTACTTATGTTTTATTTAATTTAACGCCGGCCAAAAAAAAGGGATGTTTAAAAACAAAAATATTGTTTGCTCACATTTTTTTGCAGCTACGCATTCATATGTATGTATATACGTACATTGTAGTACATGAATAGGAAATGTATTTTTAGTATTACATTTCTAATTTGCATTGCAGTACTTCTAATGTTTTATATTGACACTTACTATATACAGTAAAATTACATTTAAAATATATGAAATATATACTGAGTTTGTTTATAAACATTCTGTAAAACTAGTGCCTGTGACCTTCAATTGAAAAGTTAAAACATTCTTGTAATTATTATTATATGATCATCATTATTATTATTAGTTTTTGCATACATATATATTTTAATTCAATTTATATTTCAAACTAAGTATTCACAAAGCCTTCAACTGCCTTCAGTTGCCAGGTACTGCCACGTAATTGTATTGCCGTATAGCTGAGAGCTGTCACTTGTGTAGTAATATACATACATATGTATGTACATATGTAAATATCAAGATATATATATGTATGTACTTTCCATATATCCATATATATTGCCTTAGTCTACTGACGCTGACGCTGCTGTTTCAGTTAATAACTTCAGTCAGTCTGTCGATATTTGAGAAATTGAAAAGCAACTTTTGGTTGTCATTAATAAATGTTGTTAAGAGAACTATTATTGAAATTAAATTTAATACATAACTTAACTTCTTTTATCGTTTATAAAATTAGAAGCAACTACTTATGCCTTTATAACTATTATCCTTGATGGGATCGTAGACATACATATATCCTACAATGAAGAAATTTAACACATGGATAACATTTCTTCGCTTTAAAGTAGCCAAAAAAGAAAAATAATCAAGGTTTAATTTTTTTTCATTTAAAATATAATATGAAATCCATGTTGAAGATAAAGCAAGGAAATATAAGAGAACATTCTTATCTGTGGACTATAGAAATTATGCGTTTGGCAAGTTCTGAATATAATATTACTAACAAAGTTGCCTATAAAAATTATACAAATCGGATAAAGTCTAATATAAAGTCCAATACTAAATCTTTTTACAGGTTCCTAAATTCTAATCGTCGTTCTTCTGGTTACCCCAAACTTCTAAAATATGGCTCTACGATTGCTGAGGATGATATTTCAATAAGTAATGTATTTGGTGATTTCTTCTCAACCACGTATTCTACTATGTCTTATGTTACTGGATACTTATGCAACAAATCAATCATGTGGGATATCGTTTCCGTTTATTAATGTTGGCACCGTTTAGCTCATTTAGTCCAGGTCCTGATGGTATACCGAACTGTATACTAAAAAAATTGTGCATCATTACTGCAATGTTCAACATGTCTCTTAGATCGTGTTATTTGCCATTAATTTGGAAGAAATCATACATCATTCCTTTATTTAAAAGTGGCATCAGATCGGATATATCAAACTACAGAGGTATTGCCAAAACTAATGCTATTCCTAAACTTCTTCAAAAAATGCTAACTGATCTCCTATATCATCAAATTTCGCGTCTTCGGCTTTCGTAAATCTCGATCATCAACAACAAATATCTTAGAACTCACCCTAATTGTCAAAGAAGGATTTTGAAATGAAATGCAGACTGATGTGATTGATATTATACACTGATTTTAGTAAAGTATTTGCAGTTTCTATAAGTGGTGCAAATTGAATTTGTTGGAATTAAATATTAAAAAGTGTAAACACATGACATTTTTTAAGAGAATGCTGTTTTGGATAAAGTTAAAATAATGTTGGATCTTGGAATACCAGTGGATCACAGACTCAACTTTCGGGATAACATATCTATGATCGTGATTAAAGCTTATGACATACTTGGATATATGAAACGCTGGTCTAAGGCATTTGTTGATACTTATTTAACAAAATTGTTATTTATATCTCCCGTCCGTCTTATCCTGGAGTATGGTTCTGTCATATTGGACCCTTGTTATCCAGTTCATATCAATAGCATTGAGGCACTGCAAAAACAATTTTTAATTTCTTCTTTACGAGGTCTTGGTTGGAACTCCTATGAATTACCACCATATTGGAGTAGACTAGCTCTGATTAAACTGCCAACTTTTAAAAGTCGTCGTTCCGTGATAAGTACTCTTTTTATTCTGGGATTAATACAATGCGATGTTGATTCAGAGTTCCTGCTCAGTCGATTGAATTCAACGTTTACACGTAATTTCGAACTGCTATCGCTAAAATACTACAGATCAGACTATGAAAATAATGATTCGTTTAGAAGAGCCTGTAAAACCTTTAATGAGTACTACCAAATAATTGATTTCTCGGAGGGTAAATAAAAAGGTCTTAAAAAACCCTAATCATATTTTTTACATTGTTAATTAAAGTTTTGTTGCATTGTTATAAAACTGTTATTGTATAGGGTGTTTTTTATAGAGAACTTTAAGTTGCAATAAAACAACGATGGATTATTCGATTGACATGAATTTTATTTATCCGAAAGATAATCTTGTGGCATTACATTTTAAATATGATTTCTGGCATATGACCGCCACGGCTGGCGCGGATGTAGTCCAATCTGGACGTCCAATTTTCGATGACTTTTTCCAACATTTGTGGCCGTATATCGGCAATAACACGACGAATGTTGTCTTCCAAATGGTCAAGCGTTTGTGGCTTTACCGCATAGACCAATGACTTTACATAGCCCCACAGAAAGTAGTCTAGCGGTGTTAAATCACAAGATCTTGGAGGCCAATTCACAGGTCCAAAACGTGAAATTAGGCGGTCACCAAACGTGTCTTTCAATAAATCTATTGTGGCACGAGCTGTGTGACATGTTGCGCCGTATTGTTGAAACCACATCTCCTGGACATCATAGTTATTCAATTCAGGAATGAAAAAGTTAGTAATCATGGCTCTATACCGATCACCATTGACTGTAACGTTCTTCCTCAATGCTACGCTCTACAGCAGCAATAGCTTCTTCTGTACGCACCGTACAGCGTCTCTGGGGATGCGAGTTACCAATAAGACTAAACGTGGTGCGAAAACGTTCCATGGTTAATCGAATTAACTGCTCTCATGGACGATTTTGTTGACGATAAAATGGACGTAGTGCGCGATACGTTTTCCGCACAGAACAATTATTTTCGAAATAAAATTGCGCTATTTGCAAGCGTTGTTCAGGCGTGAGTCTATTCATGATGAATTTCCAAACCAAACTGAGAATAAATCACTTGACTGCTGTTAAATCGGTCGCCATCTTGAAAAGTAATGCCAACTTAAAGTTCTATAACTCTATAAAAAACACCCTTTATATATTGCATGTAGTCAATAAGGATATTATCTATTGACATTAAATAAATAAATAAATTCAAAGGCGTCCAACGCATCCTGAAAAAGTCACTGTTTGCGTGAATTTGGAGCTGGTGGCTCTCACTATACTATAAGCTACTGATTACCCATTCCGTTTAGTCTTAACAGGAGAATTTCAACACCTACGATATGTGGTTTCGACAGGACGGAACTACGTGCCACAGAGCTTATGCCACATTGACAATCCTGCACGAGCAATTGGAGAGCATGGTCATGTTACGTGGACGTGATGTAATTTGAACGCGATAGTTTTTTTCGGAGGATTTTTTTTATAGTCACATATGTAAGCCGTCCTGTAGCAACATAACCCAGGCTATCAGCCAAATTCAGATTGATTTTTGCGGCCGAATCAAGGAAAATTGTACTTTTCGAATGCGTTCCATCCAGAAAAGCAGTGGCAAGCATTGTAATGATTTTATATTTCACACATAATGGCACCAAGAGGTCTTTTAAACGATATCTATGATATCTCATGCACACATTTTATATTATTTAATTTTAAAGATAGAAAGCGTTTAATGAAAGACCCGTTAGCAATAAAATAAGCTCGTATAAAACTTAAACTCTTCGAACTTTATTGACTAATTAGCAGAAACTCATAGCAAAAGTTAGATTCCAAACATCTAGCTTACTACTTACTCCTACAACCGATATAATGATATGCCATTCAATTTTGGGGTACTATCATCCAGAAATAATTGAAATACGCCAAAAACAAGATCCTCCTTATGATAGTGGCAACACTATACTCGTCGGAAATACAAATGTAAATTTCAGTATGTCAACGATCGCAACAGTGTTTGTCAAACATTATGAAAAAAAAACATATTGAACCCAATTGTAAACCCGGCTCTTAACGGGTTAGTTCATTTCAGATGGAAACGTCTGGGTGCTTGTGAAGTATTTATTGACAGCGGACATAAGTCTGCACAAAAGGCTTGGAAGGGGCATCTTAGGAAGACATTATGTAGTAGATCGTCTGGTCACAGTAGTCCACAGATTGGGACACTGTTAAGTCTGATGTCAGAATTAGCATATGAAAAGTGCAATGCAAATTCAATAATCACTCTCATCGCAAGTACACCGTGCTATACACAATAAAAATCAGCCTTGATATCTAGCGAAACCATGCTAGTAGAGTTTCTGGAGATCAAAGTAATTAATTTTTTTTTATTCTAATCAATCCAAATTGGTAAAAAGGAATATTACTATTAAGTGCAATAAAATTAACCAACTTACCGTAGCTTTAATTATTTTTTCAAGATTTTTCCAATAGAGAAGGCTCCATACGACGAGGGACAATCAGTGGTTTTCTTTGGTTTTTTTGTGGCAATAACTTTAGATTCTTCAAATTCTCTGGAAAAAGGGCAAAGGTTTGGACAAGCATTAATAATAATTGTGAGGACTTTAAGTGTTTTGTTGGAAAGAGCTTTCAAACACGTGTTACTAATTTCATTGATTCCTGGCGTTGTAGTCTTGTAGGCCTTGTAGTTCTGAAAGATTCAAGTGATTTGCGGACTAGATCGCTTGTATCTGGGTCGCTCAGATTAGCTGAAATGGAATGTTTTGGAACAAATGCTTGAGGATCCTGGTTAGCGGTCTCTTTCATAAGTTGAACTCTTGGCCGAGAGTTGACTTTCGGGCTCTTAGGAGATCTGTAATAGGGTTGGGCTGTCTGGGAGTTGCCCGAACATTATTTCGTTAGGTTGTCAGTACTCTTTTGTGTATTTGATTTGTATTCATATTTTTACTATTTCACTTATTCCTCAGCTTCTCTTTCTTCTTCTATTTCCTTTCTTCTTACGTTTCTCCATCTCCCAGGACAAATATAATGGGTCAAATGACATCAGGGTAATAAATTGGCTTAACGATAAGTATACATATCGACGCCTCCGTTCTATAACATTCTAAATCGAAAAAGTGTGTTTTGAGTTATGAGCTCTCAAATTTCTCACGCGACATACAACTAAATGTGTATTCTAAGTAGATTTTCCCTATAACTTCGGAACGGATCGGCGCATCTTAACCAAATTTTGACAGTATTTAAGTTAGAGAACGTAGAAAAATGCAAGAACATTAACATTCGATCATTTCAAACGAATAAAACATTTCGATGATATCTCTCATAAGCTTTGTTTTACTTAAATTTATTATTTAGGAGGACCCTATGGATGTTGACAGTTGATAGTACACTTAGAACGTTATAGAATGGAGGCGTCGATATATTCTTTAACGCAGCCAAGGCTGAAATCTTGAAATTTCAGAACTATGAAAACTTACAAAATAACACGATCTTCATATTATATCAGTGATTTGTCCGAACTTACGGTTTGCACTGATAGAATGAACATAATAGACAGTTAATCCAATTCTATCATAAACAAATTCTATCAACTGTCAACACCTATAGAGTCTTCAGATTAACCATGAGTTGTGTGGCACCTAACATCGTCCGCCAGTCAATTTTATTTGTTTACGTACTCAATCTATCTGAGATGCGCCTAATCGCTGAAGATGATATTTCGATGAAAGTTATGTTCAGTTGCCAACTATTCAAGAGCCCATTCAACATCGTCAAAACAGACTAAGTAAATGACAATTTGACAGATGTAGCTTCAATAAGATGGCTGTTATCGTATGACCATGTTGGAATAACTATACCTATACTACTGTTTATCGACACAACAAACCCAAAATCATTGTCGGCAAAATAAAATGAGAATTAAATCAAGAATTAAATTATATTCAGTCATTAGAATATAATGAAATTAATGAAAGTTCTCTTAGACGGTTTCAATAATAACAATTGTTTTGTTCAATAATTAATTTAATTAAGTTGTGTCGGCTGTAAGGCCGCGGTTCAAACCCCAGGTCAGACATCAAAACGAAATATGAAAAACAAATATTTCTTCGGCGACTTCCTCTCAGCAGATTTCTGGCAAAAACTCTGAGAGTAAAAATTGCCATGAAAAGCTTCTCAAAAAAATCTGTCGTTCGGAGTCGACTTTAAACTGTAGGTCCCGCCACTCATGTATAAAATTAACGCACACAACATGAGTGGTGTGAGAAGCTAGGTCTATAATCCTGACTGAAGGGTTGTAATGGCCAATTATGTATGTATGTCAGTCATGTCACAGAACGCAATTCCCATCGAAAGTGGTTTGAATTTCGAAAGTCGAGTCTTTAGAAAACGAAAAATTTCTTCGGAATGAAACCACTTCAAAGCAATTTTATAATTTTTGTGAATGAACAAAATCGTTCGGAATCTAAAGAACCTAAAACAAAATCGATTGGAATTGCATATTCGGAATCAAAACCATTCCGATCGGAATCTGCAACATGCCTGTATATATTATTATATTATAAATAATTATATATATATAATATACATATGTATGTACGTAGATAAAGAAAACTAAAACTTTATTAGTTTTGAAAACTGTACATTTCGTAACATGTTTGCAAACATTCAGTCTATAAAAGAAAAAATATTTAAAGTAACAAAGCAAAACTGTGATATTTTTTATTTTATTTGGGAATTGCCGACTTTTTTCATTATTCGTACAAAAACCCCAAAAAACTGAAATGGTACAAAAAAAAATTTAAATGTGTATATAAAAGGACAGAAACTAAAATATAATATTACAAAAAGAAATAATAATAATAAAAAATATAATGAAAAATTCTAAAAAAAAAGGAGTAAAAATTACTTCGTACACATAAACGCGCTGACAAATTCAATTTTGTTATGCGCAATCGCTATATTTTTTAAGTTTAAAAGAAAAAAAAAACGTAAAAAAGGGAAGAAAAAACTGTAAAAATAAGAAAAAAAAATATATGCCGAAAAAATGCTCGTGTATAAAAATCCTCTAAGGTAGACAAAAAAAAAGAAAAAGAAAGAAAAAAAGCTTAGAAACAAAAAACCAACCACATCTATGGCAGCATCATTCAACAACAATGGTTGATTCCATGTTTCCATACTGCCTTAAAGCAAACAAATAAACACTCGTGCCTCTTTTGCTTTTTCTTTACGTGGCACTCTTTTTTCCTTTCAGTCCTTCTTTTTATTAAGAAAGAAAGAATTTTTAATGGCAAAAAGGAAGGGCTTTCAAACAGAAGAGCTACACTTAACCAACGCCTTCACTTTTAAACAAACACACAAACATATATACAAGTGCCCAAACACACCCTTAACAACAGTTAAAGAAAAATACACAGGATTTTTTTACGTTCCTTCTTTACAACTTTCTTTATATAAACTACATACATACATATATATATATATATACACACACAAACATATATAGACAGACTGCTGTTTTGGGATAGAAAAAAAATTAAAAATTTGAAATACATAGAATTTTTCAAGGAAAAGAAATACAAAAAAAAATATGAAAAATAGTATAAACGGGGAAAAGTTCTAAGCCACGAGAATCCCATGAGGGTGTGCATAAATTTAACCGACAAAGAAGATGGCAGATGAGATGAACAGAAAATGAAAAAATATACTTTTGATAAAGACGAGTACAGCATCACTAGCTTATTAGAAATATAAACATTTTCACATACATACTACTTGAAGTTGTTAAAAGATGCATAAATCTTACAAGACCTTAACTTAACTTGAGGATGGAGATCACTGTCATCTGTCTCTAGTTCGGACAATGTCATGGCAATTCACTGACACTGTAGGAGTTGAATGCATTTTAATAGAGAAGCTGCCTTAGGTGCAGCCATCTAAGATTCTTTCTTGAACTTTATTAGGAGGTTAGGTAACATTGGGTGGCGGACCCTTCTTTAAGGACAATACCACAACTAAAAAAGCATTTAGACCCAATGTATATCACCCAACCCGAAAACAAATTTTGCTATTGTAACAATCTTTATATTGGAGAGTACAGTCAAGGATGACAGAAAATAGGAGGTTAAAAACCTTCATCTCTTCACGGCAAGAACTGTATATGGATACATAATATAAAAGAGAAGTTTTCCTCTTGCAATTGTTTTAAGGACGGAAGTGAATTAGTTCTCTTCTTATATGTACAAATCCAGTAGAGTCTAGCGTTTCTTCCTGAGTCTCTTTGTAAAACGAGTGGAAATGTCTAGCGAAGCAATCTAAGCGCATATGCCCTGAAAAATGTCAGATATTATGAACTCTGTTCTGGTCCCGATAAGTTCATCAGCAATGTACTTTCGAACGCTACCCCAATGTGCTAAAGTGTATATAAAAGTTCCCTTTGAAGGATTCGAAATGTCCGAACTGAAAAATTATTCAAATTAATGAAAGAAGACGAACATCGAAGAGACATTTATTAGAGACTTAATCGAAGTCTGGTTATCCGAGTAAATCATTAGATATTCATTAATGTATTGCGCCGTATTCAAAATAGCTATGACATCTGATTGAAAACATATGCAGCATATAGGCTAGCACCTCACTACACTTATGATGTGTTTGTTAACTTTATTCATGAGTGTCGGGACCTATACTTTGAAGTCGATTCCGAACGACACATCTTTTTTGGGAAACTTTTCATGTCAATATTTATTTACTCTCAGAGATTTAGCCAGAAATCTGCTGAGAGGAAGTCGCCGAAGAAATAGTTTTTAATATTTCGTTTTATTCGAGATGTTTGACATTGGATTTGAACCTTGGCTTCACGTCTAATAAGCCAAGGCTCTACCTACTAGGCTACAGCAACCCTGCCAACATTTTAGAGCCTAGATGCCTAGTTGTAATTATAAAATCAAATTTCCAACAAGTAGTTTCTATAAAGATGTTTTTACAAAAGACACAAACAAGTTAATTTGTGAAAATATCAAATTGGTACTAATCTCCAAAAAAGTACCACAATTGTGCCAAGTATTAATTTACTAACAGTGCAAAATTAAGTTTTGTTCAAGGCTTTGTTTCTTTAAAAGATATTATTCTACTTTACTAAAAAAATAAAGTTATTATATATTATAGTTATGCATCATTATTTAGTTAGAACCGGGGATCTCTTAGATAAATATTTAGATATAAAGTATTCTTGCTTTGGAGTATGTAATTTAATGTGTAAATTATATAAAATGTATAGCAAATTGCATACATTTACACTGAAAACCTGAAAAGTTTAAGGTTTCATCTTTTAAGAAAATAATATTTTCATCTTTGAAAATAAATTTTAAGGCTTAAAGGACACTATCGACGCTTACTTGCGTTATTTACCTTAGTAGAATTAGTATCGTAAAAAAAAGTGTAGTAAAAAAATATATAACCAATATAGACAGGAGAACATTTAAACTGGACCATGTCTCACCAAAATCCCATTTAAAATTGTCAATGGTAATAAGTATATAATTGAGGTAAGTGTTAGACTTTATGTGCTTCAATTGACATTTTTTAATTAAAAAAAAAAACATTTGTTAATTTACTCATACGTTCTATTTAACTGGTAGTTGCTGTAAAATTGTAGCCTTGCGAATTAACAGACATTGGTAGCAATTTTTTGAACCATCTCTATAAACAATAGTATAATAATAGCATGGTATGTTAAATCTTTTATAGAAATTGTTACCATTCAAATAAAAAGTTTATAAGACATAAGATTCTCTAGTTGCAATTCTAAACGCACAAACGTCTACTACACTAAGTTAGGATAGCGGCAAGTCACTATAGTCTAGTAGGTAGTGTGTCATACATCAAAAACGATTTCAAAAGCAGATTTCTGGCAAAAACTCTGAGAATAAATAAGCCTGCCATGAAAAAGTTTCTCAAAATCTGTCGTTCGGAGTCGACGTTAAACTGTATGCCCCGCCACTCATATATAAAATTAACACGTACAACCTGAGGGGTGTAATCCTGACTGAAGGGTTGTATTGGCCAATTATGTACATATATGTATTAACGTCCAAAAGAATTTAATATTTCTATAGATTATCATACACCCAGTAAGGTATCAAAACAACAGATACCAAACATTTTATTATCAGGTTCCATGCAAACAGGGAAAGCCTTTCGTGGCATTGGTGTTGAAATGAACTGAATGGCCCATTTACTAACAACTCATTTTCTCAAGTCACCATCATTGAACTACATAACGCTGCTTCAGTGCATGCAAGCGGATACAAATTCTCTTGTATAACACAATTTGATATCGTGTGCTCTTTTCAAGCTATAAAATCCAACGCCATCGGATATATAGGGTTATCCATTTCGTGGTTTCAAAAGTAAACGTAAATAAAACACATATAAAATATTTTTTTCATGATATTTCTTTTTTATTGTAAAGTTTGAACGTTGACATTATGTGTGAAACACTACATCAATTAAATGACCTCCACGCGAAGTGTTGCAAGCATTGATTCTTTTGAGATAATTTTCGACCACTTTTTGACACATATTGGGCGGTATCTCAGCCATAACTTGACTCGGACTAAAGAGCGCACCAAACAGTGACTTTTTCTGGATGTAATGGCCTCTCTTCAATTATTTGAGGATTCTCAGAACCACAAATACGACAATTTTGTTTATTAACATACCCACCGAATGTGAAATGTGCTTCATCGCTGAAGAAAATTTTGTTTGAAAAATTGCCGATACGTGGCTGTGACAGAATCACCATTTTTGTTGTAGGTTTTGATAATTTTTGTGGGTTGTGTGATAGTTAAGCGATCCATTTTCGTCAATGTCAGACTTTCAACTGAAAAGAAAAAAATTGGTTTCACAACTCAGTTTGACAGATGTCGAATTCCAGTCCCATACTTTTGAAACCACGAAATGGATAGCCCTTTACTTTCTAAGTTTTTAAAGATAATTTTAGCGTTCCTACAGCCTTGTATAACACACTTTTTTAATAACATTAACTATTTTCCTTTGTAATGGAAGCACGCTAAATTCATACCAATTCCGAAACTGGACAGTGACTTTTGACCTATCGCTTTACATACATACATACATAATTGGCCATTCAGTCATGATTTCGGCCTAGCTTCTCACTCATGTGAGTGGCAGGATCTACAGTTTAACGTCGACTCCGAATGACAGATTTTTGAAGAACTCTTTCATGACAGGTTTATTTACTCTCAAAGTTTTTGCCAGAAATCTGCTGAGGGGAAGTTGCCGGAGAAATAATTTTGATATTTTCCTTTTGAAGTCTGACCTGGATTTAGAACCACGGCCTTACGTCTAATATGCGAATACACTACCTACTAGATTAAGGCGACTTCAGTTGTTTTGACATACATATAAATAAATAAATGTGTTATAATTTAGAATGAGGAAATTAATACCAATCATACAACGAAATCGGCATAGTATAGTAGATCGACTATTAGATTTATTAGTAGTGAGGCCGTGGATCTAATTCCCTTCGGCGACTTCATTTCAGTAGTTTTCTGGCAAATAACTCCGTTTGGCTTGCATAAACATACCTCGATTACATTGGGCTGTGATGGAAACCTACGCTTGTTTCAGTATTCGTTGAGCTTACGTTGCCCCATAAAATGCAGGTTTCTATACTCAGGCCTCACGTTGTAATTACCTAACAAAAGTTAAGAGTGGCTTAAACTCGTTTGACTTGAAAAGGCTTCGTTTCTTTTCTCCTTTTAATCAATAAATACTTTATTATCTAAATATAAGAAAAATAACTGTACAATTTTCCTATTACATTTCGCCAGGCATATAAGGATACATTATAGTCGGATTAATCGCTCTCTTTTACTACTACATATGTATTCTTATTATTATATGTGTATATATGTACGTTTGTGAGTAGGTCGTACAATTGAGGTTGTCGTGTGTTGGGCATGTGTTTATTGTATGTCAAACTCAAGACTTTTTCCTTTCCATATATGTACATTCATACATATGAACATATGTATGTATGTCTGTATAACCGACAGCATGAATGTATCTATGTATGTCTACGATTTATGTATACGAGTACATTATTTTTTTTTTATATTTTTTTCTAGTTTTTCTTTTCGTTTTTTTCCATCTTTATTTTTTGTCGCGTTTCATTTATTTTAATCTTTTTTCCCTTTTTTCCCTTTTTTTTTAGTGGATACGTTGGTGGTTGGCTGGCTTGATAACCAAATCCATGGAAATTTTTCGTGAAATTCTCAGCACAAGCTTATCACCGCATTGTCTAATTGTGTATGAATGCTAGAGAACTGAAAACTAAAAAAAAAAACAAAAAAAAAAAACTAAAAATTTAAGTAAAAAAGAAAAGTAAAAAGAAAAAAGTATACAAAATCACCCATATTCATGAAAATTTTACTAAAATTATATCTACAAACAAACGTAGAGGAAATACATACATATGTATGAATTGCACATTGTATTGGTTTAGTAAGAAGAATATTTATTGACAGTCTTTCCAATACGACAGCCAAGTTCCCTAAAACCTTAAGATTATTTAAAATATTTAACGTGTTTTCTTTTTAACATTTGTTTGGGAATATATTGTTAATGTCCTCACGTTTTAAATAGTTAATGAAGTTTTATTATCTACAAGATCAGATATGTTTTTAGATATAGACCACATGCATACATGTGGAACCGTGGAACCGCTCTAAAGTTTGTAGAATATTAAAATAATGTGGTATGAGATTGACAAGCATATAATTTATCTTTAAAGTGTTTGTTCTAATACTATGTTCAGACATGCACTTTTATTGAGTACAATATTTGTAGTGTTCAGACATACTATAAGCAATATTCATTTGACAACAAACAAGAAAAACAGCTGATTGTTTCAACAATATTGTTTTTATTTTGTTTTGCTGTTTTTTTTTTTTTCGTTTTTGACATTTGAGTTGTCAAATATCAACAGAAAGTATTTGGAAAATTATTATATGCTCACTGAATGTACTTATCACAGTGCTGTATTTTAAGTTTTGTTCAATATTATAACAATTTCCGTATTTATTGCGCAATAATTAATTGAAACTTTTTATGAAATATTGAGCTCAATAATGGCGTTTATTGCGATTTATAAAAATGCATGGCTGAACATATAAGATTGAATTATGGAGGAATGTGGTTTAGATAGTTTTGTACATCACAAAGCTTTTGCAATATTAATTCAAACCGGCTAGTAGGATATTTTAAAAAATCCACTATTATCGATCAAACGAATTATTTCTTAAAATGTGCAGACGTGTATTACTTAAAAATATTAAATTTTTGGGGGACAAGTCTCTTTATTCTACTAGACCACATATGAAAACTGATAAAACAGTGAAGCACAACTCTACTGTCATGAGTTAAACATCCGCTCACATATGAGAGTAGTGTTTCATTCATTCTGACTGATATAGATGATCTAAATGGTAAGGTGATCAGATAAAGGAAATTTTATCTTCAATTTAATCTTGTCGAGGTGGCCATCGACTGGACTTTCATGCCGTGATTATCAACTACTGACTGCACAATATTTAAGCCATTCCTACAAGTGAGACAGCTATGGAGATTTTGAATCCAAAAATGTGCAGTTTCATATTATAAGCTCACAGATAAGTTGGCGCATAGTTATTGTCCTGTCGATTTCTAAATGCCTTGTCCCTAAATCTGACTGTACTTCCGTTTAAACCAGCCGTATTATATTTTTTAAACAATCCTTGCCTTGGCAACAGCATTTCATCACAAGAAATAAAGTTTTTGATACCGTTTCAATGAAAAAAAACTTTAAGTTCCAGTCTAAAGTGCCTATTTTTGTAGGTTAAGGTGAAACTTTTGTAAAAGTTGCAAGACGTAGAGGTGGCAAAAAAATGATGAATTTCCCAGAGTTGCAATAACCTTATCTGCATACTTTTTATGGTATGGCATTATGACTGTTATACTTTTTCAAGACATTACACCTGTATACTGTAGGATTAAGTTTTCTTACTGCATGTTGCATGTTGTAGGGTGTAAACACTTCTTATTTTATTTTTCGTTTACAATTTCAGTCTTTCAATTTTTTATTTCTTTTAGGGCAGAAAACAAAAGAAACAAAAAGTAAAAGAGAAAAGAAGAAAGAAGCAAAGAAGTAAAGAAGAGAAAAAATGTCTTATTATGTGTGTTTGCTTTGTTGCTCATCTACCTTTTGGGGGTGTCTACATCTACACAGATATGTGTACTTGAGACTGGTTTACATAGGATATAGAAAAACTGAAAAGAATTTTTAAAAAAATTCATATTCAAGCATGGTAATATTGTTGTATACGTGGGTGTTTTATTATATTTTCCCACGAATTCAGCGAAAGCTTGATTTCTTAAACTCCAGTTACAGCTGCTGGCTGCATTGCATTAAAACTTTATTTGTTGAAATTATAAGTGAGACACGCCCAACTGTCAGCAAACCTAGAAAAATTTTGTCCAGAGTTTTTCTATGGTTTCAAAAAAAAGCCAAAAAAAGAAAAAAAAACGCTGAAATGAAAACCATATTTTTCTAGAGTTAAGAAATGACTTGGCTGGTATAGCACTTTATAGTAAATGTAACGGTTACTGTTAGAGATATCAATAAAACGTAGTATTTACACTCCGTAGCAAGTAACTGACCTCAACAAACAAGTTTTGCTCACAAATAAATGTTCATTGAAAACATTTGCCATAGTTTTCATGCATATATTGGCGAACCTTTATCGTTTGCTAAACAATTACCACAGAAAGCTTAGAAACTCCTTTCAACATTTTATTCCTCATTTCTGTTTAAATTACTGTTTTTATAAGAGTAAGTAGAGAAATATTTGCATCTCCAGCTATGACTATGATTAAATGATATTTAAACGCAGTTTTTTTTTGTTTGTCTCTTTGAGCAATCTTTGTCTTTCTTGTAAAGAGACATATCTCGGTCTTATCCGGATTCACATTCAGATGCCTTGGGCGTGCCCCATTATATATTATATTCAGAGCGTGTTCCACTCTCTTGCCTAAATTGTGCGGATTATTACCCCTCAGAACTACCAGCACGTCGTGCGCGACCAGTCCATCAGACTGGTTCAAGTCCATCGTCGGTTAATATCCTCAGAAGACAGTGAATAATTGTAATACACATGAGAGTTGAAAGTATGCCTCCATGGGGTGTTCCACTTCCACACTATCTTTTATCGCGCAGCAATTTATCCATATATGCCTTAGAATATGGTCAAACCCGTCGATCAGCGCCTGGTCCTCCTGAATCTCATCTAAGAATTGAATTATTGTATGGGTGCAAACATTATCGAAGGCTCGGTGAAAAATTCCACGCTAGATCGCTTATTGATCCAGTTTCAGATTTTTTATTCATTTCTAATAAGCTAAGGCACAAATTACACTTACCCATAGTTGCTGAGACCTCAGGTTTAAATGAGGATGTTTCAGCACATTCGAACAAGATGTGTGGTATACATCTCGGCTCTAACACAAATTAGGAATTTTCACTGAATATTCAAGCAATTGTTGTCAAAACACTCACCCGAAATTCACCCACCGAAAACTTAAACCCTACTTTCATAAAAGAGTTGGACAGAATCCCATTGGCATATCCTAAATTTTATGAAAGCCACCCAGTTGATATTATAATTGGTAGCGATTTTTACCCACGAATTATCGGAGCCGGTTTTAAGAAAGATATTCTTGGCACATTAATAGCTCAAGAAACTGAGTTTGGTTGGATTTTAAGCGAACCAGTACAAGTTTCTTACGCTACCCGAAGAATAGTTTCTTATTACAGTTCTGTCAAGCTTGATAAAATTTTGACCAAATTCTGGGAAAGTGAAGAAATTCCACAAGAACCCATTTAATCTGAGGATGATTGTACTTGTTTGAAAATTTACACGACAACTACCTGTCGTTTAGCCAATGGCTGTTGTCAAGTGTTTCTTCCACTTCGTAACGCTCAAATTGAAATAGGAACCTCTTGCCATATAGAGATGCCTCAATATTAAAGAAATAGTAAGAATTTACTGAGGAAACCCGAGCTGAAACTTGAATACAACAACGCGCTGCAAGAATATATTGACTTAGGTCATATCGACGCCTCCATTCTATAACGTTTTTAATGTTCTTGTATTTTTAAATTCTACGTTCTCTAACTTAAATATGTACTGTCAAAATTTGGTTAAGATGCTCCGATCCGTTCCGAAGTTAAAGGGAAAAATCTACTTAGAATACACATATAGTCGTATGGCGCGTGAAAACTTTGAGAGCTCATAACTCAAAACACACTTTTTCGACTTAGAATGTTATAGAACGGAGGCGTCGATATGAAACCCATAATTTATAACCCTAACACATCTTCAAACACCCATTATTATTTACCCTATCAGGCTGTTGTTAAACCCGATCGTCTTACGACAAAAGTTCGAGTTGTTTCTAATACATCGAGCAAAACTTCTAACGGCAACAGCTTTAATGATACTTCAATCTTGAGATAACGCTTTTATAAGATTGTTTTTAATGCCGACACTACTAAGATATATAGGCAAATTCAATTAAACCCTATCCACACACAATATCAGAGAATTTTATTCCGTAAAAGCGTCAACGGACCCATTCAAGATTGCGAACTGCAAACAGTTACATTTGGAGTGAACTGTGTCCCTTATTTGGCTATCAAAACCCTACACAGATTAACTAAAGACATTCAAGATACCCACCCAATTGCATATCAAATTTTGAGAGATAATATGTACTACGTCGATGATGTACTAACCGGTGCTCACACTGTTCGAGAGGCTAAAATCGCTCAAAAACAGTTGATGACTGCACTTGAATCTGCGGGTTTGACAACCCAGCCGATGTTGCCAGTCGTGGTTGCAACCAGGGGTGTTATATTTGACGATTTTACGTCATTTTGACGATTTTTATTGTCAATTTACTAATATGACGATTGACGTTTTTTCCATAGAATTTCTAACATTTTGACGATTTTTTGGCATCACTTACATTTTCTATAAAACCACTTTGTAGAATTATGTTATCAAATTAAGAAAAGGTTTCATTTTCAAAATACCATAATAAATAATTTAACTTTAGGGTGCCCTGGTAGTCTAGTGGGTAGTGTGCTAGACTATTAGTGTGAGGGTCGTGGGTTCGATTCCCACCGGAGACTCTGGTTTGTGACACTACACCGAGCATATGGTCAAGTTACTCCGCTCGTATATAATTAGAATATAATTTGTAATTGTATTGTAATTTAATAAATAAATAAATTTAAGTTTAATTGCACCTAATGATATTTTAAATAAAAATACTTCTATATTGCCTTTGTTGAAAAGTTTTCCTAATTTAGTTACTAAAGATATCAGGTAATAGAAAATGAAATAAAAGAATTACATACATACATAATTGGCCATTACAACCCTTCAGTCAGGATTACAGCCTAGCTTCTCACACCACTCATGTTGTGTGCCTTAATTTTATACTTAAGAGGCGGGACCTACAGTTTAACGTCGATCCCGAACGACAGATTTTTGAGAAACTTTTTCATGGCAGATTTATTTACTCTCAGAGTTTTTTGCCAGAAATCTGCTGAGAGAAAGACGCAGAAGAAATATCTTTTTTCACATTTCGTTTTGATGTCTGGCCTGGTGCTCGAACCCGCTCTTTACTTCTAATAAGCTACCTACTAGCCTACGGCGACTTCTAAATAAAAGAATTAAGATTGATAAATTTTGGTGAACATTTACTTGAGTTCAAAAATTTTTAGAAAAAGATTAAATCACATAATTTATCAAATTTTCCAAACTTATGTGATTTTGTTAATAAGTTATGACTTTACCAAATTCATCAGCTAACGTTGAACGTATATTTAGTACAATTAATATAAACAAAACTAAAATAAGGAATTCTTTGTATTCAAAAACCATTGAAGAAATTTTATTTTCAAACATTTATTTAAAAAATAATTCTTCTAATTGTTTTAATGTTAATATTACTAAAAGTTTGATAAGTAAACTTTGTTCACATAATTTGTACGAACTTTAATTAAAAATATGTATATGTAAATTATAAGTCTGTTCATTTACACACAATGTTTCTAATATTTCTTACTAGTTTTTTAAGTTTTCCGTCTAGTAAGATTTTCAAAAGAAAATATTTTATATATTTTTTTATTGACTTCTTTGTTTTTTTACTTTATTGTTTTATTAAAAACTGATGAATTAATTGTTCCTTTATGTTAAATATTGTTTTTATAAATTAAAAATAGAATTACACTTATAGAAAAATATATTATTCATGTTTTAAATTATGACGATTTTTTGACGATTTTTCTTAATTTTTGTGACGATTTTGATGATTTTTTCTCTTAATTTTGACGATTTTTTACAAAAAAAACCTAACAGCCCTGGTTGCAACGCAGACTAACTAAAAGACGATAAGTTACGCTGGAATGGACCAACTTGGTTGAAGGAAGCTCCAACAAAGTGACCAAAAACAAATTTACCCTTCAAAACTCAAGCCGAAGCTAAAATTTGTCAGTGTTCCTCTACGAATGTGGACCCAAAACCATCTATGAACTTTACTTACCTTACCCAGGATATTTTGGAAAGATTTTCTAAGTGCTCCAAACCACTTATAATATTGTCATGTGTCTATCAATTTTGTGATCGCTCATCATTTACTCGACAAGTCGCGAAAGCCTAGTAGGTAGTGTGTTTGTTTATTAGACGTAAAGCCTGGGTTCATATCCCAGGTCAGACATCAAAACGAAAACATGAAAAAATATTCCTTCGGCGACTTCCTCTCAGCAGATTTCTGGCAAAAATTCTGAGAGTAAATGAAAAGATTGCCATGAAAAGTTTCTCAAAAATCTGTCGCTCGGAGTCGAAGTTAAACTAATTAAATTAAGGCACACAGCACGAGTGGTGTGAGAAGGTAGGCCGTAATCCTGACTGAAGGATTGTAATGGCCAATTATGTATGTCTGTCATAATTTACTCGAATAAATGGAATTCGCCATAATAGCATAGTTCTGGATCGAAAAAATCCGCAATCTATTGACGAAAGACCCAATAGATTATTAACCCACCCGAGTATTGATGCGCATGAGATCAGAACTGCCCGTGATAGACTAATGATTCTTTGCCAGACACAATATTTCAATGACGAATATTCGTGTCTGAAAAGATTAAACCTATTACCCAAGAAAAGTAACTTGCTCATGGCATCACTTTCCATAAATGGATGCCCTCTCGATATACATGTATTCCGACAACGAAAATAACTTCGTTGGAGCCAGCCAACTGATTTAAAAGGAGCGACAGGAATTCTTCAAACTGTTGAAGGGATTGATTACATCATCCAGTAGTTTCCAAAACTTGACGTGGCACTTTATCCCACCTAGAACTCCACATATGGGAGGCTTATGGGAAGCTGCAGTGAAGAGCTTCAAATCGCATATCAAAAAGCTGGCATATTTGAAATATACTTTTGAGGAAATATTATTAGCTAGAATAGAAGGATGCCTCAACTCAAGACAATTAAGCCCGTCAAGTGAAAACCTTCAAGAAGAATTAGCTAGAGCACAATCTCCAACGGTCACCGTGAAGAGAGTGCCATTACCACGGAAAACATTAACAACACCGACAAGTTCCCCATTGATAATGCCAACTTCGGTAAAAACATTTATGGATGGTAGGCAGGTGATGGCCACTAACTATATGCACGTCTACTATTGCGGCATCAATGATACGAGACAGAGGCTTGGTCTCATTTAAGGTTGAAGCTCAGACTTAAGGGAAAGAAAAAGTGGAACCAAATCTGTATGAGAGTTGTGTCCGATTTGCCTAAGTCACTCCATCCCGCGGAAATGAATCCAACAATTAAAGACAACTTTTGCTGAATATCCCTGGCTGATGCTGAGTTCGATAACAATATTTCTTTATTTTAAAAACAAAAAATTGGACAAAACAAGCAAAACTTTTCATTTAAGTTAAAACAATTATTTTTATGCCACAAAATTAAAGCAGTTTTTAATGCTGTGCTCTTTTCTTTTCAATATGTTTCCACACCTAGTGGCACGATTGTAATTAAATTGAATACATTTTTTTTTTTTGTAAATTTCTTTCAAAGAATTTCCTACTACGCGGGAAAAATCTCTGGCATCTATACAGTTTTCGCATTAATTTCATATTTTATTGCTTTTAACCCCATCCAATATCTAATGTTACGCAGCCACGACATCTGTTTTTTCCCATACCTCTTCTGTCTTTAATTCTGCCTTCAATATCGAATTTTTGCCTCTGTAAATAGTTTTAAATATTTTTAAAACAGCGTAGCTTTTAAGAACTTACACTTAAAATTTCATTATTTAAAACTTGACCTAACTTACATTAATTGTTCTTCAATCTGTGAGTATCCGGATCTGCTGTTTAAAGTCGACTTCGGACAACAGATTTTTGAGAAACTTTTGGGGGCAATTTTATTCACTCTCAGAGTTTTTATGCCAGAAGACTTCTGAGAGGAAGTCGCCGAAGAAATATTTTTCATATTTCATTTTATACCAGATGTCTGGGCTGGGGCTGATGTTCGAAACACGGCCTCACGTCTAATAAGCCAATGCACTGTCTACTAGACTACGGCGACCTCCAAAGCACATGTAGCATAAACAAATTTTTCTTATCCTTTCCATATACGTATTGATTATAGATATTTAAGATAAGTGTAGCTACACATTTGTCATTTTGTGACAATATGTGATAATGTATTGTAATGACAACTATTGTCATTTCATTGTCAAAAAATATCACAAATAATAAACGTCACTTGCTAGAACATGCTATCGTGTTTGCTTGCAATGCCAAACAAAAAAAAATTGTGTGTACATATGGCACTGCAGTTGTGCTGGCGCTTGAAGATTTTCAACGTTATCAGTACGAAAATGGAAATGATAAACAAAAGATACAAACACAAAACAATGAACTTGTTTACATGATCAACGAATAAGCAAAAATATTGCAACAACATCAGTATAAAAAAAGGGGATAAACAAAGTAAACAAACAATAACAACACTGCTAGGACAAACGTAAACAAAATACACAAACAACTATAACGAAAGCAGAGTGTTTACATTTAAAGATATTTCGCGAAGGCAAAATCATCCTCCTTCGAGAGTAATCATCAGACTGTCAGACCCAGCGATATAGCAGGCAAGACAAGGCAGGCAACGGGATCAGAAAGAATTCAGTCAGTCTTGTGTGAAGATACGTTGCGTTTGAAGAGAATCGTGGTTTGAAGATCTCCGTTGTGAAGATCTAACGACTGAGTGTAACAAAGAGTAACAATTAAAGTAAATTGTTGTTGTTTAAATCAAGTTGCAAAAGATGACATACGGAATTGTGCGAACAATAAAGAATTTGTTTAAAACTAAACACAAATTTATTTTATTTGCAATCTACGAACTCATATTTTAAACATTTTTAGAAGGCTAAAAACGTAACAATATTATTAATAAATTGACCATTGCCTCTAATGTCTGCTTTAATGATTCTAATTACATTTTGAAAGAGAATATATGCTTCAGAGACGGAAATATTCAGTACGACAACATTGTATGTAAGTCTCAAAACCTGAAGAAGATTGGGTGACAATCGCTCGCGAGGTTTTAAACTCCATTTCTAAAAATAGAAATACAATTCCAGACTAATATGTAAATAGTTTGAATTAAATTTTTATTTACTTATACTTCCTGTTCTATTCATTCACCGTTATCACTGTCGTTTACGTTTGGCTCAAATTTCTTTGTTTAACTTTTACGTTTTCTTCATTTTTTTTATTTTTTCATTGTAATCGCCAACCCCCTTTTTAATGCTCAAAATTTTTTCGTGAAAAAATAAAAAACAAACACACTTAGACTTTGTATATGTGTATGTATATACGATGTATATATGTATGTTAATATATAAAATTTAAATATTCTTTCTTTACATTTATATAAGGATATTTCTTAGTAAATAAGTGTGTTCCCGTATGTGCGTATCAGGGATTACTACAATGCGATAATTTTTTATACCAAGTCGTTACGTTAGTTACAAAATTTAGCGTGTCGTTTGAGAGTCAGGTTCGCTAAGACATAACTTCAGGAATGAATATATAATATTCATATATGTATATTATATCTATGAAATATGGATCGATTAGGCCGATAGCGCTAACAAACAATGACTTTTTCGAAATACATTGGGCGCTCTTAGATCTCATGTGGGTTGGTGTCGTTCGAAGTACGTTCGTTCACGTATTCATTGATTCAGATTTTTAAATGAAAATAAGGGACAGCTAGAACACCCAAATAAAACAAAAATTAATTTGGCGGATGTAGCTTCAATAAGATAATCGTTATCAACTATGACAATACATATATTCTTTTTGTAAAATTTTCCAGACATAGCAGTAGCTTTTTCGCTTAAGAATCGCTTTCTCAACCATCGTGTATGGTTGGGGTTGAGGTACTTTATTTCATGTTTAATCATTCTCAATAAAGAAAATTGGCCTATTTAAGCATAATAACAATACGAAGGTCTACGCATTTTTTTAAACATTATTTAGTATAATTTAATTATTTTCCTGGTAAAAAAAATTCATGTTAAATACTTTTCAGAAAACATACTATTTACAGTTTGGTTATGTGTTTAAGCGCCATTATTACAACTTGCCGTTAAACTTGGGTTTAGTTAAAGGTACCTTTAGCTGAAGGGAATTGTAAATTTACCTTTAACTTATGTTCGTTATTACAACTTACAGATAAAATAAAGTTACATACACATACATAATTGGCAATTACAACCCTTCAGTCAAGATTACGGCCTATTTTCCCACACCACTCATGTTGTGTGTGTTAATTTTATACATGAGTGGCGGGACCTACAGTTTAACGTCGACTCCGAATGACAGATTTTTGAGAAACTTTTCATGGCAATTTTATTTACTCTCAGAGTTTTTGCCAGAAATCTGCTGAGAGGAAGTCGCCGAAGAAATATTTTTTTTTTCATATTTCGTTTTGAGGTCTGACCGGGGATTTGAACTCTGGTTTCGCGTCTAATAAGCCAACACACTACCTACTAGACTACGGCGACTTGAAAAACTATAATGCTGTAAACTACAATTTTTTCTTACTTTATAAGGTAGATATATACTTTTAATTTTATTTATCCGAAAGATAATCTTGTGGCATTACATTTTCAATATGATTTCTGGCATATGACCGCCACGGCTGGCGCGGATGTAGTCCAATCTGGACGTCCAATTTTCGACGACTTTTACCAACATTTGCGGCCGTATATCGGCAATAACACGGCAAATGTTGTCTTCCAAATGGTCAATAGTTTGTGGCTTTACCGCATAGACCAATGACTTTACATAGCCCCACAGAAAGTAGTCTAGCGGTGTTAAATCACAAGATCTTGGAGGCCAGTTCACAGGTCCAAAACGTGAAATTAGGCGGTCACCAAACGTGTCTTTCAATAAATCTATTGTGGCACGAGCTGTGTGACATGTTGCGCCGTCTTGTTGAAACCACGTCTCCTGGACATCATGGTTATTCAATTCAGGAATGAAAAAGTTAGTAATCATGGCTCTATACCGATCACCATTGACTGTAACGTTCTGGCCACCATCGTTTTTGAAAAAGTACGGACCAATGATTCCACCAGCCCATAAAGCGCACCAAACAGTCAGTTTTTCTGGATGTAACGGTGTTTCCACATACACTTGAGGATTACCTCCACTCCAAATGCGGCAGTTTTGTTTGTTGACGTAGCCATTCAACCAGAAGTGCGCTTCATCGCTAAACAAAATTCGCTTATGAAAATCGGGAACAACGGTAATCTCGTGTTGGGCCCATTCGACGAATCTACGCCTTACTTGATGATCGTTTGGCTCCAATTCTTGCACGAGTTGGATTTTGTAAGCACGCAAACCAAGATCCTTCCGCAAAATCTTCCATAAAGCGGATGGACACAGATCCAATTCCTGTGCTCGATGGCGGATGGACTCATTCGGGTCTTCCTCAATGCTACGCTCTACAGCAGCAATAGCTTCTTCTGTACGCACCGTACAGCGTCTCTGGGGTTTGAGAGTAAACGTGGTGCGAAAACGTTCCATGGTTAATCGAATTAACTGCTCTAATGGACGATTTTGTTGACGATAAAATGGACGTAGTGCGCGATACGTTTTCCGCACAGAACCATTATTTTCGAAATAAAATTTCACTATTTGCAAGCGTTGTTCAGGCGTGAGTCTATTCATGATGAATTGTCAAACCAAACTGAGAATAAATCACTTGACAGCTGTTAAATCGGTCGCCATCTTGAAAAGTAATGCCAACTTAAAGTTCTATACCTCTATAAAAAACACCCTTTATATGTTTTTCAAGATAAAAAAAAAAGATAAACGCTGCCATCAAATAATGTAATGATGGACGAAAGATGTTTTTCAGTCACAGTATATTTTGGCAAAAAATTCCGTTCAAGGCTCTTCGATGAAATATTAGAGCCATTGATCTTTTTTAAAAAATTACTTAAATTCTACTCCAAATAGTTTTGTTTCTCTACTAATGTATTTATGAATGTATGTAGATACAGATGAATTATTTTTATTTTCCTTAATTTACAAATTTTATTACCTCTAGCTCTGTTTTTTTATATTTTTTTTATTTTTTTTATACCTACGTATTGTAATAAAAATTAAAAATAAATAAAAATTTTTAATAAAACATTTTCTTTATTAAGACAAAATCCCCGACATTATAGTAGACAGAGATATTATTTATATCATTGTAAACAGCATTAGAATAAGTACTGGCGAAGAAATCGGCAAACATACGACAAACATCATTACACGATTCTTGATTAGCAAATTTCATAACTGATGGAAATCTAGTAGAATTTCTTTTAATGTTAACAAATGTGTAGAAGAACTTATACCTTATGTAACATAAGCAACAATTATTAAAATTAATTTTGTTTTTTTTTTTTTTGAAAAGATCAAAAATATTTCGGGGCATATAAGCACACCATGTATTTTATTATTATGTTCTCAGTGATATGAAAAATTTAATCTAGATTACGTAGTTTCGGATTAATTCCATTACATTTACGTGTTTTCTTATGTTAAACTGAGTAAAAAAATTCTTCTTTGCAACTAGGTTTCGCAAAAGTACTAGCGGCAGATACCTAAAAATGGTCCAATAATGCTGTCGTATCAAAACTGCGGCCATGAGATGAAAGCTTCGACCAGAAAGCACTATTAGTACATGTCTAATTAATCTAATAATTACTCAGAATTCGAATCGAAGAAGAATCCCTTTATAATGTCATCAGAAATGTAGATACTCCTTATGGAGAATCACAACAAATTAATTTTACGAGTAGTAAAATCATCCGTCAAAGATTAAAGGCAATCTTCAAAATCTTCAACTTCAGGCACGTTTGTCTTTCTCTAAAATATAAAGAAGACAGGAAAAACGATTTTAGGAGCGGTGAATCTAAATTCAATCGATTTAACTCTAATTGAAAGAACAATGATCCGTATACTTAATGAACATATGAAGTCTTCAAGACTTTATAGAAGAGATACATTTCCGATGGTAAGTATTATAGGTCACATACATGCACATAATTGGCCATTACAACCCTTCAGTCAGGATTACGGCCTAGCTTCTCAACACCACTCATGTTGTGTGCGTTAATTTTATACATGAGTGGCGGGACCTACAGTTTAAAGTCGACTCCGAACGATAAATTTTTTGGGAAGCTTTTCATGGCAATGTTTACTCTCAGAGTTTTTACCAGAAATCTGCTGAGAGGAAGTCGTCGAAGAAATACTTTTTGTATTTTGTTTTTGATGTCTGGCCTGGGAGGAGTATTATAGGTCAGCACTACAAATCCTTCTGAGCATAATAGGTCGTTTACCCAACGCAATATTGCCTACTTACGTGTCCTTTAAAAACAAATTGAGCTACACCCGCAAGCAAAGTGTTTTGTAGAAATTGAAAAGAACTGTGACATTGACATTATTCCGAAACGCTTGCTAATTTTTCTTCTGTAAAACTATTAATATATAACACCAAAAAAGCAATTTTTTATATCATTTAATTTAATTTTGAAGGATATATGGAAAATACATTACAGCCACCTATAGGCTCTATAATCCATCTACTAATTGGGGTTGCCTAATTGCCGTAGAAGTTCTACATTCTTAATTTGAATGAAATGAAAATGTTCATATGTTTCGTGAATAATAAAACTTTCAGTAACAAGGTGATACCTTAATTGCCACGTTATAAATACCCATACCATTAATTCAAATAATGATTTCAGCATGAAATACAAAATTTTTTAATTATAGCTACTTCCAATACTTATGACTTTCTTCTAACTAGTTTAACTAACTAACTAGCTATTAACTAACTTTCAGCCTTCAACCTTGCTGTAGTGACGTTATTGATAAATTCAATAAATGGAGGCTACATAAGAGATTATACCTCTTGTGATGCAGAACTGGATGCCAGTGAAAGACGTAGACAATTTAGTATTTGTAGATGATGGCATGGATCAACGAACCTGAAGGGAATCTGCATAAAATGTGCATATGTGGGCTGTCTGCGGTACAACTACCTCCAATAATCGAAACTATTTGCTTGAGTTTTACAATTCAAGAATGACTAAAAGAATAGTGATTAAAATACCAATGCGGTTATTTACAATCAAAATATTTATTATTTGTGCAAGAAATTAAAGTGTACTATCAATTCAGTTACTATCAAATATTACCTTTGATGAAATTTTAATCAAATTTTAGCCAATTTTAATTTAAATTATAAGAAAATATTTCGAAAAAAATAATTCGAAAACATAAGAAAATATTTACTCTTCACTCCCTTCTTAGCAATGATCTAGATTCTAGAACTAATAGTCATCAAGTGCAATAAAGCATCATGCACTTTAAGTACAAAAACACAATGAATGCATTGATACTTTACTAAAAATTCTAATTAAAAACAATATTCACTTTTGCGATTTTCAATGACATTCCATTTAGTTGTATAGTACTTTTATAAAGCCTGTCTTGGAAAATTAAAAAATTTCGATTTCTTTAATAAACATCATTTGGTCGTCGTTTTACTTAATTTCAACTCATGTGCCAATTGTGATCCGCTACTCTTTATACATACATAGAGCAATGATTATGAATTTATTTAGTGTGAGTGTGCTTAAGTGAGAGAGTATGACACAACTGCTTTTTTTTATGTGATTGAGAGCGGTGTTGGGGTTAGCATGTTAAAAATGTGTGTACGTGTATGTATGTTCTATTTCAAGTTGTATTTGTCTGCTTGAATTGCTGGTACTGTAGTCGTCGTCCTTTGTTGAACTGTATACATTTTAATGAAATGAAATCGTATACATATTCGTAAAATGAAGGGTGTTTGTTGTTTGTCTTAGCGATGTAGTTGTTTCAAATTTATTTTCAGCCATTTTTATTTTATATAATTATAAAAGAAATTCTTTTCCATCAAATGGGAAATGTTTGAGATAAAAAATGAAAAAAAAAACACATAAAAAATGTTTTCTTAAGAATAGGTATGTATGTATGTATGTACGGCGGAATGAATATACTGGTTATTGTTTATGCTAATTTGAGCGAAAAACTCAATTAACACACACACACAGCTACACACTCGCGTATACAAAAATGTTTTCTTAATAATAAATGTAGATACACACATGCATTGAAAACTATACACACGTACGAAAGTTTCCATTTTATTTCGATTCTTTTTTCACGACTTTCTACATAAAATAGGAAAATTTTATACGTATAATTTAAATTCAGACAAAAAACAAAAAAAAAAGGTTTATGTTTTATAACAACTATTGTTGTTATTGTTATTGTTCCAAAAGTTACTTTGTACGTGATTCAAGAAGATTTCACCACAGAGGGGAGTGATGTTTTTTTTTTCTTTCCATAATTACGCACGTCTGGTTAAGGAATTACTACAAGTTTCATTTGGGGCTGTAGTTAAATGGGGAGGCAATAATTACAATATAAAGAAAAAAAAATTCATCTTCAAACATGTATATGTATGCTCATGAAAGAAAGCTTTTATAGTTGAAATGCAGCGCGCTTTGTTTTTTAACCGCGTTTTTTACGATTACAGAGATTGATTAGCAAAAGATACGATACACTTACATATATTTAATAATTATTGTTTTATTTTATTTTTTTTAATTAACAACCGAATAAACTAATATTTTGGCATTCATTTACCCGTGGTTTGGTGTGGACATTCTAAACATCGTATTCGAACTATAGGTCACCTAAGTGTTAGTTTAATGAAAATTGATAAACAAAAGTCGCCGTAGTCTAGTAGGTAGTGTGTTGGGTTATTAGTTGTAAAGTCCGGATTCAAACCCCAGGTCAGACATCAAAACGAAATATGAATAAAATATTTCTTCGGCGACTTCCTCTCAGCAGATTTCTGGCAAAAACTCTGAGAGTAAATAAATCTGCCATGAAAAAGTTTCTCCAACAAATCTGTCGTTCGGAGTCGACGTTAAACTGTAGGTCCCGCCACTCACGTATAAAATTAAGGCACACAACATGAGTGATGTGAGAAGCTAGGCCGTAATCCTGACTGAAGGGTTGTAATGGCCAATTATGTATGTATGTATGTATGATAAACAATTGTATTTTGTTTCATCTGTACATTTTCAGTAGACTTACTTAAATAATGAACATTAAAAAATATGTGCATCGTTGGTTTTTTCGATGCAAGGTATCGCAAAGAAGCATCGATGTTAATATCGATATATCGCAACATGCATCTATGTATGTTAATAACCTCAAAACACCTCGTAACAAAATGGAAAACAGAAACCCCTTATGTTCTTTAATTTCATATAGCCTTACCCAGCGCCTTCCATATTTCTAACGGATTATCGTTAAGTGAGTCTGACAGAAGTCGTCAAGGTTTATGAGTGATTTTTTGATTTTAAGATATCGATGTACATATCGACGCCTCCGTTCTATAACATTCTAAGTCGAAAAAGTGTGTTTTGAGTTATAAGCTCTCAAAGTTTTCAAACGCCATACGACTATATGTGTATTCTAAGTAGATTTTTCCCTATAACTTCGGAACGGATTGACGCATTTTAACCAAATTTTGACAGTATTTAAGTTAGAGAACGTAGAATTTAAAAATGCAAGTTCATTAAAAACGTTCTAAGTACACTATAGAATGGAGGCGTCGATATATCGTTTACAATTACTGCTACTGTTTAATTAGTTTTCATTGCTAAAGTTAACGCGGTAATGCAACAAGTTATGTCCAAATGGGAGAAAAGAAAAACCACAATTTAATCCAAAGCTGTATATTTGCTTATCATAAAGCGAAGGTTTGTATTCTTTCTTACGGAATCGCTTACAGGAAGACATAAAAAACTTAACCAAATTGTCGAAGATTGTTAACTAATGTAACTTGTTTAGGGGCTCTTACAGTTTGTATATTTTTTTCCTTAAATTACAAGTATGCTAAAAGAAATTTATAATTAAATTGATTAATTATTGAAAATAAAACCCTCCAATAGAAAAGCATAGTCCAAGTGTTTTCACTATTTAGATGAAAAGTCTTCTCACATCTGATCTGTATACATTCTCCCAATAAGGTCGCATGTACTGGATCGATTTCCATGCGTGTAAGACTGACTCGAGTTATAAGTGTGATATTAACATCCATAGCTATTATATTCGTCGGAACCTGCATACTTTAAAATTGTTGAATCATATATGTATTCATATAACATAATTGGTCATTACGACCTAGCTTCTCACACCACTTATGTTGTGTGCGTTAATTTTTATACATGAGTGTCGGGGCTTCCACTTTAAAGTCGACTCCGAACGACTACATGGCAATTTTATTTACTCTCAGAGTTTTTGCCAGAAATCTGCTGAGAGGCAGTCTACGAAGAAATATTTTCGTTTTGATGTCTGATCTGGAATTTGAAGCGTGGCCTTACGCCTAATAAGCCGACATACTACCTACTAGACTATGGCGACTACATCATATATTCACAGAATACAAAAACGGCCAACAATACAATGTTGCTGTCACCACTACAACAGACGTTTTCTCTATGCGTTATAGAGACGTGTCTCCAAGAAATATTTTTATGTGGCCACTCGTCTTTCGCATAGAACGTATACGAAAAGTTTTATTTAAGATTGACCGTTGATAGTAGTACAATGGGTCAATTCGACCTCCGGGTACTGTACTTGTCTTAATTGACAAGTACACGTCCTCTAACCTCTAACCTTGACCGTTGATCGTGGAAGCTCGTTGCCAGCTTAACATTTTACATAGGTCGCACAGTGGGACTATTATACAGACAAAATGGAGTCAATTTTTCAATTCGATATTCGAACTTTTTTTAATTCGATATTTTTAATCCCCGTTCGCCTCATTTTTAATTACCGCTTCTACCCCCATCGAATTTTTTATTTGGTTTAATTTTTAAAGCTCAAATATGGTACATTGCACAGCTTAATATCATCTGCAGCGTTATTTAATATTAATTTTAGTCAATTCAATTACATTGTTGGACGTGTTGTTTAATTGTTGGACGTACATTACTTTACATTACAGAAATGTTTTGAAGCCAATTTGAGTTCACTGGCTATTTGTTTATTACATTTGTTATGTAAAAAAAATTTAAATTTTTTATAAGTCCTTTTTAATGCCCATTTAGCACCGTTTTGAATCCTTTATGTATGGTTTTTATTTCTGTTGTGATTTTCTTCTTTTTATTTTTTTACAATATTTGTTGTTTCGTTTATGCATGCGTTAGGTTATGAGCGTGTGAATTGAATAAGCCTGTTGAATCTATCTATACAACAGGTACAGGTGAGTTTGGTTATAATGAACAACACTGCAAAAATATACATGCGTTCAGGCATTACAGATGTGAAAGTAAATTACAAAAACACTTCTTTCTAAAAGACTTTTCAATTGTATGTATTTATGTCTAAGCATTAAAATGTGGAGAATACAACAAGTATAAGCGTTCGTTCGTTAAAAGTGTCTTTACTTGTACTAAATATTTATGCAAACATTTTGTTACAGGAGGACTCCATAGTATTTACAAAAAAAAAAACACAATCCACTCAATTTTCTCCATCCTACTCTTTATTCGTTTATAAATATGCAATAAAAACAATTGTAGCCAGCATTTAACCGAAAAGCCAACAATTTAACCAATCTCCAGGGTCAAGTTAAAAAAGTAGCATCTGCCAAGGAAGAATCCCAAAGTATTTAACTCAATAAAATACTGCAAATAGAAATCACGGAAACTTTGTCACTTTTTCAAATTTTCAAACATCTAATAGTAACAATTTATTATTGTTCTTATTCATTAATACAATATACATACATATGTATTTATTATTGAATACTTTATTTATTTTATCGTAAATACAGTACAACAGGATATTATCTTATTTAACAATACCGGTACAAATTATATCTCATTATTATTACGAGCTAAGTAACGTAGACCTTATGCCCGGTGTAGTGTAACAGACCAGAGTCTCTAGCACACTACTCACTAGACTACCAGGGTTTTCAATGTTAACTTATTCTATTTTTTTTTAGCGAAAGAAAGACGAGCGGTAATACTATGTTCAGATATATGGACTTTTATTGAGTTAATATTCGGTTTATTGAGTACAATATTTGAAGTGTTCAGACATAACAATATATGCCGCTCAGCTGCTTATGCAATATTCATTTGACAGCTGTTTTTTTTTTGTTGTTTGTCGTTGTTGACATTTGACATTCAAATATCAACAGAAAGTGTTCGGATAATTGTAATATGCTCACTGAACGTGCTTATGACAATGCTGTATTTTAAGTTTTACTCAATATTATAACAATTTGCGTATTTATTGCACAATAATTAATTGAAACTTTATATGAAATATTGAGCTCAATAATGGCGTTTATCGCGATTTACGCAATAAAGGTGCATATCTGAACAGCGTATAAGTTTATTTTTTGTTATCATAGGCTTGTGTTGCGTTACATACCCAATATGTTGTGTTCCCTCATAACGAGTTTCCGCATTTCTGACTACATTATAAAGGGATTCTTCTTCGCATGAGTAATTACTATTGTTTCTTGGTCAGTGATTTCTTCTAATGGCCGCAGTTGATTTCTGATATTTTTGTTACGACAATAGTATTGGGCAATTTTTAGGTGCCTGCCACTAATACTTCTAATACTTGCTATTTTCGAAGTGTTTTTTTTTTTAATTTTTGTACATATTTATTATATTATGAAGCTTATACTATGTTCACACATGCACTTTGATTGCGTAAATCGCAATTAACGCCATTGTTGATCTCAATATTTCATATAAAATTTCAAATAATTGTTGCTCAATAAATTCATAAATTGTTATAATATTGATTAAAACTTAAAATACAACACTGTCATTAGTATGTTTAGTGAGCATATTACAGTTTTCCGAACACTTTCTGTTAATGTTTGACAACTCAAATGTAAACAACGACAAACAAAAAATGGAAGGTCAGCAGGTCCACTATTATAAAATATTTCTTTCTCATCCTTCTGAGAGAATCCACTTTGGAGTCAAAAGTAGTCCCTACTAACCGCAACAGTTGGGCGTTTCGGTCAATCATTAGCAAGACCTTTTGCAATGTTAAATTGTATTCCATTTTTTTCTAAAATTTTTTTGGCACTAATTTTCGCGATTAAATTAAAAGCAATGTTGTTGAAGCAATCAGCTGTTTTGTTTACCAGCTGTCAAATGAATATTGCTTATGTTATATATGTGAACACTTAAAATATTGTACTCAAATAACCGAATATTGGCTCAATAAAAATGCATGTGTGAACATAGTATTAGGAGAGAATTTTTAACCAGTTTATCATGAAATATACAGTCACAGAAGTATGTCTACATACACCGTTGTATGTAGACATTCACAAACTGAGTGCGACATTCGGTTCAAGCCTTGATTGACACTTGCCTGTTGTTAAGAGCTGTGTTGCCCTTTCAGTTAAGATACGGGTAAGTCACAGTGTAACTGAATTAATGTCCGTGGGTACTCTGCTACGGTAGTTATTCTTTCGAAGCAATTGCGTAATTTTTTATTAAATTAGAATTCCTTATTCAAATTAATTTTAAGTTCTTTAATTTCGGGCACCTTCCCAAATAATTTCTCTTGTATGCTTTTTTGTTGTGATTTTTTAGTTGAAATTTTTTCAAAGCAATTTTTATTTTTTCACTTTAAGTTTGTTCCGTTTCTGATTTTTATTTTTCATTTGTTTTCTTTCTTTTTAGCATTTCTTTTTTTTTTTTTGGAATACAGCAACAGTTATAAATGTCAAATGTGGTCGTTGTGGCTTTTGCTGTTAGCCTTCAGTGCTTTGCTTTGCACTGAAGTCTATTGAAGAGACCCACAAGGAAGGAATAAGATAAAAAAACAGACCTTGGACGTTCATAAATCAAGCTCTGTTTTCGCAAATCTTCTTTTTTGTGCAATTTTTTCTACAGCGATTCTATGTTTGAACATTTTCGGTTTTTATAAATGAACGTTGCGAGTTCATCTCATATGGCTGGTCTTTTAATGAAATTAACTTGACAAGTGTGGTTTGGATTTTTTAGTCAGTGTTTTTTCTAACACTTACTAAGTGGGCTGATGATGACCCTTTAGGTGGTTGAATCAGTGGAAAAGCAACAAGTTACAATTTGTTCTTTTTTTTTATCAAGTCTGCCGGTTTATACAGTATTTTCCGTTGTTTGTTATGTAATGATTAAAATGGAGTGCAACAAAAACAAAAGCAATGAAATAAAAATTTCATCACACGAGTAATGTAATCTTTCCATAATTTGTCTATTCAATCATGGACAAATAGAGAACAGAAACATAGACGTCTCCGATTAATACTCATCCCATAAGATTGGGCCATCGGTGGTTTATATAACCCTTTCACTTATTTATTGGCCAAAGAAATGAAATTAGAGGAAATATTTATTAGCAATTTTATCATTATTACAGTTACATACCTACATACTAATTGGCCATTACAACCCTTCAGGCAGGATTACGGCCTAGCTTCTCACACCACTCATGTTGTGTGCGTTAATTTTATACGTAAGTGACGGGGCCTACAGTTTAACGTCGACTCCGAAAGACAGATTTTTGAGAAACTATTCATGGCAGAGTTTTTGCCAGAAATCTGCCGAGAGGAAGTCGCCGAAGAAATATTTTTTTTTTCATATTTCGTTTTGATGTCTGACCTGGGGTTTAAACTCGGGTCTTACGTCTAATAAGCCAACACACTATCTACTAGACTACGGCGACTTGCAGTTACAACGACACAATCTTTTTGATGCAGAAAGCATTGTGACAACCATTTCTTATCTTATCCAATCATGATAAATTTTATCTTGTTTTTTTAACGAATTATCGCAAAGTCTAATCGTTTAAGTGTCAAAAGATTTGGCTGAATTTAATTAAAATTGCGGTAAGACCACACAACCCGGAAATATATCCAAATATTCCTAACGTCAAATACACACTAATCATCGAAATAGTGATCACTTTGGAGTAATTCATGTTCATAACGATATATGTGTGTACGTATATGTATGTTTACAAATTTTAGTGACATAAGCTCTTTTATTATTATTAGCCTTACCGAGTAACTGCAACTAAATAGGTGCGTCGTAATGGACCCATTTTTCAAAAAAGTGTCCAGCTGCTTGCGTACGCTGGCGACATTGACATCATAGGGCGTACCAATCAAGATATTATTGCTGCCTTTAGTGCTATTTAACGGGAGTCCATTAAAATGGGTCTGACAGTAAATGAGGGTAAAACAAACTATATGTTATCGACAAGTAGAAACGTGCGGCGTATTAATTCTCAGACTACGACCGATAACTATGTATACTTTTGATACAGTCGAGGAATTTATTCATCTTGGCTCCGCCGTTACCACCAAAAATGATGTCAGTCTGGAGATCCGGCGCAGGATCACTCTTGCCAACAGGTGCTACTACGGTCTCAATAGGCAATTGAGTACCAGAGACCTTTCTCGTACGACGAAACTAATACTCTATAAGACACTCTTCCTATCCGTGCTTCTTTATGGCGCAGAGGCATGGATCCTATTATGTACTGATGCAGCAGCCTTGAGAGTATTCGAGAGAAAAGTCCTACGTAAGATCTTCGGTCCAGTGCGAGTTGGCAATGATTTCCGCATCCGATCCAACAGTGAGCTGTATGAGCTCCTCAACGACACAGACGTTGTGCAGCGTATTAATATCCAGCGACTGCGCTGGCTCGACCATGTCGTTCGAATGGAGGAGGATGCTCCGACGAAACGGGTATTTTATGCGGGGATCTGCGGAAGTCGGCGAACAGGACGACTTTGTATGCATTGGAAGGACCAAATCGAGGAAGCCCTGTCATCGATTGGTGTGACCAACCGGCGTGGGCGCACAAGAAGCAGAGGCGCCTGGATGGATGCGTTGCGGCAGGCCGAAATCCATTAATCGAGTTACTAATGGCCAATTAATTAAGTAAGTAAGTGACAATAGGTATATAAGCTAAACAATAACTAGTAGCGAAATTTCAAATTACCGTGCTGGTAGCAGAAGATTTAGGGTTAGATGCAGAAATCTAATTAGCTATAACTTATACGAGGAGCTGAATATCTAAATGTCATTCTACATGCGACTGAGCGAGACATGGTGGCCCGACGTAGCTTAATTTAGAACATCGAACGGATTTTCGATCTTATATTCTGAGAAACCAGCTTCTTAACCTCGATAAAGTCGAGTAGCATCCCTTCGAAAAAACATTAAACACCCCACACGTATGTGTATGTGTATTATATAGCACATATTCATCAAAAATGAGGAAGCGAATTTGGCTAATAGAGCCAGAGTAGTACATACCATAAGTTTGAGTAACTCAATGCCTTACAATGCGTTGAAGACCAAGCTAAGAAAGTGGGCGGAGACGTAACATCGACTACTGTGAAATAATGACAAAGTAGGAAGAATTGCAAAAGTACTTTGGAGAGATCGTAATAAGCGGAACACCATGAGTATTTTAAAATTAATTAAAGCGAAGTGAGTACGCTAATGAACGTACTCGACCACCTGAACCGTACTGGGGTTGTGAAAAATAATGAATGCAGGGCATGTGGTGGAAATATGACACATACATATACATGGACTGAAAGACACATACATATATAATTGGCCATTACAACCCTTCAGTCAGGATTACGGCCTAGCTTCTCAACACCACTCATGTTGTGTGCGTTAATTTTATACGTGAGTGGCGGGTCCTACAGTTTAAAGTCGACTCCGAACGACAGATTTTTTTGAGAAGCTTTTCATGGCAATTTTTACTCTCAGAGTTTTTGCCAGAAATCTGCTGAGATTAAGTCGCCGAAGAAATATTTTCATATTTTCGTTTTGATGTCTGACCTGGGATTCGAACTCGGGTCTTTCGTCTAATGAGCCAACACACTACCTACTAGACCACGGGACTGAAAGACGTCAATGAAATTTATACAAGATACAGATGTGGTATTTCCAATGATAAGCCTACCTGATGGCTTAAGTGTATGTCGATGAGCACTAAACCTTTAGTTGTTCTCCTCTTCTTCAACCTACCTAGCTCGTATGTGTGGAATGCTATGTCCTTATGGAATAATTCGAAGGACGAATTCACTTTTTTTTCACGTTTTATTTGACAAAAATCGGGTTTTCTTGACCTTTTTACACAAAATTATTGATTACCCAAAAATGTTTGAACGTATTTTAAAAACTTATGAACGTATTTTAAAAAAAGTTTTTTCGAAAGGTGAGATATTGTCCTTTAAAACGGTATACAAACATTTTGTCCAATTTTATCAAGCAAAGTGTCAATCTATTCACAATATAATGCACTTTCCGAACATCAACACTTATTTCATATATTTTAATTAAATTTTGCAATTAAGAATGACCAAACTTGAAGAACAAAAAAAAAAACAATATTTTCCAAGTTTACCCCATCAAACCCCATAACATATAAATTTGAACAAAATGTTTTTGTATACCGTTTTAAAGGAAAATTTCTCCCCTTTCCAAAAAACTTTCGATTTTTAAAACAGGTTCAAACATATTTGAGTAATCAATGATTTTGTGTGAAAAGATCAAAATCAATAAATAAATGTTGTCAAATAAAACAAGTTTGGTGGGTTCGAGAAAAATAAAAAAAATATTTTTGAGTTCCACTCAACTAACTGAACAACTTAGACTAGGTAGTTTCTGGGGTGCATTTAATTTTTTGTATTTTGCCGCATAGTCTTTGTTAGTTATGAACGCGCTTTACAGACTTTTCATTGTATTTCGACACTAGCTTAAGCCAGAATAAGGTTATTTTCATTGGCTTTTTCCGCTTGCAGAAAAGCCTATCTTTACACATCTTGGCAATGTTAATTTTCCTCTTTCTCCATAGCTTATTACAAAAATTTAACGCATATTTCTAGTTTTCTTATTATTTTATCATCGTCTCTACGATGAAGTCGCCGTGGTCTAGTAGTAGTAGGTAGTGTGTTGGCTTACTGGACGTAAGGCCTCGGTTTAAACCCCAGGTCAGACATCAAAAACAAATATGAAAAAATATTTCTTCTGCGACTTCCTCTCAGCAAATTTCTGGCAAAAACTCTGAGAGTAAATAAAATTGCCATGTAAAGCTTCTCCAAAAATCTGTCGTTCGTTGTATTACGTATGCTCTTCGGTGTTTTCTGACCAATTCCTAACTTAATCCTTGGTAACATGGTCTCTCGCTCGCTTTGCTATCGATTGCACTGAAATAAGGAATATTCTGCATCATCATAAGTACATTAGAGTTAACGTTTTAAGCGCCAGAAACTCGTTAATGAAATAGTTGTTAGTCGTATAACTTAATTTGCAATCACGATATGACAAAATTCATTTGAGTTTGCAGTGGGCACTACGATCAGCTTATTATTATCGTATTATTTGGTAAAAGTGCCCTATCCCAATTGGTCATTGTTTTCTATTAAAAAGTTCGGTTTTTCTGATTTGAATTAATCAGAAGAGAAAAACAAAACAGATATGTATATAATTTTATTCAGTCTAACCACCCCTGGCGGCGACGGCCTCATACACATATGGGTGAATGTCTTTACTAAATTCGCGCTTCAACAATACATTTTCATTAGTGCTATAATTATTTACTATTTAGTTTTTTAAAGAAGGGTGTGTGGTGAGTTTTTAGTGAGGATGTGTAGCAAGACGGCTGTCTTCGCAATATTTTATTTCCGTTATTTTGATTGTTTTTTTTATCACTATCATTATAAATTTATAAAAAATATTATATAATTATTTAAATATATAGAAAGATTAAATTTTGTTTATTTTAATTGACGTAATAATATAATTAATTTAGTCAAAATGCAAAGATTTTTGTAACATAAATAAAATTTGTGGTGTAAAGATTGAAATCATAAATTCTGTTATTTGATCAAATTCTATACATAACAAACCAATCACGCAAAGTCTCTCTTAGCGTAATTAATGTTGTAACGTTTCTAAATTCATTTATATTGGATTCGAAGATTGGATTTGAAGATTGGAATTGAAATAAAGGAAACTACTTATTTCTAATCAGACAAAAACTCTGAGAGTAAAAAAAATTGCCATGAAAAAGTTTCTCAAAATCTGTCGTTCAGAGTCGCCGTTAAACTGTAGGTTCCGCCACTCAAGTATAAAATTAAGGCACACAACATGAGTGTGTATTGTACTAGACCAAAGTATGTAACATGAATGAACCGCTGATGTAAAAGTATACGGTGTGCAGTGATTATGCAGGAAGAGGACTGCGGGAGCCATTGAGTTGCTAGCAACAGTCGGGTGGGGGGCGTTCGGTCCTTTGCTAGCAAAATCTGTCTACAATACAAATTTATAATAGACTCCTTTTTTTGTGATGGCGTTAAAGGTGTAAGGTCTGGGATGACTAGATTCGGATTTAAGAAGTTAACTATGACCCAATCTAGTCATTTCGGTAATTAAACTATGGTTTGGGTTAGTCAAAGCTCTCAGATAAATATCGTCACCTCTGAAGTCGCCGTGGTCTAGTAGGTAGTGTGTCGGCTTATTAGACGAAAGGCCCGAGTTCGAATCCCAGGTCAGACATCAAAACGAAAATATGAAAATATTTCTGTGGCGACTTCCTCTCAGCAGATTTCTAGCAAAAACTCTGAAGTAAAAATTGCCATGAAAAGCTTCTCAAAAATCTGTAGTTCGGAGTCGACTTTAAACTAACTATAGGTCCCGGTACTCATGTATAAAATTAACGCACACAACACGAGTGGTGTGAGAAGCTAGGACGTTGTACAATGGGTCAATTCGACCTCCGGGTACTGTACTTGTCACAGTTGACAAGTACACGTCCTCTAACCTAACCTATCATCACCTCTGCTGTTGTTGAAGGATGTTGGCTCATAACCCACGCCTTCCAAGTTTCCTAGGCAAAAGAAAGTATTTTGTGGAAACCCCAAATTTAGCCTACGTCTAGCCCTAATCTACATCTTCCCTGTCAGAAAACAACCCTATTTTAAAGCCTTAGCTTACCATTCTATTTAAAATACAAATTTATTAAGTTCATATTTATAAAGATTCTTTCTAACCTTAGGTAGGTAGGTAGAAGTGGCAGTCCTCTCGATGCAATCATGAGCGGACACACTTAGGCCGCAATCAACCCTCTTTCTAACCTTAAATACATTCAAATATATTTTATAAAAAGAAATTATATAGATAATTCAATTATAATACGGAAAAAAAATATATATTACATAACAACATAATACGGAAAAAAATATATATAGGGTGGAGGTATAGAACTTAAAGTTGCAATAAAACAACGATGGATTATTCGATTGACATGCATTTTATTTATCCGAAAGATAATCTTGTGGCATTACATTTTAAATATGATTTCTGGCATATGACCGCCACGGCTGGCACGGATGTAGTCCAATCTGGACGTCCAATTTTCGATGACTTTTTCCAACATTTGTGGCCGTATATCGGCAATAACACGGCGAATGTTGTCTTCCAAATGGTCAAGCGTTTGTGGCTTTACCGCATAGACCAATGACTTTACATAGCCCCACAGAAAGTAGTCTAGCGTAGTCACAAGATCTTGGAGGCCAATTCACAGGTCCAAAACGTGAAATTAGGCGGTCACCAAACGTGTCTTTCAATAAATCGAAATAAAATTGCACTATTTTGCAAGCGTTGTACATTCATGATGAATTGCCAAACCAAACTGAGAATAAATCACTTAACTGCTGTTAAATCGGTCGCCATCTTGAAAAGTAATGCCAACTTAAAGTTCTATACCTCTATAAAAAACACCCTTTATATATACAAATATACCAAAATTCAAGAACTTATAATTAAATACAATATTTAATGACATTAATATTTATGTCGCACTTCTATGGGTTAATATTGTAAATGTAAAAGAAACAAAAACCAAAAGAAATTTAAAAAGATACGATCGCAAGCAATATAGAAACATTTTGGAATTGGAAAAAAACAATAATGTTATGAAATATGAAAATACATAACAAACATATGTATGTCATATGTACAGTGGGACAGAAAATTATGCCAACGATCTAATTGGTTGTGGTTTCTTTTAGGTTTTATTAAGTTAAATTGAATAATTAAAATAAAAGATAATTATTGACTTACCAAATCAATCGAACTAATGATGAAGTAGTAGCCTCCAGCATGATGCCGGTGATGTGGTTGCTGTATTCCATATACTCAAAATCTACTAAGAAATATGTTAAATTCAACAATGATAATTTATAGGTTACTTTACAGTCTAAGTTTTAATTTAACATTGGTTTTTATAATTTTAATAGAAAATTACTCGGATATTACAATATTTTCATTCTTAAGTAGTAACTTAAATAAAGGGCTATCCATTTCGTAGTTTCAAAAGTATGGGACTGAAATTCGTCAAACTAAGTTGTGAAACCAATTTTGTTTCTTTTCAGTTGAAAGTCTGACATTGACGAAAATGGATCGCTTAACTATCACACAACGCATGAAAATTATCAAAACCTACTACAAAAATGATGATTGGCGGTGGACGGCCAGTTTTCCAACAAAATTTTCTTCAGGGGTGAAGCATATTTCACAGTCGGTGGGTATGTTAATAAACAAACATCGTATTTGGGGTTCTGAGAATCCTCATGTAATTGAAGAGAGGCCACTACATCCAGAAAAAGTCACTGTTTGGTGCGCTCTTTAGTCCGAGTCAAGTTATGGCTGAGATACCGCCCAATATGTGTTAAAAAGTGGTCGAAAATTACCTCAAAAGAATCAATGCTTGCAACACTTCGCGTGGAGGTCATTTAAATGATGTAGTGTCTCACACATAATGTCAACGTTCAAACTTTACAATAAAAAAGAAATATCATGAAAAAAATATTTTATATGTGTTTTATATACGTTTACTGTTGAAACCACGAAATGGATAACTCTATACAAATATCTCAATAGAATTTTATGGTAATATAGAAAAATTACTTTTTTTTTGCCGTAATCAAAGTTGGTGAGATTTCTCTTATAATTCTATATCTTTTGTCTCAATGGTGAACACTTGAACATTCTCATTATTTTTATTATTACAATTCACTTTTTACATTTAATAGTTCTTATTAAGTTTAAAAATATTTATAGTATTTTCATTATTTTTTTGATTTAAATTCATAATTTCATAGGTTTTTTTGTTTTCATTTTTAGAATAATTTATGTGACTTTTTATTCTGAATAAGCAAAAATTAGAATAAGTTAGAATAAAATAAAATAGAATAGGTTTTTAATAATAGTTTTCAATAATGATTAAGAATAGAAATTAATAACAGCGTATAAAATTTAGGCATGTTGCCGTGGTGTTGATACCATCTTTAATTCAGTATAATACCGGATAATATTGGTGTAGAAGTCTCCTGACTCTTCCGGTCCGCTACCTAACTTCGTTTAGGTTAGGATTTTTAGATTTTGTTGCCGCTAATAATGAGTTCTTTATAATATGCCTTCTGCATATAATCGTTGGTAAAATCTATGTTCAGGTTTTACTTTTTATTTTATTATATATTTTACTTTTTTAATTCACAAAAACTTCAAAAACTTATTCAATTCACAACATAAAAAAAAACTTTACTTTTTTTTCTTTCGAACGTCCCCGGCCACACACTAACCCACCCTTACCCGACCGCGGAGGGCTCGTCCTCATTACGTAGGGACACGTACACACTACAGTCCGGACTGTAGCGGGTAAGGGAAAAGTAATGGCAACAAGAACATAAATCAGCTACAGAACTTAATCACAAGCTGAATAAACTAACATTAAACAGGAACTACCTATAACAAGAACGAAAATACATTTTTATATAATAATTTACAAATTAATGCCAGCATATAAGCTACGTTTTATATTACAAACACTACAATTAAAATCAATAAAATCATAATATAAGTTAAAATCTTTACATAATCTACGAAAAGGAAAATTACATCCGTAGTTCGTTCTATAGAAATCTAAGGAAAGAGGACGATAGTGCCTTGAAAATCTTGCAGGAATACTGAAATTCAGGTTACGAAGCAAAAACTCAGAATCGATATCACCTTTAAGCAGATTAAAAACAAAACAAACACCTAAAACAGACCTTCTATGTTCCAAAGTTGGAAGTTTTATCAAACCTAATCTATCCTCATATGACGGAAACCCATTGGCATAATCCCATCCAAAGCCACGTAAACAGAATAATAAAAACTGCCTCTGCACAGACTCTATTGAATCACTATGACAACGATAGTATGGATTCCAAATAATAGACGCATACTCCAAAATAGGTCGAACAAGTGAAATGTATAGCAGTCTAGTTATATAAGGATCAATGAATTCCCTAGCCCATCTTTTCACAAAACCAAGAACAGCCCGAGCCTTGCCAATCATCATACTAATATGATCAATAAAAGACAGTTTCATATCCAATAATACTCCCAAATCAAGAAATGTAGCCACAGTTTCCAAAGGGCAAAAATTAATTACATAAGTGGGCGAAATCACGCCCCCGCGAGAGAAAACCATGCATTTTCATTTTTTCAAGTTAAGATCCATTAAATTAACTCTGCACCAAGTTACAAACAAATCAATATTCCGCTGAAGAACAGCCTGACCATGATCATCATCAAAAGTATAAAATAATTTAACGTCATCAGCATACATTAGAATATTACAATCAGAAATAGCACAAGGAAGATCGTTAAGAAATAATAAAAACAGTAAAGGACCCAAATGGCTACCCTGCGGAACACCAGAAGTAACATATACAGTCTTAGACAATACATTCCTAAACAATACCCTCTGAGTCCTAAGGGAGAGGTAGGAGTCTAGCCAACGATGAATAATATCGGGAATACCGATTAATGACAGTTTAAGAAGCAAAATCCTATGGTCAACCCTATCAAAAGCCTTACTGAAATCAGTATAAATCACATCAGTCCGAGCGCCCGAGCGAAATAAACCTGCCATGAAAAAGTTTCTCAAAAAATCTGTCATTCCACATTTGGTTTTTCCATGGGTACAGACTTTCAATTCTGACCTGGAGATCAACCATAAATTCTTGTCGGGTGGCATCTGAAATTAATCTTTGATTGATTGATGATAGTTGTGTGTGTTTAAAGAGTGTTCGAGTGATTAATGGGTGTATAACGAGGGCGAAATATGGTAGATTATTTGAAGGAAGTCAATTAGTGTGGAGTGTAAGGCCTTGGTTATGGGCCGAGTCAAGGCTCCGGTTGATGTCCGCAATTTGACTACTCTAGGCAGTCCATTGGAACCTCGGTGAGTTTTGGTTACTCGTCCGAGTAACCATTCATTTGAGGGTAGGTTGTCCTGTTTAATAACGACAATGTCATCGACTTCCACAGGTCATTTAGGGTTTCTCCATTTATATCGTTTTTGGAGCTCTTTCAAATATTCATCCTTCCATCTTTTGCAAAACTGATGGTGTTTAATTTTCAACCTTTGCAATCGGTTCGCTAGGGTAATATTCTCGTTACTAAAATCGTGTTCAACGGGTAATAAGGGTGAGCCAGTTAAGAAATGACCAGGGTTTAACGGGTTAAGATCTTGAGGGTTTTCACTTGACTGGCTTAAGGGTCTTGAGTTGAGGCATCCTTCTATTCTAGCTAATACGGTTTCTAGTCCTCAAAAGTATATTAGAAATTTGCTATCTTTTTGATACGGGACCTGAAGCTCTACACTCCAGCTTCCCATAAGCCTCCCATATGTGGAGCTCCGGGTGGGATAAAGAGCCACATCAAATTTTGAAAGGGATCGGTTATATTTTTGGTTGATATAACCGATCCCTTCAACTGTTTGAGGAATTCCTGTCGCTGCTTTTTAAGCCGATGGCTAGCACCAACGAAATTCGTTCCATTGTCGCAATACACAGCGACAGGCATCCCCGTCTCGAAAATAATAGGGCAAATGCTGCCATAAATGCTTGGGTAGACATTTCAGATGTGGGCTCTAAGTGGATAGCTTTGGCAGAAAAGCAAACAAATACGCAGACATAACCTTTGGTTATCTTACATGTTCTACCAATGTAGGATTTTATGTCAAATGGTCCGGTAATTCAGGTACGCACCTATTGACCACAGAACTGATAAGATTCTGCAGTCTCGGAATCCAAAAACTCGAACGAATTATTCGATTAGACGATTTCCGCCTTGTAGGGTTATAAAATGAAGCTAGGGTAGGGTAATAAAATTGGATCTCGTTCATCATATGTTAAGCTGTTGGAGTTTGGCATTTGTACGCATGATATTCTTTGTGTCTAAGAAGGGTGAGCAAACTGCTTTTCTTGGGTAGAGGGTTTGATCTTTTCACACACGAATATTATTTTATTGAAATATTGTATCTGACAAAGAATCCTTAGTCTATCACGGTTAGTTCTGATCTCATGCGCTATCCTAAAATCGATAGACATATGACAATATTCTAAGTGCTGTGGACCATTTAGACAATCTTTCTAAAATGTCCTGGGTAAGGTGGGTAGAATTTATAGATGTTTTTGGGTTCACAGTCGTAGAGAACGACTGACAAATTTTAGCTTCAGTTTGAGTTTTGGAGGGTAAGTTTGTTTTTGGCCACTTTGTTGGATCTCCCTTTAACCAAGTTGGTCCATTCCAGCATAACTTATCGTCTTTTAGTTAGTTTGCGTTGCAACCACGACTGGCAACATCGGGTTGTCGTAAGAGTCCACGTGACTCCAGTTCTTGGTTCCTACCGCTTCGGCTATTGCAGACAAACGGTTTGCGAAAACTATTGCGGAGTCCGTCCAGAAATGTATTGGGTACTGTGTTAATCGCAGCTGGGTAATCATATTCTGTGCCAACAACACTACACCACAAAATTCTAATTTCGGTAACGATATTATCTTGATAGGTGCAACTCTTAGTAAAGAGTACGGTTACGGACATAGGTCCGATTATGGATATAACTCTCGCGTATAAAACCGACCGAAACTCAATTTTTGCTGAAGGTGATAAAGTTATCCATCTAGGAACCCAAGTATTGTCAATGTTATCATAAAACTGCAGAAACTTGTGCCATTTAATAAGGTTGAGTGGGTTAAGACATTCATCCCAACTGTTAGCGGATGTGATAATTGGTGCTAACCAACCAGCTGGGTCAAAAAGTTTAGCGATGTCAGATAAAACAGCTCGCTTAGTGTAGGCTTTTTCTCTCTATTTTGGGGGTCTCAAAGAAAAAATTGTCCTCCTTTGGATTCCACCGAATGCCTAGGGTTTTAGGGTTTTCCGATTCCGAAAGGTGAGTAAGGCGGCATTGAGTTGGTGATCCTTGTGTAAATTATCTAAGAGTTCTTGGGTATTTGATGTCCACTTTCGTAGAGGAAAACCCGCAGATTCAAGTGCAGAGATCAACTCTTTTTGAGCGATTTTAGCCTTTCAAACAGTGTGAGCGTCGGCGTACATCATCGACGTACATATTATCTCCAAAAATTTGAGATGCAATTGGGTGGGTAGCTTAAATGTCTTTAGCTAATTTGTGTAGGGTTCGATAGCTAAATAAGGGGCACAGTTAACGCCAAATGTGACTGTTTGCAGTTCGTAATCTTGAATGGGTCCGTTGACATTTTTACGGAATAAAATTCTCTGATATTGTGTGTGGGTAGGGTTTAATTGCATTTACCTATACATCTTAGTGGTGTCGGCATTAAAAACAATCTTATAAAAGCGTTATCTCAAGATTGAAACAACCAAATCTTGTTGTAGTACCATTCAAGTATCAAGTGCGTAAAGTATCATTCAAGCTGTTGCCGTTAGAAGTTTTGCTCGATGCATTAGAAAAAACTCGAACTTTTGTCGTAACACGATCGGGTTTGACAACAGCATGATGGGGTAAATAATAATGGGTGTTTGAAGAGGTGTTAGGGTTATAAATTATCGGTTTCATATGACCTAAGTCAATATATTCTTGCAGCGCGTTGTTGTATTCAAGTTTAAGCTCGGGCTTCCTTAGTAAATTCTTCTCATTCCTTAAGTATTGAGCCATCTCTATATGACGAGAGTTTCCTAACTCATGGAAATGGAAGAATTACTTGACAACGGACATTGGGTAAACGACGGGTAGTTGTCTTGTAAATTTTCTAACAAGTACAATCATCCTCAGATTAAATGGGTGCTTGCCGGAATTCTTCAATTTCCCAAAATTTGGGAAACTATTCTTCGGGTAGAGTAAGAAACTTGTACTGGTCCGGTTAAAATCCAACAAAACTTAACTTCTTGAGCTATTAATGTGCCAAGAATATCTTTCATAAAACCAGCTCCGATAATTTGTGGGTAAAAATCGCTACCAATTATAATATCAAATGGGCGGCTTTCATAAAATTTAATTTTAAAATATGCCAATGGGATTCTGTCCAATTCTTTTACGAAAGTAGGGTTTAGGTTCTGGGTGGGTAAATTTCGAGTGAGCGTTCTGACAACAATTACTTGAACATTCAGTAAAAATTCATAATTCGTGTTAGAACCAAGATGTATATCAGCACGTTAGAACGTGCTGAAACAGCCTCATTTAAACCTGAGATCTCAGCAACTATGGTTAGGGTGGGTAAGTGTAATTTGAATGAAAAATCTGATACTGGGTCAGTATGCGCTCTAGCACGAAATTTTTCTCCGTGTATTTTAATATTCAAAACAGCTGTGCCCAATAATTTAGCTCTGTCATCTAATTGAGTTTTGTTTGATTGGGTTTGGGTAGAGAAAGACTGTATTGCATTTTGTGGGCTAGTGTTTGGGTTGGATTTGTTCAATAGGGTGTTATCTCTGCCGCCACAGTATCTGCACGTAAATGTACTTCGACATTCTGATACTATATGGCTAGTGGCAAACTATTGTAACAAATGGTATTCTTTCTTACAAATTCAATTCTTTCATTTATTCCCAAATATGTAAGTAATGAGCATTCCCTGAAAGTGTGGTTATTTTTGCATAGTTTGCACAATGAACCATCGCGTTTTTCTTGGGTTTTTGGGTAATTATAGGTATTTAGGTGGGTTTGGGTAGAATTCGCGGGTTTACTCTGGAATTGCATTTTTTTTTTTGGATCGGATATCCTTTTTATTATTCTGTGTCACATTGTAGAATGTCTTTACCCTCCAGTCAAATTGATTCCTGATGTCCTGGAGGAATTTGGGTTTCGGGTGGGTGTTTGGGTTAGGGTTAGGATTGCCTTCCGGGACATCATTGACAGCAGTAAGTTCCTTGAATGTATTTGTTAGAAATACATCCATATCTGTCCAGGAAGGCATTTCAGCACAATCTTCTAGGGTTTTTTTTGTTAAAAACCTTATTAAACAAAGATATACAATGATATGATTCCAATTGTCCGTATCTATCTCCAATTTAAATTTGCAATACAGCGATTTGTGTATTAATTTACATCCTTCTATTTTCATATTGAAGTACCAGTTGGGTCCAAGCAATAAGAAAACTTTCATTAGTTAAGGGTGCGTTGTCGACTATTTCTTTAGCTTCGCCGCTAGTGTTATGTTTAAGGCTGAAAAGTTTTTCTACTGCTCTTAGGCAGGTATTATAGTACCATACAGCAAACCCATGGACTTGTTAGTGTAATAAGAAATGCATTCGAAGAAAAAAGGTATTGTTCGCACTCTTCATTAATGTTTCTCAAACTTTTGATAAGGTGTGGCATGAAGGTCTTATACTCAAATTGAAGCAAATATTCCCTGAAAACATATATGAAATATTGAAGAGCTATTTAAGTGATAGAAAATTTGTTATCCAACAAGGTAATTTTTTAAGTTCCCCTCAAAAAATTAACTCCGGTGTTCTTCAGGGTAGCATACTAGGTCCTGTTTTATACCTGATATTTACAGCTGACATGCCAATAAGTGAAAACATACATACTTCCACATTTGCTGACGACACAGCATTTTTAAGCCTACATATGAACCCACAGATTGCATCGCAGCTCTTACAGGAACAAGTATCCCTACTGGAGGAATGGTTGAAGAATGGAGAATAAGGGTTAACGAACAGAAATGCACCCACGTAACCTTTACATTGCGAAGAGAGACCTGCTCTGCTATATGCATTAATAATCAGACAATACCACAAAGCACTCATGTAAAGTACTTGGGTATACACCTTGATCGTTGTTTAACGTGGAAATTACATATTGAGTCAAAACTGGCAGATATATATATGAAAACTGCTCAAATATATTGGTTAATTGACTTAAATTAGACTGTAAACTCCTTATATACAAGTCTATATTAAAACCCATTTGGTGTTATGGAGTACTATGAGGTACAGCCTCAGCTTCAAACGTGGAGAAAATTCAGAGGCGCCAAAATAAAATTTTACGAATGATCACTGCCGCCCCTTTGGAATATCAAAAACTCGGATATTCACAAAGATCTGGACATCCCGCTGGTTAAAATGGAAATTATAAGATGCGCTGAAATGTACTTAGATAACCTAGATGGCCATATAAATCCATTAGTCCGTGGTATTTTACGTCACACTGACCATATTCGATTGAAAAGGAAGGTGAAGATGAGAGATGAATATTTTAGTTTATTTATTTCTTATTTTTTAATTATTATTTTTAATATTTTATTTTATTTGGCAATGGCTAAATAAATATATAAATTTTTCTTTTTAGTTTTAAGATTTTCTTTTTAGTTTTAAGATTTTCTTTTTAGTTTTAAGATTTGAATAATTATTGTTAGTTCACTATTAATGAAGATTCAATAAATAATAATAAATGAAAAAAGAAAAAATAAACCTGCCATGAAAAAGTTTCTCAAAAAATCTGTCGTTCGGGGTCGATGTTAAACTGTAGGGCCCGCCACTCAAGTATAAAAATTTAGACACACAACATGAGTGGTGTGAGAAGCTAGGCCGTAATCCTGACTGGAGAGTTGTAATGGCCAATTATGTATGTATGTATGTTAAGTTGTCTATGGACTCATCTATAGAAATTATAGATGACCTATATAATGTTGAGAAGCTAGGCCGTAATCCTGACGAAGGGTTGTAATGGCCAATTATGTATGTATGTATATAATTTTTTGGCCAATCTCACATTACTGGAGATTCCATTAAAATTTGTTGAATTGGATATTTCAGGGTCATTGAGCTGCGGCGACTCTTGGATTTGTTTAAATTTTCCATCAATATTCGACCACAACTCTTCCACATCACGCTTCATAAATCTCAACGCGGGTAGTGATTGATAATTCTCTGGACTAGCCTTATAGTCCTCCTCAAAGGCACTTAAGTCGTATTGGATATAACGCAGAGGATTGGAAAAATGTCAGTAAATTTCGATATTAATCCGATTTAGCGTGGGTAAAATTGTTTTAAAAAAGTATTTATTTCAGATTTGAAATAAATCTAATCAGCAGACAAAATTGCCTATTGGGTATTCTTTGTGGTCTTGTTGCACTACACATGGTGAACGGCAATATTTGTTACTCACAACACTTTGAAAATATTATCGAAAAAAGGGTAAATATTGGGTGTTTGGGTTTTATAAGATAATTTTCTTATTGTGAGTTTTTTTTTACCAATTTCAAAATTCGCGATAAAATTATACGATAATTTTTTTAAAAATTGTAAATTGAAAATTTTTAACTTACCTTGTTTGTTGTGTTGTGTTTGTGTGTAATGTTAATAATGTTAATTTGTTAGTAATCACAGTCACTTATATTTGTAATTGTTTTTAATTTATTGTTAGTGAACTGTATTGAAATGTAATTGTGTGTGCACTTTATATTTTTTAATTTTTGTCACTATGTATTTTGTTGCTATTTTTTGTGAACTGTATTGAACTTTTTATTTTTGTGTTCTTCGCTTTTGATTTTGTTTATGTATTGTTTAGAAAATGTATAATTTTTGTTTCTTTATGTAAAATATATATGTTGTTTCTATTTTTTGTGAACCTTTTTGAACTTTTGTACTATCTTTGGATTTTAAATTTGTTTTTAACTTTTATTTTTTACAGTTCTATATAATTTGATTTTATCTTTGTACTTTCAATATTTACAAGAACTTACTTTCAATATGTGTAATAATTTTAAATATATATGTATGTGATGTATTATTTTTGATTTTGGAATGTTCTTATTTTTTATTGTTTTATATGTTAAATGTAGTGTTTTTTGACAATGCACTTTTTATTTAGGGTAATTTTTTTTTTATAATTATTGTTTGCGTTAATTGTGAATTTGGGTTTTTTGATTTATATATTTAAATATTTTATTGACTATCGAGTACTGTATTTTTGTTTGTAGGATATTTTGTTATGTTTTTTGCATAGGGTGATTACTGTTTTACACGGTTTTTGTTTGTGTTTATTTTATCAATTTTTTTTTTATCAGTTTCACTGCACTTATTTATTTAATGCTATTGTTGTAATTGTTTTAAAATTTTTAAATTTAGGGTGAGGTAGAATTTGCAAAAATGGGTGGAGTTGTTTTATGTGTACTGTATATAAAGGGTGTTTTTTTATAGAGGTATAGAACTTTAAGTTGCAATAAAACAACGATGGATTATTCGATTGACATGAATTTTATTTATCCGAAAGATAATCTTGTGGCATTACATTTTAAATATGATTTCTGGCATATGACCGCCAGGGCTGGCGCGGATGTAGCCCAATCTGGACGTCCAATTTTCGATGACTTTTTCCAGCATTTGTGGCCGTATATCGGCAATAACACGGCGAATGTTGTCTTCCAAATGGTCAAGCGTTTGTGGCTTTACCGCATAGACCAATGAATTTGCATAGCCCCACAGAAAGTAGTCTAGCGGTGTTAAATCACAAGATCTTGGAGGTCAATTCACAGGTCCAAAACGTGAAATTGGGCGGTCACCAAACGTGTCTTTCAATAAATCTATTGAGGCGCGAGCTGTGTGACATGTTACGCCGTCTTGTTGAAACCACATCTCCTGGACATCATGGTTATTCAATTCAGGAATGAAAAAGTTAGTAATCATGGCTCTATACCGATCACCATTGCTGTAACGTTCTGGCCACCATCGTTTTTGAAAAAGTACGTACCAGCCCATAAAGCGCACCAAACAGTCAGTTTTTCTGGATGTAACGGTGTTTCCACATACACTTGAGCATTACCTTCACTCCAAATGAGGCAGTTTTGTTTGTTGACGTAGCCATTCAACCAGAAGTGCGCTTCATCGCTAAACAAAATTCTCTTATGAAAATCGGGAACAACGGTAATCTCGTTTTCCGCACAGAACCATTATTTTCGAAATAAAATTGCACTATTTGCAAGCGTTGTTCAGGCGTGAGTCTATTCATGATGAATTGCCAAACCAACCTGAGAATAAATCACTAATAAAGTTGTATACCTCTCTAAAAAACACCCTTTACATATATCACTGTCTCTTTTTTCCTCGAAGAACAATGAATATACGGGTTATAGGGTGGGGTTAGTAGGTGGCTATGAGAGGGGATATACCTTTTATATTTTAACTGTCTATATACATATGTAAATAATAAATGTTATAGAGTATTTAAATTTTGTTTGTATTTTCTTCAAACGTTATAAAATGTATTTTATTCTTATTGTTTTACAATATACATATGTACTTTGTTCA